>CM057337.1:983476341-988276341 GCA_030015575.1 Agapanthus africanus
GCGAATCACGACACACGAAGTGTGGAGTGGAAAGAGCAAAAGGTCCCACCGGGCGTGCCAGAATCCTCCCCGCATCTCTCTCCAAGAGAGGTGCTACCCTTTGCGAGGTCCTCTCTCGACCTGCTTATCCATTCCACCAGCCAACGGGGATAACTTTGAGATTAAGCCCCAGTACATCAACCTTCTACCCAAATTCCACGGTCTCGAGACTGAAGACGCGTACGTTTTTATCACCAAATTTGAAAACGTATGCTCAATGATGGGTACATCACAACTTTCTGTGGATGCCATGCGTCTACGACTTCTTCCATTTACTTTGTGCGATATAGCCGAGAAGTGGCTGTATAACACCACCGCACATTCCATTACGAATTGGGAAGAATTCGTTGCGGCGTTCCTTAAGAAATTCTACCCTATGCAAAAGACAACTCGAATCCGTAGAGAACTATATCAATTCACCCAGCTCCCGGCTGAACCATTCTCAAAATGCTTTGAACGATTCAAGAATCTTTTGGTTCAATGCCCACATCACGGCATCCCGAGATGGGATCTTTGCCGAATCATATATGAGGGCATTGACCCTACCACTAAACAAAACCTTGAAAACATGTGTCAAGGCACCTTTATGACCGAGGATGATGGGGAAGCTTGGCGATATTTAGAAGAGTTCGCTGAAAAGTCCTTACAGTGGGAGACTGGAACCCAGCCATCGAGTAGGGGTGGCGTACACCAAATAGACGTGTCCATAGGTGTTCGAGTTGAGATGGCAGCAATGCAAAAGAAGCTCGATGCTATGGAACACAAATTCTTAGCAGCCTCCCTAAACCCAATATCGCTCCCCAAAACTATGTCTGGGTGCTGTTCTGATCCTTCTCACTTGACGGAAGAATGTCCATTAAACTCTCAGTTTCGAGGTCTCGAGCATACCAATGCCGCATTTCAAAGACCTGGAAACGACCCTTTTTCTTCCACATATAATCAGGGTTGGAGGAATCACCCGAATTTTGCTTGGAACCAATCCCAAAACACGGTTCCAAACGCTAATCAATTCCAACGGTTCCCTCCACCACAACAGTAACCACTTCAACTCACTCAGCACCCCTACCAGTCACAAAATTTCCAAAACCAGGTCAACGCTCCTGCACCGTCTAATCCTATGCAGTCGACCTATTCTGACGAGTTCTCTCAAGTCGCTCAAACCATGAAATCACTCCTGTCAAATTTCATGTAAGTGTCGGCCGAGGTTAGGTCTTCCGTTGGTGAGATAAAGAAAAACTCAGCGTCCCAAGCTAAAAGTATCAAAACGATGGAAGCTGAGATTGCACGACTTAAGGCCGAAATGAGTGCAAGGGAAAAAGGGAAACTCCCAGATCAACCTTTACCCAATCCTGGCTATTCACATCATGTGAATGCAATCACCACTTTGAGATCTGGGAGAGTGCTGGATAACCATGTTGGGGAAGAAGTTGATGATATTGAAAATCCTATCAACACCCCGGCTGAGACCTTCCCTCACACACACACTTCTGCTTCTGATTCTTGTTCTTCTACCCCACCGCCTTCTCGCGAGCCTATTCTCCATTTCCCTTTAGGCTCGACACCTCAGCCCACCTCTTCCAGCTCTTCACAGACGATCCCCACTCCTCTTTTGCGATCTCGTCTACCCCCTCTTCCTTCTCCTATGATGGACCCGGCGCTCATTGCTAAAGCACCTTACCCGAACCGGTTAAGGGCTAACAAATCGAGTCCTCATATGGAGAAAATCATGGAAATGTTCAAACAGGTTAACATCAACATCCCTCTCCTAGATGCGATTCAATAAGTCCCCGCTTATGCGAAAATTCTTAAGGACTTGTGCACTAGGAAGAGGAAGACTCAAGTGCCAAAGAAGGTCATCATGTCCAATAACATTAGCACTGCTTTTATCCTTCAGCTACCAAAGAAACGTAAGGACCCAGGATGTCCTACGATATCGATTTCTATTGGGAATAAACACATCAACCGTGCTCTTTTAGACCTTGGCGCAAGTGTTAACCTGCTTCCTTTCTCAGTCTATGAGCAACTAGGGATCAGAGAGTTGAAACCAGCCCATTGCACTCTCCAGATGGTTGACCGCTCAATCACCAAACCTAGGGGTGAACTGGAGGATGTGTTAATAAAAATCGGGGAATTTGTATTCCCTGTGGATTTTATTGTACTTGATACACAGCCTGTAGCAAACCCCCGGAATCAAATTCCGGTGATTTTAGGTCGCCCCTTTTTGTCCACTTCCAACGCTATCATCAACTGTCATAATGACTCTATGACCCTATCCTTCGGGAATAGGTCAATAGAGCTGAACATTTACAAGTTGGGAAGTGTACCTTCCGAACCTACTGCTCATGTCTGTTCTGTCGACTTAATGGATGTCGACAGCAGCGAATTTGATGATCGTCCTGATACCGATCTTGACTCTTTTCATACGTTGTTGTTTGACCCGACTATGTATCATACACATACGGACTCTTCCACCGAGATGTCCGGGTCAACAACTAACACTGATTATGAACTGCTTTTAGAGTCTGAAGATCACCCCGCACTTTGTGATGGCATTATTCTTCGGGGTATTGATGAAACTTTTGAGGAGATCTTCGCTGATGAACTCGCATTTCTGAATAACACGGGTGTTGAGATGAATCATGTCCCAATCATTGAAATTGAACCTCCACCCCTTCTTCTGAATTGTAAAAAGAATGCGAGTAATCCATCACATTCACTGCATCGTCTCTCCAAAATGAGACACACACACATTCTGTTCCACCACTTACCCTTTCCCCACTTCTTCTTCCACCAACCCGAGCACTGCATTGATAAAATCTTCGAATGGTTGGTGTTGATTTTCGGTTTTTGCAGAGCTTGGCATCGACCACTGATTTTTGACCCCCTCATGTGACTTTCAAAAGATTAATATTGCATAACTCAAGTTTTGGGGGGGGGGGGCATTTTTTTTTCTGGCTCTTGGAAAGAAAATTTTTACAAAAATTTTGAGCCAAGAATAAGTTTGGGGGAGGGTCTTCACTTATACATTTTGCCCCCATTAATAAATTCCTCCCAGGCATACAGGTTTTGTAGATATAGCGGTTGGCAACAGTGAGGACACTGTTGAAAACAAGTTTGGGGGAGGTTTGTGCTTAGTTTTGCATCATTTGCATAAGCACAAAACATTTCTTTAAAATTCCATAAAAATTTTAAAATTTTAAAAACTTATAAAAATATAAAAAAATTTCAAAACCCATAAAAATTTTGTGTACAAATTTTTGGCTCATCAATTTTTTAAAATAATTTTTCAAAAATCTATAAAAATTCAAAAAATTTCGAAACTCATAAAAATTTAAAAATTTTCAAAATATAAAAATATTTAATATTTATGATAATAAAAGATTAGATAGTGAAAAATTACATCCATGAGATTAGAAAAATTTAAGAAAATCAAGAAATTAGAAGTTTTCTTATACGAACTAGTAATAAATAGTTATGAGCCATTGTCCCAAGGGTTAGTAAGATGGAGGAAGTCACTAATCTGAGGATAAAAATAAGTCTGAAGAATAGTTTCTATTCTGAAAAGCCAAACATTTTGAACGTTGATACCCTGCTATTCGCACTTACACACGTCTTAAAGCCCAGGATAGTAGAGGATACCTTGAAATGCTCTTGTCTTAAAGCTGATGTATGAAGAAGGAGAAAATGAAGAAAGTGGTAAGAAAAATGGACACTGGTTTTGTTATCACCAAGGGCAAATAATAAAAAAATATACAGCAAGGGTGCCTTTTCACCTAGTGCCCTAAGGCCAACTGGTCTGGGAGTCACTGCTATACCCGAGGTGGTGCAAGACGAGGAAAATACACCAAATAAGCAAGCACATGAGTAATCGGTCGGTTAGTACCTCAAGAAGTATTAACAGTCGCATGAAAGTGTGTAAGCACATCTAATTAAAAAGTACTGAGGCTGACGTGCAAGAGTATGATAGCTTGAATTGAATTCTCCGGGTGTAGGGATGTCCTTTACACACACGCAGGGTGATATGATCGATGTTTAGAATAAAGATAGGAATGAAGAATAAGACGATGTTTTATTGAGAGAGGACGTGATTTCTAACATTTTTTCATGACCATTAAGATATGGCTCATGACAACCGAAAAGCTAGCTTAGTTGGAAAACCTAATTTTCAAGGCTTTTCTTTTACAATTCTTTTCTTTAAATGTAATATTCATGACCCTCCTTTTATTATTGGATTTTGTGGGTGCAATCCGCTGAAAACCCTCAGGAGACAACACTCCTCCTACTAGGGACACCTAGAGGTTTAAAGGCTTGTTGCACGTGCTCAGTGCAATCGTGTTGCCTACAAAAGTGTGCTAGTTAGTTTTTCTCTTTCTTTATTTTCTCCTTCTCTTTTTAATAAAACAATTCGATCGAGACGATCGAAAATATGTTTGGAGGAATTTGATCAGTCGAAAATACTGCATTTCTAACACGGCAATTTCCCTACCTTTTGCATTCATGTATAGGTATCCGGTACTCATATCGCACATATTAGCAAAACACATGTAAAATACTGGATTACTTGTACTGTATACTAAAACCGGCACTTTTAGGGAAATTGTGTGTTTTTCATGGCATTGCATCACCCTTGTATTGGGCAACTCTTGTCTTGGGGTCTAATGCAGGAAATTCCAAAAGCAGAGCCCAAATTGGGAAAAGAACTGATAAAAGATACGCCAACTCAAAGGCTGAAGATCTGGTAGCGATACAGAAGGCCAAATAAAATTCAACATATCAGAATAAGGCCCATATGTCATCGCAAGCCCACAGAAGAAAAATCAAGTTCCAAGGCCACTAATGGACCGCGGATACGCGGCCCAAACCCCATTGGCACAGCGGATCCGCGGCCTTATTAAGAGATCACAGCTTAAAATTTTGTCACGTGCTTACCTATAACGGCCAAAGCTTCCAGAAGACCCCAGAAGCTCCACGTGGCACATCTAGAAACTCGGCGTAACAAACTAGTTCTAAAAGGCTCTTTTGGAGGGAAATTCAAATATTGTGCTAACTAACTTGTGGAGGGAAAATTCAAATTCAAATCCTAGATCTAGGGTTTTGGGAGTTCTATAAGAAGGAGCCTAGAGCTAGGGTGAAATGTTGTTCAAGAATCACCATCATCTTCTACCCACAAGTTGAGTGACATGACTTGTGCCTCAACCCCAATTCCAATTCAAAATCAAGATTAAGATCCCGAGAGCAATTCAAGCAAGAGAGCCTTCAACCTTTAGAAGCGACGCCGGATTTCAACGGAGCAAGAGATCCACGCCGATCCGCGACTCAAGGAGCCGAGTGAAGCCAAAATCGACGATCTAGTTCCATCCTTTTGTAAATCCAAGAGAGTTGTAACAAAATTTGTCGATAAATAAAGGTGAATTTTCTATATTCTTGCTTATCTTTTAATTCAAGCATAATGGTTATATCTCAATTTGTGATTGTGTTTGTGATCATGATGTTTGAGTAATCTCCGCTCGCGTAGGAGTTGTGGCGATCTTTAGATGATGATGATTTAGATATTTTTACAATTCTTAAATCCTATAATGTTTGGAAATTCTAGTGAATCAAATGATTAATAACCTAGTTTCGAGATGATGCTTTCTTGATCGTGTTCACTCGAAACTAGGGAACAACTATTGACCATTTGATTAACTAGACGCTAGAATTTGAATGCGATCCATCGAAAGGACAAAGGATGAGTTGCGAAATCCCTAATTTCCTCACAAGATCCTTAAACCTCGATGAATTTGCATCGATCTAGTATCAATTCGTTAATGGATAAGAATGAGTAATCATTAGATCTCATCAAATCTATAGATCCGATCTACTTCTACGAGCCATACTTCTAATCTTGATTGTTGGTTGGAAATTATCACACATCTCAATTCTTGTTTTTAATGTTTCTTTTAGATCTAGATTTTTCTTATTCTTGATCTTCAATTACAAATCATGAATTGTTTTCTTTTCCTTAAATTTTCAACTCATCTAATTCGGAAATTGAACGGATCTCACTTTCCTTGTGAACGATCCGCACTCGCTAACGCGCTACATCCGACACCGTTATTGATTGCGGTCAAAATATTTTTTGGTTGTGATTTCTAAATACAATTTTCTAAAAAAACCAACACACAATCGGAAATCAATTCTCGTTTCAATCAAAATGGCGCCGTTGCCGGGGATCATTTGATTTGATACACACAAACAAGAATTCGTTTCAACCAAAATGGGGCCGTTGCCGGGGATCGTGTGCTATTTGTTCATTTTTTGAAATTTGAGTTGAAAAGTTTATTCCATCTAAAAAATTTTAAGATCAAAACTCGCGCAAAACACTAAACGAGTTGTTGTGGTTTATTGCAAGGAAATCTGGAGCTTGCTGTGCAATTGGAAAAATATTTGGAGTATTCCAGAGAGCTCTGTAAGTGAACAGGAGAGGGTACAAGAAATTTCATACAGTGATCGCTTGATAGAACCGCGGAACCGCGACAATTGGTGGCTCTTGCGGCGCAATCGCGGCGGTTCAAGGGCTTCTCTGTAAACTTTTTAGCAGGTAATCTCTATCTTTCTTATCTCCTTCCTAAAATCTGCTCCGATTAACAATTTGTTGCAGGATTCTTTGCAAAAATCGCAGCGCCGCAAAAAGCAATATAAATTATGCTTATTTTTGATTTTGTGGTTGTTTGCATAATTAATACGGACATTAAGGGGCACGGCCAAATCCAGATTAGGTGGGGAGTTCATGACCCTTCCTAAGCCCCAAAAATCACAAACTTGCATCCGCATTACCCTCATTAACTAAAAAATATCTAGAGATGACTCTAAGGACCGTCGCGCTCACTTAGGACAGAAGAAGGCCGTGGGTAATTCATTGCTTATCCGCATTTTTTTTGTGGTGTCTAAGGAAAGTGTGTCGAAGGCTAGTGGTTACTTAATTAGCCCCACTACTTACGTAGTGGAGAACCTCCCACTTACCTGACACTTACCTGGCCACAGGAGAAACAAAGAGGCAGTGGAAGATTTTATCCTTCGACTTGTCTTTTGGAAGTTAGGAGCGGTCTAGAGCTTTGACCTAGGTGACCATAAATTTTAGGGTTGCTTGTTGCATTTGTTGTGATCGCATCATCTTTTCAAAGTCCGTATCATTTTTCAAAACAAACACCGCATTCACTTCATTTCCCCTAATTATAAATCACGCTGCTACTTGAACTGACCCATTTTAGTGCAAGATAGGCTGGACATGGGATTCTAGTGCCCTACTTGTCCGCGTCCCCTCGATCGACTCCGAAGTCGGTATTTCTCCATTTACCTTTCTTTTACCCACCACCACACCCACACCGATGGATCAGTCTCCATCGAACCTCTTTACCACTGCTCTGCCGCCGTCTGTTGGTGCACAGAATCCTCCCCGCATCTCTCTCCAAGAGAGGTGCTACCCTTTGCGAGGTCCTCTCTCGACCTGCTTATCCATTCCACCAGCCAACGGGGACAAATTTGAGATTAAGCCCCAGTACATCAACCTTCTACCCAAATTCCACGGTCTCGAGACTGAAGACGCGTACGTTTTTATCACCAAATTTGAAAACGTATGCGCAATGATGGGTACATCATAACTTTCTGTGGATGCCATGCGTCTACGACTTCTTCCATTTACTTTGTGCGATATAGCCGAGAAGTGGCTGTATAACACCACCGCACATTCTATTACGAATTGGGAAGAATTCGTTGCGGCATTCCTTAAGAAATTCTACCCTATGCAAAAGACAACTCGAATCCGTAGCGAACTATATCAATTCACCCAGCTCTCGGCTGAACCATTCTCAAAATGCTTTGAACGATTCAAGGATCTTTTGGTTCAATGCCCACATCACGGCATCCCGAGATGGGATCTTTGCCGAATCATATATGAGAGCATTAACCCTACCACTAAACAAAACCTTGAAAACATGTGTCAAGGGACCTTTATGACCAAGGATGATGGGGAAGCTTGGCGATATTTAGAAGAGTTCGCTGAAAAGTCCTTACAGTGGGAGACTGGAACCCAGCCATCGAGTAGGGATGGCGTACACCAAATAGACGTGTCCATAGGTGTTCGAGCTGAGATGGCAGCAATGCAAAAGAAGCTCGATGCTATGGAACATAAATTCTTAGCAGCCTCCCTAAACCCAATATCGCTCCCCAAAACTGTATGTGGGTGCTGTTCTGATCCTTCTCACTTGACGGAAGAATGTCCATTAAACTCTCAGTTTCGAGGTCTCGAGCATACCAATGCCACATTTCAAAGACCTGGAAACGACCCTTTTTCTTCCACATATAATCAGGGTTGGAGGAATCACCCGAATTTTGCTTAGAACCAATCCTAAAACACGGTTCCAAACGCTAATCAATTCCAACGGGTCCCTCCACCACAACAGCAACCACTTCAACTCACTCAGACCCCTACCAGTCACAAAATTTCCAAAATCAGGTCAACACTCCTGCACCGTCTAATCCTATGCAGTCGACCTGTTCTGACGAGTTCTCTCAAGTCGCTCAAACCATGGTGGGGATCGAGGCTGCTGTTCCAACCGGGAACAACTTTGAATTGCTGAACACGGTGCGCAGAAACTCTCCTACTGCGGTGTTGAAAAGAACTCCTTCATCCGTGAAGAATACTCCAGAGAAGAAGCTAGAGCAACCCCCTCAACGGATGTCCTCTAAAATTTACAAAGTCTGGCAACAGGTCCATGAGTCGGTGATTGATGAAAACTATCTCCGCCGACAGAAAAAGATGAAGGTGCGGCAAGAGAAGAATTACTCCGTCAAGCCACAAAAAGCAACAGCTACTTTGGTGCCCACTGTAACAGCCCCCTCATCTGCAATTCCTCAAAGGAAAAGGAGGCCGCAAAGAGCCCCTGTGAACATGACGAAGCGTAAAAGCGCTGAACACAAACGCCCCAAGTCTGGGGGCATGGTGGTGCACACTGTTTATATGGATTCCGGAAATGAGGAAAGCCGCGCTTCGACGGGTCACCGGCCGCTCACCCGATCCGTGACAAAATCCCAGGAGCAGCAACAGAAGCTTCAGGAAATGATGACTGCGATGGCTTCACTTACCGAACCAAAAGAAAGTTCGGAAGTATCATCAGAGCAGCGTCACGAACAAGAAACCGATGCTGACTTCTTACGTAGAGTCCTTGAAAAGAAGGACAAAGAGGCAGCAGAACAAGCTGCCAATATAAAACAAATGGCGCTTCTCTTCCAAGACATGGTAGGAATGATGTTACAGCCGGATCCTCCAGCTGAAGATCCTCCGATTACCCTTGAAGACGACAGAAGAGAGACATCGAATCCTCCACCGGCTATTTCTACAGCCAAGGAGGAGACAATTTCTAAAACTGCCCTGGATGAATACATTGCTCAGCAGATACGAGTTCATCAGGCGAATGAAGCAGCTAGGAAAATTGTTAGAACCGGACGACCCTACCTGGGCTGGTATGACCAAATCAGTTACCCGCCGGGATATACGATCCCTAAGTTCCACGTATATAAAGGGACAGGGAATCCGCATCAGCATGTCGCTCAATTCAGGGCCTTGTGCGGCATTACTGGAGGCGATGATAAATTGTTGCTTCGCCAATTCGTTGACAGCTTAGCAGAAATAACCTTTGAATGGTATTCGGAGCTACCTAACGACTCTGTCAAAACATTTGCAGAGATGGAGCTACTATTTACACAAATATTCGCGAGTGCTAGTGAACGCGATCATCTTTGGATTGACAGGAATGCTGATAACAGCACTGATAAATGCCAGGATAAGGACCGGCGAAACATGGGCCCAATACGCAACACGATGGCGGAACCTATGGTCAAAATGCGAGCAACGCATAGAAGAGGCACCTGCGGTAGGCATGTTCGTGGGCACTCTTGATCCGCAAACGACCATCTCGCAATTCATGATGTTCTTCAGGCCGACCACCTTCCAGGCCGACCACCTTCCAGGCCTTGATTGAAAAATTAGCCCAAATGGACCAGATGGGCCATGGACCGTCTCCTCCAAAACCAGACTCTCGAAATGAGAAAGGAAGAGGGAAAGCGACTATCGTTGCCAATGCTCAACAACAGCCGAGCAACACAAAGCCGGCCGTTCGCCAAAATAACGTGCATCCACGCCCATCCCTCGAGGAGAGACTAGGACGTCCTTACTCGTTTCTTCAGAATAAAACGAGAAGACTGTTTGAGCTGGCAGTACGCAACAGACTCATCAATCTGTCAAATCCAAAACGTTCGTCACAGCCAGGTGATCTCTGTAGTCCCGATTATTGCCCTTACCACCAAACGGTAAGTCACCCGATCGAGGATTGTTTCGTCTTTAAAGGATGGATCGAGGATCGGTACCTACAAGGCAAGTTTGCGCTGTCTGAAAACTAGAAGGTAAACCCACCACAACCGCACACTCCAAAGAAGATGGACATGATGGGGGCAGCTTGTTCTTTTTTTGAGGGAGAAAACGATGAAGAAGACTCATCAGACGAATCCGAAGACTACGTAGCGAGTTGTCATGTGATCTCTCACTCATTGGCGGATGATGAGGAGGCTCCTTGCGCCGAGAAACCGAGGGCGGACCCTGAACCAGGAATTCCGCGGCCGTCAGACGAGTTGATCGATGCCTTCCTGAATGAGATTCGTTTGAAAGTTAAAGTCAATCAAGAGCGTGAGATGGCCATACTGGAAGGAGCCAAACACCGACGACTGGACCAAAAAGTCGAGGCACTCCCGTCAAATCAAAAGTCATCCGCTGCGGATAAAAACAAATTCAAGACGAGGAAAAGGTTCGTCAAAGCTCTATCAGTGGGAATGAAGCTACCACCCTCTGAAGAAAATACTCTCGGTGGAGTAGAGATGCATCCTAACTTCTGCTTATATCATCAGAAGATCATACATCCTACCGAAGACTGTGACTCCTTTAAGTGTTGGTGGCAAGGGTATGTCACTCAAAAGCAACACTTTAACAGGACAAAGCGTGAAGCTCGTAGACATCAGAAAAATGCGATAGAGGAACGCAAAAGAGCCGCCGCCGACTGTCACATAGCCGACTCCAAGGGATCGCAAATTATCACCTTTGGAAGCGACTTTGACGAAGAAGTTGCCCTCAACCCTCTCCTCAAGGAATCCATTTCAAAAATGAAAGAATTAAGGAGTTGCGAGAACATTCAGCCGTGCAATCGCCCGCTACTCGGAAAAAATCTCGGCCCCGCAAACAAAGGATCGAGCAAAAAGGATAAAGGAAAGGGGAAAATGACCTTCGTCGCCAACACTCAACAACAGTCGAGTGGCCCTAGACCGGTTTTTTGTCAAAACAATATGCGCCCACGCATATCCCTCGAGGAAAGGCTAAGACGTCCTTACTCATTTCATCAGGATGAAACAAGGAGGCTGTTCGAAGTGGCAGTGCATAACAGGCTTATCACTCTACCGGAGCCGAAACACCAACTACAACTGGATGATATCAACAGTTCTAATTATTGCCCTTATCACCAAGTATTGGGCCATCTGATTGAAAACTGTTACGTCTTCAAAAACTGGGTCGAAGACCAATACCAACAGGGCAGGTTCGTCATCTCCGAAAACTGGAAGGTGAGCCCGCGACAACCGCACGCTCTGAGAAAGATAGATACGCCGGGGGCATCATGCTCAGTCATAGAGAAAGCCCCATAGACTGAAAAGTCAGTAAACTAGAGCTTCGCCTCAAATACGGTGATGACGGACCGAAACGTCCTTAAACTAACGACGGACCACTACGTCCTAAAACTAGCTGACGACCGAAACGTCTTTAAACTACTACCGCAGCATCGTCAGGCTGACGAGATAAAAAAAATATAATGAATAAAAATAATAATAATAAAAAAACGGTATGTCCATAAGCGAAATGGGCACGGATGAAAACCGGAAAGGGCTCCGTGAGTAAGAACAGTAGGGCTACCGGCGAGTGTTCGTGAAAACCCGAAAGGGCGCGACCTCGTTACAAAAAAGAGAGAATAAAAAAAAGGTATGTCCATAAGCAAAATGGGCACGGATGAAAACCCGAAAGGGCTCCGTTAGGACTACCGGCGAGTGTTGGTGAAAACCCGAAAGGGCGTAACCTCGTTAAAAGCCACTTGCAAGGTCCTCTCGACCTTGTAAGGAGAAACCACCCGCGTGAGAACCTTACGACTCATAGGGAAGCAACACTCTTAGGAATCCTCACGATTCCTAAGGAGAAATTACACTTGCGATATCCTCACGACTCGTAAGGAGAACTCTCTTATGGGAGCCTCATGGATCATAAGATTTGAAAGTCTTAAGTTACAGAGACCTGAACCTGTTCTTAAGCAACTCCCACAATCTTCGATATTGCCCTACGAGTAGCTCAATACTGACCCTTGTATACAATCCACGGGAGCGAATAAACATTTCCCTAACCAAGTCCCACCCGTGGCTAGGGATATGTCCATATGGTGAACAACCCTTATAAGTCCTCTCGACTGATAAGGAGAAAGCCCTTTTGTAAGATCCTTACGACTTACAGAGGAACATACACTTAGGAATCCTCACGATCCTTAAGGAGAAAACACACTTACGAGATCCCCACGACTTGTAGGGAGAAATACCTTTGTGAGACCCTTACGGCTCATGAAGTCAAAAGCCTTAGTCGACGGGATCCAAACCATGTTCGTTAAGCCACCTTTGTTCGACATCGACAGAGGCAAATGATGATTCGCTTCTGGCAATATCCCAGTTGTAGCGATGCTGATGCCTAAACCGGTATCAAATTCCGAGTCCTTTCATGGCAAATGATGATTCGCTCCTGGCAATATCCCATTTGTAGCGATGCTGATGCCTAAACCGGTATCAAATTCCAAGTCCTTTCATGGCAAATGATGATTCGCTCCTGCCAATATTCCAGTTGTAGGGATGCTGATGCTAAGATTGGCATCAGATTCCAAGTTCCACACTCGCGATAGGAAAATCAGCGAGCCATACATGCATCAGAAATAGCCAAAATGATGGGGCAACTTGCAATAAAAATCAACGAGCAAAATGTAGGCATACAAAAACAGCCGAAATGATTGGGCAACTCGCAATAAAAAGCAGCGAGTAAAAAGAAAAATAGCCGAAATGATTGGGCACCGCGAAAAAATAGCCGAAATGATTGGGCACCACGAAAAATAGCCGAAATGATTGGGCAATCGCGACGTTCGCGATGTAAAAGCTGAAATGATAGAGCATCGCGGAAATAAAAAAAATGAATGAAAAAATGAAATTTATGCCCTACAGGTAAGATCGCACCGATCCCTGTATACAATCCAGGGGCACAAACAAAAAGGGAACCATACCTTCCCAACAAGCTCTATCAGAAAGCGAAGCCAAATCTCGACGGTTCATAGACAAGCTAGAGACAACCTCGACATTCGTCGCAATATTGCAGACACGATGTCAACAAATGAAGCAAAGAAAGATCCCTAGCTTCAGGGTCTCGACGTCAACATCGACAACATAGAAATCACCAACGGCGTTTCTCCTCACTCCAACCAGATGCAGACATGACGTCAACAATTGACCTCAGAGTCGCAACAAAACGGAACCATAGCAAAGTCCCTAGTTCCAAATCTCAATGGACACATCTGCAGCCTGGAGACCAATGACGGTGGGCCTCCTCATTCCAGCATGACACAGATGTTACACCATCAAACGGAGCCATAGCAAAATCCCAGTTCCATCTCAGCATCCGTCTCGATACAGCAGACGAGATGTCAACAATGGCGTTCCTTCGCAGTCCAGCAAGATGCAGATGCAACGTCAACAAAAGACCTCACAGTCGAAACAAAGCGGAGCGACGGCAAAATCCCAGCTCCACCTCAGCATCCGTCTCGATACAGCAGACGAAATATCAACAATAGCATTCCTTCGCAGTCCAGCAGGATGCAGATGCAACGTCAATAAAAGACCTCATGGTCGAAACAAAGCGGAGTGACGGCAAAATCCCAGCTCCACCACGACATTCGTCTCGATACAGCAGACGCAATGCCAGCAAACGAAGCGAAGGCCAAATTCCTAGCTTCAGGGTCTTGACGGTAACTCATATAAAACCTGAAAGACTATCGGAGATCATCCCACATCAGCGCGGAGTGGTCACCACCTCGACATTCGTCTCGATACAGTAGACGAGATGTCACTACAGCGTCCTTCCTCCAACAGGATTCGGACACACCAAAGCAAATGAAGCGAAGGCCAAATTCCTAGCTTCAGGGTCTTGACGGTAACTCATATAAAACCTGAAAGACTATCGGAGATCATCCCACATCATCACGGAGTGGTCACCGCCTCGACGTTCGTCTCGATACAGTAGACGGGATGTCACTACGGCGCACTTCCTCCAACAGGATTCAGACACGCCAAAGCAAACGAAGCAAATGCCAAATTCCTAGGTTCAGGGTCTTGACGGTAACTCACATAAAACCTGAAAGACCATCGGAGATCATCCCACACCAGCACGGAGTGGTCACCACCTCGACGTTCGTCTCGATACAGCAGACGAGATGTCACCATAGCGTTCTTCCTCCAACAGGATTCGGACATGCCAAAGCAAACGAAGCAAAGGACAAATTCTTAGCTTCAGGGTCTTGACGGTAACTCACATAAAACCTGAAGGACCATCGGAGATCATCCCATACCAATGCGGAGCAGTCACCACCTCGACGTTCATCTCGATACAGCAGACGAGATGTCACTACAGCGCCCTTCCTCCAACAGGGTTCGGATGCGCCAAAGCAAATGAAGCGAAGGCCAAATTCCTAGCTTCAAGGTCTTTACGGCGAGTCATATAAAGCCTGAAAGACAACTGGAGATCGTCTCACACCAGTGCGGAACGGTCACCACTTCGACGTTCGTCTCGACACAGCAGACGCAACATCATCAAACAAATGGAGCCACGGCAAAATCCCTAGTTCTAAACCTCGACGTTTCACCAGCAACCTAGAGACAACCGCGACGTTCGTCTCGATACAGCAGACAAGATGTCACTACGGTGCCCTTCCTCCAACAGGGTTCGGACGCGCCAAAGAAAACGAAGAAAAGGCCAAATTCCTAGCTTCAAGGTCTTAACGGCGAGTTATATAAATCCTGAAAGACAACTGGAGATCGTCTCACACCAGTGCGGAACGGTCACCACTTCGACATTCGTCTCGACACAGCAGATGCAACATCATCAAAAAAATGGAGCCACGGCAAAATCCCTAGTTCTAAACCTCGACGGTTCACCAGCAACCTAGAGACAACCACGGCATTCGTCTCGATACAGCAGACGAGATGTCACCCCAGCGTTCTTCCTCCAGCAGGGTTCAGACGCGACAATCAAACAAACGGAGCCACGAAAAAATCCTTAGTTCCCACCGCGACATTCGTCTCGATACAGTAGACGCAATGCCAGCAAACGAAGCAAAGGCCAAATTCCAAGCTTTAGATTCTTGACGGTAACTCACATAAAACCTGAAAGACTATCGGAGATCATCCCACACCAGCGCGGAGTGGATATGACTCATCGGGGCTCTCCAAAATGAGCCTAACCTGGAGTAAAAAGCGACATGGCAAATTCCTAACGCTTGCTCTTCCGATGGTCAAACTGCTAAGGAGGATTGCTTGAAGACATCTTGTCCAGCCCCCGAAGGGATCAGAGACACGGCAGTCGCAGGGCTACTCGAACAGCACGATTGCCTATCGAGGAATATATCAGCTGATGCGACAGTACGACAGCCAAAACCCTAAGTATCGCAGACCTTAATGGACTTCTGTCGTAAAGAGCAGAGGTTAACTGTGACGTTAGGATATTCATGCGAGAAATGCTCGATTCGTCTCGACTTGTGAAGAAATTGATGTCTTTGCGAGAACTTCTCGATGCGGCTCGACTCGTAAGATAAAGCCTTAGGCAGTAAGTATTAAAAAACTTGTTCCCTAAGCACTGGGACCCTGCAAGTTGGCCCAAAACGGTCTCTTGTATACTATTCACGGGTCTCACTCTCCAAAGTCGAATCTCAACAAAGAGAGAAACAACCGCTTACGAGTCCTCTCGACTCGTAAGAGGGAAAATTCTCTTATAAGATCCTTACGACTTATAAGAGAAAACGCACTTAGGAATCCTCACGATTCCTAAGGAGAAAATACACCTATGAGATCCTCTCGATCCGTAGGGAGAAAAGTCTTTATGAGACCCTCACGGCTCATAAAGTTGAAAAGTCTTAGACAGCAGATCTGAACCTGCGGCCTAAGCCATCGCTGCCTTTTAAAGAAGCCAATACAGGATGCTCGCTCTATCACCTGTCAACCATGTTTACTAAAGCAGTATACTGATAATAAAATAAAGAGGGAAGCGACAGAAAGGACATTCGATTTGCATTTGGTCAAGCGTTCGAGACACGTCCATTCATGCGTGTACAAAAGACTCAGAATGAGAAACAAGACAAGCTGAGATAAAAAATTTCCATTCATATTTCAAAGAGCTTTTACAATCATAAAGAAATAAATGACAACATTATTGAAATGTTTATAACGGTATGACCTCGGACCCAGGACATGGATTAAAGAACTCGAAAGTAACCTTATCTAAGATTTTCCAAGCCTGGCGAACCATCCTAGTGTGCTTTCTTTCGCGAGCATAAGCGTCGGGGTCCCCGCGGATGTCCTCCTCCCTCCAATAAGCAGCGAGTATGGCGGACTGTTGGAAGGCCTGGTGCAGGAGATCGACAAGATTGTCTCGCTGTCTCTTCGAGATTAAGCTCATCAGGTACACCGAGTGCACCTTATCCTCGGCGGCATCCAACGCCCTAAGTGGCACACCAGAACAGAATAGAGGAAGCGCTTCCCAGATGGCTCCCACGATAAGCTTCAGGAGGGAGGAACGTCGGAGAAGTAGTTGACCGTTATATGCGTCGAAGCGGCTCATGATTTCAGCACACTCCACGTTTGTGAACTCTCAATTTTGAGAACGGCCAAGTCGGCGGATGTCCCCGTAAGAGATGATCTCGTCAAGATCGTACATATGGGCGTCCATTATTTCTGTGAAAGAAAATCAACAAAATTATCAGAAAGACTGATTAAGCAAAACGATATAATGCACCGAGAAATAAAATGTCATCTTTAAACCCTAAGATCAATGAAAAACTCCTAAGAGTTCTTTTGTATGATTTGGAAGGAGCAAAGCTCCATTAATGAAATGAGAAAATACAAAGAAATTCTTTTAGAGAGCAGAGCTCTATTAATGGAACTCTAATAGGGTTCCCTTTAGTTCTCTTTAGACCCTCTTAGAGCAAAGCTCTGCTAAGTGAAACCCTAAATGAGTTTTCTTTAGATCAGGGATCTATTGAGAGCAAGGCTCTGTCAATGAAAATTAATTTAATTTAATTTAATTTTAAAAAATTTACCTAAAAATTGTTTTCTAAAGAAATTCTAACTCTTGGAGTTCTTGAAGGCAAGAGCAAGGCTCTGAAGTTTCGGAAGTAAAAATCTTAAAAGACAATGATCATCTGTTGAGGACCAAAGGTCCTATTTATAGGCATCAACTGCCCTTTCAACTTCCAAGAGTTGTCACGATGGTTAGAATTCTGCCACCGCTGCGCTCACGTTTGGGGGGGCACGTAAGCGCAACGGTGAGGGGGCAATTGTTTACCCCAATCAGAGCAAAGCTCTGTTCAAATTCTAAGGTAGGAGACGAAGCAACGCTTCTGTTTCCCCCAATCAGAGCAAGGCTCTGTTCTGAAAATTAAAAAACTAAAGAAACAACGCTTCAGCTGACTTGCGCTCTGCGCTGCGTGCCACGTGGCTGCACAGTTGCGCTAGCGTGGTTGCGCTGCGCGACACGTGTCAGCGCAGTTGCGCAAGCGCAGTCGCGCTGCGCGACACGTGTCAAGCATAGGTGCGTTTGCGCCAAACAGAAATAAGATTCTGAAAGATCTTTCTGTTCTTGTTAAAAGCAAGAAGATTGTCTTCTGTAAAACAGAAGCCCTTGGATCAAAGATCCAACGGTGGGGAAAATTCCCCAAATCACTCAGAGAAAGATCTCTTTAACAAACTTAACAAATCTATGGGCACTATATAAAGACCCCTAGACCCCAACTCAAAAGATCATCGACATCAAGAATCATCAAGAACTTCAACTCTGAAGAAACTTGAACAGAAACTCAAGAAAAAGGTAAAAAAACCTTTATAATAGAAGAATTTCTTCTGAATAGATCATTGATCTAAGCACAAGATCAATGATCTTCAATAAAAAATAAATAATAACAGTGCCTTGCACTTTTTTATGAACCATTGGTTCTGGAATTTTTAAAAAAATCTTTTCTTGAATCTAAAATTGGATCAAGTTATTGAAACAGTGCCTTGCACTTGCAAAAATTTCACTGTTGCGTTCCTGGGTTGGCACAAGCCACCAGAGAGCGCCACGTGTCAGCACCATAATAACTTGCGCCATGCGCTTTTAAGATAGAGCTTTGCTCTCTGAAGTTGGCACAACTCACCAGAGCGTGCCACGTGTCAGCAGCGCAACAGCGCAGCGCACTGCGCTTGCGCTCTCCTGAGCGTGACACGTGTCACCTCCCCATGGCCTTGCGCTCCTCAATTGGCGCAAAGTGCCTGACAAGCACGTGGCACTTTGTCAGACCAATTAATGCAGCGCATTGTTAAAGGACAGAGCCCAATTAAAAGGCCCAATGGACCAAAACAAATGCTCTGCATTATAAAAAAAAGGGGACAGAGCCCAACTTAAAAGGCCTAATAGGCCAGAATAAAATGCAGTGCAGAGCCCTAATAAAGGCCTACTAGGCTAAATATAAAAAAAACGTTGAATATTCTCAATTGGACTTAGCCCAATCATGGTCGTAAGTCCTCAAATTAAATTGACTGAGCACGGCTGCTCTTTTAAATAAATTTACACTTGGCCCAAGGGTACATCTCTGAACTCCTCTGACACCTATCGTTGTAATCCTTCAACGACGTCAGAGAGGTGACGGGTCCCGACGGCCATACATGCAATGGACCACCACGTCCCTAAACTGGCAATGGACCACTACGTCCCTAAACTGGAACAATAGAGCCCCCAAATGCTCTTTTGCCGGATCCAAACGATCCCGTTAAGTTGATCTTAGTCTCAAATCAGACTAATGTATCCTTAACGAACGTTTAAGTTGATCTTAGCCTCAATATGGCTAACGTATCCTTAAACTAAAACACCAAACCCAAATCTAAGTAAATACGGATTTGGACTAATCCACGTCCTACGGGCGACAATATAAATTAGTCTCCGTATACAATCCACGGGCAACCACAAACAAAACAAACACACACGACACGAAGTGAAATTCTGGAGAAGGAGAAAGTGGTTACCGCGATGCGGTAACGTAATTAACTGCAGGGGCTTGCGCCTGCAGGAAAGAGCGTCCCCACAATCAAAAACCCCTCAAGCGAGGGGGAATCTGACGAAGTCTGCTCCATCAGCCGCATCCGTCTAAACCTTTGATACACGGTGCCATAAATCAACTTGGCATCTTCGGAGAGGTAGACGGATAAAACCAAATAGCATCTGCCCCGAATCACAGGCAAGACGCCCATGTCTTTGCCGCCATTCGGAGGGGAACAGCAGTCCCATCAATTAATCCTACCATTGCAGAAAAAACGAAAATATAACGTACGCTTATGCCATCCGTATTCGCCATGGGGCCCCGTCATCACCCGTTAGGTTACTTAACTAACGACAGAGCGGGGGCTAGACTAGCGCGGATGCAAAACATAAGCAATGTCTACTAGATATCATATATAGATATCTGCATTCGTCAGACGCAATGATAGTCATTCCAGATCACAGATGAACACATTGGATATGCTAGGAATCCGCGTTTCGTTTGAGCCTGGAACAAAAGACGGATTACATAGTCGTGATGAATAGCCAAACCCCACCCTAGACACCTACGGGTGCGGCAAACTACCCGCCAAATACCCAAAGTGAAGCAGCCTCTCTCAACAAAGTGAGTAGGCCACTCGGCACTTCAAAGTACTCGGTAGTTTATGCACCCCACCTTGGGTCTATCCTAAGAGCAGAAAACAGTAAAAGAAATAATATACATTGGTGGCTACAATCTCAACCCGGATGTGCGACCAAAAAATAATATTATATCAATTTATAATTTACATCAAATGAAAGATAAACGCTCATCTCACATCCCGGGCTATTCATCCACGACAATCCAACAAGTTCATATACACAAACCAATATTACAGATCACAGATATGTGCAACACCCACCAATCGAAGTATAGCGATTAGCAGACGTTCAGCACACATAACACATCACAGATATAATCCGATTAGCTAAAGTTTATAGAATTTCGATCAATAACTATATTTTAACACTTTACAGAAAAAATCATGAGCAGAAACAAAATATCCCAGAAAACACAAAACAACCATAGAGAGCACCAGAAAAAATTTAGACCAACTCGGAGTTGACTCGGCCGCGGATCCGCGGCGGAACTCATGGTTCGGCCGTGGTTCCGCGGTGGTCTAACCGAGTTAGGCACCCAAATTTCTTTAGTGTTCTATAAAAAACCTGCACGTATTTTTCAGGTCTCTGAAATTATTTTGAGACCTGTTTTAAAAATCGACAGAAAATGCAAGTTTTATCTTGTTTTCGGGATTTTTCCGTGATCGAAGATCTAAAAGCTTTGCTAATATATTAGCTATTGTTTAGCTAGGCTCTGATACCACTGTAAGTCTATGTTACTCACCCCGGTAGTTTGCGGTGAAGAGGAATAGGTAAAAATCAAGTTTTTCTTTACAATGCAACATAGACTAATCATGAGGATCTTTGCTAAACATCAACTAACAAACTAACTAGGAGTGCCAACTACTATGTTAGATGATTATATCTCAAGCTTCTTTTCAATCTTCTCCTTGTTGTGCTTCTCCTTGTTGTAAGCTCCTTGGAGTAGTGGTGGATGGTGCCTCCTCACCGGCTTCTCCACGTCAAAGAAGATCTACCCAAAGGTCTCTACCTTGAGCTCCAACCTCTATAATGAAGTAACTAGGGTGCTTGGTATGCTAAACTAAGAACCCTAGAGTGAGTAGAGAAGGATTTTGGTGGCTAAGTCTCAACAACCCATGTTTCTCAACTCATGAGACATTTGGGCTTGAGAGAGGAAGAAGGAGAGAGAGCTATATGAGAGAGAATGTGTATGTGAATTATGAAGAGAGCTCTTATATGAGGAAAAAGAATAATAAGTTTTATTAGGATAATTGAGATGGTTCATTTGATTTGACCATTATCATGTCACTATTAATGCTAAGCAAAATATCTTATGCTCAACAAAAATATCTAAGTCAACAATGGTCAACAAGTCAAATGGTCAAACCAATTATCCATGACATAATTATCTCTAATAAAAAATAATAAACAATTTTCTCCATCTCATCATGGTTTTAATCAAGTCAATGGTCAAAACCCTATTGAGGTATCTCCTTCTCTTCCCCTATCAACCGTATATACATACCCGTATCCGTGTTCCGAAAAACACGAATACAATAAGACTAAACCTATTCAAAATTAAATACTAGGATCCGACTTAAACCAAAGCCCACTAGTATCAACTGCCCGAACACCAAACACGCACAAGTACGCGTATGTGAACGAACCCTGTCGTAAAATCATACGACCTTTACATCGTTTCCCCCAAATGCGGAAAACCCTCTGTGTGGGACTGTAAAGACTCGAAATTACGCTGGCAGTGGGTTTAACCATGGGCCACAAGCGGTACTGGATGTACGTAACGGTCCCCAGGTAGATGTCGATAAGAAGGCCGATGAGGAAAACCCATCCGAACTCCTACTGAGCCTGAATGTGACAATCTCCGTACAGTCCGGTCTGTTCGTCTAAGAGTATCGCATATCGGGCCTAGGGGGCGGTAAACTTCAGTCCTCTAATAGAGGTATAAGTCATGTCGGAGTGTAGTCCAAAACACCCTGAGAAACTACTGGAGTACCTACCAGTAAATCTCGCTTACCCTGGCCAGGGACTTTGTGTAATGGCTCTCCAAACACAGCGCGATATCAACCCCCAATACCAGGAGAGACGAGTCCTATCTAACCGCCACTGCCTCCAAGTGCTTCGGGACTGCACCTAACTACTACCTGTTTGCACGACTTAATAGAGCCGTGGTAGGGTAGTAATCTAAGAACAGTGGGAACACACTTGAGGCGAAGTAGCAGTGTCAAGTCAATGGACTAAGCTGTACTCATGTCATCTGGGAACTGCTAACTGACGATAGGTATAGTACCAACCAACAGTTCCCGACGAGTCCTGTCCGGTGTACTCAAAACCTAATGAGCACCTTCATACTATCTCCAGTACGACGTACTGATGGCTGTAGGACAGACCATCTCCCCAGCTGGGATGAGAAGCGTACACACCAGTCTACTCTGGAGTATCGATGCCCTGTCTCGATAATCCTACGACTAGGGACCTGTATAAGGATGTGCTTGTAGACTACCCAACCCCCTACAAGTGTGACTGCCATCACAACGCTGGTAGTCAAGCAAAGATCCTAAGGGCTCTATCAATATGTATTAGCGATACGTTAAAAGAAACATAAACACATATTAAGATAGATACAAACTAAGTAGCATACTACCATATTGAGCAAGACTGTTATAAATCCGTGTATATATCCTAAGCTTCCAAAATGTAATATACAAACTAGTACTATACAATAATGGCCTCTAGGGCATATCACACTAACAAGATTATCCTGTACATACATATGTCCAAGCATCCATATGTATACATATAAAATAATGGCCTCTAGGGCATACATATTCAACAATCTCCCACTTACACTGAGGCCATATATTGGCGTACTGAGTACCCAACGCCTGCTCTAGGGCTAGCTGTTAGCGTATCGCATACCCAACATCTCAAAAATTCGCTCGAACTGCGCTTGAGGGAGGACCTTCGTGAATGGATCCGCCGTGTTGTCTTTTGTGTCCACTCTCCGCACTTCGATCTCCTGGTGATCAATGATCTCCCTGATCAGGTGATACAGCCTTAAGATGTGTCTGGATTTCTGAATGGACCGTGGTTTCTTCGCTAGAACAATAGCCCCATTGTTATCGCAATACAAAGGTATCGAATCAACAATGGAAGGAACTACCTGAAGTTCAGTAATGAACTCTTCATCCAGACTGCTTCTTTTGAGGTATCGTTCGCAGCAATGTATTCATCCTCCATCGTCGAGTCTGCGACGGTGTCCTATTTGGAACTCTTCCAACACACCGCCCCTCCATTGAGGGTAAACACAAAACCCGATATAGACTTGCTGTCATTCTTGTCTCTCTGGAAGCTTGAATCGGTAAAGGACTCGACCTTAAGGTCTCCATTACCGTATACCAAGAACATCTCCTTAGTCCTTCTCTGGTACTTGAGAATTTTCTTCACAGTTGTCTAATGATTCTCACCCGGGTTTGACTAATACCGGCTCACCATGCTAAGCGTGTATGCTACATCTGGTCTGGTACATAGCATCGCATACATTATAGATTCTACCACCGAAGCGTAAGGTATAGTGCTCATGCGAACCCTCTCCTCATCAGTCTTAGGAGACATCTCTTTGGAGAAGGTGATTCCGTGCAATGCAGGTATGTTACTGCGCTTGGAATCTTCCATACTAAATCTCTTTAGTACAATCTCTATGTACCTGGACTGCGAAAGTCTCAATAATCTCATGGATCTATCTCTGTAGATCTTAATCCCCGGAATATATGAGGCATTACCCAGGTCTTTCATGGAGAACCTTTGCGACAATAACAGCTTAACCGATTGTAGCATAGGAATATCATTTCCTATCAAAAGAATGTCGTCCATGTACAAGAATAGGAATATGATATTTCATCCTACAATCTTCTTATACATACAAGGCTCATCTTCATTCTTGATGAAGTCAAATTCCTTGACTGTTTCATCAAAACAGATGTTCCAGCTCCGCAATGCATGCTTTAATCCATAAATGGATTTAAGCAACTTGCATACCTTCCTGCTGCTCCCACTGTCTATAAAACCTTACGGCTGATCCATATAAACGCACTCTTCCAAACTTCCATTTAGAAAACACGTTTTTATGTCCGTCTGCCAGATTTCATAGTCATGGAAGGCAGCAAAGGAAAGTAGGATCCGAATGGATTTGAGCATAGCCACTGGAGATAAAGTTTCGTCATAGTCCACACCTGGTCTTTGACGAAAACCTTCTGCAACAAGTCTAGCCTATTCACCGTCGAAAACAGAAACGAAACCGCGTAGGTCGTCTTGCCTGAATTTGGGGGAAGATGCTATTTGGTTTTATCCATCCACCTCTCCGAAGATGCCAAGTTGATTTATGGCACCGTATATCGGAGGTTTAGACAGATGCGACCGTTGTAGCAGACTTCGTCAGATTCCCCTCGTTTATGAGAGGTTTTTGATTGTGGGGATGCTCTTCCCTGCAGGCGCAAGCCCCTGCAGTTAACTACGCTACCGCATAGCGGTAACTACTTTCTCCTTCTCCAGATGGTCACTTCATGTTGTGAGTGATTATTTTATTTTCGGTTGCCCGTGGATCGTATACGGAGTCTGATTTGTGTTGTCGTCCGTAGGGCGTGGATTAGTCCAAATCCTTATTTTCTTAGATTTGGGTGTGGGGTTGGGTTTAAGGATCGTTAATCTCATTGAGATTAAGATCAACTTAAACGTTTATTGAAGATACGTTAGTCTAATTTTAGACTAAGATCTACTCAACAAGATTTTGGATCTTTTAGATCCAATGAAAGAGTATTTTGACTCTATCGTTTTAGTTTAGGGGCATTGCGGTCCATTGGGTTTAAGGACATCATAGTCCGTGACAGTTTAAAGACATCATAGTCTATGAGTTTAAGGGCCTCACAGTCCGTAAAGTTTAAGGACCTCATAGTCCATGGGGTTTTGGTTTAACCAGTTTGGGGATGCGCTAAAAGTTATTGGTTATTGGGACCTTCCATGTCTCTGAAGACATTGAAGGATTACAACGACATGTATCAGAGATATGAAGAGATGTACTCCTGAACCAATGTCCCGATTGGGGGGATGGGATGAACATTAGTTTAGATGCCATTTGTTGGGAGCTCATTAGCTATCTTCAGGGCTGAGATCGGTTTTGGAGACCCTGAGCATGAGGGGCTCAATTGATGGTCCTCGGGAGATTTGGTCTAAGTTTGGCTAGTATTGGCCTTTCATAGTGTTAAACACTAATATGTGCTCAGCGCTCACGTGCTCCCACGTGAGGCACTTGAAGTAGTGTTAAACACTAGAAATTGGGGCACCCACGTGTGGCACGTGAGGCGCTTAAAGTTGGGCGTTGTATTCTAGTGCTAAGCACTGTTGGGTCACGTGGGATCATGTGAGGCGCCCCAGAATAGGAACTGTCTTGCGTTTATTCCCCTTTTCTCTTTTATAAGTGCTGAGCACTTCTCAGGGGTCACGTGGGATCATGTGAGGCACCCCAAAATAGGGCATATTCCCCTTTTCTCTTTTATAAGTGCTGAGCACTTCACGTGGGATCACGTGTGGCACCCCAAAATAGGGCTTATTCCCCTTTTCTCTTTTATAAGTGCTGAGCACTTCACGGGGGTCACGTGGGGTCATGTGGCTAGATCTCAGTCTTCCATTTTTTAATCTACAAAGGTGCTCACATGGGAACACGTGAGCTTTTATTGTGTAGCATTGAACACTAATATGCATGGAGCTCTGGATCTGAGTTTTGTGAATTTCAGGTCCCTTATTTTATAAGAATTAAATTCTTTTATAGGGTTAAACCTTAGTTTTATCAGAGGAATTAAATTCCTATATCTTTTTGGTAAGAATTAAATTCTTTGAACTTAGCTCTTTCCCCTAAGTTTGGATCTATATAACAGAATCTTCCCGATGCGAATTAAATTCTTAACTTGTAGGGAGATCTGCTTCTGCAGATCCCAACCAGAGGAAGAACTAAGTTCTTTGAGAAAAGTTAAACGCTTGGTTTGAGAATTAAATTCTATTTTGGTTTTAGCTTACCAAGGGGTTTTCCTCTCTGTTTTCTGTATTTTTAAACTTGAAGTTTATGGGGGGGTCCTCTCTGCTCTTCTTCTTTCGATTTGAGAACTTATGGGGAGGTCTCTCTCTCTGCAAGACTTGAAGTCTTGGGTCCTCTATATAGGGGAGGCTGATTTGTTGAATCGGTTAAGAAAATCTTTTTTCTGATTGATTTGGGGATGTTTCCCACCGTTGGATCTTTGATCCTAGGGCTTCTGTTTTACAAAAGGCAATCTTCTTGGTTTTAACAAGATTGGAAAAATATTTTCCCATACAGAACTTATTCTGTATTTTGGTGATTTTTAATCACCATTGGATCTTTGATCCAACGGTGCTCCGATTTACAGAGCACAATCTTTCCTGTTTAGAAAGATTTGAGGAGTTATTCCTCAACAGAATTTTATTCTGGTAATTTGATGATTTTTTAATCATCTTCATTGGATCATTGATCCAAGGGTGGAGAACATTTAGTTCTAGCGCTGGCGCTCTCGTGCTTTGCACGTGAGGCGCTGCCTTAGAGTCTTTGACTTTTGGCTCTAGCGCTCTCGTGCTTTGCACGTAAAGCGCCGCCTCAGAGTCCTCAAGAGTGCCGGCGCTCTTGGCGCCGGCGCTCTCGTACTTTGCACGTGAGCGCTACCTCAGAGTCTTTGACTCCTAGTGCTGGCACTCTTATGAGGCACTGCCTCATTTCAAATTTCAAATTTTAAAATTTTAAAGAGATCTTTGCTCTCTGATTGGGGGAAAAAAATGCCCCCCTACCGTTGCGCTTACGTAACTCACACGTGAGTGCAGCGGTGGCAGCCTTTCCACCATTGGATCAACTTGGAACTTGGATCGGCTCCCAGCGCCTATAAATAGTGCTTTTGGCCCTTGAGATGACCGTTTGTTCATCTTCCTGTTTTTTCTTGAGATTTAATTCTCCTTCAGAGCCCAGCTCTCTTCCTTAAGAACTCCCTTAGAGTCGGAACCCTGTCAAAAATTTAGGTAAATATCAAATCTTTGAAGGGATTACTTCATAATCTAGGGTTTCACCCATTAACAGATCTTTGATCTTCTCAAATCATATAGATTTTTAAGGTTTCTCAACAGTGCTTTGCTCTTCTTAGATCATAGATCTAAAGAGATCTTTTTTAGGGTTTCTTAACCCATTAATGAAGAATTCTTAGAGTTCATTTTGCAGATCTTAAAGATCTCAGAGTTTTTAACTCAGTAAAGCTTTGCTTTTTTAGGGTTTTGATGGATGATTCCATCATCTTCACAGAGCATAGCTCTTCAGAATTTATTTTTTATTTTTATTTTTGGGAATTTTTATTCTCTTCATCATTAGAGTTGACATATGTCACTCTTTTACAGAGCGCTGCTTTCAAGGGAGTTTTACTCCTCGGTCCGAGGGGCCTCTCATTAAATGAGAATCCATTTAGGATTTCTTATTTAATGAGTGACTGTCTCATCAATGATAAGCCGTCACCTTGATTTGGTGGGTCCCCTTTGGTCCATTTCCACTGCATTGCAGTGTGGTACAAATTTTATATACCAAGTGTCAGATATTGAATTGTAGCCTTGACAGCTAATTCTTGTTCTTCTTCGCATAGGTACTATGTCCTTCGACACTTCTTTCCCGTTTGTTCGTTCGAAAGGCGGATTCCTTGAAGCGCATGTGGATAGGGAAGTCTTTGCGTTGATCAAAGATCACGACCCGGAGCAAAAGAACCTTCATTTATGTGGGACGTGGTATAATCAAATCATCCAGGGTCGACGCAGCTTCTCTTATGCGTTGCCTTCGGAGCCCATTCCGGTGATCCACTACGCCGACCCACCCCCAGTGAACTTTGCCGTAGAGGAGGTCAATTGGACTTCGGAGGGTTGCCTTCAGCCCTCTAAGGCCGCGATACCCGTACAGCCGCTGATGGCTTTGGATACTCTGGGACGGCGTATCTGTCAAGGCGAGTCACGCCCTTAGGGACAGCCGTATATAATACGCTTGACTCCTCGCCATCCAGCCGAATATTTACCGTGGGCCCGGTACATTTTGTCGGCCAAGAAATTACAGCTGCTGAAGCTTGGGTTGTACCCCGCAGTTTACGTATCTCTCTTCCAATATTCTATGCCTCCTGTATGGTGGGTCAAAGATTTTTTGGAGCAATGGAATATTCCGACCCACACCTTCCTTCTGTCGGATCGGGAAGTTTCAATTTCTTTGGAGGAGTTCGTGGAGATCTCCAGCTTACCCGTCAGGGAAGAAAACTACGAGGAGCTACTTCCTCCGGACGAATACATCTTTGCCACCAAATCAGTGGTAATGGGCCTTACCCCGAAGAACGCCATTCAACACCTATTCCCGAGCTTGATCAAGGTGTGAATATCTACGAAAGTCTATTTCTAGAGTCCAGAGGGCACGGAGTCAGCTAAGCAGACTTCATCGCTCGCTTTCTTCGTCCGGAAGTCTTATCGAAGCAAGTTGTGTTGTTCGCTAAGCTTAACGATCCGTTTGGTTTTGGTTTGGATAACCAACTGACGGTGGAGGCGGATTTAAAAAACTTCTTTATTCCGGATGCCCCTGTCGTTCCTTTCGCATAGCTTGCTGCTTCGGACGTCGATGAAGAGACGTTCTTGCTGGGATTTATTGGCATATAGATAAACTGGTTCGTGCTTCCGATGCACCCTCGTGATATGAGGCCATCAGTCCTTTACTCAGCCCATCGTATGGTTGCGGAAACTCAAGTGGCCGTCGGGAACACAGGGTTGGCACACCTGTATCATGGTCTCAGCTTAGCGGCGGACACCACTCAGCCAGGCGTATAGCCCGTCACTTTCTCACTGCACTATTTTACATCATGAATCGAGCTGGACGTGCTTGGCGCTTTTGGAGCCTACAAACGGCCTTGTTTCTACGACAACTATAACTTCCCTCGGATTATGCGGCTAGTTGTTGCTTCCGTTTTAAATCCGACACAGCGGGAGGCTAGGGGTGTGGTCCTTCGTCCGTGTACGGTTGGAGATGGCATGACCTTTGTCGATAAGATTTTAGCTATCGGCAAAGAGTACTCTAACACGGTGCAGCCGCTGCGGGACACCTTCAAAGACGGGGCTTTTACATTGAAGGCCCGGGAGATTCTGCACCTGTACTCAATCAGGATGGGCTTTTTGGTGTTCAGGCAGAATGATTCGACGCTGTTTATGAGGTATAACCCGCATCGGTTCGCTCAACAATCGAGCTACGACCAGGGTGTTCCGCTAAAGGCTTTCCTGGCTGAGCCGGCTGCTACAGAGGAGGGTATTCGTAGCACACTGCACCATTTTATGTGGCTTAACATAGGGTCCAGCTTTTTTATCAGTGAGCCGAGCTGCGTTCCAAGGGTATTGAACGTATATGTGGCGTAGTACCAGCATTCGATGGGCGTCGTTATTAGGGAAGAAAGACGGCTTTTGCTTGATCGCAAAGGTGCGGTCCCCGCCGGCAATCTAGCTGTTCTTTTAAAGCAACGGACTACTGTTGGTCCTACTTTAAGAGAAGCTGATGTGGCTGTTGTCCCGCTTGATTTTCCTGATAAGCCTCTACCTCGTGCGCCTGTATAAGCGGTGGCTGCAGCGTTTCCCGATTCTGGCATGGGTACGGAGATCGGGACTCGTCGCCCAAAGTTGCCCGCCAAGCGCAAGATCCTGTTGCCGGTTGCCGGTTGCCGGCGTCCGCTCACAGAAGAAGAAGTCGCTATTTACTGCGGACGTTGCATTCGGACAGGATCTTCATGCTCCTTACAGCGAAGGCTTAAGTGAGTACGGGACTAATGAAGGTCTATTCATCGCGCCTGCAGATGATACCGATCTTCTAGCTGCCCTTGTAGCTTCCGAGCGACTGGCTCGCGATGAAGCAACACTGATTACTATCGCACAGTCTGGTTGACTTCAGTCGCATCTTTCCACAGTTATCTTTTTTATAATGCTTTTACTGATGCTTCTTCCCTCAAGACTTTCGAAAAGCAGGAGAGGCTCCGTGCGTCTTTGGGCGTTGGTATACTTCGGCTTGTTGTGCCTTCATTCCCTTTTTTCTTTATTCGTGGTTTGACCCTTTCTTTTATTTTGTTGCAGGTACTATCTTGACTCGGATTATCTGTAACAACCCCAAATTTCCTGTACAACTTTCTGTGCAAATTTTTCAAAATTTAAAGAAAGGGCTATTTTTGCCTGAGCACAAGTTAAATATTTGTTTTGCTAATTAATAGCAAGAAGAAGCTTGTGGCTCATTAGTAATACCTTGCACTGCTGAACCAAGCCACCAGAGTTCAAATCCCATACCCCACATTATTTTTAATACTGTTTTATTTTGGATTTTTAGAATACCAACAGTTTATACGTGCGTATCTCACAAAAACCCCATCACACCCTGAAAAGTAACAGTACCATAGGCCTAATGAACCAACGAGGAGTGCTCCGACCACCTGACTCGGCCGAATCGGCCGGCGGACCGGCCGACTCGGCCCGCCGCCGCCGGCCGGACTCGGCCGGAATGCCAAGTCATCAACATGGAAGATGTGGCTTTTCACCTCCCCTGTACACCTGCACACTTTAAAAACCTAGACCAGTAACTGAGACTGTTTAATACCGTATTTAATCTATTTTTATTACATTTTAATACAATTTATCACATTTTCTCATTTTAAACTTTCACCTACCCTAACCCTATAAATACAACCCCTACACACTACCCCCTCACTCCAAAATTCTGAGCAAACTCTCAAGAAATTCCTAAAAACCCTAGTGTGCATTTGAAGTGAACAAAGAGGCGAAGCTCCGGCGACAACCCTAGGAGTTCCCGGCGACGAAACGGCGCACCGGAAACTACGTCCACTCCCTCTCCCTCTCCTCTTTAAGCTAAATCCGTAAGTCGCACCTTCCCCCTTCTCTACTCTTTCTGAAAATACGAAATTCTAAAACCCGACGGAATCGGAGCAAATCCGATTTCCGATTCGGTTCTTCCTAAAATCTCACTTTTCCCTTAATACAATCTTGTTAAACCATTACATGTCGACTATTAAACACTAACTAATCATATTGAACAGGTTCCATATCAAAAGAAATTGCTATTTCCATTTTACCGTACTTTTTTTTTATTAAAATACCATATAGTTTCATTTTCGACCTTTAAACATCACAAACTTGCTATACTTTTAAATAGATCACGAGGTAATGACCTACCTCCTCACAACACTCATATGCAATATAGCACAATATCTTTCGGGAACATAGAATACGGGAAAAACGAAACATTTCAAATAAATACCATTACTATTAAAATTGTTTTCTAAAAGATTAGTATTTTACACAAATCTTTGCAAAGCGCCGCTACAACCCACTTTGGGGAACCCGACTGGGATGGTGCGGATTATCGCGCGTCCCTGGGATTAGTAGTGCGAGATTCAGACCTGCGCAAGGAGCATTCGGTCTCGAGAGATTTAAAATACGACATCTTAAGAAAATGAGATTTTTAGAAATATAAAATATATATTAAAATTATTTTTATATATTTATGTATATATGTAACATTAAAATATCTATTTTGAAATAATATAAATATTCCAACTCTTTTCAAAAATCACAAGAATCACTTTACATTAATATACCATGAATTCCATACAATTCAATATTACAAATAAATACCCTTTATTATGAGTTTAGGATATTTTCACTAGAAATATCACAATTATAAAATCTACATTCATGATAACTTAAAGACGATAACTAAATACTTGGGGAGTATTTTGAAAAGTATATAAAAGTATTTTTACATAAAACCCCCTCAAATTCTATAAATTACCCTATGGACCCTAGTAAACAAAGGTTTAAGCGGGACTAATCTCTTGAGCCTCAGGGAGCCGGTGAAGTGGGTGCTTGCCTATTTAAGGTAGACAACTTAATAACGGTGTTATCAATATGGTAATCGTCTTTAAAAAATACACAAATCCTGCCGCCCATGTGCAGCGGTTACTGTTCATATCAGATTTTTGCAGTTTTATACTGCCCAATTTTTATCATATTGCTTATCGGTAGGTACTCTTGAGCCGTGTTTGCTAGTCAATTGCAGGATACAGGTTCTCGGCTTTAAACGGTGAAATTCATGGAAAAACACGACAAATTCCGGATTACTGCCAACCACAGATAAAACACGGGTCTCCGCTCTCTATCCGTATGTTGCCACACACCAGTTTAAGAGACAAAATGGCAAATCAATATCATTTTCATGCACAAAGCTCAATGGCAACACAAAGTCCAAGAAATTTACGCGGAGCTCAAGAAAATCATGACAAAAGATTCACATCCAATCACCATTTGACCTGCTGCAAATCTGGAAGAAATGTGGAGAGATTCTGAGAAACAAAGTGTACCAAACTGATCCAAACATCAACACTAAGAAGCACAAAAAGTTGGAGGGCCCAACTCCCCTAAAGGGCCGCGGATCCGCGGCCAATAGGGGGTCTAGGCTGTGGATCCGCGGCCGTACAGGCTCCTCAGAAGGAGTATTTTTGGGGGCAGATTGGTCATTTCATTTTTGTTCAGAATGTTGCCCTAGGTTTCCAGCTCCCTGTCTATAAATAGTCCAGAACTTGCCAAAGCCAAGGGTCCATAATCTTGTATTTAGAATTTAGAATACATGTGTTGTTCTTCTTCCTCCTCTCATCTCTACTCCATTAAAAACTTGTAGTGAGCTTTTGTGAGTGAAGAATGAATAAAGGAGTTCTTTGTTATCATGCTTGTCTTATTCTTTTTATAATTGCTTGTAATTTTCTTTTGCTAATCTAGTTGTTGTTATTTATTGTTTGTTTCTTTCTTGTTCTCTTTTCCTTTATCCTTAAACAACCATGATGCTTACGCTTGATCCTTGCCGAGGTGAGGTCGCAAATAGCTAGTTGTAATCTTCTAACCTCTTTCTTTCTATCTTCCTCATTTGTTTTATTTTCATTTTTCTTGTAATGGGTAAGTAGTTTCCATACTTGTTAGGGTAGGATATGGAAAGTTTGAGAGAAGGAAATCTCTCTCTCTTTCTTTGCCCAACATCTTAAATCGAACTCCCGTTAATTGAACTACAATCCGCTCCCTACGGCACCCTATCCTACATGATAGCGGTGATTCCGTAGTGAGACCGGTTGTGGTTGAATTAACCGGAGGTTAAGGCTAAGAGCCAAGAACGGACGAACAAGTACCAAAAGGTAGAACTTATGCGTTGGAAAGCCTAGCTTATACTCGTAAGTTCCTTCCTAGTCGTGCTAATCCTCGTTGTTGCCGATTACCGTAACACCGATATTAAGAGTGGCAACGAAAGAAGTGAGCGACTCCTAACTCAAACTAACCTAATCATAACCCTAACAAGCTCTCTATATATATCATTTTAGCACATAAGTAATCTAAAAACAAACTTGGAAAATTGGACTTAACTCGTTAAAGCACATAGAAAAAGATTCCCATCTCCCTGCGGACGACCCGTACTCAACCGGCTAGCTACAAGCGAAACCGTCTTGATTACGGTAATAAACTTAGCACACAAAAACTCTACCAATCAAATGGCACCGTTGCCGGGAAGACGGTAGTTTATTTCTTTGTGTAATTTCGGGTTAATTTGTGAATATAAATATAACCGAAAAACAAACAAAAAAATATACATTGTAAAAAACCATCTTGTTATTTTTGATTAGTTTTTGTACAAGTGTGCAGGATGAAAAAAAACGAAGTTCGAGTTCAGTGCCAAAGACGTGGGAAGTTAGACCCATATTTCGCGGCTACACCGCGTTTGATCAAAACGGAACCAACGGTCTACTATGAAATTCTGGAGCAAACCCGGTGAGCAAATCAAAATTAGGGAGCTCCAAACAGGAAGAGGACACCCAACAGAGCACAACCCAGAAAATTAAAGGCCCAAGCCCACTCTTTGGCCGCGGCATAAGCAGGGTCTGGCCGCGGAACCGCGGCCGTTTATGGCCCTCATATACTCAAATTCCCTGTAAGTCTTCTTCTCCTCTCCCCCACTCTTCTGAACTCCACTAAACTGTGTTTTCTGCAGCATTATTTGCGCAAACTCTCTTCCCCCTTCCAATAAATTGTTTTTGTGCAGGATTCTTTGCGCCGCGCTTAAAATAAAAATTGTTTGCAGTTGATTGTTACTGCTTTGCATATATTAATACGGACTTTAAGGGGCTTGAAACCAATTCAGATTGGGTGGGGATTTCATCACCCTTCCCAGGACCCCAGAAATCACAAAAAGCATATGCATTGACCATTGTTTAATTAAAAAAAATACTGGACTCAGCCCTAAGGACTTCGCGCTCAATAGGACAGAGGACTAGTTACAGGCATTGGCCGTTTATCCTATCATGACTTTTGCAGTGTCTAGGCAAGTGTGTCCAAGGCAAGTGGTTACTTAATTAGGACTACTACTTACGTAGTGGGGAGCCTCCCACTTACCTGGCACTTACCTGGCCGCAATTGTTGGAGAAGAGACGGTTTGAGGTCCTATTTCTAGCCCTTTGGAACAGTTAGGAGCTGTCTAGCTGACCTAGGTGATCCTAGATCTAGGTGTGATTTTGCATATCTTGTTTGTGATTGCTTGAAGCCGTAAGCCCGTACATATTTCTGTAAAGCTCTTTCTAAAAAAAGAAAAAAGAAAAAAAAACACAAAACCAAAAACTTTTATAAAAACTTGCCCTTTGTCGCCAGAATCCATTTTTTTCACCCACCACCCATCGTATTTCTCCATTGACGTTTTCTTACCCTCACCTTCTCCGCTTTGACTATACTAAATCCGTTTAGTGTATGTCCGCTTGGACTCATGACACTACCGCCCACCTAGTCCGCTTTACGTTAGTTGCTACCGACTACGTGATCGACTCAGACGTCGAAACTCCGTCCACGCCTCTTTCACCCTTACCTTTGCCGGCCAACTCCAACGTTGATCGGAATTCTGTTCATACATCCTCACCTTCACCATCACCAACCTCTTCTTCCGCGATATCAGGATTTAATCCAAACATCTCTTTGACTCCCCCGGGATTGACTCCACCTCCTATGGAGGCAACTAACCCACCACCACCGCCTGTTGTAGCGCCACAGCGAATCGCGCTCCAGGATCGTTTCTATCCCACCCGTTCTGCACTTCCTACATGTCTTTCTCTTCCACCGGCCAATGGGGATAATTTTGAAATTAAGCCCCGCTTCATTAACATACTTCCAAAATTTCATGGGTTTGAATCTGAAGATGCCTATATCTTCATCAACAAGTTCCAAAATGTTTGTGCCATGATGAAAACCACCCAGCTGTCGGACGATGCTATACGGCTATGGGTCATTCCATTCACTTTATGCGATCTTGCTGAAAAATGGCTGTATAGCACCGCTTCCCACTCCATAACCAGTTGAGACGAGTTTGTGAAAGCGTTTCTCAAGAAATTCTATCCGAATCATAAAACCGCAAGGATCCGTAACGAAATCAACCAATTCTCTCAGCTTCCTTCGGAACCCTTCTGGAAGTGCTTTGACCGGTATAAAGACCTTCTTGTTCAGTACCCTCACCACGGTATTGAGAAATGGCAACTTTGCCAAACCTTATACGAGGGCCTGAACCCAGCAACCAAGCAGTTGTTGGAAACCATTTGTCAGGGCCACTTCCTATCGAAATCTGACAAAGAAGCGTGGCAATTCTTCGACGACCTTGCGGAACAGACGCTTCAATGGGAGAGCACTAGACTAACTACTTCTTCTTTTTCCTCCACCTCTACTGGTCAGTCTAGGGTAGGAATTTACCAACTTGATGTCTCTATTGCGATGAAAGCTGAAATGGCTGCAATAACGAGAAAACTTGAAGCGATAGAGAGCAAATTTTCATCTCCTGCTCCTGCCCCTGTTCTTCCCCTTCGTACCATTTGTGCTTGTTGTTCCGATACTTCTCACTTAACCGAAGAGTGTCCTTACAATCCACCGTCCCAAGGACAGGATCAGGTTAATGCTGCATTTCAGCAAAGACCGAGGAATGATCCATACTCTTCCACCTACAATCCCGGTTGGAGGAACCACCCAAATTTCGTCTGGAATCAGAATCAGCAACAATTCCAAGGCAACAATTTCCAGAGGTCTCCTCCTCCACAACAACAAGTGCACCAACAAACTCAACAACAGTTTCAGCAGCCCTTCCAACCCCAACCTTTTCAAAATCAGACAAACTTTACACCCAACAATTCTTTTCCACAAAACAACTTTGTTCCGTCAAACAACGATAAGGTTTCTCGCTAGAACGAAGTCTGGAGGCGTTCGTTAAACAATCGACACAATCCACCGCCAACATCCAGTCGTCTATTCAGTCTTTGGTGCAACACACTGCTGCACACGGGCAAAGCATCAAGACCATCGAAGCCCAGATTACACAGCTGAATGCGGCGTTAAGCGAGCGAGAAAAGGGGAAGCTTCCATCTCAACCACTCCCAAATCCCGGTGACCCACATAATGTACATGTTGCTCTTGAACAACAGAACCATAATGTGAGTGCCGTGACTACATTGAGATCGGGAAGGATGCTGCACAACAACATCGGCACAACAATTGAGGATAATGACACCTCGGCCGCTTCTTCTTCTTTTTCTTCTTCTTCTTCTTCTTCGTCTTCTGAGCCTATTCTCCATTCATCAAAAGGCTCTTCTTCTTCTTTTTCTTCTTCTTCTCTGAACGAACCCACTTCTCACTCCACGAAAACACCAGCTCTGGGATCCGTTCCAGCTCCACAATCTCCTCCACAAGCATTGGACTCAACCAATTTTAAAAACGTTCCATTTCCAAACCGGTTGAGGTCCAATAAACAAAATCCATAAATGGAGAAGATTATGGAGTTGTTTAAGCAGGTTAACATTAACATTCCCCTTTTAGATGATGTCCAACAAGTCCCGTCCTACGCGAAAATCTTAAAGGACTTGTGCACGAAAAAGAGGAAGTCTCAAGTACCCAAGAAAGTTTTCTTGGCTAGTGCTGTGAGTGATGCTCTTACCCAATCTTTACCACAAAAAAGGAAGGACCCTGACTGTTCTACGATTTCTATTACCATTGGGGATAAGAACATCAACCGCGCACTATTAGATCTTGGTGCCAGTGTTAACCTGCTTCCGTACTCAGTATATGAGCAACTAGGTGTAGGAGAGCTGAAACCCACACACTGCATTCTCCAAATGGCCGACCGATCGATCACCCATCCTAGGGGTGAGCTAGAGGATGTGTTAATCAAAGTGGGGACTTCATATTCCCCGTTGACTTCATTGTATTAGACACACAGCTTGTAGCTAACCCCCGGAATCAAATTCCGGTGATACTCGGTCGCCCATTCCTTGCAACCTCAAATGCTGTGATCAATTGTCGCAATGGTTCGATGAACCTATCTTTTGGAAACATGACAATTGAACTCAACATTTTTAGGTTGGGGAATCAGCCCTCCGAACCTAATGCTTATATACTAGATGTTTGCTCAATCCAGGAGATCACCCCGGAAGAGTGTGAATTCGAGGAGTTTTTGTTCGATCACAATAACCTTAACGCCACTAGTGCGTTCCTCTTCGAACCTGCTGCTGTTTCTGCGCCCGACAATGACTACGAGTGTTACACTTTCTCGAACGATCTTAGCCGCTCACCACCCGAGTTTGAATCCTTCGAATTTCCGGATGAGTCACCTGAACTATCCAACTCGGTCGCTTACACTCGTTTTGAACCTTTGCTGGAATCCTTTGAGTTCAAGACCTTTTCACCAATCTTGCCTTCAATCGTTTCACCTCCAACGCTGAACTCAAGGCTTTGCCGTCTCACCTTAAGTACGCTTAGTTGGGTGAGAACGAAACCCTCCCTGTTATCATCTCGGCTTCTCTAGCTCCAGAGCAAGAGAAAGCCCTTCTTGCGGTCTTGCACAGCAATAGGCAAGCTTTTGGCTGGTCCATGGCGGGCATCAAGGGGATTAGTCCCCTGATCGTTGAACATTACATTCATCTGATGGATGATGCCAAACCGGCCAGAGATCCACAAAGGCGGCTCAACCCAGTCATGAAGGAGGCTGTGAAAAAGGAAATCGTGAAGTGTCTGGATAGTGGTATCATTTACCCTATCTCTGATAGCCAGTGGGTTAGCCCCATTCACGTTGTCCCTAAGAAATCAGGCATAACGGTCATTACTAACGAGGTGAATGAGTTAATCCCTACTCGCACCCAAACCGGGTGGCGAGTATGCATCGATTACAGAAAACCCAACGCCGCCACGCGGAAAGACCACTTTCCGCTACCTTTCATTGACCAAATGCTTGAACGATTGGCCGGACACGAGTACTGCTGCTTTCTTAATGGCTACTCCGGCTATAATCAGATTCCCATCGCCAAAAAAGACCAGGACAAGACCACATTCACTTGTCCTTTCGGCATGTTCGCATACCGTTTGGGTTATGCAATGCGCCCGCTACCTTCCAGCGGTGTATGATGGGAATCTTCTCAGACATGGTGGAGAAATTCCTGGAGATCTTCATGGACTATTTCTCTATCTTCGGCGATTCCTTTAACAAGTGTTTGCTGCATCTCGACACTGTCCTTACCCGATGTAAGGACAAGAACCTCACTTTGAATTAGGAGAAGTGCCACTTCATGGTGCGCGAAGGTATTGTCTAAGGATATATCATTTCGCAAAATGGCATAGAGGTTGACAAAGCGAAGATTGAGGTCATTTCCAATCTCCCTCCTCCCAGATGGGTCAGAGACATCCGAGCCTTCCTTGGCCATGCCGGTTTCTATAGACGGTTCATCAAGGACTTTAGCAAGATTGCTAGGCCCTTGACTCTTTTGCTGGCTAAGGATACGCCATTCGACTTCAACTCGAGCTGTGTAACTGCGTTCGAGTTATTAAAAAGCTCACTCACTTCTGCTCCCATTCTTTCTTCACCTGACTGGACGCACCCATTTGAGATTATGTGCGATGCATCCGACTTTGCAATTGGTGCTGTCCTTGGACAACACATCAACAAGATGCCGCACGTGATCTATTATGCTAGCCGAACCCTGAACGACACCCAACTTAATTATACAACAACTGAGAAGGAATTCTTGGCTGTTGTATTTGATTTAGAAATGTTCAGGCCCTACCTCATCGGCTCTCCAGTCATTGTCTACACAGACTGTTCTGCTCTGCGCCATCTTTTTGCGAAGAAAGATGCAAAATCTCGGCTAATACGTTGGATCCTCTTGCTTCAAGAGTTTGACCTTGTCATTAAGGACAAAAGAGGATGTAAAAACGTAGTCGCCGACCATCTCTCACGACTTCCTTCTTCGCCGTCGCCTCAACTTCCGATCAACGACGTTTTCCTGGATGAACAGCTCTTGACAGTATCTCGCGAACCCTGATTCGCAGATATTGTGAACTATTTGGCCATAGGGCTACTACCGACTGAATGGTCAAGTCAGGACAGACTTCGATTCTTATCCCAAGCAAAACACTTTTACTGGGACGAACCCTATCTATTCAAGTACTGTCCCGACCAGATTATCCGTCGGTGTGTCCCTGACGATGAATTCAAGAGTGTACTGTCATTTTGCCACGATCAAGCATGTGGCGGGCATTTTGGCCCCAGAAAGACAGCTGAGAAGATCTTGCAATGTGGTTTCTACTGGCCACAACTCTTTAAAGACGCTCATGACTATTGCAAGACTTGCTCCCGGTGCCAACACTTGGGCCGGATATTCCGGAGGAACGAGATGCCGCTCCAACCGATCTTGGTTGTGGAGATTTTCGAAGTTTGGGGGATAGATTTCATGGGGCCGTTTCCCAGCTCTTTCGGGAACTTGTACATCCTTCCCGCTGTTGATTACGTCTCTAAGTGGGTCGAGGCTGTGCCCAGCCGGACTAATGACAACAAGGTTGTCGTTAGGTTTCTTAAAGAAAACATTTTCTCCCGGTTTGGGCACCCCGAGCGATCAATGCGGAAATATTCCATTAATCATAAGCTATCTACGCCCTACCACCCCCAAACCTGTAGGCAGGCCGAAATTTCAAATCGGCAAATCAAGCAGATATTGGAGAAGACGGTTTCCAAGAACCGAAAGGATTGGTCGTTGAAACTCACTGATGCCCTTTGGGCATTTCGAACGGCTTATAAGACCGATCTTGGCATATCTCCCTATCGGCTTGTGTACGGAAAAGCTTGCCATCTCCCTGTCGAAATAGAGCATCGCGCATTTTGGGCGATAAAAGAATTGAATCTGTCTTTCGAAAATACGGGCAGCCATCGGAAGATTTAATTGAACGAATTGAGCGAGCTTAGGGATGAGGCTTACGATAACGCGGTTGTCGTTAAAAACCGAACGAAGGTGTTTCACGATAAACACCTTTTGCATAAAACTTTCATACCTGGTCAATAGGTACTGCTTTACGACACCCGGCTACACTTCCATCCAGGAAAGCTCAGATCTCGCTGGAAAGGGCCGTATTTTGTGCGGAATGTGTATCCGCATGGCGCTGTGGATTTGGAGAATCCAAAGGACGGTTCATTTTTCAAAATAAATGGACACCGACTAAAACCATACCTTAGCGCCGAACCAACAGAGGAGCTCCTGGTCTTACAGGAGTCAGTTTACCCTGCATAATCTTTTTCTGCCTACCACCAAACTTCGGTTATCCAACCAAGAACAGTGGACACTGTTCCAAATAAGTTTGGGGGGTATGTATATACCGTTTTGTATTTATTTGTGGATATTCTTTTTTTTTTATAAAAAACATAAAAAAAATTGTATATCTAACCGACAATTTTGACTCTTCAAATGCTCTCTTCATGCAATGACAGTAAGGACACTGTCCAGTTTAAGTTTGGGGGTACGCTCGGTATGCATTTCTAACCTTCGCATTCATGTGTATATTTTGCATCTGCATACTAAAATCCATAAAATCCATAAAAAATTAGAAAATTTTCTATAAAAAAAACATAAAAACTTTTTTGTCAAGTTAGCTAGTGGGAGAACTCTGATTCAACATTTCGACGGTTGTGTTTGATAAGATAAGAATAACTAAATCTTATTTTTAGATTTTGAAAACCTGAAAGATAACTCTCCTTTGAAGTTAACTATAGCTGATATACGTCTTTACATCACACTACACGTGTCGTGAGTTTTGGAAATTAGATGACAAGTTTTTTATGTCTAAAAACTTGTAAATGGATAAATGATTTTCTGAGGATCAAATAGGCTTGTTCTGAAATAAGTAATATCAAGAATAGTTTATGAAGTGAAGTGAATATGAAGGAATGTTATTGATGCCTTAATTGGAACTAAGTCTGAAAAATAACCCATCTGGAACTTGATTGGAATGATTACACACCTAACCCACTAAACACGTCTTTTATCCAAAAAAATAACTGAACTGCCGGTTATATCTCCGTTCGTATTGAATCATCAAGATTTTCACGCTAAATAGTCTTTTGTTTTTGGACCTAGGTAACTTGAGTAATTAAGTCCGCTGGGGTGTTTCTACACTTACTGCCCTAAAGCCAACTGGCTTGGGTGCATTGGCTCAAAGCTCGCTAAGAAGCCTAGAAAGTCCAGATTAAAACAAAGTCAAGCAAGTGTTCTCTCCGAGTTAAAATTCTTAACGGTTCTTTGTGTGAGAATAATCTTGACAAAAGACAGGTTTTTATAAAAAATATTTCTAGCGGAGATATGAAGGTTTTATTCTATGATAAAGACTATTGCACGTTCATAGAGGTGTGTATGAAATGAAAACAAGAAAAATGTGGAGTGAAAAATAAGACATAGTTTCCTGTTAAGGAAGATAGAAATTCTGAAGTTGAAACCTTACTGGAAAACGAAACTTGAAAAATGCTTAACTCTTTATAAAACTTATGTGATCCTTTTAAAATTATTACCTGGGCTTTATTTTATGACATGATGACATTAATCGATCCTTCTGGAACTTAACGACACTATTTGCACTGCACGTAAAGACATATAAAATCTTAAGTTAAATAAGAAGCGAGGTGTGAAAAATAAAGGTTCGATAGTCTATACTTAGGATAATAGAATTGTTATTTTCTGAAACAAAACTTTAGGGTTTGGATTATAGTTATTTTGCAAAACTAGCTTGACAGGATTTTGTGGGTAGTATCCGCTGAAAACCCTCAGGAGACAACACTCCTCCTACTAGGGACACCTAGAGATTTAACGGCTTGTTGCACATGCTCAGTGCAATCGCGTTCCCTATGAAAGTGAGCTTAGGATTTTTTGTGAATAAATTGGCTTTTCTCGGGACGAGCAAATGATAAGTTTGGGGGTATTTGTTCATATTAGATTTTTGCATTTTTATACCGCCCAATTTTATCATATTGCTTATCGGTAGGTACTCTTGAGCCGTGTTTTCTAGTCAATTGAAGGATACAGGTTCTCGTCTCTAAACGGTGAAATTCATGGAAAAACACGACAAATTCTGGATTACTGCCAACCACAGATAAAATACGGGTCTCCGCTCTCTATCCGTATGTTGCCACACACCAGTTTAAGAGACAAAATGACAAATCAATGTAATTTTCATGCACAAATCTCAATGGCAACACAAAGTCCAAGAAATCTACGTGGAGCTCAAGAAAATCATGACAAATGATCCACATCCAATCACCATTTGACCTGCTGCAAATCTGGAAGAAATGTGGAGAGATTCTGAGAAACAAAGTGTACCAAACTGATCCAAACATCAACACTAAGAAGCACAAAAAGTTGGAGGGCCCAACTCCCCTAAAGGGCCGCGGATCCGCGGCCGTACAGGCTCCTCAGAAGGAGTATTTTTAGGGGCAGATTGGTAATTTCATTTTTGTTCGGAATGTTGCCCTAGGTTTCCAGCTCCCTGTCTATAAATAGTCCAGAACTTGCCAAAGCCAAGGGTCCATAATCTTGTATTTAGAATTTAGAATACATGTGTTGTTCTTCTTCCTCCTCTCATCTCTTCTCCATTAAAAACTTGTAGTGAGCTTTTGTGAGTGAAGAATGAATAAAGGAGTTCTTTGTTATCATGCTTGTCTTGTTCTTTTTATAATTGCTTGTAATTTTCTTTTGCTAATCTAGTTGTTGTTATTTATTGTTTGTTTCTTTCTTGTTCTCTTTTCCTTTATCCTTAAACAACCATGATGCTTACGCTTGATCCTTGCCGAGGTGAGGATATGGAAAGTTTGAGAGAAGGAAATCTCTCTCACTCTTTTCTTGCCCAACATCTTAAATCGAACTCCCGTTAATTGAACCACAATCCGCTCCCTATGGCACCCTATCCTACATGATAGGATGATTCCGTAGTGAGACCGGTTGTGGTTGAATTAACCGGAGGTTAAGGCTAAGAGCCAAGAATGGACGGACAAGCACCAAAAGGAAGAACTTATGCGTTGGAAAGCCTAGCTTATACTCGCAAGTTCCTTGCTAGTTGTGCTAATCCCCGTTGTTGCCGATTACCGTAACGCCGATATTAAGAGTGGCAACGAAAGAAGTGAGCGACTCCTAACTCATACTAACCTAACCCTAACCCTAACAAGCTCTATATATATATCATTTTAGCACATAAGTAATCTAAAAATAAACCTGGAAAATTGGACTTAACTCGTTAAAGAACATAGAAAAAGATTCTCATCTCCCTGCGGACGACCCGTACTCAACCGGCTAGCTACAAGCGAAACCGTCTTGATTGCGGTAATAAACTTAGCACGCAAAAACTCTATCAATCAGTTACCGATAACATCAAAACCATCAGTACTTCAATTTAATTTTCTAATTGTCTGACTCAGACTGAGTCTCATTAATAAACTGACTTGAATATAATTCAAGTACAATCTATAATCTACAATCTGCAATCTACAATATTACAATTCAACATGAATACATATATTCGATCTATATTGACTGAACCGAACTATGGATATATTTCCATTTACATGATTCTCCAGTTACATCCATGATTCTACAGTTATATCCATTTGTTGATATCATGGTTTCGGTAAGTCATCCAATTATACAATCTATACAGTTTACAATACAAGACAATACAATACAACTATACAAACACGACATCTCGGGTTTAAGGGGTAGATTGGTACGAAAGGTGTTAGAAGTGGCACGAGACTGAAAGATTAAGACACCTAACCTATACTCTGTGTGTCGTTGTTCCGGGCTTTCTAACGGAGTCTCGTACTTTCAGTTTGCTCTAGTCTCTAGCATATAGAGACTCCTCTCGTATACACCGGCATATTTCTGTACTAAGTTACAAACAACAGCGTTAACACTAAATACAATTATAACAACATAATACAACTTTAAAAGTTACCTTCTTATTCGGTCTATTCTATTTCTCCCTTATCTTTGGGAATTACCGAGCGATCTCTTCGTTGACGACATTCTCTTCTTTCTTCTTTGAATGTCGTCGGGTGATCTGGACACGTCAGAGATTGAGCCCAGCACTGAAGACTTGGACCATTTCGTTGAAGACCCAGGGCTTTAGTTCATTGTACACTTTTATTTCAGTACCTTTCCTTTTCTGTTATGCCATTGTTTAGGCATTGCTTATTTCAGTTGTATTTACATTTCCATGCATTGTACAGAAAGAATGTGAATAAATAAAGTTGTTGTTTTATTATATCTTGTCTCTTGTGCATTTACTTTTATATTGCTTAGATACGCTTAGCATATTTACTTCACAGTAAATACGTAGCGGCCTCGTCGCGTCCTCTGCCCGTATACTGGGAAGCGGGGTGTGACGGGTTTTGTTAGTGGCCCATGCAATTCAGAGTTGTATGGAACACTGCCATGCAATTCTGTTCTGCGTGAAAAACCTAAGCAATATAACATAAGAACCAGCAACTAAATTATTCTTTACAATCATGTTCCTTGAATCTTATCATTTCATATACTTTGAATCTGTCCTAACCCAAATTTTTCTTCAAGGTTATGGATTCTCCAAACAACACCGGCACCAACTTCAACAACACTCCACCTCCAATACCAATCACACCTGTCGTTCCTGCTCCACCCAACGAGCAAACGGTTCTACTTGAGGCAACCCGCAGCCTCTTAGAGGGACAACAGCAGCTCTTGAACCGTCCCGAGACTGAAGCACCTGAGGTGAAGCAATTCAAAGCTTTGCATCCCAAACAGTTCTCCGGAAAGGGGAGCCCACTGAAAGCTAAGAAATGGGCTCAAAGTATAGATGATGATCTGGCAGCGGCACAAGTGCCAAAAATAGCTTAGGTTCGTGTTGCCAAATTACAGCTCATGGACAATGCACGGGTCTGGTGGAAGGTGGAAGAAAGCCGTCTTGAACAACCTATCGAATGGAAGACTTTCCGCGATATGTTCGACGCTAAGTACTTCCCTGAGACTGCCAGGTTCGACATGGAACAGCAGTTCATACATCTGCAACAAGGTTCGGATTGAACCTAGTCGGTAGATGAGTATGACGCTGAGTTCACTATGCTCAGTCGATTCGCGGTACATTTGATACCGACGGACGAGATCAGAGCCCGTCGATTTCAACAAGGTTTGGACACGGAAATCCAGGCTGCACTAGCCACAGGAAAATTTCCGACTCATGAGGAGGCTCTGACGACTGCCCGCAGATATGAAACAGTGATAAAAGTGAGGGGAAGACCTCAGTCTGCTGGATTTAAACGTCCTGCCACTCAAATGGCAGAAGGAGCCTCTTCCAGGCCATCGTTCGAACCCAGGAGAACTGAAGAAATTAATAACCAGTCGAGTCTAGACTTCTGCTACTACAGCAGGAGAAAGGGACACTTGTGGAAGGACTGTAGGCTCGCAAAAGGCCCATGTATAGTTTGTGGCGCGTCCAATCACGGAATTGGAAACTGTCTTTATAGACGCAACTTAGCTCACACACTCATCAACTACCCACAGCAGCCATCTATCCAGGCTCCTGCAATTCGTCCTGCACTCCCAGCACTAGCTCCACGTGGATTTCCTGCACAGCCAAATCGCCAATTCCATCAGGTACTGAGGAACATACCTCGAAGACAGAGAAATGTGCCTCCAGCTAGGAGGAACGTTCCACGGTGACAAGCTTACCCCTTAGTAGCCGTAGAAACCGAGATAATTGAACAAGGTAACACTAGTAAGTCTCTTTCACATTTTTAAAATCCGTGCACCACCTTGTTATTTTTTATACACTATCAGTACTACAGTCACCAAACTTTTCTTGAATCTGTTACACTTTCCTTTTACAAATTTCGAGGACGAATTTTTTTAGGAGGGTAGAATATAACAACCCCAAATTTCCTATACAACTTTCTGTGCAAATTTTTCAAAATTTAAAGAAAGGGGTACTTTTGTCTGAGCACAAGTTAAATATTTGTTTTTCTAATTAATAGCAAGAAGGAGCTTGTGGCTCATTGGTAATACCTTGCACTGCTGAACCAAGCCACCAGAGTTCAAATCCTATACCCCACATTATTTTTAATATTATTTTATTTTGGAATTTTAGAATACCAACAGTTTACACGTGCATATCTCACAGAAACCCTACTACACCCTGAAAAGTAACAGTACCAGAGGCCTAATGAACCAACGAGGAGTGCTCCGACCACCTGACCCGGCCGAATCGGCCGGCGGACTGGCCGACTCAGCCCGCCGCCGCCGCCGGCCGGACTCGGCCGGACCGCCAAGTCATCAACATGGAAGATGTGGCTTTTCACCTCCCCTGTACACCTGCACACTTTAAAAACCTAGACCAATAACAGAGACTATTTAGTACCCTATTCACTATATTTTTATTACATTTTAATACCATTTATCATATTTTTTTCATTTTAACCTTTCACCTTCCCTAACCCTAGCCTAACCCTATAAATACAACCCCTACACACTACCCCCTCACTCCAAAATTCTGAGCAAACTCTCAAGAAATTGCTAGAAATGCTAATGTGCATTTGAAGTGAACAAAGAGGCGAAGCTCCAGCGAATTTCCGGCGACAACACTAGGAGATCCCGGAGACGAAACAGCGCACCAGAAACTACGACCACTCCCTCTCCCTCTCCTCTTTAAGTTAAACACCTAAGTCCCACCTTCCCCCTTCTCTACTCTTTCCGAAAATACGAAATTCTAAAACACGATGGAATCGGAGCAAATCCGATTTCCGATTCGGTTCTTCCTAAAATCTCACTTTTCCCTTAATACAATCTTGTTAAACCATTACATGTTGACTATTAAACACTAACTAATCATATTGAACAAGTTCCATATCAAAAGAAATTGCTATTTCCATTTTACCGTACTTTTTTTTATTAAAATACCATATAGTTTCATTTTCGACCTTTAAACATCACAAACTTGCTATACCTTTAAGTAGATTACGAGATAATGACCTACTTCCTCACAACGCTCATATGCAAGATGACACAATACCTTTCAGGAACATAGAATACGGGAAAAAAGAAACATTTCAAATAAATACCATTACTATTAAAACCGTTTTCTAAAAGATTAGTATTTTACACAAATCTTTGCAAAGCACCGCTACAACCCACTTTGAGGAATCCGACTGGGATGGTGCGGATTATCGCAAGTCCCTGGGCTTAGTAGTGCGAGATTCAAACTTCCGCAAGGAGCATTCGGTCTCGAGAGATTTAAAATACGACATCTTAAGAAAATGAGATTTTTAGAAATATAAAATATATATTAAAATTATTTTTATATATTTATGTATATATGTAACATTAAAATATCTATTTTGAAATAATATAAATATTCCAACTCTTTTCAAAAATCACAAGAATCACTTTACATTAATATACCATGAATTCCATACAGTTCAATATTACAAATAAATACCCTTTATTATGAATTTAGGATATTTTTACTAGAAATATCACAATTATAAAATCTACATTCATGATAACTCTAAAGACGATAACTAAATACTTGGGGAGTATTTTGAAAAGTATATAAAAGTATTTTTACATAAAAAACCCTCAAATTCTATAAATTACCCTAAGGACCCTAGTAAACATAGATTTAAACGGGACCAATCTCTTGAGTCTCAGGGAGCCGAAGAAGTGGGTGCTTGCCTATCTAAGGTAGACAACTTAACAACGGTGTTATCAATACGGTAATCGTCTTTAAAAAAGACACAAATCCTGCCGCCCATGTGCAGCGGTTACCGATAACATCAAAACCATCATGACTTCAATTTACTTTTCTAATTGTCTGACTCAGACCGAGTCTCATTAATAAACTGACTTGAATATGATTCAAGTACAATTGACAATCTACAATATTACAATTCAACATGAATACATATATTCAATCTATATTGAATGAACCGAACCATGGATATACTTCCATTTACATGATTCTCCAGTTACATCCATGATTCTATAGTTTCATCCATTTACTGATATCATGGTTTCGGTAAGTCATCCAATTATACAATCTATATAGTTTACAATACAATACAATACAACTATACAAACAAGATATATCGGGGTTTAAGGGGTAGATTGGTACGGAAGGTGTTAGAAGTAGCACGAGACTACAAGATTAAGACACCTAACCTATACTCAGTGTGTCGTTGTTCCGGGCTTTCTAACGGAGCCTCGTACTTTCAGTTTGCCCTAGTCTCTAGCATATAGAGACTCCTCTCGTATACACTGGCATCCTTCTATACTAAGCTACAAATAACAGCGTTAATACTAAATACAATTATAACAACATAATACAACTTTAAAAGCTCCCTTCTTATTCTGTCTATTCTATTTCTCCCTTATCTTTGGGACTTATCGAGCAATCTGTTCGCTGACGACATTCTCTTCTTTCTTCTTTGAATGTCGTCAGGTGATCTGGACACGTTAGAGATTGAGCCCAGCGTTGAAGACTTGGACCATTTCGTTGAAGACCCAGAGTTTTAGTTCATTGTACACTTTTATTTCAGTACCTTTCCTTTTCTGTTATGTCATTTGTCATGCCCCGCTTCCCAGAGTGCGCTAAGATCGGCAGGTGACAGAGCCAACCATGCTACTTGTGGCTAGAAAATATCCCTCCACAGTCACATTACGGCTGTCTAGAGATATCAAGGACAGTAGAAATAAAAAAAATAACTATCTAATACATGCCCATGAGCCAGAATAACGAGTCAAGAAATAAATGTGGAAGCAATAGATCCAATAAACAATAATAATCTGGAATGTACGTCCCAAATACGGGCTCACATCAGGAATGAAAATGCTGAAAGAAAACTAAACTAAAATACTAACAGGTCCTCACTGCTCGGCCTGTTCACTGAAATACTCCTGATCGGCCTGCTGCAAAGGTAGAAGATCTGGGCCATGCAAAACCCAGACGTCAGTGCATCATAATATCAACAATAATATAATCAGGGGGTAGCAAGACTTGCAGGCGCGAGTATGATCAGTAATAAAGGTATAACAGTAACATAAATATGGAACAGTGAAGGCTAAAAGCACATGTGACGTGTAGTGAGTAATCTGAACTAAATACTGGGTTAACTACTCTCAAGTCTTTGAAATCAATTTAATGAATCGTCGATGTAACTCAATAGTATCCCGTGCATGCCCGGGACCACGGTCCAGATTCTCGGGCTGAATCCGAGACATGCCGCTAGGCACTAAACAAGAAACATATACAGATGAATGATGTCAGCAGCAGCATCCCCGGGCTGGCCTAGCCCGTAAAACTGATCAGTATAAGCATCGAACTGTCGAGTTACAAGTCAGGTTTCATCACTGATTTCCCCATACCCCTTAGGTATGTGTTCAAGTCAGGTATTGATAAATCTGAAGCTAATGCCAACACGAGATCAAGCAGGAACAGGTTTGTCTATACAGACAACAGCATATGTCTATCGGGACAACATGTCAGGATTGTCGGCATTAGAAACGGAATCAGGTAACATGTCAAGTAGTGATATATCAGGTCATGTCAGGTAGTTTACATGTATCAGGTTATGTCAAGTAGTGCACATGTATCAAGCGGGTACTCATAATCAAATTGTAGCAAGTATTGAATCGGGGTGAAAGTACGGATGTACAATAAAATCATGGATGCACAAATATCGATCAGGGGTTACATCATGAGTAAGTAGGATGCACAATATCAAGTATAGGGTACTAATGTATTAATAATATGAGTTAATGTAATATGGGGTGCAACTAGTTATGCAGAATTAATGGTATGGGTACACAAATAAACATGGATGCATAAATAACTATCAGGGGTTACAACTATAGCTTCATGACTATGTAGGATGCACATTTTCTAGCATGGGGTGTTATTGTAGCAGTAATATGAAATAACGTGACATAGAATGTAAATAGATATATAATTAATGGTATGGATGCACAAATATCGATTAGGGTAAGATTTACAGTTCCAAAACTAAGTGGGATGCACATTATTAAGCATGGGGTGTTACTAAAATAGTAATATGAACTAATGTGATCTATAGATGCAGTTATATATATTTTAAATGATATGGATGCAAACGGATATACGAAAACGGTAAAACATTAATATAAGTGTATAATGTGATAAACAGGTAACATTTTACTCATATGGATACATAATATTATACCTAGCATGTAGCAAGATGGATTAGTATGCGACTAGATATGTAAATAATAATATGGATGCACACGGACGTCGTATAACAGTAAAATGATAAAAATGGTAATGTGGGATGTACAAATAAGCAATATGAAATGTTATTATTCAATTGGGTGCATTATATTGTAGTATAGCATGTAGCAAGATTAACTTGCCTGAGTGGAATACACGACGGGTGCGTACGGTACGTCCGAAGTCGGGTAAACGTCGCAAAAACCACACGCGCACACGGGACGGGTCCAGGCAAGGCATGAGGATAACCATGCAGGTAGAGGACGTCCACAGGGTTTCTCGGATCATCGGCAGCGGCACGGCTCCGGCGATCGTTGGGAAATACGGAACAAGAAAGAGAAAGAGAAAGAAAAAGAAGAAGAAAGAAGAAGAAGAAGAAGAAGAATGAGAAGAAGGGGTGCCTCTAGGGTTTGGAACAAAGGCGAGGACAAAGGGTGACGACGGCAATAGGTCTCAGGCGATCACCGGAAAAATGTGAAAACAAGAAAACCAAGAAGAACAAGAAGAAGGAGAAGAAAGAGAAAGGAGAAGAAGGCTGGGGGTCTCTTGGTTAGAGGAGGCTGCAAGGGGTGATGAGGTTGGGATGGTCGGCAAGGTGGTCAGGGCTCCGGCGATGGGACAGAAAAGGTGGCCGCAGTGGGTTCTTGGGTGTGCAGGTTCTGTGCAAGGGGAAGTCGGGAAGAGGTGTTCAATGAGGTGTAAAGGCGGGGGAAGGCCGACGAGGGTTGTCGGCGGCGAGGCGAGCTCCGGCAAGGAAGTTTTAAAATATGAAAAATATACATGTCGACCAAAATTAAAATTGGATATCCAGGTAACGAAAATGAATACCCCCAAGAACGGATGCACGTACGTGCGCGTAGCCATCCAAATAAGTCTGTTTCACTGAACGGGAGGAGAACAAGATGTGCGGATGTTACCACAGGGTTAGGGGTATCATGCAGGCCATGAAATGTATTTTTAAAATATTTTAAGTGACTTTAAATGTTATATTGTAAAAATGCAAATGCCAAAAATAATGGGAGTATGCAATGTATAAATATGGAAGTGCACAAGTCCACGTAACAAGTCAGGATAAATCACAAACATGAATCAAGACAGGTTTCAAGCAAGCGGGTCGGGTCGGATGCAAATACAGATGTCAAAATACTATTTTCACCCAAAACATAGTAAATCAGGAAAATATCATAAATAAGGAAATACTTGAACTAGAACTGGTATAAATGAACTAGGGTGTTACATTATTCCCAACTACAAAAGAATTTCGTCCTCGAAATTCCCAAAACAAGAAAAGATAAACAATCAAGAATCTACAAGAATAGGTGTGGAAATTTCTGTCGAATCTCGTCTTCACGTTCCCAAGTCGATTCTCCATGCGAGCGATTTCCCCAAGAAACAAGTACGAGAGGGATAACCTTGTTCCTAAGGCCCTTTTCTCCTCGATCAACAATCGACATCGGTCGTTCCTCAAAGGTCAAATCCTCTCTTACAGTCAGCTCCGAATGATCTAGCACGTGTGTTTTATCTCGAACATACTTACGGAGTTGAGATACATGAAACACATCATGAACATTCGCTAAAGATTATGGTAAATCCAATCGATAAGTCACTTCTCCAACACGCTCCATAATCTTGAAAGGCCCCACAAATCGAGGACTGAACTTGCCTCGACTCCCAAAACGGATCACTCCTCTAGTCGATGATATCTTCAAGAATACCAAATCACCAACAGCAGACTCTAGAGGTCTTCTCGATGTGTTGGCCTAACTCTTCTGTCGATCTTGTGCTGCCTTCATGTGATTTCGGATAGTATTAACATTCTCTACTGTTTGCACGATCAAATCCGGTCCCAACAATCTTCGTTCTCCAACATCGTCCCATTAAATGGGTGAGCGACACTTGCGACCATACAATGTTTCGAATGGAGCCATCTGAATAGTCGCCTGAAAACCATTGTTGTACGAAAACTACACCAAGTGTAAATGATCTTCCCACGAACCCTTGAAGTCTAACTTGCAAGCTCTCAACATGTCTTCAAGGGTTTGGATTGTTTTCTCCGACTGGCCATCTGTCTGGGGATGATAAGCTGTGATAAATTTCAATCGTGTCCCCAAACTTTCCTGTAAACTCCTCTAAAAGTGCGATAAGAATCGGGTGTCACAGTCGGACACGATGCTCACAGGTACTCCATGCAATCTCACAATCTCCTGCATGTACCGTTCCGCCGATGCTTCCGCTGACTAACAAAATCGAAACGGTATGAAATGAGCTGACTTGGTCAATCGATCAACAACCACTCAAACTGCATTGTTGCCCTTTGGACTCCGCGGTAAAGCTGTCACGAAATCCATGGTTATATGTTCCCACTTCCACTGAGGAATCGGAAGTGGTTGTAATAAACCAGCTACTCTTTGATATCCAGTCTTAACTTGCTGACACACCAAGCACTTCGCTACAAAGCGGGCGATCTCCCTTTTCATACCTTCCCACCAGAAATGATGCCTTAGATCACGGTACATTTTCGTGCCTCCTGGATGTACGGAATATGTGGAACTGTGTGCCTCCTTCATCACTTCTTCATGAATGTCTCCTTTCGGCATACACAAACGGCTACCATAATGCAACGAACCATCTTCATGAATTGACAAGTCCGTTCGAAGTCCCACTTCAACCTGTCCTCGAAACTTCTGCAATCTTGGGTCGTGTGATTGCGCTTCCTTAATATTATCGATCAATGACGACTGTACTTATAGCTGCATCAACTGCCCCGAAGAGTGCGGTAGCACGATCTCCAACTCGAATCTCCGAAAGTATTCGATAAGCTCCTTCTGTGCAGTCAACATCCGAATTGCTGGCAACTGGCTAAGCTCATCCAGCACAACATTAACTTTCCCCGGATGGTGCTTAAGTTCAAGATCGTAGTCAGCCATCAGCTCCAACCATCTACGCTGCCTCATGTTAAGCTCTTTCTACGTGAACACGAACTTTAGGCTTTTGTGATCGGTGAACACTTCAACCCTTTCGCCCAATAAGTAGTGTCTCCAAATCTTCAAAAGCGAAAATCACTGCTGCAAGCTCCAAATCTTGAGTTGGGTAATTCTTCTCATGGGTCTTCAACTGTCTCGATGCGTAAGCTATAACCTTCCCATGCTGCATCAAAACACATCCCAAACCTTTCCCAGATGCGTCGATATGAATCACCAATCCTCCGGAACTGTCTGGCACGGTCAAAATAGAAGCGGTTATCAAACTCTGCTTCAACGCCTCAAAAGCTGACGCACATTTATCCGTCCATATGATCGGTACTTCCTTCCGCGTAAGCTTGGTCAAAGGCTCGGCCAAATGAGCAAAATTCTCTACGAATCTTCTGTAATATCCGGCAAGTCCAAGGAAACTTCTGATCTCTGCTACGTTCTTCGGAATCAGCCAATCTTGAACTGCTGCAATCTTCTCAGGGTCAACGGCGATTCCATCTCCGAATACGACATGCCCCAAAAACTTCACTTCTTCAAGGCAAAACTCGCACTTGCTCATCTTCGTATATAATCTTTCACGCCTCAATGTTTACAGTGCGATCTTCAAGTGTTATGCATGCTCTTCAATACTCCTCGAGTAGACCAGAATATCATCGATGAACACCACTATAAACTGGTCCCAGAATGGTGAAAAGATTTGGTTCATCAAGTTCATAAATATCGCCGGTGCATTCGTGACTCCGAATGGCATCACTAAATACTCGTAATGTCCATACCGAGTTTGGAATGCGGTCTTGCAAATATCTTCTGATTTAACTCAGACCTGATGATATCCGGATCGCAAATCCAGCTTTGAGAATACCCTCGCGCCACTAAGCTGCTCGAACAATTCTCCAATGCGAGGGATCGGGTACTTGTTCTTAATAGTCACCCGGTTTAATTCTCGATAATCGATGCACATCCTCCTTGTGCCATCTTCCTTCTTGACTAGAATAACTGGAGATCCCCAAGGTGAATTGCTGCTGCGAATCCAACCCTTCTCTAGCAATTCGGTAACCTACTTCTTGACTTCTTCCAACTCCACTAGTGCCATTGGATAGTACGCCTTTGAGATTGGCGCTGCACCAGGAACAAGATCGATCGTGAACTCCACATCTCGTTTTCGCGGTAAACCCGAGATTTCCTCGTACACGTCCATGAACTCTCGAACTACAGCTGGCGCTTCCTTCTTATCAACTTCCATCGACGAAAGAACATTGTTTGTCGGCCTAGCCCTAAACTCGACTGGCCTGACAGAACTGCTTCCTCCAGCAAAAACAAACTCCGGATGTCCGGGAATCAGGAAAATCACTTTCATTGCTCTACAATCAATATGAGCGTGGAAAGTGCCGAGAAAGTCCATTCCCAAGACAACAACACAACAACGGGATACACCAGAATCGAATAATTCTAATGCGGGGAAAACATGAACAAGTAGGATACCGAAAGCGACTTCACCTGAAGCCAAGACACTGAAGAAGATGAGCACGGTAAACAGGAATCAAACTTGCGATAAAACATGAACTGGAAAGCAAGAGAAGCAAGGCAATATAACGACCATGAAACAAATAAGTGAATCAAGACTAGGACTCCAAGTTACTTAAATAGAGTACCGCATTGTAACCATGATGCAGTTCATAGTTACAATCACATAACTCCGTTCAAGTGGCCCAAATTCTAGTATTAGAATCCAAGGAACAGGGAGAAACAATAGCGAACCAAAAGGTTTCAAGTCGAGATGCAAAGTTGTTTGCATATCGTCAGGACAAGAGTCAAGAGAAAGATATGATTCAAGAATCACGATAACAATGTGGCAGGACATGCTCCTAATTACAGGCTTTCTGATTCGTGTATTAGGTCCAATACCCAACTACAAAAGAATCAAACCCGATTAACCTAAATCCTATGGCTCTGATACCAAACAAACCCTGTCACGCCCCGCTTCTCAGAGTGCGCTAAGATCGGCACGTGACAGAGCCAACCATGCTACCTGTGGCTAGGAAATATCCCTCCACAGTCAAATTACGGCTGTCTAGAGATATCAAGAACAGTAGAAATAAAAAAACAACTATCTAATACATGGTCATGAGCCAGAATAACGAGTCAAGAAATTAAAACGGAAGCAATTGATCCAATAAACAATAATGATCTGGAATGTACGTCCCAACTACGGGCTTACATTAGGAATGAAAATGCTGAAAGAAAAGTAAACTAAAATACTAACAGGTCCTCACTGCTCGGCCTGTTCACTGAAATACTCCTGATCGGCCTGCTGCAAAGGTAGAAGATCTGGGCCATGCAAAACCCAGACGTCAATGTATCATAATATCAACAATAATATAATCAGGGGGTAGCAAGACTTGCAGGCGCGAGTATGATCAGTAATAAAGGTATAACAGTAACATAAATATGGAACAGTGAAGGGTAAAAGCACATGTGACGTATAGTGAGTAATCTGAACTAAATACTGGGTTAACTATTCTCAAGTCTTTGAAATCAATTTAATGAATCGTCGATGTAACTCAATAGTATCCCGTGCATGCCCGGGACCACGGTCCAGATTCTCGGGCTGAATCCGAGACATGCCGCTAGGCACTAAACAAGAACATATATAGATGAATGATGTGAGCAGTAGCATCCCCGGGCTAGCCTAGCCCGTAAAACTGATCAGTATAAGCATCGAACTATCGAGTTACAAGTCAGGCTTCATCACTGATTTCCCCATACCCCTAAGTTATGTGTTCAAGTCAGGTATTGATAAATCTGAAGCTAATGCCAACACGGGATCAAGCAGGAACAGGTTTGTCTATACAGACAATAGGATATGTCCATCGGGACAACATGTCAGGATTATCGGCATTAGAAACAGAATCAGGTAACATGTCAAGTAGTGATATATCAGGTCATGTCAGGTAGTGTACATGTATCAGGTCATGTCAAGTAGTGCACATGTATCAAGCGGGAGCTCATAATCAAACTGTAGCAAGTATTGAATCGGGGTGAAAGTACGGATGTACAATAAAAGCATGGATGCACAAATATCGATCAGGGGTTACATCATGATTAAGTAGGATGCACAATATCAACCATGGGGTACTAATGTATTAATAATATGAGTTAATGTAATATGGGGTGCAACTAGTTATGCAGAATTAATGGTATGGGTACACAAATAAACATGGATGCATAAATAACTATCAGGGGTTTCAACTATAGCTTCATGACTATATAGGATGCACATTTTCTAGCATGGGGTGTTAATGTAGCAGTATTATAAAATAACGTGACATGGAATGCAAATAGATATATAATTAATGGTATGGATGCACAAACATCGATTAGGGTTACATTTACAGTTCCAAAACTACGTGGGATGCACATTATTAAGCATGGGGTGTTACTACAATAGTAATATAAACTAATGTGATCTATAGATGCAGTTATATATATTTTAAATGATATGGATGCAAACGGGTATCCGAAAATGGTAAAACAATAATATAAATGTATAATGTGATAAACAGGTAATATTTTACTAATATGGATGCATAATATTATACCTAGCATGTAGCAAGATGGATTAGCATGCGACTAGAAATGTAACTAATAATATGGATGCACACGGACGTCTTATAACAATAAAATGATAAAAATGGTAATGTGGGATGTACAAATAAGCAATATGAAATGTTATTATTCAATTGGGTGCATTATATTGTAGTATAGCATATAGCAAGATTAACTTGCCTGAGCGGAACACACGACGGGTGCGTATGGTACGTCCGATGTCGGGTAAACGTCGCAAAAACCACACACGCGCACGGGATGGGTCCAGGCAAGTCAAGAGGATAACTACGCAGGTAGAGGACGTCCACAGGGTTGCTCGGATCGTCGACAGCGGCACGGCTCCGGCGATTGTTGGGAAATACGGATCAAGGAAGAGAAAGAGAAAGAAAAAGAAGAAGAAAGAAGAAGATGAAGAAGGAGGAGAAGAAGAAGGGGTGCCTCTGGGGTTTGGAACAAAGGCGAGGACAGAGGGTGACGACGGCAATGGGTCTCCGGCGATCACCGGAAAAATATGAAAACAAGAAAACCAAGAAGAACAAGAAGAAGGAGAAGAAAGAGAAAGGAGAAGAAGGATGGGGGTCTCTGTTATGGATCTGGGTCAGAGGAAGCTGCAAGGGGTGATGAGGTTGGGATGGTCGGCAAGGTGGTCGGGGCTCCGGTGATAGGACAGAAAAGATGGCCGCAGTGGGTTCTTGGGTGTGCAGGTTCTGTGCAAGGGGAAGTCGGGAAGAGGTGTTCAATAAGGTGTAAAGGCGAGGGAATGCCGACGAGGATTGTCGGCGGCGAGGCAAGCTCCGGCAAGGATGGTTGCTGGGGCTCGAGTGTGGGTTCATGGGTTGTTCAGGGTTGAGTCGGGAATGAGGGAAGAGGAAGGTGATTGTGGAGGTGAAGGAGGAAGAGGAGGTGAAGATGAGAGAGGAAATGGGTTGGTGATGAAGAGGCTGGGACGGGCGGCGTCGAGGGCTGAGGCGAGGGTGGAGGCGAGGATGTGGGTTTGAGCGGGAAAACGAGGTGAAGAAGAAGGGGAGAGGAGGTGGTCGAAGAAAGGGGAGATGGTGATGAGATGATGGAGGCGTGGGGTCGGCAGTGGTGGCGACGGCGAGCGCGACGCGGGGGCAGAAAAAGAAAATGAAAAGAAGAAGATGAGGAAGAAGGAGAACACGGGGAAAAAATATAATGAATGGGGTTTAAATAAAGGGGGAGAGAGGGGGGGAGGGAGATAGACCAGGAGAGAGAGGGGGGGAGGGAGATAGACCAGGAGAGAGAGTAGAGGAGAGATAGTTTTGGTTTTTAGTGTTAGGATTTAATTTTAAAAAAATATTTTTCTATTATTTAAATTTTTAAACTATTAATTATTTAAAATATTATATTAATAAAATTTGATATTCTGATAAATACAAACTTACTCCAAAATGCGCCCAGGTCGGGTCTAAAAATCGAGTTTTAAAATATGAAAAATATACATGTTGACCAAAATTAAAATTGGATATCCGGATAATGAAAATGCATACCCCCAAGAACGGATGCACGTACGTGCGCGTAGCCATCCAAACAAGTCCGTTTCATTGAACGGGACGAGAACAAGATGTGCGGATGCTAGCACAGGGTTAGAGGTATCATGCAGGCCATGCAATGTATTTTTAAAATATTTTATGTGACTTTAAATGTTATATTGTAAAAATGAAAATGACAGAAATAATTCGAGTATGCAATGTATAAATACAGAAGTGCACGAGTCCACGTAACAAGTCAGGATAAATTACAAACATGAATCAAGACAGGTTTCAAACAAGCGGGTCGGGTCAGATGCAAATACAGATGTCAAAATATTATTCGCACCCAAAATATAGTAAATCAGGAAAATACCATAAATAAGGATATACTTGAACTAGAACGGGTATAAATGAACTAGTGTGTTACACCATTGTTTAGGCATGGTTATTTCAGTTGTATTTACATTTCCATGCATTATACAGAAAGAATGTGAATAAATAAAGTTGTTGTTTTATTATATCTTGTCTCTTGTGCATTTACTTTTATATTGCTTAGATACGCTTAGTGTATTTACTCCACAGTAAATACGTAGCGGCCTCGTCGCGTCCTCTGCCTGTATACTGGGAAGCGAGGCGTGACATTATCCCTAGCGTGGTGCCGATCCCGAGTGGTGATACAGCGATGTTGCCAGAGCCGGCTATTGTGGCCCCAGCTTTCTCGACAGGTCTGCAGGGAGCTTCACTTAAACAGCCGATGACGGAAGCCGTAGCAGCTCCAGAGGCAGAACTTGGTTCGGACGATGACGTTCCTTTGACGGAGATCTTGCGGAGATCACTTCTCACCGCTCAGACCAAAAGGAGGCGCAGAAAGTGTCCAGCTTAGGAGCACAGTGCTAGCTTGGCTGTAGGTGCAGGTTCAAGTACTACTCCCTCTGTCGCCATTTCTTCAGAGGATGCTCCAGCTGCCCTGTCTACTGCTCATAGGCAGGTTATGCGCGCGGCTCGGGAAGAAACCGAAAAGCCGCCCTAAGGTAACGTAATACTGGGTCTTTTTATTAGAATTTGGTTTTCAAATTCTTATATATCATATCTATAGGGCCAATTCCTGGCGATGAGGTGGCAGGTGAGATGACGGCAACCACTGAGCCCGAAGCGGCTACTTTTTCTCAGGAGTCTGAGACTGCCCTAGTTGTCGCCCTTTCTCCTTATGGTTCCCTGCCTTCGGCGGGCATTGCGAGTGTCACGACGGCCCTCGTAGGGTCAGGGGATGAAGCCACTGGCACCGAAACCATTCCACTGAAGGAGAGTGAAGAAACCGCAATGCCCAGTGATGCTTCCGTCGCAATTTTGGCTGATGACCCATCAGGTAGGTCTCGAGTCGCTGTTTACTTTTTGTTTCGCAATACCTTTCAGTACCTTCTGATGACATTTTTTTTGTTTCGAATGCAGGTGTGGTGAGCGCTGAGGTTGTGCCATCCGAAGAAGTATCACCAGTTGCTGCTCTGACGGTCGTTGTCTCTTCTCCTTCTCCTATATCCTCTCAAATGCTGGAAGGTATGGGTTTGCGATTAATTTAAATTGTGGATACCATTTTCCTTGTACTGACCATGTATCTTCACAATCTTGCAGGAGTTCTCTTTGATCATCTGTATCAGGTGCTGAACCCACATTTCTCCTTCCAGTCGAAATTCAGTCTGCCTGCTGGTGTCGGTGAGTATAGTTTTTAACCGACATCCTTTCCTTCCTTTTATGGGTGACCATGTCGCTTTTAATTCTTCTTCGAATTGATTACCGCGTTAAAAATTGAAGGAGGGGACGAGAGAATAGGCTCGCCACCGGTACTCCCAACTTTGCCACCTGTCGCAGCCGGTATAGTAGACTCCATTGCTCGTGCATTTTCTTTAGACCCATGCTAGGGCTTTGCCCACAGTTAAATAATGCGTTGCATTACTTTTTATTTTTGTTTGGGTTCTGCCCATAAAGGATGCAGAGCATCAATTTTATTTGGGCTCTGCCCATTTATAAATGATGCAGAGCATCAATTTTATTTAGGCTCTGCCCTTTTATTGCTTTGCAATTTATTTTGATCTGCTAGGTCTATTTGATTTGGGCCTGGCCCTTTAGCAAAAGAAATGCATTGCATTTTTCAGGTGCTTTGCGCTAATCAAAGAGCGCAAGCGCTTGTGGTGATGACACGTGTTATGCAAGCGTAGTGCGCTGCGCCAGTATGCTGCGCTTGAGCTGCTAACACGTGGCGTGCTGTAGTGGGTTGCGCTAGTTTCAGAGAGCAAGGCTCTATTTCAAAAGCGCATAGCGCAAAATGGTTCAGATACTGACACATGGCGCTCTCTGGTGGCTTGCGCCAACCCAAGAGCGCAACAGTGCAGATTTACAAGTGCAAAGCATTATTAATTTGAGAATCTTTTAGATTCAAGAACCAATGGTTCATAAAAGAAGTGCAAAGCACTGTTTGATTTCTTGGTCTAATTTAGATCAAAGAAAAACAAGTTTTTTCTTATTTCTGGAACCAGAGGTTCATAAAAAGTGCAAAGCGTTGTTTATTATGTGAAGATCATTGATCTTGTTCTTAAATCAATGATCTATTAGAAAAAATTTCTTCTATTTAAAAGGTCTTTTACCTTTTTTGTTCTTGAAATTCCTTCAGAGTTTTCTCTGTTTGAAGTTCTTGATTTTTTTACAAATATTCATGCCTTTGAATTGAGGTCTAGGGGCCTTTATATAGTGCCGATAAATTTGTTAAAGAGATCTTTCTCTGAGTGATTCGGGGAATTTTCCCCACCGTTGGATCTTTGATCCAAGGGCTTCTGTTTTACAGAAGACAATCTTCTTGTTTTTACCAAGATTGAGAAAGATCTTTCAGAATTTTAATTCTGTTTGGCGCAAGAGCATCAGCTCGTGACACGTGTCGCGCAGCGCACAGCGCAGCGCAACTGCACTTGCGCAACTGCGCTGACACATATCGCGCAGCACAGAGCGCAGCGCAACTGTGCTTGCTCAACTGCGCTGCTACGTGTTCCACAGCGCAACTGCGCTGACACATGTCGCGCAGCGCAGAGCGCAAGTCAGCTGAAGCGTTGCTTCTTTAATTTTTATTGTAACTTTCAGAACAGAGCCTTGCTCTGATTGGGGGAAACAGGAGCGTTGCTTTGTTTCCCTCCTTGAAATTTGAACAGAGCTTTGCTCTGATTGGGGTAAACAATGGTGATCTTTAGGCTATGGATGTTATCGTTGAGATCTGGCTTCCCTTTGACAGAGTCTGGTGGGAAAATGTGGTTCCCTTTTGTTTGTGCCCATGGATTGTATACAAGGGTCGATATGATCTCACCTGCAGGGCAAAAGTTTCATTCTTTCATTTTTTTTATTTCTTTCAGCGATGCTCTATCATTTTAGCTTTTTGTATTGCGAAAGTTGCAATTACCCAATCATTTCGGCTATTTTTCGCGGTGCCCAATTATTTCGGCTATTTTTCATTTTTACTCGCTGCTTTTTATTGCGAGTTGCCTAATCATTTCGACTATTTTTATATGCATATATTTTACTTGCTGATTTTGTTGCAAGTTGCCCTATCATTTCGGCTATTTCATTTGCATTTATGGCTCGCTGACTTCTCGCCGTGAGTATGGAACCTAGGATCTGATACCAATCTTAGCATCAGCATCGCTGCGACTGGAATATTGCCAGAAGCGAATCATCATTTGCCGTGAAAGAACTTGGAATTTGTTACCGATTTAGGCATCAGCATCACTACTACTGGAACATTGCCAGGAGCGAATCATCATTTGCCTCTGTCGATTCGAACAAAGACGGCTTAGCAAACAGGGTTAGGATCCTATCGACTAAGGCTTTTGACTTCATGAGCCTTAAGGGTCTCATAAAGGTGTTTCTCCCTACGAGTCGTGGGGATCTCATAGGTGCAATTTCTCCTTAGGAATCATGAGGATTCTTAAGTTTATGTTCTCTTATAAGTCGTAAGGATCTTGCAAGAGTGTTTTCTCATTTTAAATCGAGAGGACCTACAAGTGTTTGTTCATCAAATGAGTACATTCCTCGTCGTTGGTGGGACTCGGCAAGGAAATGATTATTTATGCCCGTGGATTGTAGAAAAGGATCGGTATTGAACCGCTTATAGGGCAATCTGGGAAGTGTGATGGCTTAAGAACTGGTTTAGATCCATGTAGCTTAAGGCTTTCAAATCTTATGAGCCGTGAGGGTCTCATAAGAGGGTTCTCCTTACGAGTCGTGGGGATCTCGTAAGTGTAATTTCTCCTCAGGAATCATGGGGATCCCTAAGTGTGTCGCTCCTTCCGGTTTTTCACAAGCTCGCCGGCAATCCTGCTGTTTTTACTCGCGGCGCCCTTTCGGGTTTTCATCCGTGCCCATTTTGCTTGTGGACATACCGTTTTTTTTCCTTTTGGGGGGGTCAAGTGGGATATTCCACTTGATTGCAGGACTCGCTTGTAAGCCCCTTGATATCCTTTTTATTCTTTGAGAAGAAAGGACCATCTTACGTAGAGATTCTTCCTCCAGTGAGAAATATGCCCCCTGTATATACCTTGGGGGGAGCGAGTACCCACGTCGTCGCTATTTTGGAGACAGGTTGCTTCAAAGTCACTCATTTTTTTGTTGAGCGTCGGCGACAAATACCACCTTACCTCCGCTTTTCATTCATCTTCATCAGATGATGAAGGGTCTTGACTCAGCTGATCCAATCTAGTCATTTTATCCATGAGCTCTTGGAAGGTTGTCGGCTTGAAGAGGGCCATATACGAGGACTCTTTTGAATTTGGGTCAAGGGTGGCTATGAGTATTCCCATGGCTGCAACTTCATCGATGTGTTACTTGTATTTGACCAGATATTTCGCCATCGGGTAACATATTGAACCCGAGTCTCATTCGGTCTAACCCTTTCGTTAACCAGTGTCGTCACGGTAGTGCGTTTATTCACACTAGCGAATCTCTGACAGGAGGGCATCTCCATTTCGTCGAAGGTGTTCATGGAGTCATTCGGGAGTTCCGCATACCATTCGAAGGCAATGCCTGCCAGACAGCGACGACCTGTCAGAGGAGAAGTATATCAGTATTGCCGCACATGGGTTCAAATCACGCATTGTGCTTGCGAGAATTCTCAGTTCCTTTGTACATGTGGCACGTTGGAAGTGTGTACTCTGGTGGGTATTGTATTTGATTGTGCCATGTCGGATACGGTCGACCAATCTTGATTGATCTATTCGCGGCTTCACTGGCGTAGTGAGCTTTGATTTGCTGAGCGATATATTCGTTCAGCTTTGCTTTTAGGAATCATTTTCTCATCAGCCATTGATGAGGTTTGCAGAGGATTTGAAATGTCATCCTTATCTTTAAGACCAACTACCAGTTGTTCATCTGCCAGTGGTTCCGATTGAACCATCATTCCAGCCATATTCTGAATCAGAAGGGCCATCTGGTTCATTTTAATGGACATTTCTGCCGCTTCTGCATCTCCTTTTTATCAAAGCACGCGTTAGGAAATCAATATCCGACTCCTTCTCTATTCTTTCTTCGGGTGCGTCCTCGGGATTTTCCTTAAGCGATGGGCTAACGCTTGCTGCCGCCTGAGCGAGCATCTCCTGCTGCTTTTCATTTGCAGTTGAACTTTTATCAGGAACTGAGTTTGAGGTCGGTGGGTAGTAAAAGCTCGAACTTTGTCTTTGGAATACACCACATAGACTATGTAAACTATCACGCCCCCAGGCTTGGGGTGTTTGGAGTTTTGGCCTTTGGAGTTTGTTTCAGGCACTTGAGATTTATTGGGCCTCTCTTTTTTCTGAAAAGCCGCTTTGGTTTTGGAAGGAACCGCTGTATCAGGATCCGTCTTGGGATGGGTCCTTTTCACCTGCTTCCACACCTTATATATAGATGAGGAAAGTCGACTCAGGGAGTGTACTGGTTTCTGATCTCGTGGGATCTCCATGGGCTACGGAGACTTCTTCAATATTGCGGTAGGAGAATTTTGTCTGGCTCTTCGCAACAATTTGAAGCTGTTCCCAATTGGAACAACAACGTTCACCACTGGGGTTAAAACAGGACCATATGGAGAACTGCCCCCAGCTCATTTTGTATGATGCCGATATCGACGTCGACTATTTCTTACGGCCAGGATTTGATTAGTCTCAGGATTTTGCCGAAACTGCCCCCTGTTTCCTTTGAGAGCTTGAATATTCTTTCCCCTGCGTCGACCTTGGTCCTTGGCGGGTGCCAGTTGTTTGAGGACTGATTCCATTGGCAAAGCTGTAGCTTGGGAAACCAGCCTGTGGAAGACAGACTTCCACTGGGCTTCCTCCATCGCCGTTGAGGCACCGAGGGCGGGAGGTGGGAGTATCAACCCAAAAAGAAGCCCATTGATTTCTTGAAGAGCCAAATTGCAGAGATTTGAGGCTGCAAGTGGCCCATACTTGACTCCACCGGATATGACAGAGCCTGAATTGCTACGGTAGGAGCAAACGCCATTCTTCATAAAGACGAAATGCCGGCTTCAGTATCCCATCACCCAAGGGCAACCAAAAACACACATACCGTGATTATTTGATTGCGAAAAAACACGACACACGAAGTGTGGAGTGGAAAGAGGTAAAGGTCCCACCGGGTGTGCCAGAATCTGTTCGCCGCCGAAAATCGAGACGAAACCGCGTAGGTCGTCTTGCCTGAATTTGGGGGCGGATGTTATTTGGTTTTATCCGTCCACCTCTCTGAAGATGCCAAGTTGATTTATGGCACCGTATATCGGAGGTTTAGACAGAAGCGGCCGTTGTAGCAGACTTCGTCAGATTCCTATTCGTTTACGAAGGGTTTTTGATTGTGGGGACGCTCTTCCCTGCAGGTGCAAACCCCTACAGTTAATTACGCTACAGCACAGCGGTAACCACTTTCTTCTTCTCCAGATGATCACTTCGTGTCGTGTGTGTTTGTTTTGTTTTTGGTTGCCCGTGGATCGTATACGGAGACTAATTTGTGTTGTCGCCCGTAGGGCGTGGATTAGTCCAAATCCGTATTTTTTTAGATTTGGATTTGGGTTTAAGGATCGTTAATCTCATTGAGATTAAGATCAACTTAAACGTTTGTTGAGGATACGTTAGTCTAATTTTAGAATAAGATCTACGCAACAAGATTTTGGATCTTTTAGATCCAACGAAAGAGTATTTGGACTCTATCGTTTTAGTTTAGGGACATTGCGGTCCATTGGGTTCAAGGACATCATAGTCCGTGACAGTTTAAAGACATCATAATCTATAAAGTTTAAAGACATCATAGTCTATGAGTTTAAGGGCCTCACGGTCCGTAAAGTTTAAGGACATCAAAGTCCATGAGTTTAAAGACCTCATAGTCTATGGGGTTTTGGTTTAACCAGTTTGGGGATACGCTAAAAGTTATTGGTTATTAGGACCCTCCATTTCTTTGAAGACGTTGAAGGATTACAACGACATGTATCAGAGGTATGAAGAGATGTACCCTTGGACCAATGTCCCGATTGGAGGGGATGGGATGAACATCAGTTTAGATACCATTTGTTGGGAGCTCATTAGCTGTCTTCGGGGCTGAGATCAGTTTTGGAGACCCTGAGCATGAGGGGCTCAATTGATGGTCCTCGGGAGATTTGGTCTAAGTTTGGCTAGTATTGGATTTTTATAGTGTTAAACACTAGTATGTGCTCAGCGCTCACGTGCTCCCACGTGAGGCGCTTGAAACAGTGTTAAACACTAGAAATTGGGGCGCTCACGTGTAGCACGTGAGGCGCTTAAAGTTGGGTGCTGCATCTTTTATTCTTTTATTCTAGTGTTAAGTACTGTTGGGTCACGTGGGATCACGTGAGACGCCCCAGAATAGGAACTGTCTTGGGTTTATTTCCATTTTCTCTTTTATAAGTGCTGAGCACTTCTCAGGGGTCATGTGGGATCATGTGAGGCGCCCCAAAATAAAGCTTATTCCCCTTTTCTCTTTTATAAGTGCTGAGCACTTCTCAGGGGTCACGTGGGATTACGTGAGGCGCCCTAAAATAGGGCCCATACCCCTTTTCTCTTTTATAAGTGCTGAGCACTTCTCAGGGGTTACGTGGGATCACGTGTGGCTCCCCAAAGTAAGGCTTATTCCCCTTTTCTCTTTTATAAGTGCTGATCACTTCTCAGGGGTCACATGGGGTCATGTGGCTAGATCTCAGTCTTCCCCTTTTTTGTTCTTCAAAGGTGCTCACGTGGGAACACGTGAGCTTTTATTGTGTAGCATTGAACACTAATATGCATGGAACTCTGGATCAGAGTTTTATGAATTTCAGGTCCCTTATTTTATAAGAATTAAATTCTTTTATAGGGTTAAACCCTAGTTTTATTAGAGGAATTAAATTCCTATATGTTTTTGGTAAGAATTAAATTCTTTGAACTTAGCTCTTTCCCCTAGGTTTGGATCTACATAACAGAATCTCCCCGATGAGAATTATATTCTCAACTTGTAGGGAGATCTTCTTCTGTAGATCCCAACCAGAGGAAGAACTAAGTTCTTTGAAAAGAGTTAAACTCTTGGTTTGAGAATTAAATGCTCTTTTGGTTTTTGCTTACCAAGGGGTTTTCTTCTCTGTTTTATGTATTTTTGAACTTGAAGTTTATGAGGGGTTCCTATCTGCTCTTCTACTTTCGATTTAAGAACTTATGGGGTGGTCTCTCTCTCTGCAAGACTTGAAGTCTTGGGTCCTTTATATAGGGGAGGCTGATTTGTTGAATCAGTTAAGAAAATCTTTTCTCTGATTGATTTGGAGATGTTTCTCACCGTTGGATATTTGATCTTAGGGCTTCTATTTTACAGAAGACAATTTTCTTGTTTTTAACAAGATTGGAAAAATATTTTCCCATACAGAACTTATTCTGTATCTTGGTGATTTTTAATCACCATTGGATCTTTGATCCAACGGTGCTCCGATTTACAGAGCACAATCTTTCCTGTTTGAAAAGATTTGAGGAGTATTTCCTCAACAGAATTTTATTCTGATAATTTGATGATTTTTTAATCATCTTCGTTAGATCTTTAATCCAAGGGTGGAGAACATTAGTTCTAGCGCTGGCGCTCTCATTCTTTGCACGTGAGGCGTTGCCTCAGAGTCTTTGACTCTTGGCGCTAGCGCACTTAGCGCTAGCTCTCTCGTTCTTTGCACGTGAGGCGCTGCCTCAGAGTCTTTGACTCTTGGCGCTAGCGAACTTAGTACTAGCGCTCTCGTCCTTTACACATGAGGCGCTGTCTCAGAGTCCTCAGCGCTGGAGCTCTTGGCGCGAGCGCTCTTGTGCTTCGCACGTGAGCACCGCCTCAGAGTATTTGACTCCTAGCGCTGGCGCTCTTGGCGCAAGCGCTCTTATGAGGCGCTGCCTCATTTTAAATTTTAAATTTTGATATTTTAAATAGAGCTTTGCTCTCTGATTGGGGGAAACATAGTCTTATAGGTTTCCACCTGCCCATCTACACCAAATTTCATTTTGTAGATCCATTTGCATCCAACTGGTTTTACCCCGGGTGGAGCAATATCCAAGGTCCACAATTTATTGGTGTATATGGACTCCGTTTCGGATCGTATAGCATCCAACCATTTATCAGAGTCCCTACTGATAATGGCCTGCCTAAAACTAGTCGGATCATATTCTTCTAAGATGCAATTCTCTCGATCCCCGTCTATGAGAAAACCGTAGTATCTCTCGGGCGGATGAGAAATCCTATTAGATCTGCGGAGTGGCTGAGGTTCGTCTGGGACTACTGAGTCTAGTAGTTCTTCCAAATCTTCTGTTACATTTTGTGGTTCAGAAGTTTCTTCCAGTTCTACCGTACTCCCACTAACTTCTTTTGCAAGAAGTTCCCTTTCTAAAAAGATGGCGTGGCGAGATACAAACACCTTCTGTTCTTTAGTGTGGTAGAACAGATATCCTAGTGAATTCTTAGGATATCCCATAAATTTACATAGAACTGATTGTGCCTCTAGTTTGTCCGGTTTTTGTGTTTTAACATATACTGGACAACCCCACGTCTTAATGAATTTAAGATATGGTTTCTTACCACTCCATATTTTATATGGAGTCTTAGGCGCATATTTGGAAGGAACCTGATTCAATAGGTATACCGCTGCTTGTAGCGCATGTCTACAGAATGAAAGAGGAAACTCAGCACTACTCATCATGGAGCGAGCCATATCCAAAAGGGTGTGATTCCTCCACTCCGATACACCGTTGTGTTGTGGTGTGTATGGAGGAGTAAGCTGAGAGAGAATTCCATTCTCTTTTAGGTATTCTAGGAATTTCGTGCTTAAGTACTCCCCTCCTCTATCAGATTGGAGGATCTTGATACTTTTTCCAATCTGGTTCTCTACTTCTTTTCTGAATTCTTTGAATTTCTCAAAAACTTAAGATTTGTGTTTCATAAGATACACATATCTGAACCTAGAGAGATCGTTAGTGAATGTGATGAAGTACGAGAACCCACCCCTTGCATCTATAGACATCGGACCATATATATCACTGTGTATGAGTCTCAAGAGCTCTTCTGCTCTTTCTCCATTTCCGGTGAACGGAGATTTAGTCATCTTTCCCTTGAGACAAGACTGATAAGTTTCATAAGATGAAAATTCCAACGTATTCAAATATCTATATTTATGCAACCTACTTAGTCTGTTCTCTCCGATATGACCAAGTCTACAATGCCACATGTAGGATTCGTTTACTTCTGAACTCTTCCTTTTGCGTGCGTTTTGTATATTGAAAACTATGTTTTGATTTAGAACATAGATACCATTACACGGTGTACCTTCTGCAACCAATACCTAATTAATTTAAATTTTCATGATATTTCTATCAAGAACAAACTTATATCTATCTTTATCAAATAAAAAAATTGATATTATGTTGCAAACCATGGAAGGTATATAGTAGCAATTGTTCAAAATTATAGTATCGTCACTTGGCAATGCTAGGTGATATTCACCGACAGCAACAGCATCAACTTGTGCTCCGTTTCCTACTCTAAGGGACATATCACCAGGTCCAACCATCCTACTTTTTCTTAGTCCCTGCAATAAATTACATATATGAGATCCTTATCCGGTGTCTAGTATCCAAGAGATAGGACTGACCGAAAAACAGTTCTCAATAACAAGAACACCTGAAGGAGATGTAATACTATGCTTCTTCTTCGTTGGGGTCATCAAGGAATTCATGCAATCCTCTTTCTTTTGCTCACTCTAATGACTGTTATCATAAGTTAGATCCGAACCGACGTTCCCCGGTCCCGAATGAGAATTCGGATCAGTCAAGAAATACATTTTATTATCTTGATTAGGGCGTGAAATGGTAGCTACCTGGAGAGGGAGAGAGAAAAAACACTCAGCGTGCGCTCTTGCAAGATTTGATTGATTATTAGTTTATCTAATCAGGATGGCTCCCACTATTTTCTCGAATTCTCCTTCAAACTTTAAAAGGAGAACTAGCTGGGATCATTAACACTTTACAAGTTCGCTAACCATTTAGCCAGGTGAGTCTTGGTACTCCGAGGGAGGTTCCCCGTGCTCTCGCACGGACTTAATTAAAATAAACCTCATTTCCGTAGAGGCGTAGCCCCGTTAACATTTTTCTAGACACTAGTTAGTTAATTATGAAGTGAAAAATATCTCCCAAGAGTAATCCAACTCATCAGTGGGATCGGGGTCCAACTATCATTGCGTGATAAACTAGATGGAAGTCACTCTAGTCACCACACTCCAGAAAGTATGCAACACTAGAAAGTTTCCAGTATATTTGAAACTCCCGATGTGGTTTTTGCCCCTAGGACCCAAGTGACCATGACGAATTATCAACAAATCAAAAGGTCCTAGTCAAGTTCAACCCGTCGTTATCCAAGATTGCTTTCGACCCACCCACATGATCCTTGACAAATAATCAACAAAATCATGCGACTGTCCTAACTAATCGCATTTATCTATACAACAGAGAATCATTACTCAGCTACCGTTCACTGCGCCTTGACGAATAATCAACAAACGTAGCACGAATACTAAGTGCTAATTATCTGAAACGACGGAGGGCTACGCCTGGTTTTTGGTGAAAAACCATTAACGTAATGAACTTGATATCGCTGAAGGAACCCAGTAGTTTTGAAAAGGAGTGGTTTAGGCTCCGCTTTAGAAAACTTGTTGTTTTGAAGAAAACCGAATAATCTACAGTATAAACTTTTGCTCAAGAGGTCACTCCCCGCGAAAGGATCTAGGCTCTTGCCTCCTCGAATGAGGTACTGGATATTCATGACCGAATACCACTATGCAAAGCGAAAGAATGTGACTATAGTGTTTTGAAATTTGTTCCAACAACATCTTTTAGGTTTATTTTCTTGCATTAATTAAAATTAATGTGGTCCCATCAATTAACCTATCACACCATAAAAGAACGAAAATACAATGTACACATATGCCATCCGCATTCGCCACGGGGCCCCATCATGCACCGTTAGGTTACCTAACTAACGGCAGAGCGGGGGCTGGACTAGCACGGGTGCAACACATATACAACATCTACTAGTATATATAAATATATATAACATTCGTCCCATGCATGATATAAGCAACATCATAGATCAACAACAAGCAACACATAATGGTGGATAATCTTGGAGCATTGGATTTCATTTGAGCCGCAAATAAAACCCGACGTTCCCGGTCGTGTGGATAACTCGTGCAATGAAAACCTGGACCCCTACGAGCGCGGCAAGTTACCCGTCAATCCCAGAAGTGAGGCAACCCCAATCAACAAAGTGAATGGGCTACCCAGCACTTTACGGGATCCAGTAACTTGAGCACCCCTCCGTGGATCATCCTATACCCCCTACGAATGCGGCGAATAGCCCACCAATTCTAGAGTAAGGCCTCCTCCATCTCAACGCCATGAGATGCGGGCTCGTTGCCCTTTAGAACCCGGCTATTCGAGCACTCCACCGCGGGGTAATCCTAGTACAGAAAAGAAGAAAAATATACGTACAATGGTGACATCGATCTCAACCCGGTCGTGCCCCAATCAAATAATATACAATCCGGCAGAGATGGTAGTCCACATGTTGGACGCTCGCTCCGCAATATGAATATACAAATGAATCTGAACTGTACTACTACCTTTGCAATATCGACTATCCACCACGACAATCTAACTACAATATCAGCACATTACAGAATATCAATGTGAATATCATGTTCGCAAACCCGTCTAATAGAACATATAGCAATTAGTCGGGTTATACCGCTCAATGATATTCACGGTCGCAGATAACAACATATGTACTGATAAAACACGTATTTAAAAATTTTGATCGACAAAAAACTTTCTCGTATAGGCCCCAAGTGCTAACCAGTACTCAAACAAATCTGGGCCAAAAATATACATTCCAAAAATCAAAATTCCATATACTGGAGCTTCTGAAGAATTTTTTAGCACAGAGGCCCCACTTCGACCGCGGAACCGCCGCAAACAAGCATGTTTCGTGGCGCTTCCGCGACAGAATGAAGGGTTCATGTGCTCAAATTTCTTGTGGCTCTCTAAAATACCCGGCATGTATTTTTAAGCTCACTGGAAAAAAATTTTGAACCCTTTTCAAAATCGACAGCGGGCATATCAATGGAATTGCGGTTTTGAAAAATTTTGTCGATCGATATTTTGAATACGTCTAAACTAGCTAGTATAGGTTTATGGGGTGGCTCTGATACCATATTGGGTTACACTAATGCCATGACCATCTACCGTGACCGTTTGCGGAACAAAATTTTTCTAGAGTTTCGAAAAACTGGCGCTAGAATAACCCGATCTAGGATTCTACCATAAACCTAAACTAGCTAACATGAAAGAAGCTAACTACTATGATAGGAATTCTCACCTAAGGATCCATTTCTTTTGGTCTTCTTTTCTCTTCATTCGCTCCAAGTGATCTCCTTGATTGAGCTTGTTTGTCTTTGCTTGCTCCTTCGCTTCTCCTGGATTACGCTTGATCGTTGGTCTCCCTCCGTCGAAGATGATCCACCCGAGAGATATAGTCCATGGCTCTAGCTCCACACTAAGTGTCAAGTGGAGCAACTAAAGATCTTAGATTGCTAGTCTAAGAAATCTAGGATGTAGTGTAAGATTCAATGTGTGTATCTACCTCACCTCCTCTCTTGATTCTCAACACATGAGAGTGTAGAGAGGAAGTAAAAGATGAAGGTGGAGGAGCTCAAGAAAAAAGTGAAGAGAGTGAAGCAAATTATGAGTTTTGAAAATAATGAAGCAAGCATGTGAGAGAAAATCCTCACCCATGGCTTTGTAAAACAATTTTTACAAATATAATATACCAACCATGCTTCAATAGTTAACACAAATGAATTGAAAATTCATTTGTCAATACTATTGAGGCATGGTTCTCACCATAATCCCCTCACCTTGTTTTACACCTCATTATCCATTTAAAGATAAATGGATAAAACCAAAATGAGGTGTCCACCTTCTAGAATATTTTCCATATAAATACGAATTATACTCTACTGTAAATACCTGTATTCGCATCGAAAAATGAATACCCAAAGAGATAGAATAACACAAAGAATATAATACTACAATATACATACCGAAATACATATATGTAAATTATTAAATCAATACCCAATTTAATAATCCGGCTCTATCCCGAGCCGGCTAGTATCATCAACTGTCCGATCGAAAGTCTGGGTATATAGTACAATCAATCGATCAGAACCTTGCACGTATCCAATACGGCTACTACATCATTTCGCCTGAACCAGGGAAACCCTCTGTGTGGGACTCTAAAGACTCGACAGTACGCCGGCAATGAGTTACAAGATAAATCCATAACCACAAGTACGTCAGCGGTACTAGCTGTACTTAACGGCTACCTGGGTACCTGTCGAAAAGGATGGCCGATGAGCAAACTCATCTGGATTCTTACTGAGCCTATCTGTGACAATTTTCGTACAGTCTGGTCTCTTTGTCTAAGAGTATCGCATACTGGGTCTAGGGTGGTAAATGTCGGACCCTAATAGCCTGATAATTCGTGCTGATGCGGCTCAGGACCAATCTGGAAAACTACTGATACCCCAGCTGCCTTGGCCAAGGTCTTATGGTCCTGGCCAATCAAACACAGTGCGATATCGACTCCCTATACTGGGAGAGATGAATCCACAACAATCGCTCACTGCCTCCATGTGGCTCGGGACTGTACCCAATCAAAACCTGTTTGCACGACTCGGTAGAGCTGTGGTAGGGTAGTGATCTAAATACAGTAGGAACTCATACGAGAAAAATGACGATCTCAGGTCTGAAGACTAACCTGTACTCATGGCACCTGAGAACTGCTATCTGACGATAGGTATAGTACCATCTAGAAGTTCTCGGTGAGTCCGTCCAGTGTACTCGCCCCCAGTGAGCACATGTATATGATCTTAGGTGCAAAAGACCAATGGTTGCGGGACTAATCATCGCCCCTCATTGGGGTCTAGAAACGTATACACTAGTTTACTCCAGAATATTGATGCCCAGTCTTGATACTCCCACGACTAGGGACCTTTTAAGAATGTGCTTATCGACTACCCAGCTCCCACAAGTATGATCGCCATCACAACGCAAGTAGTCAAGCAATGATCCTACGGGCTTTATCAACATGTATAAATGATATGTAATAACAAGTAAAACATATGCACATGTTAAGATAAAGACAAACCAAATAGCATACTATCATACCGAGCAAGATTGTCCTGTACATACATATGTTCAAGCATCCACATGCATATATATACAATAATGGCATCTAAGACATACATATCCAACACAAGTCACTAAACTAACAGTTTTTATGTTATTTGAAATCGATCAGTGGAATGTATTCTCAAGTTTAGCAAGGTCTCGTCCATGCCCAAGACAATGGTCAAAAATATGCCCGGGACATAACCCTTTCAGCCGTGTCGCTAGGCATAAATACTTATACATATCACTATCACTAATATTGAATGGTCATCCTCCAAAGCATTAAATACCTCTCTAAATATGAGTTCGATTCCACCTTGATTTCCCTATTTCCACATATTTCAATATATGTTCATATATCTAACTGATTGTATACAGGTATGCATTCTTATCGTTTTTCAATTACTGTCACTATTCGATCAATTTCCCTGTTCAATCACTTCACTGGCATACTTGATACAACCAATCGATACCACTATCACTCGACAATGCATTATAGACGCTTACTAACCACTAGAGGTAAAATGGTCATGCTATATAATGAGAATGCAGTGAAATACCCTAAGAATATAACACGGGTATTCAATATTGTTCATGTTGTGAAAATCACGGTTAATCATGTGTATAATCATGCAAACAATAAAAAGACATAAACAGTAAACTCAGTTATCTAAGCAACAAAATTGGTTTCATATCCATCGGGTTTCTGGTTTGCGAGTTATGGTCATTCAATTTTAAGTGTTCACTGCTAGAAATCCGGTTCCTGAACTGAAAGTTTATTTCGTAACACGTTTTACTCTCTGTTGGATCACAATTAGGCGACGCTGCAGTTCAACTATTTGTAGGTCTATCAGTTAAATTTACAGCGCAAAAGACGGATTAACAATAATTGTCTTAGTTTAGGAGTTATGATCGGTTTACTGATGAAAGGTGAAAACTGAAATGGCAGAAATCTGCCGTACATGTCATCAGTTTAAAAAAACAAATGATATTGGAATTCAGTAAAACTAGTACCATTTGAAAGCTAAAACAATTTTCTACGCAGAAGTAAATGGGTCCATACACTATCACAATTAAACAGTAAGGTTTCAGGTGTACAAAAGTATGTTAAGGGGTGAATTCCTGCTCTGAACTGCAGTCCAAAGTCAAGTTCTCTGTTTTAGATATTCAAATGTTATATTTAACAGTAAACCTCTACATCATGTTAAATATTATGCAGCACACTTCGCAACGAACTCAAGCACGCTGCGATTGAATTTTTCTGGAACTAATTATGAATTTAACGATGTCAAATGTTCGGTAAAACGCGAGTTTCGATATAGACACTAGGAGACTTATGTGTGAAAACGATATCGATTTGCCATAAAATTTCTACAAGGTGTTTGTTAACAGTATTAAGGTCTAAATATCATGAGTTCCACCATTTTAGATTTTGTTTTCGCATAAGGTTCGTATCGAACACCTTGGCTATATATGTATATGGTATTCCAACGAATTATTGGTTTCTTTTATTCAGTCACACGAAAATTATTTCATGAATTTCCTACTTGATGTAAACACGAACAGTAACCTTTAGAAGGTCCCAATGTTGAATTAACAAGATGATTAGCAGTAATCAGTTGGATTTAGGTAGCATATATATATATATATATATATATAGCATGTTAAACAAGTGAATAAGGATTTCACTTGCTTTTGGCTACAGCGGCACGGCAACGACGGCAAACGTGGTACGGGCAGGAGTACGGCACAGCAACAAAAGCTTGGGCTCGACTACTTGCTGGATGAGGATCGGGAGAGAGGGAGATGCTGGCATAGGAATGGTGTACTGGCAAGGTGGAGATGGTCGTCGACGAGAGGTTGCAGATCGACGGCGGTGATGGTTGTGGCCTCGATAGCGGCCGGTTGCAGGCGACTGTGGCAGTGGTCGAGTGTGCAAGAGGAGCTCGGGTGTGGTGGTGGTGATGAGACAATGGTGGCAGCGAGGAGGTGGAAGATGGGTTGCTGGCAATGAGGTGACGATCTTGACGGCGGCGAACGAAGAGTGGGGTCGGTGGCAGGGATCTTTGAAGGAGCAGTGGGGTGCTGAGGCTGGAGATGATGATGATAGGTGGACGGCGAGGTGTTGGTTGCAGAAGGTTCGTCGTCGGAAGGCGATTGAGGGGGCACTGTTAAAGGAGATTGGTGTCCGGTGGTTGGTTGAGTGGAGGCAAGGTGGCGGTTGGTCTTGAAGGAAGGTTGTTAGGTCGATGGAGATGGCCATACGAGAAGGAAGACGAGGTGATGCGGAGTCGAGCGGCTGCAACATCGAGGCTCGGTTGATGCAGAGGGGGATGCTGGGAGTTCGACAACGTCGGTCGGCGGTAGAGACGATGGGGCTCTATAGGGTTTGGAAAGAGGTAGATTTTATAGAGAGGGGGGAGACTAAGAGAGGGGAGAGCCGTTAGCAAAAGAGGGGGAGGGGCGAGGATCGTGATGGGAGCACATATCGTGGTAGGAGGTCAAGGGAGAGCCGTTGAGGCGTTTTTCGAAAAATAGTAGGAAGAGGAAGAGAGGGGGGAGAGAATGCGAGAGGAGAGAGGGGGAAAAAGGGTTAGGGTTAAGGCTCGGGTTGGGTTTGGGTTTTGGGGGGCTTTTGGCTGCTTGGCTTTAGGGAGAAGAGAGAAAAGAGATGGACTGGCTACATGGGTTTAGGGTTAGGGTTTAGTTAGGGTTTTAAGGAATATGGTATGGGTTTGGGGATTTATAGGCTAGGGAAAAGGCCAGGGTTTGATTAGGAGATTAGGGTTTAGGTTAAAAGTTAGAAAAAGGAAATTTTTGAGAGATGAGAAAATTAAACAATATTAATGGGGAAAATAATTAGGACAAGGAAATTGGAAAAATAATTTGGAATATTATACATGAAATCATTAGAAAATATTTATTCAAATACGGATTCAAGTACAAGATGGAACCGGTTATTACAGTGAAAGCCTCTCGAAAAAAGAAAATTTATAAACGGAGGTTGTTGTACAATGAAACTAGTCTATAACTTTATCTAATCATTCATGACGATACCTCGTTCGTATGGTACGTTGATGGATTAGAAAATAACTTCAACCATAGGTACAGGCATCCCCTAATGCTCTACTCAAAAAAATGCAGCTAAAACTCCGATAATACAGATGGATTTGCAATGTGTGTTTTCCTTGTGTACATGAGGATTATTTCTTACCATGGTCATTTAGATAATTTAATAAATGAGGATCTTTGGTAGTAGATTTCATTTAATCTATTAAATACCCATGGACACACCACATTAGGAATTTGACTATGACCGAAAGTCTAGCTAGATCATGTATGTTAGCTGTCATTCTAACTGGTCTACCATGTTTGTTTATACAAGCTCCATCATATCGTGTGTAAACACTAAGCTTAAACTCAAGAAAGCAACTTCATGCTCAAACTAAAATCCCATCCACTATTAATTTGCCTAATTGGCAAGTAAACTAGCTAAGATCTTATGGATTATCCGAGTTAATCAGAGTTAATCAGGGTTATTAAGACATTTTGTTGGGTCTCTTTGGATTAAACAATATCAAACTTTCAATAATGACACCCCCTTTGACATGAGAAGAAGATCAAATATATCTCTATCTCTATCTCATGTAAAGAAGAGGACAAATTAAGCATGCATGTGTTATGTTATTGCGTAGGGAAACAATATGAGGGTAAAGGAAACAAGAAGAAGAAAATTCGATTATAGCTTCTTTGAGAGCAATTAAATATTAGGAAAAAGGGATAATTTGTTGAAGATTTGGAATGTTTTGATGTGGATTTGTACAACCTTTCGGTTTAATTTTGTATTATGTAATTGACAATCATTACTGAAAGGAAGAATAGGTGTCTTCTCGAGATTACTCGTACTCTTCTGTTTCCAATGCTGCACGTTTTGTAGAATTTTGTTGTTTTTGTTTTTGTTTTTGTAATTTTACAGGATCAATTACTTTATTTATTGGATTGATTTTTCTTAGGGACAACGGAAAGAAGCCTATAGAATAGATTGTTAATTATGACTATACCTAGGATAAATATAAAGTAAGACAATACTTGTATTGGTACATTTTTTTCGTTAGAACTGAATTTAAAAAAGCTTGATACCGATAAGAATCACGGGTTAAAATCTAAAAAATCAGGGTTGTCAGCGTCCGAATGGTTGACCTATATTGATATAGATATTGAGCCCCATATACCACTTTATTCATTGACATCCCTTGGCCTTGTAATCTAGGATTCAACAAAAATAGTCGGTTGGATATAGTGTGGGATATATATATATATATGTCATCAAGCATTGGTTTACATGAAAAAGTAATATTATAGGAGTATGTCTTAAGTCAAAGAAACGTAAAGAGTTGGTAATTACTCTAATCATATATAGTTGTGAGAATAGAGATGATTAAGTATCAACTTGTTAAATGTGATCTCTATAGAATGCAGAACATGGAACTCTTTATCCTTGTAGTTTAATCTTGTTGTAAAATATATTTTTGTTTTCAACGGATCAAATATTTAATTTCCCTTTCACATATAGGTGCATGTGCCAAAAAAACATAATTATTGAGCCCCAGTTTGGGAAAAGAGTTAGGTTTTCTAAACTGATGCCTCACGAGTGCACTCCAAAATGTTAACTTTGTCTTGTTCGGCAACCATTTTAAAGTTGAGATAACTGCGGTTATCTCAGCCAAAAACTTTAGGTAAGTACAGTTATCTCAACTCAAATAAAATTTTATAAGTTTTATTTTTGGAGTTTGCAAACCACAGACCTCTCTGTCTCCACTTAAATTTAAACTACAATTATCCTAACTCTATACCCAAACATGTCTAAAATTTGAGCCCAATATTGGATTACCTCTCTTCAAAAGTACTTCCCGAACTTCTTAGGCCATGTTTGGTTATGGAGGAGTTTAGATAACTCCAAAATCATAACTATGCTTGCTATGGTTTTTGGAGTTTAGAAAACTCCAAATAATTTATCAGAACTCCAAAATTGAGATGACCGGAGTTTATTAAACTCCAATCCAAAAAGAGTTTTCTAAACTCCAAAAAAAAGAAGAAAACGCTTCTTTTGAAGTTTAGAAAACTCCAAAACAAAACTTTGGAGTTTAAATAACTCTATTGCCAAACACCTCGCTCATTAAAGTTAAAATTTGAAATGGAAATAAAGCATTGCAAACTAGAATTATCTCCGCTGAAAAATAAGCTCCTGTTGTCCTAACTCTATACCCGAACATGACTGTTCGATCGAAGGTGGACGGTGCTGGAAACATAATTATACCGCACATCTAAATATTGAAATTCTTATACAACACATAATCAAGTTCTCTCGGACTAGAATTTTTCCAGGCTCAGGTTTAAATCTGTTCAACTAGTCAAAAAATGAATTAACAAAATTAAGTAGTTGTTCCCATTAATAAATAAATATGCTTGTGTTTCAAGATATTTCATATATGAGATTAATGGAGGGAAGAGGCCATAGGAGGGGATTCCCTCCTATGGCGTCGAAAAAATACCCCCTCCCTAATTTTTTCCGACGATCGGCATCAACCATCTTCATCGTCATCATCTAAGATATGGGTACACCGAATTTCATGTGATTCTACAACTTTTTCACCGTTGATTTAGTGGGTTCAAAATTAACGGTTTGCCGACAATAGAACTTTTTACATTGCTAAATCAACGGTGAAAAAGTTGTAGAATCACTTGAAATTTGTTATACCCACATCTTAGATGATGACAATGAAGATGTTGGGTGCCGATCGTCGGAAAAAACCATGGAGGGGGTATTTTTTCGACGCCATAGGAGGGAATTCCCTCCTATGGCATCTTTCCTCCATTATTCTCTTCATATATATATATATATATATATATACATTCATGAAGAAACAAAACATAGAGAAGGGGATCTCTACAACAGCTGGAGTTAGTTGGCAAAACCAAAATCAAACAGGGAGCATGTCTTTATATCTAAGGCTTAATTGCGAGATTTTGTGGGGGCTCTTCAAAGATTTTGCTTTGCTTTTGTTGCATGATTTTCTTGCATTTGGATTGGACCCTACAATATTAAATTTTATTTTTAATAATTTCTCTTCTTAGCTGGTTGGGGACAAAAGCACAAGCAGTGGTTGTCTTGCTGCAGTTGTGTGGGGTGTGTACGGAATGGTCTTCATTTTCATGAGCAAATTACTGCAAAATCTCAGTTGGTGGTGCAGAGATGCCAATCTGTATGATATCCCTTGCATATTTGATTTTCGAGGAGCGCTTTTTCATGAATCCGTCAAATTTCCTGTAATCGTCTATGTTTGCATTTTGGAATGTTAATTTTCTCTTAAGATCTTTTTTCTTACCACAAAAACTATTGCCGACGCGTGCACATTGTTGTACTCTCTTAAAGGGTTAGGTTTTTCTTTAAGGGTTTGGATTTTAGAATGGAGAAAAAAACAATTCCTTCTAGTGTAGCTTCGAATAATTCAAGATAGACATCACATGACATTTTTTAAGAAACAAAGAATTTTGTAATATTGTTCGCTTTTAAAATAACTGGGTGATAGTTTTGCCTAAGAACTGTATAATTCACAAAGCTCATGTGATTTATATGTTTTTAGACTTTTGAACTTCGCATGATGTAAATATTCATGACGGAAAAAACATACTGAAGGCATGCATATATATGTTTCAAGATTTAAAAACTAAAATGCACGGTGTCAATCATAAAATATAGAAAAATTTAAAAAAAAATTTGCCTTTATACTCTTTTCTTGTGGAATATCCTGTTTTCTCTATTATATATATAACAATTGCATGTTTATTTAATTATAAAATAACGTGTCCAGTTGGCTTCACCCTATGGATCTTTCCAATTCCATGCACTTAATTATTTCTTTAATTCAACTCGTGTAGATCTCTCCATCATAATTGTGCTCCAAATCGTTCATCATCGTCTGAGAATTTCACACTGTCGACTATATTATGCACCTACAATCATTTGATAGGGTATCTCCCACTCTACAATACTCCAACACATGAGAAAAATACAAACATGCATTATGGCATCTTTTATCATATTATGATATGTCTGCTTATTTTTTATGATCGAGCATAGCAAACAGTTTGTCACACATTTAATATCTAACCATGTACCATCTCCGTCGACAGTTTTATACGGTAGTAAACCTACATGAGAGTCTTTTTTTTTTTAAAGAAGAAAAAGGTTTTAATAAGAAAAAGATCTCGTGTGTTTAAGTCAAGGGTTTTAAGACGGATATATATGCTGATATGCAAAAATATTTTGGTTTTATCATATTGATAGTGGTCATATATCGTTGATATTTGATATACCGGTTTGAATTAAATTAAATATATAAATAAACCATATACAAATTTTATATAGATTATTTGAACTAAATTTAAGCCTTCTCCCATAACTCTTCCAAAACATTTAAATGTTAAAAATATATTAGAATAGATAATCACATTCTCTCTCTCAAGCTAATTCGACCAATTGTCCATTAAATTATATGTTACCTCAATTATAAACTTTTAATTAACGTAGGAATAAAATATATCCTTCGTATAAAATAACGAATTCATCACTTTGTCAATTTGCTTTTGTCCCCCAGACTTAGAGGAAAATTTTAAACAGAGGATCTTTATCAACAATGCCGCTAGTTTAAAAGTTTTCCATTTTCCGATAATAAGCCGTAACATGTTGCAAATAAGATTTGGACCCAAGAACTCTCGTTCAGCTGCAAGAAGGTTTTACCATTAAGTTATAATGACATTTGCACTCGTTTAGAAGTTGGGCCCATAAACACGCGCTCACTGTGTGTGTGGGTGTGTCGACGAGTGAGGGGAGTTAAAAAAAAATTAATTTTCTTAATAAGGATGCATTGATTTTGGAATTTTGGCTTTTGCTTGTTTTAAATTGAACGTTCAATATAATATAATGCTAGCAAATATTATTTCCACTTCTTGGTAACTATGATAGATAGCTTCCAGTTGCAAGAGCTAAAATTTTACAAGCAATGAGTGAAAATTTTCGCTCAACCGGCTATTTTTCTTATAATTAAACCAATATAACCAAAGCGAATGAAAATAATTTTGATAAAATCAATGAAATAATTAATAGTTTCAAAATCAACCCCAGCCCAAGAAGATATGGGCTTACAATCCAAATATTTTACCGTAATATATAAAATAGTCCAAAAGGATCAGCCTTCTATTAGTAATGTACACCATGCACAGAAAGTTTATAAAAATCGTAGGGATTCAGAGAATGCTGGTATTTCAATAACTGAAAGAAAAAAGGGCATGCCCTCAAATAAAAATCAGGTGTCTCGATAACAGCCTACCGGAAAGAAAGTTGATATTGCGTCTGTCAAAGAAAAATCAAGTCTAATTGACATCATACCCTCGCACACTGAGTCTGTACTTTCTACTAAAGCATGGGTATCTCAAGGTTTCTTTCAACATACCACCGATCGTGCACAACATTCTTATTATGTTCCAACCAATTTGGCACCTGAAACTACTCCCTGACATGATCTTACGCTTCCACCTTCCTCTGGTCCAACTAAAGATGCGACTATAATCGATACATCATATCAATAAATCTTCTTCTAATCATGTGTCTGCTGCTGCTCTCTCACATATGAAATTTAATTAATGAAAAACTCATATAAGGAGGAAAATAATAATCATGTGATTCTAGATACGGGCGTCTGAACTGTTAACTTAGATAATTCGGTGATGCAAAGTTTCATTTTGATTGGGCTGGATTCGGAAGTGGATCCTTTAATCCTCTTGAATTTAAACCATATCGTTCTATTATGGATATTGTTAATTCTTTCGACGTTATTATTAAGGATGGAAATACAATCAATAGTATTCGGATTTTGGATAAAAACAGAAATAAGGAAGGATCTTAATCCTTGGTATTTTGGTGAACATTCTTTTCCGAGGATATTGATTGGAGCTTTCCAAGACTAATGCATATTTTGACTCTAAAGAAAAATTTGCAATGCATTCAATTTAGTAACCACCGATATTTAAATGCATAGCCGCAGCATTTTTTATTGTATTTTTATTTGTAAGGTCTAACGATTGCATTTATGTGAAACATAACGACGATTGTCTGTTCCCCTTCCACATATAAAATCTTGAGATATTAGTTCTAGCACTAATTGATATCTCGATGCATAAATGTTTTATCTTGTAAATATTCTGTTTGTTTAATTTATTTTATTGAGTATGAGTCTTGCTCTTCTTTTTCCGTAAAAAAATCCGAATGAGCAATATTTCCCTCTTTTGTAAAGAATTTTGGGCAAATTATTAAAAAGTCCCCTGGCCCGCTCGGAAGTTGTTTAAAAACCCCTGTAATTTTTGGAATTGCTGGGATGGGCCTGCTTTTGAAAGTCTTTGTGAGAAAACCCTGGGTTATATTTCATTTGGGCCTTGTATTCCCTAAACTGCTTGGATATTTTAGGCAACTGCTTAGATATTACATGCAACTATTTAGATATTACAAGCAGCTGGTATGCATGGTTTTTTTTATTGGCCCAGGGTTTTTAACAAGAGCAAAAAGTTTAGGGGTTTTCATACAAGTTTAAAGCAGACTGGGGGCTTTTTGACAATTTACCCAAGAATTTTCCTATGATAAGAGTAGAGTGGATCTCGTTAAAGAGCTAATGGACTTTAAAATGTGGCCCAATTTGATTATGAGCTAATAGGCCTTATTTGAATAATATTATATGTTTTAAAAAAGTCAAATAGGCCTCATATATGGACAAATTGGAACTCTTAAACCCGCAAGTGATGGGCAGAGCCCAACGAGGCCCACTAATAAACGAGTGGGTCCAAAAGAGGACATACTAAATAGGGACTCCTTACTTCTTAAGACCAGTTTGGCATCAAGGTTCCTAAAAGTACGATTTCGTTTAAGCTAAAAAGAAGTCGTGGTTATTATATATGCTAATCGCGGTTTTGTAAAAATAAGTTTTCACAAAGTTTAGGATGGTTTGACAACACAATTTTGAAACCAAGGTTTCGTTAAAAAATAAGGTTTAAAAAAAGGGCAGCTTGAAATTTTGCGAAACTCCAGTCTTTTTGGAATTAAAAAAAGGGTGGTTCGGAGCTCTCGGAACCCTTTTAATTCGTTGTTTGAATAAAACTATTTTGGTTGTCAAACAGGCCTTGGTTACAGTTTTCAAACTTTAGCAATACAACTGAAAAGTAAATACAATGATGAAAGCAATGCCTAAACAATGGCATGAACATGAAAGTAAAGTATGTACAAGAGTCAAGAGCTCGGGGTTTTCACTGAACTGATCCTAGTCCTCTGAACTGGGCTCTATCTCCAGTGAGTCGGATCCACCTGACAACATTCCAAAGAAAGAAGAGAGAAGAAATATCGTCAGCGAACAATCGCTCGGTAAGTCCCAAAGAAAAGTAGAAATAGAATAGACAGAAAGAATATAACTGTTTACTGTTATGCTAACGCAGTTGTTTGTAACTTGGTATAGAATATGCCAGTGTATACGAGAGGAGTCTAACTATTCCGTGGACTAAGGTATACGGAGCACAAGGAACCGTTAAGCCACGGAACAACAGCAATGGATATTCAGGTTAGGTGTATTAAAGTGACCATCTCGTACCATTTCTAACACATTCCGTACCAGTCGACCCCTTTAAAACTCCGTAATGTATTTTTTATTGATTTGTATTGTTTTGTTTAATAGATGTACGACTTTCCGAAACCATGATATCATATAAACGGAATGTATATAAATGGATATTCATGTAATCAGAGTATATCCATAGTTCGGTTCGGTCGAGTCATGTTGATATAGATTGAATTCTGATATAAACGGATTCATGTTGAAAAGAGTTATATTTGAATCAAATTCAAATATGGATTGATTGATTGATTGATTAGACCGAGACTCTGTCTGAGTCAGACACTTTAAAACGAATTGAAGTCCTGAATTAGTTTTGATATTATCGGTAACTGCTGTATATGGACGGCAGGATTTGTGTCCTTTTCCAAGATAATTACCGTATTGATAACACCATTTTTAGGTTGTCTAGCTTAGATAGTCAAGCACCCATATTCTCCGGCTCCCTGAGGCTCAAGAGAACGGATCCCGCTTAAACCTATATTTACTAGGGTCCTTATTGTAAATTAATATAACTTGAGGGAATTTTATGTAAAATAGTTTTGATATATTTTTAAAATAAAACTCAAGTATTTATTAATCTTTTTTAGGGTTTTTATAGATGTAGTTTTTATAAAATGAAATATTCTAGTGGATATAAACATAACTTGAATAGTATATGGTATTATAGTGTAATATTGGAATTGTATTGAAATGTGATGGTATTTTCATGATCTTTTGTGATTCTTTTCTTTTGATTAGAAAACATGGAATATATATTATATTTAAAATGGATATTTTGATAATATTTATATATATATATAATTATAAAAAATAGAATTTATTTATTAAATAAAAATCACGTTTTTCTTAAAAATTGTAATAAGAATTTCATCGAGATCAAATGCTTCGTGAGGAGGTCTGCATATCGCTCTACAAGGCCCGAGGATGTGCGATAACACATACCATCCTGATCGGGGTTCTCCAAAATGGGTTGTAGAGCCTTATTTGCAAGGAATTATTTAATACACTTTTAAAGAAAACGGTTTTTGAAAGTTTATGATATTTAAATGTAATTTCGTATTTTATCCCACAAGTTCCAAAAGTCATCGTGCTATGTCAAGAATGAGTGTTGTGATGTGGTAGGTCATTACCTCGTGAGTTTTCTAAAGGTAAAATGAGCAAAAAGATAAGGTAATGTCGTATGCAAACTTAAGGGTATTTTATTGTAATAGTGAAATAGAATTTGTTTAACATAATATTTTGAATTGAAACTTTGTACAATTGTTGTTTAATGGTTACTAAACAAAATATAATTAAAATATTCATTTTTTGTTTAATAAAAATTGAGTTTTTAAAGAAAAATATAATTAGAAGTCGGATTAACTCCGCTTCCGACGAGTTTTGAAAATAGGATTCTTTTTAATAGAGAGAGGAGAGGGAAGAGAGGGCTTACTAATTTGTAGAAGAGGGGGAAAGTAAAGGGAGCTTTTGAAGGTGTTGCAGAGTCACGGTATCGCCGGATTTTTCCCGAAACGTCGCCGGAACTTGACCTTAGACTAACTCCACTTGTACAACTTTTGACTTGGAAATTTTAGAGAGTTTTGATACCAGATTTCAGAATAAGAAAGACCAAAGTGTAGGGTTGTATTTATAGGGTAGGATTAGGGTTTTGTGAGTGAAGAGAGAATTAAAAATGCATTAAAATGTGGATTAATACCTCATTTTAATTTCTCTGTTAATGTGCAGGGAAATCAAACAGACTGGGGTTAATGGGGTAGGGCAAAAGTTGTTAGGGCAACAAAAAAATTTGCATTACCTAGAGGTAAAACTGGCGGCGTCGGCCCATCTTCAAATCTCGTCGGTCCATTCACATGGGTTGATGTCTGGATTTGTGACACGTGTCCTAGTCGTATCATATAGCTCAGTGCACATGTTTGATTTGAGTGACTTTTCATTTTTATATGCAGTGCACGTGTAAACCTTTAGGCTTCTAAAAGTTTAAAAGAAAAATCAATAAAAATAATATGTGGCTGATAGGATTCGAATATAGGGGCTATGTCACAGCAGTGCAAGGCTTTACCAATGAGCTGCAAGTTGTTTCTCGCTATTTTAAAGCAAATCAAATACTTATAGCATACACATGATTGTAAATACTCCATTTGTACATTAACTTTTAAACAAATTTCTGTACACTGAAACAGAGTTGTTACGGCAATATATGTATAAAATGCACAAGAATTAACAAGAGATATAAAATGAACAACAACTTTCATTAACATTCATCTTTACAATATAACTGCTTTGAAATAGAAAGTACAATGACATAAAGCAATGCCTAAACAGTGGCATATGGAATGAAAATAAGTACAAGGAAAGCTAGAAGTCCCGCTGCTCGGTGAACTGGTCAATATTCTCATAGCTAAGCTCGATATCGAGTGAGTCCGGTCCTCCTGACGATCATTCCAAAGAAAGAAAAAACAGGAATGCCGTCAGCGAACTAGAGTTCAGTAAGTCCCAAAAGAAAGAAAAGAATATAGGAAGTAGTAAGAATTGAACTGGTAAGATATACGGGTATAAGATTGTTATTCTAATGTAGTTATTTGTAGTTTGGTATAGAAAGTATTTGTGTATACGAGAGAAGTCCATCTGTAACACCCGAGCCCAGTGCTACTAATTTCAGTTACCGTTTGTACGTAGTGTGACACTCATTTCATTTATCTTGTTTGATTGTTACTTACTGTAAATTTTACCCGGCAAATTCATTTCTGCATATAACAATTTATGGCATCTAAAATAAAATTAAAAATATTCATCTTGGCCTGCTTGACACCCCTAACCCTGTTGTAGCGTCCGTACATCGTGTTCTCGTCCCGTTCAGTGAAACGGGCGAGTTTGGACGGCTACGTGCACGTACGTGTGTCCGTTTTGGGGGTATGCTTTTTGATCATAAAACACTTCATTTTAAATTTTGGATCCCGCCTAAAATTCTATTATTTCAATTTCAAATTTTTGGACCCGACCTGGGCGCGACTTGAAAATGTTTTACTTTGCGCCAAAATCCCAAATTTTAATATACTTAAACCGTCGAATATTTTTCTTAACTATATAGATTTACTGTTCGCTTGAATCCTTTAAATCATTCTCAATTTAATTCTTCAACCAATCAAAACCTCTTCTTTAAAAAACCGTGGGCCCCTCTCTCCCCATCTCTCTCTCTCTCTCCTCTCTCTCTCCCCATCTCTCTATCTCCCTATCTCTCTCCTCTCTCTCTCCCCCCCGTATTCCTCTCTCTCTCTCTCCCCGTAACTTTCTCTGTCTCTCTCTTTCCTATATTTTAAAAACCCTTTCTCCATCCTCTTTCCATTCTCTTTCAGCTACACGACTCTTTCCATTTCTCCTTCAGCCACACGAAACCCAAACCTCGTCGCAACCCCCCAGTCGCCTTGCTCTCGCCGCCGCAGTCCCCGCCGACGCCACCTTCCACCGTTGGCAAACTCTCAACCCCATCACCGCTTCATCTTCTTTCAACCACCAATCACCGCGCCACTTTTCTCATGCCCTCACCGCCGCCGGTAACCCGATCACCCTCCTCCAGCAAACCAGCAACCCAACTCCATCTTCCTTGCTGTAGCACTTCCCTCGACAGCCCACATCCGAGCAACCCATCAACACCGTCGCATCACCTTACCTCCACCACCGGCATCGTAAACACCTCCATCATGCCGTCGATTTCAACCAAACACCACCAGACCCTAGCAACCACTTGTACCACGGTAGCACCCTCGTCGAGATCCCCTCACCGTCGCTGACTTCGCCGTTGCCTTCTTCCTCTAATACTGTAGCCGACACCCTTGCTGCTGAGCCGAGACCTAACCAAACCATCAACCGTGGATCTTACTTCGGGTCTCTGTCGTCTCCGTGGGCATATTTTTCTTCGTGATCATGTTCGAGATCTTTGATTTTTAGCACAGGAGGATCATGAGTTTCTTGACAGGATTTCTGATCGTTCGTCGGAATTCGGCCGTGCCGGCGACGTGTCCCGACGTTCCAGCGAGGTACCCCGACCCATGTGGTTCCACTGTTCGTCGTTTGGGTTCATTCCGTGAACCATGCGCCCGTCGCGAGTTTTCCCCGCCGACATTCTACGTTCCGTTTTTCCGATTCGCGACCCGTCGAGGCAAGTACTCCTTGCTACATGCTAAATAATATTTACATACATATTGATGACACCCTAAACCTGTAAATTTAACTTTGGTACGATCATTTCTTATTTTCATGTATAATATTGTTATATATCATTTTATTTTTAAACGTGGAATCTACAGTTTGCAATTGAACCTAATAACCACATTTACCTGTTTAATCACATTTTTAATATTGACATAGCTTATGGCATTTATCTCTATAGTTTTGTTCCATTCGGACACTCGTATGCATTTTAACCTGTAATAGCTGTATTGAACCTTTATATAAATCATTGCACCTCTAAAGTCTTAAACTTGTTAACATGATTAAACGGCTATAATTGTCTTACTGCATTCTTATAATGTTGAAATCATCTCTGTGACACAATTGATAACTGTATTGTAAATCGAATGAATCTGCCTACTGCTTAATTCATTACTTATATCATGTTGTTGATAACCATGCTTGATTATATAACTGATTGTGAGCACACCTATGATATTGTTTACATCTTGACTTGACTTGCTACATGCATATTGATTGACCCGACATGGTACCGTACACTGCTGACTTGACCTGATGTACCATGACCTGATCCGTTACCTGATCTTGTGTCTAATGCTAACAAACCTGACATGTAGTCCTCATGGACCGTTCCTGTTATCTATCCAGACAAATCTGTTTACCTGATCTTGTGTTGGCATTAGTTTCTTGATTTCGGAATACCTGACTTGACATACACATATAACTTGGGGGTATGGGGAAATCAAAGGTGAAACCTGACTTGTAACTCGACAGTTCACTACCTGTCCTGAGTGTACACATTCCTGTTTTGTGCCTAGCGGCATGTCTCGGTTTCAGCCAAGAATATTGTGGTCGTGGTCCCGGGTATGTACGGGATACTATTGAGTGTACACATTCCTGTTTGGTGCCTAGCAGCATGTCTCGGTTTCAGCCGAGAATATTGAGGCCGTGGTCCCGGGTATGTACGGGATACTATTGAGTTACATCGATAATTCATCAATTTGGTTTCAAAGACTTTAGAATAGAGAACCTGATAGAACAGTCCAGTTCACCCACTGCACACTACCCTGCACTGCTCTGATTCATATTATTGTTACCCTTGCTTTATTCATGTTTATATTCGCATTGCCTGTTTATTATGTTTTACTTGATGATTTGACGCGCTGACGTCTGGGTTTTGCATGGCCCAGATTCTGTACCGCTGTCGCAGTCCGAGCAGGAGTACTTCAGCCGACAGGCTGAGCTGTGAGTGTTAGCAGTAGTTAGCTTTTCTTTACTGCATTTTATTCCTGATGTGAGCCCGATGTTGGGACATACATTCCAGTTGTTTGTATTGGATCTTTCGTTTCCGCATTTTATTTATTCTTGACTCATGTTATCTTGGATTTTGGACATGTTTTAGATAGTTTTATTTTGTTCTTGATATCTCTACAACCGTAATGTGACTGTGGATGGATACTTCCTGCCCACAGGTAGCATGGTTGGCTATGTCACGTGCCCATTTTAGCGTACTCTGGGAAGCAGGGCGTGACATGGTTCTTTTGGTATCAGAGCGTAGGATAGTCGGGTTGATTCTTTTGTAGTTGGGTATGGTACCCAATACACGAATCAGAATACCCGTGTCTAGGAAACATGTCCTGCCACCTTTCCGTTTTACCATTCTTGAATCATATTCTTCCTGATTATATCTTTTGCGATGTGCAAACTTCCTTTGCATATCGACTCGAAAACCTGATTCCTTGTTATCTCTAGGACTTAGGCGACTTGAGTGGAGTTATGTAATTGTGGCTATGATACCGCGGCATAGTTACAATGCGGCACTCTATTTAAGTATCTTGAAGTTCTAGCCTTGATCTATATTCAGAATCTATCATCATGCTAATGTTGGGTGTTTTGAGTTCAGGATTATGGCCGATAAGAATTTGAAGACGTACCAAGGGCGTGTGGACGAAGCCGCCATGCTTGGAGTGATAAGGGGAATACTGGAGAATCAAAAGAAACAGACTGAGCTGATCCAGCAGCAAGCGGAATCGTTTCAGGAAGGTTTGCAGATCGTTCAGCAGTCTGTGAACGATGCTGGAGCTAAACCAGTTGACCGAGTAGGGACCGTAGCAGATTTCAGACGTCTGGGTCCGTCTACATTTACTGGTTTGGAGGAGCCGTTGCCAGCGGAGCAGTGGCTAATTGACATAAAGAACTTGCTTAGTACGGCACAGATTCCAGATGAGAAAAGGGTTGATGTGGTACGCATTCAGTTAGTGGACTACGCCCGAGAATGGTTGCTTGTGGAAGAGAACCGCTTGCCCAAGCCGATCAAGTGGGGGGATTTTTTTTCTCAAAGAGTTTCCTAGAGAAGTTCTTCCCGCGGACTGCACGGGAAGAAATGGAAGAGAAATTCGTCGGGCTAAAGCAGAATGGAGCACCCGTCGATGTGCATGCAGCAGAATGGACGAGACTCAGTAGATTCGCTGGACCTTTAGTTGCCAACGATGCAGACAGGGCACGGAGGTTCATGCGCAGCTTGGACGTGGACATCCAGAGGCAGATTGTCTCCCTGGGTTTGACCACTTTCTCACAAGTACTTGCGGCAGCCGAGAGCAGAAGAGTTTATCTGGGATGAAGGGGAGTTTGCAGCAGACAGCAGTTGCGGTAAGGAAGCAGTTCTGTCGGGCCAGTCGAGTTTAGGGCTAGGCCAACAAACAATATTCTTGCAGCAATGGAAGTTGATAATAGTGAAGAGCCGGCTGTTGTTCGTGATTTTATGGACGTGTTTGAAGATATATCGGATTTACCGCCGAAGTGAGACGTGGAGTTCGCGATTGATTTTATTCCTGGTGCAGCGCCAGTATCCAAAGCGTATTATCCAATGGCACCAGTAGAGTTGGAAGAAGTCAAGAAACAGATTGCTGATTTGCTTGAGAAGGGTTGGATTCGAAGCAATAACTCGCCTTGGGGAGCTCCAGTTCTTCTAGTAAAGAAGAAGGATGGCACAAGAAGGATATGCATTGACTATCGAGAATTAAACCGGGTGACTATTAAGAACAAGTACCCGATCCCTCGCATTGGCGAACTTTTCGAGCAGCTTCGTGGCGCGAGGGTATTCTCGAAGCTGGATTTGCGATCCGGATATCATCAGGTCCGAGTGAAAACAGAAGATATTTGCAAGACGGCGTTCCGAACTCGGTATGGACATTACGAGTACTTAGTGATGCTCTTCGGAGTAACGAATGCGCCGGCAGTATTCATGGACTTGATGAACCGAATCTTTTCACCGTTCTTGGACCAGTTTATTGTGGTGTTCATTGACGATATTCTGGTTTTTTCGAAGAGTTTTGAAGAGCATACTGAGCATTTGAAGATCGCACTGCAGACGCTGAGACAAGAGAAGTTATATGCGAAGATGAGTAAGTGCGAATTTTGGCTGGAAGAAGTAAAGTTTTTTGGGGCATATTGTGTCTAGCTATGGAATTGCCGTCGATCCAGGAAAGATTGCAGCAGTTCGAGACTGGCCGATTCCAAGGAATGTTGCGGAGATAAGAAGTTTTCTTGGACTCGCCGGATATCACAGGAGATTTGTGGAAAACTTTGCTTGTCTGGCAGAGCCGTTAACCAAGCTTACGCGCAAGGAGGTACCTTTGTATGGACGGATAAGTGTACGTTGGCTTTCGAGACGTTGAAGTAGAAATTGATAACCGCCCCTATTCTGACCGTGCCAGACAATTCCGGAGGATTGGTGATTCACAGCGACGCATCTGGGAAATGATTGGGTTGTGTTTGATGCAGCATGGGAAGATTGTAGCGTACGCATCGAGACAGTTGAAGACCCATGAGAAGAATTACCCACCTCATGACTTGGAACTTGCGGCTGTGATTTTCGCTTGATGATTTGGAGACACTACCTTTGAGCGAAAGGGGTCGAAGTTTTTACTGATCACAAGAGCTTGAAGTATGTGTTCATACAGAAGGAGCTTAATATGAGGCAGCGTAGATGGTTGGAGCTAATGGCTGACTACGATCTTGATCTTAAGTACCATCCGGGGAAGGTTAACGTCGTGCCGGATGCGCTTAGTCGGTTACTGGCAATTCAGGTGTTAACTACGCAGAAGGAGATCGTTGCAGATTTTCGAAGATTTGACTTGGAGGTTGTGCTACCGCATTCTACGGGACAGTTGATGCAGCTGCAAGTACAGGCATCATTGATCAAGAATATTAAAGCAGCACAATCGCAGGACCTTAGACTGCAAAAGTTTCGAGAACAGGTTGAAGCCGGACTACGAACAGATTTGTTAATCCACGAAGATGGTTCGTTGAGGTATGGCAGCCGTTGTGTGTGCCAAAGGGGGATATTCGTGAAGAGCTTATGAAGGAGGCACACAGTTCAGCTTATTCTGTACATCCAGGAGGAACGAAGATGTACCGAGATTTTCGACAGCAATTCTGATGGAAGGCATGAAACGGGAGATTGCTCGCTTTGTGGCAAGGTGCTTGGTGTGTCAGCAAGTTAAGGCTGAACATCAAAGGGTTGCTGGTTTATTGCAACCACTTCCGATTCCTCAGTAGAAGTGGGAACATATAACCATGGATTTCGTGACGACTTTACCGCGGAGTCCAAAGGGCAACAATGCTGTATGGGTGATTGTTGATCGATTGACCAATGCAGCTTACTTTATTCCTTTTCGGGTTGGTCAATCAACAGAGACTTTGGCAGAGCGGTACATGCAAGAGATTGTAAGATTGCATGGAGTACCGGTGAGCAGTGTGTCCGATCGGGACACTCGGTTCTTATCACACTTCTGGAGTAGTTTACAGGAAAGTTTGGGGACTCGATTGAAGTTTAGCACAGCTTATCATCCTCAAACTGATGGTCAGTCAGAGAGAACGATCCAAACTCTTGAGGGTATGTTGAGAGCATGCATGTTGGACTTCAAGGGTTCTTGGGAGGATCATCTGCATTTGGTGGAGTTTCTTACAACAACAGTTTTCAGGCAACTATCCAGATGGCTCCATTTGAAGCTTTGTATGGTCGTAAATGCCGTTCATCTGTTTGCTGGGACGATGTCGGTGAACGAAGATTATTGGGACCAGATTTGGTTGTGCAGACAGTTGAGAAGGTTAACACTATCAGAAATCATATGAAGGCAGCACAAGACCGATAGAAGAGTTGGGCAGACACGTCAAGAAGACCTCTAGAGTTCGCCGTGGGTGATCTGGTGTTTTTGAAGATATCACGGACTAGAGGGGTGATTCGTTTTGGAAGTCGAGGAAAGCTTAGTCCTCGATTGGTTGGACCCTTTGAGATCTTGGAGCATATTGGTAAGGTAGCGTATCGTTTGGCGTTACCGCAGTCCTTGGTGAATGTGCACGATGTGTTTCACGTATCTCAACTCCGTAAGTATGTTCGTGATGAAACGCATGTATTGGATCATTCGGAGCTAACAGTACGAGAAGACTTGACTTTTGAGGAGCGACCGATTGAAATCGTGGATCGAAGGGGAAAGGTTCTTAAGAACAAGGTTATCCCTCTTGTACTTGTTTTTTGGGGTAATCGCTCGCATGGAGAGTCCACTTGGGAACGAGAAGATGAAATCCGGCAGAAGTTTCCTCACCTTTTCTTGTAGTTATCTATCTTTGTATTCTTGGAATTTCGAGGACGAAATTCATTTTGTAGTTGGGTATAATGTAACACCCGAGCCCAATGCTACTAATTTCAGTTATCGTTTGTACGTAGTGTGACACTCATTTCATTTATCTTGCTTGATTGTTACTTACTGTAAATTTTACCCGGCAAATTCATTTCTGCATATAACAATTTATGGCATCTAAAATAAAATTAAAAATATTCATCTTGGCCTGCTTGACACCCCTAACCCTGTTGTAGCGTCCGTGCATCGTGTTCTCGTCCCGTTCAGTGAAACGGGCGAGTTTGGACGGCTACGTGCACGTATGTGTGTCCGTTTTGGGGGTATGCTTTTTGATCATAAAACACTTCATTTTAAATTTTGGATCCCGCCTAAAATTCTATTATTTCAATTTCAAATTTTTGGACCCGACCCGGGTGCGATTTGAAAATGTTTTACTTTGTGCCAAAATCCCAAATTTTAATATACTTAAACCGTCGAATATTTTTCTTAACTATATAGATTTACTGTTCGCTTGAATCCTTTAAATCATTCTCAATTTAATTCTTCAACCAATCAAAACCTTTTCTTTAAAAAACCGTGGGCCCCTCTCTATCTCTCTCTCTCCTCTCTCTCTCCTCTCTCTCTATCTCCCTATCTCTCTCCTCTCTCTCTCTCCCCCGTATTCCTCTCTCTCTCTCCCCGTAACTTTCTCTGTCTCTCTCTCCCCTATATTTTAAAAACCCTTTCACCCTCCTCTTTCCATTCTCCTTCAGCCACACGACTCTTTCCATTTCTCCTTCAGCCACACGAAACCCAAACCTCGTCGCAACCCCCCAGCCGCCTTGCTCTCGCCGCCGCAGTCCCCGCCGACGCCACCTTCCACCGTTGGCAAACTCTCAACCCCATCACCGCTTCATCTTCTTTCAACCACCAATCACCGCGCCACTTTTCTCATCCCCTCACCGCCGCCGGTAACCCGATCACCCTCCTCCAGCAAACCAGCAACCCAACTCCATCTTCCTTGCTGTAGCACTTCCCCCGACAGCCCACATCCGAGCAACCCATCAACACCGTCGCATCACCTTACCTCCACCACCGGCATCGTAAACACCTCCATCATGCTGTCGATTACAACCAAACACCACCGGACCCTAGCAACCACTTGTACCACGGTAGCACCCTCGTCGAGATCCCCTCACCGTCACTGACTTCGCCGTTGCCTTCTTCCTCTAAAACTGTAGCCGACACCCTTGCTGCTGAGCCGAGACCTAACCAAACCATCAACCGTGGATCTTACTTCGGGTCTCTGTCGTCTCCGTGGGCATATTTTTCTTCGTGATCATGTTCGAGATCTTTGATTTTTAGCACAGGAGGATCATGCGTTTCTTGACAGGATTTCTAATCGTTCGCCGGAATCCGGCCGTGCCGGCGATGTGTCCCGACGTTCCAGCGAGGTACCCCGACCCGTGTGGTTCCACTGTTTGTCGTTTGGGTTCATTCCGTGAACCGTGCGCCCGTCGCGAGTTTTCCCCGCCGACATTCTACGTTCCGTTTTCCCGATTCGCGACCCGTCGAGGCAAGTACCCCTTGCTACATGCTAAATAATATTTACATACATATTAATGACACCCTAGACCTGTAAATTTAACTTTGGTACGATCATTTCTTATTTTCATGTACAATATTGTTATATATCATTTTATCTTTAAACTTGGAACCTACAGTTTGCAATTGAACCTAATAACCACATTTACCTGTTTAATCACATTTTTAATATTGACATAGCTTATGGCATTTATCTCTATAGTTTTGTTCCATTTGGACACTCGTATGCATTTTAACCTGTAATAGCTGTATTGAACCTTTATATAAATCATTGCACCTCTAAAGTCTTAAACTTGTTAACATGATTAAACGGCTATAATTGTCTTACTGCATTCTTATAATGTTGAAATCATCTCTGTGACTTAATTGATAACTGTATTGTAAATCGAATGAATCTGCCTATTGCTTAATTCATTACTTATATCATGTTGTTGATAACCATGCTTGATTATATAACTGATTGTGAGCACACCTATGATATTGTTTACATCTTGACTTGACTTGCTACATGCATATTGATTGACCCGACATGGTACCGTACACTGCTGACTTGACCTGATGTACCATGACCTGATCCGTTACCTGATCTTGTGTCTAATGCCAACAAACCTGACATGTAGTCCTCATGGACCGTTCCTGTTGTCTATCCAGACAAACATGTTTACCTGATCTTGTGTTGGCATTAGTTTCTTGATTTCGGAATACCTGACTTGACATACACATATAACTTGGGGGTATGGGGAAATCAAAGGTGAAACCTGACTTGTAACTCGAAAGTTCACTACCTGTCCTGAGTGTACACATTCCTGTTTTGTGCCTAGCGGCATGTCTCGGTTTCAGCCGAGAATATTGTGGCCGTGGTCCCGGGTATGTACGGGATACTATTGAGTGTACACATTCCTGTTTGGTGCCTAGCGGCATGTCTCTGTTTCAGTCGAGAATATTGAGGGCGTGGTCCCGGGTATGTACGGGATACTATTGAGTTACATCGATGATTCATCAATTTGGTTTCAAAGACTTTAGAATAGAGAACCTGATAGAACAGTCCAGTTCACCCACTGCACACTACCCTGCACTGCTCTGATTCATATTATTGTTACCCTTGCTTTATTCATGTTTATATTCGCATTGCCTGTTTATTATGTTTTACTTGATGATTTGACGCGCTGACGTCTTGGTTTTGCATGGCCCAGATTCTGTACTGCTGTCGCAGTCCGAGCAGGAGTACTTCAGCCGACAGGCTGAGCTGTGAGTGTTAGCAGTAGTTAGCTTTTCTTTACTGCATTTTATTCCTGATGTGAGCCCGCATTATGGGATATAAATTCCAGTTATTTGTATTGGATCTTTCGCTTCCGCATTTTATTTATTCTTGACTCATGTTATCTTGGATTTTGGACATGTTTTAGATAGTTTTATTTTGTTCTTGATATCTCTACAACCGTAATGTGACTGTGGATGGATACTTCCTGCCCACAGGTAGCATGGTTGGCTATGTCACGTGCCCATTTTAGCGTACTCTGGGAAGCGGGGCGTGACACCATCTTACCCCGTGAACTATGGTAACATATAGTACAAGGCCCCTTCAAAACCCACGGGACAACGACACGAGAGTTCATGTAGGTATTTTTTAGTGATCATCTCGTGCCACGCTATACATTCCGTACCGTTTAACCCCGTAATGTATTGTATAGATTATATAGCTTGCCGAAACCATGGATACAAGTTGTTCAAGTAGTCAGATTCAAAATATAAGCTTGTAGTCATGTCAAGTTATAACCATGGTCCGGTCAAGTCAAGTCTTGTATTCAGGTTTGATATTCAAGTTCATGTTCAAGTAGTCATGTTAGAGTTGGATTCATATTTGAATTGGATTCTGGTTTGATTTAGACTCAGACTTGAGTCAAACACTTATAACTGATTTAGATCCTGAATTAGATTCGGGAGTTATCGGTAACTACTGCACATGGACGGCATGATTTGTGTTTTTTCCAAGACAATTACCATTGATAACACCGTTAAGTTTTCTACCTTAAATAGGTAAGCACTTACTTTCTCCGGCTCCCTAGGGCTCAAGAGAATTGATCCCGCTTAAACCTATATTTACCAAAGTCCTTAACAGTGTTTTATATAGCTCGGGGGGTTTTATGAAAAATATTTTTAATATATAGTTTCAAAATAACCTCGAGAAATTATTTATATTATTTAGGGTTCCATGGATGTGAATATTAGGTATTTGAGGTATTTTAGTGATAATAACTTAGCTTGAATAGTTCATGGTATTTTACTGTAAAGCTTGACTTTTGTTGGTATCTTGATAGTATTTTGATAAAACTTGTAATTCTTTCCTTTAAAAAAATATAAGGTTATTATATTTTGAAAATATATGGATTTTATAATATTTATAAAATTATTAAAAATTAATTTTATTATTAAGTAGAAAATTGTGTTTTTCTTAAAAATTGTATTAAAAACCTTTCGAGACCGAATGCTCCATGAGAAGGTCTGCATCTTGCTCTATTAGCCCAAGGATGTGCGGTAATCCGCACCATCTAATAGCGGGTCCCCTAAAAAGGTTTGTAGAGATTTATTTACAAAGGAATTTTTAAATACAATTTCAAAGAAAACCGTTTTTTATAGTAGATGGTATTTTAATTAAATATTGTGTTCGTAACTAAAAATACGCTCGAAGAGTATCGTGCTATGGAAACCATGTGTGTAGGTGAGAGGTAGGTCATTACCCTGTAAGGTTTTCTAAAGGAATAATTAACAAAAATACTAAAAGAGAGATATATGAAGTTCATGGTATTTTAATGTAAATGTTGATTCATAGTTATGTTTCATGATATTTTTAAGTGAAAATTGGTTCTAAACATTGGTTTTGTGTTAAAAAGCAAGGTGTAAAAATATGAATAACCAATGCTTAAGAAAAAGTGGAATTTTTAGGGTTTAGAATAAATTGTCGGTATTAACTCCACTTGCCGACATGTTTTGAAAAAAGAACTTTTCAAGGAAGGAGAAGAGGAAATGCAAGGAACTTACGAGTGAAATGGTTAGAAGAAAAGTGTAGGAAGAGAGGGTTGTCGTCGTGACGTCGCGGGGTCGCCGGAACTTGCTTCGATCCTCGCCGGAAGTTGAGCTCTTGCTAACTCCACTTGTACTCTTCTTGTACTTAGAAAACTTTGAGAATTTTGGCTATAATTTTTAGAATGAGGAAGGGCTAAGGCATGGGGTATTATTTATAGTGTGGAATTAGGGTTTTGGAATTAAAAAGATAGATTAAAATGTCTTAAAAAGATGATAAATGGGGAATTGAGGGGTCTCTTTGATTGCAGAGTAATCAAACAGTGCAGAGGAATTAGGGGTAGGCCAAGAGTCGAGTGTGCAAAGCCCGGGGCTTATTGCCCACGGTTGGACCATCGGTGCCGGCCAATAAGGAGTTTCCGCCGGTCGATTTGTAGTGCTAGGTCTTTGGATTTTGGCTACGTGTACTCGTTTGTATTTAAACCCTTTTTCCACATGTTTATTTTTTCAGATTTTTCATTTTTATGTGCATTGCACGTGGAAACTTTTGGGCTTCCAAAAAGTTTTAAAAAATAAAATCAGAAAAAATAATGTGTCTGATGGGATTCGAACACAGAGGCTACGTTACAGCAGTGCAAGGGCTTTACTAATAAGCTACAAGTTGTTTCTTGCTGTTCTTAAACAAAAATTAACTTATAAATTATACTCAGGCTTGTAAACTTCTTTTTGTACATTAGTAAATTCAGAGTCATTACAATATATATATATATATATATATATATATATATATATATATATATATATATATATATATATTAGAGAGAGAGGTGGGGACGGAATTTGAGAGAGAGACTAGAGAGAGAATTTTATATTTTTTAAATAATTAATATATTATATATACTATATATAACAATCGATATATATTAGTTATATAAAATATTATATATATGTATGATTTTACAGATAATACCAGATTACTCCGAATATTACCCGTACCTCTTCAAAAATCTAGTTTTTTAATTATGGAGAATATGTGTAAGAGTTTAAACATGATGCGATATCCTGTAAATAAAAACATTTACCCCCAAATACGGATCTACGTAAATATACGCAGCGATCAAATACTAGTCTGTTTAACAATTTGGACATGAATCATGATATATGGGCGTAACCACATGATATGGGGTACAATGACATGCAAAGCTGGATAAGAAAATATATTATTTGGTTTTATATTGTATTTTTAAAAAGATATGTGGATTCTAAAATCTATATTTGCATGGATACTCTGTACTAGCAAATATTTGATGTAATCTCGAATCATGTCGGGTTCAAATATACGGGTCGGATAATAACCACAACTACCAATTTCACTATCCGCAACCCAAAACAACAATAGGAAAGAAATTTACCGTAAGATTTGAAATACCCCAAATATATAGTATAAATGCTCTAGGCAGTTACAGATAAGGCAGAGGTAGGAGGTATATTTTCAGAGTGAATGTAACACCCTAGTACATTTATACTATATATTTGGGTATTTCAAATCTTGCGGCAAAATTCTGTACTATTGTTGCTATTGGGTTGCAAATGATACAATTAGTGTCTGTGGTTATTATCTGACCCAACTCGCATGTTTGAAACCCAACATGGTTCAAAATTATATCAAATATTTGCAAGTACAGTGTATCCATGCGAATCGAGTGCTAAATATATATATATATATATATATATATATATATATATATATAATATTTTAAGCTCTACATATCTTTTTATAATACAATATAAAACCACATAATATTTTTCTCATCTAGTCTTGCATGGCAAAGTACCCTATATCAGGTGGTTGCGCCCATATATCATATTCGTATCCTAAGAGTTAGACAGACAGATTATTGGATTGCTACATATATTTACGTAGATTTTTATTTGGGGGTATATGTTTTTAATTACAGGATATTGCATTATGATTTAAATTCTATACAATGCATCTGTGTTAACAAGCAAGGTATAGAAATATGAATAAGCAATGCTTAAGAAAAAGTGGAATTTTTAGGGTTTAGAATAAATTGTCGGTATTAACTCCACTTACCGACATATTTTGAAAAAAGAACTTTTCAAGGAAGGAGAAGAGGAAATGCAAGGAACTTACGAGTGAAATGGTTAGAAGAAAAGTGTAGGAAGAGAGAGTTATCGTCGTGACGTCGCGGGGTCGCCGGAACTTGCTTCGATCCTCGCCGGAAGTTGAGCTCTTGCTAACTCCACCTGTACTCTTCTTGTACTTAGAAAACTTTAAGAATTTTGGCTATAATTTTTAGAATAAGGAAGGGCTAGGGCATGGGGTATTATTTATAGTGTGGAATTGGGGTTTTGGAATTAAAAAGATAGATTAAAATGCATTAAAAAGATGATAAATGGGAAATTGAGGGGTCTCTTTGATTGCAGAGTAATCAAACAGTGCAGAAGAATTAAGGGTAGGCCAAGAGTCGAGTGTGCAAAGCCCGGGAATTATTGCCCACGGTTGGACCGTCGGTGCCGGCCAATAAGGGGTTTCCGCCGGTCGATTTGTAGGGTTAGGTCTCTGGATTTTGGCTACGTGTACTCGTTTGTATTTAAACCCTTTTTCCACATGTTTATTTTTTTAGATTTTTCATTTTTATGTGCATTGCACGTGGAAACTTTTGGGCTTCCAAAAAGTTTTAAAAAATAAAATCAGAAAAAATAATGTGTCTGATGGGATTCGAACACAAGGGCTACATCATAGCAGTGCAGGGGTTTTACTAGTGAGCTACAAGTTGTTTCTTACTGTTCTTAAACAAAAATTAACTTATAAATTATACTCAGGCTTGTAAACTCCTTTCTGTACATTAAATTGAAAATTTTCGTACAATAAATTCAGAGTTAGAGAGAGAGGTGGGATATATATATTAGAAAGAGAGGTGGGGACGGGATTTGAGAGAGACCGGGAGAGACTAGAGAGAGAATTTTATTTATTTTTAATAATTAATATATTATATATACTATATATAACAGTTGATATATATTAGTTATATAAAATATATGTATGATTTACAGATAATGTCAGATTACTCCGAATATTACCCGTACCTCTTCAAAAATCTAGTTTTCTAATTATGGAGAATATGTGTAAGAGTTTATACCATAATGCGATATCCTGTAAATAAAAACATTTACCCCTAAATACGGATCTACGTAAATATACGTAGCGATCAAATACTAGTCTGTTTAACAATTTGGACATGAATCATGATATATGGGCGCAACCACATGATATGGGGTACTATGACATGCAAGGCTGGATAAGAAAATATATTATTTGGTTTTATATTGTATTTTTAAAAAGATATGTGGATTCTAAAATCTAGATTTGTATGGATACTCTGTACTAGCAAATATTTGATATAATCTCGATCCATTTTGGGTTCAAATATGCGGATCGGATAATAACCACAACCACCAATTTCACTATCCGCAACCTAAAACAACAATAGGAAAGAAATTTACCGCAATATTTGAAATACCCTAAATATATAGTATAAATGCATTAGGCTGTTACAGATAAGGCAGAGGAAGGAGGTATATTTTCGGAGTGAATGTAACACCCTAGTACATTTATACTATATATTTGGGTATTTCAAATCTGGCGGCAAAATTCTGTACTATTGTTACTATTGGGTTGCAAATGATGCAATTAGTGTCTGTGGTTATTATCTGACCCAACTCGCATGTTTGAAACCCAACATGGTTCGAAATTATATTAAATATTTGCAAGTTCAGTGTATCCATGCGAATCGAGTGCTAAATATATATATATATATATATATATGTATATATATATAAAATATTTTAAGCTCTACATATCTTTTTATAATACAATATAAAACCATATAATATTTTTCTCTTCTAGTCTGGCATGGCAAAGTACCCTATATCAGGTGGTTGCGCTCATATATCATATTTGTATCCTAAGAGTTAGACAGACAGATTATTGGATTGCTACGTATATTTAAGTAGATTTTTATTTGGGGGTATATGTTTTTAATTATAGGATATTGCATTATGATTTAAATTCTTACGTATATTCTTTATATTTAAAAACTAGATTTTTGAAGGGATACAGATAATATTCGAAATAATCTGGTATTATCTGTAAAATCCCACAATAATAATATATATATATATATAATATATTATTATAACTAATATATATATATATATATATATATATATATATATATATCAGTTTAACATATAACATATATTAATTTTTTTAAATAAAGAGAACTCTTTCTAACTCTCTCTGTCTCTCTCTCTTCGTCTCCACTTCTTTCTCTCTCTACAAACATAATATATATGTAATATAAAATTTTATTTAAAAAAACCCTCTCTCCTCCTCGTTTTCTCTCTCCCGCGCACGCCAACCCCAGAACTCTAACCCATGCCGTCGCCGCCCCCATCGTCGCAGCCCCTCTCGTCGTCGTCGTCGTCGTCCCTACCTCCTCACCACCACCACCGGCCACAACTCCTTCCTTTTCTTTCCCGAAGACCACTCAATCCCCTAACCCCAAGCCAGAACCCATCGCACCCACCCCGTCGACCTCGCCGTCGACCTCTCGCCTGAAACCAACCACCTCCATCACCTCCTCGTCTCATCGGCAACCCCATAGCACCCACACACCACCACCACCGCACCTCCTGCTCATTTCCCGATCACACCAACCCTATCGGCCACGACCCCTCACCTCTTGCAATCGCCGTCACCTCGCCGTCGACCGCCTCTCCCCTCTCCTTGCCCTCGCTAACCCAGAGAACCCAAGAACCCCCATAGCCTCGCCCATTTCTTTCTTCTTCTTTTCTTCTTCTTCTTTCTTTTCTTCTCTTTTCTGGTCTTTTTGCCGGAGTTGCGCACGTCGCCGACGATCCAGACAACCCAATCACCATCGTCATCTAGCCAAGTTACCATGTCACGCAGTTGCTCAGCTAGGTCAAGTCCTGCGTACGTGAGTTTTGTGCCGTGTAGTTATTCGACGTCAGAATGTGATATCCGTATCTCGACGTGAGATTCGATCAGGCAAGTTCTAAATTTGCAACATACTATTTTGTTTAAATTGATATCTATATGCTTGACTATAGTACATACATTTTAATATTCAGCAAATAGTAGCGATTTACAGTTTATAGTATCAGTATGTATCCGTACCGATAGTGGTTATCTAATTGCATGCCGGATCATCACAATATTATTATAATACTATATCAGTTCAGTATTTTATCTACTTTGCAATATACATGGTAATGGACGTGAAACGGTTATTACAGATAGATACATATGCACCCTGGCACTAGTTGTGTTTACTGTGTTTCGATCTTGGTTATAGTTTTACATTCGGTGTCTATTTTGGTTAAGATATATTGCATGAAATGTTCACGATCCATTACCAGACCTGTTACTTGGATCATCCGCTAATGCCAACAATCCTGATTTATCGTCCTGACGGACGTGACTTGTTGTCTATATAGACATAACCTGTACCTGCTTGATCCTGTGTTGGTATTAGATTTATATTGTCATGCCCCGCTTCCCAAAATACATAAACACGGCACGTGACAGAGCTAACCATGCTTCCTGTGGCTAGGAATCATCCCTCCACAGTCACATTACGGATGTCAATCGGATATCAAGAACAGTAAAATATATAACCTAGCTAACGCATGTCCATCTGCCATAATAAATAGAATCAAGAAAATGCATAAAGCGGAAACGAATCAAGATCTAATAAACAATAGTATCTGAATTACGTCCCAATATGAGCTCACATCAATAAAATAAAACTACGGAAATAAACGAAACTAAGCCTTTCAAACTAAACGTTTAGCTCATCACTGCTCGGCTTGCTTGGCAAAATACTCTTGATCTGCCTGCGATAAAGTCAGAGAAACTGGGCCATGCATAATCCAGACGTCAGTGCGTCATAATATCAAAATAATAGCGATAATCAGGATATGATGCTATGATTAAACATGCATGTAAATAAATAGCACAGGTATAATGCAACAGGCTATATGTATGTGATGCGTATCCTAAAGTCTGAAGTTCTAGGTTATCTATTCTACCAGTTTTTGAAATCAATTAATGTAATCCTCATCGTAACTCAACAGTATATATCCCGTTCAAACCCCCACGGGACCACGGCACAATGATTATTCTGTCACGTCCGGAATCACGGCAAACAATAAACAATGATTATTCCATCACGCCCAGAACCACGACAAACAATAAACAATAATTATTCCGTTTACGCCCGGAATCACGGCAAACAATAATAATATCCTCCTGAGTTATATTTCGGTTATATTCTTGATTTCCCTTTTTCTCCCAAGGTTCTGTATTCAAGTCAGGTATTGACGATATAAATCTAATGCCAACACAGGATCAAGCAGGTACAGGTCTTGTCTATGTTGACAACAAGTTATGTCCATTAGGACAATAATCAGGATTGTTGGCATTAGCAATAAGATCCAAGTAACAAGTCTGTGAACATGCCGTGCACTGTATATTAACCAAAATAGATACCAATATAAAACTGTAATCAATATCGAAACACAACGAATGCCAGGATGCATATGTATCTATCTGTAATAACCGTTATACGTCCATTACCATGTATATGATGCAATCTAAATAACATATTGAACTATTATAGTAGTATGATAATATCATGATGTTCTGGCATGAAACTAGATAAACTATTATCAGTACGGATATAGACAGATGCTATAAAACTGTAAATCGGTAATTTCTGCTGAATAGTAAAACACATGCACTATAATTTATCAAATAGATATTGATATAATAACATAGCATGTTGCAAGTTTAGAACTTGCGTGATCGGATCTTACGTCAAGGTATGGATGTCACGTTCCAATGTCGAAATAAAGTCACGATGCAAAACTTACACACGTAGGACTTGACCTGGCTGAGCAGCTGCGTGACGTGACTGGGCTAAATGACGGTGACTGGGTCGTCCGGATCGTCAGCGACATGCGCAACTCCAGAGAGACGGCCCGAAAAGAGAAAATAAGAAGAAGAAGAGGTTGTTGTTGGGGTTTGCTGGGGTTTTGGAGATTTTGTGAGGACAAAGGAGATGGTGGCGACGAGGTGATAGGGACAAGGTGAAGTCGTTGGCGGCGAGGTGGGTGATGGGTTCTGGTGTGATCGGAGGAAGAGTAGAGGGTCGGTGGTGGTGCGTTGGTGCTCTGGTTTTGCAGGGGAGACAAGGAGGTGATGGAGGTGGTCGGTGGTGATGGGTTTCCGACGACGATGGGGTTGCCGGCGAGGTTGAAGGTGGGTTTTAGGTTGTGGAGGTCGGGCTTAGGAGCTTGGGTCGTCGGGGAGGAGGAAGGAGAGGAGAAGGGGTGATGGAGGTGGAGCAGTGGAGGCAAAGAGATGGGGACGACGGCGGTGAGAGGGCGACGACGGTGAGGGGATGAGGGCGTAGGTCAGGGCTCGGGTTGGTGCTCGCGGGAAAAAGAGAAAGAAACAAAGGAGAGAGAGTGTGTGTGTGTGTTTTATAATTTTATTATATATATATATATATATATATATATATATATATATTATTAGAAAGAAAGGAGGTAGGGAATAATAGAGAGACAGAGAGAGACGAGAGAGAGATATTATTAATTAATTAATATTATATATATATATATATATATATCAGTATATATATTATTAGTTATAAAATATTATATATATATATATATATATTGTAGGATTTTATAGATAATACCAGATTACTCCGAATATTACCCGTGTCCTTTCAAAAATCTAGTTTTTTAATATGGAGAATATACGTAAGAGTTTAAACCACGATGCAATATCCTTTAAATAAAAACATATACCCCCAAGTACGGATCTACGGAAATATACGTAGCGATCAAATACTAGTCTTTTTAACAATTAGGACATGAATCATGATATATGGGCACAACCACATGATATGGGGTACTATAACATGCAAGGCTAGATAAGAAAATATATTATTTGATTTTATATTGTATCATAAAAAGATATTTAGAGTCTAGCAATATTATAAAAAGATATGTAAATTCTAAAATATATTATACTAGCAAATATTTGATGTAATCACGAACCATATTGGGTTTCAAATATACAGGTCGGGTCGGATAATAACCACAACTACCAATTGCACTATCCGCAACCCAATAGCAACAATAATGAAGAATTTTACAGCAAGATTTGAAATACCCCAAATATAAATAGCATAACAGTGCTAGGGTGTTACATATATCATCAATACTTGGCTTGAACAGAAAACCTTAGGGGTAAGGGGAAATCAATAATGAAACCTGACTTGTAACCCAACAGTTAGATACTTTCAGAAAATGATCAGTCTTTACGGGCTTGGCTGGCCCCGGAATGATGCTGCTGACATCATTCATTTATACATGATACATGTTTACTGCTTAGCGGCATGTCTCGATTCAGTCCCGAGACCGTGGTCCCGGGTATGCACGTGATACTTTTGAGTTACATCGACGATTCCATTAAATTGATTTCAAAGACTTGTAAAATAGATAACCTAGAGACAAAGACTGTAGGATACACATCACATGCATGCACCTCATTGTTTTATACCTATGTTTATTATTTATACTCATGTTTACTTATAACATCCTATCCTGGTTATTATGATTATTTTGATATTATGGCACACTGACAATTGGGTTTTGCATGGCCCAGTTCCTCTAACATTGTCGCAGACAGATCAGGAGTATTTTAGCAAGCAAGCCGAGCAATGAGAAGCTAGATGTTTAATTTTAGAGATACTTAGTTTATTTATTTTCGTAGTTTTAATTTTATCGATGTAATCCCATAAAGGACATGATTCAGATATTATTTTATTGAATCTTGATTCGTTTCCGCTATATGCATTTCTTTATTTTATTTACTGTGGCAGATGGACACGTGTTAGCAAGATTTTATTTTACTGTTCTTGATATTTGCTTGACAGCCGTAATGTGGCTATGGAGAGATTATTCCTAGCTAGAGATAGCATGGTTGACTCTGTCACGTGCCGTATTTACGTATTTTGGGAAGCGGGGCTGTTGGGGTCGAAAATTGCATCCCGGTTGACCAAGTCAAAGTCAAGATCAACCCCAAGCCAGGTGAGCCCAAGCCCAGATCAAGTGGGCTGTTCATACCAGAATATTGCATTTTATACCGCCCATTCTTATGCTCGTGTGTTTATAGGTAGGTGCTTATAATCCGTGTTTGTTACATATTTACAGAATACAGGTTTCCAGTACAAATATTGCAAATCAAGACAAAATCTCCACAGTTACACCAAATACAGAACATCTGTCACAGCAGATAAAAGCCGGGTTCCGGTCATCCATATCCGTCCAGTGCCGAGTACCAGTTCCAGAGACAAGACATATGACAGTGGTCATTCGTGTCTCGGACATGCACAGAGCACGAGAGGGGCTGCACAAGAATCAATGGGTGCACGGAGCTCGAGGGAGATAAAGTCAAAAGTAAAGAAAAGAAGGCAATCTTGGACTAAGAATTCTGAAGATATTCTGGAAAGATTATCAGAAAATACATGTACCAGACAAAAGGGGACAGCTGATCAGGGCAGTACAAGAAAGCCCATTCCCTGACTCACCCATAGGGCGGCGGAACCGCGGCCAATAGGGGGCATAGGCGGCGGTTCCGCGGCCGTATGGTGGCTTCAGCCGACCACTTTTCAGGGGCTATTTGGTCTTTCTATGTTTGTTCTGATGGTTGCCCTAGATTTCCAGTTCACCTCCTATAAATACCCCAGAACTTGCCAAGCTTTGGTGTTCATTCTTTGTTCTTTTTTTTTTTAGGATTTAGTCTTTTTCTTCTTCTTCTTCATCTTTTCTCCATGAAAATTGTAGTGAGAGCTTTTTGAGTGGAAGATCAATGAAGATGAGGGCTTTTGTATCATTCTCTTTTGTTTAACTTCCCCTTGAGATTTTTGCTTTCTCTTGATCTTTCAACCTCTTCATTGAGCTTGAAAGGTTAAGGGTTAGTTATTGATCTCAAGGGTCGTATTTTCTTATGGAATTAGCGCTTCATTTCACATGCGTTCTCTACCCTTCTCTTGATCTTGCAACCTCTTGATTGAGCTTGCAAGTTTAAGGGTTGGCTATTGATCCTATGCTTGTCTTGAGTTCTAGTTTCTTGTTCTTTTTATCGCTTTTTATTACTTGCTTATTATTATCTTGCTTTACTTTCTTGCAATTTTATTCATGCACTTAATTACTTGTAATCTTTTCTTTTCTTTGTTCTTTTTGTTCTCTCTTTTTGATTTGTTTTGTGAATGGTTGTAATTATCATTGTTAAGAATAAATACGGTATTGTTAGTTAAGACTTTCTTTTCTCATTTCCTTTTCCCGTTATTTTCCATTGAACTCCGCCCAAACCATACGCAAGCGCTTCGTTAGGCACCCTACCCTAACAAGGTAACGGTGATTCCTAACCGCGACCGGTTGCGTTCGGTTTAGCCAGAGGCGAAAGCAAGAGACAAGAACGGAAGGACAAGGGTAAATAAGCCGTATTCTACGAATACCGCACTTAAACCCCCCTAATCCACGTTGTTGCCGATTGCTCTAGCTTCAATTGGTCAAGACTCGGCTCAAAGGTTTTGAGTACGGATTTTTTTAGCTTACAATCTCGTATCTTTTTCTTAACAACTTTATACTTGCAAATAAAACACATAGGTTAGATTGAACAAACTCATACAGATTCTTTATTGACTCGTCTAAGACAAGAAAGGACATACAACCATCTCCCTGTGGATCGACCCGTGCTCAACCGGCTAGCAGCATAGCGACACCGTCTTGATTGCGGTTAACTCAAACTCTTTCAATCATGGGCTCATGCCCAAGTCGAGCCCGAACATGAAGCGGCCGGCCTCCCCTATGCAAATAAAAAATTATGTAATAAATAATTTTGATGTAATTTTTTATGCATGAATGTAAGCAAAATGGGCATAAAGTCAAATTTTTGTAAAGCCCATGGCTCATGTGCAAAAGAAATGAGCACATGAGACATTGGATGTGCAAAATACCATTTTGTAAAGCCTAAGGGGCCATATGTAAATGTGTAAGCCTATAAAAGGCAACATAATAATGAAATAAAAGATAAAAATTCATTCTCTAAAATTCTAAGGTTTGTGTGCCTCCTTCCCCCTTTCTCAAGGGTCTAAAACGCTCTTTCTCTTTTTGAATTAAATCAAGAGTTTAACTCTTCCTTTCTCAAAAGGAAGTAGTTTTTCACCACAAAACCCACCAAGGGGAGCTCGGATCTCCCATCAAATCTCTGAAAGGGGAGATTTTGAATGTCACTCCCATTTCCCCCAAGATCCGGCCAACTGAGAGGAAGAAGAAGGAGTCCCATCTCCAAAAATCCCACGTGGAAGGATACAAGGCTCAAAAGAAGAGCCAAAGATTCTTAGGAGTTTAACTCCTTTCTAGATCTGTTGGAGTTTAAGTCCATAAATTAAATTTCTGTTAGGAGTTCAACTCCAAAACCCCTTGGGAGTTCAACTCCCCAACCTAGAGGCTAAGCCCCTTTCCGCTAATGTTTCCCGTGGTCGCGTGCCGCTCACATGACCCGCGGGCGCGCAGTGGTCGCGTGCATGGAACGTGACCTGCGGGCGCTAAAGCATCCAATGGTCGCGTGCAACGCACGTGACCTGCGGGCGCTAAAGCGCCCAATGGTCGCATGCAACGCACGTGACCCCGGGCACTAAAGCGCCCACGTGCGCCCACATAACCCGCGGGCACTAAAGCACCTACGTACGCGCACGCCCCGCGGTCGCGTGCAAGGCACGTGACCCGTGGGCACTATAGCACCCATGTGTGCCCCACGCGACCCGCTCAGCGCCCAGTAGTCGCGTGCAGCGCACGTGACCCACGGGTGCCTCGTGGTCACGTGCTGCGCATGTGACCCGCTAGCGCCCAGCGCCCATATGCTGCGCATGTGACCAGCGGGCGCCAAGCGCTCACGCTCTAGGCACGTGCCCGTAGGCACCTGCCACGCAGGCGTCTTTAAGACGCTCCTCCCCCTCCATTTTTTATGCACTCCAGAGTAAACACCATTCCCCGTTATAAAAAAATTCCAATGGGGCGCTGCCCCATACCCCGCAAGAGGGCTCCCTCTTGACCTCCAGCCCGCTATCCGGGTAGCGGGACCTCCGTAAAAACTCTGCGGGGCCCCCGATATATCCAAAACCCTTTTCAAAACACAATACACGCACACTACACATTGAGTTCGCATGACCTGTTTGACCCGACAATCGGAGGTTCCTTCGCCCCAAAGACGAGGGGTAATTAACGACAGCTTAGTCCACGGCTGCCGGAGATTCGGATCCCCACAATCAATAAACCCCAGCCTACCTAGGCGAGAGGAATTTATAGTACGCCTGACAAGCGCGCGCGTATTCCCATCTCAATGGGGTGACGAAAAACACCCTGCAGAATCTGGCACGCCCGGTGGGACCAATCTCTCCTCCCATATTTCGGGTTAAATATCCAAGCGAACTCAATCAACATATACATTGATTGCATGTACTGAAATCATGCTTCTTTATGCAGGGTTAACGAGTTTCGACTGCAATCTTCGAACGCAAGTCGGTATTTGAACGACTTTCCTTGGCCCCAGCTGGGGGCAAGGCCATCAACACCAACAAAGTAATAAGGCATCTCGGGCAAGCTCTAGCGGTGCCCCTGACAACTTCTCAATCGGGTATCTTCTCTAAGCTCCCCGTCAGATGACCTCTAAGTCGTTAAACTGGAAACAGATGACCGCCACGTCGTTAAACTGGAAACAGATGACCTCTAAGTCGTTAAACTGGAAACAGATGACCACCACGTCGTTAAACTGGAAACATAAGACCTCTAAGTCGTTAAACTGGAAACAGATGACCACCACGTCGTTAAACTGGAAACAGATGACCTTTAAGTCATTAAACTGGAAACAGTAGACCTCTAAGTCTTTAAACTGGAAACAGATGACCACTAAGTCGTTAAACTGGAAATAGTAGACCTGCACGTCTTTAAACTGGAAACAGATGACCTCTAAGTCGTTAAACTGGAAACAGTAGACCTCTAAGTCTTTAAACTGGAAACAGATGATCTCTAAGTCGTTAAACTGGAAACAGCTGACCACCACGTCGTTAAACTGGGAACATCTGATCACTACATCGTTAAACTGGGAACGATAGACCTCTAAGTCTTTAAACTGGGAATCGCTGACCACCATGTCATTAAACTGGGAATAATCGACCTCTAAGTCGTTAAACTGGGAATGTAAATAAAAAAAGTGTGAATAAAAACAAAAGAAAGCCGAAATGATGGGGCAATTAGCAATAAAAATCAGCGAGTAAAATAAATAAGAAAATAAAGCCGAAATGACGGGGCAACCGCGAATAAAAAGCCGAAATGATAGGGCAATCGCGACCTTCGCGATAAGAAAAGCTAAAATGATAGAGTAATCGCGGTAAAAAAAAACGGTGAATGATGAGTCGCTCCTGGTACCATATTCCAGTGCAGCGATGCAGACGCCGTCCAAAGCTCAAATCCCCAACGGCGAATGATGAGTCGCTCCTAGTACCATATTCTAGTGCAGCGATGTAGACGCCAACCAAACTCTGAATGTCCCAATGGCGATTGATGAGTCGCTCCTAGTACCATATTCCAGTGCAGCGATGCAGACGCCAACCAAAATCCGAATTCTCAAACGGCGAATGATGAGTCGCTCCTGGTACCATATTCCAGTGCAGCTATGCAGACGCAAACCAAAATCCAAATTCCCAAAATTCTCCCAGCCCTATGGGTGGTCCCCAAACTAACTACTGTATACAATCCACGGGCTCAAATAATTCTCATCATACTCATACCCCATTGAAACCACCAGTCACGCGGCTGGTCTCCACCCTTGGAACTATGCTCCATTAGGAAAGACCCACTCATGTGTCCTCACGATACATGAGGAGAACGAACCTTCGTGGGATCCTTACGACTCACAAAGGAAAAACACATTTGGGAGTCCTCACGATTCCTAAGGAGAAAACACACCTGCGGGATCCTTTCGACTCGTAGGAAGAAATGCTTTTATGGGACCCTTACGGCTCATAAAATTGAAAAGCCTTAGGTGATAGGGATCTAAACCTGTCTCCTAAGCCATCGCTCCCCAACAGGCAAAGGAAAATGATGAATTGCTCCTGGCACATGTGCTTCAGTGTTAGCAATGCTGATGCCTACCCCTACCCCAAAATTCCAAACTTCCGATCCAATAGCCCCATAAGTCTTTAAACTGGGAACAGATGACCTCTAAGTCATTAAACTGGGAACATTAGACCTCTAAGTCGTTAAACTGGGAACAGTAGACCTCTAAGTCGTTAAACTGGGAACAGATGACCTCTAAGTTGTTAAACTGGGCACAATAGACCCCTAAGTCTTTAAACTAGGAACAGATGACCTCTAAGTCGTTAAACTGGGAACAGATGACCTCTAAGTCATTAAACTGGAAACAGATGACCTCTAAGTCGTTAAACTGGGCACAACAGACCCCTAAGTCTTTAAACTGGGAACATATGACCTCTAAGTCGTTAAACTGGAAACAGATGACCCCTAAGTCATTAAACCGGGAACGAGGGAAATCCACTCATGTGTTCTCACGATGTATGAGGAGAACAAAACTTGCGAGATCTTTACGACTCGTAAGAAAACGCCTTCGTGGGATCCTTACAACGCACAAAGGAAAAACACACTTGGGGGTCCTCACGACTCTTAAGGAGAAAATGCTCCTACGAGATCCTTTCGACTTGTAGGGAGAAAATGCTTTTATGGGACTCTTACGGCTCATAAAATTGAAAAGCCTTAGGTGATAGGGACCTAAACCTGTCTCCTAATCTATCGCTTCCCAACTGGGAAAGGCAAATGACAATTCACTCCTGGTACTATATTCTAGTGTAGCGGTGCTGATGCCGACCCAAAAACCAATTCCCAAATCCTCCCGGGGCAAATGATGAGTTGCTCCTGGCATTATTCCAGTGCAGCAATGCAGATGCCGACAAAAAAAAAACCAATCCCCAAATCCTCTCAAAGGCAAATGATGATTCGCTCCTGGTACCATATTCCAGTGTAGCAATGTTGATGTCAACCCAAATCAAACCAACAACCTCTGTGGCAGAATCATGCTTCGTCTCAGAATATACCCCGTGTCGAAATCATGCTTCGCCTCAGGATATCTACCTTCCCTGCCGGAATTATGCTCCGCCTCGGAATCAAGTCGACCAGCGACCTCCCTGTCGAAATCATGCTCTGCCTCGGAATCAGGTCAACCAGCGACACTCTATGCTGGGGACAAGTCGAACATCCAGCGACACTCTACGCCGGGGACAAGTCGACCAGCGACACTCCATGCCGGGGACAAGTCGACCAGCGACACTTCATGCCGGGGACAAGTCAAACGATCATCGACACTCCATGCCGGGGACAAGTCGATCAGCGACACTCCGTGCCGGGGATAAGTCGACCAGACACTCCATGCCGGGGACAAGTCGAACGACCAGCGACACTCCGTGCCGGGGCCAAGTCGACCAGCGACACTCCGATCCGGGGACAAGTCGAACAGCGACACTCCGTGACGGGGACAAGTCGAACAGCGACACTCCATGACGGGGACAAGTCGACCAGCGACACTCCGTGCCGGGGATCGACACACCGTGTCGGGGACAAGTCGAACAACTAGCGACACACCATGCCGGGGACAAGTCGACCAGCGACAATCCGTGCAGGGGAAAAGTCGAAGAACCAGCGACACTCCGTGCCGGGGAAGAGTCGACCAGCGACACTCCATGCTGGGGAAGAGTCGAACAACCAGCGATACTCCGTGCCGGGGACAAGTCGACCAGCGACATTCCATGCCGGGGACAAGTCGAACAACCAGCGACACTCCGTGCCGGGGACAAGTCGACCAGCACACTCCGTGCCGGAGACAGGTCGAACAACCAACGACACTCCGTGCTGGGGACAAGTCGACCAGCGACACTCCATGCCAGGGACAAGTCGAAGAACCAGCGACACTCCATGTCGGGGACAAGTCGAACAACCAGCGACACTCCGTGCCAGGGACAAGTCGACCAGCGACACTCCGTGCCGGGGACAAGTTGAACAACCAGCGACACTCTGTGCCGGGGACAACTCGAACAACGACACTCAGTGCCGTCGACCGTCCATGTCGTAAAAAGGGCAGCGCAGGCTTCCCGCAAAACGGGAACCATATCACTCCGGGCCAGGGAAACGTCTACTACGGACACTCTGTCTCGGAGACGCGTCAAGCGTCGACTGTCCATGTCGTAAAAAGGGCAGTGCAGGCTTCCTACAAAGCGGGAACCAAATCACTCCGGGCCGGGAAAACGTCTACTATGGACACTCCGTCTCGGAGACGCGTCAAGCGTCGACCGTCCATATTGTAAAATGGGCAGTGCAGGCTTCTTACAAAGAGGGAACCAAATCACTCTGTGCTGGGGAAACGTCTACTACGGACACTCCGTCTCGGAGACGCGTCAAGCGTCGACCGTCCATGTCGTAAAAAGGGCAGTGCATCCCAAAAAGTGGGAACCAAAGCAAGTCGCCTCCACGTGAAAGAAGATCAATCAATTTCATGCACACGACCCACATATGTGGTGTGCATTTATTGATAGGGGCACTTTGTTGGGGTCGAAAATTGCATCCCGGTTGACCAAGTCAAAGTCAAGATCAACCCCAAACCAGGTGGGCCCAAGCCCAGATCAAGTGGGCTCATGCCCAAGTTGAGCCCGAACATGAAGCGGCCGGTGTAACACCCTAATTCATTTATTCCAGTTCTATTTTGAGTATTTCTTTATTTATGGTATTTTCCTGATTTATTGTGTTTTGGGTGTGAATAGTGTATTTGGCATCTGTATTTGCATCCGACCCGACCCGCTTGCGGGAAACCCGTCTTGATTCCTGTTTATCATTTATCCCGGCTATTTATGTGGATCCGTGCACTTTCATTTTTTTTATATACTGCATACTGACATTATATCTGGCATCTGCATTTTTTTAATATAACATTTAAAGTCGAATAAAATATTTTAAAAATGTCTTGCATGGCCTGCATTATACCCCTAATCCTGTCGTAGCATCTGCGCATCTTGTTCTCGTCCCGTTCAGTAAAACGGACTCGTTTGGATGGCTACGTGCACGTTGCGTGCATCCGTTCTTGGGGGTATGTATTTTCGTTACCCGGATATCATATTTTAGTTTTGGTTGACACGTATATTAACCGTATTTTCAAACCATAATTTTAGACCCGACCCGGGTATGTTTTGGAATATTTTTGTATTAGCCAGAAAACTCAAATTTCCTAATATTACATTCTAATAGTTTTTTTTACTGTTACTAAATTTACATATACGATTTAAATTTTTAACTAAAAAGATTTTCTTTAAATACTAACCGTAAATCTCTCTCCCTCAGATCTTAACTCACCCTCTCTCTCTCTATTACTTTATATAAATATTAATTCTTTTAATATTTTTTTTAAAACCCATGCGCGACTCTCTCTCTCTCCACTCTCATTTTCTTCTTCCTGTTTTTCGCGCGCTCGAACCCTACGCATGCCTTCGTCCATGCCTCGCCGTCGCTGCCTCCACCCTCGACCCCGTCTCTCCTCCTTCGCCTCCTCATCTCCCTCGACCACCACACCTTTCTCCTCTCCCCTGCCACCCTCGTCCCCGCTGCAAACGACCACGAGAACCCACGACCGACCTCGCCTCTGTCCTCGTCGTCGTAACAGCGCGCCGCCGATTACCCTCGACAATCCACTACTAACCTTGGCTCTTCCCTGCACGTCTGACCTTGATCCGACCCCTGCAAGAACCGACTTCAAGAAACCTATAACCCTTCCCTCACCTGCACACCCCGCCTCACAGCCGGCGACCACGTCGTTGTCGCCTCATCCTCACCCCATCGCCACCACCTTCTCTCCTCTCTATGCAAACCATCACCACCTCCTCGAACCCCAGATCCTTTACCTGCACAGAACCCTAACCCAAGCCTTTGCCACAGCCACTTCCATTGCTGCGGATCTCGTCGTCGATGGCCCATCATCGTCGTTATCGTCTCTCCTGCCTCGTATTTGTCCACAACAACCAAAACCCTAGACCACCTTCTTCTTCTTCTTCTTCTCCTTCTCCTTCTTCTCTTTTCTTTTCTTTCTTGATTTCTTGATTCCGTTTTCCGGTCATCGCCGGAGCCGTGCTCGCCGCCGCTGATCAGGGCAACCCTGTGGATGTCCCCTGCCAGCGTGGTTACCTTCTTGCCTTGCCTGGACCTATCCCGTGTGCCGTGTGTGCGTTGCGACGTTTACCCGACGTCGGACGCAGCGTGCGCACCCCATCATGTGATCCGTTCAGGCAAGTTTATCTTGCTACATGCTATGCGTCTTATTTTGCATCCATATGAATGAAAATATTACATGTTGATTGCATTATACATCCCTATTAAAGTTTTACTGTTTTCGGATACCTGTATGCATCCATATCATCTATTATATATATAGCTGCATCTACAGATCATATTATTTCATGTTATTGTTTTAGTAACACCCCATGCTTAATAATGTGCATCCTACATAGTCTTGGAGCTGTAGTTGTAAACCCTGATAGATATTTGTGCATCCATGTTTTATTGTGTATCCATACCATTAATTCTACAAATCTAGTTGCATGCCATATTATATTAATTCATATTATTGTTACATTGGTACCCCATGCTTGATAATGTGCATCCTACATAGTCATGATGTAACCCCTGATAGATATTTGTGCATCCATGCTTTTATCGTACATCCGTACTTTTACCCTGATTCAATACTTGCTACATTTTACTGTTGGGCACCCACGTGATACATTTAAACTACCTGACATGACCTGATATACCACCACTTGACATGTTACCTGATCCTGTTTCTAATGCCGGCAATCCTGACATGTTGTCCTGATGGACGTTACTGTTGTCTGCATAGACAAAACCTGTACCTGCTTGATCCTGTGTTGGCATTAGATATTGATTGGCAATACCCGACTTGAACACATAACCTTGGGGGTAAGGGGAAATCAAGAATGTAACCGAACGTAACTCAAAGGGCTATTATATTGTTTGCCATTTTTCCGGGCATTACGGAATATATTGTTTGTCGTTTTTCCGGACGTTACGGAATAATCCTGTTACCGTGGTCCCGTGGGGAATGAACAGAGCATAGAACGATGTGTTACGATGAGGATTACATTAATTAATTTTGAAGACTTTAGAATAGATAACCCAGTAGTATAGTTTAGATTACTCACTGCACTTCACCTGCACGTGTACTCTTCACTGTTCTATATCCATGTTTACTTGTTACATTCATGTTACCATTCATGCTTGCGTATCTCGTTACATCCTGGTTGCTTATTATTATTGATATTATGACGCACTGACGTCTGGGTTTTGCATGGCCCAGATCCTTTATCTCTCTCGCAGGCCGACCAGGGGTATTTCAGTTGACAGGCCGAGCAGTGAGGATCCTGTTAGTATTTTAGATTAGTTTTCTTTCAGCATTTTCATTTCCTGATGTGAGCCCGTATTTTGGGACATGCTTTCCAGATTGTTATTGTTTATTGGATTTTTTGCTTCCGCATATTATTTCTTGACTCGTTTATTCTGGCATATGGACATGTACTAGATAGTTTTTTTTATTTCTACTGTTCTTGATATCTTATAGACAGTCGTGATGTGACTGTGGAGGGATGTTTCCTAACCACAGGTAGCATGGTTGGCTCTGTCACGTGCCGATCCTAGCGCACTCTGGGAAGCGGGCGTGATAGGGTTTGTTTGGTATCAGAGCCATAGGATTTAGATTAATCGGGTTTGATTCTTTGTAGTTGGGTATTGGACCCAATACACGAATCAGGAAACCCATAATTAGGAACATGTCCTGCCACATTGTTATCGTGATTCTTGAATCATATCTTTTCGTGATCCTTTTCTTGATGATACGCAAACAATTTTGCATCTCGACTTGAAACCTTCTGGTTCCCTATTGTTTATTTCTATTCTGATACTAGGATTTGGGCGACTTGAACAAAGTTATGTAATTGTACCTATGAATTGCAGCATGGTTACAACGCGGTACTCTATTTAAGTAACTTGGAGTCCTAGTCTTGATTCACTTCCTTGTTTCATGGTCATTATATTGCCTTGTTTCTCTTGCTTTCCAGTTCATGTTTTATCGTCAGCTTGAATCCGGTTTATCGTGCTTAATCTTCTTCAGTATCTTGGCTTCAGATGAAGTCATTTCGGTATCCTACTTGTTCATGATTTTCCCGTATTAGCACTATTCGATTCAGGTGCATCCTATTGTTGTGTGTCGTCCAAGTTTATTGCTGCACATTCGATTTATTGCACGACCCTGTCTAGTTGTTGGGACATACACACTGAGAACGGGAAGATCATATCTAGTAGCGAGTGCAAGGATTGTTTTGTTGTTATCTGCGGACGAGAGTTATTTGCAGATTTCTTGGTGATCGATACCGGCAGTTATGATGTTGTCTTGGGAATGGACTTTCTTGGCACTTTCCATGCTCACATTGATTGTAGGGCAAAGAAAGTGATTTTCTAGATTCCTGGACATCCGGAGTTTGTATTTGCTGGAGGTAGCAGTTCTGTCGGGCCAGTCGAGTATAGAGCTAGGCCGACAAACAGTGTTATTTCGTCGATGGAAGTTGATAAGGAGGAAGCGCCAGCTTTAGTTCGAGAGTTCGTGGATGTGTTCGAGGACATCTCGGGTTTACTGCCAAAATGAGATGTGGAGTTCGTGATTGATCTTGTTCCTGGTGCATCACCAATCTCAAAGGCGTATTATCCGATGGCACCAGTGGAATTGGATGAAGTAAAGACGCAGGTTGCTGAATTGTTAGAGAAGGGTTGGATTAACGGCAGTAATTCATCCTGGGGAGTTCCAGTTCTTCTAGTTAAGAAGAAAGATGGCACAAGGAGGATGTGCATCGATTATCGAGAATTAAACCGAGTGACTATTAAGAACAGATACCCGATCCCTCGCATTGGAGAATTATTTGAGCAACTCAGTGGCGCGAGGGTATTCTCGAAGCTGGATTTACGGTCCGGATATCATCAAGTTCGAGTTAAATCAGAAGATATTTGCAAGGCTGCGTTCCAAACTCGTTATGGGCATTACGAGTATTTAGTGATGCCATTCGGAGTCACGAATGCACCAGCGATATTTATAGACTTGATGAACTGAATCTTTTCACCGTTCTTGGACCAGTTTATGGTGGTATTCATCGATGATATTCTGTTCTACTCGAGGAGCCTAGAAGAGCATGAAGAACACTTGAAGATTGCACTGCAGAAGTTGAGGCAAGAAAGATTATATGAAAATATGAGCAAGTGCGAGTTTTGTCTTGAAGAAGTGAATTTTTTGGGGAATGTCGTATCTGGAGATGGAATCGCCGTTGATCCCGAGAAGATTGCAGCAGTTCAAGATTGGCCGATTTCGAAGAATGTAGCGGAGATCAGAAGTTTTCTTGGACTTGCCGGATATTACAGAAGGTTCATGGAGAATTTTGCTCGCTTAGCTGAGCCTTTGACCAAGCTTATACGGAAGGAGGTACCGTTTGTATGGACGGATAGCTGTGCGTCAGCTTTTGAGGCGTTGAAGCAAAGGTTGATAACCGCTCCTATTTTGACCGTACCAGACGGTTCCGGAGGATTGGTGATTCACAACGACGCATCTGGGAAATGTTTGGGATGTGTTTTGATGCAGCATGGGAAGGTTATGGCTTACGCATCGCGGCAGTTGAAGACCCATGAGAAGAATTACCCAACTCATGATTTGGAGCTTGCAGCAGTGATTTTCGCTTTGAAAATTTGGAGACACTACTTATTGGGCGAAAGGGTCGAAGTATTCACCGATCACAAAATCCTAAAGTACGTGTTCACACAGAAAGAGCTCAACATGAGATAGCGCAGATGGTTGGAGCTGATGGTTGACTATGATCTTGATCTTAAGTACCATCCGGGGAAAGTTAATGTAGTGCCGGATGCACTTAATCGGTTTCCAGCAATTCGGATGTAGACTGCACGGAGAGAGCTTATCGAAGATTTTCAGAGATTCGAGTTGGAGATCGTGTTACCGCATTCTTTGGGACAGTTGATGCAGCTGCAAGTACAGTCGTTGTTGATCGATAATATTAAAGCTGTGCAGTCACAGGACCCAAGATTGCAAAAGTTTCGAGAACAGGTTGAAGCGGGACTTCGAACGAACTTATTGATTCATGAAGATGGTTCGTTGCGATATGGTAGCCGCTTGTGTGTGCCGAAAGGAGATATTCACGGAGAAGTTATGAAAGAGGCACACAGTTCTGCATATTCTGTACATGCAAGAGGCACGAAGATGTACCGTGATTTACGACAGCATTTCTGGTAGGAAGGCATGAAAAAGGAGATTGCTCGCTTTGCAGCGAAGTGCTTGGTGTGTCAGCAAGTTAAGGCCGAACATCAAAGAGTAGCTGGTTTATTGTAACCACTTCCGATTCTTCAGTGGAAGTGGGAACATATAACCATGGATTTCATGACAGCTTTACCGCAGAGTCCAAAGGGCAACAGTGCAGTTTGGGTGATTGTTGATCGATTGACCAAGGCAGCTCATTTCATACCGTTTCGTGTTGGTCAGTCAACAGAAGCGTTAGCAGAACGGTATATGCAGGAGATTGTGAGATTGCATGTAGTACCTGTAAGCATCGTTTCCGATCGTGATACCCGATTCTTATCACACTTTTGGAGGAGTTTACAGGAAAGTTTGGGGACACGATTGAAGTTCAGCACCTCTTATCATCCTCAGAAAGATGGCCAGTCAGAGAGAACGATCCAAACTCTTGATGACATGTTGAGAGCTTGCATGTTAGACTTCAAGGGTTCATGGGAGGATCATCTACACTTGGTGGAGTTTTCGTACAATAATAGCTTTCAGGCGACTATTCAGATGGCTCCATTCGAAGTATTGTATGGTCGCAAGTGTCGCTCACCTGTTTGTTGGGACAATGTTGGAGAACAAATATTGTCAGGACTGGATTTGATCGTGCAAACAGTAGAGAAGGTTAATACTATCCGGAATCACATGAAGACAGCACAGGATCGGCAGAAGAGTTGGGCCGATACATCGAGAAGACCTCTAGAGTTCGCTGACGGTGATCTGGCATTCTTGAAGATATCACCGACTAGAGGAGTGATTCGTTTTGGGAGTCGAGGCAAGCTTAGTCCTCGATTCGTGGGGCCTTTCGAGGTTATGGAGCGTGTTGGAGAGGTGGCTTATCGATTGGCGTTACCACAATCTTTGGCGAATGTTCATGACGTGTTTCATGTATCTTAACTCTGTAAGTATGTTCGAGATGAAACACACGTGCTATATCATTCGGAGCTGACTGTAAGGGAGGATTTGACCTTTGTGGAACGACCGATGTTGATTGTTGATCGAAGAGAAAAGGTCCTCAAGAACAAGGTTATCCCTCTCATACCTGTTTCTTGGGGGAATCGCTCGCACGGAGAATCGACTTGGGAACGAGAAGACGAGATTCGACAGAAGTTTATATACCTATTCTTGTAGATTCATGTTTGTTTATCTTTTCTTGTTCCTGGAATTTTGACAACGAAATTGTTTTTATAGTTGGGTATAATGTAACACCCTAGTTCATTTATACCAGTTCTATTTTGAGTATTTCTTTATTTATGGTATTTTCCTGATTTATTGTGTTTTGGGTGCGAATAGCGTATTTGACATCTGTATTTGCATCCGATCTGACCCGCTTGCGAGAAACCCGTCTTGATTCCTGTTTATCATTTATCCCGGCTATTTATGTGGATCCGTGCACTTTCATTTTTTTAATATACTGCATACTGGCATTATATCTGGCATCTGCATTTTTTTAATATAACATTTAAAGTCGAATAAAATATTTTAAAAATGTCTTGCATGGCCTGCATCGTACCCCTAATCCTGTCGTAGCATCCGTGCATCTTGTTCTTGTCCGTTCAGTGAAACGGACTCGTTTGGATGGCTACGTGCACGTTGCGTGCATCCGTTCTTGGGGGTATGCATTTTCGTTACCCGGATATCATATTTTAGTTTTGGTTGACACGTATATTAACCGTATTTTCAAACCATAATCTTAGACCCGACCCGGGCATGTTTTGGACTATTTTTGTATTAGCCAGAAAACTCAAATTTCCTAATATTATATTCTAATAGTTTTTTTTACAGTTACTAAATTTACATATACGATTTAAATTTTTAACTAAAAAGATTTTCTTTAAATCCTAACCGTAAATCTCTCTCTCTCCCCCCCTCAGATCTCAACTCACCCTCTCTCTATTACTTTATATAAATATTAATTCTTTTAATATTTTTTTTAAAACCCATGCACGTCTCTCTCTCTCTCCACCCTCATTTTCTTCTTCCTGTTTTTCGCGCGCTCGAACCCTACCCATGTCTTCTTCTTCTCCTTCTCCTTCTTCTCTTTTCTTTTCTTTCTTGATTTTTTGATTCCGTTTTCCGGTCATCGCCGGAGCCGTGCTCGCCGCCGCTGATCAGGGCAACCCTGTGGACGTCCCCTGCCAGCGTGGTTACCTTCTTGCTTTGCCTGAACCTGTCCCGTGTGCCGTGTGTGCGTTGCGACGTTTACCCGACGTCGGACGCAGCGTGCGCACCCCGTCGTGTGATCCGTTCAGGAAAGTTTACCTTGCTACATGCTATGCATCTTATTTTGCATCCATATGAATGAAAATATTACATGTTGATTGCATTATGCATCCCTATTAAAGTTTTACTGTTTTCGGATACCTGTACGCATCCATATCATCTATTATATATGTAGCTGCATCTACAGATCATATTATTTCATGTTATTATTGTAGTAACACCCCATGCTTAATAATGTGCATCCTACATAGTCTTGGAGCTGTAGTTGTAAACCCTGATAGATATTTGTGCATCCATGTTTTATTGTGTATCCATACCATTAATTCTACATATCTAGTTGCATGCCATATTATATTAATTCATATTATTGTTACATTGGTACCCCATGCTTGATAATGTGCATCCTACATAGTAATGATGTAACCCCTGATAGATATTTGTGCATCCATACTTTTATCGTACATCCGTACTTTTACCCTGATTCAATACTTGCTACATTTTACTGTTGGGCACCCACGTGATACATGTAAACTACCTGACATGACCTGATATACCATTACTTGACATGTTACATGATCCTGTTTCTAATGCCGGCAATCCTGACATATTGTCCTGATGGACGTTACTGTTGTCTGCATAGACAAAACCTGTACCTGCTTGATCCTGTGTTGGCATTAGATATTGATTGGCAATACCCGACTTGAACACATAACCTTGGGGGTAAGGGGAAATCAAGAATGTAACTGAACGTAACTCAAAGGGCTATTATATTGTTTGCCGTTTTTCTGGGCGTTACGGAATATATTGTTTGTCGTTTTTCCGGGCGTTACGGAATATATTGTTTGCCGTTTTTCCGGGCGTTATGGAATAATCTTGTCCGTGAGGAATGAACAGGGCATAGACCGATGGGTTACGATGAGGATTACATTAATTGATTTCGAAAACTTTAGAATAGATAACCCAGTAGTATAGTTAAGATTACTCACTTCACTTCACCTGCACGTGTACTCTTCATTGTTCTATATCCATGTTTACTTGTTACATTCATGTTACCATTCATGCTTGCATATCTCGTTACATCCTGGTTGCTTATTATTATTGATATTATGACGTACTGACGTCTGGGTTTTGCATCACCCAGATCCTTTATCTCTCTCGCAGGCCGACCAGGAGTATTTCAGTCGACAGGCCGAGCAGTGAGGATCCTGTTAGTATTTTAGTTTAGTTTTCTTTCAGCATTTTCATTTCCTGATGTGAGCCCGTATTTTGGGACGTACTTTCCAGATTGTTATTGTTTATTGGATTTATTGCTTCCGCATATTATTTCTTGACTCGTTTATTCTGGCATATGGACATGTACTAGATAGTTTTTTTTATTTCTATTGTTCTTGATATCTTATAGACAGCCGTAATGTGACTGTGGAGGGATGTTTCCTAACCACAGGCAGCATGGTTGGCTCTGTCACGTGCCGATCCTAGCGCACTCTGGGAAGCGGGGTGTGACAACCGACCTCCCCTATGCAAATAAAAAATTATGTAATAAATAATTTTGATGTAATTTTTTATGCATGAATATAAGCAAAATGGGCGTAAAGCCAAATTTTTGTAAAGCCCTTGGCTCATGTGCAAAAGAAATGAGCACATGAGACATGGGATGGGCAAAATGCCATTTTGTAAAGCCCAAGGGGCTATATATAAGTGTGTATGGCTATAAAAGGTAACATGATAATGAAATAAAAGATAACAATTCATCCTCTAAAATTCTAGGTTTTGTGTGCCTCCTTCCCCCTTTCTCAAGGGTCTAAAACCCTCTTCCTCATTTTGAATTAAATCAAGAGTTTAACTCTTCATTTCCCAAAAGGAAGTAGTTTTTCACCACAAAACCCACCAAGAGGAGCTCGGATCTCCCATCAAATCTCTGATAGGGGAGATTTTAAATGTCATTCCCCTTTTCCCCCAAGATCGGGCCAACCGAGAGAAAGAAGAAGGAGACCCATCTCCAAAATCCCACGTTGGGAGGATCCAAGGTTCAAAAAGAAGAGACAAAGATTCCTACGAGTTTAACTCCTTTCTAGATCTGTTGGAGTTTAACTCCATAAATCAAATTTCTGTTAGGAGTTCAACTCCCAAACCCTTTGGGAGTTCAACTCCCCAACCTAGGGGCTAAGCCCCTTTCAGCTGGTGTTTCCCATGGTCGCGTGCCACGCACGTGACCCGCGGGCGTCCAGCGGTCGCATGCATGGCACGTGACCTGCAGGCGCTAAAGCGCTCAATGGTCGCGTGCAACGCACGTGACCCCGGGCACTAAAGCGCACACGTGACCCGCGGGCACTAAAGCGCCCACATGCGCGCATGCCCCACGGTCGCATGCAAGACACGTGACCCGCGGGCACTATAGCACCCACGTGCGCCCCACGCGACCCGCTCAGCGCCCAGTGGTCGCGTGCAGTGCACGTGACCCCGGGCACTAAAGCGCCCACGTGCTGCGCACGTGACCAGCGGGCGCCAAGCGCTCACACGCCAGGCACGTGCCTGTGGGCACCATGCGCCCACGTGCTACGCACACGTCTTTAAGACGCTCCTCCCCCCATTTTTTATGCACTCCACAGTAAACACCATCCCCGTTAGAAAAAATTTCTAATGGGGCGCTGCCTCGCATCCCGCAAGGGGGCTGCTAACCCCCTTGACCCCCAGCCCGCTATCCGGGTAGCGGGACCCCGTAAAAACTCTGTGGGGCCCCCGATATATCGGAAACCCCTTTCAAAACACAACATACGCACATTGCACATTGAGTTCGCATGACCTGTTTGACCCGTCAATCGGAGGTTCCTTCGCCCCAAAGGCGAGGGGTAATTAATGACAGCTTAGTCCGCGACTGCCGGAGATTCGGATCCCCACAATCAATAAACTCCAACCTACCCTAAGCAGGAGGAATCTGTAGTACGCCTGACAAGCGCGCGCGTATTCCCATCTCAATGGGGCGACGAAAAACACCCTACAGGGGCGTGACAGGATTTGTTTGGTATCAGAGCCATAGGATTTAGGGTTAGTCGGGTTTTGATCTTTTTGTAGTTGGGTATTGAACCCAATACACTAACCAAGAAACCTGGAATTAAGAGCATGTCCTGCCACGTTACTATCTTATCAGTCTTGAATCTATAGTTATCAATATCTTATTTATTGAATCATGTTTATCATCGCTAATCACCTTCAGTGTCTTGGCTTCAGAATCATGGTGGATAGAGATTTGCGGTCATAACAAAGGTGCGTTGATAATGCCGCTGTCACGTCCCGCTTCCCGGTGTACGGGTAAGGAGACGCGACGGGTCACGCGGCGTATTTACTCAGAAGTAAACATGCAAGTGTATCTAAGCAATATAAAGTAAAATGTACACAAGAGACATGAATATAAATGAACAACAACTTTTATTTATTTAAAATTTCTTTACAATACAACTGGAAATATAAATACAAGTCTGGAATGCAATGCCTAAACAATGGCATGAACTGAAAATAAAATGAGTACAAGTAAAGTCAATGCTCAGGGTCTTCTGTGAACTGCTCCAAGTGCTCCTGGCTGGTCTCGAACTCCTCAGAGTCGGGTCCTCCAGACAACATTCGAAAGATGAAGAGAAATAGTAATGTCGTCAGCGAACAATCGCTCGGTAAGTCCCCAAAAAAGAAGGAGAGAATAGACAGAGAATAGAATACGTGAAGTAGATATGTTATACTTGTTATACTAACTTAGTTGATGTAGCTTGGTACAGAATATGCCAGTGTATATGAGAGGAGTCCAACTTACATCGTGGAGTTTGGTAACCCATAGTACAAGGCTCCGTCGATAATACCACGGAACAACGGCATGGATATAATTACGTGTTTTAGTAACCACCTCGTGCCACCTTTAACATGTTCCGTACCAGTCTACCCCTTTATAAACCCCGTAATGTTTATTGTATTGATTGTACTGATTGGATTGTATTGTCTTGTAGTAAATGGAATACTTGCCGAAACCATGATATCAGTAAACGGAATGGATATAAATGGATAGTCATGTAATCAGAGTATATCCATGGTTCGGTTTAGTCAATATAGATTGAATTATGGTATAAATGGATTCATTTTGTATTGTAGTTATACTTGAATTGAATTCAAGTCAGATTGAGACTCTGTTATATAAAAGAAATTGAAATACTGGATTAGTTTTGATATTATCGGTAACTGTTGCACATGGACGGCAGGATTTGTGTCTTTTTCCAAGACAATTACCGTATTAATAACACCGTTTTTTGGTTGTCTACCTTAGATAGGCAAGCACCCATATTCTCCGGCTCCCTGAGGCTCAAGAGAACTGGTCTCGCTTAAACCTATATTTATTAGGGTCCTTATTGTAAATTGATATAACTTGAGAGGGTTTTTATGTAAAATAGTTTTGGTATATTTTCAAAATAGATCTCAAGTATTTATTTATCGTCTTTTGTGTTTTCATGGATGTAATTTTTTATAAAAATAAAATTTTCTAGTGAATAGAACCTAGATTTCATTGTACATGGTGTTTTAATGAAATATTGGAATTATATTGAATTGTAATGGTAGTTTCATGAAATTTATGATTCCTTTGATTTAGAAAGCATGGAATATATATAATATATTTAAAGTAGATATTTTGATAATATTTATATATATCTAATATTTATAAAAAAAATAGAATTTATTTATTAAATAGAAATCACATTTTTGTTAAAAATTGCATTAAAAATTCCATCGAAATCGAATGCTCCTTACGGAGGTCCGCATCTCGCTCTACTAGGCCCGAGGATGTGGGATAACCCGCACCATCCCGATCGGGGTTTCCCAAAATGGGTTGTAGAGGCGCAATTGCACGGAATTAAATAACACACTTTTTAAAGAAAACGATTTTTGAATGTTTAAGGTATTTAATCGTAAACTCGTATTTTCCCATAAACTAATATCCCAAGTGTTATAGTGTTATGTCAAAAATGTGTGTTGTGATGAGATAGGTCATTACCTCATGAGTTTTCTAAAGGTAATACAAGGGAATATGTTTAATTGTGTTGAAAATAAAGTATATGGTATTTAACCGTAAAAATGCGATAAAAGTTGCATAATAGATTCTTTTGAGATGAAACCTGTTCTAATGCATTTGTTTATGATTACTGAACAATTTATTAAAAATTTGTAGGTTTGTTATTAAGAAAAAAAATTAGATTTTTAAAGAAAAGAGAATCGGAAGCCGGAATAACTCCGCTTCCGACAAGTTTTGAAAAGGAGAAGTTTTAGAATAGCAAAAGAGGAGGGGAGAGGGGACTTACAGATTGTAAAACAAGATAAGAGAAAGGGGAAACTATCAAAATCATCGCGAAGTCGTTTCGTCACCGGAATCTTCCCGAAACGTCGCCGGAATTTCGACCTTTGCTAACTCCACTTATACAACTTGGGAGTTGGAAATTTTAGAGAGTTTTTATATAGAATTTCTGAATGAGGAGGGTGAAATGTGGTGTGGTTTTTATAGGGAAAATTAGGGTTTAGGGTGATGAATTTGAGAATTAAAATGTGCATTAAAATTTAGTTTAATGCAACTTTTTAATTCTGTGTTTATTTTTAATAAAAACAAATAGTACAGGGGTTAAGGGGGGAGGCCAAGGGGTGCAGGGTAAAAATTTAGGAGCAATAGGAACGGGGGGGGAGGGCGGGGGCGGCGGTGTCGGCCCCAAAGGAGATCTCGCCGGCCATTGGTTGGGTGGAGGGCTCTGAATTGAAGACACGTGTCCCTGGTTGTATAAATACCAATTTCCACATGTTTGTTTTATTTGTGACTTTTTGTTTTACTTATAGTGCACGTGCAATCCTTTGGGCTTCTAAAATATTAAATGAAAAATTAACAAAAATAATATGTGGCTGGGAGGATTTGAACACAGGGGCTATGTCACAGCAGTGCATGGCTTTACCAATGAGCTACAAGTGTTTTCTTGCTGTTCAAAAACAAATCAAATTTATAACTTGTGCTCAGGCTTAGGTGTTCCTTTCTGTATTTTGGAAAAATTTTGTACAGAAAGTTTAGGGTTGTTACAGCCGCATTGCTTGGCGTTGTATGTAGTATGTTTGAAAATCAGAAGTGACAAACTGAGCTGAATCAGCGGAAGGCCGAGGCTTTCCAGCAGGGTCTGCGGACAGTCCAACAGGTAGTGGTTGCAGTAGCACCCAGGCCAATACAACGTGAGGGCACCGTGGCAGACTTTAGAAAGCTCGGTCCGTTCACATTTACAGGATTGGAGGAGCCATTGCCAACAGAGCAGTGGCTAGTTGATATAGAGAACCTGCTCGTTGCCGCGCAGATTCCAGATGAGAAAAGGGTGGATGTAGTATGCATCCAATTAGTAGATTATGCTCACGAGTTATGGCTCGTTGAGGAGACTCGTCTGACCAAACCGATCAGTTGGGCGATCTTTTCGCGGAATTTCTTGGAGAAGTTCTTTCTGCAGTCTTCTCGGGAGGAAATGGAAGAGAAGTTCATTAGCTTGAAGCAGAATGGCAGATTCGTTGATACACATGCGGTTGAGTGGACCCGGCCCAATCGATTTGCGGGGCCCTTGGTTGTCAATGATGGAGATAGGGCAATGCAGTTTATGCGTAGCTTGGATGTGAAGATTCAGAGACACATTATATCTTTGGGATTGACCACCTTCTCCCAAGTTCTCAAGGCAGGCAGGGAGCAGCAGAGTTTATCGGTAAAAGCAAAGGGTAATCTACAGCAAGAGGTTGTAGTGCGGAAGCCGGCGTTTACGCCAAACAGAGCTCCTGTACGTAGAAGCATTCTGGTAAACAAGCGAGGCACTGTACTTATGAAGAAGCCTTTTGTATCCGATCAGAAAAGGGGCGCGATTTGTAACTTTTGCCATTTACCCGGACACACACAGAAGGACTGTCGAAAGAGGCTCGGAATTTGTTTAGTTTGTGGATCAGCTGACCACACCATCAGTGCTTGTCTTTCGAAGCTACGATTGAGAGACGATATTCAGAAACCACCGCAGAAACAGACCTTTGGGCAGAAGCTGACCACTTAGTGGCCTAATCAAGCATGGGCCTTCACCTTGACGGCCGAGGAGGCTAAGGCGTCAGACAACATTGTATTAGATATCCTTCTTGTTTATAATTTTCCCGCTTTGGTATTATTCGATTTAGGTGCATCCCATTGCTTCATGTCGTTCAAGTTTAGTAATGCACACTCTATTCCATAACCAGCCCTATCTAGTTGCTGGGACATACACACTGGGAATAGGAGAATTGTATCCAGCAGTGAATGCAAGGGATGCTCGATTGTTATTTGCGGACGGGAGTTATTCGCGGATTTCTTGGTGATTGATATTGGCAGCTTCGGTATTGTCTTGGGAATGGATTTTCTTGGTATTTTCTACGCTCACATTGATTGTAGGGTAAAGAAAGTGATTTTCCAGATTCCCGGACATGCGGAGTTCATATTTTTGGGAGATAGCAGATCTGTCGGGCCAGTCAAATTTAGGGCTAGGCTTACAAGTGTCGTTCTTTCGTCCATGGAAGTAAACAAGGAAGAAGCACCAGCAGTAGTTCAAGATTTTATGGATGTGTTCAAGGACATTTCGGGTTTACCTCCAAAACGAGATGTGGAGTTCGTGATTGATCTTATTCCTGGAGCAGCGCCGATTTTAAAGGTTTATTATCTAATGGCGCCGGTGGAACTGGAAGAGGTAAAGAAATAAGTTGCCGAATTACTAGAGAAGGGTTGAATTCATAGCAGCGGTTCACCATGGGGAGCTCTAGTTCTTCTAGTCAAGTAGAAGGATGGCACACGACGGATGTGCATTGACTATCAAGAATTAAACCCGATGACTATTACGAACAAGTACCTAATCTCTCGCATCGGCGAATTATTCGATCAACTCAGTGGTGCGAGAGTATTCTCAAAATTGGATCTACGATCTGGGAATCATCAAGTTCGGGTGAAATCAGAAGACATTTGCAAGACAACGTTCCGAACTCGATATGGGCATTACGAGTACTTAATGATGCCATTTGGAGTTGTTAATGCACCGGCAATATTTATAGATTTGATGAACCGAATCTTTTCACCGTATTTGGATCAGTTCGTAGTGGTGTTTATTGATGATATTCTGGTCTATTCAAGGAGTAAAGAAGAGCATGCAGAACACTTGAGGATCACACTGCAAACGTTGAGACAAGAAAAGTTATATGCTAAGATGAGTAAGTGCGAGTTTTGGCTCAAAGAAGTGAAGTTCTTGGGCCATGTTGTATCCGGAGATGGAATTGCCGTTGATCCTGAAAAAATTGCAGCTGTTCATGATTGGCCAATTCCAAAGAATATGGGGGAGATCAGAAATTTTCTTGGGCTTGCCGGATACTATATAAGGTTTGTGGAGAACTTCGCTCGAATAGCTGAACCATTGACTAAGCTAACACGAAAAGAGGTATCATTCGTATGGACTGAGAAGTGTGCGTCAAATTTTGAAGCACTGAAGTAAAGATTGATAACCGCTCCTATTCTGACAGTACCAGATAGGTCCGGAGGGCTAGTTATTCACACCGACGCATCTGGGAAAGCCTTGGGGTGTGTTCTAATGCTGCATGGGAAGGTCATAGATTATGCATCGAGACAATTGAAAACTCATGAGAAGAACTACCCAACTCATGATCTGGAGTTAGCAGCAATGATTTTTGCTCTGAAAATTTGGAGACACTACTTATTGGGTGAAAGGGTAGAAATATTTACCGATCACAAAAGCCCAAAGGATTTGTTCACACAGAAAGAGCTCAACATGAGGCATCATAGATGGTTAGAGCTAATGGCTAACTATGATCTTGATCTAAAGTACTATCAGGAAAAAATTAATGTAGTGCCGGATGCTCTAAGTCGGTTGTCAGCGATACGGATGTTGACTGCACAAAAGGAGATTATAGCCGATCTTCAGAGATTCGAATTGGAGATTGTACTACCAAATTCTTCGGGACAATTGACAGTTGTAAGTACAGTCATCATTGATCAATAACATTAAAGCAACACAGTCGCACGATCTATGGTTGCAAAAGTTTCGAGAACAAGTAGAAGCGGTACTTCGAACAGACTTGTTAATTCATGAAAATGGTTCATTACGATATGTGAGTCGTTTATATGTGCTTAAAGGTGATGTTCATGAAGAATTCATGAAGGAGGCTCATAGTTCCGCGTATTCCGTACATCCGGAAGGCACGAAGATGTACCGAGATTTACAACAACATTTCTGGTGGGAAGCCATGAAAAGGGAGATTGCTTGCTACGTATCGAAGTGCTTGGTGTGTCAGCAAGTCAAGTCTGAACATCAAAGGGTAGTTGTTTTGTTGCAACCACTTCCGATTCCTCAATAGAAGTGGGAACATATAACCATGGATTTCGTGAAAGCTTTACCACGGAGTCCAAAGGGCAATAATGCAGTTTGGATGATTGTCGATCGATTGACCAAGGCAGCTCATTTTATACCATTTTGAGTTGGTCAGTCGACGGAGGCTTTGGTAGAGCGGTACATGCAGGAGATTGTGAGATTGCATGGAGTACCCATGAGCATCGTTTTTGATCGTGATACTCGATTTCTATCACACTTTTGGAGGAGTCTACAGGAAAGTTTGGGAACTCGCTTGAAGTTTAGCACAACCTATCATTCTCAGACAGATGGCCAGCGTCACGCCCCGCTTCCCGGTGTACGGGGAGGGGACGCGGCAAGGCCTGCTACGTATTTAGTCCGAAGTAAACATGCTAAGCGTATCTAAGCAATATAGAGTAAAATGTACACAAGAGGCATGAATATAATGAACAACAACTTTATTTATTAAACATTTTTTACAGGTACAACTGGAAATGTAAATACATGAATATAAAGCAATACCTAAACAATGGTATGAACCAAAATGAAAATATGTACAAATGACTATAGCTTGGGGTCTTCAGTGTACTGCCCAGGGGTGTGCTCCAAGTGCTCCTAACTGGTCTCGAACTCTTCAGAGTCGGGTCCTCCTGACAACATTCCAAAGAAGAAGAGAAATAGGAATGCCGTCAGCGAACAACCGCTCGGTAAGTCCCAAAGAAGGAGAGAAGTAGAAGAGACAGAAAAGAGAGTATATCTAGAATAATGTTTGATTGTTATGTTAACGTAGTGTTTGTAGCTTGGTACATAATATGCCAGTGTATACGAGAGGAGTCCAACTTACACCGTGGACTTTGGTAACCCGTAGTACAAGGCTCCGTCGAAAATACCACGGAACAACGACATGGATGTAATTACGTCTTTTAGTGACCACCCCGAGCCACCTTTAAAATATTCCGTACCAGTCTTCCCCTTTATAAATCCCATAGTATTGATTGTATTGTATTGTCTTGTAGTAAATGTAAGACTTGCCGAAACCATGATATCAGTAAATAGAATAGATATAAATGGATAGTAATGTAAACAGAGTATATCCATGGTTCGGTTCGGTCATGTTCATGTTGTTATAGATTGTATTCTGGATTCATGGATTCATGTTGTATTGTAGTTATACCTGAATTGGATTCAAGTCAGATTGATTTCAGATTTGACCATGACTCGAAACTGAGTCAGACTTTTAAACAGAATCGAAGTCCTGATTGTTTTGGAGTTATCGGTTACTGCTGCACATGAACGGCAGGATTTGTATCTTTTTCCAAGACAATTATCGTATCGATAACACCATTTTTTTAGGTTGTCTACCTTAGATAGGCAAACACTCATATTCTCCGGCTCCCTGAGGCTCAAGAGAACTGATCCCGCTTTAACCTATGTTTACTAGGGTCCTTATTGTAAATTAATATAACTTGAGGGGGTTTTATGCAAAATAGTTTTGACATATTTTCGAAATACACCTCAAGTATTTAATTATCGTCTTTAGGGTTTTCATAATTGTAATTTTTATAAAAGTGAAATTTTCTACTAAGTAGAACCTAGTTTTCATTGTATATGGTATTTTAATAAAATATTGGAATTTGTATTGAATTGTAATGGTAGCTTCATGAAATTTTGATTCCTTTGATTTAGAAAACATGGAATATTTATATAATATATTTTAAAATAGTTCTTTTGATAATATTCATATATATATATATATAATAAAAATAAATTTTATTTATTTTGTAGAAATCTCATTTTCTTAAAAAATGCATCAAAAAATTCCATTGAGATCGAATGCTCCTTACGGAGGTTTGAATATCGCTCTACTAGGCCCGAGAATATGCGATAACCCGTACTATCCTGATCGGGGTTCCCCAAAATGGGTTGTAGAGGCGTAATTGCAAGGAATTGATTAACACTCTTTTTAATGAAAACGGTTTTGTAAGTTTAGGGTATTTAAATGTAATGTCGTATTTTGTCCCAAAAGAATTCTTACAAACCATCGTGCTATGTCAAAGACGTGTTTTTTGATGAGATGGGTAATTACCTCGTGAGTTATCTAAAGAAAATATAAGAAAATATGTTGAATTATGTCGAAAATAAAGTATGTGGTATTTAACCGTAAAAATGAGATAAAAGTTGCATAATACATTATTTTGAGATGAAACTTATTCTAATATGTTTTTTTATGATTTCTAAACAATATATTAAAAATTTGTAGGTTTTTTATTAAGAAAAATTAGATTTTTAAAGAAAAGAGAATCGGAAGCCGGAATAACTTCGCCTCCGACGAGTTTTGAAAAGGAGAAATTTTAGAATAGCAAAAGATGAGTGGAGACGGGACTTACTGGCTATAAAGAAAGAGGGGAGGTAGAGAAAGACTTCGGAACCATCGGGGCATCATTTCGTCACCGGAATCTTCTTGAAACTTCACCGGAACTTCGACCTTTGCTAACTCCACTTGCACAACTTGGGACCTGGAAATTTTACAGAGTTTTTGTAATAGAATTATGAATGAGGAGAGGTGAAATGTGGTGTGGTATTTATAGGAAAAATTAGGGTTTGGTATAATGAAGAATGGAATTAGAATTTGCATTAAAAATGAATTAAAGAGAGGAATTATCACTCTCTGAATGTTTTCAGAGTAAACAAACAATATGGGGGTAGTGGGTATGCGAAGAGGTCCAAGGTTAAAAAATTGGGGACTATCCCCTACGGGAGGCCCGGCGGTGCCGGTCGCAAGAAGCATCTCGCCGGTTGAGATCCAGTGATGTGTGTGTGGGATTTGGCCACGTGTCCCTGTCTCTTGGTATAACTCAGTGCACGTGTTTATTTAATTTGCGACTTTTCATTTTGTGTACAGTGCACGTGTAAACTTTTGGGCTTCTAAAAGATTAAAAGAAAATCAATTAAAAAATATATGTGGCTGGGGGGATTCGATCACAGGGGCTACGTCACAGCAGTGCAAGACTTTACCAATGAGCTATAAGTGTTTTCTTGCTGTTCAAAAGCAAATCAAATTTATAACTTGTGCTCAGGCTTAGGTATTCCTTTTTGTATTTTGGAAAAAATTTATAAATAAAGTTTAGGGTTGTTACAGCACGTCTGAAAGAACGATCCAAACTCTTGAAGATATGTTGAGAGCATGCATGTTAGACTTCAAGGGTTCATAGGAGGATCATTTGCACTTAGTGGAGTTTTCATACAATAACAGTTTTCAGGCGACTATACAGATGGCTACATTCGTAGCATTGTATGATCATAAGTGTCGCTCGCCTGTCTGTTGGGACGATATTTGGAAAAGAAAATTATTGGTACCGGATATTATTGTGCAAACGACGGAGAGAGTGAACTTAATCCGAAATCATATGAAAGTGGCACAAGATCGGAAGAAAAGTTGGGCTGATACTAGACGAAAACCTCTAGAGTTCGCAGATCGTAATCTTGTATTCTTGAAGATATCACCGACTAGAAGAGTAATACGATTTGGTAGTCGAGGAAAACTTAGTTCTCAATTCGTGGGGCCTTTCGATATTATCGAGCGTGTTGGAGATTGATTGGATTTACCACCATCCTTGGCGGGTGTTCATGACGTGTTTCATATATCTCAACTCCACAAGTATGTTCAAGATGAGATGCACATCCTAGATCACTAAGAACTGGCAGTAAGAGAAGATTTAACGTATGAAGAGCGACCAATGGTTATTGTGGATCGACGAGAAAAGGTCCTCAAGAATAAAGTTATCCCACTAGTACTCGTTTCATGAGGAAATCGTTCGCATGAAGAATCTACTTGGGAACGTGAAAATGAGATTCGACAAAAATTTCCTCATCTCTTTTCTTAGATCCGTATCTTCTTGTCTTTTTCTTATTCCATGAATTTCGAGAACGAAATTCTTTTATGTTTGGGTATAATGTAACACCCTAGTACATTTATACTATATATTTTGGTATTTCAAATCTTACGGCAAAATCCTTTACTATTGTTGCTATTGGGTTGCGAATGATGCAATTAGTAGCTGTGGTTATTATTCGACCCGACCCGCATGTTTGAAACCCAACATGGTTTGAAGTTATATCAAATATTTTCTAGTACAGTGTATCCATGCGAATCGACTGCTAAATATATATATATATATATAATATATTTTAAACTCTACATATCTTTTTATAATACAATATAAAACCAAATAATATTTTTCCCATCTAGTCTTACATGGCAAAATACCCCATATCAAGTGGTTGCGCCCATATATCATGTTCGTATCCTAAGAGTTAGACAGACTGATTGTTGGATTGCTACGTATATTTACGTAGATTTTGATTTGGGGTATATGTTTTAATTACAGGATATTGCATTATGGTTTAAATTCTTACGTATATTCTTTATATTTAAAAACTAGATTTTTGAAGGGATATGGATAATATTCGGAGTAATCTTGTATTATCTGTAAAATTCCACAATATATATATATATCAGTTTAACGTATAATATATATATATATATATATATATATATATATATATATATATATATTTTTTTTTTTTTTTTTCAAATAAAGAAAATTCACTCTAACTCTCTTTCTCTCTTTCCCCACTTCTCTCTCCCTCTATATATATTATATATAATATAATAATATTAAATTTTATTTGGAAAAAAACCTCTCTCTCCCTCTTCTTCTCTCTCCCGCACACGCCAACCCCAGAACCCTAACCCACGCCGTCGCCGCCCCCATCGTCGCCGCCCCTCTCGTTGTCGCTGTCGTCCCTACCTCCTCACCAACACCACCGGCCATACCTCCTTCCTCTTCTTTCTCGAAGACCACCCAAGAAACTAACCCTAAGCCAGAACCCATCGCACCCACCTCGTCGACCTTGCTGTCGACCTTTCGCCTGAAACCGACCACCTCCATCACCTCATCGTCTCGTCGACAACCCCAGAGCACTCACACACCACCACCACCGCACCTCCTGCTTATTCCCCGATCACACAAACCCTGTCGGTCACGACCCATCGCCTCCTGCAATCGTCGCCGACCGCCTCTCCCCTCTCCTTGCCCTCGCTAACCCAGAGAACCCCAGAACCCCCACAACCTCACCTATTTCTTTCTTCTTCTACTTTTCTTCTTCTTCTTCTTTCTTTTATTCTTTTTTCCGATCCGTTCGCCAGAGTTGCGCACGTCGCCAACGTTCCAGACGAACCAGTCACATTCGTCGTCTAGCCCAGTTACCACATCACGCAGTTGCTCAGCCAGGTCAAATCCTGCGTACGTGAGTTTTGCATCGTGTCGTTATTCGACGTCGGAACGTGATATCCGTATCTCGACGTGAGATTCAATCAAGCAAGTTCTAAACTTGCAACATACTATTTTGTTTAGATCGATATTTATATGCTTGACTATAGGGCATATGTTTTAATATTCAACAAATAGTAGCGATTTACAGTTTTATAGTATCAGTATGTAACCGTACCGATAATGGTTATCTAATTGCATGCCGGATCATCATAATATTATTATAATACTATATTAGTTAAGTATTTTATCTAGTTTGCAATATACATGGTATTGGACGTGAAACGGTTATTACAGATAGATACATATGCATCCTGACACTAGTTGTTTTTACCGTGTTTCAATCTTAATTATAGTGCACATAAGCCATGGGATTACAAAAATTTGGCTTTATGCCCATTTTGCTTACATTCATGCATAAAAAATCACATCAAAATTATTTATTACATGATTTTTTTATTTGCATAGGGGAGGCCGGCCGCTTCATGTTCGGGCTCGACTCGGGCGTGAGCCCACTTGATCTGGGCTTGGGCCCACCTGGCTTGGGGTTGACCTTGACTTGGTCAACCAGGGTGCAATTTTCGACCCCAACAAAGTGCCCCCATCAATAAATGCATACCACATATGTGGGCCGTATGCATGAAATTGATGGATCTTCTTTCGCGTGGAGGCGACTTGCTTTGGTTCCCACTTTTTGGGATGCACTGCCCTTTTTACGACATGGACGGTCGACTCTTGACGTGTCTCCGAGACGGAGTGTCCGTAGTAGACGTTTCCCGGCACAGAGTGATTTGGTTCCTGCTTTTTAGGAATCATGCACTGCCCTTTTTACGACATGGACGGTCGATGCTTGACGTGTCTCCGAGACGGAGTGTCAGTGTATGATGTATCCCGGCACGGAGTGATTTGGTTCCTGCTTTGTAAGAAGCCTGCACTGTCCTTTTTACGACATGGACGATCGATGCTTGACGTGTCTCCGAGACGGAGTGTAAGTGTATGACGTATCCCCAAGACGAAGTGTTGATGTTGGACGTTTTCTCGGCACGGAGTGTCGCTGATCGACTTATCCCCAATACGGAGTGTCGCTGATTGTTCGACTTGTCCCCGGCACGGAGTGTCGCTGGTCGACTTGTTCCTGGCACGGAGTGTCGCTGATCGAATTTTCCCCGGCACGGAGTGTCGCTGGTTGTTCGACTTGTCCCCGGCATGGAGTTTCGCTGGTTGTTCGACTTGTCCCCAGCACGGAGTGTCGCTGATCGACTTGTCCCCGGCACGGAGTGTCGCTGATCGATTTGTCCCCGGCACGGAGTGTCGCTGGTTGTTCTACTTGTCTCCAGCACGGAGTGTCACTGATCGACTTGTCCCTGGCACGGAGTGTCGCTGGTTGACCTGATTCTAAGGCAGAGCATAATTCCGACAGGGAAGGTAGATATCCCGAGGCGAAACATGATTTCGACATGCGGTACATTCTGGGATGTAACATTCCTAAAATTTCTGTACAACTTTCTGTACAATTTTTTTTCAAAAATAAAGGGGTAATTTTGCTTGAGCACAAGATATAAGTTTGTTTTGTTTCTTAATAGCAAGAAGGAGCCTTTAGCTCATTGGTAAGACCTTGCACTGCTGAACCAAGCCACCAGAGTTCAAATCCCATCCCCCACATTATTTTTAATATTGTTTTCTTTTGAATTTTTAGAAGTTTAAGAGCCTACACGTGCATAACTTTTAAAAACCCCACTACACAAATAAAACAAACAGGCCCAGGAAATTACACAACCGACGAAGAGCACGGAGCACCCCGGACTCTGCCGGAATCGGCCGGCGACTCGGTCGACTCGACCCACCGCCGCCGGCCGAACTCGACCGGACCGCCGAGTCCCTAACACAAAAATTGTGTCTCTTGGTCTTCCTAAAACCCTTGTATAGATTAAATTTCCTGCACATTTCTAGAGCTCTTTAAAATCCCATTAAACCCTATTTTTATTACAAATTAATACAATTTTCAATACACCCCTTCACTTAACCCTAACCCTAGCCTTACCCTATAAATACAACTCCTAGACATACCCCCCCACTCACAATTCTGTCCAAACTCTCAAGAAATTGCTCTAGAAATTTTAGTGTGCAATTGAAGTTAGCAAAGGGGCGAAACTTCGGCGATCTTCCGATGACGACCCTAGGAGCTCCCGGCGACGAAACGACACACCGGTGCCTCCTACCGCTTCTTCTTCCTCATTCCTAACCTAAAAACCTGTAAGTCCCACCTCCCTCTTCTATTCTCTAGTCTTAAAACTTCTTTTAATAAAACCCGACGGTAGCGGAGTTAAATCCGACTTCCGATTCGGTTTTCTTATAAAGTTCAATTTTTCCTTAACACAACCATATTAAACTCTTATATCTTGACTATTAATCATTAACAAAACATGTTGAACAAGTTCCATAGCAAAATATTTTATTTTGTAATTTTTACCGCTCTTTTTCAATAAAATACCATGTAGTTTACTTTCTACCTTAAAACATCATTAATCTTGCTATACCTTTAATTAGATCATGAGGTAATGACCTACCTCCTCACAGCACTCATATGCAACATAGCACAATACCTTTCGGGAACATAGCATACGGGAAAACGAAACTTTACATATAAATACCATTTACTATTAAAACCGTTTTCTACAAGATTATGTATTTTACACAAATCTTTGCAGAGCGCCGCTACAACCCATTTTGGGGAACCCGTTCGGGATGGTGCGGATTATCGCACATCCTCGGGCTTAGTAGTGCGAGATTTAGACCTCCGTAAGGAGAATTCGGTCTCGAGAGATTTAAAATACAAATATCTTAAGAAAATGAGATTTCTAGAAAGTAATAAATTAAAAATTATTTTTATAAATAAATATATATATATATATATATATATATATATTATCAAAATACCTATTTTTGATATAATATAAGTATTCCAACTTTTCTAAATCAAAAGAATCACTTTATATGAAAATACCATGAAATTCCATACAAGACCAACACTTTACAATTAAATACCATGCATTATGAAAAATAGGTTTATTCGCTAGAAATGTTACAATGATAAAATCAACCACTATAAAAACTCTAAAGACGATAATTAAATACTTAGGGTGTATTTTGAAAAGTATACAAAATTTATTTTTACATAAAACCCCCTCAAGTTCTATAAATTACCCTAAGGACCCTAGTAAATATAGGTTTAAGTGGGACCAATCTCTTGAGCCTCACGGAGCCGGAGAAGTGGGTGCTTGCCTATTTAAGGTAGATAACTTAACAACGGTGTTATCAACACGATAATCGTCTTTGAAAAAGACACAAATCCTGCCGCCCATGTGCAGCGGTTACCGATAATATCAAAACAATCAGGACTTCAATTTCTTTTCTAATTGTTCTGACTCAAACTGAGTCTTATTATAATATTCTGACTTGAATATGATTCAAGTACAATCTATAAACCAACATGAATCCATGAATACATATATTCAATCTATTCAATCTGTATTGACTGAACCGAACCATGGATATACTTCCATTTACATTTCTCCAGTTACATCCATTTACTGATATCATGGTTTCGGCAAGTCATCCCATTATACAATCTATTTTACAAGACAATACAAATTGCAATGCAATACAAACAATACAATCAAGACATCACGGGGTTTAAGGGGTAGATTGGTACGGAAGTGTTAGAAGTGGCACGGGACAGTAACCATAAAACGTAATTACATCCATGCCGTTGTTCCGTGGTATTATCGACGGAGCCTTGTACTTCCATTTGCATTAATCTCTGGCATATAGAGACTCCTTTCGTATACACTTGCATCCTTCTGTACCAAGCTACAAACAACAGCGTTAACACTAAATACAACATTATAACAATATAATACAACTTTAAAAGCTACACTCTCTCTCTTTCTGTCTTTTCTACTTCTCTCTTATCTTTGGGACTTATCGAGCGATTGTTCGCTGACGACATTCCTTCTCTTTCTTCTTTAGAATGTTATCAAGTGATCTAGACACTCAGGAGATCGAGCCTACTAGTGAGGACTTGGATCAGCTTGTCTACGACCCAGAGCTCTAGCTTCATTGTACACATTTTTATTTTCAGTACTTTTCATCTCTGTTTTGCCACTGTTTAAGCATTGCTTTCATTCAGTTGTATTTACTTTTCCATGTATTGTAAAAAGAATGTGAATAAATAAAGTTGTTGTTTTATTATATCTTGTCTCTTATGCATTTACATTTATATTGCTTAGATACGCTTAGCGTATTTACTTCAGAGTAAATACGTAGCGGCTTAGTCCCGTCCCCTTCACTGTACACTGGGAAGCGGGGCGTGACATGGGACGAAGCATGATTCCGCCGCAGAGGTTGTTGGTTTGATTTGGGTTGACATCAGCACCGCTACACTGGAATATGGTACCAGGAGTGAATCATCATTTGCCTTTCTCTGTTGGGAAGTGATGGCTTAAGAGACAGGTTTAGATCCCTATCACCTAAGGCTTTTAAATTTTATGGGCCGTAAGAGTCCCATAAAATCATTTTCTCCCTATGAGTCGTAAGGATCTCGTAGGTGCATTTTCTCCTTAGGAGTCGTGAGGACCCCTAAGTGTGTCTTTCCTTTGTGAGTCGTAAGGATCTCACGAAGGCGTTTTCTTACGAGTCATAAGGATCTCGCAAGTTTTGTTCTCCTCATGCATCATGAGGACACATGAGTGGATTTCCCTCGTTCCCAGTTTAATGACTTAGGGGGTCATCTGTTTCCATTTTAACGACTTAGAGGTCTATTGTGCCCAGTTTAACGACTTAGAGGTCATCTGTTCCTAGTTTAACAACTTAGAGGTCATATGTTCCCAATTTAACGACTTAGAAGTCATTTGTTCCCAGTTTAACGATTTAAAGGTCATCTGTTCCCAGTTTAAAGACTTAGGGGTCTATTGTGCCCAGTTTAACGACTTAGAGGTCATCTGTTCCCAGTTTAATGACTTAGAGGTCATTTGTTCCCAGTTTAAAGACTTAGGGGTCTATTGTGCCCAATTTAACGACTTAGTGGTCATCTGTTCCCAGTTTAACGACTTAGAGGTCATATGTTCCCAGTTTAATGACTTAGAGGTCATCTGTTCTAAGTTTAACGACTTAGGGGTCTACTGTTCCCAGTTTAAAGACTTAGAGGTCATTTGTTCCCAGTTTAATGACTTAGGGGTCTATTGGATCGGAAGTTTGGAATTTTGGGGTAGGGGTAGGCATCAGCGTTGCTAACACTGAAGCACATGTGCCAAGAGCAATTCATCATTTTCCTTTTTCCTGTTGGGAAGCGATGGCTTAGGAGACAGGTTTAGATCCCTATCACCTAAGGCTTTTCAATTTTATGAGCCGTAAGGGTCCCATAAAAGCATTTCTCCCTACGAGTCGAAAGGATCCCGCAGGTGTATTTTCTCCTTAGGAATCGTGAGGACTCCCAAGTGTGTTTTTCCTTTGTGAGTCGTAAGGATCCCACGAAGGTTTATTCTCCTCATGTATCGTGAGGACACATGGGTGGGTCTTTTCTAATGGAGCATAGTTCCAAGGGCGGAGACCGGCCGCGTGACTGGTGGTTGCTGTGGGGCATGAGTATGATGAGAATTATTTGAGCCCGTGGATTGTATACGGTGGTCAACTTGGGGACCAACCGTAGGGACGGGAGAATTTTGGGAATTTGGATTTTTGTTGGCGCCTGCATCGCTGCACTGGAATATGGTACCAGGAGAAACTCATCATTCGCCGTTTGAGAATTTGGATTTTGGTTGGCGATCGCTGCACTGGAATATGGTACCAGGAGCGACTCATCATTCGACGTTTGAGAATTTGGATTTTGGTTGGGGTCTGCATTGCTGCACTGGAATATAGTACTAGGAGCGACTCATCATTCGCCATTAGGAAAACTTAGGATTTGAAATTTTGGTTGGCGTCTGCATCACTGCACTGGAATATGGTACCAGGAGCGACTCATCATTCGCCTTTTTTTTACCGCGATTGCTCTATCATTTCAGCTTTTCTTATCGCAAAGGTCGCGATTGCCCTATCATTTCGACTATTTATTCGCAGTTGCCCTATTGTTTCGGCTTTATTTTTCATGTTTATTTTTACTCGCTGATTTTTATTGCGAGTTACCCCATTATTTCGGCTTTTCTTTTGTTTTTATTTACACACACTTTTTTTTATTTACATTCCCAGTTTAACGACTTAGAGGTCGATTATTCCCAGTTTAATGACATGGTGGTCAGCGATTCCCAGTTTAAAGACTTAGATGTCTATCGTTCCCAGTTTAACGACGTGGTGGTTAGCTTGCTTATCCCAGCTCCTCGAACTTTGATTTTGGCGGAGTTGTGTTGATGACCGTAGCTCTGTGGCTTGTCGGTACATCTGACGACTGTGGGGCTTTCCCAAGTTTGTATTGGTTCTCCATCTAATCTTTGAAAATATAGCAGTCTTCGATGGTATGACTCACCATTACATGATATGGATAGTATATGGGATTGTCGGTCATGTTCATTTCACGTGGCCTCTTTGGAATAGGCAGTTGCAGACCATTGTTCAAGGCGTCCGCGAATATTTTGCGGACTTCATCCCTCCTAAAGGAGTATACCTTCTTCTTTCTCTCCATTGGAGTAGGTGCCCTTACTGATGCTGGTCCTTGAGGCCGATCAGTCTTTGGTTCGCCCTTTTCAGATAATGGCACATGTCTGAGAGAATCAAGTTCCTGAAGGGCTCCGGTATCCATTTGTATAAAATCGGCGGTCGTAGCTTGACTGTTTGCTAACACACTTTTAGACAGTTCTATCTCTCCCGTCTTGTATTGCTTCTCGACCCAATCTTTAAAGACGAAGGAGTCCTCAATGGCATAACCTATCACTCTATGATAGGGGCAATATTTGGGGTCATCGGTCATATTCGCTTCTTGCGGTCTCTTTGATTCTGGTAGTTGTAGACCGTTTCTTAGGGCGTCCTTGAATATCTTGTGGACTTTATCTCTTTTGAAGGAATAGACCATATCCAGTTTCTCTTTCAGAGGCGATTCCCCTTCGGTGTATGTATCAGAGGGACTGGAGGCTGATCGCGGCCGTTTTTCGTGAAGGCGCTCCGCTTTTAGGATGAAGGGGGTATCAGTTGGCTGCCTCCGGGTATCAATCCATGGCTCATGAACCAAAATTTGATTCTGCTATACTTGCAATCAGGTTACTTGGGTCGCGAGATCTGCCACGACGTTTGCCAATTCGTCGACGTTAGACTGTACCTTGGCAAACTTCTCATCCCTGTCCTGAAGCTGAACCATCGGAATAATGCTTGTTCTGTAGTTCTGGTTATGACAACCGGGTCATTGTTATTGCCCGAGCTCAATTCCGCAGGAACCCGGGCCCTTTTGTCTTATCGGCCTGAACGAGCTCTTCATCATTTAGACCGAGTCGATATTGGGTAGCGTCCACCATATCATCAACACGGCTGTGAAGTATAGGAGGGTTCGTTTCTTTATGTCCGACTATGTAGACAGTGTGGACCACATATCCAGCCGTCTCTTTATCTTTGGCGAGATAACCCCGTTCTTAGAGCCTCATGAAGCTTCGCCTAGCATGAGCCATAACCCTTTTGTTGGCTCTGTATCTGAGCATTTTCTGCGTTAGCTTCTTCATTTTGAGGGCTTGGCGGGCATCCATTTTCTGGGAAGCCACCATGAATCGATTGATAGGGATCTTAAAGAAGATACCCAATCGAGCAGTTGTCGAGGGTACCGCTGGAGCTTGCCCGAGATGCCCCGTTGCTTCATTGACGTTGATGGCCTTGCCCCCAGCTGGAGCGATGGATAGTCGTTCAGAAACGGATTTGTGCTTGGGCTGAGGTGCCCTCGCGACCATGACATTCAGCTTTTTTCCTTTTGAGACCGGTTTGTCTGTTACCGAAGCTTAAGGAGCTGGAACGACGTAAGCTGACACGAACAGAATATAGTCAAATGGTAGCGGCGGCTCTTACCATTGTCGCCTATGACTGGCCGGGAGAAGCGTCCTGGCGTCCATCTTCATCGTGTAAGAGATGGGAGCTGTGTCGAGAGCTGAGCCGATTCTTAGAGACATTGTGTTGCGTCCGGAGATAACAATTTGAAATTTGTTAACCTGCACAAAGAACCATGATTTCAGTATAGGCAATCGATATGTATATTGATTGAGTTCGCATGAATGTTTAACCCGAAATATGGAAGGAGAGACCGGTCCCACCGAGCGTGCCAAAACCTGTAGGGTGTTTTTCGTCACCCCATTGAGATGGGAATACGTGCACTCTTGTCAGGCGTACTACAGATTCCCCTTGCCTAGGGTAGGCGGGGGTTTATTGATTGTGGGGATCCGAATCTCCGGCAGCCGCGAACTAAGCTGCCGTTAATTACCTCCTGCCTTTGGAGCGAAGGAACCTCCGATTGACGGGTCAAACAGGTCATGCGAACTCAACGTGCAATGTACGTATGTTTTGAAAGGGTTTTGGATATATCGGAGGCCCCGCAGAGTTTTACGGGGGTCCCGCTACCCGGATAGTATGCTGGGGGTCAAGAGGGCTAGCAGCCCCCTTGCAGGGTGCGGGGCAGTGCCCCGTTAGAATTATTTTTTAACGGGGGAAGTATATTTGATATGGAGTGCATAATAAAAAAATGGGGGGAAGGAGCGTCTTAAAGATGCGTGTGCGGCACGTGGGCGCATGGTGCCCATGGGTCACGTGCCTGGCATGTGAGCGCTTGGCGCCCGCTGGTCACGTGCGCAGCACGTGGGCTGGGCTCCAGCAGGTTACGTGCGTAGAACGCGACTGTGAGGCGCCCGCGGGTCACATGCGTAGCACGCGACCACGGGGCATGCGTGCACGTGGGTGCTTTAGTGCCCGCGGGTCATGTGCGTGCACGTGGGCGCTTTAGTGCCCGGGGTCACGTGCGCTGCACACGACCATTGGGCGCTTTAGCGCCCGCGGGTCACGTGCCATGCACGCGACCGCGGGGCGTGCGCGGTTCACGTGTGCTGCACGCGACCGTGGGGCATCCATGGGTCACATTCTCGGCACGTGATCACTGGGCATCCAAGGGTCACGTGCGCGGCACGCGACCGCGGGAAACACCAGCGGGAAGTGGCTTAGCCCCTAGGTTGGGGAGTTGAACTCCCAAAGGGTTTTGGAGTTGAACTCCTAACAGAAATTTTATTTATGGACTTGAACTTCAACAGGTCTAGAAAGGAATTAAACTCCTACGAATCTTTGGCTCTTCTTTTGAGCATTGGATCCTCCCAACGTGAGATTTTTGGAGATGGGTCTCCTTCTTCTTTCTTTCGGTTGACCGGATCTTGGAGGAAAAGGGGAGTGAGATTCAAATCTCCCCTTTCAGAGATTTGATGGGAGATCCGAGATCCCCTTTGTGGGTTTTGTGGTGAAAAACTACTTCTTTTTGAGAAAGGAAGAGTTAAACTCTTAATTTAATTCAAAAGAGGGAGAAGGTTTTAGACTCTTGAGAAAGGGGAAGGAGACACACAAACCTTAGTTTTTTGGGAAGAATGAATTGTGTCTACTTTATTCATCATCATGTTGCTTTATATAGGCTTACGAAATTACACATAGCCCCTTGGGCTTTACAAAATGGCATTTTGCCTATCCCATGCCTCATGTGCAATTCCTTTTTGCATATAAGCCACGGGCTTACAAAAATTTGGCTTTATGCCTATTTTGCTTACATTCATGCATAAAAAATTACATCAAAGTTATTTATTACATGATTTTTTTATTTGCATATGAAAGGCCGGACGCTTCATGTTCGGGCTCGACTCGGGCGTGAGCCCACCTGATCTGGGCTTGGGCCCACCTGGCCTGGGGTTGACCTTGACTTTGACTTGGTCAACCGGGGTGCAATTTTCGACCCCAACATATAGTTTTACATTCGGTATCTATTTTGGTTAAGATCTATTGCATGACATGTTCACGACCCATTACCAGATATGTTACTTGGATCATCCGCTAATACCAACAATCCTGATTTATCGTCCTGACGGACGTAGCTTGTAACACCCGAGCCCAATAATAATATTTATATTACTAGTTGAGGGTTATATTTTGCTCATTCCAATTTTCCTGATTTTCTGGTGTTTATTGCTAAATTTTACCCGGTTAAGTCATTTTGGCACATAACAAATTTTAACTCCGAAAATAAAATTTAAGATGTCCATGTTGGCCTACTCGTCGCCACTAGTCGCGTGGTAGCATCCGCGTGTCGAGATTCCGTTCCGTTTGGGTAAACGGGCAAGTTTGGGCGACTACGCGCGCGTGCAAGTGTCCGACTTGGGGGCATGCATTTTAATCACTAAACACCTATTTTCAAAATTTGGAACCCGCTTAAAATCCTATAATTTGAATTTGGAACATTTGGGCGCAACCCGGGCGCGATTTGGAAATGTTTCATTTCGCGCCAAAAAGGGCCCATTTTAATTTAATATATAAAACTTTATATATATATACGAATATTGCTTTAACAGTGCAAATCCCTTCAAAATCTTCAATTTAACAATTCTTTACCTGGCCTCAGCCAATCACAGCACGAGTTTTACCGCGTGGGCCCCGCCTCCTTTTCCTCATCTCTCTCTCTCTCTTCCCTCAATCTCTTTCCTTCTCTCTCTAATCTCTCTCTCTCTCTCTCCTCTATATATACATAACCATGCACAGCCGCCTCCCTCAACCCATCTTCCTCCATACGAACCCAACAAACCCTAACCCTAGCCTCGTTCTCGCGCAGCCACCGTCGCCATCGCGACCTCGCCGTCGCCGCCAGCAACGCCTCCTCGACCGCCGCACCTTCCTCCTCCTGTTCTCCCGACGATCCCGCGCCTGCACCCATTCCCGACCTCGCCTCCAACCCTGCATAGCCGACGTCGACGCCGCCCCTCGCCGCCGACGCCTCCCGCGACACCCTCTCACCCTACTCGACCCGACCTCGTCGTCGTTTCCCTCCTCCCCTCGCCGGACCACCAACCCGAGCCCATAACCCATCGCCTAACCTCCGCTGTTCGCCGGAGAAACGCGCCGGCGACCTCATCGACGCCACCTCCGACCACCTCCCTTCCCCCTCGACCACCAGAGTCGACTACCACGCACTCGCTGCAGCACCTCGTTCCAGCAAACTCAGGATTTTTCCAGCCACCGTCCTTCGCCGTCGCTGCCTCGCCGGCGTCCCAGTGCCGTCGAGCCATCGTGTTTGCACCCTGTTTCTCCTCTGTGAGTTTCCTTGTGCTTCCTGTTGGTACAATCCCTTCGCTGGTCGTATTTTGCGTGTATCGTATCTTGTTGCTAACTTGTTACCGATGACATTTTGCCGGAATCCGACCGTGCCGTCTTGGCGAACTCGACGCTCCAGCGAAGCCCCCTGGTCCGTGTGATCCCGTTGACCTCTGTTGGGACTCGATCCGTGGCCCGTGCTATCTTATCGTGGTTTCTACCGACATCGCATCCGTGTTCCAGTTTGCAGACCGTCAAGGCAAGTATCTGAATACTTGCTTGAACATGCTAGCGTGCGAGATCTAGTCTTGCCACGCAATTTAATTCAAACTATTTAATACCGTAACTTAATGATGGCATTTGATATCGTAATATTGCTGTTATCCTCATAATGGAATCGTTACAACCGTTCCTCGTAATTAATTAACCCACATCAATCCATGCTTTAACTAAATAAAACGACTGAATCATATCTGCTTGAACTGTTAAACCATTCTTGAGACAATTATTACATTTAGTATAATTTCATGTAGTTCCTTAATTTATAATTGTGAATATTGCTTTACCTTGTGGCTATTACACCCTAAAGATGATTGAACATGTTAATAAGAGAATATAAACATCACTGTAGTTATATGGAATATTGTGGTTAAATACTGTTTCCTGCTGTTGTTCATTATTGATTGTGTACCTGTTGTGAGCACTTACCCGATTGCACGACATATTTGCCTGACCCTGATACACCTGACATATACATCCTGTTGTACCATGACATTACTTGTTCCCTGATTTCATGCCTAATGCCGACAAACCTGACCATTCCTGCTGTCGATCCAGACAGACCTACTTCTACTTGATTTTGTTGGCATTAGTCCTTGACTACTGAATACCTGACCTGACATACATAGTTTGGGGGTATGGGGAAATCAAAGGTGAAACCGACTTGTAACTCAACAGTTCGATACATTGTTCTGATCAGTCTTACGGGCTTGGCCAGCTCCGAAGTGTTGATGCTGACATCACTCGTCCATCCTACTACCTTTTACTGCTTAGCGGCACGTCTCGGATTCAGCCCCGAGGGTCATGACCGTGGTCCCGGGCACGCACGGGATACTATTGAGTTACATCGACGATTCATCAATTGGTTTCAAAGACTATAGAGTAGAAAACCTGATAGGACAGTTTAGTCACCGTTGCACATTACCCTGCTTGTTACTTCTTATTACTGCTTTATTCATGTTCATGCTTGCATTGTTTATTACCATGTTTATACTGTATACTTGATATCATGACGCGCTGACGTCTGGGTTTTGCATTTCCCAGATTCCGTACCTTTGTCGTCGACCGAGCAGGAGTACTTCAGCCAGCAGGCTGAACAGTGAGTCCTTAGGATTTAGTTTATTTATTGCTTTTCATTTCCAGATGTGAGCCCGCATTATGGGACGTACTGTTTATTCATTGTATTGGATCATTAGCTTCCGCACTTATTGTTTATTGATTCTTGTTATTATGGATTTGGACATGTATTAGTTTAGTTTATTTTACTGTTCTTGATATCTCTACAACCGTAATGTGACTGTGGACGGATGCGTCCTACCCGCAGGTAGCATGGTTGGCTATGTCACGTGCCTAAGTTTGCGTACTCTGGGAAGCGGGGCGTGACATGGTTCTTTTGGTATCAGAGCCAGGTTAATTGGGTTGATTCTTTGTAGTTGGGTATTGCACCCGATACGCGAATCATAATACCCGTGATTAGTAGACATGTCCTGCCACCTTGACCGTTTTACCGTCCTTGAATCATTCTTCCAGATCATGTCGACATGCAAACTTACTTTGCATTGTTAACTCGAAAACCTAATCTCTTGTTATCTCTAGGACTTAGGCGACTTGGGTGGAGTTAAGTAATTGCGGCTATGATACCGCGGCATAGCTACAATGCAGCACTCTATTTAAGTATCTTGGAGTTCTAGCCTTGATTTATATATTGAATCTATCATCATGCTAATGTTGTTTGTTTTGATTTCAGGACCATGGCAGATAAGAATTTCAAGACGTATCAGAGGCGTGTGGATGAAGCCGCCATGTTAGGAGTGATACGTGGGATGTTGGAAAATCAGAAGAGTCAGACTGAGCTGATCCAGCAGCAAGCGGATTCATTTCAGGAGGGTTTGCAGGCTATGCAGCAGTCTGTAAACACCGCTGTAGCGAAGCCAGTCGACCGAGTAGGGAACGTGGCAGATTTCAGACGGTTGGGTCCTACTACTTTCACTGGCTTGGAGGAGCCATTGCCAGCCGAGCAGTGGCTCGTGGACACGGAGAACTTATTGGTTGCGGCACAGATCCCAGAAGACAAGAAAGTTGATGTGGTGCGCATTCAGCTGGTGGATTACGCCCGAGAGTGGTGGCTCGTGGAGGAGACCCGCTTGTCCAAGCCAATCAGTTGGGCGGTTTCTCCAAAAGTTTCTTGGAAAAGTTCTTCCCGCGGACTGCACGGGAGGAAATGGAGGAGAGATTTATTGGGCTGAAACAAAATGGAGCAGCTGTGGATGTACATGCAGCGGAGTGGACGAGACTCAGCCGTTTCGCTGGACCCTTAGTCGCCAAGGAGGCAGACAGGGCGCGAAGGTTCTTGCACAGTTTGGATGTGGACATCCAGAGGCAGATTGTCTCCCTGGGTTTGACCACTTTCTCACAGGTTCTTACGGCAGCCAGAGAGCAGCAGAGTTTATCAGGATCGAAAGGGAACCTTCACCAGACAGCAGTTGCAGCCAGGAAGCCTGCATTTGTGCCTAACCGAGATCATGGGCGCAGAGGTATTCCTGTGGACCGTCGAGGGGTAGCGCCAATGAAGAAGCCTGTGATTGTTGATCGAAGGAAGAGCGTGACTTGTGATTATTGCCGATTACCTGGGCACGTGCAGAAGGAGTGTCGAAGGAGACTGGGACTTTGCCTGGTTTGTGGAGCAGCCGATCACGCAGTCAGTGCTTGTCCGTCGAAGCTTCGCACGAGAGATGATATACAGAAGCCTCCGCAGAGACCGTTCCAAGGGCAGAAGTAGCTGACACAAGGACCCAACCAGGGTCGAGCTTTCACTTTGACAGCTGAGGAAGCCAAGGCATCAGGAGAAGTGGTTTCAGGTACTGTACTCGTTCGTGGTTTTTCCGCTTTGGCATTGTTTGATTCCGGAGCATCCCACTGTTTTATGTCATCCAAATTTATAACTACACACTCGATCACCTGCACGACCCTGTCTAGTTTTTGGGACATACACACTGGGAATGGGAAAATCATAGCTGGTAAGGAATGTAGAGATTGTACTGTTGTTGTTTGTGGACGGGAGCTTTTTGCAGATTTCTTGGTGATTGATACGGGCAGTTATGAAGTAGTCTTGGAAATGGATTTTCTTGGCACTTTCCACGCACACATTGATTGTAGGGCAAGGAAAGTAATTTTCCAGATTCCCGGACACCCTGAGTTTACTTTCATTGGAGGAAGCAGTTCTGTCGGGCCAGTCGAGTTTAGGGCTAGGCCGACGAACAATGTTCTCGCGGCTAGGGTTGTGGATAGTAATGAAGAGCCGGCAGTTGTCCGCGACTTTATGGATGTGTTTGAAGATATTTCGGGCTTACCGCCGAAGCGAGATGTGGAGTTTGCGATTGACCTTATTCCTGGGGCAGCGCCAGTATCAAAATCTTATTATCCGATGGCACCGGTGGAATTGGAAGAAGTTAAGAAACAGGTGGGTGAATTACTCGAGAAGGGATGGATTCGAAGAAGCAACTCACCTTGGGAGCTCCAGTTCTTTTAGTAAAGAAGAAGGATGGCACGAGAAAGATGTGCATTGATTATCGAGAATTGAACCGGGTGACTATTAAGAACAAGTACCCGATCCCTCGCATTGGAGAACTCTTTGAGCAGCTTAGTGGCGCGAGGGTATTCTCAAAACTGGACTTGCGATCAGGATATCATCAGGTCCGAGTGAAGGCAGAAGACATTTGCAAGACGGCGTTTCGGACTCGGTATGGGCATTTCGAGTACTTAGTGATGCCCTTCGGAGTGACTAATGCGCCGGCAATATTCATGGATTTGATGAACAGGATCTTTTCACCGTTCTTGGACCAGTTTATTATGGTATTCATTGACGATATCCTGGTGTACTCGAAGAGTCCGGAGGAGCATGCTGAGCACTTAAGGATCGCACTGCAAACGCTGAGACAGGAGAAGTTATTCGCGAAGATGAGTAAGTGCGAATTCTGGCTGGAAGAAGTGAAGTTTCTGGGGCATGTCGTGTCGGGCGATGGAATCGCCGTTGATCCCGAGAAGATTGCAGCAGTTCGAGATTGGCCTATTCCGAAGAATGTTGCGGAGATAAGGAGTTTTCTTGGACTCGCCGGATACTACAGAAGATTTGTGAAACTTCGCTCGTTTAGCTGAGCCGTTAACCAAGCTTACGCGTAAGGAGGTACCGTTTGTTTGGATGGATGGATGTGCATTGGCCTTCGAGACGTTGAAGCAGAAGTTGATAACCGCCCCGATCCTGACCGTACCGGATAATTCAGGAGGACTGGTGATTCACAGCGACGCATCTGGAAAAGGATTGGGATGTGTTTTAAAGCAGAACAGGAAAGTCGTCGCTTACGCATCGAGACAGCTGAAGACTCATGAGAAGAACTATCCGACTCACGACTTGGAGCTTGCAGCCGTGATCTTCGCCCTGAAGATTTGGAGACACAATCTTCTGGGCGAGAGAGTTGAAGTCTTTACGGATCACAAGAGTTTGAAATATGTGTTCACTCAGAAGGAGTTGAACATGAGGCAACGCAGATGGTTGGAGCTGATGGCCGACTACGACCTTGATCTTAAGTACCATCCGAGAAAAGTTAACGTCGTGCCAGATGCGCTAAGTCGGTTACCAGCAATTCAGTTATTGACTGCACAGAGAGAGATCATTGAGGAGTTTCGGAGATTTGACTTGGAGGTTGTGTTACCACGTGCTACAGGACAGTTGATGCAGTTGCAAGTACAATCGTCCTTAGTTGAGAAGATTAAAGCGACACAATCGCGGGATCCTAGAATACAAAAGTTTCGAGAGCAGGTGGAAGCCGGACTACGAACCGATTTACTGATCCATGAAGATGGTTCGTTGAGATATGGTAGCCGTGTGTGTGTGCCAAAAGGAGATGTGCGTGAAGAGCTTATGAAGGAGGCACACAGTTCAGCTTACTCTGTACATCCAGGAGGGACTAAGATGTACCGAGATATTCGACAGCACTTCTGGTGGGAAGGTATGAAACGGGAAATTGCTCGCTTCGTGGCTAAGTGCTTGGTGTGTCAGCAAGTCAAGGCGGAACACCAAAGGGTTGCTGGTTTGTTGCAACCACTTCCGATTCCTCAGTGGAAGTGGGAACATATAACCATGGATTTCGTGACGGCTTTACCGCGGAGTCCAAAGGGCAACAATGCAGTATGGGTGATTGTCGATCGGTTGACCAAGGCAGCTCACTTTATTCCTTTTCGGGTTGGTCAATCGATGGAGACTTTGGCAGAGCGGTACATGCAGGAGATTGTCAGATTGCATGGAGTACCGGTGAGCATCGTGTCCGATCGGGACACTCAGTTCTTGTCGCACTTTTGGAGGAGTTTACAAGAAAGTTTGGGGACTCGATTGAAGTTTAGCACAGCTTATCATCCCCAGACTGATGGACAATCAGAGAGAACGATCCAGACCCTTGAAGATATGTTGAGGGCTTGCATGTTAGACTTCAAAGGTTCTTGGGAGGATCATCTACACCTGGTGGAGTTTTCGTACAACAATAGCTTCCAAGCGACAATTCAGATGGCTCCGTTTGAAGCGTTGTATGGTCGTAAGTGCCGTTCGCCGGTTTGTTGGGATGATGTTGGTGAACGAAGGTTACTAGGACCAGATTTAGTGGTACAGACAGTCGAGAAGGTGAATACAATCAGGAAGCATATGAAGGCAGCTCAAGACAGACAGAAAAGTTGGGCCGACACGTCAAGAAGACCTCTAGAGTTCGCCGTGGACGATTTGGTATTCCTGAAGATATCACCGACTAGAGGGGTGATTCGCTTTGGAAGTCGGGGAAAGCTTAGCCCCCGATTCGTTGGACCCTTCGAGATATTGGAGCGTGTTGGAGAGGTATCGTACCGGTTGGCTTTACCACAGTCTTTAGCAGGAGTTCACGATGTGTTTCATGTGTCTCAACTACGGAAGTATGTTCGTGATGAGACTCATGTCTTGGATCATTCGGAGCTGACCGTTCGGGAGGACCTGACTTTTGAGGAGCGACCAGTTGAAATCAAGGATCGAAGAGAAAAGGTTCTTAAGAGCAAGGTTATCCCTCTTGTGCTAGTTTCTTGGGGTAACCGATCGCATGGAGAATCCACTTGGGAGCGAGAAGACGAGATCCGGCAGAAATTCCCTCATCTTTTCCAGTAGTTAGTTATCTTGTATTCTTGGAATTTCGAGGACGAAATTCTTTTTGTAGTTGGGTATGATGTAACACCCGAGCCCAATAATACTATTTATATTACTAGTTGAGAGTTATATTTTGCTCATTCCAATTTTCCTGATTTTCTGGTGTTTATTGCTAAATTTTACCCGGTTAAGTCATTTTGGCACATAACAAATTTTAACTCCGAAAATGAAATTTAAGATGTCCATGTTGGCCTACTCGTCGCTACTAGTCGCGTGGTAGCGTCCGCGTGTCGAGATTCCGTTCCGTTTGGCTAAACGGGCAAGTTTGGGCCACTACGCGCGCGTGCAAGTGTCCGACTTGGGGGCATGCATTTTAATCACTAAACACCTATTTTCAACATTTGGAACCCGCTTAAAATCCTATAATTTGAATTTGGATCATTTGGGCTCAACCCGGGCGCGATTTGGAAATGTTTCATTTCGTGCCAAAAAGGGCCCATTTTAATTTAATATATAAAACTTTATATATATATATACGAATATTGCTTTAACTGTGCTAATCCCTTCAAAATCTTCAATTTAACAATTCTTTACCTGGCCTCAGCCAATCACAGCACGAGTTTTACCGCGTGGGCCCCGCCTCCTTTTCCTCATCTCTCTCTCTCTCTTCCCTCAATCTCTTTCCTTCTCTCTCTAATCTCTCTCTCTCTCTCTCTCCTCTATATATACATAACCATACACAGCCGCCTCCCTCAACCCATCTTCCTCCATACGAACCCAACAAACCCTAACCCTAGCCTCGTTCTCGCGCAGCCACCGTCGCCATCGCGACCTCGCCGTCGCCGCCAGCAACGCGTCCTCGACCGCCGCACCTTCCTCCTCCTGTTCTCCCGACGATCCCGCGCCTGCACCCATTCCCGACCTCGCCTCCAACCCTGCATAGCCGACGTCGACGCCGCCCCTCGCCGCCGACGCCTCCCACGACACCCTCTCACCCTACTCGACCCGACCTCATCGTCGTTTCCCTCCTCCCCTCGCCGGACCACCAACCCGAGCCCATAACCCCTCGCCTAACCTCCGCTGTTCGCCGGAGAAATGCGCCGGCGACCTCGTCGACGCCACCTCCGACCACCTCCCTTCCCCCTCGACCACCAGAGTCTACTACCACCCTCGCACTCGCTGCAGCACCTCGTTCCAGCAAACTCAGGATTTTTCCAGCCACCGTCCTTCGCCGTCGCTGCCTCGCCGGCGTCCTAGTGCCGTCGAGCCATCGTGTTTGCACCCTGTTTCTCCTCTGTGAGTTTCCTTGTGCTTCCTGTTGGTACAATCCCTTCGCTGGTCGTATTTTGCGTGTATCGTATCTTGTTGCTAACTTGTTACCGATGACATTTTGCCGGAATCCGACCGTGCCGTCTTGGCGAACCCGACGCTCCAGCGAAGCCCCCTGGTCCGTGTGATCCCGTTGACCTCTGTTGGGACTCGATCCGTGGCCCGTGCTATCTTATCGTGGTTTCTACCGACATCGCATCCGTGTTCCAGTTTGCAGACCGTCGAGGCAAGTATCTGAATACTTGCTTGAACATGCTAGCGTGCGAGATCTAGTCTTGCCACGCAATTTAATTCAAACTATTTAATACCGTAACTTAATGATGGCATTTGATATCGTAATATTGCTGTTATCCTCATAATGGAATCGTTACAACCGTTCCTCGTAATTAATTAACCCACATCAATCCATGCTTTAACTAAATAAAATGACTGAATCATATCTGCTTGAACTGTTAAACCATTCTTGAGACAATTATTACATTTAGTATAATTTCATGTAGTTCCTTAATTTATAATTGTGAATATTGCTTTACCTTGTGGCTATTACACCCTAAAGATGATTGAACATGTTAATAAGAGAATATAAACATCACTGTAGTTATATGGAATATTGTGGTTAAATACTGTTTCCTGCTGTTGTTCATTATTGATTGTGTACCTGTTGTGAGCACTTACCCGATTGCACGACATATTGGCCTGACCCTGATACACCTGACATATACATCCTGTTGTACCATGACATTACTTGTTCCCTGATTTCATGCCTAATGCCGACAAACCTGACCATTCCTGCTGTCGATCCAGACAGACCTACTTCTACTTGATTTTGTTGGCATTAGTCCTTGACTACTGAATACCTGACCTGACATACATAGTTTGGGGGTATGGGGAAATCAAAGGTGAAACCAACTTGTAACTCAACAGTTCGATACATTGTTCTGATCAGTCTTACGGGCTTGGCCAGCTCCGGAGTGTTGATGCTGACATCACTCGTCCATCCTACTACCTTTTACTGCTTAGCGGCACGTCTCGGATTCAGCCCCGAGGGTCATGACCGTGGTCCCGGGCACGCACGGGATACTATTGAGTTACATCGACGATTCATCAATTGGTTTCAAAGACTATAGAGTAGAAAACCTGATAGGACAGTTTAGTCACCGTTGCACATTACCCTGCTTGTTACTTCTTATTACTGCTTTATTCATGTTCATGCTTGCATTGTTTATTACCATGTTTATACTGTATACTTGATATCATGACGCGCTGATGTCTGGGTTTTGCATGGCCCAGATTCCGTACCTTTGTCGTCGACCGAGCAGGAGTACTTCAGCCAGCAGGCTGAACAGTGAGTCCTTAGGATTTAGTTTATTTATTGCTTTTCATTTCCAGATGTGAGCCCGCATTATGGGACGTACTGTTTATTCATTGTATTGGATCATTACCTTCCGCACTTATTGTTTATTGATTCTTGTTATTATGGATTTGGACATGTATTAGTTTAGTTTATTTTACTGTTCTTGATATCTCTACAACCGTAATGTGACTGTGGACGGATGCGTCCTACCCGCAAGTAGTATGGTTGGCTATGTCACGTGCCCAAGTTTGCGTACTCTGGGAAGCGGGGCGTGACATAGCTTGTTGTCTACATAGACATAACCTGTACCTGCTTGATCCTGTGTTGGAATTAGATTTATATCATCAATACCTGACTTAAACAGAAAACCTTAGGGGTAAGGGAAAATCAATAATGAAACCTGACTTGTAACCCAACAGTTCGATACTTCCAGATACTGATCAGTCTTTACGGGCTTGGCCAACCCTGGAATGATGCTGCTGACATTATTCGTCTTTATATAATACCTGTTTACTGCTTAGCGGCACGTCTCGGATTCAGACCCGAGAGTCTTGACCGTGGTCCCGGACACGCACAGGATACTATTGAGTTACATCGACAATTTCATTAAATTGATTTCAAAGACTTGTAGAATAGATAACTTAGAGGCACAGACTGTAGGATACACATCACATACATGCACTTCACTGTTTTATACCTGTGTTTATTATTACTCATGTTTACTCATAGCATCCTATCCTGGTTATTACGATTATTTTGATATTATGACGCACTGACATCTAGGTTTTTCATGGCCCAGTTCCTCTGACATTGTCGCAGGCAGATCCAGAGTATTTTAGCAAGCAAGCAGAGCAATGAGGAGCTGGATGTTTAATTTTAGAGATGCTTAGTTTATTTATTTTCGTATTTTTATTTTTATCGATGTAATCCCATAAGGGACGTGATTCGGATATTATTTTATTGAATCTTGATTCGTTTCCGCTATATGCATTTCTTGATTTTATTTACTGCGGCAGATGGACACGTGTTAGCGAGATTTTATTTTCTGTTCTTGATATCTGCTTGACAGCCGTAATGTGACTATGGAGGGATTATTCCTAGCCAAAGGTAGCATGGTTGACTCTGTTACGTGCTGTATTTACGTATTTTGGGAAGCGGGGCGTGGCGGTGAAAGAAAAAGAAATTAGGGTTTTAGGGTTTTTAAAGGAAATCGATCGTTCAGTTAGTTTTAAGAAAATCCAGGACAATCAAAACAACACTATCAACTAGATAAGATCGCACGAATAATCTCGTGCGATCAACTTTGCCATCGTGGATGGCCAAAGCATGAGCTTTCGGCTTGGGCTTTGGTCTCCCGTCTCATGTCATGTGCGGGGTTTTCAACATGTTTACTAAAAATAAATTTGATCTACAGTGTTCGTGTGGCAAATACGTGAAGTGAAGAATTCTAAGGAAACATAAAGAAAAGAAAATTTTAAAATGAAAAATAAAAACTTAGGAATACCGAGGCTGGAACCTATGACCTGCTGATGGAGGTCCTTTTCGGGTCTCCGTCAGATGTTGTTTTCTGTCGATCTCTCGGTGGATCTTGGAGGTGATCTCCTGTTGCGTGTGGGTCTCAATGGGTTTTGAGGAGATTGGTGGTTTTGAGGAGTTTGCTCCGAGTACCTGCAAGGAAGTCCCGAGGTGGTTTAGTACCACCGAGGACCCTCCGACGATCAAATTAGCACAAGATCCGAGCAGAGTAACGGCTAAGTGGGGTGAAAAAAGCTTACTTGACCCCTTTGTGATGGGGGTTTATATAGTGGCGGTGGCACGCAGTAGCAGGCGCTAGAATCTCGCCGGCAGTTATACTCCCGACGTCACGCCCGCGTAATGAGCGGATCGCCCGTTAATGGGGATCGTGATGGCGTGGAACGTGGGATGTTGCCGGCGGAGAATCCGCACATGGCGAGATTTGCGGAGCGGCGGTTACGCCTGTGAGTGGTGGAGTTGGTCGGTCGGAGGGACCGAGGAAGATGGCCTCGGCGGAGGAGCTCGGGAACGAGTGGGAGGGCCAAGCCATCTTGGTCCTGTGGTAGCTCGGGGCGAGCTGAGAGGTCGAGGAGGCCAATTTGCAGGGGGCTCTGAGGAGAGCCAGCTTGTGCTTGCAGGTCGGGTACAGGGGTGGCCTGGTCGGCCCTTGTGGACCCTTTCTTCTGAGTTCTGGGACACATCATCTGCCACGTGTCCTGATCTGGGAGATCGCCAATATAGAGCATCATCATTAGCCTCCCACTCTTGTCCCGACCAGCTGGCAGGTCGGGTCAAGAGTGGACTGCCGGGCCGCCCGGGGTGAGCTCCCACCTAAAATTTCGTCGGGACGCATCCTCGGGCTGTCAGTTGTCTTTTCTGCCAGCGAATCTGGGCGAGATCTCTGCATTTAAGGAAGGTGCGCCGGTTCGTGCATCCTGTCACTGAAGCGACGGTCCGCGTGTCAAGCATCGGTTGGCCGATGCGACGTGTGCAAACCTGCGGCGTCTGATGGGATGCAGCCCAGTGTGGGAACGAAAAATGGAGCGATCGGAGCTGTTGGACGTGAGGAGGCGCTTTGGCGGGAGATGAAGGGTGCCATTGGATGAGGGAGATTGCGGTGATAAATAGGGGTGGGGCCCGCTCCAGGGACCCTACTCCTTCATATTTCCTCGCTCTAAGTCCTGGTTGCTCGGCGCTCGTCTTCTTTCTTCTGCTTTCATTTCCCGAGGATCCCTCTTCTCCAGGTTAGATGTCTTCTTTCGCAGAATCTGTAGATGTCGTAGGAGTAGGTTCTAGGGACCTTCTAGTTGAGCCTGAGCCTTCCCGGGGAGCAGGGATCAGATCCTCTTCCCGGGATCGTGCGGCGGGGGCAGCCCCCAGGGAGGAGGCGGTAGACGCTACCCCCGGCGCTTCGTGTTGGGTGAGGCATGAGGACGAGCTTGCCAATGCTCAGGCTTGCTTCAACATCCCCTCACGTTATACGCTTCGTCTGGCCAAGGAGGGAGAGAGGGCAGACCAAGTACGGGGTAGGAGATCGCCCTGTACTTGGAAGCTTTTTAGGGTGGAATGCTCCTGCCCTTCTCTCCCGAGGTCGTCGAAGAGCTGAACTTCTTCGGGCTAGCCCCTGGCCAGTTAGTGCCGAACTCATGGAGGATTCTCCTCGGGTTCCTGATCCGCCTGAAGCTACAGGTGGATCCCTTCAGCCTCCCCATCCTTGATTCTTCCCTTGTTTTCAAAAATCATCCTGGGGTCGAGCGGGCGACCCGAGGTGGGACTACCTTTCTTTTAGGAAGCGACAGGAGGGCGCCGCCACGACAGGAGTTATAGTCCTGCCTTCTTCCATTCACGAATGGAAGAAGAAGTTTTTCTTCGTTACGCCGCCCGAGGGCGAGGACTGGCCCGTGCCCACCAAGTGGTCGAGGGAAAAATGCTTGCCGGGGAACCGGTCCAATGACCCCGCCGCGGTGAGAGTGGCATCGTGGGAGCCTATCCCCCGATTTGACGTGCTGCTGTCTGAGAGGGTCCTGAGTTGGGCCGGGCTCAGCCCCGTTGAGTTCGTCGGTTAGTTAGGCTTGCTTTTTGGCTTTTATATTGCATGTGTCGCTGACTTCTTTGCATTTGGTTTTGTGCAGGACCCATGGATATGGACGAGCTCCGAGCCTCTATGCGCCAGCCGAGGAAGGTCACGAAGGCTGGAGGCGCTGGCTCTTCCCGTTCGAAGCCTGCCCCGGCTCCTTCGGCCTCCGTCCCAGTGCCTCCGGTGGCCACGTCCATTGAGCATTCGGGGGCGGATCCCACCCCGGGGCTTAGCAGAGTGCCGGGCCGGAAGCGGGCTTGAATTCTGGATAACCCGGTCTCGGAGGAGGAGACCAGCTCTCTATCGGAGCCACTCAGGAGGGGTCCCCGGAGGTCTCCTCAGGGCCCGCCCTCACCGATCATGGTGGAAGAGGGGGGCCTCCGGTTCACGGTGCCCTCGGGGCTATCTGTCGCGGATAGTCTGCTGCACGAAATAGAGAAGTCGGTAGGGGGCAGGGTCCCCGGAGGGACCTTCAAGGCCCAGATGGCATCCATCGCCCAGGAGTCCGCGCAGGTAAGTGCTCGGTTGTTTGTGAGATTTGGTGGTTCCTTCGTCTTCCTGACCTCTTTCTTATTTTTTGAAGTCCTCCAGCACGTTGTCCTTGCCTTACGCATGGAGGCCGAGGTGATAGCCCCGGCGATGAAGGCCGCGGACCAGCTTTCCTCACTGGAAGAGAGATCCAAACGGGAGCTGGAGGCTGCGATGGCGAGGGTTGCCGCCCTGGAGGGCGAGGTGGAGGCTGGGAAACGGGAGGTTGCCCGGCACCGCGAGGTCGCCGTGGCTACCGAGGTCAAGCTTGAGGACGCTCGTGCGCTCGCCGGCAACATGAAGAAGACGGTGAGGACCCTCTGGAAGGAGCTGGGGGCGGCGTCCGAGGCGGCGAAGCGGGCCGACGACTCGGCGGCGAAGGCGGTGGAGAGCTACAAGAAGTCGAAGGACTTCTACAATGACTTAGCCGTGGCCACCACCCGCATCTGGCATGAGGCCCTCGACGCCGTTAAGTTCTGGATGCCGGAGTTCGCCGATGAAGAGTTCCGGGCCAAATACCCCCTCGCGGACGCCGATAAGCAGGGGAAAGAGATTCCTGACGAGGAGGTGGCCGAGGACCCTGCTCGACTCGTGGTAGATATCAAGGACACCGAGGTCGTGCCTGGGCCCGAAGCCTAAAGCCCCCGTCTTGCTCCTCCTTTTACTTTGCCGCTTCTTGAATTTTTGTAAGCCTCCGGGCAGTCCGTAAGGCTGGGGAGCTCAAAATACCCTTTGTAAAGACTTCGCTTTTGGTAGTAAAACTTTTTATTTCATCAGCTTGTACTTTATCTTCTGTTTGCACTGTTGGGCTTCCATGTTAGGTCGGCTATTTGTCTAGCGATCGTTCGTCGAGTTGATTTCGATCACTTACCAAGTGTGCCAACCGCTGCTGAGAAGAAGGCATCTCCATGGCCCCGAAGTCGAGGGGGGATCACTCAGACTTGGATAGACATGATGTCTTTTGTTGAGGCTTCGGATCCGCTGCCTGTGATGGGCAGAGGAATGTTCGTCGTAGTTGTGCCGAGCATAAAGGGGCTCAGCGGCCTCGTTATGAGGGCTACAAACCCGCAGCGTTTGTTGGGCAGGAGGGTGTCTGCCGGGGATGACCGAGCAGGGAAGCTGATCGGTTGATCTTGGCGAGGGCTTTGATCCCTGTCGGTTGTGGTAGGAAGATACCAACCGGGGATAGCCGAGCAAGGGTCGGGCTCGCCTGCCTCTGGGAGGAATTTGGTCCTTAGCGTTGGAGTTGCTGTAAGAGGCCTGCTAAGGATAACCGAGAAGTGCAGCAGCGCGGTTTCCTCTTGGCGAGGGCTTTGATCTCTAGCGTCGTGGGTAGGCAACTACCGGCCTGGGATGACCGAGTGGGGTAGCCTCTCAGATGCCTCTTGCGAGGGCTTTGATCCCTGGCGTCATGGGTACGGAGCTACCAGCCGGAGATGACCGAGCAAGGGTCAGGCTCGGTTCCCTCTTGCGAGAGCTTTTGATCCTTCAGGACAGGGACCGAGCAGGGTTACTGCCCAGTGCCTCTTGGCGAGGACTTTGATCCCTATCGGTTGTGGTAGGAAGCTACTAGCCGGGGATAGCCGAGCAAGGGTCAGGCTCAACCGCCTCAAAGGAGGACTTTGGTCCTTGGCGCGGGAGGGGCTGTAAGAAGCCTACCAAAAACCCTTAGCCGAGCAGGGTTACTGCCCGGTGCCTCTTGGCGATGGCTTTTGTCCTGAAGGATAGCCGAGCGAGGGTCAGGCTCGACTGCCACTAGGAGGGCTTTTGATCCCTGTCGGTTGCGGTAGGAAGCTACCAGCCGGGGATAGCCGAGTGAGGGTCGGGCTTGACTGCCTCTGGGAGGACTTTTTGATCCCTGGTGTTGCGAGTAGGGAAGCTACCAGCCAGGGATAGCCGAGCAGGGTAGCTGCTGAGCTGCCTCTAAGGAAGACTTTGGTCCTTAGCGTTGGAGGGGCCTGTTCCCCTCCGAACGGCGGCCGACGACGCGAGGGCATTTGGCCTGAGATTCGGGGCAGATGCTATTTGGTTTTATCCGTCCACCTCTCCGAAGATGCCAAGTTGATTTATGGCACCGTGTATCGGAGGTTTAGACGGATGCGGCCGATGTAGCAGACTTCGTCAGATTCCCCCTCGCTTGAGGGGTTTTTGATTGTGGGGACGCTCTTCCCTGCAGGCGCAAGCCCCTGCAGTTAATTATGCTACCGCATCGCGGTGACAATTTTCTCCTTCTTCAGAATTTCACTTCGTGTCGTGTGTGTTTGTTTTATTTGTGGTTGCCCGTGGATTGTATACGGAGTCTGAGTAATGCCGTCGCCCGTAGGACGTGGATTAGTCCAAATCCGTATTTAGTTAGATTTGGGTTTGGTGTTTTTAGTTTAAAGATACATTAGCCGTATTGAGGTTAAGATCAACTTAAACATTCGTTAAGGATACGTTGGTCTGATTTGAGACTAAGATCAACTTAACGGGATCGTTTAGATCCGACAAAAGAGCGTTTGGGGACTCTATTGTTCTAGTTTAGGGACGTGGTGGTCCATATTCCAGTTTAGGGACGTAGTGGTCCATCGCCAGTTTAGGGACGTAGTGGTCCATTTTCCAGTTTAGGGACGTGGTGGTCTATGTTCCAGTTTAAGGACGTTGTGGTCTATATTCCAGTTTAAGGACGTAGTGGTCCATCGCCAGTTTAGGGACGTAGTGGTCCATTTTCCAGTTTAGGGACGTGGTGGTCTATGTTCCAGTTTACGGACGTGATGGTCCATATTGCAGTTTAAGGACGTGGTGGTCTATGTTCCAGTTTAGAGACGTGGTGGTCCGTTATTAGTTTAGGGACGTTTCGGTCCAACATTAGTTTAAGGACGTTTCGGTCCACGAGTTTAAGGACCCCGCAGTCCATATCGATATGTGGTCGTCGGGACCCGTCACCTCTCTGACGTCGTTGAAGGATTACAACGATAAGTGTCAGAGGAGCTCGGAGATGTACCCTCGAACCGGATATAAATTGATTTAAGAGAGCAGTTGTGCTCAGTCAATTTAATTTAAGGACTTACGGCCAAAATTGGGCTAAGTCCAGTTGAAAATGTTCACATTTTGTTTGCATTTGGCCTGTTAGGCCTTTGTTTGGGCTTTCCCTTTTTTTTAGAATAATGCATAGCATTACTTCAGACCATTTATGCCTATTTTGACTGGGCTCTGCCCTTTTTCATTATAATGCAGAGCATTTGTTTTGGTCCATTGGACATCTCAATTGGGCTCTGCCCTTTAATAATGCATTGCATTTAATACTCTGACTGTGCCCCACATGGCTTGTCAGGTGCTTTGCACAATTAAAGAGCGCAAGCGCTCATAGAGGTGTCACGTGTCACGTTCTGATGAGCGCCAGTGCAACAGCGCAGTGCGCTGCGTCAGTGCGCTACGCTGTTGCACTGCTGACATGTAGCGCTTCCTGGCGGCTTGCGCAATAGCGCAGTTTTAGCAAGTGCTGGGCACTATTCTTATTCTTTTGGATTAATTTCAGATCAAAGAAAACAAGTTTTTTCTTGTTTTTTTTTAAAGAACCAGTGGTTCATATAAAGTGCAAGGCACTGTTATCCAGAAAATCTTTTAGATTCAGAACCAATGGTTCGTAAAAAGAAGTGCAAGGCACTGTTTATTATTTTTTTTTTTTCTTTTCATTAGAGATCCTTGATCTTGTTCTCAGATCAATGATCTGTTCATAAGAGAATTTTCTCTTTTTCTAAAGGTTTTTACCTTTTTCTTTGTTCTTGAGGATTTCTCTCCAATTCTTCAGAGTCTTCTCTGTTTAATTTTTCACAAGATGTTCCCTCCTTTGAATTGAGGTCTGGGGTCCTTTTTATAGTGCCCATAAATTAGTTAAATTTGTTAAAGAGATCTTTCTCTGAGTGATTTGGGGAATTTTCCCCACCGTTGGATATTTGATCCGAAGGCCTCTGTTTTACAGAAGAAAATCTTCTTGTTTTAACAAGAACAGAAAAGATTTCTTTAAAATTTCAATTCTGTTTTGCGCAAACGCCCCAGCGCTCGACACGTGCCGCGCAGCGCAGCGTTTGCGCAGCTGTGCTTGCGCAACTGCGCAGACACGTGTCGTGCAGCGCAGCTGTGCTTGCACAACTGCGCAGACACGTGTCACGCAGCGCAGCGCTTGCGCAGTTGTGCTTGCGCAACTGCGCAGACACGTGTCACGCAGCGCAGCGTTTGCGCAACTGAAACGTTGCTTCCTTTACTTTTTGTTTTAAAAGAGCCTTGCTTTTATTGGACGCACTGCCTCGGGCGCTGTGCTGACGCATCAACTTCTGACACGTGGCGTATTGCGCGCAGCGCACGGGATTTGAAGCGTTGCTTCAAAATTTGAATTTTGGAAATTCAAACTGAGCCTTGCTCTGATTGGGGGAAACAAATGCCCCCCACTGTTTCGCTCACATGGCGCGCACGTGAGTGCAGCGGTGGCAAGATCCCAGCCTTTGGATCAACTGATAAGTTGAAGGGGCGCAGGCGCCTATAAATAGGACCCTTGGTCCTTAGAAAATTCTTTACAACTTTCAAGAATTTTGATTCTCAGAGCCTTGCTCTTGCTTAAGAACTTTCAGAGCCTTGCTCTTGTTCTTTCCCCAAGAACTTCAAAGTTCAGAACTTAGAATCACTCTAGATAATTTAAATTAAATTAAATTTAATTAACAGAGCCTTGCTCTTATAGATCTTTGATCTAAAGAAAACCCTTTTAGTGTTTCATCAACAGAGCCTAGCTCTCAAAAACTTACAGATCTACAGAGATCTTGTCCATGGGTTTTAACTCATGAACAGAGCTTTGCTCTTGGATCAAATGTAGATCTTTTTAGATCTGAAAAATGAAGAATTTTTTTTATAAGTTTTCATGGATTTTTCAAGATTCCAAAATTTTAATTCTTTTAAGTGTTTAAAAAAAATTTGATGGATCTTTCCATTATTACCACAGAGCTATGCTCTTTTGAGGAATCTTGTTCCCCTGAGACCAGAGTTTGACAAATGTCACTCTGTGACAGAGCTTTGCTCTAAAAGAGGAGAATTTCTCCTTGTCTCTAGGGATTTCCCATCAATGGGGATATTCTCTTGGGGATCTTTTTATTAATTGACGGTTTCATCTAATGATGGGATTGTCTTATTAAATGATGCACCGTCATCCAGATTTTGTGGGTCCCCCTTTTGTCCCCTACCCACTGCATTCCAGTGTAGTGTAAAATCTTAAAATGCCAAACGTTGGAATTACAACACTGACGGCTAATTAAAAACTTTTGTCCCTCCGCAGGAAACATGTCCGGTAATTTGTCTTTTCCGTTCGTTCGCTCGGAGGGAGGGTTTCCCCAGGCACCGGTGGACCGAGTGGTGCTCGCTCTCATTAAAGATCACGACCCCAAGTACAAAAACCTTCACTTGTGGGGTAAGTGGTACAATGAAATCATCCAGGGTTGCCGCAGCTTCAGTTCTGCCATGCCGTTTGAGCCTATAGTTACGATCCCCTATGCGGACGAACCCCCGGTTAAGTATGCCGTGGAGGTTAAAAATTGGAATTCTGACGACCTCCTCCAGCCTACAATCGGTGCCATTCCCGTGTAGCCGCCGCCGGCAATAGACATTCTAGGGAGGCGAATCTGTCAGGGTGAAGCACGCCCTTGGGGACAGGCTTACAATATTGGATTGGTCCCGCGACCGCCCGCCGGATATTTGCAGTGGGCCCGGTACATCTTATCGGCGAGAAGGACTCATCTAACGAAGATTGGTTTATATTCGGCCATCTACGTCTCGCTTTTCGAGTATCCTTCTCCTCTAACGTGGTGGATCAAGGCCTTTATTGAACAATGGAATATCCCCACCCACACCTTCCTGATGACGGACAGAGAGGTCTCCATCTCCTTGGAGGAGTTTGCTGAAGTCTCGGGTCTACCAATGAGGGGGGAGCACTACGAGGAGCTGCTTCCTCCTGACGAATATGTCTTTGCCACCAAACCGCTGGTGTTTGACTTGACTCCGGAGAACACCATTCAGCACCAGTTTCCGGGCTTGGTGAAGGTGCTGGAGATTTATAAAGGGCTCTATCTGGAATCGGGTATCCGGGGCGTTAGTTTCGCCGATTTTATTGCCCGCTTTATCCGACCAGAGTTCTTATCGGAGCAGAGCGAGAAGTTTGCCCAACTTGATGACCTTTTTGGCTTCGGCTTGGACCGCCGACCCATATTAGAGAATGACCAAAGGAACTTTCATCTCCCCGGTGCCGCCGTCGTTCCTTTCTCGGAAATCGCCATCCCGGGTATGGATGAGGAAACCTTTTTTGTAGGGTTTCTGGGCTTGTGGCTGTGCAGCTTTGCGCTCCCTACGCACCCGCGCCACATGCGGCCATCTGTTTTCTACCCAGCACATCGGATGGTGGCTGGCTTGCAATTATCGGTAGGAATCGCCGGGCTGGCTTACCTTTATAATGGACTTAGCATAGCGGTGGACGCTAGTGAACCTGGGGTACAGCCCGCTAACTTCCCGATGCACTACTTCACCTCCTGGATGGAAATGCACGTGCAAGGGGTGTTCGGCGCCCATAAGATTCCTCCGTTCTTTAAGAAATGCAGACTCCCGAGAGTTATGCGGCTGGTTGGCGCTTCAATCGTGGTTGCATCTCCACGGGAATCGAGGGGCTTGCTCCTCCGTCCACGTCTGGTCGGAGCGAAGGTTTCCTTTGTGGATAAGGTCATAACGATAGGCTCAGAGACCACCAAGTCGGTAGTTCCGCTGCGCGATGATTTTAAGGACGGGGTTTCCATATTGAAGGCTCGGGAAATCCTCCACCTCTACTCCATTCGGCCGGGCTACTTGGTGTTTAGGCAGAATGAGACGGCACTCTTCATGAGGTATAACCCTCACCGGTTTGCTCAGCAATCGAGCTATCACCAGGGGATCCCGATGGAAGCCTTCTTGGAAAAGCCCGTGGTCAGCCGAGACGGGATAAAGAATGCAACGCACCATTTCATGCGGCTTAACACGGGTTCTTATTTCTTCATCAGCGAACCAAGCTGTGTCCCCAAGGTACTCAACACGTATGTGGCTTGGTATGCGCATGCAATGGGCCCAGTTATCCTGATGGAGAAGCGCCTGCTGGTTGACCGCAGGGGTGCACCTCCTGGCGTTGATCGCAAGGCCCCCTTGAAGCCAAGGACCCCGGTCATTCCTCCATTGAAAAGTGTTGGAGTTGACCGACCACGCGTGCTGAGCCCCCCGCGTAGATTGCCGCTGCATGCTAAGGTGGATGTGCCCCCGGCGCCTCGTGCTCCCACAAAGACGGTCAGTGTAGTATCGCCGGAGTCTGGCGCAGGAGCAGATATCGGGACCCGCCGCCCCAAGGTGTCTGCCAAGCGCAAATCAATCCCAGGCGCCTCTAGAGCTGGCGGGCAAAAGAAGAAGAAGTCGCTCCTCTCCCTTGACGCAATCCTCGGTTTAGAGCCTGAGGCCCCTCTTACCGAAGGAATCAGTGAGTATGGCAGCAATAAGGGCTTCTTGATAGACCCCACAGACACCGACCTTAGGGCTGCTATTGCAGCTTCTGACCGATCAGCAAGGCTCGAAGCGATGTTAAGTAAACACGCTGAGTCAGGTAACCATTAGCTGCTTTCTTCGTCATTTTTTTTGCATATATATTTTTTATCATTATCTTTGACTAATACTTTCCCCCTTTTCCAACAGGTGTCACTACCGAAGAAGCTATTGCTGCCTCTTTAAAGACCTTCCAAGAGGAGGAGGAGAAGCGCGCTCTGGCGGGCGCTGGTACGTCCCACCCCCTATTTTTTTTTTAAAAAAAAATTTGTTATCTCTTCTGATGGTCAACCTAACCTTCTTCCTTTGTTTCTTTGCAGGGGCTATACTAGTTGATGCGGGGATCCTTCCCAAGCCTGTTACTGAAGTCCCGGTCTCGTCGGGGCTGCTGCAAGAGCCTCGACTTGACAAGTCGACGAGGGATGCCTTGAAGAATTTGGAGGCATCCTTGTACACGGACGAGGACGCTTCAATGAAAGATGCTATGGTGAGGTCCGTCTCAATGGCCCGGGAAGAGAGGAAGCGGCTGAGACGCGAGGCGAAGGCGTGCCGGGCTGCTTTGGCCACGGGAGCGGGCCCAAGCAGCGTTCCTCGTGCCGATTCTCCATCAGAAGAGTCCCCGGTCGCCCTGTCTACAGCTCATAGACAGGCGATTCGCGCCAATAGGGAGGCTAACGAGAAGTCTACTTCAGGTAATATTTCTTTCAGAATTTTGTTTGTGAAAATTGTAAACTCGCCGGTTTTTTATGCATCTCATCTTGCAGGGCCAAGTCCGACCGAGGGGGAGGCGGAGACTGTCGAACCTGAGGGGCTGAGGGGGGAGACATTGGTCGAGCCCGAGTCGGTGGCGGATGACACAGCTGGGATTGTTGGGCCCGAGATAGTGGCTGACGAACCGGTCATGCCCATTATGCCTGAGCAAGCGGTTGTTGCTGAGCCCGTGGTAGCAGCGGGCGGAGTGCCTGAGGCTGATGACCTCGTGGTGACGGTGGACGAGACAACCGTGATTGCTGAACCCGAGGGAGTAGCAGGTGAGGTGGCCACGATTCCTGAGGACGAGCCAACCGCTCCTTCTCAGGAATCTGGCAATGCTCCAGTCATAGCCCTCCCCGCCTATGGTCCCCCGCCGTCTCCAGGTCTCGCGAGCACGACAACGATTCCCATTGAGTCGGGTGATGAGGCTACGGACGGTGGCCTCATGTCGATGGAAGAGGGAGTCGCCTCCATTTCGGCCGGCAGCTCGTCAGGTAAATCCCAAGTTACCGTCCTTCTTTACTTTACAATCCTTTCTGACAAGTTCACCTTTTTCGTAACGCAGGTGCAGTCAACGCCGATGCCCCACTGCTTGAGGGAGCGCCTTCAACGACTGCCTTGGCGGTGGTCACCTCTCAACCCTCTCTCATACCATCTAAGATGTTGGAAGGTATGGGTTTGCAATTTATTAATCCTACCCTCCAGACGTATAATTTGTGTACTAAAGTCGTATTGTTGTGTTTTTTCAGGAGTGCTCTTTGATCATCTATATCAAGTGTTGCTCCCACACTTCTCCTTTCCATCTGAACTCGCTTCTCCCTCGGGCGGTGCTGGTGAGTATAGTTCCCGACTGATACCTTTCTTTTTTTGTGATGGAATTATTTCTAATTCTATCTTGTCCTGACTGCAGTGTTACAAATCGAAGGGGGAGAAGAAAGATCGGTCGCGCCACCGGCCCTTCCGGCCTTGCCACCTGCTTCAACCGGTATAGTAAACTATCTTATCAACGACTTTTTCCATATCTATTGAATCATCATTTAATCGCATTTTGTCTTTTCAGCTGTCATTCCGGCTCCGGTCCCTCTTGAGTCTCGCGTCCTTTCACCGGCAGGCCCCTTCTTGAAACGTCCATCTTCAAAGGGTGCCGTGATGAGTTTGGGCATGCTGAGCGGGTATATCGAAGAGCTTAACGTGGACGCTCTCCCCTCTGCCGCAGATTTCGCTGTGGAGGTTAACCCAATGTTAGCGGCGCTCGTAAACTTTCACAACGAAGGCGTCGTCGAATCTTGGGTTAACCACTGCAGGGAGATCGAGGCCTGCTTACATCGGTTGGAGTCGACGCGTCCTTCCCCTGAAGTTTTGGCCATAAGCACCCAACGGACAGCCTGGCTTGAGCAAAGCACTTCTTATTTCCACCATTTGGAGCAAGAAGCAGCTTTACGGTTGAAGGAACGTCAGGAGTCCTCAAGCGCAACTGCTCGCCTGCGCGCTGAAGTTAGGACGAATGCTGCCGAGGTGAAAGCTGTCTTTGAAGGCCTCCTGGAGCGTATCTCTAATGGGCTAGCACTGAAGTGGAAGCTTGATGCCGCCGAGTGTGATGCCCGAGGCCGTGAAGCAGCTCAGCAGGTCGTTGGGGAACAGCTTGCATCCTTCATGCAGCAGCGGGCTCAAGTAGAGGACGAACTGGCGGTGGTACCCGATCGGGAAAAGGCATGGAAGGAAGTGTGCGAACAACTGATAACGCTACTTAAGACGCTTCCTTCCCAGTAGCTGCCTTTGTATCAATGTATTTGTAAAATTTTCCTTTTAAATAATATGTATCCATTCTTTATTCTTTTGTACGATTCATCTTGTATTTGATTGAAGTCAATGAATAAAGATACACATTTTCTTCGCACTGTCTTGTGCTATTTCTTTGCTTTTTCTTTTCTCTTATTATCAGCATACTGTCTTGATAAATACGGTAGACAGATAATAGAGTAAGCATCTTGGTTTTCTTTACGAGATAGCGATGGCTTAGGCTGCAGGTTCAGATCTGCCGCCTAAGACTTTTCAACTTTATGAGCCGTGAGGGTCTCATAGAGACTTTTCTCCCTACGGATCGAGAGGATCTCGTAGGTGGATTTTCTCCTTAGGAATCGTGAGGATTCCTAAGTGTGTTTTCTCTTATAAGTCGTAAGGATCCTATAAGAGAATTTTTCCCTCTTACGAGTCGAGAGGACCTGTAAGCGGTTGTTTCCCTCCTTGTCGAGTTTCGAGTTCGGAGAGTGAGACCCGTGGATAGTGTGCAAGAGGCCGTTTTGGGCCAACTTGCAGGATCCCAGTGCTTAGGAAACAGGCTCCTTCTATGCCTACTGTCTAAGGCTTCATCTCACGAGTCGAGCCGCATCGAGAATTTTTCGCAAAGACATCAGTTTCTTTACAAGTCGAGACGAATCGAGCATTTCTCGCAAGAATATCCTAATGTCACAGTTAACCCCTGCTATTTATGACAGAAGTCCGTTAGGGTCTGTGGTACTTAGGGTTTTGGCCGTCGTACCGTCGCATAAGCTGATATGTTCCTCGATAGGCAATCGTGCTACTCGAGTAGCCCTGCGACTGCCGTGTCTCTGATCCCTTCGGGGGCTGGACAAGACGTCTTCAAGCAATCTTTCTAGGAAATTTGACCTTCGGAAGAGAAAGCGTTAGGAATTTGCCATGCCGCTTTTTACTTGAGGTTAGGCTCATTTTGGCGAACCCCGATGAGTCATATCCACTCCGCGCTGGTGTGGTATGATCTTCGATAGTTTTTCAGGTTTTATGTGAGTTGCCATCAAGACCCTGAAGCTAGGAATTTGGCCTTTGCTTCGTTTGCTGGCATCGCGTCTGCTGTATCGAGACGAATGTCGCGGTGGGAACTAGGGATTTTGCCGTGGCTCCATTTGTTTGATTGTCGCGTCTGAACCCTGCTGGAGGAAGAATGCTGGAGTGACATCTCGTCTGCTGTATCGAGACGAACATCGTAGTTGTCTCTAGGTTGCTGGTGAACCGTCGAGGTTTGGGAACTAGGGATTTTGCCGTGGCTCCATTTGTTTGATGATGTTGCGTCTGCTGTATCGAGACGAACGTTGGGGTGACATCTCGTCTGCTGTATTGAGACGAACGTCGGGGTGGAGCTGGAATTTTGCTGTGGCTCCGTTTGTTTGATTGTCGCGTCTGAATCCTGCTGGAGGGAGAACGCTGGGGTGACAACTCGTCTGCTGTATCGAAACGAACGTCGGGGTCGAGCTGGAATTTTGTCGTGGCTCCGTTTGTTTGATGACGTTGCGTCTGCTGTGTCGAGACGAACGTCACGGTTGTCTCTAGGTTGCTGGTGAACCGTCGAGGTTTGGAACTAGGGATTTTACCGTGGCTCCATTTGTTTGATAACGTTGCGTCTACTGTGTCGAGACGAACGTTGAGACGACATCTCGTCTGCTGTATCGAGACGAATGTCTAGGTGGAGCTGGGATTTTGCCGTTACTCCTCTTGTTTGACCATGGGGTCTTTTGTTGACGTTGTATCTGCATCTTGATGGACTGCGAAAGAACGTCATTGTTAACATCTCATCTGCTGTATCGAGATGATTGTTGAGATGAAGCTGGGATTTTGCCGTCGCTTCGTTTTGTTTCGACCGCGAGGTCTTTTGTTGGCGTTGTATCCGCATCTTGATGGATTGCGAAGGAACACCTTTGTTAACATCTCGTCTGCTGTATTGAGACGAATGCTGAGATGGTTTCTAGGTTGTCTGTGAACCGTCGAGATTTGGCTTCGCTTTCTGGTGGAGCCTGTTGGGAAGGTATGGTTCCCTCTTTGTTGGTGCCCAGGGATCGATGTGATCTCACCTGTAGGGCAGAAGTTTCATTCATTTTTTATTATTATTATTATTTTATTTCCGCGATACTCTATCATTTCATCTTTTATATCGCGAAGGTCGCGATTGCCCAATCATTTCGGCTATTTTTCGTGGTGCCCTATCATTTCGGCTATTTAGTTTATTTTCACTCGCTGCTTTTTATTGCGAGTTGCCCAACCATTTCGGCTATTTATTTTATTTATACTCGCTACTTTTTATTGCGAGTTGCCCAATCATTTCGGCTGTTTATTTTATTTTTACTCGCTGCTTTTATTGCGAGTGTGGAACTTGGAATCTGATGCCAATCTTAGCATCTGCATCGATACAACTGGAATATTTCCAGGAGCGAATCATCATTTGCCATGAAAGGACTTGGAATTTGATACCGGCTTAGGCATCAGTATCGCTACAACTGGGATATTGCCAGGAGCGAATCATCATTTGCCTCTGTCGATGTAGAACAAAGGTGGCTTAGTGAACAGGGTTAGGATCCCGTCGACTAAGGCTTTTGACTTCATGAGCCGTAAGGGTCTCACAAAGGTATTTCTCCCTACAAGTCATGAGGATCTCGTAGGTGTGTTTTCTCCTTAGGGATCGTGAGGATTCCTAAGTGTATATCCCCCTATAAGTCGTAAGGATCTTACAAAAGGGTTTTCTCCTTATCAGTCGAGAGGACTTATAAGGGTTGTTCACCGTGTAAACATATCCCTAGTCACGGATGGGACTTTGTTAGGGAAATGTTTATTCGCACCCATGGATTGTATACAAGGGTCAGTATTGAGCCACTTGTAGGGCAGAATTGAAAGTTGTGGGGGTTGCTTAAGCACAGATTTAGGTCTCTGTAACTTAAAACTTTCAAATCTTATGAGCCGTGAGGGTCCCATAAGAGAGTTCTCCTTACGAGTCGTGAGGATCTCGCAAGTGTATTTTCTCCTTAGGATTCGTGGGGATCCCTAAGTGTGTTGCTCCCTTGTGAGTCGTAAGGATCTCACGCGGGCGGTTTCTCCTTACAAGGTCGAGAGGACCCTGTAAGTGTCCTTTAACGAGGTTGTGCCCTTTCGGGTTTTCACAAACACTCGCCGGTAGTCCTGCTGTTTTTACTCACGGAGCCCTTTCGGGTTTTCATTCGCGCCCATTTTGCTTATGGACATACCGTTTTTATTTTATTTTTGTCACGACCCAAGTTTGGATGTGACCGGCACTTAGATTAGTATCATATCTAAAGATATGCACAAGTCCAAGTAAGCCGAAAACCAAGATCAAATACCTTATTGCGGAATTATTTATAAAAATATAGTTTTTAAGTAAAAATCTCAAGTTATGAAGTTAATTCATTAAACAATTAATAAAGGTTAAGTTTAGTTGCATTCCGAGTTGGAATCAACAATATTAACAATAAACATGAATATAAACATATAGAACATCACTGAATCTCATAAAGAAAGAAGCTATGAAACTGATCAACCGATCTCAACTGTACATATACATACCATCTCTCATTTCTAAGTCAAAATACAAGTCTGATGGAGTCTTTCTAGATACAAAAGTACAAAATGGAAGGTTACTACACATGTAACCTACCTAGCAAAAGATGGAATACAACCGCAAAAGTGATCCTGCCCCGCAGCTAACCGTCCACTCTATCCCTGCAAGGAACTGTGGCACAACGGGGATGAGTTGCCAACTCAGTGAATACGACTAACATATAACGGCGAATAAAGTAAATATGACCATCCTGATAATGAATATGAATCAATATGATATATGAGTATATGTGAAATCCAACAATAAATCTCATTATACTTCTGAAATCACAACTCAATGTAAATCATTTCTCGGTGTCCATCAACGACACAAAACTTTCATTTCTTATAGGCATCATTCCCCGAATGATCCTCTACCCATAATATCGGTCGTTATCCTCTAGATACACGCCGTATTTCTATAACCAACTCCGGTATCGAGTAACCTCGCTAGGCTCCCCCGTCTCAGTACGGCTATCCTGCCCCTCGGTCTCGACCGGGTCCACCATGTATCCAACTGTATATCTCCCCCACTCAGTATGGATAACGTAAATCCGCGACCGTATATCTCCCCCACTCGGTCCGGAATAAAACCAAAACAGAAATCATCTCATGGTGGACATGACACATCAATCATGAAAATACTGGATTTATGTAATAGTATTCAAAACTCAAAACCATAAATCCTCAATTCTGCATTTATCTCATATATAGCACTAAAATACGCATGAAGTAACAGGATGTCAATGATGCAATCTACCACTACATTAGATATATGAAATACGATGTCATCTATTTTAACAAATATGATATTTAAGTGTATGTGACATGGCAATATCGACGAGGTGTGTGTAGCATATAAATGTGCACGTGGCATAACTCGTCGATAATTGTGAAGTGTTCTAACAACTAAGCAATATACAAGTATTTTAATGAATGAAATTCTAACATTTAAACATGATGATATAAATATCGCATTAAGTAAAACCACGGGCGAAACACGCCATCTTTACAAAATTCCCCGGTAGATGTTTAGTCTACTCACCGGAAAATCGAATCTACTCCGGAATCGCTAATCCTTTCCCTTTCCTCGCGGCTTCCGTACTTCTCGTATCCGCGTCTAAATATACCAAGTTACGTATATAAGCAAAACGACTATTCCGATATAACGGAAATGAAAACACGCTTTCTCACATATACGTTATATATTATCTGATTATATCAAGTTATTAAACCTTAATCTTGCTGGATTTTAGCTTCAATTCTGCACTGTTTCAGAACTTAAAACGCGACATGATTTAGTCGTGTCGTTTTTAACGTTTTACGATTCCTTTTCCGATATATCTTCCCAGATTTTAACTACAGTAAAACTAAGTTAAATCAACAGTACCAAAATGACCTAAATTGTATACTGAACACACCCCAACAGAGCAAACCCCAAAATTTCCCAACAGGGCCGGCGACGCCGGCCATTCTCCTACCGTCGCCGGCCAAAAACCGGCCCCCTGCCTCCGTCTTCCTATGGTTCACTCTAGTTGTTAACTATATCATTTTGACCCTGTTGAATTTATTTAATTAACTTCCAGATCAAAGCAGGTTTTAACAGACTCTAATTTTGCTAAAATACGATATTATGTGACCTATCTAAACTTTAATCAATTGAACTACAGAGCTTATCTCTACTATGTTTAAGAAGTTTACCCTCCTAATTTGCTGTAGGAATAACCCTCCAAAGATCTACAAGCCCCTCCTAGCTTGATGAAGAGCCATCTCCATGATCAAGCTCCTTCTTCTTCTTCCTCCTCTTGTTCTTTCTTGTTCTCTCTTAGTTTTCCTTTTCTTTTGATTTTCTTTTTAGTTTTGATTCTGATTTTTAACTGAAACTGAACTATTTAAGTGAAAGAATGAAGAGATAAGGGAAGGTGGAGGTGTCCTAAGCTAAGGGGTGCATGTTACATGCAAGGAGGAGGTGTAGGTTGAAGGTTACATGAAGCATGAGGTGTTTTTGGTTTATTTCCTATTTTCTTTTGATTTATTTTGAATTTAATTTCAGAACTGAATTGATATACTTTATTCACTTAAACCCTTGATAATACCCTATTTGCATACAACCTAACCTTACAATTTAACCCCTCACAACTTAACTTATTATAAAACACATCTTTTGTTAAAATGAAGCTAAATTTTTCATTAAAACCATTATAACTTATTTAATTTACATTCAAAAATTCTAATTTAAATTGTATTACATATAACTTATGAAGGTTGACATATTTGATTTTAACCATTTTGTGATTTATCAGCTTATTCTTAATTTAATTAAATTTACTTATTTCTAGCTTTTCCTAAATGTTACAATATTCCCCCCTTAAGAAAATTCGGTCCCCGAATTTAAAATAATTACTAGACATACCTATGAAAAGATGTGGAAATTTCTTCCGCATTGCGTCCTCCGTCTCCCAAGTAATCTCCTCGCGATCCTTTCCTTGCCAGAGAACCTTTACAGATGGCAGTATCCTCGATCGTAATTGCTTTGCCTGCCTGTCCAGAATAGCGACTGGCTGCACTGTGTAGGATAGATCTGGCTCAAGCTGTAGAGTCTGATGATGGATCGCATGAGATGGATCGTGAAGATATCTGCGAAGCATCGAAACATGGAACACCGGATGTACTTCGGGAAAATTAGGTGGAAGTGCTAACCGATAAGCCACAGCGCCCACTCTGTCTAAAATCTCGTATGGTCCAACATATCTGGGGCTGAGCTTCCCTTTCTTCCCGAAGCGCATCACACCCTTCATTGGAGATACTCGAAGGAACACATGATCTCCCACATCAAACTCGAGTTTGCGTCGTCGTCGATCTGCATATAACTTCTGTCTGCATTGAGCCGCTTTCATTCTATCTCGTATCAATTGAATCTTCTCTGTAGTTTCCTGTACTATCTGCGGTCCCAATATACAACTCTCGCTAAGTTCTGTCCAGCAAACAGGTGATCTACATTTCCTTCCATATAAGGCTTCAAAGGGTGCCATCTGGATCGTCTCTTGAAAACTGTTGTTATACGAGAATTCTATCCAAGGTAGGTGACGATCCCAACTACCACCGAAATCTAGGCTACAAGCCCGAAGCATATCCTCTAGTATCTGAATGGTCCGCTCCGACTGACCGTCTGTCTGTGGGTGGAAAGCTGTACTAAAACTCAATCGTGTACCAAGAGCGTCCTGAAATTTCTGCCATAGCCTGCTCGTGAACTGGGTACCTCGATCTGATACTATGCATGTCGGCACTCCATGTAGACGTACAATCTCATCGATATAAATCTGTGCATACTGAGCAAATCTATTTGTCGTCTTTACTGGAAGGAAATGAGCGGCCTTCGTCAGCCTGTCCACAATCACCCAAATGGAATCGTACCCTCTGCTAGTCCTGGGTAGACCCACCACAAAATCCATGGAAATCTGTTCCCATTTCCACTCTGGAATGGGTAAAGGTTGCAGCTCCCCGGCTGGCCTCTGGTGTTCTGCTTTAACTTGCTGACAAGTCAAGCATCTTGAAACAAAATCCGTAACATCCTTCTTCATTCCTTCCCACCAATAATTATCCTTCAAATCACGATACATTTTGGTGGAACCAGGATGAATACTGTATACTGATCTGTGGGCATCCTCCAAAATCTCACGCCTCAATCCGTCAGAATCTGGCACGCAGAGACGAGTCCTAAAACGTAATACTCCATGATCATCAATCACGAACTCCGTCTCCTTGCCCTGCCTAACATGATCCATAATCTCCATCATGCGAGTATCTGTAAACTGCGCATCTCGAATACGATCCAATAGCTGAGGTCTGGTGCGAACATGTGCTAACTGACCTCCTGCCGACGTAAACTCAAACTGTATACGACTATCACATAAGATCTGCCAGTCTGTAGAAGACTGTCTCTGCAAAATGCTCAAATAAGATAAATTACCTCCAGGCCTCCGACTCAAGGCATCTGCTACCACATTTGCTTTGTCTGGATGGTACAAGATCTCACAGTCGTAATCTTTCACCAGTTCCATCCATCTACGCTGCCTGAGATTCAAATCTTTCTGCTGAAAGATATACTTTAAACTTTTATGATCTGTGAAGATTTGACACGTTTCTCCATATAAGTAATGTCTCCAAATCTTCAATGCGAATACCACAGCAGCCATCTCTAGATCATGAGTCGGGTAGTTTTGTTCATGCCTCTTCAACTGTCGAGAAGCATATGCTATAACCTTGCCGTGTTGCATCAACACACAGCCTAAGCCCACTCTAGAAGCATCGCAATACACGACGGAACCCCCTGACCCGGAAGGTAAAGATAATACAGGTGCAGTCGTCAAACGCGTCTTCAACTGTTGGAAACTCTGCTCACACGCATCTGTCCACTGAAATGGAACTTCCTTCCTAGTCAATCCTGTCAAAGGCGCCGCTATTCGTGAGAAATCCTGTACGAAGCGTCTGTAATAACCTGCCAGACCTAAGAAATTCCGAACCTCTGTAACTGACATAGGCCTGGGCCAGTGTTGTACCGCTTCAATCTTCTTTGGGTCTACGCATATACCTTCTCTTGTAACTATGTGACCCAAGAACTCCACACTATCGAGCCAAAAAGCACACTTAGAAAACTTTGCATATAACTGATGCTCTTTCAAGGTCTGCAACGTGATACGTAAATGCTGCTCGTGCTCCGTCTGACTCTGAGAATATACAAGAATATCATCTATGAATACTATAATAAACCGATCGATAAATGGTCTAAAGATACGGTTCATCATATCCATAAAAGCTGCTGGAGCATTGGTGAGTCCGAACGACATCACCAGAAATTCATAATGCCCATATCTCGTACGAAACGCCGTCTTCGGAATATCGTCCTTCCGAACCCTCAATTGATGATATCCTGACCTCAAGTCAATCTTTGAGAAGAATCCGGCTCCTTGCAACTGATCGAACAGGTCATCTATTCGTGGTAATGGATACCTGTTTCGCACAGTGACGCGATTCAGCTGTCGGTAGTCGATGCACATTCTCATACTACCGTCCTTCTTCTTTACAAATAACACAGGAGCTCCCCACGGTGAAACACTAGGACGAACAAGTCCTCTATCTAACAACTCTTGCAACTGGCCCTTGAGTTCTTTCAATTCCGTCGGTGCCATTCGATAGGGTGGTATAGAAATAGGCCCTGCACCCGGAATCAAGTCAATGCAAAATTCAATATCTCGATCAGGTGGCAATCCTGGTAACTCAGCTGGGAATACCTCAGGAAATTCTCGTATGATCGGGATTTGGTCCAATGGAACTTCAGCGACCCCTACGTCCTGAATAAAAGCCAAGAACCCAAGACAACCCTTCTTCAATAGCCGCCTCGCACCAAAAGCAGAAATCATGTTGACAGGGGTTGACTTGCAATCCCCCTGCACAACAAACACCGGTTCACCAGGAAAACAAAACCTAACCGCTTTTTCCTCTGCAATCTACATAAGCATGACAAGCGGCTAACCAGTCCATCCCAAGAAGTACGTCAAAATCCAACATATCTAAGAGAATCAGATCAACAAGCGAATCTCTATTACCAATACGCACCGAACACGATCTGAATACGTGCCGAGCTATAAAGGAATCTCCAACTGGAGTAATCACTACCAAGGGTAACTCTAATAATGACGACTCCTTCCCCAATAAAAGTGCGAATCGTGAAGATACATAAGAATGTGTAGAACCGGGATCAATAAAACATGTGCTTCTAATGAGCATACTGTAAGAGTACCTGTCACGACTGCATTTGATGCTTGGGCATCCTGTGGAGTCAGCGCAAAAACCCGTGCCTGGCCCCTGCCCGCATCCTGTCGTCCTCTACCTCTATCTCCTCTACCTCTCTGAGCACGTCCTGCATAGCCTCGACCTCGTGGTGCAACTGCCTGGCGTGTAGCGCCAACTGGGGGAGGAAGTAAAGCCATCGGTGTAGGAGATGGAAGGGGTAAAACAGCCTGTGGAGCAATGGTCCCGCCCTGAGATCTACAATCTCGCGCAAAGTGTCCAGGAAGTCCACAACTATAACAAGTAGATGGTGGTCTCTGATCATCAGGATAAGAACTGAACATCTGGCCCTGTGTCCAACCTCATCCAACACTACGGCCTGGAGTATATCTGCCTGGATAGGACCCTCTACCTCGGCTAAACTGTCTATTTGTCGGCACGAATGGTCTACTCCTCTTTGGCTCCGGAACGACTCCTGACTGGCTCAAACGCTCCTCTACTCGTATCGCCGCATCCATGGCCTGTGCATATGTATCAAAATGCTGGGAGCCTATCGCCAGATACAACTGTGTGTCCAAACTCCTTAGGAACCTTTTCACCCGAAGCTCCTCTGTAGGTACTAAGTATGGGGCATATCGCGATAGCTGGGTGAATCGTAAGTCATAATCTGCTACTGACATACTTGCTGATTTCCTCAACGCTTCAAAACTGCTAGCTCTAGCATCCCTCACACTCTGGGGAAGAAATCTTGCAAGAAAGACTGTAGAAAACTCGGTCCACGTCATCGGAGGAAGATTTGTAGCACGCCCTCTCTCCCTCGACTCACACCACTCCTGTGCAAGTCCCTCCAAACGAAAGCTAGTCAGCTCTACTGACCTCGCATCAGAACATCGCAATGATCTGCCAATCCTCGCCATCCTATCAAGGAAAGACTGAGGATCTTCCGCCACATCGGTCCCTGTAAATACCGGGGGTCTCAATCTCATAAACTCTGCAAGTGATACCTCCATCACTCTCGTATCTACTGGTGCTACCGTCTGTGTAGGCTGTACTTCGGACTCTGCTACGGTCGGTGCTGGATCTGATCTCAAAGCTCGAGTGGTCTCAGCTAACTGTCCTACCACTCGCTGTAATCCCAACATACCCTCCTCAATCCTAGTCATACGATCTGGAGGAGGAGGATCAACATGCTCATGCACCGCCGGAACATCCGGTGTACCAGTCGTCGTCACAGGCGGACTCGCCCTAGCTGCATTCCTGGCTGCGGCTCGCCTAGCCCGCGTAGCCATAGCAACTGGAACAAGAAACGAGAGTTGATAAGGTGTGGGAACAGAAGTAATCAATAACGGAGAATCAACGGAAGAATAGATCAAGATAAACATCCTAAGGTTAGTTAGGCTGAATACGATAACGTAAATATGCCGCGGAACATACGTACGGTACTGCATTCGTCCTAATTCACCTACTCCATCAAACCAAAGGTCATCCTAACTCTCAGACTTACATCAACCTATTGAAATCCCTTACTGAATTCCGGAAGGTTATTCCTAAGCTCTGATACCAACTTTGTCACGACCCAAGTTTGGATGTGACCGGCACTTAGATTAGTATCATATCTAAAGATATGCACAAGTCCAAGTAAGCCGAAAACCAAGATCAAATACCTTATTGCGGAATTATTTATAAAAATATAGTTTTTAAGTAAAAATCTCAAGTTATGAAGTTAATTCATTAAACAATTAATAAAGGTTAAGTTTAGTTGCATTCCGAGTTGGAATCAACAATATTAACAATAAACATGAATATAAACATATAGAACATCACTGAATCTCATAAAGAAAGAAGCTATGAAACTGATCAACCGATCTCAACTGTACATATACATACCATCTCTCATTTCTAAGTCAAAATACAAGTCTGATGGAGTCTTTCTAGATACAAAAGTACAAAATGGAAGGTTGCTACACATGTAACCTACCTAGCAAAAGATGGAATACAACCGCAAAAGTGATCCTGCCCCGCAGCTAACCGTCCACTCTATCCCTGCAAGGAACTGTGGCACAACGGGGATGAGTTGCCAACTCAGTGAATACGACTAACATATAACGACGAATAAAGTAAATATGACCATCCTGATAATGAATATGAATCAATATGATATATGAGTATATGTGAAATCCAACAATAAATCTCATTATACTTCTGAAATCACAACTCAATGTAAATCATTTCTCGGTGTCCATCAACGACACAAAACTTTCATTTCTTATAGGCATCATTCCCCGAATGATCCTCTACCCATAATATCGGTCGTTATCCTCTAGATACACGCCGTATTTCTATAACCAACTCCGGTATCGAGTAACCTCGCTAGGCTCCCCCGTCTCAATACGGCTATCCTGCCCCTCGGTCTCGACCGGGTCCACCATGTATCCAACTGTATATCTCCCCCACTCAGTATGGATAACGTAAATCCGCGACCGTATATCTCCCCCACTCGGTCCGGAATAAAACCAAAACAGAAATCATCTCATGGTGGACATGACACATCAATCATGAAAATACTGGATTTATGTAATAGTATTCAAAACTCAAAACCATAAATCCTCAATTCTGCATTTATCTCATATATAGCACTAAAATACGCATGAAGTAACAGGATGTCAATGATGCAATCTACCACTACATTAGATATATGAAATACGATGTCATCTATTTTAACAAATATGATATTTAAGTGTATGTGACATGGCAATATCGACGAGGTGTGTGTAGCATATAAATGTGCACGTGGCATAACTCGTCGATAATTGTGAAGTGTTCTAACAACTAAGCAATATACAAGTATTTTAATGAATGAAATTCTAACATTTAAACATGATGATATAAATATCGCATTAAGTAAAACCACGGGCGAAACACGCCATCTTTACAAAATTCCCCGGTAGATATTTAGTCTACTCACCGGAAAATCGAATCTACTCCGGAATCGCTAATCCTTTCCCTTTCCTCGCGGCTTCCGTACTTCTCGTATCCGCGTCTAAATATACCAAGTTACGTATATAAGCAAAACGACTATTCCGATATAACGGAAATGAAAACACGCTTTCTCACATATACGTTATATATTATCTGATTATATCAAGTTATTAAACCTTAATCTTGCTGGATTTTAGCTTCAATTCTGCACTGTTTCAGAACTTAAAACGCGACATGATTTAGTCGTGTCGTTTTTAACGTTTTACGATTCCTTTTCCGATATATCTTCCCAGATTTTAACTACAGTAAAACTAAGTTAAATCAACAGTACCAAAATGACCTAAATTGTATACTGAACACACCCCAACAGAGCAAACCCCAAAATTTCCCAACAGGGCCGGCGACGCCGGCCATTCTCCTACCGTCGCCGGCCAAAAACCGCCCCCCTGCCTCCGTCTTCCTATGGTTCACTCTAGTTGTTAACTATATCATTTTGACCCTGTTGAATTTATTTAATTAACTTCCAGATCAAAGCAGGTTTTAACAGACTCTAATTTTGCTAAAATACGATATTATGTGACCTATCTAAACTTTAATCAATTGAACTACAGAGCTTATCTCTACTATGTTTAAGAAGTTTACCCTCCTAATTTGCTGTAGGAATAACCCTCCAAAGATCTACAAGCCCCTCCTAGCTTGATGAAGAGCCATCTCCATGATCAAGCTCCTTCTTCTTCTTCCTCCTCTTGTTCTTTCTTGTTCTCTCTTAGTTTTCCTTTTCTTTTGATTTTCTTTTTAGTTTTGATTCTGATTTTTAACTGAAACTGAACTATTTAAGTGAAAGAATGAAGAGATAAGGGAAGGTGGAGGTGTCCTAAGCTAAGGGGTGCATGTTACATGCAAGGAGGAGGTGTAGGTTGAAGGTTACATGAAGCATGAGGTGTTTTTGGTTTATTTCCTATTTTCTTTTGATTTATTTTGAATTTAATTTCAGAACTGAATTGATATACTTTATTCACTTAAACCCTTGATAATACCCTATTTGCATACAACCTAACCTTACAATTTAACCCCTCACAACTTAACTTATTATAAAACACATCTTTTGTTAAAATGAAGCTAAATTTTTCATTAAAACCCTTATAACTTATTTAATTTACATTCAAAAATTCTAATTTAAATTGTATTACATATAACTTATGAAGGTTGACATATTTGATTTTAACCATTTTGTGATTTATCAGCTTATTCTTAATTTAATTAAATTTACTTATTTCTAGCTTTTCCTAAATGTTACAATTTTTCTTTTTATTTATTTTTTTTTCTTCTCTTTTTTTTTACGAGGTCGCGCCCTTTCGGGTTTTCACGAACACTCTCCGGTAGCCCTACCGTTTTTACTCACGGAGCCTTTTCGGGTTTTCATCCGTGCCCTTTTTTGCTTATGGACATACCGTTTTTATATATATTTTTTATTTTTTATTCTTCTCATCAGCCTAAAGATGCTGCGGTAGTAGTTTAAGGACGTTTCGGTTCTCTATTAGTTTAAGGACATTTCGGTCCGGCGTTAGTTTAACGACGTTTCGGTCTGCCATTAGTTTAACTACGTTTCGGTCTATGAGTCCTTCTCCATGAATGAGCATGATGCCCCCGGCGTATCCATCTTTCTCGGAGCGTGCAGTTGTGGCGGGCTCACCTTCCAGTTTTCAGACAGCGCTAACTCGCCCTGTTGGTATTGATCTTCAACCCAGTTTTTGAAGACGTAGCAGTCCTCGATCAGGTGACCTACTGTTTGGTGGTAAGGGCAATAATTAGGATTATTAACATCGCCTGGCCGCAACGGACGTTTTGGACTTGGAAAATTGATGAGTCTGTCACACACTGCTAGCTCGAACAGTCTTCTTGTTTTATTTTGAGGAAAAGAGTAAGGACGTTTCAACTTTTCCTGAAGGGGTTGCTGTTTGTTGTTTCGGCAAACAACCGGTTTAGGGCCACTCGATTGCTGTTGAGTATTGGCTACGAGGGCTGTTTTTCCCTTCTCTTTATCCTTTTTGCTTGATCCTTTGTTTGCGGGACCGAGATTTTTTCCGAATAGCGTGCGATTGTACGGCTGAACGTTCTCACAGCTCCTCAATTCCTTCATTTTTGAAATAGATTCCCTGAGGGAAAGGTTGAGGGTAGCTTCTTCGTCAGAGTCGCTTCCAAAGGTGACAATTTGCGATCCCTTGGAGTCGGTTATATGACAATCGTCGGTGGCTTTTTTGCGCTCATCTATCGCATTTTTTCGACGTCTACGAGCTCCATACTTCGTCCTGTTGAAGTGTTGCTTTTGAGCGACATACCCTTGCCACCAACACTTAAAGGAGTCGCAGTCTTCGGTAGGATGTGTGATCTTCTGATGATATAAGCAGAAGTTAGGATGCATCTCTACTTCACCGAGAGTATTTTCTTCAGAAGGTGGTAGCACCATTCCCGCTGACAGGGCTTTAGCGAACCTTTTCCTCGTCTTGAATTTGTTTTTATCCGCAGCGGATAGCTTTTGATTTGACGGGAGTGCTTCGACTCTTTGGTCTAGTAGTCAGCGTTTGGCTTCTTCCAGTATGGCCATCTCACGCTCTTTATCGGCTTTAACTTTCAAACGAATCTCATTCAGGAAGGCATCGATCAATTCGTCTGACGGCCGCGGAATTTCTGGTTCAGGGTCCGCCCTCGGTTTCTCGGCGCAAGGAGACTCTTTATTATCTGCCAATGAGTGAGAGATCACATGACAAGTTACCCCCGGCGTGTCCGCCTTCTTTAGAGTATGCGGCTGTGGTGGGTTTACCTTCCAGTTTTCAGACAGCGCAAACTTGCCTTGTAGGTAGTGATCCTCGATCCATCCCTTAAAGACAAAACAATCCTCGATTGGGTGACTTACCGTTTGGTGATAAGGGCAGTAATCGGGATTATTGAGATCGCCTGGTCGCAACGGACATTTCGGATTCGGCAGATTGATGAGTCTGTTGCGTACTGCCAGTTCAAACAGTCTTCTCGTTTTATTCTGAAGAAACGAGTAAGGACGTCCTAGTCTCTCCTTGAGGGACGGGCGTTGGATGCGCGTTATTTTGGCGAACGACCGGCTTTGAGTTGCTCGAATGTTGTTTAGCGTTGGCAACGACAGTCGCCTTCCCTTTTCCTTTCTCATTTCGAGAGTCTGGTTTTGGAGGAGACGGTCCGTGGCCCATCTGGTCCATCGGGGCTAATTTGTCGATCAATGCTTGGAAGGTGGTCGGCCTGAAGAACATCATGAATTGTGAGATGGTCGCTTGAGAATCAAGAGTGCCCACGAACATGCCTACCGCAGGTGCCTCTTCTATGCTTTGTTCGCATTTCGATCATAGGTTCCACCATCGTGTTGCGTATTGGACCCACGTTTCGCCTGGCTTTATCCTGGAATTTATCAGTGCTGTTATCGGGGTGCGTTCATTAGCACTCGCGAATCTTTGCGTGAACAGTAACTCCATCTCCGCAAACGTTTTGACAGAGTCATTAGGTAGCTCCGAATACCATTCAAAGGCTGTTTCTGCTAAGCTGCCAACGAATTGGCGAAGCAACAATTTGTCATCGCCTCCAGTGTTGCCGCATAAGGCCCTGAATTGAGCGACATGTTGATGCGGATTCCCTGTCCCTTTATATACGTGGAATTTAGGGATCGTATATCCCGGCGGGTAACTGATTTGGTCATACCAGCCCGGATAGGGTCGTCCAGTTTTAACAGTTTGCCCAGCTGCTTCACTCGCCTGATGAGCTCGTATTTGCTGAGCTATATAGTCATCAAGCGCGGCCTTGGAAATGGTTTCTTCCTTGGCTGCTGAAAGAGCCGGAGGAGGATCAGATGTTTCCCCTCCGTCATTTCCGACAATGACTGGAGGGTCTTCAGCTGGAGGGTCCGGCTATAACATCATCCCTACCATGTCTTGGAAGCGGAGTGCCATTTGTTTTATGTTAGCCGCTTGTTCTGTGGCTTCTGTGTCCTTCTTTTTGAGGATTCTACGTAAGAAGTCAGCATCAGTCTCTTGTTCGTGACGCTGTTCTGATGATACTTCCGAACTTTCTTTCGGTTTGGTAAGTGCAGCCATCACAGTCATCATTTCCTGAAGCTTCTGTTGCTGTTCCCGGGCTTTCGTCACAGATTGGGTGAGCGGTCGGTGACCCGTCGAAGCACGGCTTTCCTCCTTTCCGGAAGCCATATAAACAGTGTGCACCACCATGCCCCCAGACTTGGGGCGTTTGTGTTCGGTGTCTTTGCGATTTTCCAAAGACATAGGGGTTTTTTGCGGCCTCCTTTTTTGAGTGATTGGAGTTGAGGGGGACGTTGTAGTGGGCACCCAAGTAGCTTTTGCTTTTTGTGGTTTAACGAAGTAATCCTTCCCCTGCCGAACCTTCATCGTTTTCTGTCGGCGGAGATGGTTTTCATCAATCATCGACTCTTGGACCTGTCGCCAGACTTTGTAAATTTTAGAGGACAGCCGTTGAGGTGGCTGCTCTAGCTTCTTTTCTGGAGTATTCTCCACAGGTGAAGGAGTTCGTTTCAACATCGTAGTAGGAAAATTTATGCGCACCGTATTCAGCAATTCAAAGCTGTTCCCGGTTGGAACAGCAGCATCGATCCCCACCATCGGAGCTGGTGGCGTAAATCCAGAGGGAGAGTTACCCCCATCCTTTCTTACTCGACGCCAGTGGCGACGTCGGGCGTGTCTTGCGGATGGAGTCACCTCCGTTGTTGGATAAGCTTCTTCATGCCCCCTGCCCTGGGTAGGGGAAGCAGCTTTGAGGACCTCGCCGGGAGCAGCAACCAGAATAGCCAGCCTTGTAAAAACTGACTTCTTGGAAGGAGAAACCCTTCCAATGATTTCGTCCGCTTGAGCCGGGATAGCTATCCGCTTTGGGATGGCAGCTTCGGGTATCGCAGGTTTGTAGACGTTCTGGCCCAGTCCGTTGAAAACTGAGGTATTGAAACTGGGCGACCCGTTGAGAGGGGTCGCAGCAGTGGTAAGCCGATTAAAGACTAACTTCTCCGGGGCTTCTTGCAACGTCATTGTGGCATTGAAGCTCGGCGGTGGGAGCATGGTCCCGAAGAATAACCCAGCGGTGGCCTGAGTTACCTGCTCCACTGGCATCTTGAAAAGGGAGGCCGCTTGGGGCCCATAAGCCACCCCTCCAGCGAGGACGGAGCGAGAGTTGCAGTTGCAGGCAGTGCAGTTTGAAGCCATTGATCTTCAGTTCTCTGCACGGAGGAAGACACCAAATCTTAGTACCTCGAATCCACAGGCAACCACAACAAACCGCGATTTGTTCGCGAACACGACACACAAAGTGTGGAGTGGAAAGAGGAAAAAGGTCCCACCGGGCGTGCCAGAATCTGTTCCCCGCGCGTCGTCGGCCGACGACGCGAGGGGAACAGATTCTGGCACGGAATCTGTTCCCCTCCGAACGGCGGCCGACGACGCGAGGGCGTCTTGCCTGAGATTCGGGGAAGATGCTATTTGGTTTTATCCGTCCACCTCTCCGAAGATGCCAAATTGATTTATGGCACCGTGTATCGAAGGTTTAGACGGATGCGGCCGATGTAGCAGACTTCGTCAGATTCCCCCTCGCTTGAGGGGTTTTTGATTGTGGGGACGCTCTTCCCTGCAGGCGCAAGCCCCTGCAGTTAATTACGCTACCGCATCGCGGTAACAACTTTCTCCTTCTCCAGAATTTCATTTCGTATCGTGTGTGTTTGTTTTATTTGTGGTTGCCCGTGGATTGTATACGGAGAGTGAGTAATGCCGTCGCCCGTAGGACGTAGATTAGTCCAAATCCGTATTTACGTAGATTTGGGTTTGGTGTTTTTAGTTTAAGGATACATTAGCCGTATTGAGGCTAAGATCAACTTAAACATTCGTTAAGGATACGTTGGTCTGATTTGAGACTAAGATCAACTTAACGGGATCGTTTAGATCCGACAAAAGAGCGTTTGGGGACTCTATTGTTCCAGTTTAGGGACGTGGTGGTCCATATTCCATTTTAAGGACGTAGTGGTCCATCGCCAGTTTAGGGACGTAGTGGTCCGTTTTCCAGTTTAGGGACGTGGTGGTCTATGTTCCAGTTTAAGGACGTAGTGGTCTATATTCCAGTTTAAGGACGTAGTGGTCCATCGCCAGTTTAGGGACGTAGTGGTCCATTTTCCAGTTTAGGGACGTGGTGGTCTATGTTCTAGTTTACGGAGGTGATGGTCCATATTCCAGTTTAAGGACGTGGTGGTCTATGTTCCAGTTTAGAGACGTGATGGTCCGTTATTAGTTTAGGGACGTTTCGGTCCAACATTAGTTTAAGGACGTTTCGGTCCACGAGTTTAAGGACCCCGCAGTCCATATCGATATGTGGTCGTCGGGACCCGTCACCTCTCTGACGTCGTTGAAGGATTACAACGATAAGTGTCAGAGGAGCTCGGAGATGTACCCTCGAACCGGATATAAATTGATTTAAGAGAGCAGTTGTGCTCAGTCAATTTAATTTAAGGACTTACAGCCAAAATTGGGCTAAGTCCAGTTGAAAATGTTCACATTTTGTTTGCATTTGGCCTGTTAGGCCTTTGTTTGGGCTTTCCCTTTTTTTTTAGAATAATGCATAGAATTACTTCAGGCCATTTATGCCTATTTTGACTGGGCTCTGCCCTTTTTCATTATAATGCAGAGCATTTGTTTTGGTCCATTGGACATCTCAATTGGGCTCTGCCCTTTAATAATGCATTGCATTTAATACTCTGACAGTGCCCCACATGGCTTGTCAGGTGCTTTGCGCAATTAAAGAGCGCAAGCGCTCATAGAGGTGACACGTGTCACGTTCTGATGAGCTCCAGCGCAACAGCGCAGTGCGCTGTGTCAGTGCGCTACGTTGTTGCACTGCTGACACGTGGCGCTTCCTAGCGGCTTGCGTAATAGCGCAGTTTTGGCAAGTGCTGGGCACTGTTCTTATTCTTTTGGATTAATTTGAGATCAAAGAAAACAAGTTTTTTCTTGTTTTTTTTTTTTAAAGAACCAGTGGTTCATATAAGGTGCAAGGTATTGTTATCCAGAAAATCTTTTAGATTCAGAACCAATGGTTCGTAAAAAGAAGTGCAAGGCACTGTTTATTATTTTTTTCTTCTTCTTTTCATTAGAGATCCTTGATCTTGTTCTCAGATCAATGATCTGTTCATAAGAGAATTTTCTTTTTTTCTAAAGGTTTTTACCTTTTTCTTTGTTCTTGAGGATTTCTCTCCAATTCTTCAGAGTCTTCTCTGTTTAATTTTTCGCAAGATGTTCCCTCCTTTGAATTGAGGTCTGGGGTCCTTTTTATAGTGCCCATAAATTAGTTAAATTTGTTAAAGAGATCTTTCTCTGAGTGATTTGGGGAATTTTCCCCACCGTTGGATCTTTGATCCAAAGGCCTCTGTTTTACAGAAGAAAATCTTTTTGTTTTAACAAGAACAGAAAAGATTTCTTTAAAATTTCAATTCTGTTTTGCGCAAACGCCCCAGCGCTCGACACGTGCCGCGCAACGCAGCATTTGCGCAGCTGTGCTTGCGCAACTGCGCAGACACGTGTCGTGCAGCGCAGCGCTTGCGCAGCAGTGCTTGCGCAACTGCGCAGACACGTGTCACGCACCGCAGCGCTTGCGCAGTTGTGCTTGCGCAACTGCGCAGACACGTGTCACGCAGCGCAGCGTTTGCGCAACTGAAATGTTGCTTCCTTTACTTTTTGTTTTAAAAGAGCCTTGCTCTGATTGGATGCACTACCTCGGGCGCTGTGCTGACGCATCAACTTCTGATACGTGGCGCATTGCGCGCAGCGCACGGGATTTGAAGCGTTGCTTCAAAATTTGAATTTTGGAAATTCAAACAGAGCCTTGCTCTGATTGGAGGAAACAGGGCCGTCGGAGGCCTGCTAAGAATAACCGGGCAGTGAAGCTGCGCAGTCGCCTCTTGGCGAGGGCTTTGATCCCTGGCGTTGCGAGTAGGGAAGCTACCGGCCAGGGATAGCCGAGCGGGTAAGATGCTCGGCTGCCTCTATGGAGGACTTTGATCCTTAGCGTTGGACGGGCCGTAGGAGGCCTGCTAAGGATAGCCGGGAAATGAAGCTATGCGGTTGCCTCTTGGCGAGGGCTTTGATCCCCGGCGTTGCGTGTAGGGAAGCTACCGGCCAAGGATAGCCGAGCATGGTAGATTCTTGGCTGGTTCTTCATGAGGTTTCGCCCGACCACCTCGTCGCAGGTATGGGGAACAGGAACGGTCGCGGCGACCGTGCGCGCAGCACGCGCATTGAATGTGTGGGGAGGCGAAGCGCCAGAGTCGCGTCGTTTTGATTCCGCCATAGAAGGCTCAATGATCGTCGCGTGGCAGCGACTTTGTGGGCGAAAACGGGCGATTGTTGGGTTCCGTTGGGGCGCAGTGGGCTATATAAAGCCGAGGGAGTGCTGGTCCTTCCTTTCTTCACAAACAGATCGTTGAGAATGGAAGACTTCCCCTTTACCATCCACGAAATCATCCACTTCGAAGAAGTATACCTCTACGACCAGAACTGCGCTGAGGACACGGTTCAGTTGGTCTATGGGAGCATCGAAGACCATGTTTCCCCCAATCAGAGCTAAGCTTTGTTCAAAATTCAAATATTGAAATGAAGCAACGCTTCAGATGCAGCGTCAAGTGCGCTGCGCCCTAAGCAGCGCACCACGTGCAAAGCATGGGTGCGCTAGCGCTAAGTGCGCTGCGTCCTAAGCAGCACACCACGTGCAAAGCATGGGTGCGCTAGCGCTAAGTGCGCTGCACCCTAAGCAGCGCACCACGTGCAAAGCACGGGTGCGCCAGTGCTGGAACTAAAAGCTCCCCACCGTCAGATCAAAGATCCAATAATAATGATAAATCATTAATCAATCAGAATTAAATTCTGTGAAGGGAAGATTTCTCAAAATCTTTCCAAATAACAAAATTGTGCTCTGTAAATCATAGCACCGTTGGATCAATGATCCAATGGTGATTAAAAATCACCAAAATACAGAATAAATTCTGCATGGAAAAGATTTATCAATCTTGTTAAAAACAAGAAGATTGCCTTCTGTAAATCAGAAGCCCTTGGATCAAAGATCCAACGATGGGAAATTCCCCAAATCAATTGGAGAAAAGATCTCATTAACTGATTGAACTGATCAGCTTTCCCTATATAAAATCCCCAAGACTTCAAGTCTGGGAGATATACAGCGACAGAAAAAGAGAGAACTCCCCATAAACTTTGAGAAATTCAAAGACAAAGAGCAAGCTTTCAGAAGAAGAAAACTTTCTTCAAGGTAAAAAGAAAAAAAGAACAGAGAGATGAAATCATCTCAAAGAAGAATTTACTTCTTTTTCTAAGATCATAGATTTACAAGACCAAGGTCTTTTAAAGAAAAGAGATCGAAAGATCTCATCATAAAAAGAAGAACATAATTTTTCTCACAGATCATAGATCTATAAGACAAATTGACTTTCAGAGATCATTTTATCATAAGAGGGGAGAATAATTTAATTCTCTTAGGATCAAAGATCCATAAAGGCAAAGCTTTTTAATAAAATAAGAGATTAAAAACATCTCCTACAAAATAAGAACTTTTGTTCTTAGAATCTTGAGACAAAGTCCCTTATATATACGAGAATTTATTTCTCAGATCATAAAATTGATCAGATGCGCTTTGCGCCCTTGAACTGCGCTTCTGCGCTCTTGGACTGGCGCTCGGCGCCAAGCGCGCCACGTGTCCCTCACGTGTGCGCCACTTAACAGTTAGCGCTTTGCGCTCTTAAAATAGCGCACTACGCTCATGGGCTGGCGCTCAGCGCCAAGCGCACCACGTGTCAATCACGTGTGCGCCACTGAACTACTAGTGCTCTGCGCTCCTAAATTGGCGCAATGCGCCCATCATCTGGCGCTTAGCGCCAAGAACGACACGTGTCCCTCACGTGTGCGCTACTCGGCAGAAGCGCACTGCACTCTTTGACTGGCGCAAAGCGCCAAGCGCGCCACGTGTTGCGCTGATAGAACATAAATTGTTCTTTAATAAGCCCAGGGCTATGAGGAATGCTCAGCATTCAGTAAAAGACAAAAACACTGTTAGGGCCAAGCCGAAATAAAGGCTCAACGACCCAAAATAAAATGTTAAACATTTTAACTTGATTGGACTTAGCCCAAGACTGGACATAAGTCCTCAACTCAGATTTAACTGAGCCCATGTGCTTATAATCTAATTAATTGATCTTAGTCCCAAATTGGACTACAGATTTCCCAATCAACATTGGTTCAAGGGTACATCTCTTTACTCCTCTGATATTTGTCGTTGTAATCCTTCAACGTCTTCAGAGAGGTGACGGGTCCCGATAAACATGCATTTTATAGACTATGACGTCTTTAAACTGGACTGTGGGGTCCTTAAGCCCACGGACTATGATGTCCTTAACCTCGGACTGTGGGGTCCTTTTAAACCCATGGACCGAGATGTCCTTAAACTAACATTTGACCGAGATGTCCTTAAACTAACATTTGACCGAGATGTCCTTAAACTAACATTAGACCGTAACGTCCTTAAACTAATTATGGACCGTAATGTCCTTAAACTAACATTGGACCACCATGTCCTTAAACTGGCAATCGACCGTAATGTCCCTAAACTAAACAATAGAGTCCAAATGCTCTTTGTTGGATCTAAATGATCCCGTTAAGTTGATCTTAGTTTAAAATTAGACTAACGTATCCTTAACAAACGTTTAAGTTGATCTTAGTCTTAAATAAGACTAACGTATCCTTAAACCCAAACCCCCAAACCCAAATCTAAGAAGATACGGATTTTTACTAATCCACGCCCTACGGGCGACAACATAAATTAGTCTCCGTATACAATCCACGGGCAACCAAAAACAAAACGAATACACATGACACAAGGTGACCATCTGGAGAAGGAGAAAGTTTTTACCGCGATGCGGTAGCGTAATTAACTACAGGGGCTTGTGCCTGCAGGGAAGAGCGTCCCCACAATCAAAAACCCCTCAACAAGGGGGAATCTGACGAAGTCTGCTACATCGGCCACATCCGTTTAAACCTTCGATACATGGTGTTATAAATCAACTTGGCATCTTCGGAGAGGTGGACGGATTGCACCAATTAGCATCTGCCCCGAAATTCAGGCAAGACGGACCTGCGCGGTCGCGTCTCCGTGTTTCGGCTGGGAACAGATTCTGGCACGCCCGGTGGGACCTTTTCCTCTTTCCACTCCACACTTCGTGTGTCGTGTTCGTGAACGAATCGCGGTTTGATATGGTTGCCCTTGGGTTCGAGGTACTAAGATTTGGTTTTGCTCCCGTGCAGAAAACATAAAATCAATGGCCTCTAACTGCTCCAGCTGCAACTGCAACTCCCGTTCCGCCTCATCTGGAGGTATAACCTATAGGCCATAAGCGGCCTTCCTGTTCAAGATGCCAGTAGAGCAAGTAACTCAGGCCACCACTGTGTTGTTCTTTGGGACTATGATCCCACAGATTAGCTTCAATGCCCCGCTGTTGTCGCAAGAAGCCCCAAAGAAGTCGGTCTTTGATAGAATTACCACTGTCGTGGCCCCTCTCAACGGGTCGCCCAAACTCAATGCCTCGGTTTTCAACAGACTGGGCTAGAACGCCAACAAGCCCGCGATACCTGAAGCAGTCATCCCAAAGCGGATAGCCATCCCGGCTCAAGCAGACGAAATCATCGGAGAGGCTTCTTCTTCCAAGAAGTCAGTCTTCACAAGGCTAGCCATTCCGACTCCCGCTCCAGGCGAAGTCCTCGAAGCTGCTTCCCCTGCCCAGAGGTCTGTCTTTGACAGATTGGGCATTGCTTCTCAACGGACATCGGTCTTTAAGAGGCTGACGCCGGCAACAACCCTTCGCCAAAACAGGGGGCATGATGAAGTCACCCCTACAGCTGAGACAATCCCATATGCACGACATGCTCGCCGTCATTACTGGCACCGAGTAAGGAAGACTGGGGGCAGCTCCCCTTCTGGACTGACCCCGCCAGCTCCCATGGTAGAAATCGATGCTGCTGTTCTGACTGGGAACGGCTTCAAACCGCTTAGGAGGGTCCGTAAGAACTCTACAACTGCCATGCTGAAAAGATCTCCTCCACCTGTGGAGAAGGCTACAGAAAAGAAGCCGGAGCGGCCCCCTCAGCGGCTTTCCTCCAAAATTTACAAAGTCTGGCGACATGTCCAAGAATCGGTGATTGACCAAGACTACTCTCGCCGACCAAAGAAGATTAAAGCTCGGCAAGAAAAGAGCCATCCCGTGGTTCCACAAAAGACATCATCTGTCTGGGTGCCCGCTGCAACGACCCCTTCAATTTCAACCGCTCACAAGAGAAGGAGGCCGGAGAAAGCCCCTGTGACCGCGGCGAACTGCAAGGACACCGAATATAAACGCCCCAAGTCTGGGGCCATGATGGTGCATACTGTTTATATGGATTCCGGAAAAGAGGAAAGCCGTGCTTTTACGGGTCATCGACCGCTTACCCGATCGATAACGAAGGCTCAGGAACAACAGCAGCAGAAACTTCAGGAGTTGCTGACTGCAATGGCCGCACTCATTGGGTCGAAAGAAAATCCAGGGACCTCAGAGCAGCGTCAAGAACAAGAAACTGATGCTGAATTCCTTCGAAGAATGCTCGAGAGGAAAGAAAAAGAAGCCGCGGAACAGGTGGCTAACATAAAACGAATGGCTCTTTTGTTCCAAGATATGGATGGGATGATGTTACAGCCGGAACCTCCAGCCGAAGACCCCCCGATTATCATTGAAGATGATAGAGGGGAGACATCGAACCCTCCTCCGGCTCTTTCAGCAGCCAAGGAGGAGACCATCTCCAAGGCCGCTCTGGATGATTACATTGCTCAGCAAATACGAGCTCACCAGGCGAATGAAATGGCTGGGAAGATCGTTAAGACTGGACGACCCTACCTGGGCTGGTATGACCAAATAAGGTACCCGCCGGGATATACGATCCCTAAATTCCACGTATATAAGGGGATGGGAAATCCGCATCAGCACGTCGCTCAATTTAGAGCCTTGTGCGGTAATACTGGAGGTAATGATAAACTACTGCTCCGCCAGTTTGTTGGCAGCTTGTCAGAGACGACATTTGAGTGGTATTCCGAGCTCCCGAATGACTCCGTTAAGACGTTTGCAGAGATGGAGTTTCTCTTTACACAGAGGTTCGCGAGCACTAACGAGCGCACCCCGATCACCGCGTTGATTAACGCCAGGGTAAAGCCAGGCAAAACGTGAGTGCAATACGCAATACGGTGGCGGAACTTATGGTCGAAGTGCAAACAGCGCATCGAAGAAGCGTCTGCAGTAGACATGTTTGTGGGCACTCTTGACCCTCAAGCGACCATCTCCCAATTCATGATGTTTTTCAAGCCGACCACGTTCTAGTCCTTGATTGATAAGCTGGCCCAAATGGATCAGATGGGTCACAGGCCTTCCTCTTCGAAGCCGGAGCCGCGAAATGAAAAAGGGAAAGGGAAAGCGACCTTCATTGCCAATGCTCAACAGCAGCCCGATGGTCCAAAATTAACGGATCGCCTAGACGATAGACGGCGATACTATAATGAGAAAATAAAGCGCCCTTATTCGTTTCCCTGAGACAAAACGAGGAGATTGTTCGAGCTAGCGGTGCGCAACAGGCTCATTAGTTTGCCGAATCCAAAACGCCCATTGCAACCCGGTGAGGCTAATAGCCCCAATTATTGCCCCTACCATCAAACGGTAAGCCATCCAATTGAAGATTGCTTCGTCTTTAAAGGCTGGATCGAAGACCAATACCAACAGGGCAAGTTTGCACTGTCCGAGAATTGGAAAGTAAACCCGCCCCAGACACACGCTCTCAAAAAGACGGACACACCGGGGGCATCATGCTCTTTTATAGAAGAAGCTCCATGGGAGGTCGTTCTTTCAGCCCAGACGAAAAGAATGCTGAAGGATCTCCAAATATGCCCGGCGATTAGGTGGAAAAATCCACTGGAACCCGAGATCATCGGGGGAATACTGAAGCCGCGCCCAACTCCAAAAATTGGTAGTGATAGTCAAAGCGCCCACAACAGGCCATCAAAGTCTTCGAAGAAGAAGAAGAAGAAGACCAAAAAGCCCATGAAGCATGGTGACAAGTGCACGGACTTGCAAAAACAGATTGACGCACTGGAAGAATATAACCAGAAGTCGCGAACTCCAGTCACACTCCAAGAATTTCTCAGCCACGTCCTTGAGGATAGAGACGATGAAAATGGAGAAGACTCGTCGGATGAGCCTGAAAATTATGTGGCAAGCTGCCATGTGATCTCTCACTCGTCGATAGACGATGAAGGGGCTCCTTACGCGGAGAAACTGGGGGCAGATCCTGAGCCTGAACTTCCAGGACCATCAGATGAAATGATTGATGCATTCCTAAACGAAGCTCTTTTGAAAAGCAAAGCTGATCGGGAGCGCGAAATGGCCATATTTGAAAAGGCCAAACGGTGGCGACTGGAAGAAAGGGTCAAAACACTCCCACCAGATCAAAGTGCATCCTTCGCCAATAAAAGCAGGTTCAAAACGAGGAAAAGGTTCGCCAAAGCCATATCGATGGGAATGAAGCTGCCACCCTCTGAAGGAAACACTCCTGATGAAGCGGATATACATCCTAGCTACTGCTTATATCATCGAAGGATTGAGCACCCCACCGAAGAGTGCAACGCTTTTAGAAACTGGTGGCAGGGATATGTTGCTCACCGACAACATTTCAAGCGGATGAAATGCAAAACTCTTCGGGAGCAAAGAAATACGACCGAGGAGCACAAAAGAACTACCGGCAACTGTCACATGGTCGACGTTAGGGGATCGCAAGTTCTCACCTTCGGGAGCGATTCTGATGAAGAGATAGCCCTTGGCCCTCTCTTCAAAGAACCCACATACAAAACGGAATAAATGAAGACCTGTAAGAACATTCAGCTGCGTAATTGTACGCTGCCCGAAAAGAATCTCGGGGCCGCGAACAGTGGGTTGAATAGAAAAGATAAGGGGAAAGAAAAGATCCCTGAGAACATCCCCCTAGATGATCAAATCGTCAAAGAGCTGACAGCCAAGGACCCGCCAAAGAAAAACAAGGTGGATTACAACGTTCTGGCACACTTAAGGAAGCTACCTTCGCAGCTAAGCATTCTCGATGCCCTCTTGTTATCAAAAGAAACAAGAGATTCTTTGGTCAAGGCACTACAAGAGCCTGAGCAATTCCAAGCTTTCATCGCCGAAGAAAAAATGAAGGACGAGCTGGAAGAAGTGCGCACAGCCGATATCACCTTCGGCGATGAAGATCTCCTTCTCGGGACGTCTGAGCATAACGTCCCCTTTATGTCTCCGGATACTGTCATGATATCAAGATAGGAAAAATCCTGGTTGACAATAGGTTCTCCGTTAACCTCCTCAATGTAAGAGTGTTGAAGGAAATCTGCATGAGCGTTCAACACCTCGCTCGGGATAAGATCGCTATCTCCGGGTTTGACTCCCAGTCGTCACGGACGCTCGGGTCTGTGATACTGACGCTGCGCTTTGGGTTGCTAGTCACTGATATCAAGTTTCACGTCATTGACGCTAAGCATGCTATAACGCTTTGCTCGGACGGCCTTGGTTACACGAGTACAACATTATCCCTTATACACAACATCAGTGTATGAAGTACTTCAAAGATGGTCTCGAATACACTGTGATAGGGGAACTAACCCCATTCTCTGTGAACGAAGTCCTCAAATATGAGGATGCCAAGTACTTCCTGCCAGATTTAGAAGACACAGAAAGATGTCGCAAACCGGAGGACAAGAACAAAGCTATCACCACTATTCCAGTTTTCGGGAGTGATACCGAGGAGGAAGAAGAAATAGTTTATTCAGGGCCACCCCGATGCAACAAGCCGGGACCGTCCATCCCTATTCTGGTCTTCGGCTACGACTCGGAAGATGAGGTCAATGCCGTATTCTCTGCTCGACCATCGATACAAGCCTACGCTGATGAAGATCAAAGTTTGCAAGTTGCCATGGTTCCGCAAGAGCACTACAAAGAGCTCGATGCACTTGATACCTATAGTGTGCAAGAATTGCAGACATTCTATGTCCCTCCCAGGCGAAGAGATGAAAAGGCGATCCTATTCTACCGATCCGGGGAAACCAAAAGGGAGAAAGAAATTTGGCATGGTGCCGATTCTGCACTTGACAGACTCCAGCCCATCTGTCTGCCCAGATACTACACAGAAGGATTAAAGAGGCTGTTGAGACACCAAGGCGTTCCCTTCAAACAGACTGCTCGACAAGCCTAGTTCTATAACAGGATCTAGAACATCCCCAGAATTCAACGAAAGTTGCCCAACGGGAGAATGGAAGCGATCGGGCTTGGATATGTTCAATCCAAGAAACGAGAGCGATTTCACGGCTGCTACGTCATACATGACTTTGATGAAGAAGGAGATTCTTTGTGGGAAGATGTTAACCCTGAACCAAAAAGAGGTCCCGCCTTGAAAGTGCCAAGTCCGTCGTTCGATGAACAGATGGACAAGCTAATAAGGGAAGCGGGTCAAAAGGTCCGAGACGACCATAATCGCGAAATGGCCATCTACGAGAAAGCCAGGATGCAGCGCCTCCTTCAGCAATCTACAAAGAATGATGATGCCCTTCATCGCCAACCCGTCACAAAGAAGACTCAACGCAGAGGCAAAAATAAACCCAAGAACGGAAAAAGCGTTCAATAGAGACAAAGCGGATTTAAGAAACCACGCGATCGAGAATCGAGCAACCAGGATTCGTCTCTTATAAAGAAGATGGGTCGAGCGTATTCTTTTTCCCAAGACAAGACAAGGAAGATACTTGATCTTGCCATAAAACATCAAATGATTACCCTCCCGAAGTCCAAACACCCCGAGCAAGCAGGCGAGGTCTCTCACCCGGACTATTGCTCCTATCACCGAGCGATAGGACATCCTCTCAAAGACTGCTTCACATTCAAAAACTGGGTAGAAAACCAGTATCAACAAAGCAGTTAGAGGGTAACCCCGCCGCAGAAGCATAAACCCAAAGCCACGAGAGTAGAACCGGATCAACATCGGTCTTGGAAGCGATCTCGCACCTGTCATGTGATAACGATGTCAGGAGAAGGAATATGCGAAGATATAGTTGATCTCCCCTGGTGCTTCGAAAACGATGATGACGAGGTGATCTCCGAGTTCCCACCGGCGCCAAAAGAGCTGGAAGACGGGATACATACTACTGCAGATAACCTCAGAAAGATCGACTTGGGGACGGCAAACGACCCGCGGCCGACGTTCGTCAGTGAGTTGTTGTCTGAAGAAAAGGTGGCTACGCTCTGGGACGTGCTCATGCATTATAAAGACTGTTTTGCATGGAACTATTCCGAGATGCCGGGATTAAATCCGGAGATTGCCGTCCACAAATTGGCGATATCTCCGAACGTCAAGCCAGTCAAACAAGCACCGAGAAGAATGCGGCTCGAGCTTGAGATGAGCATCAATTTCGAGGTCAAGAAGCTAATCGACTCCGGCTTTATCTAAGAGGTTCAGTACCCTGACTGGATTGCCAACATTGTCCCAGTGATGAAGAAAAATGGGACAGTGCGCATCTGCGTGGAATTTCGGGATCTCAATAAAGCTTGCCCGAAGGACGACTTTCCAGTACCGGTCACGGAGCTGATGATAGATAATACGTCCATGCACGAAATCTTCTCCTTCATGGACAGCTCATCAGGATACAATCAGATAAAGATGCATCCCGAGGACAAGAAGCATACCGCTTTCCGGATCTCTTTGGGCATATTTTGCTACAAGGTGATGCATTTCGGTCTAAAGAACGCCGGTGCCACCTATCAGAGGGCCATGACGAAGATCTTCGATGACCTCATACATGAAATCGTCGAATGCTATATCGACGACCTCGTGGTTAAAAGCAAATCGTATGAGGAACATTTAAAGCATCTGAAGATCGTGTTTCAGCGCCTTCGGAAATACAACTTGAAGATGAACCCTCTCAAGTGTGCGTTCGGAGTTTCTCGGGCAAATTCCTAAGATTCGTCGTTCGACACCGAGGTATCGAGATAGACCCGTCGAAGATCAAGGCGATCATGGAAATGCCTCCGCCAGGGACTCTCAAACAACTGTGGTCTCTCCAAGGAAAGCTCGCGTATATCCAGCGATTTATAGCCAATCTCTCAGGCAAGTGTCGCCCCTACAGTCACTTGATGAAGAAGGGAACCCCATTCGTCTGGGATCACAAATGCCAAGGCGCACTGGACGAAATCAAGCAATACCTACAGAATCCTCCGGTACTAACCACTCCAGTCAGGGGGAAATCCCTCATTCTATATACAACTGCCCTCGAAGGTTCTTTAGGCGCGCTGTGGGCACAAGAAAACGACCAAGGGAAAGAGAGAGCCCTCTACTACTTAAGTCGAGTTCTACTAGGGGCAGAAAGCAATAACTCCCCCATCGAAAAACACTGCCTGGCGTTGATCTTTGTGATAACGAAGCTCAGACACTACGCGTTGGCACATGAGGTCCATCTCATATCAAAGGTGGATCCTCTCAAATATTTGATGTCAAAGGCCATATTGACGGGACGACTCGCTAAATGGGCCCTGCTCTTGATGGGGTTCTCGATAAATTATCGACCTCTCAAAGCAGTGAAAGGCCAGGCCATCGCTGACTTCCTCGCTGAGCATCCGATGCCTGTTGATTCTCCTTTAAACTGCGAATTGCTAGACGAGCACGCGTTTGACACAATCGACAGCGAGAAAGGAGAGATTGACACCCGATGGGAACTCTACTTCGATGGGGCATCTTCCATGAAGAAGCGGAAGCAAAGCACCCCCATAATCAAATCCGGGGTAGGCCTTATCTTTATAACTCCACAAAGGGGGATAATGTGCTTCGCCTTCTCCTTAACAGAGCCGAGGACGAACAATGAAGCCGAATACGAAGCTTTGATAGCAGGTTTTGAGATCGCTGTCGATATAGGAATCGAAAACCTCCTCATATACGGAGACTCCCAATTAATCGTTAGTCAAGTAAACGGCGACTATCAAACATGCAAAACAGAGTTAGTGAAATATGGCGAGAGAGTGCAGCAGCTGCTGACTCAAATCCCTGCCTATGCCCTGGAAAGCATATCGCGTGCGGAAAATAGCAAAGCGGATGCGTTAGCCAAACTCGCTAAAGAACTGGCTGACGAAAACCTCGATGATGTAAGGATCGTGGTACAAAGCCATCGGGTTCTTGCACCGGTAGAAATATCTCCGGAGTCGTCCGAAGAAAAGGGAGCTACCGAGCAAACGGCCCTACAAATAAAAGACCAGGAAAAGGCTATGGATTGGAGAGAAGTCTTTATAGACTACTTCAAATCCTGTCGAACACCTGAAGATGCGTCGTCAAAACATCAGCTCATGAAACGAGCTCTATCTTTCGCCTTTGTCAATGATACTCTGTATAAGAGATCATTTGATTCTCTATGGCTAAGATGCCTGGGACCTGAAGAAGTAAGGAGAGTCGTCCAAGAAACTCACGACGGACTCTGCGGTTCTCACCAAGCCAGGCCGAAGATGAAACTGAAGATCAAAAGGATGGGCTACTATTGTCCCACGATGATCCAAGACTGCCTCGAATACGCGAAGCAGTGCCACTCGTGCCAGATTCACGGGGACTTTATCCACCAACATCCAAATCCACTACATCCAACGGTGGCTAGCTGGCCATTCGAAATATGGGGAACTGATATAATCGGACCCATTGAGACAGCATCGTCCAGGGGACACCGGTTCATATTGGCGACAACCAATTAATTTTCTAAGTAGGCAGAAGCGGTACCGCTGAGGGAAGTGAAGATGGAGAATATCCTCCATTTCTTCAAGACACACGTCATCTATCGGTTCGGCACCCCGCGACGGATTATCTCCGATAACGGACTAGCCTACAGAAGCCACAAGATCAGCCGCTTCGCACAACAACATAATATAGACTGGAGATACTCTTCGGTCTATAATCCCCGAGCTAATGGTCTAGCTGAGGCTTTCAACAAAACCTTGACGAAGATCGTGAAAAAGACAGTGTCTCGAAATAAGAGGGACTGGCACGAGAGACTGCACGAAGCTCTCTGGGCGTATCGAACTACGTTCAGAATGACCACAAACACAACGCCGTATGCATTGGTATTTGGCCCAGAAGCGGTACTCCCCCTCGAGATAGAGTTACCCTCTCTACGAGTGGCAGTTCACTACGAGCTAACAAATGAAGAAAATGCTTACCTTCGGCTTGAGGAGCTTGATGCCCTTGATGAAACCCGGCTCATGGCGCAACAAAATCTGGAAGCCTATAAAGAAAAGATGACGCGCTTATATGAGAGATTAACTAAATATTCCGCCAAGGCGAACTCGTGCTAGTGGTCAAAAGACCCATGATCCCCAATCGTGCCAAGCGGGGGAAATTAGAGACGAATTATGAAGGCCCGTATATCATAGACAATGTCTACCAAGGTGGAGCCTATCTACTCATGGACATGCATGGCGAAAGACCTTTCAGGCCAATAAACGGTCGCTTTCTAAAAAGATACTACGCCTGACGAGTCACGGCCTAGGTCAACGATAGATGACGACGCCTATGTCCGCTCGCTATCTTCCTAAGCCCAAGCTCTATAAGTAGTAGCCGGCTACGGACCAAAACGTCCTTAAACTAACGACGGACCGAAACGTCTTTAAACTAACGACGGACCGAAAATTCCTTAAACTAACGACGGACCGAAACGTTCTTAAACTAACGACGGACCGAAACGTCCTTAAACTAACATTGGACCGAAATGTCCTAAAACTAACAACTGACCGAAACGTTCTTAAACTAACGATGGACCACTATGTCCTAAAACTGGCTGTTGACCGAGACGTCGATAAACTACTTCGGACCGCAGCATCCTGAGGCTGACAAAAAAAAAGGTATGTCCATAAGCAAAATGGGCACGGATGAAAACCCGAAAGGGCTCCGTGAGTAAAAAAAGCAGAGCTACCGGAGAGTTTTGTGAAAACCCGAAAGGGAGCAATCTCGTTAAAAGACGCTTGTAAGGTCCTCTCAACCGTGTAAGGAGAAACCACCTGCGTGAGATCCTTACGACTCACAAGGGAGCAACACACTTTGGGATCCCCACGATTCCTAAGGAGAAATTACACTTACGAGATCGTCACGACTCGTAAGGAGAATTCCCTTTTGGGACCCTCACGGCGCACAGGGTTTAAAAGCCTTAAGCTACAGGGATCTGAACCTGTTCTTAAGCCATCACAATCTCCAATGTGGCCCTACAAGCGGTTCAGTATTGACCCTTGTATACAATCCACGTGCGCGAATAAACGTTTCCCTAACAAAGTCCTACCCGCTACTAGGGATATGTTTACACGGTGAACAACCCTTGTAAGTCCTCTCGACTTATAAGGAGAAAACACTCTTGTAAGATCCTTACGACTTACAAGAAGCCATATATTTGGGAATCCTCATGATTCCTAAGGAGAAATCGCGCTTACGAGATCCTCACGACTCATAGGAAGAAATACCTTCATGAGACCCTTACGGCTCATGAAGTCAAAAGCCTTAGTCGACAGGATCCTAACCCTATTTACTAAGCCACCTTTGTTGGACATCGACAAAAGGCAAATGATGATTCGCTCCTGGCAATATCTCAGTTGTAGCGATGCTGATGCCGAAATCGGTGTCCAAAATCGCAGCGAAAACACAGCAAGCCACAAATGTGTATGAAATAGCCGAAATGATGAGGCAACTTGCAACAAAATCAGCAAGTAAAAATATATGCATACAAAATAGCCGAAATGGTTGGGCAACTCGCAATAAAAAGCAGCGAGTAAATAAAACAAATAGCCAAAATGGTTGGGCAACTCACAATAAAAAGCAGCAAGTAAATAAAACAAATAGCCGAAATGATTGGGCAACGCGAAAAAATAGCCGAAATGATTGGGCAATCGCGACTTTTGCGATATAAAAACTGAAATGATAGAGCATCGCGGAACGAAAAATATATAAAATGAAACTTTTTGCCCTACAGGTGAGATCACATCGATCCCTGTATACAATACAGGGGCACAAAAAAAGAAGGAAACACACCTTCCCCCTAGGCTCCATCTGAAAGAGAGCCAAGTCCCGACGGTTCACAGACAGCCTGGAGATCATCTCAACATTCGTCTCATTTCAACAGACGAAACATCAAGCAAAGCAGAATCACGGCAATTCCCAGTTCCATGACTCGACGGTGCACAGACAACCGAGAGTCAACCCCCAACTCCGTGAAATGCGGATGAAGTCAACTCCTGATTCCGTGAAATGTGGATGAAGTCAACTCCTGACTCCGTGAAGAGCGGATAAAGTCAACCTCTCCTGGTCTGTGGAACACGGCTAATGTCAATCCTGACCTCGTGGGAAGCGTCCAGAGCAAATCCCGGTCTACCGGAACACGGCCTATGTCAATCCTGACCCCGTGGGAAGCGTCCAGAGCGGAACCTAGTCTAGTGGAACACGGCCTATGTCAATACTGACCCCGTAGGAAGCATCCAGAGCAAATCCTGGTCTAGTAGGACACGGCCTATGTCAATCCTGACCCCGTGGGAAGCGTCCAGAGCGGAACCTGGTCCTAGCGAAACACGGCTATGTCAATCCTGACCCCGTGGGAAGCGTCCAGAGCGGAACCTGGTCTAGTGGAACACGGCCTATGTCAATCCTGACCCCGTGGGAAGCATCCATAGAAAATCCTGGTCTAGTGGAACACGGCCTATGTCAATCCTGACTCCGTGGGAAGCGACCAGAGCGGAACCTAGTCCTTGCAGAACACAGCTATGTCAATCCTGATCCCGTGGGAAGCATCCAGAGCAAATCCTGGTCTAGTGGAACACGGCCTATGTCAATCCTGACCCCGTAGGAAGCTTCCAGAGCGGAACCTGGTCCTTGTGGAACACGGCTATGTCAATCCTGATCCCGTGGGAAGCATCCAGAGCAAATCCTGGTCTAGTGGAACACGGCCTATGTCAATCCTGACTCCGTGGGAAGCATCCAGAGCGGATTCTGGTCCTTGCGGAACACGGCAATGTCAATCCTGACCCTGTGGGAAGCGTCCAGAGCAAATCCTGGTCTAGTGGAACATGACCTATGTCAATCCTGACGCCGTGGGAAGCATCCAGAGAAAATCCGGGTCTAGTGGAACACGACCTATGTCAATCCTGACCCCGTGGGAAGCGTCCAGAGCAGAACCTGGTCCTTGCGGAACACGGCTATGTCAATCCTGACCCTGTAGGAAGCATCCAGAGCAAATCCTAGTCTAGTAAAACACGGCCCATGTCAATCCTGACCCGTGGGAAGCATCCAGAGCTGAACCTGGTCCTTGCGGAACACAGCTATGTCAATCCTGACCCCGTGGGAAGCATCCAAAGCAAATCCTAGTCCTTGCGGAACACGGCTTATGTCAATACTGACCCCGTGGGAAGCGTCCAGAGCGAAACCTGGTCCTTGCGGAACACGGCTATGTCAATCCTGATCCCGTGGGAAGCATCCAGAGAAAATCCTGGTCTAGTGGAACACGGCCTATGTCAATCCTGACCCCGTGGAAAGCGTCCAAAGCGGAACCTGGTCCTTGTAGAACATGGCTATGTCAATCCTGACCCCATGGGAAGCATCCAGAGCAAATCCTGGTCTAGTGGAACACGGCCTATGTCAATCCTGACCCCGTGGGAAGCGTCCAGAGCGGATCCTGGTCCTTGCGGAACACGGCAATGTCAATCCTGACCCCGTGGGAAGCGTCCAGAGCAAATCCTGGTCTAGTGGAACACAGCCTATGTCAATCCTGACCCCGTGGGAAGCATCCAGAGCAAATCCTGGTCTAGTGGAACACAGCCTATGTCAATCCTGACCCCGTGGGAAGCGTCCAGAGCGGAACCTGGTCCTTGCGGAACACGGCTATGTCAATCCTGACCCCGTAGGAAGCATCCAGAGCAAATCCTGGTCTAGTGGAACACGGCCTATGTCAATCCTGACTCCGTGGAAAGCATCTAGAGCGGAACTTGGTCCTTGCAGAACACGGCTATGTCAATCCTGACCCCGTGGGAAACATCCAGAGAAAATTCTGGTCTAGTGGAACACGGCCTATGTCAATCCTAACCCCGTGGGAAGCATCCAGAGCAAATCCTGGTTTCATGGAACACGGCTTATGTCAATCCTGACCCCATGAGAAGCGTCCAGAGCGGATCCTGGTCCTTGTGGAACACGACTATGTCAATCCTGATCCTTTGGGAAGCATCCAGAGCAAATCATGGTCTAGTGGAACATGGCCTATGCCAATCCTGACCCCGTGGAAAGCGTCCAGAGCGGAACCTGGTCCTTGCGGAACACGACTATGTCAATCCTAACCCCATGGGAAGCGTCCAGAGCAAATCCTGGTCTAGTGGAACACGGCCTATGTCAATCCTGATCCCGTGGGAAGCGTCCAGAGCGGAACCTGATCCTTGTGGAACACGGCTACGTCAATCCTGACCCCGTGGGAAGCTTCCAGAGCAAATCCTGGTCTAGTGGAACACGGCCTATGTCAATCCTGACCCCGTGGGAAGCGTCCAGAACGAATCCTGGTCCTTACGGAACACGACAATGTCAATCCTGACCCCGTGGGAAGCGTCCAGAGTGGAACCTGGTCCTTGTGGAACACGGCTATGTCAATTCTGACCCCGTGGAAAGCATCCAGAGCAAATCCCGGTCTAGTGGAACACGGCTATGTCAATCCTGACCCCGTGGGAAGCATCCAGAGCAAATCCTGGTCCCGTGGAACTGATTGTAGAGATTTTGCGTGCGTTTTAAAATCAAAGAATAGAATATACCACAATCAATAACGGTGTCGCTTGGTAGCTAGCCGGTTGAGTACGGGTCGGTCCACAGGGAGATGGATTCCTTTTCTTTATGTTCTAACGAGTTAATCCGATCAAGTCGGGTTTTGTTTTAAAATCTAAGAATGAGATTAAAATTGATTAAAAGTCTTGCTAGGGTTAGGATTAGGTTAGTTTGGAAAAAGAATTCTACTCAATGCTTTCTTTCCCTGGTTAAGAATATAGGTGTTAGGGTAATAGCCAACAAAGGGGATTAGCACGACTAGGAAGAAACTTAGTTTCTTCCTTTTGGTCCTTGTCCGTCCTTTCTTAACTCTTATCCCTAACCTCTATTTAAATCAATCACAACCGGTCTAACTAGGAAATCACCGCTATCTCGTGGGATAGGGTGCCGTAGTGAGCGGTGTGTGATTCATTTAAATAGAGTACGTATTGATTAAAATTATGGGGGCAAAGAAAGGAGTGAGAGAGATTTCCTTCTCAAACCTTCCCGATCCTAACCCTAACAAGTGAGGAATTACTCACTCATTAGGGTATTAACAATAGAATTCATTTTTAATAATTTTCATTTTAAAAGACTATCTAATTTGCAGATAATAAAAGACAGATAAAAAATTGCACGAATTAAATTCAGATAACAAAAAGAATGCAAAAATAAAAATACCTTTATTGATGACCTCTTGACGATTACAATGGAATGAAAATTTTAAACTAGAAAATAAAAAGAGGCATCTCAAAAGAGGCACCCAAAAGAGGCACACTTAATTAGGCTTTCTGCCTTCCTATTTATAGATACGAGAAACCCTAGGTTTTACATCTGATTCACATCTGAAATTACAAGACTACCCTAAGAAAACCGGGTCAATGCACTGACTCCACCGACACGCACTGACACGTGCTTTGCACGGCCGCGGATCTGCGGCGGAATGCCTTGTTTGGCCGCGGATCCGCGGCCGTTTGATGGGCTCTTGGGCTCAGTTTCTAAGGGCTGTTTCATGTTGCTTTTTACTTCTATTTTCTTCACTTGGTTCTTCAGAATCTTTTTTAGTTTCTTCTAGATTTCCATAGTGCAGAATGTTGTGGACTTTTACCGTTCGCTTCGTGTTGAAGTCTTGAATCTTGTGCTGCCCTTATACGTTGTACAATCGAACTGTTCAGTGATCTTCATTTGTTCCTTAAACTGTAGGCGGCATAAAGATTCTTCTATTTGTTGGTCTTAGTCTCACTTTTGTAGTGTTTTCCACCATTTTCACTGTATTGTTCCGAGAACCTGTAACCTGCAACTATTTAGCAGACATGGATCAAAAGCACCTATTTATTTGCAATATGATTAAGAATGGGGAATATAATAATGCAAAATTCTGATATGAACAGGAACACGGCTAGAGTCAATCTCAACCCCGTGGGAAACGCCCAGAGCAATTTCTAACTCCGTGAAATGCGGATAATGCCAATCTCATCAAACACTTGCGGGTCCTCTCGACTCGTAAGGAAGGAAACTTTCTTGTGAGATCCTTACGACTCCCAAGAGAAAAACACACTTAGGAATCCTCACGATTCCTAAGGAGAAAATACACTTACGAAATCCCCTCGACTCGTAGGGAGAAAAGTCTTTATGAGACCCTCACGGTTCATAAAGTTGAAAAGCCTTAGGCAGCAGATCTGAACCTGCTTCCTAAGCTATCACTACCTCTCGAAGAATTCAAGACGGAATGTTCTCTATCATCTACAGGCTACGGTTACTAAGGTAACATGCCGGCAACAAAGAAAAGAGAAGAAAGCAAGAGATAACACAAGATAGTATGAAAGAAATGTATCTTTTATTTATAGGTTCAATTGAGTACAAGTTACATCATATGAAAGGATAAAAAAATGGATACATTCTATTCAAAAATTACAAATGATAATTGGTACAAAAAAAACTATTGGGAGGGAAGTGTTGTCAGTAAACCAATCAGTTGTTCGCACACTCCCTTTAGCCCCTTTTCATGGTCAGCTGCAGCGGCCAACTCCGCTTCGACCTGAGCCCGTTGCTGCAAGTAAGATGAAAGTTGCTCATCAACGACCTGCTGGGCTACCCCACGACTCTGCGCATCTCGCTCGATAAGGTCGAGCTTCTGCCTCAGCGTTAGCCTGTCAGAGATGCATCGTAGAAGGCCCTCAAAGATAGCTTTCAACTACACAGCATTGGCATCAACCTGAGCATGCAATCGAGCAGATGCGCTTGAAATCTCTTCACATTCCTTACGCTTTAAGGCCGCTTCTTGTTCAAGATGGCAGAAGTAAGGAGTGCTCTGCTCGACCCACGCGGCCCGTTGAGAGTTCACAGCCAGGACCTCAGGAGCAGGACGCCCGAACTCGAGCTTATGCAAACAGGCCTCAATTTTCCTGCAGTGATTAACCCAAGACTCGACGACGCCCTCACTATGAAAGTTCATAAGCGTCGCCAGCATAGGATTCACCTCAGCAGCAAAATCTGCAGCGAATGTAGGAGTCTCCGCGTTAAGCTCCTCGATGTAATCGCTCAACATGCGCAGACTATTCACAGCGCCTTTTGAAGATGAACGCCTGGAAAAGGGGCCCGCTGGCATTATGATTCGAGACTCGAACGAAGCTGAAGTTGGTGTAACTGCTGCAAAACAAATCATAGTCAAATGACGGTTCAAGAAATAGAGAAGCTACATGAACAATGGAGTTAACTATACCGACTGCGGCAAGTGGCAAGGCTGGGAGTACCGGTGGCGCAACTATTCTTTCATCTCCTCCTTCAATCTGTAGCGCTGCAGTCAAAACAAAGAAGAATTAGCAACAACTTGGCTTCTCATAAAAGAAAAGAGAGGACATTAGCTAGAGGACTGTACTCACCAACGCCACTAGATGAAGCAATCTCCGACTAGAAGGAGAAATGTGGGTGCAGCACCTGATATAGATGATCAAATAGAACTCCTGTAAGGGTGTAATAATGCAATGTCGGTACCTAAAGTATATCGCTTACAATGAAACTGATAAGTCACAAACCCGTACCTTCTAGCATTTGGGAGGACACGGGAGAAGGCAAAGGGGCGGCCACCGTCAAAGCAGCAACTGGTGATGCTTCCTTGGGTGGCACAACCTCAACGTTCACCACACCTGCATTAGAAATGAGAGAAATACTGTCAAAAGAGACTGAATGGGATTGCAGAATAAAAGAGAAAGCAATAATCCAAAATCTACCTGGTGAGTCGCCAGTTGAAACCGCGACAAGGGCGTCACTGGGTTCAACGACTGCTTCACCCTCCCCTTCGGAATGGTTTCGCCGCCCGTAGCTTCATCCCCCGACTCCACGAGATTCGTCATGACACTCGCAGTGCCCAACAACGGCAAGGAACCGCAAGGTGAGAGAGTGGCAATTGGGGCAGTTCCAGACTCTTAAGAAAGAGTGGCTACCTCAGGCTTAGTGGTTGCCGCCATCTCACCCACCACTTCCTCATCAAGACTCGGCCCTGCAGGATAGGATATATGAGAATCTGAAAATTAAAACTTTGACAAAAGAACTCAATGTTACGTTACTTTGGGTCGGTCTTTCAACTGCTTCTCGAGCCGCACGTGCTGCCTGTCTGTAAGCGGTAGACAGGGCGGCCGAAGCACCCTCTGAAGGAATAGAGGTAGGGGTAGCAGCGCTCGAGCCTGCACCCGCGGCCAAGGCGGCGTTACGTTCCCTTGCTGCACGCATTCTGCGCTTCCTTTCCGCCCGGGCCGTGAGAGCTGAACTTCTCAGGACCTTCGTCAAGGGGACGTCATCGTCCGTGCCAAGAGTTACCTCTGGAGCCGTTGTGGCATCCGTCATCGGTCGCTTAAGTAAAGCCTCTTTTGGCCGTGCTGAGGAGGCCGGGACTTCGATAGCTGGCTCTGGAAGCATCTCTGCATCATCCCGCGGGATTGACATTGTAGTCCCTGCGATAAGATGAAAAAGGGGTCAGATTGTCCATAAGAAAGACGAACGAAGGCGCAATGAGCCGAAATATACCAACACCCAGCAAAGCGCGAATTCTTTCCTCCTCCTCCTCAAAAGTCTTGAGGGAAGCCGCGAGAGCTTCTTCAGTGGAAATGCCTGTTAAAAACGAGGTGTTAGTCAAGGCATGATAATAGAAAAATATATAACAGCAAAACGATGTGACTAAAGATTACCTGACTCAGCAAGGATGATCATTCCTGCTTTGTGGCTAGCCAGACGTTCGGAAGCTGCGATGGCAGCCTCCAGATCAGTATCATCTGGCGGCATGAATACACCCTCATTTGTCCCATATTCACTCAGGCCCTCGCTATAAGGAGCATGAGGCTCCTGGCCGAGTACAACGTCTGCAGAGAAAATCGATTTCTTCTTCCTCTTCTGCGAGCGAGTGCCCGTAGCCGCTAGCACAAGCTTACGCTTGGTGGGCACCTTGGGACGACGAGTCCCGATATCTGAACCCACACCAGACTCGGGAGACGTTGTTCCCCTCCGAACGACGGCCGAGACACGGACTGTCTTGCCTGAGATTCGGGGCAGATACTAATTGGCGCTATCCGTCCACCTCTCCGAAGATGCCAAGTTGATTTATGACACCGTGTACCGGAGGTTTAAACGGATGCGGCCGATGTAGCAGACTTCGTCAGATTCCCCCTCGTTTGAGGGGTTTTTGATTGTGGGGACGCTCTTCCCTGCAGGCGCAAGCCCCTGCAGTTAATTACGCTACCGCATCGCGGTAACAACTTTCTCCTTCTCCAGATGGTCACTTCGTGTCGTGGGTGTTTGTTTTGTTTGTGGTTGCCCGTGGATTGTATACGGAGACTAACTTATGTTGTCGCCCGTAGGACGTGGATTAGTCCAAATCCGTATTTTCTTAGATTTGGTTTTGGGGTTTTGGTTTGAGGATACGTTAGCCATATTTGAGGCCAAGATCAACTCAAACGTTTGTTAAGGATACGTTAGTCTAGTTTGAGACTAAGATCAACTTAACGGGATCGTTTAGATCCGACAAAAGAACATTTGGGTTCTATTGTTCCAGTTTAGGGACATGGTGGTCCATTGAATATATGGCCGTCGGAACCCGTCACCTCTCTGACGACGTTGAAGGATTACAACGACAGATATCAGAGGAGTTCAGAGATGTACCCTTGAACCAAAGTTGGTTGGGAGACCTGTAGTCCAATTTGGGACTAAAGTCTGTTTGAGGGTTTAAGGATACGTTAACCGTATTTGAGGCTAAGATCAACTTAAACGTTTGTTAAGGATACGTTAGTCCAGTTTTGAGACTAAGATCAACTTAACGGGATCGTTTAGATCCGACAAAAGAGCGTTTGGGCTTTATTGTTCCAGTTTAGGGACATGGTGGTCCATTGACAGTTTAGGGACATGGTGGTCCATTTCCAGTTTAGGGACATAGTGATCCATTTCCAGTTTAGGGACATGGTGGTCCATCATTCCCGTTTTGGGGATAAATGTTAGTTTAAGGACGCATTAGTCCACGAGTTTAAGGACCCCACAGTCCGTATCAATGTGTGGTTGTCGGGACCCGTCACCTCTCTGAAGACGTTGAAGGATTACAACGCCAAATATCAGAGGAGTTCAGAGATGTACCCTTGAACCAATGAGTTGGTTGAAAGAGCAGATGTGCTCAGTTCAAGATGATTTGAGGACTTATGGCCAGTTTGGGCTAAGTCCAATTATGTTTGAAATATTGGCCCTCTGTTGGTCCATTGAAGGAGAGGCTTTGCCTCTAGAAACTTAGCCAATTGGGCTAAAACTAGTGTTAAACACTAAAGACCAACAGTGTTGAACACTGGGAATAAGATTAGCAAGTTAGTGTTAAACACTAAAAGATAACCATTATTAAACACTAGCAACAGGGCTTTCAAATTAGTGTTAAACACTAAAGCAAATCAGTGTTAAACACTGGTAATCAGAGATTTCAAATTAATGTTAAACACTAAAGCAAATCAGTGTTAAACACTGGGAACAAAGTCTTCAGATTAGTGTTAAACACTAAGGAGAAAGGGGTCACGTGTGGACACGTGAGAGCGCCCTGATTTCCCTTATTTTATTCTGCAGATCAGTTTTAACTCTTTTAATTCTGACGGCCATCACGTGTGAGCACGTGATGGAGGCCCTCGCCCTGGTCTGTTAGAGTGCTCATTAGGGGTCACGTGGTGACACGTGAGGGCGCCCTAAGGGGGGACCAGATCCCTTTTATTTTGTTCTGCAATTAAGTGTTAAACACTTTTCATTTCCTGGCCATCACGTGTGGGCACGTGATAGGCATTCATCCATTGGATATTAAAAGGATTTGTTAGGGGTCACGTGGGGACACGTGAGGGCGCCCTAAATGTGGAGCCAGCACTCCTTTGTTTTATCCTCAAATCTGCGAATAAGTGTTAAACACTTTTGTTTTTATTTTAGAGCATCACGTGTTGGCACGTGATGGGGATTTGTGCGCCAATTGTTAAAGCATTTGCTGAGGGGTCACGTGATAACACGTGAGAGTGCCCAAAGCTTTCATTTCCTTTGCTTTTTCTTTCTGCGTTTTGGGAGTCACGTGGGAGCACGTGAGGTGATGCTTCATAGTTCTTTGCAGGGGATCTTTTCAAGGGTCACGTGGGGGCACGTGACCCTAGTTCTTTTCATGAACAGAGAACTTTTAAGAATTGAATTCTTTATAGGGTTAAATCCTAATTATGATTTCGGAGGAATTAAATTCCTATCTTGAAAGAATTAAATTCTTATTTAGGAAGAAACCCTGATTTCTTTTCAAATGAATTAAATTCCCAGATATGTGAAAGAATTAAATTCTTGATTAGGGTTAAACCCTAGTTTCATTTTAGGAGGAATTAAATTCCTGTGAGTTTGGGAGAATTAAATTCTCAAAACTCAATTCCTCCTCTGTGTTTTAGATCTGCATGGCAGGATCTCAACCCAATGAGAATTAAATTCTCAATTCATGGGGAGATGTGCACTTTGCAGATCCTCAACCAGAGAAAGAACTAAGCTCTTTTCTTTAAATAAGTGTTAAACTCTTTTGAGAATCAAATTCTCTTTTGAAGCCTCTCTTTTCTTACCTAGGGTTTTACTTTTACAGAGAATTAAATTCTCCTCTCTTTGCTTTTTTTCTCTTGAGAATTAAATTCTCCTCTCTCTGTTTTTCTCTCCAAAAAAGTAGATCCCCTCTCTTCTTTTCTTGGCTCCTATTTATAGGAGAAGGAAGAGAATCAATTTGTTTAGCAGATCTCTCATTGAAAGATTTGATTTGATTTCATAATTAATATGATCCTTTAAATCATTCAGTGAATTTTATTCACCGTTGGATTTTAAATCCAAAGATATTCTGTTTGTTATTTTCGGTGAGATTTTAGGGAAATCTTTCCTTGTATCAAATCTTTCCATAAATTGGTGATCTTTAATCATCATTGGACTTTTAATCCAACGGTCCCCATAATCCTTTTCCATTTGGCAAGATTTAGAGAAATTTAGAATTTTAATTCTATTTCGAATGATTTTAGAGAAATTTAGAATTTTAATTCTATTAAACTGTAAGGCTTTCAAAGCCAGTCACGTGCTGACACGTGACCCTTGGTCACATGTGAGCACGTGACCCCCAATTGAGTCCTCTTCTCAGCATTCATTCACGCTTCATTTTTAACCATCACGTGTCAACACGTGACCATTGGTCACGTGTGAGCACGTGATACCTCATTGAGGTAACCTCTGATCAGGGAACATATTTTATAATTTAATTCTATTCATTATTTTAGAGGTCTTAAGAGCCCATCACATGTCTGCACGTGACCCATGGTCACGTGTGAGCACGTGATGCCCCATTGGGGTCTTTACTGAGTTTTTATTGTATCTTTTAAGTCCTCCAGCGGGTTCTTAAAGGTCCATCACGTGTGGACACGTAATGCCTCATAACTTTTGATCCCGGATGAATTATGAGGCCCATAATATATCAAATCGAAGGGTTTCTCGAGATGCTTCCAATACCATCAGAATTTAATAGTTCCTCCTTCGGGAACTTATCAAAATACAGGCCGGAAGATATTGGTTCGCATTTCCTTAAGCGTATCGCTTCTATTTGATACCTTGGACTCTTCTGCGCAGAAATTTTCGGCGGGAACAGACGTCACAGTCACTTTTTCCACGGGAGCACCGGGCATCGGTAGCTCAAGCCTATCATGCAGGACCTTGACCGCAACAACTTCTCTTAAGGGAGGACGGACAATGGTCCGTCGCTTCAGAGGGACGTTGGGATAACCGGCAGAGGGTGCACCCTTGCGGTCGAGCAACAATTTCTTTTCATCCCTGATGATGACACCCATTACGTGTTGATACCACGCCACATATACGTTTAGGGCCCTATGAACACAACTTGGTTCACTAATGAAGAAATTGGACCCTGTGTTTAGGCGCATGAAGTGGTGCAAAGCGCTCCGGATACCCTCCACAGTATAAACTGGTTCTGCCAGGAATGCCTCGAGCGGGACGCCCTGATTATAACTTGATTGCTGGGCAAAACGGTGGGGATTTTATCTTATGAATAGAGCCGAATCGTTCTGCCTGAACACCAAATATCGCGGCCTGATGGAGTATAGATGGAGAATTTCCCGAGCTTTCAGGGTAGACGCTCCATCCTTAAAGGTGTCCCGCAACGGCTGCACCGTCTTAGCGGACTCCTTACCGATAGTCATAACCTTATCAACAAAGGTTATGCCGTCCCCGACGGTACGTAGGCGAAGGATTACACCCCGAGCCTCTCGCTGACTTGGCTCCACAATGGAAGCATTGACCAGCCGCATGATCCGTGGAAAATTGCAAGTTTCATAGAAATGAGGCCTCTTGTGCATTCCAAAGGCACCGAGCACATGCAATTCAAGCCATGAGGTAAAATAATGCATCAGGAAGTTCACGGGATGCACCCCCGGCTGAGTAGTATCGGCCGCCAAACTAAGGCTGTGATACAAATGAGCAAGCCCGGCAATTCCAACAGCAACTTGTCTCCCTTCTACCATCCGATGGGCTGGGTAGAAGACTGATGGCCTCATATAGCGAGGGTGCATGGGAAGCACGAACCAACTTAACCACAAACCGAGTAATCCTAGAAAGAACGCTTCCTCATCGATGCCCGGAGCAGCAATTTCTGAAAAAGGGACGATCGAAACGTTTGGAAGAAAGAATCCCTTTTGATCAGCTTCCAATATTGGCCGGCGATCCAAGCCAAAGCCGAAAGGATCATCGAGTTTGGAAAACTTTTCACTTTGTCGCGATAAAACTTCTGGGCGAAGAAAACGGGCGATGAAGTCCGCAAAGCTAACCCCATGGCTTCCAGATTCAAGAAATAGGCCTTCGTAAATGTTTAGCACCTTGATCAAGCTAGGGAATCGGTGCTGAATGACATTTTCTGGGTTTAGACCCGTCATCACTGTTTCCCCCAATCAGAGCAAAGCTCTGTTTTGAAATTTAAAATTCAAAAAATTGAAGCAACACTTCAGATCCAGCGCTCTGCGCTGCGCGCCACGTGTCAAACACAGATGGGCTAGCGCCAGGTGCGCTGCGTCCTAGGCAGCGCACCCCCAATCAGAGCAAAGCTATGTTTTAAATTTCAAAATTCAAAAGTTGAAGCAACTCTTCAGATCCAGCGCTCTGCGCTGCACGCCAGGTCTCAAACACGGGTGCGCTAGCGCAGTTGCGCTGCGCTCTGAGCTGCGCGCCACGTGTCACACACGGGTGCGCTAGCGCAGTTGCGCTGCGCTCTGCACTGCGCGCCACGTGTCAAACGTAGGTGCGCTGGCGCAAGGTGCGCCGGCGCTGGAATTAAAAATTCCCCACTGATAGATCAAAAGATCTAATAATAATAAATTATTAATTAATCAGAATTAAAATTCTGTTATGGAAAGATCTTTCCAATCTTTTTAAAAACAAGAAGATTACCTTCTGTAAAACAGAAGCCTTATGATCAAAGATCCAACGGTAGGAAACATCCCCAAATCAATTAGAGAAAGATCTCTTTAACTGATTTAACAAATCAATTTGCCCTATAAAAAGGCCCCTAGACTTCAAGTCTAATATACAGAGAAATATACAGAAACCTCCCTAAAAAAACTTTGAGAAAACTCAAAGAGAGAAAAGCAAGCTTCTAGCAAAAAAGAAGATCATCTTCTTCAAGGTAAAGAACATAATTCTTGAACACAGAGATGAAATCATCTCAGGAAAAGAAGAGCTATCTTCTAAAAAAGATCATAGATCTATAAAAAGACCAAGGTCTTTGATAAAAAAGAGATCAAAAGATCCTATCATAAAAAAAAGAAGTATTTACTTCATTTACAGATCATTGATCTACAAAGGCAATGCCTTTTTTATAAATAAGAACTCTTGTTCTTGAATTTTGAGGCAAAGCCTCCTTTAAAGAGAGAACATAAACTTGTTCTCTGATCATAAATTTGATCAAATACGCTTTGCGCTACTGAAAAGTGCCTTGCACTCATGAACTGCACTTTTGCGCTCATTGGACCGGCGCTCAGCACCAAAGCATGCCACGTGTCAACCATAGACACAGCTTGCGCTTTGCGCTTCTAAAAAAGCGCACTGCGCCCATGAACTGGCGCTCAGCGTCAAGCACGCCACGTGTCACTCACTGGTGCGCCATTAAATCAGCGCAATGCGCTAATAAACTAGCACGTAGCACTAAGCGCGACACGTGTTATCTTCGCGTGCGCTACCTGACAGAAGCGCAATGCGCTCTTTAATTGGCCCAAAGCACCTGGCGCGCCACGTGGCGCACTGTCAGAACACACATTGTTCTGATGAATGCTATGCATTCAATACAAGACAAAAGATGTCAGAACCCAATGCTTAGCATTATTAAAAGAGCCAAGCCCAAATAAAGGCTCAATAGCCAGAGCAATAAAATGTTGAACATTTTAATTGGACTTAGCCCAATTCTGGCCATAAGTCCTTAACCTACATTGAACTGAGCTTATCTGCTCACAAACATTCAACAGATCTTAGTTCCAAGCTGGACTACAGATCTTCCAATCAATTTACACCCGGTTCAAGGGTACATCTCTTTACTCCTCTGATATCTGTCGTTGTAATCCTTCAACGTCTTCAGACAGGTGACGGGTCCCGACAACCACACATTTCTACGGACTGTGGGGTCCTTAAACTCATGGACTACGATGTCCTTAAACTTCATAGATCACGATGTCTTTAAACTACGGACTGTGGGGTCCTTAAACTCATGGACGACAATGTCCTTAAACCTTATAGACTACGATGTCTCTAAACCGGACTGTGGGGTCCTTAAACTCATGGACTACGATGTATTTAACCTGGACCGAGATGTCCTTAAACTAACGATGGACTGTAATGTCCTTAAACTAATCGACCGCAATGTCTCTAAACTAAATAATAGAGCCCAAATGCTCTCTTGTTGGATCTAAATGATCCCGTTAAGTAGATCTTAGTCTAGAAGTTAGACTAACGTATCCTTAACAAACGTTTAAGTTGATCTTAGTCTCAAACGAGACTAACGTATCCTTAAACCAAGCCCCCAAACCCAAATCTAAGAAGATACGGATTTGGACTAATCCACGTCCTACGGGCGACAACATAAATTGGTCTCCGTATACAATCCACGGGCAACCACAAACAAAACAAACATCCACGACACGAAGTGACCATCTGGAGAAGGAGAAAATTGTTACCGCGATGCGGTAACGTAATTAACTGCAGGGGCTTGCGCCTGCAGGGAAGAGCGTCCCCACAATCAAAAACCCCTCAAAAGAGGGGGAATCTGACGAAGTCTGCTATATCGGCCGCATCCGTTCAAACCTTCGATGCATGGTGCCATAAATCAACTTGGCATCTTCGGAGAGGTGGACGGATAGCACCAAATAGCATCTGCCCCCAGATTCAGGCGAGACATTCATCGCGTCTTTCAGGTTTCCGGCGGTAAACAGATTCTGGCACGCCCGGTGGGATATTTTCCTCTTTCCACTCCACACTTCGTGTGTCGTGTTCATGAACAAATCGCGGTTTGATATGGTTGCCCTTGGGTTCGAGGTACTAAGATTTGGTTTCTTGCTTGGCGCAGAAAGTGAAACATCAATGGCATCCACGTGCGAGAAGTGTTCCAACTGCAATTGTAAATCGCACTCCGCCTCATCTGGAGGCATAGCCTGCGGGCCCCAAGCAGCCTCCTTGTTCACGATGCCGGTGGACCAGGTTACGCAGGCCACCACTGGATTGTTTTTCGGGACCATGCTCCCACCGATGAGCTTCAGCGCTCCTATACCGACACAAGAAGCTCCCAAGAAGTCGGTCTTCGATCGGCTTGATACTACCGCGGCCCCTCTCAACGAGTCGTCCAGCTCCAGCGCCTCAGTCTTCGCCAGATTGGGCCAAAGTCCATGTGGGCCCATGATGAAGCCTACAATTCCAGAACAGGTTATTCCGAAGAGGATAGCCATCCCTGCTCCTGAAGTCGTCAAGGTGGCTTCTCCTGCCAAAGGGTCGGTCTTTGCAAGACCGACTGTTCCAGCTCCCACTCCCGCTCCTGCTCCAAAGTCCGTCTTTGACAGATTAAATCCTGCTACTCAATAGACCTCAGTCTTCAAGAGGCTGACGCCAGCAACAGCCTTTCTCCAAAGCAGGGGGCAAGACGAAGTCACCCCTCAAGCTGCCCAACAGCTCGACGCGCTCGACGTCGCCACTGGCGCCGAGTGAGGAAGGCTGGGGGCAACTCCCCCTCTGGGCTAACTCCGCCATCCCCAACGGTGGAAGTCAATGCTGCTGTTCCAATTGGGAACAGCTTTGAACTGCTGAACAAGGTGTGCAGGAACTCTCCTACCGCCATACTGAAAAGATCTCCTCCTCCGGTGGAGAATGTTACAGAAATAAAGCTGGACCAGCCTCCTCAATGGCTGTCCTCCAAAGTCTACAAAGCCTGGCGACGTGTCCAGGAGTCGGTGATCGATCGGGACTATCCCCGTCGATAGAAGAAGCTGAAGGTTCAGCAGGAAGAAAACCGTCCTAGCAAGCCACAAAGGACGACAACCACCTGGGTGCCCGCTGCAACAGCCCCTTCAACGTCAACTGCTCAAAAGAAAAGGAGGCCAGAGAAAGCCTCCGTGACTACGGCAGATCACAAAAACCCTGAGCCCAAACGCCCCAAGTCTGGGGGCATAACGGTGCATACTGTTTACATGGCTTCCGGAAAAGAGGAAAGACGCGCTTCGACGGGTCACCGACCGCTCACCCGATCAATAACAAGGGCTTAGGAACAGCAGTAGCAGAAGCTTCAGGAGATGCTGACTGCAATGGCCACACTTACCGGGCCAAAAGAAAACCCGGAGGCATCATCAGAGCAGCGTCATGATCAAGAAACCGATGCTGACTTCCTACACAGAGTCATCGAAAAGAAGGACAGAGAAGCAGCAGAACAAGCTGCCAACATAAAACAAATGGCGCTTCTCTTCCAAGATATGGTAGGGATGATGCTACAGCCGGACCCTCCAGCTGAAGACCCTCTGATCATTGTTGAAGACGATAGAGGGGGGACATCTAATCCTCCTCCGGCTCTTTCAGCAGCCAAGGAGGAAACCATTTCCAAGGCCGCGCTGGATGACTATATAGCTCAGCAAATACGAGCTCACCAGGCGAATAAAGCAGCCGGTCAAGTCGTTAAAACTGGGCGACCGTATCCAAGCTGGTATGACCAAATAAAATCCCGCCGGGATACACAATCCCCAAATTCCATGTGTACAAGGGGACAAGCAATCCTCACCAGCACGTCGCCCAGTTCAGAGCTTTTTTCGGCAACACCGGGGGCGATGATAAGCTATTGCTCCGTCAGTTCGTCTGCAGCTTGTCGGAAGCAGCATTTGAGTGGTACTCCGAGCTTCCAAACGACTCTATTAAGACTTTCGCAGAAATGGAGTTGTTATTCACCCAGCGATTCGCGAGTGCTAGCGAACGCACCCCGATAACGGCATTGATCAATGCCAGGGTAAAGCCAGGTGAGACGTGGGTCCAATACGCCATCCGATGGCGGAATCTGTGGTCAAAATGCGAACAGCGGATCGAAGAAGCGCCAGCGGTAGGCATGTTTGTGGGCACTTTGGACCCTCATGCAACCATTTCACAATTCATGATGTTCTTTAAGCCGACCACATTCCAAGACTTAATCGACAAACTGACCCAGATGGACCAGATGGGCCATAGACCGTCTCCTCCAAAGCCGGACTCTCGAAACGAGAAGGGAAAGGGGAAAGCAATCGTCGTAGCTAATGCTCAACAGCAGACTGGTGGCCCGAGACTAGTTGATCGCCAAAATAACAGAACTCGATCTCTCGAAGATAAAATGAGTCGCCCTTACTCGTTCCCTCGAGACAAGACAAAGAGGTTATTCGAGCTTGCACTCCGCAACAGGCTCATTACACTCCCAGAGCCAAGACGCCAAGCGTAACCAGGCGACATTAGCAATCCTAACTACTGTCCTTATCACCGAATGTTGGGCCATCCGATTGAGGACTGTTACATCTTCAAAAGCTGGATAGAAGATCAGTACCAACAGGGAAAATTCGTATTATCTGAGAATTGGAAGGTGGACCCGCCTCGGCCACACGCTCCCAAGAAGACGGATACACTGGGGGAATCATGTTCTTTTGTGGACGAAGCTCCATGGGAGGTTGCTCTTTCAGCCAAGTCGAAAAGAATGCTGAAGGATCTCCACACATACCCGGCAATTAGGTGGAAGAATCCACTGGAACCTGAGGTCATCGAGAGGATGCTAAAGTCGCGCCCAACTCTAAAAATTGATGGTGATAGCCAAAGCACTCGCACCCAGCCGTCAAAATCTTCAAAGAAGAAGAAGAAATCCAAGAAGCCTGTGAAGTCTAGCGACAAGCGCACGGACCTACAAAAACAGATTGATGCGTTGGAAGAGTATAACCAGAAGGCGCGGACTCCAGTCACACTTCAAGAGTTTCTCAGCCACGTCCTTGAGGACGGAAATGATGGAGAAGACTCATCGGATGAATCTGAAGATTACGTGGCAAGTTTCCATATGATCTCTCACTCATCGATAGATGATGAAGAAACTCCTTGCACCGAGAAACTGAGGGCAAATCCTGAGCCAGAACTCCTGGGTCCATCATATGAAATAATTGATGCATTCCTAAACACAGCTCTTCTTAAAAGCAAAGCTGATCGGGAGCGTGAGATGGCCATATTTGAAAAGGCCAAACGTCAGCGACTGGACGAAAGGGCTGAAATATCCCCGCCAGATCAAAATACATCCATTGCGAATAAAAATAGGTTCAAGACGAGGAAGAGGTTCGCCAAAGCCATATCAATGGGAATGAAGCTGCCACCCTCCGAAGGAAACATTCTTGGTGAAGCAGAAATACATCCTAGCTACTGCTTATATCATTGAAAGATTGCACACCCTACTGAAGAGTGCAACGCTTTTAAAAGATGGTGGCAGGGATATGTTGCTCACCGGCAAACTTTCAAGCGGATAAAACGCAAAGCTCGTCGGGAGCAGAGAAGTATGACCGAAGAGCATAAAGGAACCACCGGCAACTGTCGCATGGTCAACGCCGGGGGATCGCAAGTTCTTACCTTCGGGAGCGACTCTGATGAAGAAATGGCTCTTGGCCCCCTCTTTAAAGAGTCCGCCCTGGAAAAAGAGGAAGAACCGAGGACCTGTAAAAATATTCAGCTGCGCAACCGCGCGCTGCCCGAAAAGAATCTTGGAACCTCGAACAGTAGGTCAAATAGAAAGGAAAAGGGGAAAGAAAAGGTTTCTGAAGATATCATCCTTGATGACCAGGCCGTCGAAAAGCTGACAGCCAAGAACCCGCCGAAGAAAAGTAAGGTGGACTACAACGTTCTCGCACACTTGAGAAAGATACCCTCGCAGCTCAGCGTTCTCGACGCCCTCCTGTTATCCAAAGAGGCGAGAGATTCTTTAATCAAGGCACTGCAGGAACCTGAGCAATTCCAAGCTTTCCTCGCCGAAGAAAAGATGAAGTACGAGCTGGAAGAAGTGCACACAGCCGATATCACCTTCGGCGATGAAGATCTCCTTCTTGGGACATGCGAGCACAACCGTCCCCTATATGTCTTCGGATACTGTCATGACATCAAGATAGGTAAAATCCTGGTCGACAATGGGTCCTCCATCAATCTCCTCAACGTGAGAGTGTTGAAATCTGCATGAGCGTCCAACACCTCGCTCAGGATAAGATCACCATCTCCGGGTTTGACTCCCAATCATCACGGACGCTTGGGTCTATAATATTGACATTACGCTTTGGGCTGCTCGTCACGGACATTAAATTCCACGTCTTTGACGCCAAGACCTGTTATAACGCTTTGCTCGGCCGACCTTGGTTACACGAGTACAACATCATCCCTTCTACACAACATCAGTGTATGAAATATTTCAAGGACGGTCTCGAGTATACTGTGACAGGAGAGCTAAACCCATTCTCCGTGAACGAAGTCCGCAAGTACGAAGATGCAAAATACTTCTTACCAGACTTTGAGGACACAGAAAGATGTCATAAACCAGAGAACAAAGCTATCCTTACCATTCCGGTCTTCGGGAGTGATACCGAGGTGGAAGAAGAGATAGTTTACTCAGGTCCGCCCCAGTGCAACAAGCCGGGACCGTCCGTTCCTATGCTTATCTTCGGCAGCGACTCGGAAGATGAGGTCCATGCCGTATTCTCTGCTCGGCCTTCAATACAAACCTTCGCTGATGATGAGCAAAGTTTGCAAGTTGCCATGGTTCCGCCCAAGCATCATAAAGAGCTAGATGCGCTTGATACCTATAGCATGGAAAAACTGCAGACGTTCTACGCCCCTCCCACGAGAAAAGGTGAGAAGGCGATCCTATTCTACCGATTCGGGGAAACCAAAGTGGAGAAAGAAATCTGGTATGGCGCGGATTCTACACTTGACAGGCTCCAGCCCATCCGCTTGCCTAGATATTACACGGACGGACTAAGGAGACTCTTGAGACGCCAAGGTGTACCCCTTAAGCAAACTGCGCGACAAGCACGGTTCTATAACAGGATCTGGAACGTTCCTGGAACTCAACGAAAGTTGCCCAACGGGAGAATGGAAACGACCTGGCTTGGGTATGTTCAATCCAGGAAACGGGAGCTGCTCCGCGACTGCTACGTCATACATGACTTTAATGAAGAAGGAGATGCTCTGTAGGAAGATGCTAACCCTGAACCAGAAAAAGCTCCCGCCGTGAAAATACCAAGTCCGTCGTTCGAAGAACAGATGAACAAGCTTGTAAGGGAAGCAGGTCAAAAGGTTCGAGACGACCATAATAGCGAAATGGCCATCTACGAGAAAGCCAGAACGCAACGCCTCCTTCAGCAGGCTGTGAAAAATGAAAATGCTCCTCCTTGTCAACCCGTTGTACAAAAGGCCCGACGCAGAGGCAGAAATAAATCAAAAAACGGGAAAGGCGTTCGACAGCGACAAAGCGGGTCTGAGAAACCACGCGATCAAGAATCGAGCAGTCCGGATTTGTCTCTTATGAAAAAGATGAGTCGAGAATATTCTAAGTTATAAGTTATACAACGTCAGTACATAAGTTATACAGCTTAAAAATAAAACCGATGGGTCATGAATCCGCACCTTCCAGCATCTAAGATGGTATGAGAGAGGGTAGAGGAGGTGTCACCGTCAAGGCGGTAGCCGATGGCATTTCCTTGGGTAGCACGACCTCAGCGCTCGTCGCACCTGCATTAGAAATGAGATAAATACTATCAGGAAAGATTGAAAAGGATTGTAGAATAAAAAGAAAAGCAATGAACCAAAATCTACCTGATGAGTCGCCAGTCGGAACCGCGACGAGGGCGTCACTTGATACAGCAACTGCTTCGTCCTCTTCCATCGGGATGGTCTCGCCTCCCGTCGCCTCATCCCCTGACTCTACGAGAACCGTCGTAATGCTTGTGACGCCAGGAGATGGCAAAGAACCGCACGCGGAAAGAGCAACGATCGAGGCAGTCCCCGACTCTTGTGAAAGAGTGACTACCTCGGGCTCGACGGCTGTACTCGTCTCACCCATCGTCACCTCAGGCTCGGCGGCTGTACCCGTCTCACCCATTGTCACCTCCGGCTCAACGGCTATAGCCATCTCACATGCAGCTATCTCAAGCTCGGCAATCGTGACTGACTTACCAGTCACTACCTCGAGCTCGGCAATCGCAGCCACCTCGCCTACCGACGCCCCGGGTTCGGCAATCACAGCTACCTCCTCCACCGCTACCTCAGGCTCAGCAATCGCCGCTATCTCGGGAAGACTCGGCCCTGCAAGATAAGATATATGAGAATTGATACTTAAAACTTTGACAACGGAACCCCGTGTCACATTACCTTGGCATGGTCTTCCGACCGCTTCTCGAGCCGCACGTGCTTCTCGTCTATAGGCAGTGGACAAAGCAGCCGGTGATTCCTCTGAGGGAGTAGCGGCAGGGGTAGCGGTGCTCGAACCCGCACCCGTGGCTAAGGCAGCACTACGCTCCCTTGCTGCACGCATTCTGCGCTTCCTTTCCGTCCGGGCCGTGAGGGTCGATCTTCTCAAAACCTCCGTCAGTGGGACATCATCATCCATGCCAGGAGCTACCTCTGGAGCCGTTATGGCGTCCGTCATCGGTCGTTTGAGTAAGGCCTCTTTCGGCAGTGCCGAAGAGGCCGGGACTTCGATGGCTGGCCCGGGAAGAATTTCCGCATCACTTTGCGGGATCAGCATTGTGGTCCCTGCGATAAGATAAAGAAAGGGTCAGATTGTCTATAAAAAAGAAGAATGAAGATGCAATAAGCCGAGACATACCAATGCCCAACAAAGCGTGATTCCTCTCCTCCTCCTCCTTGAAGGTCTTGAGAGAAGCTGCGAGAGCTTCTTCAGTGGAAATGCCTGTTAAAGAAGAGAAAGCGTCAGTCAAAACACGATAATAGAAATACGATGCAATGGAGAAAAATATAGCTAATGATTACCTGATCGCGCGAGGATAGCCAACCCCTCTTCGTGGCTGGCCAATTGCTCAAAAGCTGCAATGGCAGCCGCCAGATCAGTATCATCTGGCGGCATGAATAAGCCCTCATTCATCCCATACTTGCTCAGGCCCTCGCCGTAAGGAACGTGAGGCTCCTGGCCAAGTACAACGTCGACAGAAAGGATCGACTTCTTTTTCTTCTTCTGTGAGCGAGCTCCGTTCGCAGCCAGCACCAGCTTGCGCTTGGTGGGCACTTTGGGACGGCGAGTCCCGATATCCAAGCCCACGCCAGATTCGGGTGAAGCTACATTTACCGTCTCCACGGGAGCACGGGGCACCGAGGGCACATCCACCGTCTCCACAGGAGCACGGGGCAATCCACGCATAGGGCTTAGCACACGTGGAGGCTCAACTGCAGCAACCTCTCTTAGCGGAGGGGGGACAGCAACCCGTCGCTTTAAAGGGACGTTGCGATCACCGGAAAGGGGCGCACTCTTGCGATCGAGCAGCAGCCGCCTCTCTTCCCTGATAACTGCACCCATCGCGTGTTGATACCAGGCCACGTGTACGTTGAGGGCCCTCGGGATGCAACTCGGCTCGCTAATGAAGAAGTGGGAGCCCATATTCAAACGCATGAAGTGATGCAGCGCACCCCGTATTCCCTCTCTGGTGGCAGCGGGTTCTACCAAGAAAGCTTCCAGCGGGACCCCCTGGTTATAACTCAGCTGTTGGGCAAAATGATGAGGGTTGTATCTCATAAATAGCGCTGCATCATTTAGCCTGAATACAAGAAAGCCCGGCCTGATGGAGTATAAATGGAGAATCTCCCGGGCTTTCAACACGAAGGCCCCGTCCTTAAAAACGTCGCGCAATGCCAACACCGTCTTGGAAGTTTCCTGGCCGATCGTCAAACTTTGTTCGTGAAAGACATACCATCTCCGACGGTGCGCGGATGAAGGAGCAGGCCCCTAGCTTCCCGCTGTGACGGACTTACGATCGAAGCGTCAACCAGCCGCATAATTCGCGGGAACTTGCATTTCTCGTAAAACGAAGGTCTCTTGTGAATGACAAAGACCCCGAGCACGTGCATCTCCATCCATGAAGTGAAGTAATGCATCGAGAAGTTGACAGCATGCACCCCCGATTCAGTGGTATCCGCCGCCATGCTAAGACCATGGTATAAATGGGCTAACCCGGCCATCCCGATGGCCACTTGTATTCCAGCCACCATGCGATGCACGGGGTAGAAGATAGGAGGCCTCATGTAACGAGGATGCATAGGGAGCGCGAACCAGCACAACCATAGCCCAAGAAACCCAAGAAAGAAAGCCTCCTCGTCAATGCCTGGAGCGGCGATTTCTAACAGAGGGATGGTCGCAGCATCAGGAAGAAAAAAGCCCTTCTGATCATCTTCCACTACTGGTCGACGGTCCAAGCCAAAGCCGAAGGGATCATCGAGCTTGGAAAACTTGTCGCCTCGTTGTGACAAAATCTCCGGACGAAGAAACCGGGCAATGAAGTCCGCAAAATTGACCCCCAGACCTCCGGATTCCAAGAAGAGGCTCTCGTACATATTCAACACCTTTATCGGACTAGGGAACTGGTGCTGAATGGCGTTCTCTGGCGTGAGGCCCATCACCACCGGCTTGGTGGCAAAAACGTATTCATCCGGAGGAAGCAGCTCCTCGTAGTGCTCTCCCCTAACCGGCAGACCGGAAACCTCAGCAAATTCTTCCAAAGAGATGGAGACTTCTCTGTCCAGTAGAAGAAAGGTGTGGGTTGGGATGTTCCACTGCTCCAAGAACGCCTTAATCCACCATGTAGGAGGAGCAGAATATTGGAACAACGAAGCGTAAACCGCAGGGTATAGGATGAGCTTTAACAGCTGCGTTTTCTTCGCCGACAAGATGTACCTGGCCCACTGCAAATACCCGGCCGGATGACGGGGAGTTAGCCCGATGTTGTAGGGTTGTCCCCAAGGACACGACTCGCCCTGCCATATGCGCCGCCCCAGGGTATCCAAAGCCGCCGGCAGCTGCATGGGTACGGCGGCAATCAAAGGTTGAAGAAGACCCTCCGAAGTCCAATTGACAACCTCCACAGCATAGTTCACCGGGGGTGCATCTGCATACGAAATCGCCGAGATCGGCTCCAACGGCGTCGCATAAGAGAAGCTTTGAAGACCTCTGATAATCTGGTCATACCATCTGCCCCACAAGTGGAGATTTTTGTGTTCCGGGTCACGGTCTTTGATGAGCGCGAGAACTTCCCGGTCCACAAGTGCCTCAGGGAATCCTCCCTCTGAACGGACGAATGGAAACGTAGCGTCGAAAGACATGTCGTCTGCAATAAGGGGGGACAGAAGTCAATTGTCAGTGCTGTAATTTAATTTTCTAACACTCGGTACTTTAAAAATTGCACCACACTGCAATGCAGTGGAAAGGAGACCAAAGGGGGACCCACAAAATCTAGATGACAATTCATCAATTGATAATTAATAAAACAGCCTCATCATCAAATGAGACTGTTAGTTAATAAGGAAATCCTCAAGAAAATTCTCATTGAATGAGAAATCCCTCGGGAGAAGGAGAAAATCTCCCTTTGAGAGCAAAACTCTATGACAGAGTGACACTTGTCAAACTCTGATCATAAAGGAATAAAATTCCTTAAAGAGCCTGACTCTGTAATGATGATGGAAAAATCCATCAAGGATTAATTAAAATTAACTTTTTATGAATTAAAAATTCTAGGATCTTCAAGATCCATGAAAAAACTCTTAAGAGTTCTTCATCAAAGATCAAGAAATCTACATATTATCAAAGATCAGAGCTCTGATTCATGGGCTAAGAAAGCCCAAGAAAAAATCTCTTTAGATCTATGGGTTCAGGAGAGCAAAGCTCTGTGAATGAAACCCTAAATGGGTTTTTTTATATCAAAGATCTATGAAGAGCAAGACTCTGTTAATGGGTAAAACCCTAATTTATTAAAAGTTTTAAACTTTACCTAAGTTTTGATAGAGTTCTGACTCTTGAAAAGTTCTTAAACTGAAGAGCAATGCTCTGAATAAAAATTCTCAAGAAAGAAGATGATAATCATCTGAGGACCAAAGGTCCTATTTATAGGCGTTAAGCCGCCTCTTCAACTTCTGAGTTGATCCAAAGGCTCAGATGTTGTCACCGCTGTGCTCACGTATGGGCCACGTAAGCGCAACGGTGGGGGGGGTCATTTGTTTCCCCCAATCAGAGCAAAGATCTGTTTTGAAATTCAAAATTCAAAAATTTGAAGCAACGCTTCAGATCCAGCGCTCTGCGCTGCGCGCCACGTGTCAAACACAGATGGGCTAGCGCCAGGTGCGCTGCGCCCTAGGCAGCGCACCCCCAATCAGAGCAAAGCTCTGTTTTAAATTTCAAAATTCAAAAGTTGAAGCAACGCTTCAGATCCAGCGCTCTGCGCTGCGCGCCACGTGTCAAACACGGATGCGCTAGCACAGTTGCGCTGCGCTCTGCGCTGCGCGCCACGTGTCAAACGTAGGTGCGCTGGCGCAAGGTGCGCCAGCGCTGGAATTAAAAATTCCCCACTGATAGATCAAAAGATCTAATAATAATAAATTATTAATTAATCAGAATTAAATTTCTATTATAGAAAGATCTTTCCAATCTTGTTAAAAACAAGAAGATTACCTTCTGTAAAACAGAAGCCTTAGGATCAAAGATCCAACGGTGGGGAAACATCCCCAAATCAATTAGAGAAAGATCTCTTTAACCGATTTAGCAAATCAATTTTCCCTATAAAAAGGCCCCTAGACTTCAAGTCTAATATACAAAGAAATATGGAGAAACCTCCCTAAAAAAAACTTTGAGAAAACTCAAAGAGAGAAAAGCAAGCTTCTAGCAAAAAAGAAGATCATCTTCTTCAAGGTAAAGAACATAATTCTTGAAGACAGAGATGAAATCATCTCAGGAAAAGAAAAACTATCTTCTAAAAAAGATCATAGATCTGTAAAAAGACCAAGGTCTTTGATAAAAAAGAGATCAAAAGATCCTATCATAAAAAAAAAGTATTTACTTCATTTACAGATTATTGATCTACAAAGGCAATGCCTTTTTTATAAATAAGAACTTTTGTTCTTGAATCTTGAGGCAAAGCCTCATTTAAATAGAGAACATAAACTTGTTCTCTGATCATAAATTTGATCAAATGCGCTTTGCGCTACTGAAAAGTGTCTTGCACTCATGAACTGCGCTTTTGCGCTCATTGGACCGGCGCTCAGCGCCAAAGCATGCCACGTGTCAACTGCTTACCGCCGGATGCCGGGAAGACGCACGTCTTGCCTGAATATGGGGGCAGATGCTATTTGGTGCTATCCATCCACCTCTCCGAAGATGCCAAGTTGATTTATGGCACCGTGTATCGAAAGTTTAAACGGATGCGGCCGATGTAGCCGACTTCGTCAGATTCCCCCTCGTTTGAGGGGTTTTTGATTGTGGGGACGCTCCTTCTCCAGCTGGTCACTTCGTGTCGTGGGTGTTTGTTTTGTTTGTGGTTGCCCGTGGATTGTATACGGAGACTAATTTGTGTTGTCGCCCGTAGGACGTGGATTAGTCCAAATCCGTATTTTCTTAGATTTGGGTTTGGGGTTTTGGTTTAAGGATACGTTAGTCTCATTTTTGGACTAAGATCAACTTAAACGTTTGTTAATGACACGTTAGTCTAATTTCCAGACTAAGATCAACTTAATAGGATCATTTAGATCCAACAAAAGAGCATTTGGACTCTATTGTTTAGTTTAGAGACATTGCGGTCGATTACCAGTTTAAGGACATAGTGGTCCATTGTAGTCCGTGGAATGTATGGCTGTCGAGACCCGTCACCTCTCTGAAGACGTTGAAGGATTACAACGACAAATATCATAGGAGTTCAGAGATGTACCCTTGAACCAATGTTGGTTGGGAGATCTATAGTCCAATTTGGGACTAAAGTCTGTTTGAAGGTTTATGAGCATATGGGCTCAGTTGATATGAGTTGAACATTTTATTGTTCTTGCTGTTGAGCATTGGGCTCTGCATAGCATTTTCATTTGGCATGTTAGACCTTTACTTGGGCTCTGCCCTTTTAAATAATGCATAGCATTTATATTTGGCCTGTTAGGCCTTTACTTGGGCTATGCCCTTTTAAATAATGCATAGCATTTTAGTGGTCTGATAGTGCGCCACGTGGCTTATCAGGAGTTTTGCGTCAATTAAAGAGCGCAAGGTGCTAGCGCATGTGGAGGTGACACGTGCCACGCTCTGCACCAAGCGCAAGTCAGTTAGCGCAGTGCGTTGCGCCCGTGCGCTGCTGACACGTGGCGCGCTCTGGTGCAGTGCGCCAATCCAAGAGCGCGGTGCTCTGTTTTAGAAGCGCAAAGCGCAGATCATTCTGTGATTGACACGTGGCGTGTTCTGGTGACTTGCGCCAATCCAAGGAGCGCAAAGGCGCATTTAAGAGTGCAGGGCACTGTACAATAGCGCAGAGCGCAACTTGATCCAATTCAGATCAAAGAAACAAGTTTTTCTTGTTCTAAAGAGGTTCTACCTCAAGATTCAAGAACCAATGGTTCATCAAAAGGCTGTGCCTTTATATAGATCAAAAGATCTAAGAATGAAGTAAATTACTTCTTTAATTTTTTATGATTGGATCTTTTTTGATCTTTTTCTTTTTTATATTGAAGATCTTGATCTTGTTCTTAGATCTTTGATCTTTTTAGAAGAAATTCTTCTTTTTGTGAGGTGTTTTCATCTCTGTTCTTCAAGAATCAAATTCTTTTACCTTCAAAGATGAAGAAGATGATCTTCTTTCTTCAAAGTCTTGCCTTTCAAATTTTTCAGAGGGCTCTCTCTTTTATGTATCTCTCTCTGTCTATCTCTCTATATGTTTGAGAATTGGAGTCTAGGGGCCTTTATATAGGATCAATTGGTTTGTTAAGTTAGTTACAGAGATGTTTCTCTGATTGATCTGAAGATATTTCCCCACCGTTGGATCTTTGATCCTAAGGCCTCTATTTTACAGAAGACAATCTTCTTATTTTAATAAGATTGGAAAGATCTTTCTAGAATTTTAATTTTGATTAATTAAATAATTTACTATTTAAATACCAGTGCTGACGCTAGCGCGCCTGCGCTTGACACGTGTCGCGCAGTGCAACTGCGCTAGCTCGCCTGCGCTTGACACGTGGCGCGCAGAGCGCAGCGCAACAGCGCTAGCGCGCCTGTGTTTGACACGTGGCGCGCAGCGCAACTGCGCTAGCGCACCACTGTTTGACACATGGCGCGCAGCGCAGAGCGCAAGTGATCTGAAGCGTTGCTTCAATTTTTTGAATATTTTGAAATTCAAACAGAGCTTTGCTCTGATTGGGGAAACATCAACCATAGACACAGTTTGCGCTTTGCGCTTCTAAAACAGCGCACTGCGCCCATGGACTGGCGCTCAGCGCCAAGCGCGCCACGTGTCACTCACCGGTGCGCCATTAAATCAGCGCAAAGCGCTCATAAATTAAAAGCGCAATTCGCTAATAAACTAGCGCTAAGCGCGACACGTGTTATCTTCACGTGCGCTACCTGACAGAAGCGCAATGCGCTCTTTAATTGGCGCAAAGCGCCTAGCGCGCCACGTGGCGCACTGTCAGAACACACATTGTTCTGATGAATGCTATGCATTCAATACAAGGCAAAAGATGTCAGAACCCAATGCTTAACATTATTAAAAGAGCCAAGCCCAAATAAAGACTCAATAGCCAGAGCAATAAAATGTTGAACCTTTTAATTGGACTTAGCCCAATTCTGGCCATAAGTCCTCAACCTACATTGAACTGAGCTCATCTGCTCACAAACATTCAACAGATCTTAGTTCCAAGCTGGGCTACAGATCTTCCAATCAATTTACACCCGGTTCGAGGGTACATCTCTTTACTCCTCTGATATCTGTCGTTGTAATCCTTCAACGTCTTCAGAGAGGTGACGGGTCCCGACAATCACACATTTCTACGGACTGTGTGGTCTTTGAACTCATGGACTATGATGTCCTTAAACTTCATAGACTACGATATCTTTAAACTACGGACTGTGGGGTCCTTAAACTCATGGACTACGATGTCCTTAAACCTTATAGACTACGATGTCTCTAAACCGGACTGTGGGGTCCTTAAACTCATGGACTATGATGTCCTTAACCTAGACCGAGATGTCCTTAAACTAATAATGGACCGTAATATCCTTAAACTAATCGACCGCAATGTCTCTAAACTAAACAATAGAGCCCAAATGCTCTCTTGTTGGATCTAAATGATCCCGTTAAGTAGATCTTAGTCTAGAAGTTAGACTAACGTATCCTTAACAAACGTTTAAGTTGATCTTAGTCTCAAACGAGACTAACATATCCTTAAACCAAACCCCCAAACCCAAATCTACGAAGATACGGATTTGGACTAATCCACGTCCTATGGGCGACAACATAAATTAGTCTCCGTATACAATCCACGGGCAACCACAAACAAAACAAACACCCACGACACGAAGTGACCATCTGGAGAAGGAGAAAGTTGTTACCGCGATGCGGTAACGTAATTAACTGCAGGGGCTTGCGCCTGCAGGAAAGAGTGTCCCCACAATCAAAAACCCCTCAAAAGAGGGGGAATCTGACGAAGTCTGCTACATCGGCCGCATCCGTTCATACCTTCGATGCACGGTGCCATAAATCAACTTGGCATCTTCGTAGAGGTGGACGGATAGCACTAAATAGCATCTGCCCCCAGATTCAGGCGAGACGTTCATCGCGTCTTCCCGGTTTCCGGCGGTAAACAATCACCAGTCGGGTAGTGAAAACATATTCATCTGGGGGCAAGATCTCCTCATAATGCTCCCCTCTGACAGGCAAGCCGGAGATATCCGCAAACTCTTCCAGAGAGATGGAAACTTCCCTATCTAGCATAAGGAAGGTATGAGTTGGAACGTTCCATTGTTCTAAGAAGGCTTTGACCCACCATGCGGGAGGTGTGGAATACTGGAACAGAGAAACATAAATCGCAGGATACAACCCAAGCTTCAGCAGTTCTGACTTCTTTACCAATAGGATATATCGGGCCCACTGCAGGTACCCAGCTGAGCGACGGGGAGTCAGACCTATATTATATGGCTGTCCCCAAGGGCGCGACTCACCTTGGCATATACGCCGTCCTAGAATGTCCAAAGCCATCGGCGGTTGTACAGGTATTGCAGCCATAGAGGGCTGAAGACAACCCTCTAAAGTCCAATTAACCACCTCCACAGCATAGTTCACCGGGGGTACGTCAGCATAGTGAATCGCTGAGATAGCCTCTGAAGGTGTTGCGCAAGAGAAGCTGCGTCGACCCATGATGATCTGGTTATACCATGTTCCCCACAAATGAAGATTCTTGAGCTCCGGGTCATGGTTTTTGATCAGCGCAATAACCTCTCGGTCTACGGGCGCTTCAGGTAATCCGCCTTCTGAGCGGACGAACGGAAAGGAAGTGTCGAAAGACATGTCACCTGCGCGAAAAAGAACAAAGTCAACCGTCAATGCTATAATTTAAATTCTGACACTTGGTACTTTAAAATTCGTACCGCACTGCAATGCAGTAAAAAGGGGACCAAAGGGGGACCCACAAAATCTCGATGACAGTTCATCATTAATAAAATAGCCTCATCATTTGATGATACTGTCAATTAAATGAGGAAATCCTCAATTGATTCTCATTTAATGAGAAAACCCTTCGGGCTAAGGAGTAAATCTCCCCTTGAGAGTCGTGCTCTGTGACAGAGTGACATTTGTCAAACTCTAATGATGAAGGAATAAAAATTCGTCAAGAGCATTGCTCTGGAAAAAATGATGGAATAATCTATCAGAAAAATTGAAATCAATTTTTATATATGAATCAAAAATTCTGAGATTTTCAAGATCCATGAACAAACTCTAAGAGTTCTTTATGAGCAAAGCTCTGTTCATGGGCTAAGAAAACCCAAGAAAAGATCTCTTTAGATCTATGGTTCAAGAGAGCAAAGCTCCGTCGATGAAACCCTAAAAGGGTTTTTTTTAGATCAAAGATCTATAAAGAGCAAAGCTCTGTTAATGGGTGAAACCCTAGATTACTAAAAGGTTCTTTAAAAGATTTAATCTTTACCTAAAAATTTTAACAGAGTTCTGTCCATAAGAAAGTTCTTAAGCCAAAGAGCTATGCTCTGCAAGAGAATGAAAATTCTCAGAAGGAGGAAGATGAACAGAAATCATCCTAAGGGCCAAGGGTCCTATTTATAGGCACTGAGATGCCTTTTCAACTTCTGAGTTGATCCAAGGGCGCAGATGCTGCCACCGCTGCACTCACATGTGGGCCACGTGAGCGCAACGGTGGGGGGGCATTTGTTTCCCCCAATCAGAGCTAAGCTCTGTTCAAAATTCAAATTTTGAAATGATGCAACGCTTCGGATGCAGCGTTAAGTGTGCTGCGCCCTAAGCAGCGCACCACGTGCAAAGCACGGGTGCGCTAGCGCTAAGTGCGCTGCACCCTAAGCAGCGCACCACGTGCAAAGCACGGGTGCGCCAGCGCTGGAACTAAAAGCTCCCCACCGTCAGATCAAAGATCCAATAATAATGATAAATCATTAATCAATCAGAATTAAATTCTGTTAAGGGAAGATTTCTCAAAATCTTTCCAAACAATAAAATTGTGCTCTGTAAATCAGAGCACTGTTGGATTAATGATCCAATGGTGATTAAAAATCACCAAAATATAGAATAAATTCTGTATGGAAAAGATTTATCAATCTTGTTAAAAACAAGAAAATTGCCTTTTGTAAATCAGAAGCCCTTGGATTAAAGATCCAATGATGGGAAATTCCCCAAATCAATTGGAGAAAACATCTCCTTAACTGATTGAACTGATCAGCTTGCCCTATATAAAGGCCCCAAGACTTCAAGTCTGGGACATATACAGAGACAGAAAAAGAGAGAAAACCCCCCATAAACTTTGAGAAATTCAAAGACAAAGAGCAAGCTCTCAGAAGAAGAAAACTTTCTTCAAGGTAAAAAGAAAAAAAAGAACAGAGAGGTGAAATCATCTCAAAGAAGAATTTACTTCTTTTTCTAAAATCATAGATCTATAAGACCAAGGTCTTTTAGAAAAAAGAGATCGAAAGATCTAATCATAAAAAGAAGAACATAATTCTTCTCACAGATCATAGATCTATAAGACAAATTGTCTTTCAGAGATCATCTCATCATAAGAGGGGAGAATAATTCAATTCTCTAAGAATCAAAGATTCATAAAGGCATAGCTTTTTACTAAAATAAGAGATTAAAAACATCTCCTACAAAATAAGAACTTTTGTTCTTAGAATCTTGAGACAAAGTCCCTTATATATACGAGAATTTATTTCTCAGATCATAAAATTGATCAGATGCTCTTTGCGCCCATGAACTGTACTTCTGCGCTCTTGGACTGGCGCTCAGCGCCAAGCGAGCCACGTGTCCCTCACGTGTGCGCCACTTAACAGTTAGCGCTTTGCTCTCTTGAAATAGCGCACTACGCTCATGGGCTGGCGCTCAGCGCCAAGCACACCACGTGTCAATCACGTGTGCGCCACTGAACTATTAGCGCTCTGCGCTCATAAATTGGCGCAATGCGCCCATCATCTGGCGCTTAGCGCCAAGCGCGACACGTGTCCCTCACGTGTGCGCTACTCGGCAGAAGCACACTGCGCTCTTTGACTGGCGCCAAGTGCGCCACGTGTTGCGCTGATAGAACATAAATTGTTCTTTAATAAGCCCAGGGCTATGAAGAATACTCAGTATTCAGTAAAAGACAAAAACACTGTTAGGGCCAAGCCGAAATAAAGGCTCAACAGCCCAAAATAAAATGTTAAACATTTTAACTTGATTGGATTTAGCCCAAGACTGGCCATAAGTCCTCAATTCAGATTTAACTGAGCCCATGTGCTCATAATCTAATTAATTGATTTTAGTCCCAAATTGGACTACAGATTTTCCAATCAACATTGGTTCAAGGGTACATCTCTTTACTTCTCTAATATTTGTCGTTGTAATTCTTCAACGTCTTCAGAGAGATGACGGGTCCCGATAACCATGCATTTTATAGACTATGACGTCTTTAAACTGGACTGTGGGGTCCTTAAGCCCACGGACTATAATGTCCTTAACCTCGGACTGTGGGGTCCTTTTAAACCCATGGACCGAGATGTCCTTAAACTAACATTGGACCGAGATGTCCTTAAACTAACATTGGACCGTAACGTCCTTAAACTAATTATAGACCGTAATGTCCTTAAACTAACATTGGACCACCATGTCCTTAAACTGGCAATCGACCGCAATATCCCTAAACTAAACAATAGAGTCCAAATGCTCTTTTGTTGGATCTAAACGATCCCGTTAAGTTGATCTTAGTTTAAAATTAGATTAACGTATCCTTAACAAACGTTTAAGTTTATCTTAGTCTCAAATAAGACTAACGTATCCTTAAACCCAAACCCCCAAACCCAAATCTAAGAAGATATGGATTTGGACTAATCCACGCCCTACGGGCGACAACATAAATTAGTCTCCGTATACAATCCACGGGCAACCAAAAACAAAACGAATACAGACGACACGAGGTGACCATCTGGAGAAGGAGAAAGTTGTTATCGCGATGCGGTAGCGTAATTAACTGCAGGGGCTTGCGCCTGCAGGGAAGAGCGTCCGCACAATCAAAAACCCCTCAACGAGGGGGAATCTGACGAAGTCTGCTATATCGGCCGCATCCGTTTAAATCTTCGATACATGGTGTCATAAATCAACTTGGCATCTTCGGAGAGGTGTAAGGATAGCACCAATTAGCATCTGCCCCGAAATTCAGGCAAGACGGACCTGCGCGGTTGCGTCTCCGTGTTTCGGCGGGGAACAGACCACTTCAGCCGGCTGCTCCCCTGGCGCTCCCCTCTGCTGCAGCTGCTGATGTACTCCATCTGGAGGGCGTCGCCGGGGCTTTACAACCCCCTGTCTGAGCAGCTCTACGACGAGGCCGTGGGCAAGCTGCGGTCTCTGAGGTGCTTCGGTCTGATCTCCGCGGGTCGGCTGGCTCGCTCTGTGGCAGTCGTCCGTGAGGGCTACGAACTGAGGCTCGAGGTCAACGTGCGCGGGGGAATCGAGGGCAGAGGTTGGATCTCGCGAAGCCTCGGCTGGCAGAGATCTTCACTGAGTACCATGAGTAGTGCTCTATGCACCCCCTTCCCCCGCTGCTATAATTTTCTTTTTCTTTTTATTGGTATGGCTGAGGAGCCCATAATACCTTTTTGAATAAATAAGACCTTTCTTTCTTTTTCGCAATGTTCCATTGATCTTTTATTAAATTAACAACAGACCCTAGGAAGAGTTTACATTGCCCCTAAAAAAAGTACATGCTAACAGATGACCTTATTAGCGTGGCCCGAGCTCCCCGGAGGCTTGTTGGTCTCCGTGCTCGGCACCGGGTACGGGGCTCCCTGGGCTTCGGACTGGTCATCTGCCGAAGCGAGCATGATCTGGCCGATGGTTAGCTCGGCGGGAGGGGGACGCTGATCCTGCTCGCGATCGGCCTGCCGCTTATCCCTCAAGTAGGCAGCGAGGTCCCCTGATCGGATGAGCTCCTCGACGTAGTCCCGGAGTTGCTTACAATCCTCCGTGGCGTGGCCCAGCGTCCGGTGGAAGGCGCAGTAGGGGCCCCGGGTTCGCTTCGAGGCCTGACGCGGAATTAAAGGGAACTTGAAGAACCCCTCGCCCTGAGCCTCGTCTAGTAACACTGCAAGGGAGACGTTGAGCGGGGTGTACTCCTGGAGCTTCGGGTGATAGGGCTGCTGACGCTCCGGCCTCTCTTCCCGAGCCCTCTTCTTCTGGTCGGACCGTTCTGCTCGATGGAGGTTCGCGATCACTTCGGACTCGAGCTTGACCTCGCGCTCGGTCCACGCCTTGACCTCGGCCATGGTCTTAGGCTGCGCCAATGCAAAGGAGCGCAACCACTCCTTGTGCCTAAGACCGGACCTGAGCGCCGTGATGATGGTCTCGTCCCGGTGCTCGGGGACCTCGAGGAGGGCGTTGTAGAAGCGGGTGATGTAAGCTTTGAACGTCTCCTTATCCCCGCTCTTAATTGTGAAGAGGTGGTCGACCGTACGCTTCTGCCGACGGTTCCCGACGAAGTGGCCGGGAAACTGAGTAGCCGGCTCGTCAAAGGTCGAGATTGAGCGAGGCTTGAGTCCTCGGAACCAGTCCCGACCAGAGCGGATGAGGGTCGCTGGGAAGGCTCTGCACTGGGCAGCGTCAGAATGGTCCTGGAAGCTCATCCCCGCGGTGAAAGCATCCAAATGGTCTTTCGGGTCGGTTTTCCCGCAAACAGAGAGACCTTCGGAGGCTTGTTGCGCGAGGAGACGTGAACAGCGAGCAGTCCTCGGTAAACGGCTTGGTGAGCAAGTCGGCGGCGTATTTAGCCCCGTCGCCCGAGAGGTGACCTTCTCGGTACATGCCCTCAATCTTCTTCTCGAGGGCGTCGAGTCGGACGTGGTACCCCGAGGATTCGACACCTTGTGATCCCTGGCCTCTGCTGTAGGAGATCCGCGTCTGGGCGCGGCCTCGGTTCCTCTCGATGAGGTTCCTCAGATCCCCGGGCGAGGTGGCCCTCGAGCTGCCATGGAGAGCCCCTTCTGTGCGACCCCGTCGAGAGAGGGGGTGTCGGTCATGCCTGGGGACAAGTGAGGTGACCGACATCTCCTCGGGGGGGTGAGGGTCGCGAGAAGGCTCGAGACGAGGCGCTCTGGTGGCGGATCTTGGTGTGGAGCCATGGGGCGCCCAGCGGGCTTCAGAAAGTATCGGCCCGTGAGATCTGTGGCCGTGGGACGTAGCCTACCGGTGGTCAGCCGTGCCGACGAGGGCAGAGTCTTCTGGAGGCGGAGGAGCGGCGATCTGGAGCCCTGGCCTGGCCGTTTGGACGCTGACGAGCGCCTCCACGATGGATTGTAGTCGATCTATTCGGCCGGCGAGGGCGTTGATGACGGTCGCCGGAGGAGGTTCATCCGCGCCTCCGGTGAGGGGGAGGTGGCGACTGGTACCTGGATCTTCAGGGTGATCGCATGCCATGTGGATGGAGATCGGAAGGCCAACTTTTGTTTTTGTGGAGTCTTGTTCCCACAGACGGTGCCAACTGATGGAGGTCCTTTTCGGGTCTCCGTCAGAGGTTGTCTTCCGTCAATCTCCCGGTGAATCTTGGATGTGATCTCCTGTTGCGTGTGGGTCTCAATGGGTTTTGAGGAGATTGGTGGTTTTGAGGAGTTTGCGCCGAGTACCTGCAAGGAAGTCCCAAGGTGGTTTGGTACCATCGAGGACCCTCCGACGATCAAGTTAGCACAAGATCTGAGCAGAGTAACGGCTAAGTGGGGTGAAAAAAGCTTACTTGACCCTTCTGTGATGGGGGTTTATATAGTGGCGGCAGCACGCAGTAGCAGGCGCGAGAATCTCGCAGGCAGTTACGCTCCCGACGTCACGTCCGCGTAATGAGCGGATCGCCCGTTAATGGGGATCGTGATGGCGTGGAACGTGGGATGTTGCCGGCGGAGAATCCGCACATGGCGAGATTTGCGGAGCGGCAGTTACGCCTGTCAGTGGTGGAGTTGGTCGGTCGGAGGGACCGAGGAAGATGGCCTCGGCGGGGGAGCTCGGGAACGAGCGAGAGGGCCGAGGCATCTTGGTCCTGTGGTAACTCGGGGCGAGTTGAGAGGCCGATGAGGCCAATTTGCAGGGGGCTCCGAAGAGAGCTAACTTGTGCTTGCAGGTCGGGTACAGGGGTGGCCTGGTCGGCCCCTGTGGGCCCTTTCTTCTGAGTTCTGGAACACGTCATCTGCCACGTGTCATGATCTGGGAGATCGTCAATATAGAGCATCATCACCTGTGAAATATGAATGCAATGTGATAACCAGTAGATATAAGAATTGATCATACATATATTCAAAAAGAAACGAATATACATCGAGTTTTAAAATAAAGGATCTTATTATCAAAAAAGAGTACATGAATTTTGTGGTTATTACACAACAAAAAAGAATACGATAATGTCGTTTATACAATAAGCCCCGAATTCCCTTACTGTTGGACCCGTGCTTTAAGACTCCGCACTGGAACTCAATCGATGAAACATAATAATACAAAATTTTCAGGATGAAACATGAAAATATCAAAGACTTGGGGCAAATATGGATATATCAAGTTTTTAGGGTGAAATATGGAAATATCAATGTTTAGTTGGCATTAATAGATTATTATAATTTATAAGGCATACCTAAAAAGATGTTTTAGATTTCCGCGAGGCTCATCATGAAAGTTGATCTTAAAAAGAAGGGGTTTAATTAATAAAAGACAGTAAAATATAATACATGCACTGCACGCGTCATGATGGCTAATTGCCATGTCTCTAGTCATATTTCAATGGATAAAAAGCAACAAAGTCTGAATTGGAGAAGGATAATGATAGATTAGAAACGATGAGACATGAACGATGAATATTTGAGCTAACACCAGAATACATGTATGAAATGTCTTTTCCACCGTATCAAAATTATGATGTTAGGATGATCTTTGAAGGGTTTATTCATATAATCCAACAATCTAGCATGGGAGTTTATTGCGGTCATCTCATATAGCTTGGGATGGTTAGCAGAACACTCACAAAGACTCAAGCCAAAGCATAATTTTACCATCGAAGAGCCTTAGATTGCGGCAAAGACACTCTCCCACAAGGTGAAGGAGTCTGGATTTAAATCCTCACTTACAGTGGCAAAGAGAAATTTTCGACCAAAGATATGGATAGTTTTCAAAAGGCCCCAAATGCTCATGGGCCATTGGAAAAAGCATAATTTTACCACAAGTAAAAACATAGAATAATGTAGATGATATATATGGTTCTGAGAATTCAATATTGTATGGTTTGGTTCTTCAGTGTAAACTACTGTTTTATAATTTATGTTGTGAAAATATATATCATGCTTGTTGGATTAATTGTTCCACATGAACAAATTGGGAATACATAACTACGTGCATGTATATAGTTGCGATTTCATTTATTTCGAAATGTTTCATAACATTTTCTTCATTTATCGAGTATTTAGGTTTGAATCGAAAATCATAATTTGAGTGACTATTGATACATCACGTTATGCGTGCATAAACAGAATATAAAGTGTCACTGCAGGCAGGACATATTAATACATGGCTATGTGTTCTTTCTTCTTTTCATTCTAATCCAACAGATTATTGTATTTGCAAATTAAAGAAAGTGGGGCATGCAAAATCAACAAATAATATGATACCTTGTGTACGCACTCAATGACTTACATTGACACTGAATATTATTCTATTTTTTTTAATATTCAATTGAATCAACAATGGAGGCTGAACATATATGCACGCGCAGCCTACGTGGCAGCAACTTGGTCAAAGAAAAGCAAAAGCTTTGCAATGCTATCTGCAACTTGTGGCCTGTTTGTAAATTATATTGTTATCTAGTTTGTTATTAAAAATTAATCAAAAAACAAAAGAAAAAGACAAAGAAAAGAAAACTGACACAAATGTCTCCTTGTGTTGAATAAAGGATTTTTCTAGCTTTCATGCCTTTTAACGTCTTGGTGTTTTCTGAGAAAAGCTTTATTCATTAATTTGTCTAAACATATTACTCGTCACAATACAAATGATGTTTGATACATATCGATATTTGTGAATATCAAAGAATGACGATCAGAGCTTCTCTCCTGTATATATTGCTCAACAGGTCAAACATCCTGTGGCTTTGTTTGAAAAGCAGCGTCGTCCATCTTGATCTTTATGGTCTAAAACATATGTATATCAATTTTTATGTGATTTTGATACTCTTAATTTGACTGTTGATTTGGTTATGAAAAATGTTATATATACCGGGACAACCGCTGAATTTGCGATCTTCTAAAACAAGTGCAATATAAATCTCATTTTTTATGAATTTAAGATGGAATTACTTATATGAATCAATTAGAAATCTTATATTGGAACATTTTGTTATTTCTTGATCGGATTAGCTAGAACACTTCGATCAAATTCAGCGTTCATTACACCGTGGGAAATTAAAAGCATGGCAAGTTATTACAAAGCTGATAAAAAATTATTGGTACGTTGCTAATAGACCATTTAAGTTTTATTTGTTTATTAATGAACCCACACAACCTTTAAACAAAATAAGGCTATCTTATCTATCGGGTTGAACATGAGCCGATCTTAACTCTTTCCTTGATAACCAGAGCTCAACAAGTTTATTTGTTGTATTTTATTTATATATCATAAAACGCATTCAAGTTTTAAAAGGACAAATGGACACTTCAAATAGGCCTACATGCAATAAACTAATCAAAATGCCCAATTGTTTTATTCCCCAGTATTGATGATTCTTTGGATATCCTGGTTGATGATGCTCGGTACTGTGAACTCCCCAGATCACGACACGTGGCAGATGACGTGTCATGAGGCTTGCGGGATGGAAGCAAGGACGGTATATTGGAAGCGTATCCCGGGCCTTCCTCCCAAGGATGTTCTCGACCTTCGGTGGCCTTCCAGACTACTCCTATGCTCGTCTTACAGACAACCATTGGCTCGCCTCCGAGCCCTTCCGCACGCTGAGCTTCCTCAGCCCACCTAGCTCGCCTCCGAGCTATCACAGATACAAGCTTGCTCGGCCTCACGCTCGTCTCCGGACCTCCCACCGAGCTCCGCTTCCTCGGTATCACGACCGACCAACAACACAGATCACAGGCGTCTCCGCCACGGCTCCGAAAATCTCGCCGGACGTGAGATATCCGCCGCCCACGATCCCGCGTTCCACGCCATCGCGTTCCCTCCATTAACGAGTATATCTCGTCATTAATGGGGGACCCCACCTTTCACGCAGGCGTAACGGCCGGCGTGAATCTCGCGCCCGCCAGCTCATAGCTGCCACTATATAAACCCCTCTCTCAGACGACACAGGTAAGGCATTTTTACCCCAATAGGCCGTTACTCTTCCCAAATACCTCGACTAACTTGATCGTCGGAGGTACCACAGTGGTACAACCACCCCGGGACTTCTACAGGTAGCTCGGGTTCATTCCCAAATCAAGCCCGCTAAGATTCACACGCATCAAGAGGCAACCTTCATATCCAATCTCATCCATCCATCACCGCTCGCTGCAGATCAACAAAAGACAACATCTGAAAGAGATTAAGAGCTCCATCAGTTGGCGCCGTCTGTGGGAACTCCGAAAATTCCACCCAACGAAAGTTGATCTTCTGATCTCGAACTCATGGCGAGTGATCATCGCGATGATCCAAGCACTAGTCGCCGTCTTCCCAACAACGGAGGCGCGGATGGATCCCCTTCTCCCCCGAACGCCATTCACGCACTGTCTACTCGAATAGATCGGCTCGCATCCGTCGTGGATGCGCTTGTCCGTGTCCAAACAGCGGGACAAGCTCCTCAAGTCCCCGCTCCCCCACCTCGAAAGCGACACATAGGGAGAGAAGACATTGTCTGCGCCGGCGCATCCGAGCACCGCCGCGCTATCTCCGGCGGCCACAGATCCTCTGTGGCAACCAATTCGATGACCCGGTGGGCACCTCACAGCTCTACGCCGATGTCTTATGAAAGAGCTCCCCACCCTGAGGCCTATCGTGCTCCTGTCCCTCCCGAGGAGGTGTCGGTCAGCTCGCCTGCTCTCAGGCTTGGCCGGCGCCCTCTCCCTCAACAGGTTCGCACGAACAGGACTCACCATGGTAGCTCGAGGACGACCTCGCCAGGGGACCTGAGGAACCTCATAGAACGGAACGGAACCGCGTCTAGACGTAGGTCACCAACAACAGGGGCCATAAATCCGAGTATGCCGAATCCTCGGGATACTGCGACCGACTCGATGCCCTCGAAAATAAAATTGAGGGTATACATCGGGAGAGTCGTCCTTCAAGCGACGGGGCTAGATATGCCGCCGACTCGCTTACGAGGCCCTTTACGGAAGAGCTGCTCACTGTCCACGTCTCCTCCAGGAACAAGCCCCCGCAGGTATCCTTCTTCGATGGAAAGTCTGATCCAAAAGACCACTTGGATGCGTTCAGGGCAGGGATGAGCTTCCAGGACAACTCTGACGCCGCACAATGCCAGGCATTCCCCGCCACTCTCATCCGTTCTGGATGAAACTGGTTCCAGGGACTCACGCCACGCTCCATCTCGACCTTCGACGAGCTGGCCACCCAATTCCTCGGCCACTTCGTCGGGAACAGACGGTAGAAGCGGACAGTCGATCATCTCTTCGCTGTAAAGAGCGGGGACAAGGAATCCTTCAAAGGATACGTCACCCGCTTCTACAACGCTCTCCTTGAGATCCCAGAGCACCGGGACGAGACGGTCATTACTGCCCTTAGATCGGGTCTTAGGCACAAGGAGTGGCTCCGCTCCTTTACATTAGCGCAACCTAAGACCATAGCCGAGCTAAAAGCCTGGACCGAGCGAGAGATCCAGCTCGAGTCCGAGGTGAACACGAACCTACTTCGGACAAACCATACCGATCAGAAGAAGAGGGCAAAAGAGGATAAAAAGAAGATTGAGCGGCCAAAGCCCTACTCCTTAAAGTTCCAGGAGTATACCCTGCTCAACATCTCCCAGACAGAGCTGTTGGAGGAGGCAAAGGGCGAGAGATTCTTCAAACTCCCCCGGTCAACCATAAGGCGGCCAAACGGATACGAGGCCCCTATTGCGCTTTCCACAGATCGCAGGGATACCCCACCGAGAACTGCAAATAGCTCCGAGACTATATCGAGGAGTTAATCCGCTCGGGGCACCGGGCAAGATACTTGCGGGGCAAGCGACAAGCCGATCGAGAGCAAGAGCACCACCCCCTCCCGGCGAGTTGACGATCGGCCAAATCATGGTTGTATCAGCATGGGGTGCGCCTGGAGCCGATGAGACACGGCGCCCCTTGCCGGTCGAAGGGACTAGCAGCCAATCCAGGAAGAAGGTCAAAACAGCTAAGACCATCATCTTTACCGATGAGACCTCCACGGGATATCACTGCCTCACAACGACCCTCTGGTAATTACAGCGCGGGTCCACCGCTACGAGGTTCAAAGGATATTGGTCGACTCGGGAAGCTCGACAGACATCATCTTCTATGACTGCTTCTTGCGTATGGGGCTTTCCCTGTCGGACCTTAGGCCGACCGTCCACATCCTGTCGAGATTCACTAACCACTCTATCCCGGCAGAAGGGGTGGTCACTCTCCTACTTAACGCCGGGGCTACGTACCAACGCTTGGTCAACAGGATGTTTAAGCCTCAGATTGGCAGGAATATGAAGGTTTATGTCGACGACATGCTCATCAAATCGACCTCGTCAGATCAGCATGCTAAATATCTGGGCGAGGCTTTCGACGTCCTCCGTAAGTATAAGATGAAACTGAACCCCGCCAAGTGCGCGTTCGGGGTCACTAGTGGAAAGTTCTTTGGGTTCATGGTCACCCACCGAGGGATCGAGGCTAACCCGAAGAAGATCAGCGCCATCCTTAACATGGCAGCGCCCAAGACCAACGTCGAAATCATGAGACTCATAGGGAAGGTGGCCTCTCTGAGTCATTTCATATCAAGATCCGGGAAAAAGTGCCTCCCGTTCTTCAAAGCTCTAAGGAAGATCCCAAGGTTCGAATGGTCGGAAGAGTGTCAGATCGCCTTCGAGCAATTGAAAGTGCACCTGGCAACTCCCCCGCTACTCACTTAGCCAGTTGAAGGAGATGAGCTATCGATGTATCTGGCGGTGTCCGATCAATCTGCAGGTTCGGTGCTCGTCCGAGAAGTCGAGGGAGTCCAGAAGCCGGTCTACTATGTAAGCCACGTCTTCAGGGACGTGGAAACAAGGTACCTTTCCATAGAGAAGTTGTCTTGGCACTCATCATGGCCTCGAGGAAACTACGACACTATTTCCAGGCGCACACCATCCTCGTCCTCACCGAACGCCCTTTAGGGGCCATTCTCGCCTCCCCCGAGTCTTCTGGTCGATTGGAGAAGTGGAGGTAGGAGTTTTCCCAATTCGACATCAATTACCGCCTGAGAAAAGCTATCAAGGCACAAGCCCTAGCCAATTTTATCGTCGAATGCACTATCCCTAACAAGGAGGCAGTGCTCGTGCCGGTCCCCTGATCTCAACCCTCGATCGATGAGAGGCCCGACTCCATTCCCGATTGGGTCCTTTATGTCGACGGGTCATCAACCGAGGAAGGTTGTGGTGCCGGCCTCATCATTCGGGGCCCGAACTAGACAGAGATGGAGTATTCTTTGAAGCTCGGGATCAAAGCCTCAAACAACGCAGCGGAGTACGAGGCTCTGCTCGCTGGACTGCGGATCGCCTCTGGAGTGGGGCTGAAGACGATTCGAATCCGTAGCGACTCCGCTCTGGTCGTCGGCCAAGTGACCAGCCGTTTCGAAGCACGGGAGCCCCTGATGGTGAAATACTTAGCCGAGGTAAGAAGGCTGCAAAAGGACTTCGACGAAATTCAAGTGGAGCAGATCCCCCGACACCTAAACGCCCAGGCCGACACCCTGAGCAAGCTCTCTTCCTCCTACTCGGCCAACAACAAGAGAAATATCCTCTTCGAGGTCTTGCCACGGCCTAGCGTGGAAGACAGAGCGACATCGCTCCAAGTTTACACAGCCCGGGAAAAGGACCAAGATTGGAGGAAGCCCATCGTGGAATTCCTGAAGGAGGGTATGCTCCCCGGAGATCGTGGTGAGGCCCGCCACCTCCAAGCCAAACCCCGCCATTTCTTCTGGAGCAATGGGAACCTCTATAAGAAATCCTTCACTCAACCCCTGCTTCGGTGCGTCGACCCCCACGAAGCCGACTATGTCCTTCGTGAGGTCCACGAAGGGGTCAGCGGGGCACATCAAGGAGCCTGCACCTTAGTCCGGAAGACGTTCCTCCAAAGGTACTACTGGCCGGCCATCTATCACGACGCTCAGAAGCTCGTCAGAAGGTGCAAGAGTTGCCAACTCCACGGCAGCATACCCCGCCTTCCGGCTACCGTGCTGACTACCCCAACCTCCCCATGGCCAATTGCCCAGCGGCGAATGGACATGATAGGCCAACTCCCTACAGGTACGGGCAGGCATAAATACATCCTCGTTGCGGCGGACTACTTTATGAAGTGGATCGAGGCCGTTCCCATCAGAAAACCGGACACTACCACGACCATCAAGTTGCTGCAGAACAACGTAATATTCCACTTTGGGATCCCGAGGTGTATCATCACCGACCACGGAACGAATTTCGAAAACGAAAGAGTCAAAGGATTCTGCAGCGAATACCATATACCGATGAAATTCACCGCAGTCGCGCACCCCCAGTGCAACGGGAAAGCCAAGGTCGCTAACAGGGACGTCATTCGAGGACTTCGAGCTCGTCTGGAAGGATGACAGTGCAGCTGGATTGACGAATTACCTCGGGTCTTATGGGCCTTGCGCACATCGAAGAAGACCCCCACTGGAGAGACCCCCTTCAGCCTCTGCTACGGCACTGAGGCGATGGTCCCAGCGGAAATCGGGCTGTCCAACTACCGGGTTGAGCACTTCGACGACGAAGAAACACCTTGGCCCTCCGGACTAATTTGGACGGCTTGCTGGAGAAGTGGGACCGGGCATAGATTAGAGCTGCCGCTTACCAACGACAGACTACCCGCTGCTACAACGCTTGGGTCAAGCATCGTGCCTTCAAGACCGGAGACTTGGTCATAAGGCAGAACGAGTTTATTGATCAGGGCAAATTGCATAAGTTTTCTCCGAAGTGGGACAGCCCTTTCCTCATCTTCGAAGTCTTGCCCGGCGGGGCCTATCGCCTACAAGATGCCGCGGGTCGCAAATTTCCACGGCCTTACGACACCAAGAAGCTCAAGTTGTACCTTAAAAAAGTATACCTATGAATACATGTTTCTCCTTTTACGAAGCGATGTAAATTTTGCTAAGTTTTTTTATAATAAGAAGGAACTTCCTCTATCTGTTTCACTTTTTATCGGTTCAAAACTCATGAATTCCGTTTCGCTGAAATACTCAAATGAACCCAGAAAACAAAAGGAAACAGTAAAACTTCGCAAAAAGGAGAACTTTATTTATTTATCAAAAGGTATTGCGGGTTCCTCAGCCTTACATAAAAGTTGAAATTACTGCAGTGGGGGAAGGGGGTGCAGAAAGCATTGCTCATGGTACTCCGAGGAAATTGCCGCCAGCCGAGCCCTTGCCGCCTCGGACCTCTGCCTCTGATGCTGCCTGCGAACCCTCGACGCCACGGACGGGCCAGAGGACTCTCCAGCCAGGCACCCATCGGCGAGATGCCTCAGTTGGTAACACTCAAGGATGAGTGCCACCAAGCGATCGCGCCGACTCTTCGAGATCAGGCCGAAATGACATAACAATCTCAGCTTGCCAACCGTCTCGTCCTTCAGTTGCTCGGACAAGGGGTTGTGCAGCCTCGGCGACGCCCTCCAAATCGAGTACATCGACAGCTGGAGCAGGGGTGATCGCCGGGGAAGCAAGCGGCTGAAATGGTCCTCCACACGCCGAACCACCGCCTGAAACGTCTCATCGGTGCTCAGTTGGTCATACAAGTATACATCTTCGAAGGAAATGATCTCGGGGATGGAGAAAGGGAATCTGTCCATTCTTATGTTTTGGGGTGCAAAGGTAGGAATGGGCAACACACCCTCTCTATTTTATAGCCTCCACAGAATCCCCAGGGTCCAAAATTTGCGCACGCATGGGCGCGAGTCCAGGGATTCGCTTAATTCTTCCAATACTATACTGCGGCGGGTATCCCATATTTCTCGGCGAATCGAAGTCGGAGCGATACAGATCTTCGAACGCTTCGCCTTCCCTATGCGTTCCTGCCACGTGCCACCCGCGACGGTCACTCTCCCCAATATTCGCACATCTCGGAAGGTCGGGCGGAGCCTCGCAACGCCGAGCAGCTTCACTGCTCGGTCCATCCTTAGTGGGTAACTTCTTACCCATCGGCGCTAAGGATTAAAGCCCTCGCCAAAAAGCAACTGAGCAGCTACCCTGCTCGGTCCATCCATGGCTGGTAGTTCACTACCCACCGACGCCAAGGATCAAATCCCTCACCAAGAGGCAACCGAGCAGCTGCCCTGCTCGGTCTATCCTTAGCGGGTAACTTCTTACCCATCTACGCTAAGGATCAAATCCCTCGCCAAGAGACAACCGAGCAGCTGCCCTGCTCGGTCCATCCTTAGCGGGTAACTTCTTACCCATCTACGCTAAGGATCAAAGCCCTCACCAAGAGGCAACCGAGCAGCTACCCTGCTCGTTCCATCCATGGCTGGTAGTTCACTACCCACTGACGCCAAGGATCAAAGCCCTCCCCAAGAGGCAACCGAGCAGCTACCCTGCTCGGTCCATCCATGGCTGGTAGTTCACTACCCACCGACGCCAAGGATCAAAGCCCTCACTAAGAGGCAACCGAGCAGCTGCCATGCTCGGTCCATCCTTAGCGGGTAACTTCTTACCTATCTACGCTAAGGATCAAAGCCCTCGCCAAGAGGCAACCGAGCAGCTGCCCTGCTCGGTCCATCCTTAGCGGGTAACTTCTTACCCATCTACGCTAAGGATCAAAGCCCTCGCCAAGAGGCAACCGAGCAGCTGTCCTGCTCGGTCCATCCTTAGCTGGTAACTTCTTACCTATCTACGCTAAGGATCAAAGCCCTCGCCAAGAGGCAACCGAGCAGCTACCCTGCTAGGTCCATCCATGGCTGGTAGTTCACTACCCACCGATGCCAAGGATCAAAGCCCTCGCCAAGAGGCAACCGAGCAGCTACCTTGCTCGGTCCATCCATAGCTAGTAAGTCATTACCCACCGACGCCAAGGATCAAAGCCCTCACCAAGAGGCAACCGAGCAGCTTCACTGATCAGTCCATCCTTAGAAAGTAACTTCTTACCCATCTACGCTAAGGATCAAAGCCCTCACCAAGAGGCAACCGAGCAGCTACCCTGCTCGGTCCATCCATGGCCGGTAGTTCACTACCCACCGACGCCAAAGATCAAAGCCCTTGCCAAGAGGCAACCGAGCAACTGCCCTGCTCGGTCCATCCTTGATGGGTAACTTCTTACCCATATACACTAAGGATCAAAGCCCTCGCCAAGAGGCCACCGAGCAGCTTCCCTGCTCGGTCCATCCTTAGTAGGTAACTTCCTATCCATATGTGCTAAGGGTCAGAAGTCCTCAACCTCGGCGACGCCGACCGATCTTAAGAGCAGTGGCCGCCGGTCCAACTCGACATATCTTCAACGAGCGATCGCCATCTCGACTTCGGGGCCACAAGGACGCCGATCTTACACCGGCCTTTATACACTTCAAATAATTGGATTTAACTCGACGCGCAATCACCAACTAAAGGGCCTGCCGCTGACCTAGCGTTCATCAGGCAAGCAAAATGAAGACATTACCACGAAATGGAAATATTGCCACAAAAATTCTGCAAGAGAGGTTTATTTACTACTCGGGAACCTTTACAAGGGTATTGTGGGCTTCCCAGCCTTACAAAACCGCCCGAAGGCTTACCAAATTTAAAGACGAAAACAAAAAAAATATACAAAAAAGAGGGCAGGGAGACTCAGGCCTCAGGGCCGGGAAGGACCTCGACGTGCTCCGCGGCCACCTCGGGAGTCGGGGAGACATCTTGAGGGTCGGCGCCAACCGCAGGAGCTTCGGCACTGGGAGCCAGGGTGATCGCCTTCTCCTCGACGCCCCCACCGGGGGCCAATCGATAAGCCATTTCTCCAACACGTTCCAAAATTTCGAAAGGCCCTACGAATCGAGGACAAAGCTTGCCTTGACTCCCAAAACGAATCACTCCCCTAGTAGGTGATTGTTCCCCTCCGAATCACGGAGACGCGACCACGCAGGTCCGTCTTGCCTGAAATTTGGGGCAGATGCTAATTGGTGCTGTCCGTCTACCTCTCTGAAGATACCAAGTTGATTTATGACACCATGTATCGAAGGTTCAGACGGATGCGGCCGATGTAGCAGACTTCGTCATATTCCCCCTCGTTTGAGGGTTTTTTTATTGTGGGGACACTCTTCCCTGCAGGCGCAAGCCCCTGCAGTTAATTACGCTACCACATCGCGGTAACAACTTTCTCCTTCTCTAGATGGTCACTTCGTGTCGTGGGTGTTTGTTTTGTGTTTGGTTGCCCGTGGATTGTATACGGAGACTAATTTATGCTGTCGCCCGTAGGGCGTGGACTAGTCCAAATCCGTATCTTTCTTAGATTTGGGTTTGGGGGTTTGGGTTTAAGGATACGTTAGCCTCATTTGAGACTAAGATCAACTTAAACGTTTGTTAAGGATACGTTAGTCTCATTTTGGACTAAGATCAACTTAACGGGACCGTTTAGATCCAGCAAGAGAGCAATTGGGCTCTATTGTTTAGTTTAGGGACATTGCGGTCGATTAGTTTAAGGACGTTACGGTCCAATGTTAGTTTAAGGACATCTCGGTCCATTGTTAGTTTAAAGACATCGCGGTCGAGGTTAAGGACATCATAGTCCATGGGTTTAAGGACCCCACAGTCCAATGTTAGTTTAAAGACATTACGGTCGAGGTTAAGGACGTCATAGTCCATAGGTTTAAGGACCCCACAGTCCGATGTTAGTTTAAAGACATCACGGTCGAGGTGAAGGACGTCATAGTCTATGGGTTTAAGGACCCCACAGTCCGATGTTAGTTTAAAGACATCACGGTCGAGGTTAAGGACGTCATAGTCCATAGGTTTAAGGACCCCACAGTCCGGTGTTTAGAGACGTCATAGTCCATGAAATGTGTGGTTGTCGGGACCCGTCACCTCTTTGAAGACGTTGAGGAATTACAACGACAAATATCAAAGGAGTGAAGAGATGTACTCTTAAACCAAGGTGAGTTAGTGATTAATCCAAAAATTGTAGTTTACCGTAATCAGAAACGGCGTCGCTTTGCAGCTAGCCGGTGAGTACGGGTCGATCCGCAGAGATGTGTAATTTCTTGTTTTTGTGTTATAACGAGTTGATTCAGATTGTTGTTTGGTTTTTGTCGATTGAATTAAAAACTAATTTATGTGATATGAAAGAACTCGTTAGGGTTAGGTCGAAGGTAGGGGTGTTGAGATTAATGTTTTCACCTCTTTCAATGCCGTTGATTTAAGCTTTTTAGAAAAATCACAACAATTATTAGCAAAGGGGATTAGGATGATCGGGAAGAAACAAAGTTTCTTCCTCTAGATCCTTGTCCGTCCTTTCCTATTAATTGATGTGATCTTCATGGACGTCATATATGTCCGGCCTTTTATACTACGGTTCACCGTACCTTGTAGGTAGGGTGCCGTAGGGGGCGGATCATATATGTGTGCATGAAGATTTCGTTTTAAAAATAAGTTGGCATTGAAGGAGGTGAGAGACATCCATCTCTCACTTACTCCCTTGTTCCTAACCCTAACGAGCGAGGATCTTACTCGCTCATTAGGGAATTATTACAACGAGACATTTTTTATGAATATGTTTTAAAGAATTACCTTACGACAGATTAAACTAGCTAACGAGCAAACTACAGCAAACAAATGATTACTAGGGCAAGTAGAACAATTAAACTAAGGCAGGAATTTAAAAACTTACAAGAAAGATGATGCTCTGAATTCTCCAACAAATCTCACTTTTATTGAATATCAAGAGGCATACATTTTTACAGATCTAGATTACAATTTATAAGTAACTAGTGAAGCTAGGGTTATAGACTCTCGTAGACATGAACTTACTGATTTACCCCCTAAAAATCCCAACAATGAAACGACACACCGACACAAGAAGTCGGTGCCGACACGGGCACCATATGGCCGCGGTTCCGCGGCAAATACATGCCTTTGGCCGCGGATCCGCGGCCATTTAGTGGGCTTGGCCCACTATCTTTCTGTGCTTGGCTGCTCTTCTCTTGGGCTCTCTGTTTTCACTGTTCTTTTCTCTTTTGGGCTTTCTAGTATTCTCCAGATTCTCAGTGAAACTTGTAAGGATCTTTTTTTGACCGTTTCACTTGACGTTCGTCTCGGCTTGAGTAGGATCCGTGTGCTGGTTGGTCAAAAGTCCATTTCCTGTATCATCTTTGTCTTATTCACTGTATTTGCTTCAAAAGTCTGTATCCTGTATCATGTAACAAACGATCGTCAAAAGCACCTGTTTACTTATAAATTGCACAAAAAGTGGGGCGTATGAATTGCAATATTATGATGTGAACAAATACCCCCAAACTTACCTTTTGCTCGTCCTCGAGCAAACTTATTATTTTATTCTGACCTAGCCACACTTTCGCAGGGAAACGCGATTGCACTGAGCACGTGCAACAAGCCGTTAAACCTCTAGGTGTCCCTAGTAGGAGGAGTGTTGTCTCCTGAGGGTTTTCAGCGGATTACACCCACAAAATCCTATCAACTTGGTTTTTCGACTTTTGTTTTCTAATCAGGTTTTCTAATAAGGAATTCTATTATCTTTTAACTCGCAAATTATCCACCCGTATTCTTCACACTTCCTCATTATTTAACTTAAGATTACATATATCCTGTAGAATTACCTAGCTTTCGGCATTTCTTAAGTTTTCCTTCTAGAGTTCCATCTCCACTTAGGAATTTCTATCAACTCTATTAAAGACACAAGTTCTATTCTTCATTCCTTTCTCTTATCTAAACTCCAATCACATATCCCTACGTGTGTGTAAGTATCACCCCTACACTTGGAAATTCAAATCAAGCAATCGTACTCCCGTCCATTGTCCAAAGCACTTGTGAGACTTCGCTTTCATATCCTTCATGCGACTGTTAATACTTCTTGAGGTACCAACAACCGATTACAAGATGCGTTAGCACTTTAAGGCGTACTTCCTAGTTTTTTGCAACACCCAAGGCTTTTAGCAGTAGCACCTTCGCTAAATACTTTTCTATATTTTTTTTTTTAGCCTTAAGTAATCACAAAAACCAGTGTCCATTTTTTTTCTTTATCCACTTTTTTTTTTCTTTTTCATTGTGCTAAGGACGTTAGACAAGAGTATTTCAAGGTCTCTTCTACTAATCCAAATTTCAAGGTGCGTGTTTGTGCATTTTGCAGGGTACATGTTTTCAGAATTTAGACTTAAGCTAGGAACTATTTTTCAAACTTATACTCTAATAAAAGTTTTAATACTTTTCCTTCGTTTCGACTTAGCCCAAGAACTGAACCCAAAATTTGCCTATTTCTAGATAACCTACAAAGACATATACTTTCTACCGTTAAACTTTAAGGAAGGTTATTTTTAGGGTTTTTAATTTACTAAGTCTAAGATCTAGTTGTTCCTAGCCAGTTAACCTTTTTATCAACTCAAGTCAACTAACCAAAATTGAATACAATTTTTTTTTTTAATTTTTGAAATTTTCTCAATTTTTATGGGTTTTTCAGTTTTCTAATTTTTTTATATTTTTTTTTTCAAATTTTTTTTAAATTTTTTTTATGATTTTTATAAAAATGAAATGCAGAAATTAACTATGCAAAAGGAAAACAAAGATATATACAATATGCAATGCAAGGATAACTATATACATCACCTCTAATACCCCCAAACTTGAACAAAGCAGTGCCCTCACTGCCCGGTCCCACGTCGCGCTCGTGAGCGTGAACGTGATCTCTCCCCCCTAGCCAACAGTGTTTGTATCCCCCTCTCAATCTCCGTCAACCGACGGTCGTGTTCTCGTGCCGTTGCCCGAAACTCATCCCGCAAAGAGTCTAATCTCCTCACTGTTCTTCTCATTAATCGCGCATGTTCTTGGGGAGTTAGTTCTTCCCCGCTCGAAGTCGAGCTCGAGCTGGGGGTGTGTGCAGGTATGTTTTCTCTCGGCTCTGTCCGTGTCCAAATATCCGTCAGTCTAGAGTAAGACGACGAGACGCCCTCTAAAAGTGGTCGAACTACGGTACCGTCTGTCAAATAAGAGTCAAATTCCTCGGCCGGGAGGAAATAACGGCAGAGTTGGGTAACGAGCATGGGACAAGGATATACACTACCTCGTTTACCCGAACCTATGGAATGCAGCAAAACCGTGCACATGTCGAACCTAGGGTTTTTCGTCATTAAAGTATGAACGACATATAAGGAAGGGGTGAAAAAGGTTGTGTTGTGAGAACTTCCAAAAATATTGTTTTGTGCCCACCGGCACACAGTTAAAACATTTGCGAAGAGGGTCCGTGCTTGGATCCCCTTGCGCGATTCTCGCGCACAGTCATTACCCATTAAAGGAATATAATCTTCAAAGCGAAGGGGTTGTTCGTGTGCCGGTACACGTGGTATCAGTGTAACCTCGTGTATCATATCCCTATCAATGCGAATTTCATTATTTCCCCAAATCAGTTGAACATAACCTAAGTTGTCTAGGCTATTCTCTTCCATTGACTCATAAAATTGGGTAACTAAGCTAGGGACAGCAAATGCAGATCCATGGTTATAGAGGAGGAAATTCCATCCCCTCTGTGCAATTTCGTGTGGGAAGTATGATCCATAGATCTCGTATGCGAACACCGGTGAGAAATCTCTCTCGTACTGCATTTTATGGGCCATCACAAGTTTACAGAGAAAGTCTATGCAGAAACAGAGAGTAAGGGTTCAGGTTTACCTCCCCTGAAAATTTCAGGGGGTGACGAGGTAGATCGGCGGCGGAAGAGCGGCGGGAGACGTCAGGCGCGGCGGATCCGCGGTCTTCTGGTGGCGGCGCGTCTCGAGATTTCTGCAGAGGGCAGGGGCGGCGCCTAGGGTTTTTATGAGGAGAAAATGTTTTAGGGTGAACAGAAGAAAGGGCTCGGTTCCATTAAATAGGGGGTAGAAAGGGTTATTTACACAAAACACCCTATAAGACGAGGGTTTTATTTGTAAAAACAGCTTGTAATCTGCAAATTTGCAATTTGGTCCAAAAAAATTATTAACCCCCCCTTTTTTTTTAAATTTTTTTTTTATATTTTCATTTTTCTTTTTATTTTTATGGTATTTGGAAATATACATACAAATGATATACACACCCCCAAACTTATCTGAAATAGTGTCTCTGGGAAACAAAGTTTGGGGGTGAAAGCGGAGGAAAATCAATCAGTGTAAATCGGCTCCTGCAAGAACAGGAGCTCCTCCGAAGGATCCGCAGTGAAGAACGGTTTTAGTCGATGCCCATTTACCTTAAATAAGGTACCGTCTTCAGGGTTCTCAAGATCAACCGCACCGTGCGGATAAACGGTGCGGACCACAAAAGGTCCTCTCCATCTGGACCTGAGCTTACCAGGATGCAAGTGTAACCGAGTGTCATAAAGTAGAACCTGTTGACCAGGTTCAAATATTTTTCGTAAAAGGTGTTTATCGTGGAACACCTTGGCTCGGTTTTTAGCAATTATGGCATTGTCATATGCCTCATCCCTTAGCTCCTCCAACTCATTCAGTTGCAGCTTTCTGTTGCTGCCCGCATCTCCTAAAGACAAATTTAGCTCTTTGATAGCCCAGAAAGCTTTGTGCTCGATCTCCACTGGGAGGTGGCAAGCCTTCCCGTACACAAGCCGGTATGGAGACATACCCAGATCGGTTTTATATGCAGTACGGAAAGCCCATAGTGCATCTATCAGTTTTAGTGACCAATCCTTACGGTTTTTGGAAACCGTTTTCTCCAAAATTTGCTTTATCTGCCGATTTGAAACCTCGGCTTGCCCACATGTTTGGGGATGATATGGCGTTGACAATTTGTGGTTGATAGAGTATTTACGCATCAAGGACTCAAAGGTCCTATTGCAGAAATGAGAACCATTATCACTTATAATCGCCCGAGGGTGCCCGAATCGAGAAAATATGTGTTCTTTAAGGAATCGAACGACAACTTTATTATCGTTCGTTCGACTGGGCACAGCCTCGACCCACTTAGAAACGTAGTCAACCGCCAACAGAATATACACATTTCCAAAAGAGTTAGGAAATGGTCCCATAAAATCTATACCCCAAACATCAAAAATGTCCACTACCAAAATGGGTTGGAGTGGCATTTCGTTTCTCCGCGAAATCCGGCCCAAATGTTGGCACCGGGAGCAAGTTTTGCAGTATTCAAATGCATCCTTGAAGAGACGTGGCCAATAGAAACCACACTGCAAAACTTTTTCGGCTGTCTTCTTTGGGCCAAAGTGCCCGCCACATGCTTGATCATGGCAGAAAGACAGCACGCTCTTGACCTCACTCTCGGGCACACACCGACGAATGATTTGGTCGGAACAGTATTTGAAAAGATAGGGTTCATCCCAGTAAAAATGCTTTACTTGGGACAAAAATCGAAGCTTATCCTGTTTCGACCAATCATAAGGAATCAGACCGGTGGCTAAATAATTTACAATATCGGCGAACCATGGTTCGCAAGAAACAGTCAAGAGCTGCTCGTCGGGAAAAACGTCAGAGATTGGAAGATCGAGCGTGGGCGAAGAAGGGAGTCGTGATAGGTGATCGGCTACTACGTTTTCACATCCCTTTTTGTCCTTAATGACAAGGTCAAATTCTTGTAATAAAAGGATCCAACGTATTAACCTAGACTTAGCATCCTTCTTCGCAAAGAGGTGGCGAAGAGCGAATGATCAGTATAAACAACGACTGGAGAGCCGATTAAATAAGGCCGGAATTTTTCGAGTGCGAACACAACAGCTAAAAATTCTTTCTCTGTTGTTGTGTAATTAAGTTGGGCCTCATTTAGTGTTCGGCTGGCATAATAAATCACGTGCGGCATCTTATTAATGTGCTGTCCAAGAACAGCACCAATAGCAAAGTCTGATGCGTCGCACATGATTTCAAAAGGGTGCGTCCAGTCGGGAGATGAAAGGATGGGTGCAGTGATGAGTGAATGTTTTAAAGACTCGAATGCTTCAGTGCATGTGGAGTCAAAAGCGAAGGTCGTATCCTTGGCCAGTAAGAGAGTCAAGGGTCTAGCAATCTTGCTAAAGTCCTTGATAAACCGTCGGTAAAAACCGGCGTGGCCAAGGAAGGCTCTGATATCTTTGACGCACTTTGGGGGAGGTAGGTTAGAAATCACTTCGATTTTAGCCCTGTCTACCTCGATGCCGTTTTGCGAAATGACATGTTCTAGAACAATGCCCTCTTGCACCATGAAATGGCACTTCTCCCAATTTAATGTTAGGTTCTTATCCTTGCAGCGGGTAAGAACAGCGTCAAGATGGCGTAAACACTCGTCGAAGGAGTCGCCAAAGATGGAGAAATCGTCCATAAAAATCTCCAAGAACTTTTCGACCATGTCTGAAAAGATCCCCATCATACACCGCTGAAAGGTAGCGGGTGCGTTGCATAACCCAAAGGGCATGCGACGATAAGCAAAAGTGCCAAAGGGACAAGTGAATGTTGTCTTTTCTTGATCCTCTTTGGCGATGGGGACTTGATTGTAACCGGAATAGCCATCGAGAAAGCAGTAGAACTCGTGCCCTGCCAATCGCTCGAGCATTTGGTCAATGAAAGGTAAGGGAAAGTGGTCCTTCCTTGTTGCGGCATTGAGTTTCCTATAGTCTATGCAGACTCAACACCCAGTTTGGGTGCGAGTGGGAATCAACTCATTTGCCTCGTTTGCAATGACCGTAATGCCCGATTTCTTGGGCACGACGTGGATTGGGCTAACCCATTGGCTATCCGAGATAGGGTAAATGATACCGCTATCCAGACATTTGACAATTTCCTTCTTAACCGCCTCTTTCATGATGGGGTTGAGGAGCCTTTGTGGATCTCGTGCTGGCTTGGCATCATCCATTAAGTGTATATGATGTTCGACTATGAGGGGACTAATCCCCTTAATGTCCGCCATAGACCAGCCGAAAGCTTGCCGGTTATTAAGTAAGACCGTCAAAAGAGCCTTCTCTTGCTCAAGAGCTAGAGAAGTTGATATAATGACAGGTAAGGTCTCATTATCACCTAGATATGCATATTTTAGGTGCGTCGGCAAAAGCTTTAATTCGAGTTTAGGAGGTGAAACAATAGATGGTAGCAAAGGGGTAGTTGTTTCAAACTCGAATGATTCCATCAAAGGTTCGAACCGAGTGTACGCAATAGTGTCGGATGGTTCAATTATCTCATCCGAAAAAGCAAAAGACTCCAATTCAGGTGATGAGTCTTCAAAGTCATCAACAAAGGTGAAGCACTCAAAATCATTATCCGTGGTGAAAGCTGCGTCGGATTCTAGGAGGAACGCACTAGTGGCGTTAACATTGCTGTGATCGAACAAAAAATTCTCGAATTCACAGTCCTCCTCCGCGATCTCATTGATCGAGCAAACATCAAGTACACTAGCATTGGGCTCAGCAGGCTGACTTCCTAACTTGAAAATATTGAGCTCAATTGTCATATTGCCGAAAGATAGGTTCATTGAACCATTACGACAATTGATCACTGCGTTGGAAGTAGCCAAAAATGGTCGACCTGGAATTACCGGAATTTGGTTCCGGGGGTTTGCAACAGGTTGTGTATCCATCACTATAAAGTCAACGGGGAAAATGAAGTCCCCTACTCTTATTAACACATCCTCCAGCTCTCCCCTAGGATGGGTTATTGACCGGTCGGCCATTTGGAAAGTACAGTGAGTGGGCTTAAGCTCTCCAACGCCCAATTGCTCGTACACAGAATAGGGTAGCAAATTGACGCTCGCGCCAAGATCTAAGAGTGCTCTATTGATATTCTTGTCCCCAATTGTTATCGAAATGGTAGGACACCCGGGGTCCTTTTGTTTTGGGGGAAGGGAATTTACAAGAGCATCACTAATAGCACTGGCCACAAAAACTTTCTTTGGCACTTGCGACTTCCTCTTTTTGGTGCACAAGTCCTTTAAAATTTTGGCATATGAAGGAACTTGCTGAACTGCATCCAAAAGAGGGATGTTTATGCTAACCTGTTTGAACAACTCGACAATCTTTTCCATTTGAGGAGTTGGTTTATTGGATCTCAACCGATTAGGAAAAGGAACATTTTGAAAGGTGGTTGAGTCCAATTTTTTGTGGATCAGATTGTTGAGTTGGAACGGTACCTCGTGTAGATGTGTTCATGTCGTGAGAATTAGGTCCGTTCAAGCTAGAAGAGGTAGAGCCATGTGAAGGGTGGAGAATAGGCTCTAAAGAAGAAGAAGATGGTGAAGAAGATGAAGAAGAAGACCCACCGGCAGGGGTGTCATTGTTAATGCCCACATTGTTTCGCAACACTTTTCCCGATCTCAACGTGGTCACAGCATTCACATTATGATTTTGCTGATTGTGGGTAGCATGTGCGTGACCGGGGTTGGGCAACGGTTGAGACGGGAGTTTTCCTTTTTCGCGCTCGCTCAAAGCTGCATTAAGTTGTGCAATTTGTGCCTCAATAGATTTGATACTCTGATCGTGGGAGGCACTATTTTGCACTAAAGTTTGAATAGAAGTCTCAAGTCTTGCTGTAGACTGTGTAGATTGCTTAAGGAACGCATCTAGACTTCTTTCGAGCGAGCTAACCTTATCATTATTAGGTTGAACATAATTGTTTGGCTGGTACGCATTGTTCGGCACAAAGTTGTTCACCTGATTAGGGTAAGGTTGTTGTTGAAATTGTTGCGGTTGATATTGAGTTTGCGAGGGTGCTTGTTGTTGTTGTGGTGGAGGAGGTCTTTGAAAATTATTATTATTTCCTTGGAATTGTTGATTTTGGTTCCAAGCGAAGTTTGGGTGACTCCTCCACCCCGGATTATACGTCGAAGAATACGGATCGTTCCTTTGTCGTTGCTGGAATGCAGCATTGACTTGATCCTGTCCTTGTGTAGATGCATTATAAGGACACTCTTCAGTCAGGTGCGATGGATCCGCACAACAAGCACAGACAGTACGTGGGGGCATAGCAGGGGCAGGAGAAGACGACGAGATTTTGGTCTCGATCGCTTCTAGCTTTTTCGTAAGAGCGGCCATCTCGGCCTTCATAGCAATCGACATTTCTATTTGATGTATGCCTGCCCTAGATTGACCACTAGAAGCTGATGTGGTCTTTGTGCTCTCCCACTGTATTGTCTGCTCACTAAGATCCTCGAAAAACTGCCACGCCTCATCATTAGACTTAGAGAGAAAATGACCTTGACAGATGGTTTCTAGCAACTGCTTCGTTGCTTAGTTCAATCCCTCGTATAATGTTTGGCAAAGTTGCCAACTTTCTATCCCATGATGAGGGCATTGAACTAATAGGTCCTTGAATCTCTCGAAGCACTTCCAGAATGGTTCGGAAGGAAGTTGTGAGAATTGAATTATTTCATTTCGAATTCTTGCAGTTTTATGGTGAGGATAGAACTTTTTCAGAAAAACCTTCACAAACTCATCCCAATTTCTTATGGAATGTGATGCGGTGCTATATAGCCACTTCTCGGCTAGGTCACATAAGGTGAAAGAAATGACCCTTAGCCTTATAGCGTCATCACTCAATTGGGTGGTTTTCATCATAGCGCACACATTTTGGAATTTATTAATAAAGATATATGCGTCTTCAGTTTCCAAACCGTGAAATTTCGGCAGCATATTGATGAAATGTGGTTTAATCTCAAAATTGTCCCCATTTGCCGGTGGGGGTGAAAGACAGGTGGGTAAAGAAGTGCGGATGGGGTAAAAAAGGTCCTGCAGCGCAACTCGTGCGGGCGCTTCGACAGGCGGCTGGTTTGGGTTATTCGCACCTGGTGGAGGTGGAATCCTTCCCGTCGGTAAGGTATTGTTGGGGTTAAATCCCGACATACCTTCGGTGAAAGAAGTTGAAGGTGAGAGTAAGAAAGTGGACGGATCTTCGACTTCGGTGTCGAAGGGTTCGTTGGTCGGTACCAACGAAACGCGGACTAATCGGGCGTCTGTATCCCTAGTCCAAAGTGACATACACTAAAAGGGATAGTGCAGTCAGAAAAAAAGAAAAACAGAATGTGGGGGTAAGATAACGTTAGTGAGGGAAAGTGGTGTGGTGAATTTTTCAGGTTTTCTTTTTGCGACAAGTTGCAAGTTTTTGAAAAGTTTTTATTTGTTTTTTTTTATATTATTTTTTTTTTATTTGTGTGTGAGTTTTGCAAAGAGGTTTTTGAAAACGGACTCGTGACACAACTGTATCAACCACACATGCACAATCAGGCCTAGATCTAGGGTCGCCTAGGTCTACTAGACAGCTCCTAACTAGGGCTAGAAATAGACCTCAAACCGCCTCTTCACGGACAAATACGGCCAGGTAAGTGGGAAGGAACCACCACTACAGTGGGCCTAATTAATAACCACTAGCCTAGACACCGCAATGTCGGTTAGGATAAACGGCCGATGCCTACCCTAGTCCTTTTCCTATTGAGCTCGCTGTCCTTAGGTCCGAGTCTAATCTTTTTTAATTAAAGGTGGTCGAAGCAAAATGCTTAGGTGTTTTCTGGAGTCCTGGGAAGGGTGATGAAATCCCCACCCAATCTGAGTTTGGTCAAATAGCCCCTTAAGTCCGATTAAATTATGCAAAACAATAAAATTTCACTTGCAATCAAAATTTTTATTTTTTAGCGCGGCGCAAAGAAACCTGCAGAAAATATGTTATCGAGAAGGGGGAGAAAGACTCTTTACGCAAAGAAATCCTGCAGAAAGATTTTTACAGAGAGATATATGGGATATTGCAGAGGGGAGAGAAAGAGATCTAACCAGAAAATTTCAGGTGCTGGCGTGTTAGAACAGGCGCGGAACCGCGGTCTGTGGTACACTTATGCGGCGGAAGCGCGGCAAGGTAAGGGGTTCAGCCTCTGGAAAAATTTTCACTGCTCTGGACTTGCAATTCCTCTCTGTTCTTATGTTCTCTTTTCTGTTTTGACCCTCTGTAAAATTCCAGATCCAAAAGTTCTTGTCGTTCCTGCAAGATTCAAACGAGAAACCCTTCAAACAGATAAAAATAATGAAAAGCTAATTTTTGTATTTTGTATTTTCTGATTTTTTATAATTTTTCAAAGTTTATATCAACCCGAAATCATACAAAAACGAGAAAATTACGCCATCCCCGACAACGGCGCCATTTGATTGAATGATTTAGCGTGCTTGCGCTTTCTAGAAGATAGATCAAAAATATTTGTAACCGCAATCAAGAACGGCGTCGCTTTGCAGCTAGCCGGTGAGTACGGGTCGGTCCACAGGGATGTTGTGAATTTCCGATTCGTTCTTACGAGTTAATTCCGAAAGGTGTTCGGACAGATTATTAAATCTAAAAACCTAAATTATCTATACTAAAATTATCTAGATCTAAATCTTGCTAGCGTTAGGTTTAGGAATGGTTTGGAAATGTAAATAAATCTCAACGCTTTCTATACCCAAATTAGGATCTAAGAGGAGTTATGGTAATTATCAATAAAATGGATTAGATCCGTTCGGGAAGGTGTTCCTTCCTCTAGGTTCTTGTCCTTCCTTTATCAATCTTTACCCTAACCTCCATGGAAAACATCACAACCGGGCCTTTATACTACGGTATCACCGCTATCTCGAGGGATAGAGTGCCGTAGGGAGCGGTATGTGCATGTATGCATGGAGTCCTATAGATTCTAAGTGATGGGTAAGAAAGGGATGAGAGATCTCATCTCTCAAAAGCCTTTCCCAAAGCTAACATCTAAGGCAAGGAATTAAAATACTTACAGATGCATCCCTCCAATCATCCATGCAGGTTTGTCAGATCTGAATTTCTGAATGGAAAAGAAACACCGATGCTCTCCAAAAGATTTCTAAATTTTATTCATAAAAGGAGGCATAAGAAATTACAATGATTAGAGTTCCTATTTATAGAGAAATAGAAACCCTAGGTTACATCTTGAACCGCATGTCTACAATTACAAATATAGCCTCAGGAAATCTTTTCAGCGTCGCACAAAACTTTTGGTAAAAAATTATTTTTCTTTTCTCTTCTTCTGGCCGCGGAACCGCGGCATTGGTGGGCTTGGGCCGCGGTTCCGCGGCCCATTGGTCTAATCACATTCTGAAAATTCCTGGTTTTATTCTGGGCTTCCTGGGCTTCTATATTCTTCAATATTTTTCTCAATTGGGCTTCTACATTGGTTCCAGATCCTCAGTGAACATTTGTAGTGGATTTTTAACCGTTGCTTTGTGTTGACGTCTTGAACCTTACTTTGTGAACTGTTTCTTATGTAGGCTTGATCAAGATCTTCTGTTCATTGGTTAAAATTCACTTTTTCATCGTCTTTACCTTGTTTTCACTGTTTTCTGTCCAAGAACCTGTAACCTGTAACATGTAGCAGACATGGGTCAAGAGCACCTGTTTTCATTGTAAAATGCATAAGAATGGGGAATATAAAATACAATATTATGGTGTGAACAAATATCATTTGATTGAATGATTTAGCGTGCTTGCGCTTTCTAGAAGATAGATCAAAAATATTTGTAACCGCAATCAAGAACGGCGTCGCTTTGCAGCTAGCCGGTGAGTACGGGTCGGTCCACAGGGATGTTGTGAATTTCCGATTCGTTCTTACGAGTTAATTCCGAAAGGTGTTCGGACAGATTATTAAATCTAAAAACCTAAATTATCTATACTAAAATTATCTAGATCTAAATCTTGCTAGCGTTAGGTTTAGGAATGGTTTGGAAATGTAAATAAATCTCAACGCTTTCTATACCCAAATTAGGATCTAAGAGGAGTTATGGTAATTATCAATAAAGTGGATTAGATCCGTTCGGGAAGGTGTTCCTTCCTCTAGGTTCTTGTCCTTCCTTTATCAATCTTTACCCTAACCTCCATGGAAAACATCACAACCGGGCCTTTATACTACGGTATCACCGCTATCTCGAGGGATAGAGTGCCGTAGGGAGCGGTATGTGCATGTATGCATGGAGTCCTATAGATTCTAAGTGATGGGTAAGAAAGGGATGAGAGATCTCATCTCTCAAAAGCCTTTCCCAAAGCTAACATCTAAGGCAAGGAATTAAAATACTTACAGATGCATCCCTCCAATCATCCATGCAGGTTTGTCAGATCTGAATTTCTGAATGGAAAAGAAACACCGATGCTCTCCAAAAGATTTCTAAATTTTATTCATAAAAGGAGGCATAAGAAATTACAATGATTAGAGTTCCTATTTATAGAGAAATAGAAACCCTAGGTTACATCTTGAACCGCATGTCTACAATTACAAATATAGCCTCAGGAAATCTTTTCAGCGTCGCACAAAACTTTTGGTAAAAAATTATTTTTCTTTTCTCTTCTTCTGGCCGCGGAACCGCGGCATTGGTGGGCTTGGGCCGCGGTTCCGCGGCCCATTGGTCTAATCACATTCTGAAAATTCCTGGTTTTATTCTGGGCTTCCTGGGCTTCTATATTCTTCAATATTTTTCTCAATTGGGCTTCTACATTGGTTCCAGATCCTCAGTGAACATTTGTAGTGGATTTTTAACCGTTGCTTTGTGTTGACGTCTTGAACCTTGCTTTGTGAACTGTTTCTTATGTAGGCTTGATCAAGATCTTCTGTTCATTGGTTAAAATTCACTTTTTCATCGTCTTTACCTCGTTTTCACTGTTTTCTGTCCAAGAACCTGTAACCTGTAACATGTAGCAGACATGGGTCAAGAGCACCTGTTTTCATTGTAAAATGCATAAGAATGGGGAATATAAAATACAATATTATGGTGTGAACAAATACCCCCAAACTTATCTTTTGCTCGTCCTCGAGCAAACTTATTGTTTTATTCTCTACAAAAAACCTAACCGCACTTTCGCAGGGAAACGCGATTGCACTGAGCTCGTGCAACAAGCCGTTAAACCTCTAGGTGTCCCTAGTAGGAGGAGTGTTGTCTCCTGAGGGTTTTCAGCGGATTACACCCACAAAATCCTATCAACTTGGTTTTTCGACTTTTGTTCTCCAATTAGGTTTTCTAACAAGAAATTCTATTATCGTCGACCCGCAGATTGTCCACCCGTATTCTTCACACTTCCTCATTATTTAACTTAAGATTATATATATTATGTAGATCTACTTAGCTTTCGGCATTTCTTAAGTTTTCCTTCTAGGGTTCCATCTCCACTTAGGAATTTTTATCAACTCTACTAAAGATACAAGTTCTATTCTTCATTCCTCTCTCTCATCTAAATTCCAATCACATACCCCTACGTGTGTGTATAAGTCACCCCTACACTTGGAAATTCAAATCAAGCAATCGTACTCTCGTCCATTGTCCAAAGTACTAATTAGTTGGTGAATGAAATTTGCTTACACATCCTTCATGCGACCGTTAATACTTCTTGAGGTACCAACGACCGATTACAAAATGCGTTTGCACTTTAAAGCGTACTTCCTAGTCTTTGCAACACCCAAGGCTTTAGCAGTGACTCCCAAACCAGTTGGTCTAAGGCACTAGGTGATGAAGCACCCTCGCTAAATATTTTTCTATTTTTGCAGCCTTAAGTAATCACAAAAACCAGTGTCCATTTTTTTATTCTTCATTCACACATTTTTTTTTTCTTTTATTGTGCTAAGGACTTTAGACAAAAGTATTTCAAGGTCTCTTCTACTATTCCAAGTTTCAAGATGCGTGATTGTGCAAGTTGTAGGGTATACATTTTCAGAATCTAGACTTAAGCTAGGAATTATTTTTCAAACTTATACTCTAATAAGAACATCAATACTCTTCCCTTGTTTCGACTTAGCCCAAGAAGTGAACCCAAAATATTTGATTGAATGATTTAGCCCTCATCATGGGATAGAAAGTTGGCAACTTTGCCAAACATTATACGAGGGATTGAACTCGGCAACGAAGCAGTTGCTAGAAACCATCTGTCAAGGTCATTTTCTCTCTAAGTCTAATGATGAGGCGTGGCAGTTTCTCGAGGATCTTAGTGAGCAGACAATACAGTGGGAGAGCACAAAGACCACATCAGCTTCTAGTGGTCAATCTAGGGCAGGCATACATCAAATAGAAATGTCGATTGCTATGAAGGCTGAGATGGCCGCTCTTACGAAAAAGCTAGAAGCGATCGAGACCAAAATCTCGTCGTCTTCTCCTGCCCCTGCTATGCCCCCACGTACTGTCTGTGCTTGTTGTGCGGATCCATCGCACCTGACTGAAGAGTGTCCTTATAATGCATCTACACAAGGACAGGATCAAGTCAATGTTGTATTCCAGCAACGACAAAGGAACGATCCGTATTCTTCGACGTATAATCCGGGGTGGAGGAGTCACCCAAACTTCGCTTGGAACCAAAATCAACAATTCCAAGGAAATAATAATAATTTTCAAAGACCTCCTCCACCACCACAACAACAAGCACCCTCGCAAACTCAATATCAACCGCAACAATTTCAACAACAACCTTACCCTAATCAGGTGAACAACTTTGTGCCGAACAATGCGTACCAGCCAAACAATTATGTTCAACCTAATAATGATAAGGTTAGCTCGCTCGAAAGAAGTCTAGATGCGTTCCTTAAGCAATTTACACAGTCTACAGCAAGACTTGAGACTTCTATTCAAACTTTAGTGCAAAATAGTGCCTCCCACGATCAGAGTATCAAATCTATTGAGGCACAAATTGCACAACTTAATGCAGCTTTGAGCGAGCGCGAAAAAGGAAAACTCCCGTCTCAACCGTTGCCCATCCCCGGCAACGGCGCCATTTGATTAATCCAAAAATTGTAGTTTACCGTAATCAGAAACGGCGTCGCTTTGCAGCTAGCCGGTGAGTACGGGTCGATCCGCAGAGATGTGTAATTTCTTGTTTTTGTGTTATAACGAGTTGATTCAGATTGTTGTTTGGTTTTTGTCGATTGAATTAAAAACTAATTTATGTGATATGAAAGAACTCGTTAGGGTTAGGTCGAAGGTAGGGGTGTTGAGATTAATATTTTCACCTCTTTCAATGCCGTTGATTTAAGCTTTTTAGAAAAATCACAACAATTATTAGCAAAGGGGATTAGGATGATCGGGAAGAAACAAAGTTTCTTCCTCTAGATCCTTGTCCGTCCTTTCCTATTAATTGATGTGATCTTCATGGACGTCATATATGTCCGGCCTTTTATACTATGGTTCACCGTACCTTGTAGGTAGGGTGCCGTAGGGGGCGGATCATATATGCGTGCATGAAGATTTCGTTTTAAAAATAAGTTGGCATTGAAGGAGGTGAGAGACATCCATCTCTCACTTACTCCCTTGTTCCTAACCCTAACGAGCGAGGATCTTACTCGCTCATTAGGGAATTATTACAACGAGACATTTTTTATGAATATGTTTTAAAGAATTACCTTACGACAGATTAAACTAGCTAACGAGCAAACTACAGCAAACAAATGATTACTAGGGCAAGTAGAACAATTAAACTAAGGCAGGAATTTAAAAACTTACAAGAAAGATGATGCTCTGAATTCTCCAACAAATCTCACTTTTATTGAATATCAAGAGGCATACATTTTTACAGATCTAGATTACAATTTATAAGTAACTAGTGAAGCTAGGGTTACAGACTCTCGTAGACATGAACTTACTGATTTACCCCCTAAAAATCCCAACAATGAAACGACACACCGACACAAGAAGTCGGTGCCGACACGGGCACCATATGGCTGCGGTTCCGCGGCAAATACATGCCTTTGGCCGCGGATCCGCGGCCATTTAGTGGGCTTGGCCCACTATCTTTCTGTGCTTGGCTGCTCTTCTCTTGGGCTCTCTGTTTTCACTGTTCTTTTCTCTTTTGGGCTTTCTAGTATTCTCCAGATTCTCAGTGTAACTTGTAAGGATCTTTTTTTGACCGTTTCACTTGACGTTCGTCTCGGCTTGAGTAGGATCCGTGTGCTGGTTGGTCAAAAGTCCATTTCCTGTATCATCTTTGTCTTTTTCACTGTATTTTGCTTCAAAAGTCTGTATCCTGTATCATGTAACAAACGATCGTCAAAAGCACCTGTTTACTTATAAATTGCACAAAAAGTGGGGCGTATGAATTGCAATATTATGATGTGAACAGTTAGTTGAAAGAGCAGATGTGCTCAGTTCAAGATAAGATGAGGACTTATGGCCAGAATTGGGCTAAGTCCAATTAAAATGTTTAACACATTTTTTTTGTTCTGGCCATTAAGCCTTTATTTGGGCTCGGCCCTTTTAATAATGCTAAGTATTGGGTTCTGACATCTTTTGTCTTCATCAGAACAAACTGTGTTCTGACAATGCGCCACGTGGCGCGCCAGGCGCTTTGCGCCAGTTAAAGTGCGCATTGCGCTTCTATCAGGTAGCGCACACGAAGAGGACACGTGTCGCGCTTAGCGCTAAGCGCTAGTTCATTAGCGCATTGCGCTTTTAATTTATGAGCGCTTTGCGCTAGTCTGTTGGCGTGCCAGTGAGTGACACGTGGCGCGCTTGGCGCTGAGCGCCAGCCCGTGAGTGCAGTGCGCTGTTTCAGAAGCGCAAAGCGCAGATTGTGTCTTTGGTTGACACGTGGCAGGTTTTGACGTTGAGCGCCGGTCCAATGAGCGCAAGAGCACAATTCATGAGTGTAAGGCACTTTCAAGATCAAAGAATAAATTTATGTTCTTCTTAAAGGAGGCTTTGCCTCAAGATTCAAGAACAAAAGTTTTTATTTTATAAAAGGGCTCTGCCTTTATAAATCAAAGATCTGTGAATGAAGTAAAATACTTCTTTTAGTTTTTTTATAATTAGATCTTTTGATCTTTTTTCATTTTATCAAAGACCTTGGTTTTTTATAGATCTGTGATCTTTTTAGAAGATGATTCTTCTTTCTACGAGATGATTTCATCTATGTGGTTCAAGAACTAGTTCTTTACCTTGAAGATGAAGAAATGATCTTCTTTTTCTAAAGGCTTGCCTTTCTTTTTCTTTGAGTTTTCTCAAAAATTTTAGAGGGTTTTTTCTATATCTCTCTTGAGGTCTTGGGGCCTTTATATAGGGCCAATTGATTTGTTGAATCGGTTTTAAGAGATCTTTCTCTGATTGATTTGGGAATATTTCCCACCGTTGGATCTTTGATCCTAAGGCTTCTGTTTTACATAAGATAATATTCTTGTTTTAATAAGATTGGAAAGATCTTTCCATAACAGAATTTTAGTTCTGATTAATTAATAATTTATTATTAATAGATCTTTTGATCTAACGGTGGGAGATTTTTAATTCCAGCGCTGGCGCACCTTACGCTAGCGCACCTACGTTCGATACGTGGCGTGCAGCGCAACTGCGCTAGCGCAACCGTGTTTGACACTTGGCACACAGCGCAGAGCGCAGCAGAACTGCGCTAGCGCACCCGTGTTTGACACGTGGTGCGCAGCGCAGTGCGCTGGATCTAAAACGTTGCTTCAACTTTTAAATTTTGAATTTTAAAACAGAGCTTTGCTTTGATTGGGGGTGCGCTGCCTAGGGAGTAGCGCACCTGGCGCTAGCGCGTCCGTGGCTGACACGTGGCGCTCAATGCGCAGAGCGCTGAATCTGAAGCATTGCTTCAATTTAAATTTTGAATTTTGAAACAGAGCTTTGCTCTGATTGGGGGAAACAAATGCCCCACACCGTTGCGCTCACGTAGCACACATGTGAGTGCAGCGGTGGCAACATCTTGGCCCTTGGATCAACTCAGAAGTTGAAGAGGCGGTTCAATGCCTATAAATAGGACCTTTGGTTCCTTAGATGATTTCCATCTTCTTCCTGAGAATTTTCACTCAGAGCCTTGCTCTTTTGTTTAAGAACTTTCAAGAGTCAGAACTCTTCCCAAACTTAGGTAAAATTAATTTTTTTTAATAAATTAGGGTTTTTACCCATTAACAGAGCCTTACTCTTCATAGATCTTTTGATCTAAAGAAAACCCTGGGTTTCATTAATAGAGCCTTGCTCTCATGAATCCATAGATCTAAAGAGATCTTTTCTTGGGGTTTCAGAGCTCTGCTCTTTGATAATATGTAGATCTCTTGATCTTTGATGAAGAACTCTTAAGAGTTTTTCATGGATCTTGAAGATCCCAGAATTTTTAATTCTCAAAAATTAATTTTAATTAATCTTTGATGGATTTTTTTTATCATCATTACAGAGCTAGGCTCTTTAAGGAATTTTATTCCTTCATGACCAGAGTTTGACAAGTGTCACTCTGTCATAGAGTTTTGCTCTCAAAGGGAGATTTTCTCCTTTTCCCGAGGGATTTCTCATTCAATGAGAATTTTCTTGAGGATCTCCTCTTTAATTGACAGACTCATCTAATGATGAGGCTGCTTTATTAATTGATGCATTGTCATCTGGATTTTGTGGGTCCCCCTTTGGTCCCCTTTCCACTGCATTGAGTGTAGTACAACTTTTTTAAAGTACCGAGTGTCAGATTAAATTAAAGCACCGACAGTCGATTTCCGTCACTCCTTTTTGCAGGCAACATGTCTTTCGATGCCACATTCCCATTCGTCCGCTCAGAGGGAGGATTCCCAGAGGCACCTGTGGACCGGGAGGTCCTTGTACTTATCAAAGACCGTGACCCAGAACACAAAAATCTCCACTTGTGGGTTAGATGGTACAACCAGATTATCAGAGGTCATCGAAGCTTCTCTTGTGTGACACCGTCGGAGCCAATCTCGGCGATTTCATATGCAGATGCACCCCCGGTGAACTATGCCATGGAGGTTGTCAATTGGACTTTGGAGGGTCTTCTTCAACCTTCGATTGCCGCCATACCCATGCAGCTGCCGGCAGCTTTGGGTACTTTGGGGCGGCGCATATGCCAGGGCGAGTCGCTTCCTTGGGGACAACCTTACAACATCGGGTTGACTCCCCGACATACGGCCGGGTATTTGCAGTGGGCCAGGTACATTTTGTCAGCGAAGAAAACGCAACTGCTGAAGCTCGGCCTATATCCTGCGGTTTATGCTTCGCTGTTCCAATATTCTGCTCCTCCGACATGGTGGATTAAGGCGTTCTTGGAGCAATGGAACATCCCAACCCATACCTTTCTTCTACTGGACAGAGAAGTCTCCATCTCCTTAGAAGAATTCGCTGAGGTTTCCGGTCTACCGGTTAGGAGGAGCATTACGAGGAGCTACTTCCCCCGGATGAATATGTTTTTGCCACTAAGCCGGTGGTGATAGGCCTAACGCCAGAGAACGCCATTCAGCACCAGTTTCCTAGTCTGATAAAGGTGCTGAACATGTACGGGAGCCTCTTCTTGGAATCCGGAGGCCGGGGGGTCAGTTTCGCAGACTTCATTGCCCGGTTTCTTCGCCCAGAGATCTTATCGCAACGAGGCGAAAAGTTTGCCAAGCTCGACGACCCCTTCAGCTTCGGCTTGGTCCGTCGACCAGTACTAGAAGACGATCAGAAGGGCTTTTTTCTTCCTGATGCCGTAATCATTCCTCTGTCAGAAATCGCCGCTCCGGGCATTGACGAAGAGGCTTTCTTTCTTGGGTTTCTTGGGCTTCTTGGGCTGTGGTTGTGCTGGTTCGCGCTCCCTATGCACCCTCGCTACATGAGGCCGTCTGTTTTCTACCCAACGCATCGAAGGGTGGCTGGAATACAAGTGGCCATCGGGATCGCCGGGTTAGCCCACATATACCATGGTCTTAGTATGGCAGCGGATACCACTGAACTGGGGGTGCATGCTGCCAACCTCCCGATGCATTACTTTACTTCGTGGATGGAAATGCATGTGCTCGGGATATTCGGCATTCATAAAAGACCTTCGTTTTCGAGAAATGCAAGTTCCCGAGAATTATGCGGCTGGTTGACGCCTCTATCGTGAATCCGTCTCAGCGGGAAGCTAGGGTCTTGCTTCATCGTCCGCGCACGGTCGGAGATGGTGTATCTTTCACGGACAAAGTCCTGACGATCGGCCAGGAAACTTCCAAGACGGTACTGGCATTGCGCGACATTTTCAAGGACGGGGCCTCCATGTTGAAAGCCGGGGAGAATCTCCATCTATACTCCATCAGGTCAGGCTTTCTCGTATTCAGGAAAAATGATGCGACGCTATTTATGAGATACAACCCCCATCATTTTGCCCAGCAGCTGAGTTATAACCAGGGGGTGCCATTGGAGGCGTTCTTGGAAGAACCTGCTGCCACCAAAGAGGGAATACGGGGTGCGCTGCATCACTTTATGCGCTTGAATACGAGCTCTCACTTTTTCACTAGCGAGCCGAGTTGCATCCCGAGGGCCCTCAACGTACATGCGGCCTGGTATCAACACGCGATGGGTGCTGTTATCAGGGAAGAGAGGCGGCTGTTGCTCGATCGCAAGAGTGCGCCCCCTGCCAGAGATCGCAACGTCCCTTTAAAGTGACGGATCATTGTCCCCCCTCCGCTAAGAGAGGTTGCTGCAGTTGAGCCTCCACGTGTGCTAAGCCCCACGCGTGGATTGCCCCATGTTCTTGTGGAGACGGTGGATGTGCCCTCGGTGCCCCGTGCTCCCGTGGAGACGGTAAATGTAGCTTCACCCGAATCTGGCGTGGGCTCGGATATCAGGACTCGCCGTCCTAAAGTTCCCACGAAGCGCAAGCTGGTGTTGGCTGCGACCGGAGCTCGCTCACAGAAGAAGAAAAAGAAGTCGATCTTTTATCTCGACGTTGTACTTGGCCAGGAGCCTCATGCTCCTTACGGCGAGGGCCTGAGCGAGTATGGGACTAACGAGGGCTTATTCATGCCGCCAGACGATACTGATCTGGCGGCTGCCATTGCAGCCTCTAAACAATTGGCCAGCCACGAAGAGGGGTTAGTTATCCTTGCGCGATCAGGTACTCATTAGCTGTATTTTCCGCCATTGCATCATATTTCTATTATCGTGTTTTGACTGACGTTTTTTTTTCTTTAACAGGCATTTGTACCGAAGAAGCTCTCGCTGCTTCTCTCAAGACCTTTGAGGAAGAGGAACGACTTCGAGCATCCTTAGGCATCGGTACATTTCGGTTCACCATGTTCCTGCTCCCGTTTCTTATGAGTAATCTGACCCTTTCTTTGTCTTATCGCAGGGACCACAGTGCCGATCCCGTAAGCTGATGCGAAAATTCTTCCCGGGCCAGCTACCGAAGTCTCGGCCTCTTTGGCACTGCCGAAAGAGGCCTTACTTAAATGACCGATGACGGAAGCCTTGACGGCTCCAGAGGTAACCCTAGATGCGGACGATGACGTCCTGTTGAAGGAGGCTTCTAGAAGGTCTGCTTTGACGGCCCGGGAGGAAAGGAAGTGCCGGAGGCGCGCAGCAAGGGAGCGTAGTGCTGTTTTAGCTGCGGGAGCGGGTTCAAGCGACGCTACCCCTGCTGCTACTCCTTCAGAAGAGTCTCTGATTGCCTTGTCTACTTCTTACAGACGGGCGGCACGTGCGGCTCAGGAAGCAAACTGTAAATCAACTCCAGGTAATGTGCCTTGAGGTTCCGTTATCAAAGTTTTAAATTATCAGTTCTTATATACCTTATCTTGCAGGTCCGAGCCTTACCGAAGAAGTAGCGGCGAACGCTGAGCCTGAGATAGCGGTGGAGAAGGTAGCTGCTATTTTCGAACCCGGAACGGTGGTAGGCGAGGTAGCCGCAATTGTCGAGCTCAAAATAGTGGCTGACGAGACAGTCACGATTGCTATGCCTGAGATAGCTACCATTGCCGAGCCCGAGGTGGCGGCGGGTGAGAGGGCTACCATGGCTGAGCCCAAGGCGGCGGTGGATGAGACGGCTACAATTAATGAGCCCGAGGTGGAGGCGAGCGAAATGGGTACAATTGCTGGGCTCGAGGCGGCCGCTCTCTCTCAAGAGTCGGGCACCACCCCGATTATCGCTCTTCCCGCCTACGGTTCTTTGCCGTCTCCTGGCGTCGCAAGCGTGACGACGGTTCTTGTGGAGTCAGGGGATGAGGCGACGGGAGGTGAGACCACCCCGATGGAGGAGGGAGACGCCGTTGTTGTATCATGTGACGCCCTCGTCACGGTTCCGGCTGGCGACTGATCAGGTAGATTTTAGGTCACCGCCCTTCTTTTTATTCTGCAATCTTTTTCAATCTTTCTTGACAGGGTTTATCTTGTTTCTAATGCAGGTGCGGCTAGTGCTGATGTCGCGCTTCCCGAGGCAACGCCGTCAGTTACCGCCCTGACGGTGACCACCTCTCTACCTTCTCTCGCACCATCTCAGATGCTAGAAGGTATGGATTTATGACCCATCAGTCTTATCTCTAGGCTGTATAATTTATGTACCGACATTGCATTATTACGTCTTTGTAGGAGTCCTTTTTGACCACCTGTACCAGGTGCTGCACCCCCACTTCTCCTTCCCGTTGGAGATTGCTTCATCCGGTGGCGCTGGTGAATACAGCCTTCAGTTAATGTTCTTTCTTTTACCAATAGTGAAATCATTTCTGATTCTTCTTTGCCTTGATTGCAGTACTACAGACTGAAGGAGGAGATGAGAGAACAGTTGCGCCACTGGTCCTCCCGGCTTTGCCACCTGCTGCAGCTGGTATAGTAAACCCCATTGTTCATGAGCCTCTTATACTTCTTGATTCGTCATCTGATTGTGATTTGTTTTGCAGCGGTCGCTTCGACTCCGGCCTCTTTCGAGTCTCGCATTATGATGCCGGCAGGGCCCTTTCCAGACGTCCATCCTCAAAAGGTGCTGTGACCAGTCTGCGTATGCTGAGCGAATACGTCGAGGAGCTTGACACGAAGGCTCCTACATCTGCCGCAGATTTCGCTTCCGAGGTCAATCCAATACTGGCGACGCTTGTGAACTTCCATAATGAAGGCGTCGTCGAGTCTTGGGTTAATCATTGCAGGAAGATTGAGGCATGTCTGCATGAGCTTGAGCTTATGCGTCCTGCCCCTGAGACTCAGGCTTTGAACTCCCAGCGGGCAGCATGGGTTGAGCAGAGTGTTCCGTTCCTTCGCCATTTCGAACGAGAGGCAACCCTTAAGCGAAAGGAACGTGAGGCGACTTCTGCCGAATCTGCCCAACTGCGCGCTGAGGTTGCAGCTAATGCTGCCCAGCTGAACACCATTTTTGAAAACCTTCAACGATGTATCTCTGACAGGCTGGTGTTGAGGAAGAAACTTGATCTTAATGAGCAGGTCGCGCAGAGTCAGGAGGCTGCCCAGCAGGAAGTTGATCAGAAACTCTCATCCTGTTTGCAGCAACGGGCCCAAATTGAAGCAGAGCTGGCCGCGGTGACTGATCGTGAGGAAGAGTTGAGAGGAGTGCGCGAGCAGCTAGCTGGTCTATTGAAGGCGCCTCCCTCCCAATAGCTGCTTTTGTATAGATTGAACACTTGTAATCTTTGAACAACATGTATCCATTTTTTATTCTTTTATACAATTTGCCATGTACTCAATTGAATTCATGAATAAAAGATACACATTTTTTGTTATACTGTTGCTTTCTTCTCCTTACTGTGTTGTTGCCATGTGATTTTAGCAAGTGCGGTCTGTAGATAGTATATAGCCGTCAATCTTGGGCTCTTTGTAGGATGGTGATGGCTTAGAAAACAGGGTTAGAATCTGTTACCTAAGACTTTTCAACTTTATGAGCCGTGAGGGTCTCATAAAGAATTTTCTCCCTACCGGTCGAGAGGATCCCGTAGGTATAATTTCTCCTTAAGAATCGTGAGCATTCCTAAGTGTGTTTTCTCTTTAAAGTCGTAAGGATCTCACAAGAGAATTTACTCCCTTACGAGTTGTGAGGACCCGCAAGTGATGGGTGAAGTTGTCCTTATCCGCATTTCACGGAGTCAGGAGTTGCTCTGGATGCTTCCCACGGGTTCACTGCCGTTGTTTCCCCCAATAAGAGCAAAGCTCTGTTTTGAATTTCAAAATTCAAAAATCGAAGCAACGCTTCAGATCCCGTACGCTGCGCGCTGTGCGCCACGTGTCAAAAGCAGATACGCCAGCGCCAGGAGCGCTGCGCCCTAGGTAGCGCACCCTCAATCAGAGCAAAACTCTGTTTCAAAATTCAAAAATTTAAAAGTTGAAGCAACGCTTCAGATCCAGCGCTCTGCGCTGCGCGCCACGTGTAAAACACAGGTGCGCTAGCGCAGTGGCGCTGCGTTGCACGCCATGTGTCAAGCATGGGTGCGCTAGCACGGGTGCGCTAGCACGGGTGCGCTAGCACAGTTGCGCTGCGTGCCACGTGTCGAACGTAGGTGCGCCAGCGCTGGAATTAAAAGAATTCCCCACCGTTAGATTAAAAGATCTAATAATAATAAATTATTAATTAATCAGAATTAAAATTCTGTTATGGAAAGATTTTTCAATCTTATTAAAACAAGAAGATTATCTTCTGTAAAACAGAAGCCTTAGGATCAAAGATCCAACGGTGGGAATGTTCCCAAATCAATCAGAGAAAGATCTCTTAAACTGATTTAACAAATCAATTGGCCCTATATAAAGGCTCCAAGACTTCAAGTCTGATATAGAAAAAACCCTCTGCAAATTTTGAGAAAAACTCAAAGAGAAAGAAAGGCAAGCTTTTAGAAGAAAGAAGATCATTTCTTCATCTTTAAAGGTAAAGAATTAATTCTTGAACAACAGAGATGAAATCATCTCGTAAAAAGAAGAAACATCTTCTACAAAGATTTTAGATCTATAAAAAAAGACCAAGGTCTTTGATTAAAAAGAAAAGATCAAAAGATCCAATCATAAAAATATAAAAAGAAGTATTTACTTCACAGATCTTTTGATCTATAAAGGCAAAGCCTTTTATAAAAACAAGAACTTTTGTTCTTGGATCTTGAGGCAAGGCCTCCTTTGAAGAACATAAATTTGTTCTTTGATCTTAAATGCGCTTTGCGCTATTAGACAGTGCCTTGCACTCATGAACTGCTCCCTTGCGCACCTTGGACTGGCGCTCAGCGCCAAAACATGCCACGTGTCAATCATAGACACGATCTGCGCTTTGCGCTCCTGAAAACAGTGCACTGCGCTCTTGGATTGGCGCTCAGCGCCAAGCGTGCCACGTGTCACTCACTGGCGCACCCATAAACTAGCGCAGCGCACTCATAAATTAAAAGCGCAGTGCGCTAACAAACTAGCGCTAAGCGCGACACGTGTCCTCCTCGTGTGCGCTAACCGACAAAAGCGCAATGCGCTCTTTGACTGGCGCAAAGCGCCTAGTGCGCCACGTGGCGCGATGTCAGAACATACTTTGTTCTGATAAATGCTATTCATTCAATATAAGACAAAAAATGTCAGAGCCTAATGCTTGGCATTATTAAAAGGCAGAGCCCAAACAAAGGCCTAACATGCAGAACAAAAATAAAATGTTAAACATTTTTTTAACTGGACTTAGCCCAATTCTGGCCATAAGTCCTCAATTTAAATTGAACTGAGCTCATCTGCTCTTCCAATCAATTTACACCTGGTTCGAGGGTACATCTCTTTATTTCTCTGATATCTGTCGATGTAATCCTTCAACGTCGTCAGAGAGGTGACGGGTCCCGACAACCACACATTACTACGGACTGTAGGGTCCTTAAACTCATGGACTATGATGTCCTTAACCTCTACCGTAATGTCTTAAGACTAACGTCGGACTGTGGAGTCTTTAAATCCATGGACTATGATGTCCTTAACCTCGACCGTGATATCTTAAAACTAATATCGGACTGTGGGGTCCTTAAACCCACGGATTATGATGTCCTTAACCTCGACCGCGATGTCTTTAAACTAACGTTGGACCGAGTTGTCCTTACACTAACAACGGACCGCAATGTCTTTAAACTAATTATCGACCGCAATGTCATTAAACTAAACAATAAAGCCCAATTGCTCTCTTGTCGGATCTAAATGATCCCGTTAAGTTGATCTTAGTCTAAAATTAGACTAACGTATCCTTAACAAACGTTTAAGTTAATCTTAGTCTCAAATGAGGCTAACGTATCCTTAAACCCAAATCTAAGAAAGATACGGATTTGGATTAGTCCACGCCCTACGGGCGACAACATAACTTAGTCTCCGTATACAATCCACGGGAAACCAAACACAAAACAAACACCCACGACACGAAGTGACCATATAGAGAAGGAGAAAGTTGTTACCGCGATGCGGTAGCGTAATTAACTGCAGGGGCTTGCGCCTGCAGGGAAGAGCGTCCCCACAATCAAAAACCCCTCAAACGAGGGGGAATCTGACGAAGTCTGCTATATCGGCCGCATCCGTTTAAACCTTCGATACATGGTGTCATAAATCAACTTGGCATCTTCGGAGAGGTGGACGGATAGCACCAATTAGCATCTGCCCCCAGATTCAGGCAAGACGTTCGTCTTCTCGGTTTCCGGCGGTAAATAGCCGTGTTCTGCGAGGACTAGGCTCCGCTCTGGACATTTCCCACGGGGTCAGGGTTGACATAAGCCGCGTTTCACGTAGCCAGGAATTTTGCTCTGGATGCTTCCCACGGGTTCACTGCCGTGTTCGGCGAGGACCAGGCTCCACTCTGGATGCTTCACACGGGGTCATTGCCGTGCTCTGCGAGGACCATGATCCACTCTGGATGTTTCCTACGGGGTCAGGATTGATATAAGTCGCGTTCTACGTAGCCAGGAATTTTGCTCTGGATGCTTCCCACGGGTTCACTGCCGTGTTCGGCTAGGACCAGGCTTCGCTCTGGATGCTTCACACAGGGTCATTACCATGCTCTGCGAGGACCAGGATCCGCTCTGGACGTTTCCCACGGGGTCAGGATTGACATAAGCCGCGTTCCACGTAGCCAAGAATTTTGCTCTGAATGCTTCCCACAGGTTCACTGTCGTGTTCGGCTAGGACTAGGCTCCGTTCTGGATGCTTCATAGGGGTCATTGCCGTGCTCTACGAAGACCAGGATTCGCTCTGGACATTTCCCACGAGGTCAGGATTGACATAAGCTGCGTTCCACGTAGCCAAGAATTTTGCTCTGGATGCTTCCCACGGGTTCACTGCCGTGTTCGGCGAGGACCAGGCTCCGCTCTGGATGCTTCACACGGGGTCATTGCCATGCTCTGCGAGGACCACGATCCACTCTGGACGTTTCCCACGGGGTTAGGATTGACGTAAGTCGCGTTCCACGTAGCCAGGAATTTTGCTCTGGATGCTTCCCATGGGTTCACTGCCGTGTTCTGCGAGGACCAGGCTCCGCTCTGGATGCTTCACACGGGGCCATTGCCATGCTCTGCGAGGACCAGGATCCGCTCTGGACGTTTCCCACGGGGTCAGGATTGACGTAAGCCGCGTTCCACATAGCCAGGAATTTTGCTTTGGATGCTTCCCACGGGTTCACTGCCGTGTTCTGCGAGGACCAGGCTCCGCTATGGATGCTTCACACGGGGTCATTGCCGTGCTCTGCGAGGACCAGGATCCGCTCTGGACGTTTCCCACGAAGTCAGGATTGACATAAGCTGCGTTCCACGTGACCAGGAAGGGTTGAATTTATCCGCATTTCACGGAGTCGGGGTTTGACTCTCGGTCATCTGTGTACCGCCGAGTCATGGAACCAGGGGTTGCCGCTATTCCGCTTTGCTTGATGTTGTGTCTGTTGTAACGAGACGAATGTTGAGATGATCTCCAGGCTATCTGTGAACCGTTGAGATTTGGCTTCTTCTTCTGATGAAGCCTGGGGAGAAAAGGTGTGATCCCTTCTTTGTTTGTGCCCCTGGATTGTATACAGGGATTGATGTGATATCACCTGTAGAGCATAAATTTCATCACTTTTTTTATTTCTTTCCGCGATGCTCTATCATTTCAGCTTTTTATATCGTGAAAATCGCGATTGCCCAATCATTTCGGCTATTTTTCGCGGTGCCCAATAATTTCGGCCATTTTGTTTTATTTTTACTCGCTGCTTTTTATTGCGAGTTGCCCAATCATTTCGGCTATTTTGCATGCATATATTTTTACTTGCTAATTTTTTTTGCAAGTTGTCCCATCATTTCGGCTATTTCGTATGCATGTGTGGTTTGCTAACTTTTTTCGCTGCAATCTTGGAATTAGACACCGATTTCGGTATCAGCACCGCTACAACTGGGATATTGCCAGGAGCGAATCATCATTTGCCTCTGTCGATGATGAACAAAGGTGGCTTAGTAAACAGGGTTAAGATCCTGTCGACTAAGGCTTTTGACTTCATGAGCCGTAAGGGTCCCATAAAGGTATTTCTCCCTACAAGTCATGAGGATCTCGTAGGTGCATTTTCTCGTTAGGAATCGTAAGGATTCCTAAGTGCATGATCTCTTATAAGTCGTAAGGATCTTACAAGAGTGCTTTCTCCTTATAAGTCGAGAGGGCTTACAAGGGGTGTACACCGTGTAGACATATCCCTAGTCACGGATGTGACTTTGTTAGGGAAATGTTTATTCGCACCCGTGGATTGTATACAAGGGTCAGCATTGTGCCTCTTATAGGGCAGTATGGGAGGTTGTGGGGGCTGCTTAAGAATAGGTTTAGATCCCTGTAGCTTAAGACTTTTGAATCTTATGAGCCGTGAGGGTCTCATAAAAGGGTTCTCCTTACGAGTCGTGAGGATCTCGCAAGTGTAATTTCTCCTTAGGAATCGTGGGGATCCCTAAGCGTGTTGCTCCCTTGTGAGTCGTAAGGATCTCACGTACGTGGTTTCTCCTTACAAAGTCGAGAGGACCTTGCAAGTGTCTTTTAACGAGATTGCGCCCTTTCGGGTTTTCACAAAACTCGCCGGTAGCCCTGCTGTTTTTACTCACGGAGCCCTTTCGGGTTTTCATCCGTGCCCTTTTTGCTTATGGACATACCTTTTTTTTCTTTTTTTTATCCTTTTTTTATCCTTTTTTTTGTATCAGCTTTGGGACGCTGCAATCCACCGTAGTTTATCGACGTCTCAGTCAACAGCTAGTTTTAGGACATAGTGGTCCATTGTTAGTTTTAAGGACATCTCGGTCCGTTGTTAGTTTAAGGACGTTTCGGTCCATTGTTAGTTTAAAGACGTTTCGGTCTGCAAGCCGGCTACTACTTATAGAGTTTGGGCTTAGGAAGATAGCGAGCGGACATAGTCATCGTCATCTATCATTGACCTAGGCCGTGACTCGTCAGGCGTAGTATTTCTTTAGGAATCGATCGTTTATTAGCCGGAAAGGTCCTTCACCATGCATGTCCATAAGTAGATAGGCTCCACCCTGGTAGACTTTGTTTATGATATACGGGCCTTCATAGTTTGGCTCGAATTTTCCCCGCTTGGCGCGATTGGGGATCATAGGTCTTTTGACCACTAGCACGAGTTCGCCTTGGCGGAATGTTCTCGGCGTAGTCAATCTCTCATATGAACGCGTCATCTTTGCTTTATAAGCCTCCAGATTTTGTTGCGCCATGAGCCGGGTTTCATCAAGGGCATCGAGCTCCTCAAGCCGAAAGTGAGCATTCTCTTCGTCCGTTAGCTCGTAATGAACTGCCACTCATAAAGAGGGTAGCTCTATCTCGAGGGGGAGTACCGCCTCTGTACCGAATACCAATGCGTATGGCGTTGTGTTCGTGGCCGTTTTGAACGTAGTTCGATACGCCCAGAGAGCTTCATGCAGTCTCTCATGCCAGTCCTTCTTATTTCGAGACACCGTCTTTTTCACGATCTTCGTCAAGGTCTTGTTGAAAGCCTCAGATAAACCATTAGCTCGGGGATTATAGACCGAAGAGTATCTCCAGTCTATGTTATGTTGCTGCGCGAAGCGGCTGATTTTGTGGCTTCTGTAGGCTGGTCCGTTATCGGAGATGATCCGTCTCGGAGTTCCAAATCGATAGATGACGTGTGTCTTGAAGAAATGGAGGATATTCTCCGTCTTCACTTCCCTCAGTGGTATTGCTTCTGCCCATTTGGAGAAGTAATCAGTTGTCGCGAAAATGAATCGATGTCCTCTGGACGATGCTGGTTCGATGGGGCCGATTATATCAGTTCCCCACATTTCGAACGGCCAGCTAGCCACCGTTGGATGTAGTGGATTTGGATGCTGATGGATAAAGTCGCCGTGAATCTGGCACGAGTGGCACTGCTTCGCGTACTCGAGGCAGTCTTGGATCATCGTGGGCCAATAATAGCCCATCCGTTTGATCTTCAGTTTCATCTTAGGGCCGGCTTCATGAGAACCACAGAGTCCGTCGTGAGTTTCTTGGACGACTCTTTTTGCTTCTTCAGGTCCCAGGCATCTTAACCACAGAGAATCAAATGACCTCTTGTACAGAGTATCGTTGACGAAGGCGAAAGATAGGGCTCGCTTCATGAGATGATATTTTGAGGACGCATCTTCAGGCGTTCGACGGAATTTGAAGTAGTCTATAAAGACTTCTCTCCAATCCTCAACCTTTTCTTGGTCTTTTACTTGTAGAGCCATTTGCTCGGTCGCTCCCTTTTCCTCGGACGACTCCGGAGATATTTCTACCGGTGCAAGAACCCGACGACTTTGTACCACGATTCTTACGTCATCGAGGTTCTCGTCAGCCGGTTCTTTAGCGAGCTTGGCTAATGCATCCGTCTTACTATTTTCCGCACGTGGTATACTTTCCAAGGTGTAGGAAGGAATTTGAATTAGCAGTCGCTGTACTCTCTCGCCGTATATTCATATCATAATATTGCATTATTATATTCTATCATTTTACAAATAAACAGGTGCTTTTGACCCATGTCTGCAACTTAGTTGCAAGATACAGGTTCTTGGAACAAAAACAGTGAAAAAGATAAAAGACGGTGCAAAAGTGAGACTACGATCAACAAATAGAAGGAATCTTGATCAAGCCTATAGTTGGAAAAGAAACGAAGATCAGTTCACAAAGAACAAGGCAGCGCAAGGTTCAAGACTTCGACACGAAGCAAATGGTAAAAGTCCACTACATTACTCACTGTGGAGATCGGGAAGAGAAATGGAAGATATTCTGAAGAACCAAGCAATGAAGTAGGAAGACAAACAAGACCAGAGCCAGCACAAGAAATTGCAAGACCCAAGCCTACTATTTGGCCGCGGAACCGAGGCCAAACCTGGCCTGCGGCTGCGGTTCCGCGGCCGTGCTGAGCCCGTAGTGGCCGAAAATTTTACCAAAAAGCTTGGTGGCGCTGACTAGTCTTCCTAGAGGTATTTTTGTAAAAGTATACATGCGGCGATTGTAAACTAGGGTTTTCTATGTCCTATAAATAGAGACCCAAATTCTTGTATTAGGCCATGCCTCCTTTCATTAATAAAATTCAGAATTCTTTTTGGAGAGTATCAATTTGTAAGCAGTTCTTTTTATTTGCCCTAGTTAATTTTATTATCTGCCCTAGGTAATTTCTATTCTTGCCCTAGTTTAGATTTAATTCCTTGTCCTAGATAAATAGTTTAGATCTGTTCTTCAATTCCCTAATGAGCGAGTAGTCTCCTCGCTTGTTAGGGTTAGCTTTGGGGAAGACTTGAGAGATGAAGATCTCTCACCCCTTTCTTGCCCATCACATATAATTAATAGGACTCTATGAATACATGCACACACCGCTCCCTACGGCACCCTATCCCACAAGGTAGCGGTGATACCGTAGTATAAAGGCTCAGTTGAGCGTGTTTTCCATGGAGGTTAGGGTAAGGATTAAGAAAGGAAGGACAAGAACCTAGAGGAAGAAACACCGTTTCGTCCCGATGGTACTAATCCCCTTTATTAATAATTACCATAACTCCTAATAAATCTTAATATGGGTATAGAAAGCGGTGAGATTTATTGACTTTCCAAATTTAGCCTAAACCTAACCCTAGCAAGATTTAGATCTGGATAAATTTAGTTTTTAGCTTTAATCAATCCGTTCACACCGTTCGGAATTAACTCGTAAGAGCAATTAGGAAATTCACAAAATCCCTGTGGACCGACCCGTACTTACCGGCTAGCTATCAAGCGACGCCGTTCTTGATTGCGGTTATATAAGTTCTTTGATCAATCAAATGGCGTCGTTGTCGGGGATGGCGTGTTATTTTCTTTTTGCAATTTCGGGTTAATCTAAAAAAAAATCATAAAAACTGAAGAAAAAATATAAAAATTTATCATCTTTTATTTTGTGAAGGGTATTTTTCATGTGAATTTTGCAGGACCGCAGAACAAATTCCAATCTGGAAATCTCCAGAGATCAAAACAGAAAACAGAAGATTACAACAATAGAGGAGCTTAAAAAACATGGGGAACCAAACCGCCTAGCCGACCACGGATACGCGGCTATAACCACATCTTTGCGGCGGAAACGCGGCGCTCTGCTGACGTCATCGCGTGGTAAAATTTTTGGGAACAGAGCCTCATATTCAACCGCGGACCCGCTGCCGTTAAGGGCTTTTGGCGGCTAAACCGCAGCGCTCTGGTGACGTCGGCAGGTGGAAAAAGCGCTGTAGTTTTTCTTTTCTCCTCTTCTGCAAATCCCAATATATCTTCTGTAAAATCTCATGCAGGATTCTTTGCGCTTAAAAAAATCTCTTCCCCTTCCAATAATTGATTTTGTGCAGGATTCTTTGCGCCGCGCTTAAAATAAAAAAAAATTTGATTGCAAGTGGTTGTTACTGTTTTGCATAATTTTAATCGGATTTTAAGGGGCTTGAGACCAATTCAGATTGGGTGGGGATTTCATCACCCTTCCCAGGACCCCAGAAATCACATAAGGCATATGCATTGACCTTCAATTAATTAAAAAAAATACTAGACTCAGCCCTAAGGACGTCTTGCTCAATAAGACAGAGGACTAGTTGTAGGTATCGGCCGTTAATCCTAACCTGACTTTGCGGTGTCTAAGGCGAGTGGTTACTTAATTAGGGTCACTACTTATAGTGGAGAGCCTCTCACTCACCTGGCACTTACCTGGCCGCAATTGGCGGTGAAGAGGCGGTTTGAGGTCCTATTTCTAGCCCTTAGGAACAGTTAGGAGCTGTCTAGCTGACCTAGGTGATCCTAGATCTAGGCCTGATTGTGCATTTATGGTTGATTGAAAGTGTGTCTAAGTCCTTTATCGAAAATTTTTGCAAAAAAGTTCCAAATAAAGAGAATAAGAAAAAAAAGGAAATTTTTTTTTATAAAAACTTGCAACTTGTCGCTAAGAAATCCTTACACCCCACATTCTTTTTCTTCTCCTTTCTTACATCATGGGTACCCCACCTCAAAAATCTCTTGCCGAACTTTGGTACCCTGAACCAAACTTTGCCTCTTACGCGAATTGTTTCGGTCGATTTAAGGACGACCCCTCCATGTCCAAAATTTCTTTGAAAGATCGAATAAAAGCGTCTAGGAGAAACAGTTCGACTTTGCAATCCACTTTGTATCAACCGTGTCAACCTTCAACCTTCTTATGTTGATACCACTTTTTCGAGTCCTATTGTAACTCCTAAACCCATGTCTATTGCCGAACACATTGAACAATCTCGTAACCGATCTTTCACTTCTCCCCACACATCCAGTTCTAGGGATCAACAAGTCCATTTACCTTTTTATCCAAATGTTGATCCTACTCCTGTCCAACCATCCAATTCCTATCAGTCCTACCCGACTTTCCTACCTTCACTAGACATTGCTTCTACACAGCCATTTGGGAGTTTCACGTATCCAAACAATTTCGAATGTTTTACCGAAACCCCTTCACAACCCATGTCTAGTTTGGAACAGTCGTTGGAAGCTTATATTTTAGCAACAAACAAAATGATGAGGAATGTGGATGCGTCCATGGCCGCCCTTATGCAACCTAGTGAACCGGTAGCTAGTTTCCAACTAGCTCCAAAAATTCCAATGTATGAGGAGGCGGTTGGACAGAGTGAGAATTTGAGAAGAGAGAGTGAGTTCTACACCTTTCCAAATCAAACCTACCCATACCCAATTGAAGCCCACAACTCCGGTTTTCCATCGATTGTCCCAAATGATTCACAAGTTGAAAATAAAACATTTAATGAGTTGTGCGACTTTGTCGTGCTTGATTTGCCAGATTGTGAAGAGTCTCTTTCGAGTGAAACCACACCTAATCCTTTTGAACTTTACACCTCCACTCTAGAACCTAAATTGATAAATATCCATGCTTTTGATGAGGTGTCAGAAAAAATTGATTTTCACTTGATTGAGGATATAGACGCCGGGAATATTTTGGATGATGAACCCGTAGATTTGATTGAAATTTTATGTCCAATTTATCATCCTGAGTCATTAAATGTTTCTCCCGAACTTCATATTCGTCTTGATTTTGATGATAATGGCATGGATAAGCTACATTTTGAGGAGAATATTGAGGAAATTATTGAGAATGAACCAGTTTTGTTTAATGAGTCGGATTTTCCAATTCATCATCTCCATCCCACTGATTGTATATACTCTCCTGAATCTTTAACTGATACCCTTCCTCACTCACCTCCCTCCGTCCTCGTTCCGACCTTACAAGAGTCCGTTACGCTTTCATCTCCAATACCAAGTTCGACGTACCCATGTTTGCTCACGAATCTTGAGGGATTTAATCTCATTTTTCCGCGGGTTGATAGATTAGCACAATCGCTTTTTACACATCGGTCATTACAAATTGTGCTAATTTATACACTCCATCCCCACCCTCAAGTTTGTATTCCCACTTTCTTTGGTTTTTCTAATCTTCCTTTAATGATACCGAGTGTTGATGAATCACAATCCGATATTTTGAGTTCGATAATTTTAGAAACACAACTTGATTTAGAATCTTTTGAGAATAAGGTAGATGAGCTTTACAAGTCTCCTACCTCCGTAATTTTTGAACAACAAGTGTGTTGAATTCTGGCGTGACACTTTTTGAGATTGAAACGTTCAATCGGACCTTTGACGAAAGTTTCGAAGATATTTTCGCCGACGAACTCGTATTCTTAAACGATACGGATTTTGTGATTAATCAACCTCCACTCGAAAAAGTAGAACCACTACCATTTCTTTTTCCCCTCCGATATTCTCCTCCACCGAGACCGTATACCGTTTCTATCTCCACATGGTCTCGTGTGCTTCTCATTTCTTTTCTTTACACTCCGTTCTTTCACCAACCCCACCATTATCACGATAGAATTTTTGAATGGTTGGTGCTAACTTTTGGTCTGTGTAAGGCCTTGTATAGTTTGATTTTTCTCCCCCCTAATTCTGAACTTTAACGCTTAAACAGTGGAAACACTGTTTCACTTAAGTTTGGGGGGAACCTTGTTGTACATATATTTTGCTTTTCTTTTAACAATAATAAAAAATAAAATAAATAAACAGGGGAGTGCCGACATTTTGACCCTCTTGGTGTAGCCTGACAGTGAGGACACTGTCAAGTTTAAGTTTGGGGGTAAGCTCGGTAAGCCTTCTTCCTTCGCATTCATATGTACATTTTGCATTTGCATTACTTATTTTAAAACCCATAAAAAATTGAAAATTTTGAAAAATTATAAAAATTAAAGTATTCAATTTTGGCCATAATTGACTTGAGTTTGACAAAAAGGTTGACTAGCTAGGAACAACTAGATCTTATACTTAGTAAATTAAAAACCCTAAAAATAACCTTTCTTAAAATTTAACGGTAAAAAGTATATGTCTTTTTAGTTTATTTAGAAATAGGCAAATTTTGAGTTCACTTCTTGGGCTAAGTTAAAACAAGGGAAGAGTATTGATGTTTTTATTAAAGTATAAGTTTGAAAAATAATTCCTAAGCTTAAGTCTAAATTCTGAAAATGTATACCCTACAATTTGCACAAACACGAACCTCGAAACTTGGAATAGTAAGAGAGACCTTGAAATGCTCTTGTCTAAAGTCCTTAGTACGAAGAAAATAAAATAAAAAAATTCAAGTGTGAATAAAGAGATAATAAAAAAAATTGAACACTAGTTTTTGTGATTACTTAAGGCTGCAAAAATAGAAAAATATTTAGCGAGGGTGCTTCATCACCTAGTGCCTTAGACCAACTGGTTTGGGAGTCACTGCTAAAGCCTTAGGTGTTGCAAGACTAGGAATTACGCTTTAATGCGCATACACATTTTGTAATCGGTTGTTGGTACCTCAAAAAGTATTAACGATCGCATGAATGATGTGTGAGCGAAATTCATTAAAAATTCACCAATTAAGAAGTGCTTTGGACAACGGACAAGAGTATGATTGCTTGATTTGAATTTCCAAGTGTAGGGATGATATACACACACACGTAGGGGTATGTGATTGGGGTTTGGATAAGAGATATGAATGAAGAATAGGACTTGTATCTTTAATAAAGTTGATAAAAATTCCTAAGTTAAGATGGAACCCTAGAAGGAAAACTTAAGAAATGTCAAAAGCTAAGTGAGTCTACAGAACATATATAATCTTAAGTTAAATAATAAGGAAGCGTGAAAAATACGGGTGGATGATTTATGAGTCGAAGATAATAGAATTCCTTGTTAGAAAACCTAATTGGAGAATAAAAGTCAATGGGCCTAATTGATAGGATTTTGTAGGTAGTATCCGCTGAAAACCCTCAGGAGACAACATTCCTCCTACTAGGGACACCTAGAGGTTTAACGGCTTGTTGCACGAGCTCAGTGCAATCGCGTTTCCCTGCGAAAGTGAGGTTAGGATTTTGTCGAGAATAAAACTAGGTTTGCTCGAGGACGAGCAAAAGATAAGTTTGGGGGTATTTAATCATACCATAATATTGCATTATTATATTCCCCATTTCTAGTCATTTTACAAATAAACAGGTGCTTTTGACCCATGTCTGCTACTTAGTTGCAAGTTACAGGTTCTTGGAACAAAAACAGTGAAAAAGATAAAAGACGATGCGAAAGTGAGACTACGACCAACAAATAGAAGGAATCTTGATCAAGCCTATAGTTGGAAAAAAAAACGAAGATCAGTTCACAAAGAACAAGGCAGCGCAAGATTCAAGACTTCGACACGAAGCAAATGGTAAAAGTCCACTACATTATTCATTGTGGAGATCTGGAAGAGAAATGGAAGATATTCTGAAGAACCAAGCAAAGAAGTAGGAAGAAAAACAAGACCAGAGCCAACACAAGAAATTGAAAGACCCAAGCCTACTATTTGGCCGCAGAACCGCGGCCAAACCTGGCCTGCGGCCGCGGTTCCGCGGCCGTGCTGAGCCCGTAGCGGCGGAAATTTTTTCCAAAAAGCTTGGCGGCGCTGACTAGGCTTCTTAGGGGTATTTTTGTAAAAGCATACATGCGGCGATTGTAAACCTAGGGTTTTCTATGTCCTATAAATAGAGACCCAAATTCTTGTATTAGGTCATGCCTCCTTTCATTAATAAAATTCAGAATTCTTTTTGGAGAGCATAAATTTGTAAGTAGTTCTTTTTATTTTCCCTAGTTAATTTTATTATCTAGCCCTAGGTAATTTCTATTCTTTCCCTAGTTTAGATTTAATTTCTTGCCTTAGATAGATAGTTTAGATCTGTTCTTCAATTCCCTAATGAGCGAATAGTCTCCTCGCTTGTTAGAGTTAGCTTTGGGGAAGGCTTGAGAGATGAAGATCTCTCACCCCTTTCTTGCCCATCACATATAATTAATAGGACTCCATGCATACATGCACACACCGCTCCCTACGGCATCCTATCCCATGAGGTAGCGGTGATACCGTAGTATAAAGGCCTGGTTGAGCGTGTTTTCCATGGAGGTTAGGGTAAGGATTAAGAAAGAAAGGACAAGAACCTAGAGGAAGAAACACTGTTTCGTCCCGATGGTACTAATCCCCTTTATTAATAATTACCGTAACTCCTAATAGATCTTAATATAGGTATAGAAAGCGGTGAGATTTATTGACTTTCCAAACTTAACCTTAACCTAACCCTAGCAAGATTTAGATCTAGATAAATTTAGTTTTTAGCTTTAATCAATCCGTTCACACCGTTCGGAATTAACTCGTAAGAGCGATTAGGAAATTCACAAAATACCTATGGACCGACCCGTACTCACCGGCTAGCTACCAAGCGACGCCGTTCTTGATTGCGGTTATATAAATTCTTTGATCAATCACCGTACTTCACCAACTCTGGTTTGCACGTTTGGTAGTCGCCATTTACTTAACTAACGACCAGTTGGGAGTCTCCGTATATGAGGAGGTTTTCAATTCCCATGTCGATGGCGATCTCGAGACCTGCTATCAAAGCTTCATACTCGGCTTCATTTTTTGTCCTTGACTCTGTTAAGGAGAAGGAAAAGCGCATTATCCCTCATTGTGGAGTCACGAAGAAGAGTCCTACCCCTGATTTGATTATGGGGGTGCTTTGTTTGCGCTTCTTCATGGAAGATGCTCCATCGAAATAAAGCTCCCACCGGGTATCACCTCCATCGATCGTGTCAAACGCGTGTTCGTCTGGCAGTTCGCAATTCAAAGGAGAATCGGCAGGTATTAGATGCTCAGCGAGGAAGTCGGCGATGGCCTGGCCCTTCACTGCCTTGAGGGGATGATAGGTTATTGAGAATTCCATCAAGAGCAGGGCCCATTTAGCGAGACGCCCCGTTAAAATGGCTTTTGACATTAAGTACTTGAGAGGATCCACTTTTGATATGAGATGGACCTCATGTGCCAACGCGTAGTGTCTGAGCTTCGTTATCGCGAAGATCAATGCCAGGCAGTGTTTTTCGATGGGAGAATAATTACTTTTTGCCCCCAGTAGAACTTGACTCAAATAGTAGAGGGCTCTCTCCTTCCCTTGGTCATTCTCTTGTGCCCATAATGCGCCTAAGGAATCTTCAAGGGCTGTTGTGTACAGGACGGGAGGTTTTCCTTTAACGGGAGCGGCTAGCACTGGCGGTTTCTGCATGTATTGCTTGATTTCGTCCAGTGCATTTTGGCATTTGTGATCCCAGAAGAAAGGGGTTCTCTTCTTCATCAGGTGACTGTAAGGACGGCACTTGCCTGAGAGATTGGCTATAAATCGCCGGATATACGCGAGCTTTCCTTAGAGAGACCGCAATTGCTTGAGAGTCCTTGGCGGGGACATTTCCATAATCGCCATGATCTTTGACGGATCTATCTCGATGCCTCGGTGTCGGACGATGAATCCTAGGAACTTGCCCGAGGAAACTCCGAACGCGCATTTGAGAGGGTTCATCTTCAAGTTGTATTGCCGAAGGCGTTGAAATACGATTCTCAGATGCTCTAAATGTTTCTCGTATGATTTGCTTTTCACCATGAGGTCTTCGATATAGCATTCGACGATTTCATGTATGAGGTCATCGAAAATCTTCGTCATGGCCCTCTGATAGGTGGCACCGGCGTTCTTTAGACCAAAGGGCATCACCTTGTAGCAGAATATGCCCAGAGGGGTCCGAAAAGCAGTATGCTTCTGGTCCTCGGGATGCATTTTTATCTGATTATATCCTGACGATCTATCCATGAAGGAGAAGACTTCGTGAGTGGAAGTGTTATCTATCATTAGCTCAGTGACTGGTACCGCGAAGTCATCCTTCGGGCAGGCTTTGTTGAGATCCCGAAAGTCCACACATATGCGCATCGTTCCATTTTTCTTCATCACCAGGATGATGTTGGCGATCCAGTCAAGATATTGAACCTCTTGGATAAAGCCGGAGTCGATTAGCTTCTTGACCTCGGCGTTGATGCTCATCTCAAGCTCGAGCCGCATTCTTCTCGACGCTTGTTTGATCAACTTGACGTCCGGAGATATCGCTAGTTTGTGCACAGCAATCTCTGGATCTAACCCTGGCATTTCAGAATAATTCCATGCAAAGCAATCCTTATGTTGGATGAGCACGTCCTTTAGCGTAGCCACCCTTTCTTCAGACAGCAGCTCGCTGACGAATGTCGGTCGCGGGTCACTCGCCGTCCCCATATCAATTTTCTTGAGGTTATCTGCAGTAGTATGTATTTCATCCTCCAGCTCCTTTGGCGCCGGTGGAAATTCTGAGATTATCTCGTCATCATCGTTTTCGAAGCACCAGGGGATTTTTTCCATATCCTCAGGTTCTTCTTTTGATAAAATTATCACGTAACAGGTATGAGCTTGCTTCCAAGACCGATGTGGATCTGGTTCTACCCTCTTAGATTTGGGCTCATGCTTCTGCGGTGGGGTTACCCTCCGGCTGCTGGATAGAGTGAACCTGCCTTGTTGATATTGATTTTCGACCCAGTTCTTGAAGGTGAAGCAGTCTTCAATAGGATGTCCTATAGCCCTATGATAGGAGCAATAGTCCGGATGAGATACTTCGCCTTCTTGCTCGGGGTTCTTAGACTCCGGGAGTGTAATCAGTTGATGTTTTATGGCAAGATCAAGTATTTTCTTTGTCTTGTCTTAGGCAAAAGAGTATGCTCGACCCATCTTCTTTATAAGAGATGAATCTTGGTTACTCGGTTCTTGATCGTGTGGCTTCTTGGTCCCGCTCTGCCACTGTCGAACGCATTTCCCGTTCTTTGGCTTGTTCCTGCCTCTGCGTCGGGCCTTTTGTACAGCGGGTTCACAAGGAGGAGCATTTTCATTTTTCGCAGTCTGCTGAAGGAGGCGTTGCGTCCTGGCTTTCTCGTAGATGGCCATTTCGCGATTATGGTCGTCTCAAACCTTCTGACCCGCTTCCCTTATAAGCTTGTCCATTTGTTCTTCGAACGACGGACTGGGCATTTTCACGGCGGGAACTCGTTCTGGTTCAGGGTTAGCATCTTCCTACAGAGCATCTCCTTCTTCATCAAAGTCACGTATGACGTAGCAATCGTTGAGTAGCTCCCATTTCTTGGATTGAATATATCCAAGTTCGGTTGTTTCCATTCTCCCATTGGGCAATTTCGCTGAGTTCCGGGGACGTTCCCAATCCTGTTATAGAACCGTGCTTGTCGAGCAGTCTGTTTGAGAGGTACGCCTTGGCGCTTTAATAGCCTTTTTAGTCCGCTCGTATAATATCTAGGCAAACGGATGGGCAGGAGCCTGTCGAGTGTAGAATCCGCGCCGTGCCAGATTTCTTTCTCCACTTTAGTTTCCACGGATCGGTAGAATAGGATCGCCTTTTCACCTTTTCTCCTGGGAGGGACGTAGAATGTCTGCAGTTCTTGCACGCTATAAGTTTCAAGTGCATCGAGCTTTTTGTAATGCTCCCGCGGGACCATGGTAATTTGCAAACTCTGATTATTGTCAGCGAAGGCTTGTATTGACGGCCGAGCGGAAAATATGGCGTTAACCTCGTCTTACGAGTCGCTGCCGAAGATCAACATGGGGCGGACGGTCCCAGGTTGTTGCGTTGAGGCGGCCCTGAATAAATTATCTCTTCTTCCTCCTCAGTATCACTCCCGAAGACCGGAATAGTGATGATAGCTTTGTTTTTCGGTTTGTGACATCTTACCGTGTCCTCAACATCCGGTAAGAAGTATTTTGCATCCTCGTACTTTCGGACTTCATTCACGGAGAATGGGTTCAACTCCCCCGTTACAGTGTATTCGAGACCATCTTTAAAATACTTCATACACTGGTGTTGTGTAGAAGGAATAATGTTGTACTCGTGTAACCAAGGTCGGCCGAGCAAAGCATTGTAGCAAGTCTTAGCGTCAATGACGTGAAATTTAATATCCGTGACGAGTAGCCCGAAGCGCAGCGTCAGTATCACAACCCGAGAGTCCGTGATGACTGGGAGTCGAAACCGGAGATGCTAATTTTATCGCGAGCGAGGTGCTGAACGCTCATGCAGATTTCCTTCAATACTCTTACGTTGAGGAGATTGACGGAAGACCCATTGTCAACCAGGATTTTGCCTATATTTATATCGTGACAGTATCCGGAGACATAAAGGGGACGGTTGTGCTCGCACGTCCCAAGGAGGAGATCTTCATCGCCGAGGGTGATATCGTTTGTGTGCACTTCTTCCAGCTCGTCTTTCATTTTTTCTTCGGCGAGAAAAGCTTAGAATTGTCCTGGCTCTTGTAGTGCCTTGATCAATGAATCTTTCGCCTCTTTAGATAACAGAAGGGCGTCGAGAATGCTGAGCTGCGAAGGTAGCTTCCTCAAGTGTGCCAGAACGTTGTAGTCCACCTTGCTTTTCTTTGGCGGGTCCTTGGCTGTCAGCTTCTCGACGGCTTGGTCATCAAGGATGATATCCTCAGGGACCTTTTCTTTCCCCTTTTCTTTTCTATTTGACCCGGTGTTCGAGGGCCCAAGATTCTTTTCGGGCAGCGTACGATTGCGCAGCTGAATATTTTTACAGGTCTTCGGTTCCTCCACTTTTCCCAAGGTGGACTCTTTAAAGAGAGGGCTAAGAGCCATTTCCTCATCAGAGTCGCTCCCAAAGGTGAGAACTTGCGATCCCCCAGCGTTAATCACGCGACAATTGCCGGTGGTTCTTCTATGCTCCTCGGTTGTATTTCTTTGCTCCCGACGAGTTTTGCGTTTCATCCGCTTAAAATGTTGTCTATGAGCAACATATCCCTGCCACCATCTTTTAAAAGCGTTGCACTCTTCGGTGGGGTACGAAATCTTTCGATGATAAGAGCAGTAACTAGGATGTGTTTCTGCTTCACCAGAGGCATTCGCTTCGGAGGATGGAAGCTTCTTTCCCATTGATATGGCTTTGGCGAACCTTTTCCTCGTCTTGAACCTGTTTTTATTCGCGGCGGATGTGCTTTGATCCGGCGGAGGTGTTTCAACTCTTTCGTCCATTCGCCGGCTTCTGACCTTTTCAAATATGGTCATCTCACGCTCCCGATCAGCTTTACTTTTCAGAAGAGCTTCGTTTAGGAATGCGTCGATCATTTCGTCTGATGGCCCTGGAAGCTCCGGTTCAGGATTTGCCCCTAGTTTCTCTGTGTAAGGAGCTTCTTCATCGTTCATCGATGAGTGAGAGATCACATGGCAACTTGCTACGTAATCCCCAGATTCGTCCGACGAGTCTCCTCCATCATCTCCGTCTTCAAAGACGTGGCCAAGGAACTCTTGGAGCGTGATTGGAGTCCGCGCCTTCTGGTTATACTCTTCTAGCGTGTCGATCTATTTCTGCAGGTCCATGCGCTTGTCGCCAGGCTTCACGGGCTTCTTGGATTTCTTCTTCTTTTTTGAAGATTTCGACGGCTGGGTATGAACACTTTGGCTATCACCACCAATCTTTGGAGTTGGGCGCAACTTCAGCATTCCTTCAATGATCTGAAGTTCCAGCGGATTCTTCCACCTGATCGCCGGGCATGTCTGGAGATCATTCAGCATTCTTTTGGTTTTGGCTGAAAGAACGACCTCCCATGGGGCTTCTTCAACAAAAGAGCACAATGCCCCCGGTGTGACCGTCTTCTTAGGAGTATGCGGTTGTGGTGTGCTTACTTTCCACTTCTCAGACAGCGCAAACTTGCCTTGTTGGTACTGATCCTCGATCTATCCCTTAAAGACGAAGCAATCTTCGATTGGATAGCTTACCGTTTGGTGGTAAGGGCAATAATTGGGATTATTCACTTCGCCAGATTGCAATGGTCGCTTTGGATTCGGCAAATTGATAAGCCTGTTGCGCATCGCTAGTTCGAACAGCCGCTTCGTTTTATCCCGTGGGAATGAGTAAGGGCGCTTCATTTTCTCATTATAATAGCACCGTCTCTCTTCCAATTGATCCGTTAGTCTTGGAGCACTGGGCTGCTGTTGGGTATTCGCAACGAAGGTCGCCTTCCCTTTACCCTTTTCGTTCCGCGGTTCCGGCTTCGGAGGAGACGATCTATGACCCATCTGATCCATCTGGGCTAGCTTGTCGATTAAAGCTTGTAATGTGGTCGGTTTGAATAACATCATGAACTGTGAAATAGTTGCATGAGGGTCTAGAGTGCCCACGAACATGCCCACCGCTGGTGCTTCTTCGATGCGTTGTTCGCATTTCGACCACAGATTCCGCCATCGGATCGCGTACTGAACCCACGTCTCGCCCGGCTTCACCCTAGCATTGATCAATGCCGTTATTAGGGTGCGTTCACTAGCACTTGCGAATCGCTGGGTGAACAACAACTCCATTTCTGCGAAAGTTTTGACGGAGTCGTTTGAAAGTTCGGAGTACCACTCAAACGTCGTCTCCGATAAGCTGCCGACGAATTGGCGGAGCAAAAGTTTATCATTGCCACCGGTGTTGCCACAAAGAGCCCTGAACTGAGCAACATGTTGATGGGGATTGCCTGTCCCCTTGTACACATGGAATTTGGGGATCGTGTAGCCCGGCGGGTACTTTATCTGATCATACCAGCCTGGATACGGTCGCCCAGTTTTGACAACTTGGCCGGTTACTTCATTTTCCTGGTGAGCTCGTATTTGCTGAGCAATATAGTCATCCAGGGCGGCCTTGGAAATAGTTTCTTCCTTGGCTGCTGAAAGAGCCGGCAGAGGGTTTGATGTTCCCCTCTATCATCTTCAATTATTATTGGAGGATCTTCGGCTGGGAGATCCGGCTGGATCATCATGCTCACCATATCTTGGAATAGAAGGGCCATTTGCTTTATATTGTCTGCTTGTTCTGCGGCCTCTCTGTCCTTCTTCTCAAGCATTCTCCGAAGGAATTCAGCATCAGTTTCCTGCTCACGGCGTTGCTCCGAGGATTCCTCTGGGCTTGCTTTCGGTCCTCTGAGTGCGGCCATAGTCGTCAACATCTCATGGGGCTTTTGTTGTTATTGCTCCTGAGCCTTAGTCGCTGATCGTGTAAGCGGTCGATGACCTGTGGAGATACGGCTATCCTCTTTTCCGGATGCCATATAAACGGTATGCACCACCATGCCCCCAGACTTAGGGCTTTTAGGCTCAGTGCCCTTGACATTTATAGCAAACAAAGGGATTTTCTCCGGCCTTCTTCTCTTATGGGTGGTCGAAGTTGAGGGGGCCGTTGCAGTGGGCACCCAAGTAGCCGTCGCTTTCTGTGGATTAACAGGACGGTATTCTTTCTGTCGGGCCTTCAGCTTCTTCTGCCGGCGGGGATAATCTTGATCAACCACCGACTCTCAGACTTGTCACCAGATTTTGTAAACTTTGGAAGACAGCCGTTGAGGGGACTGCTTCGGCTTTATTTCTGTGACAGTCTCCACCGGTGGCGGAGATCTTTTCAGTATGGCGGTAGGGGAGTTCCGCGCACCTTGTTCGGCAGTTCAAAGCTGTTTCCGGTTGGAACAGCAGCATTGACTTCCACCGTTGGGGCTGGCGGAGTTAGCCCAGAGGGGGAGTTGCCCCCAGCCTTCCTTACTCGGCGCCAGTGGCGACGTCGAGCGTATCGAGCTGTTGGGGTTGTTTCGGCAATGGGGGAGGCTTTGTCTTGCCCCCTGTTCAGGTGAGGCGCCGCCGGTGCCAGCCTCTTGAAGACTGACGTCTTTTGAGTAGCGGTATCCAATCTGTCAAAGACAGACCTTTGAGTAGGAACGGGAGCCGGGATGGGAGCTAGAACAGTCAGTCTTGTAAAGTCTGACCCTTTGGCAGGCGAAGCCGCCTTGACGACTTCGGGGGCAGGGTTGGTTACTCTTTTCAGAATAACTTTCTCTTGAATCGCAGGCATCATCTTGGGCCCACAGGAACTTTAGCCCAATCTGGCGAAGACTGAGGCGCTGGAGCTGGACGACCCGTTGAGAGGGGCCGCAGTAGCTGTAAGCCGATCGAAGAACGATTTCTTGGGAGCTTCCGGCGTTGGTACAGGAACGGTGAAGCTCGTTGGCGGGAGCATGGTCCCGAAAAACAATCCAGTCATGGCTTGAGTGACCTATTCCACCGGTATCGTGAACAGGGAAGCCGCTTGGGGCCCGTAAGCTATGCCTCCAGATGAGGCGGAGCGTGGGTTGCAATTGCAGTTAGAAAATTTTTCACAAGTGGACGCCATCGATCCTTCGCTTTTTGCACCAAGCAAAACGCCAAATATTAGTATCTCGAAACCCAAGGGCATCCATTAGCAAACCGCGATTCGTTCGCGAACACGACACACGAAGTGTGGAGTGGAAAGAGGAAAAGGTCCCACCGGGCTTGCTAGAATCTGTTCCCCTCCGAATCATGGAGACGCGACCGCGCAGGTCCGTCTTGCCTGAAATTCGGGGCAGATGCTAATTGGTGCTATCCGTCCTTATCTACGAAGATGCCAAGTTGATTTATGGCACCATGTATCGAAGGTTCAGACGGATGCGGCCGATGTAGCAGACATCGTCAGATTCCCCCTCATTTGAGGGTTTTTTTTATTGTGGGGATGCTCTTCCCTGCAGGCGCAAGCCCCTGCAGTTAATTACACTACCGCATCGCGGTAACAACTTTCTCCTTCTCCAGATGGTCACTTCGTGTCGTGGGTGTTTGTTTTGTGTTTGGTTGCCCGTGGATTGTATACGGAGACTAATTTATGCCGTCGCCCGTAGGGCGTGGACTAGTCCAAATCCGTATCTTTCTTAGATTTGGGTTTGGCGGTTTGGGTTTAAGGATACGTTAGCCTCATTTGAGACTAAGATCAACTTAAACGTTTGTTAAGGATACGTTAGTCTCATTTTGGACTAAGATCAACTTAACGGGACCGTTTAGATCCAACAAGAGAGCAATTGGGCTCTATTGTTTAGTTTAGGGACATTGGGGTCGATTAGTTTAAGGACATTACGGTCCAATGTTAGTTTAAGGACATCTCGGTCCATTGTTAGTTTAATGACATCGCGGTCAAGGTTAAGGACATCATAGTCCATGGGTTTAAGGACCCCAGAGTCCAATGTTGGTTTAAAGACATCACGGTCGAGATTAAGGACGTCATAGTCCATGGGTTTAAGGACCCCACAGTCCGATGTTAGTTTAAAGAAATCACGGTCGAGGTTAAGGACGTCATAGTCCATGGGTTTAAGGACCCCACAGTCCGGTGTTTAGAGACGTCATAGTCTATGAAATGTGTGGTTGTCGGGACCCGTCACCTCTTTGAAGACGTTGAGGAATTACAACGATAAATATCAAAGGAGTGAAGAGATGTACCCTTAAACCAAGGTGAGTTGGTTGAAAGAGCAGATGTGCTCAGTTCAAGATAAGATGAGGACTTATGGTCAGAATTGGGCTAAGTCCAATTAAAATGTTTAACACATTTTTTTTGTTCTGGCTATTAAGCCTTTATTTGGGCTCGGCGCTTTTAATAATGCTAAGCATTGGGTTCTGACATCTTTTATCTTCATCAGAACAAACTGTGTTCTGACAATGCGCCACGTGGCGCGCCAGGCGCTTTGCGCCAGTTAAAGAGCGCATTGCGCTTCTATCAGGGAGCGCACACGAAGAGGACACGTGTCGCGCTTAGCGCTAGTCCATTAGCGCATTGCGCTTTTAATTTATAAGCGCTTTGCGCTAGTCTGTTGGCGCGCCAGTGAGTGACACGTGGCGCGCTTGGCGCTGATCGCCAGCCCATGAGCACAGTGCGCTGTTTCAGAAGCGCAAAGTGCAGATTGTGTCTTTGGTTAACACGTGGCAGGTTTTGGCGTTGAGCACCGGTCCAATGAGCGCAAGAGCACAATTCATGAGTGCAAGGCACTTTCAAGATCAAAGAATAAATTTATGTTCTTCTTAAAGGAGGCTTTGCCTCAAAATTCAAGAACAAAATTTTTTGTTTTATAAAAGGGATCTGCCTTTATAGATCAAAGATCTGTGAATGAAGTAAAATACTTCTTTTAGTTTTTTTATAATTAGATCTTTTGATCTTTTTTCTTTTTATCTAAGACCTTGGTCTTTTGTAGATCTATGATCTTTTTAGAAGATGATTCTTCTTTCTACGAGATGATTTCATCTCTTTGGTTCAAGAACTAGTTCTTTACCTTGAAGATGAAGAAATGATCTTCTTTTTCTAAAGGGTTGCCTTTCTTCTTCTTTGAGTTTTCTCAAAATTTTTAGAGGGTTTTTTCTATATCTCTCTTGAGGTCTTGGGGCCTTTATATAGGGCCAATTGATTTGTTGAATCAGTTTTAAGAGATCTTTCTCTGATTGATTTGGGAATATTTCCCACCGTTAGATCTTTGATCCTAAGGCTTCTGTTTTACATAAGATAATCTTCTTGTTTTAATAAGATTAGAAAGATCTTTCCATAACAGAATTTTAGTTCTGATTAATTAATAATTTATTATTAATAGATCTTTTGATCTAACGGTGGGATATTTTTAATTCCAGCGCTGGCGCACCTTGCGCGAGCGCACCTACATTCGACACGCGGAGCGCAGCGCAACTGCGCTAGTGCACCCGTGTTTGACACGTGGCATGCAACGCAGAGCGCAGTACAACTGCGCTAGCGCATCTGTGTTTGACACGTGGCGCGCAGCGCAGAGCGCTGGATCTGAAGCGTTGCTTCAACTTTCCAATTTTGAATTTTAAAACAGAACTTTGCTCTGATTGGGGGTGCGCTACCTAGGGCGCAGCGCACCTGGCGCTTGCGCGTCTGTGTTTGACACGTGGCGTTCAGCACGCAGAGCGCTGAATCTGAAGCGTTCCTTCAATTCAAATTTTGAATTTTGAAACAGAGCTTTGCTCATATTGGGGGAAACAGTGATATCTTCAAAACTCCAGATCACCAACAGCGAACTCTAGATGTCTTCTCGAGGTATCGGCCCAACTCTTCTGCCAATCTTGGGCTGCCCTCATATGATTCCGGATAGTATTAATTTTCTCAATGATTTGCACGATCAAATCCGGTCCCAACAATCTTCGCTCTCCAATATCATCCCAACAAACGGGCGAGCGACACTTACGACCATACAACACTTCGAATGGAGCCATCTGAATAGTCGCCTGAAAGCTGTTATTGAAAGAAAACTCTACCGAGTGTAGATAATCCTTCCACGAACCCTTGAAGTCTAACATGCAAGCTCTTAACATGTCTTCAAGAGTTTGGATCGTTCTCTCCGACTGGCCATCTGTCTGAGGAAGATAAGTTGTGCTAAACTTCAATCGCGTCCCCAAACTTTCCTGTAAGCTCCTCCAGAAGTGTGATAAGAAACGAGTGTCATGGCCGGAAACAATGCTCACAGGTACTCCATGCAATCTTACAATCTCCTGCATGTACCGTTCTGCCAACGCTTCCATTGATTGACCAACTCGAAATGGTATGAAATGAGCTGTCTTGGTCAATCGATCAACAATCACCCAAACTACATTGTTGCCCTTTGGACTCCGCGGTAAAGCTGTCACGAAGTACATGGTTATATGTTCCCAGTTCCATTGAGGAATCGGAAGTGGTTGTAATAAACCAGCAACCCTTTGATGTTCAGCCTTAACTTGCCAACACACCAAGCACTTCGCTACAAAGCGGGCAATCTCCCTTTTCATGCCTTCCCACCAGAAATTCTGTAGTAGATCTCGGTACATCTTCATGCTTCCGGGATGTACAGAATATACGGAACTGTGCGCTTCCTTCATAACTTCTTCGAGAATATCTCCTTTTGGCAACACAAACGGCCACCATATCGCAACGAACCATCTTCATGAATCAACAAGTCTGTTCGAAGTCCTGCTTCAACTTGTTCTCGAAACTTCTGCAATCTTGGGTCATGTAACTGCGCTGCTTTAATATTCATGATCAACGATGACTGTACTTGCAGCTGCATCAAAACACATCCCAATCCTTCCCCAGATGCATCGCTGTGAATCACCAATCCTCCGGAACCGTCTGGTACGGTCAAACTAGGAGCGGTTATCAATCTCTGCTTCAATGTCTCAAAACTGACACACATTTATCCGCGTGCCATCTTTTTACTAGAAGAACTGGAGCTTCCCAAGATGAATTGCTGCTCCGAATCCAACCCTTCTCAAGTAATTGACTTCTTCCAACTCCATTGGTGCCATTGGATAATACGCCTTTGAGATTGGCGCTGCACCAGGAACAAGGTCGATCGCGAACTCTACATCTCGTTTCGGCGGTAAACCCGAGATGTCCTCGAACACGTCTATGAAATCTCAAACTACAGCTGGCGCTTCAACTTCCATTGACGAAAGAACATTGTTTGTCGGCCTAGCCCTAAACTCGACTGGTCCGACAGAACAGCTTTTTCCAGCAAAACAAACTCCGAATGTCCGGGAATCTGGAAAATCACTTTCTTTGCCCTACAATCAATGTGAGTGTGGAAAGTGAGACCATCCATTTCCAAGACAACCTCATAACATCCGGTTATCAAACACCAAGAAATATGCGAATAAATCCTGTCCGCAAGTAACTACAGAACAATCCTTACATTCTCTACTAGCTATGATCTTTCCATTCCCAGTATGTATGTCCCAACAACTAGACGGGGTCGAGCAAGTAATCGAGTGTGTAGAAGTAAACATGGATGACACAAAACAATGGGATCCACTAGAATCGAATAATGCTAATGCGGGAAAAATCACGAACAAGTAGGATACCTGAAACGACTTCCTCTGAAACCTTGGCCTTTTCAGCCGTCAGGGTAAAAGCTCGAGCTTGATTAGATCCCTGAGTTAACTGGTCCTGCTCCCGAAACTGCTTCTGCGGTGGCTTCTGAACACCATCTTTCATGCGAAACTTCGATGGACAAGTATCAGTGATATGATCAGCTGATCCACAAATAAGACAAAGTCCAAGTCTCCTTCGACAATCTCTCCAGAAATGACCCGGTCGTTAGCCGTAATCGCACAACACCCTTACTTTTTGCTTGGGCAAAACTGGCTTCTTCATTGGTATAACGCCATGCCTGTCCACCGGAATACCTCTGCGTATAGGCGCTCGATTCGGCGTAAACGCCGGCTTCCGTACCGCAACTGTTGGCTGCTGCGTATTTCTAGTCTTCATTGATATGCTAGAGATAAACAATAGGAAACCAAAGTTTCAAGTCGAGATGCAAAGAGCTTTGCATACTGTCAAGGTAAGAATCAGAAGGAAGTTAAGATTCAAAAATGGCAAGATGGTAAAGTGGCAGGAGATGTTCCTAATCACGAGTATTCTGATTCGTGCATTGGGTCCAATACCCAACTACAAAAGAATCAAACCCGATTAACCTAGATCCTATGGCTCTGATACCAAACAAACCCTGTCATGCCCCGCTTCCCAGAGTGCGCTAAGATAGGCACGTGACAGAGCCAACCATGCTACCTGTGGATAGGAAATATCCCTCTACGGTCTCATTACGGCTGTAGAGATATCAAGAACAGTAATAAACTATCTAACACATGTCCATAAGCCAGAATAAATGAGTCATGAAATAAAATAATGCGGAAGAAAAAGATCCAAGTACAATAATAAACTGGAATGTACGTCCCATAATGCGGGCTCACATCAGGAAAGAAATACTGAAAGGAAACTAAACTAAACTAAACTAATAACAGGTTCTCACTGCTCGGCCTGTTGATCAAATACTCCTGGACTGCCTGCGATAAAGATAAAGGATTTGGGCCATACAAAACCCAGACGTCAGTGCGTCATAATATCAATAATTCTAAGCAAGCAGGATATAATGAGATATGCAGGCATGAAGTATGAACGGTAACAAGTCATCAATAACAGGTAAACAGTAACATGAATATATATTGGTGAACAGGATATAAACGGTGAAGTGCAGTGAGTAGTCTAAACTGTGCTATAGGGTTATCTACTCTAAAGTTATTCAAAATCAATTAATGTAATGCTCATCGTAACCCATCGTTCTATGCCACGTTCATTCCCCACGGGACCACGGTAACAAGATATGATAGACTGTGAGTCTATGTCCCGTTCATTCCCCATGGGACCATGGTAAAAGGATAATAGCCCTTTGAGTTACGTTCGGCTACATTCTTGATTTCCCCATACCCCAAGTTATGTGTTCAAGTTAGGTATTGAAAATCTGGAGCTAATGCCAACACGGGATCAAGCAGGTACAGGTTTGTCTAAATAAACAACAGGATATGTCCGTAGGGACAACAGGTTAAGATTGTCAGCATTAGTAACAAGATCAGGTATCAAGTCAAGCTGTGGTACATCAGGTCATGTCAGGTAGTGTACATGTATCAAGTCATGTCAAGTAGTGCACAGGTATCAAGTCATGTCAAGTAGTAGTGTATCAGGTATCAAGCGGGTGCTCATAATCAAACTGTAGTAAGTATGGGTGCACAAAATCAAGTATGGAGTACTAATATAACAATAAAATGATATAATATGACATGGTATGCAAATAGATATAAAATCAATGATATGGATGCACAATTATCGATTAGGGTTACATTTATAGTTCTAATACTAATTAGGATGCACTTTATTAAACATGGGGTGTTAATTTAACAGTATTATGTGTTAATTTAACAGTATTATGTATTAATGTGATCTATAGATGCAGTTATATATATTTTAAATGAGATGGATGCAAACGGGTATCCGAAAACAGTAAAACTATAAAATGGTAATGTGGGATATACAACTAAGCAATATGAGATGTAAATATTCCATCGGATGCAGTATATTGTGGTATAGTATGTAACAAGAAAAGTTTGCATGCGCTAGATGTAAAATAATACGTACGGATGTATACGGATGTCGTAAAACTGTAAAAGTAAACATGGGATGCATAATTTGAAATACCAGTATAATATTTATTAAAATAGATGTATATAAGGTAATGTAGCATGTAGCAAGATAAACTTGCCTCGATGGATCGCGATACGGATACGCATGGTAGCGTCGAATGTCGGTAAAAGTCTCGATGCACGCGGCACATGGGACGGGTCCAATTAGTGCAAGAGGGTGGTCACGCAGGTAAGATACGTCCACTGGGTCGACTGAAACGGCAGCGGCGGTCACGGCTCCGGCGATCACCAGAATCAAGAATTCAAGAAAAGAAAAAGAAGAAAGAAGAAGAAGAAGAAGGAGAAGAGAGGAAGTGGGTGATGGTGTCCTAGGGTCTGTGGTTCTGGGCCGAGGAGGAGACAAGGGGGCAACGACGGCGATGGATCGGACTCCGGCAAGTGTGCAGGTGAGGCTAGGAGGTCGGGTTCTTGCAGGGGTCGGATCAAGGTCAGGTGTGCAAGGAAGAGCCGAGGATGGTGGTGGTGGTGTTAGGAGTCGGAGTTGATGACAAGGGCGGTGACGAGAAGGTCGGCGAAGGCGAGGCGAGGTAAGGCGGAGATGGGTGCAGTGGCCGGAAACTTGGGATGCAGGGGTATTTCAGGGTGAGGTCGAGGTCGAGGTGAAAGAGGAAGTGGAGAGGAGAGAAAGGTGGCGGAGACGGTGGTCGCGGGGCGAGGTGATAGTGACGTCGACGAGGGTGGAGGTGGCTAGGGTTTGGGTTCACGGGAGATGGGTTTTCTCGGGGAGTTCTCGTGAGCGGGAGGCGAAGGAAAAGAGAGGAAGAAGAGGGGAGGAGATGATGAAGGGATGAAGGCGAGGACGTTGAGGGCGACTGCGGCGTTATGCGATGCTTGGGTTAGGGCGTGGGTTCTCGTTGCGAGGAAAGAAGAAAGATAGGCGAGGAGGAGAGACTGGGGGCTTTGAAAATGAGCAGGTAAAAAATAACAATAATAAATATACGGGGAGAGAGAGAGATAGCTGGGAGGGAGAGAGAAAGACCACGAGAGAGAGAGACACCGAGAGGAGAGAGACACAGAGAGAGCGCTGCGATAGGAGAGAAAGAGGAAGCGAAAGAAGAGAGAGATAACAGTGAGGAGAAAGAAATTCGTCAGATAGCGGGGGAAAGAGAAAGAGAAGAGAGAGGAAAGAGGAGAGAAGGAGAGACAGCGAGAGAGAGAGAGAGGGGTGTATGGGGCCCAGTAAACAGAAAGAGAGAGAGAGAGAGCTGAGATTTAATTGGTTTTGATTTATATTTACAAAGATTTTAGTTAGTTATATCAATTTAAAATGTCGATTAAATTAAAGGTATTAAATTAATTAATTTGAATTTTGGCGGGATACAAAAAATATTCCAAAACACGCCCGGGTCGGGTCTAAAATTCAGTTTTAAAATATGAAAAATATATGCGACGTCTAAATTTCAAAATGAATGCTCGGGTAACGAAAAATGCATACCCCCAAGAACGTATGCACGTACATGCGCGTAGTCATCCAAACACGTCTGTTTCACTGAACAGGACGAGAACAAGATGCGCGGATGCTACCACGGGGTTAAGAGTATCAAGTGGGCCATGCAATGTATTTCTAAAATATTTTATGTGACTTAAAATGTTATATGGTAAAAGATGTAATGCCAGATAAAATGCCAGTATGCAGTTTTCATGAAAGTGCACATGTCTATGTAACAAGTCAAGATAATTCATAAATATGAATCAAACAAGTCTCCAGCGAGCGGGTCGGGTCGAATGCAATACTAAATGTAAAATACCATTCGCACCCAAAACATGATAAATCAAGAAAATACCACAAATAAAGAAATATATGAATTGGAATTGGTATAAATGAATTAGGGTGTTACATTATACCCAACTACAAAAAAAATTTCGTCCTCGAAATTCCCAAGACAAGGAAAGATAAACAAATATGAATCTACAAGAATAGGTGTGGAAACTTCTGTCAAATCTCGTCTTCTTGTTCCCAAGTCGATTCTCCATGCGAGCGATTTCCCCAAGAAACCAGTACGAGAGGGATAACCTTGTTCTTAAGGACCTTTTCTCTTCGATCAACGATCGATATCAGTCGTTCCTCAAAGGTCAAATCCTCTCTTACCGTTAGCTCCGAATGATCTAGCACGTATGCTTTATCTCGAAAATATTCACGGAGTTGAGATACGTGAAACACATCATGAACATTCGCCAAAGATTGTGATAAAGCCAATCGATAAGCCACTTCTCCAACACGCTCCAAAATTTCGAAAGGCCCTACGAATCGAGGACTAAGCTTGCCTCGACTCCCAAAACGAATCACTCCCCTGGTAGGTGATATCTTTAAAACACCAGATCACCAACAGCGAACTCTAGATGTCTTCTCGATGTATCGGCCCAACTCTTCTGCCGATCTTGGGCTGCCCTCATATGATTCCAGATAGTATTAATTTTCTCAATGGTTTGCACGATCAAATCCGGTCCCAACAATCTTCGCTCTCCAACATCATCCCAACAAACGGGCGGGCGACACTTACGACCATACAACGCTTCGAATGGAGCCATCTGAATAGTCGCCAGAAAGCTGTTATTGTAAGAAAACTCTACCAAGTGTAGATGATCCTTCCACGAACCCTTGAAGTCTAATATGCAAGCTTTTAACATGTCTTCAAGAGTTTGGATCGTTCTCTCCGACTGGCCATCTGTCTGAGGATGATAAGCTGTGCTAAACTTCAATCGTGTCCCGAAACTTTTCTGTAAGCTCCTCCAGAAGTGTGATAAGAAACGGGTGTCACGGTCGGACACAATGCTCACAGGTACTCCATGCAATCTTACAATCTCGTGCATGTACCGTTCTGCCAACGCTTCCGTTGATTGACCAACTCGAAATGGTATGAAATGAGCTGCCTTGGTCAATCGATCAACAATTATCCAAACTACATTGTTGCCCTTTGGACTCCGCGGTAAAGCTGTCACGAAGTACATGGTTATATGTTCCCACTTCCATTGAGGAATCGGAAGTGGTTGTAATAAACCAGCAACCCTTTGATGTTCAGCCTTAACTTGCTGACACACCAAGCACTTCGCTACAAAGCGAGCAATCTCCCTTTTCAGGCCTTCCCACCAGAAATTCTGTCGTAGATCTCAGTACATTTTCATGCCTCCTGGATGTACGGAATATGCGGAACTGTGCGCTTCCTTCATAACTTCTTCGCGAATATCTCCTTTTGGCACACACAAACGGCTACCATATCGCGACGAACCATCTTCATGAATCAACAAGTCCATTCGAAGTCCTGCTTCAACTTGTTCTCGAAACTTCTGCAATCTTGGGTCCTGTAACTGCGCTGCTTTAATATTTATGATCAACGACGACTGTACTTGCAGTTGCATCAAAACACATCCCAATCCTTCCCCAGATGCATCGCTGTGAATCACCAATCCTCCGGATCCGTCCGGTAAGGTCAAACTAGGAGCGGTTATTAATCTCTGCTTGAATGTCTCAAAAATGACACACATTTATCCGCGTTCCGTATTTTTACTAGAAGAACTGGAGATTCCTAAGATGAATTGCTGCTCCGAATCCAACCCTTCTCAAGTAATTGACTTCTTCCAACTCCATTGGTGCCATTGGATAATACGCCTTTGAGATTGGCGCTGCACCAGGAACAAGGTCGATCGTGAACTCTACATCTCGTTTCGGCGGTAAACCCGAGATGTCCTCGAACACGTCTATGAAATCTCGAACTACAGCTGGCGCTTCAACTTCCATTGACGAAAGAACATTGTTTGTCGGCCTAGCCCTAAACTCGACTGGTCCGACAGAACAGCTTCTTCCAGCAAAACAAACTCCGAATGTCCGGGAATCTGGAAAATCACTTTCTTTGTCCTACAATCAATGTGAGCGTGGAAAGTGAGACCATCCATTTTCAAGACAACCTCATAACTTCCGGTTATCAAACACCAAGAAATCTGCGAATAAATCATGTCCGCAAGTAACTATAGAACAATCCTTACATTCTCTACTAGCTATGATCTTTCCATTCCCGGTGTGTATGTCCCAACAACTAGACGGGGTCGTGCAAGTTATTGAGTGTGTAGCAGTGAACTTGGACGACACAAAAAATGGGATGCACTAGAATCGAATAATGCTAATGCGAGAAAAATCACGAACAAGTAGGATACCTGAAACGACTTCCTCTGAAACCTTGGCATTTTCAACCGTCGGGGTAGAAGCTTGAGCTTGATTAGATCCCTGAGTTAACTGCTCCTGCTTCCGAAACTGCTTCGCTGGTGGCCTTTGAACATCATCTTTCATGCGAAGCTTCGATGGACAAGTATCAGTGATATGATGAGCTGATCCACAAATATGATAAAGTCCAAGTCTCCTTCGACAATCTCTTCAGAAATGACCCGGTCGTTGGCAGTAATCACACAACACCCTTCCTTTTTGCTTGGGAAAAACTGGCTTCTTCATTAGTATAACGCCATGCATGTCCACCGGAATACCTCTGCGTATAGGCGCTCGATTCGGCGTAAACGCCGGCTTCCGTACAGCAACTGTCGGCTGCTGCGTATTTCCAGTCTTCATTGATAGGCTCTGCTGCTCTCGAGCCGCTTTAAGTACTTGTGAGAAAGTGGTCAAACCCAGAGATATAATTTGCCTCTGGATGTCCACGTCCAAACTGCGCATGAACCACCTTGACCTATCAGCATCGTTGGCAACCAAAGGTCCAGCGAATCTACTGAGCCGTGTCCACTCAGCCGCATGTACATCCACGGGTACGCCGTTCTGCTTCAAACTGATAAACTTTTCTTCTATTTCCTCCCGTGCAGTCTGCAGGAAGAACTTCTCCAAGAAACTCTTCGAAAAATCTGCCCAATTGATCGGCTTGGGCAAGCAGGTCTCTTCCACAAGCCACCATTCATGGGCATAGTCTACCAATTGGTTGCGTACTACATCCACTCTCTTGTCCTCTAGAATCTGTGCTGCAACGAGCAAATTCTCCGTATCGACTAGCCACTGCTCTGCTGGCAACGCTTCCTCCAGACCAGTGAAAACGGACGGACCAAGTCTCCTGAAATCCGCCACGGTACCCACACGCTCTATTGATTTGGCTACAACATTGTTTACGGACTGCTGGACGGTCCGCAAACCTTCATGAAAAGCTTCGGCTTGCCGCTGGTTCAGCTCAGTCTGCCGTTTTTGGTTCTCTAGCAAGCCACGAATTACTCCAAGTAAGGCGGTATCATCCACACGCCTCTGGTACGTCTTCAAACTTCTGTCCGTCATGATTCTGCAACCAATACACTAAAGAGGATTAGTATGATGAACAAGATTCAAAATTTGCGATGAATGATGACCATGAATCAATGATATGAATCAAGACTCCAAGTTACTTAAATAGAGTACCGCACTGTAGCCATGCCGCGGTACATAGTTACAATCACATAACTCCACCCAAGTCGCCCAAATTCTAGAGATAAACAATAGGAAACCAAAGTTTCAAGTCGTGCAAAGAGCTTTGCATACTGTCAAGGTAAGAATCGGGAGGAATTTAAGATTCAAAAATGGCAAGATGGTAAAGTGGCAGGACATGTTCCTAATCACGAGTATTCTGATTCGTGTATTGGGTCCAATACCCAACTACAAAAGAATCAAACCCGATTAACCTAGATCCTATGGCTCTGATACCAAACAAACCCTGTCACACCCCGCTTTCCAGAGTGCGCTAAGATAGGCACGTGACAAAGCCAACCATGCTACCCGTGGATAGGAAATATCCCTCCACAGTCACATTACGGCTGTAGAGATATCAAGAACAGTAATAAACTATCTAACACATGTCCATAAGCCAGAATAAATGAGTCATGAAATAAAATAATGCGGAAGCAAAAGATCCAAGTACAATAATAAACTGGAATGTACGTCCCATAATGCGGGCTCACATTAGGAAAGAAATACTGAAAGGAAACTAAACTAAACTAAACTAATAACAGGTCCTCACTGCTCGGCCTGTTGATCAAATACTCCTGGACTGCCTGCGATAAAGATAAGGGATCTGGGCCATGCAAAACCCAGACGTCAGTGCGTTATAATATCAATAATTCTAAGCAAGCATGATATAATGAGATATGCAGGCATGAAGTATGAACGGTAACAAGTCATCAATAACAGGTAAACAGTAACATGAATATATATTGGTGAACAGGATATAAACGGTGAAGTGCAGTGAGTAGTCTAAACTGTGCTATAGGGTTATCTACTCTAAAGTTATTCGAAATCAATTAATATAATGCTCATCGTAACCCATCAGTCTATGCCCCGTTCATTCCCCATGGGACCACGGTAACAAGATATGATAGACTGTGAGTCTATGTCCCGTTCATTCCCCACGAGACCACGGTAAAAGGATAATAGCCCTTTGAGTTACGTTCGGCTACATTCTTGATTTCCCCATACCCCCAAGTTATGTGTTCAAGTCAGATATTGAAAATCTGAAGCTAATGCCAACACAGGATCAAGCAGATACAGGTTTGTCTAAATAGACAACAGGATATGTCCGTAGGGACAACAGGTCAAGATTGTCGGCATTAGTAACAATATCAGTTATCAAGTCAAGCTGTGGTATATCAGGTCATGTCAGGTATTGTACATGTATCAAGTCATGTCAAGTAGTGCACAGGTACAGGTCATGTCAAGTAGAAGTGTATCAGGTATCAAGCGGGTGCTCATAATCTAACTGTAGTAAGTATGGGTGCACAAATCAAGTATGGAGTACTAATATAACAATAAAATGATATAATGTGACATGATATGCAAATAGATATAAAATCAATGATATAGATGCACAATTATCGATTAGGGTTACATTTATAGTTCTAATACTAATTAGGATGCACTTTATTAAACATGGGGTGTTAATTTAACAGTATTATGTATTAATGTGATTTATAGATGCAGTTATATATATTTTAAATGAGATGGATGCAAACGGGTATCCGAAATAGTAAAAACTGTAAAATGCTAATGTGGGATATATAACTAAGCAATATGAGATGTAAATATTCCATTGGATGCAGTATATTGTAGTATAGTATGTAACAAGATATGTTTGCTTGCGCTAGATATAAAATAATACGTATGGATGTATACGGATGTCGTAAAACTGTAAAAGTAAACATGGGATGCATAATTTGAAATACCAGTATTATATTTATTAAAATATATGTATATAAGGTAATGTAGCACGTAGCAAGATAAACTTGCCTCGATGGATCGCGATACGGATACGCACGGCAGCGTCGAATGTCGGTAAAAGTCTCGATGCACGCGCGGTACACGGGACGGGTCCAAGCAGTGCAAGAGGGTGATCACGCAGGTAAGGTACGTCCATTGGGTCGACTGGAACAGCAGCGGCGGTCACGGCTCCGACGATCACCGGAATCAAGAATTCAAGAAAAGAAAAATAAGAAAAAAGAAGTAGAAGAGGGAGAAGAGAGGAAGTGGGTGATGGTGTCCCGGGGTCTGGGGTTCTGGGCCGAGGAGGTGACAAGGGGGCAACGACGGTGATGGACCGGACTCCGGCAAGTGTGCAGGTGAGGCTAGGAGGTCAGGTTCTTGCAGGGGTTGGATCAAGGTCAGGTGTTCAGGGAAGAGCTGAGGATGGTGGTGGTGGTGTTAGGTGTCGGAGTTGATGATGAAGGCGATGACGAGGTGGTCGGCAAAGGCGAGGCGAGGTAAGGCGGCAATGGGTGCAGTGGTCGGAAACTTGTGGTGCAGGGGTATATTGGGTTGAGGTCGAGGTTGAGGTGAAGGAGGAAGTGGAGAGGAGAGAAAGGTGGCGGAGATGGTGGTCGCGGGGCGAGGTGATGGTGACGTCGACGAGGGTGGAGGTGGCTAGGGTTTGGGTTCACGGGACATGGGTTTTCTCGAGGAGTTTTCTTGAGCGGGAGGCGAAGGAAAAGAGAGAAAGAAGAGAGGGGGAGATGATGAGGGGATGAAGGCGAGGACGTTGAGGGCGACTACGGCGTTACACGATGCTCGGGTTAGGGCGTGGGTTCTCATCGCGAGGAAGGAAGAAAGAGAGGCGAGGAGGAGAGACTGTGGGCTTTGAAAATGATCAGGTAAAAAATAACAATAATAAATATACGGGGAGAGAGAGAGATAGCTGGGAGGGAGAGAGAAAGACCACGAGAGAGAGAGACACCGAGAGGAGAGAGACACACAGAGAGAGAGAGATAAGAGAGAGAGAGAGAGCTGCGATAAGAGAGAGAGAGAACAATGAGGAGAAAGAAATCTGTCGGGTAGCGGGGGAGAAAGAAAGAGAAGAGAGAGGAAAGAGGAGAGAGGGAGAGACAACGAGAGAGAGAGGTGTGGGGCCAGTAAACAGAAAGAGAGAGAGAGCTGAGGTTTAATTGGTTTTGATTTATATTTACAAAGATTTTAGTTAGTTATATCAATTTAAAATGCCGATTAAAATAAAGGTATTAAATTAATTAATTTGAATTTTGGCGGGATACAAAAAATATTCCAAAACACGCCCGGGTCGGGTCTAAAATTCAGTTTTAAAATATAAAAAATATATGCGACGTCTAAATTTCAAAATGAATGCTCGAGTAATGAAAATGCATAGCCCCAAGAACGGATGCACGTACGTGTGCGTAGTCATCCAAACACGTCCGTTTCACTGAACAGGACGAGAACAATATGCGCGGATGCTACCATGGGGTTAGGGGTATCAAGCGGGCCACGCAATGTATTTCTAAAATATTTTACGTGACTTAAAATGTTATATGGTAAAAGATGCAATGCCAGATAAAATGCCAGTATGCAGTTTTCATGAAAGTGCACATGTCTATGTAACAAGTCAAGATAATTCATAAATATGAATCAAACAGGTCTCCAGCGAGCGGGTCGGGTCGAATGCAATACTAAATGCAAAATACCATTCGCTCCCAAAACACGATAAATCAAGAAAATACCACAAAGAAAGAAATATATGAATTGGAATTGGTATAAATGAACTAGAGTGTTACACCGGGGCAATTTCCTCGTGCTCCATGTTGACAACAAGGGCGCAGCGCTGGAGGACATAAGGAAAACAAAAGGAAGGTTTAAAAAGGCTCCCGATCCTGTGAACAAAAAGTACTTAATACAAACCCGAGCGGGAGGCGGACACTGACCTACACGGCCTCCTGGGCTATGGCCGCCATTTGCGCCTTGAGGGTCCCCCGGGGGATTTTGCCCCCAGCCGACCTTTCCATTTCCAAGAGCAAGCTATTGGCAACAGCAAGCCCCGAGGGCACCTCGAAGCGAAGATCCCCTTCATCCATGAAGATTGGGGAAGACGGGGAATGGGGCACCGTCCTATGATGCCTCTTGAGGAGGGGTGCGGGAGGATCGGCCTTGCCTCCCACCTCCAAAACCTGGAAGTCCCGCTCCCGAGCGTGTTTGCGGCTCTGCGTGCGGCCGACCTTCAAGGCCCGGGGCGTGCTGGAGCGCCTGGCCGGAGCGGCCCCGTCGACGGAGCCGGGCTCGCAGCGGGGCGTGATGGGCCGGCGCCTCCGGCCTTCCTCCCTTTCTTCTCGGCCAGGGCAGTCCGGAATTTAGATCGGTCCATCGACTCTGCAAAAAAAAGCGAAAACACAAACAAGGGGTTAGCAATGCCAGAAAAAGTGGAAGAATACACAAGTCTAAACAAGTCGCCTAAACTCCTAACTTACCCGCAAACTGAGCAGGGCTGATCCCGGCCCAACTGAGGGCCTACTCGGACAGCAACACATCGGCCCGATGGACGGGCTTGCACTCCGCCACCGCCACCGCATCGGGATCGTTCGACCGCCTCACCCGCGGACAGTTGGCCATGTGCTACTGGATAGGCATAGGCCAATCCTCCCTCTCGGGTGGCCCGACGAACAAGAACTTCTCCTTCCATTCATAAATGAAAGAAGGTGCTGCTACGACCCTTGACCCGACCGCCCTTCCTCTGTATTTTCTAAAAGGAACGTATACCCAGCTAGGCTCGTCCCTACGAGTGCCGAGTTGATTTTTATAGCAGAGGGAGGAAAGGAGAATGTTTAGGCTGAAAGGGATCTCCTGCAGTCTCAACCGGACCAGGAACTCGAGGAGAATCCTCCACGAGTTCGGTACTAACTGGCCCAGGTTTAATTGAAAGCAATGCAGCGTCATACTCATCTTAGGGGAGAAAGGAAGACGCATTCTGTAACAACCCTAATTTTCCTATACACTTTTCTATACAAATTTTTTAAATTTTTTTTAAAATCCTTAAAGGAGTACTTTAACCTGAGCACAATATGGATATAAGTAATTATTTTGTTTTTAAATAACTCCATTTTTAGTGTACATAAAATTGTTTTAAAATTAAAGTAATACTTGGGGTATTTAATGCTGCTGTTACCACTTTAAGTAGTTATTTTCCCACAATAATTACAAGAAGGAGCTTGTAGCTCATTGGTAATACCTTGCACTGCTGAACCAAGCCACCAGAGTTCAAATCCCATGCCCCACATTATTTTTGTATTTATTTTGTTTTAATTTCTTTTGGAAGTCAACAGTCAAAAGGCCATAACTCACAAAATATGTACTGGACAACAAAAAGTAAATATACCAAATTGTACCCCCGAAGTTTCCCCGGCCTCTGGTGGCCCGACTCGGTGCCGCCGGCCGGACTTGGCCGGACGGCCGAGTCACCAACAGAGAAAATTCTCCTTTTGACTTGGTCCACCCCCCTGCACACTTTAATTGCTTGGATCGGTTATCATTTGCCCAATAAATCCCTTTTAATCCTAGGTTTAATGATTTTTAATGATTTTTGTATTTTTTTTATTAAAAACCCTAACCCTATATAAACCCCCCATACCCTCTACCCTCTCATCACTTTTTCTAAGTCCACTCTCCCAAAATTCCAAGAGAACTTGGTACGTTAAAAAACGAGCGAAAGGAGAAACGCTAACGAAATCGACGGCGAAATTTCGGTGATCGTGCTAGGAGCTCTCAACGACGATTCGACGCACCGGCAAACCCTCTACTTCCCCCACTCTCTAGTGTTGTCCAAACCCGTAAGTCCCACATTTCTACCTTTCTATTCTTTCATAAAAATACGACTTTTCAAACCCGACGGAAATCGGAACAAACCGATTTTCGATTCGATTTTCTATCAAATCTCACTTATCACCAATTCCATAATGCTTAAACATCTTCATGTTGACTACTAATCACTCAAAAATCAATTTGAACAAGTTTTCACACATGAAATGATAGCTTTTGTAATATATCGTATTCTTTCACTTAAATACCACCATATTTAGTTTATCACTTTTAACCCTTTAACATTGCTATACCTTAAAATAGATCACGAGGTAATGACCTACCTCCACACACACTCATATGCAATCATGACACGCTACCTTGAAAATTTAGAATACAACAAAACAAGATTTTACATTAAAATACCATTTTCTTAATAAAACATTTTCTAAAAGTTCTAAGTCATATACAATTTTAAAACAATATCTTTTAAAAGGAAAAGACGATATGTCGTGGATATCGATCGTTTATCTAAATCTGACTTTGTGGTGTCTAGGTAAGTGTGACTAAGACGAGTGGTTACTTAATTAGGACCACTACTTGTAGTGGAGAGCTTCCCACTCACCTGGCACTTACCTGGCCGCAATTGGCGGTGAAGAGGTGATTTGAGGCTTCTATGATTTATCGTTTAGACCATTTAGAAATAGGTTAGTTGGCTTAGGAAACCCTAAAATCTAAAATACGGAAATTTACACCCTTTTTACAAATAAATACCTTATCTTTTTAAAACCGTTTTCTAAATGATTGGTATTTATTAAATCTTTGCAAAGCGCCACTACAACCCACCTTTGGGGAACTCATTAGGGTTAGTACGGTTTATCGTGCACCCTCGGTCTTAGTAGTACGAGATTCAGACCTCCGCAAGGAGCATTCGGTTTCGAAAGGTTTAAAATACGACATTTAAGAAAAATAAGATTTTTGGAAAACAAAATATTTATTAAAAATTATTCTTGTATAAACATATGTATATTTATCATTTAAACACCTATTTTATTATAAGATAAAGTTTCCACCTTTTCCTAAAAATTACAAGATTAAAAGTTACATTAAAATACCATGAATTTCAACTAAATCAATATTACAAATTAATACCTTTATTTATATAATTAGGATATTATCACTAGAAATAACACAAATAAAATCACACTCATTATAATTATAAAGACGAATAATAAATCCTTGAGGTGTATCTTGAAAACTATACAAAAGTATTTTTACATAAAACCCCCTCAAGTTTTATAAATTACAATAATGACTCTAACAAATATAGAACTTCGACTTAAATTTCTTTTGGTCTGACTCGGATTTGAGTCTGATTATTTCTGACTTGAATATAGTTCAAGTCAATCTACATTCTTTAATATTCCAACTCAATATGAACACATGAATCCCAGAATCCAGTTAATAATCTATACAACTTGACTGAATCAAATCATGGATATACATCCATTATTCTGTTATTCCATTTACCTGATTATGCAGTTACAATCTGTTTACTGATATCATGGTTTTGGTCAGTCAACCAACTTACACAATACAATACAACAATACTATCAAAACACTATGGGGTTTAAGGGGTAGACTGGTACGGAATATGTTAAAGGTGGCACGAGGTGGTCACTTAAGACGTAATTACATCCATGCCGTTGTTCCGTGGTATTATCGACGGAGCCTTGTACTACAGGTTACCAAGGTCCCCGGTGTAAGTGGGATTCCCCTCGTATACACTCGCATCTTCTATACCAGACTACAAACAACAGCGTTAATACAATATTACGATATTATAATACAACATTAAAAGCTCTCTCTCTCTCTTACTTTCTGTCTATTTCTCCCTTATGTTTGGGACTTACCGAGCAACCTGTTCGCTGACGACATTCTATTTCTTTCTTCTTTGAATGTCGTCAGGTGCTTTGGACCCGGTAGAGATCGAGCACACCGGTGAAGACTTGGAGCAGTTTCACGAAGACCCCGAGCTCTAGATATTGTACCTTGTTCTATTCAGTATTTTCATTTCCTGTTATGCCATTATTTAGGCATCGCTTTTCATTCCAGTTTTATTTACTTTTCATGCATTGTACAAAAGAATGTTATTAATAAAGTTGTTGTTATTTCTAAATCTCTTGTCTCTTGTAACTTACTTTTATATTTCTTAGATACGCTTAGCGTATGTACTTCTAAGTATATACGTAGCGGACCTCGTCGCGTCCCCTTCGCCGTACACCGGGAAGCGGGGCGTGACACATTCCGGCCCAAAAGGCTTCCAAGTACAAGGCAATCTCCTTGTCCCGTACTTGGTATGCCCTCTCTCCCTCCCCGACCAAGCGAACCGAGTAGCCAGGGGGAATTTGGAAGCGAGCCCAGATTGTGGTGCGCTCGTCCACATGCTTCAGGAGGGAAGGCACGTCACGAACACTCTTGACACGCGCTTTGGGGACCGTCCCCGTCGCACGGCTCCGGAGAGCATGACTAACCCTAACTTCCCGGGGGGAATCCGACTCGGACGAGGAAAAGGAAGATGCAGAAGAGGAAGCTGGAGAAGACTCCTTAGACTCTACCTGAACTATTTCTACTCACTCCACAGAGGAAGACATCTAACCTGAGCAAAGGAAGGAGTCCTCCGAGGAAAGAACGCAAGAAATCCAACCTACATGGATGGACCGAGCTAACACACGAAGGGCTGAGGAAATTATAGCAAAGTATGGACCCTGGGGGGGATCTCACCCCTATTTATAGAAGTCGGCGAACACATCCTACGGCGCCAATCGTCTCCCGCCAAAACGACACTTCGCATTCAACGGCCGTCAATGTTCCACCTATCGCCCACGCATTGGGTGCGTCCCGTCGAGCACGAAGAACACCGGCGGCCCGTCACGTCAGCCAACCAGCGCCGGACATGTGGCCTAGCGCTTCGACGAACGTACGCCCGAATCGGCGCTTCCACTTTAATGCAAGATCTCTCCCCTGATCCTCTGACGTCATCAAAAATTACGACTAATTTCCCGGGAATCCGCGCCGACAATATCTTCAAATAAGAGCTTGGCCCGGGTGACCGATCATACCACTTTCGACCTGACCCATAAATAGGTCGAGACTAGAGTGGGGGGCTAATGATGATGCTCGGTACTACGAACTCCCCAGATCACGACACGTGGCAGATAACGTGTCATGAGGCTTACGGGATGGGAGCAAGAACGGTATATTGTAAGCGTACCCTGGGCCTTCCTCCCGAGGATGTTTCCGACCTTCGGTGGCCTTCAAGACCACTCCTTTGCTCGTCTTACAAACAACCATTGGCTCACCTCCGAGCCCTCCCGCACGCTGAGCTTCCTCAGCCCACCTAGCTTGCCTCCGAGCTATCATAGAACCAATCTTGCTCGGCCTCCCGCTCATATCCGTGCCTCCCTCCGAGCTCCGCTTCCTCAGTATCACCGACCGACCGACAGCACAGATCACAGGCGTCTCCGCCATGACTCCGCGAATCTCGCCAGACGCGAGATATCCGCCGCCCACGATCCCGCGTTCCACGCCATCGCGTTCCCCCCATTAACGAGCATATCTCGTCATTAATGGGGGATCCCGCCTTTCATGCAGGCGTAACGCCGAGGCGTAATGGCCGTTGTGAATCTCGCGCCCGCCAGCCCATGGCTGCCACTATATAAACCCCTATCTCAGACGACTCAGGTAAGTCATTTTTACCCCAATAGGTCGTTACTCTGCCCAAATATCTTGACTAACTTGATCGTCGGAGGGTCCACGGTGGTACTTCTTTGCAGGTAGCTCGGCTTCATTCTCAAATCAAGCCCACTGAGATCCACACGCATCAAGAGGCAACCCTCATATCTAATCTCAGCCATCCATCACCGCTTACTGCAGATCAATGGAAGACAACATCTGAAAGAGATCAAGAGCTCCATCACTGGTTAACCAACAATAGAGAGGGAAAATCACTGTTTACGTGGGGATCACAAAGGATTTGAACCCGTGCACGTGGGGCCCGCATACTTTAGTTATTAAAAAATCTCCCCCTCTCTTTAATTCTCAAATCCAAATCCCACTTATTTTTTCCCAATCTAACAAGGATTATAAGGATCTGCAAATCCAATATAAGGAATCTACTACCAACCAAACACAAAATTAGATAATCCAGATTTTTTCGACTGTTCTGTTTTGAAATACAAATTTCACAAACCTGCAACCAAACATACCCTAAAAGGGACAAGCTTGACTTGCTTTCAACATCTGCTGTTAATTGGCTCCTTAGAGTAACAAATTCCAATTTGGTTGGGTCCAAAAGGGGTCCTAGTACCACTGTCTTCACCTAACCAATCAACAACACGTATCATTTTCACAAAGCTCTTTTTTTGTTAAAAGATGACATGAAAACTGCTTTATAATTCAAATGAGACACATATACACAGCCAAATCATCATATCTACTGATGAAGCTCGATATCGGTGATCTCCCCCAGATCATGACACGTGGCAGATGGCGTGTCCCAAAGCTCACAAGAAAGGACCTACAGTGGCCGACCAGACCACTCCTGTGCCCGTCCCACAAACAAGCGCTGGCTCACCTCTGAGCCCCCAGCACAATTGTCACGCCCCGCTTCCCGGTGTACGGCGAAGGGGACGCGACGGGGCCGCTACGTATTTACTATGAAGTAAATACGCTAAACGTATCTAAGCAATATAAATATAAATGCACAAGAGACAAGATATAATAAAATAGCAACTTCATTTATTCACATTCTTTTTATACAACACATGGAAAAGAAAATACAACTGAATGAAAGCAATGCCTAAACAGTGGCATAATAGAAATGGAAAAAAAAATACAGAATGTAAATGTGTACAAGTAACTAGAGATCAGGGTCGAAGGCTAGCTGGTCCAAGTCCTCGCTGGTGGGCTCGATCTCCGGTGAATCACCTGACAACATTCCAAAGAAAAAAGAGAAGGAATGTCGTCAACGAACAATCGCTCGGTAAGTCCCAAAGATAAGGAAGAAATAGAATAGACAGAGGGAGAGAGTAGCTTTTAAAGTTGTATTATATTGTTATAATGTTGTATTTAGTGTTAACGCTGTTGTCTGTAGATTGGTACAGAAGGATACCAGTGTATACAAGATGAGTCTCTATATGCTAGAGACTAGAGCAAACGGAATGTACAAGGCTCCGTTATACAACCCGGAACAACGAAAATTGGATACAGGTTAGGTTTCTTAATCTTATAGTCTCGTGCCACTTCTAACACCTTCCGTATCAATCTACCCCTTAAACCCCGCGATGTCTTGTTTGTATTGTTTGTGTTGTATTGTAAATTGTAATATAGATTGTATAATTGGATGACTTGCCGAAACCATGATATCAGTAAATGGATGTAACTGGATAATCATGTAAATGGAAGTATATCCATGGTTCGGTTCGGTCAATACAGATTGAATATACGTATTCATGGATTCATGTTGAATTGTAGATTGTACTTGAATCATATTCAAGTCAGATTATTATAATGAGACTCAGTCTGAGTCAGAACAATTAGAAAAGAAATTGAAGTCCTGAATTAGGTTTTGATATTATCGATAACCGCTGCACATGGAGGGCAGGATTTGTGTCTTTTTCAAAAACGATTACCGTATTGATAACACCATTTGTTAGATTGTCTACCTTAAATAGGCAAACACCCACTTCTCCGGCTCCCTGAAGCTCAAGAGATTGGTCCCGCTTAAACCTATGTTTACTAGGGTCCTTAGGGTAATTTATAGAACTTGAGGGGGTTTATGTAAAAATACTTTTGTATAATTTTCAAAATACACCCCAAGTATTTAATTATCATCTTTAGAGTTATCATAGATATAGATTTTATATTTGTGATATTTCTAGTGAAAATAGCCTAATTTCATAATATAGGGTATTTAATTGTAATATTGAACTTGTATGGAATTTATGGTATTTTAATGTAAAGTGATTCTTGTGTTTTTAGGAAAAATTTGGAATATTCATATTATCACAAAATAGATATTTTAATGATACATATATACATATTTATATAAAAATAATTTTAATATATATTATACTTCTAGAAATCTCATTTTCTTAAGATATTTGTATTTTAAATCTTTCGAGACCGAATGCTCCTTGCGGAGGTCTGCATCTCACACTACGAAGCCCAGGGATGTGCGATAATCCGCACCATCCCAGTCGGGTTCCCCAAAATGGGTTGTAGCGGCGCTTTGCAAAGATTGTAAAAATACGTAATCTTGTAGAAAACTGTTTTAATAGTAAATGGTATTTATTTGAAAGGTTTCGTTTTCCCATATTCTATATTCCCGAATGTATTGTGCTATGTTTCATATGAGTATGTGAGGAGGTAGGTCATTACCTCCTGATCTAATTAAAGGTATAGCAAGATTGTGATGGTTTAAATGTCGAATTTAAACTACATGATATTTTACTAAAAAATAGCGGTAAAAGTTACAGAATGAAATATATTGTCATGAAACTTGTTCAACATGTTTGTTAATGTTTAATAGTCAACATGTAATGATTTAGCATGATTGTATTTAAGAAAAAGTGAGGTTTTAGAAAGAACCGAACCGGAAATCGGATTTACTCCGATTCCGTCGGGTTTTGAAAATATGTATTTTTAGAATAGCAAAGTGAAGAGGGAGAAGGGACTTACGGGTTTAGAAGTTAGGGATGAGGAAGAGGAAATGGGAGGAGGCGCTGGTGTGTCATTTCTTCGCCGGTAACTCCTAGGGTTGTCGTCGGAAAAATCGCCGGAGATTCGCCATTCGCTACTTCAAAAGTACACTAAACTTCTATGGATTTCTTGAGAGTTTTGATTAGAATTTTGGAGTGAGGGGTGTGTGTGTAGGGGTTGTATTTATAGGGTTAGGGTAGGTGAAAGGTTGAAATGAAAAAATATGATAAAATGTATTAAAAGTGGAGTAATTGGTGTTTTAATGTGTCTCTGTTATTAGTCTGAAAAAATAAGGTATGCAGGTGTACAGGGGAGACTAAAAGGCGCAACTCTTCAGTTGGTGACTCGGCGGTCCGGCCGAGTCCGGCCGAGTCCGGCCGATGGCGACGGCCCGAGTCGGCCAATCCGCCGGCCGATCCGGCCGAGTCAGGCAGCCGGAATCCCCCTGTCGGTTCATTAACCCTCTGGTACTGTTAGTTTATCATGTGTAGTGGGGTTTTTGTGAGTTATGCACGTGTAAACCCTTGGTATTCTAAATATTCAAAATAAAACAATATTAAAAATAATGTGGGGTGTGGGATTTGAACTTTGGTAGCTTGGTTCAGCAGTGCAAGGTCTTACCAATGAGCTACAAGCTCCTTCTTGCTATTAAAAAGCAAATCAAACTTATATCTTGTGCTCAGGCAAAAATACTACTTTCTGTATTTTTTGAAAAATTTGTACAGAAAGTTGTACAGGAAATTTAGGGTTGTTACAACAATTGATCTCCTCGGCCTCACAGCTCGTCTCCGGGCTACCACGGAACGAAGATACCTCAGCTCTCCCGCTCGTCCGCGAGCTCTCCCACCGAGGTCATCTTCCTCGGTCTCATCGACCGACCAACGGCACCGCTCACAGGCGCAACCGCCATACCGCGAATCTCACTATGCGCGAGATATCTGCTGGCCACATCCCACGTTCCATGCCATCACGATCCTCCATTAACGAGCATGTCTCGCCATTAATGGGTATCCCGCTCATCACGCGGGCATGACATCAGGAGTGTAACGACTGGCGTGATTCTCGCGCCTGCCCTGCCTGCTGCCACCGCTATATAAACCCCTCTTCCAGATGGTTCAAATAAGCCATTTTTACTCCACTAAGCCGTTACTCTGCTCGGATTTCCTCTCTAACTTGACCGTCGGAGGGTCCTCGGTGGTACAACCACACCGGGACTTCCTTGCAGATAGCTCGACGCAAGCAACCTCAAACCCATTGAGATCCACACGCTTCAAGAGCCAGCCTCCAGATCAAACATCAGCCGTCCGTTGCCGCCATCAGCACATCAACGGAAGGTAACATCTTGACGCGCGGATCCGCAACGCGTCAGCTGGCGCCATCTGTGGGAATCCTTGATTCCAAAAAAACAAAAGTTCATCTTCCAATCTTACTCTAATGGCGAGTGATCATCACGACGATCCCAGCACCAGCCGCCGCCTCCCCCTCAACGGTGGCGCGGAAGAACCTCCTCCGCCGAATGCCATCATCGCTCTCGCCGGCCGGATAGACCGACTCGCATCTGTCGTGGATGCGCTCATCCGTGTCCAAACGGCAGGGCAAGTTCCCCACGTCGCCGCTCCTCCACCTCGAGACCGGGACCCCTACAGGGGGAGAGAAGACTCCGCACACGTCGGCATTGTTGACCACCGCCTCGCTACATCCCATGGCCGCAAATCTCCCGGGCCAGTACCTTCTGCGACTCGCTGGGCACCCCACAGTTCAACACCGAGGTCCGTCGCCAGAACACCTCGCCCCGAGATCCTTCGCGCACTTATCCCTCCCGAGGGGACGTCGGTCATCTCACATGTTACCAGGCATGACCGACACCCCCTCCCTCGACGGGGTCGTGCATACGGGACTCGCCACGGCGACTCGAAGACTACCTCGCCGGGGGATCTAACGAACCTCATTGAGAGGAACTGGGGCCGCGGCCAGACACAGGCCTCCAACAGCAGAGGCCAGGGATCAGAATGTGCCGAGTCGTCGAGGTACCAGATTCGACTCGATGCCCTTGAGAAGAAGATCGAGGGTATGCATCGGGAAGGACACCGATCGAGCGACGGGGCTAAGTACGCCGCCGACTCGCTCAACAAACCATTCACCGAGGAGCTGCTCGTCGTCCACGTCTCCTCTCACAACAAACCCCCGAAGGTCTCCCTCTTCGACGGTTAATCTGACCCGAAGGACCATTTGGACGCGTTCACCGCGGGAATGAGCTTCCAAGCTAACTCCGCCGCCACCCAATGCCGAGCTTTCCTGGCCACTCTCATCCACGCTGGACGAGACTGGTTCCGAGGACTCGAGCCTCGCTCGATCTCAACTTTCGACGAGCTGGCCACTCAATTCCTTGGCCACTTCGTCGGGAACAGGCAGCAAAATGTTACCATCCGTTGATCTGCTGATGGCGGTGATGGATAGCTGAGATTTGATCTGGAGGCTGGCTCCTGAAGCGTGTGGATCTCAATGGGTTTGAGGTTGCTTGCGCCGAGCTACCTGCAAGGAAGTCCCGAGGTGGTTGTACCACCGAGGACCCTCCAACGGTCAAGTTAGAGAGGAAATCCGAGCAGAGTAATGGCTTAGTGGAGTAAAAATGGCTTACTTGAACCGTCTGGAAGAGGGGTTTATATAGCGGTGGCAGCAGGCAGGGCAGGCGCGAGAATCACGCCGGTCGTTACGCTCCCGACGTCATGCCCGTGTGATGAGCGGGGTCCCCATTAATGGCGAAACAGGCTCGTTAATGGGGGATTATGATGGCGTGGAACATGGGATGTGGCTGGCGAATATCTCGCGCTTGGCGAGATTCGTAGGATGGCGGTTGTTCCTGTGAGCGGTGTCGTTGGTCGGTCGATGAGACCGAGGAAGATGGCCTCGGCGGGAAAGCTCGGGGACGAGCGGGAGAGCCGAGGTATCTTCGTTCCGTGGTAGCACGGAGACAAGTTGTGAGGCCGAGGAGGCCGATTGTGCTAGGGGCTCAGAGGTGAGCCAGCGCTTGTTTGTGGGACGGGCATAGGAGTGGTTTGGTCGGCCATTGTAGATCCTTTATTATGAGCTTTGGGACACACCATCTGCCACGTGTCATGATCTGGCAAATCACCGATATCGAGCTTCATCATTAGCCCCCCACTCTCATCCCGACCAGCTGACGGGTCGGGTCGAGAGTGGTCGCTGGGTCACCCGAGGTGAGCTCCTTTCGAAGATATCGTCGGGCGTGTCCCCGGCTAACCTGCTGTATTTTCTGGATGGCGCCATCGGATCAGGGGAGAGGTCTCTGCATTAAAGAGGGTGCGCCAGATAGTGTGTACGCTTACTGAAGCGACAGTCTACGTGTCGGACGCTGGCTGGCTGACGCGACGGGCCGCAGACCTCTGGCGTCTGAGGGGATATGTCAATGTGCATGCGACAGGTAGAGCGATCGTAGCCGTCGAGTGTACTGAACTATTTCGGCGAGAGATGACTGTCGCCGTTGGATGAGAACGCCGGTGGCAATAAGTAGAGGTGGGGTCCACGTGAGGGCCCATTTCTCTTTATAATCTCCTCGTCTTTGGTCTTGTTAACTCGGTGTTCTCCTCTTTAGGTCAGGATTTCCGCGTTTTCTTTTCTGAGGACTCCTCTTCATCAGGTTAGGTGTCTTCCTCTGAGGAGTCTGTAGATGTAGTTGGTGTAGAGTCTGGGGAGCCCTCTATAGAGTCTTCCTCTTCTCCCCCTTCTTCTTCTTCTTCTTCTGGACCAGAGTCCTCCCAGGGAGCTAGGGTTAGGTCTCCTTCCCAAGGTCGCGCGACGGGGGCGACCTCCCGACTGGAGGTCGCAGATGCACCTTGCGTGCCGTCTACAGTGAGGCACGAGGAGGAGCTTTCCAATGCTCAGACTCGTTTCCATATTCCTCCCAGCTACATGTTGCATTTGGCCGGGGATGGGGAGAGGGCAGATTAGGTACGGGGCCAGGAGATTGCCCTGTACTTCGAGACCTTTTGGGCTGGAATGCGCCTGCCTTTCTCTCCCGAGGTTGTTGGAGCGTTAAATTACTTGGGCTAGCCCCGGGCTAGCTAGTGCCGAACTCCTGGAGGATTCTCCTCGGGTTCTTGGTCTGCTTGAAGTTACAGATGATCCCCTTCAGTCTATCCATCCTTGCCTCCTCTCTCATTTACAAAAGTCACCCCGGGACTCGCGCGGGCGACCCGAGGTGGGTTTACCTCTATTTTAGGAAACAACGGGGGAGTGCAGCCGGGTCGGGTGTCGTCGTCTTGCCTTTATCTATCCATGGTTGGAAGAAGAAGTTTTTCTTTGTTGGGCCGCCAGAGGGTGAGGACTGGCCCATGCCCATCCAGTGGTCTAGAGATAGGTGCTGGTGGGGAAGTCCGTCCAACAATCCCGACGCAGTGAGAGTGGCGGAGTGGGAGCCCATTCCTCAGGCCGACGTGCTGCTTTCTGAGCAGGCCCTTAGTTGGGCTGGGTTCAGCCCCGCCCAGTTCGTCGGTAAGTTAGGAGCTTGCGTTTGTCTTCATTTCTGTTTGTGTTGCTAATTCCATTGTATTTTGTCTTGTGCAGAACCCATAGACTTGAGCCACCTCCGAGCAGCCATGCGCAAGCCGAAGAAGGGATCGAAGGCTGGAGGTGCCAGCTCTTCTCGTCCGACGTCTGTCCCGGTTCCCCCGGCAGCTGTCCCATCCCAGCGTTCGACTGTGGGCCGAGCCCCGGAGCCCAGCTAGGCGCCGAGCAGAAAATGGGTTCGGGGAAAGGATGCCCAGGCTTCGGAGATGGAGAACGGCTCTCCGCCGTCTCCCCTCAAGAGGTTCCCCCGAACAGTTCCATGGACCCCGGCCTCCCCGATCTTGGTGGACGAGGGGGGCCTCCGCTTTGAGGTGCCCTCGGGGTTTTCCGTCGCTGACAGCTTGCTGTCAGACATGGAGAGGTCGGCCGGGGGCAAGATCCCTCGGGGGACTCTCAGGGCACAGATGGCGTCAATCGCCCAAAAGGACGTGTAGGTCAGTGCCCGTACTTTACTTGACTTTTGCTTCAGCTTCATACCATTCGTGAGACTTTGTGCCTCTCCTTTCTTCCTGACCCCCCTCTGATTTCTTCAGGTTCTCCAGCACGTCGCCCTCGTCATCCATATGGAGGACGAGGAGATTACCCCGGCGATCCGAGCTGCGGGAGAGCTCTCCTCGCTGGAGGAGAGCTCAAAGCGGGAGCTGGATGCGGCAATAGCGAGGGTCGTTGTCCTGGAGGGCGAGGTGGCGGCCGGCAAGAAGGAGATGGCGGCCACAAAGCAGGAGGTGGCGGCAGTGAAGCAGGAGGCTGCCAGGTGTCGCGAGGCCACCCAGGCCAAGTTTCAGGACTCTAAGGTGCTCGTCGGCACCTTGAAGAAGTCGATGAGCACCCTCCGGAAGGAGCTGGAGGCGGCGGTAGAGGGGGTGAAGCGGGACAACCTCAGAGCGGCGAAAGCGGTGGAGAAATTCCAGAGTCGGAACATTTTTACACCGTCCTAGCCTCGGCCACTACCGCCATCTGGCACGAGGCCCTTGATGCCGTCAAGGCTCGGATGCCGGAGTTCCTTGAAGACGAGCTCCGAGCTGAATATCCTCGCCGGGGATGACGAGCAGGGGGGATGGCCCCGAGGGCGAGACCGAGGAAGAGATTCCCGGTGAGGGCGACGCCAAAGCTTCTGTGATGGGCGCTGAGCTTCCAGAGGCTGCGCCTGGCCCTGAGGCCTGAAGCCCCCATCTTCTTGTTTTATTTCTTTGTTGTATCAAGAATTTTGTAGGCCTCCGGGCATTTTGTAGGACTGGGAAGCCCACAATACCCTTGTAAAAGTTTTGAATTTGTGAATAAAGACTTTTTTGCAGTAGTATTTGCGCGCGTATTTCCCTTTATCTGTAAACACTTGTAGTTGCATAGTACTATCTTTGTATTATGTCGGTTCTTCGTCTAGCGATTATGCGTCGAGTTGAATCTGTTCATTTGCCCAGAGTGCAAAGACGGTATCTCTATGCCCAGAAGTCGAGGTGGAGATTACTCAGACGTAGACAGACCGGATGCCTCGTGGTGAGGTCATGTTCCTTAGCGTGGGAGGCCCGGAAAGGCATGCTGAGGACAAGGCCGAGTAGGGTAGCTGTCACACCCCACTTCCCAGAGTGCGCTAAGATCGGCACGTGACAGAGCCAACCATGCTACCTATGGCTAGGAAACATTCCTCCACAGTCACATTACGGCTGACTATAAGATATCAAGAACAATAAAATGAAAATAAACTATCTAGTACATGTCCATATGTCAGAATAAACGAGTCGAGAAATAATATGCGGAAGCAATAAATCCAATAAGCAATAACATCTAGAAAGTACGTCCCAAATACGAGCTCACATTAGGAAATGAAAGTATGGAAAGAAAAACTAAACTAAACTAAACACTAACATGCTCCTCAAGGTTCGGCCTGTCGGCTGAAATACTCCTGGTCAGCCTACAAAAGTGATTGAGGATCTAGGCCATGCAAAACCCAGACGTCAGTGCGTCATAATATCAAACCATAGTAAATAACCCGAATACATGAGATATGCAGGCATGAATATAAACAGTAACATGAATATAATAAGGTAAACATGGATATAGAACAGTGAAGTGTATGAGTGTATGTGTCGTGCGATGAGTAATCTAAACTGTACTACTGGGTTAATTACTCTCAAGTCTTTGAAATCAATTTAATGAATCGTCGATGTAACTCAATAGTATCCCGTGTGTGCCCGGGACCACGGTCCAGATTCTCGGGCTGAAATCCAAGACATGCCGCTAGTCATTAAACAGGAAACATGTACAGATGAATAATGTCAGCAGCAGCATCCCGGAGCTGGCCTAGCCCGTAAAACTGATCAGTATAAGCGTCGAACTGTTGAGTTACAAGTCAGGTTTCATCATTGATTTCCCCTTACCCTTAAGTTATGTGTTCAAGTCAGGTATTGATAAATCTAGAGCTAATGCCAACATAGGATCAAGCAAGTACAGGTTTGTCTATGTAGACCACAGGATACGTCCGTCAGGACAACATGCCAGGATTGTCGGCATTAGAAACAGGATCAGGTAACATGTCAAGTAGCGGTGTATCAGGTCATGTCAGGTGGTGCACAGTATATCAAATGGGTGCCCAACAGTAAAATATAGCAAGTATCGAATCATGGTAAAAGTACGGATGCACGGTAAAAGTATGGATGCACAATTATCTATCAGGGGTTACATCATGACATGGGGTACTAATATAACAGTAATATGAAATAACGTGACATGGAATGTAACTAGACATATAATTAATGGTATGGATGCACAAATATCGATCAGGAGTTCCATTTACAGCTCCAAGGCTATATAGGATGCGCACTGTTAAGTATGTAGTACTAATGTAATAATAATATGAGTTAATGTGATCTGTAGATGCAGCTACATTTATAATAAATGATATGGATGCATACGGGTATCCGAAAACAGTAAAACATTAATATGGGTGTACAATTCATTCAACATGTAATATTTTTATTCATATGGATGCAAAATAAGATACATAGCATATAGCAAGATGAACTTGCCTGAGCGGAACACACGACGGGTGTGTACGGCACATCCGACGTCGGGTAAACGTCGCAACGCACACACGGCACACGGGACAGGTCCAAGCAAGGCAAGAAGGTAACCACGCAGACAGGGGACGTTCAATGGATTACTCGGATCATCGGCAGCGGCACGGCTCCGGCGATGATCACCAGAAAAAGAAACAAGATCAAGAAAGAAAGAAGAAAGAAGAAGAAGAAGGAGAAGAAGAGAGGAAGTGGGTTCTGGGGTTTTGGGACAGAGGAGAGGGCGAGGAGGTGGTTGTGATGACGAGTGCACGGAGGCGGCGGGGTCGGAGATCCGGCGAGGAAGCAGGTGAGGCAAAGGGTTGCAGTTGCAGGGGAGGCTTCAGGATCTGGGGTGAAAGGAAGAGAGAAGGAGGTGAAATAGGAGAGAAGAAGGTTGTGGTGACGGATATAGTAACGATTGGGGTGAGGGTGGTTGCGACGGTGAGGCTGGGATGAGCGGCCACAAGGGCAGCGACGAGATGCAGGCGAGGTCGAGGGCGAAGGCGTCGTGTTCTTGGGTTTGCAGGAGGAAGGAGATGAGAGAGGAAGAAGGTCGAGGAAAGGTCGACGACTTCGAGTATGAGGCGGCGAGAGTTAGGGTTATGGTTCTCGTTCTCGTGGGCGGCAGAGTTTTAAAGAAGAAGAAAAGAAAGAGAAGAAGGGAGGTGACGTTAGTGGAGAGAAGGTGACGGGATCCACGCGCGAGGAACAGTATTCACGAGAGGAAAGAGAGAGCGTTCGAGAGGAGAGAGAGTGTGTGTGTTCTGTTGTAAAAAGATTTCTTTTGAAATTTAAAAAATATTTTAGTTATAAATTTTGTTAAACCGTAGGTATAATTATAATAACTGCTAGAATTATAAAATATAATATTAGTTAAAGAATTTGATTATTTTGGCTAATACAAAAATAGTCCAAAACAAGCCCGGGTCGGGTCTAAAAATCCAGTTTTAAAATACGGAAAATACACGTGTAGTCCAAGATCAAAACGGGATATCCGGGTCACGAAAAAGCATACCCCCAAGAACGGATACACGTACCGTGCACGTAGCTATCCAAAAGAGTCCGTTTCACTGAACGGAACGAGAACAAGATACACGGATGCTACCACAGGGTCAGGGGTATCATGCAGGCCATGCTAGATATTTTTAAAATATTTTATTTGATTTTATTTGTTTTATTAAAAAAATGCAGATACTAGATATAATGCAGCTATACACGATATACAACATGACAGTGCACGGAACCTCATAACTAGCCGGGATAAATCATAAACAGGAATCAATATGGGTTTCCAGCATGAGGGTCGAGTCGGATGCAAACACGGATATCAATTACATTTACTTGCACCAAAAACACAATAAATCAAGAAATGACCATAAATAAAGAAATACCCAAAAATAGAACTGGTATAAATGAACTATGGTGTTACATTATACCCAACTACAAAAATAATTTCGTCCTCAAAATTCCCGGAACAAGGAAAAGAAAAAAAGCATGAATCTAGGAATAGCGGTGTGGAAACTTCTGTCGAATCTCGTCTTCTCGTTCCCAAGTTGATTCTCCATGAGAACGATTTCCCCAAAATTTCCTGTAAACTCCTCCAGAATTGTGATAAGAATCGGGTATCATGGTCGGAAATGATACTCACAGGTACTCCATACAATCTCACAATCTTCTGCATGTACCGTTCTGCTAACGCTTCCATCGACTGACCAACTCAAAACGGTATGAAATGAGCTGCCTTGGTCAATCGATCAACAATCACCCAAAGTACATTGTTGGCCTTTAGACTCCACGGTAGAGCTGTCACGAAATCCATGGTTATATGTTCCCACATCCATTGAGGAATCGAAAGTGGTTGCAATAAACCAGCCATCTTTTGATGTTCAATCTTAACTTGCTGACACACCAAGCACTTTACTACAAAGCGAGCAATCTCCCTTTTCATACCTTCCCACCGGAAATACTGTCTTAGATCACGGTACATCTTCATACCTCCTGGATGTACGGAATATGCGGAACTGTGCGCCTCCTTCATCTCTTCTTCACGAATGTCTCCTTTTGGCACACACAAATGGCTACCATATCGCAACGAACCATCTTCATGAATCAACAAGTCCGTTCGAAGTCCCGCTTCAACCTGATCTCGAAACTTCTGCAATCTTGGGTCATGTGACTGCGCTGCTTTAATATTCTCGATCAACGACGACTGTACTTGCAGCTGCATCAACTGTCCTGAAGAATACGGTAGCACGATCTCCAACTCGAATCTCCGAAAATCTTCTTCTGTGTGGTCAACATCCGAATTGCTGGAAACCGACTAAGCGCATCCAGCACTACATTAACTTTCTCCGGATGGTACTTGAGATCAAGATCGTAGTCAGCCATCAGCTACAACCATCTACGCTGCCTCATGTTAAGCTCTTTCTGCGTGAACACATACTTTAGGCTTTTGTGATCTGTGAATACTTTGACCCTTTCGCCCAGTAAGTAGTGTCTCCAAATCTTCAAAGTGAAAATCACTGCTGCAAGCTCCAAATCATGAGTTGGGTAATTCTTCTCATGGGTCTTCAATTGCCGCGATGCGTAAGCTATAACCTTCTCATGCTGCATCAAAACACATCGCAAACCTTTCCCAGATGCGTCGCTATGAATCACCAATCCTCCGGAACCGTCTGGTACAGTCAAAATAGGAGCAATTATCAATCTTTGCTTCAACGCCTCAAAAGCTGACACACAACTATCCGTCCATACGAACGGTACCTCCTTTCGCGTAAGCTCGGTCAAAGGCTCAGCCAAACGAGCAAAATTCTCCACGAATCTTCTGTATTATCCTGTAAGTCCAAGGAAACTTCTGATCTCTGCTACGTTCTTCGGAATTGGCCAATCTTGAACTACTACAATCTTCTCGGGATCAACAGCGATTCCATCTCCGGATACGACGCACCCCAAAAACTTCACTTCTTCAAGCCAAAACTCGCACTTGCTCATCTTTGCATATAATCTTTCTTGCCTCAATGTCTGCAGTGCGATCTTCAAATGCTCTGCATGCTCTTCTAGGCTCCTCGAGTAGACCAGAATATCATCGATGAACACCACTATAAACCGGTCCAAGAACGGTGAAAAGATTCATTTCATCAAGTCCATAAATATCGCCGGTGCATTCGTGACTCCGAATGACATCACTAAATACTCATAATGTCCATACCGAGTTCGGAACGCGGTCTTGCAAATATCCTCTGATTTAATTCGGACCTGATGATATCCGGACTGCAAATCCAGCTTTGAGAATACCCTCGCGCCACTGAGTTTCTCGAATAATTCGCCAATGCGAGGGATCGGGTACTTGTTCTTAATAGTCACCCGGTTCAATTTTCGATAATCGATGCACATCCTCATTGCGCCATCTTTCTTCTTTACTAGAAGAACTGGAGCTCCGTAAGGTGAATTGCTGCTGCGAATCCAACCCTTCTCACGCAATTCGGTAACCTGCTTCTTGACTTCCTCCAACTCCACTGGTGCCATTAGATAGTATGCCTTTGAGATTGGCGCTGCACCAGGAACAAGATCGATCGTGAACTCCACATCTTGTTATAGCGGTAAACCCGAGATGTCCTCGAACACGTCCATGAACTATCGAATTACAACTGGTACTTCCTCCTTATCAACTTCCATTGACGAAAGAACACTGCTTGTCGGCCTAGCCCTAAACTCGACTGGCCCGACAGAACTGCTACCTCCAGCAAAAACAAACTCCGGATGTCCGGGAATCTGGAAAATCACTTTCTTTGCCCTACAATCAATGTGAGCGTGGAAAGTGCCGAGAAAATCCATTCCTAAGACAACATCATATCTGCCAGTATTGATCACCAAGAAATCTGCAAATAACTCCCGTCCATAGATAACAACTGAACAATCATTACACTCGCTACTAGATTTGATCTTCCCGTTCCCAGTGTGTATGTCCCAACAACAAGACAGGGTCGTGTAAGCAATCAAGTGTGCAACAATAAACTTGGATGACATAAAACAATGGGATGCACCAGAATCGAATAATGCTAATGTGGGAAAAATCATGAACAAGTAGGATACCTGAAACGACTTCATCTGAAGCCAAGATACTGAAGAAGATAAGTACGGTAAACAGGATTCAATGTTACGATAAAACATGAACTGGTAAGCAATGAAACTTAGAGAAGCAAGGTAATATAACAACCATAAAACAAGGAGATGAATCAAGACTAGGATTCCAAGTTACTTATATAGAGTACCGCATTGTAACCATACTGCAGTTCATAATTACAATCACATAACTCTGTTCAAGTCGCCCAAATCCTAGAGAGAAACAATAGGGAACCAAAAGTTTCAAGTCGAGATGAAAAGTTGTTTGCATATCATCAAGACAGGGGTCGAGAGAAAGATATGATTCAAGAATCACGACAACAATATGGTAGGACATGTTCCTAATTACAGATTTTCCGATTCGTGTATTGGGTCCAATACCCAACTACAAAAGAATCAAATCCGATTAACCTAAATCATATGGCTCTGATACCAAACAAACCCTGTCACACTCTGCTTCCCAGAGTGCGCTAAGATCGGCATGTGAAAGAGCCAACCATGCTACCTATGGCTAGGAAACATCCCTCCACAGTCACATTATGCCTATCTATAAGATATCAAGAACAATAAAATGAAAATAAACCATCTAGTACATGTCCATATGCCAGAATAAATGAGTCAAGAAATAATATGCGGAAGAAATAAATCCAATAAGCAATAACATCTGGAAAGTACGTCCCAAATACGGGCTCACATCAGAAAATGAAAGTACGGAAAGAAAAACTAAACTAAACTAAACACTAACATGCTCCTCACGGTTCGGCTTGTCGGCTAAAATACTCCTGGTCAGCCTGCATAAGAGATTGAGGATCTGGGCTATGCAAAACCCAGACGTCGATGCGTCATAATATCAAACCATAGTAAATAACCAGAATACACGAGATATGCAGGCATGAATATAAACAATAAAATGAATATAATCAGGTAAACACGGATATAGAACAGTGAAGTGTATGAGTGTATGTGTCGTGCGGTGAGTAATCTAAACTATACTTCTGGGTTAATTACTCTCAAGTCTTTGAAATCAATTTAATGAATCGTCAATGTAACTCAATAGTATCCCGTGCGTGCCCGGGACCACGGTCCAGATTCTCAGGCTGAAATTTGAGACATGCCGCTAGACATTAAACAGGAAACATGTACAGATGAATGATGTCAGCATCATCATCCTGGGGCTGGCCTAGCCCGTAAAACTGATCAGTAGAAGCGTCGAACTGTTGAGTTACAAGTCAAGTTTCATCATTGATTTCCCCTTACCCTTAAGTTATGTGTTCAAGTCAGGTATTGATAAATCTAGAGCTAATGCCAACACGGGATCAAGTAGGTACAGTGCACGGAACCTCATAACTAGCCGGGATAAATCATAAACAGGAATCAATACGGGTTTCCAGCATGCGGGTCGGGTCGGATGCAAACACGGATACCAATTACATTTACTTGCACCCAAAACACAATAAATCAAGAAATAGCCATAAATAAAGAAATACCCAAAAATAGAACTGGTATAAATGAACTAGGGTGTTACAGTAGCTGCTCGATGCCTCTTGGTGAGGGCTTTGATCCTTAGAGCGGGAGGGGCTGTAAGTGGCCTACTAAGGATGGGCCGAGCAGGGTACCTGCTCGATGCCTCATGGTGAGGGCTTTGATCCCTGGTGTGTTGGGGTAGGGAGCTACCAGCCAGGGATAACCAAGCATGGGCGGCCCGGTTACCTCTTTCAAGGGCTTTTTATCCTTAGCGTGGGAAGCGTCGTAAGAGGCCTACTAAGGATGGCCGAGCAGGGTTGTTGCTCGGTACCTCTTGGCGAGGGCTTTGATCCTTAAGGATGGTCCGGGCAGGGTTGCTGCCCGGTGCCTCTTAGCGAGGGCTTTGATCCCTGGTGTGTTGGGGTAGGGAGCTACCAGCCAGGGATAACCGAGCAAGGGCGGGCCCGATTGCCTCTTGCGAAGGCTTTTTATCCTTAGCGTGGGAGGGGCCGTAAGTGGCCTACTAAGGATGGCCGAGCAGGGTTTCTGCCATGTGCCTCTTGGCTAGGGCTTTGATCCTTAAGGATGGCCGAGCATGGTTACTGCCCAATGCCTCTTGGCGAGGGCTTTGATCCCTGGCGTTGTGGGGTAGGGGAGCTACTAGCCAGGGATAGCCGAGCAGAGTAGCCGCTCGGCTGCCTCTTAGTGAGGACTTCGATCCCTGGCGTTATGGGGTAGGGGAGCTACCAGCCAGGGATAGCCGAGCGGGGTAGCCGCTCGGCTGCCTCTTCGTGAGGGCTTAGATCCTTAGCGCTGGAGGGGCCATGGGAGGCCTGCTAAGGATTGACCGAGCAGTGAAGCTGCTCGGTTGCCTCTTGGCGAGGGCTTTGATCCCTGGCATTGCGTGGTAGGGGAGATACCAGCCAGGGATAGCCGAGTAGTGAAGTCGCTCGGCTGCCTCTTCGTGAGGGCTTAGATCCTTAAGGATGGCCGAGCAGGGTCGCTGCCCGGTGCCTCTTGGCGAGGGCTTTGATCCCTGGCATTGTGGGGTAGGAAAGCTACCAGCCAGGAATAGCCGAGCAGGGTAACCGCTCGTCTGCCTCTTGGTGAGGGCTTTGATCCCTGGCGTTGTGGGGTAGGGGAGCTACCAGCCAGGGATAGCCGAGCGGGGTAGCCGTTCGGCTGCCTCTTAGTAAAGGCTCTGATCCCTGGTGTTGTGGGGTAAGGGAGCTACCAGCCAGGGATAGCCGAGTGGGGACCCTCAACGGAGGCCTGTTAAGGACCGACCGAGCAGTGAAGCTGCTCGGTTGCCTCTTGGCGAGGGCTTTGTCCGTCCTCCTTGGTGCGAGGACCGGGAAGAGGGACAGTCGTTGTCGACACGTGTCATGACCGCATGGGGAACGTGAAGCGTCGGAGTGTCATTTCGATTTCGCATCGAGCGGCGCGATGTCTGCCGCGTGGCGGTACAGTTGCGGGTGAAACGGACGGCCGTTGAACTACGGGAGCGTTGTGGGCTATAAAACGGAGAGAGCGTCGATCGCTCCTTTCTTCACACCCAAAACGCAAGACTGGAGGACTTCCCTTTCACCATCTAAGTTATCATAAACTTCGAGGACGTATACCTCTACGATCAGCACTGTACTGATGACACGGTGTAGTTGGTGATAGGCTGGATCGAGGATCATTTCGGCCGATTGCTCCCCCGGTGCTCCTCCCTACTTCAGCTGTTGATGTACTCCATCTGGAAGGCGTCGCCGGGGCTCTACAGCCCCTTATCCGAGCAGCTGAAAGACGAGGCCGTTGGCCAGCTAAGGTTTTTGAGGCGCTTCGGCCTGATCTCTGCGAGCTGGCTGAACCGCTCGGAGGTGCTTATCCTTGAGTGCTACCAATTGAGGCTTGATGCCGACGCTAGCGGGGGGCATCGAAGGCAGAGGTTAGACGCCACGAGGGCTCGGCTGGCGGAAATATCCTCAGAGTACCACGAGCAGTGCTCTCTGCACCCCATTTCCCCGCTGTTGTAATATTTTTTTTTGTACGGCTGAGGAGCCTATAGTACCATTTGAATGAATAAGATTCTTTTTCTTTTCTGCAATGCTTTATTGATCCCTTTATTATATAAACAAATGATCTCAAGAAAGGTGTACATTGCTTTGGAAAGAAAATACATGCTAGTAGATGTTCTTATTCGTGCAGTTTGAGCCCCTCGGATGTCCGTTGGTATCTATGCCCGGCATAGGGTACCGAGCTTCATAGGTGCCGGACGTATTCTCCGCTGACACAACCATGATTTGGCCGATGGTCAGCTCGGCGGGAGGGGGACATTGCTCCTGCTCGCGGTCAGCCTGCCGCTTGTCTCTCAAGTACGCTGCGAGGTGCCCAAAACGGATAAGCTCCTCGATGTAGTCACAGAGCTGCTTGTAGCTCTCCGTGGAGTGGCCTAGCGACCTGTGGAAACCGCAGTAGGGGCCCCAGGTTCGTTTTTAGGCCATTCGCGAGATCGGGGGAAGCTTGAAGAATCTTTCGCCCTTGGCCTCCTCTAGTAGCACTGTCTGGGAGACATTGAGCGGCGTGTATTCCTGAAACTTCGGGAGATAGGGCTTTGCCCGCTCAGGTCCCTGATTATTGAGATTTTCTATGTTTAAATTTACCGCAATCAAGACGGTGTTGCCTGGTAGCTAACCGGTTGAGTACGGGTCGATCCACAGGGAGATGGTGTCATTTTCTTTATGTTCTAACGAGTTAAGTCTAAAAAATTGGTTGTTGTTTTAAGATCTATGAATGAGAATAAGTTGATAAAAGGCTTGCCAGGGTTAGAATTAGGTTAGTTTGAAATAAGGATCTTCTCACTTCTTTCAATGCCCTAATTAAGATTATTGGTGTTAGGGTAATAGTCAACAACGGGGATTAGCACGACTAAGAAGAAACATAGTTTATTCCTTTTGGCCCTTGTCCGTCCGTTCTTAACTCTTAGGCCTAACCTTCGGTTAATTCAACCACAACCGGTCTAACTAGGGAATTACCGCTATCATTTAGGATAGGGTGCCGTAGTGAGCGGTGTGTGATTGAATTAAATAGAGTCCTAATTAAAATTATTTGGGCAAAGAAAGGAGTGAGAGAGATTTCCTTCTCTCAAACCTTCCCTATCCTAACCCTAACAAGTGAGGAATTACTCACTCATTAGAAAAGTGACAATAAAATTCATTTTTGTTTTATTTTTAATAGACAAACTAAATTGCAGATAATAAAAGAACAGGTAAAAAATTTGCAGGTAATAAATTGCAGATAAAAAATGCAAGATAGAAAAAGAAACTTACTTTATTGATGTCCTCTCAACAACGCATTACAAATGAATTAAAATCTAGATCTAAGAATTAAAAAGAGTAAAAACTAAAGAGAGGCATCCTAAGAAAGGTACCCTAAAAGAGGCTTTGAGCTCTTCTATTTATAGATAGGAAAACCCTAGGTTTACATTCTGATCCATACGCAAAATTACAAAACTACCCCCAAGAGAGCCGAGTCAAAGCACCGACACTGCCACCGAGACGTGCACTGCACGGCCGCGGAACCGCGGCAGAAGTGACTGTTTGGCCGCGGTTCCGCGGCCATATGGTGGAATCTTGGGTCCATCTTTTCAGGGTTTCTCCATGTTGCTTTCATCTTCTGTTTTATTCACTTGGTTTCTCAGAATCTCTTCAACATCCTTCCAGATTTTCCACAGTGCAGAATGATATGGACTCTTGCCTTGAGCTCCGCGTTGAAGTCTTGGATCTTGTATTGTCCTTTTGCTTTGTGCATTAAAGTGTCTAAATGATTTTCCATTTGTTCCTTGAACTGATAGGCAGTATCATACGGATTCATCTGTTGTTGGTCGTAGTCTCACATTTGTAGCGACTTTTCATGAATTTCACTATAACGAGCTGAGAACCTGTAACTTGCAACTATTTAGCAGACATGGATCAAAAGTACCTAGTTATTTGCAATGTGATTAAGAATGGGCGATATAAAAATGCAAAAATCTGATATGAACAAAAACCTCCAAACTTATCTTTTGCTCGTCCCGAGCAAAACCAATTTTATTCTCGAAAAATTTCTAACCTCACTTTCGCAGGGAACGCGATTACACTGAGCTCGTGCAACAAGCTGTTAAACCTCTAGGTGTCCCTAGTAGGAGGAGTGCTGTCTCCTGAGGGTTTTCAACGGATACTACCCACAAAATCCGATCAATTTGGTCGTTTACTCTAATTCTTCAATTCAGTATTCTAGCAAGAAATTCTATTATCGTTAACTTAGAAATCATCAACCCGTATTTTTCATACTTCCTCTTCATTTAATTTAAGATCGTATATGTTTTGCACATTTATTAAGCTTTCAGCATCTTTTGAATTTTCCTTCTAAGGTGCAATCTTAACTCAGGAATTTTTATCATCTTTACTGAAGATATAAGGCTTATCTTTCATTCCTATCTCTCATCCAAACCCCAATCATATACCCCTACGTGTGTGTAATTTTTACCCCCTACACTTAGAAATTCAATTCAAGCTATCATACTCTTGTCCATGTCCAAAGTACTTTTTAGTTGGTGATAAAAATTGCTCACACATTCTTCATGCGAACGTTAATACTTCTTGAGGTACTAAACGACCGATTACAAAATGTGCTTGCGCATTTAGACGTAATTCCTCGTCTTGTAATACCTGAGGCTTAGCAGTAACTCCCAAAACAGTTGGTCTAAGGCACTAGGTGATAAAGCACCATCGCTATATTTTTTTATTTATGATGCCTTAAGCAATTACAAAACCAGTGTTCATTTTTTTATGTCTCTTTATTCACCATTTATACTTTTATTTTATTTTCCTTCATACTAAGGTTTTTAGACAAGAGCATTTCAAGGTATTTTCTACTATTCTAAGTTTCAAGGTGCATGTACGTGCAAGTTTTAGGGTATATATTTTTAGAATTTAGACTTAAGGTTCAGAATTATATTTCAGACTTACACTTCAAATAAAAATTTCAATACTCTTCCCTTATTTTGACTTAGCCCAAGAACTGAACTCGAAATTTGCCTATTTCTAAATAAACTACAAGGACGTATATTTTCTACAGTTAAACTTTAAGAAATGTTATTTTTAGGGTTTTTAATTTACTAAGTTTAGGATCTAGTTTTTCCTAACTAATCAACCGTCATGTTGAACTTAAGTCAAATATGGCCAAAATTGAACTTTTCAATTTTTTCAATTTTTGATTTTTATGGGTTTTAAAATAAGTATGCAAATACAAAAATATACATATGAATGTGAAGGAAGAAAGCTTACCGAGCACACCCCAAACTTAAACTTGACAGTGCCCTCATTGTCAGGCTACACCAAGAGGGTCAAAATTGCCGGTACTCCCATATTTGTTTATTTATTATTAATTTATTTATTTAAAAAAAATATTAAAAGAAAACAAAATATATATACACAAAAAGGTCCCCCCAAATTTAAGTGAAACAGTGTTTCCACTGTTTAATCGTTAAAGTTCAGAATTAGGGGTGAGAAAAGACACAGTATCAAACTATACAAGGCCTTATACAGGCCAAAGGTTAGCACCAACCATTCAAAAAATTTATTGTTATAAAGCGGCGGTTGGTGAAAGAACATGTTGTATAGAGTCAGGAAGAAATGGGGTAAAGATAAGTGGTGTAATAGAAAAGGTTTACGTCTCGATTTGTAAAGACGAAACAATAATGGTGAACGGAAAGGAGAATGTGGATGATTAGGAATGGGAAGAATGGTCACATTCTCGTATGGGATAAAAAAAATGGTGGTGGTACGACTTCTTCAGGTGGAGGTTGATTAATCGCAAAATCCATGTCGTTTAGGAATGCGAGTTCATCGGCGAAAATATCTTCGAAACTTTTATTGATGGTCCGATTGAACGTTTCAATTTCAATATGTGTCACGCCAGAATTCAAAACACTTGATTTTTCAAAAATTACGGAGGTAGGAGACTCGTAAGGCTCATCTACCTTATTCTCAAAAGAGTTTAAATCAAATTGTTTTTCTAGAATTATCGAACTCAAAATATCGGATTGTGATTCATTAACACTCGCTATCATTAAAAGAAAATTAGAAGAAGAACCAGAGAAAGTGGGAGAAAGAAGTTGAATACGAACTTGAGGGTGGAGATGGAGTGTATAAATTAGCACAATTTGTAATGACCAATGTGTAAAAAACGATTGTGCTAATCTATCAACCCATTGAGAAATAAGGTCAAATCCCTCAAGAGTCGTGAGAAAACATGGGTACGTCGAACTTGGTAAACCAGACATTGAAAATGAAAGTGTAACGGTTTCTTGTAAGGTCGGAACGAGGATGGAGGGACGTAATTGAGGAAGGGTATCGGTTAAAGATTCAGGAGGGTGTGCGTAGTCAATGAAAAGGATAGAATGAATTGGAAAATCCGACTCCTCAAGTAAAATTGCTTCATCCTCAATAATTTCCTCAATACTCTCCATGCAATTCTCATCAAAATCAAGATGCATATGAAGTTTGGGAGAAATATTTAATGACTCGGGATGATGAATTGGAGAGAAAAATTCAGTCAAATCTGCGGGTTCATCATCCAAAATATTCCCAGCGTCGATATCCTCAATCAAGTGAAAATCAATTTTCTCAGATACCTCATCAAAAGCATGGGTATCAATTAATTCATGTTCTAGATTAGAGGTGTAGAGGTCAAAAGGATTGGGTGTGGGTTCACTCGAAAGGGACCCTTCACAATCAGGCAGATCAAACACTACAAAGTCGCACAACTAATTACTCATTCTCTCTTCAATTGATGAAACATTTGGAACACTTGATAGACATTCAAAACCGGAGTTGTGGGATTCAATTGGGGATGGGTAGGTTTGATTTGGAAGGGTACACAGCTCACTCTCTCTACTCAAATTATCAATCTATCTAACCGCCTCATCATAAATTGGAAAATGTGAAGCTAATTAGAAACTAGCTACCGGGTCACTAGGTTGTATGAGGGCGGCCATGGACGCATTCAACTTCATCATCTGTTGGCATGACGCTACCCTAAAGTCTTCCAACGCCTGTTCCAAACTAGTCATGGGTTGTGAAGGAGTTTCAGTAAAAGATTCAAAATTGTTTGGATACTGGAAACTCCCAAATGGCTGTGTAGAAGCAATGTCTAGGGAAGGTGCGAAAGTTGGATAGGATGGATAGGAATAAAATGGTTGGACAGGGGTAGGATCAACATTTGGATAAGAATATGAATGGAATTGTTGATCTAAAGAATTCGCAGTGGTGAAAGGGGTGAAAGATCGGTTACGAGATTGTTCAATATGTTCAACAATAGACATATGTTTTGAGGTTACAACTGGACTCTTAAAAGGGGTATCAATATGAGAAGGAGTGAATGTTTGAAATGGTTGATACGAAGTGGATTACTGAGTCCAATTATTTGTCCTAGACGCGTCTATCCAATCTTTCAAAGAAATTTTGGGCATGGAAGGGTCGTTCGAAATTCGACCAAAACAGGAATCGTAGGAAGTAATGTCTGGTTGTGGGTACCAAAGTTCGGCAAGAGTTTTGCGAGGTGGGGTACCCATGATGTGATGAGAGAAAGGAGAAGAAAAAGAATGTGATATTTTTTTATATTTTAAAAAAAATTATTTTTGGAGTTTTGAAATTTTTGAAAGTGTTTTTTTTAGAAAGAGTTTTGCAAAAAATTGTATGGAACTACAGCTCAATTTCAAACAACCACAGTTTAAACACGCACAATCAAACCTAGAGTTAGGATCTCCTAAGTCAACTAGACTGCTCCTAACTGTTCCAAAGTGACAAGTTATGAGATATCTCTCAAATCGCCTCTTCACCACCAATTGTGGCCAGGCAAGCACAAATAAAGAAATGAAGGTTCCGCTCACGAATCACCGTGAGATGGGCCTTTTAAAGTTACATTTCTCACTTGTCTAGCCTAGGCACCACAAAGTCAGGTTTAGATAAACGACTGAATGCCCACAACCTTCATCTGTCCTAATGAGCGCGACAGTCTTTAGTTGGCTGAGTCTAGATATTTTTTAATTAACTCAAGGGTGATGCATATGGTTTTAGTGATTTTTGGGGTCTTAGAAAGGGTAATGAAATCCCCACCCAATCTTGATTGGTGTTATAGCCCCTTAGATTCCGTATTAATTATGCAAAGCAGTTAACACACAAAAAATCTAAAACACTTGCAAATTTTTTTTATTTGGCAGCACAAAGAATCTTGCACAAAAACAATTTATTGAATAGGAGAAAGAGAATCTTTGCAAAGAATACCTGCAGGAATTTTTTTTTCAGTGGAGTTCAGGGGGTAGGAGAGAAGAAAAAAGATACTCACAGAGAAAATGGGGTGCTGACGTCACAGGTTGACCGCGGTTCCGTGGTCAAAGGCCTGCTTCTGCCACAGTTCCGCGGCAGAGAAGTAGGTTTAGATCTCCAAAATTCTTCTCTGTGCTGAGTTGGTTCTTCTCTGTTTGTTTAGATCCCCTGTATTTGGATTTGTTCACTGAGCTTGCTCCATATCTGAATCAGAATTTTCTCCAAGCCTACACACTCTCACAAAAACCTTTCAAAAATAACAAGATGATTTTTATTTTTATTTTTATTATTTTTTATAAAAAAAATTCAATTTTTTAAATTTTTTTTATTAACCCGAAATTACACAAAGAAAGAGACTACCGTCTCCCCGGCAACGGCGCCATTTGATTGTTGAGATTTTCTGTGTTTAAATTTACCGCAATCAAGACGGTGTCGCTTGGTAGCCAGCCGGTTGAGTACGGGTCGATCCACAGGGAGATGGTGTCCTTTTCTTTATGTTCTAACGAGTTAAGTCCAAAAAATTGGTTGTTGTTTTAAGATCAAGTTGATAAAAGGCTTGCCAGGGTTAGAATTAGGTTAGTTCGAAATAGGGATCTTCTCATTTCTTTCAATGCCCTGGTTAAGATTATTGGTGTTAGGGTAATAGTCAACAACGGGGATTAGCATGACTAGGAAGAAATATAGTTTCTTCCTTTTGGTCCTTGTCCGTCCGTTCTTAACTCTTAGCCATAACCTTCAGTTAATTTAATCACAACCGGTCTAACTAGGAAATTACCGCTATCTTTTACGATAGAGTGCCGTAGTGAGCGGTGTGTGATTAAATTAAATAGAGTCCTAATTAAAATTATTTGGGCAAAGAAAAGAATGAGAGAGATTTCCTTCTCTCAAACCTTCCCCATCCTAACCCTAACAAGTGAGGAATTACTCACTCATTAGGAAAGTGACAATAAAATTTATTTTTGTTTTATTTTTAATAGACAAACTAAATTGCAGATAATAAAAGAACGGGTAAAAAATTTGCAGGTAATAAATTGCAGATAAAAAATGCAAGATAGAAAAAGAAAACTTACATTATTGACGTCCTCTCAACAACGCATTACAAATGAAATAAAATCTAGATCTAAGAACTAAAAAGAGTAAAATCTAAAGAGAGGCATCCTAAGAAAGGTGTTCCCCTCCGAAAGACGCGGCGGAGACGCGATAGACATCTAGCCTGAATTTCGGGGCAGATGCTAATTGGTGCTATCCGTCCACCTCTCCGAAGATGCTAAGTTGATTTATGGCATCACATATCGAAGGTTTAAACGGATGCGGCCGATGTAGCAGACTTCGTCAGATTCCCCCTCGTTTGAGGGGTTTTTGATTGTGGGGACGCTCTTCCCTGCAGGCGCAAGCCCCTGCAGTTAATTACGCTACCGCATCGCGGTAACAACTTTCTCCTTCTCCAGATGGTCATTTCGCGTCGTGGGTGTTTTTTTTGTTTGTGGTTGCCCGTGGATTGTATATGGAGACTAATTTATGTTGTCGCCCGTAGGACGTGGATTAGTCCAAATCCATATTTTCTTAGATTTAGGTTTGGGGTTGGGTTTAAGGATACGTTAGTCTTATTTGAGACTAAGATCAACTTAAACGTTTGTTAAGGATACGTTAGTCTAATTTCCAGACTAAGATCAACTTAACGGGATCGTTTAGATCCAACAAAAGTGCATTTGGACTCAACTGTTTAGTTTAGAGACATTGCGGTCGATTACCAGTTTAAAGACACAGTGGTCCAATACCAGTTTAATGACATAGTGGTCCAACATTCCCATTTTGGGGACGGATATTGGTTTAAGGACGCATAAGTCCATGAGTTTAAGGACCCCACAGTCCGTATTCTGTGTGGTTGTCGGGACCCGTCACCTCTCTGCATTTGTTTGGGTTTAGCCCCTCATCATTCAGCAGTGCTAAACAGAGGTTTGGGGGCTCCGACAACCTTTTGTCCTTGATTTCCTCAATTTTGAGATTCACTTGGAGGAGGGACTTTTGCCTCTGGAAAATTAGCCAATTTGGCTAAAAGTAGTGTTAAACACTAGAGAACAACAGTGTTAAACACTGGAGGTAGAACTCTCAAATTAGTGTTAAACACTAAAAGACAATTAGTGTTAAACACTGGAAATATAATCTTCAATTTAGTGTTAAACACTAGAAACAATCAGTGTTAAACACTGGAAATGTAATCCCCAAATTAGTGTTAAACACTAAAGGAAGAGGGGTTACGTGTGGACACGTGAGAGCGCCCAAAAGTGGGACCAGATCCCTTTTCTTCGTTCTGCAATTAAGTGTTAAACACTTTTTCATCTTTTGAGCATCACGTATTGACACGTGATGGAGATCTATGCACTGCTCATTAAACTACTTTCTAAGGGGTCACGCGGGAGCACGTGAGAGCGTCCAAAGCTTCTTTTCTTCTGCTTTTTCTTTCTGTGTTTTGGGAGTCACGTAGGAGCACGTGAGGCATTGCCTCAGTGATTTTTCATTCTCATTTCTGGGGATCTTTTCAGGGGTCACGTGGGGACACGTGACCTTAATTCTTTTCATGCACAGAGATCTTTTAAGTCTCCTTATTTTATTTTGAGAATTAAATTCTCTGTTGGGTTAAACCCTAATTATGATTTTGGAGGAATTGAATTCCTATTGTGAAAGAATTAAATTCTTAAATAGGGTTAAACCTCAGTTTCTTTTTAGAGGAATTAAATTCCCATATATGTAAAAGAATTAAATTCTTGAGTAGGGTTAAACCCTAATTCTGTCCATCCTGAAGGAATTAAATTCCTGTGAGTTTGGGAGAATTAAATTCTCATATAGGGTTAAACCCTAATTTGTTTTGGGAGAATTAAATTCTCTAAACTCAATTCCCCCTCTAAGTTTTGGATCTGCATGGCAGGATCTCAACCCGATGAGAATTAAATTCTCAACCTAGAGGGAGATGTGCTTCTGCAGATCTTCAACTAGAGGAAGAACTAAGTTCTTTTTGCAGAAGAGTTAAAACTCTTAGATTGAGAATTAAATTCTCTGTTTAAAGTTTTGATTCCCTTTCTTTTCTCACCTAGGATTTTATTTGTTGAGAATTAAATTCTCCTTTCTTTTCTTCTCTCTTGAGAATTAAATTCTCCTCTCTCTGTTCTTCTCTCAAAAAGGTCCCTCCTTCTCTTCTTTTCTTGGCTCCTATTTATAGGAGAAAGAAAAGAATCAATTTGTTTTGTGAATCTTTCATTGAAATATTTTAATTGATTTCATAATTAATATGATCTTTTGGATCACACAGTGAATTTTATTCACCGTTGGATTTTAAATCCAAAGATATTCTGTTTGTTATTTTCGGTGAGATTTAGGGGAAATCTTTCCTTGTCTAAGATTTTTTCCATAAATTGGTGATTTTTAATCACCATTGGATCTTTAATCCAATGGTCCCCATAATCCTTTTCCATTTGGAAAGATTTAGAAGCTTTTAGAATTTAATTTTATTAAATTGTAAGGCTTTTGAAGCCAGTCACGTGTGAGCACGTGACCCCCAATTGAGTCCTTTTCTCAGCGTTTATTTACGCTTCAGTTTTAACCATCACGTGTTAACACGTGACCATTGGTCACGTGTTAACACGTGACACGTGACCCCCAATCGGGTCCTTCTTCAGCCGTTTATTTTTATTTCTGTTTTAACTATCACGTGTCAACACGTGACCATTGGTCACGTGTGAGCACGTGATACCTCATTGAGATAATTCCTGATTTTTTAATCGGGGAACAGTGCATAGCATATTTGCTCATAACTTTTGATCCCGGATGAATTATGAAGCCCATAATATATCAAATCGAAGGATTTTTCGAGATGCTTTCGATACCATCAGAATTTAACAGTTCTTCCTTCGGGAGTTTATCAAAATACAGGCCGGAAGATACTGGTTCGCATTTCCTTAAGCGTATTGCTGCCATTTGATACCTTGGACTTTTTTGTGCAGAAATTTTTGGCGGGAACAAAAGGCACACTAAAAGAGGCTTTGAGCTCTTCTATTTATAGATAGGAAAACCCTAGGTTTGCATTCTGATACATACACGAAATTACAAAACTACCCCCCAAGAGTGCCGAGTCAAAGCACCGATACTGCCACCGACATGTGCATTGCACGGCCGCGGAACCGCGGCAGAAGTGCCCGTTTGGCCGCGGTTCCGCGGCCATATGGTGGAATCTTGGGTCCATCTTTTCAGGGTTTCTCCATGTTGCTTTCATCTTCTGTTTTATTCACTTGGTTTCTCAGAATCTCTTCAATATCCTTCCAGATTTCCCACAGTGCAAAATGATATGGACTCTTGCCTTGAGCTCCGCGTTGAAGTCTTGGATTTTGTGTTGCCCTTTTGCTTTGTGCATTAAATGGTCTAAATGATTTTCCATTTGTTCCTTGAACTGGTAGGCAGTATCATACGGATTCATCTGTTGTTGGTCGTAGTCTCACATTTGTAGCGACTTTTCATGAATTTCACTGAAACGAGCTGAGAACCTTTAACCTGCAACTATTTAGCAGACATGGATAAAAAATACCTACTTATTTGCAATGTGATTAAGAATGGGCGATATAAAAATGCAAAAAACTGATATGAACAGTCCCCTTCTCTCTTCTCTTGCCATTTTCTTCTGGTCGGCTTGCTCTGCCCGGGGGAGATTTGCATTCGCCTCGGATTCGAGCTGGACCTCGTGCTCGGTCCAGGCTTTTACCTCGGCCATGGTCTTAGGTTGCGCTAATCCAAAGGAGCGTAACCACTCCTTGTGCCTAAGACCATACTTAAGTGCTGTGATGGCGGTCTCGTCCCGGTGCTCTGGGACCTCGAGAAGAGCGTTGTAGAAGCGGGTGACGTATGCTTTGAACGTCTCCTTGTCCCCGCTCTTGATCGTGAAGAGGTGGTCAACTGTGCGTTTTTGCTGCCTGTTCCCGACGAAGTGGTCGAGGAATTGAGTGGCCAGCTCGTCGAAAGTTGAGATCGAGCGAGGCTCGAGTCTCGGAACCAGTCTCGTCCGGCACGGATGAGAGTGGCCGGGAAAGCTCGGCATTGGGCGGCGTCAGAGTTATCTTGGAAGCCCATTCCCGCGGTGAACGCGTCCAAATGTTCCTTAGGGTCAGATTTACCGTCGAAGAGGGAGACTTTCGGGGGCTTGTTGCGAGAGGAGACGTGGACGGCGAGCAGCTCCTCGGTGAAAGGTTTGGTGAGAGAGTCGGCGGCGTACTTAGCCCCGTAGCTCGATCGGTGGCATTCCCGATGCATACCCTCAATCTTTTTCTCGAGGGCGTCGAGTCGAACGTGGTACCCCGACGACTCGGCACATTCTGATCCCTGGCCTCTGCTGTTGGAGCTATGTGTCTGGCCGCGGCCCCGGTTCCTCTCAATGAGGTTCCTTAGATCCCCCGGAGAGGTAGTCTTCAAGCCGCCGTGGCGAGTCCCATCCGCGCGACCCCGTCGAGGGAGGGGGTGTCGGTCATGCCTGGTAACAGGCGAGCTGACCGACATCTCCTCGGGAGGGACAGGTGCGCGAAGGATCTCGGGGGTAGGTGTTCTGGCGATGGACCTCGGTGTTGAACTGTGGGGTACCCAGCGAGTCGCAGAAGGTACTGTCCCGGGTGATTTGTGGCCATGGGATGTAGCGAGGCGGTGGTTGGCAGTGCCGACGTGTGCGTAGTCTTCTCTCCTCCTGTAGGGGTCCTGGTCTCGAGGTGGAGGAGTGGCGACCTGGGGAACTTGCCCTGCCGTTTGGACACGGATGAGCGCCTCCATGACAGACGCGAGTCGGTCTATCCGGCCGGCGAGGGCGTTGATGGCATTCGGCGGAGGAGGTTCTTCCACGCCTCCGTTGAGGGGGAGGCGGCGGCTGGTGCTGGGATCGTCATGATGATCGCTCGCCATCAGAGTAAGATTGGAAGATGAACTTTTGTTTTTGTGGAATCAAGGATTCCCACAGACGGCGCCAGCTGACGTGATCTAGAGCATGCCAAGATGTTACATTCCGTTGATCTGCTGATGGCGGCGATGGACGGCTGACGTTTGATCTGGAGGCAGGCTCCTGAAGCGTGTGGATCTCAATGGGTTTAAGGCTGTTGGCGCCGAGTTACCTGCAAGGAAGTCCCGGGGTGGTTGTACCACCGAGGACCCTCCGACGGTCAAGTTAGAGAGGGAATCCGAGCAGAGTAACGGCTTAGTGGAGTAAAAATGGTTTACTTGAACCGTCGGAAGAATGGGTTTATATAGCGGTGGCAGCAGGCAGGGCAGGTGCGGGAATCACGCTAGCCGTTACGCTCCTGACGTCATGCCCGCGTGATGAGTAGGATCTCCCATTAATGGCGAGACATACTCGTTAATGGGGGATCGTGATGGCGTGGAACTTGGGATGTGGCCGGCGGATATCTCGCGCATGGCGAGATTCGGGGGATGGCGGTTGCGCCTGTGAGCAGTGCCGTTGGTCGGTCGATGAGACCGAGGAAGATGACCTCGGCGGGAGAGCTCGCGGACGAGCGGGAGAGCCGACATATCTTGGTTCTGCGGTAGCCCGAAGACGAGCTGTGAGGCCGAGGAGGTCAGTTGTGCAGGGGCTCGGAAGTGAGCCAGCGTTGGTCGGTAGGACGGGCATATGAGTGGTCCGGTCGGCCACCGTAGGTCCTTCCTTGCATGCTCTAGGACACGTCAGCTGCCACGTGTCATGATCTGGGAGATCACCGATATCGAGCATCATCATCTACCTTCTTCGAAAGTTTACTAAAATTGAAAAGAACTCCATTTTTCCACTCCGTAAAAACCTTTTACCCCATGATCCGTTCAAACAAATTGTTATTCCTTTTCTTGCAATTTTTCCGCATAATTTCACATTTGAAGACACCGTTCGTTAATATTGGTGGTGCGGTTTTATACATCCGTCTAATGATGATCATTTGTAAGCTACATCAGTTCTTATGTAGAAATAATTAAATATACAAGCCATAGTCAAAGAAAATATATCAAACAAAGCAAGATAGGATACATGCATTTGCAAGCCACCGTATCTAACACGACCGAAAACTAACCAAAGCTTACATGTGAAGAAAAACAACCGACGTGCACTTCAAATTCAAATTAAGCTTCAACGGTTTGAGCTATGGAGTCAAAGTCAAACAAACGCTACAGTGGCACTATCGTAATTAATCGGGAAACACAAGGGCATTCCATCAGCAAGCCTCCACAACTTTTTCCAAGCCCCTTGAAAAAGACAAGGAGCAGGTCGTTCCCCCTTTAATTCCGCAAAAAATTGCAATTTTTTAATAAATAAATCATTAGAAAATTCAAAAAAAGTCTCAATTTTCTTTCCCAACCATACCCATTTATTTATTAGTATTTATTAATTTACAATTTCCAAAAACCACACCGCATATTTCGATTTTTGTGATTTGGAAAATATTTATTTATTATTACCCAATTATTATGATTTTTATAATAATATTTATTTATTTATTGATGATATTTTATTAATCTGCTGAAAATTTTGCTGCTTGTTATTACTCTCGTCTCCATAGTTTTCGCCGGTGAGGAGAAATCGGGAGGCGCAAAAGACCGAAAACACCCCAGGGAAATTCACGAAATCCCATCCATGTCCCTCATCGAGTTCCTCTAATGGCGGGAGCTTGCTCGAAACCCGATAAGCTTCGATTCTAGTCGTTTTCTACTGCCGATCTAGGGTTTTGCGGTTGTTCTAGGGTTTAGATAGGGCGAGATGGAGGAAAGAGAAGCGACGGCGGGGATGGCGACGGCGGTAGCGGCGGCGGAGAACCACAGAGAGACGACGCAACCCCAGGCGGTGGCGGCGGCGGCGGCGGCTGCGGCGGGGGGAGAGAGCTTGGCGAAGAAGAAGAGGGGGAGGCCGAGGAAGTACGCGCCCGATGGGAGCGTGGTGGCGCGGCCGAGGCCGGCGCCGCTGAATCCGATGCCGATCTCGGCGTCGCTGCCGTCGGGGGAGTTTCCGGCGGCGTCGGCGGCGATGAAGCAGCGGGGTAGAGGGCGGCCAGGGGGGTTCGTGAGCAGCAGCAGCAGCAAGCATCAGCAGACGAGGATCGAGTTTGAGGGTTTGGGTAAGAGATTTGAAAAACAACCCTTTTTTGATATATTAATTTTGTGTAGATCCAAAAACTTGCGTTTTGTGTTGTCTCTATCTGCTGCTGTTGCATAATATTTGGATATTTTGATCGGGTACCCAAAATCTTGGTGGGGATTGAATATATCTTGAGTTGGGGGACCACTGGATTAGGGTTTTCATTCTTAGAGATCTGAAGTGATGAAAGGGGGTTGTTTCGCCTTCAAAAAAGGCGATTTTTGGTGGGGTTCTGGAATCTAAAACTTCTTATGTCACTTTTTTTGGCAAGACTTGGGAGAGTGGTAATGGGCATGGCTGAAGTTTGTTAGGAATAGAACAGGATACTAGTGACTATTATGAGTTTTGATGGTTATATGCGATATCATTGGGGGGTGAGATTTGAATTCTTGATGCCCCACTTTGTGGGGTGTACGATTCTATAAATTATTATTTTGACTATAGTTTTAAGACTTCTAGGTTTTTGAATGGTCGCTGATGTCGCTTTAATTCCAGTGTTTTATCCATGACACGAGCTTTTGTTGTTGGAATCCTTGTGATGCTTTCATTGTCAGAAATTTTTAGGTTCAAACTGAATCGTAGTTAGTTGCCAATGATGTTAGTTGCCAATGATTTTTCGTTACCTGAAGATTTCTTTCTTTCTGTCTTTTTTTAAAGTACTTCTTGCAAGTGGGTCCATAAGATCACGACATGTTCGCTAATTGTCGGTGTTTATTGTAGGCGAGATGGTAGCATGCTCTGCTGGTGCCAATTTCACACCTCATATTATCAGTGTTCAAGCAGGGGAGGTATGGCTTGTTTAAGCCACTATTTCTTTCTACAGCGACTTCTATGCCCTTGTATTCGCCATCAAAACTTTTCTGCTCCTTTACTGCAGCCCTTAACACATGAATCTGAATGATCATTAGCTATATTTAGTGGACACATGAAAGTAGTTCTAATACTATTTAGTTATCACCCCTTTCTGTTCATTTTAAGTCTTTATTAGTTTTATCATCACATATCTTTATCTCAGTAGTTATACGCGATATTGTTTAACTTGAAACTAAAGCGAAGTCGTTCTTGTACAGATGAACCAAATATGCTTTAGTTACTATCAGCTAAATTTAGTTAAATGTCTTTCTCAAAGAAACTTAGATATGCTTGTATTTTGTGTGGCTATTTAAGTAGCGATGGTGATGGTTTTCAAGCTAACTCAGCATGTTTAAATTTTCATAATGTGTTCCCTTTGATGTCATGATAGTATGATACTTAACGAATTTGCTAAATGTAGAGCACATTAAAATTTAAGGATGCATTATTCACTCTCCCGATTTTAAGCTAAATCCATGGTTTTTAGATCATCTACTTCACTGCCTTTTTTGGGCAATAGTTAGAAATTCAATTTGGTGGATTTTATTTATTAAAACAAGAAATTGGTTCAACAGACCCACAAATTTTAGTCAAAACTTTATATCGTTTTTAAAAATAATCCTCTGAGCATGGTCGATTTTTTTCGATGTTGACCTCAAGGACTTGGGATAAGAGGTTGGGTAGCTTGTTGGGCTTGATCCATTTAGTTGAGCTGCTTGGACATGAGATTGTACTCTCACAATGTACTAGCGCCTAAATAGTTATGATGAAGGTTTTCTCTCTCTTCTTTTTCATCTTTTACATATTCTTATATTAACTTAAAAAGGAACAACATTTCATGAATGCTTAATTGTATAATGTTTATATTGTTATTGGCCTTGGTATTACTCTACACATTTTTTGAGCATATTTTTTTTTTGCGTAGACTTGGGTAATTTATTTCCAAGCTTTAAAGGTTGCACGGACATGGATATGAAAACATAGACATGATGCAACATGGTGACATGAAAAAATCTTAGAATACCGGTTACTGGGACATGACGATACATTATATATAAAACATATACACCCACCCACCACACACATACATATATAACTTCATAAACACATACATAAATGTGTATGTATGTATATACATACATGCATGCATGCATATATATAATTTTATATAAAGAAATAAAATATTAAACCACTACAACAACAATCTATAGGAGGAAAAATTATCAAGTCTAGCATCCAAATAGACATATAAGAACAATAGCATACATCCATAACTCATTTTTTCAAATTTAACACAAATAATGTCCAAAATAGAAAATATTCAGTGATTAACACGCTTTTCTTTAATCAAACAAAACAAGTAAATAACAATCATACTTCAAAAAGATAACTAAAGATGATTGCAATGTCCTTATCTACCCTCCATCTTCAACGAATAACACTGATTCCATCTCTGATGCATTCAAATGAAATTAGCAATTTTAACCAACTAGGCTTAGTTGGTACCAGTTTCCTCTCCGGCGTGAGAGGTCCAAGTTCGATCCCCTAAAGGGATTGATTTCACAAAAGAAAAGAAAAGAAAAGAAAAAGAAGTTAGCAATTTTCAAAACATCGGCATGATTGAATATTTCAATCGCATCTCTATTATGGTACCATAACTTTGATTATTCTATTCCATATTTCGTGGAGTATCAGGATATAAGAAAGTTGGACACGTATGGGACACACAAGTTTCTTATAGAACAAGAACAATTAAAAACATCTAAATAGGCATCATAACGATAACAAGCTAAATGTACAAGACACGTAGCACATACGTAGGAGTAAGGCACATAATACATGCATACATTACGTTACAATGTGTCAAACATGCATATGATGTGTTTGAGACGCTTTCATGCAAGCGTCGATGTTCGGCACGCGTCGGACATTGAATCGGCAACCCATGAGTAGTGTACATGCAACCTATATAATAATTGAATTGACTATTTTCAGAATTTTTTGTGTTTACTATAACTATTCCACTAAGAAAAGTAGAAATGTACAGTGCACCGACACGCAAAACACCCCTGTTATCTATGTCAAATATATTTTGGAGGATTACACTTAATCAATGAAGTGAGTCTTAGGATAAATCCTCCTCTCTTTATCACATAGATAACTATATCAAGGATAAAACAAGAAAAGAAAAAAGAAAACACAAAGAAAACACCCATTCTACTTGCATAAATAAGGAAAATGAGTTATGAATGAATTATAATTAAAGAAAACACATGGCGAGGATCTTGGCATGTCGTCATAAATACTAAGATCTGGAAAGTTTGATATCATTTGGCTCAAAGAATTACGAGATAAAAAAACGGAACCGTTAATGGCGATTAACTGGTGATTAGGGAAATCAACGGGTTCTGGGTGAAATTGCCCATCGGAAATGACCCCATTTGATATAACATGGTCAAATGTGACGATCACAGGTTGGAAGTGATTTTTGGGCAGTTCTTGAAAGTTCGAGGGGTTTAAAACAAATCTTAAGGAATTTGACAAGTCTATTCGAATTTTACGCTTCGTAATTCATGATAAATCATTAAAAACCTCTAAAAAAAACTCTTGTGACGAGTCGTGCAAGAATTCATGAGATATAGATTTTTGAGTTTCTCGAAAAGGGTATTCCAGTCATTTGAATGAATTTTAAACCATGCACTTAAGTTCCTTTCATGTGTACCAAGATTTTATTTTTATGCAAAAAATGAGATTAATGACGTGATACAGATGCACTGATATGATGAGGATGTAAGGTTATGATGCAAAAAATGATGCAGGGATAAAATGGTAAATTCGCAAATCGCTGCTTCGCCGGGATGTCTATATGTTAAAAACTAGAGTTATGAATATATCTAGTTGATGCTCCTTTATTCACGTAAACATATAATCATAACTTGATATTATATTAGATTTTAGTTCATTATAGTTTCCAACCTTTTATTTAAATGTATTTATGATGTATGTGTTTCTTCTTATATATATTAATCTTTTGAAGGAAATATCTATTAATATTTTCAAATTGTACAATGCAATTTGAAAATATTATTTTACGATACTAGTTGTGCTACATTTTAGTTTTTAGTTTTTAGTTTTAACTAAATTTGATTATGGAAATAGTTTGGTGATTTTAATTTTATATAAATTTACAGAATCAAATAAAATTGTGGTTCTATCATTGATCATCATGTGACTATTTTTTTGTTGGAATGTTGTGTTTGTAAAACTCGATTTGGGCCCACAACATATAGGCTCTGATACCATGTTAGATTTTTATTATATTAAAGAATGAGAGGGATGAGTAAATATTTTTTATTTATGAGTGTATATGGGCTTTTGATATAAGTGGGTTCCAACAATAAGACTTAAGCCTTGTTAAGGTTTGTCCCATCTTATATCTTATATCCATATCCATCCTATAGTTTTCCAATGTGGGGCTATGTTAACCACATTCTCAACAGTGTTTTTGTATATGTATTTTAATCATGTTTTGTAGGTAGAAAGTTGTAAGCTAGCTTAAGGAATTCTTTTGCTCAGACTTGATCCAAAAATCTAAATATGTTATATTGGTCCCAGCTCTAATTATGGTTCTTACCTAATAGTTCCTTTTCGATTAAATCCCATCTAGACAGATCTAAAATGGTTATTGATTGTTCATTAATTTGATAATAAGATATGTATGTTTAGAGTGACTATCCTTATCTGGCGATCCTAACTTGGGCTTGCAATTGGTAGGGTTTGACTTAGAATTGAGCTCCAACTTAAGATCCTAAACTTACCAGGACTGAAACTTGAACAGACCCAAAAATGTATAATCTATTAAGAATATATTATATAAAACTGATGCAAGGTAATATGCTACCATTGAAACTACACACCACAGCCATTCATTAAATTATTACATGATGGAACCAATGTTACCTTAAGCCTCACAATAAACATCTCAAGCATGCTCAAGTTTCTAAAGAGACTTATTAATTTTAGAGTAATTGATGTCCGCCTCATAGAGTTGTTAGGATAACAAGAGAGACTTTTTACCTAGGTTTATGCAGTATCATACTTTACGATATTCTTTTGTAAATTCTTTACCTTGGTAAAACCTCACTGGAGTAATCAATAGGAAGCATTCTCTTGTGAGAGTTAACTCTTCTTATTCCCATGAGACAGACTCCAAAATAGAAAAAGAAAGGAAAAGAAGAATCTTTTTGCACTATCATCTTTTATTTGTTTGACTTTAGTCCTATATAACTTGCATGCTAGGGATATAGAATTTATCAACACAATTAGATTTCATACAAGACCGTCTCCATCTTGCCATCGAGCATTTTCTAACCAAAACATGATCGTCTATGTACAAAGTTTTACGTCTTGTCATCATCTTGCCATCTAGCATTTTTCTGACCAAAAGTGGACCATCAATGATCAATCCTTTTTTATAATACTGGCGGGCTTTTCATAATCTAAAAGATCAGTCAAGTCCTATTCTCTTAAGGCCTCCATGATTGGGGAAGATGCCTAGAATGATGAATGGTAATTAATTTTCCATAAAGAAGTATACACAACTTCGAGGTATAAAGCCAATAATCAAATACAATATACTCTTAGTCGGGTTCCTCTTGTCAATGATTGTATTACCTCTTCCCGTTTGTCTACTATTGTACTTACGGCATCCAAATGAACACCTTTCACTTTGTAACCTTGTTGCACACGCCTCTCCAACACACAAAAGCTAAGGCATATAGACATTGTGTGCCGCTTGGCGCCAGGGCATACGAATTATCCATATAGGACTTCATATACGAGAAACATTACTTTATGGTATGTGCATAGGTGAGTGCACATGCATATTTAAAGCAATTGTAGAAGCTAGAATAATCTAAAAATAATTAATATTTAAATAACGAAGGTAGAACCTTTAGCGGAGTTGAATGTGGAAAAGAAGTCATGTAGCTGACTCAAAAGTTTTGGATAGAGGATCAGTGGTCTTGTTCTTGTGGTAATAATTAAATAACTATGTTGCAAGTTGTCTGCCTGCCAATTATTTAAACGATTTTGTACCTATGCTTTAAACATGCATGCACACCGCAAAGACATACCTATTATCGTGAGACTAGCTCACCTTATAAATTATGACAAACATATAGTGATATTAAACAGATGGAAAGTAGTAATTGTTTTGTACGCTCCCTTTTTACTTCCTTTCCTCTTTTTCTTTTTCCTTTTTTGCACTATGTCTATATTTCTTCGTCTATTGAAACCTAAGAAAGTGTGTATACAATGCGTGTACATGCAGTTAAAATGACTGGAAACATGGAATTTGTATTCTCTCATATAATAATTTTATTAATAGTCGAGAGATGGTAGAAGGAAAACTATTCAGTTTGTATTTGGGGAAATGAGATGGAAGTAGTTTCCCAAAAAGGTACAAAAGTTTATAGAATTTCACTTAAAGTTCAGTGTCTTCCAAAAATAATTTAATATAGAATATCACTTAGGGGGTGTTGGTCCCGAATCATCCGAAAATGCAATTCCGGAAACTGAAAATTCATGTCAGTTCCAAGTTATTTAAAATTGGAATTTCCTTAGTAGTGTTGGTTGAAACTAGGATTTTAGAATTCATCATTCAACTTATAGTACAAAAATGAGAACCAATCAATTTCAAAATCATCATGTATCACTAGGTATGCTTTGAAGGTATCTCGAGGAACCATGCCTTGGGAACAATTGATATTCATCATTATTTAAACATGCATAAGGATTTTTAAGTTAAGGAATGCCAACCTATGGTAGAACTCCAAAATGTTTTGTTAGTCCCATTTGTTCTGTATTCATTTGGACAGTGCGTCCTTTTCTTGACACGATAACCAGACAAAATTATGCACTTGGAAACATATCAAGAAATATGTTGAGCAGTTGCTGTGTAACTCATTGGGATAAATCCTAATTAATAAATATAAAGTTATGTGCCTTTTGTCACGTCATCTAAGTATCAAAATAAGGATTGAAGACACTGAGACATGACTCAGTTATAATCTTATTCAGTTCTTTGGAGCTTTATTGTAGATTTATTTAACTATTTGGTCTTTTTTTTATGTAACCCTTTGTTATCGGCCTTTTCAGGATGTTAATATGAAGATTTTATCATTTTCACAGCAAGGGCCTCGAGCTATTTGTATTTTATCTGCTAATGGTATCATTTCAAATGTTACACTCCGTCAACCTGATTCTTCTGGTGGTACATTAACATATGAGGTTTGTATATGCATATTTCTTGAAGGTCAATCTTGTGCCGTTGCCAAGGTTTTAGGCAACTGATATATGCATGCATGAGCTTTTTTCCCTATGGTGATTAGCTGGCCAAGTTACATTGAAATGGCTTGTAAAGTAGGGTTTTTATTATCGACCTAATCTGCCATGTTCTACTGATCTGTATTCAAATATGAAATCTGTATTAAGTTGTTACTTTACTATCAAATTTTAGCCATGCCTCGCATAATTTACTGAATTGTGGTTTCATGGCATATTAGATACTTATAGGAAATTGATTTATTTAAGAAAGACGAATCTGGTTTATTTCTTTGAGTCAACTCGTTTTTTGCTTTGCAATGATAATCATTTTTTTGGGCTGAATTTGAGATGGTAATGAATTATGAGGGTTTATGGGAAGCTAGGTTTTTCTGTTAAGTTTGAACTTAACTTTTGGCCTAGAGCTTATTGGGCTGGAAGCCTGGAAATAGATTCATCATACCTATGTTGGCTATGATGTGATAAGCTAGCGGGTGATGAGTTTAGAAGGCAAGATGTGTATATGCACATGTACACAAAATTATCACGAATCTTGAACCATATCTTTGGTTGAATGATTATTTGTTCTAAACTAAAGGGGAGCATTTATCCTTTCTCACCCTTGATGTGAAGGTGTCTCGTATTTAAAGAAAACTGTGCATCACAAAGAGGAACCGACGTCCACCTCCAAAAAATAGACGTCAGTCAAAAGAAGATACAGAAACCCAGATGGACTACAGACGTCTACCTATAAAGAATATACATCAGTCAAAAGTAGATACGGAAACCCAGATGAACTACAGACGTCAGTCTGCAAAGAATAGACGTCTGCTTGCAATCTGGACAGAAGCATGTTAAAGCATAAGATCTCGGCATGCATGGCTACTGACGTCTGTGCGGACGTAGTACTGACGTCTGGTCGGCGATAACTGCGAATTTAAGTTCGATATTTATCTCGAAAATCAGGTTTTTTGGTGACAATTTTGTAATTTCTGAGATTTTATTATAATTAAGATTGTGTAGGATATAAATAGGATCTTGAGGTTATTATTTAGGGTACATGGTTTTTGATCATAAGGTTAAAGGGAGCCGTCGCTCCTTAAGTGATTAAGGTCATCATATAAGGAGAATTTGTAGAAGGAGATGGATCTCGTTGGAGATCATTAGGAGAGAGTGTAATAATTCTCTATAAGATTTTTTTTATTCTCAAGTTCTAATAAAGCTTCTTCCCATTACCCCTTAAATCTTTTTGTTATTTTTATTGCGGTTTGCATCCAGTTTTCTTTTGTTATTTCGTCTATAAGGTTTTCCATGCGTTTCCGATCGGTCTGACGGCAGCAACAATTGGTATCAGAGCTACGTTTCATATTTTTGCGACTTAAGTTTACGGTAGGTGACGACGCTTGTATCCGCTCTCTATTTTCTTAGATCGTAATTATATTGATAATGGTTCGTAAGGATCCGAGGGAAAGATATTTTTTTGGAATCAAGGATTACAAATAACAAAGTAAATAACACAAAGTTTGAAGTTGAGAAATTTAATAGGAAACATAACTTCTCTATGTGGCAGAAAAGGGTGAAGGCACTTCTGGTGAAGGAAGGGTTGTTTAAGGTACTTGGCAATACCGACATGACAAATGCTGCGTGGGCAGAATAGAACAGAAGACACAATGCACGATAAAACTTTTTTTGGCGATTAACGTGATGTCTAACATTATGAAGGAAACTTCTGTGACAAATTTGTGGTTGAAGCTGGAGAGCTTGTACATGATAAAGTCGTCAAACAAGCTATATTTGAAAAAGCAACTATATGGTTCACGCATGGAGGAAGGGACTTCTATTCACGACCACCTAAACAGTTTCAACAAGATGGTGAGCGATCTTTTATGCTTTGAAGTCAAATTAGAGAAAGAGGACCACACACTATTGCTCTTATCTTCACTTCCAAATTCGTATGAACATTTGGTGACACCGATCCTTTATGGGAAGGAGACTATCGAGTTGGAGGAGATTACAGCGATTCTTTTGAACAACGAGATCATGAAGAAATCAAATCCATCGGAGGAGTCATCGGGGTTGTTCGCCGGTGAAAAGGGAAGATCGAAGAATAAAAATGGAGGCAAGAGCATAAGGGGAAATCCAAATCATTTGGGCAAGAAAGCGGACCGTGCTTTTTTTGCAAACAGTCAGGGCATTTAAAGAAGCAATACCAAAAGTATAAACAGTGGTTGGAGAAGAAAGATAAAATTGCAAATTCAAAGGGTTTAGATCAAGCCAGTGTTTCGACTGAAGCAGAAGAAGATCCATGTGACATACTAGCAGTACATAAGGGGTGGCAATTTCTGATACTTGGATCCTTGATTTCTGATGTTCATACCACATGTGTCCGAAGGAGTTGTTCGACACCTATAAAGAGTTCAATGGCAGCCGTGTTCTCATGGGGAACAATATGGCGTGCAAGGCCATTGGCATAGGGAACATCAAAGTCCGCATGTTTGATAGGATGATACGAACGCTTGTGAACGTGCGACATATTTCAGAACTAAAGAACATGATTTTTCTTGGAGCATTAGATGCGGTAGGATGTAAATTCATTGGTCAAGATGGAGTATTAAAGGCTGTCAGGAGTGCCCTAGTGGTTATGAAGGGACAACGACTAAAGAATTTATATCGTTTGGACGGCAGCACAGTGATTGGTGGTGCGGCTGTAGATATGGATAAACAGGTGGAGGATACCATAAATCTGTGGCATATGCGGCTTATCTACATGGGTGAGGGGGTTTCGTGAGTTATACAGAAGGGAGTTGCTGGAAGGTGTTATCTCGTGCTGGTTAGATTTCTGCAAATTTTGTACGATTGGGAAGCAACATAAGATCGGCTTCAGGCAAGCCGTGCACAAGACTGAAAGACTCCTCGATTACATTCACTAAGACATATGTGGGCCATCACCGGTTGCATCAAAGGGAGGTATTATGTATTATGTCATTTTCATTGATGATTTCTCACGGAAGGATGGGTCTGTTTCCTCAAACACAAATCAGATGTGTTTGCCGTATTTAAGGAGGGAAAAGCAGCCGTGGAGAAGCAAAAGGGGCGACCGGTGAAGTATTTGCGGACAAATAATGGAGGTGAATACATTTCGAAAGAGTTTACGGACTTTTGTAAAGATTAGGGTATACAGCGGCAATGGACTGTTTCAGGATATCCAGAATAGAATGGGGGTAGCAGAGCGCATGAACATGACACTACTAGAGAGAGTCAGAAGTATGCGGTTTGCAATCCGGACTTTTGGAGGACTTCTGGGTAAAGGCGGTCATGCGTGCAATTTTGTCAACATGTCTGCATCAACGACCATAAATCTTCAGATCCTAGAAGTATGGAGAGGAGAGCCGGTCAGTTACGATTCATTACGGGTGTTTGGGTGCCCTGCTTATTAGCTCGTGAATCGGATGGATAGAACCAACTTGGAATCAAAATCTAAAAGTTGTGTTTTCTTCGGATTCAAACCTGGTGTTGGGCTATAAGTTATGACATCTCGAAAACAAAAAGGGCGTTCAAATGTGATCTTCGATGAGGATTCCATATTGAAAGATGTGGCTGGAGATAATAAGGAGGTAGGTGGAGCATTAATGGACAATGATTCAGTGGAGGTGGAGTTATCTGGCGCTCATAAAATTACGGACACCGAAGCACAATTACAGCCTATTGATGCGGAGGTGGATAGGCAGATTTCGGAGACAGAAAGTGAAAACCAACCCCAATAGGACCCACTGACAATGGCATTAAGGCAATCAGTACGTACTCATAAGGCACCAGTCAGATACGGTTTTGAAGATATGATTGCATTTGCTCTAGTCATCGAAAGTGGAGATCCTAACTCTTATTAGAAGGTCATTGGGCAAGAGCATAGTGATCGATGAATTGTGGCGATGACGTAGGATAGTCATTTCGATAGAATAGTATGTGGAGATTGACAGAGCCACCGGAAGACAAAAGGGCTATTGGCTGTAAGTGGGTATATAGAAAAAAGAAAATGAGCAATACAAGGTATGTTTAGTTGCGAAGGGTTTTGCTTAAGAGGGGGTTGACTACAATGGGATTTTCTCGCCGGTAGTCAAGCATATGTCTATTCGAGTGTTAGCAACGATAGCTATTTAAGATTTTGAATTAGAGCAAATGGACATGAAAACGACATTTCTGCATGGGGAGTTGGAAGAGACGATCTTCATGAAGCAGCCTGAAGGATTTATAGAGCCCGGTAAGAAGGACATGTATGTGAACTCAAGCGGTCTTTATATGGGTTGAAGTAGTCTCCCAGGCAGTGGTACAAACGCTTTTATTTGTTCATGAGGAAGACCAGTTACTCTTGATGTGAGTATGACGGCTGCGTATACTCGAAGCGGCTTAAGGATGGGTCGTCGATATATCTATTCTTATATGTCGATGACATATTGATTGCGGCTAAGAGTATGGCGAAAATAAAGGTGCTCAGAGCTTCATTTAGCACAGAATTTGACATGAAGAATTTAGGTGAAGTGAAAGATTCTTAGGATGTAAATTATTCGAGACAGGAAGGCTGGAAAGTCGTGGCTATCCCAAGTCAGATATATAGATGACTCTTGATCGGTGAGTATCCCTATCGCCAGTCATTTCAAATTATCTTCCAAAGAGTGTCCGAAATTAGCGGAGAAGGAAAAAATGTCTTCAGTACCATATGCAAGTACGGTGAGATCGTTGATGTATGCTATGGTATGCACACGTCCAGACATCTTATTCGGTAAGTCTGGCTAGCCGGGTACCTGTTAAATCCAGGAAAGCTTCATTGGGAAGCTGTAAAGTGGATACTTCGGTATCTAAAAGGAATTAAAGATTTCGGTTTATTCTTTCACAAGAATAAATCAAGCCAGGTGCAAGGATATGTAGATACAGATTACGCCGGGGACTTGGATTAGATGAGATTTCTTACAGGCTATGTATATACAATTGCAGAATCTCCTGTCAGTTGGAAGTCAACACTTTAGGATACTGTGACACTCTCAACAACGGAGGCAGAATACATGGCGGCAGTGGAAGCACCTAAGGAAGCTTTGTGGTTAAAGGGCCTAGTTGGCGAGTTCGGGTTTGATAAGGGTCTGGTTCCTTTGTTTTGCGACAGTCAAAGCGCCATTCACTTGGCGAAGAATCAAGTATACCACAGTCGAACTAAGCATATCGATGTGCGGTATCACAAGATAAGAGAGTGGACCGAAAAGGAGATCGACTTGATAAAGATCGATACATAGGTGAATTCGGTGGACATGCTAACGAAAGTCATTTCTGCAGAGAAGTTCAAGTCTGCATTGGTTTCTATTCAAGTACTCAAATGTGAGGAAGGCCGATCTCGGTAGGAGGATCGCAGACCATTTTCTCAGTTCTGGTTAAAACCGGTGACAATATCAGTTTCGCAATTCTGAAGAAAAATTGTGCCAGCAGGGGAAAACGGGAGAAAAACTAAAGCAACTCTAAAGGGATACAAGACGTAGGGCAACATATTTTCAAGGTGGTTATAAGAAAATACGAGCTTAGATGGAGATTGTTGTGAAGGTGTCTCGTATTTAAAGAAGACTGCGCATCAGAAGGAGGGACCGACGTCTCCCTGCAAAGAATAGTCAGTCAAAAGAAGGTACAGAAACCCAGATGAATTACAGATGTCAGGTACTGATGTCAATACAGACGCTTGCCTTCAAAGAATAGACGTCTGCCTGCAATATGGACAATCTGGACAAAAGTATATTAAAGTATCATACGTCAGTACTCACGTCTGGTTAGCGATAGCTATAATAGGATCTTAGGGTTATTATTTAGGGTACATGGTTTTTTATCATAAGGTTAAAGGGAGTTGTCGCTCCATAAGGGATCAAGATCGTCGTATAAGGAGAATTTGTAGGAGGAGAGGGATCTCGTTGGAGATCATAAGGAGAGGGTGTAATAATTCTCTGTAAAGTTTCTTCTTCTCAAGTTTTAATAAAGGTTCTCCCCGTTTACCCCCTAAATCTTTTTGTTATTTTTATTGCGGTTTGCATCCAGTTTTCTTTTGTTATTTCGTCTATAAAGTTGTTCGCTGCGTTGCCTATCGGTCTGACGGCGGCAACAACCCACTCATGCGTAAATGCTGATGCACATCAAATGAACAGAGAAAAGAAACATTTGTTTTCACTGATAAGGTTGCTTGAATTGCATGGTTGGCTGCCAAAAGTCATCCTAAGTTTTCGGTGAAACAGTAATCCAACATAGTTCATTCTCTCTTCCTCAGTTCTTTATTCTAGGATTTCTAGTTTGCTTACTGTCATGTGTATAACAAAGCATAAGGGCAAGTTTCTTTCGAAGCATCTGAACTTTTCTCTTGTTATGAAACACGTTTTTAGAAAGCAAACAGAACAAGATATGATTTTTCTATGATTTTATGGATGACCTACGATATCGTTAACTAAGTTTTAAAAAAAAATTCCCATACAATTATAATAAACACCATTATCACCTTTATATTTTTCTATACAAACATTTTTACCACCTGTACAATTCCATCACATGTCAGAAAAGGTTTGCTTGCTGTTTAGCCATGATTTTTTTTTAGAAATTACTGTAATGTTTTTTTTGGTTATAGTAACCCCTTTGAACCTTGGTTTTAAGTGATTTTTTCACTAAAAATGAGCTTACTGTGATAAGAAAATTCAAGGAGGTTAACCGAAAAATGCTCATTATTAAAGGAGTTTGGTGAAATTTAGCCAAAAAAACTAATGGCTATAAATAGCTTCCCCCATCCAATATAGTGTATTCTTCCTTCTCTTTCACTTAGGGTATAAAATTCACATGCGTATTTGCAGGGGCGATTTGAACTACTTTCATTATCTGGATCATATACGCCAAATGAGAATGGAGGGACAAGGAGCAGATCTGGTGGAATGAGTGTCTCATTGGCGAGCCCTGATGGTCGTGTTGTGGGAGGAGGTGTAGCTGGGGGTTTAGTTGCTGCAAGTCCTGTGCAGGTAATGCTGTCAGTTGTCACCCTTTTATTTTTTTTCTTTCCTCTTTTGTACAGTTCATGTTAAATGCCTTTCCCTCTTTTATTCTCGTAGAATATTTTGCTGCTTGATCGTTTAAAAAATGGAAGTAGAAACCCGCAGCTTAAGTTTCACCTCCAATAAGTGAATTGAAAAGCGCAACAATTTATCAATTTTAATAAATATAAATTAAATAAAAAAATAATCATAAAAACTTTAACGTTAATTTTTAAAAATAGGAAACTTTTTAAGAATAGTAAATAATATAAGCCGTACCAGCAAGTAACACAATAAATTATCATCCATGGGTTCACATCCATACTTCATCACTATAGCATTATACTTGTTCTAAAGCAATCAGCTCGTCAAGTGCCCGAAAAGACAAACAATGGCAAAAATAAGCTGCAGCTGACAATGGTCATATACAAGCTTATCTTAGTTGAATAAATGACCGTGACACAATAGAAACCTTACAATTGTTATCAAGAATAATACATATGAATGGGTTGTTTATTTTGAATGCTTCGAAGAGTTAATATAGTAGAGACAGATATTTTTAATTGAAAAATTTAATTGAGAGTTGTGTTTTGTGAGTTCTAGACGTAGATGAGATGTGTAGATGAGATGTGGCCTTGACAAGATTCTGTGGTTCCATATGCTGTGGAATGAGGTATCAAAGTCGACAAGAATAATTCAATCAAAGTCAAAATATGAAAATTGAAAATGGATTTACGAGGTTTAGGGAGTAGGGCTTCAAAGTAGATGGAAAAGGATTATATATAATATATTTAAATCCTTGTGTTATAAAAGATCAAGAGTTTGCCAGGTATTTTGCTTAACCTACTATCCAGTCCAATATGAGAACCCTATTAGAACCTTCACAAATAGCGTAAGCTACGCTACATCTATGTAAATATAGCATCAGCTATTTGTATTAAAAAAAAAGTGTAAGCTATCTTGTGTTTCAGCTATTTTGTTAAGCTGCGTACAAAACAGGTCAGGCTATACACAGCGCAAAATAGCGAGTTATACGGTTTGCTAGTTTTGACAATGCTAAGAATACTGGGGTGATTAATTAGCAGGTAGCAAGAATCTTGACGATTTTGAGCCATGAATATTACAAATTCTTGCTTTCCACTGTCGATCTTCTCAAACCATTTGGATATCTCAAAATACTTTAGCAATCAAGACGGAGATAGCAATGTGCTCAAGGCTGCTCCGTCTTGGGGCTTGTCCAGTGGTAGAGCTAGAGTTTGTCATTTAAGGCAATTTTTTTTCAAATGGTAATTCATGAAGAACAGAAAGAACCCCCAAAGTTGAGTCGTCTTTAATCTAGCACTTCCTGTACCTTGAGTCGCTACCCAATTTATTTTCAATTTATTGTTACAATATAGTATTCCTATCCATTTATGACCATTAATAAAATATTTCTCTCGACACTCACCATGACCTTGGAGTTCTGGTAGAGTGCATGGTATGTGAGCGACCCATGTTCATATCCCACCATATGCACATTTAAAATAGATTTAAAGAAGCACCGTTGCACACAAGTCTAGATTTTGGCCTACAGAAAAGGGTTCGCATTCTTAAAAGGGGTGTTCTAGAATATTAAAGTATTTTCCTCACTCTTCACCATAACTTTAGAGTTTTGGTGCAGATGGAAGGACGGATTGACCCATCCTAGATCTACCCTCAGTTTCAACAAAATTAGGCACTCTAATTGCTGTCGTCATCACTCTTGGACATAAGGAAAAGAGAGATTATTATACCAATACGTGAGATGAAACAATGATATATATCATGCACACATCAAACCTGCCCTGCTTGGATTTAAAATTGCTTTTATCGAATTTATTACTTACCCACAACCCCCCCATGACTTCGTATTACAAAGACTAAATTACACTAAACTACCTAAACTATGATCGTTTTTCCATCTACTCCATGACTTCGTATTAAAAGTTTTCCTTAAAATTGTTTTTTGTTACGATAAACTCTTTTAAAATACTACGTTCAAATGTTATTTTAGTCGAAAAAGAACGCCATTAGAAACTTTACAATGAACACCAAAGTTTAAGTGAGTTTACTGAAAAAACACCCATTGTTTTAGTCTAGAGTAAGTTAGCCTATTACTAGTTACCAAGCTGAACAGTACCTCAACAAGATCTAAAAAATCCACCTCATTTTTCACCCTCGCATTTGTTTTTATTATAGGTTGTGGTGGGCAGCTTTCTGCCAAGTTACCAGCTAGAGCAGAAGACGAAGAAGCCAAGATACGAGACTACAGCACCAATCTCTATGCCAAGATACGAGACAACACCAACCTCTACGCCTGCAGTTACAATCCCAATGTTTAGCCCTGAGATTGAGACCAACTATGGAAATAATGCTCTAGGGCAGCAGAGTTCAACTCCAAAGCCAAACCTAACGACCTCTTCATCTTTCAGAGGAGACAACTGGTCAGCTTCTGTGAACTCGATCTCTGAACCGAGAAATTCCAATACGGATATTAACATGTCCTTGCCTGGATAACTCGTCAATATTGCCTCTCTAACTAGTTGTTTGTAACTTTTTATTCGGTTCTTTTTTAATTTTTTTCAATGTACTGTGAGGTTCTAGGTTTTGTGAGTTTATTGACTACTCATGCTTTTTCGCTTTAGTCGATTGTTTGTGGTATTTGTATTTGTAACACTACTTTTATTCGGTCATGAAAGTTTTTCGAAGAATTATAAACTTATGTGATTCTTATTGTTTATATTTGGATTTATGTGGAGGTGTTTGTTAATCTATATGTAATGCTTTGAAACATTTTGGGTGAAAGAACAGCCTTGGTGAGGTCACTATTTGGGATATTGATGAGATCTTGTGTCGTTTCATGTCACATGAATCTTATGTGTTATACTTATACTAGCATTTTGTACCTGCACAGCGATGTCATCGTCTCAAAAAAAAATTCTTGAGCCCATTTATAAATATAAAATGTGAGCCCATGTATAAATTGGTTTAAAATTATTTTGGATGTTAATAAATGAATAAAATGGTCATTTTAGTAACTTGAATCTCTAGAAAATAGTATAATATGTTATTTACATATTTAAGTAAAAGAAGGTAGAATTTGAAAAATGATAAGATTAAAATAAATTCTGGAAAGTTCATTTTTTTCTTAAATTTGAGTAGAATGTAGATTGAATTTGGAATTCGGAATTCAAACTAATTTGTACAAAGTTCTTTTTTTGTCTCAAGTTCTATAAATTTCCTTTTTTCTTTGTTTTTAAAAAAATGAAGAAGTTTAATTATTTTTTTCTTTTCCTTTGATGATGTGAAGGGGTTAAAGATTTGTTTTTTTTAAACATAATCATTAATTATTTTTGTTACTTTATATGATGATGTGAATGTGAATGGAGGAATTTTCTCTTTTTTTTTGTTTTTTTTAAAAGAGAGGATGGCTTCTCACCAAGTCCATTTGCATTATATAGTAGTATAAATTATTCAATTTTATAGTAGAGTATCTTTACAGTAATAATGCAAAGCTGTTATATTTTTTTTGTTGGTTTTTGGATATGATAGATCTTAAGATTTACTGGAGCACATAGATTTTGAATTTAAATCTAAATCAAGACATCCCATGCGGAAAGTTTTGTTGAAAATGAATTGTTGTAGAATGTTAGAAATTGGTTTTAATTTATTTTCTTTTTAATCTCTCCTTTTAATATGCCGGATATTGTCATTATTTGAAAGAAAGAGAAGAGAAGAGAAGAAAAACTACCTTATATTCATATTCGAAACATAGTTAGAATTTAGTGAAACTGGGCCTTAAGTCAAATTTCAAATGTAAAGAAATATTGGCTACATTTTCTTTTGTATATGGCTTTCAAAATATTTTAATCAGCAAGACATTTATTATATATACATGAACTGATTAGAAATGAACTGATTAGAAATGTATAATTGTTTACCTATTTGTCCACATGAATAGTAGATGAGTAGCGCATGCAAATTAACTAGCATGGTATAATGTTATCGCAGTGCTAAGAAAACCTTGCAGCTTTCTCCATAACGCAAAAGTTTAGGTGGATTCAACCAAACATTTTGTTGTGGATGATATTAATAAGATAAAAATAAGGAAGAAAATAGTATATGCATAAAGAATTTATGTAATTCAAAAAAATATTAAAAAACAAATAATGTTGAGAGTGGGATTTGAACCCACGCCCTTTCGGACCAGAACCTTAATCTGGCGCCTTAGACCAACTCGGCCATCTCAACATTTATATATGATATTTTTTATTTACTTCCTTTATGTTCTAACATTAGAGAAAGTTATAGAAAGAAAAAGGTGTACATTTTATACATGTCGGGGGAATTGAACATGAGTTTTTCTGATACCGTTTGAAATGTCCTTCCATTGCACCAAAACTCCGAAATTATAATGAGGCCGCAGGTCATAAGGCCTGGGCTTTTATGCAGCGGCATTTTCTTTTTAATAATCCAGATTTAAATACGAATCCCGTGAGATTCGAACCTGGTTGCTTAAATTTTATCTTAGTGTGCCTTCCACTGCGGATCCGGAGGCTCTGCTATTATCCCTCCCTGCTATCAAGATCAGCAGCCAGGAATTTTTTAATCTTAAAATCAACGGTCACGATCGCTGCAAAACAGTGTAAACATGGGACATTTGGTGTTGGTGTTTTTCACATGCTTTGCACGTGTAATGTGCGGTCAAGATACTCCCAGAGCATCAAAATAGGAGGGAAAAAATAGCAGAGGTTCCAAATCCTTCCATCGCACCACAACTCTGAAGACAGGAGTTGAAAGAGTATATTTTATATTCTAACACTTGCTCTTCCTCAAACCCCAACTCTCCCCTCCTCCATTCTCACTCTTCCAAAAAAAGGACAAATTTTATATTAAATCATATTAAAATAATACCTTTTAAAACAAACCATTTTCAAAACATATTACAAAGATATGCCACTTTCTGCTTCGTCAGCGCCAACTCAGCGCTGGCGCTAGCGTCAATAATTTTTTTAAAGGGGCGCAGTTTCAAACTGCGTCCATTATAAATGTATGAGGCACACTTTCAAACTGGGCCCATTACAATTGTACTAGGCGTAAAATTGCGCCCATTACATTTGTAAGGGATGCGGTTTTTGAAGTGCTTTCATCAATGGGCGCACTTTGAAAGTGCGCCCATATATTTAAGTGAAAAACAAGGGGGTGCATTTTGAAAGCGCGTCCTATTCCCCTACTTAAATAAATACAATCTATTTACTTTCCTCATTCTTTACTATTCTATCTCTCATCTCTCTCGTTCGCTCACTCTCTTTCTGCTCTCCTCCTCTCTCTCGCTCTCTCTGCTCTCCTCCTCTTTCTCACTCTATGCTCTCCATTTCTCTCGCTCTTCCTCCCGACCCCCCAGACCTCTCTTCCTTTTTGGCGATCTCTCCCTCTCTCGTCTCTCCCTCTTTGTCTCTCTCTCATCTCTTTGTCTCACTCATGCTTTCTCGATCCCTCCTCTCTATGTCATCTCTCGATCTCACATTCTCTTGCTCATGCAGGTTTAGGTGGAAATTCACTGGCGGCCTTCATGCTCGCTATCATCATCACCACCGTGAGCTTCTAGAAGGCTGGCTAAATCCTAATTTTATTTAAAAATAATTCATTAAAATATTTGGTTAAAATTTCATATTGAGAAAGCAATTCGACCAAATTGGGTACATATTAGGGGGTTTCCCCGATTTTACATGTGACGGATCAATGAGTAGGATACAAGTTCTTGCAACTTGTTACATGCTAGAAATATGGATTTTATTATAATTTTATATAATTAGATGAGTATAAATGTGAAAATAAATAAGTAGGTTGTTTGATGAGAAATCTTAAAACATGCGTCAATTTTCCTGGCAGGTGGAAAAATGACGGATTGTAACAACTCCAATTTTAGTGTACAAAAATTTGTTTTAAAATTAATCTATACTTGGGGTATTTGCATTTCCTGTGAATACCATAAATATTTGTTTTGCTTTTTAATAGCAAGAAAGACCTTGTAGCTTATTGGTAATATCTTGCATTGCTGAACCAACCCACCAGAGTTCAAATCCCATACCCCACATTATTTTTTTAATATTGTTTTATTTTAATATTTTTAGAATTTCAAGAGTCTACACGTGCTAAACCTGTAAAATCCCACTACACATGTAAAACTAAATAGCCCAGGGGGTATATGAAACGACGAGGAAACCAAAGCACCCCCGACTCGGCCGGCGACTCGGCCGACTCGGCCCGCCGCCGCTGGCCGGACTCGGCCGAACCGCCGAGTCGTCAACAGAGAATGTGTGGATTTTGGTCTCCCCTGTACACATGCACACTTAATTTCCCTGGATCAGTAACAGATCCCCTTTAAAACCCTAATTACTCCATTTTAATACATTTTATTACATTTTTTCTTTACACCATTTCACCTATCCTAAACTCTAGCCTTACCCTATAAATACAACTCCTAAACACACCCCCTCACTCCAAAATTCTGATAAAAAAACTCTCAAGAAAATCCCTAGAAGTTTAGTGTGCAATTGAAGTTAGCAAAAGGCGAAAGGTTCGGCGAAATTCCGACGACAATCCTAGAAGCTCCCGGCGACGAAACGACGCACCGACGCCTCCTACCGTTCCCTCTTCATCTTCTCTAATCTGAAAACCCATAAGTCCCATCTCGCTCTTCTCTATTCTTTTCTAAAAACACTTATTTCTAAATACCGACAGAATCGGAGTTAATCCGATGTCTGATTCAGTTCTTCCTAAAAATCTCACTTTTTCTTAAAAACAATCATACTAAACCATTACATGTTGACTATTAAACATTAACAAGTCGTATCGAACAAATTCTATATCAAAAAGATTTCCATTTCAATTGTTATCGTACTTTTTTGCTAAAATACCATGTAGTTTAATTCCGACATTTAAAACATCAAAACCTTGCTATACTTTTAAGTAGATCACGAGGTAATGACCTACCTCCCCACACACTCATATGAAATATAGCACAATACCTTTCGGGAACATAGAATACAGGAAAACGAATCTTACATATTAATACCCTTAACTATTAAAACCGTTTTCTACAAGATACGTATTTAATACAAATCTTTGCAAAGCGCCGCTATAACCCATTTGGGGAACCCGTTCGGGATGGTACAGATTATCGCACATCCTTGAGCTTAGTAGTGCGAGATGCAGACCTCCGCAAGGAGCATTCGGTCTCGAGAGATTTAAAATACGAATATCTTAAGAAAATGAGATTTCTAGAAATATATATATATATATATATATATATTAAAATTATTTTTATATAAATATAAATATATATATATATATATATATATATGTATCATTAAAATATCTATTTTGTGATAATATAAATATTCCAACTTTTTCTAAAATCACAAGGAACACTTACATTAAATACCATGAATTCCATACAAGTTCAATATTACACTTAAATACCATGTATTATGAAAAATATGTTTATTCACTAGAAATATCACAAATATAAAATCTACAACTATGAAAACTCTAAAGACTATAAATAAATACTTAGGGTGTATTTTGAAAAGTATATAAATTATTTTTACATAAAACCCCCTCAAGTTCTATAAATTACCTTAAGGATCCTAGTAAATATATGTTTAAGCGGAACCGGTCTCTTGAGGCTCAGGGAGCCGGAGATATGGGTGCTTGCCTATCTAAGATAGACAACTTAACAACGGTGTTATCAACACGGTAATCGTCTTTGAAAAAGACACAAATCCTGTCGCCCATGTGCAGCGGTTACCGATAACAACAAAACAATCAAGACTTCAATTTCTTTTCAAATTGTTTTGACTCAGATCGAGTCTTATTAATAATCCGACTTGAATATGATTCAAGTACAATCTACAATCTACAATTCAACATGAATCTTTGAATCCATTTATTCAATATATTCAATCTATATTGACTGAACCGAACTATGTATATAATTCCATTTACACGATTCTCCGGTTATATCCATTTACTGATATCATGGTTTCGGTAAGTCATCCATCTATACAAGACAATACAGTTTACAATACAACACAAACAATACAATACAATACTTCGCAGGGTTTAAGAGGTAGATTGGTATGGAAGGTGTTAGAAGTGGCACGAGACTGCAAGATTAAGACACATAATCTATATTCCGTTGCTGTTGTACCGTGGCATAACGGTTCCTTGTACTTCCGTTTGCTCTAGTCTCTGGCATATAGAGACTCCTCTCGTATACACTGGTATCCTTCTATACCAAGCTACAAACAACAGCGTTAGCCGTATAATACAACTTTAAAAGCTACCTTCTCTTTCTGTCTATTCTATTTTTCCACTTATCTTTGGGACTTACCGAGCGATTGTTCGCTGACGACATTCCTTCTCTTTCTTCTTTGGAATGTTGTCAGCTGATCTGGACACTCAGGAGATCGAGCCTACAAATGAGGACTTGGATCAACTTGCCTATGACCCATAGCTCTAGCTTCATTGTACACTTTTTATTTCAGTACTTTTCATTTTCTGTTATGCCACTGTTTAGGCATTGCTTTCATTCAGTTGTATTTACTTTTCCATGTATTGTAAAAAGAATGTGAATAAATAAAGTTGCTATTTTATAATATCTTGTCTCTTGTGTATTTATATTTATATTGCTTAGATACGCTTAGCGTATTTACTTCATAGTAAATACGTAGCGGCCTCGTCGTGTCCCCTTCGCTGTACACCGGGAAGCGGGGCGTGATACGGATAATTACATTCATCTAGTTTGCTATTTCGGTGACCAATTATCGATTGGAAAAAATAATATTTCTGAATATGTCGGAGGAAAAACTAAGATAACTAGAATCAAGAAGTCTAGCACATATAATGAGCTGTGCCAAGTAGTGTACAAAGCTACCAAATTCAATCCGTTAAAGTTCAATATCTCCTTAATATGCAAATGGCTGACGGAGTATGAATATACCACCATTGAAGTATCTGATGACGAGAACACACAATTCATGCTTGCATTGGAATCGAAATCGATCGAGCTATTTGTGAAGAAGGAGATATTGACGTTCTCTCAACCGTCTGAACCTCATTCTGAAGTGCCTGATTTTTCTTTTCGAGCATCCGAGCATTACCCGTAAGGAGAAATGACACGCATGCTCAATATGAATACTGATTCTACCGGCTTTATATCTCCCACCAATGATGAACAATATAGAGATTAAAGTTACGTAGGTGAAGACAAATCAAGCGGGGCGCTAGTGAATCGGCAGTTTACGAAATAAGTATTACCTTGCATAGCTTTATACCGCATGTACATTTAACGGAACACTATTTATTGAGAGTGGACATATACTATAGTTACTAAGTATTCATAAATTTGTATGCAGTTTTTATGCACCGCAGGTCGGTTATAATTACATGTCACTGCCAAATTTCGGTTTTAATTGCATGCAAACGCCAAGCTACGACTTCAATATTCTGCCCTAAAATACCGAGCACATGCAGTCATACAATATGGAATACAATATGGGATGGACACCGTTTGCAGACGATAGATCAGGATTTCGTCGGTATGAAGCCGGAACATCAAGTACCGTGCAAGTCCCTAATATTGGTTCCGCACATCCAACCGATATACCTTCTGCAGATCCAGCGCTGTTGGGATATAATAGAGATGAAAATGATGATGATGATGATTCTAGTGATGAGAACGAGATTCAAGCACAAGATAGCATGCAAATTGCACATGTCCTTGACGATGAGAATGATAGGTAGTGGATTACAAATTCATGTGTTAATAATGACTTCGTTGCGTTTGAAGATCCACTTGCCGATAACATGACACAGATGCTCACATGTTATCTACAACAGTAATAGAGAATGTTAACTTTCGTGCTGATAGGCTTTCGGCAGTCGATATTAAAAGTGGTTTGAAGGTCGACGATTTGTTCGAGAATAAAGAGAAGTTAATTCAGACAGTCAGCGTTTGGTCAATTAAATACGGAGTTTCTTTTAAACCAATCAAGACCACCACGACCAGGTGCACCGTTGTTTGTAAAACAGATGCGAGCTGCTCGTGGGGTCTTCAGGCATATATCTCGAAGAAATCACCGACGAGACATTGGTAGATAAAGAAGTATGTGGGTAATCATACTTGTGTCAATCATGTAGTGAATTCAAATTATAAATATGCCACTTCTACATTCATATGTAGCAAGCTATTGCCTTTTGTGAAAGCGGATGTCGATTTAACCCCCAAAACAATTCAAGTGTTTATAAAAGATATATTATTTATTGAAATAAATTATATGAAGGCATAGAATGCGTTGAACATGGTATTGTCTAAAATATACGGATATTGAAAAGATTCGTATGAACATTTGCCACGATGCCTTGCTGCCATCAAACCTACTGATCCCGGGACTGTCTTCAAGATAACCGAGGTTTCAATGTCAGAAAGAATGAGATATTTTACCGGTGCATTTTAGGCATTTAGACCGACCATTGATGGTTTCGCTTATTGTCCTCCCGTTCTCAGTATTGATGGGACACACTTATGCGGCAAATACAAAGAGAGTTTGATCATTGCTACCAGTGCTGATGCAAATGATGGTCTTTATCCTTTGGAATATGCTGTAGTTGGAGGTGAAACCACTGAAAATTTGGAGTGGTTCATTGCTTGCATTCATCTCTACATTCCATCCATGCGGAGAAGACACGTTACTTTCATATCTGACTGGATGAAAGGGATTCCGACTGCACTAAGAAAATCATGGCCGGAACCTCATAGTTATCATTATTGTATGCGATATATCAGAGCCAACTTCTCAACTGTTCGATTTAGTGATAAAACCTTGCAAAGTTTGTTCTTTCAAATTGCATATGCACCAGATGACTTAACATATACAAAACTGAGAGAGAAACTTAAATGTATATGTCCAAGAGCAGATACTTAGATTGAAAGTAGTCTTAAAAATAAAGAAAAAAGACGGGCCCTTTCGAAAGATGGTGGTAGACAATTTTGCATGATGAATACGAATGCTTCAGAAAGCTTTAACAGGGTCTTAAAAAGATCTCGATCTTTTCCTATTCAGACCTTAGTAGGACGGACTTTTTACAGGGCGAACAAATACTTCTTTGCATGACGTTAAAAGGGACAAGAGTGGACGACAAAGTTATATCCCAAGTTCGAACAATTAATAACAAAAAGGGCTACTGATGTTAGATATGCTTGGATCATGTGGTTCTGCCAGTCCGAATGGCAGGTGACTGACAAAGATGGAAAAAATTACGGCGTAGTCATCGATGGTAGGAACTGCAATTGTACGTGCAATACACTTAAGTTGTAAAAGATACCTTGTTCATATGTAATTTCAGAATGCACACGAGAAGAGGGTGGGGGGAACATTGCACATCACGATCTTGCTTCGAAGTGGGCTTTTATCTCTAAATACAAAACTGCATATGCCCCGTTGTTCCATTCTGTACTCGACAGCCGATATTGGGAGGCGTACAACGGTCCAATGATATTACCACCTATCGGTAGGAGACAGGTAGGACGACCACGTTCTATTCGTATCAAAAGTGTTATGGATGATTCATGAGAAGGAAATATGGAAAATAGATGTAGTATCTGCAACGAGTATGGTCATAACAAGGCACGAATCAAAAATACTCCAGCACCACGTCGCCATTGGTAGTCACTGCCTATACTTTGAAACACACACACGTTCAAACACAAAAAAACATACATATTCACACACATACACAGACACACATATGTTCTTTGTTATACATGCTCATTTTTTCAAAGATAATATAACTCAACTTTTTCATTGTGCAGATATACTTATGGAGCCTGCATCTATAGATACGGGTGTTCTGTACTTACAGGCTGACCACAGGTCAGCCAATGCCGTAGTAGTACAGGTAAAACTTTATAATTTTATTTTCTCTAATTACATATGTTATTTATACGTTATTGATACAAGTTTTCTTTTTGTAATTGGCAGAGTGATCAGGTAATTACATGCATTGACCACTCAGTCCAGAGCATCAGGATCCCAGTTGGAGATGCCTATATGCAGGCTGAGCTGCAACGGGCAAACTTTCATTTTCTATCCAAATTAGAGTATATACGTCTGGATAGAGACTTGATTACGATTTTGGTAGATAGATGGAGACCAGAGACCTCCACATTTTATTTTAGAGTTGGAGAGATGACCATCAACCTTCAGGACGTCGCTGTGCTTCTTGGTCTGCCTATAGACGGAGATGTGGTTGCCGTGCAGTACAGCCACGATTGGTCAGATTTGTATCCCAGCTTGTTGAGTAAGATTCTGCTTGTTGGGCAGAGAAGAGATAGTAGCATTAACTTGAGTTGGCTGCGGGAGGCGTTTAGTGCTGAGCCTGCCATGGATGCTACCCCTGCGGCGATCGAGCAGTACGCACGAGCCTACATTTTATATCAGATGGGAGCTCGCTTGTTCCCGGATAGGAGCAAGAGCAGTGTTAGTCTTACCTGGCTGTCTCTTTTAGCTGATCTCGACAAGCGATCCACTTTATCGTGGGGGAGCGCAGTTCTGTCATTCTACTACAGCGAGATGAGAATGACTGCATTGATGAAGCAGAAGAGTTTTGGGGGCTGTTTGACGCTTCTTCGGGTATAAAATACTTAAAACCGCATTCTACTAATTTTGCGTAATTAAATTGATATTCAATATAAAACCGCTATCTATCATATTTTATTTCAGATATGGTCATGGACATATCTCTCTATTGGTCGGCCGACCATTACGACTCAGTTTGCTTTAGATGGCCAAAGGCCCATATGGTTGCTAATAAGTAACTGAACCTATGCGCATATTTTAAATTTCAAGTTTGTTTGGAATATTAACTTGTGTGTAATCTCCATGTAGGTGGAATGTGGACAGGTTATGGGATGTGACACCGGATTGCAGCCTCCGCTTCTATCACAACGAGTTCGATATCATGAAGGAGTCATCAGTTACGTGGACACCGTACACACCTGACCTGATGGGCACTATGCATCCATTATGCTTGGTAGGCACCGGCTTCTGGCATGCGCGGACACCGATCGTCTGCAACGATGTTATTCAGATGCACGTGCCAGACCGTGTACTTCGCCAGTTCGGCTTGAGGCAGCTTATACGAGGCGCGGTGGAGCGGACACTGCGTCAGGGTGGAGCGCTAGTTGAAGATGCTTGGCTTGTGGAGTATCATATTTGGGTGGGTCGGTGGTACGGCCGGATAAACCATATAGCCGATGAGATACGGCCAGGTATACCGATAGACCAGTATCTTGCCTAGTATTGGATCAATACCAGCAGATTTGTCATTATAGCCGCCCCTCCGCCTATCTCATATATGCCTCAAGGACCGATAGAATGAGATTTGGTAACTTTATATCAAACTTTTTTTAAACTATAATCTTATTTTTATGAAATTCATTATCTTATTTACCATCAATATAGGTCCAAAGCATCTACGCGTTAGAATATATAGCTGATGAGGGAATTAGTGGCACCAGGGACTTAGCAAGCTATTTTATGAACATCAAGTACATCAAGAGTGTGATGACAAGACACAGATTCACACGTCCATCAGCCGTGCTTGCACCAGCCGTGCCTGCACCACCCGTGCCTCCACCATCTGTCCATGCACCAGCCATTCCTGTACCACCCGTGCCTCCACCACCTGTGTCCGCACTAGTCATTCTTATCATATATGCACGAACAAGATTTAGATGGGCACAGCAGGAGCCGTCTCAACATCCCGATAAGTATGAGCATGGACCATCATAGCCAGAGCCGTCTCAGCCACCTACCACCTGATCAGTCGAAAATACTGCATATTTTAACCGGCAATTTCCTTGTCATCTGCATACATATAGGAGAGTACGGTATTCATAATTCACATATTAGCTAATTGGTCGCAAAATATCAAATTACATGTATTCGACCTTAAAACCGGAAATTCTAGGGAAATTAACTGCATTGCATTACATAGCATATTTTCTATATCTTGCAACCCCTATTTTGAAGTCTATGCAGGAAAAGAGATACTCGCTCGATCAATACATTGCTCGACCATTACAATTGCTCGTAAACTCATTGAAAGCAAATCTGGTATCAACATAGAAGGGCAACTTCAATTCTGAACATCAAAGAATAACCAATACAGAAGTACCAGACCACAGCAGAAATCCCAATGCCCAAAGCCACCAATGCGCGGCGGAAGGGCGGCCAAATCCTACCTCACGCGGCGGTTGCGCGGCGGATCCAGGGAGTCAGCTCCTCAAACTTCACCACAACTCCTGTGTTAGTACCTGCAGCTCAAAAATGCATACAAAAATCCAGAAGAGTCCAGATACTTCCACCAGATCATCAAGCTCCTAAACTAGCCTAGAACTTCTAGAACTTTCCTAAACCCTTGCTTAAACCCTAAGCTAAAGCCCAACAAACTTGTCAACAAACTTTGGGAGGGAAAGTCTAATTCAAACCTAAACCTAGTTCTATAAATAGGACCCTAGGCTCTCTCATTTCTCATCTTACAATATATGAAACCCTAGAGAGAAAAAGATTCAACATCTTAGATCTTCGCCATTCTCTCTTTCTCCATCTTCTTCTTCCTCAAGATTAGTGAGAAATCTTGTAGGAAACCCTAACCCTAAATCCATCCACAATTCAAGATCTTGAGTGCAAGCCAAGCAAGATTCCTTCAACCCTTTTATGAGCCGAGCCGATCTTCCATCGGGCAAGAGATCAAAAGTAGATCCACGATCCACGGAGTCGAGCGAAGCCGAGTCAACGATCGATTTTTCTTTCTTCTTGTAGATCTTGAAAGAATGTATTGACAATTGTTGATTAAATAAAAGGTGATATTTTCTCCATTCTTGTTTTCTTTAAAATTCCGCATCATGTTATCTTTACTATTCTTGAATATTGTCTATGTGGTGATGCGCGAGTAAAACTCCGCTCGTTAAGGAGTCGAGAAGATCTTTAGTATGATGATGTAGCAAATTTGTAATCAATTCTTGAATCCCACGAGATTGTAAACCCTAGCAAGTTCAAGAATCGACAACCCAATTCGATGCGATGCTTTCTTGATCAACATCGCTCGAGATTGGGGTGATCCGATCGATTCTTGAAATTGCTAGAGGCTAGAATATAAATGGTATCCTCGAAAGAGCAAGGGTTAAGAGATGAAACTTAATTTCATCAAGAAAACCCTAATTCTCGTCGATAACCATTGATCTAGCATCAATTCTTCGAAGGACAAGAATATGAAATATTGTAGACTACAACACATCTAAAGATCCTATCGATTCCTACGAGCCTTTCTATCATTCTTGATTGTCGTTTGGAAAATACCATTGAAACCGATTCTTGTTGTTTATAGTTCTTGATTCTTTAGAAAAGATTAGTGACACACGAATACAAATCAATCAATTGAATCGTGTTTTCTCTTATTGTTGATTAACATTTCATTTCAAACAAATAAAAAATACAAACGAATCTCGAGATCCCTGAGGACGATCCGCACTCATTCATTAACTTCAACTGACACCGTTGTTTGATTGCGGTCAAATATTTTTGGTTGTGATTTCTTTACTATTTGATTCGATAAACACATCCACGAAAATCAATTCAATCAAAATGGCGCCGTTGCCGGGGATCGCGCGTTAATTCGTTTACATTTTATAGTTTGAAGTGAAAGAATTATTACGTTTCATTTCTTGAAATCAAAATTCGTACAAACTCTTATACGTGTGTTGTGAATTGATTGCAAGGTGATCTGGAGCATTCTGTGCTGTGGAAAAATTATTTGGGATATACCAGAGAGCTGGAGATAGCAAAAGGAAGCAGCTGTTGAAATCTGGTACAGTGAACCCACTGTTGGACCGCGGAAGGGCGGCAGATACAAGCTTTGTGAGGCGGAAGCGCCGCAGTATTGGGTGATCTCTGTACCATCTTTCTTCAGGTGATTTCTCTCTCTCTCCCCTCTCCCTTTTTAGCTCCAACTAATCCTTTCTGCAGGATTCTTTGCAAATAATAGCTGCGCCGCAAAAGCAAATTAAAATTGTGCGTGATTTTGCTTTTCTTGGTTGTTTTGCATTGCTAATACGGAAAATTAAGGGGCACGGCCAAATCCAAATTAGGTGGGGATTTCATTACCCTTCCTAGGCCCCGAAAACCACCAAACTTGCATCCGCATTTACCCCCATTAACTAAAAGAAATCTAGAGATGACTCTAAGGACTGTCGCGCTCATTTAGGACAAGAGAGGGCCGTGGGTAATTCATTGCTTATCCGCGTTTTTCTGTGGTGCCTAAGGCGAGTGTGTCTAAGGCTAGTGGTTATTAATTAGGTCCACTGTAGTGGTGGTTCCTTCCCACTTACCTGGCACTCATCCGGCCACAGGGGGACAAAGAGGCAGTGAAGGATTGATCCCGCGACTTGTCTTTTGGCAGTTAGGAGCGGTCTAGAGCCGGACCTAGGTGACCATTAGATTCTAGGGTTTGTGTTGCTGCATTTGGTTGTAGCATCATTTTTTCAAAATCCGTCCCTTTTCAAAAGCAAACACCGCATTCATTTTACCCCTAATTATAAATTCACGCTGCCATTTGTACTAACCCTTTTTAGTACAAGATAGGCTGGACACGGGATTCTAGTGCCCGTTTAGTCCGCGTACCTTTTATCGACTCCGAAGTCGATAATTCTCCATTTACCTTTTCTTTACCTACTACCACACCCACACCGATGGATCCGAATCCATCAAACTTCTTTAACCCCAATCTGCCACCGTCCGTTGGTGCGCAGAATCCTCCACACATTTCTCTTCAGGAAAGATGTTATCCACTTAGAGGTCCTCTTTCGACCTGCTTATCCACACCACCAGCGAACGGGGATAACTTTGAAATAAAGCCCCAGTATATCAACCTTCTACCTAAGTATCACGGACTCGAGACCGAGGACGCTTACGTTTTCATTACCAAATTTGAAAACGTATGCGCTATGATGGGTACGTCTCAACTTTCTGTGGATGCGATGCGTCTACGACTTCTTCCTTTTACCTTGTGCGATATAGCCGAGAAGTGGCTATATAACACCACCGCACACTCCATCACAAATTGGGAAGAATTCGTCGCAGCATTCCTAAAGAAATTTTACCCAGTCCAAAGAACGGCTCGAATTCGTAGTGAATTGAACCAATTTGCCCAGCTCCCTACCGAACCATTTTCAAAGTACTTTGAACGTTTCAAGGATTTAATGGTTCAATGTCCTCATCACGGCATCCCGAGATGGGAGCTTTGCCGAATCATCTATGAGGGCAGTAACCCTAGCACGAAACAAAGCCTTGAAAATATGTGTCAGGGTACATTTATGACTAAAGACGATGGGGAAGCCTGGCGATACTTAGAAGAATTCGCTGAAAAATCACTAATTTGGGAGAGTGGAACCCAACCATTGAATAGGAGTGGCGTACACCAAGTAGATGTGTCCATAGGTGTTAGAGCAGAAATGGCAGCAATGCAAAAGAAGCTCGACGCTATGGAACACAAATTTGCAGCAGCCTCCCTAAACCCGGTGTCACTCCCCAAAACTATTTGTGGGTGCTGTTCTGATCCGTCACATTTAACGGAAGAATGTCCTTTAAACTCGGCGTTTCAAGGTCACGAGCATTCTAATGCCGCATTTCAACGACCTCGAAACGATCCATATTCTTCCACGTACAATCAGGGTTGGAGGAACCACCCGAATTTTGCTTGGAACCAAAATCAATCTCAAAACACGGTTCCAAACACAAATAACTTTCAAAGGGCTCTCCCTCCACCACAACAGCAACCCCTCCAACTCACTCAGCACCCCTACCAGTCACAAAATTTCCAAAACCAGGGCAACACTCATGCACAGTCTAATCCTATGCAGTCCTGTTCTGACGATTTCTCTCAATTTACTCAAACCATGAAATCACTTTTATCCAATTTCATGGAGGTTTCAACTGAGGTTAGATCTTCCGTCAGTGAAATAAAGAAAAACTCAGCGTCACAAGCTGAGAGTATTAGAACGATGGAAGCTGAAATCGCACGCCTCAAAGCTGAAATGAGTGCGAGAGAAAAAGGGAAACTTCCCTCTCAACCCCTACAGAATCCTGGGCATTACAATGTAAATGCCATTACCACGTTGAGATCGGGAAGAGTGCTGAATAATAATGTCGGGGAAGATATTGATAATACTGAAAATCATGTCAAAACCCCGGCTGAGACCTTTCCACATACACACACTTCTCCTTCTGATCCTTCTTCTTCTACCAAACCACCTTCGCACGAGCCTATTCTCCAGTTCCCTTTAGGCTCAACACCTTCACCCAACCCTTATAGTTCTCCACAGACGGTCCCCACACCTCTTTTGGGATCTCGTCTACCCCCCTTTCCTTCTCCTATGATGGACCCTGCGCTTATTGCGAAAGCACCTTACCCGAACCGGTTAAGGGCTAACAGAACAAGTCCTCATATGGAGAAAATTTTAGAAATGTTCAAACAGGTTAACATCAATATCCCTCTCCTAAATGCGATTCAACAAGTCCCCGCTTATGCGAAGATTCTAAAAGACTTGTGCACTAGGAAGAGGAAGACTCAAGTGCCGAAGAAGGTCTTTATGGCTAATAATATCAGCACTGCTTTTATTCCCCAGCTGCCAAAGAAACGAAAGGACCCAGGATGTCCTACAATATCGATTTCGATTGGGGGTAAAAACATAAATCGTGCTCTTTTAGACCTTGGCGCGAGTGTTAACCTGTTACCTTATTCTGTCTATGAGCATCTAGGAATTGGAGAGCTGAAACCTGCTCATTGCACTCTCCAGATGGCGGACCGATCTATCACCAAACCAAGGGGTGAATTAGAGGATGTGTTAATAAAGGTCGGGGAATTTGTTTTCCCTGTAGACTTCATTGTGCTTGACACACATCCTGTAGCAAACCCCCGGGGCCAAATTCCGGTGATTTTAGGTCGTCCTTTCCTTGCCACTTCCAACGCTGTTATAAACTGTAGAAATGGTTCAATGAATTTATCATTTGGAAATATGACCATTGAACTAAATATCTACAGAGTTGGGAGTCAGCCATCAGAACCTAGTGCTCATATTTTAGATGTGTGTTCTGTCCATGAGATCGCTCCTGATAGTTGTGGAGCCGAGGAACTTTGCCTTAATGATCTCGATGACATTAGCACATCTCTGCTTGATCTTACACTTGATCTTAGTGAGGACACTACACTTACACTTGAGTCCTGCACTTCTGACTTTTCTCCACCCGAGTCTGTATCTTTCACAGGCTCTGAGCTTCTTTGTAAATCCAAAAATCATTCTATGATCCTCCCTTCGATCATTTCTCCGCCTGAATTAGATCTCAAGGTCTTACCTTCTCACCTAAAATATGCATATCTTGGTGAGAACGAGACTTTACCGGTTATAATTTCCACTTCTCTTGCATCAGAGCAAGAGAACGCACTTTTATCGGTATTAAGATCTAATAAAGAGGCGTTTGGTTGGAGTATGGCGGACATCAAAGGGATCAGTCCCTTGATTGTTGAACATCATATACATGTGATGGATGATGCCAGACCGACCCGAGAACCACAGAGACGGTTAAATCCCGTCATGAAGGAAGCTGTCATGAAAGAGATCGTCAAATGCTTAGATAGTGGTATTATATACCCAATCTCCGATAGCCAGTGGGTAAGTCCTATACACGTCGTTCCTAAGAAATCCGGCATCACTGTGATCACAAATGAAGCGAATGAGTTGATTCAGACACGCGCCCAAACTGGGTGGCGTGTATGCATCGATTATAGAAAACTCAACGCTGCTACGAGGAAAGATCATTTTCCTCTACCATTTATTGATCAAATGCTGGAACGCTTAGCGGGACGACAATACTATTGTTTCATGGACGGTTACTCAGGCTATAATCAGGTCCCCATCGCCAAAAAGGATCAAGATAAAACCACTTTTACTTGTCCTTTTGGTACCTTTGCTTACAGTCGCATGCCCTTCGGGCTATGCAATGCTCCCGCTACCTTTCAGCGGTGTATGATGGGGATATTCTCTGATATGGTAGAGAATTTCCTGGAAATCTTTATGGACGACTTTTCGATTTTTGGAGACTCTTTTTCAGAATGCCTAGCGAATCTGGACGCTGTTCTTACTCGATGCAAAGAGAAGAACTTGACTTTGAACTGGGAAAAATGCCACTTTATGGTCCAAGAAGGAATAGTCCTTGGACATGTCATTTCACAGAAGGGCATTGAGGTTGACAGAGCTAAAGTAGATGTCATTCAAAACCTCCCTCATCCCAGAAGTGTCAAAGATATTCGCTCTTTCCTTGGCCATGCTGGATTTTATAGGAGATTCATAAAGGACTTTAGCAAAATTGCTAGACCTTTAACACTACTCCTGGCCAAGGATACGACCTTCCACTTTGACTCGGATTGCGAGACAGCTTTCGACTCACTTAAACACTCACTCACTTCAGCCCCCGTTTTATCATCACCAAATTGGGACTACCCTTTTGAGCTGATGTGTGACGCATCTGATTTTGCAGTAGGTGCTGTCCTTGGACAACACATTGAAAAGATGCCACATGTGATTTACTATGCTAGTAAGACCCTGAATGATGCGCAAATCAATTATACAACCACAGAGAAAGAACTATTGGCGGTTGTATTCGCATTAGAGAAATTCAGGCCTTACTTAATCGGCTCACCTATTGTTGTATATACTGACCATTCCGCTTTAAAACATTTGTTGGCGAAGAAAGATGCCAAAGGTCGACTAATACGTTGGATCCTTCTTTTACAAGAATTCGATCTTGTTATCAAAGATAAGAAAGGATGTGAAAACGTAGTAGCTGACCACCTTTCACGCATCGTTTCTTCCCCTGTGACCCTGCCGATCAATGACTCATTCCCTGACGAACAACTCTTGAGCGTATCCTCTGAACCATGGTTCAGGGATATTGTGAACTATCATGCCACGGGACTTATACCGAGCGATTGGTCAAAACAGGACAAATATCGTTTTCTTTCCCAAGTAAAACACTATTACTGGGACGAGCCTTATTTGTTTAAATATTGTCCTGATCAGATCATTCGCCGGTGCGTCCCAAATGAAGAGTTCAAGAGTATTCTTTCATTTTGTCATGATCAGGCCTGTGGGGGTCACTTTGGTCCAAGAAAAACAGCGGAAAAAGTTTTGCAATCTGGATTTTATTGGCCGACCTTATTCAAGGACGCATTTGAACATTGCAAAACCTGTACACAATGTCAGTATACGGGTAGAATATCCCAGAGGAATGAAATGCCTCAGCAGCCCATTCTGGTTGTTGAAATGTTTGATGTTTGGGGCATAGATTTTATGGGTCCTTTTCCCAACTCCTTTGGGAATCTGTACATATTGCTGGCGGTTGATTATGTCTCCAAGTGGGTAGAAGCCATTCCAAGTCGCACTAATGACAAGAAAGTTGTCATTAAGTTCTTGAAAGAGAATATCTTCTCGCGATTTGGACACCCACGCGCTATTATTAGCGATAATGGGACACACTTCTGCAACAGATCTTTCGAGACTCTGATGCGGAAATATTCAATCAACCACCGTCTTTCTACACCCTATCACCCCCAAACAAGCGGGCAGGCTGAGATCTCAAATAGACAAATCAAACTTATCCTGGAGAAAACTGTTGCTAAAAATAGAAAAGACTGGTCGACCAAATTGACGGATGCTCTTTGGGCATTCAGGACTGCATATAAGACCGACCTAGGAATGTCTCCATATAGGATAGTATTTGGAAAAGCATGTCATCTACCCGTTGAGATAGAACATAAAGCATTGTGGGCTATAAAGGAAATTAATTTTGATCTAAACCTTGCTTGCAACTTTCGGAAGCTGCAACTAAACGAGCTAAGCGAACTCCGCGATGAAGCTTATGATAATGCTGTAATCACAAAGAATAGGACTAAGGTTTTTCACGATAAAAACATTGTAAGGAAAACATTTTTACCTGGTCAACAAGTCCTTCTTTATGATTCACGATTACACCTTCATGCGGGTAAGCTCCGATCTCGTTGGAAGGGACCTTTTGTTGTGCGGTCTGTATACCCGCACGGGGCAGTAGATATTGAAAATGTTAAAAACGGCACTGTTTTCAAAGTAAATGGACATAGATTAAAGCCGTATTTTTCCACTGACCCCACGGAGGAGCTCTTGTTCTTACAAGAGCCAGTTTATTTTGATTAAAATTCCTCCGTCTCACTTTCATGTCCAGTATATCATTGCATCATATTTTGAATAAAGGTGAGTAAATAAAACAAGTTTGGGGGAAGTTCTTCACTTATATATTTGCCCCCACTAATAATTCCTCCCAGATTTACAGATTTTTGTAGGTATAACTGTCGGCAACAGTGAGGACACTGTTGAAAACAAGTTTGGGGGAGGTTTGTGCTTATTTTCGCATCATTTGCATATCATCTGCATAAGCACAAAACATTTCTTTTAAAAATCTATAAAAATTGAAAAACCCATAAAAATTTAAAAAATTTCAAATATAAAAATAATTTTAATATTTACACTTTTTGTATATAAATAAGATAATGAAAGTTTAGACAGTGAACAATTACATCCATGAGATTGGAAAAATTTTAGAAAACTAAGAAAATTAGAAGTTTTCTTATACGAACTAGTAATAAGTAGTTATGAGCCGTTGTCCCAAGGGTTAGTAAGATGAAAGACGTCACTAATCTGAGGATAAAAATAAGTCTGAAAAATAGTTTCTATTCTGGAAGCCAAACATTTTGAACGTTGCTACCCTGCTATTCGCACTTACACACGTCTTGAAGCCTGGGATAGTAGAGGATACCTTGAAATGCTCTTGTCTTAAGGCCAAAAGTATGAAAAAGAAAAATGTGTTTTAAAGTGGTGAGAAAAATGGACACTGGTTTTGTTATCACCAAGGGCAAGAAAAATATATAGCAAAAGGGTGCTTCTTCACCTAGTGCCCCAAGGTCAACTGGTCTGGGAGTCACTGCTATGCCTGAGGTGGTGCAAGATTAGGAAAATACACCAAGTTAGCATGCACATTAGTAATCGGTCGGTTAGTACCTCAAGAAGTATTAACGGTCGCATGAAAGTGTGTAAGCAATCTCGTTTGCCAAGAAGTACTGAGGCTGATGGGCAAGGGTATGATAGCTTGAATTGAATTCTCCGGGTGTAGGGATGTCTTTACACACACGCAGGGTGATATGATCGATGTTTGGAATAAAGATAGGAATGAAGAATAAGACGAGGTTTTATTGAGGGAGGACGTGATTTCTGACATCTTTTCATGACCATTAAGATAGGGCTCATGACAACCGAAAAGCTAGCTTAGTTGGAAACCCTAATTTTCAAGGCTTTTCTTTCACAATTCTTTTCTTTAAATGTAATATTCATGATCTTGCCTTTATTTTTGGATTTTGTGGGTGCAATCCGCTGAAAACCCTCAGGAGACAACACTCCTCCTACTAGGGACACCTAGAGGTTTAAAGGCTTGTTGCACGTGCTCAGTGCAATCGTGTTGCCTACGAAAGTGTGCTAGTTAGTTTTTTCTCTTTCTTTGTTTTCTCCTTCTCTTTTTAATAAAACATTCTCTCGAGACGATCGAAATTAAGTTTGGGGGTATTTGATCAGTCGAAAATACTGCATATTTTAACCGGCAATTTCCTTGTCATCTGCATACATATAGGAGAGTACGGTATTCATAATTCACATATTAGCTAATTGGTCGCAAAATATCAAATTACATGTATTCGACCTTAAAACCGGAAATTCTAGGGAAATTAACTGCATTGCATTACATAGCATATTTTCTATATCTTGCAACCCCTATTTTGAAGTCTATGCAGGAAAAGAGATACTCGCTCGATCAATACATTGCTCGACCATTACAATTGCTCGTAAACTCATTGAAAGCAAATCTGGTATCAACATAGAAGGGCAACTTCAATTCTGAACATCAAAGAATAACCAATACAGAAGTACCAGACCACAGCAGAAATCCCAATGCCCAAAGCCACCAATGCGCGGCGGAAGGGCGGCCAAATCCTACCTCACGCGGCGGTTGCGCGGCGGATCCAGGGAGTCAGCTCCTCAAACTTCACCACAACTCCTGTGTTAGTACCTGCAGCTCAAAAATGCATACAAAAATCCAGAAGAGTCCAGATACTTCCACCAGATCATCAAGCTCCTAAACTAGCCTAGAACTTCTAGAACTTTCCTAAACCCTTGCTTAAACCCTAAGCTAAAGCCCAACAAACTTGTCAACAAACTTTGGGAGGGAAAGTCTAATTCAAACCTAAACCTAGTTCTATAAATAGGACCCTAGGCTCTCTCATTTCTCATCTTACAATATATGAAACCCTAGAGAGAAAAAGATTCAACATCTTAGATCTTCGCCATTCTCTCTTTCTCCATCTTCTTCTTCCTCAAGATTAGTGAGAAATCTTGTAGGAAACCCTAACCCTAAATCCATCCACAATTCAAGATCTTGAGTGCAAGCCAAGCAAGATTCCTTCAACCCTTTTATGAGCCGAGCCGATCTTCCATCGGGCAAGAGATCAAAAGTAGATCCACGATCCACGGAGTCGAGCGAAGCCGAGTCAACGATCGATTTTTCTTTCTTCTTGTAGATCTTGAAAGAATGTATTGACAATTGTTGATTAAATAAAAGGTGATATTTTCTCCATTCTTGTTTTCTTTAAAATTCCGCATCATGTTATCTTTACTATTCTTGAATATTGTCTATGTGGTGATGCGCGAGTAAAACTCCGCTCGTTAAGGAGTCGAGAAGATCTTTAGTATGATGATGTAGCAAATTTGTAATCAATTCTTGAATCCCACGAGATTGTAAACCCTAGCAAGTTCAAGAATCGACAACCCAATTCGATGCGATGCTTTCTTGATCAACATCGCTCGAGATTGGGGTGATCCGATCGATTCTTGAAATTGCTAGAGGCTAGAATATAAATGGTATCCTCGAAAGAGCAAGGGTTAAGAGATGAAACTTAATTTCATCAAGAAAACCCTAATTCTCGTCGATAACCATTGATCTAGCATCAATTCTTCGAAGGACAAGAATATGAAATATTGTAGACTACAACACATCTAAAGATCCTATCGATTCCTACGAGCCTTTCTATCATTCTTGATTGTCGTTTGGAAAATACCATTGAAACCGATTCTTGTTGTTTATAGTTCTTGATTCTTTAGAAAAGATTAGTGACACACGAATACAAATCAATCAATTGAATCGTGTTTTCTCTTATTGTTGATTAACATTTCATTTCAAACAAATAAAAAATACAAACGAATCTCGAGATCCCTGAGGACGATCCGCACTCATTCATTAACTTCAACTGACACCGTTGTTTGATTGCGGTCAAATATTTTTGGTTGTGATTTCTTTACTATTTGATTCGATAAACACATCCACGAAAATCAATTCAATCACCACCGCCGAACCCGGACCGTCACAACCTTGACGTCCTATAGCGAAGAGGAGGACACCAGGGATGGTGCGAAGACTTTGTTAGATTGCACGGATTATTGTGTTGCGATGACTTCGTTATTTATTTTACATTGTTTATTATTTTCAACTTATTGGTCTTCATCGTTTGGACGTTGTATATTTTGCGTAGATTGTGTCTCCACCATTTAGGCGTTGAGTCTCCGCCATATGGGCATTGAGTTAGCTCCGTCTGTGGACGCTATTATTTTACTATCTTTGTACATGAATTTTATTCAAAATTTACGAAGGAGGTATTGTCCGATTTTCAAACATCAATTCTTTACAAAAAAATACACACTTTAATTCATTTTAATTCAAACGTTAATTCCCTCTCCAGAAAGCAGACCTATAATATGAAAGAAGTTGTAACAACCCTAAACTTTCTGTATAATTTTTTTCAAAAATACAGAAAGGGATACTTTTACGTGAGCACAAGTTATAAGTTTGATTTGCTTTTAAATAGCAAGAAGGAGCTTGTGGCTCATTGGTAATACCTTACACTGCTGAACCAAAGCACCAGAGTTCAAATCCCATCAGCCACATTATTTTTTATATTGATTTCTTTTAATCTTTTTAGAAGCCCAAGAGTCTACACGTGTGTTTCCTGATTTAAAATCAGAAAAGATTCTGGAAAAATCTGCAGAAGAGGGTCGCGTGCTTACACGTGACCAGCAGTCATGTGTTGACACGTGACACCTAAACGCATCATCCAAGCAAGTTCAGTCTCCTGACTAAATCGAAGAAAAGGGGTTTCAGAAAGGGTCACGTGCTCCCACGTGACCGAGGTCACGTGTCGGCACGTGACATTTAAATTCAAGCAGCAAAGGCACACATTGATTCGCTGATCAAATCAAGGAAAAAGCTTCAAAAGAGGTCACGTGCTCCCACGTGACCAGGGGTCACGTGTTGGCACGTGACGCTCAAGACAGCAAACTTGTTCTCCAGTTGAACCAAGGAAAGGGGCTCCCAACAGGGGTCACGTGTTCACACGTGACCAATGGTCACGTGTTAACACGTGATGGCTAAAACAGCAACCAGAAGACAGCGCAGAAAGAAAGAGGATTCTTCATTCCAAAGAGGGTCACGTGTCTACACGTGACCATGGGTCACGTGGTCACACGTGACCGGCTTTCAAAGCCCATTTTTGACGACAGAATTAAATTCCGAAGGAGAATTAAATCTTTCCAAAGGAAAGTGATTATCTGGGACCAATCAAATTAAAGATTCAGAAGTGATTAAATATCACCTATCTATAGGAAAATCTCGGGTTTGGAAAGATTTCCCCTTTAAATCTAACCAAAATAACAAAGGAGAATCTCTGGATTTAAAATCCAATGGTGAATAAAATTCACCTAATAATCCGAAGGTCCAAAACGCATGATGGACGCAAATCAAATCTCTCAGTGAAAGATTTACCAAAACTAATTTATTCGGCTGCTTCTCCTATAAATAGGAGCCAAGAGACACAAAAAAGAGATAGATAGGCAGAGGGAAGAAAAAGGAGAGAGCCTTGATACTTTGAAGGAACTTGGATCTTCTGCAAAAGAAAACCCTAGGTAAGAAAGGGAAGGCTTTCTGAAAGAAAGAGAATTTAATTCTCAAATCCAACTCTGATAGATAAAACAGAAGAACTTATTTCTTCTCTCTTTGATAGAGGATCTGCAAAGTGCACATCTCCCCTTTAGATTGAGAATTTAATTCTCAATGGGTTGAGATCCTGCCATGCAGATCCAAAACATAGAGAGGGAATGCAAACATGAGAATTTAATTCTCGCAGAACTATAGGAATTTAATTCCTTTAAGATAAAATTAGGGCTTGACCCTGTATCATGGGAATTTAATTCCTTCAGAACAAAGAGAAACAGGGTTTAACCCTAATTAAGAACATAGTTCTGTTGAAATAGCGGGAATTTAATTCCCTTAATCATAATTTAACAGAGAATGGGAGTTCAATTCCTTAAAAGCTTTTATTAGGGTTTAACCCTATTCAGTTCTTCACATATATGAGGAATTTAATTTCTACATAAAATTCAGAGTTCAACTCTATTCCAGAATATAAAAGGAAGTTGGAATTTAATTCCTCTGAAATTTAAAGCTCGAGGAATTTAATTCCTGAAAAAGGATTAACAGATCCTCTAAACAACATAGAGGCAGGGTCACGTGTCACCACGTGACCCCCCCCAAGAGTTCTACAGAAAGCCTCTTTGAAACAGTACCCCACGCGACCCACGTGACCTTCAGCAGAAGCTTTAGCATACAAGTACTCAATTACCCGTCACGTGAGGGCACGTGATACTCTGAAAAATGTGATAATCTCGGCAGAATCATTGAAGGGAAGGCACTCTCACGTGTTGCCACGTGACCTCTCTCGCCTTAGTGTTCAACACTAATCAAAAACTTTACTTGCAATGTTCAACACTGACTACCTTAGTGTTTAACACTAATTTGAGGGCTCCGTTGCCAGTGCTTGATACCAATCTGTTTTAGTGTTTAACACTAATTTGAAAGCCTTGTCGCTGGTGTTTAACACCAATTATCTTTTAGTGTTAAACACTAACTGGTCAACCTCATTCCCAGTGTTCAACACTGATTGCTCTGTAGTGTTTAAACACTAGGCTTTGGCCCGATTGGCTATATGGATAGAGGCAAAGCCTCTCCTTCAAGAGACCAACAGGAAGTCAATATTCCAGACCTGACTGGACTTAGCCCAAGCTGGCCATAAGTCCTCAATTCGTAATTAACTGGGCCAATGGGCTCATAACATAATTAATCAGTCTTGACCCAAATTGGGCCAGGGACTATTTAATCCATCCCGGTTCTAGGGTACATCTCTTCACTCCTTTGATACTTGGCATTGTAATCCCTCAATGTCTTCAAAGAGGTGACGGGTCCCGATGACCACTCATGATGTGGACTGTGGGGTCCTTAAACCCATGCTTATTGCAAAATTCCTGATTACGTGGAACGCGGATAACGTCACTCTTTGACCCCGTGGAAAACGTCCAGAGCGGATCCTGGTCCTCGCAGAGCACGGCAGTGAACCCGTGTGAAGCATCCAGAGCGGAGCCTAGTCCTCGCCTAACGCGGCAGTGAACCCGTGTGAAGCATCTAGTGCAAAATCCCTGGTTACGTGGAACGTGGATAACGTCACTCTTTGACCCCGCGGAAAACGCCCAGAGCGGAGCCTGGTCCTCGCCAAGCACGGCAGTGAACCCGTGTGAAGCATCCAGAGCACATACCGGACTGTGGAGTCCTTAAACCCATGGACTATGACGTCCTTAACCTTGACCGAGATGTCTTAAAACTAACAACGGACCGCAATGTCCTTAAACTACCCACGGACCGCAATGTCCTTAAACTACCCATGGACCGCAATGTCCTTAAACTAGAACAATAGAGCCCCTCCTATATGCTCTTTTGTCGGATCTAAACGGTCCCGTTTAAGTTGATCTTAGCCTCAAAGACGGCTAACGAATCCTTAAACCATCAAGCAGATTGGACTACGAATCCCCCCAATTAACTCTGGCTCGAGGGTACATCTCCGAACTCCTCTGACACCCGTCGTTGTAATCCTTCAACGTCGTCAGAGAGGTGACGGGTCCCGACGGCCACACACATACAATGGACCACTATGTCTCTAAAACTGGAACAATGGAGTCCAAACGCTCCTTTGTCAGGATCTAAATGATCCCGTTAAGTCGATCTTAGTCTCAAACTAGACTAACGTATCCTTAACAAATATTTGAGTTGATCTTAGCCTCAAGTATGGTTAACGTATCCTCAAACCAAACCCCCAAACCCAAATCTAAGATAACACGGATTTGGACTAGTCCACGCCCTACGGGCGACGACATAACTCGGTCTCCGTAAACGATCCACGGGCAATGAAACATAAAACAAAAACACACGACACGAAGTGACCATTTGGAGAAGGAGAAAGTTGTTACCGCGATGCGGTAGCGTAATTAACTGCAGGGGCTTGCGCCTGCAGGGAAGAGCGTCCCCACAATCAAAAACCCCTCGAACGAGGGGGAATCTGACGAAGTCTGCTACATCGGACGCATCCGTCTAAACCTCCGATACACGGCGCCATGGACCAACTTGGCATCTTCGGAGGGGCGGACGGATAGCACCAATTAGCATCTGCCCCGAGCCTCAGGCGAGACGGCCCAACGTCCCGCGTGTCCGTTCGGAGGGGAACAGATTCTGGCACGTCCGGTGGGACCTTTTCCTCTTTCCACTCCACACTTCGCGTGTAGTGATTCGCGAACCAATCGCGGTTCGCTAATAGTTGCCCTTGGGTTTCAAGATACTAAGAATTAGCGCCTTGCTTATTGCAGAAAGCAAAGGATCGATGGCTTCTACTTCTGCGAAATCCTCCAACTGCTCAAGCTGCAATTGCGACCAACGCTTTGCCTCGCCAGGAGGTGTAGCCTATGGACCCCAAGCCGCTTCGTTGTTCACAATGCCGGTGGACCAGGTGACTCAAGCCACTACCGGATTGTTCTTTGGGACTATACTCCCACCATCAAGCTTCGCGGCGCCGGTGCCGACAAAGGAAGCTCTCAAGAAGTCGGTCTTTGATCGTCTTACCCCTGCCGCGGCTCCTCTCAACGAGTCGCCCGATGTCAACGCCTCGGTCTTCTCTAGATTGGGCCAGAAATCCTGCGACCTCATCACGGGACCTATGATCTCAGAGAAGGCTGCTTCTAAGAAAGCGGCCGCTCTTGCCTCCGAAATCGCCAAGGCGGCTTCTCTGGCCAAAAAGTCGATCTTTACAAGATTGACGGCTTCAGCTCCTGCTCCTGCTACCCAAAGGACATCGGTCTTTGACAGGCTAACACCAACAGCGACCCCCCACCTACACAGGGGGCAACACGAAGCCATTCTCACCGCTGAACCAACGCCGTCCGCTCGACACGCTCGACGTCGCCATTGGCGCCGAGTAAGGAAGGCTGGGGGCAACTCCCCCTCTGGATTAACTCCACCAGCCCTGATGGCAGAAGTTAATGCTGCTATCCCAACTGAGAACAGCTTCGAAATGCTAAATAAGGTGAAAAGGAATTCCCCTACTGCAGTGCTAAAGAGGTCTCCCCCCTCATTAAGAAAGGTTGTGGAAATAGAATCAGAACAGCCCCGATCTCCTCAACGGCTGTCTTCCAAAATTTATAAGGTTTGGCGGCAGGCACGAGACTCGATCGTCGATCCAAACTTCTCCCGCCAGCACAAGAAGCTAAAAATCCAACCGGAGGCCGGTCATCAGGCTAAACCCCGAAAGGCTGTCTGGACGCCCACCTCAACGGCCCCCTCAACCTCCATGACTCATAAAAGGAGGAGGCCAGAAAAGATCCCTCACCATGCAACAACAGCTAAAAGCACTGAGCCCAAACGCCCTAAGTCTGGGGGCATGAGGGTGCACACTGTTTATATGGCTTTTGGAAAGGAGGAAAGCCGCACCTCTACGGGTCACCGACCGCTTACCCGATCCGTGACGAAAGCCCAGGAGCAACAACAAAAGCTTCAGGAAATGATGAATGCTATGGCCGCACTTACCGGGCCAAAAGAAAGCTCAGAAACGTCCGCAGACGCACGCCAGGAGGAGGAAACCGACGCTGAATTCCTTCGCCGGACACTGGAGAAAAAGGACAAAGAAGTTGCTGAACAAGCGGCCAACATACAACGTATGGGCCTTCTCTTCCAAGATATGATAGGAATGATGATCCAGCAGGACCTACCCGCCGAGGATCCTCCAATCGTTCTGGAAGACGACCGAGGAGAAACGTCAAACCCACCACTAGCCCTCTCAACGGCCAAGGAGGAGACAATCTCTAAAGCTGACTTGGCTGACTACATAGCCCAGCAAATCCGGGTCCATCATGCGACTGAGGCAGCTGGTCAAGTCGTGAAAACGGGACGGCCGTATCCAAGCTGGTACGACCAAATCAAATACCCGCAAGGCTATACGATACCAAAATTCCACGTGTACAAGGGGACCGGCAATCCCCATCAACATGTCGCCCAGTTCCGGGTCCTCTGTGGTAACACCGGCGGTGACGATAAACTGTTGCTTCGCCAGTTCGTGGGCAGCTTATCAGAAACAACGTTCGAATGGTATTCGTAACTCCCGAACGATTCTATCAAAACGTTCGCTGAAATGGAGTTGTTATTCACTCAGCGGTTCGCAAGTGCCAGCGAACGCACTCCAATAACTGCATTGATTAACGCCCGGGTAAAACCAGGCGAAACCTGGGTCCAGTATGCTATACGCTGGCGGAATTTGTGGTCGAGATGCGAGCAATGCATTGAGGAAGCACCCGCGGTGGGCATGTTCGTGGGAATCCTAGACCCCCACGCAACTATCTCCCAGTTCATGATGTTCTTTAAGCCAACCACATTCCAGGCTTTAATCGACAAGTTGGCTCAGATGGACCAGATGGGTCATAGACCACCTCCCCCGAAGTCGGAACCTCGGAATGACAAGGGTAAAGGAAGGGCAACCTTCGTCGCGAATGCCCAGCAGCAACCTAACGCCCCGAAAACGGCAGATCAACTGGAAGAAAGATGCCGGTATTATAATGAGAAGATGAAGCGTCCCTACTCGTTCCCACGAGACAAGACGAAACGGTTATTCGAGCTGGCAATACGCAACAGACTTATAAACCTACCAAATCCAAGGCGACCGCCACAACCCACCGAGGTGAATAACTCTAACTATTGCCCTTACCATCAAACGGTAAGCCATCCGATTGAAGATTGCTTCGTCTTCAAAGGATGGATTGAAGATCAATACCTCCAGGGGAAGTTTGTACTGTCCGAAAAGTGGAAGGTTAACCCGCCACAACCGCATACTCCTAAGAAAGCAGATACACCGGGGACAACCTGCTCCTTTATTGAAGAAGTCCCATGGGAGGTCGTGCTATCAACGAAAACCAAAAGAATGCTGAGAGACCTTCATGCGTGCCCTGCGATCGAATGGAAGGACCCTCTCGAACCTCAAATTATCGAAGGAATGTTGAAGTCCCGCGCAACTACGAAGACTTCTGATAAGGGCCCAAATACTCACACCCAATCATCAAAATCTTCAAAGAAAAAGAAGAAGAAATCCAAGAAGCCCGCGAAGCTTGGGGACGAGCACACGAATTTGCAGAGGCAAATCGATGCGCCGGAAGAATACAATCAAAAGGCGCGAACTCCTGTCACACTGCAAGAGTTTCTAAGCCACATCTTTCAAGAGAGAGATGATGGAGAGAGCTCGCTGGATGAATCCGAAGAGTATGTGGCGAGTTGCAACGTGATCTCCCACTCGTTTACCGATGGTGAGAAAACCCCTGGCCCTAAGAAGCTGGAGACGGAGCCCGAACCAGAGCATGCGCGGCTAACAAATGAAATGATCAATGCCTTTCTGGACGAAATTCGTCTAAAGAGTAAAGCGGATCAGGAGCGTGAGATGGCAGCGTCAGAGGGAACCAAAGGCGGGCAACTGAACGAAAGAGTTGAGCTACCCCTGCCAGAGCAAAAGGCATCCGAAGTAGACAAGAAGATATTCAAGACAAGGAAAAGGTTTGCCAAAGCCATGTCAATGGGAATGGAGCTACCACCCTCGGAAGGAAACACACACGATGGGGCGGAGAGACACCCTGATTATTGCGCATATCATCGGAAAATCTCACACCCCACAGAGGAGTGCGACGCCTTTAAGATATGGTGGCAAGGATATGTTGCTCGTCGGCAACATTTCAAGTGCATGAAACGCAAGAGCCGTCGGGAACGAAGAAACACTGTCGACAGGCGCAACAGAATTACTGGCAGCTGTGACATGGTTAGCGTCGGGGGGCCACAAGTTCTCACCTTTGGGAGCGATTCTGATGAAGAAATGACTCTGGGCCCTCTCTTTAAAGAATCCGTTTTAGGAAAAGAGGAGAAATCAGAAACCTGCGAGAGCATCCAGCTACGCAATCGCACACTCCCAGAAAAGAATCTCGGGCCCGTGAGCAGAAAAGATAAGGGAAAGGACAAGGTCACTGAAGATATCACTTTAGATGACCAAGTCATGAAAGAGCTAACTGTCAAAGACCCTCCCAAAAAGGGTAAGGTGGACTATAATATTCTCGCGCACTTAAGGAAGCTACCCTCTCAGCTTAGCATTCTTGATGCCCTCCTGTTATCAAAAGAAGCCGAGACTCACTAATTAAGGCGTTGCAAGAACCTGAACAATTCCAAGCCTTCCTCGCCACTGAAAGGATGAAGGATGAACTGGAAGAAGTGCATACGGCCGACATCACTTTCGGTGATGAAGACCTCCTTCTCGGGACGTGCGACCACAACCGCCCCCTATATGTCTCCGGATACTGCCATGACATCAAGATAGGCAAGATCCTGGTGGATAATGGATCCTCCGTCAATCTCCTTAATGTTCGAGTGTTGAAGGAAATCTGCATGAGTGTGCAACATCTCGCTCGTGACAAAATAACTATCTCCGGCTTCGATTCACAATCGTCACGGACTCTCGGATCTGTAATACTAACATTACGCTTCGGACTTCTCGTCACAGACATCAAATTTCATGTCATTGACGCCAAGACCTGCTACAACGCCTTGCTCGGTCGTCCTTGGCTACACGAATACAACATCGTCCCTTCTACACAACATCAGTGTATGAAGTACTTTAAGGATGGTTTCGAATATACCGTAACAGGAGAGTTAAACCCGTTTTCTGTGAATGAAGTCCGCAAGTACGAAGATGCGAAATACTTTTTGCCAGATTTCGAGGATACAGAAAGGTGTCGCAACCCGGAGAACAAAACCGTCGCCACCATCCCTGTTTTCGGGAGCGATACCGAAGAAGAGGAAGAGATAGTGTATGCAGGACCATCTCAACGCAACAACCTGGGGACGCCCGCCCCCATACTGGTCTTCGGGAGTGATTCGGAGGATGAAGTTAATGCCGTGTTCTCCAATCGGCTGTCAATACAAGCACCCCTTGGCGATGACCATAGTTTACAAATCACCATGGTACCGCGAGAATACTACAAGGATCTCGACACGCTTAAAGCTCACAATGTGCAGGACCTGCAAACGTTTTACGTCCCTCCCAGGCGAAGGGGTGAGAAGGTGATCCTATTCTACCGATCCTCAGAGTCGAAAGTAGAGAAAGAGATTTGGCATGGCGTGGATGCTACACTCGACAGGATCCAACCCATCCGTCTGCCCAGATACTATACAAATGGATTGAAGAAGCTATTGAAGCGTCAAGGAGTACCCTTAAAACAGACTGTTCGGCAGGCTCGGTTCTATAACAAGATTTGGGATGTCCCTGGGACTCAACGCAAATTGCCCAACGGGAAAATGGAAATACTCGGGCTTGGATACGCGAGAGCAGGAAAACGGGAACGGGTCCACAGTAGCTACGCCATATATACCTTTGATGAAGAAGAGGACGCCCTGTCAGGAGAGGCCAGCCCCTCATCAAAACCAGACCCTGCGATTGAGGCACCGAGTCCGTCATTTGAAGAACGAATGGGCAAGCCTATCAGGAAAGTGGGTCAGAAAGCCCGGAAAGACCACAACCGCGAAATGACCATCTACGAGAAGGCCAGGACGCAACGTCTATTTCAACAAGCTGCAAAAGACAAAGATGTTCATCCTTGTCAACCCGTCATACGAAAGGCCCGATGCGGAGACGGAAATAAGTCAAGGAGCGGAAAGAGGAGCCGACAACAACGACGCAGGATTAGAGGGCTACGGGTACTGCACAGCCCGGATTCGTCCCTCATGGAGAAGATGAGTCGAGCGTACTCCTTCCCCCGAGGCAAGACGGAGAGGTTACTCAAGCTCGCCTTAAAATATCAAATGATCGTGCTTCCAGAGTCTAGACACCCTGAGCAAGCTAACAAGGCTTCTCGTTTGAGCTATTGCTCTTATCACCAAGCCATAGGACATCCTACCGAAGACTGCTTCACCTTCAAGAACTGGGTCGAGGACCAGTACCAACAGGGCAGATTCGCTTTATCCGACGGCTGGAGGGTAACGCCGCCACAAAAGCATGAACCCAAGGCCGCAAGAGCAGAACCGGATCCGCCTCAGTCCCGGGAGCGGATTCGCACCTGTTATACGATTACGATATTAAAAGAAGAGCCCGAGAACATAGATGACCTTCCTCGGTGCTTTGAAAACAGCGATGATGAGGTGATCTCAGAATTTCCGCCAGCTCCAAAAGAACTGGAAGATGGTATACATACTACTGCAGATAACCTCAGGAAGATTGAGTTGGGATCGGCAGATGACCCGCGACCGACATTTGTCAGCGAGCTGCTCTCTGAAGAAAGGGTGGCCGCGTTAAAGAACGTGCTTCTACAGCATAAAGACTGTTTCGCGTGGAACTACTCCGAGATGCCAGGATTAGATCCGGAGATTGCTGTGCATAAATTAGCAATATCCCTAAATATCAAGCCAGTCAAGCACGCACCAAGAAGGATGCGACTCGAGCTGGAGATGAGCATCAACGCCGAAGTCAAGAAACTGATCGATTCTGGATTCATCCAAGAAGTCCAATATCCCGATTGGATCGCCAATATCGTCCCGGTAATGAAGAAGAATTGGACGGTACGCATATGCGTGGATTTTAGGGATCTCAATAAAGCCTGCCCAAAGGACAATTTCCCAGTACCAGTGACCGAGCTAATGATAGATAACACGTCCACTCACGAGGTTTTCTCCTTTATGGACGGCTCGTCAGGATACGATCAGATAAAGATGCATCCCGAAGACCAGAAGCACACCGCTTTTCGGACCCCTTTGGGTATATTCTGCTACAGGGTTATGCCCTTTGGTCTAAAGAACGCTGGCGCTACCTATCAAAGGGCTATGACAAAGATCTTCGACGACCTCATACATGACATTGTCGAGTGCTATATCGATGACCTCGTAGTAAAAAGCATGTCATACGAAGAGCATTTGAAGCATCTGGAGACTGTATTTCAACGCCTTCGGCAATATAATTTGAAGATGAATCCCCTCAAATGCGCGTTTGGAGTCTCCTCGGGTAAATTCCTGGGATTCATCATCCGACACCGAGGTATTGAAATAGATCCGTCAAAGATTAAAGCGATCATGGAAATGCCTCCGCCAAGAACCCTCAAACAGTTGCGGTCTCTCCAAGGGAAGCTCGCATACATCCGGCGGTTTATCGCCAATCTTTCAGGCAAGTGCCGTCCTTACAGCCACCTGATGAAGAAGGGAACTCCATTCGTTTGGGATCACAAATGCCAAGGTGCACTAGACGAGATCAAGCAGTACATGCAGAACCCTCCAGTGTTGGCCGCGCCGGTCAAGGGAAAACCCCTCATTCTTTATACAACCGCCCTCGAAGGTTCCTTGGGCGCATTATGGGCGCAAGAGAATGATCAGGGGAAAGAGAGAGCACTTTACTACTTAAGTCGAGTTCTACTGGGGGCAGAAAGCAACTACTCTCCCATTGAAAAACATTGCTTGGCCTTAATCTTCGCGGTGACAAAGCTCTGGCACTATGCGTTGGCGCATGAAGTCCGTCTTGTTTCAAAGGTGGATCCCCTTAAATACTTGATGTCAAAAGCCATATTGACAGGACGACTCGCTAAATGGGCCCTGCTCTTGATGGAGTTCTCGATAACGTATCAACCTCTCAAGGCAGTGAAAGGCCAGGCCATTGCCGATTTCCTCGCCGAGCACCCGATACCGGCCGATTCTCCTCTGAATTGTGATTTGCCGGACGAGCATGCATTTGATGCGATTAGCGGCGGAAGCACCCGATGGGAACTCTATTTCGATGGAGCGTCCTCCGTAAAGAAACAAAAACAAGGTATCCCAATGATCAAATCGGGGATAGGCCTCATCTTTGCAACTCCACAAGGAGGGATAATGCGCTTCGCCTTCTCCTTAGCAGAGCCGAGGACAGAGGCTGAATATGAAGCTCTGATAGCAGGCCTCGAAATCGCCATCGACATGGGAATTGAAGACCTCCTTATATACGGGGATTCTCAACTAGTTGTTAGTCAAGTAAATGGTGACTACCAAACGTGTAAGCCGGAGTTGGTAAAGTACGGCGAAAAGGTGCAACAACTGTTGGCCCAGATTCCCTCCTATATTTTAGAGAACATACCGCGCGCGGAGAACAGCAAAGCAGACGCGTTGGCCAAACATGCTAAAGAACTGGCTGACGAGAACCTCGATGATGTCAGAATCGTGGTACAAAGCCGTCGAGTGCTCACCCCGGCAGAAATACCTCCGGAATTATATAAAGAGGGAGCGACTGAGCAGACGACCTTACAAATAAAGGACCAAGAGAAGGCCGAGGACTAGAGGGAAGTCTTCATAGACTACTTTAAGTCCCGCCGAATGCCCAAAGAAGCGTCCTCAAGACATCAGCTCATGAAACGAGCTCTATCTTTCGCTCTCGTCAACGATACTCTATACAAGAGATCGTTTGATTCTCTATGGCTAAGATGCTTAGGACCTGACGAAGCGGAAAGAGTCATTCAGGAAGTTCATGACGGACTTTGCGGTTCTCACCAAGCAGGCCCAAAGATGAAGTTAAAAATTAAACGGATGGGTTACTACTGGCCCACGATGATCCAGGACTGCCTCGAGTATGCGAAGCAATGCCACTCGTGCCAGATTCATGGAGACTTTATCCACCAACATCCAAATCCACTACACCCAACGGTGGCCAGCTGGCCATTCGAAATATGGGGGACTGACATAGTCGGCCCCATTGAGCCGGCATCATCTCGGGGACATCGTTTTATCCTGGCGACAACTGATTACTTCTCCAAATGGGCAGAAGCAGTACCGCTGAGGGAAGTGAAGACGGAGAATATCCTCCATTTCTTCAAGACGCACGTCATCTATCGGTTTGGAACCCCACGGCGGATTATCTCCGATAACAGGCCAGCCTACAGAAGCCATAAGATTAGCCGCTTCGCACAGCAGCACAACATAGATTGGAGGTATTCTTCAGTTTACAACCCACGGGCTAACGGTCTGACCGAGGCCTTCAATAAGACCTTGACGAAGATCATAAAAAAGACCGTTTCCCAGAATAAGAGAGACTGGCACGAGAGGCTGCAAGAAGCCCTTTGGGCCTATCGAACTACATTCAAGACGGCCACGAACACAACGCCGTACGTGTTGGTATTTGGGACGGAAGCAGTACTCCCCCTCGAGATAGAGTTACCCTCTCTACGAGTGACGGTCCACCACGAGCTGACCGACGAAGAAAATGCTCACCTTCGGCTTGAGGAGCTTGATGCCCTCGACGAAACCCGGCTCATAGCGCAACAACATCTAGAAGCTTACAAAGCGAAGATGACGCGCTCGTACGAAAGATTGACCAGGCCGAGGACATTCCGCCAAGGCGAACTCGTGTTAGTGGTCAAAAGACCTATGATCCCCAATCGTGCCAAGCGGGGGAAATTTGAGCCAAACTACGAAGGCCCTTACATCATAGACAAGGTCTACCAGGGTGGAGCCTATCTACTCATGGACATGCACGGCGAAAGGCCTTTCAGGCCCATAAACGGCCGCTTCTTAAAGAAATACTATGCTTAATGAGCCACAGCCTGGGCCAATGATAGATGACGACGACTATGTCCGCTCGCTATCTTCCTAGGCTTAGACTTTACAAGCAGTAGCTGGCCTTCCCATATCGACGGACCGAAACGTCCTTAAACTATCAACAGACCGAAACGTCTTTAAACTAACGACGGACCGAAACGTCCTTAAACTATCAACAGACCGAAACGTCTTTAAACTAACGACGGACCGAAACGTCCTTAAACTATCAACAGATCGAAACGTCTTTAAACTAACGATGGACCGAAACGTCTTTAAACTAACGCCGGACTGAAACGTCCTTAAACTAACGACGGACCGAAATGTCGTTAAACTAACGACGGACCAAAACGTCCCTGAACTACTACCGCAGCATCCTCAGGCTGACGAGATAGAAAAAAAAGAAAAAAAAGTATATAAATTAAAAAGAGGTATGTCCATAAGCAAAATGGGCACGGATGAAAACCCGAGAGGGCTCCGTGAATAAAAACAGCGGGACTACTGGCGAGTGTTTGTGAAAACCCGAAAGGGCGCAACCTCGTTAAAAAAGACACTTATAGGGTCCTCTCGACCTTGTAAGGAGAAACCACCTGCGTGATGTAAGTCCATATTGCGACCCCCGGTTCTTACGGGGAGGCGGAAACGGTATAAAAACAAATTTTTATCGCAAGAGGCAACATGGACTAAACAAGGTCGGGATCGTTGTCTAAACAAAAACTAGCAAACTTGTTAAAGAGTTTAGCTACTCGGATAAAGATGGTTATACCTAAACTTGAACTCCTTCGTCTTCAAACTTCGTAGAGGTTGATGGTTCTCTTCTTGTCGCCTTCTTCCGTCGAAGATGGATCCACCTCGAAGGCTCGACCTTTGGGCTCTTTCTCGAACTTGGAGTGAACTAGAATCTCCAGCTTGCTAAACCCTTGATCCTAGAGTGAGTAGAGATTGATTAAGGAGTGCTTTTCTTTTAAAAGAGAATGATTCTCAACACATGAGAAGGTTTCTCTTTTCTAGAGGAAGAAGAAGATGAAGATGAAGAGAGAGAATGGTTATGATAGAATGAGCCTCTCTTTTTCCTTTTGCAACCATATCAAAAGAAAAAAGAATAATCAAATAATAATAATAATAATCAAAATGAAAAAGGTTTGATGGAAAGTTTAGGAATGACTAATATCATTACAAACATTAAATGAAAAAGCAAGAATGAAAAAGCATCTTGCATTTGTAATGATGGTGGTCAAATGTTCAACCATGGTCAACAAGTCAACCATGGTCAACAAGTCAACAAAAACTAACCATGACACAATTTCATTTTATTATATATTATTAAATGATGTAATACAAATCCATTAGGGTTTGGAAAAAGACAACTGTCAACTGTGCATACGCACCCGTTCCGAAACCCTAATGAAAAGCCCTCTTCCTCTTCCTCAAATAACTGTGCATACACACCTGCATTCTTGTTCCGAGGAACATGAATACTGAGAGATAAAAGCAACCCCAAAACATATACCGGCCTCTGACTCAAACCAGAGCCAGCCAGTAATATCCGTCCGGACTCCAAACGTGCACAAGTGCGCGGATGAGAACGAACCCTGTCGCAAAACCATGCGACCTCTACTCTGTTTTGCCCATAGGTGAATACCCTCTGTGTGGGACTCTAAAGACTCGACACTACGCTGGCAGTGGGTTTAACCACAGACCGCAAGCGGCACTAGCTGTGCGTAACGGTCCCCAGGTAGATGTCGACAAGAAGGCTGACGAGGTGAAACCCCATCGGTACTCCTACTGAGTCTGTATGTGACAGTCTCCGTACAGTCCGGTCTGTTCGTCTGATACATCGCATGGCGGGCCTAAGGGGCGGTAAACGTCAGTCCCCCAATAGCGGTACAAGTCGTGCCGGAGCGAAGCCCAAAACACCCTGAGATAACACTGGAAACCTACCAGTATATCTCGTTTGCCCTGGCCAGGGACTACTCGTGTAATGGCTCTCCTAGACACAGCGCGATGTCAACCCCCAATACCGGGAGAGACGAATCCTGTCTAACCGTCACTGCCTCCAAGTGCTTCGGGACTGCACCCAACCACCACCTGTTTGCACGACTCCTTTGAGCCGTGGTAGGGTAGTGATCAAAGTGCAGTGGGAACACACTCGAGGCGAAGTGCCAGTATCAAGTCAGCGGACTAAGCTGTACTCATGTCACCTGGGAACTGATGACTGACGATAGGTATAATACCAACCTGTCAGTTCCCGACGAGTCCTGTCCAGTGTACTCGTAACCCAACGAGCACCCGTATACTATCTCCAGTACGACGTACTGATGGCTGTGGGACAGACCATCTCCCACACTGGGATGAGAAGCGCATACGCTAGTCTACTCCGGAGTATCGATGCCCTGTCTCGATAGTCCTGCGACTAGGGACCTGTATAAGGATGTGCTTATAGATTACCCAGCCCCCACTAGTGTGACTGCCATCACAACGCTGGTAATCAAGCAAAAGATCCTAAGGGCTCCACTAATGCGTATAAGTGATATAGTAAAATAAACACAAGTACACATTGAAGTAGAGACAAACCAAGTAGCATACTACTATTTTGAGCAAGATTGTATATACAAGGTGAATATCCCAAGCATCCATTAAGTAATATACAAACTAGTATGATACAGTAATGGCCTCTAGGGCATATACACTAACACGTGAGATCCTTACGACTCACAAAGGAGCAACACACTTAGAGATCCTCACGATTCCTAAGGAGAAAATACACCTACGAGATCCTCACGACTCGTAAGGAGAACTCTCTCATGGGACCCTCACGGCTCATGAGACTTAAAAGTCTTAAGTTACAGAAACCTAAACCTGTTCTTAAGCAAATCCTCCACAACCCTCGATATTGCCCTACAAGCGGCTCATACTGACCCTTGTATACAATCCACGGACGCGAATAAACGTTTCCCTAACAAAGTCCCACACGTGACTGGGGATATATCCATATGGTGAACAACCCTTGTAAGTCCTCTCGACTTATAAGGATAAAATCCTCTTTGTAAGATCCTTACGACTTACAAGAGAACATGCACTTAGGAATCCTCACGATCCCTAAGGAGAAAACACACCTGCAAGATCCTCACGACTTGTGGGGGGAAATACCTTTGTGAGACCCTTACGGCTCATGAAGTCAGAAGCCTTGGTCGGCAGGACCCTTAACCCTGTTTACTAAGCCACCTTTGTTCAAACATCGACAAAGGCAAATGATGATTCGCTCCTGGCAACATTCCAGTTGTAGCGGTGCTGATGCTGAAACCGGTATCCAAAATCCAAGCTTGCAGCGAAAAAGCTAGCAAGCCACACATGCATGACAAAATAGCCGAAATGATGGGGCAACTTGCAATAAAAAGCAGCAAGTAAAAATGTATGCATGACAAAATAGCCGAAATGATGGGGCAACTCGCAATAAAAAACAGCGAGTAAAAATGAAATAAATAGCCGAAATGATTGGGCACCGCGAAAAATAGCCGAAATGATGGGGCAATCGCGACCTTCGCGATATAAAAGCTGAAATGATAGAGCATCGCGGAAAAAGAAATAAAATAAAAGTGAAATCCTCGCCCTACAGGTGATGTTACATCTATCCCTGTATGCAACTCAGGGGCGCAATCAAAGAAGGGATCATACTCCTTCCCCAGGTTTCATCATAAGAAGAAGCCAAATCTCGACGGGCCACAGATGACCTAGAGATCATCCCAACGTTCGTCCCATAACGACGGACACAACTTCAAGCTAAGCGGAACAACGGCAACTCCCAGTTCCATGGCTCGGTGGTATACATATCGCCAAACCTTCATCCCGTGAAATGCGGATACAATCAGCAAACTTCCTGGTTACGTGGAAAGCGGATAATGTCACTCTTTGACCCCGTGGAAAACGTCCAGAGCGGATCCTGGTCCTCGCAGAGCACGGCAGTGAACCCGTGTGAAGCATCCAGAGCGGAGCCTAGTCCTCGCCGAGCACGGCAGTGAACCCGTGTGAAGCATCTAGTGCAAACTTCCTGGTTACGTGGAAAGCGGATAATGTCACTCTTTGACCCCGTGGAAAACGTCCAGAGCGGATCCTGGTCCTCGCAGAGCACGGCAGTGAACCCGTGTGAAGCATCCAGAGCGGAGCCTAGTCCTCGCCGAGCACGGCAGTGAACCCGTGTGAAGCATCTAGTGCAAACTTCCTGGTTACGTGGAAAGCGGATAATGTCACTCTTTGACCCCGTGGAAAACGTCCAGAGCGGATCCTGGTCCTCGCAGAGCACGGCAGTGAACCCGTGTGAAGCATCCAGAGCGGAGCCTAGTCCTCGCCAAGCACGGCAGTGAACCCGTGTGAAGCATCTAGTGCAAACTTCCTGGTTACGTGGAAAGCGGATAATGTCACTCTTTGACCCCGTGGAAAACGTCCAGAGCGGATCCTGGTCCTCGCAGAGCACGGCAGTGAACCCGTGTGAAGCATCCAGAGCGGAGCCTAGTCCTCGCCGAGCACGGCAGTGAACCCGTGTGAAGCATCTAGTGCAAACTTCCTGGTTACGTGGAAAGCGGATAATGTCACTCTTTGACCCCGTGGAAAACGTCCAGAGCGGATCCTGGTCCTCGCAGAGCACGGCAGTGAACCCGTGTGAAGCATCCAGAGCAAAATACCGGACTGTGGAGTCCTTAAAATCCACGGACTATGACGTCCTTAACCTCGACCGTGATGTCTTAAAACTAACGATCAACCACCCTTATTCCTTACAGATTTTTGCTTCGGTTTAAGGGTACATCTCTTCACTCCTTTGATGCCCGGCGTTGTAATTCCTCAACGTCTTCAAAGAGGTGACGGGTCCCTGCAACCACACATCGGACTGTGGAGTCCTTAAATCCATGGACTATGAGGTCCTTAACCTTGACCGTGATATCTTAAAACTAACATCGGACCGTGGAGTCCCTAAATCCACGGACTATGAGGTCCTTAACCTTGACCGTGATGTCTTAAAACTAACATCGGACTGTGGAGTCCCTAAATCCACGGACTATGAGGTCCTTAACCTTGACCGTGATGTCTTAAAACTAACATCGGACTGTGGAGTCCTTAAATCCACGGACTATGAGGTCCTTAACCTTGACCGTGATGTCTTAAAACTAACATCGGACTGTGGAGTCCCTAAATCCACGGACTATGAGGTCCTTAACCTTGACCGTGATGTCTTAAAACTAACATCGGACTGTGGAGTCCCTAAACCCACGGACTATGAGGTCCTTAACCTTGACCGTGATGTCTTAAAACTAACATCGGACGGTGGAGTCCCTAAACCTACGGACTATGAGGTCCTTAACCTTGACCGTGATGTCTTAAAACTAACATCGGACTGTGGAGTCCCTAAATCCACGGACTATGAGGTCCTTAACCTTGACCGCGACGTCTTTAAACTACAATACCTGGAGCAGCCCCTGACCCCGCGAAACACGGATAAGGGTGACCACATTCAGCACTTGCAGGTCCTCACGACCTGTAAGGAAGAAAAAACTCCCTTATGAGATCCTTACGACTCTCAAGGGAAAACCCTCTTAGAATCCTCACGATTCTTAAGAAGAACTTACACCTATGGGATCCTCTTGACCTGTAGGGAGAAAAACTCTTTATGAGACCCTCGTGGCTCATAAGATGCAAAAGTATTAGGAAGCAGATCCTAACCCTGAATCCTGAGCCATCGCTGTCCTGCAAGGAGATCAAGGTAGAATATCCGCAGAATACATTCGATAAAAAAGGGGACACACCATTGAAAAAAAAATTGTATCTTTTATTCATAAGCCAAAATGGATACGAAATACAAGTCATGAAAGAAACAAAAAGAAAGATACTCTTATCCATGAGTATGTACAAAAAAAGGGAAAAAAGATACAAGTCCTCAAGCCGGTGGCCGGTGTAGTAATTTTACCAGCTCATCGTTTTGTTGTTGAGACACGGCTTCATGATGCAAGATCTCCAGAAGACGAGCCTCCGCCTGAGCTTGCTGAGCCTGATACGAAGCAAGCCGAGCTTCGAGCTCTTTCTCGGTGGCTTTATGAGCCTCGACCTTCTCACGAGTGAACGTGACAGCTTTGTCGAGAGCCACCACCTCTTTGATGAACTCCTGAAGCAACCGTCGGAGTTCATACGCTTGGTTGGCCTTGGTGATAAGGGTAGCGCGAAGCTCGCTCAGCGCCTTAGAAGCTAGCTCCCTCTCCGAAAATTTACGGCCGAGCCTTTTTCTCGCATAACGATATGTTCGCTACGTGGCCACGTAAGCTCGCTTTCGTGACCGCGGCCTTGCAAACATGACATTTACAAGACCGTATAAATGGGCTTCCAGCCGACGGGAATAGTCGATCTAAAACGCGCTTATGTCACCTGACATGAAAGGCAACAAGAAGGATTTCCGACATATTTCAAGCATGCGTTCGCAATCATATGAGTATTCAAAAGAAAATAGTAATAACATTTGCAATTGCATGAACATTCATAATGCCCAAAAAAGGTCTGATGTGCAGGAAAGTGATGATAGCATTTGCAATTAAAGAAAGTTCTCATGAGAAGAATCCAAAGTTTATTTATGCAAGTGGAAACATACATACTAGTACCAAGCCTACATCGAAGTTCTGCATAAAGCGTAAAAAAGGAGAGACTAATTTAAAAAAAAATGTTCTACGCTAACGAAAAAGGTCACCAAACATGGGATCAACGGCACAGGGGTTAACGAAGCAAAGGACAAAATTCTCCATCTCTCTCTCTGCTTTCTCCAGCACATCGAAGCGACGGTTCTCACGAGGAGTCGCTCCCCATCGATTGGCGCCGTGTTCGTCCATGAAAGCAGACATAATAGCTCGCCGGGCCTTGATCTGGCCCAGCAGATGAATTGAGCAATCCTTCAAAGCCTGAGTAATCAGGCACGCTTCATGAAAGCCCTCGAGCTTCTCTTCCGCCACATCAAGCATCGCCAGGGTCATCTCTGCTGGGTGAGGAGGGATGTCGGCAAGCACGGCCGCGAGAATCATCTGGAGCCAGAAGGAACCCATCGGGAGGGGAAACCCTCTACGGATCGAGAGCTCGTGCATGGCCGAGTCACATTCGTTGTCAGAAAGGAGGGGTTCCACCAACCGAGCAGCAAAGCGGGGGATCATCTCCTCAAGAGGAACTTCCCATGGCTGTCGACGAGCATGAGGGCGATTACAAGCCATGGCACTCGTTTCTCCCTCAAGAGAAAAAAATATATATATGATATGAATCTCTCTGTGAAAGGAAAAGAAAACTATAGCCTCATATATAATGAAGTGCATTAAGTGCTGTGCGCGGAAAATCTTGCATGGTGAAGTTATTTCCAAGGCCTAAAAAAGGAAAGGCACCGAAAATCAAGGAGATGGAACTATTTCCAAGGCCCTTTTTCTGCACCTAACATTGTGCACTGAAAATATGGCATGAGGAAAATCTTGTGAGCAGCCACATCAAGGGATCCCGCGTGTGGAACACGTGAGGCCTAAACCTGATGTGCATTTAAAAGGAAAATATGGAGTAGTACCCTGCATATTAAAAAGCACAAACAACAATGGTAGCAAAATAATAAAATCTCAGAGAAAAAGCATGCAAACATACAAGGACACAACAAAACTTATCATCCAGACTTCAAGAAGGCCATACAAAATAAAAAGAAAAACTTTTACAATGGTAAGGCTTCAGATGCGGGGCATGGGTTGAGAAACTCAAAATTAACTTTATTCAAGATCTTCCAAGCATTTCGAACCTCCCGAGTATGCTTTCTCTCACGGTCACAAGCATCGGGGTCCCCGTGGATGTCCTCTACCCTCCGATAGGCACCCAGTATGGCTGATTGTTGAAAAATCTGATGAAGGAGATCAATGAGATTATCCCGCCTCCTCTTTGAGATCAAGACCATAAGGTACACCGAATGCACCTTATCCTCGGCAGTGTCCAAGGCCCCGAGCGGTATGCCGGCGCAAAAGAGAGGAAGTGCCTCCCGGATCGCCAGCACGATCAGCCTCAGAAGAGAAGAGCGACGGGGGAGTAGCCTATAGTTGTACTCGTCGAAGCGGCTCATGATCTCGGCACACTGAGCATCGGTGAACTCCTGGTTCTGACTGCGGCCCAGCGCACGAATATTCCCGTAGGAAATGATCTCGTCAAGACTATATAGATGGGCGTCCATGATACCTGAAATAAAAGTCACGAGAATCATTACAAAGCCCCCGTTGCATTAATGGCAGGAAGAACAATCTAGGGCCAAGAGACCTCAGGAAGCCTCCATGCGAAGAAATCAAGTCCTTCATTGGAATTAAATTCCTTATTAAGAAAAAGGGAATTAAATTCCCAGAAATATTTTCGGATGGAATTAAATTCCATAGGGTCGAAACGCCATCATTGTTTCCCCGAAGATCACCTAAATCCTACGAGATTTGCAGTTTGAAGATTAGGCGATTTCGTGTTCTTATGAAAAATATAAAAAAAAAAGAGAGAGGGGTAAAACCCTTGTTTTGGATTTAAAATCCGGAGAGACGTGAAGGTCCATCGTTGTCCAAGAACATTACCTGAGAAGAAGGGTTCTTGTCGAACAGAGTTAAACTCTGAAGACTGTTTCAAGACAGAGAACTAAGCTCTGAAAGCGAGAATTAAATTCTCAAAGAAGAAATTCTCAGAGGAAGAAGATGAGCAAAGTGAAGGCTCCTATGAAGAGACAGCGATATTTATAGAAAGACAATGGAAACGTTTCATCTCCCAAATCCCTAAATGAATCCAACGGTCACAAAGATGACAGCGTTGCACTCACGTGCAGACACGGGAGAACAACGCTGTGGGGGCATTTGTTTCCTGATTTAAAATCAGAAAAGATTCTGGAAAAAGCTGCAGAAGAGGGTCGCGTGCTTACACGTGACCAGCAGTCACGTGTTGACACGTGACACCTAAACGCATCATCCAAGCAAGTTCAGTCTCCTGACTAAATCAAAGAAAAGGGGTTTCAGAAAGGGTCACGTGCTCCCACGTGACCGAGGTCACGTGTTGGCACGTGACATTTAAATTCAAGCAGCAAAGGCACACATTGATTCGCTGATCAAATCAAGGAAAAAGCTTCAAAAGAGGTCACGTGCTCCCACGTGACCAGGGGTCACGTGTTGGCACGTGACGCTCAAGACAGCAAACTTGTTCTCCAGTTGAACCAAGGAAAGGGACTCCCAACAGGGGTCACGTGTTCACACGTGACCAATGGTCACGTGTTAACACGTGATGGCTAAAACAGCAACCAGAAGACAGCGCAGAAAGAAAGAGGATTCTTCATTCCAAAGAGGGTCACGTGTCTACACGTGACCATGGGTCACGTGGTCATACGTGACCGGCTTTCAAAGCCCATTTTTGACGACAGAATTAAATTCCGAAGGAGAATTAAATCTTTCCAAAGGAAAGTGATTATCTGGGACCAATCAGATTAAAGATTCAGAAGTGATTAAATATCACCTATCTATAGGAAAATCTCGGGTTTGGAAAGATTTCCCCTTTAAATCTAACCAAAATAACAAAGGAGAATCTCTGGATTTAAAATCCAATGGTGAATAAAATTCACCTAATAATCCGAAGGTCCAAAACACATGATGGACGCAAATCAAATCTCTCAGTGAAAGATTTACCAAAACTAATTTATTCGGCTGCTTCTCCTATAAATAGGAGCCAAGAGACACAAAAAAGAGATAGATAGGCAGATGGAAGAAAGAGGAGAGAGCCTTGATACTTTGAAGGAACTTGGATCTTCTGCAAAAGAAAACCCTAGGTAAGAAAGGGAAGGCTTTCTGAAAGAAAGAGAATTTAATTCTCAAATCCAACTCTGATAGATAAAACAGAAGAGCTTATTTCTTCTCTCTTTGATAGAGGATCTGCAAAGTGCACATCTCCCCTTTAGATTGAGAATTTAATTCTCAATGGGTTGAGATCCTGCCATGCAGATCCAAAACATAGAGAGGGAATGCAAACATGAGAATTTAATTCTCGCAGAACTATAGGAATTTAATTCCTTTAAGATAAAATTAGGGCTTGACCCTGTATCATGGGAATTTAATTCCTTCAGAACAAAGAGAAACATGGTTTAACCCTAATTAAGAACATAGTTCTGTTGAAATAGCGGGAATTTAATTCCCTTAATCATAATTTAACAGAGAATGGGAGTTCAATTCCTTAAAAGCTTTTATTAGGGTTTAACCCTATTCAGTTCTTCACATATATGAGGAATTTAATTCCTACATAAAATTCAGAGTTCAACTCTATTCCAGAATATAAAAGGAAATTGGAATTTAATTCCTCTGAAATTTAAAGCTCGAGGAATTTAATTCGTGAAAAAGGATTAACAGATCCTCTAAACAACATAGAGGCAGGGTCACGTGTCACCACGTGACCCCCCCAAGAGACCTACAGAAAGCCTCTTTGAAACAGTACCCCACGTGACCCACGTGACCTTCAGCAGAAGCTTTAGCATACAAGTACTCAATTACCCGTCACGTGAGGGCACATGATACTCTGAAAAATGTGATAATCTCAGCAGAATCATTGAAGGGAAGTCACTCTCACGTGTTGCCACGTGACCTCTCTCGCCTTAGTGCTCAACACTAATCAAAAACTTTACTTGCAGTGTTCAACACCGACTACCTTAGTGTTTAACACTAATTTGAGGGCTCCGTTGCCAGTGCTTGATACCAATCTGTTTTAGTGTTTAACACTAATTTGAAAGCCTTGTCGCTGGTGTTTAACACCAATTATCTTTTAGTGTTAAACACTAACTGGTCAACCTCATTCCCAGTGTTCAACACTGATTGCTCTGTAGTGTTTAAACACTAGGCTTTGGCCCGATTGGCTAAATGGATAGAGGCAAAGCCTCTCCTTCAAGAGACCAACAGGAAGTCAATATTCCAGACCTGACTGGACTTAGCCCAAGCTGGCCATAAGTCCTCAATTCGTAATTAACTGGGCCAATGGGCTCATAACATAATTAATCAGTCTTGACCCAAATTGGGCCAGGGAATATTTAATCCATCCCGGTTCTAGGGTACATCTCTTCACTCCTTTGATACTTGGCATTGTAATCCCTCAATGTCTTCAAAGAGGTGACGGGTCCCGATGACCACTCATGATATGGACTGTGGGGTCCTTAAACCCATGCCTATTGCAAAATTCCTGATTACGTGGAACGCGGATAACGTCACTCTTTAACCCCGTGGAAAACGTCCAGAGCGGATCCTGGTCCTCGCAGAGCACGGCAGTGAACCCGTGTGAAGCATCCAGAGTGGAGCCTAGTCCTCGCCTAACGCGGCAGTGAACCCGTGTGAAGCATCTAGTACAAAATCCCTGGTTACGTGGAACGTGGATAACGTCACTCTTTGACCCCGCGGAAAACGCCCAGAGCGGAGCCTGGTCCTCGCCAAGCACGGCAGTGAACCCGTGTGAAGCATCCAGAACACATACCGGACTGTGGAGTCCTTAAACCCATGGACTATGACGTCCTTAACCTTGACCGAGATGTCTTAAAACTAACAACGGACCGCAATGTCCTTAAACTACCCACGGACCGCAATGTCCTTAAACTAGAACAATAGAGCCCCTCCTATATGCTCTTTTGTCGGATCTAAACGGCCCCGTTTAAGTTGATCTTAGCCTCAAAGACGGCTAACGAATCCTTAAACCATCAAGCAGATTGGACTACGAATCCCCCCAATTAACTCTGGCTCGAGGGTACATCTCCGAACTCCTCTGACACCCGTCGTTGTAATCCTTCAACGTCGTCAGAGAGGTGACGGGTCCCGACGGCCACACACATACAATGGACCACTATGTCTCTAAAACTGGAACAATGGAGTCCAAATAGAGTGGGATATAAGATAGAGATAGTGATGATGATGAGATCTGAGAGAGCTCGGCAAATAGAGTGAGATATAAGATAGAGAGGAAGAGATTGAACTCATCATATAAGAAACACAATCATTCACGGGTATATGTTTTTTTGGGATACAGTTGGCAACCGCGTCCCCAAAAAACAAATACCCGTGAATAATTGTGTTTCTTTTTGGGGCGCACATGCAAACCGCTGTAAGTCCATGCTACCTCTCCCGGTACTTACGGGCTTGCGGAAATGATGAAAAACGATTTTTCTAGAGGTGGTAACATGGACTCAAAATACAGATCTTTGTTAAACAACCATCTAACAAACCTAACTAAGAGTTTTACCTATTCGGTTAGGAGGTTATACCTTTCTTGAACTCCTTCGTCTTCAACTCTTGTGGTGTACGGACCGGTCTCCTCTCGTCGTCTTCTCGCGCCGAAGATGGATCCACCCGAAAGCTTCTACCTTTTGGCTTCTCTTCAAACTTGAAAAAACTAGAACACTTGGTTTGCTAAACCTTATGAACTAGGATGAGTAGAGGAGTGTGTTGGGTTTTATCTCAATGGTTCTTGCTTCTCAACACATGAGACAAGTGAACCATGAACTAGAGAGAGAGCAAGAGGAAGAGGGAGAGCTCAAGCAAGAGAGAGAAAGGAAATGAGAGAATGAGTAACTCTTTTGCCATCCAAGCTCTCATAATTCAAAACCATCATAACAAATAATAGTAATCAAGTATTATGTGATGGTTCAAGTCAAAATGGCCATATCATTTCATGCACTCATTTTGCAAAAAGAAATAAGCAAGCAAAAGTCTTTGCCATGAAATGATAGCCATTGTCATGATGATGGTCAACTAGTCCAACCCAGTCAACTGGTCAACAAAGTCAACAAGTCAACAAAGTCAACCCCTCAACAGCCATGTCACTATAATACTTAATTAATATTATTGTTAATCATATTTCTTATTCTCATTAGGGTTTAGCAAAAAGTCAATAGTCAACAGTCAACAACCCCAATGAGAATCCTCTGCCTCTGTCTCTCTGTCAACTGTGCATACACACCCGCATCCGCGTTTCGAGGAACACGAATACAAACGAGATAAAACCAATCCCAAAATGTACACTAGGATCTGGCTTAAACCAAATCCCGCTAGTGTTAACTGTCCGGACACCAAACGTGCACAAGTGCACGGATGTGACCGAACCCTGTCGCAAAACCATGCGACCTCTACTCTTTTGCCTAAAGGCGAATAGCTCTCTGTGTGGGACTCTAAAGACTTGACACTACGCTGGCAGTGGGTTTAACCACAGACTGCAAGCGGCACTAGCTGTGCGTAACGGCCCCCAGGTAGATGCCGATAAGAAGACGGACGAGGTGAAACCCATCTGAACTCCTACTGAGCCTAAATGTGACAGTCTCTGTACAGTCCGGTCTGTTCGTCTGAGAACATCGCATGGCGGGCCTAGGGGGCGGTAAACGTCAGTCCCCTACTAGCGGTACAAGTCGTGTCGGAGTGTAGCCCAGAACACCTGAGATAACACTGGAAACCTACCAGTCTATCTCGCTTGTCCTGGCCAGGGACTTTGTGTAATGGCTCTCCTAGACACAGCGCGATATCAACCCCCAATACCGGGAGAGACGAATCCTGTCTAACCGTCACTGCCTCCAAGTGCTTCGGGACTGTACCCAAAAACTACCTGTTTGCACGACTCCTTTGAGCCGTGGTAGGGTAGTAATCAAAGTACAGCGGGAACACACTCGAGGCGAAGTGGCAGTGTCAAGTCAACGGACTAAGCTGTACTCATGTCACCTGGGAACTGATAACTGACGATAGGTATAATACCAACCAACAGTTCCCGACGAGTCCTGTCCAGTGTACTCGTAACCTAACGAGCACCCGCATACTATCTCAAGTACGACGTACTGACGGCTGTGGGACAGACCGTCTCCCAAGCTGGGATAAGAAGCGCATACGCTAGTCTACTTCGGAGTATCGATGCCCTGTCTCGATAGTCCTGCGACTAGGGACCTGCATAAGGATGTGCTTATAGATTACCCAGCCCCCACGAGTGTGACTGCCATCACAACGCTGGTAATCAAGCAAAGATCCTAATGGCTCCACTAATGTGTAAAGGCGATATGCTAAAGAAACACATGCACACATTAAAGCAGAAACAAACCAAGTAGCATACTACCATTTTGAGCAAGATTGTCAATACAAGGTGAATATCCCAAGCTTCCATTAAGTAATATACATACCAGTATGATACAGTAATGGCCTCTAGGGCATATACACTAACAATCTCCCACTTGCACTAAGGCCATGTACTGGCGTATCGAAGACCTATCATCTCGATCAGCCACTCGAACTGAGTCTGGGGTAAGGCCTTCGTGAATAGATCAGCAATGTTATCTTCCGTAGCAACTCTCCGAACCTCGATCTCCTGACGACCCACGATCTCCCTGATCAGTTGATACCGCCTCAAGATGTGTCTAGACTTCTGATGGGACCTGGGTTCCTTCGCTAAAACTATAGCTCCGTTGTTGTCACAATACAGCGGTATTGGATCAACAATGGTAGGAACCACCTGAAGCTCCGTGAGGAACCTCTTCATCCAGACAGCTTCCTTTGCGGCATCTGCAGCAGCGATATATTCCGCTTCCATCGTCGAGTCAGCAACGGTTTCCTGTTTGGAACTCTTCCAACACACCGCCCCTCCATAGACGGTAAAGACATAAACCGACATGGACTTGGAATCATCATTGTCACTCTGGAAGCTGGAGTCAGCAAAGGCCTCGATCTGGAGGTCTTTTCCGCCATACACCAAGAATATCTCCTTAGTCCTTCTTAGGTACTTAAGAATGTTCTTTACCGCTATCCAGTGTTTCTCCCCAGGGTTTGACTGATACCGGCTTACCACACTCAGTGCATAAGCTACATCTGGTCTGGTACACAACATCGCATATATTATAGAGCCTACCGCAGAAGCGCAGGGTATAATAGACATGCGATCCCTTTCCAAATCAGTCTTGGGAGACATCTCTTTGGAGAGGGTGATCCCGTGACAAACCGGTAGATTACCGTGCTTGGAATCTTCCATACTGAAGCTTTTCAGTATGGTGTCGATGTACCTGGACTGTGAGAGTCCTAATATCCTCTTGGATCTGTCACGATAGATCCGGATCCCCAGAATGTATGAGGCATCACCCAGGTCTTTCATGGAGAACCTGTGTGACAAGAACCCTTTGACAGATTGTAACATAGGAATGTCATTTCCTATCAAGAGAATGCCATCCACGTATAAAACGAGGAATACTACATTTCTCGCTACAAATCTACTATAGATGCAAGGTTCATCTGGATTTTTGGTAAAGCCAAATTCTTTGACCGTCTCATCAAAACAGAAGATCCACTTCGCAACAAGTCTAGCTTTATAGGTCTCAACCTGTCCATCTACACCAATCTTCCTTTTGAAGATCCACTTGCATCCTACGGGTTTTACCCCATCTGGAGCAACGTCCAACGTCCATACTTTGTTGGTGTACATGGACTCCATTTCGGTCCGCATTGCATCCAGCCATTTTACCGAGTCAACGCTCTGAATGGCCTGCTGGAAACTAGTCGGCTCATCATAATCAATGATGCAATCTTCTCTATCCCCGTCTATGAGAAAACCGTAGTATCTCTCGGGCGGATGAGTCTGCCTACTACTCCTGCGGAGCGGCGTAGGAATGTCATGTTCTTTTGAACCCTCTGGTTCTACTAAGCTTTCAGTAATAGCTCGTAGTTCTGGAATTTCTTCCAGTTCTATTGCGCTCCCACTTGCCTGATTCTCCAAAAACTGAGTTTCCAAGAAGTGGGCATGCCGAGAAACAAAAACCTTTTGTTCCTCTTCGCAATAGAAGAAATATCCCTTGGAGTTCTTTGGATATCCAACAAACTTGCACTGTACTGAGCGTGCCTCGAGCTTGTCCGTATGCTGCTTTTTGACAAAAGCTGGACTTCCCCATGTCTTAGTGTGATTAAGATAGGGTCTCTTCCCACACCACATCTGATATGGTGTAGTAGGTACAGTCTTAGTTGGAACTCGGTTCAAAAGGTATGCAGCTGATTCTAGTGCATATCCCCAGAATGATCGCGGTAACTCAGCGTTACTCATCATGGACCGTACCATATCTAATAGGGTTCGGTTCCGTCTCTCCGATACACCGTTATGTTGCGGAGTGTATGGAGGAGTAAGCTGAGAGAGAATTCCATTCTCTTTTAAGTAACCAGGAACTCGGCACTCAAGTATTCACCACCTCGATCAGATCTTAGTGTCTTGATACTTTTGCCGGTTTGTTTTTCTACTTCATTCTTATATTCCTGGAATTTTCCAAAGGCTTCGGATTTATGTTTCATTAAGAAGACATAACTGTACCTTGAAAAGTCATCCGTAAAAGTAATGAAGTAAGAATAACTGCTTCGTGCATGTGTAGACATTGGACCGCACACGTCGCTGTGTACGAGTCCCAAGAGCTCGCTCGCTCTTACTCCGTGTCCAGTGAACGGAGTCTTTGTCATCTTTCCTTTGAGACGGGATTGACAAGTGGCATACGATTGATATTCGAACGGATCCAAATATCCTTCTGTATGTAACTTCGTCAACCTTCTTTCATTGATGTGACCCAGTCTACAATGCCATAAGAAAGTCTGATTTATTTCCGGAGACTTTCTTTTGTGTGTATTCTGGACATTGAAAATCTGTGGTTGGTTTAATACGTATATACAATTGCTTAATGTACCTGACCCAATCAGAACTTGATTAAGGCGAATGTTTACAACATTACTTACAAACGCAAATTCATAACCTTCTTTAGAAGTCAAAGATACAGAAATGATATTACAAGTTGCATTGGGTACAAAAAAGCAATTACGTAAAAACAAAAACATGTCCATCTGACATTCCCAGGTGATAGTCCCCCACGGCCTTAGCATCCATGCTAGCTCCGTTTGCAACTTTGAGGGTCATGTCACCTGCCTTCAAAAACCTACGGTTTCTCAACGCCTGCAAAGAATTACAGATATAAGATCCTGATCCGGTATCCAATACCCAGTAAGTAGAGTTTATTGATAGACAGTTTTCAATAACATACACACCTGAAGCTGAAGCCGCAACTTGCTTCAGATCCTGTGTTCTGGCTTTCCAAGCCCTGCAATTTTTCTTCCAGTGCCCACTTTTATGACAGTAAAAGCACTCTTCCTTCCCCACAAGTTTCCCCGCTATCTTTGTTGCTTTTGCCTTTCCCTTCGTATCCGCTTTACTAACACCGCCCCTTGGTTTGGCCGGGGTTTTCTTCTTCTTTCCCTTGGCTTTCGCCTTGGACCTAGAAGAGGAAGATCCTCCTACAAACAAAGTGGATGTTTCTCTACCTTTCTGTAGGGTGCCCTCTGCACTCCTCAGCATGTTGAGGAGTTCTGAAAGTTCAACTTCCTTTTCTTGCAAGTTGAAGTTCAGGATAAACCGGGCGTAAGTGGAAGGAAGGGACTGGAAAATCAAGTCCGTATAGAGCTCATTCTCCAACGTGGTCCCAAGGTCCGCTAGCTCCTCTATGTAGCCAATCATCTTAAGCACGTGGTCCGCTACCGATGATCCGACGACCAATCTTGCCGAAAACAACTTCTTCGACACTTCGTATCTGGCGATACGAGATTGCTCTCCATACAGTTCTTTTGTATGGAGAAATATGAATTCGAGGTCCATATTCTCGTGCCTCCTCTGATGTTCGTTGTCTATAGAGGCAAGCACGAGGCACTTGGCCTTCACGCAGTCGATTTCCCAGGTCTTACGGATTTCCCTATCCGCGACGCTGGTTTTGGGACCTGGGACAGGGGGAGCTTTGGTGGTAAGGAGATACCCCAACTTGTCATAAGTGATTGCCATTTTGACATTCCTGAGCCAATCTTTGTAGTTTGGCCCTGTCAGTATATTTTTATCTAGTAGTAACTTAAGTCCGGTCATGATGTTTGGTAGCTGCAATTAGGAGAGAGAGAAGAAACACTTTAGCATGATGCTCTTGCAAGTTTAGAGTGTTTTTTAATTTGTCTAAACAGGATGGCTCTCACTGTCTCTCGAATCTCTCCTTAAACCAAAAAGGAAGAATTAGTCAGGATCAATCTCACCGTACAATACTTGCTTAACCGTTTGGTCAGGCTGGTGTCGGTACTTCGAGGGAGGTTTTCCAACGCTTTCGCGAAATTCCTTAATTAAATAACCTCTTTTTCCTGGGGGCGTAACCCCGCTAACACCTTTCTAGACACCTACTTGGTTTATAGCATTGATCGTTAAGTGAGAAATTTCCCGAGGAGTAGCATATACTCACAGTAGGATCGGGATCCAAATATCATTGCGTGACAAAACTGATGGAATCCTACCAGAATCATCACACTCCAAATGGTATGCAGCGCTAGCAAGTTTCAGTTCTTTTGAAACTTCCGATGTGGATTTTTGCCCCATGCTCTTATGACCTTGACTTTGGCCAAAATATCATAAGCCACATGTCAAGTTCTACCCGTCATTCTCCAGGTTAATTTGAGCCCACCCGCACATACCCTTGACTTTGGCCAAAATGGTAGAACGACTGCCCCAAACCAACACATCTATCTATGCTGCACATGAATACCCAATAGCTACCAATCACTATGCCTTAACTTTGGCCAACATACATAGCTTGAATACTTATTGACCATTCATGTGAAACGATGGATGGCTACGAATGGTTTTGGCGAAACCGTGAACATAGTGAACTTGATATAATCGATGGAACGAGATAGCTTTCAAAAAGGAGTGGTTCATGCTCCGAATTTAAAAGTTTGGTTTTGAAAAGAACCGAGTGGTTTTCAAAGTGTTCCAACGACTTTTACTTGGTTTATTTTTCTTACATTAATTTTAATGCGTCCCATCATTTAATCCTACCATTGCAGAAAACAACCAAAATATGACGTACGCTTATGCCATCCGCATTCGCCACGGGGCCCCGTCTTTACCCGTTAGGTTACTTAACTAACGACAGAGCGGGGGCTGGACTAGCGCGGATGCAAAACATAAGCAACGCCTAAATAATATCATATATAGATATATTGCAATGATAGCCATTTCAGATCACAGATGAACACATTGGATATACTAGGAATTCGCAATTCGTACGAGCCTGTAACGAAAAGCAGATTACACGGTCGCGGTGAATAGCCAATACCCCACCCAAGACCCCTACGGGTGCGGCAAACTACCCGCCAAGTACCCGAAGCGAAGCAACCTCCCTCAACTCGTGAGTAGGCCACTCGGCACTTTGAGATACCCGGTAATTTGTGCACCCCACCTTGGGTCTATCCTAGGAGCAAAAACAGTATAAAGAAATTATACAATGACGGCTACAACCCCGACCCGGTTGTGCGGCCATATAAATAATATTACATCAATTTACATATTACATGAATTGAAAGAAAAGAAAACTCTCATCTCACAACCCCCCGGCTATTCACCCGCGACAATCCAATGAATTCATATACACATACCATCAACATTACAGAACACAGATATGTATAACCCCCACTAATCGACGTATAGCGATTAACAGACGTTCAATACATATAACACATCACAGATATAAACCCGTCAGCTTTAGTCTTTAGAAACTCGATCAAAATACGGTTTTTTAAGCCCCAAAAACAAATTTTGCTTTCTGGAAAATCTGGGCTGAAAAAATATATTGTAAAAATCCCAAAACACACCTCTGAACAAACTGCACGAAAAATCCCCCACGGCCGAGTCAACTCGGCCGCGGATCCGCGGCGGGAGCATGCTCCGGCCGTGGATCCACGGCGCGTTGATCGACTCAGTGGACCATTTTTCTGCAGATTCTTCTTAAAACCCTGATCCGAATTTTAACGTAATATTTATTGGATTTTGAACAGGAAAAAAATTCGGCAGAAAGTATGCATTTCGGGTGTGTTTCGCGACTTTTTCTCCGATCGAACTTCTAGTTACTTTGCTAACATGTTAGATAGTGTTTAACTAGGCTCTGATACCACTGTAAGTCCATGCTACCTCTCCCGGTACTTACGGGTTTGCGGAAATGATGAAAAACGATTTTTCTAGAGGTGGTAACATGGACTCAAAATACGGATCTTTGTTAAACAACCATCTAACAAACCTAACTAAGAGTTTTACCTACTCGGTTAGGGGGTTATACCTTTCTTGAACTCCTTCGTCTTCAACTCTTGTGGTGTACGGACCGGCCTCCCATCGTCGTCTTCTCGCGCCGAAGATGGATCCACCCGAAAGCTTCTACCTTTTGGCTTCTCTTCAAACTTGAAGAAACTAGAACGCTTGGTTTGCTAAACCTTATGAACTAGAATGAGTAGAGGAGTGTGTTGGGTTTTATCTCAATGGTTCTTGCTTCTCAATACATGAGACAAGTGAACCATGAACTAGAGAGAGAGCAAGAGGAAGAGGGAGAGCTCAAGCAAGAGAGAGAAAGGAAATGAGAGAATGAGTAACTCTTTTGCCATCCAAGCTCTCATAATCCAAAACCATCATAACAAATAATAGTAATCAAGTATTATGTGATGGTTCAAGTCAAAATGACCATATCATTTCATGCACTCATTTTGCAAAAAGAAACAAGCAAGCAAAAGTCTTTGCCATGAAATGATAGCCATTGTCATGATGATGGTCAACTAGTCCAACCTAGTCAACCGGTCAACAAAGTCAACAAGTCAACAAAGTCAACCCCTCAACAACCATGTCACTATAATACTTAATTAACATTATTGTTAATCATATTTCTTATTCTCATTAGGGTTCAGCAAAAAGTCAATAGTCAACAGTCAACAGTCAACAACCCCAATGAGAATCCTCTGCCTCTGTCTCTCTGCCAACTGTGCATACACACCCGCATCCGCGTTTCGAGAAACAAGAATACAAACGAGATAAAACCAATCCCAAAATGTATACTAGGATCTGGCTTAAACCAAAGCCCGCTAGTGTTAACTGTCCGGACACCAAACGTGCACAAGTGCACGGATGTGACCGAACCCTGTCGCAAAACCATGCGACCTGTCGCAAAACCATGCGACCTCTACTCTTTTGCCTAAAGGCGAATAGCTCTCTGTGTGGGACTCTAAAGACTCGACACTACGCTGGTAGTGGGTTTAACCACAGACCGCAAGCGGCACTGTTTACCCCAATCAGAGCAAAGCTCTGTTCAAATTCCAAGGCGGGAGATGAAGCAACGCTTCGTCTTCCCCCAATCAGAAATAAAGCTTTGCTTTGAAAATTTAAACTTTAATTTTGAAGCAACGCTTCAGATCCCGTGCGCTGCGCGCAACGCGCCACGTGTCAGAAGTTGACACGGCAGCACAACGCCCAAGGCAGTGCGTCCAATCAGAGCAAGGCTTTTTAAAAAGCAAAAGCAACGCTCAACTGCGCAAGTGCACCGTTGCGCGACACGTGTTTGCGCAGTTGCGCAAACGCTGTTGCACAAGTGCACCACAGCGCGACACGTGTCTGCGCAGTTGCACCGCTGCGCGACACGTGTCTGCGCAGTTGCGCAAACACTGTTGCGCAAGTGCGCTGCAGCGTGACACGTGTCTACGCAGTTGCGCAAGCACGACTGCACAAACGCACCTCTGCGCGACACGTGTCTGCGCAGTTGCGCACACTGTTGCGCAAGTGCACCGTTGAGCGACACGTGTCTGCGCAGTTGCGCAAGCTCAGTTGCGCAAGCGCTTCACTGCGCGACACGTGTCTGCGCAGTTGCGCAAGCACGGCTGCGCAAGCGCCTTACTGTGCGACACGTGTCACGCGCTGGTGAGTTGCGCAATAACAGAATGAAAATTTAAGGAAATCTTTTCTGTTCTTTTTAAAACAAGAAGATTTCTTCTGTAAAACAGGGGGCCTTTGGATCAAAGATCCAACGGTGGGAAAAATTTCCCAAATCACTCAGGAAAAGATTTATTGAACAAATTTAACTAATTTTTGAGCACTATAAAAAGGACCCCAAACCTCATTTCAAGGCATCATCTGGTTTTAAAAAAAAAGAAGAAGAAAGAAGAGAACCCTTGAGGATTTCTGGAGAACACAAAAAGAAGGTAAAAACCTTTGAGATAAGAGAAGATTCTCTTGAAGAATAGATCATTGATCTAGAAAACAAGATCAGTGATCTTCAAAAAATAGATAGATAAATAAATAAATAAATAAAAATAATAAAAATAGTGCCTTGCACTTGCTATGAACCTTTGGTTCTCTGAGATAAGAAAAACAAGAAAAAACTTGTTTTTTCTTAGATCTAAATCCAATGGTGCCTTGCACTTGTTTTATGAACCATCGGTTCTTGAACCTAAAAGGTTCTTAAATTAATAGTGCTTTGCACTTCTTATGAACCACTGGTTCTCTAAAACAAGAAAAACAGAAATAAAAAAAGGATAGTGCTTTGCATTTTTATGAACGTTTGGTTCCTGAAATAAAAGAAAAACTTGTTTTTCTTTGATCTAAATTAGATCAAGAAATTAAATAGTGCTTTGCACTTCTTTTATGAAACATTGGTTCTTGAATCTAAAAGATTCTCCAATTAATAGTGCTTTGCATAAATGCAATGCATTACTAAGAGGGCCAGGCCCAAATCAAAATGACCTGACAGGCCAAAATAAATTGCAAGGCAATAAATGGGCAGAGCCCAAATAAATTGATGCTTTGCATCCTTTATACAAGGGCAGAGCCCAAATAAAATTGATGCCTTGCATCATTCCTAAAAGGGTAGAGCCCAAAACAAATTGATGCTCTGCATCCTTTCTGGGCAAGGCCCAAATAAAAATAAAAAAAGAAATGCAATGCAAAAGTAAATAAAATGTTGAACATTTCAATAGGACTTAGCCCAATTTTGGCCATAAGTCCTTAAATTAAATTGACTGAGCAAAATTGCTCTTCTAAATCAATTCACATCCGGTTCGAGGGTACATCTCCGAACTCCTTTGACATCCGTCGTTGTAATTCCTCAACGACGTCAAAGAGGTGACGGGTCCCAATGACCACACATCGATATGGACTGCGGGGTCCTTAAACTCGTGGACCAAAACGTCCTTAAACTAATATCGGACCGAAACGTCCCTAAACTAATATTGGACCGAAACGTCCTCCTTAAACTAATATCGGACCGAAACGTCCTTAAACTAATATCGGACTGAAACGTCCTTAAACTAATATTGGACCGAGACGTCCTTAAACTAATGATGGACCGAAACGTCCCTAAACTAATATCGGACCGAAACGTCCCTAAACTAATATCGGACCGAAATGTCCCTAAACTAATAATGGACCACCACGTCCCTAAACTGGCGATGGACCACCACGTTCTTAAACTGGCGCAATAGAGCCCGAATGCTCTTTTGCCGGATCTAAACGGTCCCGTTTAAGTCGATCTTAGCCCCAAACACGGCTAACGTATCCTTAAACATTCACATGGATTATAAAACTCCCAATCAACTCTGGTTCGAGGGTACATCTCCGAGCTCCTCTGATACATGTCGTTGTAATCCTTCAACGACGTCAGAGAGGTGACGAGTCCCGATGGCCATACATTAAATTAATCACTACGTTAAGTGGATCTTAGTCTAAAACAGGACTAACGTATCCTTAACGAACGTTTAAGTTGATCTTAGTCGCAACGCGACTAATGCATCCTTAAACTAAAAAACACCAAACCCAAATCTAAGTAAATACGGATTTGGACTAATCCACGTCCTACGGGCAACGGCATTACTCAGTCTCCGTATACAATCCACGGGCAACCACAAACGAAACAAACACACACGACACGAAGTGAAATTCTGGAGAAGGAGAAAGTTGTTACCGCGATGCGGTAGCGTAATTAACTGCAGGGGCTTGCGCCTGCAGGGAAGAGCGTCCCCACAATCAAAAACCCCTCACCCTGAGGGGGAATCTGACGAAGTCTGCTACATCGGCCGCATCCGTCTAAACCTCCGATCCACGGTGCCATAAATCAACTTGGCATCTTCGGAGAGGTAGACGGATAAAACCAAATAGCATCTGCCCCGAATCCCAGCGTCAGGCCATTGCGGTCCTGTGCGCCGCCGTTCGGAGGGGAACAGATTCTGGCACGCCCGGTGGGACCTTTTCCTCTTTCCACTCCACACTTCGTGTGTCGTGTTCGCGAACGAATCGCGGTTTACTGTGGTTGCCTGTGGATTCAAGGTACTAAGATTTGGTGTCTTGCTCCGTGCAGAAAACAGAAGATCAATGGCTTCAAACTGCACCGCCTGCAACTGCAACTCTCGCTCGGTCCTTGCTGGAGGAGTGACTTATGGGCCCCAAGCGGCCTCCCTTTTCAAGATGCCAGTGGAGCAGGTAACTCAGGCCACCACTGGATTATTCTTCGGGACCATGCTCCCACCGTTGAGCTCCAATGCCACAATGACGTTGCAAGAAGCCCCAAAGAAGTTGGTCTTTGATCGGCTTACCACTGCCGCGACCCCTCTCAACGGGTCGCCCAGCTTCAATACCTCAGTTTTCAACAGACTGGGCCAGAACATCTGCAAACCCGCGATACCCGAAGCTGCCATCCCAAAGCGGATAGCTATCCCGGCTCAAGCGGACGAAATCATTGGAAAGGATCCTCCTTCCAAGAAGTCAGTTTTTACAAGGCTGGCCATTCCGGTTGCTGCTCCAGACGAGGTCCTCAAAGCTGCTTCCCCTGCTCAGAAGGGGCATGAAGAAGTTTATCCAACAACGGAGGTGATCTCATCCGCACGACATGCTCGACGTCGTCACTGGCACCGAGTAAGAAAGGCTGGGGGCATCTCTCCGTCTGGACTTACTCCGTCAGCTCCAACGATGGGGATCGATGCTGCTGTTCCAACCGGGAACAGCTTTGAATTGCTGAACACGGTGCGCAGAAACTCTCCTACTGCCGTACTAAAAAGATCCCCCTTCCGATGGGAAACGTTGCGGAAGCCAAGCCAGAACAGTTCTCTCAGCGGCTGTCCTCTAAAATCTATAAGGTCTGGCGACGGATCCAAGACTCGGTGATTGATTGAAATTTCTCCCGCCGGCAGAAGAAGCTGAAGGTCTGGCAGGAAGAAAACCGTCCTGTTAAGCCACAAAAGATGACGACTACTTGGGCGCTCACGACAGCGGCCCCCTCAACGTCAACCACTCAGAAAAGAAGGAGGCCAGAGAAAGCCCCAGTAAACATGGCAGACCACAAAGACGCTAAGCCCAAACGCCCCAAGTCTGGGGGCACGGTGGTGCACACTGTTTATATGGCTTCTGAAAAGGAGGAAAGCCGTGCTTCGACGGGTCACCGACCACTCACCCGATCCGTGACGAAAACCCAGGAGCAGCAACAGAAGCTTCAGGAAATGATGACTGTGATGGCTGCACTTACAGAACCGAAAGAAAGTTCGGAAGAATCATCAAAGCAGCGTCACGAACAAGAGACTGACACTGACTACCTACGCAGAGTCCTCAAAAAGAAGGACAAAGAAGCCGCAGAGCAAGCGGCTAACATAAAACAAATGGCGCTCCTCTTCCAAGATATGGTAGGGATGATATTACAGCCGGACCCTCCAGCTGAAGAACCTCCGATCATTATTGAAGACGATAAAAAGGAGACGTATAATCCTCCTCCGGCTCTTTCAGCAGCCAAGGAAGAAACCATTTCCAAGGCCGCACTGGATGACCATATAGCTCAGCAAATACGAGCTCACCAGGCAAATGAAGCGGCTGGGCAAATTGCTAGAACTGGACGACCCTATCCGGGCTGGTATGACCAAATCAGTTACCCGCCAGGATATACGATCCCTAAATTCCACGTATATAAAGGGACAGGGAATCCGCATCAGCATGTCGCTCAATTCAGGGCCTTATGCGGCAATACTGGAGGCGATGACAAATTGTTGCTACGTCAATTCGTCGGCAGCTTAGCAGAAATAGCCTTTGAATGGTATTCGGAGCTACCTAACGACTCTGTCAAAACATTTGCAGAGATGGAACTGCTGTTTACACAAAGATTCGCTAGTGCTAGTGAACGCACCCCGATTACAGCACTGATAAATGCCAGGATAAGGCCCGGCGAAACGTGGGTCCAATACGCAACACGATGGCGAAACCTATGGTCGAAATGCGAACAACGCATAGAAGAGGCACCTGCGGTAGGCATGTTTGTGGGCACTCTCGATCCGCAGGCGACCATCTCGCAATTCATGATGTTCTTCAGGCCGATCACCTTCCAGGCCTTGATCGACAAATTAGCCCAAATGGACCAGATGGGCCATAGACCGTCTCCTCCAAGACCCGATCCCCGAAATGAGAAAGGAAAAGCGATCATCGTCGCCAACGCTCAGCTACAGTCGAGCAACTCAAAGCCGGTCGCTCGCCAAAACAACGTGCGTCCACGCCCATCCCTCGAAGAGAGGCTAGGACGTCCTTACTCGTTTCCTCAGAATAAAACGAGAAGACTGTTTGAGCTGGCAGTGCGTAACAGACTCATCAATCTGCCGAGTCCAAAGCGTCTGTCGCAGCCAGGCGATCTTAATAATCCCAATTATTGCCCTTACCACCAAACGGTAAGTCACCCGATTGAGGATTGTTTCGTCTTTAAGGGATGGATCGAGGATCAATACCTGCAAGGCAAATTCACGCTGTCTGAAAGCTGGAAGGTAAACCCCCCACAGCCGCACTCTCCAAAGAAGACGGACACGCCGGGGGCAACTTGTTCTTTCGTCGAGGATGAAAACGATGGAGAAAACTTATCGGATGAATCCGAAGACTACATAGCGACTTGTCATGTGATTTCTCATTCACTGACGGATGATGAGGAGGATCCTTGCGCTGAGAAATCAATGGCGGACCCTGAAACAGAAATTCCGCGGCCGTCAGACAAGCTGATCAATGCCTTCCTAAATGAAATTCGTCTGAAAGCAAAAGCCAATCAAGAGCATGAAATAGCCATACTGGAAAGAACCAAGGTATTCCCGTCAAATCAAAAGCCATACACTGCGGGTAAAAACAAATTCAAGACGAGGAAACGGTTCGCCAAAGCTCTATCAGTAGGAATGAAGCTACCGCCCTCTGAAGAAAATTCTTTCGCTGAGGTAGAGATGCACCCTAACTTCTGTTTATATCATCAGAAGATCATACATCCTACCGAAGACTGCGAATCCTTTAACTGTTGGTGGCAAGGGTATGTCGCTTAAAAGTTACACTTCGACAGGACAAAGTGTGAAGCTTGTGGACATTGGAAAAATGCGATAGATGAGCGCAAAAGAGCCACCGCCGACTGTCATATAGCCGACTTCAAGGGATCACAAATTATCACCTTTGGAAGCGACTCTGACGAAGAAGCTATCCCCAACTCTTCCCTCGGGGAATCTATTTCAAAAATAAAGGAATTGAGAAGCTGCGAGAACGTTCAGCCATGCAATCGCATGCTACTCGGAAAGAATCCCGGCCCTGCAAACAACGGAGCGAACAAAAAGGATAAAAGAAAAGGAAAAAAGGCCCTCGTCGCCAGCGCTCACCAACAATCAAGTGACCCTAGACCAGTTGCTCGCCAAAGCAACAAGCGGCAATCCCTCCAAGAAAAGTTGAAACGTCCTTACTCGTTTCCGCAAGATAAAACAAAGGGACTGTTTGAGCTGGCAGTGTGCAACAGACTCATCAATCTGACGGGTCCAAAACGTCCGTTGCGGCCAAGCGATGTTAATAATCCTAATTATTGACCTTACCACCAAACGGTAGGTCATCTGATCGAGGATTGCTACGTCTTCAAAAACTGGGTTGAAGACCAATACCAACATGGCAAGTTTGCGCTGTCTGAGAACTGGAAGGTGAGTCCGCCACAACCGCACGCCCCGAAGAAGATGGATACGCCGGGGGCATCATGTTCATTCATGGAGAATGACTCATAGACCGAAAAGTCAATAAACCAGATATTCGCCTCAAATACGGCGACAACGGACCGAAACGTCCTTAAACTAACAACGGACCGAGATGTCCTTAAACTAATAATGGACTGCAATGTCCTAAAACTTGCAAATGACCGAAACGTCTTTAAACTACTACCGCAGCATCCTTAGGCTGACGAAAAAAAATATAAAAAAAATAAAAAATAAATAATAATAATAAAAAAAAAACGGTATGTCCATAAGCAAAGAGGGCACGGATGAAAACCCGAAAGGGCTCCGTGAGTAAAAACAGCAGGGCTACCGGCGAGTGTTCGTGAAAACCCGAAAGGGCGCGACCTCATAAAAAAAAAGAGAAAGATAAAAAGAAATAAAAGAAATAAAAAGAAAAAAAAGGGGTAAGTCCATAAGCAAAATGGGCACGGATGAAAACCTGAAAGGGCTCCGTGAATAAAAACAGCAGGACTACCGGCGAGTGTTTGTGAAAACCCGAAAGGGCGCAACCTCGTTAAGAAACACTTATAGGGTCCTCTCGACCCTATAAGGAGAAACCACCTGCGTGAGATCCTTACGACTCACAAAGGAATAACACACTTAGGGATCCCCACTATTCCGAAGGAGAAAATACACTTGCGAGATCCTCACGACTCGTAAGGAGAACTCTCTTGTGGGACCCTTACGGCTCATAAGATTTGAAAGTCTTAAGTTGCAGAAACCTTAACCTGTTCTTAAGCAGCCCCCACAACCTTCGATATTGCCCTACAAGTGGCTCATATTGACCCTTGTATACAATCAACGGGCACGAATAAGTATTTCCCCAACAAAGTCCCATCCGTGACTAGGGATATGCTTGTACAACAAACAACACTTGTAAGTCCTCTCGATTTATAAGGAGAAAACCCTTTTGTAAGATCCTTACAAGTTACAAGAGAACATACACTTAGGAATCCTCACGATTCCCAAGGAGAAAACACACCTACAAGATCCTCACGACTTGTAGGGAGAAATACCTTTGTGAGACCCCTACGGCTCATGAAGTCAAAAGCCTTAGCCGACAGGACCCTTAATCCTGTTTACTAAGCCACCTTTGTTCGGGATCGACAGAGGCAAATGATGATTCGTTCCTGGCAATATTCCAGTTGTAGCGATGCTGATGCCTAAATCGGTATCAAATTCCAAGTCCTTTCATGGCAGATGATGATTTGCTCCTGGCAATATCCCAGTTGCAGCGATGCTGATGCCTAAATCGGTATCAAATTCCAAGTCCTTTCATGGCAGATGATGATTCGCTCCTGGCAATATCCCAGTTGCAGCGATGCTGATGCCTAAACCGGTATCAAATTCCAAGTCCTTTCGCGGCAAATGATGATTCGCTCCTGGCAATATCCCAGTCGCAGCGATGCTGATGCCAAGATTGGTATCAGATCCCAAATCCCCTACTCGCGAAAAAAAAAATCAGCGAGCCAAAAAGAAAAATGCATACGAAATAGCCGAAATGATGGGGCAACTTGCAAACAAAATCAGCAAGTAAAAATGTATGCATACGAAATAGCCGAAATGATTGGGCAACTCGCAATAAAAAAACAGCGAGTAAAAATAAAATAAATAGCCGAAATGATTGGGCACCGCAAAAAATAGCTGAAATGATTGGGCAATCGCGATTTTCACGATATAAAAAGCTGAAATGATAGAGCATTGCGGAAAGAATAAAAAAAAATGAAAGAATGAAATTTTTTGCCCTACAGGTGAAATCACATTGATCCCTGTATACAATTCAGGGGCACAGATAAAGAGGGAACCATACCTTCCTAACAGGCTCCACCAGAAAGCGAAGCCAAATCTCGACGGTTCATAGATAACCTAGAGACCATCTCGACATTTGTCGCAATATTACAGACACGATGTCAACAAATGAAGCAAACGAAGATCCCGAGCTTCAGGGTCTCGACGTTAATATCGACAACTTAGAGATCACCAACGGCGTTTCTCTTCACTCCAACTAGATGAAGACATGACGTCAACAACTGACCTCAGAATCGCAACGAAACGGAACCATGACAAAGTCCCTAGTTCCAAATCTCAATGGCCACGTCTACAGCCTGGAGACCAACAACGGTGTGCCTCCTCATTCCAACAGGACACAGATGTTACACTATCAAGCGGAGCGATGGCAAAATCCCAACTCCACCTTAGCATTCGTCTCGTTACAACAGACACAATGTCAACAACGGCGTTCCTTCGCAGCCCAGCGGGGTGTACATGCAAAGTTAACAAAAGACCCCATGGTCGAAACAAAGCGGAGTGATGGCAAAATCCCAGCTCCACCTCAGCATTCGTCTAAATACACCAGACGCAGTGTAAGCGAACGAAGCGAAGGCTACATTCCTAGCTTCAACGTCTTTACGGTAACTCACATAAAACCGGAAAGACAATCGGAGACCATCTCACATGAAGTGGTCACCTCCTTGACGTTCGTCTTGATACAGTAGACAAAATGTCAACCCTAGCATTCTTCTTCCAGCAAGGATTCAGACATCATAAAGCAAACGAAGCGAAGGCCACATTCCTAGCTTCAACGTCTTTACGGTAACTCACATAAAACCGGAAAGACAATCGGAGATCATCTCGCATCAGCACAGAGTGGTCACCACCTTGACGTTAGTCTCGGTACAGCAGACGAAATGTCAACCCCAGCGTTCTTCCCCCAACAGGATTCGGACACGCCAAAGCAAACGAAGCGAAGGCCAAATTCCTAGCTTCAACGTCTTTACGGTAACTCACATAAAACCGGAAGGACAATCGGAGATCATCTCGCACCAGCACAGAGTGGTCACCACCTTGACGTTCGTTCCGATACAGCAGACGAGTTGTCGCCCCAGCGTTCTTCCTCCAGCAGGGATTCAGACATGCCAAAGCAAACGAAGTGAAGGCCAAATTCCTAGCTTCAACGTCTTTACAGTAACTCACATAAAACCGGAAAGGCAATAGAAGATCATCTCGCACCAGCACAGAGTGGTCACCACCTTGACGTTCGTTCCGATACAGCAGACGAGTTGTCGCCCCAGCGTTCTTCCTCCAGCAGGGATTCAGACATGACAAAGCAAACGAAGCGAAGGCCACATTCCTAGCTTCAACGTCTTTACGGTAACTCACATAAAACCGGAAAGACAATCGGAGATCATCTCGCACCAGCACAGAATGGTCACCACCTCGACGTCCGTCTCAATACAGCAGACGAGATGTCACCCCAACGTTCGTATCGACACAGCATACACAACGTTATTAAACGAATGGAGCCACGGCAAAATCCCTAGTTCCAAACCTCGACGGTTCACCAGCAACCTAGAGACAACCTCGACGTCCGTCTCGATACAGTAGATGAGATGTCGCCCCAACGTTCGTCTCGACACAGCAGACGCAACGTCATCAAACAAACGGAGCCACGGCAAAATCCCTAGTTCCCACCATGACATTCGTCTCGATACAGAGGACGTAATGCCAGCAAACGAAGCAAAGGCCAAATTCCTAGCTTCAGGGTCTTAACGGCAAGTCATATAAAGCCTGAAAGACTATCGGAGATCATCCCACACCAGCGCGGAGTGGCTATGACTCATCGGGGCTCTCCAAAATGAGCCTAATCTCAAGTAAAAAGCGGCATGGCAGATTCCTAGCGCTTGCTCTTCCGACGGTCAAACTGCCAAGGAGGATTGCTTGAAGACGTCTTGTCCAGCCCCCGAAGGGATCAGAGACACGGCAGTCGCAGGGCTACTCGAACAGCACGATTGCCTATCGAGGACTATATCAGCTTATGCGACAGTACGATGGCCAAAACCCTAAATACCACCAACCTTAACGGGCTTCTGTCGTAAAGAGCAGAGGTTAAATGCGACGTTAAGATGTTCTTGCGAGAAACGTTCGATTCGTCTCGACTTGTGAAAAATTGTCGAGGCGGCTCGACTCGTGAGATAAAGCCTTAGGCAGTGGGCATAAAAGAAGCCTGTTTCCTAAGCACTGGGACCCTGCAAGTTGGCCCAAAACGGTCTCTTACATACCATCCACGGGTCTCACCCTCTGACATCGAACTTCGACAAGGAGGGAAACAACCGCTTACAAGTCCTCTCGACTCGTAAGAGGGAAAAATTCTCTTGTAAGATCCTTACGACTTACAAGAGAAAACCACACTTAGGAATCCTCACGATTCCTGAGGAGAAAAACCCACCTACGAGATCCTCTCGATCCGTAGGGAGAAAAGTCTCTATGAGACCCTCACGGCTCATAGAATTGAAAAGTCTTAGGCAACAGATCTGAACCTGCGGCCTAAGCCCTCGCTATCTCGTGAAGAAATCAAGAAGCTTACTCTATTCCCTGCTAATTGTGACGACATGCTGAGAAAGAGGAAAAGCAACAGAAAGAGCATCCGATTTACATTTGATCAAGCGTTCAAGACACATTCATTCATGCATAGGGAAAAAGACTCAGGACAAAAGATAAGACGGGATAGGAAAAACAAAAATCTTCATTAATATTGCCAGAAGTTCTTACAATCATAAAAGCAATAAACGAAAAATATTATTACAAGGGAATAACCTCGGACCCAGGACATGGATTGGGGAATTCAAAAGCGACCCTATCTATGACTTTCCAGGCCTCGCGGACCATCCTAGTGTGCTTTCTTTCGCGAGCACAAGCGTCAGGGTCCCCCCTGATGTCTTCCACCCTCCGATAAGCAGCGAGTATGGCAGACTGTTGAAAGACCTCGTGTAAGAGATCGAAAAGACTATCTCGCCGTCTCTTCGAGATAAAGTTCAATAGGTATACCGAGTGCACCTTGTCCTCAGCGGCATCCAATGCCCTAAGTGGCACGCCGGAACAGAATAGGGGAAGCGCTTCCCAGATGGCTCCCACGATAAGCTTAAGGAGGGAGGAACGCCGGGGGAGCAGTGGACCATTGTATGCGTCGAAGCGGCTCATAATTTCAGCACACTCCGCGTTTGTGAACTCTCGATTCTGAGAGCGGCCAAGTCGGTGAATGTCCCCGTAAGAGATGATCTCGTTAAGAGCATACATATGGGTATCCATTGTTCCTGTGAAAGAAGATCAACAGAATTAGCAGACCGACTGATTAAGCGAATTCTTGTTAAAAAACGAGCACAGACAGTTAAACTCCTCGAGAGCAATGCTCTACGAACAGGAGTGACTATCAAAATCCTAATAAGGGAAATTTAAAGAAGTCCCCTAAGATTCTGAGATCACTATTATTAAAAGATGATATAGTCTGTTAAAATACAAAACTCCATTTTTGATTTTCATTATTCATATTCAAACTCTTAAAAGTTCATCATTTTCAGATCAAAGAGATCTATGTTTTGACAAAGATGCAAGGTTCTGTTAATGGGTCAAGAAGCCTTGAAACAGATTCTTGAGAGCAAGGCTCTATTGATGAAACCCTAGAAGGGTTTCTTTAGATCAAAGATCTATAAGAGCAAGGCTCTATTAATTAAAATTGGTTTAATTCAAAACTAATTCTTACCTAAATAGTTTCTTTTAAAGAAAATCTAAGAGTTCTTAAAAACAAGAGCAGGGCTCTGAGATTCTGAAAATAAAATTTTTTGGAGATAATGATCATCTGTGAAGGACCAAAGGTCCTATTTATAGGCATCAATTGCCTCTTCAACTGCCAAAAGGTGCCGCGACGGTTCGTATTCTGCCACCGTTGCGCTTGCGTTTGGAGGCCACGTAAGCGCAGCGGTGGGGGGCATTTGTTTACCCCAATCAGAGCAAAGCTCTGTTCAAATTCCAAGACGGGAGATGAAGCAACGCTTCGTCTTCCCCCAATCAGAAATAAAGCTTTGCTTTGAAAATTTAAACTTTAATTTCGAAGCAACGCTTCAGATCCCGTGCGCTGCGCGCAACGCGCCACGTGTCAGAAGTGGACACGGCAGCACAACGTCCAAGGCATTGCGTCCAATCAGAGCAAGGCTTTTTAAAAAGCAAAAGCAACGCTCAACTGCGCAAGTGCACCGTTGCGCGACACGTGTCTGCGCAGTTGCGCAAACGCTGTTGCGCAAGTGCACCTCAGCGCGACACGTGTATGCGCAGTTGCACCGCTGCGCGACACGTGTCTGCGCAGTTGCGCAAACACTGTTGCGCAAGTGCGCTGCAGCGTGACACGTGTCTGCGCAGTTGCGCAAGCACGACTGCGCAAACGCACCTCTGCGCGACACGTGTCTGCGCAGTTGCGCAACACTGTTGCGCAAGTGCACCGTTGAGCGACACGTGTCTGCGCAGTTGCGCAAGCTCGGTTGCGCAAGCGCTTCACTGCGCGACACGTGTCTGCGCAGTTGCGCAAGCACGGCTGCGCAAGCGCCTTACTGTGCGACACGTGTCACGCGCTGGTGAGTTGCGCAATAACAGAATGAAAATTTAAGGAAATCTTTTCTGTTCTTGTTAAAACAAGAAGATTTCTTCTGTAAAACAGGGGGCCTTTGGATTAAAGATCCAACGGTGGGAAAAATTTCCCAAATCACTCAGGAAAAGATTTATTGAACAAATTTAACTAATTTTTGAGCACTATAAAAAGGACCCCAAACCTCATTTCAAGGCATCATCTGGTTTTTAAAAAAAAAAAAGAAGAAGAAAGAAGAAAACCCTTGAGAATTTCTGGAGAACACAAAAAGAAGGTAAAAACCTTTGAGATAAGAGAAGATTCTCTTGAAGAATAGATCATTGATCTAGAAAACAAGATCAGCGATCTTCAATAAATAGATAAATAAATAAATAAATAAATAAAAATAATAAAAATAGTGCCTTGCACTTGCTATGAACCTTTGGTTCTCTGAGATAAGAAAAACAAGAAAAAACTTGTTTTTTCTTAGATCTAAATCCAATAGTGCCTTGCACTTGTTTTATGAACCATCGGTTCTTGAACCTAAAAGGTTCTTAAATTAATAGTGCTTTGCACTTCTTATGAACCACTGGTTCTCTAAAACAAGAAAAACAGAAATAAAAAAAAGATAGTGCTTTGCACTTTTATGAACGTTTGGTTCCTGAAATAAAAGAAAAACTTGTTTTTCTTTGATCTAAATTAGATCAAGAAATCAAATAGTGCTTTGCACTTCTTTTATGAAACATTGGTTCTTGAATCTAAAAGATTCTCCAATTAACAGTGCTTTGCACAAATGCAATGCATTACTAAGAGGGCCAGGCCCAAATCAAAATGACCTGACAGGCTAAAATAAATTGCAAGGCAATAAATGGGCAGAGCCCAAATAAATTGATGCTTTGCATCCTTTATACAAGGGCAGAGCCCAAATAAAATTGATGCCTTGCATCATTCCTAAAAGGGCAGAGCCCAAAACAAATTGATGCTCTGCATCCTTTCTGGGCAAGGCCCAAATAAAAATAAAAAAAGAAATGCAATGCAAAAGTAAATAAAATGTTGAACATTTCAATTGGACTTAGCCCAATTTTGGCCATAAGTCCTTAAATTAAATTGACTGAGCAAAATTGCTCTTCTAAATCAATTCACATCCGGTTCTAGGGTACAACTCCGAACTCCTTTGACATCCGTCGTTGTAATTCCTCAACGACGTCAAAGAGGTGACGGGTCCCAACGACCACACATCGATATGGACTGCGGGGTCCTTAAACTCGTGGACCGAAACGTCCTTAAACTAATATCGGACCGAAACGTCCTTAAACTAATATCGGACCGAGACGTCCTTAAACTAATGATGGACCGAAACGTCCCTAAACTAATATCGGACCGAAACGTCCCTAAACTAATAATGGACCACCACGTCCCTAAACTGGCGATGGACCACCACGTCCTTAAACTGGCGCAATAGAGCCCGAATGCTCTTTTGCCGGATCTAAACTGTCCCGTTTAAGTCGATCTTAGCCCCAAACACGGCTAACGTATCCTTAAACATTCACATGGATTATAAAACTCCCAATCAACTCTGGTTCGAGGGTACATCTCCGAGCTCCTCTGATACATGTCGTTGTAATCCTTCAACGACGCCAGAGAGGTGACGAGTCCCGATGGCCATACATTAAATTAATCACTACGTTAAGTGGATCTTAGTCTAAAACAGGACTAACGTATCCTTAACGAACGTTTAAGTTGATCTTAGTCGCAACGCGACTAATGCATCCTTAAACTAAAAAACACTAAACCCAAATCTAAGTAAATACGGATTTGGACTAATCCACGTCCTACGGGCAACGGCATTACTCAGTCTCCGTATACAATCCACGGGCAACCACAAACAAAACAAACACACACGACACGAAGTGAAATTCTGGAGAAGGAGAAAGTTGTTACCGCGATGCGGTAGCGTAATTAACTGCAGGGGCTTGCGCCTGCAGGGAAAAGCGTCCCCACAATCAAAAACCCCTCACCCTGAGGGGGAATCTGACGAAATCTGCTACATCGGCCGCATCTGTCTAAACCTCCGATCCACGGTGCCATAAATCAACTTGGCATCTTCGGAGAGGTAGACGGATAAAACCAAATAGCATCTGCCCCGAATCCCAGCGTCAGGCCATCGCGGTCCTGTGCGCCGCCGTTCGGAGGGGAACATGCACTAGCTGTGCGTAACGGCCCCTAGGTAGATGCCGATAAGAAGTCGGACGAGGTGAAACCCATCTGAACTCTTACTGAGCCTGAATGTGACAGTCTCTGTACAGTCCGGTCTGTTCGTCTGAGAACATCGCATGGCGGGCATAGGGGGCGGTAAACGTTAGTCCCCTACTAGCGGTACAAGTCGTGTCAGAGTGTAGCCCAGAACATCTGAGATAACACTGGAAACCTACCAGTCTATCTCGTTTGCCCTGGCCAGGGACTTTGTGTAATGACTCTGCTAGACACAGCGCGATATCAACCCCCGATACCGGGAGAGACGAATCCTGTATAACCGTCACTGCCTCCAAGTGCTTCGGGACTGTACCCAAAAACTACCTGTTTGCACGACTCCTTTGAGCCGTGGTAGGGTAGTAATCAAAGTACAGCGGGAACACACTTGAGGCGAAGTGACAGTGTCAAGTCAACAGACTAAGCTGTACTCATGTCACCTGGGAACTGATAACTGACGATAGGTATAATACTAACCAACAGTTCCCGACGAGTCCTGTCCAGTGTACTCGTAACCTAACGAGCACCCGCATACTATCTCAAGTACGACGTACTGACGGCTGTGGGACAGACTGTCTCCCAAGCTGGGATAAGAAGCGCATACACTAGTCTACTCCGGAGTATCGATGCCCTGTCTCGATAGTTCTGCGACTAGGGACCTGCATAAGGATGTGCTTATAGATTACCCAGCCCCCACGAGTGTGACTGCCATCACAACGCTGGTAATCAAGCAAAGATCCTAAGGGCTCCACTAATGTGTAAAGGCGATATGCTAAAAGAAACACATGCACACATTAAAGCAGAAACAAACCAAGTAGCATACTACCATTTTGAGCAAGATTGTCAATACAAGGTGAATATCCCAAGTTTCCATTAAGTAATATACATACTAGTATGATACAGTAATGGCCTCTAGGGCATATACACTAACAACCGCGCCATAAAATAACACAAAGCCGTGAATGTGTATGTTTCTTTTTGCGGGGCAGTTTGCAACCGCGCCAAAAAACAAACAAACTCAAAACAATAAAAATGGTGAATTAGCATTTAGTGATTCATATTATTTTGCTATATTTAATGGGCGCAGTTCTAAACCGCGTCCATTACAAATGTATGGGACACACTTTCAAAATACGTCCATTACATTTGTAGTGGGCACAGTTTAGAACTGCGTCCAGTACATTTTTATGAGACGCACTTTTAAACCGCGCCCATTATATTTATAAGGGGCGCAATTTGAAACTGCGTCCGGTAAAATTGTAAGGGGCGCAGTTTGAAAGTGTGCCCCCATACATTTGTAATGGACGCAGTTTCAAATTGCGTCCCTTGAAAAAAATTATTGACGATGGTATCAGCGCTGACATGGCGTCTACGCCGTAGAAAATGACATGGTTTTTAATATGTTTCGAAAGTGGTTTGTTTTAAAAATTATAATTTTATTATGTTTTAATATAAAAAATTGTCCCTAGAAACCCCACTCAAAAACCATCCATTATCGTTCTCTATATGCTCCCAACGGCGTAATTCTCACTAAAGCCTTCATTTTTACAGCTCCCCATTTGGTTTTATCCTGACCCATCCGTTTGTTTTCATTGCAGAAACCCTGGTAGAGCGCCAGCCGATGAAATTCCAATGTAAAGCTCGCTTTTTTATTTTTTGGGTGGAAATTTTGATGGGTGTTTTTGAATTGGGTTGTTGAATTTTGGTCGTTTGGGATCAGAGGCGGAGGCTAAGAAGCTCAAGTATCCGACGCCGGAGACTGAGGCTCTCCTCATGGGCATCCTTGTCGAGGGTTTGTTCATTATTACTATTTTTTTAAAATTAATTTTGAATGATATGCATTCTTCTAGAAAATTAAGATTTTGGTTTGTAGAGAAATGATAAGAATTAGCATCCTTCTGGATATTATCAATCAAATTGTTAGCATTGCGGAGACTAGCTTTAGCATTTGGGTAAAGTGGTTATCGGCATAGCTCGGTAGACATGGATGGCTCATTAATAACGTAAGGTTTTGTATCTAGTTGGCATTGCAAGATTCAATTTTAGGTCATGGGTTTTTATAGGAGTTAAAAACCCCTTCACCAACGATTTACACGACATGCTATATATGCTACATCCACCCATTATACGATCCCTATGCTGGAACATTTATTGAATGCTTAATTTATATGATGCCCATGAGTCACATTTATATGTTTTTTGCTACATGCTGAATATATATCAGGGTAAATTTCACTAAAATACCTTTAGCTATCGCTATTTTTTAAGTTCTTAAAGTTATTCTACTTAGACTTCCTGCAACTTTGTTTTAAGGGAGATAATTTTTCTTCACTAAAATAACCTTAAATGTACCCCTACAAGGAAGCTGACCGTATTAAAGAAACTTTAAGGCTGTTTAGTGAAGTGGTTATAATTAGGGGTGTTCTAGTTAAATTTTTACCATACACACACACACACACGTTAGCGAGGGTCTCCCACGCAATGCGCGGGTATGAAGTCTAACGGCAAGAAAAATCATATTAATTTAAAAGTTTATTATTATATGATTTGTAAGTTGTAATATCCCATATTTATGAACTTCATATGTAAAATATATGAAGAATTAACTTATAAATACCATGACATTTTTCTTCAGCTTTTTAATATTTTCCTTACGATATCATATGAAAATCACGAAAATTTTAAAATTCTCAAAATTTCCTTTTTTCTTTGGTTTTTTAGTATTTTGTTTGTTATGACAAATGAGACTGACGGAATATAGAAAAATTCCCAAATTTTTTTTTCCAGATTTTCAACATGCTGAATAAGCATACAAATACGATGAAATTTTGAAAATCTAAAAAAAAATTTCCTTAGGTTTTCAATATTTTGCTTGCTATAGCATAAGAATATCATGAAATTTTCAAAAATAAAATATTTTCTATTTTCATGGGTTTTCATTTTTCTCCATGTAAAAATCGCAAAATTTTCAAAAATCTTAAAATTTCCTTTTTCAATGTTATACATGATACAACACCCGAAAATTAAGGATTTTTTCAAAAATCTCAGTTTTTTCCATTTTCTTTGGTTTAAGATATATTGCATGCTATAACATTTGACAATTGGGAAATTTAAAAAAAATCCTAAAATTATTTGTTTTCTTCAAATTTACAATATTTTGCAAGCTACTATATGAAAATTGCGTAAATTTCAAATATCTCAAATTTTTTTGTTTCCTTCGGTTTTTAATATTTGGCTTGCTAGCATACGAAAATCACGAAATTGTCACAAATCTAAAAAAAATTCAATTTATTTTGATTTTTCAATATTTTGCATTCTGTAACTCACAAAAATTCAAAAATCTCAAAAAATTTTGTGCTCATCGGTTTTTCAATATTTTGCTTGTTATCACACGAAAACCATGATATCTTCAAAATCCCAAAAATTCTGGTTCCTTAAAATTTTCAGTATTTCGTATGTTATTGCACACAAAAATTACGATTTTTAAAAATTCTAAAAATTTTGGTTTTCTTTAGATTTTCAATATTCTGGCGGCACATGAAAATCATGAAATTTTAAAAAAAACTCATCATTTTTCTATTTTATTTGGTTTTTCAATATTTTTGCTTGTTATAGCTGACAAAGATCACGATGTTTACAAAAATATCAAAATATTTTGTTTTCTTCTATTTATTCAATATTTTGCTTTTATACCAAACCAAAATCATTAAATTTTAAAAGATCTCAAGTTTTTTTCGGGTTTACAATTTTTTGCAACACGTGGAAAAATCGCAAAATTTTTCAAAATTTTCATGGTTTTTTGGTTTTCAATATTCTAGGGTATTTCATAATTTTGCATGCACACGAAAATCATAAAATTTTCAAAAATATCAATTTTTTTTCTTTTCATCCTTCTTAAAATAATTTTCATGTTTTTCTGGTTTTCAATATTCTAGTTGCTATATATAGGACACAAAAATCGCGAAAGTTTCGAAAATCCCATATTTTTAGAATTTAGAATTTCAGGAAAATTGAGGGGCGAGATTAAATTTGTAGTCACGAATGTCCAAGCTAAATGAGGAAATATTACATATAGATGGTAAGGTACATTTTGTAATTTCTGAAAATTTGAAGGGCATGTACTTCTCTTTTCAATTTTGAACATAGGCTGAAATTTGATGCAAGCGGGATTCGAACCCAAAACCTCTTGTTCATAGGGGCACTCGCTATAACTGGTTTTATATTAATTTTACTTGAAGAGTACTAGTGAATCAAATATGCGTACTATTGGTCGTTATCTCGTCATCGAGTAGTCATTTTTTCAACATGTATTGTTTCCGAAGAATATCATTTGGTCTCTATATCAATTGGTATTCAAAATATCAGCTGTTATATCGAATTTATCGTATCAGCCAAATATCGGCTGATACGACACTTGTCGGCTCATGAATGTATGTATAATGTTCGGCTAAATATATATTCATGATAGATGATATTTAAGGATTTTTTTTACATAGATTTTATATTTATAAAGTTTTATAAAAATAAATATGCATAATGTTCGTTGCAGAATTGACCGGTATGTGTAGTATGCATGTAGAATTTTCTGATATTAACAATTGATATGCCCAATATTGACGCCCAATATCAACGTCCAATACCAGCTCGTATCGCTGATATATCGTCCGCCATCCGGCATCGAAACAATTTTTAATACATCAGAGAGTACTTCAAATATGTTCCGTTAGTGCATAAATATGTTCATGCCTTTTCAACTAAATTATCTTGAAAATCTCAAAGTGTTAGTAGATAAGTAACCACATCCCATATATATGCTTCTTGGTATTTGGTCCAAAAAAGACACAGCAGGTCACAAAATTTTGGCAAATCTAGGTTTTGATGATGAGGAAGCGAGTGAGCTGTTCGAAATTGCAAGTATATTCTTCGTCTACCTACACTTAAATACTTCGCCTTCAATTTATCTTACCAGCAAATTTTATGATTTCTCTCTGTTTCAGTTTGATAAAGATGCGGCCATGAGCTACAGATAGCCGCAACAGGAAATTTGTTCTTGAATCTTTGTGCTGATTCATTTTCTTCGACATATTTCATCCGTTTTCCCCCCTGAAGTTGATGAATTGATGTACTTCTTTTGTCCTGCAGCAAACTCTTTCCTGTTTAGATTTTTTTTATAATCGGAGTCTATTATTGAAATTGTGTTGGCAAATCAAGCTCGGGCCAACAAGGGAACAAGAATTGAGAGATAACATGATCCTAGAAATTGGAAGATCTAATTCCAAGAAGAAGAAGAAGAAGAAGAAGAAGAAGAAGAAGAAACAATGATTTACTGGTCATTTTTTTTATAATTCCATTTCATGGGCCAACCAAACAATTAATTTTAAATTCTCATTCCTAGAAGACAAAGAAGAAACCCAATTCATTGAAACAAATGCATAATTTGGAATTCTTAAGAGACAAATAACCCTAAGAATTTTAAAGCTTGATCTTCTCATAAGTTTTTGCTGGTTTTCTTTTCGGTGTGATTGGATTGAAAGAAATGCCAACAATTTTTCAAGGTAAAAAATCCTTGTATTTATACCTTCTTCATAACCACAGCATTTTACCTAAATTTTCAGACGTGCACTTTCAAATATGTATCTTTCTGTTGATACTAATACTTTTACTATTTTATATTTCTGTTGAAGAAAGAAATAAGTCAAATATGTATCTTTGGTAATGCTATTTTCAGAAGGAGTAGGTTTAGGAAGGTTTGTATTCTCTATTATTAAATAAGTCAAAGCTTTATGTCATTTTTTAAAATAATCCTCTGAGCTTGGCCGATTTTTTCCGATGTTGACCTCAGGGACTTGGGATAAGAGGTTGGGTAGCTTGTTGGGCTTGATCCATTTAGTTGAGCTGCTTGGACATGAGATTGTACTCACACAATGTATTAGCACCTACATGCATAGTTTTGAAGAAGGTTTTCTCTCTCTTCTTTTTCATCTTTTACATATTCTTATATTAACTTAAAAAGGCATAACATTTCATGCATGCTTAATTGTATAATGTTTATATTGTTATTGGCCTTGGTATCGCTCTACACATTTTTCGAGTGTATGTTATATTTTGCGTAGACTTGGGTAATTTATTCCAAGCTTTAAAGGTTGCACGGACATCGAGACGAGTACATAGACATGACGCAACATGGTGACATGACAAAATCTCAGAATACAGGATACCGGGACATGACAATACATTTTATATAAAACATATATATACATCCACCCACCACACACACATATATACACATATAACATCATACGCACATACATAAATGTGTATATACATACATACATACATACTTGCATATATATAATTTTATATAAAGAAATAAAATATTAAACCACTACAACAACAATTTATAGGAGGAAAAATTAACAAGTCTAGCATCCAAATAGACACATAAGAACAATAGCATACATCCATAACTCATTTTTTTTTTTGAATTTAACACAAATAATGTCCAAAATAGAAAATGTTCAGTGATTAACACGCATTTCTTTAACCAAACAAAATAAGTAAGTAACAATCATGCTTCAAAAAGATAACTAAAGATGATTGCAATGCCCCTATCTACTCTCCATCTTCGACGAATAACACTGATTCCACCTCCGGTTCATTCAAATGAATTTAGCAATTTTAGCCAACTAGGCTTAGCTCAATTGGTACCAATTTCCTCTCCGGCGTGAGAGCTCGCAAGTGCGATCCCCGAAGGGAATTGATTTCACAAAGAAAAGAAAAGAAAAGAAAAGAAAAAGAAGTTGGCAATTTTCAAAACATCGGCATCGTTGAATTTTTCAAACGCATCTCTACTAAGGTACCATAACTTTGATTATTCTATTCCATATTTCGTGGGATGACAGGATATAAGAAAGTTGGACACGCATGGGACACACGAGTTGCTTATAGAACAAGAACAATTAAAAACATCTAAATAGACATCATAACGATAACAAGCTAAATGTATAAGACACGTAGCACATGCGTAGGAGTAGGGCACATAGTACATGCATACAATACGTTTACAATGTGTCAAACATGCATATGATGTGTTTGAGACGCTTTCATGCAAGCGTCGGTGTTCGGCACACGTCGGACATGGAATCGGCAACCCATGAGTAGTGTACATGCAACCTATATAATAATTGAATTGACTATTTTCATAATTTTTTGTGTTTACTATAACTATTCCACTAAGAATAGTAGAAATGTGCAGTGCACTGACTCGCAAAACACTCATGTTATCTATGTCAAACATGTATCGGAGGCTCACACTTTTCCAACACATGATAGACACATGTCTGACACATGATACTTGCTTATACATGCCCCACACATCTTAAACATGTCGTCTACCTGTCCGGTTACACTTTATACATGTGCTGGTAGAATAACTAGTTAGCATTATCTTATCTATGCTAAAAGCATTATCTTATCTATGCCAAAAGCATTATGTAATTTTTGTTATGTAGCCTCCAACCTGCAACAAGAGAATACAAGGAAGCCACAAATAAAGCGAAGTCCATGTTAGCTAGCCGGAGTCGCAACGTGCGTCTAAACGCGGGAAAGAGAGAGAAGAGAGAGAGTAACAACGAAATGGGGATGAAGAACCAGAGAAAACACGGGTAAAGAACCGCAATATCCTAATAGAAACCCGACAAGAGTCGGCTACCTAAAAAGATATCCTAATTGGGCACGATTCGAATTTAAAAGGCTTTGTTTTGAAGGAGTTTTTCGAAGTTTTGGCGTCAAAATACTTCCATATGATGCAAGTATGCGTGTATGGAGGTATTAGAGACACAAAATCAGTGGAAAAGACTAAAGCAAGGAAAAACCGATGCCAAAACCCCTTTGCAAACTGAGACCGTGGCTGTCTGGGGGTTCAGGTTATGTGGGCGCCTTGTGAGAAGGCGTTCAGGTACCTTGGTCAAAAAACAACAGCTTCGGGCTGTGCAACAGAGGTAACTTCAAACGGTGATATCTCTCAATAAAAAGCTTCAAATTCGATGAAATTTGCACCGTTGGAAAGGTTATCGAGTCTACTTTCCAAAAAACAAGTCTCAATATATTTGATGGTCTGTAGAGTGAGATATGGTAAAAAATGTACAGACTATGCAGAAAAACCACATATCGGTATTCTGCCGACAAGCGTTCTTTTCAAATTTTTTTTTGCATTTATGCTAGGAATTTGATTTACAAAAGCTTTCTAACAGAGGGTCCTTGGATATGATCTTTTCCTCGCTTTTTTTAATCAAAATCTATAAAGAAGCGAACAAAAACAAGAAGAGAACCGAAATACTACACTTTAACTAGTTTTTTTTAAAAGATTTTGATCTATGAAGCGAGTCCTAAGATGAATCCTCCTCTATTTATTGCATGGATACCTATCTTATGGATAAACAAGAAAATCAAGAAGAAAATACAAAGAGAAGAGCCATTCTACTTAAATAAAAAAAATGAGCTAAGAATGCATGAAAATTAAAGAAAACACAAGGCGGAGATCTTGGATCCCTATTTTTTCAAAGTTGTTTAAAGGATTCAAACTTAAACCAGACAATCTAGAACTAGAAGATAAGACCTTCACTCTTAAATCCTAATCCTAAATGGAAAAGATCGGGTCTTTCTTTCTTTAGTTTGTGGTTTTTTTTTTGGATTTTTAGATTTTTGTTGGTTTTTTGGGTTTTTTTTTATGCTAATCTAAGATTTATTTTCAGCTGAGAGATGATGGAGGCTTGAACTCTTGAAAATATCAAGAGAAGGATTGAGAACGCCAAGAAGAAAGAGAGGGATTAAAAGAGACCCTTTCCCATCAGCATGAGAATGCTTATTTATAGAAAGATGGTTTGGATATGAAATGGAAGGTTATGATTGATTGTAGAGGATGGAATGGTTATGATTTTTTTCTAGAGATAAACTGATCTATATCATTATCTAAGCTTATTTCATTCTCATATACTTGGACAACATGCAATTTCCTAATAAGCAAAAAGAGTGAAGTATGTTTTTAGGTGAAAAATATGCATGTTGTGGTGTTCATGAGATGCAAGTTAAGTTAATGGTTCACTAGGAGAAATGTCACGCTCTGCTTCCTAAAATACGGAATACAAGGGTGACAAGGCCAGCCATGCTCCTACGATCAAGGAAAATCCTGTCGTAGTCACATTTCGGCTTCTAACATTATATGGTAATCAGTTAAATACAATACGGGTAAAGAGAATGCAGTCACTAAAACTATCGGATATAAAGAAATCTGAGCTCAATGGAAGTAAGCAAAATGGCAACTAACCAGGAATATCAATGGAGAAATGTAACTGGTTCACTAGTCTAGATCTTCATAGTCTTCTCGAGATCAGGCGAATCCACATCTATCACTGAGCATGCATACTCAGGTCATCAGAGCGACATAATAACAATATTATAATAATAACAAAAGACGAGAAAATGAAAGTAACGGTGGAGATAAAATGCAGGTAATCAATATGTCACTAACTGATGCAATATATGATCTGTGTCCCTATCGGTCTCTAAGTCACTTTTGAAATCGAGTTGTGGAAAGAAGGATCATGTTTAACGAGGGTCTCGTACATACCCGAGACTACGGCCCGCTGTTGCCCGGGACATAATCCTGTCAGCCGGACCGCTAGGCCCAACCTAATATATATAAGAGTCGATGTTCGAATGACCATCCTCTAAATCACTGACCTCGTTAAATACAATTCTCTTTCCACTTCGATTTCCCCCTTTTTACCCAGGTTTCACTATTCATGAGTATGGGCTAGATGTGTACAAGTACGTATCAATAACACGATTTTATTCACTGTTCACTATATGTTTCATTGTCACGAATCACTAACTATTCACTGGCATACTTGACACAACCACACCAATACTACACACGTTCGATAATGCAATATACACTGAGAATTAACACGAATGTTCACTATCACTAGAGGTCTTGTAGTCGAGTAGAATTATGAATCATGCCGCTAAACAGTTTATATGCAGTACAAGTCGCTATGCATCTTATGAACATAGAAAATTTGTATTAAATCATGAATTCAGAATTAAGCAAAAAGATACAAAAGCGGTAATATGTAAACTCAGTCGGCAGTTCAACAAAATTAATTTCAAGTCAATCGGATTTTGGGTTCGCAAGTTACAGTCGTTTCATTGTAAGTGTTCGCTGCTGGAAATTCAGTTCCTGAACTGAAATTCCATTATGTAACACAGTTTTCACCCTGTTGAGATCATAATTAGGCGACGTTACAGTTGAACAAAATTTAGGTTCATCAGTTAGGTTTCCAACGCACCAGACGGATTGATAATATCCATGGTGTACTGGAAGTTATGCACTGTACAATAAAGGGGTATACGTTCTGTCCCTGTTTGGGGCTGCTATATGTTCTGTTGATTTAAAATATAATTTGAATAATAAACGATAGTAAAAACGAATGAAACCACTTTAAACAGATATCTAATAGATTTATCTTCGCTATGGTATAGGGTTCCGCATCATAACATTTTCATACAGCAGAGTGAAAGCATTACAAAACGAGAATCGACAGCCAGAGCTGCCCTGGACTGCAGTCCAGAGTCGCACTCCGAACCAGTTTCCATCACCTTTTTAGCATATAAACAGATTAAAACTCTTATGGGGTTCTATATCGTCGAGTCGGCTTCGATATGAGCCCTCAAACGTAACATTCCGATTTGCAATCAATTAACTGTAATTTTTACGAGTTTCAGGTATGGGAAAATTTCAGTTTTACGGGTCTAAATGGGAAAGGCCTAACACATCATTAAAGACCGTATTTTCCAGCCAAATTATAACACAGCGTTCGTTATTAATCGGGCCATCCTATGTGATCAGTTTTCGTCAATTTAGCGGGGGTTTTCCATTCGGGTTTTGCATCGAACACTTGCATTATATTGATTCGCACGAAAAGTATATACGGAATTTTATTGGTAATTTGAATTGAAACAGATAAAATTAGCATGAAGCAAGCAGTATACTTTCCCGACGACGCGTTGACGACGGTACGGCAGCGGCTCAGCTATGGAGAGGGTGACCGCTGGTGATGTGGGCTGCGGTGGCGGAGGAGGTTGATGGCAAGGGAGGAGCTCGAGTTGGAGGCGATGGGGAGCTCAGGGGTTGGTTGACGGAGCTCGGAAAGGAGGTTCAGACGTTCGTCGACGACGAGAGGGGCATAGGGTGTTCGTCGGAAGAAATGGGGAGCTCAGCCACGGCTGTAGGGAGCTCGACCAGGAGCTTGGGTGGAGAGAGGAAGGGTCGCGGGTGAGGGTAGAGGTGGTGGAAGCCGGCTTGGTGGCGAGCTGCAGAGGTCGATGAGGGAGGTGCAATGGTCGCGGTGTCTCTGATGAGGGGAGCTCGCGGTGATCGGTGGTGGTGGGTTGAGGTGTTTTGGGAGTGAGAAGGAGAACGAGAGTGAGGGGGAGAGAGAGATGGGTTTTGGTGAAGAAGGTGGTGGAAGTCGACAATGGTGAGGGTAGAGGCGGAGGTGAGGATGCAGTGAGGTGTTAAGCGGTGGCTAAGGTGATCGCGGTGGCGAGGGAAACTCGAGTAGAGGGAGCCACTGTTGAGTGAGGCACCGCTGGAGGTGGGAGGCGGCTCAGCTGGGAGTGGGATGGTCGGAGTTGGGAGGGAAACGCGATGGTGGTTGTGGTGTTGTGAGGAGGGGTGGTGAGGGGGAGCTCGGTGAAGGAGGTTGTGAAGGTGAGGGAGTCTCGGCTTTGTACGAGGAAGAGAGGGAGATGAGGTCGAGGGAGGGAGTTCGCGAGCGCACGCGCGAGGTCGTGGGTCGAGATTGGGGACGTGCTCGTGACGAGGAGCGGGGGCTTGGGAACGAGTGGCGACGTGGGGAGGAAAAGAAAAAGGAGCGGGAAAAGAAGAGGGGAATGGGGAAGAAGAGAGATGGGTCGGGTATAGGGCGTGGGCCGGATCGGTATGGGCTTGGGCCGGGAATGGGGTTTTTAGTTTAGGAAAAATAATTCAGAATGTAAAAATATAAGTATCTAAATTCCTACAAAAATAACGAGAAAAACAGAAAAAAAATATTCAGGGGACTTGGAAAAATATGGAATTTTTTTTACGGAACTGGGAATTTACAGGAAGAATCCTATGTCATAGGTTTAACAAGTCAAGTGGAGATTAATTATTATTAATCTTGTGTTTAATGATAACGATTAGATTAATTAACCCATAATCGTTTATATTCAAACCAAATATCAAACAATATTCAAATGACTTGAAATTTTGTATGAAGGGTCATCTAAGCAAGTTATGAGGATCCATCAAGAAAAATTTGCAATTTTACCCTCGTGGACCCACCATATTATTTTAATGATAAAATAAGAAGAAAGGTTTGGCTTATCGGGTAAACGTTTTCGATTTTAGTTGAAATTTTTATGGCATGTCCTCATGAGCATACTAAGATCTAGAAAGTTTGACATCATTTGGCTTAAAGAATTACGAGATAAAAAACGGAACTGTTAATAGCGATTAAAAGATAATTAGGGAAATTAAAATTGCCTATCGGAAATGGTCCCAATTGATATAACATGGTCAAATGTGATGATCACATTATGAAAATACTCATCAATTGGTTGGAAGTGATTTTTGGGCAGTTCTTGAAAGTTCGAAATTTAATGCAAATTTCAAGGAATTTGACAAGTCTATTCGAATTTTATTCTTCGGTAATTCATGATAAATCATTAAAATCCTTTAAAAAAACTCTCGTGATGAGTCGTGCAAAAATTCATGAGATATGGATTTTTGAGCTTCTCGAAAAGGATATTCCGATCATTTAAACGAATCTTGAATCATACACTTAGGTTGCCTCGATGTGTACCAAGAACTTATTTTTATGCAAAAGATGAGATGAATGACGTGATGCAGATGTACTGGTATGATGAGAATGCTAGTTTATGATGCAAAAAAAATGATGCAGGGTAAAAGGGTAAATTCGCAAATTGCTGCTTCGCTGGGATATCTACATATTAAAAACTTGAGTTATGAATACATCTAGTTGATGCTCTTTTATTCACGTAAACAGGTAGTCATAACTTGATGTTATATTATATTTTAGTTCATTATAGTTTCCAACATTTATATTTTAGTTCATTATAGTTTCCAACATTTTATATAACCGTTTTTATGATGTATGTGTTTCTTCTTATATATATTAATCTTTTTGAAGGAAATATCTATATTAATATTTTCAAATTGTATAACACAATTTGAAAAAATTATTTTACAATGCTAGTTGTGCTACATTTTTAGGTTTTAGTTTTTATTTTTAACTAAATTTGATTATGGTAATATGGTGATTTTAATTTTATATAAATTTACGGAATCAAATAAAATTGTGGTTCTATCATTGATCATCATACGACTTTTTTTTTATTGTAATGTTGTGTTTTTGTATCTGTATTTTAATCATGTTTTGTAGATAGAAAGTTGTAAGCTAGTTTAAGGAATTCTCTTGCTCAAAGACTTGAACCAAAAATTAAAATATGTTGCCTTGGCCCCAGCTTTAATTATGGTTCTTACCTGATAGTTTCTTTCCGATTAAATCCCATCTAGACTGATCTAAAATGGTTATTGATTGTTCATTAATTTGATAATAAGATGTGTATGTTTGGAGTGACTATCCTTATCAGGCAATCCTAACTTGGGCATGTAATTGGCAGGGTTTGATTTAGAATTGAGTTCCAACTTAAGATCCTAAACTTACCAGAACAGAAACTTGAACAGACCCAAAAATGTATAATCTATTATGAATATATTATATAAAACTGTTGCAAAGTAATATGCTACCGTTGAAACTACACGCTACATCCATTCATTAAATTATTCCATGATGGAGCCAATCTTACCATAAGCCTCACAATAAACATCTCAAGCATGCTCAAGTTTCTAGAGAGGCTTATTAATTTTGGATTAATTGTTGTCCGCCTCATAGAGTTAGGGTAACAAGAAAGGCTTATTACCTAGGTTTATGCAGCAACATACTTTACGATATTCTTTTGTAAATCCTTTACCTCGGTAAAACCTCATTAGAGTAATCAATAGGAAACAGCCTCTTATGAGAGTTAATTGTTCTTATTCCAATGAGACAGACTCCAAAAAAGAAAAAGAAAAGGAAAAGAAGAATCTTTTTGCATTCTCATCCTTTATTTGTTTGACTTTAGTCCTATATAACTTGCATTCTAGGGATATACGATTTATCAACACAGTTAGATATCATACAAGACCATCATCATCTTGCCATCGAGTATTTTCTGAGCAAAACAAGATCATCTATGGACAAAGTTTTACGTCTTTTCATCATCTTGCCATTTAGCATTTTTCTGATCAAAAGTGGATCATCAATGATCAATCCTCTTTTATAATGCCGGTTGGCTTTCTATAATCTAAAAGACCAGTCAAGTCCTATCCTCTTAAGGCCTCCATGATTGGGGAAGATGCCTAAAAGAATGAATGGTAATTAATTTTCTATAAAGAAGTATACACAATTTTGAGGTATAAAGCCAATAGTCAAATACAATATACTCCTAGTCGGGTTCCTCATGTCAATGATTGCATCACCTATTCCCGTTTGTCTATTGTTTCCCTATTAATTAAACACAATAATAAGAGCTAAGCTCTGTTCAAACCCAATGAGGCAGCGCCTCACGTGCTCCCCACGTGAGCGCTAGCGTCGGCCCCTTATAAGATTAAATCATATAGTGGCGCCTCACGTGAGCGCCAACGTACAAAGCATAGGAGCGCCTGTTATATAAGAATTAAATTTTTAAGTGGTGTCCACGTGCATAACACATGAGCGCCATCGTCCAAACTAAAATGGGTAGAATTAAATTCTACATAAGGAATATTTCCCTAAAATCCAGGATATTCTCTGTTAAACAAAATCAATGGATCAAAGATCCATTGATGATGATAAATCATCCAATGATAGAATTAAATTCTATTTTGGGAATATATTTTCTCAATCTTTCTAAACAAAGAAAAATTGTGCTCTGTTAAACAGATTACCCTTGGATTAAAAAATCCAACGATGATTAAAAATCACTGATTGATAGAAATAAGATTCTATCTATGGGAAAATATTTCCCCAATCTTGTTAAAAACAAGAATATATATATATATATATATATATATATATATATATTCTGTAAAACAGAACTCTTTGGATCAAAGATCTAATGGTGGATAAAATCCCCCAAATAATCTTTAAGGCTAATTAAATCAATTGGTATCTCTCAAATGAGAGATTTTATCAAATTAATTAACAAACTACCTCTCTTATATAAAGGACCTGAGACTTCAAGTCTCACGGACGCACATAGGAGGCTGACAAAAAAAAAAACCCCACAAGATTCTTTCCACAAAAAACTGAGAATCCAATTCTCTTCTGTAGAAAAAGATCCTTGCTCTTCAAAACTCTAGGTAAAGAAAAGCAGAGATAGAACTTATCTCTTTTGCCTAAAATAAAGAAAACACGAGTTTAACCCTCCACAAAAAGAACTTAGTTCTTCTCCTGATCTGAGATTTGAAAAGCAAATCTCTCCACAAGTTGAGAATTTAATTATCATCGGGGAGATTCTGTTCTCCAAACTCAAAATCTAGAGAAAAAGAACTAGATTATAAAGAAATAGAAGACACATTGTCTTGAAATTTAATTCCTTCACAAACAGGGTTTAACCCTACATAAAGAATTTTGTTCTTAGAAAAAGCAGAAGAACTTAGTTCTCCAATAAAACCGATATCAGATCTTCAAAATAGAGATCATTAATGGTCAAAATGCCATTAACAGAAGTTAAAACTTCTTCAGAAAATATCAACAGAAAAAGACTTGGCGCCTCACGTAATTCCCACATGAGCACCTAAAAGATTCCCTTAAATGGAACCCAGTGCCTCACGTACTTCCCACGTAAGCACCCAAAACAAAAGACTCAGCGCCTCATGTGCTTCCCATGTGGGCACTCAAAATAGAAGACTTAGCGCCTCACGTGAAATACACGTGAACGCTGTATAAAAGTGTAGAAGCACTATAAAATTAGTCTAAATGACTAAGTGCTTAGCACTGATTGGGCAGCGCTTAGGTTCCAGCACCTTACGCGAAACACACGTGAGCGCCTAATAAAATAAATGAGACAACGCCTCACGTTCCCCTCACGTGAGCGCCATGTGATTGATCTGTAAAAGAGTGTGTGTAGTAACCGCAATCAATAACGGTGTCACCTGTAGCTAGACCGAGATGAGTACGGGTCGTCCTCAGGAAAACGTTGAATCTTTTAATCTTACTTTAGGTGTGTTGATTAGGAAAGAAGGAAGAATAATGAATAATGGAGAATTGTTGTAGGATATATGATATAGATCTAGATTAACTATGGATGTAGGTTTTATATTAGAAAGGGGCTTGAAGTGTTCGTTAAGATTTAGTAGTCATGAATGATTAATTAAAGATTACTCTTTTTATCCTTTAATAGATTTAAAACTAGATCGACAGTGATGCATGTAGATTAGGGTTTCTGGAGGGAATAGGGTTCCCACTCTTAACCCCTATCTTGACATGAATCTCCGTTCATGTCAGGTTTTTACCAAAACAATTATTAATCTAATCTCTAATCGTGGTCGTGAATATCAATGAATTGATAGCTCGCCTGATTAGGATGTTAACGATTCTTTTGGTAAAGTTTATAAACTTTATAGGACGTAAAAGGAGTTAAAGGATTTTAATCATCCATTGATCTACCCTAATATTACAAAACTAACAAGCGGAGAATTACTCACGCATGATGGAGATAGAAGAACGGATAGAGATCATGAAGAAAATAAAATGCAATAAGAATAAAACAACTACCTTTATTAATCAACTTGATTAACTACACTTTGTTGCTTTAGAAAGTGATTACAAAACCCTAGTTTGCTTCTCGATCTCTTCTTAAGAAGGTAGATGAACAGCTGATGATTAACCTGGATTCTTGAGCCGTCTTGGACTTCGTGATCTCATCGATTTGATAAGTTTTCAAGTGAGAATCTCGGTTCTATTTATAGTCACAGATGTTGAAATCCCTAGATCCCCAGAATTAGGGTTAGTTGTAGCAAATCCAACCTGCAAATCTCAAACCCCAACTCCCCCTTTAGGCCGTGGATCCGCCGCAATTTTGGTGTTTTGGCCGAGGTTTGACCGCGTCTTGGTGTGATCTTTGGTTCAAAATTCTGGAGCTTCATCTAGTTGACATGTGGCGATCTTTTGAATATCTGAATTTTGGAAATCTTCTCTAAGTCTCTGCCAGAATTGATTTCTTCGATTTACTTTAATATTTCGGCAGATTCGATCTCGATAACTCGGATTTCCTTGATTCCAATCCTGATATAATTTCTGCACAATATCTCAACAAATAATGTTAGTAGAATTTGTTTTTATTGAGATATTATCCTGACCATTTTATATGATATTATCTTTTAAGAATATTGGTTAGGATACATGATATGATATGCATATTAAAATATCAAAATATTATATAAATATTATATGCATATATTTTCCTTCATATTGTTAATTATAATATATAAACATATGAAAATAGTATTTTTACAGATAAACCTTCATATGTGTCCTATTTATAATAAATACCCTTAAATATTTAAGAAGAGCAAGCAAAATGTCATATCAAAAGTGCAGTTTTATTGACTGAACAAATACCCCCAAATTTAATTTTGATCGTCCCGAGCAAACTAGTTATTCAAGAGAAGAAAATAAAAGAAAAAAAACCTAAGTAGCACACTTTCGTAGGCAACACAATTGCACTGAGCATGTGCAACAAACCGTTAAATCTCTAGGTGTCCCTAGTAGGAGGAGTGCTGTCTTCTGAGGATTTTCAGCGGATTACACCCATAAAATCCTATTATAAAAGAAAGATGGTGAAAATTACATATAAAGATAAGAACTTATAAAAGAAAGAACTGGAAAATAAGAGTTTCCAACTACACCAGCTTTTTCAGTTACCATGAGCCCTATCTTAGTGGTCGTGAAAAGATGTTAGAAATTACATCATCCCTTAATAAAACATCGTCTTTAGTTTTCCTCCTTATCTTTCCTCCAAATATTGATCATATACCCCTACGTGTGTATAAAAGACATCCCTACACTTAGAGAATTCAATTCAAGCTATCATACTCTTGTCCATCTTCTTTATTACTTTTTAGTTGGTGAATATTTTAGATGGAATTGCTCACACATTCTTCATGCGACCGTTAATACTTCTTGAGATACTAACCGACCGATTACAAAATGTACTCGCGTTATTAAGGCGTAATTTCTCGTTCTGTAACACCTAAGGTTTAGCAATGGCTCCCAAACCAGTTGGTCTAAGGCACTAGGTGATAAAGCACCCTCGCTATATTACTTTTATGCTGTCTTTGGTAATTACAAAACCAGTGTTCATTTTTTTCACCACTTATATATATTTTTATTTTTCTTCATACCAAGGCTTTTAGACAAGAGTATTTCAAGGTATTCTCTACTATCCCAAGTTTTAAGATGTGTGCAAGTGCGTATAGTAGGGTATCAACGTTCAAATGTTTGGCCTTAAGAATATGGACTAATTTTCAGACTCAGATCTATTCTCAGATTAGTGATTCCCTTCATCTTACTAACCCTTGGGACAACGGCTCATAACTACATATTACTAGTTTCATTTAAGAAAACATCTAACTTTCTTGCTTTTCTCAAACTATTCCTATTTTTCATATGTAATTTTCACTTTCAAACTTTCATTATCAATTTTTTTTGACTTATATATAGTATAATGCAAAGTAACGCGTGAATAAGCACAAACCTCCCCCAAACCTGTTTACAGCAGTGTCCTCACTGATGTCATCTGTTAAGCTTAAAAAACTGTAGACTTAGAAGGAAAATTTAGTAACAGGGACATGAAATAGTGAAAGTAAAATTCTCCCCCAAAATTATTTTTAGCTCACAATTTTATAAAAATTTTCTTTCAAGAGCCAAAATATTGCTCCCCAAATTTAAGTAAAATAGTATTAAGTATTTAAAATTATTGGGGGTTAAAGTTATTGGTCAAAATAAAGCCTTACAAAGACCAAAAGTCAATACTAACCATTCAAAAATTTTATCGATGTAACGCACTGGTTGGTGGAAAATCAGAGATTTGAAGAAGTGGGGAGATAGGAGGTGGTATGGTTTACGTCTCGGTTGATAGAGACGAAACAATATTAGTGAACGGAAACGAGAATGGATGATTAGGAATGGGAAGAATGGTCACATTCTCATATGGGATAAGAAGAAATGGTGGTGGTTCGACTTCTTTAGGTGGAGGTTGATTAATCATAAAATCCGTATCGTATAGGAATGCGAGTTCGTCGACGAAAATATCTTCGAAACCTTCATCGATGGTTCGATTGAAGGTTTCAATGTCAATAAGTGTTGCGCCAGAATTCAACAGACTTGATTTGTCAAAAATTATGGAGGTAGGAGACTCGAAAAACTTATCTTCCTCATTCTCAAAAGTATCTAAACCAAGTTGTCTTTTTAGAATTATCGAACTCGAAATATCGGATTGTGATTTATCAACACTTGCTAAAAGTAAAGGTTGATTAGAAGAAGAACCAGAGAATGTGGGAGGTAACATGGGTCGGTAAGGGGTTTCAGTATAAGATTGAAATTCTTGTGGATAAGTAAAAACCCCAAATGACTGATTAGAAGGAATGTCTCGAGAAGGTGTAAAAGTCGGGTAGGATTGATAGAAATCGAAAGCTTGTGAAAATTGGGCAGGAGTAGGATCAATATTGTGATAAGAAGAATATTAATATTGGTTGTGTGGTTGGCGACTGTCAACAGATGTCATATACGCCACAAACCGAGTAGTAAAATCTTCTTTAGAAAGTGGTGGTGTTTGTTGTCCTAATGGTTTGACTGGATTGAAACTTTGGCTGTTAGTCCGCGCTATATACTTAGCGATGGACATGCGTTTAGGAGTTTGTAACAATCTAGTTCATTTATACCAATTCCAGTTCCCGTATTTACTTATCTGTGGTATTTTCTTGATTTATCGTGTTTTGGGTGTGAATGGTATTTTGCATTTTATATTGCATTCGACCCGACCCGCTTGCTTGAACCTATTTGATTCATATGTATGAATTACCCTGACTTGTTACATAGACACGTGCATCTCATGTATACCGCATACTGGCATTTTACCTGGCATTGCATCTTTTACCATATAACATTTTAGGTCATGTAAAATAATTTAAAATTACATAACATAGCCTGCATGATACCCCTAACCCCGTGGTAGCATCCGCGCACCTTGTTCTCGTCCCGTTTAGTGAAACGGACGTGTTTGGATGGCCATTCGCACGCACGTGTATCCGTTCTTGGGGGTATGCATTTTCGTTACCTGAGCATTCGTTTTGAAATTTGAAAGTCGTGTATATTTTTCGTATTTTAAATCTGAATTTTAGACCCGACCCGGGCACGTTTTGGAATACTTTTGTATCCCGCCAAAATTCTAATTATTTAAAATTTTAAAATTCGTTTAAAATTTATTTTAACAGTTCTAAAGATTTTACAGCCAACTAAAATATTTCTAAAAATATTAAAATCAAAACAAATTATTTTTCCCAGCTCAAACCCAGCTTCTCTCTCTCTGGCCCGTGGCCCCACTCCCTCTCTCTCTTTCCCGACTATCCTTTCTCTCTCCCACAAACAAACAAATTTATCTCTCCTTACTGTTCACCTTCTCGCTCTCTCTCCTCTATCGCTACCTCTATCTCTCTCCTCTCGATTCTCTCTCTCTCTCTCTCTCATCTCGCAAATCCTGTAGATCAGGAGATCTCATCACCTCCCTCTCACTTGGGATTACCTCCCTCCTTCATATTCTCTCTTCCTCGTCTTCCTACTTCGTCTAAAACCCTAGCCTCCTCACTTCTCCTCAAACCCTAACCCTTAAAGCTTCATCCCTTCAACTCCATCTCCCTCAACCGCGCTTTATCCTCCTCATCTCCATCTTCCTCTTCTTCTTTTCCTTTCCAAGCCTTCACCTGCACACCCAACAGAACCCGAGCAATCGCCACCTTCACCTTACCGCTGGCGATCCCTTCACCTCGCCGTCACCATCATCATTTTCCTCTCCTCTCCTCCCTCTCCTCTGTGCATCTCCCTCACCTTATCCCTGCACACCAAGAAACCCAGACCTAACCCGAGCCAAACCCTAGCACAACCCTAACATCAGACCTAGTCTCGCCGGAGCTCCATCGACCTTGTCGTCACCCTCATACCTCCTCTCTGCAACCCAGTGAGCATTCCTCTTCTTCTCATCCTTCTTCTTCCCTTCTTTTCTTCTGTCTTTCTTTCTTTATTTCTTTCTTGAAAAAAAATAGTTCTTTGTCTTTTGTAGTTTGCCGGAGCCGGACGTGACGTCGACGATCCTGACGATCCAGACATCGTACCTGACTCGTCTGGTCACCCTTGTATGCTTCTTGGACCCGTTGTGTGTGTCGTACGTGCGTCGCGACATTTCACCGACATCGGACGTATCGTACGCGTTCGTTTCTTGATCCGTCTAGGCAAGTTAATTTTGCTACATGCTATATAACTCATTACATATTTATTTAATTAAATACTATACCTGTAGTTCAAATCTAGTACCCCATGTTTTATTTTATAACGTTTCGATATTCCGTTTGCATCTGTTTACATCATTTTAGATCTAGATCATGAAAACTTATTTTGTTGCATACTAGATTACATTATACTGCATCCATATCAATATTTATATCATATAGTGCTTATTTGTACATCCAATAGTACCATTTTATAGTTTATAACCTTTCGGATACCTATTTGCGTCCATCTCGTCTAATATATATACAATTGCATCCATATATCACATTAATACATAATACTGTGAAATTAATATTTCATGTTTAATAAATTGCATCCTAATTAGTATTGGAACCATAATCGTAACCCTAACCGATAATTGTGCATCCATATCTTTGAATTTATATTATTTGCATACCATATCACATTATTCCATTTTATTGTTGCATTGGTACACCATACTTGTTTTTGTGTACCCATACTTGTTATAGTTTGATTTTAGCACCCACGCAATACTTGTGCACCCCCTGACATGACTTGATACACTATTGCTTGACACGACTTGATACTTATGCACTACTTGACATGAGTGGATCCATGTACACTACCTGACATGACCTAATGTACCACAACTTGACCTGTTACCTGATCTTGTTACTAGTGCCATCAATCTTGACCTGTTGTTCCCACGGACATTTCCTGTTGTCTATTCAGACAAACCTGTACTTGCTTGATCCTGTGGTGGCACTAGTTCCATATTTATAAATACCTGACTTAAATACATAACTTGGGGGTATGGGGAAATCAAGAATGTAACCGAACGTAACTTAAAGGGCCATCTATTGTTTGTCATTTTTCCGGGCGTTACGGAATACCTATTGTTTGCCGTTTTTCCGGGCGTTACGGAATACCTATTGTTTGCCGTTTTTTCGGGCATTACGGAATAATCACCGATGGGTTCGATGATGATTACATTAATTGTTTTCGAAGACTTTAGAATAGATAGCCCCGTAACACAGTTTAGATATCATTGCACGTCACTTGTACTGACATACTCACTGTTATATATTCTTGTTATACTCTTGTTACTGTTTATATTTATGCCTGCATATCCTGTTATCTCCTGACTATATTATTGTTGATATTATAACGCACTGACGTCTGGGTTTTGCATGGCCCAGATCCTCTTTCTCTGTCACAAGCCATTCAGGAGTATCTCAGTCAACAGGCCGAGCGTTGAAGACTTGTCAGTATTCTAGTTTGGTTTCCTTTCAGCATTATTTTATTTCCTAATGTGAGCCCGCATTATGGGACGTACATTCCAGTTTATCATTGTATTTGATCTTTTGCTTCCGCATTATTTTATTCTTGACTCATTTATTCTGGCTTATGGACATGTGTTAGATAGTTTATTATTGTTCTTGATATCTCTACAGCCGTAATGTGACTGTGGAGGGATTTTTCCTATCCACAGGTAGCATGGTTGGCTCTGTCATGTGCCTATCTTAGCGTACTCTGGGAAGCAGGGCGTGACAGAGTTCCCTCACACGCTTTAGATGGAGTATCAATATAAGAAGATGTAGAATTTTGATACGGTTGATAGGACATGGAGTGAGGTGGTCAACTGTTTGCTCTATCTGATCTCTTAAAGACATGATAGAGTCGGATGGTATACTGAAGCAATTACGATAACAAGAAATATCTGGTTCTGGATAGAAAAACTCGGCAAAAGTTCTTCTATTTGGGTTACCCATTATAAGAAGGAAAGAGGAGGGATGGTGAAAAGGGAAAGATTTAAGCTCTAGTTGGATTGTTTTGCTTTAAAAGTGGGATTTGAGTGTTGACTCAACAAATCACAAAATGCATAAGCAAACCCTAAAACTAAGATTACCTAGGTCAAGTCACTAGACCGCTCCTAAACTTCCAAAGGACAAGCCGCATGATCAATCCTCTATCATCTCTTTATCGCTCCTGTGGCCAGGTAAGCGCCAGGTAAGTGGGAGGTATCCGCTATAGGAATCACCGAAAATAGCGGGCCTAATTAAGTAACCACTTGCCTAGACACACTTGCCTAGACACCACAAAAGAAATGCGGACAAGCGATAGATTACCCACGACCTTCCTCTGTCCTATTTGAGAGCGACGGTCCTTAGAGTTTTGCTCTATATATTTTTTAATTAATGTAGGGTTATGCGGATGCTCATTTTGTGATTTGTGGAGCCTAGGAAGGGTGATGAAATCCCCACCTAATCTGAATTATGGTCTTGCCCCTTAAAGTCCGTATTAAAATATGCAAAAACAACCTGCAAAACAAAACACGCAAAAAGATTTTTAAGCAGCGATATTTTGCAATGAATCCTGCAGAAAATATATTATTGAATTTTTCAGAGGAGAGAGAGAAAGAGATAGAAAAGATACCAGAAAAGTTTGAGGGCACAACTTCCCAAGACCATCGTGGTTCTGCCGCCGTTTGCACACAATAGCCGCGGTTCCGCCGCTCTTTATGGGGTTCTTTGTTTAATTTTTTACTGTGGCTTCCTTTGCTCCTCTGGGTCTTGATGAATGTCTCTGAATCTTTATCTACTCGCTAAAATGACTTCAGATTCTCTCGCAAAAATCGCACACTAATCGTTAAATATGCAAGATGCGGTTTTGTTTTATTTATGATATTGATCGAATAAGAATTCAACACGAATAGTAAAAAAAAAATATTACGCACGTATCCCCGGCAATGGCGCCATTTGATTGATCTGTAAAAGAGTGTGTGTAGTAATCGCAATCAATAACGGTGTCGCGTGTAGCTAGACCGAGATGAGTACGGGTCGTCCTCAGAGAAACGTTGAATCTTTTAATCTTATTTTAGGCATGTTGATTAGGAAAGAAGCAAGAATAATGAATAGTGGAGAATGGTTGTAAATTCTAGATCTACGTCAATCACGGATGTAGGATATAGATCTAGATTAACAACGGATATAGGTTTTATATTAGAAGGGGGCTTGTAGGGTTCGTTAAGATTTAGCAGTCATGGATGATTAATTAAAGATTAATCTTTTTATCCTTTAATAGATTTAAAACTAGATCGACAGTGATGCATGCAGATTAGGGTTTCTGGAGGGAATAAGGTTCCCACTCTTAACCTTATCTTGACATGGATCTTCGTTCATGTCTAGTCTTTACCAAAAAAATTGTTAATCTAATCTCTAATCGTGATCGTGAATATCAATGAATTGATAGCGCGCCCGATTAGGATGTTAACGATTCTTTTGGTAAAGTTTATAAACTTTATAGGACACAAAAGAAGTTAAAGGATTTTAATCATCCATTGATCTACCATAATCCTACGAACCCTAACAAGCAGAGAATTACCCACGCATGATGGAGATAGAAGAACGGATAGAGATCCTGAAGAAAATAAAATGCAATAAGAATAAAACAACTATCTTTATTAATCAACTTGATCAATTACACTTTGTTCCTTTAGAAAGTGATTACAAAACCCTAATTTGCTTCTCGATATCTTCTTAAGGAGGTAGATGAACAGCTGATGATCAACCTGGATTCTTGAGCCGTCTTGGACTTCGTGATCTCGTCGGTTTGATAAGTTTTAAAGTGAGCCTCTCGGTTCTATTTATAGTCACAGAAGCTGAAATTCCTAGATCCCCGGAATTAGGGTTATTTGTAGCAAATCCAACCTGCAAATCTTAAACCCCAACTCCCCCTTTAGGCTGCGGATCCACCGAAATTTTGGTGTTTTGGCCGCGGTTTGGTCGCGTCTTGGTGTGATTTTTGGTTCAAAATTCTGGAGCTTCATCTAGTTGACATGTGGCGATCTTTTGAATATCTGGATTTTGGAAATCTTCTCTGAGTCTCTACCAGAATTGATTTCTTCGATTTACTTTAATATTTAGGCAAATTTGATCTCGATAACTCAGATTTCCTTGATTCCAGTCCTGATGTAATTTCTGCACAATATCTCAACAAATAATATTAGTAGAATTTATTTTTATTGAGATATTATCCTAACCATTTTATATGATATTATCTTTTAAGAATATTGGTTAGGATACTTGATATGATATGCATATTTAAAATATCAAAATATTATATAAATATTATATGCATACATTTTCCTTCATATTGTTAATTATAATATATAAGCATATGAAAATAGTATTTTTACAGATAAACCTTCATATGTGTCCTATTTATAATAAGTATCCTTAAATATTTAAGAAGAGCACGCAAAATGTCATATCAAAAGTGCAGTTTTATCGACTGAACACCATGCAAACTGCTTAGCATTCTATATTCAGTCAAAATGACTAAGTGTTTAGCACTGATTGGACATCGTCCATGACTGAGCGCCTCACGTGCTTCCCATATGAACGCCAGAGTCACAAATAAGTGCTTAGCACTTCTGAATAAAACAAAAAAGAAAGCCTAAGACTGAGCAGACCAAGCCCAAATTGGCTAAGTCCCTATGAAATTCTCTTGCAACTGAGCCTAAATATTCTGATGTTGGATCTTATTAAAATTTAATGATCATGAAAATATTGCTAAGTTGATCTTAGTCTCAAATAGGGCTAACATATCCTTAGTTAAAAATAAATTGAGCCAAAATGCTCGTCTATTTAAGTTGATCTTAATCTCAAACTAGATTAACGGTCCTTAAATAAAATAAAATATTCTTTGAATTAAAGGAATATATAACCTAAGTTCAAAACCCAAATTCATAAATACGGATTTGGGCTGACCTGCGCCCTACGGGCGACGACATAAAATAGTCTCCGTATACAATTGTAACACCTTGATACGTTTATACAATATAACTTAGTATTTTAAGACTTGTTTTATAATTCTTTTATTTTATCTATTGGGTTGCGAATGATTCGAATAGTAGTAGTCGTTATCCGACTCGACCCGCTTGTTTAGAACCCAATATGGTGCACGATTATATCTAATATTTACCAGTACAATGTATTTACGTGAATCTAGTATAATCAATACATTATATATATTTAAATCTTTATATATCTATTTATAGTCACAAGATATGGATAACATATATTTTTGCTAACTGACTTTGTATGGCATATCACTCCATATCTTAATTTTTGTTCTTATCTATTACGGTCAAATCCTAAAATATCAGATAACTAAATATATACTAAATCATATATATTTATTTAAATCCCTTTCTAAATATTATTAGGGGTATATGTATTTAAGATTAGATTATCGTAGTATGGCCTAAATCTTTACGTATATGTATTATTCTCTAAAAATATATTTTTTGACGAGATTCTAGTAAAATTTGTTGTAATTTGATATTGTTTCTAAACTCTATATATATATATATATATATATATATATATATATATATATATAAACAGTTTTATATATTTTATATTTATTTTAAACTCTCTCTCTTCCCGTCTTCTCTTTCTCTTCTCTTTCTCCCTCCTCTCGTTCTTCTTTCACGTTCCCGAGCCCTAACCCCGTCGCCGTTCTTCCCTCCTCGTCGCCGTCCTCTCCTGAACCCCTACCACTCACCATCATGTCGTCACCGACATCTTCTTCTACTTCTTCTTTCCTTCTCACCGAGAGCCTCACCCATCACCGCACCCACGTCGACCTCACCGTTGATTTCGCCTCATCTCCTCGCCGTCGACCTAACCTCGCCTCTCTCCTCTCCTTGCTCTCGACGTGACCCAAAACCCGAGCCTTCATCACCCGACACCATTTCTTATTCTTCTTCTGTCTTTGTTCACCGAAGTCGCCTCCACCTTACTCCTCTTGCCTATAACCCCGACCCAGACCCCATCTCCACCGACCACTATCATCTCCTTCGATCACCATCTCTTCTGTGCCATCACCGTGTCCAGACTGTGCCACCACCATGCCATCACCATGTCATCACCAGACCACCACCATACCCAGATCAGACCACCACCAGACCATGCACGTTATTCAGACCATGCCATGACCGTGTCATCACCGTACGCAGACCGTGTCACGCCATGTACCCTGCTCCTGTGCCACGCCATGCCCGTTTCTTGCTCAGCTCATGCCCACTTGTGTGCTGCTGTCACATCAACCCCGTGTCACCGCATGGTCCAGCACCGTGTCGTATCGCGTCGAGCCGCTGCACACCTTCATCATTGCTGACGCCATTGTCTTTTGATTCTTTGTGTAACGATAGTTGATCAATCTATTAACGTTATCGCCTGCATATCAACCGTTGTTTCCGAGACAAGTTCCTAAACTTGCAACATGCTATTTTTTACCTATACCGATTTTTTTATACAATTATTTATAGTATACGCATTATATTAATTAGCAAGCAATATCGATATACAGTATTTTAGCATTAATCCGAATTTTGTCGATAACTAGTTATCTAGTTGCATGCTAGTTCATTGCAACTTCAATATAATTCCGCTGTGGTTCATGATCCTTTACGTATATGACAATATATCTAATAGTAGACGAAGACGTTATTACAAATAGGTTACAATATAAATAATATACATTAGCTATTGCTACCGTGTTTAAATGAACTAGTTATTGTTCTCCATCAAGTATTTATCCTGTTAATACAATACCTGACATGTGCACGATAAGTTCCTTGCTATTGCCATTACTATATTGTTTACACTTGTTACCTAAAGAACTACTAATGACAATAATATTGACTAGTTATCCTGATTAACTTGACTCATTGTCTTGCTAGACAAGACCGATACACGATTATTCCTGCGTTGGCAGTGAGTGGACTCTTATTAGTACCCGACTTGAACACGAAATCTGGGGAAAAGGGAAAATCAAGAATGTAACCGAAACGTAATTCAAGAGAATATTATTATTGTTTGTCGTGATCCCGGACGTGAATGGAATAACCATTGTTTATTGTGCCATGGTCCCGTGGGGGTATGAACGGGATATATTGTGCCATGGTCCTGTGGGGTATGAACAAGATATATACTGTTGAGTTACGATGATGATTACATTAATTGATTTAAAAAACTTATAGAATAGATAACCTAGAAACATAGAATTTAGGATACACGTGACGTACCTATAACTCGTTGTTTTTTACACCTGCGATTATTATTTATACTCATGTTTTCTTATGGAACCCTATTATGGTTATTACTATTGTTATTGATATTTATGACGTACCGACGTCTGAGTTTTGCATGACCCAGATACTTGACATAGCATGTGAGTATTCGACAAGACCGTCGATTAGTGAGGACCACCTCATTGATATAACTCTTATACGGGTTAGTTATTTCTTAGACCTTTATTGCTTCCGCTATTTTTCCAGTTATTGTTCTTATGGCTATTGGTCATGTGATAGATAGATTTAATAGTTTGCTGTTTTTGATATCTGATTGACAGCCGTAATGTGACTATAGAGGGGTCTTTCCTAGCCATAGGAAATATGTTTGGCTTTGTCACGTACTGTATTTATGTATTTTGGGAAGCGGGGCGTGACAACAATCCACGGGCAACCCCATAAAAACAAAATAACAAACGACATGAAATGAACTACCGGAGAAGAGAAAGTGGTTATCACAACGCGATAGCGTAATTAACTGCAGGAGCTCGCGCCTGTAGGAAAGAGCGTCCGCACAATTAAAAAAACCCTCACAAATGAGAGAGAATCTGGTAAAGTCTACTACGTCGGTCGCATCTACCCAAACCTCTGATATATGGTGCTATAAATCAACTTGGTAATTTTGGAGATGTGGATGGATATGTCCAAATAACATCCGCCCCCAAATTCAGTCAAGACGTTCCATTCCAGTTCGTTTCTGTTTTCGGCCGTAACATCTACTATTGTACTTACTGCATTCAAATGAACACCTTTCACTTTGTAACCTTGTTGCACATGCCTCCCAACACACACAAAAGCTAATGCACATAGACATTGTGTGCCGCTTGGTGCCAGGGAATACGAATTATCTATATAAGACTTCATATACGAGAAACATTACTTTATGGTGTGTGCATAGGTAAGCACACATGCATATTTAAAGCAATTGTAGAAGCTAGAAGAATCTAAAAATAATTAAATAACGAAGGTAGAACCTTAGCAGAGTTGAATGTGGAAAAGGAGTTATGTAACAACTCCAATTTTTGTATACATAAATTAGAGTTAAATTTGAAGTATACATGGAGTATTTAATGTTGCTGATAACACTTTAAGTATCTATTTCCCTACAATAATTACAAGAAAGAGCTTGTAGCTCATTGGTAACACCTTGCACTGCTGAACCAAGCCACCAGAGTTCGAATCCCATGCCCCACATTATTTTTAGATTATTTTTCTTTTAAAATTCTTGGAAGCCCAACAGTCCACATGCCATAACTCCCAAAAGTTGAACTGAACCCTAAAAACTAAGTATACCAGAGCCTACATTAGGCGAACCCACGCCCGACGACACCCGGACCCGGCCGGCCGAGTCATCAACACGAAAGTTTCGCCTTTTCAACTTCCCAACTCCTCTGTTTACTCCAATTTATTGGATCGGTTCTCAAATGTTAATTACACCCAATTCAATACAAATTTTAATGATTTTTCTAAAATTTTTACAATTTTTTTTAAAAATAAAAACCTTTCACCTACCCTACCCTAGCCTACCCTATAAATAGACCCCTACCCCCTACCTTCTCATTCCAAAACCATAGAATCACTCTCTTGAAAATTCCACAAGAAAGTGTGCTTTGAAACCGAGTTCACGGCGAAGCGCTGACGGATTCCGGCGACGTGCTTTGAAGCAACCGGCGACGAAACCACACCTCGGCCTTTCTCCCTAGTTCCTCTTTACTCTTTATAAGAGTTTGAAACCCGTAAGTCCCGTTCTTCTCTCCTTTCTATTTCTAAAAATACGACTTTTTAGAACCCGACGGAAATCGGAACAAACCGATTTCCGATTCGGTTTTTCTACAAAATCCCACTTGTCACCTAATCCATAATACCTAAACATATCCATGATGACTATTAATCACATAGAAATCAATTTAAACAAAGTTTCTCACATGAAATGATAACTTTCTTGTAATATCGTATTCTTTCCATAAAAATATCATAAAGTTTATTTTTCTACTTCTAATCAATTCCCTCATTCCTAAACATGTTCATCTTGATCACTAAACTTGTAAAACTCAATTTGAATGAGTTTTCACATATGAAATGATAACGTTTTCAAATACCGTATTCTTACACTTAAATACCCTTATATTTAATTTAACATGTTTAACCTCTAAACTTCACTAAACCTTAAAATAAGTCACGAGGTAATGACCTACCTCTACACACACACAAATATAATCTTAATTGATATCGTTAAAAATTTAGAATACGAAAATACAAGACTTTTCGCTAAAATACCATATTATTTATAAACCTTTTCTAAAAGTTTTAAGTTGTACACAATTCTAAATAAAATCTTTTAAAAAGAAAGTACGATTTGTCATGGATATCGATCGTTTATCTAAACTGAGTTTGTGGTGTCTAGGCTAGTGGTTTTTAATTAGGCCCACTACTGTGGTACCTTCTCACTTACCTGGCACTTACCTGGCCGCAATTGACGGTGAAGAGCCGATTTGAGGCTTCTAATGACTTATCGTTTAGAGATTAGAAATAGGCTAGTTGGCTTAGGAAACCCTAGAAACTAAAATACGGAAATTTATACCCTTTTACAAATAAATACCTTATATTTATAAAACCGTTTTTCTAAATGAATAGTATTTATAAAATCTTTGCAAAGCGCCACTACAACCCACCTTTGGGGAACCCGTTAGGGATAGTACGGTTCATCGTGCACCCGCGGGCTAGTAGTGCGAGATTCAGACCTCCGCAAGGAGCATTCGGTCTCGAAAGGTTTAAAATACGACATTTAAGAAAAATGAGAGTTTTGGAAAATGAAATATTTATTTAAAATTATTCTTGTAATAACATATATATATTTATCATTTAAACACCTATTTTATTATAAGATAAAGTTTCCACTTTTAAAAAAATTACCAGATTAAAAGTTACATTAAAATACCATGAGTTTCAAACAAATCTATATTATAAATTAATACTTTTATTAGGATATATTCACTAGAATAACACAAATAAAATCCACACTCATTATAACTATAAAGACGAATAATAAATACTTGAGGTGTATTTTGAAAACTATACAAAAGTACTTTTTACATAAAACCCCCTCAAGTTTTATAAATTACAATAAGGACCCTAACAATTATAGAATTTCAAATTACCTTTCTTTTAGTCTGACTCGGGTTAGAGTCTGACTATTTCTGACTTGAATATGATTCAAGTCAATCTATATTCTTTAATATTCCAACTCAATATGAACACATGAATCCCTTAATCCAGTTAACAACCTATTCAACTTGACTGAATCAAACCATGGATATACATCCATTATTCCGTTATTCCAATTACATGATACAATCCGTTTACTGATATCATGGTTTTGGTCAGTCACCCAACTTACACAATACAATACAACAATAATGTTAAAACACTACGGGGTTTAAGGGGTAGATTGATACGGAAGGTGTTAAAGGTGGCACGAGGTGGTCAGATTAAGACACCTAACCTGTATTCCGTTGTTATTGTACCGTGGCTTAACGGTTCCTTATACTTTATGTTTGCCTTGGTCTCTAGCATATAGAGACCATCCTCGTATACACTGGCATCCTTCTGTACCAAGCTACAAACAACAGCATTAACATAACATTACAACAATAGTTATACTTTAAAATGTATCTGCTTATTCTGTCTTCTCTACTTCCCTCTTACCTTTGGGACTTACCGAGTGATCTGTTCGCCGACGACATTCTGTTTCTCTCTTCTTTGAATGTCGTCAGGTGACCTGGACCCGGCAGAAGTTGAGCCAACTCAAGAAGACTTGGAGCAATTTGCCGAAGACCCTGCAGTATAATTTCCTTGTACACTTTTCTTTTCAGTACTTTCCATTTCCTGTTATGCCACTGTTTAGGCATCTTTATTTCAGTTGTATTTTCCTTTCCATGTATTGTACAAAGAATGTTAATAAATAAAAGTTGCTGTTCTTTTTACACTCTTGTCTCTTGTGTATTTATTTTATATTGCTTAGCTACGCTTAGCGTATGTACTTCTGAGTACATACGTAGCGGACCTCGCCGCGTCCCCTTCGCCTTACGCTGGGAAGCGGGGCGTGACAGGTTTTGTTGGTGGCCCATACAGGTCAGAGCTGTATGAATCCCTGTCATGCAGTTCTGGTCTGCGTGAACAACCTAAGCAATATAACACAAGAACCAGCAACTAAAACATTCTTTACAATTCATATTCCTTGAATCTTGCAAATTTCTATTCCTTGAATCTTATCATTTCATGTATTTGAATCTGTCCTAACCCAAATTTTTTCCTTCAGGGTTATGGATTCCCCGAACAACACCAGCACCAACGTCAACAACACCCCTTCAGCACTACCTCTTACACCAGCTGTTCCTGCACCACCCACTGAGCAAACGATGCTATTTGAGGCGATCCGCAGTCTTCTCGAGGGACAGCAACAACTTCTGAACCGTCCTGAGACCGATGCACCGGGAGTAAAGCAATTTAGGGCTTTACATCCCAAACAGTTCTCTGGTAAACGAAGCCCTCTCGAAGCGGAAGAGTGGGCACAAAGCATCGAAGACGATCTGGCAGCAGCTCAAGTGCCAGACAACGCTTGGGTCCGTGTAGCAAAGCTACAGCTCACGGATAATGCTCGCAATTGGTGGAAGGCGGAAGAAACCCGTCTGGTACAGCCGATTGAATGGAAGATATTTCGCGAGAAGTTCGACGCGATATATTTCCTTGTGACTGCCAGGTTCGCCATGGAGCAGCAGTTTATTCATCTACAGCAAGGGTCAATGTGGGACAAATCGGTAGATGAATACGACGCTGAATTCACCATGTTGAGCCGGTAAGATATGTCGCAATAGTTCAATTTTTAGATATCACATACTACACGGCTAACACAAACTTTAAACAGATTCGCGGCACACCTGATACCGACGGACGAGATCAGAGCCCGTCGCTTTCAACAAGGTTTGGACACAGAGATTAAGGCTACTTTAGCCACAGGAAATTTTTTGACTCATGAGGAAGCTTTAGAAGCTGCCCGCAGTTATGAGGCAGTGATAAAAGAGAGGGGTAGACCTCAGTCTGCAGGAGTCAAACGCCCTGCCAACCAGATGGCAGGTGGAGCCACGTCCAGACCATCTTTCGTGCCAAGGAGACCCGGAGTACCAACCCATTGTCCTAGCCCAGCCTTTTGCACCTACTGCAAGAGACCTGGACATATGATGAAGGACTGCCGTCGAGCCAACCGTCTTTGCTTAGTCTGCGGCTCAGCTACTCACGATATTGGGTCTTGTCCCCAAAGACAGAACCCAGTTGCTGCACCCAGGCCAGCAAATACTTATCAGCAACGACCAGCTCTTCAGGCACCTGCTCCCAGACTTGCACTGCCTGCACCACCCAGGGGACCACAAGCTACATCACCTCCTCGACAGTTCCATCAAGCTCAAAGGAACGTTCCGAGGAATGCTCTTCAGGCCAGAAGGAATGTGCCAAAGCGCCAAGCTTTCATGATGTCTGTGGAAGAAGCTGAGGCCACTGGCCAAGTCATTACTGGTAAACTTCCTTCTTAAACTTATTTTTAGTTTTGGTTACCTACACACTTTCCCTATACCTAAAACCTATCCCATATACCTTAGGTACAATCCTAGTAGCTTCACTACCTGCACTTGCACTGTTTGATACTGGAGCATCCCACTGCTTTATGTCGCAACGGTTTGTCCGAACCCATGCGATTCCAGTCTTACCGCTTGTATCCAGCTGGAACGTCAGTTCCGGAAATGATGTTCTAAAGGCAATTATAGGATACAGCCTGTGTCCAGTCGCCGTCTACAGTCGAGAGTTTTATGCTGACTTCAAAGTACTGGACATACCGAACTTCGACGTGGTTCTAGGAATGGACTGGCTTGGAACCTTTTATGCTACCATCGACTGTCGTCAAAGGAGGGTAGTATTCGAGATTCCAGACCATCCGGTCTTCTATTTCAAGAGTGGAGACCGTACACTGGAACCAAGTACCTACAAAGCTAAGCTAAGAGAAGCAGTAGTTGCAGCAGCTCAAGCAGAGGAAGAATTAAGACCAGATGTGGTTCGAGAGTTCGATGATGTATTTCCTGACGATATATCAGGTTTGCCTCCCGATCGAGCTCTTGAATTCAGTATTGACTTAGTACCAGGAGCACAACCAGTGATCAAAGCACCTTATAGACTAAGTCCGGAAGGATTGAAGGAAGTCCGAACACAGTTGGATGAATTACTGGCGAAAGGATGGATTCGTCCCAGCACTTCAAGTTGGGGAGCACCTGTACTATTGGTGAAGAAGAAGGAAGGTTCATACAGAATGTGCATCGATTATAGGGCCTTGAACGAAGTTACTATAAAGAACAAATATCCACTCCCGCGCATCGACGATTTATTCGATCAGCTAAGTGGATCTTGTGTCTTCTCTAAACTAGATCTTCGTTCAGGTTATCATCAAGTGAAGGTCAAGGAAGCTGATATTCACAAAACAGCTTTCAGAACTCGCTATGGACATTACGAATTTCTAGTAATGCCATTTGGAGTGACCAATGCACCAGCAATTTTCATGAACCTTATGAATCAAGTTTTCCGGGAGTATTTAGACAGGTTTGTTGTCATCTTCATCGACGACATCCTGGTCTATTCTAAGAATCGGAAAGAGCATGCGGAGTATCTACGAATTGTCCTTGAAACTCTTCGACAACATAAGCTTTATGCCAAGTACAGTAAGTGCGAGTTTTGGCTAAATCAAGTTGGTTTTCTTGGACACATCGTATCAGGAGAAGGAATTTCTGTGGATCCAGCAAAAGTTTCGGCAGTTAGCGAATGGCCTACACCAAAGTCAGTGAAGGATATTCAAAGTTTCTTGGGTTTAGCTGGATATTACAGAAGGTTTATTGAAGGCTTTTCGAAGATAGCAACACCCCTGACCAAGCTCACACGAAAAGATGAAGAATTTGTGTGGTCAGAAGCATGCGAGCAAGCTTTCGTAGAACTCAAGTCAAGACTGACATCTGCACCTATTCTCGTCATACCGGATCAATCTGGAGGATTAGAAGTGCATTGCGATGCATCCGGTAAGGGATTAGGATGTGTTCTACATCAGCACGGTAAGGTTGTGGCTTATGCTTCAAGACAACTGAAAACTCATGAGCGCAATTATCCGACACATGATCTGGAGTTGGCAGCCGTCATTTTTGCTCTCAAGATTTGGCGCCACTACTTACTTGGTGAACGAGTGAACATCTACACAGATCATAAAAGTCTGAAATATGTGTTTACTCAGAAGGAGTTGAATATGCGGCAGAGAAGATGGTTAGAACTCATGGCGGACTTTGACATCAACTTGCAATATCACCCAGGAAAGGTGAACGTAGTACCTGATGCTCTCAGTCGCCAACCATTACAATGAATCTCACCGCCCAGTGGAAGCTTCAGCAAGACCTACATCAGATGGAAATTGAACTAGTCATGCCAGGTGATGCTTCAAGTTTGATGAATCTACAAGTTCAATCAACCATTGTCAATCAGATCAAAGCAGCTCAAGCCAGCGATGCTAAGTTGCAAAGGATCAGAGAACAAGTGGAGAATGGACTCAGAACAGATTTTATCATTCATGAAGATGGATCTTTGAGATACGGCAGCAGATTGTGTGTACTAAAAGGTCCTGTTCGGGAAGAGTTAATGAAAGAAGCTCACAGCTCTCCCTATTCAGTACACCCTGGAGGTACCAAAATGTACAAAGATCTACGTCAGAATTATTGGTGGCATGGAATGAAGCGTGAAGTAGCCAGAAGTGTCGCAAAATGCTTGGTGTGTCAGCAAGTAAAGGCTGAACATCACAGGACAGCTGGACTACTTCAACCGTTACCAATTCCAGAATGGAAGTGGCAGCACATCACGATGGACTTTGTAACTGCTCTTCCTCGCAGCACAAAGGGTAACGATGCGATATGGGTCATAGTGGATCGACTCACAAAGTCGGCTCACTTCATTCCATTTCGAGTTGGGCAATCAACTGAGACACTAGCGAAGAAGTACATGGAGGTAATAATCTAATCAAGATTTAAACTCTTCATAATGTACTATCTCTGATACCCATGAACTCATACAGGAAATTATGAGACTTCATGGAGTACCGGTCTGCATTGTCTCCGATCGTGACACCAGGTTCCGATCGCAATTTTGGCAGAGTCTGCAAGCTAGCTTGGGAACAAGTCTGAACTTCAGCACGGCTTATCATCCTCAAACAGATGGTCAGTCGGAACGAACTATTCAGATCTTGGAGGATATGCTCAGAGCATGTATGCTCAACTTCAAAGGATCGTGGGAAGATCACCTGCATCTTGTGGAGTTCGCATACAACAACAGCTACCAAGCAAGTATAGGAATGTCACCTTTTGCAGCTTTATATGGAAGGAAGTGTCGATCACCATTAAGTTGAGACGACATCGGAGATAGGGAACTCCTTGGACCAGAGATGATAGTAGCGACCGTTGATGTGGTTCGTACTATCAGGGAAAGAATGCGCATAGCCCAAGATAGACAGAAACACTGGGCTGATGCGAAGAGGCGACACTTGGAGTTCCAGCCAGGAGACCATGTATTCTTGAAGATATCTCCGAACCGCGGAGTGATCCGGTTTGGAAGACGGGGTAAGCTAAGTCCGAGATACATAGGACCGTTCGACATACTTGAACGAGTCGGTGAAGTGGCATACTGATTAGCGCTTCCACCCTCATTGGAAGAAGTGCATAACGTGTTCCACATATCCCAACTCAGAAGGTATGTGAGTGACCCCAGCCATGTACTTGATCATTCCGAGCTCACTATACAGCCCGATTTGTCTTGTGAGCAACAACCTGTGGAAATCCTGGACAGAAAAGTGAAGACACTACGGAACAAGGAAGTTAACTTGGTCCGGGTAATGTGGAGAAAAGATACTCCAAGAGAATTCACGTGGGAAAGGGAAGATGAAATGCGTGCAAGATATCCGCACCTTTTTGTAAACTAGTCTTCAAATAAAAGTTGTAAATTTCGAGGACGAAATTTTTGTAAGGAGGGTAGATTGTAACAACTCCAATTTTTGTATACATAAATTTGAGTTAAATTTGAAGTATACATAGAGTATTTAATGTTGCTGATAACACTTTAAGTATCTATTTCCCTACAATAATTACAAGAAGGAGCTTGTAGCTCATTGGTAACACCTTACACTGCTGAACCAAGCCACCAGAGTTCGAATCTTATGCCTCATATTATTTTTAGATTATTTTTCTTTTAAAATTCTTGGAAGCCCAACAGTCCACATGCCATAACTCCCAAAAGTTGAACTGAACCCTAAAAACTAAGTATACCAGAGCCTACATCAGGCAAACCCACGCCCGACGACACCCGGCCGGCCGAGTCGCCAACACGAAAGTTTCGCCTTTTCAACTTCCCAACTCCCCTGTTTACTCCAATTTATTGGATCGGTTCTCAAATGTTAATTACACCCAGTTCAATACAAATTTTAATGATTTTTCTTAAATTTTTACAATTTTTTTAAAATAAAAACCTTTCACCTACCCTACCCTAGCCTACCCTATAAATAGACCCCTACCCCCTACCTTCTAATTCCAAAATCATAGAATTACTCTCTTGAAAATTCCACAAGAAAGTGTGCTTTGAAACCGAGTTCACGGCGAAGCGCTGACGGATTCCGGCGACGTGCTTTGAAGCAACCGGCGACGAAACCACACCTCGGCCTTTCTCCCTAGTTCCTCTTTACTCTTTATAAGAGTTTGAAACCCGTAAGTCCCGTTCTTCTCTCCTTTCTATTTCTAAAAATACGACTTTTTAGAACCCGACGGAAATCGGTTACCGATTTCCGATTCGGTTTTTCTACAAAATCCTACTTGTCACCTAATCCATAATACCTAAATATATCCATGATGACTATTAATCATATAGAAATCAATTTAAACAAAGTTTCTCACATGAAATGATAACTTTTTTGTAATATCGTATTCTTTCCATAAAAATATCATAAAGTTTATTTTTCTACTTCTAATCAATTCCCTCATTCTTAAACATGTTCATCTTGATCACTAAACTTGTAAAAATCAATTTGAATGAGTTTTCACACATGAAATGATAACGTTTTCAAATACCGTATTCTTACACATAAATACCCTTATGTTTAATTTAACATGTTTAACCTTTAAACTTCACTAAACCTTAAAATAAGTCACGAGGTAACGACCTACCTCTACACACACACAAATATAACCTTAATTGATATCATTAAAAATTTAGAATTCGAAAATACAAGACTTTTCGCTAAAATACCATATTCTTTATAAACCTTTTCTAAAAGTTTTAGGTTGTACACAATTCTAAATAAAATCTTTTAAAAAGAAAGTACGATTTGTCATGGACATCGATCGTTTATCTAAACTGACTTTGTGGTGTCTAGGCTAGTGGTTTTTAATTAGGCCCACTACTGTGGTTCCTTCCCACTTACCTGGCACTTACCTGGCCGCAATTGACGGTGAAGAGCCGATTTGAGGCTTCTAACGACTTATCGTTTAGACCTTAGAAATAGGCTAGTTGGCTTAGGAAACCCTAGAAACTAAAATACGGAAATTTATACCCTTTTACAAATAAATACCTTATATTTATAAAACCGTTTTTTCTAAATGAATAGTATTTATAAAATCTTTGCAAAGCGTCACTACAACCCATCTTTGGGGAACCCGTTAGGGATAGTACGGTTCATCGTGCACCCGCGGGTTAGTAGTGCGAGATTCAGACCTCCGCAAGGAGCATTCGGTCTCGAAAGGTTTAAAATACGACATTTAAGAAAAATGAGATTTTTGGAAAATGAAATATTTATTTAAAATTATTCTTGTATTAATATATATATTTATCATTTAAACACCTATTTTATTATAAGATAAAGTTTCCACATTTTAAAAAATTACCAGATTAAAAGTTACATTAAAATATCATGAGTTTCAAACAAATCAATATTATAAATTAATACTTTTATTAGGATATATATTTACTAGGATAACACAAATAAAATCCACACTCATTATAACTATAAAGACGAATAATAAATACTTAAGGTGTTTTTTGAAAACTATACAAAAGTACTTTTTACATAAAACCCCCTCAAGTTTTATAAATTACAAGAAGGACCCTAACAATTATAGAACTTCAAATTACCTTTCTTTTAGTCTGACTCGGGTTAAAGTCTGACTATTTCTGACTTGAATATGATTCAAGTCAATCTATATTCTTTAATATTCCAACTCAATATGAACACATGAATCCCTTAATCCAGTTAACAACCTATTCAACTTGACTGAATCAAACCATGGATATACATCCATTATTCCGTTATTCCAATTACATGCTACAATCTGTTTACTGATATCATGGTTTTGGTCAGTCACCCAACTTACACAATACAATACAACAATAATGTTAAAACACTACGGGGTTTAAGGGGTAGATTGGTACGGAAGGTGTTAAAGGTGGCACGAGGTGGTCAGATTAAGACACCTAACATGTATTCCGTTGCTGTTGTACCGTAGCTTAACGGTTCCTTGTACTTTCCGTTTACCTTGGTCTCTAACATATAAAGACCCCCCTCATATACACCGGCATCCTTCTGTACCAAGCTACAAACAACAGCGTTAACATAACATTACAACAATAGTTATACTTTAAAATGTATCTGCTTATTCTGTCTTCTCTACTTCCCTCTTACCTTTGGAACTTACCGAGCGATCTGTTCGCTGACGACATTCTGTTTCTCTCTTCTTTGAATGTCGTCAGGTGATCTGGACCCGGCAGAAGTTGAGCCAACCCAAGAAGACTTGGAGCAATTTGCCGAAGACCCTGCAGTATAATTTCCTTGTACACTTTTCTTTTCAGTACTTTCCATTTCCTGTTATGTCACTGTTTAGGCATCTTTATTTCAGTTGTATTTTCCTTTCCATGTATTGTACAAAGAATGTTAATAAATAAAAGTTGCTGTTCTTTTTACACTCTTGTCTCTTGTGTATTTATTTTATATTGCTTAGCTACGCTTAGCGTATGTACTTCTGAGTACATACGTAGCGGACCTCGCCGCGTCCCCTTCGCCGTACACTGGGAAGCGGGGCGTGACAAGTTATTTAGCCGACTCAAAAGTTTAGGATAGATGATCGATGCTCTTGTTCTTGTGGTAATAATTAAATAACTATGTTGCAAGCCGTCTGCCTGCCAATTATTTTAACGATTTTGTATCTTTGTTTAAACATGCATGCACCAGGCAAAGGCATACCTATTATTCTCACCTTATAAATTATGACAAACATATAGTGATATTAAACAGATGGAAAATGGTAATTGTTTAGTACGCTTCCTTTTTCCTTCCTTTCCTCTTTTCCATTTTCCTTTTTTGCACTGTCTATATTTCTATTTCACATTTGTCTATTGAAACCTAAGAAAGTGTGTATGCAATGCATGTACATGTGGGTAAAATGACTGGAAACATGGAATTTGTATTCTCTCATATAATAATTTTATTAATAGTAAGAGAGATGGTAGAAGGAAAACTGTTCGGTTTGTATTTAGGGAAATGAGATGGATGTAGTGTCCCAAAAAGGTACAAAAGTTTATAGAATATCACTTAAAGTTCAGTGTCTTCCAAAAATAATTTAATATATAATATCACTTAGGGGGTGCATGTTGGTCCTGAGTCATCCGAAAATGCAATTCCGAAAACTGAAAATTCATGTTAGTTCCAAATTATGTAAAATTGGAATTGGAATTTCCTTAATAGTGTTGGTTGAAACTAGGATTTTAGAATCCTAAGATTTGGATTTTAGAATTCATCATTCGACTTATAGTAAAAAAATGAGAGCCAATCAATTTCAAAATTATCATTTATCACTAGGTAAGCTTCGAAGGCATCTCGAGGAACCATGCCTTGGGAACGATTGATATTCATCATTATTTAAACATGCATAAGGTTTTTTAAATTAAGGAATGCCAACCTATGGCAGAACTCCAAAATGTTTTGTTAGTCCCATTTGTTCTGTATTCATTTGGACAGTGCATCCTTTTCTTGACACGATAACCAGACAAAATTATGCACTTAGAAACATATCAAGAAATATGTTGAGCGCGCAGTTGCTGTGTAACTCATTGGGATAAATCCTAATTGAAAAATTTAGAGTTATGTTCCTTTTGTCATGTCATCAAAGTATCAAAATAAGGATTGAAGACATCGAGACACGACCATCGAGACACAATCTGGTGCCGTTGCCAAGGTTTTAGGCAACTGATATATGCATGCATGAGCGTCTCATTGGCGAGCCCTGATGGTCGTGTTGGGGGAGGAGGTGTAGCTGGGGGTTAGTTGCTGCAAGTCCTGTGCAGGTAATGCTGTCAGTTGTCACCCTTTTATTATTATTTTGCTTTCCTCTTTTGTTCAGTTCATGTTTAATGCCTTTCCCGCTTTTATTCTCTTAGAATATTTTGCTGCTTGATCGTTTAAAAAATGGAAGTAGAAACCAGTACCTTAAGTTTCACCTCCAATAAGTGAAACTCATGTTCATATCAAAGTCGTCCAAGTATGAAAATTGAAAATGGATTTACGATGTTTAGGGAGTAGGGGTTCAAATTAGATGGAAAAGGATTATATGTAATATATTTAAATCCTTGTGTTATAAAAGATCAAGAGTTTGCCAGGAATTTTGCTTAACCTACTATCCAGTCCAATATGAGAACCCTATTAAAACCTTCACAAATAGCCTAAGCTACAGTACATCTATGTAAATATAGCATCAGCTATTTGTATGAAAAAAGTGTAAGCTATCTTGTGTTTCAGCTATTTTGTTAAGCTATACACAACGCAAAATAGCGAGTTATACAGTATGCTAGTTTCAGCAATGCTAAGAAAACTGGGGTGATTAGTTAGTATCTTGATGATTTTGATCCATGAATATTACAAATTCTTGCTTTCCATTGTCGATCTTCTCAAACCATTTAGATATCTCAAAATACTTTAGCAATCCAGACGGAGATAGCGATGTGCTCAAGGCTGCTCTGTCTTTGGCTTGTCCAGTGGTAGAGCTAGAGTTTGTCATTTAAGGCAATTTTTTTCAAATAGTAATTCATAAAGAACAGAAAGAACCCCCAAACTTGAGTCGTCTTTACTCTAGCACTTCCTGTACCCTGAGTCGCTACCCAATTTATCTTCAATTTATTGTTACAATATAGTATTCCTATCAATTTACGGCAATTCATAAAATACTTCTCTCTGACACTCACCACGACATTGGAGTTCTGGTAGAACGCATGGTATGAGAGAAACTCATGTTCATATGAGTGCATGGTTGAGTGAGTTATTTATTTGGGATATCGATGGGATCTTGTGTAGTTTCATGCCACATGAATCTTATATGTATTTTACTTATATTATTCAATTGTATAGTAGAATATCTTTACGGTTGTAATGCAAAGCTGTTATATTTTTTTTGTGGGTTTTTGGATATGATAGCTCTTACGATTAATTGGAGATGCCATGTAGAATTTGAATTTAATCAAGACAAGCCATATCCCGTGCGGATGGTTTTGTTGAAAATGGATCGGTGTAGAATGTTAGAAATTGTTTTTAATTTGTTTTCTTTTTAATCTCTCCTTTTAATACGCCGGATATTGTTATTACTTGAAAGAAATAGAAGAGAAGAAAAACTACCAAATGTTCAAATTCAAACATAGTTAGAATTTAGTGAACCTGGGCCTTATTAGTTGAAAGAAAGAGAAGAGTAGAAAGACTACCTTATATTCAAATTCGAAACATAGATAGAATTTAGTGAAACCCGGCCTTACGTCAAATTTCAAATGTTACGAAATCAAATTTGATTGACTGCATTTTTCTTTGTATATGGCTTTCAAAATGTTTTAATCAGCAAGACATTTATTATATATACATGAACTTATTAGAAATGTATAATATCAACTATTTGTCCACATGAATAGCGCATGCAAATTAACTAGCATAGTATGATGCTACCCAGTGCTAAGAAAACCTTGCAGCTTTCTCCATAAAGCAAAAGTTTAAATGGATTCAACGAAACACGTTTTTGTGGATGATATTGATAAGATAAAAATCAGGAAGAAAATAGTATATGCATAAAGAATTTATGTAATTAAAAAAATATTGAAATATTAAAAAACAAATAGTGTTGAGAGTGGGATTTGAACCCACGCCCTTTCGGACCAGAACCTTAATCTGGCGCCTTAGACCAACTCGGCCATCTCAACTTTTGTTTATAATATTTTATATTTACCTTTTTTATGTTCTAACAATAGAGAAAGTTATAGAGAGAAAAAGATAAAAAAAGGTTTGGCAGCAGTAGCTAATGCGCTCTCTCGCTCTCTCGCCCCTGTCTCCACATCTCCTCTCTTTCTTGGTCTTCCCGTGACATGGCCGCCGGCAGGAATCAAACATGGGTTTTTCTGATACCATTTGAAATTTCCTTTCCACTACATCAAAACTTCGAAGCTTTAATGATGCCGTAGGTCAAAAGGCCCTTTGGGCCAAGGCCTGGGCTTTTGTACGTCAGTATTTTCTTTTTAACAATCCACATTTAAATACACACCCAGTGAGATTCGAACCAGGTTGCTTAAATCTTATCTTAGTGTGCCTTCCACCGTGGATCCGGAGTCCCTGCTCTTATTCCTTCCTGCTATCAAGATCAAAGAACAGGAATTTTTTGATCTTAAAATCAACGGTCACGATCGTTGCAAAACGGTGTAAACCAGGAGCAGTTGGTGTTGATGTTTTTCACATACTTTGTACGTGTGATGTACGGTCAAGATGCTTCCCGAGCACCAAAATAGAAAGGAGAAAAATAGTAGAGGTTTCAAATCCTTCCACTGCACCACATGTAAATTACCACGATGATGATTGAGAGAACATATTTTTATCTCTCTCCCTCAAACCCCCAACTCTCCCGTCCTCCATTCCCGCTCTCCCAAAAAAAACCCTTCAAAAGCCATCCATTATCATCCTCTCCACCCAACCGCTTAATTCTCACTAAAGCCTTCATTTTTACAGCTCCATGTTTGTTTTTATTCCGATCCATACGTTTGTTTTCAATATTTTGCTTGTTATCACACGAAAATCATGATATCTTCAAAATCCCCAAATTTCAGTTTCTTTAAAATTTTCAGTATTTCGCATGTTATTGCACACGAAAATTATAATCTTTTTAAAATTCTAAAAATTTCGGTTTTCTTCGGATTTTTAATTTTATGGCAGCATATGAAAATCATGAAATTTTAAAAGAAAACTCATACATTTTCTATTTTATTTGGTTTTTCAATATTTTTGCTTGTTATAGCCGACAAAGATCGCGATGTTTACAAAAATATCAAAATATTTTGTTTTCTTCTATTTTTTTTCAATATTTTGCTTCTCATACCATATGAAAATCGTTAAATTTTAAAATATCTCAAGTTTTTTTCGGGTTTACAATTTTTTGCAGCACATGGAAAAATCGCGAAATTTTTAAATACCTCAAAATTTTCATGTTTTTCTGGTTGCTATATATAGCACGTGAAAATCATGAAATTTTCAAAAAAAAATTATTTTTCGGTTTTTCATAATTTTGCATGTACACGAAAATCATAAAAGTTTCAAAAATATCAAATTTTTTCTAGTTTTCAATATTCTGGTTGCTATATATAGGACACAAAAATCGCGCATGTTATTCTAGTTTTCAATATTCTGGTTGCTATATATAGGACACAAAATTCGCGAAAGTTTCGAAAATCCTAAATTTTTAGTATTTTGAATTTCTGGAAAATTGAGGGGGCAAGATTAAATTTATAGTCATAAATATCTAAGCTAAATGAGGAAATATTACATATAGATGGTAAGGTATATTTTGTAGTTTCTGGAAATTTGAAGGGCTAAAGAAATTTGTAACCACTTATGTACAAGCAAGATTAGGGAATATTTCACGTTAGGAATATTATAATTTTACAAGGTAATGCATGCATAGGAATATTATAATTTTACAAGGTAATGCATGCATAGAAATGCCCATGCTTGATAAGCATGGCAACACCTTAGGGTAAGCACCTCATGATGATTTGTTTCTTCTAATTGCGACAAACGGTCATATGCTCATCTTTTCAATTTTGAAAATCGGCTTAAATTTGATGCAAGCGGGATTCAAACCCAAATCCTCTTGTTCATAGTGGCACTCACTATAACTGGTTTTATATTAATTTTACTTAGAGAGTACTAGTGAATCAGATACGGGTAATATTAGTCGATATCTCGTTATCGACTAGTCATTATTTCGACATGTATTGTTTCCGAAGAATATCATTTGGTTACCGTATCAGCCAAATATCGGCTGATACGGCACTTGTCGGCTCATGAATGTATGTATAATGTTCGGCTAAATATTTATTCATGATTGATGATATTTTAGAATTTTTTTAAGTAGATTTTATACTTATAAAGTTTTATAGAAATAAATATGTATAATGTTTATTGCAGACTAGACCGGTACGTGCAATATGCATGTAGTATTTTCTGATATTAACAATTGATATGCCCAATATTGATACCTAATATCAACGTCCAATACCAGCTTGTATTGCCGTTATATCGTCTCCGCTATGGACCAATTTTTAATACATCAGGGAGTACTTCAAATATGTTCCATTAGTGCATAAACACGTATGTTCATGCCTTTTCAACTAAATTAGCTTCAAAATCTCAAATTTAGGAGTTGGTAGAGAAGTAACCACATTCCATATATATGCTTCTTTCGTATTTGGTCTGAAAAAGATACAGCTGGTCACAAAATTTGGCAAATCTAGGTTTTGATGATGAGAAAGCGAGGGAGCTGTTCGAAATTGCAAATATATTCTTCGATCGACCGACATTAAAATACTTCGCCTTCAATTTATCTTACTAGCTAATTTTATGATTTCTCTCTGTTTCAGTTTCTTAAAGATGCGGCTATGAGCTACAGGTAGCCACTACAGGAAATTTGTTCTTGAATCTTTGTGCTGTTTCATTTTCTTTGACATATATTTCTTCAATTTATCTTTTGTCCTGCAGCAAACTCTCTTCTGTTTAGATTTTGTTTATAATCGGAGTCTATTAAACTTCACCTTTTATTCATCTCCTAGTACTGTAACAGATAACTCTCCTATGTAACCACCAATACTTCAAGGGGGTTATGCATAAAAAGTTTGATTGAACATAGGGGTCTTGTGAGATCTAAAACAAAGGGTTAAATTTTCTGCAAAAGAATATGCTTCCTATTTTTCACAATGCTTCTCTTTTTTTGCACTTCTCCCCCTGGTGAATTATTTGTCTTTTATGAAGATTTAAGAAGCTGTTTTTCTCTATGCTTATGCTATTAATATATTTTAAATTTGAAGTTCCAAATCTAATCCTTAAAATGCAAATAAGGAAGAGTATTGTAGGGTTACATTGGAATTTTCACATCTACGGGCATGCATTTTGGATTTTAGAGAAGTTATGCTCTTTCTTTATAAGAGTGATCAAGAGGAAACGAGGATCAATATTGTGAAATGGAGCGGGTACTTTTTATTTAAGGGAAATTTCACCAAAACCGTCCGAGGTTTAGCATATTTTCCCACTGCCACACTAAGGTTTTTCCCTATCACAGCGCCCCTTCAACGTTACCTTCTGTTAATCCCGACCCCGTGCGACCTCCTTCCAATTAAGTTGCTTATCAAATAACTAAAATACCCTTCCTTCCTTCTTTTCCTCCATTTCTTCAACATATCCTCCTCTTCCATCTCTCTCTACAAAGAAAGAAGCAAAGGAGACTATGCACGTGGGTTGAGGCCATCCTTTCCTCCATCTCTCCCTATGAATCAAGAAGAGGAGTTATGACTAAGCGGCAGTGAAGAAGAGCGGATGGGATGGGGAGAAGGCGATGGTGGTGGAGTCCCAGAGGAAAATTCATGTGGTTCATCTCGTGGAGCCCGAGTGTGACGAGCTTTCAGAGCTTATGCAAAAATTGGTTATCTTCTTTACAAAAAGCATGGTGAGTTCGAGTTGATGATCTTTTTTAATTATATTTTGATGTAATAAAGATTATATATCAAAGAACATGAGCTTGATGTGTGATAATTGTTAGGAAAATATTAATTGGCTGTGTCATTTTTTTATGAGTTTAGTAGTGACGACTAGAGAGATTTACTAATAAATTTTATAAGGTTTGTTATCTATAATGTTTTTTCTTGTATTCTTGAAATACTTGATTTGGATCATTAAATGATCTAAATTTGAACAAATTTATCTTTGTATATAAATGTTAATAGAATCCAATGATGCCTCACTGTACAACCTCTTCAGGTACGATACACTCAATATCTTCAGAATCTAATGATGCATCGATGTACATATAATACCTAATTGTAATCATTCAATTGGTGAAACTATTAGTATGGGGTTGAGAAGGAGTGCTAGAGTCCGAGACAAGAGTGTCGTCAAGATGGCTTTATATGGTTAAAGAGCAAGAAGAAGAGAAAGAGGAGAGAGGAGGGTTAATTGCTTCTCTTTTTTATTAATTGAAATTTCTTTTAGCATAGATTTTCATTTGTTTATGTTTTTGAAATGGATTTGATTGTGGCAGAAGTTAGGGATGTTGTTGATGAAAAGAATGATCTTTGTTGTGAAGTGATGGTTGTTGAGAACAAAGAAGAACAACAAGAAGAAGAGAAAAATGAGTTCTGCTACAACATCATCCTCCATTGGCCCTCGACCTGCTCAACGAAATGTTGCAAAGAGACATCACTGTTTCGCCCAATCAGAGCAAAGCTCTGTTTGAATTCAAAATTCAAATCTTTGAAGCAGAGCTTCAAATCCCGCTCGCAGCGCCCAAGGAGGCGCGCCCAATCAGAGCAAAGCTCTGTTTAAAGGAAGCAACGCTTCAGTTGTACTGCGCTCTGCGCTAGGTTGCGCGACACGTGTCAGCGCAGATGCGCTAGCGCAGTTGCGCTGCGCTCTGCACTGTGCGACACGTGTCAGCGCAGATGCGCTAGCGCACTTGCGCTGCGCTCTGCGCTGCACGACACGTGTCATGCGCTGGGGTATCTGAGCCCAAGCCGAATTAAGATTTCATGAAATCTTTTCTGTTCTTTCCAGAACTAGAAGACTTTCTTCGGCCTCTGGATCAAAGATCCAACGGTGGGAAAACTCCCAAAAATCATTCAAGAGAGATCCCGTTAACAAATTCAACAAATTTATGGGGCACTATAAATAGGACCCCAGACTTCATTCAAAAGGCATCAAGAATTTTCTCGAAAAATCAAGAACCCTAAAACAGAGAAAATTCCGAGAAGAAAAAGGTAAAGAACCTTCATGAGGTAGAAAAAAAGGGGTCTTCTAATAGATCATCGATCTAAAAATAAGATCAATGATCTTTATAAAAAAAAAGGTGCTTTGCACTTCTTGTGAACCTACGGTTCTGTACAAACAACAAAAATAATAAAATAATAAATGAATAGTGCTTTGCACTTTTAAGAACCTCTGGTTCTTCGAATAAAGAAAAAATTTAATTTTCTTTGATCCAATTTAGACGAAGAAATTAAACAGTGCTTTGCACTTCCCTTCTTGAATCTAAAAGATTCTTAGTGCTTTGCACTTCCAATTTGCGCCGTTGCGCTCTTAAAAGAGCGCCACGTGTCGGCTATAAAACCATTTGCGCTAAGCGCTCTTAAGATAGAGCCTTGCTCTCTGGAAATAGCGCAACTCGCTGAGAGAGCGCCACGTGTCGGCCATAAAACCATTTGCGCTAAGCGCTCTTATGATAGAGCTTTGCTCTCTGGAAATAGCGCAACTCGCTGAGAGCGCGCCACGTGTCAGCAGCGCAATTGCGCCGCGCAACAGCGCAACGCGCTGCGCTAGTGCGCTTGCACTCATCAGAGCATGACACGTGTCGTCACCGTATGGACTTGCGCTCATTACTTAGCGCAAAGCGCAAATGCATTCAAAAGGGCCAAGCCCAACTAAGAGAAGGCCTAACAGGCTCAATAAAGCGTAAATGCATTATTTCAAGGGGCAGAACCCAAATTGAAACAGATGCTTTGCATCATCTATAAATGGGCAGAGCCCAAACAGAATCTCCAGAATGCTATGCATTTTACAAGAGGCAGAGCCCAAATCAAAACAAATGCATTGCATCATTCATAAATGAGCAGAGCTCAGAATAAAGTGATGCTCTGCAGAGCCCAAATGCAATGCATTACTTAACAAAAATGTTGAACATCTCAACTGGACTTAGCCCAATTTTGGCCATAAGTCCTTAAATTAAATTGACTGAGCAAAATCGCTCTTCTAAATTAATTTACATCCGGTTCGAGGGTACATCTCCGAACTCCTTTGACATCCGTCGTTGTAATTCCTCAACGACGTCAAAGAGGTGACGGGTCCCAACGACCACACATCGATATGGACTGCGGGGTCCTTAAACTCGCGGACCGAAACGTCCCAAAACTAATATCGGACCACCACGTCCCTAAACTGGAATATGGACCACTACGTCCTTAAACTGGCGACGGACCGAAACGTCCCTAAACTAATATCGGACCGAAACGTCCCTAAACTAATATCGGACCGAAACGTCCCTAAACTAATATCGGACCACCACGTCCCTAAACTGGAATATGGACCACTACGTCCTTAAACTGGCGACGGACCGAAACGTCCCTAAACTAATATCGGACCGAAACGTCCCTAAACTAATATCGGACCGAAACGTCCCTAAACTAATATCGGACCACCACGTCCCTAAACTGGCGATGGACCACCACGTCCCTAAACTGGCACAATAGAGCCCAAATGCTCTTTTGTCGGATCTAAACGGTCCCGTTAAGTTGATCTTAGTCTCAAACTAGACTAACGTATCCTTAACAAACGTTTGAGTCGATCTTAGCCTCAAAAATGGCTAACGTATCCTCCAAACAGACTTTAGTCCCAAATTGGACTATGAATCTCCCAAACTGGAACAATAGAGCCCAAACGCTCTTTTGTCGGATCTAAACGATCACGTTAAGTTGATCTTAGTCTCAAACAGGACTAACGTATCCTTAACGAACGTTTAAGTTGATCTTGGCCGCAACGCGACTAATGCATCCTTAAACTAAAAACACCAAACCCAAATCTAAGTAAATACGGATTTGGACTAATCCACGTCCTACGGGCGACGGCATTACTCAGTCTCCATATACAATCCACGGGCAACCACAAACAAAACAAACACACACGACACGAAGTGAAATTCTGGAGAAGGAGAAAGTTGTTACCGCGATGCGGTAGCGTAATTAACTGCAGGGGCTTGCGCCTGCAGGGAAGAGCGTCCCCACAATCAAAAAAACCCCTCACCCTGAGGGGGAATCTGACGAAGTCTGCTACATCGGCTGCATCCGTCTAAACCTCCGATACACGGTGCCATAAATCAACTTGGCATCTTCGGAGAGATAGACGGATAAAACCAAATAGCATCTGCCCCGAACCTCAGGCACGGACGTCCTAACGTCTCGGCCGCCGTTCGGAGGGGAACAGATTCTGGCACGCCCGGTGGGACCTCTTCCTCTTTCCACTCCACACTTCGTGTGTCGTCTTCGCGAACCAATCGCGGTTTGTTAAATGATTGCCTTCGGATTTCAAGTTGCTAAGATTTGGTCTTTTGTTTGGTGCAGAACTCAAGCATTCAATGGCCACCAACTGCACCAACTGCTCGAAGTGCAACTGCAACGGACGCTTCACCTCACCTAGAGGTGTAGCATATGGGCCCCAGGCGGCTTCCTTCCTGACACTGCCGGTAGGCCAGTTGACTCAGGCCACCACCGGCTTGTTCTTCGGGACCATGGTCCCACCTGCAAGCTTCTCGGCACCGATACCCACACTGGAAGCAAACAAGAAGTCGGTGTTCGACCGGCTTACTGCTACTCCGACCCCTGTCAGCGGGTCGCCTGCTACTGGACCAACAGCCTCCGTTTTCACCAGGCTGGGTCAGAACTATAAGGTGGCTATCCCAAAGAGGGCAACGGCCGCTGCTTTGGAAGTCGTTAAAGCGGCTTCTCCTATCAGAGAGTCAGTCTTCACGAGATTGACGGCTCCTACTCCTCCTCCAGCGGGTCAGAAGGCATCAGTCTTCGATAGGCTGACATCAACAGTTACCCCACGCTCAAACAGGGGGCAACAAGAAACCACCTCAATCTCCGAGCCAATCCCGGCGGCTCGTCGCGCGCGACGTCGCCATTGGCAGAGAGTAAGGAAAGCAGGGGGCAACTCCCCTTCAGGGTTAACCCCACCTGCTCCAGTGGTGGAAGTCGATGCTGCTGTTCCAACTGGAAACAGCTTTGAAATGCTGAGGAAAGTGAGAAAGAACTCCCCGATGGCTACGTTAAAAAGGTCTCCTCCACCCATGGAAAAAGCTCCTGAGATGAAACAGGAACAGCCCCCTCAACGGCTGTTAGCGAAAGTTTATAAAGTTTGGCGGAGGGTTCAAGACTCCGTGATTGACTCAGACCACTTCCGTCGCCAGAACAGGGCAAGGGTGGAAAAAGACAAAAACCGCCCCGCCAAACAACAGGGGGCAACAAATGCTAGGATGCCCACTTCAACGGCTCCTTCAACCCCAAAGGCCCATAAAAGGAAGAGGCCAGAAAAAGCTCCCATGACGCTGACAAAGTCTAAGAACGGTGAACCTAAACGCCCCAAGTCAGGGGGCATCACAGTTCATACAGTCTATATGGCTTCGGGGAAAGAAGAAAGTCGTACTTCTATGGGTCACTGACCGCTTACCCGGTCAGTGACCAAGTCTCAGGAGCAGCAACAAAAGCTCCAGGAGATGATGACTACCATGGCTGCACTCACAGGGCCAAAAGAGAATCCTGAGACGTCCTTAGATGAACGTCAAGAAGAAGAAACCGACGCCGAGTTCCTTCGCCGAATGCTCGAAAAGAGAGACCAAGAGGCTGCTGAACAAGCAGCCAATATACAGCGCATGGGCCTTCTCTTCCAGGATATGATAGGGATGATGATACAACCAGAATCCCCGACTGAAGAACCCCCGATCGTCCTTGGGGATGATAGGGGAGAAACATCAAACCCTCAGCCCGTTCTATCGACGGCTAAAGAAGACACAATCTCTAAAACAGATCTGGACGAATATATAGCCCAGCAGATAAAAGTTCATCACGCGGCCGAAGCAGCCGGCCACGTTGTAAAAACGGGACGGCCATATCCGGGCTGGTATGACCAAATCAAATACCCGCCGGGTTACACAATTCCAAAGTTTCATGTCTATAAGGGGACCGGCAATCCCCATCAACATGTTGCCCAATTCAGGGCGCTTTGTGGTAACACTGGAGGCGATGACAAGCTCTTGCTGCGCCAGTTTGTTGGAAGTTTATCAGATACGGCTTTCGAGTGGTATTCCGAGCTCCCCAACGACTCCATTAAAACCTTCGCAGAGATGGAGCTGCTCTTCACCCAACGCTTTGCAAGTGCCAGCGAACGTACTCCAATGACGGCGCTGATTAACGCCAGGGTAAAGCCCGGCGAGACATGGGTCCAGTACGCTATACGGTGGCGTAATTTATGGTCTAAATGTGAACAACGCATAGAAGAAGCCCCTGCGGTGGGAATGTTCGTTGGAACCCTTGATCCACAAGCAACCATTTCGCAGTTTATGATGTTCTTCAAGCCGACTTCTTTTCAGGCCTTGATCGACAAATTGGCGCAGATGGACCAAATGGGCCATAAACCCCCTCTCCCGAAGCCGGACTCCCGAAACGATAAAGGAAAGGGAAAAGCGATCATCGTCGCTAATGCCCAACAGCAACCGAACGACTCGAAGCCGGTTGCTCGTCCAAATAATACACGCCCATACGTACCCCTTGAGGACAGGATGGGACGTGCTTACTCCTTCCCCCGTGATAAAACAAGGAGGTTATTTGAGCTGGCATTGCGCAATAGGCTCATAAATCTGCCGGATCCAAAGCGTCCGTCACAACCAAGTGACGTTAACGAGCCTAATTATTGCCCTTACCATCGAGTGCTAGGACATCCAATCGAAGACTGTTATGTGTTCAAAAATTGGCTCGAAAACCAGTACCGTCAAGGCAAGTTTGCGCTATCTGACAAATGGAAGGTGAATCCTCCGCAGCCCCACACCTATAAGGGAACGAATACACCGGGGGCAACATGCTCCGTCATCGAAGAAGCTCCCTGGGAGGTTGTATTATCAGCCAAAACGAGGAGAATGCTAAATGATCTGCAGACCTGTCCAGCGGTCAAGTGGAAGAACCCCTTGGAGCCGCAGGTTATTGATGGGATGTTGAAACCACGTTCGACTCCGAAGGCCGATGACGGTAGTTCAAGCGTCCATAACCAACCGTCAAAATCTTCGAAAAAGAAGAAGAAGAAATCTAAGAAGCCCGTGAAGCCTAGCGACAAGCGGACGGACTTACAGAAGCAGATCGACGCGCTGGATGAATATAACCAAAAGGCGCGGACTCCCATTACGCTCCAAGATTTCCTTGATCACGTCTTTCAAAAAGAAGATGAGGAAGAAACTTCATCGGATGATTCCGACGAATATGTGGCAAGTTGTCATATGATCTCCCATGTGACCACGAACGATGAAGGGACTTCTGACACTGAAACGCCGGGGGCAAATACTGAGTCAAGGGTTCCGGAGTTATCAGTTGAAATGATTGGCGCGTTTCTTAATGAAGCTCGATTGAAAAGCAAAGCTGATCAAGAACGCGAGACGGCTATATTCGAAATGGCCAAGCGCCAGCGACTTGAGGGAGGAGCTGAGGTGATCCCACTGGAGCAAAATGCCTCCACCGCTGACAAAAGCCAATTTAAGATAAAAAAGAAGTTCGCCAAGGCCATATCGATGGGCATGAAGCTACCACCCTCAGAAGAAAGAGTTACTAGCATGGTAGAAACGCATCCCTCTTATTGCTTATATCATCAGAAGGTCTCACATTCTACCCAAGAGTGCAAAGCGTTCGGTAAATGGTGGCAAGGATACGTCGCTAATCAACAACGCTTTAAACGGGAAAAGCGCAAGGTTCGTCGGGAGCAAAGAAACACAACCAAAGTGCTTGAAAGAACTGCCGGCAACTGTCACATGGTTAACACTACCAGGTCACAAGTGCCCACATTTGGGAGCGACTCTGATGAGGAACTAGAGATTGCCCCTCTCTTTAAAGAGTCAACTTCGGGAAAAGAAGAAGAACCGAAGTCTTGCGAAAATATACAGCTGCGGAATCGGACACTGCCTGAAAAGAACCTCGGACCCTCGAATAGAAAAGATAAAGGGAAAGAGAAGGTCTCTGAAGACATCACTTTGGATGACCAAGTCGCGGAAGAGTTAACCGCCAAAAATCCGCCAAAGAGGAGTAAGGTGGATTACAATGTCCTAGCACATCTGAGGAAGCTACCCTCACAACTCAGCATCCTTGATGCCTTGTTACTATCAAAGGAGGCGAGAGACTCCTTGATTAAGGCGCTACAAGATCCGGACCAGTTCCAAGCCTTCTTGGCCGAAGAAAAGATGAAAGACGAGTTGGAAGAAGTGAACACAGCCGACGTTGCTTTTGGTGATGAGGACCTTCTTCTCGGGACGTGTGAACACAATCGCCCTCTTTATGTCTCAGGATACTGCCATGACATAAAAATAGGTAAAATCTTGGTCGATAACGGATCGTCCGTCAATTTACTCAACGTACGAGTGTTAAAGGAGATTTGTATGAGTGTCCAACACCTTGCCCGGGACAAGATCACTATCTCCGGTTTTGACTCTCAATCTTCAAAGACTCTTGGATCTGTGATATTGACGCTACGCTTCGGGTTGCTCGTCACAGACATCAAATTCCATGTTATAGATGCCAAGACGTGCTATAATGCTCTGCTCGGCCGACCATGGCTACACGAGTACAATATCATCCCTTCTACACAGCATCAGTGCATGAAGTATTCCAGGGATGGCCTCGAGTACACTGTGGCCGGAGAGTTGAATCCGTTTTCCGTGAACGAAGTTCGCAAGTATGAAGATGCCAAATACTTCTTGCCGAGCTTCGAAGACACGGAAAGTTGTCACAAACCGGAGAACAAAACTAATGCCACTATCCCTGTCTTCGGCAGTGACACCGAGGAGGAGGATATAATTTATTCAGGTCCATCCCAATCTACCAGGCCAGGACCATCCGTCCCTTCGTTAATCTTCGGTAGTGATTCAGAGGATGAAGTTCATGCTGTATTCCCTGCTCGGCCTTCGATACAGATCTCCGCTGATGAAGAACGAAGTCTGCAGATAATCATGGTGCCGCTTCAACATTACAAAGAACTGGATGCACTCAACACCAACAGCGTAGAAGAATTGCAGACATTCTATATCCCTCCCGGGCGAAGGGGCGAGAAAGCAATCTTATTCTACCGTTCTGAAGAGAACAAAGTAGAAAAAGAAGTTTGGCATGGCGCGGATCCCACGCTCGACAGGCTTCAGCCTATCCGTCTTCCCCGGTATTATACCGAAGGTTTGAAGAAACTGCTAAAACGCCAGTGGATGTCCTTCACACAGACCGTTAGAAAAGCCAAATTCTATGACAAGGTCTGGAACATTCCCGGGACCCAATGCAAACTGCCTAACGGGAAAGTAGAAACCAAAGGGCTTGGGTACATCCGGCCAAAGAAGCGGGAGCTAGTAAATAGCTGTTATGCCATGTATGACCTCGATGAAGAGGCGGACGCTCAATGGGAGGACGCTAATCCAGAACCAGCAAAAGGTCCTGATACAAAACCGCCCAGTCCATCATCCGAAGACCAGATGAGCAAACTTATAAGGGATGCGAGTCAAAAAGCCCGAGATGATCACGATCGTGAAATGACAATCTATGAGAAAGCTAAGACACAGCGCCTCCTCCAACAGACAGTAAAGAACGAAGATGCCGTTCCTTGTCAACCTGCTATAAAAAGGGTTCGACGCGAGGACAAAAACAGGTCGAAAGGCAAGAGAGGCGCTCGACAACTACAAAGCAGAGCTAAGAAGCCGCGCATCCGAGAATCGAGCGTTATTGACTTAGCCCTCGGGAAGAAAATGGGTCGAGCGTACTCTTTTCCTCGGAACAAAACAAGGAAAATATTCGATCTCGCTCTAAAACATCAAATGCTTACGTTGCCAGAGTCTAAACACCCTGAACAAGCAGGCGAAGTCTCCAACCCAAAGTATTGCTTTTACCATCAAGTAGTAGGGCATCTGCTTGAAGATTGCTTCACCTTTAAGAATTGGGTTGAGGACCAATATCAGCTTGGCAAGTTCGCGTTGTCTGACAGTTGGAGGGTAGCGCCGCCGCAAAAGCATGAACCCGAAAGCACAAGAATAAAACCAACCCCGCATTGGGATTGGCAGAAAATTCGCACCTGCCATGTGATAACAATATTAAAAGAAGGGTCCGAGGACATGAACAACCTCCCTTGGTGTTTTGAAAGCGGCAGCGATGAGGTAATCTCAGAATTTCCCCCAGCTCCGAAAGAACTGGAAGATGGAATCCATACCACTGCAGATAATCTCAAGAAAATTGAGTTGGGGACGGAAAATGACCCGCGACCGACATTCATCAGCGAGCTGCTATCTGAAGAAAGGGTGGCTGCATTAAAGGATGTGCTTCTGCAGCACAAAGATTGCTTCGCGTGGAACTATTCCGAAATGCCGGGACTAGATCCAGAAATTGCTGTACACAATTTGGCGATATCCCCGGACATCAAGCCAGTCAAACAAGCGCCGAGAAGAATGCGACTCGAGCTTGAGATAAGCATCAACGCCGAAGTCAAAAAGCTGATAGATTCAGGCTTCATCCAAGAAGTCCAATACCCTGAATGGATCGCCAACATTGTCCCAGTGATGAAGAAAAATGGGACAGTGCGCATATGCGTAGACTTCCGGGATCTCAATAAAGCCTGCCCAAAAGATGATTTCCCAGTGCCAGTCACCGAGCTAATGATAGACAACACATCCACTCATGAGGTTTTCTCCTTCATGGACGGATCATCAGGGTATAATCAAATAAAAATGCACCCGGAAGATCAGAAACACACAGCCTTCAGGACTCCTCTTGGTATATTTTGTTATAAAGTGATGCCTTTCGGTTTGAAGAACGCCGGTGCTACTTATCAGAGGGCCATGACGAAGATCTTCGACGACCTTATACACGAAATCGTCGAATGCTATATCGACGACCTCGTGGTCAAAAGCAAATCATACGAGGAACATCTCGAGCATCTGAAGACTGTATTTCAATGACTTCGGCAATACAACTTGAAGATGAATCCTCTTAAATGTGCGTTCGGGGTTTCCTCAGGCAAATTCCTGGGGTTCGTCGTTCGACACCGAGGTATTGAAATAGATCCGTCAAAGATCAAAGCGATCATGGAAATGCCTCCGCCGAGGACTCTCAAACAGCTGCGGTCTCTCCAAGAGAAACTAGCGTATATACGGCGATTCATAGCCAACCTTTCAGGGAAGTGCCGTCCTTACAGCCACCTGATGAAGAAGGGGACCCCGTTCGTTTGGGACCAAAAATGCCAAGGCGCACTGGACGAGATCAAGCAATATCTGCAGAACCCGCCGGTGTTGGCCGCTCCAGTTAAGGGAAAGCCTCTTATTCTTTATACAACCGCCCTCGAAGGTTCTTTAGGCGCATTATGGGCACAAGAGAACGATCAAGGAAAAGAAAGAGCACTTTACTACTTAAGTCGAGTCCTGCTGGGGGCAGAAAGCAATTACTCTCCCATTGAAAAACACTGCCTGGCGTTGATCTTCGCTATAACAAAGCTTAGGCACTATGCGTTGGCGCACGAGGTCCGTCTGATTTCAAAAGTGGACCCTCTTAAATACCTAATGTCAAAAGCCATATTGACGGGAAGACTAGCCAAATGGGCCCTGCTCTTGATGAAATTCTCGATAACATATCAACCTCTCAAGGCAGTGAAAGGCCAGGCCATCGCCGACTTCCTCGCTGAGCATCCGATACCCGCCGATTCTCCTCTGAATTGCGATCTTCCAGACGAACATGCGTTCGATGCGATCGACGGTGATGATATCCGATGGGAGCTTTATTTCGATGGAGCATCTTCCATGAAGAAACGTAAACAAAGTACCCCTATAATTAAATCGGGGGTAGGACTCATCTTCGTAACTCCATAAGGAGGGATAATGCGCTACGCGTTCTCCCTAACGGAGCCGAGAACAAACAATGAAGCCGAATACGAAGCTCTGATAGCAGGCCTCGAGGTCGCCATTGACATGGGAATTGAAGATCTCCTCATATACGGCGATTCCCAACTGGTCGTTAGTCAAATAAATGGCGACTACCAAACGTGCAAACCGGAATTGGTAAAATACGGTGAAAAAGTGCAGCAACTGCTAACCCAAATTCCCTCTTACACTTTGGAAAGTATACCGCGCGCAGAAAACAGCAAGGCGGACGCACTGGCCAAACTTGCTAAAGAATTGGCTGACGAGAACCTCGATGACGTTAGAATCGTGATACAAAGCCGTCGAGTGCTCACCCCAACAGAAATATCTCCGAAATCGTCTGAAGAAAAAGGAGCGAAAGAAGAGACAACCTTGCAAATAAAAGACAGGGAAAATACCGAGGATTGGAGAGAAGTCTTCATAGATTACTTCAAGTTCCACCGAATACCTGAAGAGGCGTCCATAAGACATCAGCTCACGAAACGAGCTCTGTCTTTCACCTTCGTCAATGATACTCTATACAAGAGGTCATTCGACTCTCTGTGGTTGAGATGCTTAGGACCTGACGAAGCGAGAAGGGTCGTCCAAGAAGTTCACGACGGACTCTGCGGTTCCCACCAAGCAGGCCCTAAGATGAAATTGAAGATAAAGCGGATGGGCTACTACTGGCCCACGATGATGCAGGATTGCCTCGAATATGCGAAGCAATGTCATTCATGCCAAATTCATGGGGACTTCATCCATCAGCATCCCAATCCACTACATCCGACAATGGCTAGTTGGCCATTCGAAATGTGGGGAACTGACATAGTCGGTCCCATCGAACCAGCATCGTCAAAAGGACATCGTTTCATCTTGGCGACGACTGATTACTTCTCCAAATGGGCAGAGGCGGTACCGTTAAGGGAAGTGAAGACGGAGAATATCCTCCATTTCTTCAAAACGCATGTCATATACCGGTTTGGAACCCCGAGAAGGATCATCTCTGATAATGGGCCCGCCTACCGAAGTCATAAAATTAGCCGCTTCGCACAGCATCACAATATAGACTGGAGATATTCCTCAGTTTATAATCCGCGAGCTAACGGTCTAGCCGAGGCCTTCAACAAGACCTTGACGAAGATCATAAAGAAAACAGTGTCATGAAATAAGAGAGATTGGCACGAAAGATTGCAAGAGGCTCTTTGGGCGTATCGGACTACGTTTAAAACGGCCACAAACACAACACCATACGCGTTGGTATTTGGGACGGAAGCAGTACTCCCTCTCGAGATAGAGTTACCCTCTCTACGAGTGGCGGTTCACTACGAGCTGACAGACGAAGAAAACGCTCACCTTCGGTTTGAAGAGCTCGACGCCCTTGATGAAATCCGGCTTCTAGCACAACAAAATCTGGAAGCCTATAAAGCAAAGATGACGCGCTCATATGAGAGATTGAGCCGCCCGAGGACATTCCACCAAGGCGAACTCGTGCTAGTGGTCAAAAGGCCCATGATCCCCAATCGCGCCAAGCGGGGAAAGTTTGAGCCAAACTATGAAGGACCGTATATCGTTGATAAGGTCTACCAAGATGGGGCCTATCTACTTTTGGACATGCACGGTGAAAGGCCTTTCAGGCCAATAAACGGACGCTTCCTAAAGAAATACTACGCTTAATGAGCCACAGCCTAGGTCAATGGTAGATGACGACGACTATGTCCGCTCGCTATCCTCCTAGGCTCAGGCTTTATAAGTAGTAGCCAACCCTCTTAGTAATGGACCGAAATGTCCTTAAACTAATAGCAGACCGAAACGTCTTTAAACTAATACCGCAGCATCCTTAGGCTGACGAGATAAAAAAAAAACATATAAAATAAAATAAAATAAACGGTATGTCCATAAGCAAAAAGGGCACGGATGAAAACCCGAAAGGGCTCCGTGAGTAAAAACAGCAGGACTACCAGCGAATGTGTGTGAAAACCCGAAAGGGCGCAACTTCGTTAAAGAACCCTTATGGAGTCCTCTCGGCCTTGTAAGGAGAAACCACCTGCGTGAGATCCTTACGACTCACAAAGGAACAACACACTTAGGGATCCCCACGATTCCTAAGGAGAAAATACACTTGCGAGATCCTCACGACTCGTAAGGAGAACTCTTTTATGGGACCCTCACGGCTCATAGGATTTGAAAGTCTTAAGTCACGGAGACCTAAACCTGTGCTTAAGCAAACCCCCACAAACTTCCAATATTGCCCTACAAGCGGCTCAATACTGACCCTTGTATACAATCCACGGGCGCGAATAAACGTTTCCCTAACCAAGGTCCATCCATGACTGGGAATACGTCCGTATGGTAAACAACCCTTATAAATCCCTTCGATTTATGAGGAGAAAGCCTCCCTGTAGGATCCTTACGACTTACAGAAGAACAAAACACTTAGGAACCCTCACGGTTCCTAAGGAGAAAATACACTTACAAGATCCCCACGACTTGTAGGGAGAAATACCTTCACGAGACCCTAACGGCTCATGAAGTCAAAAGCCTTAGCCGACGGGACCTTAACCCCGATCGCTAAGCCTCCTTTGTTCAACAACGATAGAGGCAAATGATGATTCGCTCCTGGTAATATCCCAGTTGCAGCGGTGCTGATGCCGAAATCGGTGTCCAATTTTAGGTTGACGGCGAAAGCCAGTAGACCGCTCATGCATACGAAATAGCCGAAATGATAGGGCAACTTGCAATAAAAAGCAGCAAGTAAAATGTATGCATGCAAAATAGCCGAAATGATCGGGCAGCTCGTAATAAAGATCAACGAGTAAAAAAATAATAAAATAATAAATAGCCGAAATGATTGGGCACCGTGAAAAATAGCCGAAATGATTGGGCAATCGCGACCTTCGCGATATAAAAGCTGAAATGATAGAGCATCGCGGAAATAAAATAAAATAAAAAGAAGAAAGGATAAAATTTCGGCCCTACAGTTAAGATCACATCGATCCCTGTATACAATCCAAGGGCGTAAAACAAATAAGGAACCATGCCTCCCCAGCGGATTCCGTCAAACGACGAAACCAAGCCTCAACAGCTCACTTCAACCGAAGAAGCCAATGACTCCAACGGAAATTTCTCAACTCACGGATACAAACACTCCTTGACGAGAGCCTCCTGATCCGCGTCGACCCGCAGAGCCACCAGTGCCTCCGTGAGAACCATCGACTCGTTTCAAACCCCAAGGACACAAATAATCCTTGGCGCTCGGGAAACAAATAATCCCGGCAAATTCCTCGACTCACGGATACAAACACTCCTTGACGAGAGCCTCCTGATCCGCGTCGACCCGCAGAGCCACCAGTGCCTCCATGGGAACCATCGACTCGTTTCAAACCCCAAGGACACAAATAATCCTTGGCGCTTGGGAAACAAATAATCCCAACAAATTCCTCAACTCACGGATACAAACACTCCTTGACGGGAGCCTCCTGATCCGCGTCGACCCGCAGAGCCACCAGTGCCTCCATGGGAACCATCGACTCATTTCAAACCCCAAGGACACAAATAATCCTTGGCGCTTGGGAAACAAATAATCCCAGCAAATTCCTCAACTCACGGATACAAACACTCCTTGACGAGAGCCTCCTGATCCGCGTCGACCCGCAGAGCCACCAGTGCCTCCGTAGGAACCCTCGACTCGTTTCAAACCCCAAGGACACAAATAATCCTTGGCGCTTGGGAAACAAATGATCCCAGCAAATTTCTCAACTCACGGATACAAACACTCCTTGACGAGAGCCTCCGGATCCGCGTCGACCCGCAGAGCCACCAGTGCCTCCATGGGAACCATCGACTCGTTTCAAACCCCAAGGACACAAATAATCCTTGGCGCTTGGGAAACAAATAATCCCAGCAAATTCCTCAACTCACGGATACAAACACTCCTTGACGAGAGCCTCCTGATCCGCGTCGACCCGCAGAGCCACCAATGCCTCCGTAGGAACCATCGACTCGTTTCAAACCCCAAGGACACAAATAATCCTTGGCGCTTGGGAAACAAATAATCCCTCGCAAAACTTCTCAACTCACGGATACAAACACTCCGTGACGAGAGTTTCTTTGACTCACATCGCGGGCAGTAAGGATTCAAAAACTTGCTTCCTGAAAAATGGGACCCTGCAAGTCAATCCTAAATGGTCTCTTGCATACTATTCACGGATCTCACTCTCTGAAGTCGATTCTCGACAAAGAGGGAAACAACCACTTACGAGTCCTCTCGACTCGTAAGAGGGAAAAATTCTCTTATGAGATCCTTACGACTTATAAGAGCAAACCACACTTAGAAATCCTCGCGATTCCTAAGAAAAAAATTCACCTGCGAGATCCTCTCGATCCGTAGGGAGAAAAGTCTCTATGAGACCCTCACGGCTTATAGAGTTGAAAAGTCTGGGGCAGCAGATCTGAACCTGCGGCCTAAGCCATCGTTATTTCTTAAGAAGGTCGGGAGACTCGTCCCAGTTGTCCGTCAATTATGGTTATCAAGGTGGCGTACTGATTATAAAAGAAAAGAAAAACAGAGAAGTGACACAAGACATTACAAAAAGGTGTATCTTTTATTCATAAACTTGATCAAATACAGGATACATTATGTCAAAGGATAAAAAAAAACATACATATACATTCTTTAATCTATAAGTATGACTGATACAAAAATGGATAGCTACTGAGGAGGAAGCGCCTTTAGTAAATTCACAAGCTGTGCTCGCACTCCCTTCAGCACTTCCTCTCGGGTGACAGCCGCGGTCACCTCCGCCTCCACCTGAGCCCGTTGTTGCAAGGAAGATGAAAGTTGCTCCTCTACCGCCTTCTGGGCTGCTTCCTGGCTGGCTGAAGCTCGTTCGACAACGTGAAGGTTATGCCTCAATGATAATCCTTCGGAGAGACATTGCAGGAGGCCCTCAAAGATAACCTTCAGCCGTGCAGCGTTGGCCTCCACTCGAGCATGCAGCTGGGCAGACCTACTCGAAACATCATCACGCTCTTTGCGCCTTGAAATAACCTCTTGTTCGAGATGGCGGAAATAAGAAGCGCTCTGCTCGATCCACGCAGTCCTTTGAATATTGGCAGCCACAGTCTCAGGAGTGGGACGCAACGATTCCAATTGGAATAGGCAACCCTCGATCTCCTTACAATGGTTAACCCAGGATGCAATGGTGCTCTCATTATGGAAGTTCACGAGTACTGCTAGCATCGGGTTAACCACCAGAGCGAAGTCCGCGGCAGATGTAGGAGCTTCAACATCGAGTTCCTCGACATAATCACTTAACATGCGCAGACTATTTGCAGCGCCCTTTGAAGACAGACTCCTCAGGTAAGGACCCGCCGGCATTGTGACGCGAGGTTCGAAGGACGCCGAAGCCAGAGCGGCAGCTGAAAGAGACGAGATGCGATCAGATAACAGTACAGAAAATAGAGAGAGGAAAGTTACCAATACGATGGTCTTTATACCAGTTAAGACAGGCGGCAAAGTCGGAAGGGCTGGTGGTACAGCTGAACTTTTATCCCCTTCTTCAATCTGTAGCACTGCAGTTGAGATAAAAAAAACGTTTAGAGACAATTCCATCAATAAAAAAAGGGGAAAAGAGAAAAAGGAAAAATGTCGACAGAAATTATACTTACCGACGCCACCAGGGGAAGAAGCAAGCTCAGATGGGAAGGAGAAATATGGGAGCAACATCTGATGAACATGATCAAAAAGCGCTCCTGAGAACACAACAGGATGACTTTAGTACGCGAATTAAATATCTAGAAAACAAGATTAATAAAGTGTAAGCATATACCTTCCAGCATCTTCGAGGGTATGAGAGAAGGTTGAGAGGTGACCACCGCCAAAGCGGTCATCGAAGGCGTTCCCTCGAGCGGTGGGGCATCGGCACTAGCTGCACCTACATTACGAAAAGGCGAACTTGTCAGAAAAGGTTGTAAAGTAAAGAAAAGTAGCCACTTAGGGTTTACCTGAGGAGCTCCCAGCGGAAACAGAGGCAACTCCCTCCTCTACCGACATGAGACCACCACCCGTGGCCTCGTCACCCGACTCGATGGGGACCGTCATCGTGCTAGCCAGACCTGGGGACGGCGGAGGACCGTAGACGGGGAGGGCTATGACTGGAGTATTGCCAGATTCCAGAGAAGGAGCGTTTGGTTCGTCCTCGGGAATCACGGCCGCCTCACCCACTACTTTCTCAGGTTCAATAATGGCGGTCGTATCGTCCGCCATCGCCAGAGGATCGCCGACCTCGAGCGCTTCACTCACCACCACCCTGGACTCAGCTATAATGATCATATCATCTGCCCCCGCTTCAGGTTCGGCATCAATGACCTTCTCAGTGGTAGGCCCCTCGACCTCCACCCCAGGCTCCGTGGCCTCAACCATGTTACTTACTGTCGGCTCGAGTTCGACAGGCGTCGCCTCCTCCGTTCTCCTCGGGTCAACGGCTTCCGCCTCTCCCTCGATCAGACTTGGCCCTATGAAGGTAAGAGATATAAGGACCAAGGACATTAAAACCCTTATAACAAAAAAAAACTCTGAGAGAAATGTTACCTGAAGCGGATTTGCCGTTTGCGCTTCGAACCGCTCGCGCCACCTCTCTACGGGCGGTAGATAAGGTGACAGGGGCCTCTTCAGAGGGAGTATCAGCGCGAGGGGCGGCGCTGGGTCCCGCTCCCATGGCCAGGGCAACCCTGCGAGCCTTCGCCTCACGCCTCAACCGCTTCCTCTCCTCCCGAGCGGTTATGAGGGACCTCTGTGACGCCTCCCTCAAAGCATCATCATCTTCATTCAGGGAAGCCTCCAAAGCCTTTAGGGCATCTCTCATCGGTTTTTCAAGGCGAGCCCCCTGCAGTGTCCCAGAGGGAACAGGAACATCGGCCGCCGGCGGAACATCTGCGTCGCTAGGAGGAAGCGGCATTGAGGTCCCTACAATTAAATGGAAAGGTTAGATCGACCATAACGCAAGAAAAATGAAAAAATTCGATGAAGTCGAAACTTACTAAGGCCGACAGACACCCTGGCACGTTCCTCCTCATGAAAGGTCTTCAGAGAAGCGGCAATAGCTTCTTCATCAGTAACGCCTGTTAGAGGAAAAGAGAGAAAAGCGTCAACCAAAAATAACGAAATAAGGAAGAAAATACGTTACAGTAAAGAAAGAATGACTAGAAGTTACCTGATTGCGCAAGCTTGACCAGCCACGCATCACGCTTCACCAGCCACGCCGAAGCTCTGAGAGCAGCTTCCAAATCCGTATCGTCTGGCGGCGGCATCACTAATCCCGCATTAGTCCCATATTCGAGTAAACCCTCGGAATAAGGAGCGTGGGGTTCCTGGCCGAACGCAACGTCCGCGGCGAAGAGCGATTTCTTTTTCTTTTTCCCTCCAGCCCTAGGCTCACGGGGAAGCGACTTACGCTTGGCAGCCGCTTTGGGACGACGGGTCCCAATGTCCGCACCCGCGCCAGACTCCGGCGAGGGTACAACCACTGTTTCCGCCTGAGCGCGGGGTGCAGGAGATGCATCCGCGATGTCGGGGAGCGGTAGTTCATGTGGAGGACTTCGTGCGCGTGACGGTCTATTCCCAGCATCTTTTAAGGGAGCGACTATTGGAGTCCTCGGCACCAGAGGAGCGCTGCGATCGCTACCTGGAGGTGCACCCTTACGGTCGATCAGCAACCGTCTTTCCTCTTTTATGACCGCTCCCGTCGAATGACTATACCATTCGGTGTATACCCTAAGGAGACGAGGAGCACAAGACGGCTCACTGATAAAGAAGTGAGAGCCCGTGTTTAGACGCATGAAGTGATGCAGCGCCCTCTCTATCCCTTCTTCGTTCGCGGTAGGCTCCGATAAAAAGGCCTCTAGCGGTACCCCTTGGTTATAACTCAGCTGCTGAGCGAAACGATGCGGGTTGTATCTCATGAAAATCGCTCCCCCGTCTTGCCTAAACACCAAAAAGCCCGGTCTAATAGAGTATAAGTGAAGGGTCTCCCGGGCCGTTAAAATCGAAGCGCCGTCCTTGAAAGTGTCTTGCAATGGCCGCACTGCAGTAGCAGACGTTTTTCCAATGGTAAGCACCTTGTCAATAAAAGACACACCGGCTCCAACGGTGTGGGAACGAAGGAGTAAACTCCTGGCATCTCGCGGCGATGGATTTACGATTGATGCGCCAATCAACTGTAAAAGGCGAGGGAAAATGCACCTTTCGTAGAATGAGGGCCTTTTGTGCATGCCGAAAACACCTGCTGTATGTAATTCAAGCCACGACATGAAGTAGTGCATTGCGAAAACCACATGCAACGCCCCAGGCTCATTGGCATCTGCCGCTCGGCTAAGGCCATGATATAAATGTGCCAAGCCGGCGATCCCGACGGCCACCTTTACCCCGATAACCATCCGGTGAGCCGGGTAAAAAACAGAGGGCCGCATGCGGTGAGAATGCGTTGGAAGTGCGAACCAACTCAACCAAAGCCCAAGAAATCCCAAAAAGAAGGCCTCCTCGTCCATCTCGGGGGCTGCAACTTCTGCAAAAGACATGGCTGAAGAGTTGGGAAGAAAAAAGTCCTTCTGATCTATGTCTCTCGCTGGCAGGTTATCCAAACCTAAGCCGAAAGGATCCTCGAGGTAAGCAAACTTGGCAGTCTTCGCCGAAAGGACGTTTGGATGAAGGAACCGAGCAATAAAATCCTCAAAATTAACTCCACGGCTCCCATGCTCAACAAAAAGATTCTCATAGATGTTCAACACCTTAATCAGACTTGGAAACTGATGTTGAACAGCGTTCTCTGGCGTGAGCTCCCTTACCCTCGGCTTAGCCCCATAGATGTACTCGTCCGGCGGGAGCAATTCCTCATAATGTTCCCCCATAGCCGGTAGGCCAGACACCTCCGTAAATTCTTCCAGCGAAATGGACACTTCCCGATCCATGGCGAGGAAAGTATGAGTAGGAATGTTCCACTGCTCCAAGAAGGCCTTGAACCACCAAGTAGGAAGCGTAGGATACTGGAAGAGAGAGACGTAGACTGCGGTGTACAGTCCTAGCCTTATCAACTGCGACTTCCTCGTCGACAGGATATACCGGGCCCATGGCAGATAGCCGACCGGGTGGCGGGGGATCAGACCAAGGTTATATGATTGCCCCCAAGGTCTCGCCTCGCCCTGACAGATACGGCGTCCTAGGATGTCCAAAACCATCGGACGCTGGACCGGGATGGCGTCTATGGCCGGATGAAGAAAACCCTTCGATGTCCAATCTGTCATCTCCGCGGCATACTGCACCGGGGGTGGGCTGGCATAGTGAATCGCCGTTATGGGTTCCGACGGCACCGCGCATGTAAAGCTACGCCGACCCATAATAATCTGATTGTACCACGACCCCCAAAGGTGGAGACTCTTATACTCCGGGTCGTGCGCCTTGATCATTGCCAGAACCTCGCGATCCAAAGGCGCCTCTGGAAACCCCTCCTCTGAACGGACAAACGGGAATGAAGTGTCTTCAGACATGATCGCTGCAAAAAGAACAATCTAGCCGTTAGTGTTGTAATCCCAACATTTGGCGTCTAAAAAAAATGCATTAATTAAATTAAATTAAAATTAACTAATTACACCACACAGCAGTGCAGTGAGTAGGGGACAAGGGGACCCACAAAATCTGGATGACAATACGTCAGTTAATAAAACAACCTCATCATTGGATGAGATTGTCAGTTGGTCCCCAGGGGAACATTCCCATTAATAAAAAAGGGGAAGAATCCCTAGGGACAAGGAGAAAATCTCCTCTTTCAGAGCAAACCCCTGTCACAGAGTGACATTTGTCAAACTCTGGAAAATAAGTTTCCTTAAAAGAGCATAGCTCTATGGTAGTAATGGAAAAGTCCATCAGAAAATGTTCACACTTAAAAGAATCAAGAAATTTGGATGAAAAACTCATAAAAAAATTTTCTCATTTTTCAGATCTAAAAGATCTACAGATGATTCAAAGAGCAAAGCTCTGTTCATGGATCAGAACCCATGAACAAGATCTCTGCAGATCTATAAGTTTTGGAGAGCAAAGCTCTGTTTATGAAACCCCAATGGGGATCTCTTTAAGATCAAAAAGATCTGTAAGAGCAAAGCTCTTTGGTTAAGGTTAATTTAAATTAATTTGATTTAAATTAATATTACCTAAAGTTTCTAACTTCAGAAATGAGCAAAGCTCTGAAACTCTCAAGCAAGAGCAAAGCTCTGGAAATTAAAATTCTGAAAATGGTAAAAATTTCTGAGGGTCAAACGCCCTATTTATAAGGCGCTTGCGCCTCTTCGGATTCCCCTTTGATCCAACGGTCTGGAAGGTGGCCACCGTTGCACTCACGTGTGCGCCACGTGAGCGCAACGGTGGGGGGGCATTTGTTTCGCCCAATCAGAGCAAAGCTCTGTTTGAATTCAAAATTCAAATCTTTGAAGCAGAGCTTCAAATCCCGCGCGCAGCGCCCAAGGAGGCGCGCCCAATCAGAGCAAAGCTCTGTTTAAAGGAAGCAACGCTTCAGCTGTACTGCGCTCTGCGCTAGGTGACACGTGTCAGCGCAGATGCGCTAGCGCAGTTGCGCTGCGCTCTGCGCTGCGCGACACGCGTCAGCGCAGATGCGCTAGCGCAGTTGCGCTGCGCTCTGCGCTGCGCGACACGCGTCAGCGCAGATGCGCTAACGCAGTTGCGCTGCGCTCTGCACTGTGCGACACGTGTCAGCGCAGATGCGCTAGCGCACTTGCGCTGCGCTCTGCGCTGCACGACACGTGTCATGCGCTGGGGTATCTGCGCCCAAGCCGAATTAAGATTTCATGAAATCTTTTCTGTTCTTTCCAGAACTAGAAGACTTTCTTCGGCCTCTGGATCAAAGATCCAACGGTGGGAAAACTCCCAAAAATCATTCAAGAGAGATCCCGTTAACAAATTCAACAAATTTATGGGGCACTATAAATAGGACCCCAGACTTCATTCAAAAGGCATCAAGAATTTTCTCGAAAAATCAAGAACCCTAAAACAGAGAAAACTCCGAGAAGAAAAAGGTAAAGAACCTTCATGAGGTAGAAAAAAAGGGGTCTTCTAATAGATCATCGATCTAAAAATAAGATCAATGATCTTTATAAAAAAAAAGGTGCTTTGCACTTCTTGTGAACCTACGGTTCTGTACAAACAACAAAAATAATAAAATAATAAATGAATAGTGCTTTGCACTTTTAAGAACCTCTGGTTCTTCGAATAAAGAAAAAATTTAATTTTCTTTGATCCAATTTAGACGAAGAAATTAAACAGTGCTTTGCACTTCCCTTCTTGAATCTAAAAGATTCTTAGTGCTTTGCACTTCCAATTTGCGCCGTTGCGCTCTTAAAAGAGCGCCACGTGTCGGCTATAAAACCATTTGTGCTAAGCGCTCTTAAGATAGAGCCTTGCTCTCTGGAAACAGCGCAACTCGCTGAGAGAGCGCCACGTGTCGGCCATAAAACCATTTGCGCTAAGCGCTCTTATGATAGAGCTTTGCTCTCTGGAAATAGCGCAACTCGCTGAGAGCGCGCCACGTGTCAGCAGCGCAATTGCGCCGCGCAACAGCGCAACGCGCTGCGCTAGTGCGCTTGCACTCATCAGAGCATGACACGTGTCGTCACCGTATGGACTTGCGCTCATTACTTAGCGCAAAGCGCAAATGCATTCAAAAGGGCCAAGCCCAACTAAGAGAAGGCCTAACAGGCTCAATAAAGCGTAAATGCATTATTTCAAGGGGCAGAACCCAAATTGAAACAGATGCTTTGCATCATCTATAAATGGGCAGAGCCCAAACAGAATCTCCAGAATGCTATGCATTTTACAAGAGGCAGAGCCCAAATCAAAACAAATGCATTGCATCATTCATAAATGAGCAGAGCTCAGAATAAAGTGATGCTCTGCAGAGCCCAAATGCAATGCATTACTTAACAAAAATGTTGAACATCTCAACTGGACTTAGCCCAATTTTGGCCATAAGTCCTTAAATTAAATTGACTGAGCAAAATCGCTCTTCTAAATTAATTTACATCCGGTTCGAGGGTACATCTCCGAACTCCTTTGACATCCGTCGTTGTAATTCCTCAACGACGTCAAAGAGGTGACGGGTCCCAACGACCACACATTGATATGGACTGCGGGGTCCTTAAACTCGCGGACCGAAACGTCCCAAAACTAATATCGGACCACCACGTCCCTAAACTGGAATATGGACCACTGCATCCTTAAACTGGCGACGGACCGAAACGTCCCTAAACTAATATCGGACCGAAACGTCCCTAAACTAATATCGGACCGAAACGTCCCAAAACTAATATCGGACCACCACGTCCCTAAACTGGAATATGGACCACTACGTCCTTAAACTGGCGACGGACCGAAACGTCCCTAAACTAATATCGGACCGAAACGTCCCTAAACTAATTTCGGACCGAAACGTCCCTAAACTAATATCGGACCGAAACGTCCCTAAAACTAATATCGGACCGAAACGTCCCTAAACTAATATCGGACCGAAACGTCCCTAAACTAATATCGGACCACCACGTCCCTAAACTGGCGATGGACCACCACGTCCCTAAACTGGCACAATAGAGCCCAAATGCTCTTTTGTCGGATCTAAACGGTCCCGTTAAGTTGATCTTAGTCTCAAACTAGACTAACGTATCCTTAACAAACGTTTGAGTCGATCTTAGCCTCAAAAATGGCTAACGTATCCTCCAAACAGACTTTAGTCCCAAATTGGACTATGAATCTCCCAAACTGGAACAATAGAGCCCAAACGCTCTTTTGTCGGATCTAAACGATCACGTTAAGTTGATCTTAGTCTCAAACAGGACTAACGTATCCTTAACGAACGTTTAAGTTGATCTTGGCCGCAACGCGACTAATGCATCCTTAAACTAAAAACACCAAACCCAAATCTAGGTAAATACGGATTTGGACTAATCCACGTCCTACGGGCGACGGCATTACTCAGTCTCCGTATACAATCCACGGGCAACCACAAACAAAACAAACACACACGACACGAAGTGAAATTCTGGAGAAGGAGAAAGTTGTTACCGCGATGCGGTAGCGTAATTAACTGCAGGGGCTTGCGCCTGCAGGGAAGAGCGTCCCCACAATCAAAAAAACCCCTCACCCTGAGGGGGAATCTGACGAAGTCTGCTACATCGGCTGCATCCGTCTAAACCTCCGATACACGGTGCCATAAATCAACTTGGCATCTTCGGAGAGATAGACGGATAAAACCAAATAGCATCTGCCCCGAACCTCAGGCACGGACGTCCTAACGTCTCGGCCGCCGTTCGGAGGGGAACAATCACCCCCGACGTCTTCACCTACACCGTCCTCATCGAGACCACCTGCAAGTCCTCCTTCGTCTTCTCCGCCATGTGCCTCTTCCACAAGATACTCTTCAATGGGTTGAAAAAGTGTGAAAGGAGAATGATACATAGAAAGTGTTTGTGTAAATTCTGTAAGTCGATGTTGCGCACCCCACGGGTTCCCGGGGAGGCGAAATTTACTAAAAACGATTTTTACAAAGCTCGCACCACCGACTAAACTCCAGGATCTTAACAGAAATCTTAACTAGCTATTACTGCTTGGAGGTTTAACTACCCGGTAAGAGTTTTATACCTCCTAGATTACAAGTCCTTCGGGTCTTGGTCTCCTCCTCCTCCCCTTTAGCTCCTCGAAAATCGGATCGAGGTTGCAACGTCGGCCTCCTTGTGTCGAAGATGATCTACCCGAGAGTCTATGCTTCAAGCTCCAATTTCTAAACCGAGATAACTAGGGTACTTATTTTGCTAAGCTAAGTAGATTAGAAGATGTAGAGTATCTAATGGAGTGTTTATCTCAAGAAACCCTATGTTTCAAAACCCATGTGAGGGTTAGGGTTTTGAGAAAGAAGGAAAGGAAACTTGGAGAGAGAAAGCAAAAATGCAAATGAGCTAGGGTTGGCAAGTGAAGAATGACTCTTTTCTCTTCACTCATTCAAGCATGCAATATTTTCCAATAAAAAATATCAACCATACTTGAATAGTGAGTTCAAACAAATAAACAAATACCAAGAGTCATGCTTCACCCCATAATAGAAAATATCAACCATGCTTGAATAGTGAGTCCAAACAAATAAACAAATACCAAAAGCCATGCTTCACCCCATGCCACAAAAATCTCCAATTCCACATCATTAATCTATTTCTCAAAAATAGATAAACCAAATAATGAGGTGTCCCCTTCTATAAGCATGTCATGTAAAATTACAAGAATGCCTTCACCGTATATATATACCCGTATTCTGAAAATACGAATACAATGAGATGATAACAATCCAATAATATAATACTAGGATCCGGCTTAAACCAAAGCCCACTAGTATTATCCGCCCGAACATCATGCGTGTAGCCATTACACGTATGTGATCGGAACCCTACCGTAAAACCATACGACCTCTACATCGTTTTGCCCGAAGCAGAGAAACTCTTTGTGTAGGACTCTGTAACGCCCCACGCCCCAGTACAGATGGTATTTTCCGCTCTGGCCGAAACCGCACGATTTTTCCCTTTAGAGCGAACCGGACCCGACCAGGGGCCACTTCCCAGGAGGTCACCCATCCTAAGACTTCTCTGGCCCGAGCACGCTTAACTACGAAGTTTTCAAGGTCCTGTAGTTCCGGTTCACTTAAAAGGCGCCTCTGTAATTGAGTGTGGTATCATTATATTTATAATGCAGTTCGGTCCTCTTTCGGAATGTGTTCCGAAGAATCCTCATTGTTCTACAGTGGGTCCCAGGGACTCAAGAGGTGGCCCCCACGGATTCAAAAGGTGGCCTCCGCCCCCTTGGCATGACAATTGGTGTGGCACTTTGTTCCGTGTGGCACTTTGTTCCGTGAGCAAGAACCGGATCCCGACATTCTCCCCACTTTTGAACAATGGTTCGTCCTCGAACTACAGACCTACTACAGAGGGACCTGCATGGGCCACCATAAATGTAACGTCCCACACCCCAGTATAGATGGTATTGTCCGCTCTGGCCGAAACCGCACGGTTTTTCCCTTTAGAGCGAACCGGACCCGACCAGGGGCCACTTCCCAGGAGGTCACCCATCCTAAAACTTCCCTGGCCCGAGCACGCTTAACTACGGAGTTCTCAAGCTTCTGTAGTTCCGGTTCACTTAAAAGGCGCCTCTGTAATTGAGGGTGGTATTATTATATTTATAATGCAGTTCGGTCCTCTTTCGGAATGTGTTCCGAAGAATCCCCATTGTTCTACAGTGGGTCCCAGGGACTCAAGAGGTGGCCCCAACGGATTCAAGAGGTGGCCCCCGCCCTCTTGGCATGACAATTGGCGTGACACTTTGTTCCGTGTGGCATTTTGTTCCGTGAGCAAGAACCGGGTCCCGACAGACTCTAAAGACTCGACAATACGCTGGCAGTGGGTTTAACCACAAGCCCGTCAGCGGTACTAGCTGCACGTAACGGCTACCCAGGAATTTGTCAATAAGAAGGTCGATGAGAAAATTCATCTGAACTCCTACCGAGCCTATCTGTGACAATCTCTGTATAGTCCGATCTGTTCGTCTAAGATACTCATATATCGGGTCTAGGGGGATGGTAAATGTCAGACCCCTAGTAGTACAATAAGTCATGCCGGAGTAGAGCCCAATACACCCTGAGAAACTAATGGAGTACCTACCAGTAAATCTCACTGGCCCTGGTCAGGGACTTTGTGCACAGTGCGATATCAACCCCCAATACCGGGAGAGACGAATCCTATCTAACCGCTATTGCCTCCAAGTGTTTCGGGACTGTACCCAACTACTACCTGTTTGCACGACTCCTTTGAGCCGTGGTAGGGTAGTAATCTAAGTGCAGTGGGAACACACTTGAGACGAATAGTGATATCAAGTCAACGGACTAACCTGTACTCATGCTACCCGGGAACTGCTACCTGACGATAGATATAATACCAACCAGCAGTTCCCAACGAGTCCGTCCAGTGTACTCATAACCTAATGAACACCTGTATACCATCTCCAGTACGACGTACTAATTGCTGTGGGACAGACCATCACCCCCTGTGACCTCGCATCATCTCTAACAACTCGATCCCCCCCTCTCTCTTAATCTCATTCTCTATCTTTCTTCATCTCTTTCATTTTCCCCACTTCCTTTCTCTCTCAAACCCGACCCTAGCCACCATCGACGGAGCTTTCCCCTCCGTCGAGCTTTCCTCCACCTCACCGACGAGCCTTCTCCTCCGACCATCCCCATCACCTCCTCTCCTCCACAGCACCGAGCCCACACCCACTGCACCTACTATCTCCTCGTCATCCTCCCGATGCCGCCGCTTCGTCGCTGCTCGTGTCACCAACATCGTCACCTGCACCACCCCCGGAGCTCCGCTGCACCTCACCGCCGTGCCACAGCCTCCGTGCTCACCTCTGCATCGTGCTGAGCCCCCAGAACTCCTCACCCGAGCCACTGCAAACCCGCCGGCAAACCACTGCCCCCGTTGCCGCCACCACTGCAAACCCACTGCCCCGTGCCATCGCCATGCCATTGCCATCGCCGCGAGCCACCGCCGATCCCGACATTTCATCGAGCACTCAACCTCGTCACTGTTGTCGTGTCGTGCCTTGCCTGTGCGTGCGTCAAGCCCGTGCTATCCGTCGTTGTTCATTGCCGTGTTGTCGTCTACCGTCTAAGGCAAGAGAAATCCCATCTCTTACTACTCATGCTATTATATTTTTAGATTAATGCTAATGTTAGGTAATTATAAATAGATGTGTATGTATATGCGTGTGCGAGTGGGTATATACATTTACATATCTAAATAACGTTAAGTAATAAATCGAATACTTATACTTGAGCCATCATGTTAGTAGTAATGAATCGAACCTAACTCGGTTGGTTAGCCTGTATTGATATCATTTAGAATTTATAAGAATCAATTATCGCTTGTTGGTTAAGACAATCTTGTGTTTTCGACCGATTACCAAACGCTACCCTACGTGTTCGATGCGAACTATAAACGGAAAAATATCATATTATGACGGAGCTTGTGATAGTTAGATCCCTTTACCATTTATGAATATCGTGTAGAAATTTAGTTGCAAAATATCATGTTTTTAATCATGTAAAGTCGCCCCCTAAAGGCGATGCTAAAACTGGAATGCACCGCACATGTCATGTTGGAAAACATATACTAAATTCAATACAGATTGAAATGTAATGTTCTACGGTTCGTATCGAAGCCGACTCGATAAACTAAAACCCTATAAAGTTTACCCTTCAATGCTGATAGGCCACTGTAACGAGAATTGACTGGGAATGTGGCGTTGGACTGCAGTCCGGGGCAGCATTCCACGAGGATATCTGAATTTAAACACCTGTACATACCTACATAAAATTGAAAATGCGCGGAGCCCCATATAGACGTGTAGATAATTTAGTCAGCTAACATATGGATCTTATCTCGTTCAGTTTTACACCCGTTTGATATTTTTTTTGTATTTTAGAATGTCGACGTGGTCTGCAGTTTCTGCAGTAACATTTCTTACACCTTCACATTAAATAGAACATAATTTCTAGTACAGAAAGGATATGGTTAATCCGTTTGATGAGTTGTAAATCTAACAGATAGAACTAGATTGTATTCAACTTGGGCAACACCTGAATCTGAACACAATCCCTAATAAACCGCGCGAAGTTGGACTTCCAGTTCTGAAACTGGAATTCCAGTAACCGATCGCTGATTTAAAATGAAGATAAGTCCATAACCTGAATTCCGTTTGACATGAAACTAATTTTACTGCTTAGACAATCAAGTGCACTTCGTACGCATTTTATATTGTTTTGGTCGATTCTATACGTGTGATTTATGGTAAATTTTTTAAGTCATATGGCATTGGGTGACATAATTTAATGAATATCTGTTCAGTGTATACCTATTTTTGTGCTTGCTTTATACCTTCTGCATAGTGATTGTTTAAATTGAGACCTAGAGACTGTTGTGCATTGTCGATATATAAGTGTTAATGATTGGGTTGTGGTAAGTACGAAAGTGATATTGATAAGTGGAAACGTGATTGAAAGTGAAAGCGACGCGTATTTGTTCACAACCTATCTAATACTTGAATACATACTATAACCTGGGGAATGGGAAAATCAAGGTGGAATTGAACCCGTATTTAGCAAGGTACAGTGACTTAGAGGATGATCATTCGCTATTAGTGATACACACACACACACACATTAGGTCGTGGGCCTAGCGGCACGGCTGCAGGGTTATGTCCCGGGCAACAGTGGACCGTAGTCTCGGGCATGCACGAGACCCTTGTTAAACACGAGCATCCTTTCCACCTATTGATTTCATTGACTTAGTGACTGATAAGTAGTGACATACACATTGCCTGGATTACTGACATGATGCTTATATCGCACTGTTCATATTCAAATGATGTTTATTATTCTCATGTTATGTATTCTTTTGCACCTTTCATGTTTAATAGTATTGTACGCATCATATATATTTATTGCTATATTTGTCGCCCTGACGACCTAAGTGTGCATGCTCAAAGGACGAGGTGGACCCAGCTCAAGAGCAGAACCTGCCATTCAAGATCGTTGAGGTCTAGACCGCAATATCAGAGCCATCTTTTTTGCTTTAAACACATTGTATTTCATTGGTTAGTTATTTCATTCTACAAAATAAATGTATCTCGAACTCTTTTTTGTGATGTAATAAAGTTGTGAATTGTGATTTTCTTTACCCTAGTACTGTTTACTGACTACCAAGTAATACTAGAAGCCGAAATGTGACTACGGCGGGATTATTCCCTGGCCGTAGGAGCATGGCTGGCCTAGTCATCCCTCGTATTCCGTATTTTGGGAAGCGGGACATGACAGATATGCTTATAGACTACCCAGCCTCCATTAGTGTGACTGCCATCACAACGCTGGTAGTCAAGTAAAGATCCTAATGGCTCTACCAATATATATAAGCTATATGCTAAAACAAACATATACACATATTGAGGTAGAGTCAAACCAAGTAGCATACTACCATTTTGAGCAAGACTGTTATTATAACTGTGAATATCCCAAGCTTCCAATATGTAATATACGATCTAGTATGATACAATAATGGTCTCTAAGGCATATATCACAAACAATCTCCTACTTACACTAAGGCCATGTATTGGCATATCGCAAACCTATCATCTTGATTAGCCTCTAGAACCGTATTTGAGGGATGGCCTTTGTGAGTGGATCTGCATTGTTGTTCTCTATCTCTACTCTCCGCACCTCGATCTCCCGGCGATCAACGATCTCCCTGATCAGGTGGTACCTCCTCAAGATGTGTCTGGACTTTTGATGGGATTTGGTTCCTTCGCTAAAGATATAGCGTCGTTGTTGTCACAATACAATGGTATTGGATCAACAATGGATGGAACCACCTGAAGCTCTGTCGCGAACTTCCTGATCCAGACTGCTTCTTTCGCGGTGTCACATGCAGTGATATACTCTGCTTCCATCGTCGATTCAGCAACGGTGTCCTGCTTAGAGCTCTTCCAACAGACCGCTCCTCTATTGAGGATAAAAACATAACCCGACATAGACCTGGAGTTATCCTTATCACTCTGGAAGCTGGAGTCGGTGAAGGCCTCGATCTGGAGGTCTTCACCACCGTACACTAAGAACATCTCCTTAGTCCTTCTCAGGTACTTTAGAATGTTCTTCAATGTTGTCCAGTGTTTCTCCCATGGGTTTGATTGATACCTACTTACAACGTTCAGTGTGCAAGCTACATCTGGTCTGGTACACAATATCGCATACATTATAGAGCGTACCGCAGAAGTGTAGCGTATAATAGTTATGCGATCCCTTTCCAAATCAGTCTTGGGAGACATATCTTTGGAGAGGGCGATTCCATGACAAGCCGGTAGATTACCACGGTTTGAATCTTCTGTACTAAATCTTTTCAGTATGGTGTTGATATATCTTGACTGTGAAAATCCCAACATTCGTTTAGATCTATCACGATAGATCTGAATCCCCAGAATGTAGGAAGCATCACTTAGGTCCTTCATGGAGAACTTTTGTGACAAGAATCTTTTGACTGATTGTAGCATAGGAATATCATTTCCTATCAGGAGAATGTTATCCACGTACAAGAAGAGGAATACCACAGTTCTTGCTACAATTTTACTATACATGCATGGTTCATCTGGATTTTTGATAAAGTAGAATTTCTTGACCGTCTCATCAAAACAGATGTTCTAACTCCGCGATACCTGTTTTAATCCATAAATGGATTTAAGCAATTTGCACACTCTTCCGCTGCTCCCACTCTTTATGAAACCCTCCGGCTGATCCATATACACACACTCTTCTAAATTTCCATTCAGAAAAGCGGTCTTTACGTCCATCTGCCAAATTTTATAATCGTGGAAGGCAGCAATGGCAAAAAGGATCCGAATGGATTTGAGTATAGCCACTGGAGAAAAGGTTTCATCATAGTCCAAACCAAGTCTTTGACGAGAACCTTTTGCAATAAGTCTAGCCTTATAGGTTTCAACCTGTCCAACTACACCAATCTTCTTTCTGAAGATCTATTTGCAGCCTGCGGGTTTTATCCCATCTGGAGCAATGTCCAAAGTCCATACTTTGTTGGTGTACATGGACTCCATTTCGGTCCGCATTGCATCCAACCATTTTACCGAGTCTCTACTCTGAATGGCTTGCTGGAAGCTAGTTGGGACATACACACTGGAAATGGGAAAATCATAACTAATAGAGGGTGTAAGGATTGTTCTGTTGTTGTTGGCGGATGAGAGTTAATGTAGATTTCTTGGTGATTGAGACAGGCAGCTAAGAAGTCGTCTTGGGAATGGATTTTCTCGGCACTTGACATGCTCACATTGATGGTAGGGCAAAGAAAGTAATTTTCCAGATTCCCGGACATCTCGAGTTTATCTGCACTGGAGGAAGCAGTTCGGTCGAGCCATTCGAGGTTAGGGCTAGGCCGACAACTAAGGTTCTTTCGTCAATGGAGGTTGCTCAGGATGAAACGCCAGCTGTTGTTCGAGATTTCATGGATGTGTTTGAAGACATATCAGGTTTACCGCCGAAGCGAGACGTGGAGTTCGCAATTGATCTTATTCCTGGCGCAACGCCAGTCTCTAAAGCATATTATCCAATGGCAGAAGTCAAGAAGCAAGTTACTGAATTACTTGTGAAGGGCTGGATTCAAAGCAGTAACTCGTCTTGGGGAGCTCCAGTTCTTCTAGTTAAGAAGAAAGATGGCACAAGAAGGAGGTGCATCGATCATCGAGAATTAAACCGGATGACTAATAAGAACATGTACCCGATCCCTCGCATTGGCGAACTATTTGAGCAACTTAGTGGAGCGAGAGTATTCTCGAAGCTGGATTTGCGATCCGGATATCATCAGGTCCGAGTGGAAACAGAAGATATTTTCAAGACGGCGTTCCGAACTCGGTATGGACATTACGAGTATTTAGTGATGCCATTCGGAGTAACGAATGCACCGGCGATATTCATGGACTCGATTAACCGAATCTTTTCACCATTCTTGGACCAGTTTATTGTGGTGTTCATTGATGATATTTTGGTTTACTTGAAGAGTATTGTAGAGCATGCAGAATATTGGGTGATCGTACTGCAGACGTTGATGCAAGAAAATTTGCATGCAAAGATGAGCAAGTACGAGTTTTGGCTTAAAGAAGTGAAGTTTGGGACATATCGTGTCTGGAGATGGAATCAACGTTGATCCCGAAAAGATTGCAACAGTTCGAGATTGGCCGATTCCGAAGAATGTTGTAGAGATCAGAAGCTTTCTTGGACTTGCCGGGTATTACAGATATTTGTGAGGAACTCAGGAAGGGGGCACACATTTCAACATGTTCCGTACATCCTGGAGGCACGAAGATGCTGTAAGTCGATGTACAACACCCCACGACTTGCGGGGAGGCGGAAATATAAAAAACGATCTTGTTCTTTGCTTAAACATTGACTAACCGCATGAATCGAAGCTAAACGATAACTAACATCAAACATAGAAGTTCTAAACTACTATGTGAAGGGATTATACCTAAAGAACCGTGTCCTTCGTCTTTACGAGCTCCACCTCTTTCTCCGCCTTCTCCAAGTAGTAGACGATCCACCACGAGAGCTATACTCTAAGCTTTGCCTCTAAACTTGAGGCAACTAGGTTTCTTTAAGTGCTAATCAAAGTACCTAGATGATATAGAGTGAGGGTTATGGATTAAGTAGTCTAACTAATCCTTGTACTCAACACATGAGAGGGGAGGATTAGGGTTTGAAGAGAGGAAGCTTGAGGAGAGAGAAGGTGAGAAGAATAATTGAAATGAGAAAATGAGTTATCATAATATATATCAAGCATTATTGTTTTTCAAGAAAAGAAAAGAAAATGATTTACAACCATACTTGATAAATATCTTATGGTGATTCATCTCCATGAGTCATTAAGCAATTATGAAGCATTAATGACATGGATGAATCATCCATATGACTCACTAATCTCATTCAATGTATATGCCACCTAAACCTCCTAAGTCACCATCTTCTAGAAGCTTCTCGCGCAATTACGAGAACGCCCCTCCTATCCGTGAAAACACGGAAAAACTTTAGACTGTATAAATCCAATAACCGGATACTAGTAACTGGCTTAAACCAAAGCCGACTAGTAAAAACTATCCGAAAGTCGTACGTGCGTAAACACACGTATGCGTTCGGACCCTTGTCGTAAAACCATACGACCTCTATATCGTTTCACCTGGAGTAGGGAAACTCTCTGTGTGGGACTCTAGAGAATCGACTACTACGCTGGCAGTGGGTTTAACCACAGACCGCAAGCGGCACTAGCTGTACGTAACGGTCCCCAGGTAGATGTCGATAAGAAGGCCGATGAGGAAACCCATCCGAACTCCTACTGAGTTTGATGTGACAATTTCCATACAGTCCGGTCCGTTCGTCTAAGACTATCGCATATCGGGCCTAGGGGGCGGCAAGCGTCAGTCCCCTAATAGCGGTATAAGTCGTGTCGGAGCGAAGCCCATTACACCATGAGAAACTACTGGAACCTACCAGCAAATCTCGCTTGTCCTGGCCAGGGACTTTGCGTAATGGCTCTCTGACACAGCGCGATATCAACCCCCAATACCGGGAGAGACGAATCCTGTCTAACCGCCACTGCCTCCAAGTGCTCGGGACTGCACCCAACTGCTACCTGTTTGCACGCCTTCTTTGAGCCATGGTAGGGTAGCAATCTAAGAACAGTGGGACACACTCGAGGCGAAGTAGCAGTGTTAAGTCTGCGAACTATGCTGTACTCATGTCACTTGGAAACTGTTCACTGACGACTGGTATAAAACCAACCAACAGTTCCCTGTGAGTCCTGTCCGGTGTACCCGTAACCTAGCGAGCACCTGCATACTATCTCCAGTACGATGTACTGACGGCTGTGGGACAGACCATCTCCCCAACTGGGATGAGAAACGTACACACTAGTCTACTCCGGAGTATCGATGCCCTGTCTCGATAATCCTATGACTAGGGACCTGAATAAGGATGTGCTTGTAGACTACCCAGCCCCCACTAGTGTGACTGCCATCATAACGCTGGTAGTCAAGCAAGATCCTAAAAGCTCTATCAATACGTATACTCACATATTAAGATAGAAAAACCAAGTAGCATACTACCATGTTTAGCAAGACTGTTATATACATGTGAATATCCCAAGTTTCCATTAAGTAATATACAAACTAGTATGATACAGTAATGGCCTTCTAGGGCATAAACACTAACAATCTCCCACTTGCACTAGGGCCATGTACTGGCGTATCGAAGACCGATGATCTCGAGTAGCCTCTCGAACTGAATCTGAGGTAGGGCCTTAGTGAATGGATCAGCAATGTTATCCTCTATATTTACTCTCTTTACCTCGATCTCCCGGCGATCTACGATCTCCCTGATCAGGTGATACCGCCTTAAGATGTGTCTGGACTTCTGATGGGAGCTGGGTTCCTTCGCTAAAGCTATAGCGCCATTGTTGTCGCAATACAGAGGTATTGGACCAACACTGGTAGGAACCACCTGAAGTTCTGTGAGGAACTTCTTCATCCAGATAGCTTCTTTTGCTGCATCGCAAGCAGCTATGTACTCCGCTTCCATCGTTGAGTCAGCAACGGTGTCCTGCTTGGAACTCTTCCAATAGACCGCCCCTCCATTGAGGGTAAAGACATAACCCGACATGGACTTGGAGTCATCCTTGTCACTCTGGAAACCGGAATCAGTATAGGCCTCCATCTTGAGGTCCTTTCCGCCGTAAACCAAGAACAACTCTTTAGTCCTCCTCAGGTACTTGAGAATGTTCTTTACTGCTATCCAGTGATTCTCCCCTGGGTTTGCCTGATACCGGCTTACAACGCTCAATGCGTATGCTACATCTGGTCTGGTACATAACATCACATACATTATAGAGTCTACCGCAGAAGCGTAGGGTATAATCGACATGCGTTCCCTTTCCAAATCAGTCTTGGGAGACATCTCTTTGGAGAGGATGATTCCGTGACAAGCCGGTAGGTTACCGCGCTTAGAATCTTCCATACTGAATCTTTTCAATATGGTGTCTATGTACCTGGACTGTGAAAGTCCTAACATCCTCTTTGATCTATCACGATAGATCTGGATCCCCAGAATGTAGGTGGCATCACCCAGGTCCTTCATGGAGAATTTCTGTGACAAGAATCTTTTGACTGACTGTAGCATAGGAATATCATTTCCTATTAGGAGAATGTCATCCACGTACAAGACGAGGAATACAACAACTCTCCCTACAATCTTACTGTATATGCATGGTTCATCTGGATTTTTGATAAAGTCGAATTCTTTGACAGTATCATCAAAACAGATGTTCCAACTCCGCGATGCTTGCTTTAGTCCATAAATGGACTTAAGCAGCTTGCATACTTTACCGCTGTTCCCACTCTGAATGAATCCCTCTGGCTGATCCATATAGACGCTCTCTTCTAAATTTCCATTTAGAAAGGCCGTCTTTACGTCCATCTGCCAGATCTCATAATCGTGGAAGGCAGCAATAGCAAGAAGGACCCGAATGGATTTCAGCATAGCCACTGGAGAAAAGGTTTCGTCAAAGTCCAAACCAGGTCTTTGACGGAAACCCTTTGCAACAAGTCTAGCCTTATAGGTTTCAACCTGTCCATCTATACCAATCTTCTTTCTGAAGATCCACTTGCATCCTACGGGTTTTACCCCATCTGGAGTAGGGTCCAAAGTCCATACTTTGTTAGTGTACATGGACTCCATTTCGGTCCGCATTGCATCCAGCCATTTTACCGAGTCGCCACTCTGAATGGCTTGCTGGAAGCTAGTAGGGTCATCATTATCAATGACGCAATCTTCTCGATCCCCGTCTATGAGAAAACCGTAGTATCTCTCAGACGGATGAGACTGCCTACTACTTTTGCGGATAGGCGCTGGTATGTCCCTTTCTTCTGAGACTTCTTGTTCTACCAAACTTTCAGTAATAGCTTGTGGTTTTGGAATTTCTTCCAGTTCTACTGCGCTCTCACTCTTCTGATTTTCTAAAAATTCAGTTTGTAAGAAGCGGGCATGACGAGAAATAAAAACCTTTTGTTCCTCTGCGTAGTAGAAGCAATATCCCATGGAATTCTTTGGATATCCCACAAACTTACACTCTACTGAGCGTGCCTCGAGCTTGTCCGGATGCTGCTTTTTTACAAAAGCTGGACATCCCCATGTCTTCAGGTACTGAAGATAGGGTTTCTTCCCACTCCACATCTGATATGGCGTGGTAAGCACAGTCTTGGTTGGAACCTTGTTCAAAAGATATGCCGCTGATTCTAGCGCATAACCCCAGAATGATCGCGGTAACTCAGCCTTACTCATCATGGAACGAACCATATCTAATAGGGTTCGATTCCTCCTTTCCGATACACCGTTGTGTTGTGGTGTGTATGGAGGAGTAAGCTGAGAGAGAATTCCTTTCTCTTTTAAGTAACCCAGGAACTCAGCACTTAAGTATTCACCACCTCGATCAGATCTCAGTGTCTTAATACTTTTGCCTGTTTGGTTTTCCACTTCATTCTTGTATTCTTGGAATTTCTCAAAGGCCTCGGATTTATGCTTCATCAAGAAGACATGTCCATACCTAGAGAAATCATCCATAAAAGTAATGAAGTAGGAATAACCACCTCGCGCATGTGTAGACATTGGACCGCACACATCACTGTGTACGAGTCCTAAGAGCTCGCTCGCTCTTACTCCGTGTCCAGTAAACGGAGTCTTTGTCATCTTTCCCATGAGACAAGATTCACAAGTGGCATAAGATTGATATTCGAACGGATTCAAATATCCTTCTCTATGTAACTTCGTTAATCGTGTTTCATTGATGTGACCTAGTCTACAATGCCATAAAAAACCCTGATTCATTTCTGGAGACTTTCTTTTAAGTGTGTTCTAGACATTGAAAACCTGAGCTTGATTCAATACGTATATACCGTCATCTAATGTACCGGACCCAACCAGAACTTGATATAGGTGGATGTGAACTACATCGCTTACGAATGTAAAGTCATATCCCTCTCTTGAAAGTAAAGACACTGATATGATATTACAAGTCAAACTAGTTACATACAGACAGTTACGTAGAATCAATATCTGCCCACTTGTCAAACCTAGGCGATATTCTCCCACGGATTCAGCGTCCACGCTCATTCCGTTTGCAACTCTGAGAGACAAATCACCCATCCTTATAACTTTACGGTTTCTCAAAGCATGTAACGAATTACAGATATGAGATCCTGCTCCGGTATCTAGTACCCAGGAAGTAGAGTTAATTGACAAAAAGTTCTCAATTACAAACACACTTGAGGCTGAAGCCACAACATGCTTCGTATCCTGGCTACTGGCTTCCAAAGCCCTGCAATCCTTCTGCCAATGTCTGTTCCCATAACAATAGGAACATCCCTCCTTCCCTACACCAATTTCCGAAACTTTTACTCTTCCCTTTCTTCCTACTTTACTGACACTGTATATCGGCTTTGTAGAGGTCTTCTTCCTTTTATCCTTTGCTTTCGCCCTGGATGTAGAAGAAGAAGGTCCCCCATTAAGCAGAGTTTGTGTCTCCCTGGTTTCTTTCAGGGTATAAGTAGAGGGTAGGGACTGTGGAAATAAGTCAGCATATGACCTGTTTCCCAACGTGGTCTCCAGGTCCTTGAGCTCATCAATATAGCTAGTCATCGTAAGGACGTCGTCCCTTACAGATGACCCGTCAGCCGACCTCGCTTGAATTAATTCGTTCGAGGCCTCATATCTTGCGATATGAGATTGCTCTCCATATAAATCTTTGTTATGGAGAAAGATGGAAACTGAGTCCATCTTCTCGTGCTGCTTCTGGTTTATACCATCAACTGAAGCCAACACGAGGCACTTGGCTTTCGCTTTATTCTTTTCCTTTGTCTGACGGATATCCATATCCGCGACGGTGGAAACTGGACCTGGGACGGCGGGATCTTGAGTAGTAATAGAGTGGTCCAGCTTGTCATAGGCAATGGTCATCTGGACAGACCTTTGCCAGTCATATAAATTAGATTCAGTCAACTTGTTATCTAGATGTAACCTAGTCATGGTCACAAGGTCGCTGCAATGAGAGAGAGAGAAGAAAACACTTTCGCATGATGCTCTTGCAAGTTTAGATTGGTTTTTAATTTATCTAAACCGGATGGCTCCCACTGTTTCTCGAATCCTTCCTCAAACCATAAAAGAAGAATTAACCAGGACTATTCTCACTGTACAATTCTTGCTTAACCGTTCAGCCAGGCTAGTGTCGATACTTCGAGGGAGGTTTTCCAACGCTTTCGCGAAGTTCCTTAATTAAAGAACCTCTTTTCTCTGGGGGCGTAACCCCGCTGACACCTTTCTTGACACCTACTTGGTTTATAGTATTGATCGTTAAGTGACGAATATCCTGATGAGTAGCATATACTCACAGTAGGATCGGGATCCAAATATCATCGTATGATAATGTTGAAGGAATCCTACCAACATTCATCAAACTCCAAAAGGTATGCATCTCTTTGCAAATTTTAGTTTCTTTAGAAATTCCCGATATATATTTTTGCCCCATGTTCTTATGACCTTGACGAAAGCCAACAAATCATAAAACACATGTCAAGTTCTGCCCATCATTATCTTGTTAATTTGAACCCACCCGTATATACCCTTGACGAAAGCCAACAAGGTTATACGACTGTCCCAAACCAACTCATCTATCTATGCAACAAATGAATACCCCAGCAGCTACCAAACACTATGCCTTGACGAAAGCCAACAAGCATAGCTTGAATACTACTGACCATCCATAAGAAATGACGGAGGGCTATGACTGGTTTTGGTGAAACCGTGAACGTAGTGAACTTGATATAATCGAAAGAACCTGATAGCTTTTTAAAAGGAGTGGTTAAAGCTCTGCAATTAAAAATATCTGTTTTTAAAATTAACCGAGTGGTTTCTTTTAAATTGTTCCAACGATTAAACTTTTGGTTTATTTTCTTTGCATTATAAATAATGCGTCCCATCATTAACCTATCATTGCAGAAAACAACGAAAATATAACGTCCTCTTATGCCATCCGCATTCGCCACGGGGTCCCGTCATCACCCGTTAGGTTACTTAACTAACGACAGAGCGGGGGCTGGGCTAGCGCGGGTGTAAAACATATGTGACGTCTAAATAGCTATCATATATAGATATTGTACATTCGTCAGACGCAATAATAGGCATTCCAGATCTCATATGAACTTTATTGGATTTGCAAGCAATCCGTATTTCTTTTGAGCCTGCAAGGAAAGACGGATTACACAGTTGTGATGAATAGCCATTACCCCACCCAAGACCCCTACGGGTACGGCAAACTACCCACCCGGCAGTTTGTGCACCCCACCTTGGGTCTGTCCTAGGAGCAAAAACAGTAAAATGAATAATACAACGGTGGCTACAACCGCAACCTGGATGTGCCCCGCAAAATAATATTACAACAAATTACATTTACATCAAATGAATTAAATAATAACCCATCACATAACCCCAGCTATACATCACAACAGTCCAACACAGTTCATATCCACAAACAGTAAAAACCATTACAGAAATGTGTAACCCCCTGCCAACCGACATACTAGCAGTTAGGGAAGGTTTACGAACACATTATACAAACACAGATATAATCCAACAAGCAAATACCGTATAATTTCGATCGATTAAACACATTTAATTTTTCTTCAATACTTCTCTGTAAATCTGAAACCTGAGCAAAAATAAAAAAAATCCAGAAAATACCAAATATCACAGAGAACCCACACAGGAAAATTGGGATGATGAATCGGCAACTCGGCGGCGGAACCGCGGCAGATCGGTGGGATCCGCCGCGGTTCCGCGGCGCTTTAGCCGATTCATGAGCCCAGTTTTCTTGGGTGTTCTAATACTATCATTTAGGGCTTTCTGAAGGTCCCTGAAAAATTTTTGGACCTCATTTAAAAATCGACAGAAACTCATGATATCGGGGTTTTCCGGTTTGTTTTTTCCGTTCGAAATTCATACAATTTTGCAAGTGAGTTATTTATTGTTTAGCGAGGCTCTGATACCACTGTAAGTCGATGTACAACACCCCACGACTTGCGGGGATACGGAAATATGAAAAACGATTTTATTCTTTGCTTAAACATCGACTAACCGCATGAATCGAAGCTAAACGATAACTAACATCAAACATAGAAGTTCTAAACTACTATGTGAAGGGATTATACCTAAAGAACCGTGTCCTTCGTTTTTACGAGCTCCACCTCCTCCTCGGCCTTCTCCAAGTAGTAGACGATCCACCACGAGAGCTATACTCCAAGTTTTGCCTCTAAACTTGAGGCAACTAGGTTTCTTTAAGTGCTAATCAAAGTACCTAGATGATATAGAGTGAGGGTTATGGATTAAGTAGTCTAACTAATCCTTATACTCAACACATGAGAGGGGAGGATTAGGGTTTGAAGAGAGGAAGCTTGAGGAGAGAGAAGGTGAGAAGAATAATTGAAATGAGAAAATGAGTTATCATAATATATATCAAGCATTATTGTTTTTCAAGAAAAGAAAAGAAAATGATTTACAACCATGCTTGATAAATATCTTATGGTGATTCATCTCCATGAGTCATTAAGCAATTATGAAGAATTAATGATATGGATAAATCATCCATATGACTCACTAATCTCATTCAATGTATATGCCACCTAAACCTCCTTAGTCACCATCTTCTAGAAGCTTCTCGCGCAATTACGAGAACGCCCCTCCTATCCGTGAAAACACGGAAAAACTTTAGACTGTATAAATCCAATAACCGGATACTAGTAACTGGCTTAAACCAAAGCCGACTAGTAAAAATTGTCCGAAAGTCGTACGTGCGTAAACACACGTATGCGTCCGAACCCTTGTCGTAAAACCATACGACCTCTATATCGTTTCGCCTGGAGTAAGAAAACTCTCTGTGTGGGACTCTAGAGACTCAACTACTACGCTGGCAGTGGGTTTAACCACAGACCGCAAGCGGCACTAGCTGTACGTAACGGTCCCCAGGTAGATGTCGATAAGAAGGCCGATGAGGAAACCCGTCCGAACTCCTACTGAGTCTGATGTGACAATCTCCATACAGTCCGGTCCGTTCGTCTAAGACTATCGCATATCGGGCCTAGGGAGCGGCAAGCGTCAGTCCCCTAATAGCGGTATAAGTCGTGTCGGAGCGAAGCCCATTACACCCTGAGAAACTACTGGAACCTACCAGCAAATCTCGCTTGCCCTGGCCAGGGACTTTGCGTAATGGCTCTCTGACACAGCGCGATATCAACCCCCAATACCGGGAGAGACGAATCCTGTCTAACCGCCACTGCCTCCAAGTGCTCGGGACTGCACCCAACTGCTACCTGTTTGTACGACTCCTTTGAGCCGTGGTAGGGTAGCAATCTAAGAACAGTAGGACACACTCGAGGCGAAGTAGCAGTGTCAAGTCTACGGACTATGCTGTACTCATGTCACCTGGGAACTGTTCACTGACGACTGATATAAAACCAACCAACAGTTCCCTGTGAGTCCTGTCCGGTATACCCGTAACCTAACGAGCACCTGCATACTATCTTCAGTACGACGTACTGACGGCTGTGGGACAGACCATCTCCCCAACTGGGATGAGAAGCGTACACACTAGTCTACTCCGGAGTATCGATGCCCTGTCTCGATAATCCTATGACTAGGGACCTGAATAAGGATGTGCTTATAGACTACCCAGCCCCCACTAGTGTGACTGCCATCACAACGCTGGTAGTCAAGTAAGATCCTAAGAGCTCTATCAATACGTATACTCACATATTAAGATAGAAAAACCAAGTAGCATACTACCATGTTTAGCAAGACTGTTATATACATGTGAATATCCCAAGCTTCCATTAAGTAATATACAAACTAGTATGATACAGTAATGGCTTTCTAGGGCATAAACACTAACAGATGCACCGAGATTTGCGACAGCAATTCTGATGGGAATGCATGAAACGGGAGATTGCTCGTTTTGTAGCAGAGTGCTAGGTGTGTCAGCAAGTTAAGGCTGAATATCAAAGGGTTGCTGGTTTATTGCAACCACTTCCGATCTCTCACTGGAAGTGAGAACATATAACCATGGATTTCGTGACGGCTCTACCGCGGAGTCCAAAAGGCAACAGTGCAGTTTGGGTGATTGTTGATCGATTGACCAAGGCGGCTCATTTCATCCCTTTTTCGAGTTGGTCGATCAACGGAAACTTTGGCAAGAATGGTACATGTAGGAGATTGTAAGATTGCATGGAGTACCGGTGAGCATTGTGTCCAACCGTGACACTCGTTTCTTATCACACTTTTAGAAGAGCTTACAGGAAGTTTGGGGATCCGATTGAAGTTTATCACAGCTTATCATCCTCAAACAGATGGCCAGTCGGAGAGAACGATCCAAACTCTTGAAGATATGTTAAGAGCTTGCATGTGGGACTTCAAGGGCTCATGGGAGGATCATCTACATTTAGTGGAGTTTTCTTACGACAACAGTTTTCAGGCGACTATTCAAATGGCTCCATTCGAAGCTTTATATAGTCGAAAGTGTCGTTCACCTGTTGGTTGGGACGATGTCGGTGAGCGAAAATTGTTGGGACCAGATTTGGTTGTGCAGACAGTTGAGAAAGTTAACACTATCAGAAATTATATGAAAACAAGACAAGACCGACGGAAGAGTTGGGCAGATACGTCGAGATGACCTCTAGAGTTCGCCGTGGTGATTTGGTATTTTGAAGATATCACTGACTAGAGGGGTGATTTGTTTCGGAAGTCGAGGAAAGCTCAGTCCTCGATTCGTCGGACCCTTTGGAATTTTGGAACGTGTTGGTGAGGTAGCGTATCGATTGGCGTTACCGCAATCCTTGGCGAATGTGCATGACGTGTATCACGTATCTCAACTCCGTAAGTATGTTCGAGATAAAACACATGTGTTGGATCATTCGGAGCTGACTGTACGAGAAGACTTGACTTTTGAGGAGCGACCGATTGCGATTGTGGATCGAAGGGAAGAGAATCTTAAGAACAAGGTTATCCCTTTTGTACTTGTTTCTTGGGGTAATCGCTCCTATAGAGAGTCAACTTGGGAACGGGAAGATGAAATCCGGCAGAAGTTTCCCCATCTTTTCTTAGATTGATTGTTTATCCTTTCTTGTTTTGGAATTTCGAGGACGAAATTCTTTTGTAGTTGGGTATAATGTAACAACCGAGTTCTGTTATACCAATTTTCTGTAGCCGTATGTGTTGTTGTGATGTTTATTTCTTTTACTGTGTGGATGCGAACGGTAGTTTACTTTATATTCGACCCGCTTGCTTGAGCTTGTTGTTTCATAATACCCTAGCATCACATATTTTGCATATAACAATTTAAGTCTCTTAAAATAATTTAAAAATATATGACATGGCCTGCTTGGTACCCCTAACCCTGTGGTAGAGTCCTTGCATCGTGTTCTCGTCCCGTTTAGTAAAACGGACGCGTTTGGATGGCTACGCGCACGTACGTGCGTCCGTTCTTGGGGGTATACAATTCTTTTACAAAATCCTTCATTTTAATTTTTGGAACTTGCCAATAATTTTCATATTTCAAATCCAAAATTTTGGACCCGAACCGGGCGCATTTCTGAATTATTTTGTATTCCGCCAAATTTTAATTATTTAAATATTTTTTAAATTCATTTAAACCTATTTTTATCTGCTAAAGCTAACTGAAGAAAATATTTTATGATGAAAATCTTTTTCCTCTCTTTTTCCCAGCAAATGAAATGATTCTTGAAAATATTAAAATCTTTTATAAAATTTCCCAAACCCAACCTCCTTCTTGCGAGCCAATCACATTTCTTCCTTATTGATACCGGGCCCCACACCTCTCTCCATCTCTCTTTCCTTCGTTGTTTCTCTCTCTTCCCTTTCTCTTTCTCTTTCTCTCTCCCACAGAAAACAACAACTTCATCTCTCCTTTTCTCTCTCCTATCGCGTCTCTCTATCTCTCTCCTATCGCGTCTCTCTCTCTCCTTTCGCGGTGGGAATAGGTCCCGTCACCGCCCGTATTGATGCGGTCACCTCCCTCCTACTTCTTCTCTTCTCTTCTCTTTTAAACCCCGCGACCACGAGAACCTATGAAACCCTCTGCCTTCCTCGAACCCTAACCCTAAAAACTCCATCACTTCATCACAACTCCCTTTCAACCAAGCCTTCTCCTCCTCCTCGCCATCTTCTTCCCCTTATTCCTCCATTCTCGAGCCCTCACCTGCACACCCAACACCCAACAGAACCCGAGCAACCATCACCCTCACCTCATCGCCGGCGATCCCTAAGACCTCGTCGTCACCATTCTCTTCTCCTCCTCTCCCTCTCCACTGCAATTCTCCTTTTCTCACTCACCCCTGCACACCCGAGCACCATCATCCTAAACCCTAACCTAACCCTAACTCCTCTAAAACTAAACCCTAGCCTCGCCGGAGTTCCTCCGATCATCACCGTCGATGCCATCACTCCTCCGCATATCCAGTGAGCAACTTTTCCTCTTCTCATTCTTTTCTTCCTCCCATTCTTTCCTTCTTCCTTCTTTCTTTAAGTTTCTTTTCTTTTAATGTTCACTGGTCTTGTGATTGCCGGAATCCGGTCGTGCCGACGACGATCCCGACGACCCAGCGAGCGTACCTGACCCATGTGATCCCCTTTTACGTTGTTTGGATTTGTTCCGTGTACCGTGCGCGCGTCGCGACTTTTTCCGCCGACGTGAGACGTTCCGTATACCCGTTTCTTGATCTGTCGAGGAAAGTGAAACTTGCTACATGCTATTCATACCATTCCTATATTTAATTATCAAATTTCATATTAAATCTATAGATAGAATCTAAAGTCGAGAATTCTAAGTTAACAGTGCGATATTCCGTTTACATATTTTAGATTCAAAACTTGAAACTTACCCGTTGCATTTACTTTACTAAACCTAGTAACCACATTTATATGTTAATCGCATAATAAATATTTATATAGCCTATGGTACCCTTTCTATAGTTTACTCTATTGGACACTCGTGTGCACCTTTTGTAAGTGCACGGCGGCGCCCCGGCCGTCAATCCGACGCCGGAATGCGGAAGCGGTGAAAAACTTTAATTTTGCGGACTTAGCAAACCGGCACCCCCGCGCACTAAACATCCGGATCGTAACCATTAACAAGTCCTATCTATCTACAAGAAAGGGAAGAGAAGTATACCGACAGATCCGAGTCCACCGGTCTTTTTGTCGTCGTCCCGACCTCCTGCGGAATGTCCCGTCTCCTCCTCGTCGCCGGAAGTGCACCACATCGCCTACATCGTTTACGGGCTCCCACCTCAATGCCGAGGCAACTCGGGCACGAAGCCGGCTACTCGACGTGCCCAAGATTTGCTGTAGAATGTGTGAAGAACCATGTCTCACTTTGGGGATTGTGGAATTGCCATTGGTGGAGGAAAAGAGAGCAACTTTAGGAAATGAGCTAGAGGACTTTTCTAGCAAACATGAGAAGCAAAAATACCACACCTCAAATGAATCCCATTCCATTCCCCTTCATAGGAATGGCCGGCCCCCACTTTCACAAGTGTGATTGGAGAGAGAAAGAGAAAGGTCAAGGGGGTGGGTGGAATGCAATGATGCAAGCAAGTGATGATGAAAGAATCCAATGATCACAACCATAACCCTCACTCCAAAACAAGTAATCAACAACCATGATAGTTACAAAAAGTCAAGCCATCATGAAGATATGAAGTCAAATGATGGGACAAGTATCATGACATGATAATATGCAAAGACCCCCTCCACAAATGCTTATTTGCAACAATGCAAATAAGCCCTCCTCCACCAATCTTCGGCCAATGAACGGAACAAAGGAAATTGGCCGAAACGGAAAGCAAACTGGCAACTCCAGAAAACTGGTCCCGTAATAAATTACAGGAAAACCCCGATACTGTGCATACACACCCGCATCTGTATTTCGACCGAAATACAAATGCAATGAGACAAAATCTCCACTGTACTATACTAGGATCCGGCTTAAACCAAAGCCGGCTAGTAATATCCGTTCGATCCTGATCCGTGCAATACCGCACGTATCTGATCGAACCCTGCCATATACCCATACGGCCTATAGTACAAACTGTCCGATCCTGATCCGTGCAATACCGCACGTATCTGATCGGACCTTGCCATATCTCCATACGGCCTCTACAACCTTTCGCCCGAAAGCTGAGTAACAGAATGTGGGGGACTCTAAAGACTCGTCAACACCTTGGTTGTGGATTTAACCACTAGCACGTCAGAGGTATAAGCCAATACGTAACGGGCTACCAGGTATTGACTAAAAGGGACGTCTGTGAGCGAACTCAGCCCGACAACCCTACTGAGCCTGTCAGTGACAATATCCGTACAGTTCGGTCCGTTCGTCTATGAGCATCGCATGGCGGGCCTAGGGGGTTGGTAAAAGTCAGACCCCCAAAAGCGGTACAAGTCATGTCGGAGTGTAGCCCAGAACACCCTGAGATACTACTGGAATACCTACCAGTAAATCTCCTTGCCTTGGCCAAGGACTTCGTGTAATGGCTCTCCTAGACACAGCACGACCTCACCCCCAATACCGGGAGAGACGAACCCCTGAAGATACGCTCACTGCCTCCATGTGGCTCGGGACTGTACCCAACTAAAACCTGTTTGCACGACTCCTTTGAGCCGTGGTAGGGTAGTAATCAAAGTACAGTGGGAACTCACACGAGACAAATGACGATCCCCAGGTCGATGAACTAACCTGCACACATGTCACCAGGGAACTGCCATCTGACGTCTGGTATATGACCAACTAGCATGTTCCCGGCGAGTCCTGTCCGGTGTACTCATAACCCAATGAGCACCTGTATACATCTTAGGTGATCCAACTGACACCAGTGGCTTGTGAGACCGGCCACCGCCCCTCGTCGGGGTCTCGACTGTATACACTAGTCTACTCTGGAGTATCGATGCCCTGTCTCGAAACTCACACGACTAGGGACCATTTAAGGATATGCTTATAGACCCCAGCTCCCACTTATATGATCGCCCTCATACTGCTGGTGGTCAAGCAAGAATCCTAAGGGCTTTATCAACGTGTAATAGCACCTTTAACCTGTTTTAGTTATAATTGCATCCATTGAACATATTATACATACCAGTGCATCTCTAGATTACTTAATACATATTAACATGATTTTATCATCCACATTCGTTTTACTGTATTCATGAAATATTGAAACTATCCCTTAAACCCAAACTGATAACTGTGCACCTACATACCTTACTCTGTACTTGATTGCATTTCACGTTACAAGTTCCAGCTTGTTGATTATATTAGTACACATACTTGTTCTGTATACCATGTTTATGTTAGTTTGATTATGAGCACCCACATGATATCTTTTACACCCTGACATGACTTGTTACACTTATTACTTGACACGATATGGTACCGTACGACTCTTGATATGACATGACACTTATATACACTACCCGGCTTGACCTGACGTACCATGGCTTTACCTGTTACCTGATCTTGCGTCTAATGCCAACAAACCTGTCCTGTAGTCCTCACGAACCGTTCCTGTTGTCTATCCAGACAAACCTGTACCTGCCTGATCATGTGTTGGCATTAGTGCTAGATTATTAATACTTGAATTGAACATATATAACTTGGGGGTATGGGGAAATCCGTATTATAACCGTACGTAACTCAAAGGGCCATCCTATCGTTTGCCGTTTTTCCGGGCGTTACGGAATACCTATTGTTTGCCGTTTTTCCGGGCGTTACGGAATACCCATCGTTTGCCGTCTTTCCGGACGTTACGGAATACCTATTGCTTGCCGTCTTTCCGGGCGTTACGGAATAACCACCGACGAGTTACGATGAGGATTACATTATTTGATTTCGAAGACTTTAGAATAGATAACCCCATAGCACGGTTTAGATATCTCTGCACGACACTTATACTGACACATTCACCGTTATATATTCTCATTATATTCATTCTCATACTCATACCTGCATGTCGTACTACCCCTGTTATTATTATTGCTTGATGTTATGACGCTCTAACGTCTGGGTTTTGTATGGTCCAGATTCCTTACCTTTGCTGCAGTCCGAGCAGGAGTACTTCAGTCAGCAAGCTGAGAAGTGAGGACTCGTTAGTAGTTAGTTCTTTTATTTTCAGTATTTTCATTCCTGATGTGAGCCCGCATTATGCGACATACATTCCAGTTATTCTTGCATTGGATCTTTTGCTTCCATATTATTTTATTCTTGACTCGTTTTATTTAGCTTATGGACATGTGTTAAATAGTTTATTATTGTTCTTGATATCTCTACAGCCGTAATGTGACTGCGGAAGGATAATTCCTATCCACAGATAGCATGGTTGGCTATGTCACGTACCTACCTTAGCGTACTCTGGGAATCGGGGCGTGACACATTCCAAGCCCTGCAGTCCTTCTGACAACGCCCTTTCACGTGACAATAGAAACATTCCTCCTTTCCTACTGTTAGCCCCAAAACTTTTTCCCTGCCCTTTTCCTTTACCTTACTGACACCGCCCATCGGCTTGGTGGAGGCCTTCTTCTTCTCTCCCTTGGCTTTTGCCTTGGTCTAGAAGAGGAAGATTCCCCAATAAGCAGAGAGGGTGTCTCCCTGGATTTCTGCAGGGTGTCCTCAGTGCTCCTTTTAGGAGTTCTGGAAGTGAAACTTCCTTCCTTTGAATGTTGAAATTCAAGATAAACTAGACGTAGATGAAGGAGAGGGAATATAGAATCAAGTCAGTATATAACCCGTTCTCCAACGTGGTCCTAAGGTTCGCAAGCTTTTTAATATAGCTAATCATCATAAGGACGTGGTCCCCTATAGATGACCCGGCCAAGCTCGTCTGAAATAATTTCTTTGATGTCTCATATCTTGCGATACGAGATTGCTCTCTATATAAATTCTTGGTATGGAGGAAGATGGAAACTAAGTCCATCTTCTTGTGCTTCCTCTGGTGTTCATAATTCATTGAGGCTAACACGAGGCACTTGGCTCTCGCACTGTCTTTTTCCCATGTCTTACGGATTTCAACATCCGCGACGGTGGAATCTGGACCTGAGACGGCGGGGGCTTTGGCAGTAAGGAGGTAGCCTATGTTGTCATAGGTAATGGCCATCTGGACATTCCTTAACCAATCTTTATAGTTTGGCCCAATCAATTTATTATTTCTAGCAGTAACTTAAGCCCGGTCATTTTGGTCGCTGCAATTTGGAGAGAGAGAAGAAACACTCAGCATGCTGCTCTTGCAAATTTAGATTGGTTATTAATTTATCTAAACAGGATGGCTCCCACTGTTCCTCGAATCCTTCCTCAAACCATAAAAGAAGAATTAGTCAGGATTAATCTCATCCTACAATTCTTGTTTAACCTTTCGGCAAGGTTAGTGTTGGTACTTCGAGAGTTGTTTTCCAACGCTTTCACGAAATTCCTTAATTATATAACCTCTTTTTACTAGAGGCGTAGCCCCGCTAACACCGTTCTAGGCACCTACTTGGTTTATAGTATTCATTGTTTAGTGAAAATCTCCCGAAGAGTAGCGGATACTCACAGTAGGATCGGGATCCAAATATCATCGTGTGACAATCTTAAAGGATTCCTACCAAAATCATTACACTCCAAATGGTATGTAACACTAGCAAGTTTCATTTTCCTTAGAAACTTCCGATGTGGATTTTTGCCCCAAGCTCTTATGACTTTGACGAAGGCCAACATATCATAAGTCGCAAGTTAAGTTCTACCCGTCATTGTCCAGGTTAATTTGAACCTACCCGTACAAACCCTTGACGAAGGCCAAAATAACTGTACGACTGTCCCAAATCAACGCATCTATCTATGCTACAGATGAATATCCAGCAGCTACCAATCACTATGCATTGGCGAAGGTCAAAATACATAGCTTGAATTCTACTGAATACCGATTTGAAATGACGGAGGGTTACGAATGGTTTTGGCGAAACCGTGAATGTAATGAACTTGATATAGTCGAAGGAACCATGATAGCTTTTAAAAGGAGTGGTTTAGGCTCCACATTTAAAAGTTGTTTTTCAAGAAAATCGAGTGGTTTTGAAATTGTTCCAACAATTTAAACTTTGGTTTATTTTCCTTGCATTAATCAATGTTAATGCGGTCCCATCATTTAACCCTATCATTGCAGAAAATAAACGAAAATAGAACGTACGTTTATGCCATCCGCATTCTCCATGGGGCTTCATCATGCACCGTTAGGTTACTTAACTAACAGCAGAGCGGGGGCTGGACTAGCGCGGGTGCAAAACATAAGCAACATTTATTATTATTATTATTATTATTATTATTATTATTATTATATATATATATATATATATATATAGCCATTCGTCTTACGCAATAATAGGCATTACAGATCATAGATCACAAATGAATATATTGGATATACTAGGAATTCTGTGTTTCGTTTTAGCCTAGAATGAAAGAAAAATTCCACGGTCGTGATGAATAGCCAAATCCTACCCTAGATCCCTACGGGTGCGACAAACTACCCGCCAAATTCCCGAAGTGAAGCAACCTCTCTCAATAAAATGAGTAGGCCACTCGGCACTTCAAGAACCCGGTAGTTTGTGCACTCCACCTTCGGTCTATTCTAGGTGCAAGAAAAAGTAAATGAAATGATACAACGGAGGCTACAATCTCAACTCGGATGTGCCCTGCAAAAATAATATTATATCAATTACAAATTTATATGAATGAAAGAAAAGATAGCACTCTTCTCACATCCCCCGGCTATTCATCCACGACGATCCAATACTTCATATACACAAACCATCAAGAGATACAAATATGTGCAACCCCCACTAAACGACATGTAGCAATTAGCGGACATTTAACAACACATATACAAACTGAAACATGTAAACGATGTTAAAACCGCGAGTTCGAAATACTCTGTATTGCCCTGACACAAAGATAACATAATATAAAATCTGAGCAAAATCAAACAACATCTGAAACCCTAAATCCAAGATTCCAGAACACCACACAAAACACGAGACCAAACTCACAGATAGAACCAGCCAGGCCGGGAATTTTGATGTTTTGGCCGGCTAAAAACGGAATTCTGGGCTCTTTTTTCTATGGTGTTCTACATACAAGAAGAAGAGCACTCTGCAACTGTTTAAATAATTTTTAGAGCCTCTTTGAAATTTGACAGAAACTTGGATTTTAGTTTCGTTGTTTCGGAGTTATTTAGGTTTTGTAACTTTAAATATCGTCTAACAAACTAGTTAAGGTCTGAGTAGGCTCTGATACCACTGTAAGTCCATATCGCGCACCCCGCGTGTTCGCAGGGAGGCGAAATTTACTAAAAACGGATTTTACAAAGCTTGCAGCACTGACTAAACTCTAGGATCTTAACAGAAACCTTAACTAGCTATTACTACCTGGAGGTTTAAATACTCGGTAATGTTAGTGTATGTTGCATGCTCCCACAACTCTTGTGGCGCGGCGGAAGCGGTGAACGAAAATTTTCTTGGCATACAACACGCACTTAACCGAAGATCTTGTCTAAACCACAACTAGAAAAACCTAACTAGAGATCTTATCTACTATGTTAGGGATTATACCTCAATGATACGGTCCTTCGGGTCTTCTCTTTGATGAACTCCTTAGTTCCTTTAGATGTTGCCGATGTCTTCGATCTCCGGCCACCCAAGACCTAGATGATCCACCCGAGAGTTATCGTGCGAGCTAGAAACTCTTCATAAGAGTTTAACCTAGAGACCAATTTTGCTAGAATAGGTCACTAGGATTATGTAGAGATGAATGTATTGGATTAGCTTGAAATCTATAGCATTTCTTTCTCTTAACCTTCTCTTGATTCACATATCTCTCATTCACATCTCATGTAAAGCTATTTATAAGAAGAAGGAGAAGGAGGAGATGAGAAGGAGTAAGTGTTTATCATAATGAAAGTATTCAAGCATGATGAATAAAGATATAGCACTAAGAGAAATAATTTGAAGCATGCATTATATAAATTAGTATCATGCTTCAATAGTAATTCCATAACAACAACCTCATCATGCTTGTACCTTTTAATTTCCACCTCATTTTATTTTCATAAAATAAATGATGTCATTATTATGTCATTATGAGGTGGCACCTTCTAGAAGGTATTCTTGTAACAATTACAAAAATACCCCTCCTCCGTATACCGTATACCGTATACTGTATACCCGCATCCGAATTGCGAAAAATACGAATACCATTAATCCAATAACATAATACCGGTATCCGGCTTAAACCAAAGTCTACCAGTATTATCCTTTCGATTATTATTCCTGTAACAATTACAGGAACATAATCGAAATCCTGCCGTAACAGCTTACGGCCGCCATAACAACTTATAGCCTCTACATATTTCGCCTGAACGAGGGAACTCTCTGTGTGGGACTCTAAAGACTCGACAGTACGCTGGCAGTGGGTTTAACCACAAGCACGTCAGCGACACTAGCTGTGCCTAACGGCTACCCAGGTACATGACGAAAAGGTGGCCAACGAGCGAACTCATCACAACCCTTACGAGCCTGCAAGCAACACTTACCGTACAGTCCGGTCTCTTCGTCTGATACGTCGCATATGAAGTCTAGGGGTGGTAAATGTCAGACCCCAGTAACTTTATAAATCATGCTGATTTATGGCTCATAACAGTTCGAGAAACTACTGATAACACTTATCAGTAAACCTCGAGAACCCTGGCCAGGGATTTAGGTGTTATAGCCGATCAAACATAGCGCGACATCAACTCCCTATACCGGGAGAGACGAAACCCCTCCTATCGCTCACTGTCTCCATATGATTCGGGACTGTATCCAAAATCCACCTGTTTGCACGACTCAATAGAGCCGTGGTAGGGAGGAAATTAAAGTACAGTGGGAATCACACAAGACTCTATGACGATCTCGGGTCTACAGACTAACCTGTACAAGTGTCGCTAGAGAACTGCTATCTGACAATAGGTATATATACCATCTAGGAGTTCTCAGCGAGTCCTGTTCGGTGTACCCATTCTCCAATGAGCACCTGTGTACAATCTTTGATGTCAAACATCAATGGTTGTGGAATCAACCATCGCCCCAGGGTCAAGAAACGTACACACTAGTCTAATCTGGTAATACCGATGCCCTGTCTCGATATACCCTCGACTAGGAACTATTGAAGGATATGCTTGTAGACTGCCCAGGTCCCACCAGTATGATCTCATCATAATCCTGGTAGTCAAGCATAGTCCTAAGGGCTTCATCAACACATCACATGTTATGATAAAGATAAACCAGATAGCATACTATCATTTTGAGCAAAGATTCTTTCTGTACATATATACATGCCTAGTATCCTATACAATACAGGCCTCTAGGGCATACATATCCAACAATCTCCCACTTGCACTAAGGCCTGTAATTAATGCAATAAGTACCGGCTAGAACCAGTTTCCGGCGTACCGCATGCCCAACAGCTCAAACAGTTTCTCAAACTGTACTTGAGGGATAGCCTTAGTGAATGGATCTGCTGTGTTGTCTTTCGTGTCTACTCTCCGTACCTCGATTTCCTGGTGATCCACTATCTTCCTGATGAGGTGATACCGCCTCAAGATATGTCTGGATTTCTGATGGGACCTCGGTTCCTTTGCCAAAGCCATGGCTCCATTGTTATCGCAATACAGAGGTATTGGATTAGCAATGGATGGAACCACTTGAAGTTCTGAAATGAACTTCCTCATCCAGACCGCTTCTTTTGCGGCATCATTAGCAACAATATACTCAGCTTCCATCGTGGAGTCAGCGACGGTATCTTGTTTGGAACTCTTCCAACATACCGCCCCTCCATTTAGAGTAAATACAAACCCTGAGATGGACTTACTATCATCCTTGTCGCTCTAGAAGCTGGAGTCGGTAAAGCCCTCCATTTGGAGATTTCCGTTACCATACACCAAGAACATTTCTTTAGTTCTTCTCAAGTACTTTAGAATGTTCTTCACGGCAGTCCAGTGTTTCTCCCCTGGGTTGGATTGATACCTGTTTACTGCACTTAGTGCATAAGCTACATCTAGGCGAGTACATAACATCGCATACATTATAGATCCTACTGCCGAAGCATAGGGTATAATGCTCATGCGAGCCCTCTCCTCATCAGTCTTTGGAGACATCTCTTTGGAGAGGGTGATCCCATGACAAGCGGGTAAATTACCCCTCTTGGAATATTCCATACTAAACCTCTTTAGTATGGTGTCAATGTATCTCGATTGGGACAATCCCAATAATTTCTTAGATCTATCTCTATAGATCTTTATCCCCAAAATGTACGAGGCATCGCCCAGGTCTTTCATGGAGAACCTCTGCGATAAGAATAGTTTGACCGATTGTAGCATAGGAATATCATTTCCTATCAAGAGAATGTCATCCACGTACAATACGAGGAATGTAACAATACTCTCTACAATCATTTTATAAATACATGGTTCATCCACATTTTTGATAAAACCAAACTCTTTGATTGTATCATCAAAGCAGATGTTCCAACTCCGTGATGCCTGCTTTAATCCATAGATGGATTTAAGCAGCCTGCATGCTTTTCCGCTGCTCCCACTATCAATGAAGCCCTTTGGCTGATCCATAAAAATGCATTCTTCTAAATTACCATTTAGAAATGCCGTTTTAACATCCATCTGCCAGATCTCATAATCATAGTAAGCAGCTATAGCAAGCAAAATCCGAATGGATTTAAGCATCGCGACTGGTGAAAAAGTTTCATCATAGTCCAAGCCCGGTCTTTGACGAAATCCTTTTGCTACCAGCCTAGATTTATAGGTCTCCACCTGACCATCCACACCAATCTTTCTTTTAAAGATCCATTTGCACCCTATGGGTTTTACTCCAGAAGGTGCAGCCTCCAAAGTCCATACTTTGTTGGTGTGCATGGATTTCATTTCCGATCTCATGGCATCCAACCATTTCACTGAGTCACCACTCGTGATAGCTTGCTGAAAACTAGTAGGGTCACCATCATCCATGATGCAATCTTCTCTATCGCCGTCAATTAGAAAACCGTAGTATCTATCAGGTGGGCGAGAAGTCCTACTAGATTTACGGAGTGGCTGAGGTATGTCAGGTTCTATTGAAATCTCAGGTTCAATCAAATCATCGGTAATGGTTTGTGCATCTGGAACTTCTTCCAGTTCTACCGCTTTGCCAACAGTATCATTTGTAAAAAATTCATTTTCTAAAAACGTGGCATACTGAGAAACAAACACCCTTTGTTCCTCCTTGTGGTAGAATAGATATCCATACGAGTGTTTTGGATATCCCACAAATTTACACAAAACCGATCGTGTCTCAAGTTTGTCTGGATTCTGCTTTTTCACATAAGCCGGACAACCCCATACATTAACTCTTTTAAGAGATGGTCTCTTCCCATACCATATCTCATATGGAGTGGTAGACACGGTTTTGGTCGGAACCCTATTCAATAGATAAATCGCAGTCTCCAATGCGTGCCCCCAAAATGATATTGGTAACTCAGCATCACTCATCATAGATCATACCATATCTAATAATGTGCGATTTCTCCTTTCCGATACACCGTTGTGCTGTGGTGTATACGGAGGAGTGAGCTGAGAAAGAATCCCATTCTCTTTTAGAAAATCTAGAAACTCTGAGCTTAGATACTCACCTCCACGATCCGATCGAAGTTTCTTGATACTTAAGCCTGTTTGTTTTTCTACTTCAGATTTATACTCCTTGAACTTTTCAAAGGCTTCAGACTTATGTTTCAACAAGAACACGTGCCCGAATCTCGATAAATCATCAGTGAAGGTTATGAAGTATGAAAAACCACCTCCAGCATGTGTAGACATTAGTCCACATACATCACTATGTATGAGGCCTAAGAGTTCAGTAGCTCTCTCTCCGTGTCCAGTAAACGGAGTTTTGGTCATTTTACCTTTGATGCAAGACTGGCAAGTCGCATAAGATTTATATTCAAACGAGTTTAAATATCCATCTTTATGTAGCTTGGTTAGTCTTGTTTCATTAATATGACCTAGTCTACAATGCCAAATGAAAGCTTCATTTATGTCTGAAACCTTTCTTTTGTTTCCGTGTTGTATATGAAAAACTGTATGCTGATTTAGGATGTATATCCCGTTATTTAATGTTCCATACCCAATCAACTCTTGATTAAGGTTAATGTTCATAATATTAGATTGCAATACAAAATTATATCCAGCATTGTCCAACAACGATACAGATATAATATTACATAACATCGAAGGTACAAAATAACATGGGTTCAAAACCAATATAGAACCCGACAGCAAACCAAGATGATACTCTCCCACTGCAGTAGCATGTACTGAGGAACCATTCCCAACCCGGAGAGTGTGATCACCTTTCTTCAACAACCTGCTATTTCTCAACCCCTGCATACAATTGCAGATGTGAGATCCTGACCCAGTATCTAATACCCAGGAAGCAGAGTTAATTGAAAAACAGTTTTCTATTACAAACACACCTGAAGTGGAAGCATCACCATGCTTCTTCTTCTGGAGGTCGGCCAAGTATTTAACACAGTTTCTCTTCCAGTGGCCAGTCTGGTGGCAGTGGAAACATTCCCCACGACCTGTCGCAGCAGCCCCTTTCTTGTCCCTTCCCGATGCCTTTTTCACTCCGCCTCTCTGCTTGATGGGATTCTTCTTCTTCTTCTTTCCCTTGGTCTTGGCTTTCGGGATGGAGGAAGAAGATGGCCCAGCAATAAGAGCTGGAGTTTTCGCTACCTTTAGCGTGCTCTCTGCACTCCTCAACATATTGAGGAGTTCTGGTAAAGACTTCTCCATTTTGTGCATGTTGAAGTTTACAATGAATTGAGCAAAGGCAGGGGTAAGGGACTGTAGAACAATATCAACATACTGCTCGTTCTCCATGGTCCAGCCCATGTCCTCAAGTTCTTCGATAAGTCCAATCATCTTCAATACATGGTCACCTACAGACGTGCCAGCAGCCATCCGCATCTGAAACAACTTTCGAGATGCCTCGTATCGGAGAGTACGAGATTGCTCTCCATACAACTCCTCTGTATGGAGAAAGATGGATTGGACATCCATCTTCTCGTGCTGCTTCTGATGTTCATTGTTCATAGAAGCTAGCGCGATGCACTTGGCTGTTGCGCAATCTGTATCCCATTTCTTGCGGATTTCTTTATCCGCAACTGAAGAATCAGGGCCTGGGCTGGGAGGGGCTGGAGTAGTCAGGACGTATGCGACCTTATCATATGTCAGGGCAATATTCACGTTCCTTAGCCAATCTTTGTAATTCGGTCCAATGAGTTTGTTTTTGTCTAATAAAAGTTTAAGTCCCGACATCGGTATCTGCTATTAGGAGATAGAAAAGAAATTATTCAGCGATTGCTCTTTCATAATTAGATTGGTTACTTATCTAATTGTTGTCTCCCATTGCTTTTTATCAAATTTTCCTTCAAACCTAAAAAGAAAACTAGCCAGGATAAATTGCAATCTACAAGTTTGCTAACCAGAAAGTGCAAAATTCTCCCGGGAGTAACTTTTACTCACAGTGGGATCGGGATCCAACTATCATATAGAAGGTATGCAATCTCATTGCAAATCTCAACTCTTGAAATTCCCGATATAATTTTTACCCCTAGTGACTTATGACCTTAACTATGGTCAACAAATCATAAGTACTAGTCAAGTTCAACCCGCCATTTCGTGATTGATTTAGACCCACCCACATGACCCTTAACTATGGTCAACAAAGTCATGAGAATGCCCTAATCGATCGCATCAAATGCTTTATAAGAATTCACCACTTAGCTACCGTACACCACGCCTTAACTATGGTCAACAAACGTGGCACGAATACTAAGTACTCTGCTTCCTAAAATGGCGGAGGGCAACGGATGGTTTTTATGAAAACCTTTAACGTTTTGAACTTGATATCGTTGTAGAATCGAGTGGGAAGGAGTGGTTTAAGCTCCAGTTTTAAAAATCGAATGGTTTTGTAGTATCTTTCTAATTTTGCTAAAGAGGTCACTCCCGGTGAAGGGATCTCGGCTCTTTCCTTATCGAATAAGGTGCTGGATATGAAAATACCACGATGCAAAGCAAAGTTAGATCAACTATAAAATCAAATCAAGTTCTTTGTAACATTTTCCAGTTTTGCTAAAGGGGTCACTCCCGGTGAAGGGATCTCGGCCCTTTTCTCATTGAATGAGGTGCAGGATATTCAAGAATACCGCTATGCAAAACAAAAGCTAGAGTTACCCTTTTTCTTAAAAAAATTGATTCTACAATATCTTTAGGTTTCTTTCTCTTATCATTAATCACATTAATTTAGTCCCACCATTTACGTTTCCTAAACATCACAGAAAAGAAACGAAAAAATAGAACGTACGCTTATGCCATCCGCATTCGTCACTGGGTCCCGTCATGCACCGTTAGGTTACTTAACTAACGGCGGAGCGGGGACTGGACTAGTGCGGGTGCAAAACATAAGCAACGTTTATTATATATCTCATATATAAATATAACCATTTCAGATCACAGATGAATGCATTAGATATACTAGGAATTCCGTATTTCATTCAAGCCCTTAATGGAAGACGGATTCCACGGTCGTGATGAATAGCCAAACCCCCCCTAGACCCCTACGGGTGCGGCAAACTACCCGCCAAATTCCCGAAGTGTAGTAACCTCCCTCAACAATTGAGTAGGCCACTCGGCACTTTGAAAACCCGATAGTTTGTGCACCTCACCTTGGGTCTATCCTAGGAGCAAAAACAGTAAAAAGAAATTATACATCGGTGGCTACAACCTCATCCCGGATGTACCCGTTAAAACAATATTACATAGCTTTTTACAAATTACATGGAATGAAAGAAAAGAAAAAACGCTCTTCTCACACACCCCCCGGCCATTCATCACGACAATCCAACACATTCATATACACATACCATCTCATGATATCCATATGTGCAACCCCCACTAATCGACATATAGCAATTAGCGAACGTTTCAAACACATATCACAAAAAACGAAAAACCCGATTAGCCAAACACTATTAAAATTTCGATTGATAATTTTAAATCATGCCAACACTTGACATGTTCCTGTACAAACACCTTTATAAAATTCTTTATCTCCCAGAAACCCTAATTCTTCAATATATAAGTACTGTAGAAATCCGAGTCGACGCGGCCCCAACTCGGTGGCGGATCCGCGGCCAAACCATGGGTTTGGCAGCGGATCCGCGGCGCTTTAGTCGAGTCATGAGTCCAAATTTCTACAGTGTTCTTATAAAACCCTGCTTGTATTTTTAAGACATGTCAAATTAATTTTGGAACACTTTCAAAAACTGACAGCAGCAAGGGCAGAATACGAGTTTTCGGGAGAAAAAACTGTCGATCGAGCTTCTAACTTTTGGCTAACATCTAATTGTGGTTTAGTTAGGCTCTGATACCATGTTAGTGTATGTTGCATGCTCCCACAACTCTTGTGGCGCGGCGGAAGCGGTGAACGAAAATTTTCTTGGCATACAACACGCACTTAACCGAAGATCTTGTCTAAACCACAACTAGAAAAACCTAACTAGAGATCTTATCTACTATGTTAGGGATTGTACCTCAATGATACGGTCCTTCGGGTCTTCTCTTTGATGAATTCCTTAGCTCCTTTAGATGTTGCCGATGTCTTCGATCTCCGGCCACCCAAGACCTAGATGATCCACCCGAGAGTTATCGTGCGAGCTAGAAACTCTTCATAAGAGTTTAACCTAGAGACCAATTTTGCTAGAATAGGTCACTAGAATTATGTAGAGATGAATGTATTGGATTAGCTTGAAATCTATAGCATTTCTTTCTCTTAACCTTCTCTTGATTCACATATCTCTCATTCAGATCTCATGTGAAGCTATTTATAAGAAGAAGGAGAAGGAGGAGATGAGAAGGAGTAAGTGTTTATCATAATGAAAGTGTTCAAGTATGATGAATAAAGATATAGCACTAAGAGAAATAATTTGAAGCATGCATTATATAAATTAGTATCATGCTTCAATAGTAATTCCATAACAACAACCTCATCATGCTTGTACCTTTTAATTTCCACCTCATTTTATTTTCATAAAATAAATGATGTCATTATTATGTCATTATGAGGTGGCACCTTCTAGAAGGTATTCTTGTAACAATTACAAAAATACCCCTCCTCCGTATACCGTATACTGTATACCCGCATCCGAATTGCGAAAAATACGAATACCATTAATCCAATAACATAATACCGGTATCCGGCTTAAACCAAAGTCTACCAGTATTATCCTTTCGATTATTATTCCTGTAACAATTACAGGAACATAATCGAAATCCTGCCGTAACAGCTTACGGCCGCCATAACAACTTATAGCCTCTACATATTTCTCCTGAACGAGGGAACTCTCTGTGTGGGACTCTAAAGACTCGACAGTACGCTGGCAGTGGGTTTAACCACAAGCACGTCAGCGGTACTAGCTGTGCGTAACGGCTACCCAGGTACATGACGAAAAGGTGGCCAACGAGCGAACTCATCACAACCCTTACGAGCCTGCAAGCAACACTTACCGTACAGTCCGGTCTCTTCGTCTGATACGTCGCATATGAACTCTAGGGGTGGTAAATGTCAGACCCCGGTAACTTTATAAGTCATGCTGATTTATGGCTCATAACAGTTCGAGAAACTACTGATAACACTTATCAGTAAATTTCGAGAACCCTGGCCAGGGATTTAGGTGTTATAGCCGATCAAACATAGCGCGACATCAACTCCCTATACCGGGAGAGACGAAACCCCTCCTATCACTCACTGTCTCCATATGATTCGGGACTGTACCCAAAATCCACCTGTTTGCATGACTCAATAGAGCCGTGGTAGGGAGGAAATTAAAGTACAGTGGGAATCACACAAGACTCTATGACGATCTCGGGTCTACAGACTAACCTGTACAAGTGTCGCTAGAGAACTGCTATCTGACAATAGGTATATATACCATCTAGGAGTTCTCAGCAAGTCCTGTTCGGTGTACCCATTCTCCAATGAGCACCTGTGTACAATCTTTGATGTCAAACATCAATGGTTGTGGAATCAACCATCGCCCCCAGGGTCAAGAAACGTACACACTAGTCTAATCTGGTAATACCGATGCCCTGTCTCGATATACCCTCGACTAGGAACTATTGAAGGATATGCTTGTAGACTGCCCAGGTCCCACCAGTATGATCTCATCATAATCCTGGTAGTCAAGTATAGTCCTAAGGGCTTCATCAACACATCACATGTTATGATAAAGATAAACCAGATAGCATACTATCATTTTGAGCAAAGATTCTTTCTGTACATATATACATGCCTAGTATCCCATACAATACAGGCCTCTAGGGCATACATATCCAACATGTAAGAGTTTTATACCTCCTAGATTACAAGTGCTTCGGGTCTTGGTCTTCTCCTCCTCTTCTTTAGCTCCTCGAAGATCGGATCGAGCTTGCAACTTCAGCCTCCTTGTGTCGAAGATGATCAACCCGAGAGTTTATACTTCAAACTCCAACCTCTAAACCGAGATAACTAGAGTACTTAATTTGTTAAGCTAAATAGCTTAGAAGATGTAGAGTATCTAATGGAGTGTTTATCTCAAGAAACCCTATGTTTCACAACTCATGTGAACGTTAGGGTTTTGAGAAAGAAGGAGAGGAAACTTGGAGAGAGAAAGCAAAAATGTAAACGAGCTAAGGTTGGCAAGTGAAGAATGGCTCCTCTCTTTTCACTCATTCAAGCATGCAATATTTTCCAAAAGAAATTATCAACCATGCTTAAATAGTGAGTCCAAACAAATAAAAAAATACCAAGAGCCATGCTTCATCTCATGCCACAAAAATCTCCAATTCCATATCATTAATCTATTTATCAAAAATAGATAAACCAAATAATGAGATGTCCCCTTCTAGAAGCATGTCATGTAAAATTACAAGAATGCCCTCACCGTATATACATACCCGTATTCGTATTCTGAAAAATACGAATACAATGAGATGATAACAATCCAATAATATAATACTAGGATCCGTCCGAATATCATGCATGTAGCCAGTACACGTATGTGATTGGAACCCTGCCGTAAAACCATACGGTCTTTACATCATTTCGCCCGAAGCAGGGAAACCTTTTATGTAGGACTCTAAAGACTCGACAGTACGCTGGCAGTGGGTTTAACCATAAGTCCGTCAGCTGTACTTGCTGCACGTAACGGCTACCCATATATCTGTCGATAAGAAGGCCGATAAGCAAACTCATGCGAACTCCTACTGAGTCTATTTCTGACAATCTCCGTACAGTCCGGTCTGTTCGTTTAAGATACTCGCATATCGGGCCTAGGGGGATGGTAAACGTCAGACCCATAATAGCGCAATAAGTCTTGCCATAGTAGAGCCCAATACACCCTAAGAATCTGCTGGAGTACCTACCAGTAAATCTCGCTTGCTCTGACCAGGGATTTTGTGTAATGGCTTTCCGAACACAGTGTGATATCAACCCCCAATACCGGGAGAGACGAATCCTATCTAACTGCTACTGCCTCCAAGTGCTTCGGGACTGCACCAAACTACTACCTGTTTGCATGACTCCTTTGAGCCATGGTATGATAGTAATCTAAGTGCAGCGGGAACACACTTGAGACGAATAGTGATATCAAATCAATGGACTAACCTGTATTCATGCCATTCGGGAACTGCTACCTGACGATAGGTATAATACCAACTAGCAGTTCCCAATGAATCCGTCCAGTATAACTCATAACCCAATGAGCACCTGTATACTATCTCCGGTATGACATATTAATGGCTGTGGGACAGACCATCTCCACTGCTGGGATGAGAAGTGTATACAATAGTCTACTCTGAAGTATCGATACCCCGTCTCGATAATCCTACGATCAGAGACCTATAAAAGGATGTGCTTATAGACTACCCAGCCCCCACTAGCGTGACTGCTATCACAACGCTGGTAGTTAAGCAAAGATCATAAGGGCTCTACCAATATGTATAAGCGATATGCTAAAAGAAACATATGCACATATTGAGATAGAATCAAACCAAGTAACATACTACCATTTTGAGCAAGACTGTTATTATAACTGTGAATATCCCAAGTTTCCAATATGTAATATACAATCCAGTATGATACAATAATGATCTCTAGGGCATATATCACCAACAAATTCTCGAGGGATTTTTTTTAAGTTGTCTGGTGTTCTAAATATATTTGTATAGATCTTGGAGATAATGGTGTTTGGAATGTATTTGTATAAACGCTTGAGAGAGTTTTTTGTTTGTATATAAGGATTGTGTTTGTATAAATTTTGGAGATTTGAAGATGTGGGAAGCTTTTGCTTTTTGCTGCATATATGCACACCAAGTGTTTGGTAGAAAGAAATAAAATTTACATATTCTGAGTGATAATAGACGATGTAGGTTACTCGATTTCAACACAAAAAGAATTTTAAAATTTTGTTTTGTTCATTCATTTATTCATCAACTACATTTCGGGAAGATAGGGGTATCCAGGTTTATTGTCAAGCTCGACCAACCGAGAATATGTTTCAGCTACCATCTCGAAATGTCGCTCCCCCCTAGACAAATGATTCCACCTATTCACACCACATCCGTTAGCAAAGGCCAATATGATAGCTCGTTAAGTATAGATGCGACTCAGGAGATTAAGAGAGCGGTCCTGCACCTGTCGGTTAATTAAGCCCACCGCATAGCTGGACGTGACCTTATCCTCTGCTTGCGAGAAGCTATTCTTTAGGTGATTTTGATGTTCTAGTTCAGTACTTTCAATCAAAACTTTCTCTTCTATATTAAGATCTGCAGAAATCAAAACATCTTGAATCGATTCATCATGAGGACATACGTCACTAGTGTCTTCTAAGGAGTCAATTTCCCTAATCTCTGCCAATAAAAATAATATAGCATAAGATTAAACAATATAAAATACAAAAAAATAATACACACAAAGAATATAGCATTAGATTAAACAATACAAAATACAAAAAAAATAATACACCAAGAATACAGCATGCTAAAGAACTCACCTTTGTCATCAATTTTCTCTTCTTTTTTGGTTTCTGTTGCCATCTTTTCAATGCAAAGATAATTATTTTGATCACAAAATCTCTAGCTCCTCCATTTGTTAAATCATAGTAAGATTTGAGAACAAGAATCCATAATTTCAATCAACCCCAATTAGAAGAAGAAAAAACACAAGAACTTGCATTTCTTTTTTTCTTGTTCTTCTTTCTTGTTCTCAACAACCGCCACTTCACAACAAACACTATTATTCTGATCAACAAAAATCTATTCCAATCATTTTAATATTAAATTTGATATAACATAAGATTTGATTGGTTTTGTTTTGTCGTCTTTAATCTCTCCTTGTAATATTGACTTATTTAAGGAGTAAGTTTGTGGTGCTTCAGATCAAATTGATGTTGCCTCTTGAACACTTGTATTGTGCTTTCTTTCACTTCAAGGATTAAAGAAAGCACTAGTAGGTGTCCTGTAATTTCAATAATTTCAAATCTTTATCTATCCCTGTTGTTTCTTCAATGACTTCAATGTATAAAATTTAAGAACATGCTTGAGGATAAGCTTATTCCTATGAGAAAAGAAATATTGAAAGATGGCATTATAAGGGTTTCCCATGGCAGCAACCAAATGAAATCCTCAACCCCACGCTAATAGTATCCTCTGCTTCTTTCTTCGTCGTTTGTCTCGTTCTCCACCCATCGCAGGGCCTACCCTTCTCCTCGTATTCGATACTTTCGGGATCTCGTCCACATCGATATCAAGAGTTTTGGCCGTCACCCATCTTGATCGAGACAACGGGCTCGTCTTTGGGCTCCTTCGTCGTGAGGATTGTGCTATTTTCGTCGTCGATCTCCAACACAAACGAACCCTAGAAATGAAAATAAACCGAGTTGAGAGAAGATGAGGCTGTAAAAAGAGGAAAAATGGTAGTTTGGGAATTAAAAAAAGAATAGGTCACATGAGGGGAATAAAATAGCTTTAAAAATGAAAAAATTAATGCTAGAGGGTCGCAGGAGGGTCAGATTTAACAGAAGATAACGTTAGGGGTTCTGTAATGGGAAAAAACCTTAGGATAACAGTGGGAACATATGTTAAATGTTAGGATGGTTTTGGTGAAATTTCCCTTTATTTAATGAATATAATTCTTGTTAATAGATGTTTTGAGAGAGTATGAGGGTTCGTGTCGGTTAGTCATTTAACAAGCAAAATTTGTATTATTGAAATTGTGTTGGCAAATCAAGCCCTGGCCAACAAGGGAACAAGAATTGAGAGAAAACATGATCCTGGAAAATGGAAAATCTAATTTGAGGAGAAGAAGTAGAAGAAGAAGAAGTTGGGCGAAAAAAAGAACAATAATTGACTGGACTTTTTAACCAAACAATTAATTTCATATTCTCATTCCTAGAAGACAAAGAAGAAACCCAGTTCATTGAAACAAAAGCATAATTTGGAATTCTTCGAGACAAGTAACCCTAAGAATTTTAAAGCTTGATCTCCTCATAAGTTTTTTTTGGTTTTCTTTTCGGTGTGTTTGGATTGAAAGAAATGCCAACAATTTTTCAAAGTAACAAAATCCTTTTATTTAATTTATACCTTCTCCATAACCACAACATTTTACTTGAATTTTTAGACAAGCATTTTCAAAAAAAAGGGAAAAAAAGAACAGTGCTACTGCAGGCTGATACCAATACCTTTACTATTTTATATTTCCAATGAAATATTTTGTCCGGTTAGAGCCATACCCACTCCATCCATTTTCCTTAAAAAGAAAAATATTACGCTTCTAACTAACTTTGGTCCTTGGCAATTACACGACCTCTTGTTGTATCCACCTTAGTCTAATTTCAAATTGAAATTGTATATATATGTTACATGCATCAACCAAAAGCCCTGAGCCAAGTAGACCCATGTCTCCCACTCATTGCTTTAATGATTTATTTTTATAATCTCCTTTCCTTAACCATTGCCAATTCTAGGAGACTGTAAAAAAATGGAAACTCACCTGTCTTTTTTACTTTTTAATCTTTTGGTTCATGATCTCTTGCTTTCTGCAACTCTCCCTCTCTCTCTCTCTCATCACATATGATCTCTTCTTGGTTTTCTGCAACTGCAACTGTTGCTTGGCCTTATCGCTGATGATGGAGCGTATGATCTCCTTCAGATGTTGTCTTCCGTCGATCTGTAGTGAGCGTTGTTGAACGGTTGAGATTTGAATTGAAGGTTGTCTCATAGAGTGTGTGGATCTTAATGGGTTGAGTTTGAGGTGGAAACCGAGCTACCTGCAAGTAAGTCCCAGGATGGGTGGCAACCGTAGGACCCTCCGACGATCAAATTAGAGCCGAGGAATATTGGTAGAGTAGTGGCTTATTGGAGAAAATTGTGTTACCTGAGTCGTCTAAGAGAGGTGTTTTAATAGTGGTCGCATGGAGCGAGCAGGTGCGAGATCTTCGCCGTCAGTTACGTCCCGACATTACGCCTGCGTGAATGATGAGATCCTTCCATTAATGACATGATACACTCATTAATGGGGGGATGCGCTAGCGTGGGACGCGGAACGTGGGGCGGTGGTTATCTCGTTTTGGTGAGATACGCGGAATCGTTGCGGAAGCGCTAGAGATTTGCGTTCTCGTTTGATCGGGAGAGCTGGGGAGGCTTAGCTCAGCGGATGGCTCGGAGACGAGCCGGGAGGCCGAGAAAGCTCAGCTCTGCAATAGCTCGGAGGCGAGAAAAAGAGGAGAGGTGCAAGTTCGGCTGCCAGATTGCTCGTGGGCAAGAAATGGAGGCTCACATTGATCTTACCTCGGTAGCTCCCAGAAGTATAGTGGGCTGTCGCGGGTGATACGTCATTTGCCACGTGTCATGATCTCTGTAAGTCTACGCTAGCGCCCCGGCCGTCTACAGACGCCAAATGCGGAACAAAAAACTTTTAACTGGCGCTATCGTATACTTTAACCCGGATCTGCCATTATTGCTAAACTAACAAACTGTAAAGAGTGTAGAAAGGTTATACCGAACGATCCGAGTCCTTCGTTCTTCAACCATCATCCCACGCTCCGTTGCGGCTGCTCCGATCTCGTCGATCTCCGATATCCTCGTCGAGGTGGCACCACGTCGACGATTCTTTAAACGGGCTCCCGCCTCTGACTTGAGGCAACTCGATCGTCAAGTTTGCTAAAAGAGACGACCAAGAATGATGTAGAGAATGAGTAGATGACTTTGTCTCACTTCGTCCAAGTCCGTGGACGATCGGTTAATGAAGTTGCCATTTTAATCGGGTGATGGAACAAAACGAAATATGAAATTTCCATACACTTAAAACCATAGTCTTTTCTCTCTAAAATGAAATCATTCTCACTCTCTCTCACACAAAGGGGCCGGCCACTATTTGTAGAAGAGGGAGGTGATGGTAGGAGCAAGAGGGGGGTGACCATAAAGAATGAAACTTATCTTTAACATTAAAGAAAAAACAATGAGTCACTAATACAATGAACCTTTAAAAACCTAGTCACCAAAAGCATTAATGACACCATTAATGCACCCAATGAAAACTCAACACAAATTAATCCTAGTCACCTCATCTAGATGCTTCTAGAACACTGACTCACCTCAACTGAAGAAAAGATAAATCCGTCTTTAACCGAATGTTAAAAGACGGCTGATAGAAAACTGGAAACTGGCAACTTCCAAAAATGATCTTGAAACGACTTTCAGGATAACCCCGAAATTGTATAAATATACCCGCATTTGTATTACGACCGAATACAAATGCAACTGAGACAAAGATATTATATCTACTCAATACAACACTCGGATCCAGCTTAAACCAAAACCGACCAGTATCATCTGCCCGAAAAATAACACGTGTGTAAACGCACGTGCATTTTCCGAACCCTGCCATAAAACCATACGGCCTCTACAACGTTTCGCCCGAACTTGGGAAACTGTCTGTGGGGGACTCTAATGACTCGTCAGTACCCTGGCAGTGGGTTTAACCACAAACCGTCAGCGGCACTAGCAATGCGTAACGGCTGCCCATGGACTGACCTCAAGGGATGCCGATGAGCGCACTCATCCGGAAAACCCTACTGAGCCTAACAGTGACAATGTATATACAGTCCGGTCCGTTCGTCTATGAGTATCGCATATCTGCCTAGTGGGCTAGTAACGTCAGACCCCCAATAGCAGTATAAGTCGTGTCGGAGTGAAGCCCAATAACACCCTGAGATACTACTGGAGTACCTACCAGTAAATCTCCTGCCATGGCCATGGACTTTGTGTAATGGCTCTCCTAGACACAGCACGACCTTGTCCCCAATACCGGGAGAGACGAATCCCCTGCCGATCCGCTCACGTGCCTCCATATGGCTCGGGACTGTACCCAAAAGCTACCTGTTTGCACGACTCCTTTGAGCCGTGGTAGGGTAGAAATCAAAGCACAGTGGGAACTCACACGAGACAAATGACGACCTCAGGTCGATGAACTAACCTGTACACATGTCACCAGGGAACTGCTATCTGACGGTAGATATAATACTAACTAGCAGATTCCCGGCGAGTCCTGTCCGGTGTACTCATAACCCAATGAACACCTGTATACATCTTAGGTGATCCAACTGACACCAGTGGCTTGTGAGACCGGCCACCGCCCCTCGTCGGGGTCTCGACTGTACACACTAGTCTACTCCGGAGTATCGATGTCATGTCTCGAAACTCCCACGACTAGGGACCACAATTAAGGATATGCGTATAAACCACCCAACTCTCACGTATATGATCGCCATCATACTGTTGGTGGTAAAGCAAGATCCTAAGGGCTCTATCAAAGTGTAACATGTAATCAGTCACCTGAACATGTACACGACTGATAAAGGCAAACCCGATAGCATACTATCATCTTGAGTAAGACTGTCCTACCGGTATAGGTCCTCCGCAATCATTGCAATCACGTACCTGTGATCCAATAATTGACTATGAGGGCACTATCTCCAACAATCTCCCACTTGCACTCAAGGCTAATTATTGCGATGTCGACTACTCACAGCCCGCGTGAAACCGAACATCCAACTCCTCTACTAATCAGTATTACAAAGCCCGTTTGTAAAACTATTGTGTTCGAGAAATAGCCTTAGTGAGTGGATCCGCCTAGATGTTTCTTTCTATATCTCTCTAAATCTCAAGTTCGCGGAGAAAGCCATCTCCCGAGTCGAGTAATACCTGTCTTAGAATATATCTGGATATCTGATGGGACCTAGTTCATAAATGAACTCCAAATCCAAACTTCTTAGACTGTATCAATCACTGAACCTAATTAGTATCCGGCACCATGCCACCCACAGTATTCTCTTGGACCACCTGTCCATAATACTGTCCCTCTTTGTCAGAGGGAAAACTATAACTCTGACAATCACTCTGTCATCCATGTCACCTTTGAAGCTTGGAATAATAACCGTCTCCCGAAGGAGGCTGCCGTCATCAAATCCGTAGAACATGTACTTATGTTCTAAAACTGCTTCCTTATGTTTCTCCAGGATTGGATTAATACAAACTTATTGCATCTAGTGCAAAAACAACATCTGGTGTGGTACTTGACATCTCATGATTGACTCAATTGCCTAAGCAAGTGATCTGCCAATCATGCACATCCCTCTCCCTTTTAGTCTATACGACACATTTAGAGAGGGTGACTCCATCACCTGCAGGTACACCACCATGCTAGGAGTCATCTATTCCAAAAACCATTAGAATATCTGTCAAAGTACCCATATTGGGAAACTACCCAAATCCAGATCTAAAACCATAGATCTAGAAACCAAAATGTCAAATATTAATCCATATCCTGTCTGGAGAAACAACTGTGTGACAACCACAGTACAACCGATCGTAGTATAGGAATTTTACTTCCCACTCTGTGTATGTCATCCAGATACCATGACATCACACCCTACTACCTTCTTAACAGATCCATCCCTTATTCTGATTGAAGTCAAACCCATGACTGTCATATCAAAAATAGATGATCTATCTCCGCTATAACTGCCTAAGTCTATAGACATAAGCATCTTGCCCACTATGCTTCTGCTGCTCCCACTGACTACGACAACCCTCCTACCGGGTCTCATATCCTGGAACAACAGTAGTGTCAAGTCTGGGTAGATAAGAACCTCCCTGTCACCGTCCTTGAGGCTACCGAAGTACCTCTCGGATGTCTGAGGTTACCCACCAAATCTGCGGAGTGGCTAATGGAATGTCAAACCTGATTGAATATATAGGTCCTATTAAATTTTCCGTAATCGTTCGCGGTTCTGGAATCACTTCCAGTTCTACCATACTCCCACTACTGTTTTTCTGAAAAAAATCCATTTTACTAAAACTGTGGCGAGTCAAGAACAATATCACTATTGATCTTCCAAATGGTAGAATATCAACCCTCGTCATAGCCAGGGTCAACCCACAAACAGCCATTACAGAACCGTGCCCTGAGTTACCCAGAGTCTGGTTTTAATCATAAGCTGGACAACTCCCCGTACCTTAACATCTTTTAAGGTACGAACTATTCTATATCCAATATAGAAACTTTGGCACTAATTTAATTGGAACCAAGATTCAAAACATGCAGCTGTCTCCAGTGCATATCAACTTAATGGAAAGAGGCTAATCAGCATTACTCAACTTAGGAATCCATCCATTTATGAGTAACCTGAAAGAGAAACACGTTTCTCAAAACCATCACTATCATCTAAATACCAATCACAAGAATCTACATCTTCGATCTCTTTGAAGAATCCCGATACTTGTGATACCTGGTTCTCTACTTTATTCTTATACCCACAACTTCTCAAAACTTAGACCTTGTATTTCTACGAAACACTCGTCTAAATACTAGAGAAGTTATAAGTAAACAAAATATAGTACGAGAACCTACCCCTTTGTCCTGATGGACACTTGGACAACATACAATACTCTGTATAAGTCCGCTGAGTTGAAGTAACTCAAAACCTGTGCGTCGCAGGTTGGAAACTGTACCCTGACGATTTCCTCAAATATCACCAATTACAACGAATTCCGATATAATGAGGATGATCACCTAATTCCTAATAACTTCCTCCCACTCATCATCTGTAAAACCATACAGATATGAGAATGAAACCTGGTGAATACACACCCTGGAGTAAGTATCTAATCGGGAAAACAGTTTTCCATTAACAATGCACTGAAACATGAATATGTTTCGTAGGGGTATCCTGGTATTCATAGCAATGCCTCTTCCATAATCCAATTCATGACTTTAACCGTATGTTTCTTTGCCATCTCTCCAAATCCCTCTATTTTTCTTTAGTCATTACCTTCTGTACACCATCGTTAGGCTAAATGGTTTTCTTCCTTCCCTACCGTTCGGCACCAGCCTATGGTTTGGAAGAAGACTATCCAGTAAGCATAATAGGTGTACCCTCCTAAACCAAGGAGTACTCGTATCTTGAGAGAAGGTGATGATAAAAGACAACTGAATAATACCTTATTCCTTTAAAGGTGAAATAGGAGTGGCGATGAAGTACGCGGTTTTGGTCGTGAATGATATCAGTCGCAATTTACTTTGCCCTCTTTCTAATCCCTTTATTTTGTCTTTACATATTACCTTCTGCACACCCTACTTAGGCTAATTGGTTTTCTTCATTCCCTACCTTTCTGCACCAGCCTATGGTTTGGAATAAGACTATCCAATAAGCGTAATAGGTGTACTCTCCTAAACCAAGGAGCTCTCGCAACCTGAGAGAAGGTGATAATAAAAGACAACTGAATAAACCAATTCTATTTCTCCTGAACCTTGATCCATCCTCGAAGAAGTCCCTTCGAGTTCGTATATAACCATACGATGGATCTATCCAATGGAAGTGGATATCCGTAGCAATACGGGTGTTCTGAGAAATTCAAAGGGTAAAAGAAGGAGTGGCAATGACTTATGCAACTCAGACAATCCAAAAGCCAGTATTTTAAGAAGGTTCGGTCAACCTGGTCACTGAGTCATAGTCTAGGGTCGGTCAAAGGTCGCTGCCAAAGAGAGAGAGAAAAGAAACACTCTGCGTGCACTCTAACCTAGATCAGAATGGTCATCACTTTATCTAATCCGGAAACCTCCCACTGTCCTGTCAAATTCTCCTCCAAACCTAAAGAAGAATCAATCGGGATCACCCGAAGAGTAAACCAACTCATCAGTGGGAATCGGGATCCAACTCTCATCGCATGATAACGTGATGGAATGCATCCACGTTACTCATACTCCAGAAGGTATGCGCATACTTGGCAAGTTTCAGTTTCTTTAGAAACTCCCGATATGATTTTTACCCCATGCTCTTATGATCGTGACTAAGGGCCAGCCCACCATAAATCACATGTCAAGTTCTTCCCATCATTATCTTGTTAATTTGAACCCACCCGTACTCGCCCTTGACTAAGGGCCAACAAGGCTGTACGACTGTCCCAAACCAACGCATCTATCTATGCAACATATGAACACCCCAGCAGCTACCAATCACTATGTCCTAGCTAAGGGCTAGACCAACATAGCTTGAATACTACTGACCATTCAAATGAAATGACGGAGGGCTACGGCTGGTTTTTGGCGAAAAACCTTTAACGTAGTGAACTTGATATCGCTGAAGGAACCTGATGGCTTTTTAAAATATAGTGGCGAAAACCTTTTGCTAAAGAGGTCATTCCCGGTGAAGGGATCTCGGCTCTTTCCTCGTGGAATGAGGTGCAGGATATTCCACTGAATACCGCTATGCAAAGCAACTTGTAATCGACTATAGTGAAGTTATTACGCTGACGCAAACTTCTGCCCAAGGGGTCAGTCCCGGTGAAAGGATATCAGCCCTTGCCCCGTCGAATGAGGTGCAGGATATTCCACTGAATACCGCTATGCATAACAAAAGGAAACGTCTTTGCAATAACACATTTTAAATTTGTTCCAACAACTGTAAACAGGTTTTTTTTACTTTGCATTGATCAGAATCAACGCAGTCCCATCATTAAATCACACCAGAAAAGAACGAAAATAAAATGTACGTATATGCCATCCGCATTCGTCACTGGGTCCCGTCATCACCCGTTAGGTTACTTAACTAACGACAGAGCGGGGACTGGACTAGCGCAGGTGTAAAACATATACAACATCTAATAGTATATAAACCAATATACAATAATCGCTCCAGGCGTGATAATATGCAACATTACAGATAAGTAATAAGCATCACAGAACAATACAGATAATCTGGGATCCCCGGGTTTCACAGAGCCACTGCTGAAACCCGACGTTCCCCTGTCGTGTGGATAGCCTGTGCAATGTAACCTAGACCCCTACGGGTGCGGCAAGTTACCCGCCAAAACCTGAAGCGAAGCAGCCCCCTACAGCATAGTGAATGGACCACTCAGCACTTCACGGAATCCGGTAATCTTGGGCACCCCTCCTTGGGTCAACCTGTACCCCCTACGAGTGCGGCGAATAGTCTGCCAATTCTAGAGTGGGACCCCTCTGCCTCTCAAAGCCATGAGATGCGGACCCGTTGCCCCCCAGAACCCGGCTATCCGTGCACTCCGTCGCGGGGCAAAACCTAGTACAGTAATGAAAAATAGTACAACAGGTATATCGACCGCAACCTGGTCGTGCCCCAAAAGAATATTATACAACAGGCAGTGACGGCAGTCCACAAGTTGGACGCTCGCCCCGCAATATCAAATGTACAAGTAAACTCAAACTGTACTACCATTGCACACTGCTATCCACCACGACAAATCCGCAACATCACAGCACAACACAGAACATCAACGTGAATGTCACGTTCGCAAACCCGTCTAAAAGAACTATAGCAATCAGACGCGGTTTACCGATCAAATGACATTCCCGGTCGGAGATATAATGCAAGCACTGTAAACTAACATGTTTAAATTTCGATCGACCAAATATCAAGAAGTGGGCCCCACGACTTACTGGTGAACAGTAACAAAACCTAGGCCAAAACGATATTTACCAAAAACCACAAAATCCAACAGAGAATCCACTGTACAAATTTGGGAGCATGAGCTCACCAAGTGGCCGCGGATGCGCGGCCAAACCATGGGTTTGGCCGCGTTTCCGCGGCGGCTTGGAGGAATCACGAGCCCAAATTTTGTCGTGGTTCTTAGAAAAGCCTGCACAGATTTTTAAGACATGTAGAATTAATTTTTGAGACCATTTAAAATCAACAGAAACTGTCGAGCTAGGATTTTGCAATTTTCGATTTCCGGTTCGATCGATATTTTAAACGCGTTAGCACAAGTTAGTATAGCAAAATGGTGAGGCTCTGATACCACTGTAAGTCTACGCTAGCGCCCCGGCCGTCTACAGACGCCAAATGCGGAACAAAAAACTTTTAACTGGCGCTATCGTATACTTTAACCCGGATCTGCCATTATTGCTAAACTAACAAACTGTAAAGAGTGTAGAAAGGTTATACCGAATGATCCGAGTCCTTCGTTCTTCAACCATCATCCCACGCTCCGTTGCGGCTGCTCCGATCTCGTCGATCTCCGATATCCTCGTCGAGGTGGCACCACGTCGACGATTCTTTAAACGGGCTCCCGCCTTTGACTTGAGGCAACTCGATCGTCAAGTTTGCTAAAAGATACGACCAAGAATGATTTAGAGAATGAGTAGATGACTTTGTCTCACTTCGTCCAAGTCCGTGGACGATCGGTTAATGAAGTTGCCATTTTAATCGGGTGATGGAACAAAACGAAATATGAAATTTCCATACACCTAAAACCATAGTCTTTTCTCTCTAAAATGAAATCATTCTCACTCTCTCTCACACAAAGGGGCCGGCCACTATTTGTAGAAGAGGGAGGTGATGGTAGGAGCAAGAGGGGGGTGACCATAAAGAATGAAACTTATCTTTAACATTAAAGAAAAAATAATGAGTCACTAATACAATGAACCTTTAAAAACCTAGTCACCAAAAGCATTAATGACACCATTAATGCACCCAATGAAAACTCAACACAAATTAATCCTAGTCACCTCATCTAGATGCTTCTAGAACACTGACTCACCTCAACTGAAGAAAAGATAAATCCGTCTTTAACCGAATGTTAAAAGACGGCTCATAGAAAACTGGAAACTGGCAACTTCCAAAAATGATCTTGAAACGACTTTCAGGATAACCCCGAAATTGTATAAATATACCCGCATTTGTATTACGACCGAATACAAATGCAACTGAGACAAAGATATTATATCTACTCAATACAACACTCGGATCCGGCTTAAACCAAAGCCGACCAGTATCATCTGCCCGAAAAATAACACGTGCGTAAACGCACGTGCATTTTCCGAACCCTGCCATAAAACCATACGGCCTCTACAACGTTTCGCCCGAACTTGGGAAACTGTCTGTGGGGGACTCTAATGACTCGTCAGTACCCTGGCAGTGGGTTTAACCACAAACCGTCAGCGGCACTAGCAATGCGTAACGGCTGCCCATGGACTGACCTCAAGGGATGCCGATGAGCGCACTCATCCGGAAAACCCTACTGAGCCTAACAGTGACAATGTATATACAGTCCGGTCCGTTCGTCTATGAGTATCGCATATCTGCCTAGGGGGCTAGTAACGTCAGACCTCCAATAGCAGTATAAGTCGTGTCGGAGTGAAGCCCAATAACACCCTGAGATACTACTGGAGTACCTACCAGTAAATCTCCTGCCATGGCCATGGACTTTGTGTAATGGCTCTCCTAGACACAGCACGACCTCGTCCCCAATACCGGGAGAGACGAATCCCCTGCCGATCCGCTCACGTGCCTCCATATGGCTCGGGACTGTACCCAAAAGCTACCTGTTTGCACGACTCCTTTGAGCCGTGGTAGGGTAGAAATCAAAGCACAGTGGGAACTCACACGAGACAAATGACGACCTCAGGTCGATGAACTAACCTGTACACATGTCACCAGGAAACTGCTATCTGACGGTAGATATAATACTAACTAGCAGATTCCCGGCGAGTCCTGTCCGGTGTACTCATAACCCAATGAGCACCTGTATACATCTTAGGTGATCCAACTGACACCAGTGGCTTGTGAGACCGGCCACCGCCCTTCGTCGGGGTCTCGACTGTACACACTAGTCTACTCCGGAGTATCGATGCCCTGTCTCGAAACTCCCACGACTAGGGACCACAATTAAGGATATGCGTATAAACCACCCAACTCTCACGTATATGATCGCCATCATACTGTTGGTGGTAAAGCAAGATCCTAAGGGCTCTATCAAAGTGTAACATGTAATCAGTCACCTGAACATGTACACGACTGATAAAGGCAAACCAGATAGCATACTATCATCTTGAGTAAGACTGTCCTACCGGTATAGGTCCTCCGCAATCATTGCAATCACGTACCTGTGATCCAATAATTGACTATGAGGGCACTATCTCCAACACTGAGAAATTCCCACTTATGAGCATCATCATTATTCCCCCACTCTCGTTCCGACCTATTTATGGGTCGGGTCGAGAATGGCCTGCTTGGTTTTTTTCAGCCCAGTCTGATGTCGAGAATCATTAGTGCGAATTTTCCGGGACGACGTGGCGTGGGGCAGTTGCGTCGTTTTGATCTTTGAACCCACGTGGCACTTCCTCCAGAGCTTGGATCTTTGCGCATATCTCCGATGATATCAGTGGATCATTAAAATGATTGCGCATTAAAGAGGGTGCGCTGTTTCGCTCATTCGTCTGTTGGGCTGCAGGCCATGTGTCCGGCGTGGGTTGGTGGACGCGACAGACTGTCGCTATCACCTGCAACCGAAGGGACATCCCCAATGGCCGATCGCCACGTGGATCTCTGACGGCTGGCAGACGCGGCGTTTCGTTTGGGCAGGAATCAATCTGGGCCGTTGAATGCTTTCTCTGGAGTGTATAAATATGAGGGGGTATCCCTACGGCCAACACTTCCACCATAATTTACTTTCGTTGTCAAAAATTGCTCGGCGCTCCTTCCTTTTAGATCGGATTACCCGTGCTTTTTCCTCGACGAGCCCATTCCTTTGAATCAGGTTAGATGCCTTCATCTGAGGAGTCTGTAGAAGTAGTTAGGATAGTGTCGGACGATAAGGCTCCAGTTGTTGGAGCCGAGTCCAGCGGGTCTTCCTCCCCCCGGCTTCAGATAGCCGAGAGAGTTCTTTTGCTGCGTCATCTGTGTCGGGTTCGCCTTTTAGAGCCAGGGCTGCCCATGTCGTTCGCCGACGGGAAGCGACAAGGGCCTCTAAGGTGCGCATAGGGAATGCCCGCAATGTACTCTTTGTCTTGAGGAATGTGGATGAGCTTACCGAGATCCGGGCTCGATTCCATATTCCCTCCAACTATTCGCTTCGCTTAGCTAGAGAGGGTGAGCGGATGGACCAGGTGCAGGGCAAGGAGATCGTCCTGCATTTGGAAGCATTCCGGGCCGGAATGCGTCTGCCCTTTTAAACCGAGGTATGTGGGGTGTTTCGTTGTTTCCATCTTGCCCCGGGCTAGCTAGCGCCGAACTCGTGGAGAATCCTCCTCGGGTTTCTGGTCCGGTTGAAACTTGAAAACATCCCCTTCAGTTTGACCATCATCATTTCCTTCCTCTGTTATAAGAATCACCTTGGCACCAGCAAGGATGAGCCGAGCTGGGTGTATTTTTCCTTCAAAAAACGTAAGGGCGGGATGGCAGGGTCGGGTGTGGTAGTCGTACCTTCTTTCATCCATGAATGGAAGGAGAAGTTCATATTCGTCAGGCCACCCAAGGACGAGGATTGGCATGTGCCTACACAGTGGCATATGGCCGACTGCCCGAAGGCAAAACCGTCATCTTAACATGAGGCAAGGGTGGTGTCGTTGTGGAAGCCGATCCAGCAGACCGACGTCCTGCTTTCTGAGCAGGCTCTGAGTTGGGCTGGGCTTAGCCCTGCGTGCTTTTTGGGTAAGTTAGGGTTGTAGACAATCTATTTAGACTTTGATAAATTTTCTTTGGCCTTTTCAGCATCACTAACTCTCTTTTGTGTATTCTCTTTTTTGTAGAGCAAATGGACCGATCCAAGTTCTTAGTTCCATAGCCGCGAAGGCCCAAAAGAAGACCGGGGGTGGAAGCTCGTCCAGGCCAGGCCCGAGCTCGGCCCTAAAGCCAACTCCACCGGAAAAGCCTTCTGCTACGCCCCGAGCCCCGGAAGACAGCTGCTGGGGGGGAGCCGAAAGCATGCACGGGACACGACGTCCCGGGCGAGGGGGGAGGAGGAGGAGGAACCCACCGACGTTCCCCTCAAAAGGCATAAAAGAACGGTCTCTTGGGTGCCCTTTACCGGAATTCCAGTGCAGGAGGGGGACTTTTGCTTCGGGGTGCCCTTGGGGCTCTCCGTTGCCGATAGCCTGCTCTCTGACATAAAGCAAGCAGCTCGGGGCAAGATTCCCCGTGGGAACCTGAAGGCCCAGGTGGCAGCCATTGCTCAGGAGGCGATTCAGGTCGGTATCCGTTTTCCTCAAAGATTTTTTTTTTCAGTTTGAACATTTCTGACTCCTTTTGCTGCTTTCCTCAGGTCCTCCACCACTGCGCCCTCATTGTCAATATGAAATCCGAGGAGATAGCCCCGGCCAAGAAGAAGGCGGGCGAATCGTCCTCGCGGGAGGAGGATCCGCGCCTTCATCTACAGCAGGCGAAGGAGAAGATAGCCGCCCTCGAAGCTTGAGTGGTCGCTGAGGAGATGACAAATTCTAAGTACAAGGAGTCTCACCGACTTCTGAGTGATTCCAACCGGGCCATCCAGGCTAAGTTGGAGGAGGTTAACAAATTCTATAACACAATGAAGAAGTTGAGGGATGCCAGCAGGAAAGATGCTAGGGTAGCGCTCGAGGCGGTGAAGCTTGCCGAGGTCCGAGCGGTGAAGTCCGTGGAGAGGTATAAGGCGTCTGACCAGTTCTACACCGACCTCGCCTCGGCCTCAGCCTCGTTTGGCACGAGGCCCTCGATGCCGTCAAGGCATTAATACCGGAGTTTGCCGACGGCGAGCTCCGCGCTAAGTACCCGCTCTCCGAGGACATGCCGCAGGGGGTGGGTGTTAGTAATATGTATGCCCTAGAGGCCATTACTGTACATTGGATGTATATTGTAGTGGATGCTGGGAAATATATAGGTAGGACTTTCTTGCTCGACATGATAGTACGCTATCTGGTTGCTCTTTATCTTAACATGTACACTTTCTGTCTCTCTGTTACATGTTGATAAAGCCCTTAGGATGTGTACTCGACTTCCAGGACTATGATGCAGATCATACTAGTGGGACCTAGGTAGTCCATGAGTACATCCTTCAATGTTCCTAGTCATGGGAATATCGAGACGGGGCATCGATATTCCAAAGTAGACTAGCGTATATCTTCTCGACCCATGTGATGGGCGATGGATGATCCCATATCCATTGGTGTTTGACATCGGAGATGGTATGCGGGTGCTCAGTGGAGACTGGGTACACTGAACGGACTCGCCGAGAACTCCCAGATGGTATTATACCTCACGTCAGATGGCAGTTCTCTGGTGACACTGGTACAACTTAGTCTGTTGACCCGAGATCGTCATAGAGACTCGTGTGTCTCCCACTGTGCTTTGATTTCCACCCTACCACGGCTCTACTGAGTCGTGCAAACAGGTGGTTTTTGGGTACAGTCCCGATTCACATGGAGGCAATGAGCGATAGGAGGGGATTCGTCTCTCCCGGTATTGGGGGTTGGTGTTGCGCTATGCATGACTGGCCATAACTGGAAATCCCTGGCCAGGGTTGCAGTGATCTACTGGTAAGTGTTATTAGTAGTTTCATACTATGTTATGGACCTTATATCGGCATGACTTATCGAGCTACTGAGGTCTGACGTTTACCACCCCTAGGCGAGATATGCGACATATCAGACGAACAGACCGGACTGTACGGTAAGTGTTACTGGTTGGATTCACAGGAGTGTGAGCGGGCTTGCTCGTCGATCTTCTGATCGCTCAATACCCGGGTGGCCGTTACGTTTAGCAGACCGCTTGCGGCTTGTGGGTGTTTGATATGATCATCACCTGCTGCCGGCGTATTGACGAGTCTTTAGAGTCCTACACAGAGGTTTCCTGGCTCTAGTGAAATGAAATAGGAGCGCATATGAGACATGTGCGGGACCGAGAATAATGTGTGTATGTGATACTGTATTCTATTCTTGCGATGAATGTATCGATTGGTTGTATGTGATATAACCTACTTATCGAATCGAGGATTGATTCGATAAGTCGATACATTGGACATTAGTCGGTCACATGCGATATGACCGGATCGTTAAATCAAGTGTTGATTTAATGATTTAATGTATAATTATATATTTGATATATTACTTTGCATTAACTAGTATTGGTTCACTTAAAATGGATTTTCTCACTTGATGTGCACATTGTATATGTGATATATTTTTGTGCACTTGTTTGTATCATATTTGATGATACATGCAAAGTTGGGTGTGTGTATGCTTTTAACTATGATTAGGTTAATGGTTAGGGTTTGATTTATTTACTTATTCATTCATTTATTTTTTTTAATTCATTTTTGGAAAGAAATGAAATGGTTGCTTCTTTTGTCTTTTGTTGAAACTTCATGAAGTTTTGAAGCTTTGACCATTTTGTTCACTTACAGAATCTCATGGGTGTGCCTAGGAACCCTACAGTGGGCGCCGAGGTGGTCGCAAAGGGCAAAGCAGTCCAAGAGACCGAAGCCCCGGCCCCCGAAGACGGTGTCGAGCAGGGCGAAATCCCGGCGGAGCCCACGCCCTGAGCTATCTTCCCTTAAGAGTTTTTGTTTTTAAAATTTTGTAAGCCTCCGGAAATTTTTGTAAGGCTGAGGAGCCCAAAATACCTTACACAAATTTAAAATATAAATAAAATTGAGCTTATTTTCCTCTACATAAATGTCTATTTTCTGCGTGAGTGTTTTAGCTCAATAGTCTTCTCCTTCCACGAGTGTTAGGTTGCAGGCTATGCCAGGCTTTTTAGGTGACGATCATGCGTCAAGTGTAAGTCGAATAATAGCCAAGTGCAGGAAGGTCGTTACGGTACCCTCCCGCTCCCCGGAGTCAAGGTGGCGATCGTTCATTTAGGATGAATCAGAAGATATCTCAAAGCTAGGAAGGGCGGTATCAGTCCCTACCTCGGATTCGAGGTGACGACCAAGTGTTTTAGCATGAGTATAAAATTGGCCAAGTTAGAATAGGGCGACCATAACTGATTCTTCCTCAATGTGGGTCCTAGATCCATGTCTTCATAGGGTAGGAATCTACCCCTTGGAGATTAGCCGAGCAGGAATCTGCACGGTGGCCTCTATAGAAGGGTTTTAGATCCTTAGCATTGATGAGTAGGAAGCTACCCGCTAGGGATGGACCGGGAAGGGAAACTGCTCGGTGTCCTCGCTAAGAGGGCTTTAGATCCTTAGAGTAGATGGGTAGGAAGCTACCCGCTAGGGATGGAACGGGTAAGGAAGCTGCTCGGTGGTCTCGAGAGGAGGGTTTTATATCTTTAGCGTAGATGGGTAGGAAGCTACCCGCTAGGGATGGATCGGACAGGGAAGCTGCTCGGTGGCCTCGAGAGGAGGGCTTTTGATCCTTAGCATAGATGGGTAGAAAGCTACCCGCTAGGGATGGACCGGCTAGGGAAACTGCTAGGTGGTCTCAAGAGGAGGGGTTTAGATCCTTAGCGTAGATGGGTAGGAAGCTACCCGCTAGGGATGGACTGGGCAGGGAAGTTGCTCTGTGGTCTCAAGAGGAGGGCTTCGATCCACAGCGTAGTTGGGCAGGAAGCTACCCGCTGCAGATAGGCCAGTAGGAAATTACTCGGCGGCCTCGTGATGAGGGCTTTTGATTCTTAGCGTTGTAGTGTAGGAAGCTACCTGCTAGGGATGACCGAGCAGGAAGCTACTCGGTCGCCTCGCGATGAGGGCTTTGGATATACAGCGTTGTTGGGCAGGAAGCTACCCGCTGCAGATGGGTCAGCAGGAAATTGCTCGACGGCCTCATGATGAGGGCTTTTGATCCACTTCGCTGTTGGGCAGGAGGCTACCAGGTGGTGGATGACCGAGAAGGAAGCTACTCGGTCGCCTCGCGAGGAGGGCTTTCGATCCTTAGCGTAGTTGGGTAGGAAGCTACCCGCTAGGGATGGACTGGGCAGGAAGCTGATCGGTGGCCTCTTGGCGAGGGATTTTATCTACATCAGTTTTGGGCAGGAAGCTGCCCACTGCGGATTGGCCAGCAGGAAATTGCTCGGCGGCCTCGTGATGAGGGCTTTTGATCCACAACGTTGTTAGGCAGGAAGCTGCCCACTGTGGATTAGACAGTAGGAAATTGCTCAGCGGCCTCGCGAGGAAGGATTTAGATCTACTACTTATGCGCGTGTCACGACCCGAAAGAGCACGTGACTGGCCCGTGAACCATATGAAGTCTATAGGACTCCATCTGATCTAAGTAAGCCAAAAGCCCAAAAATCTAAAACCATTTTAAGAGTAAATAAAGAAAACTGGTTTTAAGAAATAAAGAAATCGTGTTTCAAAAATCAAAGTTTTTAAATAACTAAGCCGAATATGTATTTTTAAAATGTGTAACCTTTCCTAAAAATTTCGGCAGAGTTCCCTTTGTAAAAACTGGCCCTGAACGGGGTACAACAAGAATAACATATATGACATGATAAAAGGCATCCCCAAGCGGGAGCTAGCTCTTCGTCCAACGACGGTCACAACCACGCAAGCAATAATAATATACAACGCCAAAGGGCGAGTATCAAAACCAAAAAGAAACTCAAAAACAGTCAGAAACCCGTAATACTACAAGCGCGACTCTAAGGTCGAAATAATACAACACTGTTTTCTAAGTCTGAAACAATATACAAGTTTTGGTTGATGGAAATTCTAGATACAATAAATAATACATGAACAATGGCGGTTCTGATATAAGAGAACCCACCTACCCAAGCAAGTCACCCATAAGGAAGCGGTGTGCCAGAAATGCCGCTATGGAATCTGTACGGCAAACCTGCAAGAACCGTGGCACAACGGGGGTGAGTTGCCAACTCGTGAATAGAAAAAATATCTACAAGCAGAGATCGAATGAATGACCCATCCTAGGTCGATACGATCAGATATAAATAAACCACCATATGAATAAAGCTGAAGCATGCTAAACTGGCAATGTAACCTCTATACATGAGTGTAGTGCCAAGTGCTCGTGCTAGTGCCTCAGGTAATAGCTTGTCATGAATATGAGGTATGATCAATGTAATCAAATCTGCATACACGTGGATCCCTTCCACTCGTCACCCAATGACAATCATGCAAGTAAATATCATAAAACCTGTGCATAGAAATATGAGGATATAATCCACCCGTGTCCCTCGCGACACGTCAAAATCATGGAACCGGAGTGCCTAGCATCGACACTCGAAAACATCATGAAAACTGTGCCCAGCATCGGCACGTAAATCCTCATATATCGGGCTCCGTCAGTCCGGATCGGCCCACGGGCTCTGTCTGCGGTATCGGCCCTCTGCCCCGGCAGTACGCCCATATCCATCTATCGACTCTGGTCAGTATCCTCCGGATAACCGCCAGGTCCAACCAATCACCGGTAGGTAGTAGTCCCTCTGCCAGGCTCACCGTCTAATACACAGCGAAACCGTTCTCGCCCCGGGGTACCATACCGGGTCCACCATGTACCCGCAATCGGCCTCATCCGCCTCCTCGAATCGGGTTTCACATGTCGCTCTCAGCACCGAGAAAACACATGGTGGACGCACTGAAATATCATATCAAGGGTAACCAGGTTTTTAAAACAATTATATATTCTCTTTAAAACACCCACGGTTCCCAAAACCAGAAATATCATGGAAACAACATATCTCAATGCGTATAATCAGAAAGCATCATGTATGCGACATGTAAGAAAGGTAAGCATATCATAAGTCATGCAACATGGAATAGTAATGTGCACATGTCGAGGGGAACCGCTCTTTTAAAACGAATCAGTTTGAAGAACATCTTGCGGTTCCCAAATCTCTAATCAAGTCTGAATCATCTATGTTTGTATACAGGTATAAGTGTACAATATACCATGCAAGGATCATATCATGAATGCAACAGTACTACAGTGTAGTGGCATGGCAATTATCGATGATGAAGTGTGTGAGCCGGCAAATAGTGTACGTGGAACATACGTATCATCGATAATGGTGCTGGTGTCCTAACAGCATGATGATAATATAGCGATAAACATATGCAAGCAATGCGAATAGCAGGAATATGCGGAATCGAATAATCAACGCAACAGTAGAGAACCTGCCCCAATAAATATATCATGCAACCTTGCCTTTTGAAATAAGACGAATCAGGGCTTTTGGTAAAATAAGGGCTACGGTGTTTTAAGAAAAGATGCGCCTTTGAAAATATCCGTAAAAACCCTTTTGCCTATCTTTAAATTATCCCTGATTCGTTAGTTTTGAAATAGGTATGACTCGGGTCTAATCTAACGCCTACTATGCGAACTACGAACCCACAGTCAAGTCAATAGAGAGGGGTATGGAAACCACCTAAATCTGAGTCGATATCACAATATCTCATCACATGACAGGTATCACTACCATCATATCACATCTCCAATACGAACTCTGTCATGTCGCCAAATCTCACGGCCTCAATCGAATCTCATCGACTCATCTCAATCCCACGTATCATCCTCAAAACCCGTATATGAACACATAGTCCCATACCCAAGTGTAGATATACACACCATCATATGCGCACAGATAAATGAAAGAATGTATGCAAGTATGTGTGTATGTGTGAGTGAGTGCAACCACTACTCTAGGGTTCGCACTATACCAACCCAATACATCCTTATCATCAATAATCCATTATTACCATCAATAATCCTAAACAACACATAATAAATATATGTGTGTATACGTATTCGTATACATCACCACGGACTGCGGGGGTGCTATACGCCATCCACCCGACTTCTCCCCGTAGATATAAATCTACTCACCTTGCTTCTCGTGTGCCGACGCCGATGTCGCCATTTTCATCCTCTTCGCCTCCACATCACGTAGGGTACCTACAAGTATATCACAATGCTAAAGTACATGAAATTCACATCGGAAACCAAAACAGCACACGCTACTCGCATAGGTAAAAACCTATCGCTTCGCATGTAAACACGATCAATATCCACCTGTCGTTGACGTCCAAACGCCACCCGACAGGAACGAAACACCAAATACCAAAATCCATGCTAAAACAAGTTTCAAATCATGCACCAACATAGGAAAATCATCCCAGATTTTACCCTAGATGGGATCAGTTAAAACTAGACATACCCAGGGTCAAGAATAGAGGAAATAGGGCCATGCACCAAAATCGAGACAATTCCCTCCTGCTCTGGCCGCAATTTGCGGCCAGAAGGGATTAATTGGCGGCCAAGGGAATGAGTTGGGGGCTAGGGTTTGGTGTGGTGGTTCTATGGTGCCTGCACATCTCACTGTCAACTCAGTTTTATTTTGGGGGTCTCGGGGTGATAGCAGATTACACAAAACAGTGACAGATTTCCAGTTTTTTCCGATATCGGTTCCGTAATTCCGTATTCTGGTTCTAGTTCCAGGTTTGGGTTTAATTTTGCATTACACCAGGGGTTCTAAGGTCACAACAAGCCTCAATTCCATCTTTGATTTCAGTTTTACCCTAAACCCTAACTAGAAATCTCTAAAGTCCACAAAATGACACAATATCGATATGAAACTAGAATTGATGCACAAGAAATGAGATACTACTCTAATAGGTTCAGAAATTACCTTCTTTGGCAACTCAAGAAAATTCTTGAGTTGCTCAAAGTCCTCCAAATCCAATCTTGCTAGGTTCAATGTGTAGCTAGTGAGCTTGGGACCATTTTTTGTGAAGTGGGAATGGGGTTTTGGGGTTGATTTCATTGTGGATCTAGGGTTTCATGAAGAGGAAGAGAGAGGGAAAGAGAGTTGCAGCAGCAACAAAAGGGGAGGGATAAGAGAGAGAATGAGAAGGGGAAAATGATGAGGGGGCATGGGTCAAAAGAGGTTTGACCAAGACATTCTCTCTCATCATCATACTACTTTTTCCTTTTCTTTTCTTTTCCTTCTCACCCCAATAGTGAACCCAAAAGAACAACCATGGCAATAGAAATATAACACAAGTGTAACAAGTGTGGAAAATGATATGTGCACATTTTTGCACAAAAATGCTAAAAATCCAATTAGCGATTTTTAATCGCGATTAACACTAAATTAGCATATAACTAGTCTTAAAAACTTTAAATTGGTATAATTCCATAAAATACCCTATTTTAGAATCTTCCAAAATTTTCCAAAATTTTTCCCCATTTATTTGTATTTAATTATACCCGAATATTAAAATATTCATTAAAATAATATTAAATTATAAAAATTTCCGAAAATAATATTTTATTATTTTGGAAACGTTACAATCTACCCCCCTTAAAGAAATTCGGTCCCCGAATTTAAATTTAAAACCCCCAAGTACTGAAACATTTCGATACAAATTCCAAGTCGTCGGGACTCCGAAATCAGCAATACATAAAACGTATCCTAGCGCAATGCATGCGTATGAAAACTGAGCAGATAACTCAAAAGCAACACTCCATCAAGCATCCCGCAATCATCGGAGTCATGATAAAGAGACAAATGCCAAATCCAATACAAAACCAATATGATATGGATCAGAACTACACATGTAGACATCCAATCTATACATGTGAATAGCTGATGCAAATGTATGCCAAATCTTTTTAAGTCGCTGTGCGATGCGCATAACACTACACAGTGGTGGACGTTTTTGATAAGAAAATGACCATATGTGTATATATATCTTTTGTTTACTATGTACGTTCCGCCGTTTTGAAAACAATTTAGAAGGGTTTCTTTGTTTTTAAAACGTTTCGTGTCATATCGGACACGTAGGTATATACTGAGACTATAGCTCGCTTTTTGGAAATCCCTTCGATAACTATCGATGCATGCAAAATATATCCAGGTACTGTCCTCTGACTAGTCCTGCTCAGTATGAAAACAAATATCCAATATCATAAAAATGTACTGCTCACAAAGGAATAAATCTCAAAAATGCATATAACACCACCCTGTGCGTCTGGTGCGCACGGAGATCAAAATCCATATATGTGCCATACAGGTGCACAAAACAACATCTAGGTGCAACGGGTGTGCACGAAACATCTGTCATAGGAAACGTGTGTGCCTGACAGCCAAAACATGTGCATCTGACATGCACGAAGAATCTCGATTTAGTGCATCTGGTGTGCACGAAAATCGTATCTCAAAACATGCGCCCAACATGCGCAAAAATCCAAATCGGTGCATCCATCATGCACGAATGAAAATCTAAACCCTGCGCACTCAACATGCACGAAATCACAAAATCCCATAGCAAACGCCGAACACGCGTAAGTCCAACCAAAAGCACGGAGTGCAAGAATCAATCACCAATATCAGGGTCAAAATCGACGATATAATACGGCTCAATCAAAATCAGGTGTACCGCAATGGAAAATCTCACAACCGTGTGCATCAGCGTGCACAAAACAAATCAAAACACTAGAAGTGCATGAAAACTATGCTGGAAGCGTAAATCAAATCACCGGCATATAATAGGCATGAAATCGCAATCAATACCTCAAAAATAATAACTATGCGCCAGGTATAAATACCCAGTAAGTGCAATCATGGTGCACGAAAACAGAAATCATAGAATTCAGCCATCAAAACCAAATCATGCAAATAGATCGCCAAAATACCGAAATCCAAAGTGACGGATACGTGATAGTCAAATCACAAAATCATAAATCATAAATCAAAATACCGTCGTCGGTAGTTCCTTCTTCAAAGTCGAGAAGGTGCCGGTACATCCAATGCTAGCGGCGCAAGATATCTACTTGCCTCTTGCTCGCGGCTGGCGTCCTCTGCCTCTGGTTCCTGATCTTTCCTATAGATTACCAATTTCCCAATCCTTTGGCTCATCGGCCCGGTCAGGTGTGCTGACAGGAACGATTCCGTTCTGGCACTTTCCTGGTCATCTCTCGGTCAATCCTCACGACCGCTCGTAAAGCAATATGTCACTGGCGTCGGCCTCCGGCTCTCTGAATGCACATCACATGTCTGATCCTGGATGCAAATATCATTGCAGCGGTGTCTTGGAAGGAATCCTGCTCAAGGTCTCTGCCGATCTTGCTTATGCCGATCTGTACGGAGGCTGGTACTCTTGCATAGTCTTTTCTCGTTCAATGGACATTTGTGTCCTCAGCACATCATTTCCTCGGGAATTGGTTGCATCCCAACGCCTCTGTAAGCATATCAGGCCTCTGGTCTCGACGGGAAGTAATGACAGCTCATCAGCGTCTCGCACGAACCTCTTGTCCCGCTTGTCTGTATCATAGTCCATTTCGACGCCGCGCCTCTATCTGCGCACTGCAATGTCCTCAGCTACGGTCCATCCGAAGTCCCTCACGCGGACTCGAAATCACAAACTCGGTATCTTCCTCACTCAGTAGAAGATATCTAGCCGAACACGTCCTCAGCGTGCATGTCACATCTCTGATGTCAGCGGAGTGGAACGCCATCTCGTGCGAACTCTTTACTCCACCTTGCTCCAATATCGACTGATTCGGACTCGTCTCATCGTGGCTACACGGACTGCGCTCCGACGGCTATGCTCGTATCTGGAGTCTTCCAAGCAGTGTCCCATCACAATATCCGAAAGATGCCGAACCATCCGATCGGCTCGTCAGAACCTCATAATCCCCCAAGAGATCAACATCTTGAGTACAGTTTAATAGTATCGAGTACATGCCACAGCGTCGGTGGTCCAGCCGTAGAAGGGCAAACCCAAGCCTCAATAATGGCGCCGCGGAACTGCCGCAAACCCTAAGGTTCAAAGGCTTTCACATGGTCATTAAGTCGAGTTAGGGTTTCATTCTTCTAGAGGGTCCATAGAATCACCTGCATGTCTTTCCGAATACTTTAAACTTGGAAAATGGGTTCCTGATATTCGATCGTCTCAATCGACTCTCAACGAATCTACGTGAAGTCGCCTCTAGCTGGAATCAATCTACCTGATGACCTCGCATCGGGGTAAGCGAACGAACCACATGTCCTAGTCATTCATCCTCGGTGACTAGCGACTCACCATCATGAACAAGCGACATATCAATGGTCATCACATCCTGGCTGGCCTCTATCAGTGGCTCAATCCTCTGGTACCGACCGGTACATCCGAAAAATCTCGCAACAGCGATCTGTCAAACGCTCATAGTGCGGAAACACAAAATACGAAGCCTCAATGCAACCGTATGCCTCTGGAAACATGCCCAGGTCAGTCCTCGTCCACGACGAGCTCATGCTGACGCAACTCGAGCCGTAGCTCACTCTGCCCGTTCAATCGCGGCAGCAAGATCAAAACCAGTATCGATGAAGATAGATCATAGGAAGGAATATAATACGGTGCAAGAAAATGTACATCCTAAGGTTTCTTAAGAGGAGTGGCGTGTCGTAAGTATGCCGCGGAACATACCCACGGTATGTCACTCTACTTTAGTCACCTATTCCATCAACCAAGGGTCATCCTACGCGACGATAGTTCGGGTCTAATACCCCCTCGACCAAGTCTAAGTTCCGTAAGGTCAAGCCTAAGTTCCGTATATATAAATGCCCTAGGCTCCACATAGTCAAACTCAGACTCGAACCAAGGTCAACCTAGCACTCTGATACCAACTTTGTCACGACCCGAAAGAGCACGTGACTGGCCCTTGAACCATATGAAGTCTATAGGACTCCATCTGATCTAAGTAAGCCAAAAGCCCAGAAATCTAAAACCATTTTAAGAGTAAATAAAGAAAACTGGTTTTAAGAAATAAAGAAATCGTGTTTCAAAAATCAAAGTTTTTAAATAACTAAGCCGAATATGTATTTTTAAAATGTGTAACCTTTCCAAAAAATTTCGGCAGAGTTCCCTTTGTAAAAACTGGCCCTGAACGGGGTACAACAAGAATAACATATATGACATGATAAAAGGCATCCCCAAGCGGGAGCTAGCTCTTCGTCCAACGAAGGTCACAACCACGCAAGCAATAATAATATACAACGCCAAAGGGCGAGGATCAAAACCAAAAAGAAACTCAAAAACAGTCAGAAACCCGTAATACTACAAGCGCGACTCTAAGGTCGAAATAATACAACACTGTTTTCTAAGTCTGAAACAATATACAAGTTTTGGTTGATGGAAATTCTAGATACAATAAATAATACATGAACAATGGCGGTTCTGATATAAGAGAACCCACCTACCCAAGCAAGTCACCCATAAGGAAGCGGTGTGCCAGAAATGCCGCTATGGAATCTGTACGGCAAACCTGCAAGAACTGTGGCACAACGGGGGTGAGTTGCCAACTCGTGAATAGAAAAAATATCTACAAGCAGAGATCGAATGAATGACCCATCCTAGGTCAATACGATCAGATATAAATAAACCTCCATATGAATAAAGCTGAAGCATGCTAAACTGGCAATGTAACCTCTATACATGAGTGTAGTGCCAAGTGCTCGTGCTAGTGCCTCAGGTAATAGCTTGTCATGAATATGAGGTATGATCAATGTAATCAAATCTGCATACACGTGGATCCCTTCCACTCATCACCCAATGACAATAACCATCATGCAAGTAAATATCATAAAACATGTGCATGGAAATATGAGGATATAATCCACCCGTGTCCCTCGCGACACGTCAAAATCATGGAACCGGAGTGCCTAGCATCGACACTCGAAAACATCATGAAAACTGTGCCCAGCATCGGCACGTAAATCCTCATATATCGGGCTCCGTCAGTCCGGATCGGCCCACGGGCTCTGTCTGCGGTATCGGCCCTCTGCCCCGGCAGTACGCCCATATCCATCTATCGACTCTGGTCAGTATCCTCCGGATAACCGCCAGGTCCAACCAATCACCGGTAGGTAGTAGTCTTTCTGCCAAGCTCACCGTCTAATACACAGCGAAACCGTTCTCGCCCCGGGGTACCATACCGGGTCCACCATGTACCCGCAATCGGCCTCATCCGCCTCCTCGAATCGGGTTTCACATGTCGCTCTCAGCACCGAGAAAACACATAGTGGACGCACTGAAATATCATATCAAGGGTAACCGGGTTTTTAAAACAATTATATGTTCTCTTTAAAACACCCACGGTTCCCAAAACCAGAAATATCATGGAAACAACATATCTCAATGCGTATAATCAGAAAGCATCATGTATGCGACATGTAAGAAAGGTAAGCATATCATAAGTCATGCAACATGGAATAGTAATGTGCACATGTCGAGGGGAACCGCTCTTTTAAAACGAATCAGTTTGAAGAACATCTTGCGGTTCCCAAATCTCTAATCAAGTCTGAATCATCTATGTTTGTATACAGGTATAAGTGTACAATATACCATGCAAGGATCATATCATGAATGCAACAGTACTACACTGTAGTGGCATGGCAATTATCGATGATGAAGTGTGTGAGCCGGCAAATAGTGTACGTGGAACATACGTATCATCGATAATGGTGCTGGTGTCCTAACAGCATGATGATAATATAGCGATAAACATATGCAAGCAATGCGAATAGCAGGAATATGCGGAATCGAATAATCAACGCAACAGTAGAGAACCTGCCCCAATAAATATATCATGCAACCTTGCCTTTTGAAATAAGACGAATCAGGGCTTTTGGTAAAATAAGGGCTACGGTGTTTTAAGAAAAGATGCGCCTTTGAAAATATCCGTAAAAACCCTTTTGCCTATCTTTAAAATATCCCTGATTCGTTAGTTTTGAAATAGGTATGACTCGGGTCTAATCTAACGCCTACTATGCGAACTACGAACCCACAGTCAAGTCAATAGAGAGGGGTATGAAAACCACCTAAATCTGAGTCGATATCACAATATCTCATCACATGACAGGTATCACTACCATCATATCACATCTCCAATACGAACTCTGTCATGTCGCCAAATCTCACGGCCTCAATCGAATCTCATCGACTCATCTCAATCCCACGTATCATCCTCAAAACCCGTATATGAACACATAGTCCCATACCCATGTGTAGATATACACACCATCATATGCGCACAGATAAATGAAAGAATGTATGCAAGTATGTGTATATGTGTGAGTGAGTGCAACCACTACTCTAGGGTTCGCACTATACCAACCCAATACATCCTTATCATCAATAATCCATTATTACCATCAATAATCCTAAATAACACATAATAAATATATGTGTGTATACGTATTCGTATACATCACCACGGACTGCGGGGGTGCTATACGCCATCCATCCGACTTCTCCCCGTAGATATAAATCTACTCACCTTGCTTCTCGTGTGCCGACGCCGATGTCGCCATTTTCATCCTCTTCGCCTCCACATCACGTAGGGTACCTACAAGTATATCACAATGCTAAAGTACATGAAATTCACATCGGAAACCAAAACAGCACACGCTACTCGCATAGGTAAAAACCTATCGCTTCGTATGTAAACACGATCAATATCCACCTGTCGTTGACGTCCAAACGCCACCCGACAGGAACGAAACACCAAATACCAAAATCCATGCTAAAACAAGTCTCAAATCATACACCAACATAGAAAAATCATCCCAGATTTTACCCTAGATGGGATCAGTCAAAACTAGACATACCCAGGGTCAAGAATAGAGGAAATAGGGCCATGCACCAAAATCGAGACAATTCCCTCCTGCTCTGGCCGCAATTTGCGGCCAGAAGGGATTAATTGGCGGCCAAGGGAATATGTTGGGGGCTAGGGTTTGATGTGGTGGTTCTATGGTGCCTGCACATCTCACTGTCAACTCAGTTTTATTTTGAGGGTCTCGGGGTGATAGCAGATTACACAAAACAGTGACAGATTTCCAGTTTTTTCCGATATCGGTTCCGTAATTCCGTATTCTGGTTCTAGTTCCAGGTTTGGGTTTAATTTTGCATTACACCAGGGGTTCTAAGGCCACAACAAGCCTCAATTCCATCTTTGACTTCAGTTTTACCCTAAACCCTAACTAGAAATCTCTAAAGTCCACAAAATGACACAATATCGATATGAAACTAGAATTGATGCACAAGAAATGAGATACTACTCTAATAGGTGCAGAAATTACCTCCTTTGGCAACTCAAGAAAATTCTTGAGTTGCTTAAAGTCCTCCAAATCCAATCTTGCTAGGTTCAATGTGTAGCTAGTGAGCTTGGGACCATTTTTTGTGAAGTGGGAATGGGGTTTTGGGGTTGATTTCATTGTGGATCTAGGGTTTCATGAAGAGGGAGAGAGAGGGAAAGAGAGTTGCAGCAGCAACAAAGGGGGAGGGAGAAGAGAGAGAATGAGAAGGGGAAAATGATGAGGGGCATGGGTCAAAAGAGGTTTGACCTAGACATTCTCTCTCATCATCATACTACTTTTTCCTTTTCTTTTCTTTTCCTTCTCACCCCAATAGTGAACCCAAAAGAACAACCATGGCAATAGAAATGTAACACAAGTGTAACAAGTGTGGAAAATGATATGTGCACATTTTTGCACAAAAATGCTAAAAATCCAATTGGCGCTTTTTAATCGCGATTAACACTAAATTAGCATATAACTAGTCTTAAAAACTTTAAATTGGCATAATTCCATAAAATACCCTATTTTAGAATCTTCCAAAATTTTCCAAAATTTTCCCCATTTATTTGTATTTAATTATACCCGAATATTAAAATATTCATTAAAATAATATTAAATTATAAAAATTTCCGAAAATAATATTTTATTATTTTGGAAACGTTACAGCGCGCATCCGAGCTTCCTTTACCTGAGTGAAGGGCGTGCTCTTGCTTGACGGGCAGAAAGCCTCCCACCATCCTTGCGGGATGTTTTTAGCATAGAAACAAAAAGAAGCGGTTTAGATCGCAGAGAAGTAAGAATCTTTATTATTAAACAAAATATAGATTCATTGATACAGTTTAAACTTTTCTGTGTTGAATGACCGGATTTGGCGGCAGTCCGTGTTGCTTGGACTTGGGTCAGCCGGCGATGACCATGATCTGTCCGATCATCAGCTCTCCGTCTTTAATTTGACCGCCTTTCCCCCTATCTGCTTGACGTTTATCTCGTAGGTACTTTTCCAAGTGACCGGAGCGGATCAGCTCCTCGATGTAATCGCGCAACTGTTTACAATCCTCGGTTAGATGTCATTGCGTTCGATGATAGGCACGATACGGGCCTCAAAGCCGTTTGCCCGTCCATCGGGTAGCTGGCGGGAGCCTGAAGAAATCTTCGCCCTTAGCTTTCTCCATCAGCTCGGTCTGGGAAATGTTTAGAGGAGTGTACTCCTGGAACCTCAAGGAATAAGGTTTCGGACGATCGTCTTTCCTTTTCTCTTCCCTATCCCTCTTCTTTCGGTCAGCTTGGTCGCTTCCGGGCATGTTGGAGTTCACATCGGACTCGAGTGGACTTCTCGCTCGGTCCATACTTTCACTTCGGCCATGGTCTTAGGTTGCACCAATGCAAAAGAGCAGAGCCATTCTTTGTGTCTAAGACCCGACCTTAGCACAGTGATGACCGTTTCGTCGCGGTGCTCGGGTACCTCCAGAAGAGCATTATAGAAGCGGGTGACATACTCTTTGAAGGATTCCCTGTCTCGGCTCTTGACAGCGAATAAGTAATCGATTGTCTTCTTCTGCCGTCAATTCCCAACGAAATGGCCGAGGAATTAGGTAGCCAGCTCGTCAAAGGTGGAGATGGAGCGCGGCGCAAGCCCCCGGAACCAGTCCCGGCCAGCCCGGATTAGCGTAGTGGGGAAAGCTCGGTATTGAGCCGCATCCGAGTTATCTTGGAAGCTCATGCCCGCCGTAAATGCATCCAAGTGGTCCTTTGGGTCAGATTTCCCATTGAAGAGGGCCACTTTGGGCGGCTTGTTCTTAGACGAGACATGCTCGGCCAGCAGCTCTTCTGTAAATGGCTTTGTAAGTGAATCGGCGGAATATCGGGCCCTTTCGCCGGGCTTTTGGCCATCTTGTCGTATGCCTTCGATTTTCTTTCGAGGGATGCGAGCTGGTGGTGGTACCCCGAGGATTCAGCACGGTCGGAGTGGTGGCTACCCCCGCTCCGGGTCGGCGCGACGGAGCGGCTTCGATTCCGCTTTATCAGATTTCTTAAATCCTCGGGCATGGCTCTTCTTAAGTAGTCCCGACGTTCTCCGCGTGCGTGGCCTCGACGGGAGTGGGGGTGTCGGTTGTGCCTGGAAGCAGGCGAACTGACCGACATCTCCTCAGGCGGTGTGAGCGCGCGACGAGTGTTCGAGCGACAACTTAGTTTCTCCTGAGATCAGGGTGTGGAGTTTTCCGGCATCCAGCAGGTCATGGAATCATTCGCCTCGCGAGGGCCGTGGTTGCCGGAGTTGGCACGCCGGTGCTCGGTGATGCTGAGGTGAGCGTGATTGAGGACCTAAGCATGGCCATCCGTCCTTCTTTGGGCGTCGTCATCCCGGGGGAGGGGGAACTGCGGTCTGGTTGGTAAGGCTCGTCGCTTGAACGCGGACGAGGGCATCCACCAGTGATATGAGCCTGTCTATCCGAGCGGATAAGGCGTTAATGACGTTAGAAGGGGAGAAGGGCCACTCCTGCCTCCGTTGTGGCGGCCCGTATTTTGATCGTTTACGGTCATCGCCTGCCATCGGGTCGAGGGCGGAAGATCAAATTTTGTTGTGGAACAAAAAAGTTCTTTCGTTCCCACAGACGGCGCCAACTGATAGAAGGTATGATCTCCTTCAGATGCTGTCTTCCGTCGATCTGTAGCGAGCGTTATTGAACGGTTGAGATTTGAGTTAAAGGTTGTCTCCCAGAATGTGTGGATATCAATGGGTTGAGTTTGAGATGGAAGCCGAGCTACCTGCAAGTAAGTCCCGGGATGGGTGGCCACCGTAGGACCCTCCGACGATCAAGTTAGAGCCGAGGAACATTGGCAGAGTAGCGGCTTATTGGAGAAAATTGCGTTACTTGAGCGTCTGAGAGAGGTTTTTTTTATAGTGGTCGTATGGAGCGAGCAGGTGTGAGATCTTCGCCGTCAGTTATACTCGTGACGTTACGCCTGCGTGAATGATGAGATATCTCCATTAATGACGGGATACGCTCATTAACGGGGGATGCGCCAGCGTGGGACGCGGGACGTGGGACGGCGGTTATCTCGCTTTGGTGAGATACGCGGAGCCGTTGCGGAAGTGCTAGAGATCTGTATTCTCGTTTGATCGGGAGAACTGGGGAGGCTTAGCTTGGCGGATGGCTTGGAGATGAGCAGGGAGGTCGAGGAAGCTCAGCTCTGCAATGCTCGGAGGCGAGAAAAAGAGGAGTGCAAGTTCGATTGCCAGATTGCTCGTGGGCAAGAAGTGGAGGCTCACACTGATCTCACCTCGATAGCCTCCAGGAGTACAGTGGGCTGTCGTGGATGATACGTCATTTGCCACGTGTTGTGATCTGAGAAATTCCCACTTATGAGTATCATCATCCGAGAAACTCAAGTCACAACTTTAACTCCCACTGTCTTCTTGTCCTCATCGTTATTGCTTCCCTTTTATTACTCCGGTCAATAATCGTTGCTTGCCTCGAAAAAGAGAGCTCTCTTTTTGAGTATTAATGCACGTGTAACACTGCCCTAGATCTCATCTCTCTCTCTCTCTCTCTACGAGCTACTGGATCTTGCCCAACTCTTATAACTTCTCTGTGATGCGCTCAAAAAATTTAGAATTTTTTAAAAAAAAGTTACATAATATTTATACTTATAATTTTGTTGAGATTGCTGATGCATGCATGCAATGGTACGTTGTTTGGGTTGAAGAGAAGGAATAGGTAAAGCCGTAATCAAGTAGAATATTATTATAAATTTATAATGATGAGTTTCGACATTAAAGAGATAAACAAGCATGAGTTGTTCCATCTTTGGAGCTAGTGGCCTGTCACCTATCTTGGCATTTCTATAATAGCTAATATGCAATGTTCTCTTTCTCTTGGTATTTCTTTGATAGCTAATACGAACTCTTACCAAGGAATATTTTCCTTGGCAATGTTTCTCTCGTTGTTTTGGCTCAATTAATTAATTTACGTTTTTTTATATCTCCGGTAATGTAATTTTTCACCCTTAAAAATATATTATTGCTAGGAGAATATTAGCAAGAGATAAAATTTACTCAGTAGTGCACACATTCTCGAGGATAAATTTTGTCCCTCGCAAATGTTTTCTTAGCTATTGTAGTATTTTTTACTAGTGAGCAGTCCATCATCGATCGTTGTCTGTCGTTTAATTTTTAATTGAAGAAGAGAGTTATCCAACATATATATCAAGCAAATGAGAAATTCAAGCGAGTTTTACGGCATGATGTCAACCTAACGCTTATTCAATGCTAAATTTCTCGTTGAAAAGGTAGTATGATAGTAGAGGGTCCTGTTAGCTGTTACATACATTCAATTCTTTAGACGGGCACTACTATTTGATACTACTAATCTTATATGGGTAGCATTAATGACCATAGATCAACAACATTATTACTATTAAATTATTAATTACAACAAAAGACACATGCTTATAATTACCCAGATCTAAACTCGATCCAATAATTAATTTCTTCCAATATATATTCTCCAATTCCTCAATCATAACTCCAATAATTAATTAACTATTGTTGATGCTCACAAATGATATTTCCTCATATTACGACACGTGGTGAATAACGTATCCCGAAAGCTACGGAGATGGAATAAATAAGATGCATTATGGGCGTTCCTCGGGACCTCGTCTCCGAGGACGCATCCGATCTTTCAGGAGACCTCCTTGAGTACTTTCCGCCTTCACCCAACAAACGACTCGTCTCCGAGCCATCTGACGGACCGAGCTTCCTCGGCCTCCCTGCTCGTCTCCGAGCCATCTGTCAGGCCGAGCATCCTCGGCTTCCCTGATCACTTGAGAGCGCGGAACTCAAGCGCCCTCGCAACGGCTCCGCGTATCTCGATAGGGTGAGATATCCACCTCCCCACGTTCCGCATCCCGCGCTAGCGCGTCCCCCATTTAGGGGCGTATTTCGCCATTAATGCGAGAACAACACAGGAACGTAACCGACAGCGATGATCTCGCGCCTGCTCGTTCCACGCGACCAATATATAAACCCCTCTCTCAGACGACTCAGGTAACTCCAACTCATTCCAATACGCCGTTATTCTGCACCTATTTCTCGGCACTAACTTGATCGTCGGAGGGTCCTAAGGTAGTCACCCACCCCGGGACTTCCTTTGCAGATAGCTCAACGTCAACACCAACCCATTGAGATTCACACGCTCGACAATTCTCTAACCAAATCTCAACCATTAAAGACCGCCACCACAGGATCGACGGAAGACAACATCTGAAGGAGATCACAGCCTCCATCAGTTGGCGCCGTCTGTGGGAACGTTTCACAAGCTTTTCCACCCCTAAAGTTGATCTTCCGCTCTCGACCCGATGGTGAGCGACAACCGCGACGATCCAAATACAAGCCGCCACAATGGAGGTGGGAGCGGCTCGTCTCCCCCTCCCAACGTCATCAAAGCCTTATGCGCTCGGATAGACAGGCTCACGTCGCTGGTGGATGTCCTCGTCCGTGTTCAAGCGGCGGGCCTTACCCATCAGACCACAGTTCCCCCTCCCCGGGATGGTGACGTCCGAAGAAGGACAGATGGCCATGCCCAGGCCCTTAATCTCACCCACGCTCATCTCAGCGTTGCCGAGCGCCGGCGTGCCGATTCCGGCCACCGTGACCCGCATGCGGCGATTGATTCCATGACCCGCTGGGCGCTGGACAGCTCCATGCCTCGATCCCAAGGAAGACTAGGCCGTCGTTCCGATACCCGCAGCGCGTTCTCCCTCCTGAGGAGGTGTCAGTCAGCTCGCCTGCTTTCAGGCATGACCGACGCCCCCACTCTTGCCGGGGCCGCGCGAACGGCGAACGTCGGGACTAATCGAGGATGGCATTGCCTGAGGATTTGAGAAATTTGATAGAGCGGAATCGAAGCCGCACCATCGCGCAGACCCGGAGTGGGGGTAGTCACCACTTCGACTGTGCAAAATTCTCGGGGTACCACAACCGACTTGAAGCCCTTGAGAAGAAAATCGAAAGCATACGACGGGATGGCCATGCGTCCGGCGAAGGGGCCAGGTACTTCACCGACTCACTAACAAAGTCTTTTACAGAAGAGCTGCTGGCCGAGCACTTCTCTTCCAGGAACAAGCCGCCAAAAGTGGCCCTCTTTGATGGGAAGCTCGACCCGAAGGACTACTTAGACGCATTTACGATGGGCATGAGCTTCCAAGATAACTCGGATGTGGCTCAATGCCAAGCTTTCCCCACCACCCTAATCAAGGCTGGCCGGGACTGGTTCCGAGGGCTAGCGCCATGCTCCATCTCGACTTTCGACGAGCTGGCTACCCAATTCCTCGGCCACTTCATCGGGAACTGACGACAGAAAAGGATGGTCGACTACTTGTTCACTGTCAAGAGTGGAGATAAGGAGTCCTTCAAAGGGTATGTCACCCTCTTCTACAATGCCCTCATGGAGGTTCCCGAGCACCGCGATGAAACAGTTATTACCGTACTAAGGTCGGGTCTTAGGCACAAAGAGTGGCTCCGTTATTTTGCATTAGCGCAACCAAAGACCATGGCCGAAGTGAAAGCCTGGACCGAGTGAGAAATCCAACTCGAGTCCGAGGTGAATTCAAACTTCCCTCGAGCCGACCAGGCAGACAGAAAGAAAAGGGACAGGGAGGAGAAAAAGAAAGTCGATCGTCCAAAACCTTACTCCCCAAGGTTTCAGGAATACATTCCTTTAAATATTTCCCAGACCAAGCTGCTGGAGGAAGTTAAGGGTGAAAGGTTCTTCAAGCTCCCGCCAATCACCCAAAGAGAGGGAAAGCGTTTCAGCGGCCCATACCGCGCCTTCCACAGGCCACAGGGTCACCCGACTGAGAACCGCAAGCAACTCCGTGACTACATCGAGGAATTGATCCACTTTGTCCACTTGGCAAAGTACCTGCGGGATAAGTGGCAACCGGATCGGGAGAAAAAGGACCTTACCCCTCCCGGGAATTAACAATCGGGTAAATCATGGTTGTTACCTTGGACCCAGCTCGGGAAATTGGGGAGAACCACCACCTCCTCCCTGTCGAGGGTGTAAGCGATATACCACGCAAGAGGTGTAGGCGAGACGAACCGATCATCTTCACCGATGACCTCCACGGCATATCGCTTTCTCATAATGACCCTCTCGTGATAACGGCCCGAGTCCACCGTTACGAGGTTCAGAAAATTTTGGTCGATTCAGGGAGCTTGGCGGATATCCAGTTCTATGACTGTTTCCAGCGTATGGGGCTAGGACCATCCGATCTTCAACCTACCTACAACGTCCTCTCTGGGTCCACCAATCATTCCGTCCCTGCCGAGGGATTGGTCACCCTCCTCCTCAATATTGGGGAAGCGGGAAATACACGAACTATACCAGTGGACTTCCTCGTCGCCAAGGTCCTTTCATCCTATAACATTCTCCTGGGACATCCTACCTTAAACGTCCTCCGGGCTCAGATCTCGACTTATCACCTTACGATCAAATTCCCTTTGGATCAAGGGGGATAGGCCGAGCCTATGGAGACTAGCAAATCGCCAAGATTTACCTCACCTCGACGACCCCACCGGAGAGCAGGACATCGATTCTGAGGACACGCATGACTTCCAAGGGTCTTTAGATACACGCGACGACCTAAGAGAGGTAAGAGGTGCCCCTGTGGAAGCAATGATGGAAGTCCCCTTCTCAGAAGGGGTCGATGGCCGGACAGTCCAGACCGGCTCTCTCTTGACAGAGGATCACCGCGAAGACCTGATCCGATTCCTCCGAGATAACTCAGACGTATTCGCTTGGGCGCCGACGGATATGCCCAGAATTGACCTTAGAGTGATCTCCTACAAGCTCGGGGTCAACCCGAAAGCAAAGTCCGTCCGACAAAAGAAGAGAAGATTTGCGTCGGCCAAGCAAAAGGCGATAGAGGACGAGGTGGATTGACTGCTAGCCGCCAACTTCATCAGAAACCTGGACTACTCAGATTGGTTGGCGAACGTGGTCATGGTCAAGAAGGCAAACGGGAAATGGTGCATGTGCGTCGATTTCACGGGTTTGAACAAAGCTTGCACCAAAGACAACTATTCACTTCCTCGAATAGACCAGCTGGTAGACAGTTCGGCCGACCACGAATTATTGAGCTTCATGGACGCTTTCTTCGGTTACAATCAGATCAGGATGAACCCGACCGACGAAAAATTTACCGCCTTCACCACTGATCGGGGGGTACACTGCTACAAAGTGATGCCCTTCGGACTCAAGAACGCCGAGGCCATATATCAGCGCTTGGTCAATAAGCTGTTCAAATCTCAGATTGGCAGAAACATGGAAGTCTACGTCAACGACATGCTCGTAAAATCCATCTCGTCAGCTGGGTATACTAAAGACCTCGGTGAAACAATCGACATCCTGCGCAAGTACAAAATGAAGCTGAATCCAGCTAATTGCATGTTCGGAGTCATTAGTGGGAAGTTCCTCGGGTTCATGGTAACCCACTGAGGAATCGAAGCAAACTTTGAAAAGATCAGCGCCATTCTCAACATGGCAACGTTCAAGAGCATTGTCGACATCATGCGACTCACGGGAAGGGTTGCTGCCCTGAGTTTCTTTATGTCCAGATTCAGGGAGAGGTGCCTCCCGTTTTTCAGGACCCTAAAGAAAATCCCTAAATTTGAATGGTCTGAGGAGTGCCAGAACGCTTTCGAACAACTCAAGACGTACCTAGCGACCCCACCGCTACTCACCCGACCTGTCGAGGGTAACGAACTATTATTATATCTGGCCATCTCCAACTAAGCTGCAGGCTCAGTGCTTGTCAGAGAATGCGAAGGCATACAGAGGCCGGTCTATTACGTGAGCCATGTTTTCAAGGACGCAGAAATGAGATACCCGGCCATAGAGAAAATAGTCCTGGCACTTGTCGTCGCCTCAAGAAAACTTCGGCACTATTTTCAAGCGCACACGATCTTCGTCCTCACCGAGCGACCTTTAGGGCCGATTCTCGCCTCCCCCGAGTCATCAGGACGTCTGGAGAAATGGAGGCGGGAACCGTCCTAATTCGATATCAAATATCGCCCCCGACAAGTCATCAAAGCACAGGTCTTGGCGGATTTTTGTTGTCGAATGCACCATCCCCATTAAAGGAGAAATGCCGACACAGGGCCCCGAACCACATCCCTCGGTCTAGGAGGAGCCCGACCCCATCCCGGATTGGGTGCTCTATGTGGAAGGATTCTCTACCAAGGAGGGGAGCGGGGCTGGCCTGATCATCTACGGCCCGGACGAAGCGGAAATGGAATACTCCTTAAAGCTCGAGTTCAGAGTGTCAAACAACGCTGCGGAATACGAGGCATTATTGGCAGGACTGTGAGTCGCCTTCGGGGTAGGATTGAAGACCATAAGAGTTCGCAGAGATTCTGCACTGGTCGTCGGCCAAGTAACCGGGCATTTCGAAGCCCGGGAACTACTCATGATAAAATACCCAGCCGAGGTAAAAAGGCTTCGGAAAAATTTCGATGAAGTACAAGTGGAGCAGATCCCCAGGAACTTGAACACCCGGACCGATGCTTTGAGCAAGCTCGCTTCTTTCTATTCGGCCGCCCGTAAAAGAAATATTCTCTTCGAAGTCTTGCCTCGGCCCAGCGTGGAAGATGGAGAGGTAACGCTCCATATCTACACAACCAAGGAAGAAGGCCAAGATTGGAGGAAGCCCCTCGTGGAGTTCTTAAAAGACGGCGTGCTCCCCGAAGACCGAGGAGAAGCTTGCCGGTTACGGGCCAAAGCATGCCATTTTGTCTGGAGCAATGGAAACCTGTACAAGAAGTCATACACTCAGCCTCTGCTCTGATGCATCGACCCTCACGAGGCTGACTACGTTCTGCGAGAAATACATGAAGGGGTCGAGGGAGCGCATCAAGGAGCCCGCACCTTAGTTCAGAATACGCCGCTCCAAGGATACTACTGGCCAAAATTACACCAGAACGCCAAGAAGCTGGTTAGAAGATGTAAGAACTGCCAACTTTTTGGCAGCATATCTTGTCTTTCCGCCACCAAACTAACACCACTCAGCTCCCCTTGGCCATTTGCATAATGGGGGATGGATATGGTCGGTCAACTCCCTACCAGCACGGGCGGACACAAATACATCCTCGTCATTGTGGACTACTTCACAAAATGGATAGAGGTCGTACCTATCAGAAAACTGGACACCGACTCTATGATAAAGTTCCTGCAAAACATCATAATTTCTCAAATCGGAATCCCGAGGTGCATAGTTACCGACCATAGGACCAACTTCAAAAACGATAAAGTCAAAAAGTTTTGCAGCGACTACCACACACTGATGAAGTTTTCCATGGTTGCACATACTCAATGCAACGGGAAGGCCAAGATAGTGATCCGAGGCATCATCCGTGGTCTCAGAGCCTATTTGGAAGGAAGGCAAGGTGGCTAGGTCGAGAACCTGCCACGGGTGCTATGGGCATTACGAACATCAAAGAAAACACCCATGGGAGAAACTCCATTCAGCCTCTGCTACGGAACCGAAGCAATGGTCCCCGCGGAAATTGGACTGCCCAGTTACAGATTAGAACATTTTTATGATGAAGCCAACACTTCGGAGCTCCAAAGCAACTTGGACATCTTATTGGAAAAATGGGATCGAGCTCAAATCAGAGCGACCGCCTACCAGCAGCAAATAGCCCGCTACTACAATGCCTGAGTTAAGCATCGGGCCTTCAAGAAAAAAGAACTGGTCTTACGAAGAAACAAGTTCATAGACCAAGAGAGACTGCATAATTTCTTCCTGAAGTGGGACGGGCCATTCCTCGTGACGGAAGCATTGCCCGGTGGAGCATATCGCCTGCAGGACACCGGGGGGTATAATTTTCCTCGTCCCTATAATGCCGAAAAGATTAAATTGTCCTCTCACGGAAAAAAATTTGTGTACCCCCGCAGGGTTCTAGTCCTTTGATTCTTTTCTCGGTTCTAGGACTTCGAAGTTTTCTATGAAAACATAAAATATATATCAAGGGGAGGAAAAGAGACGGTAAAATGCAATCAAAGGCAAGTTTATTTATTTAAGAGGTATTATAGGCTTCCCAACCTTACAAAAATTACAACAAAGGAGGGCGAGGGTTAAGGAAATATTGTCGGTGATACACCGAAGAAAGCTCCTCCAGCCGATCCCAAGCAGCTTCGACCCGCTCCCTTCGACGGTACTCGCGGACCCTAGAAGCCATGGACTCCCCGGGATCCTCCTCCGCCGAGAAAGATGCGACGACCAACCTCTGATGAAAACTCTCAAGCAGAAGGTCCACCGAGCGGTCCTACCTACTCTTCGAGATCAGACTAAGCCCATGGACCGTGTGCATTTTGTCGAACGCCTCGTCCATTAACTGTGAAGACAGCATGTTGTACAGACCCGGGGAAGTCCTCTATATCGCGTAAATCAACACCTGAAGCAGAGGAGATTGCCGGGGAAGTAAGCGTCCGCAGTGGCCCTCCAAGCGGCTTATCACAGCCTCGTACGTCTCCTCGGAACGATCAAGGTTATAAAAATATACGTCACTGCGAGAAACGATCTCTCTGATGGTGTACACGCGGCCGGTCATCTTCAGAAACACAAGTCTAGGAAGAAACCAATATGCCTTCGATTTTTATAGCCTTAACAAAAATCTTCCAACGACCGTGATTTATTCGCACAACGACGCAAATCATGGAATATCACACTTTTCCGATATGGCGCTTCCACGTGTCTGTTGGGGTTAAAAATTACACTCCGGTTGACCAAGTCAAAGTCAAAGTCAACCACAAGCCAGGTGGTCCCAAGTACAGGTCAAGTGGCCCATGCCCAAGTCGAGCCCCGCAGCCGGCCTCCCCCATGCCAAAATGAAATCATGTAATGAATAATTTTGATGTAATTTTTTGTGTATGAATATAAGAAAAATGGGCATGAAGCCAAATTTTTGTAAAACCCATGGCTCATGTGCAAAACAAATGAGCACATGAGGCATGTGATGTGCAAGATACCATTTTGTAAAGCCCAAGGGGCTATATGTAAATTTTTAAGCCTATATAAGGTAACATGATGATGAAATAAAAAAGAACTTTTTATTCTTTCAAACTGTAGGGTTTTTGTGTCTCCTTCTTCTTCCTCAAGGTTCTATACCTTCTTCCTCTTTTCAATTAAATCATGAGTTTTACTCTTCCTTTTCCAAAATTAAATAGTTTTTCACCACAAAACCCACAAAGGGAAGTTCAGATCATCCATCAGATCTCAAAAAGGGAGATTGTTAAATCTCACCCCCTTTTTCCAAGATCTGGCCAACCGAGAGAAAGAAGAAGGAGACCCATCTCCAAAAATCCCATCTTGGGAAGATCCAGGGCTCAAGAGAGAAACCCCTTTCATCAGCTCCAAAAATATCTTAGGAGTTTAACTCCTAAAAATACACAAATAATAATAATAATAATAAACCTTTCTTTTTGGGAGTACAACTCTCAGTGCAGGGGCTAAGCCTACTTGTCCTCTCTGTCAGGAGTTCAACTCCATAAGTCAAATCGGGAGCACAACTCCCAGTGTAGGGACCAAGTCCCTTTTCCTGCTGACACCCAGCGCCCGCGTGCCAAGGGCGTGAGGCGCCAGTGCACAGCGCCCGCGTGCTAGGCACGTGAGGCGCTGGCACCCACGCGTCCTTTGGACGCTATTCTTCCCTTTTTTCATATTTACACACACACTCCATAACACTGTCCCCGTTAAAATTTTTTTCTAACGGGGCGCTGCCCCACACCCCGTAAGGGGGGTGCTAGCTCCCTTGACCCCCAGCCCGCTATCCGGGTAGCGGGACCCCTGTAAAAACTCTGCGGGCCCCCCGATATATCCAAAACCCCTTCAAAACACAATACTGCACATTGAGTTCGCATGACCTGTTTGACCCGTCAATCAGAGTTTCTCTCGCTCCAAAGGCGAGGGGTAATTAACGTCAGCTTAGTTCGCGGCTGCCGAAGATTCGGATCCCAACAATCAATAAACCCCAGCCTGCCCTAGGCAAGGAAAATCTGTACTGCGCCTGACAAGCGCGCACGTATTCCCATCTCAATGGGGTGACGAAAAACACCCTACAGTGTCATCCGCGACAGTCACCATTCCCGACCTTTACGGGTCAAGGGAGGTTGAACGATGCCCCGAGAAGATACTAGAGAGTTAAGAAAGCCCTCCTTGCGAAGCCGCCGTGTAGATTCCCGCTCAGCCCATTCGCAGCAGGTAGCTTCCTGCCCAACAAACGCTGTGGATCCAAAACTCTCCTTACGGGGCCACCGAGTAGCTTCCTTCTCGGTCCATCTGCAGTGGGTATCTTCCTGCCCAACAAACACTATGGATCCAAAGTCCTCATCATGAGGCCACCGAGTAGATTTCCACTCGGCCCATCCGCAGCGGGTAATTTCCTGCCCAATAAACGCTGTGGATCCAAAGCCTTCCTCACGAGACCACCGAGTAGCTTCTTGCTCGGTCCATCCGCAGTGGGTAGCTTCCTTCCCATCAAACACTGTGGATCAAAAGCCCTCATCCCAAAGCCACCGAGTAGTTTTCTGCACGGTCCATCCACAGTGGGTAGCTTCCTGCCCAACAAACGCCGTGGATCAAAAGTCATTCTCATGAGGCCACCGAGTAGCTTTCTGCTCGGCCCATCCGCAGTGGGTAGCTTTCTGTCCAACAACGTTGTAGATCCAAAGCCCTCCTTACGAGACCGCCATGCAGCTTCTTGCTCGGCTCATCCGCAGTAAGTAGCTTCCTGCCCGACAGACGTTGTGGATCAAAAGCCCTCCCTATGAGGCGGCCAGGTAGCTTCCCGCTCGGCTCATCCACGAGGGGTAGATTCCTTCCCCATAAAGATGTGGATCTAAAGCCTTCCTCATAAGGCCACCAGGCAGCTTCCTGCTCGGCTCATCCACAAGGGGTAGATTCCTGCCCCACAAAGATGTGGATCTAAAGCTCTCCTCATGAGGCCGCCAGGCAGTTTCCTGCTCGTCCCATCCACAATGGGTAGCTTCCTTCTCAACAAACACCGTGGATAAAAAGCCTTCCTCACGAGACGGTCGGATAGCTTCCTGCTCGGCTCATCCATAAGGGGTAGATTCCTGCCCCACAAAGATGTGGATCTAAAACCCTCCTCACGAGGCCGCTGGGCAGGTTCCTGCTCTGCCCATCCACAGCGGGTAGCTTCCTGCCCAACAAACGCCGTTGATAAAAGCCCTCGCCACGAGGCGGCCGGGTAAAATTGAGTGACGCCGACCTTCCTACTCTTGGTTATCAATCGGTTCATACTCGATGTGTGATCGCCACCTCGACTCCAGGAAAAGGGAGGATACCGATCTTCCAATACTTGGCCATTGTCACGTCCCGCTTCCCAGAGTACGCTAAGATAGGCACGTGACATAGCCAACCATGCTACATGTGGATAGGAAAAATCCCTCCACAGTCACATTACGGTTGTAGAGATATCAAGAACAGGAAAGTAAACTAAACTATCTAGTACATGTCCATGAGCCAGAATAAATGAGTCAAGAAATGATAATATGCGGAAGCAAAAGATCCAATAAATAAAACACATGGAAAGTAAAACTGCATACCAACAGGATCCTCACCACTCGGTCTAACAGCGGCAATACTCCTGATCAATCTGCAATAAAGGTATAGCATCTGAGCCATGCAAAACCCAGACGTCAGCTCGTCATAACATCAAGTAATAATATATAAATAGGGTAGCAAGACATGCAAGTATAATCATAAATGGTAAAGCAGGTGTAATAGCAATATAAATCAGGGCAGTGAAAGGTAGTGTGCAGTGAGTAATCTAAACTGGTCTGTTGGGTTAACTACTCTCAAGTCTTTGAAATCAATTTGATGAATCATCGATGTAACTCAATAGTATCCCGTGCGTGCCTGGGATCACGGTCTATGACTCTCGGGCTGAACCCGAGATGTACCGCAAGGCAGTAAAGGATGGTAGGTAATGACGAATGATGTCTGTATGATCACTCCGGGGATGACCTAACCCGTAAGACTGATCAGAACAGGTATAGAACTGTCGAGTTACAAGTCAGGTTTCATCATTGATTTCCCCATACCCCCAAGTCATATGTATTCAAGTCGGGTATTAAGTAATCTAGAGCTAATGCCAACACAGGATCAGGCAGGTACAGGTTTGTCTAGATAGACAACAGGAACTGTCCGTAAGGACAACATGTCAGGTTTGTTGGCATTAGTCACAGGATCAGGTAACAGGTAAAGCTATGGTACATCAGGTCAAATCAGGTAGTATATAGATATCATGTCATGTCAAGAGTTGCACGGTACCATGTCGTGTCAAGTAGTAGGTGTAACAAGTCATGTCATGGGTGCACACAATGTCATGTGGGTGCTCACAATCAAACTAGCATAAGCAGGGGTATATATAACAAGTATGGGTACTAATGAAACAAATAAAATGAAACATGGTGATGATATATGCAAGGGTACAGATTAAAGCATGGGGATGCACAGTTATAGATTAGAGTCAGTGTTATGGCTCCGACATTAAGTATCATACACTTAAACAAATATGGACTGTTAAAATCTCGTTATTATGGGTTAAAAGATCTAGGGATGCAAATGTATCTAAAACAGGTTAAAGATGCACACGGTGTCCAATAGGGTAAAACTATAAAAGGGTACCATAGACTATGTAAATAGTTATTATGTGATTTAAAATACAGATGTGGTTACTAGGTATAGTAAACTAAAATGCAACGGGTATGTTTCAAGTTCTGAATCTAAAAGATATAAACGGGACATCGAACTGTTAACTTGGAACACGTGACTTTAGATTCGATCTATAGGCTTAATATGAAATTAAACAAATAAGTATAAAAATATTATGAATAGCATGTAGCAAGTTTCATTTGCCTAGATGGATCGCGATACGGGTATACGGAACGTCACACGTCGGTGGGACAAGTCGTGACACGCGCACGGTACACGGAACGAATCCAAACAACGCACAAAATGATCACACGGGTCAGGTACGCTCGCTGGGTCGTCGGGATCGTCGTCGGCACAGTCAGATTCCGGTGTTGTAACCTCCCGCTCAGAAATTCTGATAGATCCATCCCGCATCTCCTTATCATGGTACCAATTATCCTTTTCATTTACACATGGGGACTCTCTCTTGCCAGTGGCCTTCTCTTTCCCGCTGTGTTCATTATCCCTCTGAGCATCTTCCTTAAGTTCACTGCTAGCCTCGCCTAACTGCATATGATGCCACCGGTCATTTCTGTCCTTGTCTCTTTCCCCAAAATCTCTGTGCTTTCCCCTCTTCCTTTTCTTGTCCTCTCTGAATTTCTCTTCACCTTTTACATTAATCTTATTCTCCCCTACAGCCTCATGTGCTTCTGATGAATCATGCTCAAGTTGTGACACCTTCCCATCCTTAGGCAACGGATAGAACACGACAAGCATGGAGATGTGAACACGACCCAAGCAAGATCTTGGCTTGGATCTCAGCACTGGTGAGGTCTCGGCCAAGGAAAGGGACAATGGTGATGCGACAACTTGGATCAACGGCGATGAGAGGTGAACCGGCAACAGCTGCAGTGGTTTGAAGGGTACAGATTCTGGAGTTTGAAGGAGGCGATGACAGAAACGCTCCGACTGCGGCCTCGAAGACGATGGCGACGAGGTCGGGTGCTGGGCTTGGGTTGCTGCGGCAACGGTGAGTCTCGGTGGGTGCAGGCGATGGTGATGACGATCGGTGTCTCAGGTTTAGAGGAGAAAGGAGGAAGAAAAATTTTTTGAGAAGAGAAGATATGGGTCTGGTATAGGATTTTTGAAATAAAACGTATATAAAAATACAAAAAGAGAGCGAGAGAGAGAAGAGAGAGTCGGGAGAGAGAGAGAAACAGAGAGAGAGCGCGTCAGGAGAGAGAGAGAGAGAGAAACGGAGAGAGAGAGAGGCTGTGAGATTAGATTTTTAAGTTAAAAATATATTTTTTTAGTTAAGAAACTTTAGAAGTAAATAAAGATTATAATATTATAATATTAGTCCGTTCTGAGATTTTGGCAGATATAAATTTACTCCAAAACATGCCCGGGTCGGGTCTAAAAATTTAGATTTAAAATATGAAAAATATATGCGACTTCCAAATTTCAAAATGAATGCTCATTCAAAGAAAATGCATACCCCCAAGAACGGATGCACGTACGTGCACGTAGCCATCCAAACACGTCCGTTTCACTGAACGAGACAAGAACAAGATGCGCGGACGCTACTACGGGGTTAGGGGTATCATGCAGGCTATGAAATACAATTTTAAATTATTTTCTGTGACCTAGAATGTTATATGATAAAAGATGCGATACCAGGTAAAATGTCAGCATGTACTAATCATGAAACGCATGTGTCCATACAACAAGTCAAGGTAATCTATACATAAGAATTAAACAGGTTCAAGTAAGCGGGTCGGATCGAATACAAAGTAAAATGTAAAATACCATTCGCACTCAAACACGCTAAATCAAGAAAAATACCATGGATAAGTAAATACGGAAACTGGAATTGGTATAAATGAACTCGGGTGTTACAGCTATTAATCGATTCATGCTCGATGCACGATTGCCACCTCGATTCCGAGGAAAGAGAGGATACCGACCTTCCTACACTTGGCTATCGCGCCTACAAATAATTTCAGAAAGGGTAGACACCGGCCTTACACTAGCAAGATAAAGAAACTTACGAGCTAAAAATACTTGCAGAATAAATATTCAAATAATGAAAAGTATACGAGCTAAAGTACTTGCAGATTGATCAGATATCTGAGTGAAGAAAAAGTACACTTTATTCATGATCAAAATTATGTACAAAGGTATTGTGGGCTCCTCAGCCTTACAAAAATGCCCGGAGGCTTACAAAAATCCTAAAAAGAAAAAAAAAGGGAGAGAAGGGGGGATATCTCAGGACGCCCGCTCGGCCGGGATCGCTCCCTGCTTGACGCCATCGCCGGGGACCAAAACAGCAATCTCAGGCTCGGCGTTTCCATCAAAAGCCTCGCCTCCTGCAGCTGGCTCGGCACCTCCCCCCTGCGGTGCTTCCTCGGCGAGAGGGAACCTAGCGTGGAGATCGCCGTCCGCGAACTCCGGTATTGATTTCTTTACGGCGCCGAGGGATTTGTGCCACCCGATGGCCGCAGATTCGGCGAGATCAAGATAAAATTGATCGGCTGCCTTATATTCTTCCACGGCCTTCGCCGCCCGGCTCTTAGCAAGCTTCGCCTCCCGGCTCTCAGCTAGCTGCACCGCCTCTAAAGCCGCCCGAGGATCCTTCTTGAAGGCGTCCTTCGAACTTTTCATGGAGTTGTAAAGGCCGTTCGTCTCCTCCATCTTGGCTTGAATAGACCGGTTAGATTCGGTGAGAAGACGGTAGGACTCCTTCAGTTTGGAGTTCGTGAGCTCCTCGGCGACCAATCTCGAGTTAAGAATGGCTGCTTTTTTCTCCGCCTGCTGCAATTGGAGGCGAAGTTCCTCCTCTCGCGAGGAGGATTCATCCGCCTTCTTCATGGCCGGGGCTACCTCCTCGGACTCCATGAAAACGAGGAGAGCGCAGTGATGAAGGACCTGGGGAAGACAGCAAACATGTTAGAAAATTGAAACCAAGAAAATAGAACTTGAGGAATTTTAAGGAAATGTTAGATACTGACCTGAACGGCCTCCTGCGCTATTGTGGCCACCTGGGCCTTCATGGTTCCCCGGGGAATCTTCGTCCCGGCTGCCGCCTCCATGTCCGCCAGCAAGCTGTCGGTCACGGATAACTCCGAGGGCACCTCAATGCAGAAATCACCCTCCTGCACTGGAATCTCGGTAGGGGGTGGCCAAGAGACCACCCGCTTCAGTCTCTTGAGGAGGACCTCGGTGGGATCCTCCTCCTCCTCCCTCGTCCGGGGCGCCGTGTCCCGCACGTGCTTCTGACCCTCCACGGCGCTCTTCCCGGACTGTGTAGGGTTCCTAGGCACACTCAAGAGGTTCCACAAGGCATCAACCATGCCAAATTCAAATTTTCCGGTGCCGAGAAACCCTAAACTAGATTGATTACTAGAGGTAAGGCGAAAGAACATGCAAGTTAACAACTTAACTACAAGTGAAAGTGACTACAACCTTTGTAGATCCGGTCCTCCACTTCTTTAGCTCCGTGATGACGTCCCTCCGCTGCGATCAGCCGGATCCCGGACTCTAGCGTTGGTTTCGTCGGAGAAATGAGCGGGCTAGGTCATTGACTTCGATGCCGAAGATGATCTACGTCGAGGCAACTCTAACTCAAGCTCCATCTTCACTTGGTCATGAAACTTGTGAAGATAACACACTCTACTACATGGCAAGTGGTAGAGGATGAAGAAATAGGAAGTGGGTTCACTTTGGATTTAGATTTCTCACTTGATTTCAACACTTGGAATTTTCTAGCAAGGTTTTCTTTTCTTCATGAAGAAGAAGAAGAAAAGAATGGAAAAATAATTATATGAAAAGAATAATCAAGTGAAGTTATCATCTTGCAACCATGGGTGAGATTAACCTTTGTAGAGACTAAACTCAAGTTTAAGTTAAAGGTTAGGTTAAGAAAAATCTTATGTAAAACAAAATGGTGGATTTTGTCAAAGATACTTGAAAGCTTCATGAAGCTTCAAGCAAAGACAAAGTAAGCCACCATTTTATTTTACATAAATCAAATAAATTAAATAAAAAACTAAACCTTTAACCTAAACATGGTATAATCCATACACACACCCAAGTTTGCATGTATCATCAAACATGATACAAACTAGTGCAGAAAAATATATCACATATACAACTTGTGCACATCAAGTGAGAAAATCAATCTTAAGTGAACAAATACTAGTTAATGTAAAGTAATATATCAAATATATAATTATACATTAAATCATTAAATCAACACTTGATTTAATGATCCGGTCATACTGCATATAACCGACTAATATCAAGTGTATCAATATATCGAATCAACACTTAATTCGGTATCCCGGCTATATCATATATAACTGACTGATGATACAAATCGCGAGAATAGAATACAGTATCACATACTGGTATTATTCTCGGTCCCGCACGTATCTCATATGCGCTCCTATTTCGTTTCGCTTGAGCCAGGAAACCTCTGTGTAGGACTCTAAAGACTCATCAATACGCCGGTAGTAGGTGATGATCATATCAAACACTCACAAGCCGCAAGCGGTCTGCTAAACGTAACGGCCATCTGGGTATTGAGCGATCAGAAGATCAACGAGCAAGCCCGCTCACACTCCTGTGAATCCAACCAGTAACACTTACCGTACAGTTCGGTCTGTTCGTCTGATATGTCGCATATCTCGCCTAGGGGTGGTAAACGTCAGACCCCAATAACTCGATAAGTCGTGTCGATATGAGGCTCATAACGGGTCGAGAAACTACTGATAACACTTACCAGCAAATTCCTAAAGCAGCCTTGGCCAAGGAATTCCTGTTATAGCCAATCGAGCACAGCGCAACATCAACTCCCTATACCGGGAGAGACGAAACCCCTCCTATCGCTCATTGCCTCCATGTGATTCGGGACTGTACCCAAAAGCCACCTTTTTGCATGCCCTCTTGGACGTGGTATGATGGAAATCAAAGCACAGTGGGAATCACACAAGACTCTATGACGATCTCGGGTCTACAGACTAACCTGTACCAGTGTCACTAGAGAACTGCCATCTGATGTAAGGTATAATACCATCTGGGAGTTCTCGGCGAGTCCGTCCAGTGTACCCAGTCTCCACTGAGCACCCGTATATCATCTCTGATGTCAAACACCAATGGATATGAGATCATCCATCGCCCATCTATATGGGTCGAGAAGCCACACGCTAGTCTACTCTGGTATATCGATGCCCCGTCTCGATACACCCACGACTAGGGACCTTGAAGGATGTACTTATGGACTACCATGTCCCCACTAGTATGATCTGCATCATAGTCCAGGTAGTCAAGTACACATCCTAAGGGCTTTACCAACATGTAACAGAGAGACAATCAGTGTGCACGTTAAGATAAAGAGTAACCAGATAGCATACTATCATATCGAGCAAGAAAGTCATCCCTATATATATCCAAGCATCCACTACAATATACATCCTATGTATAGTAATGGCCTCTAGGACATACATATAACTAACAGACTGGAGGCGCCGTGGAAGGTTTTGCTGGAGGTGTTTTCCTCGGGGCCAAGCTCGGACCGGGGCGGGACGAGCTTGCACTCCCGACCTTCTTTCCTTGGGCCTTGGAGGCTATGGCGGCTAGGATTTTTGATCGGTCCATGGGCTCTGCAAAAAAGAACAAACAAACAAAAAGGGATTAGCAATACTGAAATGGAAAAGGAAATTTAGTAAAGTCTAAACAGATCGTCGAAAATCCTAACTTACCAAGGAAATGCGCAGGACTGAGCCCAGCTCAGCTCAGTACCTACTCGGAAAGCAGGACGTTGGCCTGCTGGATCGGTTCCCACTGGGACACCACCCTCGCCTCGGGGGAGGTCGACTGCTTTGACCTCGGGCAGTCGGCCCTGTGCCACTGTGTGGGCATAGGCCAATTCTCGCCCTCAGAAGGCCCGAAGAATACATACTTCTCATTCCATTCATGAATGTATGAAGAGACGACCTCTACCCTCAAGCCGGCCGCCCAACTCCTACATTTTTTAAACGAAAAATACACCCAGCTCGGCTCTTCCTTGCTTGTGTCGGGGTGATTTTTATAACAATGAAAATACACAAGGAGGGTCAAACTGAAAGGGACCTGATCAAGTTTTAACCGGACCAGAAACCCAAGGAGAATTCTCCACGAGTTCGGCGCTAGCTGGCTTGGGGCTAGACGGAAGCAATGAAGCACCTCACAAACCGCGAGTGGGAAAGGCAGACGCATTCCTGCCCGGAATGCTTCCAGATATAGAGCAATCTTCTTGCCCTGCACCTGGTCTGCCCGCTCCCCCCTCTTGTTAAACGGAGTGAATAGCTAGAGGGGATATGGAATCGAGTCCGAATGTCGGAAAGCTCGTCCAGACTCTTCAAGACGGAAGGTGCATCGCGGATGTTCCTGATGCGCACCTTGGGAGCCTTGGTCGCCGCCCGACGGCGAGTGACAAGGGCGGCCCTAACTCTAGGGGGCGAACCCGACACAGAAGACGAAGAAGAAGAACCCTCTTGGCTATCTGAAGCCGAAGAGGAGGAAGACCCACTGGACTCGACCCCGGCAACTAGAGCCTCATCGTCCGACTCTACCGTTACAACATCTACAGATTCTTCGGAGGAAGACATCTAAACTGATTCAAAGAAAGGGACTCACCGAGAAAAGATCAACAGAAGATCCGATCTAAACGGAGGCACGCTGGGCAATCTTTAACAACGAAGGGAATTGAAGCGAAGTGTTGGCCCTAGGATGGTTCCCTCCTATTTATACACCCAAAGAGAATATCCTATGGCCTAGATCGATTCCCGTCAAACGAAATATCGCGCCTAGTGGCAGTCAAAGCTCCACGTGGCAGTCGACCGTTAGGGACATTTTTTCGATCGCAGGAGTCAGAGACAACCTGTCTCGCTCTCCAACCGACGTCCGACACGTGGCCTGTACCCCAACGGATGAATCAACTGAAACGACGCCCCCTCTTTAAAGCGCAATCATTTCACTCATCCGCTGACTCCATTGAGGATACGCGCGAAAATTCAGACGCACGATGAGACGACACGTGACCCCAAAGATCGAAACGACACAACCGTCTAACGCCATGTCGTTCCCGGGCAATCCACATTATGATTCTCGGTACCAAATTGAGCAGAGGAAAAATCAAACATGCCACTCTTGACCCGACCTATGAATAGGTCGGAATGAAAGTGGGGGCTAATGATGATGCTCACAAGTGGTATTTCCTCAGATTACGACACGTGACGGATGACGTGTCCCGAAAGATACGGAGGTGGAATAAATGAGATGCATTAGAGGCGTTTCTCGGGACCTCGTCTCCGAGGACACATATGACCTTTCAAGAGACCTCCCTGAGTACTTTCCGCCTTCACCCAGCAAACATCCAACAGTTCGTCTCCGAGCCATCTGACGGACCGAGCTTCCTCGGCCTCGCTGCTCGTCTCCGAGCCATCTGTCAGGCCGAGCTTTCTCGGCCTCCCTGCTCGTTTCCGAGCAATCTGACAGGCCGAGCTTACTCGGCTTCCCTGATTACCCGAGAGCGCGGAACTCAAGCGCCCCCGCAACGGCTCCGCGTATCTCGCCTAGGAAAGATATCCGTCTCCCTACATTCCGCATCCCACGCTAGCGCATCCCCCATTAATGGGCGTATCCCGCTATTAATGCGAGGATAATGCAGGTGCGTAACTGACGGCGATGATATTGCGTTTGCTCACTCCACGCGATCACTATATAAATCCCTCTCTTAGATGACTCAGGTAACTCCAACTCATTCCAATACGCCGTTACTCTACATCTATTTTTCGGCACTAACTTGATCGTCGGAGGGTCCTACGGTGGTCACCCATCCCGGGACTTCCTTTGCAGATAACTCGGCGTCAACACCACCTCATTGAGATCCACACGCTCGACAATTCCCAAACCAATTCTCATCCGTTAAAGATCGCCATCACAGAATCGACGGAAAACAACATCTGAAGGAGATCACAGCCTCCATCAATTACTAATTAGGAAGGTTTATCAGCCATGATCACCGATTAGCACTGGTAATCAACTTGTCATACATCATTTATACAACCCAGCTTCTGCAACCCTAGTAATTAATTAAACACCAACATAAATTAACCCTAAAGCAGCTGAAAAAAAGAAGAAATCAAAGAGGGAAATTAAAAAAAAAAACTTACAACTAAAAATTAACAATAATGTTTAAAAATCCTCCTCCTAGCTTGTACGTGCATCATCATCGTCCATCATCATCATCATCGATCAGTAGTTACTTCCGGGCCTCCCGCCCCATCCGTACCCTTCGGGCGGCATATGCACCACCCCATTCATCAAATTCGGCGGCAGGAATCCTCCATCCCCTCCCAGCATCGCAGCAGCACCACTGCCACTCCTTTCTTCTTCTTCTTCTTCTTGATTCACATTCACATTAATGCCCCCGCCGTCGTCCTCCTCGAGAGGCAGCCTCTCATACGCCGCGTTCCCGAAGCTCGCCGCCATCACCACCACGGGCCCCGAAGCAGACAGCGGCCCCACCACGCTCCCTCCCACCACCTGCCCCTGCCCTCCCGCCAGGTACACCGTCAGCCCCGTAGCCGCCGGCGGGGCCGGCGGGGGAAGGAAGCTCCCCGAGAGCGACAGAATCTCGAAGCGTCCGTGGAGGGTGACGACGGCGCCGTCGGAGGAGGGCTGGCGGAGGGTGACGTTGGAGACGGCCCCGGTCCCGCTCAGCACGCAGACGCCCCGCTGGCGCCGGCGTGCGAAGGTGGAGATGGAGTCGGCGATGTCGTGGCCGGACGAGATCTCCATGACGTGGGACCGGAGGGCGTTGGCGCTGTCGCGGGTGATGATGATGGGGGGCTTCGGCTTGTTCTTCGACCCCGCGGGGCGCCCTCGGGCCCGGCGGTTGATCTCAGCTAATTCTTTGCTCTCGGTGTTGGCGTCAGTGATGGTGATTTCATCCTGATGCTCGCGCTTCTTGGCGTTGATGATTGTGATGTTTTGGTCGTGTTCGGATTTGGGTTGGGGGAGGTTGTGGTGGTGGTGGTGGTGGAATTGCTCGTGGAAGCTGTGGGTGTGGAATGGAGGAGGGAGGACGTGGTGGTGTTGTTGGCTTATAGGATCCATTTTCTTTCTTTCTTTCTTTCTTTCTTTCTTTTTCCCTTCTTTTTTTTGGGATGAATTCACATGCACAAATACTATGAAAATGGAGGTGAGAAGAGTAAATGAAGGAAAGTATGATCAATATCAAGCTAGGTCACACTAATCACTGCACCAAAAAGGAGAAAGGTTTTTTCCCCCTTCATTTCTCATCTCTTACCAAATTATGATCTAGTAAGCCAAGCAGAGCTTGTTAGGATCATTCATGTGGTTGGGGATTTAGGAGGGAGAAGTGTAGGGGGAAGAGAGAGTGAGAGAGAGAGAGAGAGAGAGAGAGAGAGGAATGAGTTTTAGAGGAGGAGGGGTTAAGGTTAGGGTTTGGGTTAGGTCAAAGGGGAGAGATGAAGTAGTCGTAGGAGTGGTACATGACTCTTGCAAGTTGATGGATAGGATGAGGGAAAGGGGTTTGGTTGGGAAATAAATAATAAGACAGCCTGCGGATGGGCGGTTTATGGGTCCACCCTCTCTCTCTCTCTCTCTCTCTCTCTCTCTCTCTCTTCTCTCTAACCTCTCCTTGCCCCCTCTACCTTTTGTTCCCTTCACACATAACCCCAACTTCTTCTTCTTCTTCTCCTTCTTCTCTTATCAAAGATGATCACTGGCTAGCAAGTAAGAGCTCTTTTTTTCTCAAACCTTTCTTCTCCTCTTTCTATAAAGCACCAGCTTTTCCCTTCTCCATATTTTGAGCACTCGATCATCAAACCTCCTTTTTTCTGGACTTGTAATTATCTGGGCCATGCTCAGCTCATTTTTGATCATGTCTTTGCCCAGCAACTTATCCAAAACCCCCCCTCCGTTTTTGTTGTTACTACGGCATTGCCCTTGTGGATTGGATCCCCCATTTAAAATAATATAAAATATAAAAGCAGATCGTCCACCGTCTATACCGTGTGTTGATCATTGCGATATACTATTACACAAACTGTATATATAGTATATCAAGGACGAACAAACTTGCATCCTATGCTATCAAAAGACCTTCATTAAACTGGATTGTTTGCTTCCATGTTAAGAACCATTTATAAAATGGAAATTTGTGTTGTTGGGTTATAAAATAATTCTACAAGTATATCAACTATTACACTAAATTTGTATTAGATTATTGATGAACAACCAGATCTTATTTATAATTAAAAATGTGAATTCTACTTGTTGTTGCCAGATATATACGAAATCCACATCAATTAACATCGATTTCAGCAATAAAAGCATTCCAGTTGCATATACATGAATATGAGAAAAGTTGGACGTACCGACGATCATGGTCAGAAAAGAAAATCTCTACAAATAGACAATATATACACAAGAAAGCAACCAAAAGTAATTGTATGCTCTTATTCTTCTTTTTATGAGGATAGGTCTAGCCAAGATATTAAGCTCTAATCTTTCTTAACCCATAGCAGCCTATATATATCTACCTTATATATTTTCAACTGTTGCATATATCCTCATGTTATTGTTAGTTTTCAATTTATTATATTTATTCAGAGGCTAATTGAGTTTCTTTGTTAAAGATCTACAAATATTTCCATATAGTCAAATAATATATAGACTCAAATCAATTTCGTCAACATATAAAGTAATATTAAAATTAAGTATGTGTTTTTTTAAGCTCATTTGATCATAATCCTTTTACAATTAAATCCTTAAGAAATGAATAAAAACAAAAGCTCACAAGAACCTATAACTAGAGTCGATCTCTGAACCATTTTAATTCATGTTGTGTGCTGGCTTCGATTGATCTATAAAGTTTAGTTTAATTTGTGAAGTCTCCTTGGGATTTGATATTTTAATCTTCCATTGTCCATTATATGCTCCCACTGGTACAAAGAAGGAATGCCCTAGGACTGTCAATTCCGTAGGGGTAATTTTATTTAGCCCCTACGGTTTAAACCATAGAGATAGTGATATGTAAAAAATTAAGAAAATACAAAATTCGTAAATGCCCCTACGGTGCCGCAAGTGAAACCCTTACGGTGGACACCGTAGGAGCAAAACTACCATATTAAAAAATAAATAAAAGAACAAGAAAGCTTTTCTCCCATGCCTACTATTCATTTCCCTCCAAAAAACCTTATCTCCTTCCTCGTGCGGCCCCTCTCAACCAAAAAAATTTCGCCTTAGCCGCCGCCGTCGAGATCGCAGTCGCTACCGCTTGAGCACCTCATCGACGTTGAGATCGTCGTTGCCGTCAAGCTCCTCTTTTTCCTCCTTCTTAATCGACGTCTCGCGCCTTCCTCAATCGCCGCTGTCACACCCCGCTTCTCAGTGTATGGAGAAGGAGACGTGACGGGCACACAACGTATTTACTCAGAAATAAACACGTTAAGTGTAAATAAGCAATATAAATAAATGCACAAGAATGAAAAGAGATATAATATAAACAACAGCTTTTATTAACATTCATTCTTTACATACAACTGAAAACAAAAGTACAATGATATAAAGCAATGCCTAAACAATAGCATACAAAATGAAATAAGTACAAGGAAAGCTAGAAGTCTGGCTGTTCTGAGAACTGGTCAAAGTCGTCCTGGCTGGGCTTTGCCTCCTCAGGATCCGGTCCTCCTGACGAACATTCCAAAGAAGAAAAAGACATGAATGTCTTCAACGAACTAGCACTCGGTAAGTCCTAAAAGTAAGAATGGAATAGAACAAGTAAAGAGAAAGAACTGGTAATTTATACAGGTATATGTTTATTATGCTATCGTAGTTGTTTGTACCTTAGTACAGAAGATATCAGTGTATACGAGAAGAGTCCAACTATCCCGTGGACTATGCTAACAGGTAAGTACAAGACCCCGTCAAAACTTACGGGACAACGACACGAGAGTTCAGGTAGGTGTGTTTTAGTGTCTATCATCGTGCCACTTTTAATACATTCCGTACCAATCTACCCCGTTAAAACCCCATAATGTATTGTATTGAATTATAGTTATCAGACTTACCGAGACCATGGATACAAGTTGTTCATGTAATCAGATTCAGGATGTAAACAAGTATGCATGTAATCAAGTCAAGTTATAGTCATGGTTCGGTCAAGTCAAGTCATGTTTGCATGTTGATCTTATTTTGGTATTCAGGTTTAAGTTTAAGTATACAAGTTAGGGCTTGGATTCATATTTTATATGTTTCATGATATTTTGGAGTGAAACTTGTTCTAAACATTAGTTATATGATAATAAACATTGTGTAAAAATATGCATGAAGAAAATGTAAGAAAGAGTGTAATTTTAGATGTTTAAAAAGTATATGTCGGTGTTAACTCCACTTCCAACATATTTTATGAAAAAGAATTTTTAGAGGATAAAGGGAAGGATTAGAAGGGACTTACAAGTTAGAAGGGTGAATAGGAGGTAAATAAAGATGGGGTAGTTGCCGTGATGTCGCGGGGTCGCCGGAATTTCCCCGATTTCTCGCCGGAAGTTGGTCTTTGGCCAACTCCACTTGTACTCTTCTTGTACTTAAGAAAATGTGATAGTTTTTGCTAGAATTTTCAGAATGAGGAAGGGCTACGGTATGCGGTTGTATTTATAGTGTGAAATTAGGGTTTTGGAATTGAAAAAATGAATTAAAATGCATTTAAATTTGATTTAAAGATGAAATTGAAGCATATGTTTAATTTCAGAGAAATCAAACAGTGCAGGAGTAATGGGGGTAGGCCAAGGGTCATATGGGAAAAGCACGGGGACTTTTTTCCCATGGGGGCCCGTCGCCGCCGGTCATAGGGAGGATCTCACCGGTCCAAAGTCAGGGGGAGGCCGTTGGATTCTCACCACGTGTCCAAGTCTGTGTTCATAATATTATGCACATGTTTGTTTTTCCTGACTTTTCATTTCTATGTGCATTGCACGTGTAAAATTTTGGGCTTCCAAAAAGTTTAAAAGAAAAATCAGGAAAAATATAATGTAGCTGATGTGGTTCGAACACAGGGGCAACATCACAGTTGTGCAAGACTTTACCAATGAGCTACAAATTGTTTCTTGCTGTTCTTAACAAAAATTTAACTTATAAATTGTACTCAGGCTTATAAACTCTTTTCTGTACATTGAACTGAAATTTTCTGTACAATAAATTCAGAGTCGTTACATTCTACCCTCCTTATAAAAATTCCGTCCTCGAAATTTACAATTACATAAGGACTAATTTACAAATAAGTGAGGATATCTTGCACGCATATCGTTTTCTCGTTCCCACATTGATTCTCCTGGCGAATCTTTTCTCCATATCATTCGGACCAAGTTTACTTTTTGTTCCTCAGTAACTTTACGTTTCAGTCCTGGATCTCAACGGGTTGTTGCTCACAAGATAGATCTGTCTGTACAGTAAGCTCGAAGTGATCAAGGATGTGGCTGGGGTCGCTCACATACTGGGATATGTGGAACACGTTGTGCACTCCTTCCAATGAGGGTGGTAGTGCCAAACGATATGCCACTTCTCCGACTCGTTCGAGTATGTCGAACAGTCCTATATATCTCGGACCGAGTTTACCCCTTATGCTAAAGAGGATTACTTCTCGGTTTGGAGAGATCTTTAAGAAAACATGATCTCCAGGTTGGAACTATAGGTGTCGGCGCTTTGCATCAACCCAATACTTTTGTCGGTCTTGGGCAATGCACATTCTTTCCCTGATCGTGCGAACTACGTTTACAGTTGCCACGATCATCTCTGGTCGTAGAAGTTCCTGATCTCCGATGTCGTCTCAACTTAATAGTGATCGACACATCCTTCCATAGAGTGCTACAAACGGTGCTATTTCAATACTTGCCTGATAGCTGTTGTTGTATGAAAACTCCACAAGATGTAGGTGGTCTTCCCACGAACATCCGAAGTCTAACATACAAGCTCTTAACATATCTTCTATAATCTGAATTGTTCGCTCAGACTGTTCATCTGTTTGTGGATGATAAGCCGTGTTGAAGTTCAGACTCGTTCCCAGGCTAGCTTACAGATTCTGCCAAAACTGTGATCGAAATCTGGTATCTCGATCGGAGACGATGCAAACCGGTACTCCATGTAATCTCACAATCTCCCGCATGAGTTCATGGGTATAAAAAATAGTACATATTGAGGTTAAATCTTACTTTAGATTCATGCTTACCTCCATGTATTTCTTTGCTAACGTTTCGGTAGATTGGCCAACTCGAAATGAGATGAAATGTGCTGACTTGGTGAGTCGATCTACAATGATCCATACTGCATCGTTACCCTTCGTGCTGCGAGGAAGGGCAGTCATGAAGTCCATGGTAATGTGCTGCCATTTCCATTCTAGGATTGGTAACGGTTGAAGCAGTCCAGCAGTCTTGTGATGTTCAGCCTTTACTTGCTGACACACCAAACACTTGGTTACGCTTTTGGCTACTTCACGCTTCATTCTATGCCACCAGTAGCGTTGTCATAGATCTTTGTACATCTTTGTACCACCAGGGTGTACTGAGTACAAAGAGCTGTGGGCTTCTTTCATCAACTCTTCTCGAACAGAACCTTGTGGTACACACAATCTACTTTCATATATCAAAGATCTGTTTTCGTGGATGATGAAGTCTGTTCGAAATCCACTTTCTATCTGTTCTCGGATCTTTTGCAGCTTGGCATCACTTACTTGAGCTGCCTTGATCTGATTGACAATAGTAGACTGAATTTGTAAGTTCATCAAATACGAAGCGTTACCCGGCATAACCATTTCTATCGCCAATCCGTGTAATTCCTGCTGTAGCTTCCACTGTGTGGTGAGATTCATTAATACTGACTGGCGACTAAGTGCATCGGGAACTACATTTACCTTCCTTGGATGATACTGTAGATTAATGTCGAAATCCGCCATGAGTTCTAGCCCTTTTCTCTGCTGCATGTTCAGTTTCTTCTGAGTAAATACATATTTCAGACTCTTGTGGTCAGTGTATATATCCACTCGTTCTCCCAGAAGATAGTGGCTCAAATCTTAAGTGCAAAAATAATGGCTGCCAACTCAAGATCATGTGTTGGATAGTTGTGCTCATGAACTTTCAGCCGTCTTGATGCAAAATCTACAACTTTTCCATGCTGGTGTAGAACAAATCCTAATCCCTTACCGGACGCATCGCAATGTACAACGAAATCTCAAGATTGATCCGGTATTACGAGAATAGGAGCAGAAGTTAACCTCGACTTGACTTCTACAAAAACTTGTTCACATGCTTCTGACCACACGATTTTTTCATCTTTATGTGTGAGCTTGGTCAGGGATGCTGCAATCTTCGAAAAGCCTTCAATGAATCTGCGGTAGTATCTTGTTAAACCCAAGAAACTTCGAATATCCTTCACTGTCTTTGGTGTCGGCCATTTGCTGACAGCTGATACTTTAGCTGGATCTACTGAAATTCCTTCGCCCGAAACAATGTGTCCGAGAAATCCACACTTGCTGTACTTGGCGCAGAGTTGATTTTGTCGCAATGTCTCCAGGACAATTCTTAAGTGCTCGGCGTGTTCTTTCCGGTCCTTTGAATATACCAGGATGTCGTCAATGAAAATAATAACAAACCTGTCCAGGTACTCTCGGAAAACTTGGTTCATCATATTCATAAATATAGCAGGTTCATTGGTCACTCCAAATGGCATTACAAGAAACTCATAATGACTATAGCGAGTCCTGAATGCTGCCTTCGGAATATCAGACTCTTTGACCTTTACCTGATGATAACCTGAACGAAGGTCTAACTTTGAGAATACATAAGACCCACTTAGCCGATCGAATAGATCATCGATGCACGGTAGTGAATACTTGTTCTTTATCGTCACTTCGTTTATAGCTCGGCAGTCTATACACATTCTGTATGAACCTTCTTTCTTCTTCACAAGCAAAACTGGAGATCCCCAATTTGAATTACTGGGACGAATCCTACCTTTCTTCAGAAGTTCGTCCAACTGAGTACAGATCTCCTTCAATCCTTCAGGACTTAACCGATACGGAACTTTGATCACCGGTTGTGCACCAGGTAGTAAGTTGTCACGACCCGAAAATACGGAACGCGACTGTCACTTAATTATGAAACGTCTCGAGGCGTAACGTAATCTAAGTAAGCCAAAACCCAGAAATCTAAACCATTTAAAGAAATAGAGTGAAGGAAAACCTATTTAAAGAAAACAATTTTTAACAAAATTAGTCGGATTAAACATTTTAAAACATCAAAACTTTCCGAAAATTTCGGCAGAGTTTCCTTTGTAAATACTGGCCCCAAATGGGTACAAAACAAGAATACATATACGTAATGAATACAGGCATCCCCAAGCGGGAGCTAGCTCTTCGCCAAAGGCGGAATCATAACCACATGCAATTTATATATAACATAAAGTGCAAAATAAGTATCTGAAAGCAAGAATAAGAAAAACACTACGTCGGCTCAAGTGAGCATCGATACCAAACGCCACAAATACAAGTCTCACAAGTCTCACCATTTAGTCCAATATATAAGGGTAGATGGAGTATACCAGATACAAATAATAATACAAGATGGAACAAAAGTATCCTCACAACCCGCCTATGAGCAAAATCGCAAGTCCAAGCATAAGGAGAAGTACGCCCGTCGCTACCATACTGATGAGCCGGACCTGCAAAATACTGTGGCATAATGTGGGTGAGTTGCCAACTCGTGAGTAGTAAGTAACATCTAATAAGGCTATCGTAAGCATGCACGCAATGCGTCACAACCTACATATATCAATATAATGCGATGCACTCGTATGGATGCAATATGAATGCATAATTAAACACGGAACTTGAACATGTCTGGTATGAGATAATCTTTATTCTTATCTTAGAAAAACCTCTGTGCAATAAACCGAAATATCATCAATGAAATCAACAGAAAATCCGTGTCAAGTATCGACACAATATATGTATATCTCAATATCTCAAATGTCTCAATACCTCGATATCTCAATATCTCAATGTCTCAATATCTCGGGCTCCGTCAGTCCGGATCGGCCCATCTCATCAGATATCACGACTACGGTCGGTATCCTCCGGATATCCGCCGCGCCAATAATAACCGGTAGGTAGTGCTCCATTGCCGGGCTCATCGTCATCCCCATGAAAACACTCTCGCCCCGAGGTACCATACCGGGTCCACCATGTACCCGCGGACGGTGCATCCCCCTCCTCGAATCGGGTATATGATACAGCTCAAGAACCAAGAAAACACATGGTGGACGCCATACATATCATATCACTAGAAAACCGCAAATTTCTATTTTTAAAATAATAATAGGTTTATAAAATTCTTGCGGTTTTCCCCAAAATCCAGAAATCTCATAAGTACTAAAATCCTAAAAAAGAATCACAATGTGTAAACATATCGATGATGATGGAAGTCTATGATACGGTAGTATATACCATGCGAAGTACGGCTAGAAGCAATGCATGAATCATGATGCAATGAGGCATGTATATATGATTAACAATCCTACGTATCCATCTTAATGAAATGAATATACAAGTACAAGTCTACAGATCATATATGATGTAAATGCACAGATACCGATTCTAAGCAAGTTATATAGTGTTCGTGACATAGCAATTACCAATGGCGTGTGCGTTCACATAAAATAGTCCGCGTGCGTGCAAGTGTCCTATGCGATAATATATATATGAGATGATGCAATGCAATGAGATGAATGACTAGGAGACTACGCATATAAATACAAGAACTACTAGTAATCTTAACTATCGGGCGCATCGCGCCATCCAGACGATCCCCCCATAGATGTGTACATTTACTCACCGGGACGCCTCGGCTAATCTGATCCGATCTCAGCCTTGTCTTTCCGCGCCACATCCGACGCCTCTGCACATGATTCTAGAATCACACATAAGTAAATAAGAGGATAGATATATGAATAGCCGCGGACACAAACGACATAAGTCAACCACGCGCACAACTAGACGTGCACACACTTGGTGCACAAAACACGCTCACAACAACGCCACAAACCACAATTAGGGTCGCTATACGTGACAACTACCAAGCCTAAAATCTGATCGCACTAATCGCGCATTCATAACACACTAGATATATTAGGAAATAAGTAGTAAATCATCAAAACCTCAAAATTAATTAAAATCGATTTATTCCAAAAACCTAGTAAGCAACACCTAACCATTTTAGTGCAAATCTAGATGTTTTAACAAATCTAGTGGCCACAATGTTCACTTAATAACTTAATTAGGCTACAGAATTATTAATTAAATTTTTAATCTCACCTATTTACATTAAACATGAAATTAGTTTACTAGATTATTTACTTAGGAAAATTTAAAAGTAACAATTAGCAAATTAACAACTAGTTTAGATTTTTTAAGTCTTAAGATATTAAACTACACATTGTAACCATAATTAAATGATAAAAATCCTAACTTGATCTCAAACCCTTCTCTTGAAAACTAAATCTTGCAATTAAAACCATATTTAAACACCTAAATAGATTAGATTGAAGTAATTATCCAACAAGTAACCATTGAGTTAAGATTATACCTCAATAATCATGAGATCTAGCTTGCAACTTAGCCTCCCAAAATGCTCTCTTGCTTCTAGATCCAAGCTAGTTTGGGACAAAGAATATTGGGTTAAAGTTTAACTATGAATTAGTGAGATTTTGTGTGGATTTTTGATGGAATTTTGAGGATTTTAGTGGTGAAATGAGATGGAGAAAATGGGGGAGGCTGTTGCTTAGGGCTCGGCCATGAGGTGAGGGGTGAGTGAGTGTGTGTGTGTAGAAAATTCCAAGTCAAGAAACCCCCCCATCAAATCATATATTAACTCCTTTCTTAATTATTTTATTTTATTTTATTTTTTTAATTAACTTTACCCTAGAATTTACTAGAACCATGGAGAAAATTTGAGAAGAAAAGAGCATGTTATAAACTTGTTATTAAGTTGTCATGGTTTACAATTGTGTAATTAACCCATTCTCATTTGTAATTATCACTAATTAAAAGTACAAGTGAAAGCTTATAATAATATTTAAAATAATTAATTAAGGAAAAATATTTAAATAAACTAGCAATTTATAAGTAACTAATTAAATATCAAATACTAGCAATTACATAGCTAAAATATGTATAATTAAGTCTATACTGAAAAATAATTATATCTTGGTTTTTACGGAAAACACGAATAATATTACCAATTATCGGAAAATTTACCTAAACGATTTTTAAAACGTTACATAAGTCAATGCTGAATTCAAGAGCTCGATCGAGAGGCAAACCCGTTATATCTTCAGGAAATACGTCCTCGAACTCTTGAACTACCTCTGGTTTCGATTGTTCTGCTTGTAAAGTTACAATCGCTTCCTTCTTTGGTTTAGCCTTGTAGGTGCTAGCTTCCAGGGTACGGTTTCCACTCTTTAAATAAAAAACTGGTTGATCTGGTATCTCAAACAATACCCTCTTTTGAAGATATTCGATGGTAGTGAAGAAAGTTCCCAGCCAGTCTATTCTCAAGACTACATCGAAGTTCGGTATGTCCAGCACCTTAAAGTCCGCATAAAATTCTTTACTGCAGACGACCACTGGATGTAGATCGTATCCTATAGTTGCCCGTTTCCTGAATTGACATTCCAGCTGGATACGAGCGGTTTAATTGGAATCGTATGAGTTCGGACAAACCGTTGCGACATAAAGCAATGCGATACTCCAGTGTCGAACAGTGCTAAGACAGGTAGGGAGGCTACTAAGATTGTACTTAAGTGGTGTGAGGTTGGTTTAGATACAGGAAAACATAAAGGTACACAAGAATTGAAAAGATGAAAAGATTGGGAATTACCAGTGATAACTTGGCCAGTGGTTTCGGTTTTCTCAACGGTCAAGGTGAAAGCCTGACGCCAGGGTACATTCTTCCTGGCTGAAGGCACATTCCTCTGTTCCTGGGGCATATTCCTTTGCCTTGAGGCATGTTCCTCTGGGCTTGATGAAACTGATGAGGTGGTTGTGCCGGAGGTCCACGTGGAGGTGGAGCAGGTAAAGCAAGACGATGTGCAGGAGCCTGAATAGCTGGCCGCTGCAGAAAAGTGATCGCTGGTCGGGGTGCAGGAGCTGGGTTGAGATGATATGGGCAAGCTTCGATGGCGTGAGTGGATGCACCACAAACTAAGCATAGGCCATTCGCACGCATGCCTGCAGTCCTTTACTACGTGTCTATTCCTCTTGCAGTAGAAGCAAAAGTCTGGACTGGGCCGGTTAAAAGTTACTCTCGGTCTCCTGGGTACAAAAGGTGGTCTGGAAGAGGCTCCTCCTGCCATCTGAGTGGCAAGGTGTTTCACACTAGCAGTCTGAGGTCTTCCCTTCTTCTTCACCACTGTCTCATAGCGTCGGGCAGCCTTTAGAGTAAGATCATGTGTTGGGAAATCCCCTGTAGCTAGTGCCGCTTGGATCTCCGGGTCCAACCTTTGCTGAAATCTTCGTCCCTGATCTCATTAGTCGGGATTAGGTGTGCCGCGAACCTGGTAAGCATGGTAAACTCAGCATCGTATTCATCCACAGATTTATTCCACATTGAACCTTACTGTAAGTGGATGAACTGCTGTTCCATATCGAAATGGGAAGTGATCGCACGCTTTTGGCGTGTCGGATGTTCAAAGATTTAAAGTGTAACCGCGATCAGGACGGTGTCGCTATGCAGCTAGCCGGTTGAGCACGGGTCGGTCCACAGGGAGATGGTGTTATCTTACCTTCTTGTTTTAGACGAGTTAATAAAGAATCTTGTATGTGTTTTGTTCAGACTAACCTATGTGTTTATCTGCAAGTATAAAGTTGTTAAGAAAAATACGAGATTGTAAGCTAAGAAATCCGTACTCAAAAACCTTTGAGCCGAGTCTTGACCAATTGAAGCTAAGACAATCGGCAACAATGGGGATTAGGGGATTTAAGCGCGGTATTCGTGGAATCCGGCTTATTTACCCTTGTCCTTCCGTTCTTGTCTCTTGCTTTCGCCTCCGGCCAAACCGAACGCAACCGGTCGTGGTTAGGAATCACCGTTACCTTGTCAGGGTACGGTGCCTAACGGAGCGCTTGCGTATGGTTTGGGCGAAGTTCAAATGGAAAATAACGGGAAAATGAATTGGTAAAGAAATGTGTTAACTTATAAAACCGTATTAATTCTTAACAACAAAGATAATTACAACATTCACAATATAAACAAAAGAGAACAAAAAGAAAAGAACAAAGAAAAGAAAAGATTACAAGAATGAAAGTGCATGAATAAAAGTGCAAGTAATAAAAGCAAGAATGAAAAATGCAAGTAATAAATAAGCGAATAAAAAGAACACGGAACTAGGACCCAAGCCAAGCATGTGCTCAATAGCCAACCCTTAAACTTGCAAGCTCAATGAAGAACTTGCAAGATCAAGGGAAGGGTAGAGAACGCATGTGAAATGAAGTGCTAGTCCGTGAGAAAATACGACCCTTGAGATCAAAAACTAACCCTTAACCATTCAACCTCAATGAAGAGATTGAATGAGCAAGGGAAAGCAGAAATCTCAAGGGGGAGCAACTAAAAAGAAAGATAACAACCCCTCATCTTCATTAATTTTCCACTCAAGAGCTCTCACTACAATTTAATGGAGAAAGAGTGAAGAAGAGGAAGAAGAAGAACAAAATTACACAAAGAAGAAACTAAGAAAAAGCTCTCTTGGTTAAGCTCTGGTCCGGGGTATTTATAGGCAGAGAGATGAAGACCTAGGGCAATATTGTGTGCCCAAATACCATGTTCCACCAACCAGGAAAAATTGGTGCAGAGAGGGCCCCACCTTGCGGCGCTTGCGCGGCCAAAAGCCCCTATTGGCCGCGCATGCGCGGCCATCTTGAAGAATTGGGTGTTGGTCTTTTGTGGCATTCCCTGTTTTCCTGTCCTTTGTTGTTACATATGTACAGAATTGCAAGATTCTTCCTTGATTTCTTCCGGTTTCCAGAGTCAACATTGTTGGCTATACTTTTCAACACTTTTGAAATTCTACTCCCTCGGGTCCCACACATCTTTGAATATCTTCAGTGGGCCCCACGCATCTTTGAATATCTTTACCGGGCCCCACGCTTGACCAGAAATGACGACTGTTTTCGTCCTGCACTTTTGAACTGGTAAGCGGTACTAGACGGATGCGGATGACAGAAACCCGGCTTTTATCTGTCTGTGACAGTTGTTCTGGATTTGGGCGTAACTGTGGAGTTTTAATGTTGATTTGCAATCTTTGTACCGGAAACCTGTAATCTGTAAATATGTAGCAAACACGGATTAAAAGTACCTACCTATAAACACACGAGCGTAAGAATGGGCGGTATAAAATGCAATATTCTGTGATGAACAAATACCCCCAAACTTAACTTTTGCTCGTCCCGAGCAAAACCAATTATTCACAAAAATAAAATGATAACCGCACTTTCGCAGGGAACGCGATTGCACTGAGCGCGTGCAACAAGCCGTTAAACCTCTAGGTGTCCCTAGTAGGAGGAGTGTTGTCTCCTGAGGGTTTTCAGCGGATACTACCCACAAAATCCCGTCAAGCTAGTGTCATAAGTTATCATCGATTCTACTCCTACAGTTTAGTATTTATATTAGAAACTCTATCATCCTAAGTTAGAAATATCCAACCCTTATTTTTCACACCTCCTATCTATTTAACCTTGGATCTCCTGAGTTTTCCTTCTAAAGTGCTGCCTCAAATCAGGAATTTTTGTCTACTTTACAGAAAACACAAGTCTTATTCTTCACTCCACCTTTTTCTTGTTTTCATTTCATACACACCTCTGTGAACGTGCAATAGTCTTTATCATAGAGTAAAACCTTCATATCTCCGTTAAATTTTTTATAAAAGCTTGTCTTTTATCAAGATTATTCTCACACAAAGAACCGTTAGGAATTTTAACTCGGAGAGAACACTTGCTTGACTTTGTTTTAAACTGGACTTTCTAGGCTTCTTAGCGAGCTTTGGGCCAATGCACCCAAACCAGTTGGTTTTAGGGCATTAGGTGTAGAAACACCCCAGCGGACTTAATTACTCAAGTTACCTAGGTCCAAAAACAAAAGACAGTTTAGCGTGAAAAACATGATGATTCAATACGAACGGAGATATAACCGGTAGTTCAATTATTTTTTGGATAAAAGACGTGTTTAGTGGGTTTGGTGTGTAATCATTCCAGTCAAGTTTCAGATGGGTTATTTTTCAGACTTACCCTCCAGTAAGGTATCAATACTTTCCCTTCATCTTGACTTCACTCAAGAACTGAACTCAAAAATTGTAGAACATATACTTACCAAAGTTAGACAGAATGAGGGTTATTCTTAGGGTTTTCAATTCCTAAGCCTAGAATTTAGTTATTTCTAACATATCAACTAAACTTTCAGAATAAAAATCTAAGTTACCCTATTAGCTAACTTGACGACAAAATTTTTATATTTTTGGAAATTTTTTTAAATTTTTATGGGTTTTTAAAATAAGGTATGCAAATGCAAAATATACAAATGAATGCGAAGGAAGAAAGCTTACCGAGCACACCCCCAAACTTAAACTTGACAGTGCCCTCACTGTCAGGCTATACCAAGAGGGTCAAAATTGCCGGCGCTCCCTAAAAACAAATTATATACAAAACAAAAAAAAAAGGAAAACCAAAAATATATACAAAAAAAAGTCCCCCCCAAACTTAAGTAAAACAGTGTTTCCACTGTTAAGCGTTGAAGTTCAGGATTAGGGGGGAAAGAACAGTATCAAACTATACAAGGCCTTACACAGGCCAAAAGTGAGTACCAACCATTCAAAAATCTTATCTCTGTAAAGCGGTGGTTGGTCAAAGAAGGCGTAGAGAAAAGAGAGAGAAAATACGCGAGACCGTATGGAGGAAGAAGTGGTATACGGTCTAGGTATATCAGAAGAAGAAGAATGGCGGGAGGGAAAAAGAAGTGGAGTACGAACTTGAGGGTGCAAATGGAGTGAATAGATTAGCACAATTTGTGATGAGCGATGTGTAAAAAACGATTGTGCTAATCTATTAACTCGTCGAGAGATTGGGTCAAATCCCTCAAGGTTCGTGAGAAACCATGGGTACGCCGAACTTGGTAAACCAGACATATGAAATGAAAATGATACGGGTTCTTGCAAGGTCGGAACGACGGACATGATGGAGGGAAGTGGTTGAGGAAGGTTATCGGTTAAAGTTTCGGGAGGGTGTACACAGTCAATGAAAGGAACAGGATGAATTGGAAAATCCGACTCATCAATTATAACTGGTTCATCCTCAAAACTATCCTCAGAATTCTCCTCAAAGTTAAGCTCATCCATGCATATTTCATCAAATTCCAGACGCATATGAAGTTCGGGAAAAACAATTAAAGACTCGGGATGATGATCTGAAGAGACAACCTCAGTCAAATCTATGGGTTCATCATCCAAAATATTCCCAGCGTCAATATCCTCAATCAAGTGAAAATCAATATTCTCAGACACCTCATCTAAAGCATGGATATCTATCGATTCAGGTTCTAAGATGGAGGTGTAGAGGTTAAAAGGATTGGGTGTGGTTTCACTTGGCAAGGTCCTTTCATAATCTGGCAAATCAAACACTACAAAGTCGCACAACTCATTAAACCTTCTATCTTCAATCGGTGAATCGTTTGGAATACTTGATAGACATTCAAAACCAGAGTTGTGGGATTCAATTTGAGACGGGTAGGTTTGATTTGGAAGGGGGTATATCTCACTCTCTCCACTCAAATTCACAGCCTGTCCTACCGCCTCTTCATACATTGGAAAATTTGGAGCTAGCTGGAAACTAGCTTCCGGTTCATAAGATTGTATGAGGGCGGCCATGGACGCATTTACTTCCTCCATTTGGCGTGAAGCTACCCTAAAGTCTTCCAAGCACTGTTCTAGACTAGACATTGGTTGTGAAGGGGTTTCAGTAAAAGATTCAAAGTTGTTGGGATACTGAAAACTCCCAATTGGCGGTTCTGATGCAATGTCTAGGGAAGGTGCAAAAGTAGGGTAGGATGGATAGGAATTTAATGGTTGGACAGGAGTAGGATCAACAGTTGGATAAGAAGGTGAAAGGAATTGTTGATCAAAAGAATTTGAAGTGGGGAAAGGAGTGAAAGATCGGCTACGAGATTGTTCAATATGTTCAGCAATAGACATAGGTCTCGGGGTTACAACTGGATTTTCAAAAGGGGTATCAACACAAGAAGGGGTGAATGTTTGAAACGGTTGATACGAAGTGGATTGCGGGGTCCAGTTGTTCGTCCTAGACGCGTCTATCCGATCTCTCAATGAAATTTTGGGCATGGATGGGCCGTTCGATGTTCGGCCAAAACAAGAACCGTAGGAAGTAATGTCTGGTTGTGGGTACCAAAGTTCGGCAAGAGTTTTGCGAGGTGGGGTACCCATGATGTGATGAGAGAAAGAGAGAAAGGTAGAGAAAAAGGGAGGGGGAAAAAGAATGTGATTTTTTTTTCTTATTTAGTTAGTTGTTAGCAAAAGAATGAAGTATACACAAAAAATATGGACAAAAATAATCACGATACAAAAATACCACACACCTAATCGTTCTAGGGTTCACCTAGGTCAACTAGACCTGCTCGAGAACTTGATTGTCGAAGTAAAACTGTGTCGAGAAACAGGCTCAAGATACACTGATCACGAGGCCAGGTAAGTGCAGAGATAAGGGGAGGTTTTCCAACGCTTTCGCGAAGTTCCTTAATTAAATAACCCTTTCTCTTTTGGCGGTTTCGCCGTTAACACTTTCCTAGACACCCCGTAAACAATATACCGTTAAGCAAGCTTCTAAATACAGTTAACTTCTCCTAGTGAGCGCGAAGTCCATAAGGCTTAAAGTCTAGTTTCTTTTAAAATTTGTGCGCGTTATCGTTATGCTCAAGTTCGTGATTTGTGGGCCACGGAAAAGGTGATGAAATCCTTTACCGTATGTTGTGGGGTTCGCTTGCCCTTAAGTCCGTATTAATTGATGCAATGCGCAATTCAAAAAATTCTATAAAGAATCAAACAATCGTTTTTTTTTTATTTTAAGCGCGGCGCTGCAACAAATACGGGTTAGTTAAGTTTTTAGCGTTTGCTAGCGAACTTGCAAAGAATCCTGCAAAGAATAGTATATTGGAAGCGTCGGATTTGAGAAGAAGGTGTTTGTAAAATACGTACCGTTAAGTTTTGGGTTAGGAAACCCCCGTTGAATCAAATCCGGTAAGCTTGAAAGGTTCGCTTGCGCGGGTCAAACTACCCGGATCTTTGGCACTGTACTCCGTAATCACCTTAGCTTTGAATGTACACTTTGCTCCCACAATCGCAGTTTGCAAATCTGCAAAAATCTGCACACTTGCCCACAAAAAATATTGTCCAAAAAAAACAAAAAAGAATATTTTTTTTTATATATATACAAAAAGAATATTAACCCGAATAACAAGAAAGAAAATACGCTACCGTCTCCCCGGCAACGGCGCCATTTGATCGCACGCTTTTGGCGTGTCGGATGTTCAAAGATTTAAAGTGTAACCGCGATCAGGACGGTGTCGCTATGCAGCTAGCCGGTTGAGCACGGGTCGGTCCACAGGGAGATGGTGTTATCTTACCTTCTTGTTTTAGACGAGTTAATAAAGAATCTTGTATGTGTTTTGTTCAGACTAACCTATGTGTTTATCTGCAAGTATAAAGTTGTTAAGAAAAATACGAGATTGTAAGCTAAGAAATCCGTACTCAAAAACCTTTGAGCCGAGTCTTGACCAATTGAAGCTAAGACAATCGGCAACAACGGGGATTAGGGGATTTAAGCGCGGTATTTGTGGAATCCGGCTTATTTACCCTTGTCCTTCCGTTCTTGTCTCTTGCTTTCGCCTCCGGCCAAACCGAACGCAACCGGTCGTGGTTAGGAATCACCGTTACCTTGTCAGGGTACGGTGCCTAACGGAGCGCTTGCGTATGGTTTGGGCGAAGTTCAAATGGAAAATAACGGGAAAAGGAATTGGTAAAGAAATGTGTTAACTTATAAAACCGTATTAATTCTTAACAACAAAGATAATTACAACATTCACAATATAAACAAAAGAGAACAAAAAGAAAAGAACAAAGAAAAGAAAAGATTACAAGAATGAAAGTGCATGAATAAAAGTGCAAGTAATAAAAGCAAGAATGAAAAATGCAAGTAATAAATAAGCGAATAAAAAGAACACGGAACTAGGACCCAAGCCAAGCATGTGCTCAATAGCCAACCCTTAAACTTGCAAGCTCAATGAAGAACTTGCAAGATCAAGAGAAGGGTAGAGAACGCATGTGAAATGAAGTGCTAGTCCGTGAGAAAATACGACCCTTGAGATCAAAAACTAACCCTTAACCATTCAACCTCAATGAAGAGATTGAATGAGCAAGGGAAAGCAGAAATCTCAAGGGGGAGCAACTAAAAAGAAAGATAACAACCCCTCATCTTCATTAATTTTCCACTCAAGAGCTCTCACTACAATTTAATGGAGAAAGAGTGAAGAAGAGGAAGAAGAAGAACAAAATTACACAAAGAAGAAACTAAGAAAAAGCTCTCTTGGTTAAGCTCTGGTCCGGGGTATTTATAGGCAGAGAGATGAAGACCTAGGGCAATATTGTGTGCCCAAATACCATGTTCCACCAACCAGGAAAAATTGGTGCAGAGAGGGCCCCACCTTGCGGTGCTTGCGCGGCCAAAAGCCCCTATTGGCCGCGTATGCGCGGCCATCTTGAAGAATTGGGTGTTGGTCTTTTGTGGCATTCCCTGTTTTCCTGTCCTTTGTTGTTACATATGTACAGAATTGCAAGATTCTTCCTTGATTTCTTCCGGTTTCCAGAGTCAACATTGTTGGCTATACTTTTCAACACTTTTGAAATTCTACTCCCTCGGGTCCCACACATCTTTGAATATCTTCAGTGGGCCCCACGCATCTTTGAATATCTTTACCGGGCCCCACGCTTGACCAGAAATGACGACTGTTTTCGTCCTGCACTTTTGAACTGGTAAGCGGTACTAGACGGATGCGGATGACAGAAACCCGGCTTTTATCTGTCTGTGACAGTTGTTCTGGATTTGGGCGTAACTGTGGAGTTTTAGTGTTGATTTGCAATCTTTGTACCGGAAACCTGTAATCTGTAAATATGTAGCAAACACGGATTAAAAGTACCTACCTATAAAAACACGAGCGTAAGAATGGGCGGTATAAAATGCAATATTCTGTGATGAACAGGAAGTCTTAGGGAAGTATTTCGCGTCGAACATATTGCGAAATTTCCTCCATTCAATCGGTTGGGCGAGTCGGCTTTTTTCAGCCTTCCACCGGACTCTGGTGTTATCTGTCAGTTTTATCTTCGCAACTTTTACCCAAGCAATCTCTGGCACTTGTGCTGTTGCTAGGTCATATTCTATAGACTGAGCCCATTCCTCTGCCTCTAGTGGGCTCTCTTTTCCTGAGAAATGTTTCGGGTGCAGTGCTCGGAATTGTTTGACTCCGGGTGCCTCGACTTCTGGGCGGTTCATGAGGATAGCAGTCTTCTGCTGTTGACCCTCCAAGAGGCTCTTGATCGTCTCAAGTAATACCATTTGATCATTTATGGGAGCTACAACGGTAGGTGGTGGTGGTAGAGTAGGAGGTGGAGTGTTTCCATTAACGTTGATACTCGTGTTGTTGGGAGAATCCATGACCTTGATAGAAAAAGAAATGTTAGGATAGATTCAAAGAATTTGAAATGTAAAACATGTATAGTTGCTGATTCTTATAATTCTTGTGATATATTACTTAGGATTCCATGCAGAACTGACCTACATGGGCCACCAACAAAACCTGTCACGCCTCGCTTCCCAATGTACGGAGAAGGAGACGTGACGGGCATGCGACGTATTTATTCAGAAGTAACACGTTAAGCGTAAATAAGCAATATAAATAAATGCACAAGAATGACAAGAGATGTAATATAAATAGCAACTTTTATTAACATTCATTCTTTACATACAACTGAAAAGAAAAGTACAATGATAGAAAGCAATGCCTAAACAATGGCATACAAAATGAAATAAGTACAAAGAACGCTAGAAGTCTGGCTACTATGAGAACTGGTCCAAGTCGTCCTGGCTGGGCTCTGCCTCTTGAGGATTTGGTCCTCCTGACGAACATTCCAAAGAAGAAAGAGATAAGAATGTCGCTAGCGAACTAGCGCTCAGTAAATCCCAAAAGTAAGAATGGAATAGAACAAATAAAGATAAAGAACAAATAATTTATACAGATATATGTTTGTTATGTTAACGTAGTTGTTTGTACCTTGGTACAGAAGGTATCAGTGTATACGAGAGGAGTCTAACTATCCCGTGGACTATGGAAACAGGTAAGTACAAGGCCCCATCAAAACCCATGGGACAACGGCACGATAGTTCAGGTAGGTGTCTTTTAGTGTCTATCATCGTGCCACTTTAATACTGTTCCCCTCCGAAAGGCGGCCAAGACATGGACGTCTCGCCTGAGATTCGGGGCAGATGCTAATAGGTGCTATACGTCCACCTCTCCGAAGATGCCAAGTTGATTTATGGCACCATGTATCGAAGGTTTAAACGGATGCGGCCGATGTAGCAGACTTCGTCAGATTCCCCCTCGTTTGAGGGGTTTTTGATTGTGGGGACGGTCTTCCCTGTAGGCACAAGCCCCTGCAGTTAATTACGCTACCACATCGTGGTAACAACTTTCTCATTCTCCAGAATTTCACTTCGTGTCGTGGGTGTTTGTTTTGTTTGTGGTTGCCCGTGGATTGTATACAGAGACTAATTTATGTCATCGCCCGTAGGACGTGGATTAGTCCAAATCCGTATTTTCTTAGATTTGGATTTGGGGTTTTGGTTCAAGGATACGTTAGCCATATTTGGGGCTAAGATCAACTTAACGAGATCGTTTAGATCCGACAAAAGAGAGTTTGGGCGCTATTGTTCCAGTTTAGGGACATAGTGGTCCATTGAATGTATGGCCGTCGGGACCCGTCACCTCTCTGACGACGTTGAAGGATTACAACGACAGATATCAGAGGAGTTCAGAGATGTACCCTTGAACCAAGGTTGGTTGGGAGACCTGTAGTCCAATTTGGGACTAAAGTCTGTTTGAAGGTTTGATTTAAGGACACGTTAGCCATATTTGAGGCTAAGATCAACTTAAACGTTTGTTAAGGATACGTTAGTCCAATTTGAGACTAAGATCAACTAAACAGAATCGTTTAGATCCAATAAGAGAGCATTTGGGGGCTCTATTGTTCTAGTTTAGGGACATAGTGGTCCATTATTCCCGTTTTGGGGACAAATGTTAGTTTAAGGACGCATTAGTCCATGAGTTTAAGGACCCCACAGTCCGTATTAATGTGTGGTTGTCGGGACCCGTCACCTCTCTGAAGACGTTGAAGGATTACAACGAAAAATATCAAAGGAGTTCAGAGATGTACCCTTGAACCAATGAGTTGGTTGAAAGAGCAGATGTGCTCAGCTCAAGATGATTTGAGGACTTGTGGCCAGTTTGGGATAAGTCCAATTATGTTTGAAATATTGGCCCTTTGGGCCATTAGACATTTGTCTGGGTTTAGCCCCTCGTCATTCAGCAGTGTTAAACAGGGGTTTGGGGGCTCTGACAACATTTTGTCTTTGATTTCCTCAATTTTGAGATTCATTTGGAGGAGGGACTTTTGCCTCTGGAAAATTAGCCAATTTGGCTAAAAGTCGTGTTAAACACTAGAAGAGGAAGGGGTCACGTGGGAGCACGTGATGGCATCAAAAAGTGGGGCCAGATCCCCTTTATTTTGTTCTGCAATTAAGTGTTAAACACTTTTCATTTCCTGGCCATCACGTGTGGGCACGTGATAGGCATTCATCCATTGGATATTAAAGGGATTTGTCAGGGGTCACGTGGGGACACGTGAGGGCGCCCTAAATGTGGAGCCAGATCTCCTTTTGTTTTATCCTCAAATCTGCGAATAAGTGTTAAACACTTTTATTTTTATTTTAAAGCATCACGTGTTGGCACGTGATGGGGATCTGTGCGCCAATTGTTAAAGCATTTGCTGAGGGGTCACGTGATAACACGTGAGAGCGCCTAAAGCTTTCATTTCCTTTGCTTTTTCTTTCTGCGTTTTGGGAGTCACGTGGGAGCACGTGAGGCATTGCCTCAAAGCTTTCCTCCTTCTCATTTCTGGGGATCTCTTCAGGGGTCACGTGACCTTGGTCTTTTGCATGCATGGAGATCTTTCAAGTCTTTTTTTTAAGAATTAAATTCTCTGTAGGGTTAAACCCTAATTTTTTTTTGGAGGAATTAAATTCCTATTGTGAAAGAATTAAATTCTTGTTTAGGGTAAAACCCTAATTATGATTCTGTAGGAATTAAATTCCATTTAGTTTGGAAGAATTAAATTCTCATAGAGGGTTAAACCCTAGTTTTGTTTTAAGAGAATTAAATTCTCAAAACTCAATTCCCCTTCTAAGTTTAGGATCTGCATGGCAGGATCTCGACCCGATGAGAATTAAATTCTCAACTTATGGGGAGATGCGCTCTGTGCAGATCTTCAACCAGAAGAAGAACTAAGTTCTTTTTTGTATAAGAGTTAAACTCTTGGATTGAGAATTAAATTCTCTTTTTAAAATTTCGATTCCCTTTCTTTTCTCACCTAGGATTTTCTTTGTTGAGAATTAAATTCTCCTTTCTTTTCTTCCCTCTTGAGAATTAGATTCTCCTCTCTCTGTTTTTCTCTCCAAAAAGGTCCCCCCTCTTTTTTTCTGGCTCCAATTTATAGGAGAAGGAAAAGAATCAATTTGTTTAGCAAATCTCTCATTGAAAGATTTGATTTGTTTTCATCTTTAATATGATCCTTTAGATTATTCAGTGAATTTTATTCACCGTTGGATTTTAAATCCAAAGATATTCTGTTTGTTATTTCCGGTGAGATTTTAGGGGAAATCTTTCCTTGTCTAAGATCTTTCCATAAATTGGTGATATTTAATCACCCTTGGATCTTTAATCCAACGGTCCCCATAATCCTTTTCCATTTGGAAAGATTTGGAAGCTTTTAGAATTTAATTCTATTAACTGTAAGGCTTTTGAAGCCAGTCACGTGCTGACACGTGACCCTTGTTCACGTGCGAGCACGTGACCCCCAATTGAGTTCTTTAACGGCCGCTTGTTTATGTTGTTGTTTTAACCATCACGTGCCAGCACGTGACCATTGGTCACGTGTGAGCACGTGATACCTCATTGAGGTATTTCCTTCAGCCATTTGTTTTTATTTCTGTTTTAACTATCACGTGTCAACACGTGACCATTGATCACGTGCGAGCACGTGATACCTCATTGAGGTAAAAACCTGATTTTTAATCAGGGAACAATACATAACATATTTGCTCATAACTTTTGATCCCGGATGAATTATGAAGCCCATAATATATCAAATCGAAGGGTTTTTCGAGGTGTTTCCAATACCATCAGAATTTAATAGTTCCTCCTTCGGCAATTTATCAAAATACAGTCCGGAAGATATTGGTTCGTATTTCCTTAAGCGTATCGCTGCCATTTGATACCTTGGATTTTTCTGCGCAGAAATTTTTGGCGGGAACAAATGCCCCCCATTACTTTGCCCACGTAAGTATATACGTGGGTGAAGTAGTGCAAAGTTATGAGTAGCCATGGAATTGAGGGCTTAGGAGACAAGTTTAGGGTCCTTGTAGCCTAAGATTTTTCAACTTTATGAGCCGTGAGGGTCTCACAAAGACTTTTCTCCCTACGGATCGAGAGGATCTCATAGGTGTATTTTCTCCTTAGGGGTCGTGAGGACTCCTAAGTGTGTTTTCTCTTATAAGTCGTAAGGATCTTATAAGAGAATTTTCCCTCCTACGAGTCGAGAGGACCCGTAAGCGGTTGTTTCCCTCTTTGTTGAGATTCGACTTTGGAGAGTGTGACCCGTGGATAGTATGCAAGAGACCGTTTTGGATCGACTTGCAGGGTCCCAGTGCTTAGGAAACAGGTTTTTTAATCCCCGCTTCCTAAGGCTTTTCCTCACGAGTCGAGACGAATCGAGCATTTCTCGCAAAGACACTAATTTCCTCACGAGTTGAGACGAATCGAGCATTTCTCGCAAGAATTTCTTAACGTCACAGTTAACCTCTGCTCTTTACGACAAAGGTCCGTTAGGGTCTGTGGTACTAGGATTTTGGCCGTCGTACCGTCGCGTTGGCTGATATATTCCTCGATAGGCAGTTTTGCTGTTCGAGTAGCCTTGCGACATGTCGTGTCTCTGATCCCTTCGGGGGCTGGACAAGACGTCTTCAAGCAATCCTCCTAGGCAGTTTGACCGTCGGAAGAGCAAGCGTTAGGAATTTTGCCATGCCGCTTTTTACTTGAGGTTAGGCTCATTTTGGAGAGCCCCGATGAGTCATAACCACTCCGCGCTGGTGTGGGATGATCTCCGATAGTCTTTCAGGCTTTATATGACTTGCCGTTAAGACCCTGAAGCTAGGAATTTGGTCTTTGCTTCGTTTGCTGGCATTGCGTCCTCTGTATCAAGACGAATGTCGTGGTTGTCTCTAGGTTGCTGGTGAACCGTCGAGGTTTGGAACTAGGGATTTTGCCGTGGCTCCTTTTGGTGATGTTGCATCTGCTGTATCGAGACGAACGTCGAGGTGGTGACCACTCCGCACTGGTTCGAGATGATCTCCGATTGTCTTTCAGGCTTTTTATGACTTGCCTTTAAGATCCTGAAGCTAGGAATTTGGCCTTCACTTCGTTTGCTGGCATCGCGTCCTCTGTATCGAGACGAATGTCATGGTTGTCTCTAGGTTGCTGGCGAACCGTCGAGGTTTGGAACTAGGGATTTTTCCGTGGCTCTTTTTGGTGATGTTGCGTACGCTGTGTCGAGACGAACGTCGAGGTGGTGACCACTCCGCACTGGTGCGAGATAATCTCCGATTGTCTTTCAGGCTTTATATGACTTGCCGTTAAGACGCATGAAGCTAGGAATTTGGCATTCGCTTCGTTTGCTTTGGCGCATCCGAATCCTTCTGGGGGAAGAACGCTGGGGTGACATTTCATCTGCTGTATCGAGACGATCATCGAGGTGGTGACCACTCCGCGCTGGTGCGAGATGATCTCCGAATGTCTTTCAGGCTTTATATGAGTTGCCGTCAAGACCCTGAAGCTAGGAATTTGGCCTTTGCTTCATTTGCTTTGGCGCGTCCGAATCCTGCTGGGGGAAGAAAGCTGGGGTGACATTTCATCTGCTGTATCAAGACGATCGTCAAGGTGGTGACCACTCCGCGCTGGTGCGAGATGATCTCCGATTGTCTTTCAGGCTTTATATGAGTTACCGTCAAGACCCTGAAGCTAGGAATTTGGCCTTCGCTTCATTTGCTTTGGCGTGTCCGAATTCTATTGGAGGAAGGACGCCGTAGTGACATTTCATCTGCTGTATCGAGACGATCGTCGAGGTGGTGACCACTCCGTGCTGGTGCGAGATGATCTCCGATTGTCTTTCAGGCTTTATATGAGTTGTTGTTAAGACCCTGAAGCTAGGAATTTAGCCTTTGCTTCATTTGCTTTGGCGCGTCTGAATCCTGCTTGGGGAAGAACGCTGGGGTGACATTTCATCTGCTATATTGAGACGATCGTCGAGGTGGTGACCACTCCGCGCTGGTGTGAAATGATCTCCTATTGTCTTTCAGGCTTTATATGAGTTGCCGTCAAGACCCTGAAGCTAGGAATTTGGCCTTTGCTTCATTTGCTTTGGCGCGTCCGAATCCTGCTGGAGGAAGAACGCTGGGGTGGCATTTCATCTGCTGTATCGAGACGATCGTCGAGGTGGTGACCACTCCGCCCTGGTGCGAGATGATCTCCGATTGTATTTCAGGCTTTATATGACATGCCGTCAAGACCCTGAAGCTAGGAATTTGGCCTTTTGCTTCATTTGCTTTGTCGCGTCCGAATCCTGCTGGGGGAAGAACGCTGGGGGTGACATTTCATCTGCTGTATCGAGACGATCGTCGAGGTGGTGACCACTCTGTGCTGGTGCGAGATGATCTCCGATTGTCTTTCAGGCTTTATATGAGTTACCGTCAGGACCCTGAAGCTAGGAATTTGGCATTCGCTTCATTTTCTTTGGCGTGTCCAAATTCTGTTGGAGGAAGGACGCCGTAGTGACATCTCGTCTGCGGTATCGAGACGAACGTCGAGGTGGAGCTGGTATTTTGCCGTCACTCCGCTTTGTTTGGACCGTGAGATCTTTTGTTGACGTCGCATCTACATCCTGCTGGACTGCGAAGGAACGCCGTTGTTGACATCTCGTCTGCTGTATCGAGACGAATGCTGAGGTGGACCTGGGATTTTGCCGTCGCTCCTCTTTGTTTCGACCGTGAGGTCTTTTTTGACGTTGCATCTGCATCCTGCTGGACTGCGAAGGAACGCCATTGTTGACATCTCGTCTGCTGTATCGAGACGAATGCTGAGGTGGAGCTGGGATTTTGCCGTCGCTCCGCTTTGTTTCGACCGTGAGGTCTTTTGTTGACGTTGCATCTGCATCCTGCTGGACTGCGAAGGAACGCCATTGTTGACATCTCGTCTGCTGTATCGAGACGAATGCTGAGATGGAACTGGGATTTTTCCATGGCTCCGTTTGATGGTGTAACATCTGTGTCATGCTGGAATGAGGAGGCCCACCGTCGTTGGTCTCCAGGCTGCAGATGTGTCCATTGAGATTTGGAACTAGGGACTTTGCTATGGTTCCATTTCGCTGCGACTTTGAGGTCGATTGTTGACGTCACGTCTTCATCTAGTTGGAATGAGGAGAAACGCCGTTGGCGATCTCTAAGTTGTCGATATCGACGTCGAGACCCTGAACCTAGGGATCTTCTTTTGCTTCGTTTGTTGACATTGTGTCTGCAATATTGCGACAGATGTCGAGGTTATCTTTAGGTTGTCTGTGAACCATCGAGATTTGGCTTTGCTTTCTGATGGAGCCTGTTGGGAAGGTATGGTTCCCTCTTTGTTCGTGCCCCTGAATTGTATACAGGGATCGATGTGATCTCACCTGTAGGGAAAAAATTTCATTCTTTCATCATTCATTTTTTTATTCTTTTCGTGACGCTCTATCATTTTAGCTTTTTATATCGCGAAGATCGCGATTGCCCAATCATTTCGGCTATTTTTCGCGGTGCCCAATCATTTCGGCTATTTATTTTATTTTTACTCGCTACTTTTTATTGCGAGTTGCCCAATCATTTCGGCTGTTTTTTTTATTTTACTCGCTGCTTTTTATTGCGAGTTGCCCAATCATTTCGGCTGTTTTTGTATGCATACATTTTTACTTGCTGATTTCGTTGCAAGTTGCCCCATCATTTCGGCTATTTCATATGCATTTTTGGCTCGCTGATTTTTTTTTATCGCGAGTGTGGAACTTGGAATCTGATGCCAATCTTAGCATCAGCATCGCTACGACTGGAATATTGCCAGGAGCGAATCATCATTTGCCGTAAAATGACTTAGAATTTGATACCGTTTTAGGCATCAGCATCGCTACCACTGGGATATTACCAGGAGCGAATCATCATTTGCCTCTGTCGATGTCGAACAAAGGTGTCTTAGCAAACAGGGTTAGGATCCCGTCGACTAAGGCTTTTTACTTCATGAGCCGTAAGGGTCTCATAAAGGTGTTTCTCCCTAGAAGTCGTGAGGATCTCGTAGGTGTGTTTTCTCCTTAGGAATCATGGGGACTCCTAAGTGTATGGATTCTTGTAAGTCGTAAGGATCTTACAAGAGAGTTTTCTCCTTGCAAGTCGAGAGGACTTACAAGTGTTTGTTCACCGTGCGAACATATCCCTAGTCACGGATGGGACTTGGTTAGGGAAATGTTTATTCGCACCCGTGGATTGTATACAAAGGTCAGTATTGAGCCGCTTGTAGGGCCATATCGGAGGTTGTGGGGGTTGCTTAAGAACAGGTTCAGGTCCCTGTAACTTAAGACTTTCAAATTTTATGAGCCGTGAGGGTCCCATAAGAGAGTTCTCCTTACGAGTCGTGAGGATCTCGCAAGTGTAATTTCTCCTTAAGAATCGTGGGGATCCCTAAGTGTGTTGCTTCCCTGTGAGTTGTAAGGATCTCACGCGGGTGGTTTCTCCTTACAAGGTCGAGAGGACCTTGTAAGTGAATTTTAACGAGGTTGCGCCCTTTCGGGTTTTCACAAACACTCGCCGGTAGCCCTGCTATTTTTACTCACGGAGCCCTTTCGGGTTTTCATCCATTCCCATTTTGCTTAGGGACATACCGTCTTTCTTTTTATATCCTTTTTTTTAATTCTTTTTATTCTTTTTTCTAACGAGGTCGCGCCCTTTCGGGTTTTCATGAACACTCGCCGGTAGCCCTGTTGTTTTTACTCACGGAGCCCTTTCGGGTTTTCATCCGTGCCCATTTTTCTTATGGACATACCGTTTTTTTATAACACCACTTCAGCCTGGGGATGCCGCGGGTTGGTAGTAGTTTAACGACGTTTCAGTCATTTGCAAGTTTTAGGACATTGCGGTCTGCCGTCGCCGTATTTGAGGCGAATCTCTAGTTTACTGACTTTTCGGTCTATGGGGCTTTCCCTATGAATGAGCATGATTCCCTCGGTGTATCCATCTTTCTCGGAGCATGTGGTTTTGGCGGGCTCACTTTCCAGTTTTCGGACAACGCGAACTTGCCCTGTTGGTATTGGTCTTCAACCCAGTTTTTGAAGACGAAGCAATCTTCGATCGGATGACTTACCGTTTGATGTTAAGGGCAATAATTGGGACTATTAGCCTCTCCGGGTTGCAACGGTCGTTTTGGATTCGGGAGAATGATGAGCCTGTTGCGCACCGCTAGCTCAAATAATCTCCTTGTTTTGTCTTGGGGAAACGAATAAGGGCGTCCCAGACTCTCCTCGAGGGATGGGCGTGGACGCACGTTGTTTTGGCGAACAACCGGCTTTGAGTTGCTCGGTTGTTGTTGAGCGTTGGCGACGAAGGATGCTTTTCCTTTGCCCTTTTCATTCCAAGGCTCTGTCTTTGAAGAAGAAGGCCTATGGCCCATCTGGTCCATTTGGGCCAGCTTGTCAATCAAGGCCTGGAAGGTGGTCGGCTTGAAAAACATCATGAACTGGGAGATGACCGCTTGAGGGTCAAGAGTGCCCACGAACATGCCCACCGCCGGCGCTTCTTCGATCCGCTGTTCGCACTTCGACCATAAGTTTCGCCACCGTACTGCGTATTGGACCCACGTTTTGCTTGGCCTTACCCTGGCGTTGATCAGTGCTGTTATCAGGGTGCGCTCGTTGGCGCTAGCAAACCTTTGTGTAAACAGCAACTCCATCTCCGCAAATGTTTTGACAGAGTCGTTTGGTAGCTCCGAATACCATTTGAATGCTGTTTCCGCTAAGCTGCCGACAAATTGTCGAAGCAACAGTTTGTCATCGCCTCCAGTGTTGTGGCATAAGGCCCTGAATTGAGCGACATGCTGATGTGGATTCCCTGTCCCCTTGTACACATGGAATTTAGGGATCGTATATCTCGGCGGGTAACTGATTTGGTCATACCAGCCTGGATAGGGTCGTCCAGTTCTAACAATTTGTCCAGCCGCTTCATTCGCCTGATGAACTCGTATCTGCTGAGCGATGTAATCATCAAGTGTGGCTTTTGAGATGGTTTCCTCCTTGGCTGCTGAAAGAGTCGGAGGAGGATTCGATGTTTCTTCTCTGTCGTCTTCAATAATGACCGGAGGGTCTTCAGCTGGGGAATCCGGCTGTAACATCATCCCGACCATGTTTTGGAAGAGAAGCGCCATTCATTTTATGTTGGCAGCTTGTTCTGCCGCTTCTCTGTCTTTCTTTTCGAGGACTCTACGTAGGAAGTCAGCGTCAGTTTCTTGTTCGTGACGCTGTTCTGATGATGCCTCCGGTCTTTCTTTTGGCTCGGTAAGTGCGGCCATTGTAGTCAGCATCTCTTGAAGCTTCTGCTGTTGCTGTTCTTGAGCTCTCGTGATGGATCGGGTGAGTGGTCGGTGGCCCGTAGAAGCGCGGCTATCCTATTTCCCGGATGCCGTGTAGACGGTATGCACCACCATGCCCCCAGACTTGGGGTGTTTGGATTCAGTGGTCTTATGATTCATCGCAGACTCAGGGATTTTATCCGGCCTTTTCTTTTTGTGGACTGGTGACGTTGAGGGGGCCGTTGCAGTAGGCACCCAAGTAGCTGTCGCCTTTTGTGGCTTGATAGGATGGTTCTCTTCTCCCTGAACTTTCACCTTCTTCTGCTGGCGAGAGTGATCTTGAATGATTACCGAGTCCTGAACCCGTCGCCAGACCTTGTAAATTTTGGAGGACAGCTGTTGAGGAGGCTGCTCCGGCTTCGCTTCTGTAACATTCTCCGCAGGTGGAGGAGATCTCTTCAGCACGGAAGTCAGAGAGTTCTTGCGAACCCTCATAAGCGGTTCAAAGCCGTTCCCAGTTGGAACAGCAGCATCAACTTCCACCATCGGAGCCGGTGGAGTTAGCCCTGAGGGGGAGTTGCCCCCGGCCTTCCTTACTCGGCGCCAGTGGCGACGTCGAGTGTGTCAAGCTGTTGGGACTGGCTCGGCGATAGTGATAGTCTCGTCCTGCCCTATATCCGGACGAGGCGCCGCTGGTGCCAGCCTCTTGAAGGTTGATGTCTTTTGAGTGGCGATGTTCAATCTGTCAAAAACAGACCCTCGAGCAGGAGCAGGTGCCGGAATAGTCAGCCTTGAAAAGACCGACTCTTTAGCAGGAGAAGCCGTCTTGATGACTTCAGGAATGGAGATGGCTGTCCTCTTTGTGATGGCCACGTCAGGGGTCATGGGCTTCTTGGCAGGCCCATTAGAGTTCAGATTCAGCATGGTAAAGACCGAGGCTGCCGGTTTGACATTGGACGACCCGTTGAGAGGGGCCGTTGTAGCAGTGAGCCGATCGAAGACCGACTTCTTTTGCACTTCCGGTGCGGGCACTGGAATGGTGAGGCTTGCAGGCGGGAGCATGGTCCCGAAGAACAGACCGGTAGTGGCCCGAGTCACCTGTTCCACTGGCATGGAAAGGATGGAGTCCGCTTGAGGCCCATAGGCTACACCTCCAGGTGAGGCGGAGTGTCTGTTGCACTTGCATTTCGAGCAGCTCGAACAGTTGGATGCCATTGATGCTTGATTTCTGCGCAAGACAAAAGTCCAAATCTTAGTAACTTGAAACCCAAAGGCAACCATTAACAAACCGCGATTCGTTCGCGAAGACGACACACGAAGTGTGGAGTGGAAAGAGGAAAAGGTCCCAACGGGCGTGCCAGAATCTGTTCCCCTCCGAAAGGCGGCCAAGACATGGACGTCTCACCTGAGATTCGGGGCAGATGCTAATAGGTGCTATCCTTCCACCTCTCCGAAGATGCCAAGTTGATTTATGACACCATGTATCGAAGGTTTAAACGGATGCGGCCGATATAGCAGACTTCGTCAGATTCCCCCTCGTTTGAGGGGTTTTTGATTGTGGGGATGCTCTTCCCTGCAGGCGCAAGCCCCTGCAGTTAATTACGCTACCGCATCGCGGTAACAACTTTCTTCTTCTCCAGAATTTCACTTCGTGTCTTGGGTGTTTGTTTTGTTTGTGATTGCCCGTGGATTGTATACGGAGACTAATTTATGTCGTCGCCCGTAGGACGTGGATTAGTCCAAATCCGTATTTTCTTAGATTTGGGTTTGGGATTTTGGTTTAAGGATACGTTAGCCATATTTGGGGCTAAGATCAACTTAAACGTTTGTTAAGGATACGTTAGTCCAATTTGAGACTAAGATCAACTTAACGTGATCGTTTAGATCCGACAAAAGAGCGTTCGGGCTCTATTGTTCCAGTTTAGGGACATAGTGGCCCACTGAATGTATGGCCGTCGGGACCCGTCACCTCTCTGACGACGTTGAAGGATTACAACAACAGATATCAGAGGAGTTCAGAGATGTACCCTTGAACCAAGGTTGGTTGGGAGACCTGTAGTCCAATTTGGGACTAAAGTCTGTTTGAAGGTTTGATTTAAGGACACGTTAGCCATATTTGAGGCTAAGATCAACTTGAATGTTTGTTAAGGATACATTAGTCCAATTTGAGACTAAGATCAACTTAACAGAATCGTTTAGATCCAACAAGAGAGCATTTGGGGCTCTATTGTTCTAGTTTAGGGACATAGTGGTCCATTATTCCCGTTTTGGGGACAAATGTTAGTTTAAGGACGCATTAGTCCATGAGTTTAAGGACCCCACAGTCCGTATTAATATGTGGTTGTCGGGACCCGTCACCTCTCTGAAGACGTTGAAGGATTACAACGACAAATATCAGAGGAGTTCAGAGATGTACCCTTGAACCAATGAGTTGGTTGAAAGAGCAGATGTGCTCAGCTCAAGATGATTTGAGGACTTGTGGCCAGTTTGGGATAAGTCCAATTATGTTTGAAATATTGGCCCTTTGGGCCATTAGACATTTGTCTGGGTTCAGCCCCTCGTCATTCAGCAGTGTTAAACAGAGGTTTAGGGGCTCTGACAACATTTTGTCTTTGATTTCCTCAATTTTGAGATTCATTTGGAGGAAGGACTTTTGCCTCTGGAAAATTAGCCAATTTGGCTAAAAGTCGTGTTAAACACTAGAAGAAGAAGGGGTCTTGTGGGAGCACGTGATGGCATCAAAAAGTGGGGCCGGATCCCCTTTATTTTGTTCTGCAATTAAGTGTTAAACACTTTTCATTTCCTGGCCATCACGTGTGGGTACGTGATAGGCATTCATCTATTGGATATTAAAGGGATTTGTTAGGGGTCACGTGGGGACACGTGAGAGCGCCCTAAATGTGGAGCCATATCTCCTTTTGTTTGATCCTCAAATCTGCGAATAAGTGTTAAACACTTTTATTTTTATTTTAGAGCATCACGTGTTGGCACGTGAAGGGGATCTGTGTGCCAATTGTTAAAGCATTTGTTGAGGGGTCACGTGATAACACGTGAGAGCGCCCAAAGCTTTCATTTCCTTTGCTTTTTCTTTCTGCGTTTTGAGAGTCATGTGGGAGCACGTGAGGTATTGCCTCAAAGCTTTCCTCCTTCCTATTTCTGGGGATCTTTTCACGGGTCACGTGGGGGCACGTGACCTTGGTCTTTTGCATACATGGAGATATTTCAAGTCTCTTTTTTTAAGAATTAAATTCTCTGTAGGGTTAAACCCTAATTTTTGTTTTGGAGATATTAAATTCTTATTGTGAAAGAATTAAATTCTTATTTAGGGTAAAACCTTAATTATGATTCTGTAGGAATTAAATTCCAATTAGTTTGGGAGAATTAAATTCTCATAGAGGGTTAAACCCTAGTTTTGTTTTAAGAGAATTAAATTCTCAAAACTCAATTTCCCTTCTAAGTTTAGGATCTGCATGGCAGGATCTCGACCCGATGAGAATTAAATTCTCAACTTATGGGGAGATGTGCTCTGTGCAGATCTTCAACCAGAAGAAGAACTAAGTTCTTTTTTGTATAAGAGTTAAACTCTTGGATTGAGAATTAAATTCTCTTTTTAATGTTTCGATTCCCTTTCTTTTCTCACCTAGGGTTTTCTTTGTTGAGAATTAAATTCTCCTTTCTTTTCTTCCCTCTTGAGAATTAGATTCTCTTCTCTCTGTTTTTCTCTCCAAAAAGGTCCCCCCTCTTCTTTTCTTGGCTCCTATTTATAGGAGAAGGATCCTTTAGATTATTCAGTGAATTTTATTCACCGTTGGATTTTAAATCCAAAGATATTCTGTTTGTTATTTCCGGTGAGATTTTAGGAGAAATCTTTTCTTGTCTAAGATCTTTCCATAAATTGGTGATATTTAATCACCCTTGGATTTTTAATCCAATGGTCCCCATAATCCTTTTTGTAGGGTTGCTAGGCACGCGCACAAGGGTCTACGAGGCATCAACCATGCCCGATTTAAAAATTAGCCGTGCCGAACAACCCGAATACGGAACTTTAAACTAGAGATTAGGCGAAAAACAACATGCTAAACACTTTAACACTAAGTGAGAGGGATTACAACAAACCTTCCGGATCGAAAGCACTTTCCAAGAAATTGCACGGGCTGCTTCTCTGCTCGGTGTTCTGGTTGCTTCTCTTCTCTCCGAGCTTCTTGTTGCTCCGGTCCTTCACTTCATATGCTCCGTGTTGTGGTCCCTTCGCTGCGATCATCGGGATCCGGACTCTCGAGAGGTTCCACGAAGAGAAAGACGTAACCTTTGCTTCCGATCTTCGATACTAAGATGATCTACCTTGAAGTTTCTTTAACACAAGCTAACACTCATGAAATGATGTGAACACCCTCATCTAAATGGTAAGGGAAGATGAGGATGATGAAGTAGGATTTTTGCTCTCTTTATTTATATTTTTCTCACAATTATTCATCACCTTTGAAAAATCAAGCAAGCTTTTTCTTGAAAGAAATGAAGGAAGAAGAAGATGAATCATGTTTGTGATGAATAATAAAAAGGTTATCATAATTATTTATGCAACCATGGTTGTAGTAACCAATGTAGAGAGTTTACTAGGGTTAGGGTTTGGGTTGGGTTAAGTGTGAGTCATGGATAAAGATCAACACAAATATCTTTATCATGACAAAGTAAAGCTTCTAGAATCAACTAGAAGGTTTAATCCTAATCCAAACCCTAATCATGTTTAAACTCCTCTAATCATATTGCATTAATAATTATAATATGTTACAATATTATATATCACATATACAATATTTATTGTAACAAAATAAAATAATACATTTAACATATATCGCATATATATCAATGTATTACCCGAGTGAGAAAAAGAATCTTTTAGTGAGCAAATATTAGTTAATGTAATTTAATATATCATATATATTATTATACATTAAATTATCGAATCAACACTTGATCCGACAATCCGGCTATAACGCATATAACCGACTAATATTTATCCGTACCGATTCATCGAATCAACACTTGATCCGATGACCCGGCTGATATCAAATATCGCGAGAATATAATACGGTATCACATATCGCATTATCCTCGGTCCCGCACATATCACATATGTGCTCCTACTTCGTTTTGCCTGAGTCAAGAAACCTCTGTGTAGGACTCTAAAGAATCGTCAATACGCCGGCAGTAGGTGATGATCATATCAAACACCCACAAGCTGCAAGCGGTCAGCTAAACGTAACAGCTACCCAGGTATTGAGCGCTCAGAAGATCAACAAGCAAGCCTGTAACTTCTCCTGTGAATCCAAACAGTAACACTCCCGTACAGTCCGGTCTCGTCGTCTGATATGTTGCATATCTCGCCTAGGGGTGGTAAACGTCAGACCCCAGTAGCTCGATAAGTCGTGTCGATATGAGGTCTATAACAGTTCGAGAAACTACTGATAACACTTACCAGTAAATCTCAGCAACCCTGGCCAGGGATTTCCGGTTATAGCCAATCGAACACAGCACAACATCAACTCCCTATACCGGGAGAGACGAATCCCCTCCTATCGCTCATTGCCTCCATGTGATTCGGGACTGTACCCAAAAGCCACCTTTTTGCACGCCCTCTTGGACGTGGTATGATGGAAATCAAAGCACAGTGGGAATCACAAAAGACTCTATGACGATCTCGGGTCAACAGACTACTCTGTACCAGTGTCACCGGAGAACTGCCATCTGACGTATGGTATAATACCATCTGGGAGTTCTCGGCGAGTCCATCCAGTGTACCCAGTCTCCACTGAGCACCCGCACACCATCCTTGATGTCAAACACCGATGGATATGGGATCATCCATCGCCCATCATATGGGTCAAGATGCGTATACGCTAGTCTACTCTGGTGTATCGATGCCCTGTCTCGATACACCCTCGACTAGGAACAGTTATAGGATGTACTCATCGACTACCGTGGCCCCACTAGTATGATCTCATCATAGTCCCAGTAGTCGAGTACTTATCCTAAGGGCTTTATCAACATGTAATATAGAGACAATCAGAGTACATGTTAAGATAAAGTACAACCAGATAGCATACTATCATGTCGAGCAAGAAAGTCCTCCCTATATATGTCCTAGCATCCACTATAATATACATCGTATGTACAGTAATGGCCTCTAGGGCATACATATAATTAACAATCTCCCACTTTCACTAGGGCCATCTGTTATGGTATCGCATACCCAACAATTAGCTGCGGTTGAAGTATCTCATACTCAACCATCCCGTAAAAGTCTCTACTGGGAAAAAGGCCTTTGTGAGTGGATCCGCGCTGTTGTCCTCTGTGTCTACTCTCCTAACCTCGATCTCCCTGGAGATCAACCATCTCCATGATCAGGTGATACTGCCTAAGAATTATATCTGGATTTCTGATGGGACGGTAGTTCCTTGGCTTAAGCCACAACTCCATTGTCACACAATGGTAGGAACGAAGTTCATCTTATGAACTTATATATATCCAGACTGCCTCTTTGGTAGCATCCTTGGTAACGATGTATCTTGCCTTTAATCGTCTAGTATGTCACGGTGTCTAGCTTGGAACTCTTCCAACATACCGTCCCTCCACTGAGGGTAAAGACATTGCCTGCGAGTGACATTCAGTCGTCCTTATCACTCTGGAACCTTTCCAGTGATTCTCCCCAGGATCGATTGATACCATCTCACTACAACTAGTGAGTATCCTAACATCCAATTAGATCTATCTCATAGATCCAAGAACCCAGGATATAGGAGGTATCACTTTGATCCTATATGGAGAATCCTTGTGATAAGCGGAGATTAACCGAGCGTAGCATAGGAAACTCCTTCCCTATCAAGAGTATGTCATCCACGTACTCTACGAGGATCACCACCATACTCCCTACTACCTTTTTGTATATACAAGGTTCATCTATCATTTTGATGAAGTCAAACTCTTTGACTACCACATCAAAACAGATGTTCCAACTCCGCGATGCCTGTTTTATCATATAAAACATCTTGCACACGTTTCCGCTGCTCCCACTGTCTACGAAGCCCTCTGGCTGTGTACTTATAGATGCACTTTTCTAAAACATCATTTAGAAAAGCAGTCATGACACCCAACCACCAGATATCGTAGTCATGGTATGTAGCCGTGGCAAGTAGGATCTGGATGGACTTAAGCATAGCTCCTTAGAAAAGGTTTCAACATAATCCATACCTGGTCTTATGATGCAAACCTTTAACAAGTCTAGCTTTGAAAGTCTCAACTTTTCAATGTACACCAAGTAATCTTCTCAAGATATACTTGCTCCTGATGGGGATTTAACCCTTCAGATAAAGCAACCAAAGTCCATACTTTGTCGGTGTATAAGGATTCCATCTCAGATCGCTAAGCATCCAGCCATTCTTACAGAGTCCCACTCCTGATGGCCAGCTCGAAACTAGTTAGGTCATCATCTCATGATGCAATCCTCGCTCCCACTGTCATAGAGAAACCAAAGTATCTCTCAGGTGGGTGAGGAACCCTACTAGATCGGCGGAGAGGCTGAGGTTCGTTGGAAACTATTGAATCCTTTGGTTCTACCAAATTATCAGCTGCAGTTTGTATAGCTGGAACCTTTCCAGTTCTACATAACAGACCTTGCCTCGAGCTTGTCCGGATTTTGCTTTTAGACATAGTCCGGACAACCCCAAATCTTAACAAACTTAAGATATGGGCTCTTCCCTTTCCATATCACATATGAAGTGGTAGGCAACTGATTTGATTTCAACCCTTATTCAATAGGTATGCAGCTTCACAAGTGCATAACTCCCAAAAGGAAATAGGAAACTCAGTAGTACTCATCATAGAGCACACCATATCACATAGGGTGCTATTGCTCCGCCCCGATACACCGACGTGCAGTGGTGTATTCGAAGGAGTAATGCTGAGAGAGAATCTCATTCTCATTTATAATAGTCCAGGAATTCCGTGCTCAAGTATTCTCCTCCTTGATCACATCAAAGGACATAATACTTTTACCCGTATTTTGGTTCTCTACTTCTAATTTATATTCTGTGAATATCTCAAAAGGTTCGGACCTGTGTTTCAACAGAAACATATGTCTGAATCTTGAAAGATTATCAGAGAATGTAATGAAGTACAAAGAACCGGTCTTGGCATGTGTAGACAGGGGACATTTCATACATCAACATGTATCAATCCCAAGAGTTCACTAACTCTTTCTCTGTTTCCAATAAACAGAGCTATGGTCATCGTATCTTTGTGACATGACCGACAAGTTTCATAAGATGTAAATTCAAACTAATTTAAATATGCATCTAAATGTAACTTCAGCCAGTCGGGTCGCATTGATATGACCTAGTCTACAATGCCTCAAGAAGGATTCGTTCATTTCTGAACTCTTCCTCTTGTGTGTGTTCCGTATACTAAGAACTGTAGTTTGATTTAGAACATCAATACTTTTAGATAACGTGCCTGAACCGATCAACTCTTGATATAGGAAATGTTCAAAACATTATCCAACAATACAAAATTATATCCTTTCTTTACTAATAAAGAGACTGATATGATTTTGTATATCAGGTTCGGTATCTAAAAACATTTGTTCAGAATCAATGTATTCTGGTAATACAGGGTGACAGTGACCAACAGACTTGGCTGCAACACTTGCACCGTTTTCTGCCTCATGAAACTTATCACCCGTTCTCAGTTCTCTACCTATCTGTAGCCCATGTAACAGATTACATATGCGGGATCCTGATCCGGTATCTCATACCCAGGACGTAAAGGATATTGAGAAACAGTTCTGTGTAATGAACACACCCGAAGATGATGCATCAGCATGCACTTTCTTCGTTTGGGCGGCACGGGAAATCTGGTATTCCCCAATTTCCTGCTCTGTCTTATAACAATTATAAGTTGGAGCGGGACCAACGTTCCCCAGCTCAGTATAACAAGCGGGTTCGGTCAATATATCCGTTTTATTATCTTGATTAAGGCGTGATATGGTCGCTATCTGGAGAGAGAGAGAAGAAAACACTCAGCGTATGCTCTTGCAAGATTAGATTGGTTATCTAATATATCTAATCAGGATGTCTCCCACTGTTTTAATCAAATCTTCCTTCAAACCCTAAAAGTAAAGACTAGCCGGGATTAATTACAAGCTACAAGTTCGCCAATCTTTCAGCCAGGCCAGTGTCGGTACTTTGAGGGAGGTCCCCCATGCTTTCGCACGAACCTAATTATAGTAAACCTCGTTTTCCCAGAGGCATAACCCCGTTAACACCTTTCTAGACACCTACTTGATCGGCTAATTGTAATGTGTAAAACTCTCCCAGGAGTAACTCTTACTCGCAGCGGGTATCGGGATCCAACTATCTTATAGAAGGTATGCAATCTCATTGCAAATTTCAACACTTGAAATTCCCAATAATATTTTGCCCCAAGCGATCTATGACCTTGACAAGGTCAACAAACCATAGACCGCAAGTCAAGTTCAACCCGTCATTTCCTGATTGAATTAAACCCACCCGCACGACCCTTGACAAGGTCAACAAAGTCGCACGACTACCCTAATCCAATCGTATCATATGCTTATGCAGATAAGCACTAATCAGCTACCGCACACTACGCCTTGACAGAGGTCAACAAACGCAGCACGAATACTAACCAGTACTTATCTGAAATGACGGAGGGCTACGACAGGTTTTTAAGAAAATCCTTCGCGTAATGAACTTGATATCGTCGTAGAATCGAGTGATTTTAAATGGAGTGTTTTTGAGGCTTTTCTAGTTTTGCTAAAGGGGTCACTCCCGGTGAAGGGATCGTCGGCCCTTTCCTCATCGAATAAGGTGCAGGATATATCATATATACCGCTGTGCAAAGCAAGAACTATAGAAGCAATCAAAAGACAAACCGAGTTTGTAGCATCTGCCAGTTATTGCTAAAGGAGTCACTCCCGGTGAAGGGATCTCGGTCCTTTCCTTATCGAATAAGGTGCTGGATGTTCTACAAGGAACACCGCTATGCAAAGCAAGAACTAGAGCTACCAGTTTTTATAAACAAGTTTCTACAACATCTTAGGTTTCTTTTAGTTTCATTAATCTCATTAATGAAGTCCCATTTTAATATGCTTCACAAGCATCTCTTTTTGAAACGAAATCTGCAATATAACATATATCTCATATATATAATATAAACATTCGTCTCAGGCAGTAATATGATCTCATCACAGAACATTGCAGCAGAAGAACATATATGAAATATTGGATATACTAGGACGTCCGTGTTTTCAATACGAGCCTGTATAAAACACGGATTCCACGGTCGCGATGAATAGCCAAACCCACATCCCTAGACCCCTACGAGAGCGGCAAGTAACACTGCCAATTCTAGGGTTAGGAGACCCGGTCTCGACTCCTTGAGATGGTCTCCCACTGGACCCTAGAACCCGGTTACTTGTGCTCCCCTCCTTGGGTCTACCTAATGCGGAAAAGTAAATAATATACAACGGTGACATCTTCCGCTACCTGGAAGTGCCCCAATAAAAGAATATTACATACAAATGAATTTTACATGAATGAAAAAGAAAAAACTCTCATCTCACATAAAAACCCCGGCTATTCAAACGCGACGATCCAATACAACATATCACAGCAACACATAATATCTCATATCATCAACGTAAGCAAGTATACGTATCCCGATTGTCGTTGATGTATAGCAACGAAGCCGGCGATACACCACATACTACGCTTACAGTCACAGAAAAGAAAGTGTAAAACTACAACAGTTGGAATCCGCAACCTCTTTAGACATCGCATGCCTAACCAAATGAATTCTCTTAGACATCGCATGCCTAACAATTATAAACCCCGCATTTTAGTCTCATTATCGAAAACACTTTTCAATATTAAGTCAGGAAATTCGACAAGATTCCCGACATCCTGATCGAATGCTCGTCGCAAACTTCAGTAGACGGTCGCACCCCCGATACCGTCGACGAAGTGCACCAAGGCGGAACACCGCTACCGGGAGCACCCGAACGGATGCTTTCGGCGACGGGGTTCTCCTACAGTCACTTGGTCGGGGCTATGGAGTGAGGCTGTCTATTAAGTTTACCCGGCGAGTATCCGCGTACGCTACGTGATTACGACGGACTTTTGATCACATCAAAATTCCGTGGCAACCGATCATATGAGACTAAACTGCTATGTTTATAATATTCAAATTAGTTATCTCATAACTACCTGTGGATTCCAAATATTGTATCACATTCCAGATAAATAGAAAAAATTAAACTTTCCGATCGAATCATCAAACACCCAAGATTTCCCCAATGTATCTCAACACTTAAAATCAGTTTAAAAACATCCATCACATGCTTCAGTACCAATGGTCCAGCCGTAGAAGGGTCAAGCCAACGCCTCACACGTGGCACGCCGTACTGCCCCAAAGCTTAAGGTTCAAAAGGCTGTTCAAGACGGTCACATAATCGAGTTAAGGTTTGTTGTCTTCTAGAGAGTCCATCGAATTACTTGCACGACTTAGAACATTCTTAAACACGAGGAAAAATCCAACTTTTGAAAAATTTTCCGACAGGGGAAAAAGTGAGTTATTGATATCCGTTCGAACTTTTTAACAGTTTCTAAAATTATCCGGACAAAACTAAACAAAGTTATAATATCCGATCAAAACTTTAAGTCCCCAATACAACCCAGAAAATTCAACAGTTGAATAAATATTAAAAATTCCCAGAAAATACAACATTAAATAATAGGAGTTACTGTGAAACGCACGTGCAAAGAATCGACTATGTGGCCGCGGAACCGCCGCACATGCTGGGGTGGGGCCGCGGTTCCGCGGCACTTTAGTCGAATTGCGCTCACGTGCTTCACAGTAATTCTTATATTTACCTGCTGTAATTTTTGGATATTTTTAATTAGGAAAAATCCACATTTTCAGAAAATGTACAGAGAGGGTTATTATCGGGGTTTTCCGGGTTCGATCGGACTTTAAACTTCGTTCAGACTTCGCCTAAAGCTCTAGCTTGGCTCTGATACCACTGTAGGGTTTCTAGGCACGCGCACAAGGGTCCGAGGCATCAACCATGCCCGATTTAAAAATTAGCCGTGCCGAACAACCCGAATACGGAACTTTAAACTAGAGATTAGGCGAAAAACAACATGCTAAACACTTTAACACTAAGTGAGAGGGATTACAACCTTTGTAGATCCGGTCCTTCACTTCATATACTCCGTGTTGTGGTCCCTTCGCTGCGATCATCGGGATCCGGACTCTCGAGAGGTTCCACGAAGAGAAGGACGCAACCTTTGCTTCCGATCTTCGATACTAAGATGATCTACCTTGAAGTTTCTTTAACACAAGCTAACACTCATGAAATGATGTGAACACCCTCATCTAAATGGCAAGGGAAGATGAGGATGATGAAGTAGGATTTTTGCTCTCTTTATTTATATTTTTCTCACAATTATTCATCACCTTTGAAAAATCAAGCAAGCTTTTTCTTGAAAGAAATGAAGGAAGAAGAAGAAGAATCATGTTTGTGATGAATAATAAAAAGGTTATCATAATTATTTATGCAACCATGGTTGTAGTAACCAATGTAGAGAGTTTACTAGGGTTAGGGTTTGGGTTGGGTTAAGTGTGAGTCATGGATAAAGATCAACACAAATATCTTTATCATGACAAAGTAAAGCTTCTAGAATCAACTAGAAGGTTTAACCCTAATCGAAACCCTAATCATATTTAAACTCCTCTAATCATGTTGCATTAATAATTATAATATGTTACAATATTATATATCATATATACAATATTTATTGTAACAAAATAAAATAATACATTTAACATATATCGCATATATATCAATGTATTACCCGAGTGAGAAAAAGAATCTTTTAGTGAGCAAATATTAGTTAATGTAATTTAATATATCATATATATTATTATACATTAAATTATCGAATCAACACTTGATCCGACAATCCGGCTATAACGCATATAACCGACTAATATTTATCCGTACCGATTCATCGAATCAACACTTGATCCGATGATCCGGCTGATATCAAATATCGCGAGAATATAATACGGTATCACATATCGCATTATCCTCGGTCCCGCACATATCACATATGTGCTCCTACTTCGTTTTGCCTGAGTCAAGAAACCTCTGTGTAGGACTCTAAAGAATCGTCAATACGCCGGCAGTAGGTGATGATCATATCAAACACTCACAAGCTGCAAGCGGTCAGCTAAACGTAACAGCTACCCAGGTATTGAGCGCTCAGAAGATCAACAAGCAAGCCTGTAACTTCTCCTGTGAATCCAAACAGTAACACTCCCGTACAGTCCGGTCTCGTCATCTGATATGTTGCATATCTCGCCTAGGGGTGGTAAACGTCAGACCCCAGTAGCTCGATAAGTCGTGTCGATATGAGGTCTATAACAGTTCGAGAAACTACTGATAACACTTACCAGTAAATCTCAGCAACCCTGGCCAGGGATTTCCGGTTATAGCCAATCGAACACAGCACAACATCAACTCCCTATACCGGGAGAGACGAATCCCCTCCTATCGCTCATTGCCTCCATGTGATTCGGGACTGTACCCAAAGCCACCTTTTTGCACGCCCTCTTGGACGTGGTATGATGGAAATCAAAGCACAGTGGGAATCACACAAGACTCTATGACGATCTTGGGTCAACAGACTACTCTGTACCAGTGTCACCAGAGAACTGCCATCTGACGTATGGTATAATACCATCTGGGAGTTCTCGGCGAGTCCGTCCAGTATACCCAGTCTCCACTGAGCACCCGTACACCATCCTTGATGTCAAACACCGATGGATATGGGATCATCCATCGCCCATCATATGGGTCAAGATGCGTATACACTAGTCTACTCTGGTGTATCGATGCTCTGTCTCGATACACCCTCGACTAGGAACAGTTATAGGATGTACTCATTGACTACCGTGGCCCCACTAGTATGATCTCATCATAGTCCCAGTAGTCGAGTACTTATCCTAAGGGCTTTATCAACATGTAATATAGAGACAATCAGAGTACATGTTAAGATAAAGTACAACCAGATAGCATACTATCATGTCGAGCAAGAAAGTCCTCCCTATATATGTCCTAGTATCCACTACAATATACATCGTATGTACAGTAATGGCCTCTAGGGCATACATATAACTAACACTTTTCCATTTGGAAAGATTTGGAAGCTTTTAGAATTTAATTCTATTAACTGTAAGGCTTTCGAAGCCGGTCACGTGCTGACACGTGACCCCTGTTCACATGCGAGCACGTGACCCCCAATTGAGTTCTTTAACGGCCGCTTGTTTATGTTGTTGTTTTAACCATCACGTGCCAGCACGTGACCGTTGGTCATGTGTGAGCACGTGATATCTCGTTGAGGTATTTCCTTCAGCCATTTGTTTTTATTTCTGTTTTAACTATCACGTGTCAACACGTGACCATTGATCACGTGCGAGTGCGTGATACCTCATTGAGGTAAAAACCTGATTTTTAATCAGGGAACAATGCATAACATATTTGCTCATAACTTTTAATCCCGGATGAATTATGTCACGCCCCGCTTCCCAGAGTACGCTAGATTGGGCACGTGACATAGCCAACCATGCTACCTGTGGGTAGGAAGTATCCATCCACAGTCACATTGCGGCTGTAGAGATATCAAGAACAAGATAAAACTATCTAAAACATGTCCATAATCCAGAATAACAGGAGTCAATAATAAATAAATGCGGAAGCAAATGATCCAATACAAATAACTGAAAAGTGTGTCCCATAATGTGGGCTCACATCAGGAATTAAATGCAGGAAATAAAACTAACTACTACTGAACTCACAGCTCAGCCTGCTGGCTGAAGTACTCCTGCTCGGACTGCAATAGCGGTACGGAATCTGGGCCATGCAAAAACCAGACGTCAGCGCGTCATGTCATCAAGTAATATAATATGAACAGTGTAGCAGGCAATGTAATATAAACATGAATACAGCAAGAATAACAATAATATGAATCATACCAGTACAGGGTAGCATGCAGTGGGTAAACTAAACCGTTCTATCAGGTTTTCTATTCTAAAGTCTTTGAAATCAAATTGATGAATCGTCGATGTAACTCAATAGTATCCCGTACATACCCGGGACCACGGCCACAATATTCTCGGCTGCAGCCGAGACATGCCGCTAGGTACAAAACAGGAATGTGTACACTCGATAGTATCCCGTACATACCCGGGACCATGGCCACAATATTCTCGGCTTAAACCGAGACATGCCGCTAGGCACAAAACAGGAATGTGTACACTCAGGACAGGTAGTGAACTGTCGAGTTACAAGTCAGATTTCACCTTTGATTTCTCTATACCCCCAAGTTATATGTGCAAGTCAAGTCAGGTATCCCGAAAATCAAGAAACTAATGCCAACACAGGATCAGGTAAACAGGTTTGTCTGGATAGACAACAAGAACGGTCCATGAGGACTACATGTCAGGTTTGTTGGCATTAGGCACAAGATCAGGTAACGGGTCAGGTCATGGTACATCATGTCGAGTCAAGCAGTATACGGTACCATGTCGGGTCAAGTAGGAAGTGTAACAGATCATGTCAGGAAGCACAAGATGTCATGTGGGTGCTCATAATCAAACTAACATAAGCATGTGTATAAATAAACAAGCATGAGTACTATCAGAACAATAAACTGGAACATGTAATATGATATGCAAATAGATATAATTTCAAGGATATGGATGCACAGTTATCGATTAGGGTTACATTTATAGTTCCAATATTAATTAGGATGCAATTTATTAAACATGGAGTGTTAATATCACATTATTATGTAGTAATGTGATCTATGAATGCAATTATATTTATCTTAAATGCGATGGATGCAAACGGGCATCCGAAAAGTTATAAAACTATAAAATGGTAATGTGGGATGTACAACTAAGCAATATGTGATATAAATATTGATATAATAATATTAATATCGATAGCATATTCAAAGCGATTAATAACTATAAAAGTGGTATTGATTAACCATGCACAAGAAAGTTCCGTTCAGAAATTCAGCGTCACCCTAATTTGTAAAATAGCTTACAAATAACAAAAGTTCTCCAAAAAGGACGTGCCTTATACTAAAACAAAGATAATTCAATAAAGTTTTCAGTTTTATAAGTATAAGCATCTCAGGTTGTCCCTACAAAAAGTTATGAACATTCGAAGTTGAAAGTTTGCTGCTGGAATTTCCCTGGATAGCAGTTTAGAGACGTGTTCATTTGCATTTTACGTTATTTAAACAATTTATTTTGCAAGTAAATATTTCATAGAGTTATAGTATTCTGAGTTAGTTTCGTAACGAACTAAAGAACGTATACTAATGATTTTTCTATGATTTATAATAAATTTTATAAGGTATGGTGTACAGTGAATTTCAGATTTGTCGTATCCACTTTTCAACGACGTTTCATGTGTAAACTATAATATTTTCAAGTGTATAATATTATAAAATTTAGATTATAAACTAATTAAAGATAATAATAAAAAATATTACGACGATATATATTTTAAATGATATGGATGCAGTATAATGTAATCTAGTATGTCACAAGATAAGTTTTCATGATCTAGATTTAATATGATATAAACGGATGCAAACGGAACATCGAAACGTTATAAAATTAAACATGGGGCACTAGATTTAAACTATAGGTCTGGTATTTATTTAAATAGGTATAAAATGAATTATATATCATGTCGCAAGATTAACTTGTCTCGATGGGTCGCGAATCGCGAAAATGGAACGTTAACCGTCGGCGGGGAAAACTCGCGACTGGCGCACGGTTCACGGAATGAACCCAAACGACGAACAAAGGAACCACACGGGTCGGGGTACCTCGCTGGAACGTCGAGAAGCGTCACCGGCACGACGGAATTCCGGCAACAAAAGAACAGTTAAAAAAATGAGAAACGAGACATGAAGCAAGAAGAGAAAGAATGATAAAGAGAAGTACGAGAGAATATATGAGGGGGAGAGAGAGAGAAGAAAAGTGGAGAGAGAGAGAGAGAGAAGAGGGAGAGAGAGAAAGTGGGGCCCACGGGGTTAAAGGGGAGGTTGCGATTGGCTGAGAGAATAAATTGAGAAGGATATAAAAGATTGTAAAAATATTATATGGTTAACTTAAAGATTTAAAAGATAGGTAATGAATAGTAAGATATCAGGTTAGTTAGAAAAATATATGCGATGGTTTTAATAATATTAAAATTTGGGATTTTGGCGCCAAATAAAACATTTCCAAATCGCGCCCGGGTCGAGTCCAAAAATTTGAAATTGAAATAATAGGATTTTAAGCGGGATCCAAATTTTAAAATTAAGTGTTTTATGATTAAAAAGCATACCCCCAAAACGGACACACGTACGTGCACGTAGCCATCCAAACTCGCCCGTTTCACTGAACGGGACGAGAACACAATGCACGGACGCTACCACGAGGCTAGGGGTGTCAAGTAGGCCAAGATGAATATTTTCAATTTTATTTTAGATGCCAAAATTTGTTATATGTAGAAATGACTTTGCCGGGTAAATTTTACAGTAAGCAACAAACAAGCAAGTTAAATGAAATGAGTACCACATTATGCTCAAACAGTAACTGAAAATAGTAGCATTGGGTTCGGGTGTTACATTATACCTAACTACAAAAAGAATTTCGTCCTCGAAATTCCAAGAATACAAGGATAGATAACTACAAGAAAAGGTGAGGAAACTTCTGCCGGATTTCATCTTCTCGTTCCCAAGTGGACTCTCCATGCGAGCGATTACCCAAAGAAACAAGCACAAGGGGGATAACCTTGTTCTTAAGAACCATTTCCCTTCGATCCACGATTTCAATCGGTCGCTCCTCAAAAGTCAAGTCTTCTCGTACTCTTAGCTCCGAATGATCCAAAACGTGTGTTTCATCTCGAACATACTTACGGAGTTGAGATACGTGAAACACATCGTGCACATTTGCCAAGGACTGGGGTAACGCCAAACGATACGCTACCTCACCAACACGCTCCACGATCTCAAGGGTTCAACGAATCGAGGACTAACCTTTCCTCGACTTCCAAAACGAATCACCCCTCTAGTCGGTGATATCTTCAAGAATACCAAATCACCCACGGTGAACTCCAGAGGTCTTCTTGACGTATCTGCCCAACTCTTCTGTCGGTCCTGTGCTGCCTTCATATGATTTCTGATAGGGTTAACCTTCTCAACTGTCTGCACAACCAAATCTGTCCCAATAATCTTCGTTCACCGACATCGTCCCAACAAACAGGTGAACGACATTTACGACCATACAAAACTTCAAATGGAGCCATCTGAATAGTTGCCTGAAAACGTTGTTGTAAGACAACTCCACCAAAAGTAGATGATCCTCCCAAGACCCCTTGAAGTCCAACCTGCATGTTCTCAACGTATCCTCAAGAGTTTGGATCGTTCTCTCCGACTGACCATCAGTTTGAGGATAATAAGCTGTGCTAAACTTCAATCGAGTCTCCAAACTTTCCTGTAAACTCCTCCAGAAGTGTGATAAGAACCGAGTGTCCCGATCGGACACGATGCTCACCGGTACTCCATGCAATCTTACAATCTCCTGCATGTACCGCTCTGCCAAAGTCTCTGTTGATTGACCAACCCGAAAAGGAATAAAGTGAGCTGCCTTGGTCAATCGGTCAACAATTACCCATACTGCATTGTTGCCTTTTGGACTCCGCGGTAAAGCCGTCACGAAATCCATGGTTATATGTTCCCACTTCCACTGAGGAATCGGAAGTGGTTGCAATAAACCAGCAACCCTTTGATGTTCAGCCTTAACTTACTGACACACCAAGCATTTTTCCACAAAGCGAGCAATCTCCCGCTTCATGCACTCCCACCAGAAATGCTGTCGAATATCTCGGTACATCTTTGTGCCTCCTGGATGTACAGAATAAGCTGAATTGTGTGCCTCCTTCATAAGCTCTTCATGAACATCACCCTTTGGCACACACAAACGGCTACCATACCTCAACGAACCATCTTCGTGGATCAATAAATCTGTTCGTAGCCCGGCTTCAACCTGCTCTCGAAACTTTTGCAGTCTAGGATCCTGCGATTGAGCTGCTTTAATATTCTCGATCAAAGACGAATGTACTTGCAGCTACAACAACTGTCCCGTAGAACGCGGTAGCACAACCTCCAAGTCAAATCTTCGAAAATCTGCGACGATCTCCTTCTGCGTAGTTAACACCTGAATTACTGGTAACCGACTAAGCGCATCCGGCACAACATTAACCTTCCCCGGATGGTACTTAAGATCAAGATCGTAGTCAGCCATCAGCTCCAACCATCTACGCTGCCTCATGTTAATCTCCTTCTGTGTGAACACATACTTCAAGCTCTTATGATCTGTAAAAACTTCGACTCTTTCGCCCAAAAGGTAGTGTCTCCAAATCTTCAAAGCGAAAATCACAGCCGCAAGCTCCAAGTCATGAGTTGGATAATTCTTCTCATGGGTCTTCAATTGTCTCGATGCGTACGCTACAACCTTCCCATACTGCATCAAAACACATCCCAATCCTTTCCCAGATGCGTCGCTGTGAATCACTAATCCTCCGGAATTGTCTGGCACGGTCAGAATAGGGACGGTTATCAACTTCTGCTTCAACGTCTCGAAAGCTAACGCACACTTATCCGCCCATACAAAAGGTACCTCCTTACGCGTAAGCTTGGTCAACGGCTCTGCCAGACGAGCAAAGTTCTCCACAAATCTCCTGTAGCATCTGGCTAATCCAAGGAAAGTTCTTATCTCAGTAATATTCTTTGGAATAGGCCAATCTCGAACTACTGTAATCTTTTCTGGATCGACGGCAATGCCATCGCCAGACACAATATGCCCCAAAAACCTTACTTCCTCCAGCCAAAACTCGCACTTACTCATCTTCGCATACAATTTCTCCTGTCTCAACGTCTGCAGTGCGATCTTCAAATGCTCAGCATGCTCTTCAAAAATCTTCGAGTAAACCAGAATATCGTCAATGAATACCACAATGAACTGATCCAAGAACGGTGAAAAGATTCGGTTCCTCAAGTCTATGAATACTGTCGGCGCATTCGTTACTCCGAAGGGCATCACTAAGTACTTGTAATGTCCATACCGAGTTCGGAACGCCGTCTTGCAAATATCTTCTGTTTCACTCGGAACTGATGATATCCGGATCACAAATCCAGCTTCGAGAATACCCTCGCACCACTAAGCTGCTCAAAAAGTTCTCCAATACGAGGGATAGGGTACTTGTTCTTAATAGTCACCCGGTTTAATTCTGATAGTCGATGCACATCCTTCTTGTGCCATCCTTCTTCTTTACTAGAAGAACCGGAGCTCCCCAAGGCGAGTTACTGCTTCGAATCCAACCCTTTTTCAAGCAATTAAGCAACCTGTTTCTTTACTTCTTCCAACTCTACTGGCGCCATTGGATAATACGCTTTAGATACTGGCGCTGCACCAGGAATAAGATCAATTGCGAACTCCACGTCTCTCCTCGGCGGTAAACCCGATATATCTTCAAACACGTCCATAGAATCACAAACAACAGCCGGCTCTTTACTTTCATCACTTCCATTGATGCAAGAATATTGTTTGTCGGCCTAGCCCTAAACTCGACCGGCCCGACCGAACTGCTTCCTTAACGCAACTGCTGTCTGCTGCAAACTTCCTTTCCTCCCAGATAAACTCTGTTGCTCTTGGCTGCTGCAAGTATTTGTGAGAAAGTGGTCAAACCTAGGGAGACAATCTGCCTCTGGATGTCCACGTCCAGTGTCACGACCCAAATTTGGCCCGTAACCCGCACTTAAATTACGTAACGTCTAAAGGCGTACGCAACTTAAGTAAGCCGAAACCCAGAAATCTAAACCACCCAAAACTGGATCAACGGAGAAAAACATAGTTTTAAATATTCGGAAATTTTCAAGTAAAAATCTTTAAGTTTAGTTTTCGTTCTTAAAAATTTCGGCAGCACCTCCTTTGTAAAAACTAACCCCGAAAACGGGTACAACATAGATAATAATAAAAGCATCCCAAACAGGAGCAAATCACGCCCAACGGCGGAGACAACCACCACAACATATATACGACGCCGAAGCGAAGAAATATAAAAGAAAACTGCATAAAAAAGTAAAACTTTTCAACAAAACCGGCTCCCACGAGCACGGCACCCAAAGTCACCACAAAATATAACACTGAATCCTCACAAGTCGTCTCTAAGTCATATACAACATAGTGGTAGATGGAGAATACTAGATCCAACAAAAAAATATACAAAGTACAAACAGATAACCGCAACCCACCTAAAAGCAAAGCTTCACAGCCAACCGTAGCGGTATCCGCAAAAGTAGAGATGAAAAGATGCCCTGCCGCGACTACTCAGAGGGTAAGTCCTGCACAACACTGTGGCACAACGGGGGTGAGTTGCCAACTCGTGAATAGTAACTAACATCATACAGTAATCGCAAGTATGCACGAACAGCGATCTATCTATCACAAGTAATCCGATAACACAAGTATGATAAGTGAATATGCAACAATCATGTAAAGGTACATCATCAGGGTACTACAACTACATGAAACGATGCTTATCAACATAATCCTGAGTGTGGGATGATATAATATAGAATCTCATGCAAAAATCATCAGCATGGAAAAACACCAGTGTCCCTCACTGACACATCAAATCCCAAATCCTCAGGCACCGCATCCTCAGATCGGCCCTCAAATCCTGTATGTCTCACGAAAACCTGAGTGTCCAACACCGACACTCGAAACATCTTGAAACCCGTGTCTAGCATCGACACGTAAATCCTCATAACTCAGGCGCTGTCACCATGACTAGCCCTGACGATATGTCATACCTCACTCCGGTCGGTATCTCCAAGATAACCGCCGAGTCCAAATACAATCACCGGTAGGTAGTGGTCCCACCGTTAGGTTTATCGTCTACACCACGAAATCACCACTCACCCCGGGGTACCATACCGGGTCCACCATGTACCCGCAGACGGTGCATCCCGCTCCTCGAATCGGGTATCACAAGCCAAATCTCAGAACCGAGAAATCACATGGTGGACGCATCAAATATCATATCAAGAGAAACCAGGTTTTCAAACAATACAATGTTTTCTTGAAAATATCCCCCACGGTTTCTCAAATCCATAAATCATATGAAATCCATATCTCAATGCGTAAAATCCATATAAAACTGATATATGCAACATAAAACATCAATATGAGCATATAAAGGGAAAACCGCTATTTAAATTGAATCTAACTTTAAAACACATCATGCGGTTCCCAATTCCTTCGAAAATAAATGCAGTATCATATGAAGTGTACATGTAAGTGTAGCAGGGTTTAAGTATCTACATGTAATCAAGTACGAGGGTGTACATGTCAATATGTATGCATGATGTATAGGTAATTATAACAAGATATAAGTGAAGTGGAATAGGGTTCACTACCTTAACTATTCCTGCCCAATGCAATATCACGTATGTATGTGTCCACAGTATTTCATATGCACAATAGAATATGAGTTACTACTCTAATCATTCCTATCCACTATCATATCACATATGTAGGTGTTTGTGCGTGTCATGGCAATTACAGACGGTGTGGGTGTAGCATACAATTTAGTGCTCGTGCAACATGAACCGTCAGTAATGTGTTATATCTAAAGGTACGAGTCAAGTACAACAGATAATGCTATGCAATGACATTCATATGAAAGTAACTAATATGCAAATACATGCAGCTATCATATCATATTCTCCCCGACGCATAACGCCATACGGGCGATTTCCCCGTAGATGTTAAATCTACTCACCGATGGTCTCGAGCTAAGAAAATCCGACCACCTGCTTCCCCTTGTCCGCAACACCCGAAGTCCCTGCTTGCGAACCTAAAATTTCATAAATACAACACATAAGCTAAATATCCTATAATGACGGAAAGACAACGAAACGCGACGAAAACGTCCGGAAAATTACACTGCGCGCTTAGCGCATCTATCGCGCACGATACCAGCTAAAACCCTAATTGGGGTCGCTAAACTACAAAATACCGAGTCTGGACCCCGATCGTCCCGATCACGCAACACAACACAAAAATTACGAGGAATACACTGGATATAACCTCGCAACTACCAAACGAACCCTACGTCGGAAAACCCCGAAATCTAGTAAGCAACCTATCGCAATATATCGCACTAGATTCAAGATAACACAAATCTAACAATTAAAAATACCTTAAAATAGCTTAACTAAGCTATTTAAACCAATCCTATATTTTTTACACTCGCTAATTATATTTTAGCAAAAATCTAGTAAGCAATTTTGCTTAATTAAACAAAATGCTTATTAGCAAATTTTAACACTTTCTACTAGCTTATTCTTTTCCAAAACACAATTTAACACTTGAATTAAACACTAATCACTTAATCAAAATTTAACCCTAACATGAATTTCTTAAACCAAATATAATGAATTAATCATGATTTATATGCTAAACTAAGCACTTAACTAGTTAACTAAATTAGCCAGTTAAAGATTAAAGCAATTAATTGTGGATTAAGGTAAGAAATTATACCTCCTCAAGAACACCAAAAAGAACTTAGATCCATCACTTTAGCCTCCAAAACTCAAGCTTTGATGAAGATCCATGAAGGATTAGTGAAGGAAAAAGGTTTAATATTTATATAGGAATTTTTGGATTTATTTTTGGATATCTTTTTGTGTTTTTGAAAGGAAATGAGAGAGAAATGAGCATGGAATTATTTTGGACAGAAATGGGGGAGTTAGGGTCGGCCAAGGTGAGTGGGGGGGGGGTTTGTGTAATATTTTGTGAAGAAAAAGCAAGGAAAAAGAGAATTAAATGCTAATTAATGCATTTTGCCACCATTACACCCTTTTCTTTTAATTTTTAAAACACACCATTAGTCACCAAAAAATATCTAGATTTTTAAAAAGAACATTCTAAAATAATTCTAGTGACAAAATTAATTTATTCACAAAAATAAAAATTTTCCCGATTTACGTGCACAAAACACCGCTTAAAATAATATTTTTTTCGGGAAAAAATCTATCTGAACCAAAACCTCCCAAATACCCCCAAAGTTCGCGTACAAGCTTTATTTTGGCCAAATTAGGTGTCGGTATGCTTATACGGTCGTTTGATCGAAATCGGGTTAAAACGGGAAAAACCGACAATTTTGCCCTAAAACGGGAAAATTCGCAAAACGATTTCTAAAACGTTACAATCTCCCTTCCTTATAGAAATTCGGTCCCCGAATTAAAAATTCATACTAAGCGTACCTTCAAAAAGATGAGGAAATTTCTTCCGCATCTCGCTCTCGGCCTCCCAAGTGATCTCCTCACTAGTCGGGCTACGCCAAAGAACCTTCACAGATGGCAAGACCTTTGACCGAAGTTTCTTCACCTGCCGATCCAAAATAACTACCGGCTGCTCGGTGAACGAAAGATCGCGCTCAAGCTGAACGGTCTCGTGCTGAATCGTGTGAGAAGGATCATGAAGGTATCTACGAAGTATCGACACATGAAAAACGGGGTGAACATCCGGAAAACTGGGCGGGAGCGCCAAACGATAAGCAACAGAACCCACTCGCTCAAGGATCTCGAAAGGACCTATAAATCTGGGACTGAGCTTCCCTCTCTTCCTAAATCGCATAACGCCCTTCATCGGAGAAATCCTCAGGAATACATGATCCCCCACTGCGAACTCAAGTCTGCGACGACGACGGTCGGCATAAGACTTCTGCCTGCACTGGGCTGCTCTCATCCTATCCTGAATCAGCTGGATCTTCTCCGTGGTCTCCTGAACTAGCTGGGGTCCCAAAACCAAACTCTCACTAAGCTCGGTCCAACAGACTGGCGATCGACACTTCCTACCATATAAAGCCTCAAAAGGTGCCATCTGAATAGTCTCCTGAAGTTGTTGTAGGAGAACTCAATCAACGGCAAGTGACGATCCCAACTGCCACCAAAATCAAGCACACATGCACGGAGCATATCCTCCAGAGTCTGTATAGTCCGCTCCGATTGGCCATCGGTCTGTGGATGAAAAGCGGTACTAAAACTCAGCCGGGTACCCAAAGCTTCCTGAAGCTTCTGCCAAAGACGGCTAGTAAACTGGGTGCCTTTGTCGGATACTATGCATGTGGGAACGCCGTGCAAACGCACAATCTCATCTATGTATAACTGAGCATACTGAGCATAACCGAATGTGGTCTTCACTGGAAGAAAGTGAGCCGCTTTCGTCAACCGGTCTACAATAACCCAAATGGAGTCATACCCTCGACTGGTCCTGGGTAGACCCACAATGAAGTCCATGGAAATCTGCTCCCATTTCCACTCCGGAACGGGTAAAGGCTGCAACTCTCCAGCCGGTCTCTGATGCTCAGCCTTGACTTGCTGACAAGTCAGGCACCTCGAAACGAAGTCCGATATATCACGCTTCATCCCTTCCCACCAGTAGAAGTCCCTCAAGTCACGGTACATCTTGGTGGAACCTGGATGAACACTAAAGGCTGACTGATGTGCCTGCTCTAGGATCTCGCGTCTCAACCCATCAACGTCTGGTACACACAAGCGAGTCCCGCATCATAGCACACCCTGGTCATCAATCATGAACTCCGAAACTCTTCCCTGCCGAACAAGCTCAAGAATCTCAATCAAACGGGCATCACTGGGCTGCGCCTCACGGATACGATCAAAAAGAAGTGGACGGGCGCGGACATGAGCAAGCTGTCCCCCAGCGGAAGTGAACTCGAACTGCACTCTACTATCACACAAGAGCTGCCAATCTGCAGAAGACTGACACTGAACTGCGCTCAACTGGGACAAGCTACCCACGGGCCTACGACTCAAAGCATCAGCTACCAAATTCGCCTTGCCCGGGTGATAAAGGATCTCACAATCATAATCCTTCACTAGCTCCATCCATCGGCGCTGTCTCAGGTTCAGATCTCGCTGCTGGAAGATGTACTTCAAACTCTTATGATCCGTGAAGATCTGACACGACTCTCCGTACAAGTAGTGTCTCCAAATCTTCAACGCAAAGACTACCGCTGCCATCTCAAGATCGTGAGTGGGGTAATTCAGCTCGTGCTTCTTCAGCTGCCTAGAAGCATATGCAATCACCCTATCATACTGCATCAAAACACAGCCGAGCCCCACTCGAGAAGCATCACAATAAACAACAAAGCCGCCTGATCCAGAAGGTAAAGAAAGAACCGGTGCTGTCGTCAACCGAGTCTTCAACTGCTGAAAACTCTGCTTGCAAGCATCAGTCCAGAGAAAAGGAATTCCCTTCTGGGTCAGTCCAGTCAGCGGTGCAGCGATACTCGAGAAATCCTGCACAAAACGGCGATAATAACCAGCTAAGCCCAAAAAGCTGCGGACCTCCGTCACCGATACAGGTCTGGGCCAAAGCTGTACAGCCTCGATCTTCCTCGGGTCCACAAGAATACCATGACCAGTCACCACATGACCCAGGAAGTCAACTCTATCAAGCCAAAATGCGCACTTTGAGAATTTAGCATACAGCCGGTGCTCTCTCAATATCTGCAAAGTAATCCTCAAGTGCTGCTCATGCTCCTCATGACTCCTAGAGTAGACCAGTATGTCATCAATAAACACTATAATGAACTGGTCGAGGAACGACCTGAAAATCCGGTTCATCAGATCCATGAACGCTGCTGGCGCATTGGTGAGTCCGAACGACATCACCAAAAACTCATAATGCCCATAGCGCGTACGAAAAGCAGTCTTCGGAATGTCATCATTCCGAACCCGCAACTGATGATAACCCGAACGCAAATCAATCTTCGAAAAATGTTTCGCACCCTGGAGCTGATCAAATAAATCGTCAATGCGGGGTAAAGGATACCTGTTCCGCACCGTAACTCGGTTCAACTGACGATAATCCACACATAGCCTCAAACTGCCGTCCTTCTTCTTGACGAACAGAACAGGAGTTCCCCACGGCGAAACACTCGGACGCACAAGTCCCAAAACAAGCAACTCTTGCAACTGGTCTTTAAGCTCTCTAAGCTCTGCCGGAGCCATCCGATAAGGCGGTATAGAAATAGGCTCCGTGCCGGGAATCAGATCAATGCAAATCTCAATAAACTACTCTGGCGGCAACCCAGGTAACTCATCGGGAAAGACATCGGGAAACTCTCGCACGGTAGAAACCTGGTCCAACGACTCCACCGTAACTCCAGTATCATGAATGAAAGCCAAGAATCCCTGACATCCCCTCTTCAAAAGCCGACTAGCGCACAGAACAGAAACCAAACTGTGAGGGGCGACACCACGGTCTCCCTGCACAACAAACAATGACTCGTCGGGAAAACAAAATCTAACTGTCTTCTCGCGGCAGTCCACGGACGCATAGCAAGTAGCTAGCCAATCCATGCCCAACAGAACGTCGAAGTCCAACATCTCAAGAAGGATCAAGTCGACGGACAGATCTCTGTCTCCTAAGCGGACAGCACATGATCGGAACACGTGCCGCGCAACAAACGACTCTCCCACAGGAGTAGTCACTACTAGCGGCTGATCTAGTAAACACGACTCTCGGCCTAACCTCGGCGCGAAGTGCGTAGAAACATACGAATGCATAGATCCCGGATCGAAAAGAACATGTGCATCAAAAGAACATAAGGAAAGGGTACCTGAAACCACAGTATTAGACGCCTGAGAGTCCTGGTGAGTCAAGGCAAAAACCCGTGCCTGCCCTCTACCGGCTACTGGCTGTCCTCTGCCTCTGCCACCTCGTCCTCTCGGCATAAAACCACCGCGACCACGACCTCTCTGAGTAGGAGTCTGACGCGGCGCAACAATAGGAATAAGAGGCAACGCTCTCTGAGGTGGAGAAGGTGGTAAGGTAATCTGCGGTACTGCTGGCCCTCTCTGACGCACCACAGTACAATTTCGAACAAGATGCTGCAAACTGCCACAACCAAAGCATCCATAAGACGGTCGCTGGCCCTCCTGGGAATAAGAACTGAATAACTGGCCACGTCCCACGTCTCTGCTACTCCCCGAATCTGATGGAACTCTGCCTCTGCGGACAAACCTCGGTCCTCGTGCTGGCTCATCCGTACGAGTCCTCTTCGATTCTGGAACAACCGATGACTCAGCTAAACGCTCCTCCACCAATAGGGCTGCATCGACAGCTGCCGCATACGTGTCACAATGCTGAATGCTGATGGTTAAGAACAACTGGGTAAGCAGGCCTCGAACAAACCTCTTCACCCGCATCTCCTCAGTCGCCACCAAGTACGGAGCATACACCGACAGCTCAGTAAACAATACATCATACTCTGACACCGTCATCCCCGGCGTCTGACGTAAAGACTCAAATTTGCGCGCTCGCGCATCCCTGACGCTCGGTGGAAGAAAACGGGCAAGAAACGACGTCATAAACTCAGCCTAGGTCATAGGAGCAAGACCAGTGGCTCTGCCCCTCTCCAACGACTCACGCCACTTCTGGGCCATACCCTCTAGACGGAAACTCGCAAACTCTACCCATCTCTCGTGAGAGCATCGGAGTGAGCGAAAAATCCTGGCCATCCGGTCGATGAACGACTGTGGATCCTCAGTAACATCTGTGCCAGTAAACACCGGAGGCCTCAGCCTCATGAACTCCGTCAGTGACACGGTAATAACCTCTGGAGCTGCAACTACGACTGCCTGATCGGTAGGTACCATCGTGGTCCCTGCAACGGGTGGAACAACAGCCTGCCCCTGCGCTCGAATGGCCTCTACTAAAGTCCCCACAATCTGGCGCAGATCCTGCATACCAGCCCCAATCATAGCAATGTGCTCCGGTACCACAGGTGTATCGCCCTGGTCAACCCTCGCCTCAGACGAGTCGACTCTGGCCTCGGCCCTCGCGGCCGCTCTCTGTGCCCTCGTAGTCTTCGGCGGCATATGGGCTGGAAATTGAAACAAGATTCGATAAGGAAACGGAAATCGAATCACAAGGATGTATATCAATCACGGAAGGAATTTAAATCAATAAGTCCCGAGGTCATTTAGGCGGAGTACCGTGTCGTAAGTATGCCGCGGAACATACACACGCTACGTCACTCTGCTCAAGCTACCTACTCCATCATACCAAGGTTATCCTACACTCCGAAAGGTAAAAACCTAGCGCTCTGATACCAACTTTGTCACGACCCAAATTTGGCCCGTAATCGGCACTTAAATTACGTAACGTCTAAAGGCGTACGCAACTTAAGTAAGCCGAAACCCAGAAATCTAAACCACCCAAAACTGGATCAACGGAGAAAAACATAGTTTTAAATATTCGGAAATTTTCAAGTAAAAATCTTTAAGTTTAGTTTTTGTTCTTAAAAATTTCGGCAGCACCTCCTTTGTAAAAACTAACCCCGAAAACGGGTACAACATAGATAATAATAAAAGCATCCCAAACGGGAGCAAATCACGCCCAACGGCGGAGACAACCACCACAACATATATACGACGCCGAAGCGAAGAAATATAAAAGAAAACTGCATAAAGAAGTAAAACTTTTCAACAAAACCGGCTCCCACGAGCACGGCACCCAAAGTCACCACAAAATATAACACTGAATCCTCACAAGTCGTCTCTAAGTCATATACAACATAGTGGTAGATGGAGAATACTAGATCCAACAAAAAAATATACAAAGTAAAAACAGATAACCGCAACCCACCTAAAAGCAAAGCTTCACAGCCAACCGTAGCGGTATCCGCAAAAGTAGAGATGAAAAGATGCCCTGCCGCGACTACTCAGAGGGTAAGTCCTGCACAACACTGTGGTACAACGGGGGTGAGTTGCCAACTCATGAATAGTAACTAACATCATACAGTAATCGCAAGTATGCACGAACAACGATCTATCTATCACAAGTAATCCGATAACACAAGTATGATAAGTGAATATGCAACAATAATGTAAAGGTACATCATCAGGGTACTACAACTACATGAAACGATGCTTATCAACATAATCCTGAGTGTGGGATGATATAATATAGAATCTCATGCAAAAATCATCAGCATGGAAAAACACCAGTGTCCCTCACTGACACATCAAATCCCAAATCCTCAGGCACCGCATCCTCAGATCGGCCCTCAAATCCTGTATGTCTCACGAAAACCTGAGTGTCCAACACCGACACTCGAAACATCATGAAACCCGTGTCTAGCATCGACACGTAAATCCTCATAACTCAGACGCTGTCATCATGACTAGCCCTGACGATATGTCATACCTCACTCCGGTCGGTATCTCCAAGATAACCGCCGAGTCCAAATACAATCACCGGTAGGTAGTGGTCCCACCGTCAGGTTTATCGTCTACACCACGAAATCACCACTCACCCCGGGGTACCATACCGGGTCCACCATGTACCCGCAAACGGTGCATCCCGCTCCTCGAATCGGGTATCACAAGCCAAATCTCAGAACCGAGAAATCACATGGTGGATGCATCAAATATCATATCAAGAGAAACCAGGTTTTCAAACAATATAATGTTTTCTTGAAAATATCCCCCACGGTTTCTCAAATCCATAAATCATATGAAATCCATATCTCAATGCGTAAAATCCATATAAAACTGATATATGCAACATAAAACATCAATATGAGCATATAAAGGGAAAACCGCTCTTTAAATTGAATCTAACTTTAAAACACATCATGCGGTTCCCAATTCCTTCGAAAATAAATGCAGTATCATATGAAATGTACATGTAAGTGTAGCAGGGTTTAAGTATCTACATGTAATCAAGTACGAGGGTGTACATGTCAATATGTATGCATGATGTATAGGTAATTATAACAAGATATAAGTGAAGTGGAATAGGGTTCACTACCTTAACTATTCCTGCCCAATGCAATATCACGTATGTATGTGTCCACAGTATTTCATATGCACAATAGAATATGAGTTACTACTCTAATCATTCCTATCCACTATCATATCACATATGTAGGTGTTTGTGCGTGTCATGGCAATTACAGACGGTGTGGGTGTAGCATACAATTTAGTGCTCGTGCAACATGAACCGTCAGTAATGTGTTATATCTAAAGGTACGAGTCAAGTACAACAGATAATGCTATGCAATGACATTCATATGAAAGTAACTAATATGCAAATACATGCAGCTATCATATCATATTCGCCCCGACGCATAACGCCATACGGGCGATTTCCCCGTAGATGTTAAATCTACTCACCGATGGTCTCGAGCTAAGAAAATCCGACCACCTGCTTCCCCTTGTCTGCAGCACCCGAAGTCCCTGCTTGCGAACCTAAAATTTCATAAATACAACACATAAGCTAAATATCCTATAATGACGGAAAGACAACGAAACGCGACGAAAACGTCCGGAAAATTACACTGCGCGCTTAGCGCATCTATCGCACACGATACCGGCTAAAACCCTAATTGGGGTCGCTAAACTACAAAATACCGAGTCTGGACCCCGATCGTCCCGATCGCGCAACACAACACAAAAATTACGAGGAATACACTGGATATAATCTCGCAACTACCAAACGAACCCTACGTCGGAAAACCCCGAAATCTAGTAAGCAACCTATCGCAATATATCGCACTAGATTCAAGATAACACAAATTTAACAATTACAAATACCTTAAAATAGCTTAACTAAGCTATTTAAACCAATCCTATATTTTTTACACTCGCTAATTATGTTTTAGCAAAAATCTAGTAAGCAATTTTGCTTAATTAAACAAAATGCTTATTAGCAAATTTTAACACTTTCTACTAGCTTATTCTTTTCCAAAACACAATTTAACACTTGAATTAAACACTAATCACTTAATCAAAATTTAACCCTAACATGAATTTCTTAAACCAAATATAATGAATTAATCATGATTTATATGCTAAACCAAGCACTTAACTAGTTAACTAAATTAGCCAGTTAAATATTAAAGCAATTAATTGTGGATTAAGGTAAGAAATTATACCTCCTCAAGAACACCAAAAAGAACTTAGATCCATCACTTTAGCCTCCAAAACTCAAGTTTGATGAAGATCCATGAATGATTAGTGAAGGAAAAAGGTTTAATATTTATATAGGAATTTTTGGATTTATTTTTGGATATCTTTTTGTGTTTTTGAAAGGAAATGAGAGAGAAATGAGGATGGAATTATTTTGGACAGAAATGGGGGAGTTAGGGTCGGCCAAGGTGAGTGGGGGGGGGTTTGTGTAATATTTTGTGAAGAAAAAGCAAGGAAAAAGAGAATTAAATGCTAATTAATGCATTTTGCCACCATTACACCCTTTTCTTTTAATTTTTAAAACACACCATTAGTCACCAAAAAATATCTAGATTTTTAAAAAGAACATTCTAAAATAATTCTAGTGACAAAATTAATTTATTCATAAAAATAAAAATTTTCCCGATTTACGTGCACAAAACACCGCTTAAAATAAAATTTTTTTCGGGAAAAAATCTATCTGAACCAAAACCTCCCAAATACCCCCAAAGTTCGCGCACAAGCTTTATTTTGGCCAAATTAGGTATCGGTAAGCTTATACGGTCGTTTGATCGAAATCGGGTTAAAACGGGAAAAACCGACAATTTTGCCCTAAAACGGGAAAATTCGCGAAACGATTTCTAAAACGTTACATCCAGTCTATGCATGAACCTCCATGCCCTGTCTGCATCGTTGGAAACTAAAGGTCCAGCGGAACTACTGAGTCTCGTCCATTCTGTTACATGCACATCTGTCACGACCTGAAAGTACGGAACATGACCGGCAGTTAAACTACGATCGTCTCAATGCGTACGTATTCTAAGTAAGCCGAAAACCCAGAAATCCAAACCAAGAAGAGTAGTAGAGAGTAGGAAAACCAAATTAAATCCAGAAGTTTTAATAGCATAAGACGAATTATGCGGTTTTTAAAAACATCAAGTATTTTCTGAAAATTTCGGCAGAGTCTCCTTTGTAAATACTGGCTCCCAAACGGGATACAACATGAATAGTATACGAAATCAATAAAAGGCATCTCCAAGCGGGAGCTAGCTCTTCGTCAATCGACGGTCACAACCACACAAGCAATATAATATACAACGCCAACGGCGAGGATAAAAAACTCAAAGGAAACTCAAAACGACAAGAAATCTGCAGAAATAGACGCGCGACTCTAAGGTCGAAAGAATAACATCACTGGTCTCTATCTCAAAAATAAATACATGTTTGGTTGATGGAATTTACTAGATACAACTGAATCATATAATACAAGGTAATATGATGGGTAGGATACCAATAAACCCACCTACTAGCAAATCACCCGAAGGAAACTATGCCCACAAGCCGTAATGAAACCTGTACGGAAAACCTGCAAGAAACTGGGGCACAACGGGGGTGAGTTGCCAACTCGTGAATAGAAAAACATCTACGAACAGAAATCACATGTATGACGCAATCCTAGGTCATACGATCATAATATATCCTCAAAATATATAACCAGCAGCCTATAACAAGGCTAGGGTAAATATTTAACCCGAGTGTAATCTCATGTGCCCGTGTCAGTGTCTCAGGTAGCAATATATCATATGAATGAGGTATGAATGCATGAAAACAGAATACATGTAAATGAAGAACTGTTTTCATAATTTAATGAGATTTCCTTTGTATTTTTAAAATGAGGTATCATAATGAAATCAGCATAAAACAGTGCCCATCATCGACACAAAACAAGTGTCCAAATATCTCGATATCTCTGTATCACAATCTCTGTATCTCAACATCTCAAAATCAATATCTAGGGTGCCGTCAATCTAGATCGGCCCCTACCATCCATCTCAAGACCACGACGGTATCCTCCGGATATCCGACGCGTCGGGTAATATCACCGGTCGGTAGTGCTCCCGTGCCGGGCTCAACGTCAACAACACATTTCTCTTGCCCCGGGGTACCGCACCGGGCCCACCATATACCCGAAACGGTTCCTCCACTCCCCGAATCGGGTCTCGAAATCCATCAGCAAACTCATGGTGGACGAATCATACATCATGGGAAAACCGCACTTTTTATTTTAAAAGAGAGAAAAGGTTTATTTATGTTTTTGCGGTTTTCCTCCAAATCCAGAAAATCTCATGGAATCCGAATCCAAAAACCTCAATAACACGTAAAATAGTGAATATATGCATGAGAATCCATGAATGCGGCATAACAATGAATAACAGTATGCATGAAGTAGCAGGTAATAACTACAATGTCTAAACTATTAGCTAACAGCTATGTCAAGCAATAATATTTTCTAAGGTGTACGTGACATGGCAATTACCGATGAAGATGTGTGTGAGCCGGCAAGTAAGTGTACGTGGTATATACGCATCATCGGTAATGGTGCTGGTGTCCTAACAGCATGATATCAATAATGGAGTATGAAACATAATATAAGCATGCGATGCGAAGCGAACCACAATAATGAGCGGGAGCTGAATACTAGACGCAGCTATAACTAATCTGCATTAATCTAATATAAGTCCTACAAATGGTGCCTTTTGAAATAACATGAATCATGGGGTTTTTGAAAATAGGGCTACGGTGTTTTTATGAAAAGATACGTCTTTTGAAATATCCGTAGGATCCCTTGGGCTGTCTTTTAAAATACCCACGATTCGTTAGTTTTTGAAATAGGTAAGAATCGAATCTAATCTAACAACTAAACTAAACTAAAGGTCTAAGCTAACCAGCTGGACTACAGGTAAGGAAACTGCCTAACATCTGAGTCGATACATATACATACCTGTATATATATTAGTCGGTGATCCCGCCTCAATAATATCATATCTGATTCCATATCTATGATCAGACATCCCAAGTCAAGAGTGTGGATCAATCATCAAAATATAGCTCGTACGTAAATCCGTCGTACGGCATCCCCAAATCTGGGTACGGGTTAATCTCACATTCAATCACACTATTCATCTGGTATCTTCTTTATCAAATATCATGATCCGGGACAATGTCCTACGTCTAGTACAATACTGATACCGCCTAAGTATGCATACAGGTGTAAGAATTGCTACGTCAATAGACCCGCTAAAACATCATGTCGTATCTCAATACGAACCAAATCACATCACCGATCTTCTGGCCTCAAGCCAAATATCATCGACTCATCTCAAATTCCAAATACTATCCTCAAATCCAGTATACCCTCATATACGCACATATAAAAGAAAGAATGTATGCAAGTATGTGTGTGTGTGTGTAACACCCGAGCCCAATAATACTATGTATATTACTAGTTGAGGGTTATTTATTGCTCATTCCAATTTTCCTGATTTTCTGGTGTTTATTGCTAAATTTTACCCGGTTAAGTCATTTTGGCACATAACAAATTTTAACTCCGAAAATGAAATTTAAGATGTCCATCTTGGCCTACTCGTCGCCACTAGTCGCGTCGTAGCGTCCGCGTGTCGAGATTCCGTTCCGTTTGGCTAAACGGGCAAGTTTGGGCGACTACGCGCGCGTGCAAGTGTCCGACTTGGGGGCATGCATTTTAATCACTAAACACCTATTTCCAAAATTTGGAACCCGCTTAAAATCATATAATTTGAATTTGGAACTTTTGGGCGCAACCCGGGCGCGATTTGGAAATGTTTCATTTTGCGCCAAAATGGCCCATTTAAATTTAATATCTAATATATATATACTCCAATCCATATTTTTCCTAACAGCCAATCCTACTAAATCCTTCTCATATTTTTCCCCCGGCCAATCACGAGCTCCTATTGAGCTCGTGGGGCCCGCCTCTCCTTCCCTCAGTCTCTCTCTCTCCTCCCTCAATCTCTCTCAAATCTCTCTCTCTCTCTATCCCATCAACCTCTCTCTCTCTTCCCTATATTTTGAGAACATGCAGCCGCCTCCTCCCCATTAATCCATCACGAGAGAACCCACTCAACCCTAACCCTAGCCTCCCGCAGTCTCACCGCCGGCCTCCTCGAGACCTCGCCGTCGCCGCCCTCACCACCACGACCTCCACCGCACCCACCTACCCTCTTCCTCCTGTTCTCCCGACAACACCCGTGCCTGCACCCAACCCCGACCTCGCCTCCACCCTCACAGACGTCGCCGTCGACGTCACCCCCTACCGTCGACGCCTCCCACGACTCCCTCTCACCCTCCTCGTCGAGACCTCGTCGTCGCTGCCCTCCTCCCCTCGCCGGAACACCAACCCGAGGCCATAACCCCTCGCCTAACCTCCGCGGTTCGCCGGAGAAGCGCGCCGGCGACCTCGTCGACGCCACCTCCGACCACCTCCCTTCCCTCTCGACCACCAGAGGCGACTACCACCCTCGCACTCGCTGCAGCACCCCATTCCAGCGAACTCAAGATTGTTCCAGCCACCGTTCTTCGCCGTCGCTGCCTCGCCGGCGTCCCAGTGCCGTCGAGCCATCGTGTTTGCACCCTGTTTCTTCTCTGTGAGTTTTCCTTGTGTTTCCTTTTGGTACAATCCCTTCGCTGGTCGTATTTGGCGTATATCGTATCTTTGTTGCTAACTTTGCTACTTTGTTGTTGCCGGAACCCGACCGTGCCGTCTTGACGAACCCGACGCTCCAGCGAAGCCCCCTGGTCCGTGTGATCCCGTTGACCTCTGTTGGGACTCGATCCGTGGCCCGTGCTTCCATATCGCAGTTTCTGCCGACATCGCATCCGTGTTTCGGTTTGCGGAACCGCCGAGGCAAGTATCCGAATACTTGCTTTAACATGCTACAACTTAATCATCATATTATAACCACACAACTATTATAACATCGATACCTTTTATAACTTAGAATTGCTAGTCACAATTATCCGTAACTTTAAATCAATGAGATCATTGCTCGTATTAACCGGTCTGCTATTAATTCATACTTAACTAATCAAACCAAGTAGATCTTCCCCACTTCATTTGTTAAAATCACTCATGAGACAATTATTATGCTTAGTTCAAAATCATGTAACTCCATTGCGTATATTATCGATATTGTTTCGTCTTGTGGCTTTTGCACCTCAAAGGTGCGTGAACCGGATTAATCAGAGAATACGAAACATCACTGTGTTTACCTAGAATAATATTTGTTATTTACTGTTTCCTGCTGCTGTTCATTATTTGTTACTATACCTGTTATCATTATATACCTGATTGCATTACATATTGACCGATCTTGATACACCTGACACATGTACTGATACACCGGACACAACACCCTGTATATATCGACTCTACCTGTTGAAAGTAACCTGACCTGTTACCTGATCTCATGCCTAATGCCGACAGACCTAACCATTCCTGCTGTCGATCCAGACATACCTACCTTTACTTGACTTGTGTTGGCATTAGTCCTTGACTACTGAATACCTGACTGACATACATAGTTTGGGGGTATGGGGAAATCAAAGGTGAAACCGACTTGTAACTCAACAGTTCGATACATTGTTCTGTTCAGTCTTACGGGCTTGGCCAGCTCCGGAGTGTTGATGCTGACATTACTCATCTATCCTACTACCTTTTACTGCTTAGCGGCACGTCTCGGATTCAGCCCCGAGGATCATGACCGTGGTCCCGGGCACGCACGGGATACTATTGAGTTACATCGACGATTCATCAATTGGTTTCAAAGACTATAGAGTAGAAAACCTGATAGGACAGTTTAGTCACCTTTGCACATTACCCTGCTTGTTACTTCTTATTACCGTTTTATTCATGTTCATGCTTGCATTGTTTATTACCATGTTTTGCTGTATACTTGATATCATGACGCGCTGACGTCTGGGTTTTGCATGGCCCAGATTCCGTACCTTTGTCGTCGACCGAGCAGGAGTACTTCAGCCAGCAGGCTGAACTGTGAGTTCTTTAGAGTTTAGTTTATTTATGTCATTTCATTTCCAGATGTGAGCCCGCATTATGGGACATATTGTTTATTCATTGTAGTGGATCATTAGCTTCCGCACTTATTGTTTATTGATTCTTGTTATTATGGATTTGGACATGTATTAGTTTAGTTTATTTTACTGTTCTTGATATCTATACAACCGTAATGTGACTGTGGACGGATGCGTCCTACCCACAGGTAGCATGGTTGGCTATGTCACGTGCCCAAATCTTGCGTACTCTGGGAAGCGGGGCGTGACATGGTTTTATGGTATCAGAGCCATAGGTTAATTGGGTTGATTCTTTGTAGTTAGGTATCGCACCCGATACACGAATCAGAATACCCGTGATTAGGAGACATGTCCTGCCACCTTGACCGTTTTACCGTCCTTGAATCATTCTTCCAGATCATGTCGACATGCAAACTTACTTTGCATTGTCAAACTTGAAAACCTAACTTCTTGTTATCTCTAGGACTTAGGCGACTTGGGTGGAGTTAAGTAATTGCGGCTATGATACCGCGGCATAGCTACAATGCAGCACTCTATTTAAGTATCTTGGAGTTCTAGCCTTGATCTATACTCGAAAACTATCATCATGCTAATGTTGGGTACTTTGATTTCCAGGAATATGGCCGATCAGAATTTGAAGATGGGCCCAGGGCATGCGGTCTTAGCCGCCAGGCAGAGAGTGATAAGGGGATTGCTGGAGAAACTAAAGGAACAACTCGAGCTGGAACCAGCATTTGCAATGGACCCCACGTCCGTACGTAGAAGTATTCCAGTGAACAGGCGCAGCGTGGCACCAATGAAGAAAACAAGTATGGGTGATCGGAAGGGGAGCGTGATCTGTAGCCACTGCCATAAACCCGGACATGTGCGAAGGGAGTGTCGTATGAGACTGGGACTCTGTTTTAGATGTGGAGCGGCAAATCACACCGTTGATGCTTGTCCGTCGAAGCCTCGCACAAAGGATGATACACAGAAGCCTCCGCAGGGACCGTTCCAAGGACAGGAACCGCTTACTCAAGGACCACAGCAGGCTCGAGCGCTCGTGTTGACAACTGAAGAAGCTAAGGCATCGGGAGAAGTGGTTTCAGGTAATTTACTCGTTCATGGTTTTCCCGCTTTGGCATTACTTAATTTCGGAGCATCCCATTGTATATGTCATCCAAATTTATAACTACACACTCGATCAACTGCACGACCCTGTCTAGTTTATGGGACATACACACTGGGAATGGGAAAATTATAGCTAGTAAGGAAGGTAGGGATTGTACAGTTGTTGTTTGCGGACGGGAGCTTTTTGCAGACTTCTTGGGGATAGATACGGGCAGTTATGAGGTTGTCTTGGGGATGGATTTTCTTGGCACTTCCCACGCCCACATTGGCTGTAGGGCAAGGAAGGTAATTTCCAGATTCCCGGACATCCTAAGTTTACTTTCATTGGAGAAAGAAATTCTGTCGGGCCAGTCGAGCTTTGGGCTAGGCCGACGAACAGCGTTCTTGCGGCTATGGTAGTGGAGAGTGATGAAGAGCCGGCAGTTGTCCGCGACCTTATGGATGTATTTGAAGACATTTCGGGCTTACCGCCGAAGCGAGAAGTAGAGTTTGCGATTGACCTTATTCCTGGTGCAGTGCCAGTATCAAAATCTTATCCGATGGCACCGGTGGTTTTGGGGGAAGTTAAGAAACAAGTGGGTGAATTACTCGAGAAGGGATGAATTCGAAGCAGCAACTCACCGTGGGAAGCTCCAGTTCTTTAGTGAAGAAGAAGGATCGCACTGCCGACGCTGAGACAAGAGAAATTATTCGCGAAGACAAGTAAGTGCGAATTCTGGCTGGAAGAAGTGAAGTTTCTGGGGCATGTCATGTCGGGCGATGGAATCGCCGTTGATCCCGAGAAGATAGCAGCAGTTCGAGATTGGCCTGTTCCAAAGAATGTTGCAGAGATAAGAAGTTTTCTTGGACTCGCCGGATACTACAGAAGATTTGTGGAGAACTTCGTTCGTTTAGCTGAGCCGTTAACCAAGCTTACGCGTAAGGAGGTACCATTTGTTTGGACGGATGGATGTGCATTGGCCTTCGAGATGTTGAAGCAGAAGTTGATAACCGCCCCGATCCTGACCGTACCGGATAATTCAGGAGGACTGGTGATTCACAGCGACGCATCTGGAAAAGGATTGGGATGTGTTTTGATGCAGAATGGGAAAGTCGTCGCTTAAGCATCGAGACAGCTGAAGACTCATGAGCAGAACTATCCGACTCATGACTTAGAGCTTGCAGCCGTGATCTTCGCCCTGAAGATTTGGAGACACTACCTTCTGGGCGAGCGAGTCGAAGTCTTTACGGATCACAAGAGTTTGAAATATGTGTTCACTCAGAAGGAGTTGAACATGAGGCAACGCAGATGGTTGGAGCTGATGGCCGACTACGACCTTGATCTTAAGTACCATCCGGGAAAAGTTAATGTCGTGCCAGATGCACTAAGTCGGTTACCAGCAATTCAGTTATTGACTGCACAGAGAGAGATCATTGAGGAGTTTCGGAGATTTGACTTGGAGGTTGTGCTACCGCGTGCTACAGGACAGTTGATGCAGTTGCAAGTACAATCGTCCTTAGTGGAGAAGATTAAAGTGGCGCAATCGCAGGATCCTAGACTGCAAAAGTTTCGAGAGCAGGTTGGAGCTGGACTACGAACCGATCTACTGATCCATGAAGATGGTTCGTTGAGGTACGGTAGCTATGTGTGTGTGCCAAAAGGAGATGTGCGTGAAGAGCTCTTGAAGGAGGCACACAGTTCAGCTTATTCTGTACATCCAGGAGGGACAAAGATGTACCGGGATATTCGACAGCATTTCTGGTGGGAAGGCATGAAACGGGAAATTGCTCGCTTTGTGGCTAAGTGCTTAGTGTGTCAGCAAGTCAAGGCTGAACATCAAAGGGTTGCTGGTTTGTTGCAACCACTTCCGATTCCTCAATGGAAGTGGGAACATATAACCATGGATTTCGTGACGGCTTTACCGCGGAGTCCAAAGGGCAACAATGCTGTATGGGTGATTATCGATCGGTTGACCAAGGCAGCTCACTTTATTTCTTTTCGGGTTGGTCAATCGACAGAGACTTTGGCAGAGCGGTACATGCAGGAGATTGTCAGATTGCATGGAGTACTGGTAAGCATCGTTTGGGGACTCGGTTCCGATCGGGACTCTCAGTTCTCATCGCACTTTTGGAGGAGTTTACAAGAAAGTTTGGGGACTCAATTGAAGTTTAGCACAGCTTATCATCCTCAGACCGATGGACAATCGGAGAGAACGATCCAGACCCTTGAAGATATGTTGAGGGCTGGCATGTTGGACTTCAAAGGTTCTTGGGAAGATCATCTACACCTGGTGGAGTTTTCGTACAAAAGTAGCTTCCAAGCGACAATTCAGATGGCTCCGTTTGAGGCGCTGTATGGTCGTAAGTGCCGTTCACCTGTTTGTTGGGATGATGTTGGTGAACGAAGATTATTAGGACCAGATTTGGTGGTACAGACAGTCGAGAAGGTGAATACAATCAGGAAGCATATGAAGGCAGCTCAAGACAGACAGAAGAGTTGGGCCGACACGTCAAGAAGACCTCTAGAGTTCGCCGTGGGTGATTCGGTATTCCTGAAGATATCACCGACTAGAGGGGTGATTCGCTTTGGAAGTCGGGGAAAGCTTAGTCCCCGATTCGTTGGACCCTCGAGATATTGGAGCGTGATGGAGAGGTATCGTACCGGTTGGCGTTACCACCGTCATTAGCAGGAGTTCACGATGTGTTTCATGTGTCTTAACTACGGAGGTATGTTCGTGATGAGACTCATGTCTTGGATCATTCGGAGTTGACCATTCGGGAGGACCTGACTTTTGAGGAGCGAACAGTCGAGATCAAGGATCGAAGGGAAAGGTTCTTAAGAACAAGGTTATCCCTCTTGTGCTAGTTTCTTAGGGTAACCGATTGCATGGAGAATCCACTTGGGAGCGAGAAGACGAGATCCGACAGAATTTCCCTCACCTTTTCCAGTAGTTAGCTATCTTGTATTCTTGGAATTTCGAGGACGAAATTCTTTTGTAGTTGGGTATGATGTAACACCCGAGCCCAATAATACTATGTATATTACTAGTTGAGGGTTATTTATTGCTCATTCCAATTTTCCTGATTTTCTGGTGTTTATTGCTAAATTTTACCCGGTTAAGTCATTTTGGCACATAACAAATTTTAACTCCGAAAATGAAATTTAAGATGTCCATCTTGGCCTACTCGTCGCCACTAGTCGCGTGGTAGCGTCCGCGTGTCGAGATTCCGTTCCATTTGGCTAAACGGGCAAGTTTGGGCGACTACGCGCGCGTGCAAGTGTCCGACTTGGGGGCATGCATTTTAATCACTAAACACCTATTTCCAAAATTTGGAACCCGCTTAAAATCATATAATTTGAATTTGGAACCTTTGGGCGCAACCCGGACGCGATTTGGAAATGTTTCATTTTGCGCCAAAATGGCCCATTTAAATTTAATATCTAATATATATATACTCCAATCCATATTTTTCCTAACAGCCAATCCTACTAAATCCTTCTCATATTTTTCCCCCGGCCAATCACGAGCTCCTATTGAGCTCGTGGGGCCCGCCACTCCTTCCCTCAGTCTCTCTCTCTCCTCCCTCAATCTCTCTCAATCTCTCTCAAATCTCTCTCTCTCTCTATCCCATCAGCCTCTCTCTCTCTTCCCTATATTTTGAGAACATGCAGCCGCCTCCTCCCCATTAATCCATCACGAGAGAACCCCCTCAACCCTAACCCTAGGCTCCCGCAGTCTCACCGCCGGCCTCCTCGAGACCTCGCCGTCGCCGCCCTCACCACCACGACCTCCACCGCACCCACCTACCCTCTTCCTCCTGTTCTCCCGACAACACCCGCGCCTGCACCCAACCCCGACCTCGCCTCCACCCTCGCAGACGTCGCCGTCAACGTCGCCCCCCACCGTCGACGCCTCCCACGACTCCCTCTCACCCTCCTCGTCGAGACCTCGTCGTCGCTGCCCTCCTCCCCTCGCCGGAACACCAACCCGAGGCCATAACCCCTCGCCTAACCTCCGCGGTTCGCCGGAGAAGCGCGCCGGCGACCTTGTCGACGCCACCTCCGACCACCTCCCTTCCCTCTCGACCACCAGAGGCGACTACCACCCTCGCACTCGCTGCAGCACCCCATTCCAGCGAACTCAAGATTGTTCCAGCCACCGTTCTTCGCCGTCGCTGCCTCGCCGGCGTCCCAGTGCCGTCGAGCCATCGTGTTTGCACCCTGTTTCTTCTCTGTGAGTTTTCCTTGTGTTTCCTTTTGGTACAATCCCTTCGCTGGTCGTATTTGGCGTATATCGTATCTTTGTTGCTAACTTTGCTACTTTGTTGTTGCCGGAACCCGACCGTGCCGTCTTGACGAACCCGACGCTCCAGCGAAGCCCCCTGGTCCGTGTGATCCCGTTGACCTCTGTTGGGACTCGATCCGTGGCCCGTGCTTCCATATCGCAGTTTCTGCCGACATCGCATCCGTGTTTCGGTTGGCGGAACCGCCGAGGCAAGTATCCGAATACTTGCTTTAACATGCTACAACTTAATCATCATATTATAACCACACAACTATTATAACATCGATACCTTTTATAACTTAGAATTGCTAGTCACAATTATCCGTAACTTTAAATCAATGAGATCATTGCTCGTATTAACCGGTCTGCTATTAATTCATACTTAACTAATCAAACCAAGTAGATCATCCCCACTTCATTTGTTAAAATCACTCATGAGACAATTATTATGCTTAGTTCAAAATCATGTAACTCCATTGCGTATATTATCGATATTGTTTCGTCTTGTGGCTTTTGCACCTCAAAGGTGCGTGAACCGGATTAATCAGAGAATACGAAACATCACTGTGTTTACCTAGAATAATATTTGTTATTTACTGTTTCCTGCTGCTGTTCATTATTTGTTACTATACCTGTTATCATTATATACCTGATTGCATTACATATTGACCGATCTTGATACACCTGACACATGTACTGATACACCGGACACAACACCCTGTACATATCGACTCTACCTGTTGAAAGTAACCTGACCTGTTACCTGATCTCATGCCTAATGCCGACAGACCTAACCATTCCTGCTGTCGATCCAGACAGACCTACCTTTACTTGACTTGTGTTGGCATTAGTCCTTGACTACTGAATACCTGACTGACATACATAGTTTGGGGGTATGGGGAAATCAAAGGTGAAACCGACTTGTAACTCAACAGTTCGATACATTGTTCTGATCAGTCTTACGGGCTTGGCCAGCTCCGGAGTGTTGATGCTGACATCACTCATCTATCCTACTACCTTTTACTACTTAGCGGCACGTCTCGGATTCAGCCCCGAGGATCATGACCGTGGTCTCGGGCACGCACGGGATACTATTGAGTTACATCGACGATTCATCAATTGGTTTCAAAGACTATAGAGTAGAAAACCTGATAGGACAGTTTAGTCACCTTTGCACATTACCCTGCTTGTTACTTCTTATTACCGCTTTATTCATGTTCATGCTTGCATTGTTTATTACCATGTTTTGCTGTATACTTGATATCATGACGCGCTGACGTCTGGGTTTTGCATGGCCCAGATTCCGTACCTTTGTCGTCGACCGAGCAGGAGTACTTCAGCCAGCAGGCTGAACTGTGAGTTCTTTAGAGTTTAGTTTATTTATGTCATTTCATTTCCAGATGTGAGCCCGCATTATGGGACATACTGTTTATTCATTGTATTGGATCATTAGCTTCCGCACTTATTGTTTATTGATTCTTGTTATTATGGATTTGGACATGTATTAGTTTAGTTTATTTTACTGTTCTTGATATCTTTACAACCGTAATGTGACTGTGGACGGATGCGTCCTACCCACAGGTAGCATGGTTGGTTATGTCACGTGCCTAAATCTTGCGTACTCTGGGAAGCGGGGCGTGACAGTGTGCGTGAGTGCGACCACTACTCTAGGGTTTCGCAACTACACTAAACCAATCCAAAAATACCAAATATCCATCTTATCATCAATTATCTCAACAACATATAATCAATATCTGTGTGTATACGTATTCGTATACATCACCACGAACTGCGGGGGTGCTATACGCCATCCACCCGACTTCTCCTCGTAGATATAAATCTACTCACCTGGTCCTCGTTCGCCGGTTCCGACGTCGCCACGCGCTTGCTTGTCGTCTCGAAGTCCACATGGGGTACCTACATATCATAACACACCGTATCGTATTAAAATCCAACTCATGACCAAAACGACGCACGAATCCCACATAGGTCAAAACCTATGGTTGCTTTCACAAATCAACCCAAAAACCCTCGACGTCGGCGTACAAACGCCAAATCATCGAGAAAAACCCAAATACACTCATTTGCACATTCACGAACACTTATTTTAATATAAAATAGGTTAAAATTCACAAAAACCCCAATTTCAATTAAAAAGTAATTTTTCCGAAAATCTAGCAAGCACAGTTCGCCGTTTTTGTACAAAACATGATGTTTAAACAAATCTAGTGGCTATAATACTTATTAAATATCTTAAATAAGTCATAAAAACAATTTCCATAATTTAATCTCATTAAATTCCATTAACCCCAAAATTCTAGTTTACAAAATACCCAATTTTTTTAACAATTTATAGCAAAAATGCACAAACAACAATTTAGCTAGGATTTTCATGAACTAAAAGCATTAAACCACTCAATATATTATCTATAATGACATGAAACCATAATTATAATTTAATCCAAAGTATTTAATAATTTTCCAAAACTCTAGTTAGCAAAATAACTTAATTAGGGCATTTTATAAGTAATGGTTTGGAATTAACAACTAAATTAGCTTTCTATAAAACTTAAGATGTTAATCCACAACACAAAACCATGCACAATTTATCATAACCCATTTCCACAACAAAACCCTAGTTTAACTCAAGCCATAAACTTTAAATAAAAAAACTAGTATGCAAATAGCACTAAAATTAACACTAAAACAACTCAATTAAATAAATCTAAACATAAGAATTTAAATGGGTAGAAATTATACCTTAAAATCTAGTGATCTAGCAAGAAGAATTTGCCTCCAATGATGGCTTCATAACACCATGATCCAAGTGATAAAAGCTAAGGAGAATGGGATGAAGAATGGAAATCAATTTGTGAGATTTAAATTGGATTTTGGAGCAATTTTTTTGATTAAAATTGAAGGAAATGAAAAGAGGAAAATGAAGGGGGAAGGGCTGCAGAATTTTGGCCATGGGGTGATGGGGGGAATGGTGTGGGTGTTGTGCACAATTGGTCAAGTCAACCCCCCTCAAATCAAGGTATAATGAGCCTCCAAAACAATACATCTTAACCTACACCTATAAACTCTATTTCACCCATACAAATGAGATGGAGAAATTTTTGAGGGGGAGAAGTGGGATGCTGATGGTGGGCTTGGCCATGGAGGGATGAGGGTGTGTGTGAGTGATTACAAAAAGAATTCCATGCAAAAAGACCCCCCCAAGCTCAAAATTGCAAGTTTTAGCTTAAATTAATTATTTTTTTTTCTCCATAATAAAAACCCATTAAAACTTGAAATAAAATACTAAAAATTTATATTACAACTAGATTTTAATTAACATGATTTTAAATATTAAAATTAGCCCATTTAAATTTGTATTTATCGTTAATTTAATGTATTTTCTTACCGGCTTAAAATAATATTAAAATAATATTTTTTTCAGAAAATTTGAAATTTCACCAGTGTCTCAATAAACACCAAATACTAGTAATTACATAGCTAGAATATGTATATTTAATTTTATAATAAAGATATTTGCATTTTGACTTTTTACAGAAAACCCCCTTATTTTACCGTTTTTTCGAAATTTCACCGAAACGATTTTCAAAACGTTACAACATCTACGGGTACTCCCTTCTGCTTTAGTCCGATGAACTTCTCTTCCATTTCCTCCCGTGCAGTCCGCGGGTAGAACTTCTCCAGGAAACTCTTAGAAAAATCCGCCAACTTGATCGGCTTGGGCAAGCGGGTCTCCTCAACAAGCCACCATTCTCGGGCGTAGTCCACTAGCTGAATGCGTACCACAACAACCTTTTTGTCATCTGGAATCTATGCCGCAAAAATCAAGTTCTCTGTGTCAACTAGCCACTGCTCCACTGGCAACGGCTCCTTTAAACCGGTAAATGTAGACGGACCCAAACGTCTGAAATCTGCTACTGTCCCTACTCGGTCAACTGGCTTAGCTCCAACATTGTTCACAGACTGCTGAACGATCTGCAAACCTTCCTGAAACGAGTCCGCTTGCTGCTGGATCCGCTCGGTCTGTTTCTTTTGATTCTCCAGCATTCCCCTTATCACTCCAAGCATGGCGGCTTCGTCCACACGCCTTGGTACGTCTTCAAATTCTTACCGGCCATATTCCTGAACTCAAAACACCCACATTAGCATGATGATAGATTCTGAATATAGATCAAGGCTAGAACTCCATGATACTTAAATAGAGTACCGCATTGTAACTATGCCGCGGTATCATAGCCACAATTACATAACTCCATCCAAGTCGCCTAAGTCCTAGAGATAACAAGGAATCGGGTTTTTGAATCGATATGCAAAGAAAGTTTGCACATCGTAAAAGATATAATCAGGAAGAATGTGATTCAAGAATGGTAAAATGGTCAAGGTGGCAGGACATGTTTCCTAAACACGGGTATTCTGATTCGTGTATTGGGTACAATACCCAACTACAAAAGAATCAACCCAACTATCCTATGGCTCTGATACCAAAAGAACCATGTCACGCCCCGCTTCCCAGAGTACGCTAGATTGGGCACGTGACATAGCCAACCATGCTACCTGTGGGTAGGAAGTATCCATCCACAGTCACATTACGGCTGTAGAGATATCAAGAACAAGATAAAAATATCTAAAACATGTCCATAATCCAGAATAACAGGAGTCAATAATAAATAAATGCGGAAGAAAATGATCCAATACAAATAACTGAAAAGTGTGTCCCATAATGCGGGCTCACATCAGGAAATAAATGCAGGAAATAAAACTAACTACTACTGAACTCACAGCTCAGCCTGCTGGCTGAAGTACTCCTTCTCGGACTGTAACAGCGGTACAGAATCTGGGCCATGCAAAACCCAGACGTCAGCGCGTCATGTCATCAAGTAATATAATATGAACAGTGTAGCAGGCAATGTAATATAAACATGAATACAGCAAGAATAACAATAATATGAATCATACCAGTACAGGGTAGCGTGCAGTGGGTAAACTAAACTGTTCTATCAGGTTTTCTATTCTAAAGTCTTTGAAATCAAATTGATGAATCGTCGATGTAACTCAATAGTATCCCGTACATATCCGGGACCACGGCCACAATATTCTCGGCTGCAGCCGATACATGCTGCTAGGCACAAAACAGGAATGTGTACACTCGATAGTATCCCATACATACCCGGGACCACGGCCACAATATTCTCGGCTTAAACCGAGACATGCCGCTAGGCACAAAACAGGAATGTGTACACTCAGGACAGGTAGTGAACTGTCAAGTTACAAGTCAGATTTCACCTTTGATTTCCCCATACCCCCAAGTTATATGTGCAAGTCAAGTCAGGTATCCCGAAAATTAAGAAACTAATGCCAACACAGGATCAGGTAAACAGGTTTGTCTGGATAGACAACAGGAACGGTCCATGAGGACTACATGTCAGGTTTGTTGGCATTAGGCACAAGATCAGGTAACGGGTCAGGTCATGGTACATCATGTCGAGTCAAGCAGTATACGGTACCATGTCGGGTCAGGTAGGAAGTGTAACAGGTCATGTCAGGAAGCACAAGATGTCATGTGGGTGCTCATAATCAAACTAACATAAGCATGTGTATAAATAAACAAGCATGAGTACTATCAGAACAATAAACTGGAACATGTAATATGATATGCAAATAGATATAATTTCAAGGATATGGATGCACAGTTATCGATTAGGGTTATATTTATAGTTCCAATATTAATTAGGATGCAATTTATTAAACATGGAGTGTTAATATCACATTATTATATAGTAATGTGATCTATGAATGCAATTATATTTATCTTAAATGCGATGGATGCAAACGGGTATCCGAAAAGTTATAAAACTATAAAATGGTAATGCGGGATGTACACCTAAGCAATATGTGATATAAATATTGATATAATAATATTAATATCGATAGCATATTCAAAGCGATTAATAACTATAAAAGTGGTATTGATTAACCATGCACAAGAAAGTTCCGTTCAGAAATTCAGCGTCACCCTATTTTGTAAAATAGCTTAAAAATAACAAAAGTTCTCCAAAAAGGACGTGTCTTATACCAAAACAAAGATAATTCAATAAAGTTTTCAGTTTTATAAGTATAAGCATCTCAGGTTGTCCCTACAAAAAGTTATGAACATTCGAAGTTGAAAGTTTACTGCTGGAATTTCCCTGGACAGCAGTTTAGAGACGTGTTCATTTGCATTTTACGTTATTTAAACAATTTATTTTGCAAGTAAATATTTCATAAAGTTATAGTATTATGTGTTAGATTCGCAACGAACTAAAGAACGTATACTAATGATTTTTCTATGATTTATAATTAATTTTATAAGGTAAGGTGTACAGTAAATTTCAGATTTGTCGTATCCACTTTTCAACGATGTTTCATGTGTAAACTATAATATTTTCAAGTGTATAATATTATAAAATTTAGATTATAAACTAATTAAAGATAATAATAAAAAATATTACGACGATATATATTTTAAATGATATGGATGCAGTATAATATAATCTAGTATGTCACATGATAAGTTTTCATGATCTAGATTTAATATGATATAAACGGATGCAAACGGAATATCGAAACGTTATAAAATTAAACATGGGGCACTAGATTTAAACTATAGGTATGGTATTTATTTAAATAGGTATAAAATGAATTATATAGCATGTAGCAAGATTAACTTGCCTCGATGGGTCGCGAATCGGGAAAACGGAACGTTAACCGTCGGCGGGGAAAACTCGCGACGGGCGCACGGTTCACGGAATGAACCCAAACGATGAACAAAGGAACTACATGGTTCGGGGTACCTCGCTGGAACGTCGAGAAGCGTCACCGGCACGACGGAATTCCGGTAACAAAAGAACAGTTAAAAAAATGAGAAACGAGACATGAAGCAATAAGAGAAAGAATGATAAAGTGAAGTACAAGAGAATATATGAGGGAGAGAGAGAGAGAGAAAAAAAGTGGACAGAGAGAGAGAAGAAAAGTGGAGAGAGAGAGAGAGAGAAGAGGGAGAGAGAGAAAGTGGGGCCCACGGGGTTAAAGGGGAGGTTGCGATTGGCTGAGAGAATAAATTGAGAAGGATATAAAAGATTGTAAAAATATTATATGGTTAACTTAAAGATTTAAAAGATAGGTAATGAACAGTAAGATATCAGGTTAGTTAGAAAAATATATGCGATGGTTTTAATAATATTAAAATTTGGGATTTTGGCGCCAAATAAAACATTTCCAAATCGCGCCCGGGTCGAGTCCAAAAATTTGAAATTGAAATAATAGGATTTTAAGCGGGATCCAAATTTTAAAATTAAGTGTTTTATGATTAAAAAGCATACCCCCAAAACGGACACACGTACGTGCACGTAGCCATCCAAACTCGCCCGTTTCACTGAACGGGACGAGAACACAATGCACGGACGCTACCACGAGGCTAGGGGTGTCAAGTAGGCCAAGATGAATATTTTCAATTTTATTTTAGATGCCAAAATTTGTTATATGTAGAAATGACTTTGCCGGGTAAATTTTACAGTAAGCAACAAACAAGAATGTTAAATGAAATGAGTACCACATTATGCTCAAACAGTAACTGAAAATAGTAGCATTGGGCTCGGGTGTTACAAATTATGAAGCCCATAATATATCAAATCGAAGGGTTTTTCGAGGTGTTTCCAATACCATCAGAATTTAATAGTTTCTCCTTCGGGAATTTATCAAAATACAGTCCGGAAGATATTGGTTCGTATTTCCTTAAGCGTATCGCTGCCATTTGATACCTTGGACTCTTCTGCGCAGAAATTTTTGGCGGGAACAAATACATTCCGTACCAATCTATCCCGTTAAAACCCCGTAATGTATTTAATTGAATTATAGTTATTAGACTTGCCGAGACCATGGATACAAGTTGTTCATGTAATCAGGTTCATGATGTAAACAAGTAGGCATGTAATCAAATCAAGTTATAGCTATGGTTCGGTCAAGTCAAGTCATGTTTGCATGTTGATCTTGTTCTTGTATTCAGGTTCAGATTCAAGTATACAGGTTAGGGTTTGGATTCATGTTTGAATTGTATTCTGGTTTGAGATGAATTCAAGTTTGATTTATACTCAGACTTGAGTCAGATACTTAGAACTGATTTGGATCCTAAATTAGGTTTTGGAGTTATCAAACTGCTGCATATGGATGGCATGATTTGTGTTTTTTTCCAAGACAATTACCATTGATAACACCATTAAGTTTTTTTATACCTTAAATAGGCAAGCACACATTTTTTTCGGCTCCCTGAGGCTCAAGAGAATTGATCTCGCTTAAACCCATATTCACTAAAGTCCTTAAATGTAATTTTATATAACTCGCGGGGGTTTTATGAAAAATATTTTATATACTTTCAAAATAAACCTCGAGTATTTATTTATCGTATTTAGGGTTTCATGGATGTGAGTTTTAAAAATTGAGGTATTTCAGTGATAAATAATTTAGCCTGGATAGTTCAAGATATTTTAGTGTAAAGCTTGACTTTTGGATAACTTGAAGGTATTTTGATGAAATTTGTCATTCTTTTATTTTCTATAAAATATAAAATTCTATTATATCTTGAAAATATATGGTTTAATAATATTTATATAATTATTAAAAATTAATTTTATTATTAAGTAGAAAATTTTGTTTTTCTTAAAAATTGTATTAAAATTCTTTCGAGACCGAATGCTCCGTGAGGAGGTCTGCATCTCGCTCTACTAGCCCGAGAATGTGCGATAATCCACACCATCCAATAGTGGGTTCCCCAAATGGGTTATAGAGACATAATCGCAAAGATTTTAATAATACTATTTAAAAGAAAACCGTTTTTTATAGTCAATGGTATTTTAATGAAATATTGTATTTGCCACAAAAATATATTCAAAGAGTATCGTGCTATATAAACATGTGTGTATGTGAGGGGTAAGTCATTACCCCGTGATGTTTTCTAAAGGTATGTACAAACAAAGGAATAAAAAATGACGTATATAAAGTTCATGGTATTTTAGCGTAAAAGTTAAATTAAATTTATGTTTCATGATATTTTGGAGTGAAAGTTGTTCTAAATATTAGTTATATGATAATAAACATTGTGTAAAAATATGCATGAAGAAAATGTAAGAAAGAGTGTAATTTTAGATGTTTAAAAAGAATATGCCGGTATTAACTCCACTTCCAACATATTTTATGAAAAAGAATTTTTAGAGGAGAAGGGGAAGGATTAGAAGGGACTTACAAGTTAAAAGGGTGAAGATGAGGTAAAAAATGATGGGGTAGTTGCCGTGATGTCGCGGGGTCGCCGGAATTTTCTTGATTCCTCGCCAGAAGTTGGTCTTTGGCTAACTCCACTTGTACTATTCTTGTACTTAAGAAAACGTGATAGTTTTGGCTAGAATTTTTAGAATGAGGAAGGTCTAGGATATGAGGTTGTATTTATAGTGTGAAATTAGGGTTTTGGAATTGAAAGAATGAATTAAAATGCATTTAAATTTGATTTAAAGATGAAATTGAAGTCTCTGTTTCATTTCAGAGAAATCAAACAGCGCAGGAGTAATGGGGGTAGGCCAAGGGTCATGTGGGAAAAGCACGGGGACTTTTTACCCATGGGGGCCCGTCGCCGCCAGTCATAGGGAGGATCTCGCCGGTCCAAAGTGAGGGGGATGCCGTTGGATTCTCTCCACGTGTCCAATTCTGTGTTTATAATATTATGCACATATTTGTTTTTCCATACTTTTCATTTCTATGTGCATTGCACGTGTAAACTTTTGGGCTTCCAAAATGTTTAAAAGAAAAATCAGGAAAAATATAATGTGGCCGATGGGGTTCGAATACAGGGGCTATGTCACAGTAGTGTAAGGCTTTACCAATGAGCTACATGTTGTTTCTTACTGTTCTTAACAAAAATTTAACTTATAAATTGTACTCCGGCTTGTAAACTCTTTTCTGTATATCGAACTGAAATTTTCCGTACAATAAATTCTGAGTCGTTATAGCCGCCGATCACTGCCACCCTCCTTGTCAAAGTTGAGCTCCTCTCCATCCTCCATCTCAACCGGTTAATTAATTTATTCAAATTAAATTTTAATTTTCTTAAATTTAATTTTTATGGTCAAGGGCTTTAATTCAGGGGATTTAATTTGGAAGTTGTTTGGGCATTTTGGGCGGCGACGGCAGCTGCTGTAGTGGGTGGGCTTTAATTTAGGGGTTGTTGGGATGTGGTGGGCGGCAGCGGCTGTGGTGGTGGGGAAATAGGGTGTGGAAGGTCGACAGGGACTGGATAGGTCGGGTAAAGGGCCGGGAAAAGTAATTTTAAATGAGATTGGTGGTGGTGGTAAGGGAAGAAGAAGAAGATTGGTGATGGTGGGTTAAGGTTTGGTTTGGTTAGGGTTAGGATGAGGGGCAGGGAAAATTAAGAAGACCCTAAACGTTAAAAACTTTACCCTAAAAGGTAAAACCATGAAACTGAAACGAAAACGGTAAAACCAATTCAAGTTAATTTTTACACTAAGTGTATATATGATACTCAATGATAATATGAAACATTCATATTCTCATCGATAGTCATATATGAAGCGTGACTAAGTCTCTGTCTATCGGTTAACATACGTTTGATGTTCGTCGTGACATAAAACTACACGAAAGTTGTTAAATATCGGGCGATATCGTTCGGTTTTAACAACCGTCGTGCAGTCTATATGACGAGAATATTCAATCGTATGATAACCGATAGATTTGTCCAGTGTGGACAAGTTAGGAATGTATAGAGTAAACACCTGCATTCATTTGTGTTTTCATTCGTTTCGAATTATTTCGTTGGTACCTTTCTGCTAGTTCTCCATATACAAAGATATATTAGATGCTCATTTAAATGTTGTTTTATAGTATTGAAATGATTATATGTTCTATTATAGTGTACTCGGAGAACAGCGGGGATGTGCTGCCGAAATTTTCTCGAAATGGATGAAAGCACAAGCGAATGGGTATATACTGTTGGATATGTATGCCCTAAAGGCCTGTATTGTATAGCATGTTAGGGATATGCATGTACAGGACAATCTTGCTCAGTTGTATATGCTATATTAAATGAGTTGTCTTTTACTTAATATGTGTATTTCTTTCTCTTACTTGTTTTATATTTCTTACACATATTAATAAAGACTCGATACAGTAGTATACTTTTTTGGTTTGTTTTTATCTTAACATTTGCATGTTATATTCGATATCACATATGGCGGATAAATGTTGATAAAGCTCGTAGGATTTTGCTTGACTACCAGCGTTATGATGGCAATTATACTTGTGGGTACTGGGTAGTCCATAAGCACATCCTTAAAGGTCCCAAGTCGCAGGAGTATCGAGACCGGGCATCGATATTCCAGAGTAAACTTGTATATACATTTCTAGACCCCAACAAGGAGCAGTGGTTGGTCCCACAGCCATTGGTGCGATCACCTAAGATTGTATACAGGTGCTCACTAGATGGCATTATACCTATCGTCAGATAACAGTTCTCAGGTGACATGAGTACATGTTACTCTTTAGGCCTAAGATTATCATTTCTCTCGTGTGAGTTCCCACTGTACTTTGATCACTACCCCACCACAGCTCTACCGAGTCGTTCAAACAGGTTTTGGTTGGGTACAGTTCCGAGCCACATGGAGGCAGTGAGTGATTGTCAGGGATTCGTCTCTCCTGGTATTAGGAGTCGATATCGCACTGTGTCCGGTTGGCCAGAACCACAAGAGCTTGGCCAAGATAGTTGAGATTTACTGATGGTTAGATCAGTGATCTCTCGGATTGGTCCTGAGCCACATCGACATGATTTATTGGGTCAGTAGGGGTCTAACGTTTACCATCCCCTAGACCCGGTATGCGATATTCTTAGACGAAGAGACCGGAATGTACATAGATTGTCACAGATAGGCTCAGTAGGGGTTCGGATGAGTGTAACGACTCTAAAATTACTGTACAGAATTTTCTTGTTATTGTACAGAAAATAGTATTACAGTCCGTGTAAGAGTTAAAAGTTATTTTGGTTAAATAAAATCAAGAAACAACCTGTAACTCACTGGTAAAACCTCTACACTGCTGTGACGTAGCTTCTGTGTTCGATTCCTATCAGACATAATTATTTTTTATAATTTTTCTTTTTAATTTTTGGAAGCCCAAGAGTTGCATGTGCAATACACGGGGAAATGAAAAGTTTCAGAAAAATCAAACAGGCGCAATGAGGTGTACACACCTAAAAACTCACATGGCATGAATCTCGAGGCAATTGCCTCAAATACGACTGCCCAAACCCTTGAATGGGCCGGCGCCGACGGTCAAATGAGCCCCATTTTCCTCTATGCTTTGCACACACACCCCTTCGACACCCCTTAACTCTCCTGCACTGTTTAATTTCCCTGCAATCAAAAAGAGACCCTTCAATTCACCTTTTTAATGCTTTTTAATCCAAAATTTTAATTTCCAAACCATAATTCTCCACTATAAATATCACCCTATGCCTTAGCACTTCACCATTCTTAAATTCTAGCAAAAATTCTCTCAAAAAGTTCTTAAGTACAAGTGGAGTCAAGTGGAGTTAACGACCAAGCTTGTTCCGTCGAAGATCGAAACCGTTTCCGGAGCTCCCGCGACGCCACGAAGCCCCCTCTCTTCTTCCCTATCCTTTCTTGATATTTCCAAATAGTAAGTCTCTTTTCTCTCCTTTTCTTTCATTTCAATTCTTATTTTTTAAAAATATCGACAAAAATGGAGTTAAAATGTAACAATCTTTGTTTCTAAACATTTTATCATGCTTGATAGATCTAAATATCACATAATCACCCTAATATCTTTTTGAAACAAAACTCACACCTATTGTCTTTTAATGTAACCAAAATTTCATGTTCAATATGCAAATAATGAACTTTTTTATTAAAATACCTTGAACTTTATTATCACCTCTTTTCGATATTGGTTAAAACAATACCTTTAGGAAAACTTCACGGGATAACTACCTACCCTACACGCATACCTTGGTTTCATAGCACGATGTCTACATATATATAGTTGGTTCAAAGAATAATTTTTACAATAAAATACCACATCTTTTCAAAAACAGGTTTCTTTTAAAAGCTGTATTTCGTAATCCTTGGCAAATATACCTCTATAACTCTCGTTAGGGACCCGCTAATGGGTGCGGATTATCGCACATCCTTTGGATAGTAGAGCGAGATGCAGAACTTCTCACGGAGTATTCAATCTCGAAAGGAAATAAAATACGGTTTTTAAGAAATGCGACCTTTCTAAATAAAAATAATTTTTAAAATTATATAAAATTATAAATCCGTATTTTCAATATATTATAAAACTATATTTTCTAAAATGAAAGATTAAACTTTTAATAAAATACCACCAAGTTACCAAAAAGGAGTAGTTTTCAATAAAATACCATAAACTTTTAAAAGCTAAGTTTTTATCATTAAAATACCCAATAATTAAAATACATGCTCATGAAAATCCTAAATAATACAAATCACCAGCGAGGATTATTTTTAAACTAAATTAAACTATTTTTCATAAAACCCCCTCGAGATATACAAAACAATATTTTAAGGACTCTAGTTTAATATATGTTTAAGCGGGATCAATTCTCCGGAGTCCCAGGGAGCCGGAGAAAGTGAGTGCTTTCCTATTCAGGTTAGATAACTTAACGGAGTTATCAATAGAAATTGTCTTGGAAAAAGACACAAATCCTGTCGTCCATGTGCAGCAGTTGCCGATTACTCCCGAACCTAAGAATTCAAGAGTTAAATCCATTCACAAGTGTCTGACTCAATCTGAGTCCAAACTCAAACCTGAATCCAAAATCAAACACGAAATTGAATACTTGATCATGAACTTGAATACTCGAATTCAAATATCAAACTCAAACTTTTATACTTGACTCGACTTGACCAATCCATGGTTATAACGTGACATGAACATGCCATGACTACTTGAACACATGATTACATCCTGAACATGAACCTGACATTTTATATCCATGGATTCGGCCAAGACCTATAATCTTAATCTATACAATACAATATGCGGGGATAAAGGGATAGATTGGTACGGAATGCATATTGTGACACGAGAGGTCACTTAAAAGACATTTACATGAATTCACGTGCCGTTGTCCCGTGGGTTATGACGGGACCTTGTACTACTTATTACCATAGCCCATAGGGTAAGATGGACTCCTCTCGTATACATGAATACCTTCCTTATCAAACTACAAATAACCATGTCAGAATAACTAGCATATACTTGTAGATGATCATATAAAATTTTACCGTCCTATGATCACTTGGTTTCTATTCACATCATATACCTTTTAGTCATTTTCTCTTATTTCTTTTGGGACTTACCGAGTGCTAGTTCACTGATGACATTCCTCTTTTTTTTCTTTCCTTAGAATGTTCATCAGGAGGACCGGACTCTGAGAAGATAGAGTCGAGGCAGGAGGACTTGGATCAGCTTACAGCTTAGCCGGACTACCAGTTCTTCCTGAAATTACTTTCGGTATGCCCTTGTTTAGGCATTGCTTTGTTTATTGTATCTTTTATTTCAGACATTGTATGTATAGTTTAATGTAAATAAAGTTGTTGTTTCATTTTATTACTCTTTTCATTCTTGTTCATTGTTATATTGCTTAATTACGCTTAACGTATTTATTTCATAGTAAATACGTTGCGGGTTTGCCGCATCACCGTTTTCGTCTATTGGGAAGTGGGAAGTGACAGGTTTTGTTGGCTGCCCATGCAGGTCAGTTCTGCATGAAGTCTTAAGCAATTTATCAAAAGAATTATAAGAATCAGCAACTATACATTCCTTACATTTCAAATTTCTTGAATCTATCTGAACCTTTCCTTTCTATCAAGGTGATGGATTCTTCCAACAACACCAGTACCAATATCAATGGAAACACACCACTACCTACCTTACCGCCTCCCCCTACCATTGCTGCTCCAATCAATGAACAAACGGTGCTTTTAGAAGCCATCAAAAGCCTTCTGGAGGGCCAGCAGCAGCAGACTGCTATTCTCTTGAATCTCCCGGAAGCCGAAGCACCTGGAGTAAAGCAATTCTGTGTGTTGCATCCAAGGAAATTTTCAGGAAAAGAAAGTCCTCTTGAGGCTGAAGAATGGGCCCAGAGTATAGAGGATGACCTCGCCGCAATGCGAGTACCAGATATAGCTTGGGTTCATGTGGCCAATCTTCAGCTCATAGACAATGCAAGAGTCTGGTGGAAAGCTGAGGAAAGACGTCTTACACAGCCAATAGAGTGGAAGACGTTTCGCGATCTCTTCAATGTGAAGTTTTTCCCCGAGACTGCTCGATTTGAGATGGAGCAACAGTTCATCCACCTGCAACAAGGCTCCATGTAGGTAAAATCAGTGGATGAATATGATGCCGAATTCATCATGCTTAGTAGGTAAAAAATTTGTATCAAATTCTGTTCCGTAAAACAATCTCTATCCTGACATCATCATCTTATCAGGTTCGCGGCATATTTGATCCTGATCGATGAGATTCAGGTTAGACGATTCCAATAGGGTTTAGACCCGGAGATTCAGGCGGCATTAGCTACATACGACTACCCAATTCATGAACTCGCCCTGAAGGCAGCATGTCGTTACGCAGCTGTGGTCAAGAAGAAGGGTAAGCCCCAAACAGCTGGAATCAAACGCCCTGCTACACAGATGATAGGAGGAGCCTCTTCTAGGCCGACTTTTTCACCTAGGAGGCTAGGAGGATCATTTAACCAGTCCAGTTCAGATTTCTGTTTCTACTGCAAGAGAACTGGACACCTGGCGAAGGACTGCAGGCGTGCAAATGGCCTGTATTTGATTTGTGGTGAATCTACTCATGCTATAGGAGCATGTCCATATCGTATTAACACATCACCAGCACTCAGACCTGCAATCAAAGCCTCGCAGAAGCCAACCATTCAGGCTCATGCACCTCGCTTAGCTCTTCCTGCACCAGCTCCATGCGGACTACCTGCACAGCCTCATCGTCAATTCCGTCAGGCACAGAGAAATGTGCCTCAAGGGCAGAGAAACTTGCCCCAGGACAGAGGAATGTGCCTCCGGCAAGGAAGAATGTACCAAGACGACATGCTTTTACAATGACGGTCGAGGAGGCCGAAGCCATAGGACAAGTCATCACTGGTAATTCCCTTATCCTTTCAACTTTTCAATTCTTGTGTATCACTATACTTTTCCTATATCTAAACCCAACCTCACACAAGTTAGGTACTATACTATTAGCCACCCTTCGTGCACTCACACTTTTTGACACCGGAGCTTCACACTGCTTCATGTCACAACGATTCGTGAGAACGCATGTGATTCCCGTGAAGCCACCATTTCAAACTGGAATGTCAGTTCCGGAAATGGAGTCTTGAAAGCAACTTTGGGATATGATCAGTGCCTAGTTGTAGTTTGCGGTCGAGAATTCTACGCAAATTTCAAAGTACTAGACATACCAAATTTCGATATTGTGTTGGGAATGGATTGACTGGGAGTATTCTATGCTACTATTGACTGCCATCAAAGGAGGGGAGTATTTGAGATATCAGATCACCCAGTCTTCTATTTCAAAAGTTGAGATAGAACCTTAGAGCCAGGAAGCAACCGTGCTAAACCAAAGAATGCAGAAGTGTTCTCTCTACCGGCGGAACAAGAAAAGCCTGAAGTAGTTCGAGAGTTCGAGGATGTATTCCCTGAAGACATATCAGGTTTGCCTCCCGATCGAGCTCTTGAGTTTAGTATTGATTTACAACCTGGTGCACAACCTGTAATCAAAGCTCCATATCGATTAAGTCCGGAGGGATTGAAGGAGATCCGTATTCAGTTGGACGAACTACTGAAGAAATGTTAGATCCGACCCAGTACTTCAAGTTGGGGATCTCCGGTGTTACTAGTGAATAAGAAGGAAGGTTCATACAGGATGCGTGTGGATTATCGAGCTCTGAACGAAGTGACAATTAAGAACAAGTATTCACTACCGCGCATCGATGACCTTTTCGATCAGTTAAGTGGGTATTATGTCTTTTCAAAGCTAGAGTTTCGTTCGGGTTATCATCAGATGAAGGTCAAGGAGTCCAACATTCCAAAGACGGCGTTTACGACCCGTTATGGCCATTATGAATATCTCGTAATGCCATTTGGAGTGACCAATGCACCTGCCATCTTTATGAACCTGATGAACCAAGTTTTCCGATAGTACTTAGACAGGTTCGTTGCCATCTTCATCGACGGCATCATGATGTATTCAAAGAATCAGAAGGAACACGCCGAGCACTTACAGATTGTCCTGGAGACATTACGACAACATCAGCTCTACGCCAAATACAACAAGTGTGAATTTTGGTTAGATCAAGTCGGATTTCTCAGACATATTGTTTCAGGTGAAGGAATCTCTATAGATCCAGCTAGGTGTCAGCTGTCAGCGAGTGTCTGATACCAAAGAAGGTGAAAGATATATGAAGTTTCTTGAGATTAGCAGGATACTACCGACGATTCATTGAAGGATTCTCAAAGACCGCAGCACCCCTGACCAAGCTCACACGTAAAGACAAAGCATTCGTGTGGTCAGAAGCATGTGAAAAAGGTTGTGTAGAACTCAAGTCGAGATTAACCTCTGCTCCTATCCTCATAATACAAGATTAATTTGGAGGATTCGTTGTGCATTGTGATGCATCCGGTAAAAGATTAGGATGTGTTCTACACCAGCATGGAAAATTTATGGTTTTTGCATCAAGACAACCGAAGGTTCATGAGCGCAACTATCCAACACATGATCTAGAATTGGTAGCCGTCATCTTCGCACTTAAGATTTGGCGCCACTATCTTTTGGGAGAACGAGTGGATATATACACTGGCCACAAGAGTCTGAAGTATGTATTTACTCAGAAGGAACTAAACATGCGGCAGAGAAGATGGCTACAACTCATGGCGAACTTCGACATCAACCTACAGTATCATCCTAAGAAGGTGAATGTAGTTCCCGATGCCCTTAGTCGCCAGCCATTATCAATGAACCTTACCGCTCAGTGGAAGCTACAACAAGAATTGCATGGATTGGGAATTGAAGTAGTTGTGCCAGGTAACTCTTCCTATTTGATGAACTTACAAGTCTAGTCCACTCTTGTAAATCAGATCAAGGCAGCTCAAGTAAATGATGCCAAGCTAGAAAAGATCCGAGAACAAGTAGAAAGTGGACTACGAACTGACTTCATCATCCACGAAGATGGATCCTTGCGGTATGGAAGACGTTTATGCGTACCAATCGGACCTGTTCGAGAAGAGTTGATGAAAGAAGTTCATAGCTCTCCGTATTCGGTACACCCTGGTACAAAGATGTACAAGGATCTAAGACAACACTACTGGTGGCATGGAATGAAGTGCGAAGTAGCAAGGAGCGTAGCCAAGTGTTTGGTGTGTCAGCAAGTGAAGGCTGAACATCACAGAACTGCTGTCTATTTCTGCCGTTACTAATCACAGAATGGAAATGATAGCACATTACTATGTACTTCATGACCAATCTCTCTCGCAGCACGAAGGGTAACCACGTAATTTGGGTTATTATGGATCGACTCACCAAGTCGTCTCACTTTATTCCATTTCGAGTTGTCCAGTCAACCGAGACGTTAGTAAAGAAGTATATGGATGTGAGAATAAATCTAAAGTAAGATTTAAACCTTCAAGATGTATCATTTTTGATACCGATAAACTCATGCAGGAGATCGTGAGATTACATGGAGTACCTGTTTGCATCGTCTCTGATCTTGATACAAGATTCCGATCACAATTTTGGCAGAGTCTGTAAGCTAGCTTGGGAACGAGTCTGAATTTCAGCACGACGTATCATCCAAAAACGGACGGACAGTCCGAGTGAACAATTCAGATACTGGAATATATACTAAGAGCCTGTATCAATTCAGATACTAGAATATATACTAAGAGCCTGTATGTTAGACTTCGGAGGTTCGTGAGAAGATCACCTATACCTTGTGGAGTTTTCATACAACAACAGCTATCAGGCAAGCATTGGGATAGCACCATTCGCAGCACTCTACGGACGGAAATGTCGTTCCCTGCTGAGTTGGGATGACGTTGGAGATCGTGAACTCCTTAGACCAAAGATGATCGTTGCAACTGTGGACGTGGTTCGCACAATCAGGGAAAGGATGCGAATAGCCCAAAACCGACAGAAACATTGGGCAGATGCAAAGCGTCGACATCTAGAGTTCCAACCTGAAGACCATGTATTCCTGAAGATCTCTCCAAATAGAGGAGTGATCCATTTTGGCAAGAGGGGTAAACTCAGTCCAAGATATATAGGACCATTCGATATACTCGAACGAGTTAGAGAAATGGCATACCGTTTAGCACTACCACCCTCATTGGAAGGAGTGCTCAACGTGTTCTACATATCCCAACTACGACGATATGTGAGCGACCCCAGCCACATACTTGATCACTCAGAGTTCACAGTACAAACTGACTTAACCTATGAGCAACAACCAGTTGAGATCCTGGACCGAAAGGTGAAGACATTGCGGAACAGGGAAGTAAACTTGGTCCGAGTGATTTGGAGAAAGGATTCGCCAGGAGAATCAACTTAAGAAAAAGAAGAGGATATGCGTACATGATACCATTACCTTTTTGAAAATTAGTCCCTATGTAATTGTAAATTTCGAATACAAAATTTTTATAAGGAAGGTAGAATGTAATGACTCTAAAATCACTATACAGAATTTTCTTGTTATTGTACAGAAAAGCGTATTACAGCCCGTGTAAGAGTTAAAAGTTATTTTGGTTAAATAAAAGCAAGAAACAACTTGTAGCTCACTGGTAAAATCTCTACACTGCTGTGACATAGCCTGTATGTTCGATTCCTATCGGGCACAATTATTTTTTCTAATTTTTCTTTTTAATTTTTGGAAGCCCAAGAGTTGCACATGCAATACACGGGGAAATGAAAAGTTTCATAAAAATCAAACAGGTGCAATGAGGTGTACACACCCAAAAACCCATGTGGCACGAATCTCGAGGCAATTGCCTCAAATCCGATCGCCTAAACCCTTGAATGGGCCGGCGCAGATGATCAAATGAGCCCCGTTTGCCTCCTTGCTTTGCACCCCCCCTTAAACTCCCCTTAACTTCCCTGCAATGTTTGATTTCCCTGTAATCAAACAGAGACCCTTCAATTCACCTATTAACACCTTTTTAATACTTTTTAATCCAAAATTTTAATTCCCAAACCCTAATTCTCCACTATAAATACCATCCCATGCCTCAGCTCTTCACCATTATGAAATTCTAGCAAAAATTCTCTTAAAAAGTTCCTTAGTGTAAGTGGAGTCAATGACCAAACTTGTTCCGTCGAAGACCGAAACCGTTTCCGGAGCTCCCTCAACTCCACAAAGCCCCCTCCCTTCTTCCTTATCCTTTTCTTGATATTTCTAAACAGTAAGTCCATCTTCTTTCCTTTTCTTTCATCTCATTCGTAGTTTTAAAAAATATCAACAATGGAGTTAACACGTAACAACCTTCGTTTCTAAACATTTTATCATACTTGATAGGTCTAAATGTCACATAATCACCCTAATATATTTTTAAAATAAAACTCACATCTATTGTCTTTTAATGTAACAAAAATTTCATATTCAATACGCAAATAATGAACCTTTTCATTAAAATAGCTTGAACTTTATTATCACCTCTTTTCGATATTGGTTAAAACAATACCTTTAGGAAAACTTCATGGGGTAACGACCTACCCCACACGTACTCCTTGGTTTCATAGCACAATGTCTACATATATATATATATATATATGGTTGGTTCAAAGAATAACTTTTACAATAAAATACCACATCTTTTCAAAAACGGGTTTCTTTTAAAAGATGTATTTCGTGATTCTTGGCAAATACGTCTCTACAACACTCGTTAGGGGACCTGCTAATGGACGGTGCGGATTATCGCATGTCCTTGGGATAGTAGAGCGAGATGCAGAACTCCTCACGGAGTATTCGATCTCGAAAGGAAATAAAATACGGTTTTTAAGAAATGCGACCTTTCTAAATAAAACTAATTTTAAAAATTATAAATCCGTATTTTCAATATATTATGAAACTATATTTTCTAAATTGAAAGATTAAACTTTTAATAAAATACCACCAAGTTCCCAAAAGGGGTTGTTTTCAATAAAATACCATAAACTTTTAAAAGCTAAGTTTTAGCATTAAAATACCTAATAATTAAAATACATGCTCATGAAAAACCTAAATAATACAAATCACCCTCGAGGTTTATTTTTAAACTATATTAAAATATTTTTCATAAAACTCCTTCGAGATATACAAAATAATATTTTATGGACTCTAGTTTAATATAGGTTTAAGCGGGATCAATTCTCTAGAGCCCCAGGGAGTCAGAGAAAGTGAGTGCTTGCCTATTCAGGTTAGACAACTTAACGGAGTTATCAATGACAATTTTCTTGGAAAAAAGCACAAATCCTGCCGTCCATGTGCAGCAGTTGCCGATTACTCCCGAACATAAGAATTCAAGAGTTAAATCCGTTCACAAGTGTCTGACTCAATATAAGTCCAAACTCAAACCTGAATCCAAAATCAAATACGAACTTGAATACTTGATCATGAACTTGAATACTCGAATTCAAATATCAAACTCAAACTTGTATACTTGACCCGACTTGACCAATCCATAGTTATAACGTGACATGAACTTGACATGACTACTTGAACACATGATTACATCCTGAACATGAACTTGACATTTTATATCCATGGATTTGGCCAAGACCTATAATCTTAATCTATACCATACAATACGCGGGGATAAAGGGGTAGATTGGTACGGAACGCATATTGTTGTACGAGAGGTCACTTAAAAGACACCTACATGAATTCATGTGCCGTTGTCCCGTGGGTTATAACGGGTTGTACTACAAGTTACCATAGTCCACGGGGTAAGATGGACTCCTTTCGTATACATGAATACCTTCCTTATCAAATTACAAATAACCACGTCAGAATAACTATCATATACCTGTAGATAATCATATACAATTTTACTGTCCTCTGATCACTTGGTTTCTATTCACGTCATATACCTTTCAGTCATTTTCTCTTATTTCGTTTGGGACTTACCGAACGCTAGTTCGTTGACGACATTCCTCTCCGTTTTTCTTTCCTTAGAATGTTTATCAGGAGGACCGGACTCTGAGGAGATAGAGTCGAGCCAGGAAGACTTGGACCATCTTACAACTCAGCCTGACTGCCAGTTCTTCCTGCACCTACTTTCGGTACGCCATTGTTTATGCATTGCTTTGTTTATTGTATCTTTTATTTCAGACAGTTGTATGTAAAGTTGAATGCAAATAAAGTTGCTGTTTCGTTTTATTACTCTTTTCATTATTTTTCATTGTTATATTGCTTAATTACGATTAATGTATTTATTTCATAGAAAATACGTTGCGGGCTTGCCACGTCATCGTTTCCGTCTATTGGGAAGCATGGCGTGACAATGAGCTTGCTCGTCGGCCCTTCCTTTTTGACAGGTACATGGATAGCCGTTACGTATATTCCCGCCAAAAAATTTCAGCGCAAAAGAGCCCAAGGTATCAAATGGCAGCGATACGTTTAAGAAAATGTGAACCAATATTTTCCGGGCCGCATTTTGACAAACTCCCGAATGAGAAACAACTAAATTCTGATGGTATCGAAAACGTCTAGAAAAAGCCTTCGATTTGATATATTATGGGCCTCATAATTCATCCGGGATCAATAGTTATGAGGCATCATGTGCTCACACGTGACCGGGTATCACGTGCTCACATGTGACCGGGCATCACGTGCCCACACGTGACCGGGCATCACATGCAGACACGTGACCATTTACAGGCAAAGCCTGTAGGCCCTGAATAAAATAAATAATTGGAAATAATTAATCAGTGGGGTCACGTGCCAACACATGATTGGACTTTAAACCCACTGAAAAGAATTAAAGGTATAATAAAATAACAAGGAAAAACCCCAATGGGGCATCACGTGCCAACATGTGACCAAGGGTCACGTGCTGACACGTGATAATTCCTGAGTTCTTTAAAACAACAGAATTAAATTCTGGTCAAATGCTTAATCAGGGGGTCACGTGCCAACACGTGATGGGTTCCTAAAGATCTATGAATTAATAGAATTAAATTCTAATTAAGAGGGAATCAAAAACCCTAACTGGAAAAATATTTTTCTAAATCTTTCCAAACAAAAAAGATGGTGCTCTGTAAAATGGAGCACCGTTGGATTAAAAATCCAATGGTGATTAAAAATCACCAATTTATGGAAAGATTTTATACAAGGAAAGATTTCCCTGAAATTTGCCAGGAATAACAGATAAAAGATCTTTTGGATTAAAAATCCAATGGTGAATAAAATTCACTGAGTGATCTAAAAGATCATGTTGGTTACAAAATCAATTAAAATCTTTCAATGAGAGATTTACTAAACAAATTGATTCTTTTCCTCCCCCTATAAATAGGAGCCAAGGAAAGAAGAGAAAGGATCGGGGTTTTCTGAAGAAAAAAACAATAACAGAGAGAAAAGAGAGGAGAATTCAATTCTCAAGAAAGAAACCCTAGGTGAGAAAAGGGATAAAGATCAAACTTCAAAAAGAGAATTTAATTCTCAAATCTAAGAGTTTAACTCTTCTGCAAAAAAGAACTTAGTTTTTCCTCTGGTTGAAGATCTGCAGAAGCAAATCTCAACATAGGTTGAGAATTTAATTCTCATCGGGTTGAGATTTTGCCATGCAGATCCAAGACTTAGGGGGAGAATTGTGTCCAGAGAATTTAATTCTCCTAAAATTACAGGAATTCAATTCCTTCATGATGAAGCTAGGGTTTAACCCTATATGAGAATTTAATTCTCTCAAAACTTACAGGAATTCAATTCCTTCATGATTAAACTAGGGTTTAACCCTAATTGAGAATTTAATTCTCCCAAATTCATAGGAATTTAATTCCTCCTAAATGAAATTAGGGTTTCACCCTATACAAGAATTTAATTCTTTTACATATGTGGGAATTTAATTCCTCTAAAGAAAATTAGGGTTTAACCCCACATAAGAATTTAATTCTTTCACCATAGGAATTTAATTCCTCTAAAACCATAATTACGGTTTAACCCTATAGAGAATTTAATTCTTAAAAATAAAGAGACTTGAAAGATCTCTATGCATACAAGAACTAAGGTCACGTGACCCCTAAACAGATCCCCCAAAAAATGAGAAGAAAAAGTTTTGAGGCAATGCCTCACGTGCTCCCACGTGACCCTCATTATATAGGGATCAAAATCAAAGGCAGATTCTAACTTGGGCGCTCTCATGTGTTACCACGTGACCCCTAATAAATGTTCTAATAAATCAGGGCATGAGTACACATCACGTGCCCACACGTGATGGCTATGAAAATTAAAAGTGCTTAACACTTGTTTGCAAGACAAAGTAAAGGAGATCTGGCCCCACCTTTGGGTGCCTTCACGTGTCCCCACGTGACCACTTCCTATCTAGTGTTTAACACTAATTTGAGAATTTTATTTTCAGTGTTTAACACTGTTGTCTTCTAGTGTTTAACACTAATTTGAGAGCTTTATTTCCAGTGTTTAACACTGTTGTTCTCTAGTGTCTAACACTATTTTTAGCCAAATTGGCTAATTTTTCTAGAGGCAAAAGCCTCCCCTTCAACTGAATCTCAGGACTGAGTAAAATTCAGAGCTATAATGTTTAATGCTCAGTCAAAGATAAAAATGTTACCAAAACCCTCAAACTTTTGTTTGAGCATTGCTGAATGATGAGGGGTTGAACCCAGACAAATGTCTAATGGTCCAAAGGGCCAATATTTCAAACTTAATTGGACTTAGCCCAAGTTGGCCATAAGTCCTCAATTCAGACTTAACTGAGCCAATGTGCTCATAATCTAATTAATGGATCTTAGTTCCAAACTGGACTACAGATCACCCAATCAACTCTGGTTCGAGGGTACATCTCTTCACTCCTATGATATTTGTCGTTGTAATCCTTCAACGCCTTCAGAGAGGTGACGGGTCCCGACAACCACACATTTCACGGACTGTGATGTCCTTAACCTTGACTGTGATGCCTTTAAACTCACGGACTATGATGTCCTTAACTTGACTGTGAGGTCTTTAATCTAACATTGGACTGTGGGGTCCTTAAACTCATGGACTATGATGTCCTTAACCTCGACAGTGATGTCTTTAAACTAACAATGGACTATGGGGTTCTTAAACCCATGTACTATGATGTCCTTAACATTGGCCGTGATGTCTTTAAACTAACATTGGACTGTGGGGTCCTTAAACTCACGGACTATGATGTCCTTAACCTCGACTGTGATGTCTTTAAACTAACAAGGGACTGTGGGGTCCTTAAACCCATGGACTATGATGTCTTTAACCTCGACCGTGATGTCTTTAAACTAACAATGGACTGTGGGGTCCTTAAACCCATGGACTATGATGTCCTTAACCTCGACCGTGATATCTTTAAACTAACAATGGACTGTGGGGACCTTAAACTCACGGACTATGATGTCCTTAACCTCGACCGTGATGTCTTTAAACCAACAATGGACTGTGGGGTCCTTAAACTCACGGACTATGATGTCCTTATCCTCGACCGTGATGTCTTTAAACTAACAATGGACTGTGGGGTCCTTAAACCCATGGACTATGATGTCCTTAACCTTGACCGTGATGTCTTTAAACTAACATTGGACTGTGGGGTCCTTAAACTCATGGACTATGATGTCCTTAACCTCGACCGTGATGTCTTTAAACTAACAATCGACCGTGATTTCTTTAAACTAACGATGGACCACCATGTCCTTAAACTGGTAATCGACCGCAATGTCCCTAAACTAAACAATAGAGTTCAAATGCTCTCTTGTTGGATCTAAATGGTCTTGTTAAGTTGATCTTAATCTAAAATTAGAGTAACGTGTCCTTAACATACGTTTAAGTTGATCTTAGTCCTAAATGAGGCTAACGTATCCTTAAACCCAACCCCCAAACCCAAATCTAAGAAGATACGGATTTGGACTAGTCCACGCCTTACGGGCGACGGCATAAATTATTCTCCGTATACAATCCACGGGCAACCAAACACAAAACAACACCCACGACACGAAGTGACCATCTGGAGAAGGAGAAAGTTGTTACCGTGATGCGGTAGTGTAATTAACTGCAGGGGCTTACGCCTGCAGGGAAGGGCGTCCCCACAATAAAAAAACCTCTCAAACGAAGGGGAATGTGACGAAGTCTGCTACATCGGACGCATCCGTTTAAACCTTCGATACATGGTGTCATAAATCAACTTGGCATCTTCGGAGAGGTAGACGGATAGCACCAATTAGCATCTGCCCCGAAATTCAGGCTAGACGTTTATCGCGTCTTCGTCCGCGTCTTTCGGAGGGGAACAGATTCTGGCACGCCCGGTGGGGCCTTTTGCTCTTTCCACTCCACACTTCGTGTGTCGTGTTCGCGAACAAATCACGGTTTGCTATGGTTACCTGTGGATTAGAGGTACTTAGATTTGGTGTCTTGCTCCGTGCAGAAAACATAAGATCAATGGCTTCAAATTGCACTAACTGCAACTGCAACTTTCGCTCCATCCCGTCCGAAGGAGTGACTTACGGGCCCCAAGCGGCCTCCATCTTCGCTATGCCGGTGGAACAGGCGACTCAGACCACCACTAGATTGTTCTTCGGGACCATGCTCCCACCGATGAGCTTCGATGCCCCTCTACCAACGCAAGAAGCTCCTAAGAAGTCGGTCTTTGATCGGCTTGCAACTACAGCGGCCCCTCTCAACGGGTCGCCCAAATCCAGTGCCTCAGTCTTTGACAGACTGGACCAAAGCTCATTTGGGCCCATGAAGAAGCCCGTGAAACCAGAAAGGGTTATCCCAAAAAGAATAGCCATTCCTGCTTTCGAAGTCGTCGAAGCGGCTTCTCCCGCCAAAGGGTCGGTCTTCACAAGACTGACTGTTTCAGCTCCCGTTTCAGGCGAAATCGTCAAGGCTGCTTCACCTGCTCGGAAGTCTGATTTCGATAGGTTGGCCATCCCCACTCAGCGGACATCAGTCTTCAATAGGCTGACAACGACAACTTCTGACCAACACAGGGGGCATGAGGAAGTCACCCCTACAGCTGAGATAATACCAACAGCTCGACATGCTCGACGTCGCCACTGGCGCCGGGTAAGGAAGGCTGGGGGCAACTCTCCCTCTGGACTGACTCCGCCGGCTCCAACGGTGGAAATCGATGCTGCTGTTCCAACTGGGAACAGGTTTAAACTACTTAACAGGGTACGCAGGAACTCGCCAACTGCCGTGCTGAAAAGATCCCCTCCACCTATGGAGAATGCCCCAAAGGCAAAGCTGGATCAGCCCCCTCAGTGGTTGTCCTTTAAAATTTACAAAGTCTGGCGTCAAGTCCAAAACTCAGCGATTGATCAAGATTACTCTCGCCGACAGAAAAAGATGAAGGTTAGGCAAGAGAAGGATCACCCTGTCAAGCCACAGAAGGCGACAATTAATTGGGTGCCTACTGCAACTGCCCCCTCAACTTCGACCACCCACAAGAGGAGAAGGACGGAGAAAATCCCTGAGTCTGCAACGAATCGCAAGACCACTGAACCCAAACGCCCTAAGTCTGGGGGCATGGTGGTGCATACCGTCTATATGGCGTTCGAAAAAGAGGAAATCCGTGCTTCTATGGGTCATTGACCGCTTACTCGATCAGTGACTAAGGCTCAGGAGCAACAGCAACAAAAGCTCCAAGAAATGCTAACATCCATGGCCGCACTCACAGGACCGAAAGCAAGCCCAGAGACATCCTTGGAGCAGCGCCGTGAGCAGGAAACTGATGCCGAATTCCTTCGGAGAATTCTTGAGAGGAAAGAAAAAGAGGCCGCGGAACAGGCGACCAATATAAAACAAATGGCCCTTCTGTTCCAAGATATGGTGGGCATGATGATCCACCCGGACCCTCCAGCTGAAGAACCTCCAATAATAATTGAAGATGATAGAGGAGAGACATCAAATCCTCTGCCGGCTCTGTCAACAACCAAGGAGGAGACAATCTCCAAAGCTGCCCTGGATGATTACATCTCTCAGCAGATACGAGTTCATCAGGCGACTGAAGTGGCTGGGCAAATTGTTAAAACGGGACGACCCTATCCGGGTTGGTACGACCAAATAATGTACCCGCCGGGATACACGATCCCAAAATTCCATGTATATAAGGGGACGGGAAATTCACACCAGCACGTTGCTCAATTTAGGGCTCTGTGTCGTAATACTGGAGGTGATGATAAACTACTGCTTCGCCAATTTGTTGGGAGCTTGGAGGAGACGGCCTTTGAATGGTATTCCGAGCTCCCGAACGATTCCGTCAAAACATTCATGGAAATGGAGCCGTTATTCACCCAGCATTTCGCAAGCGCCAGCGAACGCACCCCAATCACGACGTTGATCAACGCCAGGGTGAAGCCAGGAGAAACATGGGTTCAGTACGCGATACGGTGGCGGAATCTATGGTCGAAGTGCGAACAACGCATAGAAGAGGCTCCTGCAGTGGGCATGTTTATAGGAACCCTCGATCCGCAGGCGACCATATCCCAGTTCATGATGTTCTTCAAGCCGACCACCTTCCAGGCCTTGATCGACAAGCTGGCCCAAATGGACCAGATGGGCCATAGACCATCCTCCTCAAAGATGGAGCCTTGGAATGAAAAGGGCAAAGGGAAAGCAACCTTCGTTGCCAACGTTCAACAACAACCGAGTGGCCCGAGACCGGTTGTTCGCCAAAGCAACAAACGGCAATCCCTCGATGAGAAGTTGAGACGTCCTTACTCGTTTCCCCGAAATAAAACAAGGAAACTGTTTGAACTGGCAGTGTGCAATGGGCTCATCACTCTACCGAAGTCGAGACACCCACCGCAACCGAATGACGTCAACGATCCCAATTACTGCCCCTACCACCGAGTATTGGGTCATCCGATTGAAGATTGCTACGCCTTCAAAAATTGGGTTGAAGACCAGTATCAGCAGAGCAAGTTCGCGCTGTTCGAAAACTGGAAGGTAAATCCGCCACATCCACATGCTCCGAAAAAGATGGACATGCCGGGGCCATCGTGCTCATTCATAAAGGAAGCTCTATGGGAAGTTGTTCTCTCGGCAAAAACTAAAAGAATGCTGAAAGATCTTCAAATATGTCCGGCGATCAGGTGAAAAAGCCCGCAAGAGCCGGAGATCAACGACGGGATGCTGAAACCACACTCAACATCGGGAATTAATAGCAATGGTCAAAACATTCGGGCCCAGCCGTCAAAGTCTTCGAAGAAAAGGAAGAAGACCAAAAAGCCCGCGCAGTTTAACGACAAGTGCACGGATCTGCAAAAACATATTGACATGCTGAAAGAATACAACCAGAGGGCGCGAACCCCTGTCACACTTCAAGAGTTCCTCAATCACATCCTTGAGAATGAAGATAACGACAATGATGAGGGAGACGACTTGTCAGAAGAATCCGAAGATTATATGGCAAGTTGCCATATGATCGCTCATTTGTTGCTAGGTAACAAAGCAGCTCACTCGGCATTAGGAGATAACGTAGAGGAGCTGGGGGCAGGAGCAGTGCTAAAACCCTTGGATTATGTGACAAGGTCTATCAAGGAGAAACCTACTTGTTCATAAAGCATCCGGCGAAACTTCGCCTCAAAGCTACAGCGGACCGAAATGTCCCTAAACTAACGATGGACCGCAATGTCCTAAAACTTGTAACTGACCGAGACGTCTATAAACTACTACGGACCGTGGCATCCCCAAGCTAACGTGGTAAAAAAAATGGTATGTCCACAAGCAAAATGGGCACGGATGAAAACTCGAAAGGGCGTTGTGAGTAAAAACAGCAGGACTACCGGCGATGTTTGTGAAAATCTGAAAGGGCACAGACTCGTAAAAAAAAAAGAATGGTACGTCCGTAAGCAAAATGGGCACGGATGAAAACCCGAAAGCGCTCCGTGAGTAAAAACAGCAGGACTACCGACGAGTTTTGTGAAAACCCGAAAGGGCACAATCTCGTTAAAAGACACTTGCAAGGTCCTTTCAACCCTGTAAGGAGAAGCCACCTGCGTGAGATCCTTACGACTCACAAAGGAGAAATACACTTAGGAATCCTCACGATTCCTAAGGAGAAATTACACTTACGAGATCCTTACGACTCGTAAGGAGAACCCTCTTATGAAACCCTCACGGCTCATAAGATTCAAAAGCCTTAAACTACAGGGATCTGAACCTGTTCTTAAGTAGTCATACCCCCCGATTTTTCCCTACAAGCGGTTCAATATTGACCCTTGTATACAATCCATGGGCACGAATGAACATTTACCTAACACAGTCTTACCAGCGACTAGGGATATGCTCACACGGTGAACAAACACTTATAGGTCCTCTCGACTTGCAAGGAGAAAACACTCTTGTATGATCCTTACGACTTATAAGAGAACACACTTAGGAATTCTCACGATTCCTAAGGAGAAAAAGCACCTATGAGATCCTCACAACTCATAGGGAGAAACACCTTTATGAGACCCTTACGGCTCATGAAGTCAAAAGCCTTAGTCGACGGGATCCTAACCCTGTTTGCTAAGCCATCTTTGTTCGACATCGACAGAGGCAAATAATGATTCGCTCCTGGCAATATCCCAGTTGTAGCGATGCTGATGCCTAAAGCGGTATCAAATCCCAAGCCCTTTTATGGCAACTAATGATTTACTCCTGGAAATATTCCAGTCGCAGCGATGCTGATACTGAGATTGGCACCAGATTCCAAGTTCCACACTCGTGATAAAAAATCAGCGAGCCAAAAATGCATATGAAATAGACGAAATGATGGGGCAACTTGCAATGAAATCAGCAAGTAAAAATGTATGCATACAAAAACAGCCGAAATGATTGGGAAACTCGCAATAAAAAGCAGCGAGTAAAAGAAAAATAGCCGAAATGATTGGGCAATCGTGATTTTCGCGATATTAAAGGCTGAAATGATAGAGCATCGCGGAAAGAAATAAAAAAAATGAAATGAAATGAAACTTTCTGCTCTGCAGGTGAGGTCACAGTGACCCCTGTATACAATCCATGGGCACAAACAAGAAGGGAACCATCTCGTCCCACCGGGCTTCGTCGAAGCGAAGCCAAATCTCAACGGTTCATAGACAACCTAAAGACAATATCGACATTCGTCGCAATATTTTAGACACAATGTCAACAAACGAAGTGAAGGAAGATCTCTAGCTTCAGGTTCTCGACGTCAACATCGACAACTTAGAGATCAACACCGGCGTTCTTCCTCACTTCAACCAGATGCAGACGTGACGTTAACAACCGACCTCAGAGTCGCAACGAAGCGGAGCCATGGCAAAGTCCCTAGTTCCAAATCTCAATGGACACATCTACGGCCCGAAGACCAACGACGGTGTGCCTCCTCATTCCAGCAGGATGCAGATGCGACGTCAACAAACGACCCCAGGGTCAAAACAACGGAACCATGGCAAAGTCCTCTAGTTCCAAATCTCGACGGTTCACAGACAGCCTAGAGATCACCAACGACGTTTCTCCTCACTCCAACCAGATGCAGACGTGACGTCAACAAACGACCTCAGAGTCGCAACAAAGCAGAGCCATAGAAAAGTCCTTAGTTCCAAACCTTAACGACAACATCTACAGCCTAAAAATCAGCAACGGTGATCCTCCTCATTCCAACAGGATTCGGACGCAGCATCACCAAATGGAGCCACGGCAAAGTCTCTAGTTCCAAGACTCTACGGTCCACAGACAACCTAGAGTCAACCAATGACCTCCCTGCCGGATCAACGCTCCGTATAAAAAATAAGTCAACCAACCCCAGAGAAATCAGTGTCCTTGGCAAAAACCTCGATCCAGGGAAATCAGTGTCCTTGACGAAAGCATCTCGATTCGTGTCGACTCGCAGAGAAATCAGCGTCTTTGCAGGAATACCTCGATTCGTTTCAACTCCGAGGAAATCAGTGTCCTTGGCAACCTCCTCGATTCAAGGAAATCAGCGTCCTTGACGAGAGCATCTCGATTCGCGTCGACCCGCAGAGAAATCAGCGTCTTTGCAGGAATACCTCGATTCGTTTCAACTCCGAGGAAATCAGTGTCTTTGGCAACCTCTTCGATTCAGGGAAATCAGCGTCCTTGACGAGAGAATCTCGATTTGCATCGACCCGCAGAGAAATCAGCGTCTTTGCAGGAATATCTCGATTCGTTTCAACTCCAGGGAAATCAGCGTCCTTGGAAAAATCCTCGATTCAGGGAAATCAGCGTCCTTGACGAGAGCATCTCGATTCGTGTCGACCCGCAGAGAAATCAGTGTCTTTGCAGGAATACCTCGATTCGTTTCAACTCCGAGGAAATCAGCGTCCTTGGCAAAAACCTCGATTCAGGAAAATCAGCGTCCTTGACGAGAACACCTCGATTCGCGTCGACCCACAGAAAAATCAGTGTCTTTGCAGGAATACCTTAATTCGTTTCAACTCCAAGGAAATCAGCGTCCTTGGCAAAAACCTCGATTCAGGGAAATCAGCGTCCTTGACAAGAACACCTCGATTCGCGTCAACCCGCAAAGAAATCAGTGTCTTTGCAGGAATACCTCGATTCGTCTCAACCCCAGGAAAATCTGTGTCCTTAGCAAAACCTCGATTCAGGGAAAACAGTGTCCTTGACGAGAGCACCTCGATTCGCGTCGGCCCGCAGAGAAATCAGTGTCTTTGCAGGAATACCTCGATTCGTCTCAACCCCAGAGAAATCAGTGTCCTTGGCAAAACCTCGATTCAGGGAAATCAATGTCCTTGACGAGAGCATCTCGATCCGCGTCGACCAGCAGAGAAATCCGCGTCTTTGCAGGAATACCTCGATTCGTTTCAACTCCAAGGAAATTAGTGTCCTTGGCAACCTCCTCGATTTAGGGAAATCAGCGTCCTTGACGAGAGCATCTCGATTCGCGTCGAACCGAAGAGAAATCAGCGTCTTTGCAGGAATACCTCGATTCGTCTCAACCCCAGGGAAATCAGTGTCCTTGGCAAAAACCTCGATCCAGGGAAATCAGCTTCCTTGACTAGAGCATCTCGATTCGTTTCGACCCACAAGGAAATCAGTGTCTGTGCGAGAATCTCTCGATTCGTCTCAACTTGTGGGAAAATTATTGTCCCTAAGCATAAAGAAAATTCTCTTGTGGGATCCTTACGATTCTCAAGAGAAAACTCACTTAGGAGTCCTCACGATTCCTAAGGAGAAAAGACACCTACGAGATCCTCACGACTCGTAGGGAGAAAAGCCTTTGTGAGACCCTCACGGCTCATAAAGTTGGAAAGTCTTAGGCAGCAGATCCTAACCCTGTTTCCTAAGCCATCGCTACCTTATAAAGAGTTCAAGATGAACTGTTATTTACCATCTATGGGCCACACTTGCCAAAGCTACATGCCACTGAAATGGAGAAGCTACTCATGAAGCATATAAACTACTTCATGCCAGAGTAAAACATAAAGAAACAAAAGGGTGCGGCTCATGGAGCCGAGAGTTTGGAACTATATCCTTTAAGAGTCGAGATTTGAGTCAATGATAAATGACGACGCTTGTGTCCGCTCGTTATCTTCTAAAATCAAGATCCTAAAGATTATATACCAACCCAAAACTGGTTATACGCTATGAATTACTCTGCACTACTTCACCCACGTATATACTTACGTGGGAAAAGTAGTGGGGGGCATTTGTTCCCGCCAAAAAATTTCTGCGCAAAAGAGCCCAAGGTATCAAATGGCAGCGATACGTTTAAGAAAATGTGAACCAGTATTTTCCGGGCTTCATTTTGACAAACTCCCGAATGAGAAACAGCTAAATTCTGATGGTATCGAAAGCGTCTCGAAAAAGCCTTCGATTTGATATATTATGGGCCTCATAAGTCATTCGGGATCAAAACTTATGAGGCATCACGTGCTTACACGTGACCGGGCATCACGTGCCCACACGTGACCGGGCATCACGTGCAGACACGTGACCATTTACAGGAAAAACCTGTAGGCACTGAATAAAATAAATAATTGGAAATAATTAATCAGTGGGGTCACGTGTCAACACGTGATGGGCCTTTAAACCCACTGAAAAGAATTAAAGGTATAATAAAATAACAAGGAAAAACCCCAATGGGGCATCATGTGCCAACATGTGACCAAGGGTCACGTGCTGACACGTGATAATTCCTGAGTTCTTTAAAAAAACAGAATTAAATTCTGGTCAAATGCTTAATCAGGGGGTCACGTGCCAACACGTGATGGGTTCCTAAAAATCTATGAATTAATAGAATTAAATTCTAATTAAGAGGGAATCAAAAACCCTAACTGGAAAAATATTTCTCTAAATGTTTCCAAACAAAAAAGATGGTTCTCTGTAAAATGGAGCACCGTTGGATTAAAAATCCAATGGTGATTAAAAATTACCAATTTATGTAAAGATTTTATACAAGGAAATATTTCCCTGAAATTTGCCAGGAATAACAGATAAAAGATCTTTTGGATTAAAAATCCAATGGTGAATAAAATTCACTGAGTGATCTAAAAGATCATGTTGGTTACAAAATCAATTAAAATCTTTCAATGAGAGATTTACTAAACAAATTGATTCTTTTCCTCTTACTATAAATAGAAGCCAAGAAAAGAAGAGAAATGATCGGGATTTTCTGAAGAAAAAAACAATAACAGAGAGAAAAGAGAGGAGAATTCAATTCTCAAGAAAGAAACCCTAGGTGAGAAAAGGGATAAAGATCAAACTTCAAAAAGAGAATTTAATTCTCAAATCTAAGAGTTTAACTCTTCTGCAAAATAGAACTTAGTTTTTCCTCTGGTTGAAGATCTGCAGAAGCAAATCTACCCATAGGTTGAGAATTTAATTCTCATCGGGTTGAGATTTTGCCATGTAGATCCAACACTTAGGGGGGAATTGAGTCCAGAGAATTTAATTCTCCTAAAATTACAGGAATTCAATTCCTTCATGATGAATCTAGGGTTTAACCCAATATGAGAATTTAATTCTCTCAAAACATACAGGAATTCAATTCCTTCATGATTAAACTAGGGTTTAACCCTAATTGAGAATTTAATTCTCCTAAATTCATAGGAATTTAATTCCTCCTAAATGAAATTAGGGTTTCACCCTATACAAGAATTTAATTCTTTTACATATGTGGGAATTTAATTCCTCTAAAGAATATTAGGGTTTAACCCTACATAAGAATTTAATTCTTTCACCATAGGAATTTAATTCCTCTAAAACCATAATTACGGTTTAACCCTACAGAGAATTTAATTCTTAAAAATAAAGAGACTTGAAAGATCTCCATGCATTAAAAGACTTAAGGCCACGTGGCCCCACGTGACCCCTAAATAGATCCCCCAAAAATGAGAAGAAAAAGCTTTTAGGCAATGCCTCACGTGCACCTACGTGACCCTCATTATATAGGGAGCAAAAGCAAAGGCAGATTTTAACTTGGGCGCTCTCACGTGTTACCACGTGACCCCTAATAAATGTTCTAATAAATCAGGGCATGAGTACATATCACGTGCCCACACGTGATGGCTATGAAAATTAAAAGTGCTTAACACTTGTTTGCAGAACAAAGTAAAGGAGATTTGGCCCCACCTTTGGGTGCCCTCACGTGTCTCCACGTGACCTCTTCCTATCTAGTGTTTAACACTAATTTGAGAATTTTATTTTCAGTGTTTAACACTGTTGTCTTCTAGTGTTTAACACTAATTTGAGAGCTTTATTTCCAGTGTTTAACCCTGTTGTTCTCTAGTGTTTAACACTATTTTTAGCCAAATTGGCTAATTTTTCCAGAGGCAAAAGCTTCCCCTTCATTTGAGTCTTAGGATTGAGTAAAATTCAGAGCTATAATGTTTAATGCTCAGTCAAAGATAAAAATGTTACCAAAGCCCTTAAACTCTTGTTTGAGTATTGCTGAATGATGAGGGGATGAACCCAGACAAATGTCTAATGGTCCAAAGGGCCAATATTTCAAACTTAATTAGACTTAGCCCAAGTTGGCCATAAGTCCTCAATTCAGACTTAACTGAGCCAATGTGCTCATAATCTAATTAATGGATCTTAGTTCCAAACTTGAATACAGATCACCCAATCAACTCTGGTTCGAGGGTACATCTCTTCACTCCTCTGATATTTGTCGTTGTAATCCTTCAACGCCTTCAGAGAGGTGACGGGTCCCGAAAACCACACATTTCACGGACTATGATGTCCTTAACTTTGACCGTGAGGTCTTTAAACTAACATTGGACTGTGGGGTCCTTAAACTCACGGACTATGATGTTCTAAACCTCGACCGTGATGTCTTTAAACTAACAATGGACTGTGGGGTGCTTAAACCCATGGGCTATGATGTCCTTAACATTGACCGTGATGTCTTTAAACTAACATTGGACTGTGGGGTCCTTAAACTCACGGACTATGATGTCCTTAACCTCGACCGTGATGTTTTTAAACTAACAATGGACTGTGGGGTCCTTAAACCCATGGACTATGATGTCCTTAACCTCGACCGTGATGTCTTTAAACTAATAATGGACTGTGGGGTCCTTAAACTCACGGACTATGATGTCCTTAACCTCGACCGTGATGTCTTTAAACTAACAATGGACTGTGAGGTCCTTAAACTCACGGACTATGATGTCCTTAATCTCGACCGTGATGTCTTTAAACTAACAATGGACTGTGGGGTCCTTAAACCTATGGACTATGACGTCCTTAACCTTGACCGTGATGTCTTTATACTAACATTGGACTGTAGGGACCTTAAACTCATGGACTATGATGTCCTTAACCTCGACCGTGATGTCTTTAAACTAACAATCGACCGTGATGTCCTTAAACTAACGATGGACCACCATGTCCTTAAACTGGTAATCGACCGCATTGTCCCTAAACTAAATAATAGAGTTCAAATGCTCTCTTGTTGGATCTAAATGGTCCTGTTAAGTTGATCTTAGTCTAAAATTAGACTAACGTGTCCTTAACATACGTTTAAGTTGATCTTAGTCCCAAATGAGGCTAACGTATCCTTAAACCCAACCCCCAAACCCAAATCTAAGAAGATACAGATTTGGACTAGTTCACGCCCTACGGGCGACGACATAAATTAGTCTCCGTATACAATCCACGGGCAAACAAACACAAAACAAACACCCACAATACGAAGTGACCATCTGGAGAAGGAGAAAGTTGTTACCGCGATGTGGTAGCGTAATTAACTGCAGGGGCTTGTGCTTGCAGTGAAGAGCGTCCCTACAAAAAAAAAACCCTCAAACGAGGAGGAATCTGACGAAGTCTGCTACATCGGACGCATCCGTTTAAACCTTCGATACATGGTGTCATAAATCAACTTGGCATATTCGGAGAGGTGGATGGATTGCGCCAATTAGCATCTGCCCCGAAATTCAGGCTAGACGTTTATCGCGTCTTCGTCCGCGTCTTTTGGAGGGGAACAACGTACAGCTAGTGCCACTGACGTGCTTGTGGTTAAACCTACCGCTAGCGTACTGTCGAGTCTTTAGAGTTCCACACAGAGGGTTTCTCTAAATCAGGCAAAACGATATGGTGGTTGTATATTTATATGTGCAGGGTTTTGATCAAATGATAATACTAGCCGGCTTAGGATTAAGCCGGATTATTAAATAATTTGCATATACATATTTCGATATGTATATTCTAGTGTTATCCAGATTTTCGATTGGACGGTTGATAATACTAGAGGGTTTAGGAATAAGCTAGTTTGTTAAATCAAAAATTGGTTTAATGCTAGTATTATATTAGTAGTATTATTCTATCTCTTGGGTATTCGTATTTTGGTACGAATACAGGTATGTATATACGATAGAAAGTAGTATTTATACAAAATACATTCTAAAAGATGACACCTCATCATGCATTTTTCTATTTTGTTGAAAATAGAAAATGAGGCAGAAAGGGAGAGATGACATGAAGCATGGCTTTGTATTTATTGCAAATACTATTAGAGTATGGTTGTCAATTTAAAAGAAAAGAAAATGCTTCATAACAAAGTGTTCTAAGCCATTCTTCACTTAGCCCTTCTTCATGTGATTCTTCTTCACTTGCTCTTTTCTCTCATCTTCTTGGTTTCATTCTCTTGTACAAATCCTTATCATTCTCATGTGTTGAGAACCAAAGGATTCGAGATAGAAAACTACGACTAAACACTCACTACATCATCTTAGCGATCTAGATTAGCAAACTAGGTTGTTGAGTTGCTTCATTAGTGAAGCTAAGCTTGGATCACAAACTCTCGGGTGGATCATCGAGAATCGAGGAGGCCGGCCATCAAGGTTGATCTAGGAGACCCTAAGGAGCTTAAGAAAAGGAGTGAAGACCCGAAGGAAACATGTCTATCGGTATATGGTTCTCTCATAGTAAATAGATCTCTATTAGCTTACTAGTTTATGGTTATGGTTTGATCACTTAGGTTAAGTTGGTTGTGCTTGCTTAAAAATTTAATTTTTGTGCAATCCGCCTCTCTAATTCGATATAAAGTGAGCACAACTCAACAACATGGTATCAGAGCCACACCATAAAGCTTAACTAGACTAGTTGAACTAATTTAGAGTTTCGATTGACGGAATTTTCCAAATCGCATTTCCAAATCCTTGCTTGCTGATCAAATTTTAAAGTTGTTCAAATTTTTTTCAGCTTACATTAAAATTACGTGCAGGCAAAACTAGAGACCGGAAAAAAATTTGGGTACCTAAGCCCAAAATTAGACCGCTAACCCGCCGCCAAATGTGCCATTTGGCCGCGGATCCGCGGTCCAATTTTGGCCCCAGTGCCCCAAATTTTTTCTGGTGCTCTAATTCATGAAAATGTGATTTTTTGAATATTTGGTTTTGGCTCTGCTTCATTTTTGTACCGGTTTGTACTTGGGGTCAATGCAGAAAGTTTATAATCGATCGAAATTTTAAATTCTTGGTTTTCTGTTCATTTGTTTCTGCGATCGTGAATTTCATAGCGCGGTATAATCCGACTGGTTGCTATATGTACAATCAGACGGGTTTACGAACATGATATTCACGTTTTTTTAATTGCACAGATGTTATGGATGGATTGTCATGGTGGATAGACTATAGTGCAATAATTGTTGTACAGTGTTGATTCATTTGTATATTCATTATTGCGGGGCAAGCGTCCGACATGTGGACTGCCGTTTCTGCCAGTTTGTATATTCTTTTATTGGGGCACGGCCGGGTTGAGGTCGATGTCACCATTTTTATATATATATTTCTTGTCATGTCCCGCTTCTTAGTTGACAGAAACAGTGACGTGGAAAGCCCGCAACGTATTACTATGAAAATACGTTAAGCGTAATTAAGTAATATAACAATGAGCAGGTATGACAAAAGTAAAAAATGAAACATCAACTTTATTTACATTCAATTTTATATACAACTGTCTGGAAATAAAAGATACAATAGTAATGCAAATGCCTAAATAATGACATAATGAAAGTAAGTACAGGCAGGAAGAAACTAGTAGTCTGGCCGAGTTGCAAACTGGTCCAAGTCCTCCTGGCTCGGCTCTATGTCCTCAGATTTTGATACTCCCGATGAACATTCTAAAGAAAGAAAGCAGAACGGAATGTCGTTCGTGAACTAACGCTCGGTAAGTCCCAAAAGAAGTAAGAGAAGATAGTATATAATATGAATAGAAACAAAAAACACAGTGGACAGTAAGGTGGTATATGATCATTCACAGGTATAAGATATTCTAACATGGTTATCTGTAGTTTGATAAGGAAGGTATTCATGTATATGAGAGGAGTCCATCTTATCCCGTGGACTATAGTAACATGTAATACAAGGCCCCTTCATAACCCATGGGACAACGGCACGTGAATTCATATAGGTGTCTTTTAAAGTGACCTCTCGTACCACGATATACGTTCCGTACCAATCTACCCCTTTATCCCCACGTATTGTATTATATAGATTAAGATTACATGTCTTGACCGAATCCATGGATATAAAAATGTACAGGTTCATATTCAAGATGTAATCATGTATTCAGATATTCATGTTAAGTTCATTGTTCCCTCATAAAAAAGAAAAGGGGAGAAAATTCCCCACAACCCAAACCTCACGTGTTAAACATGTGAGCGCCTATATGCAGAGCATATAGGCGCTGCAATCAAACAACTAATAAGCTAAATAAGCCTCACGTGTAAAACACGTGAGCGTCTATATGCAAAGCATGTAGGCACTACAATCAAACAACTAATAGGCTAAATAAGTCTCACATGTTAAACACGTGAGCACCTATATTAGGCACCGCAATCAAACAACTAATAGGCTAAATAAGAATCACGTGTTAAACACGTGAGTGCCTATATGCAAAGCATATATGCACTGCTATCAAACACCTAATAGGCTAAATAAGGCTCACGTGTTAAACACATGAGTGCTATATGCAAAGAATATAGGCTCTGCAGTCAAACAACTATATGCCAAATTAGCCTCACGTGTTAAATACGTGAGCGCCCATATGCAGGGCATATGGACGCAAAATCAGAGAAGCTAAATAAGCCTCACGTGTTAAACACGTGAGGGTACCTCCTTACGTAGAATTAAATTCTACTCAAATAAGGAACCGTTGGATCAAAGATCCAATGGTGATTAAGCTTAGAATTAAATTCTATTAGAAAGGATATTTTCTGTTAAATAGAAAGTTGGTGGATCAAAGATCTAAAGAGATGGAAGATATTTCCTATTTCTTTTTAAAAAAAAAAAAAGATTATGCTCTGTTAAACCGAGCACCCTTGGATTAAAAATCTAATGGTGATAAAAATATCACCGTTCAATAGATTTTTTTTCTATATATTGGAGAATATTCCTTCAATCTTGTTAAAACAAGAAAACATATTCTGTAAAACAGAAACACTTGGGTCAAAGATCCAACGGTGGGTAAAATTCCCCAAATCAATTTTGAGTCTAATTAAATCAATTGGAATCTCTCAATGAGAGATTTTCTCAAAATTAATTAACAAACTTGCCTCTACTATATAAAAGACCCGAGACTTCAAGTCTCAAATAGAAAAATCCCTATAAGCTCCTGCCAAAATACAGTGAGCTCTTGAGAGAACAGAGAATTTAATTCTCAAAGAAAGAAGAGCTTCCTTCTTCAAAACATTCTAGGTAAATAAAAAAGGAGAGATTAAAAGTATCTCTCTTTCCCAGTATAATGGATATAAGGGTTTAACCCTTCATAAAAGAACTTAGTTCTTCCTCTGATTTGAGATTTGCAAAAGCAAATCTCCCCATAAGTTGAGAGTTTAATTCTAATCGGGGAGATTCTGTTCTTCAGACTCAAAACTTAGGGAAAAGAACTAGGTTAAAAACAAAAAGAAAGAAAAAGGAAACGAACATATGTTCTAGGAATTTAATTCCTCCGAAATTAGGGTTTAACCCTACATAAAGAAATTAGTTCTTATAAAAATAAAAGAATATTTAATTCTCCAATAAAAACAATGATGATGATTCAAGATTTTCAAAACAGAAATCTTGATGATCATCAATGACTAAAATGTTATTAACAGAGATTAATATCTCTAAAAAGAAGAAGAACTTAGCATCTCACGTGAAACACACATGAGTAAAATTAGTGCTCAGCACTATTATATTGCCTCATGTATTTCCCATGTGAGTGCTTAAAACAAACAAAAGAAAAACTAAAATGCCTCACGCGTTTCCCACGTGAGCGTCCAAAGAGCGAAGAAAAACTCCTTTGTATTGATTAGGCAGTCACCAAATAAAGCAGCCTAACACCCCAAAAACAATCACGTGAAATACACGTGAAACACTCTTGGAAACCCAAAATCCGGCGTCTTACGTGCTTCACGCGTGAGCTCCAGCCAAGTGCTTAGCACTTATGTCAAAAAAGGGGGTGAGTAAATAAAACCTGAAATTAACGCTCAGCACTTACGTGCTTCTCACGTGAGTGCCATACAAAGTGCTTAGCACTCCATGTTCAGTCAAAATGACTAAGTGCTTAGCACTGGTTGGGCATCGCCCATATCTGAGCAGCTCACATGTTTCACACGTGAGCGCCAAAGAAGATTAGTGCTTAGCACTATAGCAGCGCCTCACATGTTTCACACGTGAGCGCCAAAGAAGATTAGTGCTCATCACTATTCCAGCGCCCCACGTGAAATACACGTGAGCACTGTATATATTAGTGTTTAACACTACTGGGTAGTATAGAAACCCAATCTCAGCCCAAATGGGCTAAATTTCCTGAGGTTAAGCTTCTTTGATTCTAAATTAACCGAGCCCATATTGTTCATGATTTCCAAACTAATCTTAGTCTCAAACATGACTAATGATCTCTCATTGATGATATCCGAAATGATATTCATCCCATATCTCCTAAGATAATCTTAGTCTCAAATAAGGCTAATGATTCTTAGATGATCCATCGCGATCTTTCCTTCAAATACGGGATTTGGTTCAAGGGTACATCTTTTCACACCTCTGATATACGTCGTAATTCCTCAACGTCTTCAGAAAGGTGGCGGGTCCTGACAACCAACAACTCCTTTCTCGTCCTAACTTGATTTAAAATTTCATCAAGATAGGGAATGGTATATCCCACATTGATGCACATCCAAATGACGTGCACATCTCAAATCGGATCGCACCCCATGTAGTTATATGAATGCCCTAGAGGCCATTATTGTACATATGATGCATATTATAGTGGATGCTTGGACATATAGAGAGAGGACTTTCTTACTCGACATGATAGTATACTATCTGGTTGCACTTTGTCTTAACATGTAGACTTGCATTGTGATACTATCTTGCTCTCATATGTTGATAAAGCCCTTAGGATGTGTACTTGACTACCAGGACTATGATGGAGATCATACTAGTGGGGCCAGGGTAGTCCACAAGTACATCCTTTAATTGTTTCTAGTCGAGGGTGTATCGAGACAGGGCATCGATATTCCAGAGTAGACTAGCGTATATGCTTCTTGATCCATATGATAGGCGATGGATAATCCTACATCCATTGGTGTTTGACATCAAAGATGGTATACGGGTGCTCAGTGGAGACTGGGTACACTGAACGGACTCGCCGAGAACTCCTAGTTGGGATTATACCTATCATCAGATAGCAGTTCTCTGGTGATACTGGTACAGATTAGTTTGTAGACCCAAGATCTTCATAGAGTCTTGCGTGATTCCCAATGTGCTTTGATTTCCACCTTACCACGTTCAAGAGAACGTGCAAAACGGTGGATTTTGGGTACAGTCCCGAGTCACATGGAGGCAATGAACGATAAGAAGGGATTTGTCTCTCCCGGTATTGTGGGTTGATGTTGCGTTGTGCTCGATAGGCTATACCGGGAAGTCCCTGGCCATGGCTAATATAGAAATTTACTGGTAAGTGTTATCAGTAGTTTCTCGACCCGTTATGAGCCTCACATCGGAATGACTTATCGGTTACTGGGGTCTGACGTTTACCATCCCTAGACTAGATATACGACATATCAGATGAAGAGAACGGACTGTACGGTAGTGTTACTGACAGGCTTTACAGGAGTATAAGCAGGCTTGCTTGTTGATCTTCTGATCGCTCAATACCCGGGTAGCCGTTACGTCCATCTAGTACCGCTGACGGCTTATGGGTGCTTGATATGATTATTATCTACTGCCGGCGTATTGACGAGTCTTTAGAATCCTACATAGAGATTTCCTGGCTCAGGCGAAATGAAGTAGGAGCATATATGTGATATGTGCGGGACCGAGATTAATACCAGTATGTGATACCGTATTCTATTCTCGCGATATGTGATATCGGTCGGTTATATGTAATATAGCCGGGTTATCGAATCTAGTGTTGATTCGATAAATATGATATTAGCCGGTTATATATGATATAGCCGGATTATTAAATCAAGTGTTAATTTAATAATTTAATGTATAATTGTATATTTGATATACTAACATACATTAACTAATATTAGCTCACTTAAGCATTTCTTTTTCTCACATGTGTACACTTAATATATATGTGATATATATTATTGTGCCATGCTTGTTAATACATGCTACATGGGTGTATGAGACTCACACCATGCTCATGATAATGTAGGGTTTATTTATTTAAAGTAAATCAAAAATTGGTTGGAAATTAGTTATAGTTGATGCTTAGTGGAAGTTTGTAGAACCCATTGACTTGGTCCACTAATTTTGTCTTATATTAGATATTTATTAACCCAACCATTCTCATTAGCCATGATTAAGTCTCTACATGAGTTATATGAGATATTTTCTCACCCATGGTTGCTATTTTTTTCTCACTCATTCTATTTTTCCTCTTCGTCTTCTTCTTCATCAAGAGAGAGCTCTCTAGGTTTTGGAGTGGTGAAGAAAATTAGTGAGAAAATAAATTCTAAAGTGAGAAAAAATCCTACTTCATCATTTTCTACTAGATTAGCCATTTAGTTTAGGGTGTTAGCTTCAATAATCCCTAATTAGTGAAGAGATAGCTTGGGTTGGTGTCTCCTCGACGTAGATTATCTTCGGCCTCGAAGACTTCGTGCAAGCTTGTTCTTTTCATCTTGTGGAGTCATTCTAGAGTCTATAAGATCACTACTTGGAGCGAAGGGACTACTACACGGAGCTATTGAAGTGAAGGAACTACAAAGGTTGTATACCATGTTCACTTAGATGTAAAGTTGTTTACTTGTTATATTGTCTAATTCTCTAGTTAAGATTCTGGGGTTAGGGTTATGTAGCATGGCAATTTTTTGAAAACGGCATGGATGATGCCTCCCGAAACCTTGCTGTCGTGTGTTCAGTCGAAAATATTGCAATCTTTAACATAACAATTTCCTCACTTTTCTAATCAACTAAGAATGTTTGTTATAATTATAACACGTATTACAGGTTCGTCTGGAAAATATCAATTACCACGTATTATACAATATAATCAACATTTTGGAAGGAAATTGTGTGTTTATTATTTCAAGCATGATATTGTATATCTCAACAATCTTCAGTGAGATTTTGTGTAGAAAATTATTTCATGACAGATATCAGAATCGAAAATTCGCCGACAAAATACAGGAAATCAAAAAGTTAAAATCTGGCAGAGGTTCAAAAGAGATACGAAGATTCCAGATATCACCTAAATACCAATAGAGCAACACCAAACAACCACAGATAAATGAAGCATTGATCTTACCAAACAGCCGTGGATCCAAGGCCGAGTCAGGCCGATCCGCCGTGGATCCGTGGCTGAGTTAGGCCATCAGTTGACGAGAATTATCCAGAAGCTTCATTGCAACTACTTGGCTTGTTGAAGACGCTTCATTATAACAACCTTGTTCTGGAAACTTTCCTACAACAGCCTAGCTTCTTGAGGAAGCTTGACAACTACCTTATTCTAGAAGTTTCCCTATAACTACTTAGCTTGTTGGGGAAGATTGATCTAGCTTCTAGTGGAAGATTGGTGAAGGGTTATAAAAAGGGACCTAATCATACATTAATGAGGTTGTTTATTGTAGTCGATTTCTAGCACACAAACCAATACCAAATCCAATTCAATTCCAAATCAAGTTCCAAATCAAGTTCCAAATCAAGAATCGTTGAGAACAACATCGCGTGACGACATTCAAGATCCTTTACGCGAAGCCGATCTTCATCAAGAGCATAAGATCCTCGACAGGTCCAAGTCTCACGGAGATCGAGCAAAGCGAAATTCAACGGAATAGTTACCTCTTCAAGGGAGCGATCGAGAGCAATTCTTGTAATCTCGGATTGAAAGAAAGTGTAATTAGAAGTTGATTAATAAAGGTGATCATTCGTTAATTCTCGCTTTCTTTAAATTTTCGTATTATGAAATTTCTAATTCTTGATTCTTTCATTTTCATGATGCGTGAGTAAATCTCCGCTTGCTAAGGATTCGAAGGAATTCGGTAGATCAAATGGTGATGAAATTCTATATGTATCTTAAGTCTTATGAGAATTATGAACTTTAGGAAAAAGAATCGTCATCGACTAAATTTGGAACGAGATCACCGTTCTTGATAATTTCGTTGCAATTTGGGATTAAATGATTGATGATTCTCTTTGCTAAACGTTAGATTTGAATGATGATTAATAAAAAGACAATGGATAGTGAAGGAGAAATCATAGTTTCTTCAATAGATCCCTAATCTTCATTCATCACCATCGTTTTAGCTATAATTCATCAATAGATAAGATAAGTCATTTTTAGTATTCATCATTGCTACTAATTCCTATCGAATCTTACAAGGTATTCTTCAATTTTCTTGATAACTAAAATTGATATTGGACAATTTCTTGATTACTAAATCTTAAACTTTTTCTTGATTTTCTTGAAATGAAAAACTCAATTAAATCTTGAAATCTCATTTTCTTGAATTTTCTTTACTATTTTCTTTTGGCTCAACTAAAGTAAGAACGAAAAAATACACGAATCACAGTGGACGATCCGTTCTCATTAACGAACTACATCGACACCGTTATTGATTGCGGCTATAAATTCTTTGATTGTGATTATACATTTCATTTCAACCAATCAAACGATTAATCATCGTGCTAGGAAATCTTACACCCCAAATTGGACGCATTTCATGTCACCATCGTTCACTCTGCTACGCAACAAATACACATGCTCGCATGATGGATAATGGATCGAAATGTCCTTACACTAACATTCGTCTCCAAAATGTGAATGTTGGACCGAAATGTCCCTAAACTAAAATTTCGCCTCAAACATGGTGATAATGGACCGTGATGTCCTCAAACTAAAATAATTAGGCCCAAATGCTCATATGTTTTAAGTCGATCTTTATCTCAAACCAGATTAACGGTCCTTAAATAAACCTAAGCCCAAATCTAAAATATACGGATTTGGACTAATCCGTGCCCTACGGGTGACGACATAAACTAGTCTCCGTATACAATCTATGGGCAAACAAAACAAATAAAAACACACATAGCATGAAGTGAACTGCTGGAGAAGGAGAAAGTGGTTATCGCAATGCAGTAACGTAATTAACTGCAGGGGTTTGCGCATGCAGTGAATAGCGTCCCCACAATAAAAAACTCCTCATAAAGTGAGGGGGAATCTGATAAAGTCTGCTACAACGGTTGAGTCTGTCCAAACCTCTGATATATAATGCCATAAATCAACTTGGTATCTTAGGAGAGGTGGACGGATAAATCCAAATAGCATCTTCCCCCAGATTCAGGCAAGACGATCCATCCTGGTTCGGCCCTATCTTCCGGCGGTGAACTGGTTCTGGCATGTCCGGTGGGACCTTTTTCTCTTTCCACTCCACACTTCGTGTGTCGTGTTTCGCGAACGAAATGGCGGTTCACTATGGTTGCTCTTATATTCGAGGTACTAAAATTTGGTGTCTTGCTCCTGTGCAGAAAAATCGATGGCTTCCAACTGCACTTCATGCAACAATAACAGTTGCTTTTCCCCAACTAGAAGAGTGACCTATGGGCCTAACGCGACCTCTATCTTTTTAATGCCGGTGGGGCATGTAATGCATGCCACTACTGGACTATTCTTCGGGACCATGTTCCTACTAGTGGTTGTCGGTGCCTCAGCGTCATAAGAAGAATCTCCTAAGAGGTCGGTTTTCGATCGACCGGCGACCACAACGTCCCCTCTCAACGATCCGTTCAAATCCGACGTCTCAGTCTTCAACATGCTGGGAAAGAACCCAAACGGGCCCGCAAAGAGGCTCATGATACCTAAAGGGGCTGCCCCAAAATGGATACCCCTCCCAACCCCTGCTACGGGCGAAGCCGTTAAAAGCGCTTCCCCATCAGAAGATCTGTCTTTAAAAGATTGGCCATTCCTCCCTGAACTCCAATCAGGACATCTGTCTTCAATAAGCTGACACCAACAGTAGCCCTCAGCAAAGCCGGGGGAATGAAGAAGCCGCTTTCAAAACTGAGGCGGTCCCTTCTGCAAGATACGCTCGACGTCGCTATGGGCGCCGAGTGAGAAAAGCTGGGAGCAACTCCCCCTCTGGACTTACCACAGCAGCATCAACCGGCTCAAATGGTGGAAGTTGATGCTGCTGTTCCAACTGAGAACAACTTTGATCTGCTCAGGAGGGTACACATGAACTCTCCAACAATGGTGCTAAAGAAATCGCCCCCACTTGTAGAGGTCATTGTTCAGGAAAAACCGGAGCGCCCCCATCAATGTCTGTCCTCCCAAATTCATAGAGTCTGGCGGAAAGTCCAGGACTCTATGATTGATAAAGACTACTCTCGTTGACCAAAGAAATCGAAGGCTCGGCAAGAGAAAGACCATCCCTCCATCATACAGCGATGGACTTCCTCTACACAACTTCCTATTACAACGGCTCCTTCAACCTCGACCTCCCACAAAAGGATGAGGCCGGAGAAAATCCCACCGCATGTGGCAAATTCATAAGGTGACGTACCGAAACGCCCCCAGTCTGGGGGTATGATCGTGCATACGGTCTACGTGGCTTCCGGGAAAGAAGAAAGTCGTGCTTCCGTAGGATATCGACCGCAAACTCGGTTGCTGACAAAAGCTCAGGAGCAACAACAAAATCTCCAGGAGATACTGACCAAAATGGCAGCGCTTACCGGGCATAAAGAAAGACCGGACATGACAGCCGAACAGTGCCAGGAGCAGGAGACCAATACAGAGTTCCTGCGAAGGGTGCTTGAATGAAAGGACAAGGAAGCTGCTGAGAAGGCTGCTAACATAAAGCAGATAGTTCTCTTATTCCAGGATATGGTTAGAATGATGATCCAGCCAACCTCTAGTCGAGGATCCACCGATAATCATCGAAGATGATAGAAGGGAGACATCAAGTCCTCTTCCGGCTTCATCAACAGCCAAGGAAGAAATGATCTCCATGGCTGCTCTTGATGATTATACAGCTCAACAAATAAGAGCTCATCAAGAAAATGAAGCGGTTGGCCAAATCGTCAGAACTGGGAGACCCTTTCCAGGCTGGTATGATCAAATCAAGTACCTGCAGGGATATACGATCCCCAAGTTCTATGTATACAAAGGGGCATGCAACCCTCATCAGCACATCGCGCAATTCAGAGCTCTGTGCGGTAACACTGGAGGCGATGACAAACTGTTGCTTCGCCAGTTCATTGGCAGCCTGTCAGAAACGACCTTTGAATGGTACTTGGAGCTCTTAAATGACTCCGTAAAAACATTCACAGAGATGGAACCGCTGTTCACATAGTGTTTACCCAGCGCGAGCGAGCGCACTCCAATTATAGCATTAATCAATGCCTTGGTGAAGCCGGGAGAAACCTGGGTCCAATACGCGATCCGGTGGCGGAACCTATAGTCTAAGTGCGAACAACGCATTGAAGAATCCCCTTCCATGGGCATATTCATAGGGACCATTGATCCTCAACCAACAGTGTCCTAGTTCATGACATTCTTCAAACCGACGACCTTCCAGGCTCTGATCGATAAACTGACCCAAATGGACCAGATGGGTCATAGGCCTTCCTCCTTAAATAAAGACTCTTGAAATACTAAGGGTAAAGGGAAAGCGGCCTTCATTGCCAACACGCAACAACAATCGAGTGGCCCAAAAACAGCTGCTCGCCAAAACAACGCGCGTCCATGTCTATCCCTGGAAAAAAGGCTAGGACGCGCTTGCCTGTTTCCCCATGATAAGACAAGGAGACTATTCGAATTGGCAGTGCGTAACAAACTCATCACACTGCCAGACCCACGGCGTCCACCGTAACCCGTCGACGTCAACAACCCCAACTACTGCTCCTATGACAGAATGGTGAGCTACCAAATTGAGGATTGTCACGTCTTCAAGAACAAAGTTGAGGACCGGTATCAACCGGGGATGTTCGTGCTGTTTGAGAATTGGAAGGTGAACCCACCACAGAAGCACACTCCCAAAAAGATGGATGCGCCAGGGGCATCATGCTCGCTCGTGGAAGAAACTCCATGGGAAGTTGTTCTTTCAGTTAAAACCAGAATAATGCGGAAGGATCGATTGATTTCCCTTTTAGAGTGTGTAGTAACCGCAATTAATAACGGTGTCACAGTAGCTAGTCGAGATGAGTACGGGTCGTCCTCAGAGATATATGGAATCTTCCAATCTTAATTTAGATGCGTTGATTAGAAAATAGGAAGGAGAATAGATAATAGTGAAGAATAGTTATAGATTCTAGATCTATGCTAAACACGGATGCATAATATAGATCTAGTTTAAATACGGATGTAGATTTTATATCAGAAGAGGGCTTGTAGGGTTCATTAGGATTTAGTAGTCATGGATGACTAATAAAGATTACTCCTTTTATCTATTGATAGATTTAATATTAGATAGATAGTTATGAATGAGGATTAGGGTTCTTGGAAGAAACTAGGGTTTCCACATTATTGACCCTTGTCCTTTCAATGAACTCTATTCATGTCTAACCCTTAACAAAACAGTTGTTAATCTGATCTCAAATCGCGGTCGAGACTAGCAATAAATTGGTAGCGCGCCCGATAAGAATATTAACGATTATTTTGCTAAATTTTATAAACTTCATAAGACTTAAAAGAAATTAAAATATTTTCTCATCCATTATTCTATCCTAATCCTACGTACCCTATCAAGCAGAGAATTATTCGTGCATGATGGAGATAGAAGAAGAACAGATAGAGAATGAGATCATGATGTAAATATAGAATATAAATGTAAACTAATTAATCTAATGATCTACCCTTATTAATCAACTTCACAAGTACAATGCCTTCAAGTTTAGATTACAATAGGAAGAAGAAGTTGCTCTCGATTTTTGCCTTGTAAGAAGTAGATGCTCCGTCGAACTCACGTCGCCTTATCACGTCGAATCGTTGACCCGTCTTGGACCACTTTTTCTTTGACGGTGATTTGCTTCGTGTAAAAGGTTGATAATTTCTAGGTTTAGCCCTCGATCCTTTATATAGCCCCAAAGGCAGAAACTATAGATCCCCAGAATTAGGGTTTGTTGTTGAAAATCTAACCTGAAAATCTCAAACCTTAATTCCCCAATCACACCGTGGATCCGCCGCAATAATGGGCATTTGGTCACGCAACCGCGGCCGTTTGGTGGCATCTTGGCTTCAAAACATTGGGGCTGTTTCATTGTGACACATGTAGATTTAGTTGATGTCTGGAATCATCATATCTTTTTTGAGTCTTTGCCAGTATTGATTCTTTGATTTTATTTAACTTTATCGGCAGATTTTTGATTCCCGACTTCTCAACATCTCGATCTCCTGACCTGAGCTAAAGCTTGCAGAATATCTCAATGAATCATTTTAGTAATATTTGGTATTTTTGAGATATTATTCGAACCATTTTATATGATATTATATTTTAAGAATATTGATTAAGGATATTTGATATGATATGCATATTTAAATTATCAAAATATTATATAAATTTTATATGCATACATTTTCCTTCATAATGTTAATTATAATATATAAACATATGAAAATAGTACTTTTATAGATAAACCCAAATATGTTCTATATTTATAATAAATATCATTAGATATTTAAGAAAAATAAGGAAAATGTTATATCAAATGCACGATATTTTCGACCGAATAAGGATCTACAAGCATGTCCGGCAGTCAGGTAGAAAAGCCCACATGAACCTGAAATCATCGAAGGGATGCTGAAACCGCGTCCCGTACCGAAGATTGTTGACAAAGAGCAAAATCATCAAGTCAAGACTTCAAAGTCTTCAAAGAAAAAGAAGAAGACCAAGAAGCCTGTGCAGCCTGCCGAGTATGATGACAAGCGCACAGACTTACAAAAGTATATTGACGCGCTAGAAGAGTACAACCGGAAGGCGCGGAAATCGGTCACACTCGAAGAGTTCCTCAAGTACATACTTGAGAACAAAGATAGTGACAATGATGAGAAAAATGACTCATCAGAAGAAACTGAAGATTATGTAGCAAGTTGCCACATGGTCTCCCATTCGTTATTAAATGACGAAGAAACTCCCTCAGCGTCAAAAAACAACGCAGAGGAACGGGGGGAAGGATCAACACTAAAATCCCCAGAACTTCTAGAAGACCCGATCGATAGGCTGTTAAACGAATCTTTCGAAAAAGAAAAGCTGACCGAAAATGTGAAACAACCATATACGAAAAGGCTAAGCGTTAGTGTTAGGATAAAGAAGCCACAACAAGGATGAGTCATAAAGTACTCCAACCAAGTCAAGGTATACCTGCGAAAAATAAGAGCAAGGCAGAGAAGCAGTTCGCCAAAACCCTGTCAATAGGAATGAAGGTGCCATCTCTCATAGGAAACACTCCCGGGGTCATATGCCTCGACGAAGAGGATTCGCATCTAAACTACTGCCTGTATCATCGGAGGTGTATCTACCCTACCGAGGAATGTAGTGCCTTTAAGAAGTGGTGTAAGGATACGTTGCCCATAAAAATCACTTCAAGAGGATGAAGCGTGAAGCTCCTCGATGGCAAAATAGTGCGACAAATGCGCATGAAAAAATGACTGGCAACTGTCATATGGTTGATACCAGTTTGAAAGGGGAAAAATCCTAATTTCTTACTTTCGGGAGCAATCTTAAGGACGAAATACCCCTCAGCCCTCTTTTCAAAGACGCTACCTCCGAAAAAGAAGAGGAGGAGAAGAACTGCGAGAATATTCAGCTGCGTAACCACACGCTGCCTGAAAAGAATCTCAGACCTACAAACAAAAGTTCGAGCAAAAAGGACAAAGGGAAAGAAAAATTCTTTGAGGAAATTGCCCTCGATGGTGGAGTTGTTAAAGAGCTCGCAGCAAGGGACCCGCCTAGGAAAAACAAGGTGGATTAAATGTCCTAGCATATTTGAGGAAAATTACGTTGCAACTGAGGATACTGGATCCTCTCCTCATGTTCAAAGAGGAACGAGATTCTCTGATCAAGGCATTACAAGAGCCGGATCAGTTCCAAGCTTTCTTCACGAAAGAGAAGATGAAAGATGAACTGCAGAAGTCCACATGTCTGACATTACATTTAGTGATGAAGATCTACTCCTCTGTACGTGCGATCATAATCGCCCATTATACGTCACCGGGTACTGCCACGACATCAAGATAGGGAAAATCCTTGTCGACAACGGATCCTCCGTCAACCTTCTCAGCGCGTGAGTGCTGAAAAAGATTTGCATGAACGTTCAACACCTGTCTCGATACAAAATTGTCATCTCCGATTTTGAATCATAGTCATCACGAACGCTTGGGTCCGTAATATTGACGTTGCGCTTCGGGTTGCTCGTCACTGACATCAAATTTCATGTCATTGACACCAAGACTTGCTATAATGCTTTGCTCGGCAGGCCTTGGTTACACGAGTACAACGTCATCCCTTCTATACAAAATCAGTGAATGAAGTATTTCAAGGATGGATTGGAATACACCGTCATAGGGGAACCCAATCCATTTTCCGTAAACGAGGTTCAGAAGTATGAAGACGCAAAGTTCTTCTTACCAGACTTTGAAGGTACAGAAAGGTGTCATAAGCTGGAGGATAAACAGAAGTCCGTCGCCACTATCCCGATCTTTGGGAGCGATTTTTGAGGAGGATGAAGAAATAGTCTTACTCGTGGCAACCCCAGAAAGAAAACAGCAAGCCCAGACCATCTACTCCTATTTTGGTCTTCGGCAGTGACTCAGAGGACGAAGCCAACACAGTGTTCTCTATCCTCTCGTCTGTGCAAACCCTCGCTGGAGTAGATCAGAGTCTGCAAATCACAATGGATCCGTCTCGGCATTACAAGGAACTTGATACGCTCGATACATATAGCATAGAAGAACTACAAACTTTCTACGTCCATCCCAGGTGAAGGGGTGAAAAGGCGGTCCTCTTCTACTAATCTACAGAGACCAAAGTAGAAAAAGAAGTCTGGCATGGTGTTGATTTTATACGTTAAGTACGTCGCTCGAAAAACAAATAGACAAGCTAATAAAAGAAGCCTGTCAAAGGAGCCGAGACGATCACAGCCGCGAAATAACCATTTATGAAAAGGCCAGGATGCAGCGCCTTAATCAGCAATCCGCGGAGAAGGAAGACTATAATGCTCTTCATCCCCGGCCCACTGTATGTCCTCGCGAAAAGAGAAAATCCCGAAATAAAGGCAAAAATAGGGTAAAGAACGCAAACAATGTTCGAAAACAACAAAGCGGATCCAAGAAGCCGTGCAATCGAGAAAATGTCAATTAGAATCCGTCCTTTATAAAGAAGATGGTTCGGGAATACTCTTTCCCCCAAGACAAGAAGAGGAAAATATTCAACCTTGTCACAAAGCACTAAATGATGACACTTCCGGAGGCTTGGTACCCGAACAATTAAACGAGGTCCATTATCCGGATTATTGCTCCTACTACTGAGCAATAAGTCATCCCCTCGAAGACTTCTTCACCTTCAAAGACTGGGTAGAAGATCAGTATCAGTAAGACATGATCTCTTTATCCGACAGCTGAAGGGTAACCCCACCGCAAAAGCATGAGCTAAAAAGGATCTATACCATGAGGATAGGACCGGCTCAACCACAAAAAAGGAAGCAGACTCATACCTGCCAATTGATAACACTCTCGAAAGAAGGAGGGCACGAGATTATGGATGACCTCCACATGTGCTTCGCAAATGAAGACGGGGACGAGGTGATCCTAGAGTTTCCACCAGCATCAAAAGAGCTGGAAGATGGGATACACACTACGACGGACAGCCTAAGGAAAATTTACTCAGGGATGGAAAATGATCTGAGACCGATGTTCGTTAGCAAGCTACTATCTGAAAAATAGGTAGCCATGTTAAAATACGTGCTCATGCAATACAAAGACCGCTTTTCATGTAACTATTCTAAAATGCCAGGTCTAGATCCAAAGGCGGCGGTACATAAACTGGCTATATCGCTGGACATAAAGCCAGTCGAATAAGCGCTAAGAAGAATGCGGCTTGAACTTGAGTTGAGTATTAACGCTGAAGTCAAAAAACTAATCGACTCCGGCTTTATCCAAGAGGTGCAATATCCTGAATGAATCGCTAACATCGTTCCAGTGATGAAGAAAAATGAGACGGTGCGTATCTGCGTGGACTTTCGGGATCTCAACAAAGTTTGCCCGAAGGATGAATTTCCGGTACCTGTTTCTGAGCTGATGATCGATAACACGTCTATCCATGAGGTCTTCTCTTTCATGGATGGATTTTCAGGATACAATCAAATAAAAATGCATTCCGAAGACGAAAAACATACCGCCTTCCAGACCTCGCTGGGTATATTCTGCTATAAGGTGATGCCCTTCGGTTTAAAGAACACGGGCGCTACTTACCAAAGGGACATGAAAAAGATCTTTGATGACATCATACAAGAGATCATCGAATGCTACATTGACGACTTTGTGGTATAGAGCAGATCTCACGAGGAGCATTAGGAACATCTAAAAATAGTGTTCTGATGTCATCGGAAGTATAATCTGAAGATGAATCCTCTAAAATGCGCATTTGGAGTCTTCTCAGACAAATTCTTAGGATTCATCATACGGCACCGGGGTATCGAAATTGATCCCTCAAAGATCAAGGCGATTATGGAGATGCCCAAGCCAAGAACTCTCAAACAGTTGCTATCTTTTCAACGAAAGCTTGCATATATCCGGAGGTTCATAGCTAACCTCACCGGAAAATACCGTTCCTATAGTCATTTGATAAAGGAGGGGACCTCATTCGTCTGAGATCAAAAGTGCCAAGATGCATTAGATGAAATCAAGCAATACCTGCAAAATCCGCCGGTATTGACAGCTCCGGTTAAGGGAAAACCCCTTATCCTATATACAATGACCCTTGAGGGTTCTTTAGGCGCACTATGGGCATAAGAGAACGATCAGGGAAAGGAGAGAGCTCTATACTATTTGAGTCGAGTTCTCCTGGGGGTAGAAAACAACTACCCTCCCATTGAAAAGCACTGCCTAGCACTAATCTTCGCAATAACGAAGCTCAGAAATTACGTCTTGGCACATGAGGTCCATCTCATATCAAAGGTGGATCCTCTCAAATATATAATGTTAAGGGCCATACTAATATCAAGGCTTTCCAAATGGGCCCTCTTCCTGATGGAGTTCTCGATAACGTATCATCCCCTCAAAGCAGTGAAAGGGCATGCCATTGCTGACTTTCTCGCGGAGCATCCGATACCGGCAGACTCCGCCTTAAATTGCGAGTTGCCGGATGAAAATGCGTTCGATACAATCGAAGAAGAGAAGGAATAAAATGATTCCCAATGAGAACTCTACTTCAATGGAGCGTCTTCCATGAAGAGGCGAAAGCAAAACACCCCCATAATCAAAGCTGGGGTGGGCCTTATCTTCGTGACTCCGCAAGGAGGGATATTGCGTTATGCCCTCTTCTTAAAGGAGCCAAAGACTAATAATGAAGCTGAATATGAAGCTTTGATAGCATGTCTCGAGATCTCTATCGACTTGGGAATCAAAGACCTCCTTATATATAGAGACTCCCAGCTAATCGTTAACCAAGTAAATGACGACTATCAAACATGCAAGCCAGAGCTAATAAAGTATAGCAAAAGAGTGCAGCAACTACTGACACAATTCCTGAAAGTGTGTCTTAGCACTTCTACAAGATTTCTACATGCATAAAGTATGCAATTTAAAAAAATCTAGAGGTTTAAGCTACACTAACCTAGAATCGAACTAAAGAATTAGGATTTATAAGCATGTAAGCTAGTTCAAAACTAGGTAAAGAGGGTTACAACTTTTGTAGACCAAGTCCTTCACTTTTATAGCTCCAGGTAGTATTCCCTGGAACTTTTCTTGGCTCCACTTGAAGAAAGGAACGAACTTACTATGTGACCTTCGAAGCCGAAGATGATCCACTATGTGACCTTCGAAGCCGAAGATGATCCACCTTGAGGTCTCTCTAGCTCAAGCTATCTCTTCTCTAATCTAAGTATTAGTGAAGCAAACAACATATACTAAAGGGCTAGGATAGTGTAGGTTGATAAAGTAGGAATTTTGCTCACTTTAGAAATCTATTTCTCCTTATTTTTCCAACTCAAGAAAAACCTTAGAATGAGCTCTTGAGGAAGAAGAAGAACTTGGATGAGTGAAGTTGAATGAGAGAATGAACCGTGAGCTCAAGATAATAATTGAGATGAATAAATATCTATGAGTAAAACAAAAACAAGAGATGGGTCATGGCTTCTCAATGCTTCTCCAAGCATCCAAGCCATGACTCATTTCTAGCCTTTTTTTTTGCTTTTTAAATAAATCCATCCCAATTATCTTTTGCTCTAGTATAAGTCTCATACACCCATATTCCATGTATCATCAACCATGATACAGTATCCATTATATATATATATATATATCATATATACATATATATAATTATATATCAAGAGAAGAAAATCATTTAGTGAGCAATAATATTAGTTAATATATAAATATATCAAATATAAATATATATCAAATTATTAAATCAACACTTGATTCAATAATCCGGTTATATCATATATAACTGACTAATATCATATATATTTATATGTATGTATGTATGTATATCAAATTATCAAATCAATACTTGATTCAATAATCCGGTTATATCACATATGATCGACAATATTCAATATTCAATATCAAATCAACACTTAATTCAATAATCCAGTTATATCACATATAATCGAAAATATTCAATATTCAATATCAAATCAACATTTGATTCAATAATCCATTCATATCTTATACAACTGGCCAATATCAAATATATATACATATAACAAATCATTGAATCAACACTTGATTCAATAATCCAGTTATATCACATATAACCTAACCGATCTCAAATATCGCGAGATTAGTATACGGTATCACATACTCATATTTAATCAAGTTCCCGCACATATCACCATATGTGCCCTACTTCGTTTCACTTGAGCTAGGAAACCTCTGTGTGGGACTCAAAAGATTCGTCAATACGCCAGCAGTAGATAATGATCATATTAGTTACCCACAAGCCATCAGCGGTACTAGCTGAACGTAATGGCTACCCAGGTATTGAACGAAAAGAAGATCAACAAGCAAGCTTGTCTAAACTCTCACGAAGCCTATAAGCAACACTTACCGTACAGTCCGGTCTCTTCGTCTGATATGTCGCATATCAAGTCTAGGGGTGGAATCATCAGACCCCAGTAACTTGATAAGTCATGCTAATGTGTGGCCTATAACCATTCGAGAAACTACTGAGAACACTTACCAATAAAAATCATCAGCCCTGGCTAGGGACTTCCTGTTATAGCCAATCGAGCATAGCGCAACATCAACTCCTTATACCGGGAGATATGAAACCCCTCCTATCGCTCACTGCCTCCATGTGTCTTGGGACTGTACCCAAAATCCATCTATTTGCACGACTCCATTGAGCCGTGGTAGGGAGGAAATCAAAGCACAGTATGAACCACACAAGACACTATAATGATCTCGGGTCTACAGACTAACCTGTACAAGTGTCACCAGAGAAATGCTATTTGACGATAGGTATGGTACCATTTAGGAGTTCTCGGTGAGTCTTGTACGGTGTACCCATTCTCTAATGAGAACTTGTGTACAATCTTTGATGTGAAACACGGCTGTGGGATCAACCATCGCCGCATATAGGGTCAAGAAATGTACACACCAGTCTACTCTGGAATATCGATGCCCTGTCTCGATATTCCCTCGACTAGGAACTGTTAAAGGATGTGCTTGCAGACTACACAAGCCCCACTGGTATGATCTGCATCATAGTCCTGGTAGTCAAGCTTACATCCTAAGGGCTTTATCAACATGTATCAGAGAGAGTACAATAACATAAGTGTACATGTTAAGATAAAGATCAACCAGATAGCATACTATTATGTCGAGCAAGAAAGTCCTATATATAAATGCCCAAGCATTCACTATATCATACAATAATGGCCTCTAGGGCATATATATTCCTAACAATCTCCCACTTGCACTAAGGCCAGTTGTTGTAGTACCTCATACCCAACATCCTAAAAAGTCTCTCAAACTGTATCCGTGGGAGGGCCTTCGTAAGTGGATCCGCTGTGTTATCCTTCGTATCTACTCTCCTGACCTCGATCTCCCAGCGATCAACTATCTCCCGGATCAGGTGATATCGCCTCAGAATATGTCTGTATCACTGATGGGACCTGGGTTTCTTGGCCAAAACCATAGTTCTATTGTTATCACAATACAAGGGAATTGGATGCTCAATGGATGTAACCACACCAAATTCAGAAATGGACTTCTTCGTCCATACAGCCTCTTTAGTAGCATCGTTGGCATCGATATATTCAGCCTCTATCTTCAAGTCTGCCATGGTATCTTACTTGGAACTCTTCCAACATATCGTCCCTCTATTGAGGGTGAAGACAAAACCGGAGACCTACTTACTGTCGTCCTTATCACTCTGGAAGTTCGAATCGGTAAAGGACTCCACTTGGAGTTCTCCGTTACCATACACCAAGAACATTTCTTTAGTCCTTCTTAAGTACTTAAGAATGTTCTTTACAGCTGTCCAGTGCTTCTTCCCTGGGTCTGATGGATACCTACTTACCACACCTAGTGTGTAAGCTACATCCGATCTGGTACATAACATTGCATACATGATAGACCCAACTGCAGAATCATAGGGTATCACTGTCATGCGAGCCCTCTCCAAATCAGTCTTGAGAGACATCTCTTTGGAGAGTGTGATTCCTGAGCAAGCGGGTAAATTACCACGCTTAGAATCTTCCATACTAAATCTCTTTAGTATGGTGTTAATTTACCTGGATTGGGACAATCCCAATATCCTTTTAGATCTATCTCTATAGATCTTTATCCACAGGATGTAGGAGGCATCACCTAGATCATTCATGGAGAACTTTTGTAATAAGAAGATCTTGACCGAGCGCAGCATAGGAACATCATTTCATATCAAGAGTATATCATCCACGTACAATACGAGGAAGACAACATTACTCTCTACAACCTTTTTGTATATACAAGGTTCAACTATATTAACTTTTTGACTGCCACATCAAAATAGATGTTCCAGCTCCGCGATGCCTTCTTTAATCCGTAGATTGATTTAAGCAGCTTGCACACTTTCCCGCTGCTCCCAATGTCTACGAAGTCCTCTGGATGTGTCATGTGCACGCTTTATTCTAAATAACCATTTAGAAAAGCGGTCTTGACGTCCATCTGCAAGATTTCGTAATCATGGTATGCAACAATGGCAAGTAGGATCCTAATGGACTTAAGCATAGCCACTGGAGAAAAGGTTTCATCATAGTCGACACCTGGTCGTTGACGAAAACCTTTTGCTACAAGTCTAGCTTTGAAGGTCTCAACCTTTCTATCTACACCAATTTTCATCTTGAATATCCACTTGCTCCCAATGCGTTTAGGAGTTCCCTCACACGCGTTAGATGGATTATTAATAGAAGAAGATGCAGAATTTTGATGCGGTTGATAGCACTTAGAGTGAGGTGGCCAACTGTTTCTTTCCGCTTGCTCTATCCGATCTCTTAAAGACATGGTAGATTCGGATGGTATACCGAAGCGATTACGATAACAAAAAATATCTGGTTCTGGATAGCAAAGCTCGGTAAGAGTTCTTCTATTTAGGTTACCCATTATAAGAAGGTGAAAAAAGGAAGGAGGGTGAAAAGATTTAAGCTTTAGTTGGATTGTCTTGCTTTGAAAGTAGGACTTGAGGGTTGGCTCGACAAATCACAAAATACACAAGCAAATCCTAAGACTAAGGTTACTTAGGTCAAGCACTAGACCGCTCCTAGAATTCCAAAGGACAAGCCGCAGGACAATCCTCTACCACCTCTTTATAACTCTTTTGGCCAGGTAAGTGCCAGGTAAGTGGGAGATATCCGCTATACGAATCACCGAAAATAGAGGGCCTTATTAAGTAACCACTTTCCTAGACACACTTGCCTAGACACCACAAAATAAATGTGGATAAGCGATAGACTACCCACGACCTTCCTCTATCCTATTTGAGCACGACGGTCCTTAGAGTTTTGGTCTAGATATTTTTTAATTAATGTAGGGTGATACAGATGCATGTTTAGTTATTTATGGGTCCTAAGAAGGGTGATGAAATCCCCACCTAATCTGAATTTTGCTCTTTCCCCTTAAAGTCTGTATTAAAATATGCAAAAACAACCCGCAAAGCACAAAAAACGCAAAAAGATTTTTGAGCGGCGATATTTTGCAAAGAATCCTGCAGAAAAATATATTATAGGATTTTTCAGAGGAGAGAGAAAGAGATAGGAAAGTTACCAGAGAAGTTTGGAACCCTAAGTCCCCAACTCCACCGCGGTTTTGCCGCAAATGTGATGCTTTGGCCGCGGTTCCGCCACAAGAGGCAGGGTTCTTTGTAAATTTTTTCTACAGTGCCTTCCTAGCTCCTCTGGACCTCTGTGAAAGTCTCCGAATCTTGATTTCTTTGTTGTTATGTCTCCAGATTCCTTCGCAAAAATCGCACACTAATCGTTAAATATGCAAGATGCGGTTTTGGTTTTTTATAATATAGATCGAATAAGAATTCAACATGAATAGTAAGAATAAAAAATTACGCACGTATCCCCGGAAATGACGCCATTTGATTGATTTCTCTTTAATAGTGTGTAGTAACCGCAATCAATAACGGTGTCGCGTGTAACTAGCCGAGATGAGTACGGGTCGTTCTCAGGGATATGTGGAATCTTTCAATCTTACTTTAGATGTGTTGATTAGAAAAGAGGAAGGAGAATAGATAATAGTGAAGAATAGTTATAAATTCTAGATCTATATTAAACACGGATGTAGAATATAGATCTAGTTTAAAGACGAATGTAGATTTTATATCAGAAGAGGGCTTGTAGGGTTCGTTAGGATTTAGTAGTCATGGATGACTAATAAAGATTACTCCTTTTATCTATTGATAGATTTAATACTAGATAGATAGTGATGAATGAGGATTAGGGTTCTTGGAAGAAACTAGGGTTTCCACACTATTGACCATTGTCCTTTCATTGATCTCTATTCATGTCTAACCCTTAACAACACAATTGTTAACCTGATCTCAAATCGCGGTCGAGACTAGTAATAAATTGGTAGCGCGCTCGATAAGGATATTAACGATTATTTTGCTAAATTTTATAAACTTCATAATATTTAAAAGAAGTTAAAAGATTTTCTCATCCATTGTTCTACCCTAATCCTACGAATCCTATCAAGCGGAGAATTATTCGTGCATAATGGAGATAGAAGAAGAAAAGATAGAGAATGAGATCATAATTTAAATAAAGAAAATAAATGCAAACTAATTAATCTAATGATCTATCCTTATTAATCAACTTTACAAGTACACTGCCTTCAAGTTTAGATTACAAGAGGAAGAAAAAGTTGCTCTCGATTTCTGCCTTGTAGGAAGTAGATGCTCCGTCGAATTCACGTCGCCTTATCATGTGGAATCGTGGACCTGTCTTGGATAACTTGTTCTTTGACGGTGATTTGCTTCGTGTAAAAGGTTGATAATTTCTAGGTTTAGCCATCGGTCGTTTATATAGTCCCAAAGCTAGAAACCATAGATCCCCAGAATTAGGGTTTTTTGTTGAAAATCTAACATGAAAATCTCAAACCTTAATTCCCCAATCACACCGCGGATCCACTGCAATAATGGGCGTTTGGCCGCGCAACTGCGGCCGTTTGGTAGAATCTTGGCTTCAAAACTCTGGGGCTGCTTCATTGTGACACATGGAGATTTAGTTGATGTCTGGAATCTTCATATCTTTTCTGAGTCTTTTCCAGTATTAATTCTTTGATTTTATTTAACTTTATTGGTAGATTTTTTATTACCGACATCTCAACATCTCGATCTCCTGACCTGAGCTAAAGCTTGCACAATATCTCAATAAATCATGTTAGTAATATTTGGTATTTTTGAGATATCATCTTAATCATTTTAAATGATATTATATTTTAAGAATATTGATTAAGGATATTTGATATGATATGCATATTTAAATTATCAAAATAATATATAGATATTATATGCATACATTTTCCCTCATAATGTAAATTATAATATATAAACATATGAAAATAGTACTTTTACAGATAAACCTAAATATATTCTATATTTATAATAAACACCATTAGATATTTAAGAAAAGTAAGGAAAATGTTATATCGAATGCGCGATATTTTCGACTGAACAAGGATCTACAAGCATGTCCGACAGTCAGGTGGAAAATCCCACTTGAATATGAAATCATCGAAGGGAAGCTGAAACCGCGTCCCGTACCGAAGATTGTTGACAAAGGGCAAAATCACCAAGTCAAGCCTTCAAAGCCTTCAAAGAAAAAGAAGAAGATCAAGAAGCCTGTGCAGCCTGCCGAGTATGAGGACAAGCGCACAGACTTACAGAAGTACATTGACGAGCTGGAAGAGTTCAACCAGAAGGCGCGGAAACCGGTCACACTCGAAGAGTTCCTCAAGCATATTCTTGATAATAAAGATAGTGACAACGATGAGGAAAATGTCTCATCAGAAGAAACCGAAGATTATATAGCAAGTTGCCACATGGTCTCCCATTCGTCATTAAATGATGAAGAAACTCCCTCAGCGTCAGAAAACAACGCAGAGGAACGGGAGGCAGGATCGGCACTAAAATCCTCAGAACTGCTAGAAAACCCGATCGATAGGCTATTAAACGAACCTTTCGAAAAAGAAAAGCTGATCGAAAACGTGAAACAACCATATACGAAAAGGCTAATCGTTAGCGTTAGGATAAAGAATCTGCGGCAAGGATGAGTCGTAAAGTACTCCAACCAAGTCAAGGTATACCTGTGAAAAATAAGAGCAGGATCAAGGCAGAGAAGCGGTTCACCAAAGTCCTGTCAATGGGAATGAAGCTGCCATCTCTCATAGGAAACACTTCCGGGGTCATATGCCTCGACGAAGAGGATTCGCATCTAAACTACTGCCTGTATCATCGGAGGTTTATCCACCCTACCGAGGAATGAAGTGCCTTCAAGAAGTTTTGGAAAGGATACGTTGCCTATAAACAACACTTCAAGAGAGTGAAGCGCGAAGCTCGTCGATGGCAAAATAGTGCGACAAATGCACATGAAAAAACGACTGGCAACTCTCATATGGTTGATACCAGTTTGGAAGGGGAAAAATCCTAAGTACTTACTTTCGGGAGCGATTCTGAGGACGAAATACCCATCAGCCCTCTCTTCAAAGACTCCACCTCCGAAAAAGAAGAGGAGGAGAAGAACTGCGAGAATATTCAGCTGCATAACCGCACGCTGCCTGAAAAGAATCTCGGACCTACAAACAAAAGTTCGAGCAAAAGGGACAAAGAGAAAGAAAAATTCTCTGAGGAAATTGCCTTCGACGGTGGAGCTGTCAAAGAGCTCGCAGCAAGGGACCCGCCTAAGAAAAATAAGGTGGATTATAATGTCATAGCACATTTGAGGAAAATACCCTCGCAACTGAGCATATTGGATGCTCTCCTCATGTGCTAAGAGGCACGAGATTCTCTGATCAAGGCATTACAAGAGGCAGATCAGTTCCAAGCTTTCTTCGCAGACGAGAAGATGAAAGATGAACTTGAAGAGGTCTACATGTCCGACATTACATTTAGTGATGAAGATCTCATCCTCCGTACATGCAAACATAATTGCCCGTTATACATCACCGGGTACTGCCACGACATCAAGATAGGGAAAATACTTGTCGACAACGGATCCTCCGTCAACCTTCTCAAGGTGAGAGTGCTGAAAAAGATTTGCATGAATGTTCAGCACATGGCTCGAGAAAAAATTACCATCTTCGAGTTCGATTCACAGTCGTCACGTACGTTTGGGTCCGTAATATTGACGTTGCGTTTCGGGTTGCTCGTCACTGACAACGAATTTCATGTCATTGACACCAAAACTTGCTATAATGATTTGCTCGGCAGGCCTTGGTTACACGAGTACAACGTCATCCTTTCTACACAACATCAGTGTATGAAATATTTCAAGGATGGATTGGAATACACCGTCACAGGGGAACCCAATCTGTTCTCCATAAATGAGGTCCGGAAGTTTGAAGACGCAAAGTACTTCCTACTAGACTTCGAAGATACAGAAAGGTGTTATAAGCTGGAGGATAAACAGAAGTCCTTCGCCACTATCCCGATCTTTAGGAGTGATTCCAAGGAGGATGAAGAAATTGGCTTACTCGGGGCAACCCTAGAAAGAAAACAACAGGCACAGACCATTTACTCCTATTTTGGTTTTCGGCAGCGACTCAGAGGACGAAGCCAACACAGTGTTCTCCATCCGCCTGTCAGTGCAAACCCTCGCTGGAGTAGATCAGAGTTTGCAAATCATAATGGCTCTGCCTCGGCATTACAAGGAACTTGATGTGCTCGATACATATAGCGTACAAGAACTACAGACTTTCTATGTCCATCCCAGGCGAAGGGGTGAAAAGGCGATCCTCTTCTACCAATCTACGGAGACCAAAGTAGAAAAATAAGTCTGGCATGGTGCTGATTTTGTACATTAAATACGTCGCTCGAAGAACAAATAGACAAGCTAATAAAAGAAGCTTGTCAAAGGAGCCGAGATGATCACAGCCGCAAAATGGTCATTTATGAAAAGTCTAGGACGCAGCGTCTTAATCGGTAATCTGCGGAGAAGGAACACTATAATGCTCTTCATCTCCGGTCTGCTGTATGTCCTCGCAAAAGGGGAAAATCCCGAAATAAAGGCAAAAACAGGGCAAAGAATGCAAACAACGTTCGAAAATAACAAAGCGGATCCAAGAAGTCGTGCAATCGAGAAAAGGTCAATTGGATCCCATCCTTTATAAAGAAGATGGGACGGGAATACTCTTTCCCCCAAGACAAGACAAGGAAAATATTCAACCTTGTCAAAAAGCACCAAATGATGATACTTCCGAAGTCTCGGTACCCGAACAAATAAACGAGGTCCATCATCCAGATTATTATGCCTACCACCGAGTAATAACTCATCCCCTCGAAGACTGCTTCACCTTCAAAGACTGGGTAGAAGATCAGTATCAGCAAGACAGGTTCACTTTATCTGACAGCTAGAGGGTAACCCCGCCGCAAAAGCATGAGCCAAAGAGGATCTATACCATGAGGATAGGACCAGCTCAACCACAAAAAAGGAAGCAGATTCATACCTGCCATATGATAACACTCTCAAAAGAAGGAGGGCATGAGACTATGGATGACCTCCACATGTGCTTTGCAAATAAAGACGAGGACGAGGTGATTTTAGAGTTTCCACCAGCACCAAAAGAGCTGGAAGATAGGATACACACTACGGCAGAAAGCCTAAGGAAAATTGACATAGGGACGGAAAATGATCCGAGTCCGACGTTCGTTAGCGAGCTACTATCTGAAAAATAGGTAACCATGTTAAAAGACGTGCTCATGCAATACAAAGACTGCTTTGCATGGAACTATTCCGAAATGCCAGGTCTAGATCTAAAGGCGGCGGTACATAAACTGGCTATATCGCCGAACATAAAGCCAGTCCAACAGGCGCTAAGAAGAATGTAGCTTGAACTTGAGATGGGTATTAATGCTGAAGTCAAAAAACTAACCGACTCCATCTTTATTCAAGAGGTTCAATATCCTGACTGGATCGCTAACATCGTTCCAGTGATGAAGAAAAATGGGACGGTGTGCATCTGTGTGGACTTTCGGGACCTCAACAAAGCTTGCCCGAAGGCTGACTTCCTGGTACCTTTACTGAGCTAATGATCGATAACACGTCTACCTATGAGGTCTTCTCCTTCATAGATGGATCTTCAGGATACAATGAAATAAAAATGCATTCTGAAGACGAAAAACATACTGCCTTCCGGACCTCGCTGGGTATATTCTGTTATAAGGTGATACCTTTCCGTTTAAAGAACGCCGGCGCTACCTACCAAAGGGACATGTCAAAGATCATTGATGAAATCATATACGAGATCGTCGAATGCTGCATTGACAGCCTTGTGGTAAAGAGCAGATCCCACTAGGAGCATTGGGAACATCTAAAAATAGTGTTATGATGGTTTTCGGAAGTATAATCTGAAGATGAATTCTCTAAAATGCGCGTTTGGAGTCTCCTCGGACAAATTCCTAGGATTCATCATACGGCACCGGGGTATCGAAATTGATCCCTTAAAGATCAAGGCGATTATGGAGATGCCCATGCCAAGAACTCTCAAATAGTTGCGATCTTTTCAAGGAAAGCTTGCATATATCTGGCGGTTCATAGCCAACCTCACCGGAAAATGCCATCCCTACAGTCATTTGATAAAGAAGGGGACCCCATTCATCTGAGATCAAAAGTGTCAAGATTCACTAGATGAAATCAACCAATACCTGCAAAATCCGCCGGTATTGACCGCTCCGGTTAAGGGAAAACCCCTTATCCTATATACAATGACCCTTAAGGGTTCTTTAGGCGCACTATCGGCACAAGAGAACGATCAGGGAAAGGAGAGAGCTCTATATTATTTGAGTCGAGATTTCCTGGGGGCAGAAAACTACTACTCCCTCATCGAAAAGCACTGCCTGGCGCTGATCTTCACAATAACGAAGCTCAGACATTATGCCTTGGCATATGAGCTCCATCTCATTTCAAAGGTGGATCCTCTCAAATATATGATGTTAAGGGCCATACTAACAGGAAGGCTTGCCAAATGGACCCTCTTCCTGATGGAGTTCTCGATAACGTATCATCCCCTCAAAGCAGAGAAAGGCCAGGCCATTGCCGACTTTCTAGCGGAGCATCGGATACCGGCAGACTACCCCTTAAATTGCGAGTTACCGGATGAACATGCATTCGACACAATCGAAGAAGAGAAGAAAGAAAATGATTCCCAATGGGAACTCTACTTTGATGGAGCGTCTTCCATGAAGAGGCGAAAGCAAAACACCCCCATAATCAAAAGCCAGGGTAGGCCTTATCTTCGTGACTCCGCATGGAGGGATATTGTGTTATGCCTTCTTCTTAAAGGATCCAATGACTAATAATGAAGATGAATATGAAGCTTTGATAGCATATCTCGAGATCGCTATCGACATGGGAATCAAAGACCTCCTCATATATGGAGACTCCCAGCTAATCGTTAACCAAGTAGATGGCGACTATCAGACATGAAAGCTAGAGCTAATAAAGTATGGCGAAAGAGTGCAGCAACTACTGACACAAATCCCTGATAGTGTATCTTAGCACCTCTACAAGGTTTCCACATGCATCAAGTATGCAATTTAAAAATATCTAGAGGTTTAAGCTACACTAACCTAGAATCGAACTAGAGAATTAGGGTTTATAAGCATATAAGCAAGTTCTAAACTAAGTAAAGAGGGTTACAACCTCTGTTGAACAGGTCCTTCTCTTCTATAGCTCCAAGTAGTAGTTTCTAGAACTCTTCTTGGCTCCACTTGAAGAAAGGAACGAACTTGCTATGTGATCTTCGAAGCCGAAGATGATCCTCCTTGAAGTCTCTCCAACTCAAGCTATCTCTTAACTAATCAAAGTATTAGTGAAGCAAACAAGCTATACTAAAGGGCTAGGATAGTGTAGGTTGATAAAGTAGGATTTTTACTCACTTTAGAAATCTATTTCACTTTATTTTTCCAACTCAAGAAAAACCCTAGAATGAGCTCTTGAGGAAGAAGAAGAACTTGGGTGAGTGAATTTGAATGAGAGAATGAACCATGAGCTCAAGATAATAATTGAAATGAATAAATATCTAAGAGTAAAACAAAAACAAGAGATGAGTCATGGCTTCTCAATGCTTCTCCAAGCATCCAAGCCATGACTCATTTCTAGCCTTTTTTTTTTTGCTTTTTAAATAAATCCATCCCAATTATCATTTGCTCTACTATGGGTCTCATACACCCATGTTCCATGTATCATCAACCATGATACAGTATCCATTATATATATAAATATAAATATATATATACATCATATATACATATATATAATTATATATCAAGAGAAGAAAATCATTTAGTGAGCAATAATATTATTTAATATATAAATATATCAAATATAAACATATATCAAATTATTAAATCAACACTTGATTCAATAATCCGGTTATATCATATATAACTGACTAATATCATATATATATATATATATATCAAATTATCAAATCAATACTTGATTCAATAATCCGGTTATATCACATATAATCGACAATATTCAATATTCAATATCAAATCAACACTTGATTCATTAATCCGGTTATATCATATATAATCGACAATATTCAATATTCAATATCAAATCAACACTTGATTCAATAATCCGTTCATATCATATACAACCGGCCAATATCAAATATATATACATATAACAAATCATTGAATCAACACTTGATTCAATAATCCGGTTATATCACATATAACCGATATCAAATATCGCAAGATTAGAATACGGTATCACATACTCATATTTAATCAAGCTCCCGCACATATCACCATATGTGCCCTACTTCGTTTCGCTTGATGTCACGCCCCGCTTCCCGGTGTACGGCGAAGGAGACACGACTGGTCCGCTACGTATTTACTGTGAAGTAAATACGCTAAGCGTATCTAAGCAATATAAAAGTAAGCACAAGAGACAAGAGATATAAACTGAACAACAAATTTATTTATTAACATTCTTTTGTACAATGCATGAAAAGGAAAGACAACTGAAATAAAAGCAATGCCTAAACAATGGCATGACAGGAAATTAAAGGTACTGAAAAGAAAATGTACAATGTCTAGAGCTCAGGGTCTTCGCTGTACTGATCCAAGTCTTCTGCAGTTGGCTCGATCTCTGACGGGTCCAAATCACCTGACGATATTCAAAGAAGAAAGAAATAGAATGTCATCAGCGAACAGGTCGCTCGGTAAGTCCCAAAGATAAGAGGAGAAATAGAATAGACAGAGAGAAAGAGAGAGAGCGAGAGTGCTTATACAGTTGTATTATATTGTTATATTGTTGTATTTAGTGTTAAAGCTGTTGTTTGTAGCTTGATACAGAAGGATGCCAGTGTATACGAGAGGAGTTTCACTTGCCCCGGAGACTAAGGTATCAGGAACTCAAGGAACCGTTTATGCCACGGTACAACAACAATTGGATTCATGTTAGGTGTCTTAATCTTACCGTCTCATGCCACTTTTAACACCTTCCATACCAGTCTACCCCTTAAACCCCGTAGTGTTTTGATTGTATTATTGTATTGTATTGTATAGATTATATAGTTGGATGACTGACCAAAACCATGATATCAGTAAACGGATGTAACTGAATAATCATGTAAATGGAATGACTGTAGAATCATGTAAATGGAATGTATATCCATGGTTCGGTTCAGTCAAGTTGTATAGATTGATAACCTGATTCATGGATTCATGTTGAATTGTAATATTGAAGTTTGTAGATTATAGATTGTAAACTGTAGATTGTAGATTGTACTTGAATCATATTCAAGTCAGATTATAATCAGACTTAAACCCGAGTCAGACAATTAGAAATGTAAATCGAAGTCTTGATTATTTCTTAAACCTATATTTATTAGGGTCCTTAGGATAATTTATAGAACTTGAGGGGGGTTTTATGTAAAAATACTTTTATATAGTTTTCAAGATACACCCCAAGTATTTATTATTCGTCTTTAGAGTTGTAATGAATGTGGATTTTATATTGTGATATTTCTAATGAGAACAACCTAATTCCATATATAAAGGTATTTATGTGTAAATATTGTTTAAATGAAATTCATGGTATTTTAGTGTAAACCGATTCTTGTGCTATTTTTAGAAAAAGGTTGAATATTCATAATAATTCAAAGTAGATATTTTGGAGTTACATATACATATATTTATATGAAAATAATTTTTAATATATTTATTATATTCTAGAAATCTCATTTTTCTTAAGATGTCGTATTTAAATCTTTCGAGACCGAATGCTCCTTGCAGAGGTCTGAATCTCACACTACTAAGCCCGAGGATGTGCGATAATCCGCACCATCCTGAACGGGTTTTCCAAAATGGGTTGTAGCGGCGCTTTGCAAAGATTGTAAAATACTAAATCCTTTAGAAAACGATTTTATTAAGTAACTGGTATTTATTTGTAAAGATGCCAATTTTCCGTATTCTATGTTCTAGGGACTCCTAAGTCAACTAGACTATTCCTAACTGGTCCAAAACGACAAGTTGTGAGATCCTCAAATCGCCTCTTCACCGCCAATTTTGGCCAGGTAAGTACAAGTGAAGAAAGGAGGGATCCGCTCACGAATCGCTGTGAGACGGACCTTTTAAAGTTACCTTTCTCACTTGCCAAGCCTAGACACCACAAAATCAGGTTTAGATAAACGACTGATGTCCACAACTTATCGTATTTTCATAATAAGTGGTGCTTCTTTAAAAAGTGTATCAAAACTAAATCTTTTAGAAATGGTTTTATTAAATATATAGTATTTAAATGAAAATGTTTGTTTTCTCGTATTCTAGGTTCCCGGGGGTGTTGCATATGAGTTTGTGAGGAGGTAGGTCGTTACCTCGTGATCTACTTTAAATGGATAACAAATTTGATGGAGTTAAATGAAGTATTGAAATAATGTGGTATTTAAGTGAAAAATACGATAAATTGAAAAAGCTATCATTTCATGTGATAAAACTTGTTCAAATTATTTCATTAGTGTTTAATAGTCAACATGAGGAAGTTTAAGTATGATTGTATTAGTGAGAAGTGGAATTTTATAGAAAACCGAATCGAAAATCGGATTTGTTCCGATTCCGTCGGATTTTGTAAATTCGTATTTTTAGAATAGAAATGAGAGATAGAAAAGAGACTTACGGGTTTTAGGTCACACAAGAGAGTAAAATGGAAGTAGGGGAAACGCCGATGTGTTGCGTCGTCGCCGGTAGCTCCTAAAACGATCGCCGGAAGTTCGCCGGAGTTTCGCCTCGAGCTCGTTTCGATTGCACACTAGGGTTCTAAGGATTTTTCTTGAGAGTTGGCTCAGAAATGTGAGTGAGAGGGTAGAGGGTAGGGTAGTATTTATAGGGTTAGGCTAGGGTTATGGTAGGTGAAGAGTTTAATTGAAAAAAATGTAAAAATATATAAAAATATATTAAAAATTAGAGTAAATAGGGCTTTCTGAATTCATTGGAACCGATCCGGGAATTTGAAGTATACAGGGGGTTAAGGAGGTGAAAAGCCCCAACCCCCCTAAGTCGGCCGGTCCGCCGGCCGACTCGGCCGAGTTGGGTCGAGTCGGGTGGTCGAGAGGTGGGGGGTCTCGTGAGGTAGGCACTGGTGCTTTCAGATTTTCAGGTTCAGTTCAAGTTTTGGGAGTTATTGTGTGTGGACTGTTAGGCTTCCAAAGAATTTAAAACAAATTAAATACAAAAATAATATGGGGCATGGGATTTGAACTCTGGTGGCTTGGTTCAGCAGTGCAAGGTATTACCAATGAGCTACAAGCTTCTTCTTGTAATTAAATTGCTAATTAATTACTTAAGTCTTGTGCTCAGGCAATAAATACCCCTTTATGGATTTTGAAAGAAAAAAAATATTTTGAAAAAATTTGTATAAGAAAATTAGGGTTGTTACACTTGAGCTAGGAAACTTCTGTGTGGGACTCTAAAGAGTCGTCAATACACCAGCAGTAGATAATGATCATATTAGTTATCCATAAGCCGTCAGCGGTACTAGCTGGACATAACGGCTACCCAAGTATTGAACGAATAGAAGATCAACAAGGAAGCTTGTCTAAACTCTTGTGAAGCCTATAAGCAACACTTACCGTACAGTCCGGAATTTTCGTCTGATATGTCGCATATCAAGTCTAGGGGTGGAATCGTCAGACCTCAGTAACTTGATAAGTCATGCCGATCTATGGCCTATAACCATTCGAGAAACTACTGATAAAATTTACCAGTAAATTTCATCAGTCCAAGTTAGGAACTTCCTGTTATAGCCAATCGAGCATACCGCAACATCAACTCCTTATACCGGGAGATACGAAACCACTCTTATCTCTCACTGCCTCCATGTGACTTGGGACTGTACCCAAAATCCACTTATTTGCACGACCCCTTTGAGCCGTGGTAGGGAGGAAATCAAAGCACAGTGTGAACCATACAAGACACCATGACGATCTCGGATATACAGACTAATCTGTACAAGTGTCACCAGAGAACTGCTACTTGACGATATGTATGGTACCATCTACGAGTTTTCGGCGAGTCTCGTTCGGTGTACCCATTCTTTAATGAGCACTTTTGTACAATATTTGATGTCAAACACGGCTGTGGGATCAACCATCGCCCCATACAGGTTTAAGAAACGTACACACTAGTCTACTCTGGAATATCGATGCCCTATCTCGATATTCTCTCGACTAGGAACTGTTAAAAGATGTGCTTGCGGACTACACAAGCCCCAGTAGTATGATCTGCATCATAGTCCTGGTAGTCAAGCTTACATCCTAAGAGCTTTATCAACATGTATCAGAGAGAGTATAATAAAATAAGTGTACATGTTAAGATAAAGATCAACCAGATAGCATACTATCATGTCGAGTGATCGCACGCTTATGGCGTGTCGGAGTTCAAAGTTCTAAAGTTATAACCGCGATCAGGACGGTGTCGCTTTGCAGTTAGCCGGTTGAGCATGGGTCGATCCACAAGGAGATGGTTGTATGTCCGTTCGAGTTTTAGACGAGTCAATAAAGAATGTGTATATGTTTGTTCAGTTCTATCCTAAGTGTTTGTATTTATGTTCAAATAAGCTTGTTAAGGTTAAGGTCGGTTGGTAGAGTTAGGATTTGCTTGTGCTTGTATTTTGCCATCCTTAAGATGATGTTGGGATAATCGAAAGTAGCGGGAATTAGGAGGACATAGGAATGGGATTTGCGAGTTTAAGTAAGCTTTCCAACGCTAAATCCATTCCTAGTGCCCCTTGTCCGTCCGCTAAATACGCTTATTTCCAACCCTCGGCCAAACACCCGCAACCATGTTTCCAATTAAGTCACAACTACATGTCACGTTGTAGTGCACTTAAAGGACTTCTCGACTTAGGACGCGGCTACATGTCACGTATAGCGCGCCTAAGCGAGGGGGTTGCGTTTGTTTGGTCGGGGTTCGTTTCAAGATGTTTGGCGAAGAGAAGCACACGGGATTTCTCCGTCCCTCATACCACCTTCCTTAGCCTTAACAAGAGGGAAATTATTCACACATCATAAAAGAAAGGGAAAAAACAAGAAGGAAGAACGGAAAGGAAAATACGGTTTTACAAGTGAAGCAAGCTAACTCTTAGGTCCTCACCTTAGCAAGGAACTCCGTCGAGTATTATCGCTTGAAAATACGGATAAAAGAAGAAAAGAAAAGAGAACAAGAAAAGAAATAACAACAACTAGTTAACAACAAATAATAAAGTTACACTAGAAATGAAATTACAATGCAATGAAATAAAAATACAAGATAAAAAAACAACCCTCATCTTCATGTCATCATCCACTCAATGTTCTCACTACATTTTAATGGAGGAAGACATGAAGAAGAAGAAGAAGCTAAACTAAACTATACTAAAAGAGATGGGAGAAGAAGACATGAAGAAGACCTTTGGCTTGGCACAAAACTGGGCTATTTATAGGCTGCGTGCTGAAATCCTAGGGCAACATTCTGGCCCTAAATGCAAAGACCAAACTACCCCAAAAATTTAGTCAGATGATGACACTAAACCGCGGCGGATTCGCCGCGCAAACCCACATTTGGCGGCGGTTCCGCCGCGGTTTTGTGGAATTGGGGTCTCGTATTTTCTGGGTTTCCTTGTTTTGCTATCTTATGTTGTTATACATGTCCCAAATTGCAAATTGCCTTCACAATTTCTTCAGATCTGCACAGTCCAAACATAGCTTCACTTTTGATTGATTTGACCTTTTCTCCCTCGAGCTCCGCGCACCCATTGATTCTTGTGCTGCCCCCTCGTGCTCTGTGCTTGTCCGAGACACGAATGACCACTGTCATATGTCTTGTCTCTGAAACCGGTACACGGCACTGGACAGATACGGATGACCGAAACCCGGCTTTTATCTGTTGTCAACAGATGTTCTGTATTTGGCGTAACTGTGGAGATTTTGTATCAATTGCGTTATTTTGGACCAGGAACCTGTAGCCTGTAAATATGTATCAAACACGGATAAAAAGTACTTACCTATAAACAAACGAGCATAAGAATGGGCGATATTAAATGCAATATTCTGTGATGAACAAATACTCCCAAACTTAACTTTTGCTCGTCCCGAGCAAAACCAATTATTCAAAAAATTCCTAACCGCACTTTCGCAGGGAACGCGATTGCACTGAGCTCGTGCAACAAGCCGTTAAACCTCTAGGTGTCCCTAGTAGGAGGAGTGTTGTCTCCTGAGGGTTTTCAGCGGATTACACCCACAAAATCCCGTCAAGCTAGTGTCATAAGTTAACATCGATTCTACTCCTACAGTTTAGTATCTACGTTAGAAACTCTATCATCCTAAGTTAGAAATATCCAACCCTTATTTTTCACGCCTCTTATCTATTTAACCTTAGATCCTATACGTTCCAAAAAAGTTTTAGAAAGATGTTGGTGTCTCCTGAGTTTTCTAAAGTGTGGTCTTAATTCCGGGATTTTTATCAACTTTACAGAAAACACAAGTCTTATTCTTTATTTCTATCTTTTATCCAAACATCGATTGTATACCCCTATGTGTGTGTATTATTTCACCCCTACACTTGAGAATTCAATTCAAGCTATAGTACCCTTGCCCTAATACCTAATACTACTTCTTTTCATTTATGATGAACGGTGTTGTTCACACACCTTTCATGCGACTATTAATGCTTCTTGAGGAACTAACAGCCGATTACTGAATGTGTAAGCTTAAAGCGTAAATAGCAGCTTCTGGGTCTTGACTTTATTTAATTTTCTTTTTCTTTTTCAAGACCAGATATATTTTTCAATGATACTCTTTTGGTGTTTAGCTTTAATTACCGTTTTTTTCTTTCATACTAGGTTTTCAGGCAAGAGTATTTCTAGGTATCCTCTACTATCCCCAGTTTCAAGGTGCGTGTATGTGCAGTTTGTAGGGTATATACTTTCTAAATTTGGACTCAAGAATAGAAACTATTTTTCAGACTTATCCTTCAGTAAAGGTTCAATACTTTCCCTTCATTTTGACTTAACTCAAGAACTGAACTCAAGATTACCTATTTCTCAAAAAAATTGTAAGAACGTATACTTACCAAAATTAAACAGAATGAGGGTTATTTTTAGGGTTTTCATTTCCTAAGCGTAGGATTTAGTTATTCCTGACGTATTAACTAAACTATCAGAAAAAATCTAAGTTACCCTATTGGCTAACTTGACGACAAAGTTTTTATATTTTTGAGAAATTTTTTGATTTTTGTGGGTTTTTATTAAGGTATGCAAATGCAGAATATACAAATGAATGCAAAGGAAGAAAGCTTATCGAGCACACCCCCAAACTTAAACTTGACAGTGCCCTCACTGTCAGGCTACACCAAGAGGGTCAAAATTGCCGGCGCTCTCCAAAAGAAAATTTTATACAAAACAAAAAGGAAAACAAAAAATATATACAAAAAGGGTCCCCCCCAAACTTAAGTAAAACTATTAAGCGTTGAAGTTCAGGATCGGGGGGGAAAGAACAGTATCAAGCTATGCAAGGCCTTACACAGGCCAACAGTTAGTACCAACCATTCAAAGATTTTATCTCTATAATGTGCTGGTTGGTGAAAGAATGCGGAGAGGTAAGAAATGGAGAATACGCGAGACCGTATAGAAGCGGGATACGGTCTCAGTATATGAGAAGAAGAATGGCGGAAGGGAGAAAGAAGTGGAATACGAACTTGAGGGTGGAAATGGATTGAATAAATTAGTACAATCTGTAATGATCGATGTGAAAAGATGGATTGTACTAATCTATCAATATGGCAAGAAATTGGGTCAAATCCCTCAAGATTCGTGAGAAACCATGGGTACGCCGAACTTGGTAAACCAGACAATGGAAATGGAAGTGATACGGTTACTTGCAAGGTCGGATCGATGGAAAGGATGGAGGTAGGTGATTGAGGAAGGTTATCGGTTAAAGGTTCAGGAGGGTGTACACAGTCAATGAAAGGAATATGATAAATTGGAAAATCCGACTCATCAATTAAAACTGGTTCATCCTCAGTACTATCCTCAATAGTCTCCTCAAAATTCAGCTTATCCATGCAAATTTCATCAAAATCAAGACGCATATGAAGTTCGGGAAAAACAGTTAAAGACTCGGGATGATGAATTGGAGAGAAAAACTCATCCAAAACTGCGGGTTCATCATCCGAAATATTCCCAGTGTCAATATTCTCAATCAAGTGAAAATCAATTTTCTCAGACACCTCATCAAGAGCATGGATTTCAATCAATTCTGGTTCTAAGATGGAGGTGTAGAGATCAAAAGGTTTGGGATAGGTTTCACTCGAAAGGGACCCTTCACAATTGGGTAAATCAAACACTACAAAGTCACACAACTCACTAATCCTTCTATCTTTAATTGGTGAATCGTTTGGAACACTAGATAGACATTCAAAATCGGAGTTGTGGGTTTCAATTTGCAATGGGTGGGTTTGATTTGGAAGGGTGTATATCTTACTCTCTCCACTCAAATTAGCATCCTGTCCTACCGCCTCATCATACATTGGAAAATGTGGAGCTAGTTGGAAACTAGCTACCGGTTCACTAGGTTGTATGAGGGCAGCCATGGACGCATTCAAATCCATCATCTGTTGGTACGACGCTACCCTAAAGTCTTCCAACGACTGTTCAAGACTAGACATGGGTTGTGAAGGGGTTTCAGTAAAAGATTCGATGTTGTTTGGATACTGGAAACTCCCAAAAGATGGTTCATAAGCAATGTCTAGGGAATGTGCGAAAGTCGGGTAGGACTGGTAGGAATTGAATGGCCGGACAGGAGCAGGATCAACATTTGGATAAGAAGGTGAATGGAATTGTTGATCCCAAGAATCTGTAGTGGTGAAAGGAGTGAAAGATCGGCTACGGGATTGTTCAATATGTTCAGCGATGGAAAAAGGACGACTTGCAAAAGGGGTATCAACATAAGAGGGTGGGGGAGGTTGAAAAGGTTGATACAAAGTGGATTGCGGAGGGCAAGTGTTTGTCTTTGACGCGTTTATGCGATCTTTCAAAGAGATTTTGGGCATGGAGGGGTCGTTCGAAGTTCAGCCAAAGCAAGAACCGTAAGAAGAAATGTCTGGTTGTGGATACCAAAGTTCGGCAAGAGTTTTTCTAGGTGGGGTACCCATGATATGAAGAGAGAAAGGAAGAAAAAAGGAGGGGAAAAAGAATGTGGATTTTTTTTTTATTAAAAGAAAAAAAATGTTTGTTTTTGGAGTTTTGAAAATTGTTTGTTTGAAAGAATACGGAATTATGGGAGTAAAATTTACAAGCACAATCACAATCACAATATGCACAAACACACATAGAGCTAGGGTCTTTAAAGTCCAACTAGACCGCTCATAGACTTCCAAGCGACAAGTTGCAGGATAACCCTCAAATCGCCTCTTCACTGCCAATTGTGGCCAGGTAAGCACAAGTGAGGTAAGAAGGGTTCCGCTCACGAATCACCGTGAGACGAGCCTTTTAAAATTACCTCCTCACTTGTCTAGCCTAGGCACCACAAAGTCAAGTTTAGATAAACGACCGATTCCCCGCAACCTTCACTTGTCCTAAATGAGCGCGAAAGGTTCTTATATATTTGGTCTAGATATTTTTTATTTGCTCAAGGTAATGCGTATGCAATTAGTGATTTGTGGGGTCTTAGGAAGGGTGATGAAATCCCCACCCAATCTGAATTGGTGTTATAGCCCCTTAAAGTCCATATTAATATATGCATAGCACGTAAACAAACAAAAATCTAAAGCAACAAAAATTTATTTTGCGGTGGAGCAATTCTGTGCAAAGATACTTGCAGAAAATACAGTATAGTGGAATTCAGAGAGGGAACTAGAGGAAAAAGAAAGGCCAGAAAAAAATTTGGGGCTTAGAAGCCTCAATATGACCGCGGAACCGCCGCCGAATCCCCTCTTTGACCGCGGTTCCGCGGTCAAATTGATGAGCTGGCGCCTGAACCTTAGGTCAATACACGTGCCCTTCTCTGTACACCCTAATAAAAACCTCTATTTCTTGATTTGGTTACTGTACTTGCTCCAGATTAGCCTGCACACTTGCACACAAAAATTATCAAAAATAACAAAAAGATTTTATTTTATATTTATATTTATAATTTTATATATATACAAAAATAATATTAACCCGAATAACAAGAAAGGAAATACGTTACCGTTTCCCCGGCAACGGCGCCATTTGATCGCGCGCTTTTGGCGTGTCGGAGTTCAAAGTTCTAAAGTTATAATCGCGATCAGGACGGTGTCGCTTTGCAGCTAGCCGGTTGAGCACGGGTCGATCCACAGGGAGATGGTTGTATGTCCGTTCGAGTTTTAGACGAGTCAATAAAGAATGTGTATATGTTTGTTCAGTTCTATCATGAGTGTTCGTATTTATGTTCAAATAAGCTTGTTAAGGTTAAGGTCGGTTAGTAGAGTTAGGATTAGTCTTGTGCTTGTATTTTTCCATCCTTAAGACGATGTTGGGATAATCGAAAGTAGCGGGGATTAGGAGGACATAGGAATGGGATTTGCGAGTTTAAGCAAGCTTTCCAATGCTAAATCCATTCCTAGTGCCCCTTGTCCGTCCGCTAAATACGCTTATTTCTAACCCTCGGCCAAACACCCGCAACCATGTATCCAATTAAGTTACAACTACATGGCAAGTTGTAGTGCGCTTAAAGGACTTTTCGACTTAGGACGCGGCTACATGTCACGTATAGCGCGCCTAAGCGAGGGGGTTGCGTTTGTTTGGTCGGGGTTCGTTTCAAGATGTTTGGCGAAGAGAAGCACAAGGTATTTCTCCGTCCCTCATACCACCTTCCTTAGCCTTAACAAGAGGGAAATTATTCATACATCATAAAAGAAAAGAAAAAAAATAAGAAGGAAGAACGGAAAGGAAAATACGGTTTTACAAGTGAAGCAAGCTAACTCTTGGGTCCTCACCTTAGCAAGGAACTCCGTCGAGTATCATCGCTTGAAAATAGGGATAAAAGAATAAAAGAAAAGAGAACAAGAAAAGAAATAACAACAACTAGTTAACAACAAATAATAAAGTTACACTAGAAATGAAAGTACAATGCAATGAAATAAAAATACAAGATAAGAAAAACAACCCTCATCTTCATTTCATCATCCACTCAATACTCTCACTACATTTTAATGGAGGAAGACATGAAGAAGAAGAAGAAGCTAAACTAAACTATACTAAAAGAGATGGGAGAAGAAGACATGAAGAAGACCTTTGGCTTGGCACAAAACTGGGCTATTTATAGGCTGCGTGCTGAAACTCTAGGGCAACATTCTGGCCCTAAATGCAAAGACCAAACTACCACAAAAAATTGGTCAGATGATGACACTAAACCGCGGCGGATCCGCCGCGCAAACCCACATTTGGCGGCGGTTCCGCCGCGGTTTTGTGGAATTGGGGTCTCGTATTTTCTGGGTTTCCTTGTTTTGCTATCTTATGTTGTTATACATGTCCCAAATTGCAAATTGCCTTCACAATTTCTTCAGATCTGCACAGTCCAAACATTGCTTCGCTTTTGATTGATTTGACCTTTTCTCCCTCGAGCTCCGCACACCCATTGATTCTTGTGCAGCCCCCCTCATGCTCTGTGCTTGTCCGAGACATGAATGACCACTGTCATATGTCTTGTCTCTAGAACCGGTACACGACACTGGACGGATACGGATGACCGGAACCCGGCTTTTATGTGTTGTCAACAGATGTTCTGTATTTGGCGTAACTGTGGAGATTTTGTTTCAATTGCGTTATTTTGGACTAGGAACCCGTGGCCTGTAAATATGTAGCAAACACGGATAAAAAGCACCTACGTATAAACAAACGAGTATAAGAATGGGAGATATTAAATGCAATATTCTGTGATGAACATCGAGCAAGAAAGTCCTTTATATATATGCCCAAGCATTCACTATATCATACAATAATGGCCTCTAGGGCATACATATTCCTAACAATCTCCCACTTGCACTAAGGCCAGTTGTTGTAGTATCTCATACCCAACATCCCAAAAAGTCTCTCAAACTGTATCTGTGGGAGGGCCTTCGTGAGTGGATCCGCTGTGTTATCCTTCGTATCTACTCTCCTTACCTCGATCTCCCAGCGATCAACTATCTTCTGGATCAGGTGATATCGCCTCAGAATATGTCTGTATTGCTGATGGGACCTGGGTTCCTTGGCCAAAACCACAGCTATATTGTTATCACAATACAAGGGTATTGGATGCTCAATGGATGGAACCAAACCAAGTTCAGCAATGAACTTCTTCATCCAAACAACCTCTTTGGCAGCATCATTAGCATCGATGTATTCAGTATCCATCGTCGAGTCTGTTATGGTATCTTACTTGGAACTCTTCCAACATATCGCCCCTCCATTGTGGGTGAAGACAAAACCCGAGACCGACTTACTGTCGTCCTTATCACTCTGGAAGCTCTAATCGGTAAAGGACTCCACCTGGAGTTCTCCGTTACCATACACCAAGAACATTTCTTTAGTCCTTCTCAAGTACTTAAGAATATTCTACACAGTTGTCCAGTGCTTTTCCCCTGGATCTGATTGATACCTACTTACCACACCTGGTGCATAAGCTACATCCGGTCTGGTACATAACATTGCGTACATGATAGACCCAACTGCAGAAGCATAGGGTATTACTGTCATATGAGCCCTCTCCAAATCAGTCTTGGGAGACATCTCATTGGAGAGTGTGATTCCTGAGCAAGCGGGTAAATTACCACGCTTAGATTCTTCCATACTAAACCTCTTTAGTATGGTGTTAATGTACCTGGATTGGGACAATCCCAACATCCTTTTAGATCTATCTCTATAGATCTTTATCCCTAGGATGTTGGAGCCATCACCTAGATCATTCATGGAGAAGTTTTGTAATAAGAAGAACTTGATCGAGCTCAATATAGGAACATCATTTCCTATCAAGAGTATATTACCCACGTACAATACGAGGAAAACAAACTTACTCCCTACAACCTTTTTGTATATACAAGGTTCATCTACATTTTTGATGAAGTCTAACTTTTTGACTGCCACATTAAAACAGATGTTCCAGCTCCGCGATTCCTGATTTAATCTGTAGATTTATTTAAGCAGCTTGCACACTTTCCCTCTGCTCCCACTGTCTACGAAGCCCTCTGGATGTGTCATGTACACGCTCTTTTCTAAATAACTATTTAGAAAAGCGGTCTTGACGTCCATCTGCTAGATTTCATAGTCATTGTCTGCAGCAATGGAAAGTAGGATCCTGATGGACTTAAGCATAGCCACTGGAGAAAATGTTTCATCATAGTCGACACCTGGTCGTTGACGAAAACCTTTTGCTTTAAGTCTAGGTTTGAAGGTCTCAACCTTTCTATCTACACCAATTTTCTTCTTGAAGATCCACTTGCTCCCAATGGGTTTCACTCCTTCAGGAGCAACTTCCCAAGTCCATACATTGTTGGTGTATATGGATTCCATCTCATATCGCATAGCATCCATTCATTTCACAGAGTCCCCACTTGTGATGGCCTGCTCGAAACTAGTTGGGTCATCATCTTCCATGATACAATCCTCACTCCCACCATCTATGAGAAAACCGTAGTATCTCTTAGGTGGATTAGAAACTCTACTAGATCTGCGGAGTCGCTGGGGTTCGTCGTAGACTATCGAATCCTCCGGTTCTACCAAATCATCAGTTGTAATTTGTATAGCTGGAACTTCTTCCAGTTCTACCTCATCACTACTAATTTCTTTCACAAAAAATCTCTTTTCTAAAAAGGTGGCATATCGAGAAACAAACACCTTTTATTCCTCGGTGTGGTACAAGATATACTCTTGTGAATGTTTAGGATATCCTACAAACTTACACAGAATAGACCTTGCCTCGAGCTTGTCTGGATTTTGCATTTTAATATAGCCGGAAAACCACATATCTTAATGAAATTAAGACATGGTTTATTCCCCGTGTATATCTCATATGGAGTGGTAGGCATAGATTTGGTAAGATCCATATTCAATAGGCATGCGGTTGTCTCAAATGCATAACCCCAAAAGGAAATAGGTAACCCAGCAATACTCATCATAGAGCACACCATATCTAATAGGGTGTGATTCCTCCGCTCCGAAACTCCATTGTGCGTGGTGTATACGGAGGAGTAAGCTAAGAGATAATCCCATTATCTTTTAAATAGTCTCAGAATTTAGTGCTCAAGTATTCTCCTCCTCGATCAGATCGAAGGACTTTAATACTTTTACCCGTCCGGTTCTCTACTTCGTACTTATATTCCTTGAATTTATCAAAAGCTTCAGATTTGTGTTTCAACAGGAACACATGTCCGAATCTTAAGAGATCATCAGTGAATGTAATGAAGTAATGATTGATCAAAGAATAATTTATAACCGCAATCAAGAACGGCGTCGCTTGGTATCTAGCCGGTGAGTACGGGTCGGTCCACAGGGATTTTGTGAATTTCCTAATCGCTCTTACGAGCTAATTCCGAACGGTGTGAACGGATTGATTAAATCTAAAAACTAAATCTATCTAGATCTAAATCTTGCTAGAGTTAGGTTTATGGTAGGTTTGGAAATGTAAATAAATCTCACCGCTTTCTATACCCAAATTAAGATCTATGAGGTGTTATGGTAATTATTAATAAAGCGGATTAGAACCATTCGGGAAGATGTTTCTTCCTCTAGATTCTTTTCCTTCCTTTATCAATCCTTACCCTAACCTCCATGGAAAACAGGCTCAACCGGGCCTTTATACTACGGTATCACCGCTACCTCGAGGGATAGGGTGCCGTAGGGAGAAGTGTGTGCATGTATGTATGGAGTCCTATTAATTATATGTGATGGGCAAGAAAGGGATGAGAGATCTTCATCTCTCAAAAGCCTTCCCCAAAGCTAATCCTAACAAGCGAGGAGACTACTCGCTCATTAGGGAATTGAAGAACATTCTATCTATCCAACTAGGGCAAGGAATTAAAATCTCTACTAGGGCAATTAAATAAAACTACTTACTTGATGGCTCTCTCCAAACATTTACACAAGACTTATCAGATCTGAATAGATGAAATGAAAAGAGGCATCGATGCTCTCCAAAAGAAATCTGAATTTTATTAATGAAAGGAGGCATAACCTAATACAAGAATTAGGGTTTCTATTTATAGAGGATAGAAACCCTAGGGTTACAATTGACTTGCACATCTGCTATTACAAAAATACCACCTAAGAAAAAGACCTATTCAACGCACCGACGCGCTTCTAGAATTTTGCACCGCCATGGGCCCCACAAGGCCGCGATTCCGCGGCCAATAGCATGCCTTGGCCGCGGTTCCGCGGCCAAGGTAGGAGCATGTGCTTCTGTTTTTTTCTGGTATCTTTCTGGTGCATGTTTTCTTCAATTTTCTTCAGTTCTTTTCTTAGATTGGCTTCTAGGTTTCTTCCAGATCTCCACAGTGAATAATTGTAGTGGACTTTTACCGTTGCTTCGTGACGAAGTCTTGAACCTTGCACCGTCTTGTACTTTGTGAACTGATCTTCGTGTAGGCTTTATCAAGATTCTCTGTTTGTTGGTCGAAGTCTCACTTTTGTATCGTCTTTTGTTTTTTTCACTGTTTTTATTCCAAGAACCTGTAACCTGCAACTAAGTAGCAGACATGGGTCAAAAGCACCTGTTTATTTGTAAAATAACTAGGACTAGGGAATATAATAATGCAATATTATGGTATGAACAAATACCCCCAAACTTATCTTTTGCTCGTCCTCGAGCAAACCTATACAATTACTCTATCCTTTGGAAACCACCTATTCCTCTTTTTTATTCTCAATAAAAAAATAACCTCACTTTCGCAGGGAAACACGATTGCACTAAGCTCGTGCAACAAGCCGTTAAACCTCTAGGTGTCCCTAGTAGGAGGAGTGTTGTCTCCTGAGGGTTTTCAATGGATACTACCCACAAAATCCTATCAATTTGGCTTATCGACTTTTATCCTCCAATTAGGTTTTCTAACAAGAACTCTATTATCTTCGACTCATAAATTATCCACCCGTATTCTTCACGCTTCCTTATCGTTTAACTTAAGATTATATATGTTCTGCAGACCTACTTAGCTTTCGGCATCTTTTTAAGTTTTCCTTCTAGGGTTCTATCTCAACTTAGGAATTTTTATCATTTCTATTAAAGATATAAGTCATATTCTTCATTCCTATCTCTTATCTAAACCCCAATCACATACCCCTACGTGTGTGTGTATATCACCCCTACACTTGGAAATTCAAATCAAGCAATCATACTCTTGTCCATTGTCCAAAGCACTTCTTAATTGGTGAATTTTTAGATGAATTTTGCTTACACACCCTTCATGCGAGCGTTAATACTTCTTGAGGTACCAACAACCGATTACAAGATGTGTTTGTATATTAAAGCGTAATTCCAAGTCTTGTAACACCTAAGGCTTTAGCAGTGACTCCCAAACAAGTTGGTCTAAGGCACTAGGTGATGAAGCACACTCGCTAAATATTTTTTCTATTAATGCAGTCTTAAGTAATCACAAAAACCAGTGTTCATTTTTTTATTATCTCTTTATTCACGCTTGTATTTTTTTCTTCTTCATACTAAGGACTTTAGACAAGAGCATTTCAAGGTCTCCTCTACTATTCCAAGTTTCAAGGTTCGTGTTTGTGCAATTTGTAGGGTATATATTTTCAGAATTTAGACTAAAGGTAGGAATTATTTTTCAAACTTATACTTTAATAAAAATATCAATACTTTTCCCTTGTTTTAACTTAGCCCAAGAAGTCAACTCGAAATTTGCCTATTTCTAAATAAACTACAAAGACATATAATTTCTACCGTTAAATTTTAAGAAAGGTTATTTTTAGGGTTTTTAATTTACTAAGTCTAAGATCTAGTTGTTCATAGCTAGTTAACCTTTTTGTCAAACTCAAGTCAAATATGGCCAAAATTGAATACTTTCATTTTTATAATTTTTAAAATTTTCAATTTTTTTATGGGTTTTAAAATAAGTATGCAAATGCAAAAAATGTACATATGAATGCGAAGGAAGAAGTCTTACCGAGCATACCCCCAAACTTAAACTTGACAGTGCCCTCACTTCAGGCTACACCAAGAGGGTTAAAATGTCGGCACTCCCCTACTTATTTATTTATAATTTTTTTTATTTTTTATTAAAAAACAAAATATATATACAACAAGGTTCCCCCCAAAATTAAGTGAAACAGTGTTTCCACTGTTTAAGCGTTAAAGTTCAGAGTTAGGGAGGAGAAAAATCAAACTATATAAGGCCTTACACAGACAAAAGGTTAGCACCAACCATTCAAAAATTTTATCGTGATAATGGTGGGGTTGTTGAAAGAATGGAGTGTAAAGAAAAGAAATGAGACGCACACGAGACCGTGTGGAGATGGAAACGGTATACGGTCTCGGTGGAGGAGGAGAATGGAGGAAAAGAGAAAGAAGTGTAGCACGAACTTGAGGGTGTAAATTGAGTGAATAAATTAGCACAATTTGTGATGACCGATTGTGCTAATCTATCAACCCGTCGAGAAATGGGGTCAAATCCCTCAAGATTCGCAAGAAAACATGGGTACGTTGAACTTGGTAAACCCTCCATTGAAAATGAAAACGCGACGGAGTCTTGCGTGGTTGAAACGATAGGAAGGACGAAAGGGAGTGATTTAACGATAGTCTTAATCTCACCTCAGTAATCTGACTCGAACTTGAAGGATTCCATTAATGGTTCGAAATGACTGTAAGCAACCGAGTCTGATGGTTCAACTAACTCATCTGAAAATGTAAAGGACTCAAACTCGGGAGGTGAGTTTTCAACATCGTCCGAAAAAGTGAAACACTCGTAATCATTATCGTCTGTTAGAACTGTGTCAGATTCAAAGAGAAATTTTTCAAGCTCACAGTCCTCAATCGTGATATTTTGCGTGGTCGGAACGATGGAAAGGAGAGGGTTTGATTTAGGAAGTGTAACAGTTAAAGGTTCAGGAGAATGAATTGGAAAATCCGACACATCAAACAAAAATGGTTCATCCTCAATATTATCCTCAAAACTCTCCTCAATACTATCCTCATATTTCTCCTCAAAATTTAGCCTATCCATGCCATTATCATCAAAATCAAGACGCATATGAAGTTCGGGAGAAACATTTAATGAATCGGGATGATGAATTGGAGATAAAATTTTAGTCAAATTTACGGGTTCATCATCCAAACTATTCCCGGCGTCTATATCCTCAATCAAGTGAAAATCAAATTTTTCGGACACCTCATCAAAAGCTACCGCACACTACGTCTTGACGGAGGCCAACAAACGCAGCACGAATACTAAATAGTCCTTATCTTAAATGACGGAGGGTTACGAATGGTTTTGAAGAAAACCTTTAACGTAATGAACTTGATATCGTTGTAGAATCTAGTGATTTGAAAAGGAGTGGTTTAAGCTCCGCTTTTAAAATCGAATAGTTTTCAGAACAAACCAAGTGGATTGTAGTATCCGCTAGTTTTTTCTAAAGAGGTCATTTCCGGTGAAGGGATTTAGGCTCTTTCCTCATTGAATGAGGTGCTGGATATTCATAATGGAATACCGCTATGCAAAGCAAGAACTAGATCTACCTTTTTGAAAAATTTGATTCTACAACATCTTTTATGTTTCTTTCTTTTCATTAATCTCATTAATGGCATCCCATCATATAAGTTTCCTAAACATCGCAGAAGAAACGAAAATAAAACACACATATATGCCATCCGTATTCGCCACGGGGACCCGGGTCTTCACCGTAAGGTTACTTAACTTACGGCAGGGTAGGGTCAGAACTAGCGTGGATGGAAAACATATATAGTGTCTACTAATATATCATATATATAAGTAGCATTTGTGTTAGGCAGTTTATATGATCACACCATATCAGAATCAGCAGAAGCAAACATATGAAATATAGGATATATTAGGAGGTCCGTGTTTTAAATTAAGTCAGTAATGAAAAACACGGATTCCACGGTCGTGATGAATAGCCAAACCCACATCCCTCGACCTCCACGAGAGCGGCAAGAAACCCTGCCGATTCTAGAATTAGATGACCCGGTCTCGACTCCTCGAGATGGCCTCCTACTGGACTCTAGAATCCGGTTACTTGTGCTCCCCGCCTTGGGTCTATCCTAATGCGGAAAAGTAAATAATATACATCAATGGAGACATCAATCTCAACCCGGAAGTGTCTCAATAAAAGAATATTACATACAATATTTTACATGAATGAAAATATAAAAACTCTCATCTCATGTAAAAAACCTCGGCTATTCATTCACGACAATCCAATAGAACATATAACAGCAACCCCATAACATCATATGTCATCAACGTAAGTAAATATGTGTATTCCTAATGTCGTTGACGTATAGCAACGAGATCGGGGATACACCATATATTACACTTACGGTCGCAAAAAAGAAATGAAAACTACAATAATTAGAATTCGCATCATCCTTAGACATCATAAACCCGGAATATCACATACTCCGGATTTCATGCCTAACCCAATAAACCTTGCATTTAAGTCTCGAATTGAAAACAATTTTCAATAAATGAGTCGGGTAATTCAACAAGATTCCCGATAAAATGATCGAATGCTTGTCGGGAACTTTAGTAGATTTCCGCACCCCCGATGCCGCCGACGAAGTGCACTTGGGCGGAATACCGTGGCCGCGATCACCTGAGTAGATGCTTTTGGCCTTGGGGTTCTCCTATAGTCACTTGGTCGGGGTTATGGGGCGTGGTTATCTAGTAGTGTTTCCCGGCGAGTGTTCGCATACAATACAAGATTGCGACGGAGTTTTGATCTGAATCGAAATTTCGTGGCAATCGATCAAATGAGACTAAAATGCTAGATTTACAAATCACAAACTAGTTTTATCAAAAATAATTAATGTGGATTCCAAAAATTATATCTCATATCAAAACTATCTAGACGATATTAAACATTTCGATTGATTTTTCAAAATCCCAGAAATCACAGAGACCTCAACAACTTCCTCACTAAAAATACCCAGAAATTCCCAAATATCACAATGGAGCTGCACAAGAAATACGACCCCTCAATTCCTCACGATTGGTGCGGAACCGCGGTGAGTTAGTAGAATTGGGGATTCATACTTCTTTGGGCTCCATCAAATAACCTGCATGAATTTCTGAATAATTTTAATCTGTAAAATATCAACTTTTGAAAAATTTGACAGAAACTCAAAAAAATACGGGTTTTGAAGTTCAATCAAACTCTTTAACGTCGTTTAGACATCGCCTAATACTCTAGCTTGGCTCTGATACCATTAAAGTGTGTCTTAGCACCTCTAAAAGGTTTCCACATGTATCAAGTATGCAATTTTAAAAAATCTAGAAGTCTAAGCTACACTAACCTACAATCGAACTAGAGAATTAGGGTTTATAAGTATGTAAGCAAGTTCTAAACTAAGTGAAAAGGGTTACAAAATTTGTAGACCAAGTCTTTCACTTCTATAGCTCCAAGTAGTATTCCCTAGAACCCTTCTTGGCTCCACTTTAAGAAAGGAACGAACTTGCTATGTGATCTTCGAAACCGAAGATGATCCACCTTGAAGTTTCTCTAACTCAAGCTATCTCCTTACTAATCAAAGTATTAGTGAAGTAAACAACCTATAATAAAGGGCTAGGATAGTGTAGGTTGATGAAATATGAATTTTGCTCACTTTAGAAATCTATTTCTCTTTATTTTTCCAACTCAAGAAAACCCCAAGAATGGGTTCTTGAGGAAGAAGAAGAACTTAGGTGAGTGAGGTTGAATGAGAGAATGAACCATGAGCTCAAGATAATAATTGAGATGAATAAATATCTAAGAGTAAAATAAAAACAAGAGATGAGTCATGGCTTCTCAATGCTTCTCCAAGCATCCAAGTCATGACTCATTTCTAGTCTTTTTTTTGCTTTTTAAATTAATCCATCCCAATTATCTTTTGCTCTAGTATGAGTCTCATACACCCATGTTTCATGTATCATCAACCATGATAAAATATCCATTATATATATCATATTCATATATATATATATATATATATTTATAATTATATATCAAGAGAAGAAAATCATTTAGTGAGAAATAATATTAGTTAATATATAAATATATCAAATATAAATATATATCAAATTGTTAAATCAAAAATTGATTCAATAATCTTGTTATATCATTTATAACCGACTAATATCATATATACATGTATATCAAATTATCAAATCAACACTTGATTCAATAATCCAGTTATATTACATATAACCGACAATATTCAATATCAAATCAACACTTGATTTAATAATCCGGTCATATCATATACAACTGGCAAATATCAAATATATATACATATAAAAAATCATTAAATCAACACTTGATTCAATAATCCGGTTATATCACATATAACCTAGCCGATATCAAATATCGCGAGATTAGAATACGGTATCACATGCTCGTATTTAATCAAGCTCCCACACATATCACCATATGTGCCCTACTTCGTTTCGCTAGAGATAAGAAACCTCTGTGTGGGACTCTAAAGACTCGTCAATACGCTAGCAGTAGGTAATTATCATATCAGTTACCCACAAGTCGTCAGCGGTACTAGCTGGACGTAACGGCTACCCATGTATTTGAACGAATAGAAGATCAACAAGAAAGCTTGTCCAAACTCTCGTGAAGCCTATAAGCAAAACTTACCGTACAGCCCGGTCTCTTCTTCTGATATGTCACATATCAAGTCTAGGGGTAGAATCATCAGACCCCAGTAACTTGATAATTCATGCCGATGTGTGGCCTATAACTATTCGAGATACTACTGATAATACTAACCAGTAAATCTCATCAGCCCTATCCAGGGACTACCTTTTATATCCAATCAAGCATAACGCAACATCAACTCCCTATACCGGGAGAGAGGAAACCCCTCTTATCGCTCACTGCCTCCATGTGACTCAAGACTGTACCCAAAATCCACTAGTTTGCACGACTCCTTTAAACCATGATAGGGAGGAAATCAATGCACAGTGGGAACCACAAAAGACACTATGATGATCTCGACTCTACAGACTAACCTGTACAAATGTCACCAGAGAACTGCTATCTGACGATATGTATGGTACCATCTAGGAGTTCTTGGCGAGTCCTGTTCGGTGTACTTATTCTCAAATGAGCACCTGTGTACAATCTTTGATGTCAAACACCAATCGCCGTGGGATCAACCATCGCCCCTTGCAGGGTCAAGAAACGTATACACTAGTCTACTATAGAATATCGATGCCCTGTCTTGCTATTCCCTCGATTAGGAACTGTTAAAGGATGTGCTTGCGGACTATACAAGCCCTACTAGTATAATCTGCATCATAGTCCTGGTAGTCAAGCTTACATCCTAAGGACTTTATCAACATGTATCAGAGAGATAGTACAATAATATAAGTGTACATGTTAAGATAAAGATCAACCAGATAGCATACTATCATGTCGAGCAAGAAAGTTCTCTATATATATGTCTAAGCATCCACTATATCATACAATAATGGCTTCTAGGGCATTCATATTTCTAACAATCCCTCCTACATTCTGAAAGGTATACCGCGTACAGAAAATAGCAAAGCGGATACATTGGCCAAATTGGCTAAGGAACTGGCTGATGAAGACCTGGATGACGTAAAGATCATTGTGCAAAGCCGCAGAGTTCTCGCGTCAACAGATATATCTTCGGAAGACTTAATGGAGCCATCCAAAAGAAAAGAAACGACCGAACAAGTAGCCCTTCAAATAGAGGACGAATAAAAGGTCAAGGATTGAAGGGAAGTCTTCATAGACTACTTCAAATCCCAATAAATGCCCAAAAATGAGTCATCTAGACATCAGCTCATGAAACAATCTCTGTCCTTCGCCTTCGTCGATTATACTCTATATAAGAGATCGTTCGACTGTCTGTGGCTAAGATGCCTAAAACCAGAAGAAGCAAAGAAAGTCGTCCAAGAAACTCATGATGGACTCTGCGGGTCTCACCAAGCTGGACCAAAGATGAGGCTGAAAATAAAAAGAATGGGTAACTATTGACCCACAATGATTTAGGACTGCCTCGAATATACGAAGCAGTGTCACTCATGCTAAATTCACGGGGACTTCATTTACAAACATCCAAATCCACTATACCCAACAGTGGCTGGATGGCCATTTGAAATATGCGGAACCGATATAATTGGTCCCATTGAATCGGCATCGTCTAAAGGATATCGGTTCATACTTGCAATGACCGACTACTTCTCTAAGTGGACAGAAGCAATACCACTAAGAGAGGTGAAGATGGAGAATATCCTCCATTTTTTCAGGACACATGTCATCTATCGATTCGGCAATCTGCGACAAATTATCTCGGATAATGGGCCATCTTATAGGAGTCATAAAATCAACCGCTTCGCATAACAGCATAAAATAGATTGGAGATACTTTTCAGTCTATAACTCTCGGGCCAACGGTCTAGCTGAAGCTTTCAACAAGACATTGACAAAGGTTATAAAGAAAACAGTGTCCAGCATGAAGCTCTCTGGGTGTACCGAACAACGTTTAAAATGGCCACAAATACAACACCATACACATTGGTATTCGGCACGGAAGCAGTGCTTCCCTTGGAAATAGAACTCCCTTCTCTATGAGTAGCGGTTCGATACGAGCTGACAGATGAAGAAAATGCTCAACTTCGGATTGAGCAGATCGATGCCCTCGACGAAACTCACCTTATAGCACGGCAAAATCTGGAGGCTTATAAGGCAAGGATGAAGAGGTCATACGAAAAAATGACCAGGCCGAGAACATTCCGCCAAGGGGAACTCGTGTTAGTCGTCAAAAGACCCATGATCCCCAATCATGCAAAACGGGGGAAATTCGAGCCGAACTATGAAGGCCCGTACATCATAAACAAATTCTACAAAGGTGGAGCCTACCTGCTCATGGATATGCATGGCAAAAGACCTTTTTGGCCAATAAATGGCCGATTCCTCAAAAAATACTACGCTTGACGAGTCATGACTTAGGTCTATGATAGATGACGATGCTCGTGTCCACTCGCTACCTTCCCGATTCAGAACTCTGAGAATAGTATACAAAAAATCTCCGTCGCCCCAAAGATGATGATAAAGGACCGAGAAGTCATTAAACTAATTATCCGTCTCAAATATGGCGATAATGGACCGAGGAGTCCTTAAACTAACAATCCGTCTTAAAAACGGCGATAATGGACCGAGCTGTCCCTAAACTAAAATTTCGTGCCAAACATGGTGATAATGGACCGAAATTTCCCTAAACTAGCATATCGCCCCCAAATATAGTGATATGCTCCCTTAAGATCTATAGTGCAGTTGAAGTCCTAACGACGAAAGTTGCAACTCAAGTCTCACTGGCTATACAACTACTCCAGCGATGAAGCGACCCCTAAATCCCACCGGCAAATAGATGGGTCATCTATGACGAAGCTACTATTGAGTGTTTCTCCATTCTAAAAAAAAAGGGTATGTCCAGAAGCGAAATGGGCACGGATGATAACCCGAAAGGGTGCCATGAGTAAAAACAGCAGGGCTACCGGCGAGCTTGTGAAAACCCAGAAGGGTGCAATCTCGTTAAAAAAAAAGAAAGATGGTATGTCCACAAGCAAAATGGGCACGGATGAAAACCCAAAAGGGCGCCGTGAATAAAAACAACAGCACTACCGGCGAGTTTGTGAAAACCTGAATAGGGCGCAAACTTGTAAAATAAAAAATTCATGTGCACTTATAAGGTCCTCTCGACCTTGTGAGGAGAAAATACCCGTGTGAAATCCTTACGACTCCAAAGGAGCAACACACTTAGGAATCCTCATGATTCCTAAGAAGAAATTACACTTACGAGATCCTCACCACCCGTAAGAAAAATTCCCCTTATGAGACCCTCACGGTTCATAAGATTCAAAAGCCTTAAGCTACAGAGATCTGAACCTGTTCTTAAGCCGTCATATCCCCCAAGTTGCCTACAGACGGTCTAATATTGACCCTTGTATACAATCCATGAGCATAAATAAATATTCTCCCACCAAATTCCATCAATGTAGAGAGATGTCCTCGTATGATGAACAACCCTTGTAAGTCCTCTCGACTTATAAGGAGAAGACACTCTTGGAAGATCTTTACGACTTACGAGAGAAAATGCACTTAGGAATCCTTACGATTCCTAAGGAGAAAATACACTTACGAGATCCTCATGACTCATAAGGAGAAATACCTTTATGAGACCCTTACGGCTCATGAAGTCAAAAGCCTTAGTCGACAGGATCCTAACCCTGTCTACTAAGCCATTTTTATTTAAATTGACAAAGGAGAATGATGATTCGCTCATGGCAATATTCCAGTTGTAGCAATACTGATGCCACAATGGGTATCTGGACCAAGTCCCCAACTCGTGATAAAATGCAGCGAGCAAGAATGCATAATCTGCCGAAATGTTTGGGCAACTCGCAATAAAAAGCAGCGAGTAAATAAAAAAATAGCCAGAATGATTGGGCAATCGCGACTTTCGCGATATGAAGAGCTAAAAAGATAGAGCATTGTGGAAAAATAAAAAATATAAAATGAAATTTCCTCTGCCCTGCATGTATGTCTATATTGACTCTTGTATACAATCCATGGGCATAAATGAAAGAAATGGAACCATACTTTCCCTCCAGGCTCTGTCAAAGGGAGAGGCAGATCATGACGGCAACACCTACAGCCTAGAGATCGACTTGACGTGCTTTTCATTCCAGCAGGATGCAGGCGCAATGTCATCAACAAAAAAGAAGGACCCAAGGGTCAAAGCAAAAAAGGAGGAGTAATGGCAAAATTCTAGATTAAAGCCTTGACGGTACATATACAACCTCAGGATTATCCCCGCCTCCCCCTCCTCTTTCTAGCAGGGTCAGACGCAACAATCAAAGCAAAAATGGAGTAATGGCAAAATCCTAGCTCCGGTTCCACGTGCTTCTCATGTCAACAAGATGCAAACGCAACGTCAACAAAGACCCAATGGTCAAAGCAAAAATGGAGTAACAACAAATCCTAACTCCGAGTCTCGTCGGCATATATGCAACCTAGAGACTATCAAAACGTTCACTCTCATTTCAGCTGGATGCAGATGAGACTATCAAATGAAATTGGAGCAATGGTATATTCCTAGATCCGAACTTCAATTGCATACATACAGCATAGAGGTCCTACAGATGTCTACCCTACTTCAGCAAAGAAACGAAACGACATCGTCAAAGAAAAAATGAAGTGACGGTATATTCCTAGCTTCGGGACTCGACGACAACTCATATAAAGCCTAAAAGACTATCGGAGATCATCCCACATCATAGCGGAGTAGTTATGACTCATCGGGGCTCCAAATTGAGCCTGATCTCAAGTAAAAAGTGTCATGGAAAATTCCTAACGTTTACTCTTCCGACGGTGATATGACCTAAGCAGATTACTTGAAGACGTCTTGTCCAGCCCCCGAAGGGATCAGAGGCACGACAGTTGCGGGGCTACAGGAACAACTGCTTGAAGACTGTATATCGAGGAATATATCAGCCAACGCGACTGTACCACGGACTAAAACGCTATTACCACAAACCTAACGGACCTCTGTCGTAAAGAATGGGGGTTGTCTGCATATAACGTTGGATAAGTTTGCCTGTAAATCCAAGAGAGGTAAACTAAAAACACTCCGAAATGAGTACATAAACTAGAAACTCCGAAATGAGTAAATAAACTAGAAACTCTGAAATGAGTGAATAAACTATGTACTCTGAAATGAGTGAATAAACTAGAAACTCCGAAATGAGTGAATAAACTATAAACTCCGAAATGAGTATATAAACTACTTTACGCCAAATCAAGACATCAAAGGATAGAGAGGTGCAAACATGAAATAAAACATCTTTTTTATTCATAAATCAAAATGAATATAAGATACAAAGAAAAGAGAGAAGAAAGAAATATATACAGCGACAACAATTTTTAGGACGGCGGGCGGTTCAATAGGCCGGCTAGATCGTCATTTTTCCGCCGGACTTCCGCCTCAAGCTCTAGCAGTGCCGCAAGTTGAGTCCATGCCTCTGCCTGTTGTTGTTGGCATGAAGAAAATCGATTCTCAAGTTCTTTCTTGACGGTCTTGTAGGTCTTGACCATTTCGCGTGTGAAAATGATAGCTTTAACAAGAGCCGCCACCTCCGTAATTGCCTCGTGAAGGACCCGCCATATTTCATAGGCACGAGTAGTCTTGGTTTTGAGCTGGGCTTGAAGTTCCCCCAAAGCCTTCGAAGCCAACTCCCTTTCCGAAAACTTCCGGTTGAGCCTTTTCTCACAAGACTGAAGATTGGCCGCACACCAATCGATCCATCCACGCAGGCTGTCCTTTATAGATATGATATCAAAGGGGAGGCGCACGCACTCAACTCCGTGTAGGGAACCCTCCACTTGATGGCAGTATTCAAACCAAGTATGCACCAATACCTCGTCATGGTAAGTGGCAAGAACGGACAAAGAAGCATTGGCTTCAACAGGAAATTCCTCAGCCATGACAGAAGTGCCAGCGCGAATATCTTCAATGAGGTTTTCTAGTGAATGGATGCTCTATTTTGCCATCCTCTCAGACACACGTCTGGTATAAGGGCCCGGCGGCATGCAAATACGGGACTCTAGCGGAGTCAGGGTTGGAAAAACTGTGAAAATACATGTATGGTTAGTCACCTTTCCTAACAGAGAATACGTAGAAGAACACCAGGGTTAAAGCATCACTTACCCATGGCTACAGAAGGCGGATCTGAGAAGCCTTCAGGCCCATCAGGAACTTCAACTTCGTCATCAGCCTGTAGGACTGCGGTTTAAAATAAAAAAAAGGGGCACGTCAATATTATTATGAAAATATGATACGGAAGGTAAAGGAATACCAACCTTAGCCGGAGGAATGGACGATGCTTTGGGGGGTACCGCGTGTGGGGCCGCCATATTAAGTAGACGCAAGAAGGTTTCTTCTGGAGAATGATCTACAATAGAAGATGCCAACTCCCGCAATTTTGAGAGAAAGAAAGGGTCAGACATATGAAAGGGTCGTTAAAACAAAAATATATATATGATTACCTTCAATACTTCGTCCATTCTGGACTGGAGGGATAACAGCTTCAGTAATCTCTTCTACACCCTCCGGTGCATCATTGGAAATATTTACAGAGTCTATGGCCGGTCCAGTGACCTCCGCTGAAGGAATAAAAGCCGTCACCGGAGGCTCTGAGGCACGATCTGGGCTCGAAGCTGCGCCCGCCATAGAAAAAATATGTAAAGACGAATACGATATGAAACTAATATAAATTATCTACTGAGAAGAACGTAAAAGATACATACCAATACGCCAGGGAGCCTGAAGTATGTCCTTTTCGAGCTTTTGCTCTTTTCTGTTTAATCGCGCTCGTCGGGCTTCAATCGAAGATAAATCCCTACCCGCTTTCAGGGCAGACTCGTCTTTAGAAGCGGCCGAGATTGGCTGTTTGAGTGCCCGTTCTTCTTCCAACGTCAGAGGAACCACTGGTAACATAGTCGAGACTGGATCAACATCACGGAATTCAACAGGGGGAAAGCAACCCTTCTTAGGGTGCACGTTTTTGGTTTCATCCTATGAACGCTTCAAAGCCTCGGCCAACTGAGCGGCTTTCTTGGCAGATGTACCAGGAAAGAGAAAACTGTTGTCTGGTTCATGCACAGATATAGGCTCATCATGAAGAGGCTCAGGCTCCAGCAAGGCATCGAGTAAATCGGCGGCCGATTTCTTCTTCCTTTTAGGGCATGAGCTAGCACTAGTAGAAGGGCGCTTCATCCCCTTCGGCGCTTTTTCATGGCGCTGCTTAACCTTGCCTTTATTATCCGCCTTTGGCGATGCCGCGGCTGGTACTTTACCCGAAATCTCTGCCCCGGCTCTAGTGCGAATTGGCATACCAGCAGTACGAGGGATTGATTCTGCTCGAGCGGCTTTAGGAATAAGCAATGAATCGCTGTCTCTCAGAGGAGGGTGTTTAGTCGAAAATAGTGCATTTTTAACATGACAATTTCCTTACTTTTCTTAATCAACTAAAGGTATTTGTTATGAATATAACACATATTAGAAGTTTATCTGCAAAATACCAATTACCATGTGTTTATATATTATAATCAACATTATGAAGGAAAATATGCTTAATATTTTGATATGCTTATCATATAAATTGTATCTCAGATATTACTAGCATTGTTCATTGAGATATTCTTCAATATTAGTTCAGGTCAGATGTCAGGAATCAAGAATCTGCCGATAAAGTACAGAAAGTTGAAGAATCAAATATTGGCAGAGATTCAGAAAAGGTAAGAAGGTTCCAGACATCACATAAAGACCTAAAGACCAGAATGAGAATAATACAAAAGTTTCAACCCAATAACTCACCAATCGGCCGGGGAACCACGGTCGAGTCAGGCCGACTTGCCGCGGATCCGTGGCCGATCCAGGGACTTGTGATTCGAGAATCTATGGAATCTTCGGTGTAACAAACTTAGGTTGTTGGGGGTTTCTGTTACTGGTTTCGAGGCTATAAAAAGGACCGAGGGCTACATCAACAAAGGATCCCAATTTGGATTCAATCTCTTCAAATTAAATCAAGAAAATAGCCAAAAAATCTCCACATCAAATCCAAGATCAAAACCAGTCTCAAAAGAGGATCTAAAATCTAAGATCATGAATCTTCGATCTTGAGATCCAAGATCAAGAAATCATCGAGAAATTCATCAAGTGACATCAATCAATTCTCCTTTACACGAAACCGATCATCATCTACGAGAAAGCGATCCAAGATAGGTCCAAGATTTGAGGTGATCAAGCGACGTGAAGATCGACAGAACATTTACTTCTTCGATGCAGAGATCGAGAGTAAATTCTTCTTCCTCTTATAATCTAAACTCGAAGAATTTTATTGTGAAGTTGAGTAATAAAGGTAGAACATTAGATTTATCATTTCTCTTTCTTTTAATTTCCGCATTATGAATTCTTTCTCTATTCTTTCTTTTATTTTCATGACGCGCGAGTAATTCTCCGCTTGATAGGATTTGTAGGATTAGGGTAGATCAATAGATGAGAAAATTCTATACTCTTTTTAAATCTTATGAAGTTTATAAACTTTAGCAAAACAATCGTCAATATCCTTATTGGGCGCGATATAAATTTCTTGATAATCTCGACCACGATTTGAGATAAGATTGACGAACTTTTTGATAAAGGCTAGATAAGAATGGAAATCAATGAAAGAAAAAGAGTCGATATAGGAGAAACATTAGTTTCTTCTAAATAACCATAATCCTCATTCATCGCCATCAATCTTGTTTTAAATCTATCAATAGATAAGAGGAGTATCTATATTAGTCATCCATGGCTACTAAATCCGATTGAATCCTACAAGCCTTTTTCATATTAATTTTCTTTATAATTCAATTAGATCTTGAAACTATTCTTGATAATTCAATCAAATCTTGATTTTCTCTTTTCTATTTCTTTCAACCGATCTAAAGAAAGAATTAAGAAATTCCACGAATCTCAGAGGACGACCCGTACTCACTAACGCTCATTACACGTGACACCGTTATTGATTGCGGTTATTTTACTACTACTCTTTCTTTCGCACAAAATTAAACATCAATCAAATGATGCCGTTGCCGGGGATCGCACCCGGGTCACCCGCGTGACAGGCGGGAATTCTCACCACTATACTACAACGACTGGGATGGACGGTTATCCATCAAATTTCAATAACACCACTCTGCCACCAACCGTAGGTGCGCAGAATCCACCGCGCATATCTCTCCAAGAGAGATGCTACCCTATATGTGGTCCCCTTCCTACTTGTCTTTCTATTCCACCAGCCTCTGGGGATAATTTTGAAATCAAACCACACTTTATCAATCTTTTGCCTAAATTTCACGGTCTTGAGTCTGAAGACGCATACGTTTTTATCACCAATTCGAAATCGTATATGCTATGATGGGCACTTCACAACTTTCTGTGGATGCTATGCGTTTACGTTTTCTCCCGTTTACTTTATGCGATTTAGCCGAAAAATGGATTTATAACACAACAACACACTCTATTTCTAATTGGGATGAATTCGTTATAGCATTCCTTAAGAAATTTTATCCCAATCATAAGACCGCCCCTGTTCGGAGAGAAATCAACCAGTTTACCCAGCTTCCAAATGAACCATTTTGGAAATGCTTTGAACGGTTTAAGGATCTGCTTGTCCAATTTCCTCATCATGGAATCCGTAGATGAGATCTGTGCTGAATTATATATGAGGGCATTAATCCAACGACAAAGCAGATGCTTGAAACCATGTGTCGAGGCAATTTCATGTCTAAAGACGATGGTGAAGCTTGGAAATTCTTCGAAGATTTTGCTGAAAAAACTTTGCAATAGGAAAGCGTTAGACCACCATCATCTAAGGGAGGTATCCATCAACTCTATGTTTCCGTCGCAGTAAAAGCCGAAATGGCAGCGATGCAAAAGAAACTCGAAGCTACGGAAAACAAATTTTTATTAGCCTTCTTAAACCAGGTGACGCTCCCTAAAACCGTGTGTAGATGCTGTTCCGATCCATCACATCTGACGGAAGAATGTCCTTTGAATTCTCCATTTCAAGGTCAAGAATACACTAATGCTGCTTTTCAGCAACGACCTAGAAACGATCCTTATTCTTCCACATATAATCAAGGTTGGAGGAACCTCCCTAATTTTGCATAGAACTAACACCAAACTCAAAATATGGTTCCAAACAAAAATAACTATCAAAAGGCTTCTCCACAGCAACATCAGCCACCACAGAGTCAGCACCCCTTTCAACCACAAACTTTTCAAAATCCGGCCAACAATTCTGCACCTTATAATAATTTTTTCCAAACAGTCGGTACCGAAAACTCCTCTGCACTCGAAAGATTCTTGGATTTGTTTATGAAACATACCATGCAGATGTCGACTGATATAAGGTCTTCTATCGACACCATAAGGAAAGACTCTGCCTCCCACTGTGAGAGCATAAATCGATGGAAACACAAATTGCACAATTAAATGCCGCGTTGAGTGCTAGAGAGAAAGGGAAACTTCCATCTCAACCCTTACCGAATCCTCGCCACTCACGATATCATAATGTGAATGCCATTACCACGTTGAGATCAGGAAGAGTGCTGAACACCCAAGTCGGTGAACATGTTGATAATGAGGAGTCAATCAATGATACCCCGGCTTCCACTTCTAATCCTATTTCATCTAGTCTACCATCTTCTTCCGAGCCTATTCTCCATTTTCCTCAACGCTCTAACCCTCCGCCCACCTCTTTGAGTCAACCAAAAACGATCCCCACTCCAATTCTGGGATCCGTTCTACCTCCACGATATTCTCCAATATTGGACCCAACTCTTATTGATAAAGCTCCTTATCCAAATAGGTTAAGAAGAAACAAACCAAGTCCACAAATGGAGAAGATTGTGGAAATTTAAACAGGTTAACATAAATATCCCTTTCCTAGATGCTATACAAAAAGTTCCGGCCTATGAGAAAATACTTAAGGACTTGTGCACTAGGAAGAAGAAAACTCAAGTGCCGAAAATAGTGTTCATGACGAGTAATGTAAGCACAGTTTTTACCTAGCAATTACCTAAGAAACGTAAGGACCCTGGCTGTCCTACAACCTCTATTTTTATTGGAGGTAAAAATATCAATCGTGCTCTACTCGACCTTCGCGCTAGTGTTAATCTGCTTCCTTATTCTGTATACGAGCAGTTAGGTATTGGAGAGTTGAAACCGGCCCACTGCACTCTCCAGATGGCAGATCGATCTATCACTCAACCAAGGGGTGAGCTTGAGGATGTGTTAATAAAAGTCAGGGAATTTATATTCCCTGTGGACTTAATTGTTCAAGATACACAACCTGTAGCGAACCCATAGAATCAAATTCCAGTGATTATCGGTCGACCTTTCTTAGCCACTTCCAATGCTGCCATTAATTGTCGTAACGGTTCTATGAACCTATCTTTCCGGAAGATGACAATTGTGCTTAATATTTACAAATTAGAAAGTCAACCATCTGAACCTTCTGCTCATATACTTGATGTCTGTTCCATCAACGAGATAGCTTTCGACAGCTGCGAAGCTGAAGTACTTAACTATAATGATCTCAACGACACTAGTGCATCATTATTTGATCTGGAAAATTATTATAGTGAGAACACCTTTGATGAGTCTACCCTCGAGTTTGAACCTTTTGACTCATTGTAAAAGTCAGTAGCGCTTTCCGAGTCAATATCCTATACAGGTTATGAACTTCTTAGGGAGTCAGAATATCATTTCCTTACCCCACCTTCTATTGTCTCTCCACCGACATTAGATTTCAAACTGCTAACTTCTCATCTTAAATATGCATATTTAGGTGAGAATGAGTCTTTACCCATGATCATATCCGCTTCTCTAGGTTTAGAGCAAGAGAACACTCTTTTGACGGTCTTGAGATCAAATCAGCAAGCATTTGGCAGGACAACGGCGGACATCAAAGGGATTAGTTCCTTGATTGTTGAACATCATATACATTTGATGGATGAAACCAAACCAACCCGAGACCCACAAAGAAGGTTAAATCCCGTCATGAAGATGGCAGTAAAGAAAGAAATCGTCAAGTGCCTAGATAATGGTATAACTTTGTCACGACCCGAAGGTACGGAACGTGACCGGCACTTAAATTACGAAACGTCTAAAGGCGTAACGTAACCTAAGTAAGCCGAAGCCCAAAAATCTAAATCTTTTAAAATAAGAAGTGTAGGAAAACAAGTTTAAAAGCAACATCAAATTTTCTCAAAAATTTCGGTAGAGTCTCCTTTGTAAAAACTGGCCCTAAACGGGTACAAACAAGAAATATATACATAAGCAATAATAAAGGTATCCCCAAGCGGGAGCCAGCTCTTCGCCAATTGGCGGCCACAACCACGCAAGTAAAATAATATACAACGCCGAAGGGCGAGGAACAAAACTCAGAAGAAAACCAAAAATCCACCAGAAAACCATAATAATATAAGGGTGACTCTAAGGTCGAAAGAATAAACCACTGGTCATCTAAATCTATCAATAATACAAGTCTGGTTGATAGAGCTTACTAGATACAACTGAAATAAAGGTACAGTGGCGGTGACGATGCAAGTGAACCAACCTACCAAAGCAATCACCCTGAATGAAATGGTGTGCCAGAAAGCCGCCAAGGAAACCTGTACATCTGAACCTGTAAGAAAATTTGGCACAACGGGGGTGAGTTGCCAACTCGTGAGTAGAAGACATCTGCGAGTAGAAATCGCATGCATGACGATCTCCTAGGTCATAATAATATACATATATAATACTAGACATCTAGTAGTGACAGGGTAATAATCTATGCATAAGTGCAATACTCAGTGCATCGTGTCAGTGTCACTAAACAGTAATGTGTCACATATCTGATATATGAATGCATCATGAATGAGAAAATCAACCACGAAATCTGAAAAATCTGATATAATAAAACATCAATGAATCTCGTATAATAAAACTGAAACATCATCAATGAAATCGACAGAAATCCGTGTCATGCATCGACACAATATCTCAATATCTCAAGTCTCAATATCTCAATGTCTCAGTACCTCAATATCTCAATATCTCGGGCTCCGTCAGTCCGGATCGGCCCATATCATCAAATCTCACGACTACGACAGTATCCTCCGGATATCCGCCACGCTAGACATCACCGGTAGGTAGTCTGTCCCTGCCAGGCTCATCGTCTACAACTCAAGCCTTTTGCCCAGGGGTACCTTACCGGGCCCACCATGTACCCGAAACGGTTCATCCTACTTCTCGAATCGGGTCTCGAAATCCAACAACAATCATGAAAACTCATGGTGGACGACACATACATCACGAGAAAACCACAATTTGCATTTTAAAAAGAGAGAGAGAGGGAGAGAGAAGTTATTATAAATTCTTGCGGTTTTCCCCCAAAATCCAGAAATCTAATGGAAATCCAAAATCCAATAATCAAGAGTAAGTAAACAGTGGATATCAGCATAAAGCCCCAGAATAGTACATGAATGAATATATGAATGCATGAAGTATCTATGTAACGAATGCAATCTCTAAGTTAACACATGAGAGAAATCACATAAATATTATGTGGTAACTAACCTTTAGCTAATTATATCAATGAGATAATATTTTCTAAAGTGTGCGTGACATGGAAATTGTCGATGATAATGTGTGTGAGCCGACAAATATGTGTACGTGGAACATGCGCATCATCGGTAATGGTGTTGGTGTCCTAACAGATGGAATCATAATAGTTAGGGAATATATGTATATACATGCAGTATAATGAGAATAACATGAATATAATAGAGAAAGAGTAATAACTGCAATACCGAAGAATATACTTTTCTTCTATACGTGTCATACCGTTTGGGTGTTTGAAAAAGCACGAATCGTGGTTTTTAGAAAAATAGGGGCTGCGGTGTTTTTGAGAAAAGATACATCCTTTGAAAATCCGTAGTATCCCCAGTTGTCTTTTTGAAAAATGCTCACGATTCATTGATTTTGAAAATATGTATGACTCGAGCCTAAACTAGTATCTACCTAACCCACTAATAGACTAACTAAGGAACTGGTCGAAAGGTAAGAAAAGCCAACTTAAAGTCCGAGTCGATACCCCTAAGAGTCGGCGATTCAGCCTCAATAGCGTAACGTACAGAGTACGACTTCCTCGAGTCAAGAGCACGGATCAATCATTATATCTATATCTCGTACGGTAAAATCTATCGTACGGCATCCCAAAATCGGGTTACGGGTAAACTATCATTTATACATCGTCATTCATATAGTATCATTGTCAAACAATATCATGATCTGGTAAATGACCTAAAGTCTCGTGCAATCCGATGCCATCAACACATATTATCATATATGAGTATACATCACACAAGCGATCATTATAAATATCATAACACATCTCCTATCATATCTCGATCATAAATCAACTATCATATATATATCATCAATCTCATGGTATCATCGTTCAACGATCCGCTATAATATCATAATATATCTCATGTCATAACACGATCATATGTCAACTATCATCTATATATCATCAATCATATGGTATTATCTTCCAACGATCCGCTATAATATCATAACATACCTCATATCATAACTTGGTCACATATCAAATATCTCACGGCATCATACCCGATCATATTGACTTATTCCCAGGTATCATATAACATTTTCATATCACGTGTATATGTTGTGTGTGTGCGTGTGTATAGAAACCTACACACATTTATACACACACACACACACCTATATACCCTAAGTCAAGTATATGTGTATGTGCGTGCGTGTGTGTGTATGTCAACCTATACTCTAGGGTCTCGCGATTAAGAATTAGACTAAAAGAACTATCATCCAACTAGCACAAATTCTGATCCGTGGTCTCCTAAAACCTTTCTTGCACAGTATTCATATCTCGCAATAACATATCTATATATAACAATCTCAAGACCACGTCATATCCTACGAGGTTGCGGGGGTGCTATACGCCATCCACCCGATTTCCCTCGTAGATATACATCTACTCACCTGGTCCTTGCTTGCCGAAGTCGATGCTGCCGTGCTCCTTCTTATCGTCCCGAAGTTCACGTGGAGGTACCTATATATCATAACATAACGTATCGCATTAAAATCCGATTCAAAACCAAAACGACATGCGAGTTGCCTATAGGTTAGAACCTATAGCCTACGAAATCAAAACATCCAAATAACCCTCGTCGTCGATGTTCAAACGTCCGACGACCAAATCCGAAATCAAATACCAAAACCAAGTCATGAAAACCCATGAATCCATAAAACAACAACTTACAAAACTTATTCTAGATTTTATTTTAGGTGAAATTAAGTTAAACAAACAGTACTGGGTGTTATATTGGGGACATATGAGCTATGGAAGAAATTTCAGCACAATTGCCTACAATTTGGCCGGCCACAATGGGCCAAAATCCGAGCTCGCCGGCCCCATTGGCTCTGAATGGGTTCGTCTTCTCGTAGTGGCCTTCTACTGGTCTAACTAGGTCTCTGAGGTTGTTTGATTTTCTTATAAAGGTCTCGGTGCATCCCAGATTCTCTGTAGGCACTAAATCACACACAAAACCGACACGGAAAGTTTTGGGCTCTTGGGTTTCAAGTTTCAATTTAGATTTGTTTTGGGTGTTAGACACTAGGAAGGTTTAAGGTCACCACTAAACTCAATTACACCATCTCCAATTAAGAATTTCCCAAAACCACTTCTAGGAATTTTCAAAAATCGCTAAACTAAATTAAATCGATTCTAAACTCAAGTAGATGATAAAGTAAATGAAATACTACACTAATGATGCAACAATTACCTCATTGGCAACTTAAGAATCCCCTAGACCTCTAAAATCCAATTTTTCTTGGTCCATCAAGCTTGTAGGGAGCTAGTGCACATTTTTTGTGAAGAGAGTGCATGGTTTTAATGTATATTTTGTGGTGAAGTGGAGGGGTAGAGGAGGGTGGAGTGAGAGGGCAGCCATGGGAATGAAGAAGGGAAGGGAATGATGAGGATGAAAAAAAAAGGAAGAGAGGAAGAAAACTCAAGAAGTGTGTAGAACCCCTCACCCTCTCTCCGCCTCCTTGTCCTCGTGCCACATATTTTAATCTTTTCCTTTTCTTTTTTTTCCCTTTTATTTTATTCTTTAAAAACAAAACCCCAATACACCAAATCATTTAGAAGAAAAGGAATCCATGGTCAATAAAAAGGTAACAAATTATTTGCAACAAGCTATGTTGCATGACATGTAAAAAAATCATTCATAATGAATAATTTATAAATATTAATCAAGTTTAGAAATAACTTGCATATAAGTAATTATAAAATTTTTATAATTTGCCTAAATCAGATAAATCCCTCCAAAAATCATCATTCAATTTAATTTTCCAAACTATCGGTATATAATTTTACCACAACATTAAAATATTCATAATATTTATTATTTTATTTATATAAATTCCGAAAAATAATATTTTATTTTTCTGAAATGTTACAATCTTCCTCCCTTAAATAAATTCGGTCCCCGAATTTAAATTTAAACCCTTAATTAGTAAAACATTTCGGTAAAAAGAATCAAGTTATCGGGACTCCGAAATCATGATACATAAAACATATTGTAGCGCAATGCATGCGCCTGAACACAAGTATATAACTCAAAAGTAAAACTCCGTCAAGTATCACGCAATCATCGGAGTTATGGTGAAAATACAATATCAAAGTCCAATACGAAAACCAACATGATATATATCAAAACTAAAACCTGTATATAGTACGCATCGTAGTAAAATCATCCAATATCGGAAAAAAAATGCATGCAAAACCCTTTTCTAATCGCCGTGCAATGCGCGTATCACGGCACAAGTAGCGGTCGTTTATTTTTAAAAAAATAGCTATACATATATATCCTTTATTTAACATGCACGTCCCGCCATTTTGAAAATAATTTAGAAGGGTTTCCTTTGTAAAATGTTTCGTGTCATCTCAGACACATATGAAAATATTGAGACTATAGCTCCTTTTTGGAAATTCCTTCGGTAACTATCAATGCATGCAAAAACACCATGGTACGGTCTCATAACTGTCATGCTCGGTTACTAAACGAAATAGTAAATATCATAAAAACATACTACTCAAAATGAAATCAATCTCAAATACAGTATACAAGGTACCACATGCGTCCGGTGCGCACGAAAATCGAAATCAAATACAGATGCCATGACTATGCACAGAAACAAATCTGAGTGCAACGGGTGTGCACCAAAAACATCTGTCAAGTGCAACGAGCATACACGACAACAATATCAGGTGCATCTAATATGCATAAAACCCCGATTTAGTGTATCTGGTGTGCACAAAATCGTATCAAGTACGCTAAGGGTGCGCATGAATCTCAATCGAGTGCAGATGGTGCACGAAAACATAGATCGAATATCAAAATCGAAATCAGTAGTATACGACATACGCCGAATCAAAATCAAGTATACCGCGATAGATAAACTTACAACCACATGCATCAGGGTGCACAAAACCAAATAAAAATACGAAAAGTGCATGAAAACTATACTGAAAGCAGAAGTCCAACATCATGTGCAACCTATATACACGAAATCAAATCAGTTTCTCAGAATGTATAAAATCAAAATTAAATGCAATGGGTATGCACAAAACGAACATCAATACAACTGATACATGGAACACTAATCGAGTGCAAAGAATGAGTATATAGGAAAACCAATCATAAAACAAAATCCTCAAGATACAAAAATCCAAACAACGGAAATATGATATTCAAATCACCAAATCACAAATCGTAACACCGACGTCGATGTGCTCCTCTTTTCTCTAGTGTCGACTGATTCGAACTCGTCTCTTCGTAGCTGTATGAACGATGCTACAAACGGCTATACTCATATCTAGAGTCTCCCAAGTAATGTATCCCATCACATGATATCCGGACTGCGTTAAACTTTTCGATCGATTTATCAAAGTCCCATAATTCCCCGATAGCTCAACACTCGAGTAAAGTTTAAAAATATCCAGTACATGCCACAGCACCTGCGGACCAGCCGTAGAAGGGCAAACCCAAGCCTCACTAATGGCACCGCGGAACTGCCGCAAACCCTAAGGTTCTAAGGCGTTCTCATGGTCATTATGTCGAGTAAGGGTTTCATTCTTCTAGAGGGTCCATATAATTACCTGCATGTTTTTCCGAATACCTTAAACTTGGGAAAATGGGTTTCTGACAATCGTTCGAACCTTTTAACTTCGCCTAGACAACATGTGAATACCCTTCGTCTGCACGCTAAACAGTGCCTCGATCCTCAAGAATAGACGATACACAAACGGTCATCACCTTCTAGACAGTCTCTAGCAGTGACCCGATCATCTGGTGCATATATTAAACGCTCGCGCTAACCGCAACTCTAGCCGCAACTCTCTCTCTCTCTCTGCCCGTGCAACCATGGTAAAGAAAACCACCATCCGGCATCGACGAAGATAGACCAAAGGAACGAATAGAATACGGTGCAAAGAAATGTACATCCTAAGGCTTCTTAAGCGGAGTAGCATATCGTAAGTATGCCGCGGAACATACCTACGGTACGTCACTCTACTTTAGTCACCTACTCCATCAACCAAGGGTCATCCTACACGTAGAATGTAAAACTTATCGCTCTGATACCAACTTTGTCACGAGCCGAAGGTACGGAACATGACCGGCACTTAAATTACGAAACGTCTAAAGGCGTAACGTAATCTAAGTATGCTGAAGCCCAGAAATCTAAACCTTTTAAAAGAATAAGTGTAGGAAAACAAGTTTAAAAGCAACATCAAAATTTTTCAAAAATTTCGGCAGAGTCTCCATTGTAAAAACTGGCCCCAAATGAGTACAAACAAGAAATATATATACAGGCAATAATAAAGGCATCCCCAAGCGGGAGCCAGCTCTTCGCCAATTGGCGGTCACAACCACGCAAGTAAAATAATATACAACGCCGAAGGGCGAGGAATAAAACTCAGAAGAAAACCAAAAATCCACCAGAAAATCATAATAATACAAGCGCAACTCTAAGGTCGAAAGAATAAACTACTGTTCATCTAAATCTATCAATAATACAGGTCTGGTTGATGGAGCTTACTAGATATAACTGAAATAAAGGTACAACGGTGTAAATCCACGTTGCCCACCCCGGTACTTGCGGGGAGGCGGAAAACAGAATAAAAATCGGATTTTTATGAGCTTAGGCAACATGGACTAGACTTTGAAGGATATTTGCTAAACAAAAACAAGCTAAAGCTAACTAGAAACTAGCTAAGTGCTAGAAAGATAATACCTTGGGCTTTATGTCCTTCTCTCCTTGCTCCTTGGAGTGGTGGAAGGAGGTCACCTTGGTCGTCTTCTCACGTCGAAGAAAGATTCACCCGAAAGCCTCAACCTTTGGCTTCAACTCCAAGCTAGAAGTAACTAGGGTGCAAGAAGTGCTAATCCTTGAACCCTAGATGAGAGTAGAGATTATCAAGAGAGGGTTTTTCTCAAGCTCAAGTGTTTCTCAACACATGAGAGAGGTGAGCTTGAGGGAGAGGAAGAACAAGAGAGAGAAAGTATATGATAGAATGAGAATAATATGAACCATTCTCACTTATATGTGTATATTATTTTAATTAGATAATTAGCTAGATAATTGTCATGGTTAATCATTGAAGGGTCCTGGCAGCGCCCCGGCCGTCGAAACGCGGCCAAAATGCGGAACGAAAATTTTCTAAACCGGCGCTATCGCGACCCGATTTCCGGATCGACCTTAAACCCTAAACTAGCAAACTAACTAAGAGTTAGAAAGGTTATACCGAGTTGATCCGTGTCCTTCGGTCTTCATTCCAAGCTCCTAGCGATTCCTTGATGTCGTTTGATTGCCGGTCTTCCTTCGTCTCCGATGATCCACCCGAGGGAAACGGCGCAAGCTCCAACCTCGACAAACGAGGTAACCGACGCTCCAAAGTCGCTAGCGATAGAGCATGGGGGTGTACTAGTGTGTCACTATGATTTTCTCTCATCCATTGAACTCAAGAGAGCATCCATGGAAGATGAATGAAGGTGGTAAAGCTTTTGGCATGAGCATAAGAAAATAGCTAAGTTTCTTTGAGTGAATTAGAAAGTGAGAGAGAGAGAGCTAGAATGTTAATCATGTAACCAAATGAAAACCCCATCCAAAAAAAATGGCCGGCCCCCTCTCTCTCTCTCCAATCAACAAAAATCATTTTCTTTTTCCAACACTTTGCATTAAACAAATGAGACCATACTTTGCACCATGCCTCAAACCATACCTCCTTTCCACCTCATTCCCAAATGATTTTTAATAAAGAAAATCATTAATGAGGTGGCACCTTCTAGAAGCTATTCCGTATAAAATATGGAATACTTCCCGGTACATGTACCGAAATACATATACGCGTATTCGTACCATAATACGAATAGCCGAGAGAGAAAACGTATAGTGAACAATAATACTAGAATACGTATATACAAATATATATATAAATTATTAAATCAAAATCCGATTTAATAATCCGGCTTAATCCTAAGCCGCTAGTATTATCAACCGTCCGATTAAAGTCTGCGCAGCAAGTGCACATATTTAATCGGACACCCGTATGTATCAACATACAACATGTACACCATATCGCCTGAACCGTGAAAACCCTCTGTGTGGGACTCTAAAGACTCGTCAATACGCTGGCAGTGGATTTAACCACAAGCACGTCAGCGGCACTAGCTATACGTAACGGCTACCCAGGTATTGAGCGAAAGGGAGGCCGACGAGCAAACTCATGCTGAACCCCTACTGAGCCTGACAGTGACAATATCCGTACAGTCCGGTCTGTTCGTCTAAGAGTATCGCATATCGAGTCTAGGGGGTGGATAAAGTCAGACCCCCAACAACACGACATTTAGTGCCGGTATGAAACCCATCATCACCTGAGAATCTATCGATCCTGGATCGGTAGTTCTCGTCCACCGTGGCCACGGATTTATGGTGATGGCCATCCGTACACAACGCGACATCAACCCCCAATACCGGGAGAGTCGAATCCCCGACGATCTGATCACTGCCTCCATGTGGCTCGGGACTGTACCCAACTAAAACCTGTTTGCACGACTTCTTTGAGCCGTGGTAGGGTAGTAATCAAAGCACAGTGGGAACTCACACGAGACAAATGACAATTTCAGGTCGACAGACTAACCTGTACACATGTCACCTGGGAACTGCTATCTGACAATAGGTATAATACCAACTAGCAGGTTCCCGGCGAGTCCGTCCAGTGTACTCATAACCCAATGAGCACCTGTATACTATCTTAGGTGAACAAACAAACACCAATGGCTTGTGAGACCTGGCCACCGCCCCTCGTCGGGGTCTCGATCAGTATACACTAGACTACACTGGAGAATCGATGCCCGGTCTCGATACTCCTATGACTAGGGACAATTAAGGATGTGCTTATAGACCCCAGCTCCCACAAATATGATCGCCATCATACTGCTGGCAGTCAAGCAAGAATCCTAAGGGCTCTATCAACACATACATGATGATAAAGACAAACCAGATAGCATACTATCATCTTAAGTAAGACTGTTTTATCGGTATAGGTCCTACCTCAATCATCATAATTACAAGTCCGCGACTATGATAATTGCCTTGAGGGCACTATAGCCAACAATCTCCCACTTGCACTTAAGGCCAATTATTGCGATGTCGCATACTCACAGCCCATGTGATACCGAACACCCTACTTCTCTACTAATCAGTTTCGCAAAGCCTGTTTGCGAAAATGATTGCGTTCGAGAAATAGCCTCAGTGAGTGGATCCGCTCCAATGTTTCTTTCTGTATCTCTCTACATCTCAACTTCGCGGAGAAAACTATCTCCCGAAATGAGTAATACTGGTCTTAGAATTTGTCTGGATGTCTGATGGGACCCAGTTCATAAATGAACTCCAAATCCAGCAAACTACTTAGACTGTATCGTCTACTGAATTTAATCAGCATCCTGCGCCATGCCTTTCCTCAGTATCTGCTTGGACCACCTGTCCAACATACTGTCCCTCAAAAGAGGGAAAACTATAACTCTGACAGTCATTCTGTCGTCCAGGTTACCATGGAAGCCTGAAATGATAACCGTCTCCCGAAGGAGGCTGCCGTAATCATTTCCTAAGAACATTCACTTATGTTCAATAACTGCTTCCCAATGTTTCTCCAGGATTGGATTAATATATCTGCTTATTGCATTTAGTGCAAAAGCAATATCTGGTGTTTTACTTGACATTTCATGATTAACTCAATTTCCTAAGCAAATGATATGTTAATCATGTAGATCTCTCTCTCCTTTAGTCTGTAAGACACCTTTAGAGAGTTTGACTCCATCACCTGCAGGTACACCACCATGCCAGGAGTCTTCAATTTAATGTCAAAATACCCAGATTAGGATACTTCCCAAATCTAGATCTAAAACCATAGGTCTAGTGACCAGAAAAACTGATATTATATCCATATCCTATGTGGAGAAACAACTTTGTGACAACCAAAGTACAACCGATCGTAGTATAGGAATATCTCTTCCTATCAAGTGCATGTCATCCCGAATCCTCAGACATCACACCCTACTACCTTCTTAGCAGATCCATCTTCTATTCTGATGAAGTCAAAGCCTATGACTGTCTCATCAAAATTAGATGATCTATTTCCGCTATAGCTGCTTTAGTCTATGAATAGACATAAGCTACTTGCCCACTATGCTTCCGCTGCTCCCACTGACTACAACAACCCTCTGGGAGAGTCATATACACGTGCACTTCTAAAGATAGTTTAGAACGATGCTATACTCATCCTCCTGCCGGGTCTTATAGTCCAGAACAACAACAATGGCAAGACTGGGTAAACAAGAACCTCACTGTCACCGTCCCTGAGAAGACCGAAGTACCTATCGGGTGCCTGAGGTTACCCACCAAATCTGCGGAGTGGTTAACGGAACATCAAATCCAATTGAATCCTTAGGTTCTTTTAAATTTCCAGTAATCGTTTGTGGTTCTGGAATAACTTCCAGTTCTACTATACTCCCACTTGTGTTTTTCTAAAAAAGTCCATTTTGCTAAAACTGTGGCGAGTCAAGAAAATATAAATATTGATCTTCCTGATGGTAGAAAATTATCCCTCGTCGAAGCCCGGGATAACCCACAAACAGCCATTACTGAAACGTGCCTTGAGTTTATCCGGATTCTGGTTTTAAGCATCAGCCGGACAACTCCCTATACCTTAACATCATTAAGATATAAATTGATTCTATATATACCTAATATAGAAACAAAAGCACTAATCTAATTTGAACCAGATTCAAAAACATGCAGCTGTTTCCAGTGCATATCAACCAAATGGAAAGAGGACAATCAGTATTACTCATCTAGAAGTGCATCCACATATGAGTAACCCGAAAGAGAAGCAAGTTCTCAAAACCGTTACTATTAACTGAATACCAAACGCAAGTATCTATATCTTCGACCTCCTCGAAGAATCCTGATACTTACAACAAATGGTTCTCTACTTCATTCTTATACCTATAACTTCTCAATATCTGGACTTTGCATTTCAACGAAATACTTGTCCAGAACTGGAGAAGTCACAAGTAAACAGAATATAGTATGAGTACCAACCCCATTGTCCTAACGGACACTGGACAACATACAATACTTTGTATAAGTCTCCTGAGTTCAATAACTCAAACCCTGTGCGTCGTAGGTTGAAAAAACTGTAGTGTGGTTGAGAAGAATTACACCGCTGTTGAATGCACCTTACCTAATCATCAACTGATATATGTAAGTGTCATAGACACAATATCAAAAAGTTATATCTCACTTTATAAAATAAATGTACAGATATATCAGTTTGAAATTGGTGCATAACAACGGATATTCAAAACCAAATATTTGCCATCCGGCAAAATCCAGATGATTTCCTCAAATATCACTAATTACAACGAATTCCGAAAAGAGGATTTAATCACCCAATTCCCAATATCTTACTCCCACTCACCATCCGTAATAACATGCAGATGTGAGAAACTGATCTGGTAAATACATACCCTGGAGTTAGATTCCAACTGGGAAAACAGTTATCAATTAACATCGCACAGTGAAAACTGAAACATTAAAATGTTCCAAAGGGGTTAGCTGGTATTCCTAGTAATGTCTTTTCCAATGTCCTGATTCACGACAATAACCATATACTTACCTGTCCTCACTCCAATCCCTTTATTATGTCTTTACTTATTACCTTCTGTACACCTTCTTTACGCTAATTGGTTTTCTTCATTCCCTACCCTTCGGCACCAGCCTAAGGTTTAGAAGAAAACTATCCAATAAGCATAATAGGTATACTCTCCTAATCCTAGGAGCCCTCGCAACCTGAGAGAAAGTAATGGGAAAATACATCTGAATAATCTTATTCAATCTCTCCAGAACCAGAATCCATCCTCGAAGAAGTTCCTTCGAGTTCGTATATAACCATACGATGGATTTATCCAATGGAAGTGGATGTTCGTAATAATACGGTGTGTTCTGGAGAAAAGCAAAGTGGATGTAGGAGTGGCAGGGGTATACCCGGCCTTTTTCGTGAATGATGGTGATCGCAATTTCCTTTGCCATTATTCTAATCCCTTTATATATGTCTTTACTTATTACCTTCTGTACACCATAGTTAAGCTTGTTGGTTTTCATCCTTCCCTACCGTTCGGCACCTGTCTATGGTTTGGAAGAAGACTATCCAATAAGCTCAATAGGTGTACCCTCTCCTAATCCTAGGAGCCCTCACAACCTGAGAAAAGGTAAAGAGAAAAGACAACCGAATAATCCTATTCAATCTCTCCAGAACCGGAATCCATCCTCGAAAAAGTTCCTTCGAGTTCGTATATAACCATACGATGGATTTATCCAATGGAAGTGGATGTTCGTAATAATACGGGGTGTTCTGGAGAAATGAAAAGGTGATATAGAAGTGGCAATGATGTATGCGACACCGTGACATTCCAAAATCCAAAGTGTTTTAAGAAGGTTCGGTCAACTTAGTTCATGAGTTTTAGTCAAAGGTCGGGTCATAGTCGCAGCCAGAGAGAGAGAAAAGAAACACTCAGCGTGCACTCTAACCTAGATCAGAATGGTTAATCATTTTATCTAATCAGGATGGCTCCCACTGTTTTCTCAAATTCTCCTCCAAACCTAAAAGGAGAATTAGTCGGAATCACCCGAGGAGTAAACCTACTCATCAGTGGGAATCGGGATCCAACTATCATCGCATGATAACCTGATGGAAGCCACTCAAGTCACCACACTCCAGAAGGTATGCGCAAGCCTGGCAAATTTCCTGTATGTTTGAAACTCCCGATATGATTTTTACCCCAAGCGGTTTATGATCTTGACTAGGTCAACAAACCATAAACCGCTAGTCAAGTTCAACCCGTCATTATCCTGGAATGCATTAAACCCACCCGCACGTGCCCTTGACTAGGTCAACAAGGCCGCACGACTGTCCTAACCAATCGCATTTAAAATGCCACAAACAAGCACCACTTAGCTACCGAACACTACGTCTTGACTAGGTCAACAAACGCAGCACGAATACTAAATAATACTCATAAGAAATGACGGAGGGCTACGGCTGGTTTTTGGCAAAAAACCTTTAACGTAATGAACTTGATCTCGTTGAAGGAATCCAAGTGGTTTTTTATAAATATATAGTGGCGAAAACTTTTGCTAAAGAGGTCACTCCCGGTGAAGGGATCTCGGCTCTTTCCCCGTCGAATGGGGTGCAGGATATCCGAAACTGAATACCACGATGCAAAGCAAAAGGAAACGACTAAAGTAAAGTTATTACGTTGACGCAAACTTTTACCCAAGGGGTCACTCCCGATGAAGGGATCTCGGCCCTTGCCTCATCGAATGAGGTGCAGGATATTCCAAATGAATACCACGATGCAAAGCAAAAGGAAATGTCTGTAATGTCAGTTTTTTTTAAAAAAAACTTGGTTCTAACAACATCATATATATAGGTTTGTTTTATCCTTGCATTGATAAGAATCTATGCAGTCCCATCAATTAATCACACCAGAAAAGAACAAAAATAAAATGTACGTATATGCCATCCGCATTCGCCACTGGGTCCCGTCATCACCCGTTAGGTTACTTAACTAACGACAGAGCGGGGACTGGGCTAGCGCGGGTGCAAAACATATACAACATCTACTAGTATATATAAATATATATATATATAACATTCGTCCCAGGCATGATATAAAGAAACATCACAGAATCAACACAGAATGGTGGATAAACTGGAGCCCCGGGTTTCACTTGAGCCGCAAGTGAGACCCGACGTTCCCTGTCGTGTGGATAGCCTATTCAATGAAACCTAGACCCCTACGAGCGCGGAAAGTTACCCGCCAAAACCAGAAGTGAGGCAGCCCCCTTCAGCAACGTGAATGGACCACCCAGCACTTCATGGAATTCGGTAACTTGAGCACCCCTCCTGGGTCACCTATACCCCCTACGAGTGCGGCGAATAGCCCTCCAATTCTAGAGTAAGGTCCCCTCCGTCCCAACGCCATGAGATGCGGACCCGTTGCCCTCCAGAATCCGGCTATTCGTGCACCCCTCCGCGGGGTAATCCTAGTACAGAAAATAAAATAATATACAAGGGTGACATCGACTTCAGCCCGGTCATGCCCCAAAAGAATAATATACAAACAGGCAGTGACGGCAGTCCACATGTCGGACGCTCGCCCCGCAATATCAAATGTACAAATGAAATAAAACTGTACTAACATTGCACCATTGCTATCCACCACGACGATCCAACCAACATCACAGCACATCACAGAACATCAACGTGAATGTCACGTTCGCAAACCCGTCTAAAAGAACATATAGCAGTTAGACGGGTTTACCGATCAAATGACATTCATGGTCGCAGAATATAATGTATGTACTGTTAAATGCACGCTTAAATTATCGATCGACAAAGTTCCAAATTGGCCCCAATAGCAAAACAACACTTCACTGAAACCTGGGCCAAAACAGAATATGAAAAAAATCACAATTCCAAGTCTCTGTGCTACAGAAAAAATTTGAAAGCCCGTCGCCACTAAACAGCCGCGGATCCGCCGCCAAAGTGGGGTTAGTGAGGCGGTTCCGCAGCTCCTTAGAGGCTTCAGGGGATCAAATTTTTCCAGTATCCTTAAATTTTCCTGAACGGATTTTTAAGATGTCTGAAATAATATTTTGACCACATTTAAAAATCGACAGCAAACAGAAATTTGGAATCGTGTTTTCGGAAAAATCTGTCGATCGATTTTATTAAGCACATCTAAACAAACTAGTATGGGGTTTAAAGGGTGGCTCTGATACCATGAAGGGTCCCGGCAGCGCCCCGGCCGTCGAAACGCGGCCAAAATGCGGAACGAAAATTTTCTAAACCGGAGCTACAGCGACCCGATTTCCGGATCGACCTTAAACCCTAAACTAGCAAACTAACTAAGAGTTAGAAAGGTTATACCGAATTGATCCGTGTCCTTCGGTCTTCATTCCAAGCTCCTAGCGATTCCTTGATGTCGTTTGATTGCCGGTCTTCCTTCGTCTCCGATGATCCACCCGAGGGAAACGGCGCAAGCTCCAACCTCGACAAACGAGGTAACCGACGCTCCAAAGTCGCTAGAGATAGAGCATGGGGGTGTACTAGTGTGTCACTATGATTTTCTCTCATCCATTGAACTCAAGAGAGCATCCATGGAAGATGAATGAAGGTGGTAAAGCTTTTGGCATGAGCATAAGAAAATAGCTAAGTTTCTTTGAGTGAATTAGAAAGTGAGAGAGAGAGAGCTAGCATGTTAATCATGTAACCAAATGAAAACCCCATCCAAAAAAAATGGCTGGCCCCCTCTCTCTCTCTCTCTCCAATCAACAAAAATCATTTTCTTTTTCCAACACTTTGCATTAAGCAAATGAGACCATACTTTGCACCATGCCTCAAACCATACCTCCTTTCCACCTCATTTCCAAATGATTTTTAATAAAGAAAATCATTAATGAGGTGGCACCTTCTAGAAGCTATTCCGTATAAAATACGGAATACTTCCCGGTACATGTACCGAAATATATATACGCGTATTCGTACCATAATACGAATAGCCGAGAGAGAAAACGTATAGTGAACAATAATACTAGAATACGTATATACAAATATATATATAAATTATTAAATCAAAATCCGATTTAATAATCCGGCTTAATCCTAAGCCGCTAGTATTATCAACTGTCCGATTAAAGTCTGCGCAGCAAGTGCACATATTTAATCGGACACCCGTATGTATCAACATACAACATGTACACCATATCGCCTGAACCGTGAAAACCCTCTGTGTGGGACTCTAAAGACTCGTCAATACGTTGGCAGTGGGTTTTACCACAAGCACGTCAGCGGCACTAGCTGTACGTAACGGCTACTCAGGTATTGAGCGAAAGGGAGGCCGACGAGCAAACTCATGCTGAACCCCTACTGAGCCTGACAGTGACAATATCCGTACAGTCCGGTCTGTTCGTCTAAGAGTATCGCATATCGAGTCTAGGGGGGTGGATAAAGTCAGACCCCCAACTACACGACATTTAGTGCCGGTATGAAACCCATCATCACCTGAGAATCTATCGATCCAGGATCGGTAGTTCTCATCCACCGTGGCCACGGATTTATGGTGATGGCCATCCGTACACAACGCGAAATCAACCCCCAATACCGGAAGAGACGAATCCCCGACGATCCGATCACTGCCTCCATGTGTCTTGGGATTGTACCCAACTAAAACATGTTTGCACGACTCCTTTGAGCCGTGGTAGGGTAGTAATCAAAGCACAGTGGGAACTCACACGAGACAAATGACAATCTCAGGTCGACAGACTAACCTGTACACATGTCACCTGGGAACTGCTATCTGACAATAGGTATAATACCAACTAGCAGGTTCCCGGCGAGTCCGTCCAGTGTACTCATAACCCAATGAGCACATGTATACTATCTTAGGTGAACAAACAAACACCAATGGCTTGTGAGACCTGGCCACCGCCCCTCGTCGGGGTCTCGATCAGTATACACTAGTCTACACTGGAGAATCGATGCCCGGTCTCGATATTCCTACGACTAGGGACATTTAAGGATGTGCTTATAGACCCCAGCTCCCACAAATATGATCGCCATCATACTGCTGGCAGTCAAGCAAGAATCCTAAGGGCTCTATCAACACATACATGATGATAAAGACAAACCAGATAGCATACTATCATCTTAAGTAAGACTGTTTTATCGGTATAGGTCCTACCTCAATCATCATAATCACAAGTCCGCGACTATGATAATTGCCTTGAGGGCACTATAGCCAACAATCATGACATGACCATTATCATTTCATATTTAATGCTAATTGCAAGGATCAAAAAGCATCTTTTATATGGAATGATGATGGTCAATATGTCAACATGGGTCAACAAGTCAAGATAGTCAAAAGGTCAACAACCATAACCATGCACAATTATATTAAGCTAATATCAATTAATCATAATACACACATAAGTATTAGGGTTAATAAAATGACAATAGTCATTAACCCTAATCAAAGTCCTCTCCCTCTGTCTCAAGCAACTGTGCATACGCACCCGCATTCGTGATCCGAGGAACACGAATACAATGAGAAAAACCAATCCCAAATCATATACTAGGATCCGGCTTAAACCAAAGCCCTCTAGTATAAACTGTCCGGACAGCAAACGTGCACAAGTGCGCGGATGTGAACAAACCCTGTCGCAAAACCATGCGACCTCTACTCATTTTGCCTAAAGGCGAATAGCTCTCTGTGTGGGACTCTAAAGACTCGACACTACGCTGGCAGTGGGTTTAACCACAGACCGCAAGCGGCACTAGCTGTACGTAACGGTCCCTAGGTAGATGTCGATAAGAAGACTGACGAGGTGAACCCCATCTGAACTCCTACTGAGCCTGTATGTGACAATCTCCGTACAGTCCGGTCTGTTCGTCTGATCAATCGCATGGCGGGCCTAGGGGGCGGTGAAACGTCAGTCCCCTAATAGCGGTACAAGTCGTGTCGGAGTGTAGCCCAGAACACCCTGAGATAACACTGGAAACCTACCAGTATATCTCGCTTGCCCTGGCCAGGGACTACTCGTGTAATGGCTCTCCTGGACACAGCGCGATGTCAACCCCCAATACCGGGAGAGACGAATCCTGTCTAACTGTCACTGCCTCCAAGTTCTTCGGGACTGCACCCAAAAACTACCTGTTTGCACGACTCCTTTGAGACGTGGTAGGGTAGTAATCAAAGTGCAGTGGGAACACACTCGAGGCGAAGTGACAGTGTCAAGTCAGTGGACTAAGCTGTACTCATGTCACCTGGGAACTGATAACTGACGATAGGTATAATACCAACCAAAAGTTCCCGACGAGTCCTGTCCAGTGTGGTCGTAACCTAACGAGCACCCGCATACTATCTCAAGTACGACGTACTGACGGCTGTGGGACAGACCGTCTCCCACACTGGGATGAGAAGCGCATACGCTAGTCTACTCCGGAGTATCGATGCCCTGTCTCGATAGTCCAACGACTAGGGACCTGTATAAGGATGTGCTTATAGATCACCCAGCTCCCACGAGTGTGAGCGCCATCATAACGCTGGTAATCAAGCAAAGATCATAAGGGCTCTACTAATATGTATATCAGCAATATGCTAAAAGAAACACATGCACATATTAAAGCAGAGACAAACCAAGTAGCATACTACCATTTCGAGCAAGATTGTATATACAACTGTGAATATCCCAAGCTTCCATCAAGTGATATACAAACTAGTATGATACAGTAATGGCCTCTAGGGAATATACACTAACAATCTCCCACTTGCACTAAGGCCATGTACTGGCGTATCGAAGACTTATCATCTCGATCAGCCGCTCGAATTGAGTCTGGGACAAGGCCTTGGTGAATGGATCTGCTGTGTTATCTTCTGAAGCAACCCTCCGAACCTCGATCTCCTGGCGATCTACGATCTCCCTGATCAGGTGATACCGCCTTAAGATATGTCTGGATTTCTGATGGGACCTGGGTTCCTTCGCTAAAGCTATAGCCCCGTTGTTGTGGCAATACAGTGGTATTGGGTCAACAATGGACGGAACCACCTGAAGTTCTCTCAAGAACTTCCTCATCCAGACAGCTTCTTTTGCGGCATCAGATGCAGCGATGTATTCCGCTTCCATAGTCGAGTCAGCAACGGTTTCCTGTTTGGAGCTCTTCCAACACACCGCCCCTCCATTGAGGGTAAAGACAAAACCCGACATGGACTTGGAATCATCCTTCTCACTCTGGAAGCTGGAGTCAGCAAAGGCCTCAATCTGGAGGTCTTTTCCGCCATACACCAAGAACATCTCCTTAGTTCTTCTCAGGTACTTGAGAATGTTCTTTACTGCTATCCAATGTTTCTCCCCAGGGTTTGACTGATACCTGCTTACCACACTCAGTGCATAAGCCACATCCGGTCTGGTACACAACATCGCATACATTATAGAGCCTACCGCAGAAGCGTAGGGTATAATAGACATGCGATCCCTCTCCAAATCATTCTTGGGAGACATCTCTTTGGAGAGGGTGATCCCATGATAAGCCGGTAGATTACCGCGCTTGGAATCTTCCATACTGAATCTCTTCAGTATGGCGTCTATGTACCTGGACTGCGAAAGTCCTAATATCCTCTTGGATCTGTCACGGTAGATCCGGATACCCAGAATGTATGAGGCATCACCCAGGTCTTTCATGGAGAACCTGTGTGACAAGAACCCCTTGACAGATTGTAGCATAGGAATGTCATTTCCTATTAAGAGAATGTCATCCACGTATAAAACGAGGAATACTACAGTTCTCGCTACAAATCTACAATAGATGCATGGTTCATCTGGATTTTTGATAAAGCCAAATTCCTTGACCGTCTCATCAAAACAGATGTTCCAACTCCGCGATGCCTGCTTTAGTCCATAAATGGACTTAAGAAACTTGCACACCTTTCCGCTGCTCCCACTCTGAATGAAACCCTCTGGCTGATCTATATAGACACACTCCTCTAAATGTCCATTTAGAAAAGCTGTATTTACGTCCATCTGCCAAATCTCATAATCGTGGAAGCCAGCAATGGCAAGAAGGATCCGAATGGATTTCAGCATAGCTATTGGAGAAAAAGTTTCGTCATAGTCCAAACCAGGTCGCTGTCGAAAACCCTTTGCAACCAGTCTAGCTTTATAGGTCTCAACCTGTCCATCTACACCAATCTTCCTTTTGAAGATCCACTTGCATCCTACGGGTTTTACCCCATCTGGAGCAATGTCCAACGTCCATACTTTGTTGGTGTACATGGACTCCATTTCGGTCCGCATTGCATCCATCCATTTTACCGAGTCGACGCTCGGAATGGCTTGCTGGAAGCTAGTAGGCTCATCACAATCTATGATGCAATCCTCTCTATCCCCATCAATGAGAAAACCGTAGTATCTCTCGGGCGGATGAGTCTACCTACTACTCCTGCGGAGTGGCGTGGGAATGTCCTAATCTTTCGAACCCTTTGGTTCTACTAAGCTTTCAGTAATAGCTCGTGGTTCTGGAATTTCTTCCAGTTCTATTGCGCTCCCACTTATTTATTTTTCTAAGAACTGATGTTCCAGAAAATGGGCATTACGAGAAACAAGGACTTTTTGTTCCTCTGCGTAATAGAAAAGATACCCCCTGGAGTTCTTTGGGTATCCCACAAACTTGCACAGTACTGAGCGTGCCTCGAGCTTGTCCGTATGCTGCTTTTTGACATAAGCTGGACATCCCCAAATCTTCAGGTATTGAAGATAGGGTTTCTTCCCACTCAATAACTCATATGGTGTGGTAGGCACAGTCTTAGTGGGAACTCGGTTCAAAAGGTATGCAGCTGATTCTAGTGCATATCCCCAGAAAGATCGCGGCAACTCAGCGTTACTCATCATGGACCGTACCATATCCAATAGGGTTCTGTTCCGTCTCTCCGATACACCGTTATGTTGCGGAGTGTATAGAGGAGTAAGCTGAGAGAGAATTCCATTCTCTTTTAAGTAACCCAGAAACTCGGCACTCAAGTATTCACCACCTCGATCAGATCTCAGTGCCTTGATACTTTTGCCTGTTTGTTTTTCTACTTCATTCTTATATTCCTGGAACTTATCAAAAGCTTCGGATTTATGCTTCATTAAGAAGACATGTCCGAACCTTGAGAAATCATCCGTAAAAGTAATGAAGTAAGAATAACCGCTTCGCGCATGTGTAGACATTGGACCGCACACGTCGCTGTGTACGAGTCCCAAGAGCTCGCTCGCTCTTACTCCGTGTCCAGTGAACGGAGTCTTTGTCATCTTTCCCTTGAGACAGGATTGATAAGTTGCATACGATTGATATTCGAACGGATCCAAATATCCTTCTGCATGTAACTTTGTCAACCTTCTCTCATTGATGTGACCCAGTCTACAATGCCATAAGAAAGTTTTATTGATTTCTGGAGACTTTCTTTTGTGTGTATTCTGGACATTGAAAATCTGTGGTTGGTTTAACACGTATATACCGTTGTTTAATGTACCTGACCCAATCAAAGCTTGATTAAGGTGAATGTTCACTACATTACTTACAAATGCAAATTCATAACCTTCTTTAGATAATAAAGATACAGAAATGATATTACAGGTTGCATTTGGTACATAATAACAACTACGCAAAACCAAAAAATGTCCATCCGACAATCCCAGGTGATAGTCCCCCACGGCCTCAGCATCCATGCTAGCACCGTTTGCAACTCCGACGGTCATGTCACCTGCCTTCAAAACTCTACGCTTTCTCAACGCCTGCAAAGAATTACAGATATGAGATCCTGATCCGGTATCCAATACCCAGGAAGTAGAGTTTATTGATAGACAGTTTTTAATAACATACACACCTGAAGCTGAAGCTGCAACTCGCTTCAAATCCTGTGTTCTGGCCTTCCAAGCCTTGCAATCCTGTTTCCAGTGACCACTTTTGTGACAATAGAAGCATTCTTCCTTTCCCACCAGCTTTCCCGCTATCTTTGTTGCTTTTCATTTTCCCTTCCTATCCACTTTACCGACACCGCCTCTTGGTTTGGCGGGGGCTTTCTTCTTCTTACCCTTGGCTTTCGCCCTGGATCTAGAAGAGGAAGATCCTCCTATAAACAAAGTGGATGTCTCCCTACCTTTCTGTAGGGTGCCCTCAGCACTCCTCAACATGTTCAGAAGTTCGGAAAGTTCTACCTCCTTTCCTTGCATGTTGAAGTTAAGAATAAACTGGGCGTAAGTGGAAGGAAGGGACTGGAGAATCAAATCAGTATAGAGTTCATTCTCCAACGTAGTTCCAAGGTCCGCGAGCTCCTCTATGTAGCCAATCATCTTAAGCACGTGTTCCGCTACCGATGATCCGACGTCCAACCTTGCCGAAAATAGCTTCTTCGACACTTCGTATCTTGCGATACGAGACTGCTCTCCATACAGTTCTTTTGTATGGAGAAATATGGACTCTAGGTCCATATTCTCGTACCTCCTCTGATGTTCGTTGTCCATCGAGGCTAGACAGAGGCATTTGGCCTTCGCGCAATCTATCTCCCATGTCTTACGGATTTCCTTATCCGCGACGCTGGAGGTGGGACCTGGGACAGGGGGAGCTTTGGTGGTAAGGACATACCCCAACTTGTCGTAAGTGATTGCCATCTTGACATTCCTGAGCCAATCTTTGTAGTTTGGCCCTGTCAATATGTTTTTATCTAGTAATAACTTAAGTCCGGTCATGTTGAATGGTCGCTGCAATTAGGAGAGAGAAAAGAAACACTTTAGCATGATGCTCTTGCAAGTTTAGAGTGGCTTTTAATTTGTCTAAACTGGATGGCTCCCACTGTCTCTCGAATCCCTTCTCAAACCGTAAAGAAAGGATTAGTCAGGATCAATTTCACCGTACAATACTTGCTTAACCGTTCAGCCAGGCCAGTGTCGGTACTTCGAGGGAGATTTTCCAACGCTTTCGCGAAGTTCCTTAATTAAGTAACCTCTTTTCCCTGTGGGCGTAGCCCCGCTAACACCTTTCTAGATACCTACTAGGTTTATAGCATTGATCGTTAAGTGAGAGTTTTCCCGAGGAGCAGCATATACTCACAGTAGGATCGGGATCCAAATATCATCGCGTGATAAAACCGAAGGAATCCTACCATAATCATCACACTCCAAATGGTATGCAGCGCTAGCAAGTTTCAGTACTTATGAAACTCCCGATGTGGATTTTTGCCCCATGCTCTTATGACCTTGGCGTGAGGTCAAAATGTCATAAGTCACATGTCAAGTTCTTCCCATCATTATCCCGATTAATTTGAACCCACCCGTACCTACCCTTGACGTAGGCCAAAATGGTAGTACGACTGTCTCAAACCAACGCATTCTATCTATGCAATAGATAAATATCCGGCAGCTACCAATCACTATGCCTTGGCGTGAGGTCAAAATACATAGCTTGAATACTACTGTATATTTAACTGAAATGATGGAGGGCTACGGATGGTTTTGGCGAAACCGTGAATGTAGTGAACTTGATATAATTGATGGAACGAGATAGCTTTTAAAAGGAGTGGTTCAAGCTCCGCGTTTAAAAGTTTAGTTTTGAAAAGAACCGAGTGGTTTTCAAAGTGTTCCAATCGACTTTTACCTGGTTTATTTTCTTGCATTAGTTCTTTTAATGCGTCCCATCATTTAATCCTACCATTGCAGAAAACAACCAAAATATGACGTACGCTTATGCCATTCGCATTCGCCACGGGGCCCCGTCATCACCCGTTAGGTTACTTAACTAACGACAGAGCGGGGGCTGGGCTAGCGCGGCTGTAAAACATAAGCAACGCCTAAATAGTTATCATATATAAATATATAGCAATGATAGACATTACAGATCACAGATGAATACATTGGATATACTAGGAATCCGCAATTCGTTCGAGCCTGCAACGAGAAGCGGATTACACGGTCGCGGTGAATAGCCAATACCCCACCCAAGACCCCTACGGGTGCGGCAAACTACCCGCCAAGTACCCGAAGCGAAGCAACCTCCCTCAACACCGTGAGTAGGCCACTCGGCACTTCGAGATACCCGGTAGTTTGTGCACCCCCTCCATGGGTCTATCCAAGGAGCAAAAACAGTAAAAAGAATTATACAATGACGGCTACAACCCCGACCCGGTTGTGCGGCCATACAAATAATAATATTACATCAATTTACATATTACAATGAATGAAAGAAAAAGCAACACTCATCTCACATCCACCCCGGCTATTCATCCGCGACAATCCAACCCATTCATATACACATACCAATATCAAACACAGATCACAGATATGTATAACCCCGACTAATCGACATATAGCGATTAGCCGACGTTCAATACATATAAACATCACAGATATAACCTTTATAGTCAAAATGTATTGAAGTTCGAAAAAAAATACGGATTTATAGGCCCCCAAAAACAAATTTCTATTCTGGAAAATCTGGGCACATATAAACCATCTTAAAAATCCTAAAACCAAGCCAGAAATACACTGCACCAAACTCGACCCAGTGAAGAGCCAATACGGCCGCGGTTGCGTGGCAATAGCTTGCTATTGCCGCGGAACCGCGGCTCTTTGGTCGAATCACTGGATCGTTTTTGGTGGCTTTCTTCACAAAACCCTGAGATGATTTTTGGTGTATGATTTATTTTGTTTTGACCAGAAAAATTTTTAACAGAAACTTAGGGTTTTGAAAACTCGGTTTTTCGATTTTTCCGATTCGAACTTCGATACACATTACTATCTAGCTAGTTTATGTTTAGTTAGGCTCTGATACCACTGTAAGTCCACGTTGCCCACCCCGGTGCTTGCGGGGAGGCGGAAAACAGAATAAAAATCGGATTTTTATGAGCTTAGGCAACATGGACTAGACTTTGAAGGATCTTTGCTAAACAAAAACAAGCTAAAGCTAACTAGAAACTAGCTAAGTGCTAGAAAGGTTATACCTTGGGCTTTATGTCCTTCTCTCCTTCTCCTTGGAGTGATGGAAGGAGGTCACCTTGGTCGTCTTCTCACGTCGAAGAAAGATCCACCCGAAAGCCTCAACCTTTGGATTCAACTCCAAGCTAGAAGTAACTAGGGTGCAAGAAGTGCTAATCCTTGAACCTTAGATGAGAGTAGAGATTATCAAGAGAGGGTTTTTCTCAAGCTCAAGTGTTTCTTAACACATGAGAGGGGTGAGCTTGAGGGAGAGGAAGAACAAGAGAGAGAAAGTATATGATAGAATGAGAATAATATGAACCATTCTCACTTATATGTGTATATTATTTTAATTAGATAATTAGCTAGATAATTGTCATGGTTAATCATGACATGACCATTATCATTTCATATTTAATGCTAATTGCAAGGATCAAAAAGCATTTTTTATATGGAATGATGATGGTCAATATGTCAACAAGGGTCAACAAGTCAAGATAGTCAAAAGGTCAACAACCATAACCATGCACAATTATATTAAGCTAATATCAATTAATCATAATACACACATAAGCATTAGGGTTAATAAAATGACAATAGTCATTAACCCTAATCAAAGTCCTCTCCCTCTGTCTCAAGCAACTGTACATACGCACCCGCATTCGTGATCCGAGGAACACGAATACAATGAGAAAAACCAATCCCAAATCATATACTAGGATCCGGCTTAAACCAAATCCCTCTAGTATAAACTGTTCGAACAGCAAACATGCACAAGTGCGCGGATGTGAACGAACCCTGTCGCAAAACCATGCGACCTTTACTCATTTTGCCTAAAGGCGAATAGCTCTCTGTGTGGGACTCTAAAGACTCGACACTACGCTGGCAGTGGGTTTAACTACAGACAGCAAGCGGCACTAGCTGTACGTAACGGTCCCCAGGTAGATGTCGATAAGAAGACTGACGAGGTGAACCCCATCTGAACTCCTACTGAGCCTGTATGTGACAATCTCCGTACAGTCCGGTCTGTTCGTCTGATACATCGTATGGCGGGCCTAGGGGGTGGTGAAACGTCAGTCCCCTAATAGCGGTACAAGTCATGTCGGAGTGTAGCCCAGAACACCCTGAGATAACACTGGAAACCTACCAGTATATCTCGCTTGCCCTGGCCAGGGACTACTCGTGTAATGGCTCTCCTGGACACAGCGCGATGTCAACCCCCAATACCGGGAGAGACGAATCCTGTCTAACTGTCACTGCCTCCAAGTGCTTCGGGACTGCACCCAAAAACTACCTGTTTGCACTACTCCTTTGAGTCGTGGTAGGGTAGTAATCAAAGTGCAGTGGGAACACACTCGAGGCGAAGTGACAGTGTCAAGTCAGCGGACTAAGCTGTACTCATGTCACCTGGGAACTGATAACTGACGATAGGTATAATACCAACCAACAGTTCCCGACGAGTCCTGTCCAGTGTACTCGTAAGCTAACGAGCACCCGCATACTATCTCAGGTACGACGTACTGACGGCTGTGGGACAGACCATCTCCCACACTGGGATGAGAAGCGCATACGCTAGTCTACTCCGGAGTATCGATGACCTGTCTCGATAGTCCAACGACTAGGGACCTGTATAAGGATATGCTTATAGATCACCCAGCTCCCACGAGTGTGAGCGCCATCACAACGCTGGTAATCAAGCAAAGATCCTAAGGGCTCTACTAATATGTATATCAGCAATATGCTAAAAGAAACACATGCACATATAAAAGCAGAGACAAACCAAGTAGCATACTACCATTTCGAGCAAGCTTGTATATACAACTGTGAATATCCCAAGCTTCCATCAAGTAATATACAAACTAGTATGATACAGTAATGGCCTCTAGGGCATATACACTAACAAACGGTGGTCACGATGCAAGTGAACCAACCTACCAAAGCAATCATCCTGAATGAAATGGTGTGCCAGAAAGCCGCCAAGGAAACCAGTACATCTGAATCTGTAAGAAAATTTGGCACAACGGGGGTGAGTTGCCAACTCGTGAGTAGAAATATGTGGGAGTAGAAATCGCATGCGCGACGATCTCCTAGATCATAATAATATACATATATAACACAAGACATCTAGTAGTGACAGGGTAATAATCTATGCATAAGTGCAATACTCAGTGCATCGTGTCGGTGTCACTAAACAGTAATGTGTCACATATCTGATGTATGAATGCATCATGAATGAGAAAATCAACCACGAAATCTGAAAAATCTGATATAAGAAAACATCAATGAATCTCGTATAATAAAACTGAAACATCATCAATTAAATCAACAGAAATCCGTGTCATGCATCGACACAATATCTCAATATCTCAAGTCTCAATATCTCAAAGTCTCGGTACCTCAATATCTCAATATCTCGGGCTCTGTCGGTCCGGATCGGCCCATATCATCAAATCTCACGACTACGACAGTATCCTCCGGATATCCGCTGCGCCAGACATCACCGGTAGGTAGTCTGCCCCTGCCAGGCTCATCGTCTACAACTCGAGCTTCTTGCCCCGGGGTACCTTACCGGGCCCACCATGTACCCGAAATGGTTCATCCTACTTCTCGAATCGGGTCTCGAAATCCAACAGCAATCATGAAAACTCATGGTGGACGACACATACATCACGAGAAAACCGCAACTTGCATTTTAAAAAGAGAGAGAGGGGGAGAGAGGGAGAGAGAAGTTATTATAAATTCTTGCGGTTTTCCCCCAAAATCCAGAAATCTCATGGAAATCCGAAATCCAAGAATCAAGAGTAAGTAAACAATGGATATCGGCATAAAGCCCTAGAATAGTACATGAATGAATATATGAATGCATGAAGTTTCTATGTAACGAATGCAATCTCTAAGTTAATACATGAGAGAAATCACACAAATATTATGTGGTAACTAACCTTTAGATAATTATTTCAATAAGATAATATTTTCTAAAGTGTACGTGACATGGCAATTATCGATGATGATGGGTGTGAGACGGCAAATATGTGTATGTGGAACATGCGCATCATCGGTAATGGTGCTGGTGTCCTAACAGATGGAATCATAACAGTTAGGAAACATATGTATAAACATGCAGTATAATGAGAATAACATGAATATAACAGAGAAAGAGTAATAACTGCAATATCGAAGAATATACTTTTCTACTATACGAGTCATACCGTTTGGGTGTTTGAAAAAGCACGAATCATGGTTTTTAGAAAAATAGGGGCTACGGTGTTTTTGAGAAAAGATACATCCTTTGAAAATCCGTAGTATCCCCCAGTTGTCTTTTTGAAAAATGCTCACGATTCGTTGATTTTGAAAATATGTATGACTCCAGCCTAAACTAGTATCTACCTAACCCACTAATAGACTAACTAAGGAACTGGTCGAAATTTAAGAAAAGTCCACCTAAACTCCGAGTTGATACCTCTAAGAGTCGGCGATCCAGCCTCAATACGTCACGTACATAGTACGACTTCCTCGAGTCAAGAGTGCGGATCAATCATCATATCTATACCTCGTACGGTAAAATCCATCGTATGGCATCCCAAAATCGGGGTATGTGAAAACTATCATTTATACATCGTCATTCATATGGTATCATCGTCAAACAATATCATGATATGGTGACTGACCTAAAGTCTCCTGCAATCCGATGTCATCAACACATATTATCATATATGAGTATACATCGCACAAGCGATCCATTATAAATATCATAACACATCTCCTATCATATCTCGATCATAAGTCAACTATCCTATATATATCATCAATCGCATGGTATCATCGTTCAACGATCCCCTATAATATCATAACATATCTCATATCATAATACGATTATATCTCACCTATCATCTATATATCATCTATCATATGGTATCATCGTCCAACGATCCGCTATAATATCATAACATACCTCATATCATAACTCGGTCACATATCAAATATCTCACTGCATCATGCCCGATCATATCGACTCATTCCTAAGTATCATATAACATCCTCATATCACGTGTATATGTTGTGTGTGTGTGTGTATACACACACACACATCTATATACCCCAAGTCAAGTGTATGTGTGTACATGTGTGTGTGTGTGTATGTCAACCTATACTCTAGGGTCTCACAACTAAGAATTAGACTAAAAGCACTATCATCCAACTTACACAAATTCTGATCCGTGGTCTCCTAAAACCTTTCTTGCTCAGTATTCGTATCTCGCAATAACATATCTATATATAACAATCTCAAGACCACGTCATATCCTACGAAGTTGCGGGGGTGCTATACGCCATCCACCCGATTTCCCCCATAGATATACATCTACTCACCTAATCCTTGCTTGCCGAAGTCGATGCCTCCGTGCTCCTGCTTGTCGTCCCGAAGTTCACGCGGAGATACCTATATATCATAACATAACGTATCACATTAAAATCCGATTCAAAACCAAAACGACACGTGAGTTGCCTATAGGTCAAAACCTATAGCCTACGAAATCAAAACATCAAAATAACCCTCGTCGTCGACGTACAAACGTCCGACGACCAAATCCAAAATCAAATACCAAAACCAAGTCATGAAAACCTATGAATCCACAAAACAACAACTTATAAAACTTATTCCAGATTTTATTTTAGGTGAAATTAAGTTAATCAAATAGTATCGGGGTGTTATTGGGGACATATGAGCTACAGAAGAAATTTCAGCACAATTGCCTACTATTTGGCCGGCCACAATGGGCCAAAATCCGAGCTCACCGGCCCCATTGGCTCTGAATGGGTTCGTCTTCTCGTGGTGGCCTTCTACTGGTCTAACTAGGTCTCTGAGATTGTTTGATTTTCTTATAAAAGACTGGGTGGATCCCAGATTCCCTGTAGGCACTAAATCACACACAAAATTGACACGGAAAGTTTTGGGCTCTTGGGTTTCAGGTTTCAATTTAGATATGTTTTTGGTGTTAGACACTAGGAGGGTTTAAGGTCACCACTAAACTCAATTACACCATCTCCAATCAAGAATTTCCCAAAACCTCTTCTAGGAATTTTAAAAAATCACTAAACTAAATTAAATCGATTCTAAACTCAAGTAGATGATAAAGTAAATGAAATACTACACTAATGATGCAACAATTACCTCATTGGCAACTCAAGAATCTCCTGGGCCTCCAAAATCCAATTTTTCTTGGTCCATCAAGCTTGTAGAGAGCTAGTGCACATTTTTTGTGAAGAGAGTGCATGGTTTTAATGTATATTTTATGGTGAAGTGGACGGGTAGTGGAGGGTGGAGTGAGAGGGCAGCCATGGGAATGAAGAAGGGCAGGGAATGATGAGGATGAAGAAAAATGAAGAGAGGAAGAAAACTCAAGAAGTGTGTAGAACCCCGCACCCTCTCTCTGCCTCCTTGTCCTCATGCCACATATTTTAATCTTTTCCTTTTCTTTTTTTTTTTCCTTTATTTTATTCTTTAAAAACAAAACCCCAAAACACCAAATCATTTAGATGAAAAGGAAGCCATGGTCAATAAAAAGGTAACAAATTGTTTGCAACAAGCTATGTTGCATGACATGTAAAAAAATCATGCATAATGAATAATTTATAAATATTAATCAAGTTTAGAAATAACTTGCATATAAGTAATTATAAAATTTTTATAATTTGCCTAAATCAGATAAATCCCTCCAAAAATCATCATTCAATTTAATTTTCCAAACTATCGGTATATAATTTTATCACATCATTAAAATATTCATAATATTTATTATTTTAATTATATAAATTCCTAAAAATAATATTTTATTTTTCTGAAATGTTACAAATTTACCCAATATCTGATAGCCAATGGGTAAGTCTTATTCATGTAGTTCCTAAAAAGTCTGGCATCACGGTCATAACTAATGAGGCTAATGAGTTGATCCAAATACGCACCCAAACTGGGTGGCGTGTAAGTATTGATTATAGGAAACTCAATGCTGCAATGAGGAAAGATCACTTCCTTCTACCTTTTATTGACCAGATGTTAGAACGATTAGCTGGACATGAATATTATTGTTTCTTAGATGGATACTCTGGATATAACTAGGTCCCCATAGCCGGAAAGGATCAAGATAAAACAATATTTACTTATCCTTTCGGTACCTTTGCTTATATACGCTTGCCCTTTGGGTTATGCAACGCTCCCGCGATATTTCAGCGGTATATATTGTGGATATTCTCAGATATGGTCAAGAATTTTCTGAAGATATTTATGGACGATTTCTCTATATTTAGGGACTCCTTTGAAGATTGCCTTTGTCATCTTGACGCGGTTCTTACCCGCTGTAAAGAAAAAAACTTAATTTTGAATTGGAAAAAATGCCATTTCATAGTCCAAGAAGGTATCGTGCTTGGACATGTCATTTCACGAAAAGGCATTGAGGTAGACATAGCTAAAATAGATGTCATCCATAACCTTTCTCATCCCAAATGCGTCAAAGATATACGATCCTTCCTTGGTCATGCAGGATTTTATAGGAGATTCATTAAGAATTTTAGCAAAATTGTTAAACCTTTAACTCTTCTCTTGGCCAAGGATACAACATTTCACTTCGATTCGGATTGCCAGGCTGCTTTTGACTCACTTAAAAGCTCCCTCACTATAGCCCCCATTCTATCATCTCCTGATTGGATGCATTAGATTTTGCTATCGGTGCTGTCTTAGGACAACATTTTGATAAGATGCCACATGCAATTTGTTATGCAAGTGAGACCTTGAATGATGCCCAAATTAATTATACAACTACCAAGAAAGAACTCTTGGCAGTTGTATTTACATTAGAAAAATTCAGGCCTTACTTGATTCGCTCACCGATAGTGGTTTACACTGATCACTCCGCCCTAAAATATCTTTTATCGAAGAAGGATGCTAAGGCAAGGTTAATACGTTGGATCTTTTTATTACAAGAATTTGATCTTGTCTTACGAGATAAGAGTGGATGTGAAAACGTAGTAGCCGACCATCTTTCACGCATTTCTTCTTCACCTACAGTGACCTTGCCAATAAACGACTGTTTTCCTGACGAACAGCTCTTGACCGTATCCTGCGAACCTTGGTTCGTGGATATTGTGAATTATCTAGCAACGAGACTTATTCCTAGCGATTGGTCTAAACAAGACAATAATCGATTTCTATCCTTAGTAAAGCACTTTTACTGGGATGAATCTTATTTGTTTAATTATTGTCTCGACCAAATCATTCGCAGATGTGTCCCTAATGATGAATTCAAGAGTGTATTGTCTTTCTGTCATGATCAGGCATGTGGTGGTCACTTTGGTCCACGTAAAACGACGGAGAAAGTTTTGCAATGTGGTTTTTACTGGCCAACATTATTTAAAGATGCATATGATCGTTGCAAAACTTATTTACGGTATCAACTCACGGGTCGGATTGCAAAACTTATTCTCGAAAAAAATGAAATGTCACTTCAACCTATCTTGGTAGTGGAAATTTTTGACGTTTGGGGTATTGATTTTATGGGTCCATTTCCCAACTCTTCTAGGAATTTATATCTTGTTAGCGGTCGATTACGTCTCAAAATGGGTAGAAGCGATACCGTGTCACACTAATGACAACAAGGTTGTTTTTAGATTCCTTAAAGAAAAATTCTTTTCGTGATTCAGACACCCTCGCGCTATAATTAGCGACAACGGGACGCATTTCTGTAATCGGTCTTTCGAGACTTTGATGCAGAAATATTCAATCAACCATAAACTTTCTATGCCCTATCATCCACAAACTAGCGGGTAAGCTGAGATTTCCAATAGGCAGATAATTTTTTTTTGGAAAAGACAGTTTCTAAAAACCGTAATGATTGGTCAACCAAATTGACGGATGCTCTTTGGGCATTTCTTACCGCATATAAGACTGATCTTGGTATGTTTTCTTACCGCCTAGTGTTTGGAAAGGCTTGCCACCTTCCTGTCGAGATCGAACATAAAGCAATGTGGGTTATTAAAGAGCTTAACTTCGATTTAAATCAAGCCTGCAACTTTCGGAAGCTGCAATTAAATGAGCTAAGCGAACTCCAAGATGAAGCTTATGATAATGCGGTTATAGTAAAGAGCCGGACTAAAGTGTTCCACGATAAAAATATTTTTTGAAAAACTTTTACCCCGGGACAACGAGTCTTTCTTTACGATTCCCGTCTCCATCTTCATGCGGGTAAGATAAGATCTCGTTGGAAATGACCATTTGTTGTGCGGTATGTATATCCGTATGATCAAAAATAAGTTTGGCGGAGATTTTTCACGTTCATTTATTCTTATACCCCGTTAATAACTTTTCCTCCCAAGTCTACAGGTTTTAAGATTTAAAAGATGACAACAATGAGGACACTGCTGTAAATAGGTTTGGGGGAGGTTTGTGCTTATTTACGTATTTTTTGGCATTACACTTTGCATAAGCACAAAATTTTCAAATTTTTTTCATTGATAATGAAAGATTAGTATGTGAAAAATTATATTTAAAAGATTGGAAGATTTTGAGAAAAACAAGAAAATTAGATGTTTTCTAAAACGAAACTAGTAATAAGTAGTTATGAGCCGTTGTCCCAAGGGTTAGTAAGATGAAGGAAGTCACAAATCTGAGGAAAAAAATAAGTCTGAAAAATAGTCCCTATTCTTGAGACCAAATATTTGAACGTTGATACCCTACTATACGCACTTACACACGTCTTGGAACTCGGGATAGTAGAGGATACCTTGAAATGCTCTTGTTTAAAAGCCAAAGTACGAAGAAAATATAAATGAAGCATAAAATATAAAATGGTGAAGAAAAATGAACACTGGTTTTGTAATCACCAAGGCAGCATAAAAAAAATATTGCGAGCGTGCTTCATCACCTAGTTGCTTAGACCTACTGGTTTGGGAGTTACTACTAAGCCTTAGGTATTGCAAGATGAGGAAATTGCTAATTACGCCTAACAAGTGAGCACATTTAGTAATCGGTCGGTTAGTACCTCAAGAAGTATTAACGGTCGCATGAAGAATGTGTGAGTAATTCCATCTAAAATATTCACCGACTAAAAGTACTGAAGTGGATGGACAAGAGTATAATAGCTTGAATTGAATTCTCCGAGTATAGGGATGTCTTGTACACACACGTAGGGGTATATGATCGGTATTTGGAAGAAAGGTAGGGAGGAAGACTGAATGCGATGTTTTATTGAGGGATGATGTAATTTCTAACATTTTTCATAACCATTAACATAGGGCTCATGACAACCGAAAAGCTAATGTAGTTGGAAACTCTTATTTTCAAGTTCTTTCTTTTATAATTCTTATCTTTAAATATAACTTTAACTATCTTTCTTATATTATGGGATTTTGTGGGTGTAATCCGCTGAAAACACTCAGGAGACAACACTCCTCCTACTAGGGACACCTAGAGGTTTAAAGGCTTGTTGCACGTGCTCAGTGCAATCGTGTTGCCTACAAAAGTGTGCTAGTTATTTTTCATTTTCTTTCTATTTTTCTTTTTTCTCCTTCTCTTAAATAATTAGTTTTCTCGAGACGATCAAAGTCAAGTTTGGGGGTATTTGTTCAGTCGAAAATAGTATATTTTTAACATGACAATTTCCTTACTTTTCTTAATCATCTGAAGGTATTTGTTATGAATATAACACATATTAGAAGTTTATCTGCAAAATACCATTTACCATATGTTTATATATTATAATCAACATTATGAAGGAAAATGTGCTTAATATTTTGATACGCTTATCATATAAATTGTATCTCAGATATTACTAACATTGTTCATTGAGATATTCTGCAATATTAGCTCAGATCAGATTTCAGGAATCAAGAATCTGCCGATAAAGTAAAGAAAGTCAAAGAATCAAATATTGGCAGAGATTCAGAAAAGATAAGAAGGTTCCAGACATCACATAAAGACCTAAAGACCAGAATGGGAATAATCCAGAAGTTTCAACCCAAGCACCCACCAATCGGCCGCGGAACCGTGGCCGAGTCAGGCCGAGTCGCTGCGGATCCGCGGCCGATCCAGGGACTTGTGGTTCAAGAGTTCTCTGGAATTTTCTGTGTAACAAACTTAGGTTGTTGGGGGTTTCTGTTACTGGTTTCAAGGTTATAAAAAGGACCGAGGGCTACATCTACAAAAGATCCTAATTTGGATTCAATTTATTCAAATCAAATCAAATCAAGAAAAGAGCCAACAAATCTCCACATCAAATCCAAGATCAAAACCAATCTCAAAAGGGGATCTAAGATCTAAGATCAAGAATTTTCGATCTTGAGATCCAAGATTAAGAAATCATGGAGAAATTCATCAAGCGACATCAATCAATTCTCCTTTACAGGAAACCGATCATCATCAACGAGCAAGCGATCTAAGACAGGTCCAAGATTCGAGGTGATCAAGCGGCGTGAAGATCGATGGAACATTTACTTCTTCGAGGCAGAGATCGAGAGTAAATTCTTCTTTCTCTTGTAATCTAAACTCGAAAAATTATATTGTGAAGTTGAGCAATAAAGGTAGAACATTAGTTTTATCATTTTGCTTTCTTTTAATTTCCGCATTATGAAATCTTTCTCTATTCTTTCTTTTATTTTCATGATGCGCGAGTAATTCTCCGCTTGATAGGATTCGTAGGATTAGGGTAGATCAATGGGTGAGAAAATTCTATACTCCTTTTAAGTCTTATAAAGTTTATAAACTTTAGTAAAAGAATCTTCAACATCCTTATCGGGTGCGATATCAATTTCTTGATAATCTCGACCACGATTTGAGATATGATTGACGATCTTTTTGTTAAAGGCTAGATAAGAATGGAGATCAATGAAAGGAAAAGAGTTAATAGAGGAGAAAACCTAGTTTCTTCCAAAGAACCATAATCCCCATTCATCTCCATCAATCTAGTTTTAAATCTATCAATAGATAAGAGGAGTAATCTATATTAGTCATCCATGGCTACTAAATCCAATCGAATCCTACAAGCCTTTTTCATATAAATTTTCTAGATAATTCAACTAGATATTGAAACTATTTCTTGATAATTCAATCAAATCTTGATTTTCTTTATTTTCTTTTTTCTATTTCTTTCAACTGATCTAAAGCTAGAATTAAGAAATTTCACGAATCCCAGAGGACGACCCGTACTCACTAACGCTCGTTACACGCGACACCGTTATTGATTGCTGTTATTTTACTACTACTCTTTCTTTCGCACAAAATTAAACATCAATCAGAGGGCGAACAACTGACGGTGGTTGCAATGGGGCGCTGATGTCTTGAGCTGGAGCAGGGGCTTTACACTCAAAGTGCACCCTTCTCTCATCTGCGAAGATGGACTAACCCGGTGGCGATACCAACCCTTGAAGGGTCTCACGGGCCTTGGAAGTTAGTCGGGCTCAGGAATCATGAAGAGGGAACCAGTATTTAACCGCATGAAATGATAGATAACGTCATGGGCGGCCTCCAACGAGAGAGTAGGCTTAACTAAAAATATTTCGAGAGGGACGCCCTGGTTATAACCAGGCTGCTGGGTGAAGCGATGCAGATTATACCGCATGAAGAGAGCAGTGTCATTTAGGCGGAACACTAAGTACCCTGGCCTGATTGAATATAAATGCATGATCACTTTGTGTTTTAAAGCCGGAGCCCCACTCTTTGACAACTCAAATAACTGTTGAATGGGCCCTGCTGGCGCAGAAAGGACTCGATCTTTGAAGAACATCCCACCTTCATTTGAATACGGATTAAGCAATACACGCAGAGCCCCTAACTGTGTCGGATCAGAAGCAGAGGCATCAACCAACCTCATGACCCGCGGGAAGGTATATGACTTATAGAAATCAGGCCGCCGGTGTGCAGCAAATGCGCCTAACACATGCATCTCGATCCATGACATGAAGTAGTGGAGGGAGAAATTTACGGCGTCTGCACCTGGGTTTGAAGTGTTGGCGGCAGTACTTAAACCATGGTATAGGTATGACAACCTTGCAATGCCAACGGACAATCGCGCTCTTTCGGCTATGCGATGGGAAGGATAGAAGTCGGAGGCTCTCATAAAATGGTGGTGCATCCGCATGGCGAACCCGCTAAGCCAGAGACTGATGAAGCCTACAAAGAATGTTTCTTTATCTATTCCAGGAGCAACGGTTGCGTCAAAGGTTATGACTGATGAATTTGGAATTTAAAACCGTGGCAGGTTTTCTTCTTTGGCCGGCAATTTCTCCAAGACGAATCTGAAGGGATCCTCAACCTTTGCGAATTTCGGAGCTTTCTTGGATAGAGCTTCTTTACAAATAAAGCAAGCAATGAAAGCGTCAAAAGTGACACCTTACCTTTCCGATACCACGAACAGTCTCTCAAAAATGCCCAAGACCTTGATTAGACTCGGGTGCTTGTCCCGAATAGCATTCTCGGTCGTCAAGCCTTCAAGCATAGCTGACACTGTAGCAAATATATACTCGTCAGGGAGTAATAATTCTTCAAAGTGATCTCCCATAATCGGCAACCCTGAAATTTCATGGAAATCCTCCAGTGAAATAGAGACTTCGCGGTCCCCAAGCAGAAACTTATTCGTTGGAAGATTCCACTGGTTCAAAAAAGCCTTGACCCACCGGACGTGGGGAGCATGGTAGTAGAACAGCAACGCATACACCGCTTGATACAGCCTAATTTTCTGCAGCCGTGAGCGTTGGGAGGAAAGAATGTTCCGTGTCTATGGAAGATAGTCTATTGGATGTCGCGGGGTAACACCTATCTTATAGACCTGCCCCCAGGTTCGAGCTTCACCTTGACATATTCGACGTCCCAAAATATCGATAGCCATCATGGGTTGATTGGGTATCCCTATCGTTGATGGCTCAAGCCGGCCCTCGGGGGTCCAATTAGACGCCTCCACCGCATAAGCATTACACGGATGCTCTGTGAATGTCATTGAATGGATGTGTTCTGTTGGTACTTCACATGTAAAACTACGTCGACCCATGATAATGTGGTCGTACCAAACTCCCCCGAGGAGAAGGCTCTTATTATCCTTATCATGTTCTCTAATCATTTCCATAACTTCCTCGTCTGATGGCGACTGTGGAAAAGCGACCTCCAAGCATGTGTAAGGGAAGTAGGGAAGTGAGGCCATTGTACCTAAAGGAAGGAAGGGAAAAAACCTATTAATAAAAAGTGTAAGTTTGTTTCTTGGGACTACTAACTTTAAAGCCAGTGGGCCCCACGAAATAAAAATGGCAGCTCACCAATGATGAGGAAAGATAATCATTGTGAGAATCCAAGAGGATTCTTATTAAATAAACAGTGGAGTTAAAAAAACTCTTAACGTCCTTGAAAAGTGAGTTCTGTTAAGAATAGCCGACAGATTCAAATATGTGAAAAGGGTATTAAAACCCTAAAAAGGAAAATACTCAAGAACAGAAGGGAAATAAAATTCCCAGAAGTCCCTAGATCTCTCAGAGCTAAGCTCTGTAAGAAAATGAAATTAAATTCCTTCAATGGTGGGATTAAATCTCAGAAACCCGCATGGTGGGGAAACAAAGAAACTGGAATTAAATTCTAACGATCCTCAAAGATCAGTGATAGGGTAAAACCCTCAGAGGAGGACTAACAATACTCATTGATTTAAAACCCTAGAGTCTACTAAAAAAAGAGAGTTTTATAGATCTCTAAGAGATCAGTCCAAAAAAAGAGCAAGGCTCTGCTGATGGATTTAAAATCCAAGACGAGAACAAAAAGGGTTTCCTAAGAAATGAATTCCATTCATAATCCTTACCAAGAAGAGTTTTTGCAAAGTTTAACTCTGAAGTTCTATGGGCAGAGAACTAATCTCTGAAAGGAGAATTAAATTCTCAAGAAAAAAGTTAAGGAAGAAGATGAAGAAACAATGGTCATCTCAAGGGCCAAAGGCCCCATTTATAAGACGTGATGGGAAGTGGTTCAGCTTCGCATTCCCCTTGGTAATCCAATGGTAATAAAGATAGACAGCATTGCACTCACATGCAAGCCACGTGAGAACAACGCTGGAGAGCATTTGTTCCCTCATAATAAAGAAAAAGGGGAGAAAATTCCCCACAAATCAAACCTCACGTGTTAAACACCTGAGCGCCTATATGCAGAGCATATAGGCACTGCAATCAAACAACTAATAGGCTAAATAAACCTCACGTGTTAAACACATGAGCTCCTATATGTAAAGCATGTAGGCGCTGCAATCAAACAACTATTAGGTTCAATAAGTCTCACGTGTTAAACACGTGAGCGCCTATATATAGGCGCTGCAATCAAACAACTAATATGATAAACAAGTCTATGCAAAGCATATATGCACTGCAGTCAAACACCTAATAGGCTAAATAAGCCACACGTGTTAAATACGTGAGTGCCTATATACAAAGTATATAGGCACTGCAGTCAAACAACTATATGCCAAATTGGCCTCACGTGTTAAACACGTGAGCGCCCATATGCAGGGCATATGGATGCCAAATTAGAGAAGCTAAATAAGTCTCACGTGTTAAACACGTGAGGGCACCTCCTAACGTAAAATTAAATTCTACTCAAACAAGAAACCGTTGGATCAAAAATCCAACGGTGATTAAGTATAGAATTAAATTCTATTGGAAAGCATATTTTCTGTTAAACAGAAATTTGGTGGATCAAAGATCCAAGGAGATGGAAGATATTTCCCATATCTTTATGAACAAAAAAAAGATTGTGCTCTATTAAACCGAGCACTCTTAGATTAAAAATCCAATGGTGATAAAAATATCACCGTTCAATAGAATTTTATTCTATATATGGGAGAATATTCCCTCGATCTTGTTAAAACAAGAAAACGTATTCTGTAAGACAGAAACACTTGGATTAAAGATCCAACGGTGGGTAAAATTTCCTAAATAAATTTTGAGTCCAATTAAATCAATTGGAATCTCTCAATGAGAGATTTTCTCAAAATTAATTAACAAACTTACATCTACTATATAAAGGACCTGAGACTTCAAGTCTCAAATATAAAAAAAACCCTATAAGCTCCTGCCAAAATATAGTGAGCTCTTGAGAGAACAGAGAATTTAATTCTCAAAGAAAGAAGACCTTCCTTCTTCAAAACACTCTAGGAAATAAAAAAGGAGAGATTAAAAGTATCCCTCTTACCTAGTATAATGGATATAAGGGTTTTAACCCTTCATACAAGAACTTAGTTCTTCATCTGGTTTGAGATTTGCAAAAGAAAATCTCCCCATAAGTTGAGAATTTAATTCTTATCGGGCAGATTCTGTTCTTCAGACTCAAAACTTAGGGAAAAGAACTAGGTTAAAAAGAAAAAGAAAGAAAAAGAAAAAGAACATATATTCTGGGAATTTAATTCCCCCGAAATTAGGGTTTAAACCTACATAAAGAACTTAGTTCTTATAAAAATAAAAGAGAACTTAGTTCTCCATAAAAACAATGATGATGATTCAAGATCTTAAAAACAGAATTCATGATGACATCAATGACTAAAATGTCATTAAGAGAGATTAATATCTCTAAAACCAATAAGAACTCGGTGTCTCACGTGAAACACACGTGAGTAAACTTAGTGCTTAACACTATTATATTGCCTCAAGTGTTTCCCACATGAGTTCTCAAGAAAAACAAAAGAAAAACTAAAACGCCTCATGTGCTTCCCAAATGAGCGTCCAAAGAGTAAAGAAAAACTCTTTTGTGTTGATTAGGCAGCCACCAAATAAAGCAGCCCAACACCCCAAAATAAAGCAATCACGTCAAAAACACGTGAAACACTCTTGAAAACCAAAAATTTGGCATCTCATGTGCTTCACACGTGAGCTCCAGCTAAGTGCTTAGTACTTAATGTCAAAAAAGGGGGTGAGTAAATAAAACCTGAAATTAACGCTCAGCACTCACGTGCTTCCTACGTGAGTGCCATGCAAAGTACTAAGCACTCTATGTTCTGTCAAAATGACTAAATGCTTAGCACTGGTTGGGCAGCGCCCATATCTGAGTACCTCATATGTTTCACACGTAAGCGCCAGAGAAAATTAGTGCTTAGCACTATAGTAGCGCCTCACATGTTTCACACGTGAGCGCCAGAGAAGATTAGTGCTCAGCACTACTCTAGCGCCCCATGTGAAATACACGTGAGTGTTCCCACTAAAATTTTGGCTCAAAACTTGCTCCTTTATAAAAATAATAACAATAAAATAAAAATAAAGTGAAAGCTCCACATGCAAAGCATTTAGGTACCGTCTCGGATAGAATTAAATCCTATGATGGCGCCTTACGTGCTCCTCACTTGGGCGCCAATGTGCAAAGCACAAAAAACAATCTATTAAATAAGAGTTGAACTCTTAGGAGGTGCCGCACGTGCTCCTCACGCGGGCGCCAATGTGAAAAGCACAAAAGAATCTATTAAATAAGAGTTAGATGGCACCGCACGTGCTCCTCACGCGGGCGCTAATGTGCAAAGCATATAAATACCCATTATAAGAATTAAAACCTTAAGTAGCGTGTCACGTGCAAAACACGTGAGCGCCGGCGCCCGGGTAGTACTAAAATTTTGCAATACTCCATGTTAAACAAAGCGGTTGGATTAAAAATCCAATCATAGAATAAAATTCTATTCACTCAATCTTTTTAAATAAGAAAGATGCTCTGTAAAACAAAGAATACTGGGATTAAACATCCAATGGTGATTAAAAATCACCACTTGACAGAATAAAATTCCATAAGAAAATATCTTCCTAATCTTGATAAAATAAAATTCTATGTTAGGAAAATATCTTCATGATCGTGTTAAACTAACAAGATATTCATAAAATTCTTTCTTAGAAAAATATTCCTAATCTTGTTAAACTAAAAAGATATGATAGAATAAAATTTTAATCTGGTTAAACTAACAAAATATTCATATGATAGGAAAATATTTCCTAATCTTGTTAAACAAACAAGAAAAATTCTCTGTTAAACAGAGAGCCTTTGGATTAAAAATCCAACGGTGAATAAAATCCACCAATTGATCTAAAAGATCATTGAATCAATCATGATCTCTCAATGAGAGATTTTCTCAAAAAATTAATTTTTTCTCTTCTCCAATAAATAGGAGCAAGGAGGTTAAATCTAAAGAGGAGGAGACCACCCCATAAGCTTCTAAAAAAATATACAAAAGCCTCACAAAAGCTCCCAAAAAACAAAAGAGAATTTAATTCTCAAAATCCCAGCGTTTAACCCTTCTCAAAGAACTTAGTTCTTTCCATAGATCTGAGACCCGCAAGACAAATCTCCCACAAGTTGAGAATTTAATTCTCATCGGGAAGATCTTGTTCTTGAGAATCAAAGATTTATGGAAGGACGAATTTGAAAAGAAAGAAGATGGAGTTAAAATCAAGAACGTGGTTTCTTCAATCCAAGAACTTAGTTCTTTAAAGAACCCGATTCAAGATTCTCAAAATAATGATCTTGGTGATCGTTAATAGTCAAAACACCATTAACAGAGATTTAAGCTCTCGGATGAGATGGAGTTCAAATCAAGAACTTAGTTTTTTAAAGAACCCGATTCAAGATCCTTAAAATAATGATCTTGGTGATCGTTAATGGTCAAAACACCGTTAACATAGATTTAAGCTCTCGGAAAAAATGGAGTTCAAATCAAGAACGTAGTTTCTTCAAACCTAGAACTTAGTTCTTTAAAGAACCCAATTCAAGATCCTCAAAATAATATTCTTGGTGATCGTTAATGGTCAAAACACCATTAACAGAGATTTAAGCTTTCGGAGAAGATGGAGTTCAAATCAAGAACTTAGTTTCTTCAAACCAAGAACTTAGTTGTAACATTTTGAAAATCGTTTAGGTGAAATTTCCGATAATCGGTAAAATAACGGGTATTTTCCGTAAAAACCAAGATATAATTATTTTCCAACATAGAATTAATTATACATATTCTAGCTATGTAATTACTAGTATTTGGTATTTAATTGGTCACTTGCAAATTTCTAGTTTTCTTAAATATTTTTTGTAATTAATTATTTTAAATATTATTTTAAGCGTTCACTAATACATTTAATTAGTGATAATTACAAATTGGAATGGGTTAATACAAATTCTATGAACCATGACAACATAGAATCTAGTTTGTAACATATTCATTCTTCAAAAAAAATTCTCATTGTTCTAAATGTTTTTAGAATGCTAGATTAAATAAAATTAAAATAGAAATTGATGTTAGGTGTTTTAATGAGGCTTGTGGGGTTTTAATTTGACTTGGAAACTTCTTCACATATACACACACACCTCTATTTTCAATTTGGCCGAGCCTTCTGGCTGCCCTCCCTACAATTTGGCCACTTGAAAAGTTTTAAAAAAAAGAAAAGAAAGAAAAGAAAGCATGGGGTTTTAATATTGAGGTATGGGTATTTATTGACTTGTGTTTTTGTTCCAACACAACACTATCACACTCTCTCTCCCCCCTCACCAAAATTGGCTGAGCCCCCTTTCTCCATTCCAGCAGCAGCCCCTCCCAAGTTTTCATCTCTTTCCATGTCAAAATCCTTGCAAAATGCATCAAAAATCCATCAAAAATCCCACAAACTCCAAATCCAATCCTTACCCATTATTCCTTGGCCATTCAAGCTTGGATCTTGGAGCATATAAGCATGTTTGGGAGGCTAGATTTCATGTTCGATCTCTTGATTTTGTGAGGTATAAATCTTTACCCAATACTTAATTTGTTAGTTATTTTCTTAAAGCTAATTTAGTTAAGTGTTAATTAGATTTTAGTTGCATGTTTGGAATTTCAAGAATTGGGTATGGATCAAGTTAGGATTTTATATCATTTGAACATGGTTTAAGTATGTAATTTAACATATAAAGGCATGTAAAATCTAACATAGTAGCTAGTTTGCAAATTGTTATTTTAAAATTTTACTAATTAAGCTAAATTGCAAACTAGAATTTTGGGTGAATGAAAATAAGTGAGATTAAAAATTTAATTATGGTTTGTGTGACTAAATTAAGATATTTAGTGAGCGTTGTGGCCACTAAAATTGTTAAAACAATTAGATTTGTGCTAAAACGGGAATTAGTGGCTTACTAGGTTTATGAAGGTAAAACGATTTGATTTATTTTGAGCTTTTAGTGATTTACAATCTTTTCCATCTAATTTTTAAAGTATTGTGAATGTGAAATTGGTACGAGTGGGTACTGGAATTAGTGATTTTCACGTATTGCGACCCTAGTGGTGAATTGTGACGTTGTCGCGCCGCATTTCGTGCACCAAGTGTATGCGCGTTTAGTTAGTGTGCGTGGTGGACTTGTATTTGTTTGTGTCCGTGAATATATATATTTACACCCTTATTTCCTTGTGTACATTTCTAGGATTGGGTGCAGAGAGGTCGGCTATGGCGCGGGAAGGACAGAGCTAAATCAGAGCAGTTTAGCCCTGCATATTCATAGCATTTAGTGCATACATATCTATGGGGGAAGTCGGGTGGATGGTGTATAGCACCCCCGCATATTCGTAGCATTTGATGTGTTATATATATATATATATTATATTATGAGATGTGTATTCTTAGCATGAAATACTTAGGTGACTATGGGTTAAATTTAGTGTATTTGGATGATAGTGTCGTTAGTTATTTTCTTAGTCGCGAACCCTAGAATAAGATTTACATACACGCACACGCATACCTTTTATTTTCTTGTGCGTATACACACACACACACATACATGTATATGAGTGTGTGTGTGTGTGTGTATACACACATACACACACACACGGATGATGAGGATGGTATATGATATTTGAAGATGAGTCAATATGTTTGGGCTGGATGCCATGAGATTGGTGATGCGATTTGGGTCGTGTTATGAGATACGACATATTATATTAGCGGATTTGTGGGCGATGTGTTTTCATACACACGCGGATATATGTTAGATGGTATCGGTATGTACTAGACTTAGATCAGTACTCTGTTCATGATATATTGATTATGATACCATATAGATATTGAGATATATGTGATTGGCGACCCGTACCCCGATTTTGGGATACCGTACGATGGATTTACCGTACAAGATATAAATATGATGATTGATCCGCACTCATAATTGAGGATGTCGTATTATATTTGATCGTATGTGACGCTATTGAGGTGGGATCACCGACTTATATATATATCGACTCAGACTTAGGTGGTTTTCCAAACCCTTTTAATTAGTCTCTTAGCTTGTCCTGTAGTTACTTAGTAGATGATAGACTGGGCTCGAGTCATACTTATTTCCGAAACCAACGAATCGTGAATATTTTAAAGACAGACCAAGGGGTACTACGGATATTTCAAAGGACGTATCTTTCTTAAAAACACCGTAGCCCTATTTTCTAAACACCACGATTCGTGTTATTTCAAATGAAAACTGTATGACTCGTATATAGGAGCGTATATTTCCTTATTGTTGCGTTATTGCTCATTTTCCATATATTCATGTTGTTATCATTGCATTGCATGCTTAATGTGTACTTTAGTGATTATGATACCATGCTGTCAGGACACCAGCACCATTACCGATGATGCGTATGCTCCACGTACACTTGCTTGTCGGCTCACACACATCATCATCGGTAATTGCTATGACACGAACACTTTAGAAATATTACTTCATTGATATCGCTTGTTAGCTGATAGTTCTGATATATCATTACTGTGCTAGTTTAGATATTGCATTCTTTATTAGATACCCATGCATGTTTATATATTCATTTGTCATGCAATATTATTAGGGCCAATCCGGATTGCCGGAGCCTGGTATTTACTATTATTGACTCTTCATTTTGAGATTTCGTATTTTCCATGAGATTTCTGGATTTGGAGAAACCACAACATTTTATAAACTCGTTTTCATTTCAAAAGGTAAAAAGTGCGGTTTTCTCGTGTTATGATGTGAGATACGTCCAACATGAGTTTTCTCGGCTCTTAAGCGATATGATATACCCGATTCGAGGAGGAGGAGGAACCGTCTGCGAGTGCATGGTGGACCCGGTAAGGTACCCCGGGGCGAGAAGGTCGCAGATGATGGCGTTAAGCCTGGCAGGGGAGCACTACCGACCGGTTATTTATGATGCGGCGGATATCCGGAGGATACCGACGTAGTCGTGAGATTGATGAGGGGCCAGTCTGGATAGCCGGAGCCCAGAGGCCAGTCTGGATAGCCGGAGCCCGAGATATTGAGACTTTGAGGTATTGAGATTATATGATATAGGCCAGTCCGGATAGCTGGAGCCCGTGATATTGGATATTTGGATTTATGTTTTGTGTCGATGCTTGACACGGATTTTATGTTGATTTCATTGGTGCTACCTAGATTTTATATATACGGAAATCTCACTATTTTAAGAAAACAATTTTCTCATTCATGATGTATTCTGTTTTCTTTTCGATGCATTCATACATCATATATATGTTGTGTTGCTATCTGAGTCACAGACACGAGCACATGGTATTACACTTATGTGTAGATGGTTCAGGAAATTATATTGATGATATATTATCGTATGACCTAGGATTGAGTCATACATGTAATTTCTGCTCGGTGATGTTTTCTACTCACGAGTTGGCAACTCACCCCCGTTGTGCCACAGTTTCTTGCAGGTTTTGCCGTACAGGTTTTCTTGACGGCTTTGCTGGCACACTGCTTCTTTCCGGGTGATTGCTTTGGTAGGTGGGTTCACTTGCATCGTGACCACCATTATACCTTTTATTATATTTCAGTTGTATCTAGTAAACTCCAACAACCACCTTGTATATTTTTAGATTTAGAAGACCAGTTGCATATTCTTTTGATCTTAGAGTCGCGCTTGTATTATTATGGTTTTCTTGATGATATTGGTTTTTTTTTAGTTTTGATCCTCGCCCTTCGGCGTTGTATATTATATTGCTTGCGTGGTTGTGACCGCCAGTTGGCGAAGAGCTAGCTCCCGCTTGGGGATGCCTTTATATATATTTCATGTGTTATACCCTTTTGGGTCCAGTATTTACAAAGGAAATTCTGCCGAAATTTTCAGAAAAGACTTGAGATTTTAAAAATGCATATTTAGGCTTATGTTATTAAAATCACTTGCTTTAAAATAAGTTTTCTTCAATTCTTCTTTAAAATGGTTTAGATTTCTAGGATTTTTTTAGCTTACTTGAATTAGATGGGGTCCTATAGACTTCATATGATTCAAGTGCCAGTCACGTGCCATTTCGAGTCGTGATAAAGTTGGTATCAGAGCGCTAGGTTTAACCTTGGTTTGAGTCTATGTTTGACTATGCGGAGTCTAGGGCGTATATATATATATATTCGGAACCTAGGCTTGACCTTACGGAACTTAGACTTGGTCGAGGGGGTATTAGACCTGAACTTTCGTCGCATAGATTGACCTTGGTTGATGGAGTAGGTGACATAAGTAGAGTGACGTACCGTGTGTATGTTCCACGGCATACTTACGATACGCTACTCTGCTTAAGAATCCTTAGAATGTACATTACCTTGCACAGTATTATATTCATTCCTATGATCTATCCTCATCAATATCGGTTGGTGGATTGTTTTTACAGGTTTCTCGGATGTGCAAATCAGCACTAGAGGATTGGGCCACTGATAGAGGCCGGCTAGAATGTGATGTTCGTCAATGCACCGTTATTTTGATGATTGAGGCATTGTTTAGCGTGCGGACGAATGAGCCATTTGTTGCTGCGAATGACGAGATATCGCCCTAGATGTTGAAGCTAATGCAACACGAGTTGTACTTAGAGATATGATAGAAGATCGCTATTCACCCATCGCTGAATGACTAGGACATGTGGTTCGTTCGCTTACCCCGATACGAGGTCATCAGATTGATAGATTCCAGCTTGAGAAGACTTCACGCAGGTACGTTGAGACTCGATGGAAACGACCTAATGTCAGAAACCCATTTTTCCAAGTTTAAGATATTCGGAAAAACATGCAAGTAATTCCGTGGATCTAGAAGAATGAAACCCTAACTCGATATAATGACCATGGGAACGCTTTTGAATCTTAGGGTTTGCAGCAGTTCCGTGGTGCCATTGATGAGGCTTGGGTTTGCCCTTCTACGGCTGGTCCATAGGTACTATAGCATGTACTGAATATTATTAAACTGTACTCAAGAGTTGAGCTCTTGGGGGATTATGAGACTTTGATGAATCGATTGAAACGTTCGACGTCGTTCGGATATCATGTGATGGGATACATTACTTGGGAGACTCCAGATACGAGTATAGCCGTTGTAGTGCAGTCCATACAGCTACGAATAGACGAGTCCGAATCAGTCGACGTTATAGAAAAGTAAAGTAAGAGGTTCGTACGAGATTTTGATGAGATAACATTCCACTCCGCTGACATCAGAGATGTGATACGCATATAGAGGCGTTAAAAATGGATATATCTTCCAGAAGGAGTCGTGATGAGTATGCAGCCGTTCCGGAAACAAGAAATAGATTTAGTAAAGGGTGATAAATTCCGGGCAGTTCGGCAGAAACTAGATTTGGGAGAGACCCCGACATAATCTTTCTGGAGATGCTAAACGAGAAGACTTGGACCCAGGATCAGTCGTATTATGCACACTCAGTAGGCCAGAGTTCGACATCGTCGATGAGACATGTTACGCCTGACCATGATAGCTGTCCAGATATCCTTAGAGGATGTGCCAGAGCAGGACTGTTTCCGTCATCATTCCATATTGGGCCGTTGAGCCGAGGAGCTATGTAACTAGCAATTCGCAGTGAGAGACGAGAGCCTAAGGGCACAAGGCGCCAGATCATGAACATAAGGCAAGTAGATATCTTACTCTGCTAGCTTTGGATGCACCGACACCTTCTCGACTTTGAAGGAAGGATATATCGACGATAGTGTTTACGATTTGGGACTTGGTGATTCGGATATCACGTGTCCATTATTTTGGATTTCGGTATTTTTGTACGATTTATTAGCATGATTGAGTTTTCGTGCACTACAGTTGCACTCGATTCGATTTGATGTCATTCGAGATGGTTGGTTTTGATTCATGCCTATGGCATGTATGTGATTTGACTTGCGCCATCGATATAGTTTTCATGCACTTCAGTATTTTGATTCGATTTTGTGCACGCTGATGCACGTGGTTGTGAGATTATATACCACGGTATACCTGATTTGCATTGAGGTTTGTTGTATACCATCGATTTTGATTGTGATGTTCGATATTTGTTTTCGTGCACCTCGTGCACTTGAGATGGATTTTTGCGCATACTTGGCGCGTTTGATGTGATTTTGGTGCACACTAGATGCACTAAATCGGGATTCTTCATGCATATCAGATGCACCTGATATTGTTGTCAGGCACACTCGTTGTCCTTGACAGGTGTTTTCGTGCACACCCGTTGCACTTAGATTTGTTTTGTGCATATGCATAGCACATTCAGTGATTTAGATTTCTGTGCGTACAAGACGCACGTGGCATTGTTACATGTACTATTGAGTACGATTTCTTTTGAGCAGTACATCTTATGATATTTACTAATTGGTCTAGTGGCTGAGCAGGACTAGTCCGAGGACAGTACCTGAATATGTGTTTGTGTGCATCGATAGTTACCAAAGAGATTTCCAAAAAGGAGCTATAGTCTCGGTATTTAGCTACGTGTCCGAGATGACACGAAACTTTTTACAAAGGGAACCCTTCTAAATTATTTACCAAAAAGGCAGGATGTGTAAGTTAAACAAAGGATGTATATCTATATATAGTTATTTTTTTACAATAAACGTCCGCTACTTGTGCTTTGATATGCGCATCGCACAGCGATTTGAAAAAAAAAGGGTTTGGCATGCATTTCCTTCAGATGTTTTGACAAGTTTACAACGATGCGTACTATGTTCATATTAAGGTTTTGATGTATAACATATTGGTTTTCGTATTGGACTTTGACATTGGTATCTTCGCCATGACTCCGATGATTGCGTGATACTTGATGGAGTTTTGATTTTGAGCTATATGCTCGTTTTCATGCGCGTGCATTGCGCTAAAATGTGTTTTAAGTATTGATGATTTCGGAATCCCGATGACTTGAGTGTTTTGTTGAAATATTTTAGTATTTGGGGGAGTTTTAATTTAAATTCGGGGACCAAATTTCTTTAAGGGGGAAGATTGTAACTTTTTGAAAATCGTTTAGGTAAAATTTCCGATAATCGGTAAAATAACGGGTGTTTTCCGTAAAAACCAAGATAAAATTATTTTCCAGCATAGAATTAGTTATACCTATTCTTGCTATATAATTGCTAGTATTTGGTATTTAATTGGTCACTTGCAAATTTCTAGTTTTCTGAAATATTTTCTGTAATTAATTATTTTTAATATTATTTTAAGTTTTCACTAATACATTTAATTAGTGATAATTACAAATTGGAATGGGTTAATACAAATTTTATGAAGCAAGACAACCTAGAGTGTAGTTTGTAACATATTCATTCTTCAAAAAATTTCCTCATGGTTCTAGATGTTTTTAGAATGCTAGATTAAATAAAATTAAAATAGAAATTGATGTGAGGTATTTTAATGAAGCTTGTGGGGTTTTAATTTGACTTGGAAACTTCTTCACATACACACACACACACACCCATTTTCAATTTGGCCGAGCCTTCTTGCTGCCCTTCCCCACAATTTGTCCACATGAAAAGTTTTAAAAAAAAAGAAATGAAAGAAAAGAAAGCATGGGGTTTTAATATTGAGGTATAGGTATTTTTTTACTTGTGTTTTTGTTCCAACACGACACTATCACTCTCTCTCTCTCTCTCCCCTTCACCAAAATTGGCCGAGCCCCTTTCCCCATTCCAGCAGCACCCCCTCCCAAGTTTTCATCTCTTCCCATGTCAAAATGCATAAAAAATCCCACAAACTCCAAATCCAATCCTTACCCATTATTCCTTGGCTATTCAAGCTTGGATCTTGGAGCATAGAAGCAAGTTTGGGAGGCTAGATTTCATGTTTGATCTCTTGATTTTGTGAGGTATAAATCTTTACCCAATACTTAATTTGTTAGTTAATTTCTTAAAGCTAATTTAGTTAAGTGTTAATTAGGTTTTAGTTGCAAGTTTGGAATTTCAAGAATTGGGTATGGATCAAGCTAAGGTTTTATATCATTTGAACATGGTTTAAGTATGTAATTTAACATATTAAGGCATGTAAAATCTAACCTAGTAGCTAGTTTGTAAATTGTTATTTTAAAATTTTACTAATTAAGCTAAATTGCAAACTAGAATTTTGGGTGAATGAAAATAAGTGAGATCAAAAATTTAATTATAGTTTGTGTGAATAAATTAAGATATTTAGTGAGCGTTGTGGCCACTAAAATTGTTAAAACATTTAGATTTGTGCTAAAACGGGAATTAGTGGCTTACTAGGTTTTTGGAGGTAAAACGATTTGATTTATTTAGAGCTTTTGGTGATTTACAACCTTTTCCATATAATTTTTAGAGTATTGTAAATGTGCAATTGGTACGAGTGGGTACTGGAATTAGTGATTTTCACGTATTGCGATCCTAGCGGTGAATTGTGACGTTGTCGCGACGTGTTTCGTGCACCAAGTGCGCGCGCGTTTAGTTAGTGCGCGTGGTGGACTTGTATTTGTTTGTGTCCGCAAATATATATATTTACACACTTATTTCCTTGTGTACGTTTCTAGGATCGGGTGCAGAGGCGTCGGCTGTGGCGCGGAAAGGACAGAGCTGAAATCGGAGCATCTTAGCCGAGTCGTCCAGGTGAGTAGATATATCTACGGGGGAAGTCAGGTGGATGGCGTATAGTATCCTCGCATATTCGTAGCATTTGATACGTTATATATATATATATATATATATATATATATATATATATATATATATATATATATATATAGAGAGAGAGAGAGAGAGAGAGAGAGAGAGAGAGAGGTTATATTATGAGATGTGTATTCTTAGAATGAAATTCTTAGGTGACTATGGGTTAAATTTAGTGTATTTGGATGATAGTGTCGTTAGTTATTTTCTTAGTCGCGAACCCTACAATAAGGTTTACATACATGCACACACACACGCATACCTTTTATTTTCTTGTGCGTATATAGGGATACACACACACACACATACACACACACACACACACACACACACACACACATATATATGTTACACGGATGATGAGGATAGTATATGATATTTGGAGATGAGTCGATGCGTTTAGGTTGGATGCCGTGAAATCGGGGATGCGATTTGGACCGTGTTATGAGATACGACATATTATATTAGCGGATTGGTGGGCGATGTATTTTCATACACACGCGGATATATGTTAGATGGTATCGGTATGTACTAGACTTAGATCGGTACTCTGTTCATGATATATTGATTATGATACCATATGGATATTGAGATATATGTGATAGGCGACCCGTACTCTGATTTTGGGATTCCGTACGATGGATTTACCGTACGAAATATAAATATGATGATTGATCCGTACTCATGATTGAGGATGCCGTATTATATTTGATCGTATATGACGCTATTGACGTCATTTTCCTAACCCTTTTGATTAGTCTCTTAGCTTGTCCTGTAGTTAATTGGTAGATGATAGACTGGGCTCGAGTCATACTTATTTTCAAAACCAACGAATCGTGAATATTTTAAAGACAGGCCAAGGGGTACTACGGATATTTCAAAGGATGTATCTTTCTTAAAAACACCGTAGCCCTATTTTCAAAACACCACGATTCGTGTTATTTCAAATGACAACTGTATGACTCGTATATAGGAGCGTATATTTCCTTATTGTTGCGTTATTGCTCATTTTCTATATATTCATGTTGTTATCATTGCATTGCATGCTTAATGTGTACTTTGGTGATTATGATACCATGGTGTCAGGACACCAGCACCATTACCGATGATGTGTATGCTCCACGTACACTTGCTTGCCGGATCACACACATCATCATCGGTAATTGCCATGACATGACCACTTTAGAAATATTACTTCATTGATATCGCTTGTTAGCTGATAGTTCTGATATATCATTACTGTGCTAGTTTAGATATTGCATTCTTTATTAGATACCCATGCATGTTTATATATTCATTTGTTATGCAATATTATTAGGGCCAATCCGGATTGCCGGAGCCCGGTATTTACTATTATTGACTCTTCATTTTGAGATTTCGGATTCTCCATGAGATTTTTGGATTTGGAGAAACCGCAACATTTTATAAACTCATTTTCATTTCTAAAGGTAAAAAGTGTGGTTTTCTCGTGTTATGATGTGAGATACGTCCACCATGAGTTTTCTCGGCTCTTGAGCGATATCATACACCCGATTCGAGGAGGAGAAGGAACCGTCTATGGGTGCATGGTGGACCAGGTGTGGTACCCCGGGGCGAGAAGGTCGCAGATGATGGCATTGAGCCTGGCAGGGGAGCACTACCGACCGGTAATTTGTGACGCGGCAGATATTCGGAGGATACCGACATAGTCATGAGATTGATGAGGGGCCAGTCCGGATAGCCGGAGCCCGAGATATTGAGACTTTGAGGTATTGAGATTATATGATATGGGCCAGTCCGGATAGCCGGAGCCTGAGATATTGGATATTTGGATTTATGTTTTGTGTCGTTGCTTGACACAGATTTTATGTTGATTTCATTGGTGATACCTCGATTTATATATACGGAAATCTCACTATTTTAAGAAAATAGTTTTCTCATTCGTGATGTATTCTGTTTTCTTTTCGATGCATTCATACATCATATATATATTATGTTGCTATCTGAGGCACAGACACGAGCACCTGGTATTACACTTATGTGTAGATGGTTCAGGATATTATATTGAGGATATATTATCGTATGACCTAGGATTGAGTCATACATGTGATTCCGCTCGGTGATGTTTTCTACTCACGAGTTGGCAACTCACCCCCGTTGTGCCATAAATTCTTGCAGGTTTTTCCGTACAGGTTTTCTTGGCGGTTTTGCTGGCATACTGCTTTCTTCCGGGTGATTGCTTTGGTAGGTTGGTTCACTTGCATCGTGACCACCATTGTACCTTTTATTATATTTCAGGTGTATCTAGTAAACTCCATCAACCAGACTTGTATATTTTTAGACTTAGAAGACCAGTTGTATATTCTTTCGACCTTAGAGCCGCGCTTGTATTATTATGGTTTTCTTAATGATATTGGTTTTCTTTTGAGTTTTGATCCTCGCCGTTCGGAGTTGTATTTTATATTGCTTGCGTGGTTGTGACCGTCAGTTGGCGAAGAGCTAGCTCCCGCTTGGGGATGCCTTTATATATATTTCATGTGTTGTACCCTTTTGGGGCAAGTACTTACAAAGGAAACTCTGCCGAAATTTTCAGAAAAGACATGAGATTTTAAAAATGCATACTTCGGCTTATGTTATTAAAACCACTTGCTTTAAAATAAGTTTTCTTCACTTCTTCCTTAAAATGGTTTAGATTTCTGGGATTTTTTTGGCTTACTTGAATTAGATGGGGTCCTATAGGCTTCATATGATTCAAGTACCAGTCACGTACCATTTCGGGGCGTGACATTAGTTCTTTAAAAACCCGATTCAAGATTCTCAAAATAATGATCTTGGTGATCGTTAATGGTCAAAACACCATTAACGGAGATTTAAGCTCTCGGAGAAGATGGGAGTTCAAATCAAGAACGTAGTTTTTTCAAACCAAGAACTTAGTTCTTTAAGGAACCCGATTCAAGATCCTCAAAATAATGATCTTGGTGATCGTTAATGGTCAAAACACCATTAACTGGGATTTAAGCTTTCAGAGAAGATGAAGTTCAAATCAAGAACGTAGTTTCTTCAAATCAAGAACTTAGTTCTTTAAAGAACCCGATTCAACGTCCTAAAAATAATGATCTTGGCGATTCTTAATAGTCAAAATATCATTAAAAGAAATTTAACCTCTCGGAGAAGATGGGGTTCAAATCAAGAACGCAGTTTCTTCAAATCAAGAACTTAGTTCTTTAAAGAACCCGATTCAAGATCCTCAAAATAATGATCTTGGTGATCGTTAATGGTCAAAATACCATTAACAGAGATTTAAGTTCTCTAAAAATATCAACAGAGATTAAATATCTAAAAAAAACTCGGTGCTTCACGTGAAAAGCACGTGAGCGCTCAAAGGCCAACTTATATAGCGCCTCACGTGAAACACATGTGAGCGCCGGGAAAAGCTAGTGCTTAGCATTTTTGCAATGCCTCATGTGATATACACGTGAGCGCTATATACAGCCAAGTGCTTAGCACTCCTGAGTATCACAAAAATCCAATCTTAGCCCAAATCGGTAAGTTTATTACTGATGATCTCTCATAGATGATATCCAAAACAATATTCATTCTATATCTCCTAAGATAATATTAGTCTCAAAAATGACTAATGATTCTTAGGTCTACAGCAACACCACTTTCTTTTAAATATGGGAATTGGTTCAAGGGTATATCTCTCCACACTTTTGATACATGTCGTTGTAATTCCTCAACTTTTTCAGACAGGTGGCAGGTCCCGACGACCAAAAAACTCTTTGGTGCACTTCCAAACTGACGTGCACACCTCAAATCAGACCGCACCCCAAACTGGATGCATTCTATATCAACACCGTTCATCCCGTCACGTAACAAATACACGTGCACGCAAGATGGACAATAGACCGAAACATCCTTAAACTAACAACAGACCGCAATGCTCTTAAACTAAAATCTCACCTAAAAATGGTGATATATGGGCCGAGATGTCCCTAAACTAGCATGTCGCCCTAAACACGGTGATGTTGGACCATGATGTCCTTAAACTTAAATAATTAAGCTCATATGCTCATTTGTTTCTAAGTTAATCTTAGTCTGAAATATGACCAACGATTCTTAGAAAACCCAAATATCCTATTAACCGATGGACCTCATTTATATGAGATCTGCGTCCTAAGTTCATTCCCGTTGGAAAAACAAGCTACTTGCTTGGACCCCGTAAAGCAAATCCTTGACCCAAAACCTAAATCTCAAATATACGGATTTGGACTAAATCGCGTCCTACGGGTGATGGCATAAATTAGTCTCCGTATACAATCCACGGGCAACCAAAACAAACAAAAACATTCACGACGCGAAGTGAACTTCCAGAGCAGGAGAAAGTGATTATCGCGATGTGGTAACGTAATTAACTGTAGGGGCTTGCGCCTGCAGGGAAGAGCGTCCCCACAATCAAAACCCCCTCAGAAATGAGGGGAAATCTGACGAAATCTGCTACAACGGCCGCATCCGTCCAAACCTCCGATACACGGTGTCATAAATCAACTTGGCATTTTCGGAGAGGTGGACGGATAAATCCAAAGAGCATCTGCCCTTAAAATTCAGGCCAGACGTCACAACGTTCCGGTCGCATCTTTCGACGGTAAACAGATTCTTGCATGCCCAGTGGGACATTTTCCTTTTTCCACTCCATAATTCGTGTGTCGTGTTTTTCCGCGATCAAATAATCATGGTATATATGTTTGTGGTTGCCCTTGGGTGATGGGATACTGAAGCCGGTGTTTCGCCTCTATGAAGAATGTAATTTGCTTTTACCCTAGCAATTTAGGCTCTGTCATATCTGGTGGAGTCAAGTATGGGCCACTTGCAGCCTCAAATCTCTACAATCCGGCTCTTCAAGAAATCAACCGGCTTCTCTTTGGGTCGATAATCCCACCTCCCACCCTCGGTGCCTCAACATCGAAGGGGAAAGCAATCCCACCACCCACCCTCGGTGCCTCAACATCGAAGGGGAAAGCCCAGAAGAAGTCTGTCTTTCACAGGCTGTTTCCCCAAGCTGCTGCTTTGCCGACGGAATCAGTCCTCAAACAACTGGCACCTGCCAAGGACTAAGGTCGATGCAGGGGGCAGAATATTCAAGTTCTCAAAGGAAACAGGGGGCAGGCTCAGCAAAATCCTGAGGCTAATCAAATTCCAGCCGTAAGAAACGGTCGACGTCGATATCGGCATCATACAAAATGAGCTGAGGGCAGTTCTCAGTATGGTTCTGTTTCAACCCCAGTGGTGAATGTTGTTCCAACCGGAAACAGCTTCAAACTGTTGCGAAGGGTCAGACAAAAATTCTCCCACCGCAATATTGAAGAAATCTCCACAGTCCATGGAGATCCAAAGTGAGCAGAAAATTTTTCTCTCCTAAAAAGAACTTTCCTCATCTATATATAAGGTGTGGAAGCATATGAAGGACTCAGTAGTCATCTGCAGCTCTTCCCCTAAACGTCGGCCAAGTTCTGACAAACCCCTTTCAAATTTTAGGGGACTCATCCTAAGGCGGTTCCTGCTACAATGGTTCGTCCCAAACCCAAAGCGGCTTCTCACAAAAAAAGAGAGGCCTAATAAAGCCCAAGTGCCCGAGGAAAACTCCAAAAGGCCAAAACTCCAAACATTCTGAGCCTAGGGGCATGGCAGTTCATACAGTACACATGGTGAACTCCAAAGACAAAGTTCAAGCATCTAATAGCCATGGACCGCATACTCGGTCCCTGACAAAGGCTCAACTGCAACGTGAAAAGCTACAGGAGATGCTTGCTCAGGCGGCAGCACTCTCTAATCCATCTTCTAAAGAAAATCCCGAAGACTCACCTGGAGAAAGAACAGAGTAGGAGTCGGATATTGACTTCCTAAAGCGCGCTCTCAAAGAAAAAAGAGATGAAGAAGCGGCAGAAATGTCTGTTAAAATGAACCAGATGGCCTTTCTGATCCAGAATATGGATGGAATGATGGTTCAATCAGAACCACTAGAAGATGAACCACCGGTAGTCGCTCTTAAAGACAAGGGTGATATTTCAAATCCTCTGCAAGTCTCATCAACGGCCGAAAAGGAAATGATTCCAAAAACAAAGCTGGATGAATATATCGCTCAGCAAATTAAAGCTCACTATGTCAGCGAAGCTGCAACTAGGTCAATCAAGACTGGTCGACCATATCCGGCCGGTATGATCAAATACAGTACCCTCCAGAGTACACACTTCAAACGTTCCACGTGTACAAAGGAACTAGGAATTCTTGCCAGCACATTGCATGACTTAAATCCATATGCGGCAATACTGAAGGAAATGATATACTGCTCCTCCGGCAATTCGTCTGCAGTCTGGCGGGCATCGCCTTTGAATGGTATGCGGAACTCCCAAATGATTCTGTAAAGACCTTCGACGAGATGGATATGCTCTTCTATCAACGATTCGCTAGTGAGAATGAACACACTACCGTGGCGGCATTGGTCAACGAAAATGTTGGACTAAATGAAACCTGGGTTCAATATGTTACCCGATGGCGAAATCTCTGGTCAAAATGCGAGCAACGCATCGAAGATACTACAGCCGTAGGAATGTTCATAGCCACCCTTGACCAAAATTCAAATGTGTTCTCGTTTATGACCCTCTTCAAGCCGACAACCTTCCAAGAGCTCATGAATAAAATGACTCAATTGGATCAGATAGGTCAAGACCCTTCACCATCTGCTGAAGATGAATGAAAAGCGGATGCAAGGTGGCGTTTTTCGCCAACGCTCAACAAAAACTAGCACATCGCCCCCAAATACGGTGATTTGCTCCCTTGAGATCTATATTGCAATCGAAGTCCTAACGGTAATGGTTGCAGCTCAAGGTTCACTGGCTACATAGCTACTCCGGTGATGAAGTCATCCCCAAATCCTACCGGCAAACAGATGGGTCACCTGCGATGAAGCTACTTCCGAGAGTTTCGCCAAAAAAAAAAGGTATGTCCACAGGCAAATGGACATGGATGAAAACCTGAAAGGGTACTTGAGTAAACACAGCAGGACTACCGGCGAGCTTGTAAAAAACTGGAAGGGCGCAATCTCGCTAAAAAAAAGAAAGAAAAAAGCAGTGTGTCGACAAGCAAAATAGGCACGGATGAAAACCCGAAAGGGTGCCGTGAGTAAAAATAACGGCGAGTTTGTGAAAACACGAATAGGGCACAAACTCATAAAAAAAATTATGTGCACTTGCAAGGTCCTCTCGACCTTGTGAAGAGAAAATACCTTCGTGAGATCCTTACGACTCACAAAAGGAGCAACACACTTAGGAATCCTCATGATTTCTAAGAAGAAATTGCACTTTCGGGATCCTCACAACTTGTAAGGAGAATTCCCCTTATGAGACCCTCACGGCTCATAAGATTCAAAAGCCTTACGCTGCAGGGATCTAAGTATGTTCTTAATTCGTCATGTTCCCATAATATTGCCCTACAAGCTGTCTTATATTGAACCTTGTATAAAATCCACGGGCATAAATAAATATTCTCCCACCAAGTTATACCAATAACGAGAAATGTTCTCGTATGGTGAACGGTACTTGTAAGTCCTCTCGACTTATAAGGAGAATATACTCTTGTAAGATCCTTACGACTTATAAGAGAGAACGCACTTAGGAGTCCTCACGATTCTTACGGAGAAAATACACCTATGAGATTCTCACGACTCGTAGGGAGAAAAAACCTTTATGAGACCCTTACGGCTCATAAAGTTAAAAAGCATTAGTCGACAGGATCCCAACCCTGTTTGCTAAGACACCTTTGCTCAAATCGACAAGGGCAAATGATGATTTGCTCCTGCCAATATTCCAGTTACAGCGATGCTGATGCCAAGATTGGAATCAGATCTCAAGTCCCTGACTCGTAATAAAACTCAGCGAGTCAAAAAAATGAATATGAAAAAACCGAAATGATGGGGCAACTCGTAATAAAAATCAGCGAGCAAAAAAAATATGCATACGATATAGACGACATGATTGGGCACCGCGATAAATAGCCGAAATGATTGGGCAATCTCGACTTTCGCGACATAAAAACTGAAAAGATAGAGCATCACAGAAGAAATAAAAAAAGATTTTTTCCCTGCAGGTGAGACCATACCGACCCCTGTATACAATCCATGGGCACAAAAGAAAGAAAGGAAACCATATTTTCCTACCTGGCTCTGTCAGAAAGAGAGCCAGATCTCGACGGCAATATCTACAGCCTAAAGATCAACTCGGTGTTCCTTCTCATTCCAACAGAGTGCAGACGTGATGTCAACAAAGCTCCAAGGAGTGATGGCAAAACCCCCGCTCCAGCCCGGCGTTCCTTCTCCATCCAGCAGGATGCAGACACAACATCAACAAAAGACCCTAAGGTCAAAACAAAACGGAGCCATGGCAAAGTCCCTAGCTCCAAGTCTCGAAGGTTCACAAAAAACCTAGAGACCACCTCAACATTCGTCTTGTTACAGCAGACACATTGTCAACAACAACGTTCCTTCTCACTCCAGCTGGATGCAGACGCAACGTCAACAAAAGGCCCCAGGGTCAAAATAAAATGGAGCCATGGCAAAGTCCCTAGCTCCAAGTCTCGACGGTTCACAAACAATCTAGAGATCGCCTTGGCATTCTTCTCGTTACAGCAGACACAGTGTCAACAACGGCATTCCTTCTCACTCCAGCAGGATGCAGACGCAACGCCAACAAAAGGCCCCAGGGTCAAAACATAGTAGAGCCATGGCAAAGTCCCTAGTTAAAAGTCTCAACGCTTTAAAAACAAACTAGAGATCACCTCGACATTTGTCTCGTTATAGCAGACACGGTGTCAATAACAACGTTTCTTCTCACTCCAGCAAGACGCAGACGCAACGTCAATAAATGACCCTAGGGTCAAAACAAAATGGACCCATAGCAAAGTCCCTAGTTCCAAGTCTCGACGGTTCACAAACAACCTAGAGACCATCTCGACACTCGTCTCGTTACAGCAGACGCAGTGTCAACAACGGCGTTTCTTGTCATTCCAAAAGGATGCAAACGCAACGTCAACAAACGAACCCATGTTCAAAAAAAACGGAGCTATGACAAAGTCTCCAAGTCTTGACGGTTCAAAAATAACCTAGAGACCACCTCGACACTAGTCTCGTTACAGCAGACATAGTGTCAACAACGGCGTTTCTTCTCACTCCAGCAGGATGCAGACGCAACGTCAACAAATGACCCCAGGGTCAAAACATAACGGAGCCATGTCAAAGTCCCTAGTTCCAAGTCTCGATGGTTCACAAAACAACCTAGAGATCACCTCGACATTCGTCTCATTACAGCAGACATAGTGTCGACAAAGGAAGCGAAGGCCAAATTCCTACCTTCAAGGTCTTGACAACAACTCAAATAAAACCCGAAAGACTATCGGAGATCATCCCACACTGGTACGGAGTGGTTATGAATCATCGGGGCTCTGAAACCGAGCCTAACCTCAAGTAAAAAGCGACATGGAAAAATTCCTAACGCTTGCTCTTCCGACGGACAAACCGCCTAAGAATATTACTTGAAGACATCTTGTCCAGCCCCCGAAGAGATCAGAGACACGACAGTTGCGGGGCAACTCGAACAGCAGCGTAAAGTCTGCATATCGGGGAATGCATCAGCCAATGTAACAGTACTATGGACTAAAACCATATTACCATAAAACCTAACGGATCTTTGTCGCAAAGAGCAGGGGTTATCTAACGTCAGGATATTCCTGCGAGAACTTCTTGACTCGTCTTGACTCGTAGGGAAAAACAATATTCCTATGAGAACTTCTCAACTCGTCTCAAATCGTAGGGAAAAACTACAATTCGATGTCGTGCACCCCACATGTTCGCGGGGAGGCGGAATATGCAAAAAAAGATTTTTCAAAGATCGCAACACCGACTTGAACTCCAGGATTGATACTAAACCTTAACTAGATAACTTGTAAAAGGTTAACTACTCGGAAAGAAGTGTTATACCTCACGATACCAAGTCCTTCGGGTCTTCTTCGTTGTCCTCCACCTCGTCGGTAGCTCCAAGGATCGAAAACGGATTGGGAAATCTCGACGGCCTCCTCGAGTCAAAGACGATCCACCTGAGATTCTATAGTCAGAGCTCCTACCTCGAATCTGAGATAACTACGGCATCTAGTTCACTAAAATAGATGTCCTATGTGGTGTAGAGTAAGAAGATGGAGTAGTTTGTATCTTGGAACCTTAGGATTCTCAACACATGAGAGCATTTAGGGGTTTTACGAAGAAGAAGGTCACTTGAGGAAACGAGAGAGGAGAAACAACTAATGAAAAGTCTTGGCTCAAGAGAGAAGAATAATGAAGCATATAATATTCTATGAGATAAATATCTCACAAAATATCAAGCATGCTTCAAAATATCTCTTTTGTCAAGACCATGAGTCATGCTTGATCTTTTGTCAACCTCCACCTCATTTCTCCACCTCATTAAAAGATTTAATCCATAAAGAAATGAAACCTTAATGAGGTGTTACCTTCTAGAAGCTTTCCCGAGGAAATTACGAGAACCCTCCTTATCCGTATATACATACCTGCATACGCATTTCGAAGAATACGAATACAATAAGACGAAAATAATCCATCAATATAATACTAGGATCCAGCTTAAACCAAAGCCCACTAGTATTATCCGTACAAACATCGTACTTGCACTAGTACACGTAAGTGATCGTAGCCCTGCCGTAAAACCATACGGTCTCTACACCTTTTGCCCGATGCAGGGAAACCTTATGTATGGGACTCTAAAGACTCTACACTACACTGGCAGTGGGTTTAACCACAAGCCGCAAGTGGTACTAGCCGTACGTAACGGCTACCCAGGTATGTGTCGATAAGAAGGCCGATGAGCTAACTCATCCGAATTCCTACTGAGCCTATCCGTAACAATCTCTGTACAGTCCGGTCTGTTCGTCTAAGAGTATCGCATATCGTGTATAGGGGACGATAATCTTCAGATCTGAATAGCGCAATAAGTCATGTCGGAGTATAGCCCAAACCACCCTGAGAAACTACTGGAATATCTACTAGTAAATCTCGCTTGCCTTGGCCAAGGACTTTGTGTAATGGCCTTTCGAACACAGCGCGATATCAACCCCCAACACCGGGAGAGATGAATCCTATCTAACTGATATTGCCTCCAAGTGCTTCAGGACTGCACTCAACTACTACCTGTTTGCACGACTCCTTTGAGCCGTGGTAGGGTAGTAATCAATGTAAAGTAGGAACACACTCGAGAAGAAGGAGCAGTGTCAAGTCGACAGACTAAGCTGTACTCATGTCACCTGGGAACCGCTACCCGACGATAGGTATAATACCCACCAATAGTTCCCGACGATTCCTGTCCAGTGTACTCATAACCGAATGAGCATCTACATACTATCTCCAGTACGACATAATAATGGCTGTAGGACAAACCATCTCTCTTGCTGAGAGAAGAAGCGTATACACTATTCTACTATGGAGTATCGATATCCCGTCTTGATAATCCTACGACTAGGGACCTATATAGGATGTGCTTATAGACTACCCAGCCCCCACTAGTGTGACTGTCATCACAACACTGGTAATCAAGCAAAGATCCTAAGGGCTCTACCAATATGTATAAGCGATATGCTAAAACAAACACATGCACATATTGAGGTAGAAACAAATTAGGTAGCATGCTACCATTTCGATAAAGACTGATACTATATCCATGTATATCCCAAGCTTCCATTAAGTAATATACAATCCAGTATGATACAATAATGTCCTCTAGGGCATATATCACTAACAATCTCTCACTTGCACTGAGGCCATATATTGGCATATCGTAGACCTAAGATCTCGAATAGCCACTTGAACACTGTCTGAGGGATGGCCTCTGTGAGTGGATCTGCAGTGTTGTTCTCTGTATCTACTCTTCTCATCTCGATCTCTTGGAGATCAACGATCACCCTGATCAGGTGGTACCATTTTAAGATATGTCTGGATCTCTGATAGGACTTGGGTTCCTTCCCAAAAGCTATAGCACCGTTTGTTGTCACAAAACTAAAGTATTGGATCAACAATGGAAGGAATCACCTGAAGTTCAGTTAAGAACTTCCTCATCCAGATTGTCTCTTTTGCGGCATCTCATGCAGCGAACTACTCTGTTTCCATCGTCGAGTCTGCAACGGTGTCCTGTTTGGAGCTCTTCCAACAGACCGCCCCTCCATTGAGGGTAAAGACATAACCCGACATAGACTTGGAGTCATCCTTATCACCCTGGAAGCTGGAGTCAGCAAAGGCCTTGATCTGAAGGTCTTTTCCGCCATACATCAAGAACATCTCCTTAGTCCTTCTCAGGTACTTGAGAATGTTCTTTACTCCTATCCAGTGCTTCTCCCCTGGGTTTGGCTGATACCGGCTTAGCACGCTGAGTGCGTAAGCAACATCTGGTCTGGTACACAACTACACATACATTATACAGCCTACCGCAGAAGCGTAGGATATAATCGACATGTGAGCCCTTTCCAAATCAGTCTTTGGGAGACATCTCTTTGGAGAGTGTGATTCCGTGACAAGTCGGTAGACTACCGCGCTTTGAATCGTCCATACTAAATCTTTTCAGTATAGTGTTGATGTACCTTGACTGTGAAAGTCAAACCATCCTCTTTGATCTATCATGATAGATCTGGATCCCCAGAATGTAGTTGGCATCACCCAGGTCTTTCATGGAGAACCTCTGTGACAAGAATCCTTTGACTGATTGTAGTATAGGAATGCCATTTTCTATCAAGAGAATGTCCTCCACGTACTAGATGAGGATTCCCATAGTTCTCCCTATAATCTTACTATAAATGCATGGTTCATCTGGATTTTTGATAAAGTCGAATTCTTTGACTGTCTCATCAAACAGATGTTCCAACTCCGCGATGCCTGCTGATTGTTAGGGATTCTGCGTGTTCAAGTTTAGTTAATTACCGCAATCAAGACGGTTTCGCTTGTAGCTAGCCGGTTGAGTACGGGTCGTCCGCAGGGAGATGGGAATCTTTTTCTAAGTGTTTTAACGAGTTAAGTCCAGTTTTCCAGATTTTGTTGTGATTAATTAAGTGTTAAAATGATATGTAAAGAGAGCTTGTTAGGGTTAGGATTAGGTTAGTTTGAGTTAGGAGTCGCTCAGATCTTTCGTTGCCACTCTTAATATCGGTGTTACGGTAATCGGCAACAACGGGGATTAGCACGACTAGGAAGGAACTTGCGAGTATAAGCTAGGCTTTCCAACGCATAAGTTCTTTCTTTTGGTGCTTGTCCGTACGTTCTTGGATCTTAGCCATAACCTCCGGTTAATTCAACCACAACCGGTCTCACTACGGAATCACCGCTATCATGTAGGATAGGGTGCCGTAATGAGCGGATTGTGGTTCAATTAACGGGAGTCGATTTTAAGATGTTGGGCAAGGAAAGAGTGAGAGAGATTTCCTTCTCTCAAACTTCCCTTATCCTACCCTAACAAGTATGAAACTACTCATACATCATAATGAAAAGAAAACAAAACAAAAGAGGAAGATAGAAAGAAGGAGATTAGAAGATAACAACTAGCTATTTGCGACCTCACCTTGGCAAGGATCAAGCGTAAGCATCATGGTTGTTCTAATGATAAAGGAAAAGAGAAAAGAAAGAAACAACAAGAAATAACAACAACTAAGTTAACAAATTAAAATTACAAGCAATAATAAGAGAACAAGACAAGTATAAAATGAACTTCTTTATTCACCATTCTTCACTCACAAAGCTCACTACAAGTTTTAATGGAGAAGAGATGAGAAGAGGAAGACGAACAAGTATTCTAAAACCTAGAAAAAAATACAAGATTATGCACCCTTGGCTTCACAAGGTTCTGGGCTATTTATAGGCAGGCAACTGGAAATCTAGGGCAACAATATGCCCCCTTACAAAATTACCCAACTGCCCCTGAAAAATCCCCTTCTGCCGCCATCATAAGGCCGCGGATCCGCGGCCTAAGCATGCTTAGGCCGCGAAACCGCGGCCATATAGAGGACTTAGGTCTTCAGATTTTGTGGATTCTCCTGGTTTTGTGTGCCCTTTATTCCGGTATATGTATTTTCTCAGATTGTCTTCACGATTTTTCCAGAATTTCTGTTGAGCAAAAGGTGATTTGATGTGTATCTTTTTGTCATGATTTCCTCGAGCTCCGTGTAGATTTCTTGGATCTTGTGCTGCCATTGAGCCTTGTGCATGAAAACGACATTGATTTGACATTTTGTCTCTTAAACTGGTATGTGGCAACAGACGGATAAAGAGCGGAGATCCGTATTTTATCTGTGGTTGGAAGGAACCCGGGTTTTATCGTGTTTTTCCATGAATTTCACCGTTTAGAACCAAGAAACTGTATCCTGCAATTGACTAGCAAACACGGCTCAAGAGTACCTACCGATATGCAATGTGATAAAAATTGGGCGGTATGAAAATGCAAAAATCTGATATGAACAAATACCCCCAAACTTATCATTTGCTCGTCCCGAGCAAAGCCAATTTATTCACAAAAAATTTCCTAACCTCACTTTTGCCGGGAACGCGATTGCACTGAGCATGTGCAACAAGCCGTTAAACCTCTAGGTGTCCCTAGTAGGAGGAGTGTTGTCTCCTGAGGGTTTTCAGCGGATACTACCCACAAAATCCGGTCAAGTTGGTTTTGTAAAATAACTAAGACTCAAACCCTAAAGTTTTGTTTCAGAAAATAACAATTCTATTATCCTAAATCTAGACTATCGAACCTTTATTTTTCACACCTCGCTTCTTATTTAACTACAGCTTTTATATGTCTTCACGTGCAGTGCAAATAGTGTCATTAAGTTCGAGAAAGGTCGAATAAAGTCCACATAATAAAGCCCAGATAAGAATTTTGAAAGGATCATATAAGTTTTATAAAGAGTTAAGCATTTTTCAAGTTTCGTTTTCCAGTAAGGTTTCAACTTCAGAATTTCTATCTTCCTTAACAGGAAACTAGGTCTTATTTTTCACTCCACCTTTTTCTTGTTTTCATTTCATACACACCTCTGTGAACGTGCAATAGTCTTTATCATAGAATAAAACCTTCATATCTCCGCTAAAATTTTTATAAAAGCCTGTCTTTTATCATGATTATTCTCACACAAAGAACCGTTAGGAATTTTAACTCGGAGAGAACACTTGCTTGACTTTGTTTTAATCTGGACTTTCTAGGCTTCTTAGCGAGCTTTGGGTCAATGCATCCAAACCAGTTGGTTTTAGGGCATTAGGTGTAGAAACACCCCAGCGGACTTAATTACTCAAGTTACCTAGGTCCAAAAACAAAAGACAGTTTGGCGTGAAAATCAGATGATTTAATACGAACGGAGATATAACCGGCAGTTCAATTATTTTTTGGATAAAAGACGTGTTTAGTGGGTTCGGTGTGTAATCATTCCAATCAAGTTTCAGATGGGTTATTTTTCAAACTTAGTTCCAATTAAGGCATCAATAACATTCCTTCATATTCACTCATTTTATAAACTATTCTTGATATTACTTATTTCCGAACAAACCTATTTGATCCTCAGAAAATCATTGATCCATTTAAAAGTTTTTTGACATAAAAGACTTGTCATCTAATTCCCAAAAACTCACGACACGTGTAGTGTGATGTAAAGACGTATATCAGCTATAGTTAACTTCAAATGAGAGTTATCTTTCAGGTTTTCAGAATCTAAACATAAGATTTAGTTATTCTTATTTTATCAAACAAAACCGTCGAAATGTTGAATCAGAGTTCTCCCACTAGCTAACTTGACAGAAAAGTTTTTATGTTTTTAGAAAATTTTCTGATTTTTATGGATTTTATGGATTTTAATATGCAGATGCAAAATATATATATGAATGCGAAGGTAAGAAATGCGTACCGAGTGTACCCCCAAACTTAAACTGGACAGTGTCCTCACTGTCATTGCATGAAGAGATCATTTGAAGGGTCAAAATTGTCGGTTAGCTATACACAAATTTTTGTTTTTGTTTTTTTTAAAGAAAAGAAAAAGAAAAAAGAATGGAAAAGAATATCCACAAATATATACAAAAGGTTTTATACATACCCCCAAACTTATTTGGAACAGTGTCCACTGTTCTTGGCTGAATAACCGAAGTTTGGAGGTAGGCAGAAGAAGATTATTCAGGGTAAACCGGCTCCTGTAAGACCAGGAGCTCCTCTGTTGGTTCGGCGCTAAGGTACGGTTTGAGTCGGTGTCCGTTCACTTTGAAGAATGAACCGTCCTTTGGATTTTCCAAATCCGCAGCGCCCTGCGGATATACATTCCGCACAAAATACGGCCCTTTCCAGCGAGATCTGAGCTTTCCTGGATGGAAGTGAAGTCGGGTGTCGTAAAGCAGTACCTGCTGACCAGGTACGAAGGTTTTGCGCAAAATGTGTTTATCGTGAAACACCTTCGTTCGATTCTTAACGACAACCGTGTTATCGTAAGCCTCATCCCTAAGCTCGCTCAGTTCGTTCAGTTGCAGCTTCCGATGGCTGCCCGCAACTTCGAGAAACAGATTCAGCTCTTTTATCGCCCAAAATGCGCGATGCTCTATTTCGACAGGTAGGTGGCAGGATTTTCCGTACACAAGCCGATGGGAGACATGCCAAGGTTGGTCTTATAAGCGGTTCGAAATGCCCAAAGGGCATCAGTGAGTTTCAGCGACCAATCCTTACGGTTCTTGGAAACCGTCTTCTCCAGTATCTACTTGATTTGCCGATTTGAAACTTCGGCCTGCCCACAGGTTTGGGGGTGGTAAGGCATGGATAGCTTATGATTAATGGAATATTTCCGCATCAAGGCCTCGAAAGTCTTGTTGCAGAAATGACTTCCATTGTCGCTAATGATCGCTCGGGGGTGCCCAAAACGGGAGAAAATGTTTTCTTTAAGAAACCTAACGACAACCTTGTTATCGTTAGTCCGGCTGGGCACAGCCTCGACCCATTTAGAGACGTAATCAACAGCGAGAAGGATGTACAAGTTCCCAAAAGAGCTGGGAAACGGCCCCATGAAATCTATCCCCCAAACATCGAAAATCTCCACAACCAAGATCGGTTGGAGCGGCATCTCGTTCCTCCGGGATATCCGGCCCAAGTGTTGGCACCAGGAGCAAGTCTTGCAATAGTCATGAGCGTCTTTGAAGAGTTGTGGCCAGTAGAAACCACATTGCAAGATCTTCTCAGCTGTCTTTCTGGGGCCAAAATGCCCGCCACACGCTTGATCGTGGCAAAATGACAGCACACTCTTGAATTCCTCGTCAGGGACACACCGACGAATAATCTGGTCGGGACAGTACTTGAACAGATAGGGTTCGTCCCAGTAAAAGTGTTTTACTTGGGATAAGAAGCGAAGTCTGTCCTGACTTGACCATTCAGTCGGTAGTAATCCCGTGGCCAAATAGTTCACAATATCTGCGAACCAGGGTTCGCAAGATACTGTCAAGAGCTGTTCATCCGGGAAAATGTCGTTGATCGGAATTGGAAGCGAGGGCGAAGAAGGAAGTCGTGAGAAATGGTCGGCAACTACGTTTTCACATCCTCGTTTGTCCTTAATGACAAGGTCAAACTCTTGAAGCAAGAGGATCCAACGTATTAACCGTGATTTCTCATCTTTCTTCGCAAAAAGATGGCGCAGAGCAGAATGGTCTGTATAGACAATGACTGGAGAGCCGATGAGGTAGGGCCTGAACTTTTCTAAAGCAAATACAACAGCCAAGAATTCCTTCTCAGTTGTTGTATAATTGAGTTGGGCGTCGTTCAGGGTTTGGCTCGCATAATAGATTACGTGTGGCATCTTGTTGATGTGTTGTCCAAGGACAGCACCAATGGCAAAGTCGGATGCATCGCACATAATCTCAAATGGGTGCGTCCAGTCAGGCGAAGAAAGAACGGGAGCAGAAGTGAGTGATCGTTTTAGTGACTCGAATGCAGTCACACAGCTCGAGTTGAAGTCGAATGGCTTATTCTTGGCCAGCAAAAGAGTCAAGGGCCTAGCAATCTTGCTAAAGTCCTTGATGAACCGTCTATAGAAACCGGCATGGCCAAGGAAGGCTCGGATATCTCTGACGCATCGGGGAGGAGGTAGATTGGAAATGACCTCAATCTTTGCTTTGTCAACCTCTATGCCATTTTGCGAAATGATATGTCCTAAGACAATACCTTCGCGCACCATGAAGTGGCATTTCTCCCAATTCAAAATGAGATTCTTGTCCTTACATCGGGTAAGGACAGCGTCAAGATGCAGCAAACACTCGTTGAAGGAATCGCCGAAGATGGAGAAATCATCCATGAAAATCTCCAGAAATTTTTCCACCATGTCTGAGAAGATTTCCATCATACACTGCTGGAAGGTAGCGGGCGCATTGCATAACCTAAAGGGCATGCGATGATATGCGAACGTGCCGAAGGGACAAGTGAATGTGGTCTTGTCCTGGTCTTTTTCGGCGATGGGAATTTGATTATAGCCAGAGTAGCCATCAAGAAAGCAGTAGTATTCGTGTCCGGCCAATCGTTCAAGCATTTGGTCAATGAAAGGTAGCGGAAAGTGGTCCTTCCGCGTTGCGGCGTTGAGTTTTCTGTAATCAATGCATACTCGCCACCCAGTTTGGGTGCGAGTAGGGATTAACTCGTTCGCCTCGTTGGTTATGACCGTTATACCTGATTTCTTGGGGACAACGTGGATGGGGCTAACCCACTGGCTATCAGAGATAGGGTAAATGATACCACTATCTAGATATTTTACGATCTCCTTCTTCACAGCCTCTTTCATGACTGGATTGAGACGTCTTTGTGGATCCCGGGCTGGTTTGGCATCATCCATCAGATGAATGTGATGCTCAACGATCAGGGGACTAATCCCCTTGATGTCCGCCATGGACCAGCCAAAAGCTTGCCTGTTGCTATGCAAGACCGTGAGAAGGGCTTTCTCTTGCTCTGGAGCTAGAGAAGCCGACATGATGACAGGGAGGGTCTCGTTCTTACCTAAGTAAGCGTACTTAAGGTGAGACGGCAAAGGCTTGAGTTCGAGCACTGGAGGTGAAACGATTGAAGGCAGGATTGGTGCAGAGGTCAAGAACTCAAAGGACTCCAGCAAAGGTTCAAAACGAGTGTGGCGACCTAGTTGGATGGTTCAGGTAACTCATCCGGAAATTCGAAAGATTCAAACTCGGGTTGTGCGCGGCTAAGATCGTTCGAGAATGTGAAACACTCGTAGTCGTTGTCGGGCGCAGAAACAGCAGCAGGTTCGAAGAGGAACGCACTAGTGGCGTCAAGATTATCGTGTTCGAACAGAAGCTCCTCGAATTCACACTCTTCAGGGGTGATCTCCTGGATCGAGCAGACGTCCAGTATATGAGCATTAGGTTCGGCGGGCTGATTCCCCAACCTAAAAATGTTGAGTTCAATCGTCATGTTTCCAAAAGAGAGGTTCATCGAACCATTGCGACAATTGATCACAGCATTTGAGGTTGCAAGGAATGGGCGACCGAGTATCACCGGAATTTGATTCCGGGGGTTAGCTACAGGCTGTGTGTCTAATACAATGAAGTCAACGGGGAATATGAAGTCCCCGACTTTTATTAACACATCCTCTAGCTCACCCTTAGGATGGGTGATCGATCGGTCGGCCATTTGGAGAGTGCAGTGCGTGGGTTTCAGCTCTCCGACGCCTAATTGCTCGTATACTGAGTACGGAAGCAGGTTAACACTGGCACCAAGATCTAATAGTGCGCGGTTGATGTTCTTATCCCCAATGGTAATTGAAATCGTAGGACAGCCAGGGTCCTTCCGTTTTAGTGGTAAAGATTGGGTAAGAGCATCACTCACAGCACTAGCCAAGAAAACTTTCTTTGGTACCTGAGATTTCCTCTTTTTCGTGCATAAGTCCTTTAAGATTTTCGCGTAGGACGGGACTTGTTGGACAGCATCGAAAAGAGGAAAGTTAATGTTAACTTGCTTAAATAACTCCAGAATCTTCTCCATTTGAGGATTTTGTTTATTAGACCTCAACCGGTTTGGAAATGGAATATGTTTAAAATTGGTTGAGTCTAATGCTGGAGGAGGAGATTGTGGAGTTGGAACGGATCCCAGAACAGGTGTTTTCGTGGAGTGAGAAGTGGGTCCGTTCAGAGCAGAAGAAGAAGAAGAAGGAGAGCCTTTTGAAGAATGGAGAATAGGCTCAGAAGACGAAGAAGCAGAAGAAGAAGAAGAAGAAGAAGAAGAAGAAGCGGCCGGGGTGTCTTCGTTGATACGTGTGCCGATGTTGTTTTGCAGCATCCTTCCCGATCTCAGTGTGGTCACGGCACTCACATTGTGGTTCTGTTGTTCAAGAGCAACATGTGCATTATGTGGGTGACCGAGATTTGGGAGTGGCTGGGACGGGAGCTTCCCCTTCTCTCGCTCGCTTAAGGCCGCATTCAGCTGTGCAATCTGGGCCTCGATGGTCTTGATGCTTTGCCCGTGAGCGGCAGTGTGTTGCACTAAGGACTGAATGGAAGACTGGATGTTGGCGGTGGATTGTGTCGATTGTTTTACGAACGCCTCCAGACTTCGTTCGAGCGAGGAAACCTTATCGTTGTTTGACGGAACAAAGTTGTTTGGTGGAAAAGAATTATTGAGTGCAAAGTTGTTCGTCTGATTTTGGAAAGGTTGGGGTTGGAAGGGCTGCTGATATGGATGTTGAGTTTGTTGTTGCGCTTGTTGTTGCAGCGGAGGGGGCCTCTGGAAATTGTTGCCTTGGAATTGATTCTGATTCTGATTCCAGGCGAAATTGGGATGGTTCCTCCAACCGGGATTGTAGGTGGAAGAGTATGGATCATTCCTCGGTCTTTGCTGGAATGCAGCATTAACCTGATCCTGTCCTTGCGAGGGTGGATTGTAAGGACACTCTTCGGTCAAGTGAGAAGGATCGGAACAACAAGCGCAAATGGTACGAAGGGGGAGAACAGGGGCAGGAGCAGGAGAAGAAAATTTGCTCTCTATCGCTTCAAGCTTTCTTGTTATTGCAGCCATTTCAGCTTTCATCGCGATCGAGACATCAAGTTGGTGAATTCCTTCCCTAGACTGACCGGTAGAAGTGGAGGTAGAAGAAGAAGAAGTCGGTCTGGTGCTCTCCCATTGTAGCGTTTGCTCCGCAAGGTCATCAAAGAATTGCCACGCTTCCTCGTCAGATTTCGATAGGAAGTGGCCCTGACAGATGGTTTCCAACAACTGCTTCGTTGCTGGGTTCAGGCCCTCGTATAAGGTTTGGCAAAGTTGCCATTTCTCTATACCGTGGTGAGGACACTGAACAAGAAGGTCTTTGTACCGGTCAAAGCACTTCCAGAAGGGTTCAGAAGGAAGCTGAGAGAATTGGTTGATTTCATTTCGAATCCTTGCGGTTTTATGATTCGGATAGAATTTTTTTAGAAACGCTTTAACAAACTCGTCCCAGCAGGTTATTGAGTGGGAAGCGGTGCTATACAGCCATTTTTCAGCAAGATCGCATAAAGTGAACAGAATGACCCGTAGACGTATAGCATCGTCCGACAGTTGGGTGGTTTTCATCATGGCACAGACGTTTTGAAATTTATTGATGAAGATATAGGCATCTTCAGATTCAAGCCCATGAAATCGTGGAAGCATGTTGATGAAGTGGGGCTTAATTTCAAAGTTGTCCCCATTGGCTGGTGGAAGAGAAAGGCAGGTGGGAAGTGCAGAACGGGTGGGATAGAAACGATCCTAGAGCGCGATTCGCTGCGGCGCTACAACAGGCGGTGGTGGTGGGATATTGGTCTCCGTAGGAGGTGGAGCCAATCCAGCGGTAGTCAAAGAGATGTTCGGATTAAATCCTGACATCACGGAAGAAGAGGTTGGTGAAGGTGAAGATGTATGAACAGAATTCTGGTCAACGTCGGAGTTGGCCGGCAAAGGAAGGGGTGAAAGAGGAGTGGACGGAGTTTCGAAGTCTGAGTCGATCGCGTAGTCGGTAGCGACTAACGTAACGCGGACTAGACGGGCGCTAGTGTCCCGAGTCCAAGCGGACATACACTAAACGAGTTTAGTATAGTCAAAGCGGAGAAGGTGAGGGTAAGAAAACGTCAATGGAGAAAACGATGGGTGGTAGGTGAAAAATGGATTTGGCGACAAAGGGCAAGTTTTTATAAAAGTTTTTGATTTTTTTTCCTTTTTTTTTTAGAAAGAGATTTACAGAAATATGTATGGACTTACGGCTTTAAGCAATCACAAATAAGATATGCACAATCTCACCTAGATCTAGGGTCACCTAGGTCAACTAGACCTGCTCCTAATTGTTCCAGAGGGCTAGAAAAAGGACCTCAAACCGCCTCTTCTCCGTCTAATGCGGCCAGATAAGTGCAAGGTAAGTGGGAGGTTGTCCAACGCTTTCGCGAAGTTCCTTAATTAAATAACCACTTGCCTTCGTCACACTTACCTAGGCACCGCAAAAGTCAGATAGGATAAACGGCCGATGCCTGTAACTAGTCATCTGTCCTATCGAGCGCGAAGTCCTTAGGGCTGAGTCTAGTATTTCTTAATTTTAACAATGGTTAATGCATATGCTTTTTGTGATTTTTGGGGTCCTGGGAAGGGTGATGAAATCCCCACCCAATCTGAATTGGTTTCAAGCCCCTTAAGTCCGTATTAATTAATGCAAAGCGATAACAAATCAACTGCAAACAATTTTTATTTTTAGCGCAGCGCAAAGAATCCTGCACAAGAACAGTTTATTGGAAGGGGAGAAGAGTTTGCGCAAAGAATGCTGCAGAAAACACAGTTTATTGGAGTCCAGAGGAGTGGGAGAGAGAAGAGAGAGACTTACAGAGATTTTGGAACCCTGATGCCACCAATCGGCAGCGGAACCGCGGCCTAAGCTAGCTTATGCCGCGGAACCGCGGCAATATAGTTGGATTGGGACATCATTTTTCTTGTGTGTGCTTCTGTGGTTATCCTCTGCTTGTCTAGATTTGCTGAATCTTGATTTGCTTACTGTATATGCTCCAGATTTTTACAGTAGACCGTTTGCTTCGTTTTGATCCGTCGCGGTGTAGCCGCGAAATGTGGGTCTATCTTCCCACGTCTTTGGCACTGAACTTGAACTCCGTATTATCCTGCACACTTGCACAAAAACTAATCAAAAATAACAAGATGATTTTTTTTTTACAAAGTATTTTTTTTGTTTTGTTTTTCGGTTATATTCACAAGTTAACCCGAAATTACACAAAGAAATAAACTACCGTCTCCCCGGCAACGGCGCCATTTGATTGTTAGGGATTCTGCGTGTTCAAGTTTAGTTAATTACCGCAATCAAGACGGTTTCGCTTGTAGCTAGCCGGTTGAGTACGGGTTGTCCGCAGGGAGATGAGAATCTTTTTCTAAGTGTTTTAACGAGTTAAGTCCAGTTTTCCAGATTTTGTTGTGATTAATTAAGTGTTAAAATGATATGTAAAGAGAGCTTGTTAGGGTTAGGATTAGGTTAGTTTGAGTTAGGAGTCGCTCACCTCTTTCGTTGCCACTCTTAATATCGGTGTTACGGTAATCGGCAACAACGGGGATTAGCACGACTAGGAAAGAACTTGCGAGTATAAGCTAGGATTTCCAACGCATAAGTTCTTCATTTTGGTGCTTGTCCCTACGTTCTTGGATCTTAGCCATAACCTCCGGTTAATTCAACCACAACCGGTCTCACTACGGAATCACCGCTATCATGTAGGATAGGGTGCCGTAAGGAGCGGATTGTGGTTCAATTAACGGGAGTCGATTTTAAGATGTTGGGCAAGGAAAGAGTGAGAGAGATTTCCTTCTCTCAAACTTCCCTTATCCTAGCCTAAAAAGTATGAAACTACTCACACATCATAATGAAAAGAAAACAAAACAAAAGAGGAAGATAGAAAGAAGGAGATTAGAAGATAACAACTAGCTATTTGCGACCTCACCTTGGCAAGGATCAAGCGTAAGCATCATGGTTGTTTTAATGATAAAGGAAAAGAGAAAAGAAAGAAACAACAAGAAATAACAACAACTAAGTTAACAAATTAAAATTACAAGCAATAATAAGAGAACAAGACAAGTATAAAATGAACTTCTTTATTCACCATTCTTCACTCACAAAGCTCACTACAAGTTTTAATGGAGAAGAGATGAGAAGAGGAAGAAGAACAAGTATTCTAAAACCTAGAAAAAAATACAAGATTATGCACCCTTGGCTTCACAAGGTTCTGGGCTATTTATAGGCAGGCAACTGGAAATCTAGGGCAACAATATGCCCCCTTACAAAATTACCCAACTGCCCCTGAAAAATCCCCTTCTGCCGCCATCATAAGGCCGCGGATCCGTGGCCTAAGCATGCTTAGGCCGCGGAACCGCGGCCATTTAGAGGACTTAGGTCTTCAGATTTTGTGGTTTCTCCTGGTTTTGTGTGCCCTTTATTCCGGTATATGTATTTTCTCAGATTGTCTTCACGATTTTTCCAGAATTTCTGTTGAGCAAAAGGTGATTTGATGTGTATCTTTTTGTCATGATTTCCTCGAGCTCCGTGTAGATTTCTTGGATCTTGTGCTGCCATTGAGCCTTGTGCATAAAAACGACATTGATTTGACATTTTGCCTCTTAAACTGGTATGTGGCAACAGACGGATAAAGAGCGGAGATCCGTGTTTTATCTGTGGTTGGCAGGAACCCGGGTTTTGTCGTGTTTTTCCATGAATTTCACCGTTTAGAACCAAGAACCTGTATCCTGTAATTGACTAGCAAACACGGCTCAAGAGTACCTACCGATATGCAATATGATAAAAATTGGGCGGTATGAAAATGCAAAAATCTGATATGAACACCTGCTTTAGTCCATAAATGGACATAAGCAACTTGCACACTTTTCCGCTGTTCCCACTCTGATTGAAACGCTATGGATAATCCATATAGATGCACCCTTCCAAATAACCATTTAGAAAAGCCGTCTCTGCGTCCATCTGCCGGATCTCAAAATCTTGGAAGGCGGCAATGGCAAGAAGGATCTGAATGTATTTGATCTTAGCCACTGGAGAAAAGGTTTTATCATAGTCTAAACCAGGTCTTTGACGAAAAACTTTTGCAACAATTCTAACTTTATAGGTTTCAACATGTCCATCTATACCAATCTTCTTTCTGAAGATCCATTTGCAGCCTACGGGTTTTACCCCTTCTGGAGCAATGTTCAAAGTGCATACTTTGTGGGTGTATATAGACTCTCAGTTCGCATTTCATCCAGCCATTTTACTGATTCGTCGCTCTGAATGGCTTGCTGGAAGCTAGTTGGCTCATCATTGTCAATGATGCAATCCTCTCTATCCTCGTCTATGAGAAAACCGTAGTATCTCTCGGGAGGATGGGGATGCTTACTAGTCCTGCGGATTGGCGCAGGGATGTCTCGTTCTTTTGAAACCTCTGGTTCTACTATACTTTCGGTAATAGTTTGTGGTTTTAGAATTTCTTCCAGTTCTATTACGCTCCCACTAGTTTCTTTTTCAAAAAATTGATTTTCAAAAAATTGGGCATGACGAGAAACAAAAACCTTTTGTTACTCTGCGTAATAGAAAAGATACCCACTGGAGTTCTTTGGGTATCCCACAAACCTACACAGTATTGAGCGTGCCTCGAGCTTGTCCGCATACTGCTTTTTGACAAAAGCTGGACATCCTTATATCTTCAGATACTGAAGATAGGGTTTCTTCCCACTACACATCTGATATGGTGTGGTAGGAACAGTCTTGGTAGGAACCTTATTCAAAAGATATGCATTCGATTCTATTGCATAACTTCAGAAGGATTACGGTAACTCAGCATTACTGATCATGGAATGTACCATATCCAATTGGGTTCTGTTCCGTCTTTCCGATAGACCGTTATGTTGTGGTGTGTATGGAGGAGTAAACTGAGGGAGAATTCAATCCTCTTTTAAGTAACCCAGGAACTCGGTAATTAAGTATTCACTACATCGATCAGATCTCAGTGTCTTGATACTTTTACCTGTTTGTTTTTCCACTTCATTATTATATTCTCAGAATTTTTCAAAGGCTTCGGATTTATGCTTCATCAAGAAGACATGTCCTAACCTAGAGAAATCATCCATAAAAGTAATGAAATAGGAATAACCACTTCGTGCATCTATAGATATTGGACCACACACATCACTGTGTATGAGTCTGAAGAGCTCGCTCGCTCTTACTCCGTGTCCAGTGAATGGAGTCTTTGTCATCTTTCTTATGAGACAAGATTGACAAGTTGCATAAGACCGATATTCGAACTGATTCAAATATCCCTCTCTATTTAACTTTGATAACCGTGTTTCATTGATGTGACCTAGTCTATAATGCTATAAGAAAGCCTTATTTAATTCTGGAGACTTTCTTTTAAGTGTGTTCTAGACGTTGAAAACCAAAGCTTGATTTAACACGTATATACTGTCCTCTGGTGTACCTGACCCAATAATACTTTGATTAAGGTAGATATGGACCATATCGCTTACAACCTAGATTAGGTACACACAAACAGTTACGTAGAATCAATATCTGCCCACTTATCAATTCTAGGTGATATTTCCCTACGGCGTCCACGCTCATTCCGTTAGCAACCCTGAGGGTCATATCACCTGTCCTGATAGCTCTACAGTTTCTCAAAGCCTGTAATAAATTATAGATATGAGATCCTGATCCGGTATCTAGTACCAGAAAGTAGAGTTAATTGACAGACTGTTTTCAATCATAAACACACCCAAAATCGAACCACACGTGCTTCGGATCTTAGATTCTGGCTTTCCAAGCCCTGCATCCCTTCTGCCAATGCCATTTCCCGTGACAATAGGAACAACCCTCCTTCCCTACTGTTTGCCCAAAACTTTTGCCCTGCCTGTCTTTCTATCTTACTGACACCGCTTATCGGCTTTGTGGAGGTCTTCTTCTTCTCATCCTTGGTTTTCGTCTTGGATCCAGAAGAGAAAGATTCTCCAATAAGTAGAGTGGGTGTCTCCTTGGTTTCCTTCAGGTTGCTCTCAACTGGAAGTATAACTTTCTTCCCCTGGGCGTAAGTAGAAGATAGGGACTGTAGAATTAAGTCAATACATGACTTGTTCTTCAATGTGGTCTCCAGATTCGTGAGCTCATCAATTTAGCTACTCATCATAAGAACGTGGTCCCATATAGATGACCCGATAGCCAACCTCGTTTAAAGCAATTCTTTCGAGGTCACATACCTTGCGATACGAGATTGCTCTCTATATAAATCTTTGTTATGGAGAAATATGGAAACTAAGTCCATCTTCTCGTGTTGCCTCTGGTATACACCATCAACTGAGGCCAACATGAGGCACTTGGCATTCGCACTGTCTTTTTCCGATGTCTTACGGATATCAACTTTCACGACGGTGGAAACTGTACCTGGGGCGGCGGAGGCTTGAGTAGTAATGAGGTGGTCCATCTTGTCATATGTAATGGACATCTGGACAAACATTTGCCAGTCAATATAATATAACTCAGTCGTTTTATTATCTAACTGTAGCCTAATCTGGTCACTTGGTCGCTGCAATTAGGATAGAGAGAAGAAAACACTCAGCGTGATACTCTTGCAAGTTTAGATTGGTTTTTAATTTATCTAAACAGGATGGTTCCCACTGTTTCTCGAAACCTTCCTCAAACCATAAAAGAAGAATTAGTCAGGATTAATCTCGTCGTACAATACTTGCCTAACTGTTCGGCCAGGCTAGTTTCAGTACTTCGAGGGAGGTTTTACGACGCTTTCGCGAAGTTCCTTAATTAAATAACCTCTTTTCCCTGGAGGCGTAGCCCCGCTAACACCGTTCTAGACACCTACTTGGTTTATAGCATTGATCGTTAAGTGAAAAATCTCCCAAGGAGTAGCATATACTCACAGTAGGATCGGGATCCAAATATCATTGTGTGATAATCCTGAAGGAATCTTACCAACATTATCACACTCCAAATTATATGCAGCACTAGCAAGTTTCAGTTTCTTTAGAAACTCCCGATGTGGATTTTTGTCCCATGCTCTTATGACCTTGACAAAGGCCAACATATTATAAGTATAAGTTGATGTCGCGCACCCCACGTGCTCGCAAGGAGGCGAAAATTGAAAAAAATGATTTTTACGGGCTTCGTAACACCAACTAGAACCAAGGATCGATCATAGCAAACTACTTAATATTTAACTAATCGGATGAATGTTATACCTCGTAGTATCGTGTCCTTCAAGTCTTCTCGCTGTTCTACTCGTCATTGTAGGCTCTAAGGATCGAAACGGATCGCGGCTATCTCGACGTCCTCCTCGAGTCAAAGTCGATCCACCCGAGAGTCTATAGTCCGAGCTCCTACCTCAAATCCGAGGTAACTACGGCTTCTTGTTCACTAAAATATAAGTCCTAGGTTGTGTAGAGTGAGAAGATGGAGAGATTTGTCTCTTGGAACCCTAAGTTTCTCAACTCATGAAAGGTCTAGGGTTTGTGATGAAGAGAAGAGGCTTAAGGAAATGAGAAAGGAGAAGTGAACCTTGAAGACTTGCTTGGCTGTCCAATTAGAATGATATATAGAAAAAAAGATATTTTATGAGATAAATATCACATTAAAATATCTACAAACCCTCACAAATATCTTGTGGTGACTTATGACCATGAGTCACCAAGTAGCCATGTTAGGTTCAATGTCTAAACTCTACCTCATTTCCTCCACTTATTTAGTTTAATCCAAAAACAATAAACCTTAATAGGTGTCCCATCTTCTAGAAGCTTTCCCGCACAATTACAAGAATGCCCCTCACCTGTATATACATACTCGCATTCGCATTCCGAACAATACGAATACAAAGAGACGAAACAATCCATCAATATAATACTAGAATCCGGCTTAAACCAAAGCCCACTAGTATTATCTGCTCGATCATCATACGTGCATAAGTGCACCCACGTGATCGAAGCCCTGCCATAAAACCATACGGCCTCTACACATTTTGCCCAGTGCAGGGAAACTCTCTATGTGGGACTCTAAAGACTTGATACTACGATGGCAGTGGGTTTAACCACAAGCCGCAAGCGATCCAGACATATTCTGAGGCAAGTATCACCTGATCATGGAGATGGTTGATCTCCAAGGGATCGAGTTAAGGAGAGTTGACGCAAAAGATAAACACAGCGGATCCACTCACAAAGGCATTTCCCTAGAGAGACTTCAATAGGACGTTGAGTATGAGATACTTCAACAAATGTCCATAGTGCAAGTGGGATATTGTTAGTTATATGTATGTCATAGAGGCCATTACTGTACATGTGATGTATATTGTAGTGGATGCTTGGACAGATATAGGGAGTACTTTCTTGCTCGACATGATAATATGCTATCTGGTTGCACTTTATCTTAACATGTACACTTATTGTCTCTCTATTACATGTTGATAAAGCCCTTAGGATGAGTACTTGACTATCAGGATTATGATGCAGATCATACTAGTAGGGAAATGGTAGTCGGTAATTACATCCTTCAAATGTTCCTAGTCGTTAGAGTATCGAGACAGGACATCGATACTTCAGATTAGACTAGCGTATACGCTTCTCGACCCATATGATGGGCGATGGATGATCCCATATCCATTGGTGTTTGACATCAGAGATGGTATACGGGTGTTCAGTGGAGACTGGATACACTAGACGAACTCGCTGAGAACTCCTAGATGGTATTATACCTATCGTCGGATAGCAGTTCTCTGGTGACACTGGTACAGGTTACTCTGTCGACCCAAGATCATCATAGAGTCTTGTTTGATTCTTACTGTGCTTTGATTTCCACTATACCACGGTCAAGAGATCGTGCAAAAAGGTGGTTTTTGGGTACAGTCCCGAGTCATATGGAAGCAATGAGCGATAGGAGGGGGTTCGTCTCTCCCGGTATTGGGAGTTGATGTTGCGCTATGCTCGATTGGCCATAACAGGAAATCTCTGCCCAGGGTTGTTGAGATCTACTGGTAAGTGTTATCAGTAGTTTCTCAAACCGTTTTGGACCTTGTATCGGCATGACTTATCAGGCTGTTGGGGTCTTACGTTATACCTCTTCCACGCAGCGATATGTGACATATCAGACGAAGAGACCGGACTGTACGATAGTGTTACTGATTGGATTCGCAGGAGTATGAGCAGGCTTGCTTGTTGATCTTTTGATCGCTCAATACCCGGGTGGCCATTACGTTTAGCAGACCGCTTGCGGTTTTTGGGTGTTTGATATGATCATCACCTACTGCCGGCGTATTGACGAGTCTTTAGATTCTTACACAGAGGTTTCCTGGTTCATGCGAAATGATGTAGGAGCACATATGTGATTTATGCGGGACCGAGATTAATATGCGTATGTGATACCGTATTCTATTCTCGCGATATGTGATATCGGTCGATTATATGTGATATAGCCGAGTTATCGGATCAAGTGTTGATTCGATAAATTGTTACATTTGATATTAGTCGGTTGTATGTGATATAGCCGGATTATTAAATTAAGTGTTGATTTAATAATTTAATGTATAATTATATATGTGATATATTGAATTACATAACTAATATTAGCTCACTTAAACATTTCTTTTTCTCACTAGTGTGCATTTAGTATATATGTGACATATATTAATGTATATTTTATTTGTGTCATGTTTGATGCCACATGCTACATGGGTGTATGAGACTCACACCATGCTTGATATAATGAAGGGTTTTTATTTATCCAAGTAATTCAAAATTGATGGAAATTGGATTAATGGTTGAAGCTTGGAGAACCTTGTGGAACCATTGACTAAGTCCACAAGTTTTGTTTTGCTTGAGATATTTATTAACCTAACCATTATCCATAGCTATAGTTAAGTCTCTACATGAGTTAGTGTATGACACTAACTTACCCATGGTTGCTATTCTCACCTCATATAGGTCCATTCTCATGTTCTTCATCTTCTTCTTCATTTTAGAGAAAGCTCGCTAGACTTTCTAAAAGTGAGAAAATATTGTGAGAAAAATAAATCTAAAGTGAGCCCATTTTCCATTTCATCATCCTCTACTACATTAGACATTTAGTTTAGGGTGTTTGCTTCACTAATCTACCGTTAGTGAAGTGGTAGCATGAACTTGAGTCACCTCGACGTAGATCATCTTCGACCTCGAAGACTTCGAGCAAGCTTGTTCATTTCTTTATGTGAACCTTTACTAGAGTTCGGGTGTTCACTACTTGGAGCGAAGGGACTACTACACGCAGCTTTAGAAGTTAAGGACCGGTCTACAAAGGTTGTATTCCACATTCACTTAGATGTAAAGTTGTTTGCATGTTGGTTCGTCTAAATCTCTAGTTAAGATTCTAGGGTTAGGGTTCTTTAGTACGACAAAAATTTGAAATTGGCATGAATGATGCCTCTCGAAACCTTGTTGCCGCCCTACGGAACCCAACAAAGAGAATGTCATCTACGTACTCAACGAGGAATTCCACAGTTCTTGCTACAATATTACTATAAATGCATGGTTCATCTGGATTTTTGATAAAGTCGATTTCTTTGACTGTCTCAATAAAAATAGATGTTCCAACTCTACGATGCTTACTTTAGTCTATAAATGGACTTAAGCAACTTGCACACTGTCCCGCTCCTCTGGCTGATTCATATAGACACACTTTTCCAAATTAGCATTTAGAAAAGCCATCTCTAAGTCCATTTGCCGGATCTCAAAATCTTGGAAGGCAGCAATGGAAAAAAGGATCCGAATGTATTTGAGCATAAATACTGGAGAAAAGGTTTCATCATGGTCCAAACCAGGTCTTTGACCAAAACCTTTTGCAATCCATCTACACCAATCTTCTTTCTGAAGATCCATTTGCAGCCTACAGGTGTTACCCCTTCTGTAGCAATGTTCAAAGTGCATACTTTGTTGGTGTACATGGACTCCATTTCGGTCCGCATTGCATCCAGCGATTTTACCGAGTCGCCGCTCTGAATGGCTTACTGGAAGCTAATTGGCTCTTCATTTTCAATGATGCAATCCTCTCGATCCCTATCTATGAGAAAACCGTAGTATCTCTCAGGATGATGAGACTGCCTACTAGTCCTGCGGATTGGCACAGGGATATCCGCTTCTTTTGAAACCTCTGGTTCTACCATACTTTCAGTAATAGTGTGCATGACGTGGAACAAAAACCTTTTATTCCTCTGCATAATAGGAAAGATACTCCTTGGTGTTCTTTGGGTATCCCAAAAACCTATACAGTACTGAGCGTGCTTCGAGCTTGTCCGTATACTTCTTTTCAACAAAAGCTGGATATCCCTATACCTTCAGATGCCGAAGATAGGGTTTCTTCCCACTCCACATTTGATATGGTGTGGTAGGCACAGTCTTGGTAGGAACCTTATCCAAATGATATGCAACTGATTCTAGTGCATAACTTCAGTAGGATCGCGGCAACTCAGCTTTACTCATCATGTAACGAACAATATCCAATAGGGTTCTGTTCCGCCTTTCCTATACACCGTACTGTTGTGATGTGTATGGAGAAGTAAGCTAAGAGAGAATTTCATTTTCTTTTAAGTAATCCAGGAACTCGGCAATTAAGTATTCACCACATCGATAAGATATCAGTGTCTTGATATTTTTGCCTCTTTGTTTTCCACTTCATTCTTATATTCCCGGAATTTTTCAAAGGGTCCGGATTTATGCTTCATCAAGGAGACACGTCCTTACCTAGAGAAATCATCCATAAAAGTAATGAAATAGGAATAACCACTTCGTGCATCTGCAGATATTGGACTACACACGTCACTGTGTATGAGTCCCAAGAGCTTGCTCGCTCTTACTCCATGTCCAGTGGACGGAGTCTTTGTCATCTTTCCTATGAGACAAGATTAACAAGTTGCATAAGACTGATATTCGAATAGATCCAAATACCTCTCTATATATATAACTTCGAAAACCGTGTTTCATTGATGTGACCCTGTCTACAATGCTATAAGAAAGTTTTATTTAATTCTGGAGACTTTTCTTTTAAGTGTATTCCGGACACTGAAAACCTGAGCTTGATCTAATATGTATATACTGTCCTCTAGTGCACCTGACCCAATCAAACTTTGATTTAGGTGGATGTGGACTAAATTGCTTACAAACTAGACTAGGTACACACAAACAGTTACGTAGAATCAATATCTGCTCTCTTGTCAATCTTAGATGATATTCCCCTACGGATTCAGCGTCCACGCTCATTCCGTTAGTAACCCTGAGAGTCATATCACCTGCCCTGATAATTCTATGGTTTCTCAAAGCATGTAATGAATTACATATATGAAATCCTTATCTGGTTTCATGTACCCAGGAAGTAGAGTTATTTAATAGACCGTTTTCAATCACAAACACACCCGCAGCCGAAGCCACAACATGCTTCGGATCCTGGATTCTGGATTTCTAAGCCCTGCATTCCTTCTGCCAATGCCCTTTCCTGTGACAATAGGAACAACCCTCCTTCGCTACTGTTAGCCCTTAAACTTTTTTCCTTCCATGTCCCTCTACCTTACTGACACCGACTATCGGTTTTGTGGAGGTCTTTTTCCTCTCTCCCTTGGCTTTCGCCTTGGATATAGAAGAGGAAGATTCCCCAATATGCAGAACGGATGTCACCTAGGTTTCTTTCGAGGTGCCCTCAACTGGAAGCATAACTTTCTTCCCCTGGGCGTAAGTAGAAGGTAGGGACTGTAGAATCAAGTCAGCATATGAGTTGTTTTGCAACGTGGTTTCCAGGTCCGTGAGCTCATTAATACAGCTAGTCATTGTAAGGACGTTGTCCCCTACAGATGACCCGACAGCCAACTTCGCTTAAAGTAATTTCCTTCGAGGTCCATATCATGCGATACGAGATTGCTCTCCATATAAATCTTTGTTATAGCGGAAGACGGAAACTAAGTCCATCTTCTCGTGCTGCCTCTGGATTACAACATCAACTGAGGCCAACACGAGGCACATGGCATTCGCACAGTCCTTTTCCTTTGTCTAACGGATATCAACATCCGCGACGGTGGAAACTGGACCTGGGATGGCAGGGGCTTCAGTAATAATGAGGTGGTCCAGCTTTTCATAGGTAATGGACATCTGGACAAACCTTTGCCAGTCATTATAGTATAACTCGATCATTTTATTATCTATCTGTAATCTAATCTGGTCACCTGGCCGCTGCAATTAGGAGAGAGAGAAGAAAACACTCAGCATGATGGTCTTGCAAGTTTAGATTGTTTTTTAGTTAATCTAAACAGGATGGCTCCCGCTGTTTCTCGAATCCTTCTTCAAACCATAAAAGAAGAATTACTCAGGATTAATCTCACCATACAATACATGCTTAACCGTTCAGCCAGGCTAGTGTCGGTACTTCGAGAGAGGGTTTACGACGCTTTCGTGAAATTCCTTAATTAAATAACCTCTTTTTTCTGGAGGCGTAGCCCCACTAACACTGTTCTAGACACCTACTTGGTTTATAGCATTGATCGTTATGGGAAGAATCTCCCGAGGAGTAGTGGATACACACAGTAGGATCGGGATCCAAATATCATTGTGTGATAATCCTGAAGGAATTCTACCAAAATTATCACACTCCAAATGGTATGCAACACTAGCAAGTTTCAGTTTCCTTAGAAACTCCCGATGTGGATTTCTGCCCCATGCTTTTATGACCTTGACGAAGGTCAACAAATCATAAGTCGCATGTTAAGTTCTACCTATCATTGTACAGGTTAATTTGAACCCACCCGTATATACCCTTGACGATGGTCAATAAGGCAATACGACTGTTACAAACCAACGCATCTATCTATGCAACATATGAATACCCTGCAACTACCAATCACTATGCCTTGACTAAGGCCAACAAACATAGCTTGAATACTATTGAATATTCATATGAAAAGACGAAGGGCTATGAATGGTTTTGGTGAAACCGTAAACTTAGTGAACTTGATATAATCGATGGAACCTGATAGCTTTTAAAAGGAGTGGTTTAAGCTCCGCATTTAAAAGTCTTCTTTTTAAATAACCGAGTGGTTTTAAAATTTGTTCCAACGATTCAGCTTTAGTTTGTTTGCTCTGCATTAATATAATGCAGTACCAACATTCACACCTATCATCATAGAAAAATATGAAAATACCACGTCCACTTATGCCATCCGCATTCGCCACGGGGCCCGTCATCACCCGTTAGGTTACTTAACTAACGACAGAGTGGGGTATGGACTAGCGCGGATGCAAAACATAAGCAACGCCTACTAGATATCATATATAGATATATACATTCGTCTCACACAATAATAAGCATTGCAGATCACAGATGAAGATATTGGATATACTAGGAATTCCACGTTTCGTTTGAGCCTGTAACGAAAGATAGATTGCACGATTGTGATGAATAACCAAACCCCACCTTAGACCCATATGGGTGCGCCAAACTACCTGCCAAATACCAAAGTGAAGCAACCTCCCTCATCAAAGTGAGTAGGCCACTCGGCACTTCAAAATACCCGGTAGTTTGTGCACCCCACCTTGGGTCTATCCTAGGAGCAAAAACTGTAAAAGAAATAATACAACGGTGGCTACAACTTCAACCCGGATATGTCCTGCAAAATAATATTACTTCACTTTACAAATTTTACATCGAATGAAAAAAATGAAAACCCTCATCTCACATCCCCGGCTATACATTCACAACGATCCAACAAGTTCATATACACAAACCAACATAACATCATCACAAATATATGCAACCCTGACTAATGGAAGTATAGCAATTAGTCGACATTTCCAAACACATATATAGATCACAAAGCTTACAAAGTAACCGCGACATTAAAATTCCGCACGCAATTAGCAAACTTAACCAATTTTCTAAAACTTGAAAATCCAGTGAGCTAAAGTTCCAAAACCGATCGTTTTAAGCCAATCCGGGAGTCGAAACAAACTCGAAACCCGCCCGAATCTTTGTGGAGAGTTAGAGCATGAAATTAACTTCGACTTGGTAGGCCTAAAGGGGGTACCCCACCCCTGAGGCCACCCTGAGGTGTCCAGGGGGTGAGGCAGACCCGAAACTGCCTCATGTGGGGCAGTTTCGGGTCCACACCGCCAAGACCACCTTGTGGTGGTCTTGGGGAGTGGTCCCAGCTGTTCGTTCCCACCAGACGTTCTACGAGGTGCCCACGCTCAACCCCGCGGCTTCTCGGTTCAAACCGTGAGCCTGTAGGGTGTGCAAACAACTCAAAACATCAATTTTGGAAACCGTTTTTATCGGAAGTTTTTGCGCGAAAAAAACGGAGGATTTATAGCATCGCTACAAGCTATCTAAGATTTATGAGAGGCTATGATACCACTGTGAGTCGATGTCGTGCACCCACATGCTCGCAGGGAGGCGAAAATTGCAAAAAATGATTTTTACGGGCTTCGCAACACCGACTAGAACCAAGGATCGATCATAAACCCTAAATAGCAAACTACTTGAGATTTAACTACTCGGATGAATGTTATACCTCATAGTATCGTGTCCTTCGGGTAATATCGTTGTACTCCTCATTTTCGTAGGCTCTAAGGATCGGAACGGATCGCGGCTACCTCGACGGCCTCCTCGAGTCAAAGACGGTCCACCCGAGAGTCTATAGTCTGAGCTCCTACCTCAAATCCGAGGTAACTATGGCTTCTTGTTCGCTAAACTAAAAGTCTTAGGTTGTGTAGAGTGAGAAGATGGAGAGAATTGTCTCTTGGAACCCTAGTTTTCTCAACTCATGAGAGGCCTAGGGTTTGTGATGAAGAGAAAAGGCTTAAGGAAATGAGAAAGGAGAAGTGAACCTTGAAGACTTGCTTGGCTGTCCACTTAGAATGATATATAGAAAAAGAGATATTTTATGAAATAAATATCACATTAAAATATCTATAAACCCTCACAAATATCTTGTGGTGACTCATGACCATGAGTCACCAAGTAGCCATGCTAGGTTCAATGTCCAAACTCCACCTCATTTCCTCCATCTATTTAGTTTAATCCAAAAACAATAAACCCTAATAGGTGTCCCCTCTTCTAGAATCTTTCCTGCACAATTACGAGAACGCTCCTCACCCGTATATACATACATGCATCTGCAATCCAAAGAATACGAATACAAAGAGACGAAACAATCCATCAATATAATACTAGGATCCGGCTTAAACCAAAGCTCACTAGTATTATCCGCCCGATCATCATACGTGCACAAGTGCACGCACATGATCGAAGCCCTGCCATAAAACCATACGGCCTCTACACCTTTTTCCCGGTGCAGGAAAACTCTCTATATGGGACTCTAAAGACTCGATAATACGCTTGCAGTGGGTTTAACCACAAGTCGTAAGAGGTACTAGCTAGGTATGTGCCCGTGCAACATGACTCATCGATAATTAGTGCAGTGTCCTAGCAATTGTTAGACATGGCGATTTATAGATATGAATGCATACGATAAAGTTTTAGTTCTAATTATATAGACAATGTAAATGGAAAACAATTATAACTATACTTATAATCACGGGTGTTTACGCCATCCATACAAAATCCCCCAGTAGATATTTAGTCTACTAACCAGAAGACGTCGAATCAACTAGGATATCATCAATCCCTTTCCGTTCCTTGCGGTGTCCGAAGTCCCCGCGGTCGAACCTAACATCGAAATTAACTTTTGTATAAGAAACGACTAAACTCTGATACGGCGAAAACGTGAAACTACAAGACTTACATACTAAATGTCCTACGTGCGAATATTGTGAACCATCTAAAACCTATACTAACCTGAGCTAACCCCATGCTATTTGTAACTGAGAAAACTAAATCGTGACACGAAATATCCGTATCGTATTTAGAACTATAACCAAAACAAGAATTTACTTCCAGATTTTATATACAGAACATATAACATAATCTAACTATACCAGATACCCTAAAATATATACAGAGAGCTACCCTAGAAAACTCAACAGCCAACTCCCACGAAAAACCAGCGAGATCAGGAAAATGGGGATTTTCACCTGTCGAAATTTCATAGAATGGGTCCTTGTTTCTAGTGTATATTCTAGGTCCAATCTACAAGGCTAAGATACTGTTTGATTTTTCTAAATATTAACTAACTTATAGCAGTTTCAAAACAGAGCAAGAATCTAATAAAATATGATATTTACCGATATTCTACATCCTACTCTAAACCGTACTTGTAATAAAAATCTATAGGGTTGGAGATTATACCTGTTTGAAAGATCAACTGAATGTCTCTTCAAGAATTGCACAAGTCCAAAAGGTCCGTGCTTGTGGGTCTGAGTTGAGGAACACAAATACTTAGCATTTCATTTCTTTTCTCTTTCTTAAATGAGGTAGATGATTTTCACTAAGCTAGGTTATTTGCTTCAATCTTAATATATCAACTGAAACAAAAATGAAAAGATAAGGATAAGGAATGATAAGGTTAGGAGGAGGTGTCACCATGAAGGAGTGTTGTGCATTCATGCAAATAGGAGGTGTAGGCATAAGGTTTATTCCTAGGTGTGATGTCTATGAGGTTTAATATAACTTTAACCCTAACTTAACACATTAACATATAAACCCTCCCACTATATCATAATACACAATGAAGCAAACAATTTTTACTAAAACCCTTCTTAACCACTAATGTTACAAACTAAATATTCAAATTACTTAATTTCTTACACTACATATAAAAAGGTTTTTTTTATTAAAATAAAATTATTAAAATAACATTTTTAATTAAATAAATAAAATAATTAATTATCTAAAATATTTCAAAATGTTACAGCAGACCTATCATCTCGATTAGCCGCTCGAACTGTGTCTGAGGGATGGCCTTTGTGAGTGGATCTGCAGTGTTGTTCTATGTCTCTACTCTCTGCATCTCGATCTCCCGGTGATCAGTGATCTCTTTGATCAGGCGGAACCACCTCAAGATGTTTCTGGACTTATGATGGGACCTTTGTTCCTTTGCCAAAACTATAGCACCACCGTTGTTGTCATAATATAGCGGTATTGGATCAACAATGGATGGAACCACCTGAAGTTATACGAACTTCCTGATCCAGAATGCTTCTTTCGCGGTGTCACATGCAGCGATATACGCTTCCATGGTCGAGTCAGCAACGGTGTCCTTCTTGGAGCTCTTCCAACAGACCGCCCTTCCATCGAGGGTAAAGACATAACCCGACATGGACCTGGAGTCATCCTTGTCACTCTGGAAGCTGGATTCGGTGAATGCCTTAATCTGGAGGTCTTCTCTGTTGTACACTACGAACATCTCCTTATTCCTTCTTAGTTACTTGAGAATGTTCTTTACTATTGTCTAGTGCTTCTCCCATGAGTTTGACCGATACCTGCTTACAACGCTTAGGGTGTAAGCTACATCTGGTCTGATACACAATATCGCATACAATATAGAGCCTACCGCAGAAGCGTGGGGTATAATAGACATGCGATCCCTTTCCAAATCAGTCTTGGGAGACATCTCTTTGGAGAGGGTGATTTTATGATAAGCCGGTAGATTGCTGCGCTTTGAATCTTCCATACTGAATCTTTTCAGTATGGTGTCGATGTACCTTGACTATGAATGTCCCAATATCCGTTTAGATCTATCACGATAGATCTGGATCCTTAGAATGTAGGAGGCATCACCCAGGTCCTTCATGGAGAACCTTTGTGGTAAGAATCCCTTAACAGATTGTAGCATAGGAATATCATTTCCTATCAAGAGAATATCATCCACGTACAATACAAGGAATGCTACAGTTCTCGCTACAATTTTAATATAGATGCATGGTTTATCTGGATTTTTGATAAAGTCAAATTTCTTGACCGTCTCATCAAAACAGATGTTCCAACTCCGCGATGCTTGCTTTAATCCATAAATAAATTTAAGTAACTTGCACACCTTTCCACTGCTCCCACTCTGAATGAAACCCTTCGGCTGATCCATATAGACGCACTCTTCTAAATTTCCATTTAGAAAAGCGGTCTTTACATCCATCTGCCAAATTTCATAATCGTGGAAGACGGCAATGGCAAGAAGGATCCGAATGGATTTGAGCATAGCCACTGGAGAAAAGGTTTCATCATAGTCCAAACCAGGTCTTTGACGAAAACCTTTTGCAATAAGTCTAGCCTTATAGGTTTCAATCTGTCCATCTACACCAATATTCTTTCTGAAGATCCATTTATAGCCTATGGGTTTTATCCCTTCTGGAGCAATATCCAAAGTCTATATTTTGTTGGTGTACATAGACTATATTTCGGTCCGCATTGCATCCATCCATTTTACCAAGTCTCTGCTCTGAATAGCTTGCTGGAAACTAGATGGCTCATCATCGTCGATGATGCAATCTTCTCTATCCCCGTCTATGAGAAAACCGTAGTATCTCTTAGGTGAATGAGACTGTTTACTAGTCCTGCGGAGTGGTGCGGGGATGTCCGGTTCTTTCGAAACTTCTGGTTCCACCATACTTTCAGTAATAGCTTATGGTTATAGAATTGTTTTCCAGTTCTATTGCGCTCCCACTTATCTCTTTTTCTAAAAACCGAGTTTCCAAAAACTGGGCATGCCGAGAAACAAAGATCTTTTGTTCCTCTGCGTAATAGAAAAGATACCCCTGGAGTTATTTGGGTATCTTACAAACTTACACAGTACTGAGTGTGCCTCGAGTTTGTCCGCATGCTGCTTTTTTACAAAAGCTGGACATTCCATATCTTCAAATACTGAAGAGAGGGTTTCTTCTCACTCCACATCTGATATGGTGTGGTATGCACAGTCTTGGTAGGAACTTTATTCAAAAGATATGCGGCGCATTCTAGTGCATAGCCCAAGAAGGATCGCGGCAACTCAAAGTTATTCATCATGGAACGTACCATATCCAATAAGGTTCTGTTCCGTCTTTCCGATACACCGTTGTGATGAGGTGTGTATAGAGGAGTAAGGTGAGAGAGAATTCCATTCTCTTTTAAGTAGTCCAGGAACTCGGCACTTAAGTATTCACCACCTCGATCAGATCTTAGTGTCTTGATACTTTTTCTGATTTGTTTTTCCACTTCATTCTTATATTCACGGAATTTCTGAAAAGCCTCAAGTTTATGTTACTTCAAGAATACATGTCCATACCTTGAGAAATCGTCCATAAAAGTAATAAAATGGGAATAGCCACTTCTTGCATGTGTAGACACTGGACCACACACATCGCTGTGTATGAGTCCCAAGAGCTCGCTCGCTCTTTCTCCGTGTCCAGTGAACAGAGTCTTTTTCATCTTTCCTTTGAGACATGATTGACAAGTTGTATAGGACTGATATTCGAACGGATCCAAATATCCCTCTTTATGTAACTTCTTCAACTGTATTTCATTGATGTGACCCAGTATACAATGCTATAAGAAAGCCTGATTTAATTCCGGAGGCATTCTTTTAAGTGTGTTCTGGATGCTGAAAATCCGAACTTGATTTAATACGTATATGCCATTATCTAATGTACCTGACCTAATCAAATTTTGATTAAGGCGGATATGTATCACATCACTTAAAAATGTAAAATCATACCCTTCTTTAGAAAGAGAAGATACATATATGATATTACAAGCCATACGAGGTACATGCAAACAGTTACACGAAATTAATATCTGCCAACTTGTCAATTCTAGGTGATATTCACTTACGGATACAGCGTCGATGCTCATTTCGTTAGCAACCCTAAGAGTCATATCACCTTCCTTAATAACTCTATGGTTTCTCAAAGCATGTAATGAATTACATATATGAGATCCGGTATCTATTACCCAGGAAGTAGAGTTAATTGACATACAATTTCAATCATCAACACACCCAAAGACGCAGCCACAACTTGCTTCGAATCCTGGTTTCTGGATTTCTAAGCCCTGCAGTGCTTCTGACAATGCGCTTTCCCATGAAAACAAAAACATCATTCTTTCTCTATTGTTATCCTTGAAACTTTTTCCGTGTCCTTTCCCTCTACCTTACTGACACCACCTATCGGCTTGCTGGAAGCCTTCTTCTTCTCTCCCTTGGCTTTTGCCTTAGATCCAGAATAGGAAGATTCTCCAATGAGTAGAACGAGCGTCTCCCTGGATTCCTGTAGGGTGCCCTCTGAGCTCCTTAATATGTTGAAGAGTTCTTGAAGTGTAACTTTCTTCCCTTGAATATTGTAATTCAAGATAAACTGGACGTAGGTGGAGGGGAGCGACTGTAGAATCAAGTCAGTAAATAACTCGTTCTCCAACGTGGTCCTATGTTCTGTGAGCTATTCAATATAGCTAATCATTGTAAGTACGTGGTCCCCTACAGATGACCCGACAGCCAATCTCGCCTGAAGCAATATCTTCGAGGTCTCATATCTTGCGATACGAGATTGCTCTCCATATAAAACTTTGGTGTTTACTATCCATTGATGAAGGTCAACATGGTAGTATGATTGTCCCAAACCAACGCATCTATCTATGCTATATATGAATACTCAGCAGCTACCAATCATTATGCCTTAGCGAAGGTCAAAAAACATAGCTTGAATACTACTGAATACCCATATGAAATGACGAAGGGCTACGAATGGTTTTGGCAAAACCGTGAATGTAATGAACTTGATATAGTCGAAGGAACCATGATAGCTTTTTAAAAGGAATGGTTTAGGCTCCGCATTTAAAATTTGCTTTTTGAAGAAAACCGAGTGGTTTTGAAACTTTTCCAACGATTAAGCTTTGGTTTGTTTTTCCTTGCATTGATCAATGTTAATGCGGTCTCATCATTTAACCTTATCATTACAGAAAAAGAAATGAAAATACAACGTACGCTTATGCCATCCGCATTCGCCACGGGGCCCGTGTTCATACCATAATATTGCATTTTCTATTCCCCATTCTTATGCATTTTACAATGAAAACGGGTGCTTTTGACGCATGTCTGCTACATGTTACAGGTTACAGGTTCGTGGATCTAAAACAGTGAAGACGATGAAAAGACGATGTAAAAGTGGACTTTAACCAACAAACAGAAGACTCTTGATGAAGCCTACATCAAAGATAAAATTCACAAAATACAAGACAATGCAAGGTCCAAGATTACAAAGTGAATGGTTAAAGTCCACTACAAGTATTCACTGGAAGATCTGGAGAATACACAGAAGCCCAATGGAGAAAAGAAGTAAAGAAATAAAAAGCCCAAATGACCAAGAATCAGCCCACAAAAATCCACACAGTGACCTCATAAATGGGCCGCGGAACCGCGGCCCAAAGCCTACCCAGGCCGCGGTTCCGCGGCCATCTGGTGCCCTTACTTGATGAAATTTTACCAAATTGTGTTGGCGGCTCCGAAAAGATTTCCTAGGGGTATATTTATAATTGTAGACATGGGGATCAAAATGTAACCTAGGGTTTCCTATTCTCTACAAATAGGAACCCAAAACATTGTATTTTCTTTATGCCTCCCTTTAATGAATAAAATTTAGAAATCTTTTGGAGAGCATCGGTGTTTCTTCTCCATTCAGAAATTCAGATCTGACAACCCTGCATGGATGATTGGAGGGATGCATCTGTAAGTAATTTAATTCCTTGCCTTAGGGTTTAGCTTTGGGAAAGACTTTTGAGAGATGAGATCTCTCATCCCTTTCTTACTCATCACATAGAATCTATAGGACTCCATGCATGCATGCACATACCGCTCCCTACGGCACCCTATCCCTCGAGGTAGCGGTGATACCGTAGTATAAAGGCCCGGGTGTGATGTTTTCCATGGAGGTTAGGGTAAGGATCTCTAAAAGAAGGACAAGAACCTAGAGGAAGGAACACCTTCCCGAATGGATCCAATCCCCTTTATTGATAATTACCATAACTCCTCTTAGATCCTAATCTGAGTATAGAAAGCGTTGAGATTTATTTACATTTCCAAACCATTCCTAAACCTAACCCTAGCAAGATTTAGATCTAGATTAATTTAGTTTTTAGATAGAATCAATTTTTAGATTTAATAATCAACCGAACACCCTTCGGAATTAAATCGTAAGAACGAATCGGAAATTCACAAAATCCCTGTGGACCGACCTGTACTCACCGGCTAGCTGCAAAGCGACGCCGTTTCTGATTGCGATTACAAATATTTTTGATATATCTTTTAGAAAGCGCAAGCAAGCTAAATCATTCAATCAGCCTGTCATGCACCATTAAGTTACTTAACTACCGGCAGAGCGGGGGCTGGACCAGCGCGGGCTCAAAACTTAAGCAACGCATACTTTATATATATATATATATATATATATATATATATATATATATATATCCATTCGTCTCACGCAATAATAGGCATTCCAAATCATAGATGAATATATTGGATATATTAGGAATTCCGCGTTTTGTTTAAGCCTATAACGAAAGACGGATTCCACGGTCGTGATGAATAGCCAAACCCCACCTTAGACCCCCTACGGGTGCGGCAAACTACCCGCCAAATTCCCGAAGTGAAATAACCTCCCTCAGTAAAATGAGTAGGCCACTCAGCACTTCAAGAACCCGGTAGTTTGTGCACCCCATCTTGGGTCTATCCTAGGAGAAAAAACAGTAAAAGAAATAATACAACGGTGGCTACAATCTCAACCCGAATATGCCCCGCAAAATAATATTACATCACTTTTACAAATTACAGGAATGAAAGAAAAGAAAACACTCTTCTCACATCCCCCGGCTATTCATCCACGACGATCCAATACTCCATATACACAAACCATCAACACAGATCACAAATATGTGCAACTCCAAACTAATCAACGTATAGTAATTAGCGGAGGTTTACGAACACATATATCCGAACACAGTAAACTCGATTAGCCAAATAATCTTAGAATTTCGATCGATTAACAAAAATGTGTCTACCCAATGCATAATCCAGTACACAAACAAATCCGGGTAGAATCCACATATGCCAAAAATCATTATTCAACATGAGAAATATATAGAAGAAAATCGGACCGAGTTTCCCCTGACTCGGCTGCGGAACGGCGGCCAAACACAATGTTTGGCTGCGCTTCCGTGGCGGTCTTGGGGACTTAGGATCTCATTTTTCTTCGGTGTACTTAGAAAACCCTGCTTGAATTTTTAAGGCCTCTGAAATGATTTTTAGACCAGTTTTGAAAAATGACAGCAAGCAAGGCCCCGAATCGTGATTTCGGGCAATTTTCCGACGATTGAACTTCTACCTACTTGATAACTATCTAGTTAAGGTTTTGAAGACTCTGATACCACTATAAGCCAATGTCGCGCACCCCGCGGGTTCACAGGAAGGCAGAATTTTCAAAAAACGATTTTAACGAACTACGCAATACCGGCTAAACTCCAGGATCTATTCGAAAACCTTAACTAACTAAACTACTAAGAGGTTTAGCTACTCGGTTATACCTCCGTGTACTTGTCCTTCGGATCTTCTTTTCCTCCTCTCCTTGGCTCCAAGAAGTATGGATTGAGCTTGGGACGTCGGCCTCCTCGCATCAAAGATGATCCACCCGAGAGTATGTGCTTTGAGCTCCAACTTCTAAACCGAGGTAACTAGAGTAAATGGTTCGCTAATCCAAATAGTCTAGGTGATGTAGAGAATGCTAGTGGAGTGTTTTATCTTATGAGACTCTTTTTTTCACAACTCATGTGAGGGTAAGAGTCAAGAGGAAGAAGGAGATGAAACTTTGGAGAGAGAAAGAAAAATGAGAAATGAGCAAGGGTTGTGAAGTGTAGAGAATGGCTCAAGAATTTCAATAATGAAGTAACCATTATTTTCACATAGAAAATAATAGCCATACTTCAATAGTGCATCCAAACCAATAAACAAATGTCTAAGCCATTCCTCACACCATACGGCAAAAGTCTCCTCCAATTCCACCTCATTAATCCATTTAAGAAAATGGATAATACCAAATAATGAGGTGTCTCCTTTTAGAAGCATTCTTAAGAAAATTAAAATAATACCCCTCACCGTATATACATACCCGTATCCGTATTCCGAAAAATACGTAAACACTGAGACGATAACAATCCAATAATACAATACTAGGATTCGGCTTAAACCAAAACCCACTAGTATTGTCCTCCCGAACATCATCCATGTATAAGTACACGTATGTGATCGTAGCCCTACCGTAAAACCATATGGCCTCAACATCTTTTGCCCGAAGCAGGGAAACTCTTTGTGTGGGACTCTAAAGACTCGACAGTACACTGGCAGTGGGTTTAACCACAAGCACGTCAGCGGTACTAGCAGCACGTAATGGCTACCCAGGTATCTGTCGATAAGAAGGTCGATGAACAAACTCATCCGAACTCCTACTGGGCATGTCTGTGACAATCTCCGTACAGTCTGGTCTGTTTGTCTAAGATACTTGCATATCGGGCCTAAGGGGATGGTAAACGTCAGACCCCTAACATCCCAATAAGTCATGCCGGAGGAGAGCCCAATACACCCTGAGAAACTACTGGAGTGCCTACCAATATTTCTCGACCGCCCTGGCCAGGGACTTTGTGTAATGGCTTTCCGAACACTGTGCGATATCAACCCCAAATACCGGGAGAGACGAATCATATCTGACCGCTCCTGGCTCCAAGTGCTTCGGTACTACACCCAACTACTACCTGTTTGCATGACTCCTTTGAGCCATGGTAGGGTAGTAATCTAAGTGCAGTAGGAACACACTTGAGACGAAGTAGCGATGGTAAGTCAATGGACTAACCTGTACTCATGTCACCTAGGAACTGCTTCCTTACGATAGGTATAATACCAACCAGCAGTTCCCGATGAGTCCTGTCCAGTGTAACTCATAACCTAATGAGCACCTGCATACTATCTCCGGTACGTTGTACTAATGGCTGTGGGACAAACCATATCCCCTGCAGGGATGATAAGCTTATACACTAGTCTACTCCGGAGTATCGATGCCCCTTCTCGATAATCCTGCGACTAAGGACCTATATAAGGATGTGCATATAGACTACCTAGCCCCCACTAGTGTGACTGCCATCACAACGCTGGTAGTCAAGCAAAAATCCTAAGGGCTCTACAAATATGTATAACTGATATGCTAAAAAAAACGCATGCACATACTGAGGTAGAATCAAACCAGATAGTATACTACCATTTTGAGAAAGACTGTTATTATAACCGTGAATATCCCAAGCGTCCAATATGTAATACTCAATCCAGTATGATACAATAATGGCCTCTAGGGCATTTATCACTAACAGTCCTAATATGGGCTCACATCAAAGAAATAAAACTACGGAAATAAATAATCTAAACATCTCTATTAACACACGTTCAACTCCCCATTGCTCGGTTTGATTGCTAAAGTACTCTTGATTAGCCTGCGATAAAAGCAGAGGAACTGGGCCATGAAAAACCCAGACGTCAGTGCGTCATAATATTAAAATAATAATAATAATAACCAGTGTAACACCCTAGTACAGTTATACGATATTAATTGGTATTTTAACACTTACTTTATATTTCTTCTATTCTACATATTGGGTCGCGAATGATTTGAATAGTAGTAGTCGTTATCCGACCCGACCGGCAAGTTTAGAACCCAATATGGTGCAAGATTGTATCTGAGATTAACCAGTAAATTATATCAATGTGAATTTAGTATAATACCAATATTATATTTTTAGATCTTTATATATCATATATCTAGATCATCATATATCTTATAATAGTCACAACTTAAGAATAAGTTATATTTTATTAATTGTCATCATATGGTTGCCATTCCATATCTTATTTTGCTTTTATCTTTTACGTTTAAATCTCAAGATATCTAATATCAAATATTTACTAAATCTAAATATATTTTTAGAATCCTTTTAAATCTTAAATTAGAAGTATGAGTTATTTGAAATATATTCTTGTATTATGGTTGAGAAGTTTACATATGTAAATTATTTTCCAAAATATATTTTTGATGAGATTTTGGTGAAGATTGGTTGTAATTTGATATTATCTATATACATTAAAACTAATATATATTTATAACCTAATTTAAACTATACTATTTATATTTATATTAAACACAAAACCTCTCTCTCTCTCTCTCTCTCTCTCTCCACATAATATATCTCTCCCTCATCAATTTATATATTCTCCTTCTTCATTCTTCAAGAACACACCCGTTCTCGCCAACGCAACTCCAGCCGCATCTTAGAACCTTAACCGAGCCATCAAAACTTGGTATTGATTTGTATAGCGTCATATTGCTTCCGTTCATCGCGTTTGTTTCGAGGCAAATTTACAACTTGCTATATACTATGCTTTATGTAATTTACTTATATGTTGTCATACTATTATTATTATCATCATTATACAACAATATTTATATAATTTATACACCGTAGTTATTTAACGTTAATCAGTTTTATAATATACAAGTTTACAACTTGCAACATGCTATAATTATATCAATAAATATATATATAGTCGTAATATTTCTTATTATTATCATTAATTAGTTTATAATCTGCATTTTATAACGTTATACAAAATATAGTTTGGAAATATTATAGTTTACACTTGAAATGTCGTCGCAAAGCGGATACGACAAATCTGAAATTTACAGTACACCTTATCTTATAAAATTTATTATAAATCATAGAAAAATCATTAGTATACGTTCTTTAGTTCATTACGAAGCTCAGAATACCATAACCCTGTGAAATATTTACTTGCAAAATAAATTATTTAAATAACTTAAACCGTAAATGAATGTACCTCTAAATTGCTGTCCAGAGAAATTTCAGCAGCAAACTTTCAATTTCGAACCTTCATAACCTTTTGTAGGAAGAACCTGAGATGCTTTAATTTATAGAAATAAAAACCTTGTTCACCGCCTAAAGACGCGACCGGGACGTTGGGACGTCTGGCCAGAATTTTGGGGGCAGATGCTATTTGGTTTTATCCGTCTACCACTCCGAAGATGCCAAGTTGATTTATGGCACCGTGTATCGAAGGTTTAAACGGATGCGGCCGATGTAGCAGATTTTGTCAGATTCCCCCTTGTTTGTGAGTTTTTTTTTTATTGTAGGGACGCTTTTCCCAGCAGGCGCAATCCCCTGCAGTTAATTATGTTACCGAATCGCGGTAACCACTTTCTCCTTCTCCAGATGTTCACTTCGTGTCGTGTGTGTTTGTTTTATTTTTGGTTGCCCGTGGTTTGTATACAGAGACTAATTTACGTTATCGCCTGAGGGAGGGGATTAGTCCAAATCCGTATTTTCTTAGACTTGGGCTTGGTTTGATTTGAGGATCGTTAACCTCATTTGAGATTAAAATCAACTTAAATATTTTTTAAGGATACGTTAGTCTAATTTTAGACTAAGATCTACTTAACAAGATTTAAGATCATTTAGATCCAACAAAAGAGCATTTGGGCTCTATTGCTTTAGTTTAGGGACATTATGGTCCATGGTTTAAGGACATTATAATCCGTAGAGTTTAAAGACATCATGGTCTATAGAGTTTAGTTTAGGGACGTTGTGGACCATAAGTTTAAGGACATCATAGTTCGTGTTTAAGGACATCATAGTCCATAGAGTTTAGTTTAGGGACGTTGCGGTCCATTGGGTTTAAGGAAATCATAGTCCATGTTTAAGGACATCATAGTCAATAGAGTTTAAGGACATCATAGTCTGTAGGGTTTTGGTTTAATAGTTCGGGGATACGCCAAAAGTTATTGGTTATTGGGACCCTATATCTCACTGAAGACGTTGAAGAATTACAACGACATGTATCAGAGATGTGGAGAAATGTACCCTTGAACCGATGTCCCGACTGAGAGGGAATGTGATGAACATCATTTTAGATGCCATCTGTTAGGACCTTATTAGCTATCTTTGGGACTGAGATCGGTTTTGGGGACCCTGAGCTTGAGGGGCTCAATTGATTGTCCTCGGGAGATTTGGTCTGAGTTTGGCTAATATTGGCCTTTCATAGTGTTAAACACTAGTATATGCTCAGCGCTTACGTGCTCCCACGTGAGGCGCTTGAAGTAGTGTTAAACACTAAAAATTTGAGGCGCTCACGTGGGGTCACATGAGGCACTTGAAGTTGGCGATGTTTCTTTGGGTTTATTCCCTTATTCTTTTCTGAGGGCTAAGCACTATTGGGTCACGTGGGATCATGTGAGGCGCCCCAAAAAAGGAAACTGCCTTTGATTTATTCCCTTTTTGCTTTATAAGTGCTAAGCACTCTTTGGAGGTCACGTGGGATCACGTGAGCCAATCTCAGTTGTCCTCTTTTTTTCATCATGGGTGCTCACGTGGGAGCACGTGATCGGCCATTATCATGTTGGGTGCTAATCTTTTTACATGCATGGAGATCTTGAGTTTTGAGACTTTCAAGCCCACTGTTTCGTAAGAATTAAATTCTCATATAGGGTTAAACCCAAATTTTATTAGAGGAATTAACTTCCTATATCTTCTTGTAAGAATTAAATTCTTTGAATTTAGTTCTTTCCCTTAGGTTTGAATCTACATAACAGAATCTCTCCGATGAGAATTAAATTCTCAACTTGTGAGGAGATCTGCTTCTGCAGATCTTAACCAGAGGAAGAACTATGTTCTTTTTAGAAGAGTTAAACTCTCGTGGAGGCGAAGAAAAGATAAGATGTTCTCTGCTTTTCTTCTTTTCTCTTACCTAGGGTTTCTCTTTCTATTTTCTCTCTTGAACTTGAAGTTTATGGGGGGTTCCTCTGTACCAGACTTGAAGTCTTGGGTCCTTTATATAGGGGAGGCTGGTTTGTTGATTCAGTTAAGGAAATCTCTCATTAAGAGATTTCTTAATTGATTTGAGGAATTTATCCACCGTTGGATCTTTGATCCCAGGACTTTTGTTTTACAGAAGACATTTTTCTTGTTTTTTTAACAAGATTAGAAAAATATTTTCCCATACAGAACGTATTCTGTATCTTGGTGATTTTTAATCACCATTGGATCTTTGATCCAACGGTGCTCTGATTTACAGAGCACAATCTTTCTTATTTAGAAAGATTGAGAAAATATTTTCCAAATAGGATTTGGATCCTTATATTTAGAATTTAATTCTATCGGCTCAGAAGGCATTTGAGATCTCTCACGTGCAGCACGTGGCCCTTCACAGAATTAACTTGGTTCGTTTGTATGCAACAGTCCAAACAGAGGGAAGGCATCACGTGGTAACACGTGAGCTTTTCTGCTCTTTATTTATTTTATAACCGGGTCCTACACGTTTTTTGTGAAAGACGATCACGTGCTTGCACGTGAGGCTTTAATTGCTGCTTACTAAGTGGAGCCGCTTACTATGTATACAGATGAATCACGTGCTTGCACGTGATGTTCCACTAGAGGGAAGTTTTTCCTTTCCCTCTCTGAGTCTCTTTATAAGGGATCGATGATCATGTGCTTACACGTGATACTTCCATTAATGGGGAATTTTCCCTTCCCCTTTTCTTTCTGAATTTTTATAAGGGAACAAACCTTATTGAATTAGATTGTTTTGGTATATGAAATGTCCCTTTTGAAGAATGTTTGCTATTTTTAAGCTATTTTACAAATCTTGATGACGCTGAATTTCTGAACGAAACTTTCTTGTGCATGGTTAATCAATACCACTTTTATAGTTATTAATCGGATTAAATATGCTATCCTTGTTAATGTTATTATATCAATATCTATTTAATAAATAATAGTGCATGTCTTTTAATATTCACTAAATATTACCGATTTACAGTTTTATACTATCCGTTTGTATCCGATTAGGCCGGGTTATTATGCACCATCCTTAAAGCCTAAGGAAATTATGCACTTGTATTCGATTAGGCCGGGTTATTTGGTGTTCCGTCGAAATGATACAGCTCTTTTCATGCGGTATAATCCGCACCGCTTTGCTCGGCAATTGTGTTATAACCAAGATGTTCCCTTTGAGGCATTTTTGGTGGAGCCCAGCTCATCTCTGGGAGTTGTTCATGACATCACCCATCACTTCATGCGACTGAACACCGGCTCTCATTTCGAGATCCCCGAGGCCGACTATTTTCCAAGGTGTGTGGGGTCTTTTACGGGTTGGTACCGCCATTGAGTTGGTCCCATCGTTGCCGAGGAGAAGCGGATACTCTTCGGATATAGAGCTCCCGCCCTGACCCAGGCCACGGGCTTTTTGCCGCGACCGCGGACAGTGGTTCGCCCTCTATTGAGGGGTAACAGTGCCTTACTTATCCCTGAGGTGGCGAATGCGGAATCGACTCCTCCCACAATTGTTATGCCAATACGCACTAGAGCTCGGGCAAAGGCTTCCGATAATGCGCCAACAGTAGTTTCATCAGTTGAGGCGTCATCAACGGCAGTGTCATCATCGGTAGTACCGCCAAAAGAGGATACTGGAGGCGAAATCGGCCAACGTCGTGCTAAAGCGCCGAGGAGCAGGAAGCGATCTTCTTCCAGCGTTAGCTCTAGCTAAAAAAGGAGGAACAAAATGGTTGCTGGCTTGCGTGATCTCTTGCTGGAATCTAGGCATACTGTTCAAGATGAACCTATATCCATGCAAGAGCCGGATGATGGTCTTCTCTTTCTGGGTTCATCTGCCGAGGAAGCCGCACAATTGGCTGAGGTTATAAGACGCTCACAAGACGAAACTGAGAACGTGGGTGTCCCGAAGACACCTTATCCTTCTGTCATATTCTACGAAGATCCCCCATCACTATGGAGGGTACATATGGGTCCCCTTCGACAGGAAGACGAGATAGCCTTCAAGCAGCCTATCTCGGCCGCTTCCGAAGATGAGCTGGCATTGAAGACTAATGGCCATGAATCTGCATTTGAACCCCGGCGAGCATACTTCCTCAGGAAGGAACGATGGCTTGAAAAAGCCATACTAGATGCATCCTGGCGCATCGGTATGTATGCTTTCCGCATTTTTTCTTTCGGCAAATAATTTGTATCACTTTCTATATCTCCTATTCTTTGCGAAAACTTTGCAGAGACTTCAGTAATGACAGAGAATTTGAGCTCAAGTCGCGTCCTGACTGTAGACTCTGTAAATGTCTCAGATGAGGCACTAGTAGGTGTGGAGGAGGTTGTTACAGCTGTTATTCCTGCTGTGGAGCTTCCAATGGTAGCCTCCGTTCTCCCGGTGTCTGTTCTCCCAGAAGCGGTGCCCTTATCGACCATAAATTTAATGGATCTTTCTGGTGACGGCCAAGAGATTGTGGAATGGGTAGTTGAGATCGTCGTCTCTTCATTGGAGCTTGAAGTGGCGACCATTTCCCCTCAACTGGAAGCTGTCACACCAGCAAATGTCTCCGGTGATGTTCTTGAGGGCATGGAAGAGGCTGCCGAAGCTGCTATCCCTCCGGTTCAAGGCGGGAAAAGCATCGAAGGTAGTCTTCTTATACTTTGTTATAATATTCTTTCCATTATCTGAACCATTCCTTCCTTTCTAAACTACGGGAATTGGCGGCTTCTATTGTGGACATGTCTCCCAGGAAGTCCTTCCAGCGCTTACTTGATAAAGCTGCCGTACGGGTGATATCCCAGCAAAGCATGCTCCTTTCTTCCTGGAAAGGTCTGTGTTCTTTGACCCTTTGGCTTTATTATCACTTTTTTTATGATGATGGTAACATGTCCTCTGCAGTTCTGGAAGCCAATGATGAAGTGGAGATCCTTGATGGGCCTGGGGATCTTTCAAACCCCTCTTGCATGGCTATGGGTAAGTAAAACTCTACCCTTAGTATTATTTTGTTTATTCCATGTTTGCTAGTCTTGCTGACTGCTCATACACTTTGACAACTTTGCCAGCTCTGGCTCCGTTGGAATCCCGAATCTCTATGCCACCGGGACCATATGCCCGACGTGCGTCTGAAAGGATGGCGAGACAAAGCATTCACTCCTTGTCGGCCCTTATTGAAGATCTTCGTGCTGGAAGTTCTGTTACGGCAGAAGAATTTGCTGCCGAAGCCAATACTTCTTTGCCTTTCCTTGCTACTTATCATGATGAGGCATTGGTGCAAGTTTGGGTTGCGTATTGTCGCAGGGTGGAAGCTTGCTTACATAATATCGAGTGTATATGCCTTCCTTCCGAGCTCTTAACTGCCAAGGTGAGCTTACGAGGGTGGATTGAGCGGCGCGCCGCTAATTTTTAATCTTGCGAAAAGAGGCTCAACCGAAAATTTTCGAAGAGGGAGCTAGCTTCAAATGCTTTGGGAGAACTTCAAGCTCAACTCACTGCTAAGACCACTCATGCGTACGAACTTTGGCGGGTGCTTCAAGAAGCCATCACGGAGGCGATAGCTATTGATAAAGCCGTTATTTTTACCCACGAGATGGTTGAAGCTCATAAAGTTGCTGAAAAGGAGCTTGAGGGTCGGCTTGCCTCGTATCAGGCTCAACAGTCTCAGGCGGAGGCCCGACTCGTAGGAATAACAAAACTTGAAGCCAAGGTCCAGTGGAAGAAGGATGAACTTAAGAACTTATTACACCGTCCGCTGGCTTAAAGATTTTTTGTATATTCTCCTTTTCTGTATTCACTCCTGAATGAGAGAATATTTTGTATCCATTCTGATTCTTTTTATGACATGTATCTTGTATTCATTTTGAACTCATGAATAAAAGACATATATTTTTTTTATATCATGTTTGCATGTAACTCTGGTGAATGTGGCCTATATGTAGTTTATCTTGATTTTCTTGTAGGGTAGCGATGGCTCAGAAAACAGGTTCAGGTCTACTGCTTAAGACTTTTCAACTTTATGAGCTGTGAGGGTCTCACAATGACTTTTCTCCCTACGAGTCGAGAGGATTCCGTAGGTGTATTTTCTCCTAAGGAATCGTGAGGATTCCTAAGTGTATATTTTCTCTCGAGAGTCGTAAGGATCTTACAATAGAATTTTTCCCCTTTGCAAGTCGAGAGGACTCATAAATGGTTGTTTCCCTTCTTGTCGAGATTCAACTTTAGGGAGTGTGGCCCGTGAATAGTATGCAATGGCCCATGTTGGACTGACTTGCAGTGCCCCAGTGCTTAGGAAACAGGTCTTTATCCCCATTGCCTTAGGCTTTCCCCAAAGAGTCGAGACGAATTGAGGGATCATTGGTTGACTTGTTTCCGCTTTCTCCAGTGTCGGGGTTAACTTGCTCCGCTTTTCGCGATGTCAGGGTTGACTTGCTCCGCTTTCTGCGGTGTCCGGGTTGACTTGCTCTGCTTTCTGTGGTGTCGGAGTTGACTTGCTCCACTTTCTGCGGTGTCTGGTTTGACTTGCTCCGCTTTTTTCGGTGTCGGGTTTGACTTGCTCCGCTTTCTACGGTGTCAGGGTTGAATTGCTCCGCTTTCTGCGGTGTCGGGGTTAACTTTCTCCCCTTTCTGCGGTGTCGGGGCTGACTTGCTCCGCTTTCTGCGGTGACTCTAGGTTGTTTGTGAACCGTGGAGTCTTAGAACTAGGGACTTTTCCATAGCTCTAATTGGTGGTGTCGCATCCGTATCCTGCTGGAATGAAGAAGAACGTCGTTGCTGATCTCTAGGCTGTAGGTGTTGCCGTCGAGATCTGACTCTCCCTTTGACATAGTCTGGTGGGGAAATGTGTTTCCCTTTTCGTTTATACCTATGGATTGTATACAGGGGTTAGTATGGACTCGCCTGTAGGGCAAAATTTTCATCTCTTTTTATTTGATTTTTCTTTTCCACGATACTTTATCATTTCAGCTTTTTATATCGCGAAAGTCGCGATTGCCCAATCATTTCGGCTATTTTTCACAGTGCCCAATCATTTCGGCTATTTTTCTTTTTTCTTTACTCTCAGCTTTTTATTGCGAGTTGCCCAATCATTTAGGCTATTTTTGTATGTATATATTTTACTTGCTGCTTTTTTGCTGCAAGTATGGAACTCAAGACCTGATACCAATCTTAGCATCAGCATCGCTGCGACTGGAATATTGTTAGGAGCGAATCATCATTTACCGTGAAAGGACTTGGAATTTGATACCGATTTAGGCATCAGCATCGCTACCACTGAGATATTGTCAACAGCGTATCATCATTTACCTTGAAAGTACTTGGAATTTGATACCGATTTAGGCATCAGCATCTCTACCACTGATATATTATCAGGAGCGAATCATCATTTGCCTTTTTCGGTTCGAAAAAAGGTGACTTAGCAATCAGGGTTAGGATTCTGTCGACTAAGGCATTTAACTTCATGAGCCGTAAGGGTCTCATAAAGATGTTTCTCCCTACGAGTCATGCGGATCTCGTAGGTGTGTTTTCTCCTTAGGATTTGTGAGGATTCCTAAGTGTATGTTCTCTTATAAGTCGTAAGGATCTTACAAGAGTGTTTTCTCCTTATAAGTCGAGAGGACTTACAAGTGTTGTTCACCACATAAGGACATTCCTCGTCGTTGGTGGGACTTGGTGAGGGAACGTTTATTTGTGCCCATGGATTGTATACAAGGGTCAATATCGAACCGTTTGTAGGGCAATATAGGGAATGTGATGGCTTAAGAACATGTTCAGATCATTGTAGTTTAAATCTTTTGAATCCTATAAACCGTGAGGGTCTCATAAGGGAATTCTCCTTAAGAATCGTGAGGATCTCGTAAGTGCAATTTCTCCTTAGGGATCGTGAGGATTCCTAATTGTTATGATCCCTTGTGAGTCGTAACGATCTCACGTTGGTATTTTCTCCTTATAAGGTCGAGAGGACCCTACAAGTGCACAGGAAATTTTTTACGAGTCTGCGCCCTTTCGGGTTTTCACAAACTCGCCGGTAGCTTTGCTATTTTTACTCACGGAGCCCTTTCGGGTTTTCATCCATGCCCATTTCTCTTAAGGACGTACCGTTTTATTTTGCCGCGTTAGCCTAAGGATGTCGTGGTTCATAGTATTTTAAAGACGTTTCGGTCCATAGTTAGTTTCAGGACATTTCGGTCTGTCATTAGTTTAGAGACATTTCGGTCCGTTGAATTTTCGTGGCGAAGTTTTGCCCGATGGCACCTACAGAGTTTGGTACTCAGGAAGACAGCGAGCGGACACAAGCGTCGTCATCTATCATTAACCTAGACTCTGACTCGTCAGGCATAGTATTTCTTAAGGAATCGGCCGTTTATTGGCCGGAAGGGTCTTTCGCCATTCATATCCATGAGTAGGTAGGCCCCACCTTGGTAGACCTTGTCTATGATGTACGGGCCTTCATAGTTCGGCTCGAATTTCCCCCGTTTGGCATGATTGGGGATCATAGGTCTTTTGACAACTAGCATGAGTTCGCCTTGGTGGAATATTCTATGCCTAGTTAGTCTTTCGTATGAGCGTGTCATCCTTACTTTGTAAGCCACTAGATTTTTGCTGCGCCATAAGACGAGTTTCATCAAGGGCATCGAGCTCCTCAAGTCGAAGATGGGCATTTTCTTCATCTGTTAGCTTGTAATGAACCGCCACTCGTAGAAAGGGTAGCTCTATCTCGAGGATAAGTACCGCTTCATTGCCGAATACCAACGCGAATGGCGTTGTGTTCGTGGCCGTATTGAATGTTGTCCGATAAGCCCAGAGAGCTTCATGCAGTCTTTCATGCCAGTCTTTTTTGTTTTTAGACACCGTCTTCTTTATGATCTTTGTCAAGGTTTTGTTGAAAGCCTCAGCTAGACCGTTAGCTCGGGTATTATAGACCGAAGAGTATCTCCAATCTATGTTATGCTGCTATGCGAAACGGCTGATTCTGTGACTTCTGTAGGCCGGCCCATTATCGGAGATAATCCGTCATGGAGTGCCGAACCGATAGATGACGTGTGTCTTGAAGAAATGGAGAATATTCTCCATTTTCACTTCTCTTAGCGATACTGCTTCGGCCCACATAGAGAAGTAATCAGTTGTCGCCAATATGAACCAATGTCCTCTAAATGACGCTGGATCGATGGGCCTAATTATATCGGTTCCCCACATTTCAAACGGCCAGCTAGCCATTGTTGGGTGTAGCGGGTTTAGATGCTGGTGGATGAAGTGTCCATGAATTTGGCACGAGTGGCACTGCTTCGCGTATTTGAGGCAGTCCTGGATCATCGTGGGCCAATAGCAGCCCATTCTTTTGATCTTCAACTTCATCTTTGGCCCATCTTGATGAGAACCGCAGAGTCCGTCGTGAACTTCTTGGATGACTCTCTTTACTTCTTCCGGTCCCAGGCATCTTAACCATAGAGAGTCGAATAATCTCTTATACAGAGTATCATTGAAGAAGGTGAAAGACAGAGCTCATTTCATGAGCTGATGTCTTGAGGATGCATCTTCATGCGTTTGACGGGATTTGAAGTAGTCTATAAAGACTTCTCTCCAATCCTTAGCCTTTTCTTGGTTCTCTATTTGTAGGGCCATTTTCTTGGTCTCTTCCATTTCTTCAGACGACTCCGGAGATATTTCTGCTGGTGCAAGAACCCGACGGTTTTGTACAATGATCTTTACGTCATCGAGATTTTCGTCAGCCAATTCTTTAGCGAGTTTGGCTAATGCTTCCGCTTTACTATTTTCTGTACGCAGTATGCTTTCCAGGACGTAGGAAGGGATTTGAGTCAGCAATTATTGCACTCTCTCGCCGTACTTTACCAACTCTGGTTTGCACGTTTGATAATCGTCGTTTACTTGACTAACGACCAGCTGGGAGTCTCCGTATATGAGGAGGTTTTCGATTCCCTTATCGACAGCGATCTCAAGACCTGTTATTAATGCCTCATATTCCGCTTCGTTTTTTGTTCTTGGCTCTGTTAAGGAAAAGGCGAAGCGCATTATCCCTCCTTGTGGAGTTATGAAGATGAGTCCCACCCCAGATTTGATTATGGGGGAGGTGTACTTTCGCTTCTTCATGGAAGATGCCCCATCGAATTAGAGTTCCCATCGGTATCACACCATCCTCTCTCCCCGTCGATCGTGTCAACGTGTGCTCGTCTGGAAATTCACAATTTATGGGTGAATCGGCAGGTATCGGATGCTCAGCGAGGAAGTCGGCGATGGCCTGGTCTTTCACTGCCTTGAGAGGTCGGTATATTATCGAGAATTCCATTAAGAGTAGGGCCCATTTAGCGAGCCGTCCCGTTAGAATGTCTTTTGACATCAAATATTTAAGACGGTCCACTTTTGATATGAGATGGACCTCATGCGCCAAAGCATAATTGTAACACCCGAGCCCAATAATACTAATTCTGTTGCTGGTTGAGTGTTAGACATTGCTCATTTCAATTATCTTGCTTGTTTGGTTCTTGTTGCAAAATTTTAACCGGCTAAGTCATTTTTGCCTATAACAAATTTTAACACCTAAAATGAAATTAAAAATATCCACATTGGCCTAATCGTCACCACTAGTCACGTGGTAGCGTCCGCACGTCGAGATTTCATCCCGTTCAGTGAAACGGGCGAGTTTGGACGGCTACGTGCGCGTGCAAGTGTCCGACTTGGGGGCACGCATTTTAATCATAAGACATCTTAATTTTAAAATTTGGATCCCGCTTAAAATCCTATTATTTCAATTTCAAATTTTTGGACTCGACCCGGGCGCGATTTGGAAATGTTTTATTTGGCGCCAAAATCCCAAATTTTAATATTATTAAAACCATCGCATATATTTTTCTAACTAACCTGATATCTTACTGTTTATTACCTATCTTTTAAATCTTTAAGTTAACCATATAATATTTTTACAATCTTTTATATCCTTCTCAATTTATTCTCTCAACCAATCGCAACCTCCCCTTTAGCCCCACTTTTCTCTCTCTCTCTCTCCACTTTTTCTCTCTCTCTCTCAAATATTCTCTCGTACTTCTCTTTATCATTCTTTCTCTTCTTGCTTCATGTCTCGTTTCTTTTTCTTTTTTTTAACTGTTCTTTTGTTGCCGGAATTCCGTCGTGCCGATGACGCTTCTCGACGTTCCAGCGAGGTACCCCGACCCGTGTGGTTCCTTTGTTCGTCGTTTGGGTTTATTCCGTGAACCGTGCGCCCGTTGCGAGTTTTCCCCGCCGATGGTTAACGTTCCGTTTTCCCGATTCGCGACCCATCGAGGCAAGTTAATCTTGCTACATGCTATATAATTCATTTTATACCTATTTAAATAAATACCATACCTATAGTTTAAATCTAGTGCCCCATATTTAATTTTATAACGTTTCGATGTTCCGTTTGCATCCGTTTATATCATATTAAATCTAGATCATGAAAACTTATCTTGTGACATACTAGATTATATTATACTGCAACCATATCATTTAAAATATATGTCGTTGTAATATTTATTATTATTATCTTTAATTAGTTTATAATCTTCATTTTATAATGTTATACATTTGAAAATCTTATAGTTTACACATGAAAAGTCGTTGAAAAATCGGATATGACAAATCTGAAATTTACTGTACATCTTACCTTATAAAATTCATTATAAATCATAGAAAAATCATTAGTATACGTTCTTTGGTTCGTTACGAAGCTAACTCAGAATACTATAACTCTATGAAATATTTACTTGCAAAATAAATTGTTTATATAACGTAAAATGCAAATGAAAATATCTCCAAACTGCTGTCCAGGGAAATTCCAGCAGCAAACTTTCAACTTCGAATGTTCATAACTTTTTGTAGGGACAACCTGAGATGATTATACTTATAAAAATGAAAACCTTATTGAAATATCTTTTTTTTGTATAAGACACGTCCCTTTTGGAGAACGTTTGTTATTTTTAAGCTATTTTACAAATTAGGGTGACGCTGAATTTCTGAACGGAACCTTCTTGTGCATGGTTAATCAATACCACTTTTATAGTTATTAATCGCTTTGAATATGCTATCCATATTAATATTATTATATCAATATTTACATCACATATTGCTTAGTGGTACATCCCATATTACCATTTTATAGTTTTATAACTTTTCGGATACCCGTTTGCATCCATCGCATTTAAGATACATATAATTGCATCCATAGATCACATTACTACATAATAATGTGATATTAACACTCCATATTTAATAAATTGCATCCTAATTAATATTGGAACTATAAATGTAATCCTAATCGATAACTGTGCATCCATATCCTTGAAATTATATCTATTTGCATATCATATTACATGTTCCAGTTTATTGTTCTGATAGTACTCATGCTTGTTTATTTATACACATGCTTATGTTAGTTTGTTTATGAGCACCCACATGACATCTTGTGCTTCCTGACATGACCTGTTACACTTCCTACTTGACATGATATGGTACCGTACACTGCTTGACTTGACCTGATGTACCATGACCTGACCCGTTACCTGATCCTGTGTCTAATGCCAACAAACCTGACATATAGTCCTTATGGACCGTTCCTGTTGTCTATCCAAACAAACCTGCTTTTACCTGATCCTGTGTTGGCATTAGTTCTTGATTACTGAATACCTGACCTGACATACATAACTTGGGGGTATAGGGAAATCAAAGGTGAAACCGACTTGTAACTCAACAGTTCGATACCTGTTCTGATCAGTCTTACGGACTTGGCCAGTCCGGGAGTGATGATGCTGACATCACTCGTCCATCCTGCTACCTATTACTGCCTAGCGGCACGTCTCGGATTCAGCCCCGAGGGTCTTGACCGTGGTCCCGGGCATGCACGGGATGCTATTGAGTTACATCGACGAGTCATCAATTGATTTCAAAGACTTTAGAATAGAAAACCGGATAGAACAGTTTAGCTACCCACTGTACATGATCCTGCACTGTTGTTTCATATTATTGCTTTATTCATGTTTATCCCTGCATTGCTTATTACCATGTTCATATTATATTATTGGTTGACATGACGTGCCGACGTCTGGGATTTGCATGGCCTAGATTCTTTACCACTGTCACCGACCGAGCAGGAGTACTTCAGCCAGCAGGCTGATTTGTGAGTTCTGTAGTGGTTAGTTCATTTATTGCATTTTATTTCCAGGTGTGATCCCGCATTATGGGACGCACCTTCCTATTATTATATTGGATCATTTGCTTCCGCACTTATTTTTCATTGACTCTTGTTATTATGGATTTGGACATGTGTTAGATAGTTTATTTATCTAGTTCTTGATATCTCTACAGCCGTAATGTGACTGTGGATGGATACTTCCTACCCACAGGTAGCATGGTTGGCTATGTCACGTGCCCAATCTTGCGTACTCTGGGAAGCGGGGCGTGACATGGTTCTTTTGGTATCAGAGCTATAGGTTAGTTGGGTTGATTCTTTGTAGTTGGGTATTGTACCCAATACACGAATCAGAATACCCGTGTTTAGGAAACATGTCCTACCACCTTGACCGTTTTACCATTCTTGAATCACATTCTTCTGGATTATATTTTTTACGACGTGCAAACTTACTTTGCATATCGACTCGGAAACCTGATTTCTTGTTATCCCTAGGACTTGGGCGACTTGGGTGGAGTTAAGTAATTGCGACTATGATACCACGGCATAGCTACAATACGGTACTCTATTTAAGTATCTTGGAGTTCTAGCCTTGATCTATATTCAGAATCTATCATCATGCTAATGTTGGGTGTTTTGAGTTCAGGATTATGACAGGTAAGAATTTGAAGACGTACCAAAGCGTGTGGACGAAGCCGCCATGCTTGGAGTGATAAGGGGAATGCTGGAGAATCAAAAGAAATAGATCGAGCTGATCCAGCAGCAAGCGGACTCGTTTCAGGAAGGTTTGCAGATCGTTCAGCAGTCTGTGAACAATGTTGGAGCTAAGCCAGTTGACCGAGTAGGGACAGTAGCAGATTTCAGACGTTTGGGTCCGTATACATTTACTGGATTGGAGGAGCCGTTGCCAACAGAGCAGTGGCTAGTTGACACAGAGAATTTTCTTATTGCGGCACAGATTCCAGATGAGAAAGAGTTGATGTGGTACGCATTCAGTTAGTGGATTACGCCCGAGAATGGTGGCTTGTAGAAGAGAACCGTTTGCCCAAGCCGATCAAGTGGGCGGATTTTTCTAAGATTTTCCTGGAGAAGTTCTTCCCGCGGACTGCACGGGAGGAAATGGAAGAGAAGTTCATCGGACTAAAGCAGAATGGAGCACCCGTAGATGTGCATGTAGCAGAATGGATGAGACTCAGTAGTTTCGCTGGACCTTTAGTTGCCAACGATGCAGACAGGGCACGGAGGTTCATGCGCAGCCTGGACGTGGACTTCCAGAGGCAGATTGTCTCCCCGGGTTTGACCACTTTCTCACAAGTACTTCCGGCAACCGAGAGCAGCAGAGTTTATCTGTGATGAAGGGGAGTTTTTCTGTCGGGCCAGTCGAGTTTAGGGCTAGGCCGACAAATAATATTCTTGCATCAATGGAAGTGATGAAAGTGAAGAGCCGGCTGTTGTTCGTGATTTTATGGATGTGTTTGAAGATATATCGGGATTACCGCCGAAGCGAGACGTGGAGTTCGCAATTGATCTTATTCCTGGTGCACCGCCAGTATCCAAAGCGTATTATCCAATGGCACCAGTAGAGTTGGAAGAAGTTAAGAAACGAGTTGCTGAATTGCTTGAGAAGGGTTGGATCCGCAGCAGTAACTCGCCTTGGGGAGCTCCAGTTTTTCTAGTAAAGAAGAAAGATGGCACAAGAAGAATGTGCATCGACTATCGAGAGTTAAACCGGGTGACTATTAAGAACAAGTACCCGATCCCTCGCATTGGAGAACTTTTTGAGCAGCTTAGTGGCGCGGGGGTATTCTCGAAGCTGGATTTGCAATCCGGATATCATCAGGTCCGAGTGAAAACAGAAGATATTTGCAAGACGGCGTTCCGAACTCGGTATGGACATTACGAGTACTCAGTGATGCCCTTCGGAGTAATGAATGCGCCGGCAGTATTCATGGACTTGATGAACCGAATCTTTTCACCGTTCTTGGATCAGTTCATTGTGGTATTCATTGACGATATTCTGGTTTACTCGAAGAGTTTTGAAGAGCATGCTGAGCATTTGAAGATCGCACTGCTGATGTTGAGACAGGAGAAATTGTATGCGAAGATGAGTAAGTGCGAGTTTTGGCTGGAGGAAGTAACGTTTTTGGGGCATGTTGTGTTTGGCGATGGAATTGCCGTCCGATTCCAAAGAGTGTTGCGGAGATGAGAAGATTTCTTGGACTAGCCGGATACTACAGAAGATTTCTGGAGAACTTTGCTAGTCTGGCAGAGCCGTTAACCAAGCTTACGCGCAAGGAGGTACCTTTTGTATGGACGGATAAGTGTGCGTTAGTTTTTGAGACGTTGAAGCAGAAGTTGATAACCGCCCCTATTCTGACTGTGCCAGACAATTCTGGAGGATTGGTGATTCACAGCGACGCATCTGGGAAAGGATTGGGATGTGTTTTGATGCAGCATGGGAAGGTTGTAGCATACGCATCAAGACAGTTGAAGACCCATGAGAAGAATTACCCAACTCATGATTTGGAACTTGCGGCTGTGACTTTCGCTTTGAAGGTTTGGAGACACTACCTTCTGGGCGAAAGGGTCGAAGTTTTTTTTTACTGATCATAAGAGCTTGAAGCATGTGTTCACACAGAACGAGCTTAATATAAGGCAGCGTAGATAGTTGGTGCTGATGGCTGACTACGATCTTGATCTTAAGTACCATCCGGGGAAGGTTAACGTCGTGCCGGATGCGCTTAGTCGGTTACCAGCAATTCAGGTGTTAACTACGCAGAAGGAGATCGTTGAAGATTTTCAAAGATTTGACTTGGAGGTTGTGCTATCGCATTCTACGGGATAGTTGATGCAGCGGCAGGTACAGTCATCATTGATCGAGAATATTAAAGTAGCACAATCGCAGGACCCTAGACTGCAAAAGTTTCGAGGACAGGTTGAAGCCGGACTACGAACAGATTTATTAATCCCCGAAGATGGTTCGTTGAGGTTTGGTACCCGTTTGTGTGTGCCAAAGGGGGATATTCGTGAAGAGCTTATGAAGGAGGCACACAGTTCAGCTTATTCTGTACATCCAGGAGGCACAAAGATGTACCGAGATATTCGACAGCATTTCTGGTGGGAGGGCATGAAATGGGAGATTGCTCGCTTTGTGGCAAAGTGCTTGGTGTGTCAGCAAGTTAAGGCTGAACATCAAAGGGTTGCTGGTTTATTGCAACCACTTCCGATTCCTCAGTGGAAGTGGGAACATATAACCATGGATTTCGTGACGGCTTTACCGTGAAGTCCAAAAGGCAACCATGCTATATGGGTGATTGTTGACCGATTGACCAAGACAGCTCATTTTATTCCTTTTAGGGTTGGTCAATCCACAGAGACTTTGGCAGAGCGGTACATGCAAGAGATTGTAAGATTGCATGGAGTACCGGTGAGCATCGTGTCCGATCGGGACACTCGGTTCTTATCACACTTTTGGCGGAGTCTACAGGAAAGTTTGGGGACTCGATTGAAGTTTAGCACAGCTTATCATCCTCAAACTGATGGTCAGTCGGAGAGAACGATCCAAACTCTTGAGGATATGTTGAGAGCATGCATGTTGGACTTCAAGGGATCTTGGGAGGATCATCTACTTTTGGTGGAGTTGTGTTACAACAACAATTTTCAGGCAACTATTCAGATGGCTCCATTTGAAGCTTTGTATGGTCGTAAATACCGTTCACCTGTTTGTTGGGACGATGTCGGTGAACGAAGATTATTGGGACCAGATTTGGTTGTGCAGACAGTTGAGAAGGTTAACCCTATCAGAAATCATATGAAGGCAGCACAGGACCGACAGAAGAGTTGGGCAGATACGTCAAGAAGACCTCTAGAGTTCACCGTGGGTGATTTGGTATTCTTGAAGATATCACCGACTAGAAGGGTGATTCGCTTTGGGAGTTGGGGAAAGCTTAGTCCTCGATTCGTTGGACCCTTCGAGATATTGGAGCGTTTTGGAGAGGTAGCGTACCGTTTGGCGTTACCACAGTCCTTGGCAGGAGTGCACGATGTGTTTCATGTATCTCAACTACGGAGATATGTTCGAGATGAAACCCACGTCTTGGATCATTCGGAGTTGACAGTACGGGAGGACCTAACTTTTGAGGAGCGACCGGTCGAAATCAAGGATCGAAGAGAAAAGGTTCCTAAGAACAAGGTTATCCCTCTTGTGCTAGTTTCTTGGGGTAATCGATCGCATGGAGAATCCACTTGGGAGCGAGAAGACGAGATCCGGCAGAAGTTTCCCCACCTTTTCCTGTAGTTATCTACTTTGTATTCTTGGAATTTCGAGGACGAAATTCTTTTTGTAGTTGGGTATGATGTAACATCCGAGCCCAATAATACTAATTCTGTTGCTGGTTGAGTGTTAGACATTGCTCATTTCAATTATCTTGCTTGTTTGGTTCTTGTTGCAAAATTTTAACCGGCTAAGTCATTTTTGCCTATAACAAATTTTAACACCTAAAATGAAATTAAAAATATCCACATTGGCCTACTCGTCACCACTAGTCGCGTGGTAGCGTCCACACGTCGAGATTTCATCCCGTTCGGTGAAACGGGCGAGTTTGGACGGCTACGCGCGCGTGCAAGTGTCCGACTTGGGGGCACGCATTTTAATCATAAGACATCTTAATTTTAAAATTTGGATCCCGCTTAAAATCCTATTATTTCAATTTCAAATTTTTGGACTCGACCCGGGCGCGATTTGGAAATGTTTTATTTGGCGCCAAAATCCCAAATTTTAATATTATTAAAACCATCGCATATATTTTTCTAACTAACCTGAAATCTTACTGTTCATTACCTATCTTTTAAATCTTTAAGTTAACCATATAATATTTTTACAATCTTTTATATCCTTCTCAATTTATTCTCTCAACCAATCGCAACCTCCCCTTTAGCCCCACTTTTCTCTCTCTCTCTCTCCACTTTTTTTCTCTCTCTCTCTCATATATTCTCTCGTACTTCTCTTTATCATTCTTTCTCTTCTTGCTTCATGTCTCGTTTCTTTTTCTTTTTTTTAACTGTTCTTTTGTTGCCGGAATTCCTTCGTGCTGGTGACGCTTCTCGACGTTCCAGCGAGATACCCCGACCCGTGTGGTTCCTTTGTTCGTCGTTTGGGTTCATTCCGTGAACCGTGCGCCCGTTGCGAGTTTTCCCCGCCGACGGTTAACGTTCTGTTTTCCCGATTCGCGACCCATCGAGGCAAGTTAATCTTGCTACATGCTATAAAATTCATTTTATACCTATTTAAATAAATACCATACCTATAGTTTAAATCTAGTGCCCCATATTTAATTTTATAACGTTTCGATGTTCCGTTTGCATCCGTTTATATCATATTAAATCTAGATCATGAAAACTTATCTTGTGACATACTAGATTATATTATACTGCAACCATATCATTTAAAATATATGTCGTCGTAATATTTATTATTATTATTATCTTTAATTAGTTTATAATCTTCATTTTATAATGTTATACATTTGAAAATCTTATAGTTTACACATGAAAAGTCGTTGAAAAATCGGATATGACAAATCTGAAATTTACTGTACACCTTACCTTATAAAATTCATTATAAATCATAGAAAAATCATTAGTATACGTTCTTTGGTTCATTACGAAGCTAACTCAGAATAATATAACTCTATGAAATATTTACTTGCAAAATAAATTTTTTATATAACGTAAAATGCAAATGAAAATGTCTCCAAACTGCTGTCCAGGGAAATTCCAGCAGCAAACTTTCAACTTCGAATGTTCATAACTTTTTGTAGGGAAAACCTGAGATGCTTATACTTATAAAACTGAAAACCTTATTGAAATATCTTTGTTTTGGTATAAGACATGTCCCTTTTGGAGAACGTTTGTTATTTTTAAGCTATTTTACAAATTAGGGTGACGCTGAAGTTCTGAACGGAACCTTCTTGTGCATGGTTAATCAATACCACTTTTATAGTTATTAATCGCTTTGAATATGCTATCCATATTAATATTATTATATCAATATTTATATCACATATTGCTTAGTGGTACATCCCATATTACCATTTTATAGTTTTATAACTTTTCGGATACCCGTTTGCATCCATCGCATTTAAGATACATATAATTGCATCCATTGATCACATTACTACATAATAATGTGATATTAACACTCCATGTTTAATAAATTGCATCCTAATTAATATTGGAACTATAAATGTAATCCTAATCGATAACTGTGCATCCATATCCTTGAAATTATATCTATTTGCATATCATATTACATGTTCCAGTTTATTGTTCTGATAGTACTCATGCTTGTTTATTTATACACATGCTTATGTTAGTTTGTTTATGAGCACCCACATGACATCTTGTGCTTCCTGACATGACCTGTTACACTTCCTACTTGACATGATATGGTACCGTACACTGCTTGAGTTGACCTGATGTACCATGACCTGACCCGTTACCTGATCCTGTGTCTAATGCCAACAAACCTGACATGTAGTCCTTACGGACCGTTCCTGTTGTCTATCCAGACAAACCTGCTTTTACCTGATTCTGTGTTGGCATTAGTTCTTGATTACTGAATACCTGACCTGACATACATAACTTGGGGGTATGGGGAAATCAAAGGTGAAACCGACTTGTAACTCAACAGTTCGATACCTGTTCTGATCAGTCTTACGGGCTTGGCCAGTCCGGGAGTGATGATGCTGACATCACTCGTCCATCCTGCTACCTATTACTTCCTAGCGGCACGTCTCGGATTCAGCCCCGAGGGTCTTGACCGTGGTCCCGGGCATGCACGGGATACTATTGAGTTACATCGACGAGTCATCAATTGATTTCAAAGACTTTAGAATAGAAAACCTGATAGAACAGTTTAGTTACCCACTGTACATGATCCTGCACTGTTGTTTCATATTATTGCTTTATTTATGTTTATCCCTGCATTGCTTATTACCATGTTCATATTATATTATTGGTTGACATGACGCGCTGACATCTGGGTTTTGCATGGCCCAGATTCTTTACCACTGTCGCCGACCGAGCAGGAGTACTTCATCCAGCAGGCTGATTTGTGAGTTCTGTAGTGGTTAGTTCATTTATTGCATTTTATTTCCAGGTGTGATCCCGCATTATGGGACGCACCTTCCTATTATTATATTGGATCATTTGCTTCCGCACTTATTTTTCATTGACTCTTGTTATTATGGATTTGGACATGTGTTAGATAGTTTATTTATCTAGTTCTTGATATCTCTACAGCCGTAATGTGACTGTGGATGGATACTTCCTACCAACAGGTAGCATGGTTGGCTATGTCACGTGCCCAATCTTGCGTACTCTGGGAAGCGGGGCGTGACAATAATGCCGAAGTTTCATTATAGCGAAGATTAACGCCAGGCAGTGTTTTTCGATAGGGGAGCAGTTGTTTTCTGCCCCCAAGAAAACTCGACTCAAATAGTAGAGGGCTCTCTCTTTCCCTTGGTCATTCTCATGTTCCCATAACGCGCCTAACGAACCTTCAAGGGCGGTTGTGTACAGAATGAGGGGCTTTCCCTTGACCGGAGCGGTCGGTACCGGTGGATTTTGCAGGTATTGATTGATTTCGTCCAGTGCGCTTTGGTATTTGCGATCCCAGACGAACGGGGTCCCCTTCTTCATTAGATGACTGCAGGGGCGGTATTTGCCGGAGAGGTTAGCTTTGAACCGCCGGATATACGCGAGCTTTCCTTAGAGTGACCGCAGTTGCTTGAGAGTTTTTGGCGGAGGCATTTCCATATTCGCCTTGATCTTTGACAGATCTATTTCGATATCTCGATGTCGTACGATGAATCCTAGGAATTTTCCTGAGGAAACTCCGAACGCGTATTTCAGAGGGTTCATTTTCAGGTTGTATTTCCGAAGGCGCTGAAACACTATTTTCAGATGCTCCCAGTGCTCCTCGTACGATTTACTTTTCACCACGAGATTGTCGATATAACATTCGACAATCTCATGTATGAGTTCATCAAAGATCTTTGTCATGGCCCTCTGATAGGTAGCGCCGGCGTTCTTCAGACCGAAAAGCATCACATTATAGCAGAATATGCCCCGAGGAGTCCGGAAAACGGTATGCTTCTGGTCTTCGGGTTGCATCTTTATTTGATTGTACCCCGATGATCCGTCCATGAAGGAGAAGACTTCGTGAGTGGACGTGTTATCTATCATCAACTCGGTAACCAGTATGGGAAAATCATCCTTCGGGAAAGCTTTGTTGAGGTCCCGAAAGTCTACGCAGATGCGTACCGTCCCATTTTTCTTCATCACTGGGACAATGTTGGCGATCCAATTAGGGTATTGAACTTCTTGGATGAAGCCGGAGTCGATCGGCTTCTTGAATTCAACGTTGATGCTCATTTCAAGTTCGAGCCGCATTCTTCTTGGTGCTTGTTTGACCGGTTTGACGTCCGGAGATATTGCCAATTTATGCACAGCTATTTCTAGATCTAGTCCCGGCATCTCGGAGTAGTTCCATACGAAGCAGTCTTTATACTGCATGAGCACATCTTTTAGCGCTGCCACATGCTCTTTAGACAGCAGCTTACTGACAAACGCTGGTCGTGGGTCGTTTGCCGTCCCCAAGTCGATTTTCCTTATGTTTTCCGCAGTAGTATTATTCCATCTTCCAACTCTTTTGGCACCGGTGGAAATTCTGAGATCAACTCATCTTCACCCTCATTTTCGAAGCACCAAGAGAGGTCATCCATATTCTTGGGCACTCCTTCTTCTGACAGCGTTATCACGTGACAGGTACGAGATCGTTTCCAAGATCGATGTTGATATGGTTCTACTCTTGCTATATACGTTGCTTATGGTACATGCTTTTGTGGTGGGGCTACCCTCCAACTGTTGGATAGAGCAAACATGCCTTGCTGATATTGGTCTTCGACCCTATTTTTGAAGGTGAAGCAGTCTTCAAGAGGATGTCCTATCGCTCGGTGATAAGAGCAATAATCCGGATGATGAACCTCGTTTGCTTGATCGCGGTGCCGAGACTCTGGGAGTGTCATCATTTGATGTTTCATGACAAGGTCAAAGATTATCCTTGTCTTGTCTCGAGGGAAAGAATATGCTCGACCCATCTTTTTCATAAGAGGCGAATTCCGGCTGACCATTTCTTGACCGCGTGGCCTTTTAGATCCGTTTAGCTGCTGTCGAACGTTTTTTCCGTTCTTTAACTTGTTTTTGCCTCCGCGTCGGGCCTTTTTCTTGACTTGGGAATGCATGGCGGGCTGACGGTGAAGGGCATTGTCATCCTCCGTAACCTGCTGAAGGCGTTGCATCTCGGTTTTCTCATAAATGGCCATTTCGCGGCTGTGGTCGTTCCGAACCTTTTGACTTGCTTCCCTTACTAGCTTGTCCGTCTGTTCTTAAAACGATGGACTCAGCATTTTTATAGCAGGACCTCATTCTGGTTCAGCGTCAGTGTCTTTTAAGAGATCATCCTCTTCTTCATCAAGTCCCATTATGACATGGCAGCTTGGAACTGCTCCCGTTTCTTGGACTGGACATATCCAAGCCCAATCGTTTCAATTTTTCCGTTGGACAATTTTCGCTGAGTTTAGGGGACGTTCCAGATCCTGTTGTAGAGTTGAGTCTGTCACGCGGTTTTCTTAAAGGGTACGCCTTGGCACCTCAATAACCTCTTTAATCCCTTTGCATAGTATCCGGGAAGACGGATTGGTTGGAGCCTATGAAGCACAGGTTTGGCACCACGCCAGACTTCTCTCTCGACTTTAGTTTTCATGGATAGATAGAATAGGATCGCCTTCTCACCTTTTTTCTTGGGAGGGACATAGAATGTCTGCAGCTCTTGCACACTATATGTCTCAAGCGCATCTAGCTCTCTGTAGCGCTGCCGCGGAATCATGGAGATTTGCAAACTCTGATCGTCTCCAGTGAGGACCTGCATTGATGGGCGAATCGAGAACACTGCTTTGACTTCATCTTCAGAGTCACTACCGAAGACTAGAATAAGGATAGATGGTCCCGGCCTGTTGCATTGGGGCGGCCCCGAATAGACTATCTCTTCCTCCTTCTCGGTATCGCTCCCGAAGACAGGAGTAGTGGTGATAGCTCTTTGATTATCCTCTGGTTATTGCATCTTTCTGTATCTTCAAAGTATGGTAGGAAATACTTTGCGTCTTTGTATTTGCGTACTTCATTTACGGAGAATGGGTTTAGTTCCCCCGTCACGGTGTACTCGAGACCATCTTTGAAATACTTCATACACTGATGTTGTGCAGAAAGGATGATGTTGTACTCGTGTAACCAAGGCCTGCCGAGCAATACGTTGTAGCAGGTCTTGGCGTCAATGATATGAAATTTGATGTCAGTGACGAGCAGCCTAAAGCGTAACGTTAGTATTACAGACCCGAGCGTCCGTGATGACTGGGAGTCAAACCCGGAGATGGTGATTTTATCCCGAGTGAGGTGCTGAACGTTTATGCAGATTTCTTTTAGCACCCTCATGTTTAGGTGGTTGACAGAAGGCCCGTTGTCAACTATGATCTTCCATATCTTGATGTCATGGCAGTACCCGGTGACATACAGGAGGCGGTTGTGCTCGCACGTTCCGAAGAGGAGATCTTCATCGCCGAAAATGATGTCAACTGTGTGCACTTCTTCCAGATCGTCCTTCATCTTTTCTTAGTCAAGGAAAGCTTGAAACTGGTCGGGCTCTTCTAATGCCCTGATAAGAGAATCCCATGCCTCTTTAGACAAGAGAAGGACATTCAAAATGCTTAGCTGTGAGGGTATGTGTGCTAGGATGGTGTAATCCACTTTGTTTTTCTTGGGCGGGTCCTTGGCTGCCGGCTCTTCGACGACTCGGTCATCGAGGACAATATCTTCAGGGACTTTTTCCTTCCCCTTATCTTTTTTGTTGGATCCCTTATTTGTAGGTCCGAAATTCTTTTCGGGAAACGTACGACTACGCAGCTGAATGTTTTCACAGTTCTTTATCTCTTCCTCTTTTCCTGAGGTGGATTCCTTGAAGAGAGGGCCGAGGGCTATTTCGTCATTAGAATCACTTCCGAAGGTGAGAACTTGAGATCTCTTGGTATCAACCATGTGACAATTGCCGGCAGTTCTTTTATGCTCATCTGTCGTATTTCTCTGCTCCCGACGAGTTTTGCGCTTCATCCGTTTGAAATGTTGTCGGTGAGCAACGTATCCTTGCCAGCACTTTTTAAAACCCATGCATTCTTCGGTTGGGTGTGCAACCTTCCGGATAAATGTCCGCTTAGTCAAGGCGTATATCGCCAGGAGTATTTCTTTTGGAAGATGGCAACTTCATTCCTATTGACAGTGCTTTAGCGAACCATTTCCTCATTTTAAGACTGTTTTTTTTCTGCCGCAGGCGTACTTCGATCTGGTTGGAGCACTTTGCGACTCATCCCTACCATGACTTCTTCAACTTGACGCCGGTGCCTGGCCCTTTCAAATATGGTCATTTCATGCTCTTGATCAGCTTTGCTCTTCTGACGGGCTTCGCTCAGCAACATGTCAATCATCTCATCTGACGGTTCCAAGAATTTTAGCACCGATCCTGCCCCCAGCTTCTTTACATTATCTTTTGATGCCTAGTGAGCTTCTTCGTCATTTATTAGTGAATGAGAGATCATGTGACAACTTGCCACATAATCCTCGGGTTCTTCTGACAATTCATTTCCGCCGTCATTATTATTATCTCCGCTCTCAAGGATATGGTTGAGAAACTCTTGGAGTGTGACCGGGGTTCGCGCCTTCTGGTTATATTCTTCCAGCGCGTCAATATTCTTTTGCAGATCCGTGCGTTTATCATCAGACTGAACGGGCTTTTTGGTCTTCTTCTTGTTCATCGAAGACTTTGACGGCTGGTCTTGGGTGTTTTGCCCATTGCTGCCAACTCTCGATGTTGGGCACGGTTTCAGCATCCCCTCAATGATCTCTGGATCCAACGGGCTTTTCCATATGATTGTCGGACATGCTTGAAGATCCTTGAGCATTCTCTTAGTTTTGTTTGAAAGAACAACTTACCATGGAGATTCCTCAGTAAATGAGCATGATGCCCCCGGTGTGTCCACCTTTTTAGAAGCGTGCGGTTGTGGTGGGTTTACCCTCCAGTTTTCAGACAGCGCGAATTTGCCTTGTTGGTACTGGTCCTCAATCCAGTTTTTGAAGACGAAGTAATCTTCGATTGGATGGACAAATATTCGTTGATAGGGGCAGTAATTGGGATTGTTGACATCGCCGGGCTGCAATGGGCGTTTCGGATCCGGCAAGGTGATGAGACTGTTGCACACTGCTAGTTCGAATAGTCTCCTCGTTTTATCCCGGGGAAATGAGTAAGGACGTCTCAACTTCTCGTCGAAGAATCGCGGTTTGTTGCCTTGGCGAGCAACCGGTTGGATCACTCGGCTGTTGCTGAGCGTTAGCGACAAAGGTCGCTTTCCCTTTACCCTTTTCGTTCCGAAGCTCCGTTTTCAAGGAAGGCAGTCTGTTGCCCATCTGGTCCATTTGGGACAGCTTGTCGATTAAGGCATGGAAGGTGGTTGTTCGCCGCTGAAAGACGAGATCAGGACGTTGGGACGTATGGACTAAATTTTGGGGGCATATGCTATTTGGTTTTATCCATCCACCTCTCCAAAGATGTCAAGTTGATTTATGGCACCATACATTGGAGGTTTAGACAGATGCGGCCGTTGTAGTAGACTTCATCAGAATCCTCCTCACTTTCAGGGTTTTTGATTGTAGGGACGCTCTTCCCTGCAGGCGCAAGCCCCTGCAGTTAATTACGTTACCGTGTGACGATAACCAATTTCTCCTTCTCCAGATTTTCACTTCGTGTCATGTGTATTTGTTTTGTTTTAGATTGCACGTGGATTGTATACGGAGACTAATTTATGTTGTCGCCCGTAGGGCGTGGATTAGTCCAAATCCGTATTTTCTTAGATTTGGGTTTAGGTTGGTTTAAGGATCGTTAATCTTGTTTTAGATTAAGATTAACTCAAACATTTGTTGATGATACGTTAGTCTAATTTTAGACTAAGATCTACTCAACAGGATTTTGAGATCATTTAGATCCGACGAAAGAGTGTTTGGACTCTATCGTTTTAGTTTAGGGACATTGCGGTCCATTGGGTTTAAGGACATCATAGTCCATAGAGTTTAATAACCTTATAGTCCAGTTTAAAGATATCATAGTCTATGGGGTTTAAAGACATCATAGTCTGTAGAATTTCTGGTTGTTGGGACCCGCCACCTCTCTGAAGATGTTGAAGAATTATAACGACATATATCAGAGGTGTGAAGAGATGTACCCTTGAACCAATGTTGGTTGAGAAATCTGTAGTCAAGTCAGGGTTTGGGACTAAGACATTAAAGAGGTTGTGAGCACATGGGCTCAGTTAATCTGAATTGAGGACTTATGGCCAACTTGGGCTCAGTCTACTCAGATTTGAATAAAATGTTGAACATTTTTTTGGGCTCAGTCCCTTTTGGTTCAATAATGCTGAGCATTAATTTGAGTTCTGACACCCCTCTTTCTTTTGTTTTTTTATTGGGTGTTGAACACTCTTTATGGAGAAGAGCGCTTTATGTATAGAGCACTTTATGTTTTCTCAGCACTCACGTGAGGAGCACGTGGATCACTTAGCGCTGAGCGCCAAACTTGGAGTGCTAAGGCTCTTCTTTTAGAATAGTGCCCACGTGAGGAGCACGTGGCGCGCTTGGTGCTGAGCGGCAGACTTGGAGTGCTAAGGCGCTTCTTATGAAATAGCGCCCACGTGAGGAGCACGTGGCTCGCTTGCCGCTGAGTGCCAAACCTGGAGCGTGAGGGCGCTTCTTATAAAATAGCGCCCACGTGAAGAGCACGTGGCGCGCTTGGCGCTGAGCGTCAAACCTGGAGCGCTAGGGCGCTTCTTATGAAAGAGTGCCCACGTGGGGAGTATGTGGCGCTCTTGGCGCTAAGCACCAGACTTTGAGCACTAAAGCGCCTTTTTGGCAGCTCTGATCAGTTCTATGTTCTGAGAGTTAAGTTCTCGTTTATAAAAGATTTTGTCTCACAGATCTAGATCTAAGTTCTAAGTTCTTTTTTTTTTGTGAAGAGAGACTTTGTCTCATGGATCTAAGAACTAAATTCTTCTTTTTATGAAGAGATGCTTTGATCTCTTCTATTTTTGCGAAAGACTTGGTCTTATAGATCGTGATCTAGCAAAAGAACTAAGTTCTTCTAATGTGAGGATTAAACTCTCAAGAATTGAAGAGATGTTATGATCTCACTTCATATCATTTACCTAGAAGAAAATTTCTTCTTCTGAGAGCTTGCTCTTCTCGTTTTCTTTTTTGAGAACATGAAGTTTATGGGGGGGTTCTTCCGTGCAAGACTTGAAGTCTTGGGTCATTTATATAGGGGAGGCCGATTTGTTGAATCAGTTAAGCAAATCTTTCTCTGATTGATTTGGGGATGTTTCCCCACCATTGGATCTTTGATCCTAGGGCTTCTGTTTTACAGAAGACAATCTTCTTGTTTTAATAAGAATGGAAAAATATTTTCCCAAACAGAGATTATTCTGTGATCTTGGTGATTTTATTAATCACCATCGGATCTTTGATCCAATGGTGCGCTGTTTTAAAGAGTACAATCTTTCCTTTCTGGAAAGATTTGAGGAGTATTTTCTCAACAGAATTTTATTCTGGTAATTTGATGATTTTTAATCATCTTCGTTGGATCTTTGATCTAACGGTGGAGAATATTTAGTTTTGGCGCCAGCGCTCTCGAGCTTTGCACGTGTTGCCCTGTCACAGAGTCTTTGACTCTTAGCGCTAGGCACTCAGCGCTATCGTGCTTTGCACATGATGCCCTGCTTCAGAGTCTTTGACTCTTTAGCGCTGACACTCTCAGCGCTCTCGTGCTTTGCACGTGAGGCGCTGCCTCAGAGTCTTCGACTCTTTAGCGCTGGCGCTCAGCGCTCTCGTGCTTTGCACGTGAGGCGCTGCCTCAGAGTCTTTGACTCTTTAGCGCTGGCGCTCTTAGCGCTCTCATGCTTTGCACGTGAGGCGCTGCCTCAGTTCAAATTTCAAATTTTGAACAGAGCTTTGCTCCGATTGGGGGAAGCAATGGTCGGCTTGAAAAACATCATGAATTGGGATATAGTCGCCTGCGGATCGAGGGTTCCCACGAACATGCCCTCGGCAGGAGCTTCTTCTATGCGTTGTCCGCATCTTGACCATAGGTTCCGCCACCAAATTGCATACTGAACCCATGTCTCTCCTGGCTTCACCCTGGCATTGATCAATGCCGTGATCGGGGTGTGTTCGCTGGCGCTTGCGAAATGCTGGGTGAATAGCAACTCCATTTTTTTAAACGTTTTGATGGAGTCGTTCGGAAGCTCTGAGTACCATTCAAAAGTTATCTCCGCTAAACTTTCAATGAACAGGCGAAGTAGCAATTTGTCGTCACCTCCAGTATTGTCGTAGAGAGCCCTGAACTGAGTGACGTGCTGATGGGGGTTGCCTGTCCCCTTGTACATGTGAAATTTAGGGATCGTATATCCCAGCGGGTACTTAATTTGATCGTACCAGCCTGGATAGGGTCGCCTAATTTTGACGATTTGGCCAGTTGTTTCACTTGTCTGATGAGCTCGTATTTGCTGAGCTATGTAATCATCAAGCACATCTTTCGAAATCTTCTCCTCTCTAGAAGCGGATAAAGCTGGGAAAGGGTTTGATGTCTCCCCTCTGTCGTCTTCAATGATTATTAGGGGATCTTCGGCAGGAGGGGCTGGCTGGATCATCATCCCCACCATATCTTGGAACATGAGCAACATTTGTTTTATATTAGCCGCTTGTTCCGCGGCCTCTTTATCTTTTTTCTCGAGCATCCTTCGTAGGAACTCGGCATCGGCTTCCTGCTCTTGGCGTTGATCCGACGATACTTCCGAGCTTTCTTTCTTCCCAGTAAGTGCGGCCATCTTCGTCAGCATCTCCTGGAGTTCCTGTTGTTGCTCTTGAGCCTTAGTTACGGACCGTGTAAGTGGTCGATGACCACCAGAAGCACGGCTTTCCTCTTTTCCAGAAGCCATGTAGATGGTGCGCACCACCATGCCCCTAGACTTGGGATGTTTAGATTCAGTGCCCTTGAGATTTGTCGCAGACACGGGGATCTTCTCCAGCCTTCTCCTTTTATGGGCGGTCGAAGTTGAGGGGGCCGTCGCAGACAATGCTTTTTGTGGAACGACGGTAGTGAGATGGTCCTCCTCTTGCCGAACCTTCATTTTCTTCTGTCGGCGGGAGTAATCTTTGTCGATTATAGAGTTTTGGACTCTTCGCCAGACCCTGTGGACTTTAGAGGACAGCCGCTGAGAAGTATGCTCCAGCTTCGCCTTAATAACATTTTCAGAGGGTGGAGGATACATTTTTAGTATGGCAATTGGAGAGTTCTTGGGCACCCTCCTTAGCGGCTCAAAGTTGTTCCCAGTTGGAACTGCAGCATCAATATCCACCATTGGAGCTGGTGGAGTCAGTCCAGAGGGAGAGCTGCCCCCATTTTTCCTCACTTGACGCCAGTGGCAACGTCGAGCATGTCTTGCAGATGGGACTGGCTCGGCTACGGGGGTGGCTTCATCATGCCCCCTATTATGGTGAAGGGCTGCCGGGGCTAACCTGTCGAAGACCGGCGTCTGCTGAGAGGGAATGATCAATCTTACAAAGACCGACTTTTTGGCAGGGGAAGAATTTTTAATGACCCCACCTGCAGCAGGAGTTAGAATGGCCAGTCTTGCGAAGACCGATCCCTTAGCAGGAGAAGCCCCTTTGACGACTTCGTCTATCGGAGTTAGAATGGCTATCCGCTTCGGAATAACTCCTTCAGATATTGCAGGCCTCTTTAAGGGCCCACTGGAGGTTAGGCTCAGCCTGTCGAAGACTGATGCAGTAGACTTGGACGACCCGTTGAGAGAGGCCGCGATAGTTGTAAGCCGGTCGAAGACCGACTTCTTTGGAGCTTCCTGTGACAGCACTGGAGCGTTGAAGCTCATTGGCGGGAGCATGGTCCCGAAGAACAATTCAGTGGTGGCCTGTGTCACATGTTCCATCGGCATTGCGAAGATAGAGGCCACTTGGGGCCCGTAAGTTACTCCTCCAGACGGGGCGGAGCAAGAGTTTTTGTTGCAGTTGGTGCGGTTGGAAGCCATTAATCTTCTGTTCTCTGCATGGGAGCAAGACACCAAATATTAGTATCTCGAATCCACAGGCAACCATATTAAACTGTGATTTTTTCGCGAAACACGACACACGAAATGTGGAGTGGAAAAAGGAAAAGGTCCCACCGGGCGTGCTAGAATCTGTTCACAGCCGAAAGACGAGACCAGGACGTTGGGACGTCTGGCCTGAATTTTGGGGGCATATGCTATTTGGTTTCATCCGTCTACCACTCCAAAGATGCCAAGTTGATTTATGGTACCATGTATCGGAAGTTTAAACGGATGCGGCCGATGTAGCAGACTTTGTCAGATTCCCCGTCGTTTGCGAGGGGTTTTTGATTATGGGGACGCTCTTCCCTGCAGGCGCAAGCCCCTACAGTTAATTACGTTACCGCATCGCAGTAACCACTTTATCTTTCTCCAGATGTTCACTTCGTGTCGTGTATATTTGTTTTATTTTTGGTTGCCTGTGGATTGTATACAGAGACTAATTTATGTTTTCGCCCGTAGGGCGGGGATTAGTCCAAATCCGTATTTTCTTAGATTTGGGTTTGGTTTGATTTGAGGATCGTTAACCTCATTTGAGATTAAGATCAACTTAAATATTTGTTAAGGATACGTTAGTCTAATTTTAGACTAAGATCTACTTAATAAGATTTAGGATCATTTTGATCCAACAAAAGAGCATTTGGACTCTATTGCTTTAGTTTAGGGACATTACGGTCCATGGTTTAAGGACATCATAGTCCGTAGAGTTTAAAGACATCATGGTCTATAGAGTTTAGTTTAGGGACGTTGTGGTCCATAAGTTTAAGGACATCATAGTCCGTGTTTAAGGACATCATAGTCCATAGAGTTTAGTTTAGGGACGTTGCAGTCCATTGGGTTTAAGGACATCATAGTCCATATTTAAGGACATCATAGTCCATAGAGTTTAAAGACATCATAGTCTGTAGGGTTTTGGTTTAACAGTTCGGGGATGCGCCAAAAGTTATTGGTTATTGGGACCCTCCATCTTTCTGAAGACGTTGAAGAATTACAACGACATGTATCAGAGGTGTGGAGAGATGTACCCTTGAAACGATGTCCCAACTGAGGGGGAATGGGATGAACATCATTTTAGATGCCATCTGTTAAGAGCTCATTAGCTATCTTTGGGACTGAGATCGGTTTTGGGGACCCTGAGCATGAGGGGATCAATTGATTGTCCTTGGGAGATTTGGTCTGAGTTTGGCTAATATTGGTCTTTCATAGTGTTAACCACTAGTATATATTCAGCGCTCTCGTGCCCCCATGTGAGGCACTTGAAGTAGTGTTAAACACTAAAAATTTGAGGCACTCACGTGGGGTCATGTTAGGCGCTTGAAGTTGGCGCTGTTTCTTTGGGTTTATTCACTTGTTCTTTTCTGAGCACTAAGACTATTGGGTCACGTGGGATCACGTGAGGCATCCCAAAAATGGAAACTGCCTTTGATTTATTCCCTTTTTGCTTTATAAGTGCTAAGCACTCTTTGGAGGTCACGTGGGATCACGTGAGCCAATCTCAGTTGTCCTCTTTTGTTCATTAGGGATGCTCACGTGGGAGCACGTGATCGGCCATTATTATGTTGGGTGCTAATCTTTTTATATGCACGGAGATCTTGAGTTTTGAGACTTTCAAGCTCACTGTTTTGTAAGAATTAAATTCTTATATAGGATTAAACCCTAGTTTTACTAGAGAAATTAAATTCCTATATCTTCTTATAAGAATTAAATTCTTTGAACTAAGTTCTTTCCCCTAGATTTGAATCTACATAATAGAATCACCCCGATGAGAATTAAATTCTCAACTTGTGGGGAGATCTGCTTCAGCAGATTTCAACCAATGGAAGAACTAAGTTCTTTTTAGAAGAGTTAAACTCTCGTGGAGGCGAAGAAGAGATAAGATGTTCTATGCTTTTCTTCTTTTCACTTACTTAGGGTTTCTCTTTCCGTTTTCTCTCTTGAACTTGAAGTTTATGGGGGGTTCCTCTGTACCAGACTTGAAGTCTTGGATCCTTTATATAGGGGAGGCTGATTTGTTGATTCAGTTAAGGAAATCTCTCATTAAGAGATTTCTTAATTGATTTGAGGAATTTATCCACCGTTGGATCTTTGATCCCAGGACTTTTTTTTTACAGAAGACATTTCTCTTGTTTTTTAACAAGATTGGGAAAATATTTTCCCATACAGAACTTATTCTGTATCTTGGTGATTTTTAATCATGATTGGATCTTTGATCCAACGGTGCTCTGATTTACAGAGCACAATCTTTTTTGTTTAGAAAGATTGAGAAAATATTTTCCAAATAGGATTTGGCTCCTTGTATTTAGAATTTAATTCTATCGGCTCAGAAGGCATTTAAGATCTCTCACGTGCAGCACGTGACCCTTCACAGAATTAACTTGGTTCGTTTGTATGCAGCAGTCCAAACAAAGGGAAGGCATCATGTGGTAACACGTGATCTTCTCTGCTCTTTGTTTTTTTTATAACCGGGTCCTACACGTTTTGTATGAAAGACGATCACGTGCTTGCACGTAAGGCTTTAATTGTTGCTTACTAAGTGGAGCCGCTTACTCTGTATACAGATGCATTACGTGCTTGCATGTGATGCTCCACTAGCGGGGAGTTTTTCCTTTCCCTCTCTGAGTCTCTTTATAAAGGATCGACGATCACGTGCTTACACGTGATGCTTCCATTAGTGTGGAATTTTCCATTCCCCTTTTCTTTCTGAATTTTTATAAGGGAACAAACCTTATTGAATTATATTGTTTTGGTATATGACATGTCCCTTTTGAAGAACGTTTGTTATTTTTAAGCTATTTTACAAATCATGATGACGCTGAATTTCTGAACGGAACTTTCTTGTGCATGGTTAATCAATACCAATTTTATAATTATTAATCGGATTGAATATGTTATCCCTGTTAATGTTATTATATCAATATCTATTTAATAAATAATAGTGCATGTCTTTTAATATTCAGCAAATATTACCGATTTACAGTTTTATAGTATCCGTCTGTATCCGTACTGATAATAGCTTATCTAGTTACATGCCGGAACGTCACAACGTTATCATACTACTATATTAGTTCAATATGTTATCTACATTGCATCATACATGGTAATGGACGTACAATGGTTATTACAGATAGATACATATACATCCTTGTGTTAGGAATATGTATGCCCTAGATGCCATTATTGATGATATAGTAGATGCTTGGAAATATATATAGAGGACTTTCTTGCTCGACATGATAATATGTTATCAGGTTACCTTTATCTTAACATGTAGACTGGTATTTATACTGTCTGCTTCTTACATGTTGATAAAGCCCTTAGGATATATACTTGACTACCAGGACTATGATGAGATCATACTAGTGGGGCCAGGGTGGTCCACAAGTACATCCTTTTATCAGTTCCTAGTCGTGAGAATATCTAGACCAGGGCATCGATATTACATTGTAGACTAGTGTGTATGTTTCTTGTCCCTTAGAGGGCGATGGTTGATCCCACAACCATTGGTATGTGACATCAAAGATTGTACACAGGTGCTCATTGGAGAATGGGTACACCGAACATGACTCGCCGAGAACTCCTATGTGGAAGTATATCTATCGTTAAATAGCAGTCCTCTGGTGACACTGGTACAGGTTAGTCTGTAAACACCGAACAGGACTCGTCATAGAGTCTTGTGTGGCTCCCACTGGGCTTTAATTTCGTCCCTACCACGGCTCAAAGGAGTCGTGCAAACAGGTGGATTTTGGGTACAGTCCCGAGTCACATGGAGGCAATGAGCGATAGGAGGGGTTTCGTCTCTTCCGGTATTGGGGGTTGATGTTGCGCTATGCTCGATTAGCTATAACTGGAAGTCCCTGGCCAGGGCTGCTACTGAGATATACCGATAAGGCTTATCAGTACTTTCTCAAACCATTATAGGCCATACATCGGTATTGTTAGTTATATGTATGCCTAAGAGGCCATTATTATACATGTGATGTATATTATAGTGGATGCTTGGACATATATAGAGAGGACTTTCTTGCTCGACATGATAGTATGTTATCTGGTTGCTTTTTATCTTAACATATACACTTATTTTCTCTATATTACATGTTGATAAAGACATTAGGATGAGTACTTGACTACCAGGATTATGATGCAGATCATATTAGTGAGGCAGAGCTAGTCGGTAAGTACATCCTTCAAATGTTCCTAGTCGTGGGAGTATCGAGACGGGGCATCGATATTCCAGAGTAGACTAGCGTGTACGCTTCTCGACCCATATGATGGGCGATGGATGATCCCATATCCATTGGTGTTTGACATCAGAGATGGTATACGGGTGCTCAGTGGAGACTGGGTACACTAAACGGACTCACCGAGAACTTCTAGATGGTATTGTACCTATCGTCAGATAGCAGTTCTTTGGTGACATTGGTACAGGTTAGTCTGTCGACCCGAGATCGTCATAGAGTCTTGTGTGATTCCCACTGTGCTTTGATTTCCACCTTACCACGTTCAAGAGATCATGCAAAACAGTGGTTTTTTGGTACAGTCCCGAGTCACATGGAGGAAATGAGCGATAGGAGGGGATTTCATCTCTCCCAATATTGGGGGTTGATATTGCGCTATGCTCGATTGGCCATAACAGAAAATTCCTGGCCAGGGTTGCTGAGATTTACTGGTATGTGTTACCAGTATTTTCTCGAACCGTTATGAGCCCCACATCGGCATGAATTATCAGGCTATTGGAGTCTGACGTTTACCACCCCCAGGCTGAGATATGCGACATATCAGACGAAGAGACCAGACTGTATGGTAGTGTTACTTATTGGATTCGCAGGAGTATGAGCAGGCTTGCTTGTTGATCTTCTGATCGCTCAATACCCGGGTGGCCGTTACGTTTAGTAGACCGCTTGCGGCTAATGGGTGACTGATATGATCACCATCTACTGCCGGGGTATTGACGAGTCTTTAGAGTCCTACACAGAGCTTTCCTGGCTCAAGCGAAACGAAGTAGGAGCACATATATGATATGTGCGGGACCGAGATTAATACGAGTATGTGATACCGTATTTTATTCGCGCGATATGTGATATTGGTCGGTTGTATGTGATATAGCGGGATTATTAAATCAAATGTTGATTTAATAATTTAATGTATAATTATATATATTTGATATATTATCTTACATTAACTAATATTAGCTCACTTAAGATTTCTTTTTCTCACTTGTGTACACTTAGTATATATGTGATATATATTAATGTACATCTTTTGTGCCATGCTAGATGATACATGAGACATGCGTGTATGAGACTCACACCATGCTTATCTTAATGACGGGTTTTATTTATTTAAAGTAAATCAAAATTAGTTGGAAATTAGTCACATGGTTCAAGCTTAGTGGAAGCTTGTAGAACCCATTGACTTAGTCCACTAATTTTGTCTTACATCAGATATTTATTAACCCAACCAATATCATTAGCCATAGTTTAGTCTCTACAAGAGTTAGTATATGATATTAACTCACCCATGGTTGCCATTCTACACTTAACCTTTTCCATGGTTGCTTTTCTTTATCTCCTTCCTCAAGCTATCTAGCTTTTGGGAAGTGAAGAAAATGAGTGAGAAAAATATTTCTAAACAGAGCAAAATTCATACTTCATCATCTTCTACTAGACTAGCCATTTAGTTTAGGGTGTTTGTTTCACTAATTCTATATTAGTGAAGAGGTAGCTTGAGTTGGTGTCTCCTCGACGTAGATCATCTTTGGCCTCGAAGACTTCAAGTAAGCTTGTTCCTTTCATCTTTTGGAGCCTTTCTCGAGTCCGGGAGTTCACTACTTGGAGTGAAGGGACTGCTACATGGAGCTATTGAATTGAAGGACCGGTCTATAAAGGTTGTATTCCTTGTTCACTTAATGTAATGGTTGATTATATGCTATCTTAACTCCTAATTTTCTAGTTAGATCCTTAGCATGGGTTGCATAGCTCTCTAGGTTTTTTAAAATTGCATACTTGATGCCCCATAAATCCTAGTTAGGGTGCTATGGAACCCAGTAGTGGTATCAGAGCCTAGCTAGAACATTAGGCGTCGTCTAGGCGAAGTTAGAAATTCAAAACGAACTCCGAATACTCGATATTGCACCTTCTCTGGAAATTTTTCCAAATGTTGGAATTTTCCATGTTAAAAATATTCAAAAAATCATGCAGGTAATTCTATGGACCCTCTAGAAGAACGACACCCAATCTCGATAATATGACCACGGAACCGCGACCAAATAGGCTTATTTGCAGCGGTTCCGTGACGCCATGTATGAGACATAGGTCGGCCCTTCTACGGTTGGTCCATCGGTACTATGGCATGTTCTGGGTATTTTTAACACTGCTCAAGTGTTGAGCTCTCTGGGAAATTTTGGGTGTTTGTTGATTCGATCGAAAAGTTTAACATCGTCTAGCTATCTGTGATTGTGATACAATACTTGGAATCCACAATATTTAGTTTTGTTAAAACTAATTTGAATTTTATAATCTAGCAATTCAGTCTCATTTGATCGGTTGCCAAGGGATTTTGATGTGGATCAAAAGTTCATCGCAATTACGTAGTATACGCGGATACTCGCCAGATAACATTACTAGATAGCTAAGCCCCATAGCCCCGACCGATTGATTATAGGATAACCCCGTTGCCAAAAGCATCCGTTCGGTTGCTAGCGGCCGCGGTGTTTCGCCTAAGTGCGCATCGTCGACGGTATCGGGGGTGCGGCCGTCTACTAAAGTTTCCGACGAGCATTCGATCAGGTTGTCGGTAATCTTGTTGAATTACCCGACTGGTTATCGAAAAGTGTTTTCAATATCGAGACTAAAATACGGGGTTTATAATTGTTAGGCATGAGATGTCTAAGGAATTCATGTGGTTAGGCATGAAATCCGAAATATGTGATATTTCGGGTTTATGATGTCTAAGGTGGTTGCGGATTCCAATTGTTATAGTTTTTCACTTTCTTTTCTGCGACCGTAAGTGTAATATGTGGTGTATCGCCGGTTTCGTTGCTATAGGTCAACGATAATTGGGATACGTATATTTACTTACGTTGATGACATGTGATGTTATGTGTTGCTCTGATATATTATATTGGATCGGCGTGTTTGAATAGCCGGGGTTTTTACGTGAGATGTGAGTTTTTCATTTTCATTCATGTAAAAACTTGTATGTGATATTCTTTTATTGGGGCACTTTCTGGTTGAGAATGATATCACCATTGATGTATATTATTTACTTTTCCGCATTAGGATAGACCCAAGGAGGGGAGCACAAGTAACTGGGTTCTAGGGTCCAGTGGGAGACCATCTCGAGGAGTCGAGACCGGGTTTCCTAACTATAGAATTGGTAGGATTGCTTTCCGCTCTCGTAGGGGTCTAGGGATGTGGGTTTGGCTATTCATCACGACCGTGGAATACGTATTTTTTACTGGCTTAATTAAAACACGGAATTCCTAGTATATCCAATATTTCATATGTGTTCTTCTGTTGCTGATATTCTGTGATATGATTACTTTATATGATGAGACGAATGCTTATATTATATATATGATATATAATAAATATTGCTGATTTCGTTTCTTCTGTGATGCTTAGGAAGCATAATTGATGGGACTTCATTAATGAAATTAATGAAAGAAAAGAAACCTAAAGATTTTGTAGAGTCTTGTTTTAAAAACTGGTAGCTCTAGTTCTTGCTTTGCATAGCGGTATTCTTAATAGAATATCCATCACCTTATTAGATAAGGAAAGAGCCGAGATCCCTTCACAGGGAGTGACCTCTTTAGCGAAACTGGCAGATGCTACAACCCACTCGGTTTTGTCTTTTGATTGCTTTTTTAGTTCATACTTTGTATGGTGGTATTTGTGATATATCCAGCACCTCATTCGATGAGGAAAAAGCCGAGTTCCCTTCACTGGGAGTGACCTCTTTAGCAAAACTAGCAAAACCCTCAAAAACACTCCTTTTCAAATCACTCGATTCTACAACGATATCAAGTTCATTACGCAAAAGGTTTTCTTAAAACCTGTTGTAGCCCTCCGTCATTTCAGATAAGTACTACTTAATATTCGTGCTACGTTTGTTGGCCTGCGTCAAGGCATAGTTTGCGGTAGCTATCTAATGCTTATCTGCTGCATACGATGCGATTGGATTAGGGTAGTCATGCGACTTTATTGGCCTGCGTCAAGGGTCGTGCGGGTGGGTTTAATTCAATCATGAAATGTAGGGGTTGAAATTGACTAGCGGACTATGGTTTGTCGGCATGCATCAAGGTCATAGGACGCCAGGGGTAAAATATTATCGGGTATTTCAAGTGTTGGAATTTGCAATGAGATTGCATACCTTCTATGAGATAGTTGGATCCCGATACCCACTGTGAGTAAAAGTTACTCCTGGAAGATTTTTGCACATTACAATTAGTCGATCAAAGTAGGTGTCTGTGTTAACGGGGTTACGCCTATGGGAAAACGAGGTTTATTTTAGGTCCGTACGAAAGCACGGGGAATCTCCCTCAAAGTACCGACACTGGAATGGCCGAAAGATTGGCGAACTTGTAGGGTGTAATTAATCCCGGCTAGTCTTACCTTTTAGGGTTGAAGGAAGAATTGATAAAAACAGTGGGAGCCATCCTGATTAGATAAAATAATAACCAATCTGATCTTGCAAGAGTATACGCAGAGTGTTTTCCTCTCTCTCTCCCCCTGGTAGCGACCATGTCATGCCTTAATCAAGATAATAATATGGATGTATTGACCAAACCTGCTTATTATACCGAGCTAGGGAACGTTGGTTCCGCTCAAGCTTATAAATGTTATAAGTCTGAGCAAGAAATAGTGGAATATCGGGATTCCCATGCCACCCAATCGAGGAAAAAGCATGTTGATGCATATTCATCGGGTGTGTTCATTACCAAGGACCGTTTCTCAGTATTCTCTACGTCCTAGGTATAAGATACCGGATCAGGATCCCACATATGTAATCTATTACATGGGCCGTAGACTGGTAAAGAACTAGGATTGGGTGATATGTCTCTAAGTGTTAGAGAATGGTACAATTGTTGTAGCTAAATCAATTGGCAAATATCACCTTGTATTACCAAATGGTAAATACATTGATTCTGAATAAATGTTATCACATGCCGAACCTGATATACAACATTACATCAGTTTATTTATTAAATTAAAGAAGGATATAATTCTATATTGGAGGATAATGTTGTGAACATTTTCCTGAATCAAGAGTTGATTGGGTCAGGCACGTTATGTAATGGCATATACGTTCTAAATCAAACCACAGTTCAAAGTATATAGAACACACATAAGAGGAGTAGTTCAGAGATGAACGAGTCCTTCTTGTGGCATTGTAGACTAGGTCATATCAATGCGACACGACTAGCTAAGTTACGTGAGGATGAATATTTGAATCTGTTAAAATTTTCATTTTATGATACTTTCCAGTCTTGTCTCAAAGGTAAAATGACCAATACTCCATTTACTGGAAACAGAGAAAAAGTTACTGAACTCTTGGGACTGATACATGATGTTGTATACGGTCCTATGTCTACAAATGCCAGGGTTGGTTTCTCGTACTTCATTATATTCACTGACCATCTCTCAAGATTCGAACATATGTTCCTGTTGAAATACAAGTCTGAAAGTTTTGAGAAATTCAAGGAATATATGCTTAAAGTTGAGAACCAGTAGGGTAGAAGTATTAAAGTCCTTCGATAAGATCGGGGAGGCGAATACTTGGACATGGAGTTCCTGGATTTTCTAAACGGAGAATGGGATTCTCTCTCAGCTTACTCCTTTGAATACACCACAGCACAACGGTGTGTCGGGGCAGAGGTATCGCGTCTTATGAGATATGGTGTGCTCTATGATGAGTATTGCTGAGTTTCCTATTTCTTTTTGGAGTTATGCACTTGAGAAACTGCATACCTATTGAATAAGGTTCCATCCAAATCAATGCCTATCACTCCATATGAGATATGGAATGGGAAGAGACCATGTCTTAAATAAGTTAAGATAAGGGGTTGTCCGACTTATGTTGAAAAGAAAAATCTGGACAAGCTCGAGGCAAGGTCAGTTCTGTATAAGTTTGTTTGATATCCCAAACATTTGTGAGGGAATATCTTCTACCACACTGAGGAGAAAAAGGTGTTTTGTTTCTCAGCATGCCACATTTTTAGAAAAGGAATTTCTTATGAAGAAATTAGTGGCCATGAGGTAGAACTGGAAGGAGTTCCATCTAGACAAACTAACAGCTGATGATTTGGTGAAACCAAAGGATTCAATAGTCTCCAACGAGCCTCAGTCTCTCCGCGAATCTGGTAGGGTTCCTCATCCACCTGAGAGATACTATAGTTTCCTCGGTGACGGTGGGAGCGATGATTGCATCATGGTAGATAATGACCCAACCAGGTTCAGGTAGGACATCATGAGTGGGGACTCTGTGAAATGGTTGGATGCTATGCAATCAGAGATGGAATCCATGTACACCAACGAAGTATGACTTTGAATGTTGCACCTGAAGGGGTAAAACCCATCGGGAGAAAATGGATCTTGAGAAGATTCTTGGTGTAAATGGAAAAGTTGAAACTTTCAAAGCTAGACTTGTAGTAAAAGGCTATCGTCAATAACCAGGCGTAGTTTATGATGAAACATTTTCTCCGGTGGCTATGCTTAAGTCCATCAGGATTAAAGCACGCATCGCGGAGTTGGAACATCTATTTTGATGTGGTAGTCAAACAGTTTGACTTCATCAAAAAGGTAGATGATCATTGTATATACAAGAAGATTGTAGAGAGTAAGGTTGTCTTCCACGTATTGTACGTAGATAACATACTCTTGATAGGAAATGGTTTCCTATACTACACTCGGTCAAGCTCCTCTTATCATGAGAATTCTCTATGGAAGATCTGGATGATACTTACTACATCTTGTGAGTTATGATCTATAGTGATAGATCTAAGTGGATGTTGAGAGTGTCCCAAATCTAGGTACATTAACACCATACTAAAGAGGTTAAGTATAGAAGATTCTAAGCGTGGTGGTTCGCCCACTCACTCAGGAATCACTCACTCTAAAAAGATGTCTTCCAAGACTGATTTGGAGAGAGCTCGCGTGCAAAGGATACCCTATCCTTCGGCAGTAGGCTCTATCATGTATGCGATGTTGTACACCAAGACAAGATTTATCTAACTCACTAGGAGTAGTGATCAAGAATCAATCGGATCTTGGGAGAATCACTGGACAGCTGTGCAGGACATTCTTAAGTACTTGAGAAGCACTGAAGAAACGTTCTTGGTTTTTTGTAACAGTGAACTCCAGTAGGAGTCCTTTTCTAATTCAAGCTTCCAGAGTGATAAGGTCGACTAAAATTCAGTCGCGGGCTTTGTCTTTACCCTCAGTGGAGAGACAGTATGTTGGAAGTGTTCCAAGCTAGATACCGTGGCAAACTAGACGATAAAGGCTGAATACATCCCTACCAACGATGCTGCCAAAGTGGCTGTCTGGATATTTCTTGTTCATGAAATGAAAAAGGTTCCTACCATTTAGCGTCCAATAACTGTTATTGTGACAACAATGGAGTTGTGGCTTTGGCCTAGGAACGCCGATCCCAGCAGCGATCCGGACATATTCTGAGGACAGTATCACCAAATCAGGAAGATGGTTGATCTCCAAGGGATCGAGTTAAGGAGAGTTGACGCGAAGGATAACACGGCGGATCCACTTACAGAGGCCTTACCCTAGAAAGACTTTTATGGGGCGTTGAGTATGAGATACTACAACAAATGACCTTAGTGCAAGTGGGAGATTGTCAGTTATATGTATGCCCTAGAGGCCATTATTATACTTGTGATGTATATTATAGTGGATGCTTGGACATATAAAGGGAGGAATTTCTTGCTCGACATGATATTATGCTATCTGGTTGCTATTTATCTTAACATGTACACTTATTGTCTCTCTATTACATGTTAATAAAACCCTTAGGATAAGTACTTGACTACCATGATTATGATGCAGATCATACTAGTAGGGCAGAGGTAGTCGGTAAGTAAATCCTTCAAATGTTTCTAGTCGTGGGAGTATCGAAATGGGGCATCGATATTAAAGAGTAGACTAGCGTATACACTTCTCGACCCATATGATGGGCGATGGATGATCCCATATCCATTGGTGTTCGACATCAGAGATGGTATACAGGTGCTCAGTGGAGACTGGGTACACTGGACAGACTCGTCGAGAACTCCTAGATAGTATTATACCTATCGTCAGATAGCAGTTCTCTGGTGACACTGGTACAGATTAGTCTGTCGACCCGAGATCGTCATAGAGTCTTCTATGATTCTCACCGTGCTTTGATTTCCACCTTACCACGTTCAAGAGATCGTGCAAAAAGGTGGTTTTTGGGTACAGTCCCGAGTTACATGGAGGCAATGAGCAATAGGAGGGGATTTCGTCTCTCCCGGTATTGGGGGTTGATGTTGCGCTATGCTCGATTGGCCATAACAGAAAATCCATGGCCAGGGTCGCTGAGATTTACCGGTAAGTGCTATCAGTAGTTTCTCGAACCGTTATGAGCCTCACATCAGCATGAGTTATCAGGCTATTGGTGTGACGTTTACCATCCCCAGGAGATATGCGACATATCTAACGAAGAGACCGGACTGTAAGGTAGTGTTACTTATTGGATTCGCAGGAGTATGAGCAGGCTTGCTTGTTGATCTTCTGATTACTCAATACCCTGGTGGCCGTTACGTTTAGCAGACCGCTTGCGGCTTGTGGGTGACTGATATGATCACCACCTACTACCGACATATTGACGAGTCTTTAGAGTCCTACACAGAGGTTTCCTGGCTCAAGCGAAACGAAGTAGGAGCACATATGTGATATATGTGGGACCGAGATTAATACGAGTATGTGATATCGTATTCTATTCTCGCGATATGTGATATTAGTCGGTTGTATGTGATATAGATGGATTATTAAATCAAGTGTTGATTTAATAATTTAATGTATAATTATATATATTTGATATATTATCTTACATTAACTAATATTAGCTCATTTATGATTTTTTTTCTCACTTGTGTACACTTGGTATATATGTGATATATATTAATGTACATCTTTAATGTCATGCTAGATGATACATGAGACATGGGTGTATGAGACTCACACCATGCTTATCATAATGATGGGTTTTATTTATTTAAAGTAAATCAAAATTAGTTGGAAATTAGTCACATGGTTCAAGCTTAGTGGAAGCTTATAGAACCCATTGACTTAGTCCACTAATTTTGTCTTACATTAGATATTTATTAACCCAACAATTATCATTAGCCATGGTTTAGTCTCTACAAGGGTTAGTATATGATATTAACTCACCCATGGTTTCCATTCTACACTTGACCTTTTCCATGGTTGCTTTTCTTCATCTCCTTCCTTAAGCTCTCTAGCTTTTGGGAAGTGAAGAAAATGTGTGAGAAAAATATTTGTAGAGTGAGAAAAATATTTGTAGAGTGAGAAAAATTCCTAATTCATCATCCTCTACTAGGCTGGCCATTTAATTTAAGGTGTTTGCTTCACTAATTTCATATTGGTGAAGAGGTAGCTTGAGTTGGTGTCTCCTCGACGTAGATCATCTTCGGCCTCGAAGACTTCAAGCAAGCTTGTTCCTTTCATCTTGTGGAGCCTTTATGGAGTCCGGGAGTTCACTACTTGGAGCGAAGGGACTACTATACGGAGCTATTGAAGTGTAGGACCGGTCTACAAAGGTTGTATTCCTTGTTCAGTTAGTGTAATGGTTGATTACATGCTAGCTTAACTCCTAATTTTCTAGTTAGATTCTTGGCATGGGTTGCATAGCTCTCTAGGTTTTTTAAAATTGCATACTTGATACCCCATAAATCCTAGTTAGGGTGCTATGGAACCCAACATGCATGACTTATCACGTTACTGGGGACTGACGTTTACCACCCCTAGACATGATATGCGACATATCAGACGAAGAGACCGGACTGTACGGTAGTGTTACTGATAGGCTTCATGGAGAGTATGGATGAGCTTGCTTGTTGATCTTCATATCACTCAATACCCGGATAGCCGTTACGTCTAGCTAGTACCGCTGACGATTTGTAGGTGACTGATGTGATCATCACCTACTATTGGCGTATTGACGAGTCTTCAGAGTCCCACACAAAAGTTTCTTGGTTCAAGCTAAACGAAGTAGAACACATATGTGATATGTTTGGGCCTGATTAAATACGTGTATGTGATACCATATTGTAATCTGGCAGTTATCTGTTATCGGTTCAGTTATATATGATATAACATGATTGTCGAATCAAGTGTTGATTTGATAATATGATATACAGATAAATGATATTAGTCGGTCATATGTGATATAACCGGATTATTAAATCAAGTGTTTATTTGATAATGTGATATACATTATATGTGATATAATTATATCTTAACTAATATCATTAGCTCACTAATTATTCTTCATTATATATATTTATATATATATATATATATATATAATAAAGCATGGCTTGATTTTCTATTTTTGAGAAAAATAGAAATGAGGTGGAAAATGAGAGCTTGGTTGCAAGCATGGGATTTATTTTTGTTCATTCATCTTGACTCACTATTCAAGCATGGTTGCAATTTTATATTGCAAAAATCCATGCTTGAATGAGTGGGGGTCAAGAGTTGTCATTCATTCTTATCTCATTCTCAACACTTAGCCATTTTGCTTGCTTTGCTCTCATGGTTGCTCTCTACATTCTTCTTCTTCCACAATCCCATGGTTCAAGCTTCAACCCTCACATATGATGTGAACCATGAAGCTTGAACACAAACTTGTGAGCTTTAAACAACCCCTACTTCACAATTACACATTAGATTAGCAATTTGATGTGGAGTATTACCTTCACTAATGGCATTAGTGAAGGGTTAGCTTGAGCTTGTGGACTTCGGGTGGATCTTCTTTGGTGCGAAGATCACGAAAGAGGTTCGTTCAACTCGAAGAGGAGTCTAGTAGAGTCGTGTGGACTTCAACCCGGAGCTATTCAAGAGAAGGACTTGAACTACAAAGGTTGTATGCTCTTTTCTACCCTTTAGGTTCATCACATCACAAAGGCAAACCCTAATAATCTAGCTTAGCACCCAATAAAAATTAAAATTGGGCATGCTTGATGCCATTAGAACCTCATGGTGGTGCTAAGGTCGACTTTAATGGTATCAGAGCCAATCTAGAACATTAGGGTAACTTGTAGCGACGCTAGAAATCCGCTGTTTTTGTCGCGCAAAAACTAACGATAAAAACAATTTTCAAAATTGATGTTTTGAGTTATTTGCATACACCGCGGGCTCACGGTTTAAACCGAGAAGCCGTGGGATGGAGCGTACGCACCCCGGGGACACCTCGGGGGAGACCATAGGCCAGACCTACACCCCAAGACCACCACAAGGTGGCCTTGGGGGTGGGTGACCCAAGAGCACCCATATAAGGTGCTCTCGGGTCTGCCAACCCTAGGGGCCACTTCATGGTGGCCTCCGGAGGTGGTGTTCAGTTGATAAAACTATACTTTTGATATGACATTTTCCTTACTATTAATATATAAAAAAAGTTTTTTATTATAAATATGACACATATAAGGGTTTATCCGTAAAAATACTATTTTCATGTGTTTATATATTATAATTAACATTATGAAGGAAAATGTAAGCATATAATATACATAAAACATTTGGTCTATTTAAATATGCTTATCTTATTAAATATCTTTGACCAATTCTCTTAAAACTAAAATATCATGACAAATAGTTAAAATAGTATCTCAATAAAAACAAATTTTACTAACATCATTTATTGAGATAATTGTGCAAGAATTATATCATGACTAAAATCAAGGAAATCCAAGTTGGTGAGATCAAATCTGCCGAAAATATTCAAGTAAATTGAAGAAACTAATTCTGGCAGAAACGTAGAAACGATTTTCAAAGTCTAGATATTCAAAAGATCACCAAGTGCTACAGAGATGAAGCCCCGGAAGTTGGAGCCCAAGATCCCACCAAAGAGCGGCGGATCCGCGGCCAAAGCCCACTATTGGCGGCGGATCCGCGGCTTGTTAGTGGAGTTGGGATGTGTAATTTTCTGAGAAAGATTTTCTCAACAAACCCTAACTAACAAGATCTAGGGTTTTCAACTTCTGTGACTATAAATAGAACCGAGAGCGTCTTGGAAAAATTATCAAACCGACGCGATCACGAAATCCGCAACGGCTCACGCATCCAGGCTGATCATCAACAGTTCATCTATCTCCTTAGAAGAGATCGAGAAGCAAACTAGAGTTTTGTAATCATTTTCTAAGCAAACGGTAGTTGTTTTCTTATATCATTTTTTTTCTGCATTTTACATTATGTTTTCCCTCTCTATCTTTTCTTTTCCCAACATGCACGAGTAATTCTCTACTTGTCAGGGTTCGTAGGATTATGATAGATTAATGGATGATGAAGATCTTTAAACTCTTTTTAAATCCTATAAAGTTTATAAACTTTATCAAAAGAATATTTAACATCCTAATCAGGCGCGCTATCAATACATTGATAGTCACGACCACGATCAAAGATTAGATTAACAATTGCTTTAGTAAAGGCTATAAATGAATGGAGATCCATGTCAAGATAGGGGTTAAGAGTGGGAACCCTATTCCCTCCAAAAATCCCAATCTACATACATCACTATCGATCTAGTTTTAAATCTATTAAAATATAAAAAGAGTAATTTTTAATTAATCATCCATGACTACTAAATCTTAAAGAACCCTACAAGCCCCCTTCTACTATAAAACTTACATCCGTAGTTAATTTAGATCTATATTCTGCATCCGTATTTGACGTAGATCTAGAACCTACAACCATTCTTCACCATTCTTTATTCTTTCTACTTTCTTTCTCAACACGCCTAAAGTAACATTAAAAGATTCAACATTTCCCATAGGACGACCCGTACTCATCTCGGTCTAGCTACACGCGACACCGTTATTGATTGTGGTTAACTACTACACACTTTACAGAATCAATCAGGTGGGTACCCCCTCGAGGCCCCCATTCGATAGTTCTTTTTGGGTCTTCACCCCCGTGAAGATTCGGGCGGGTTTCGAATTCGTTTCATCTTCCGGATTGACTTAAAACGATCAGTTTTGGAACTTTAGCTCACTGGATTTTTCAAGTGTTGGAAAAATTAGTTAAGTTTGCTAATTGCGTGCGGAATTCTAATATCGCGGTTACTTTACAAGCTTTGTGATGTCTGTGATACAATTATTAGAATCCGGATTAACTATTTTTATGAAAACTAGTGAGTATATTATAAACCTAGCCGTTTAGTCTCAATTGATCGATTGCCACGAAGTTTTAATTCGGATCAAAACTCCGTCGCAATTGCGTATTGTACGTGATCACTAAGTCGGGAATCTTGTTGAATTATCCGACAACTAATTGAAAAAAGTTTTCAATTTGAGACTAAAATGCAAGTTTTATAAGTTAGGCATGATATTCGGAATATGAAATATTCCGGGTTTATGATGTCTAAGGAGATTGCGGATTCTAATTATTGTAGTTTTCTGTTTTCTTTTATGCGACCGTAAGTGTAATATGTGGGGTATCCCAATCTCGTTGGTATATGTCAACAAGTTTTAGAGATACGCATATTTTCTTACGTTGATGATATATGATATCATGTATTTTCTGTTGATATGATTTATTAGATCGTCGTGAAAGAATAGCCGGGGTTTTTATGTGAGATGAGGGTTTTTATTTTCATTCATGTAAAATCTGTATGTAATATTCTTTTATTGGGTGCACTTCCGGGTTGAGGATGATATCACCACTGTTGTATATTATTTACTTTTCCACATTAGGATAGACCCAAGGCAGGGAGCATAAATAACCGGGTTCTAGAGTCCAGTGGGAGACCATCTCAAGGTATTGAGACCGGGTATCCTAACTCTAGAATTAGCAGGGTAACTTTCCGCTCTCATAGGGGTCTAAGGATGTGGGTTTGGATATTCATCACGACTGTGGAATCCGTGTTTTACATTATTGGCTAAATTTAAAACATGGACATCATAGTATATCCAATGTTTCATATGTTGCTTCTGCTGCTTTTCGGGCCAGTCAAATATAGGGCTGGGCAGAAAAATGTCGTTCTTTTATCAATGGAAGTAGATATGGTGGAAGCATCAGCATGAGTTTGAGAGTTTATGGATGTGTTCGAGGAAATCTTAGGTTTACCGCCTGTTCAGTTGAAAATATTGCACTTTGGTATAAGTATTTTCCTTACATTTCTTAAATAATAAAAGGTGTTTATTATAAATATTAAACATATTTGGATTTATCAGCAAAATACTATTTTCCATATGTTTATATATTATAATTAATATTATGAAGGAAAATATAGGCATTTTATATTTATATAATATTTTGGTAATTGAAAATATGCATATCATATCAAATATTTTAATCACAATTCTTAAAAGATATAATATCATACAAATGGTTAGAATAATATTTCAAAATATATGCATAATATTTTAGTAATTAAAAGATGCATAGCATATCAAATATTCTTAATTATGTTTCTTAAAGATTTATTACCATATAAAGTGCATAGCATATTAAATATTCTTAATCAAGTTTCTTAAAGATTTATTACCATATATAGTAATTAAGACACTCTCTCTAATTTAATAAATAAACTAACATTATTCATAGAGATATTGTGCAAGATTTAGCTCAGGTCAAGAGATCAAGATGTCAGGATCAAAAATCTGCCAAAATTATAAAATCAATACTGACAGGGACTCAGAATCCAGGCATGGAAAGTCACCATATTAGGAAGTCACCATATATGGTAACTAGTTTTTCTTCTTTGAGGGCTATATAAAGGAACAAGGGCTAAAGTTAGAAGGCATCAAGCCGAAGAGATCATGAAGTCCAAGACAGCTCACGCATCCAGGCTGATCATCAACTGTTCATCTACCTCCTTTGGAAGAGATCGAGAAGCAACTAGTTTTGTAATCATTTTATAAGGAATAAAGTGTAGATTGTTCAAGTTGATTAATAAAGGTAGTTATTTTATTTAATTCTTTTGTATTTTACATTATGTTTTCCCTCTCTGTCTTTTCATCTTCTTTTCCCAACATGCGCGAGTAATTCTCCGCTTGTTATGGTTCGTAGGATTATGGTAGGCTAATGGATGATTAACATCCCTAAACCCTTTTTAAGTCCTATAAAGTTTATGAACTTTATCAAAAGAATCATTAACATCCTAATCGGGTGCGCTAACAATTCTTTGTTAGTTCCGACCGCGATTAGAGATTAGATTAATGATTGTTTTGGTAAAGGCTAGATATGAACGGAGTTCCGTGTCGAGATAAGGGTTAAGAGTGGGATTCCTTTTTCCTCCAGAAACCCTAATCTACACACACCACCGTCGTTCTAGTTTTAAATCTATTAAAGGATAAAAATGGTAACTTTTAATTAATCATCCATAACTACTAAATCCTAACGAACCCTACAAGCCCTCTTATTATATTAACTACATCCCTAAAATAATCTAGATCTATATATTTTGCATTCTTGCTTAACGTAGATCTAGAAACCATTCACAAAATTATTTATTCCTCCTCTCTTTTTCAACACGTCTAAAGTAAGAGTAAAAGATTCAACGTTTCCCTGAGGACGACTCGTACTCATCTCGGTCTAGCTACACGCGACACCGTTATTGATTGCGGTTAACTACAAACACTTTTCATATCAATCACCGCCGAAACGAGATGTGGAGTTCGAGATCGATCTTGTTCCTGGAGCAACGCCGATTTCAAAGGCGTATTATCCGATGACACCGGTGGAATTGGAAGAGGTAAAGAAACAAGTTACCAAATTGCTAAAGAAAGGTTGGATTCACAGCAGCAATTCACACTGGGGAGATCCAGATCTTCTAGTTGAGAAGGAGGATGGCACGCGGAGGATGTGTATCGATTATCGAGAGTTAAATCGGGTGACTATTAAGAACAAGTACCCGATCCCTCGCATCGGCGAATTATTCGATCAACTCAGTGGCACGGGGGTATTCTTGAATTTGGATTTGCGATCCGGATATCATCAAGTTCGGGTGAAATCAGGAGATATTTGCAAGACAGCGTTCCGAACTCGATATTGGCATTACGAGTACTTAGTGACGCCATTGGAGTCATGAATGCACCGGCGATATTTATAAACTTGATGACCCGAATCTTTTCACCGTATTTGGACCAGTTCATAGTGACATTTATTGATGATATTTTGGTCTACTTGAGGAGCAAAGAAGAGCATGCAGAACACTTGAAGATCACACTGCAAATGTTGAAGCAATAAAGGTTATATGCTAAGATGAGCAAGTTCGAGTTTTGGCTCGAAGAAGTGAAGTTCTTGGGTCATGTTGTATCCGAAGATAGAATTGCCGTTGACCCTGAAAAGATTGCGGCAGATCAAGATTTGCTGATTCCAAAGAACGTAGCGGACATCATGAAACGTTTTAAAAATCGTTTAGGAGAATTTTCCGATAATCGGTAAAATAATTTGTGTTTTCCATAAAAACCAAGATATAATTATTTTTCAACATAAACTTAAATACACCTATTTCAACTATGTAATTGCTAGTATTTAGTATTTAATTGGTCACTTCTAAATTGCTAGTTAATTATATATATTTTTTTCTTAATTAATTATTTTATGTTTTCACTTATACATTTAATTAGTGTAAATTACAAATGAGAATGGGTTAATTATACAAATGTGAATCATGACAACACAAACACTTAGTTTGTAACATGCTCCTTTCTTCTCTAATTGTCTCCATGGTTCTAGACTATTCTAGGGTAATTAGAATATAAATTAATTGAGATATTAATTAATATATGTAATAATCGGACTTTTTCTTGACTTGGAACTTTCTACACACACCCAAATCCTCTTCTTGGCCGAGCCAAGCCTGCAGCAGCCTCCCCCATTCTTCACTTCATTTCATCTCCAAAATCCTTAAATTTTCCATCAAAAATCAATACAAAGTCTCACTAATTCCCTATTAAACCTTTACCCAATATTCTTTAGCCCAAGCTAGCTTAAATCTAGGAGAAAGAGAGCAAATTGGGAGGCTAAGTTTGCATGTTTGATCTCATATTTGTTGAGGTATAATCTTAACCCTATAGTTAATTTGTTGTTTAATTACTTTAAATCAAATTTATTTTGGTATTAATATGGTTTTAATTTCAAGTCTTGAGTTTTCAAGAGAAGGGTTTGAATTGGAAGTTAGGGTTTTTACCGCTTGATCATGGTTATAAAGTGTAGTTTAACATCTTAAGGCATGCAAAATCTAATCTAGTTGTTAAGTTTATTAATTGTTACTTTAAAATTGTCCAAATTATATAATCTTGCAAACTAGATTTTTATGATTAATATAAATAGGTGAGATTAAATTTTAGTAAATAATGGTGTGACCTAATTAAGATATTAAGTAAACATTGTGGCCACTAGAATTGCTAAAACATCTAGATTTATGCTAAAACGGTTAAAGGTTGCTTACTAAGATTTTGGAATAAATAGATTTGAATTAAGTTTGAGGTTTTGATGGTTTACCACCTATTTCATATAAATTTAGTGTGTTGTGAATGCGCAATTGGTACGATTAGAATTTAGGTTTAAGGATTTTCACGTATAGCGACCCTAGTTGTAGTTTGTGGCGTTGTCGCGAGCGCGTTTTGTGCCCCAAATATGTGCGCGTCTTGTTGTGCGCGTGGATTAACTTATGTCGTTTGTTTCCGCGACTATCATATATCTATCCTCATATTTACTTGTATGCGATTCTAAGATCGGGTGCAGAGGCGTCGGACGTGGCGCAGAAAGACAAGGCTGAGATTTGATCGGATTAGCCGAGGCGTCCCGGTGAGTATATGTACACATCTATGGGGGATCATCTGGATAGCGTGAGGCGCCCGACAGTAGGATTACTAGTAGTGCTTGCATTTATATGCATAGTTTTCCTAGTTATTCATTTCATTTCATTGCATCATCTTATATACTCGTGATATCATTTCATAGGACACTTGCACCGTTATAATTGGTTCATGCAGCACGTGCACTATTCATGCGAACACACACGTCTTTGGTAATTGCTATGTCACGAACACTATAGAACTTGCTTAGAATTGGTAATTGTGCATTTGCATCATATATGATTCGTAGACTTATACTTGTATATTCATTTCATTAAAATGGATACGTAGACTTGTTAGACATATATACATATCTCATTGCATCATGATTCTTGCATAGCTTCTGGCCGTACTTCACCTGGTATATACTACCGTACCATAGATTTCCATCATTACCGGCATGTTTATATATTGTGATTCTTCTCGAGGATTTCAATATTTATGAGATTTCTGGATGTTGGGGAAAGCCAAAAGAATTTTATAAACCTATTATTATTTTTTAAATAGAAATTTGTGGTTTCCTCATGATATGATGTGTGTGGCGTCCACCATGAGTTTTCTCAGTTCTTGAGCTATATCATATACCCAATTTGAGGAGGGGGATGCACCGTCTGCGGGTACATGGTGGACCCGGTACGGTACCCGGGGCAAGAGGATCGTAGATGATGGCGTTGAGCCTGGCAGGGGAATACTACATACCGGTTATTTGTGACGCGGCGAATATCTGGAGGATACCGACCGTAGTCGTGACATTTGATGGTATGGGCCGATCCGGAATGACGGAGCCCGAGATATTGAGACATTGAGATATTGAGACATCGAGATATTGAGACATTGAGATATACATATATATTGTGTCGATACTTGACACGGATCTTCTATTGATTTCGTTGATGATACTTCGGTCTATTTCACAGATGTTTTTACTAAGATAAGAATATAGATTTTCTTGTACCAAAAATATTCAGGTTTCATGTTGATTATGCATTCATGTTGCATACATACTAGTGCATCGCATCATATCGGTATATGTAGGGTGTGACGCATTTGCATGCATATTTATGATAGCCTTATTAAATATTACTTACTACCCACGAGTTGACAACTCACCCCCGTTGTGCCACAGTATTTTGCAGGTCTGACCCATCAGCACAGTAGCGGCGGGCGTACTTCTTTTCTGCTTTGTTTGCATCGTTTGCAACTTTGCTCATATGTGGGTTGCGATGATACTTTTATTCCATCTTGTATTATTATTTGTATCTAGAATACTCCATCTACCCTTGTATATCGGACTAGACGGTGAGACTCGTGAGATTTGTATCTGTGGTGTTTGGTGTCGATGCTCATTGAGCCGATGTATTTTTTCTTCTTCTTATTTCCGTGCTTTCTGATGCTTATTTTCGTACTTTTAATATACATATTGCATGTGGTTGTGATTCCGCCATTGACGAAGAGCTAGCTCCCGCTTGGGGATGCCTTTATTCATATATATATATATATATATATATATATATATATATATATATATATATATATATATATATATATTCATGTGTTGTACCTGTTTGGGGCCAGTATTTATAAAGGAGACTCTGCCGAAATTTTCGGGAAGTTTCGATGTTTTTAAAATGTTTAATGCGACATATTTTGTTTAAATCGCTTTCTTTAACTAGGTTTTCCTTCACTCTATTACTTTAAATGGCTTAGATTTCTGGGCTTTGGCTTACGTAGATTACGTTACGTCTTAAGAAGTTTCTTAATTTAAGTGTCAGTCACGTTCCGTACCTTCGGATCGTGACACATCAGAAGTTTTCTTAGGCTTGCTGGATATTATAGAAGGTTTGTGGAGAACTTCGCTCGAATAGCTGAACCATTGACCAAGCTAAAACGAAAGGAGGTACCATTAGCATGGACGGAGAAGTGTGCGTCAGGTTTTGAAGTGTTGAAGCAAAGATTGACCACCGCTCCTATCTTGACAGTGTTAGACGGTTCCGAAGGGCTGGTTATTCACACTGATGCATCTTGGAAAGGCTTAGTATGTATTCTAATGCAGAATGGGAAGGTTATAGCCTACGCGTCAAGACAATTGAAGACTCACGAGAAGAACTACCTAACTCATGATTTGGAGTTAGCAGCCGTGATTTTCGCTTTGAAGATTTGGAGACACTACTTATTGGGCGAAAGGGTAGAAGTATTTACCGATCACAAGAGCCTAAAGTATGTGTTCACACAGAAAGATCTCAACATGAGGCAGCGTAGATGATTAGAGCGTATGGCTGACTATGATCTTGATCTAAAGTACCATCCGAGAAAAGTTAATGTAGTGTTGGATACTCTAAGTTGGTTGCCAGCAATACGGATATTGACAGCATAGAAGGAGATTATAGCTGATATTCAGAAATTCGAGTTGGAGATCATACTACCGCATTCTTCGGGACAGTTGATTCAATTGCAAGTATAGTCGTCCTTGATCGATAATATTAAAGCAGCGCAATCGCACGATCCAAGATTGCAGAAGTTTCGAGAATAGGTTGAAGCAGGACTCGAACGGACTTGTTAATCTATGAAGATGGTTCATTACGATATGGTAGTCGTCTATGTGTACCTAAAGGAGATGTTCGTGAAGAAGTTATGAAGGAGGCTCATAGTTCCGCATATTCCTTACATCCGGGAGGCACAAAGATGTACCGAAATCTACGACATCATTTCGAGTGGGAAGACATGAAAAGGGAGATTGCTCGCTACGTATTGAAGTGCTTGGTGTGTTAGCAAGTCAAGGCTAAATATCAAAGGGTAGATGGTTTGTTGCAACAACTTCCGATTCCTCGATGGAAGTGGGAACATATAACCATAGATTTCGTGACAGCGTTACCATGGAGTCCAAAGGGCAATAATGCAGTTTGGGTAATTGTTGATCGATTGACCAAGACAGCTCATTTTATACCGTTTCAAGTTGGTCAGTCGACAGATATTTTAGCAGAGAGGTACATGCAGGAGATTGTGAGATTGCAGGGAGTACCTTTGAGCATCGTTTCCGATCGTGATACCCGATTTCTATAACACTTTTGGAGGAGTCTACAGGAAAGTTTGGGGACTCGAAATTTAGCACCGCCTATCATCCTCAGACAGATGGCCAGTCTGAAAGAACGATCCAAACACTTAAAGATATGTTGAGAGCATGTATATTAGACTTCAAAGGTTCATGGAAGGGTCATTTGCACTTTGTGGAGTTTTCTTATAATAATAGTTTTTAGGCGACTATACAGAGGGCTCCATTCAAAGCATTATACGGTTGTAAGTGTCGCTCGTCCGTCTGTTGAGATAATGTTGGAGAAAGAAGATTATTAGGACCGGGTCTTATTGTGCAAACGGTGGAGAAAATTAACGTGATCTGAAATCATATGAAGGCGGCACAAGATCGACAGAAAAGTTAGACTGATACAGGACGAAGACCTCTGGAGTTCCCACTTGGTAATCTTGTATTCCTGAAGATATTGTAAGTCGATGTTGCGCACCTCGAGTGTTCGCGGGGAGGCGGAACTTTAAAAAAAATGATTTTTCAAAGCTTCGCAACACCGACTAAACTCCAGAATCTTAACAGAAACCTTAACTAGCTATACTACTAGGAGGTTCTAACTAATCGGTTAAGATTTTATACTTCCTTGTTACCAAATCCTTCGGGTCTTGGTCTCCTCCTCTCCTTGAGCTCCTCGAAGATCCGGATGGTGCTTGATCATCGGCCTCCTCGTGTCGAAGATGATCCACCCGAGAATCTATACCTCAAGCTCTAACTTCTAAACTGAGGTAACTAGGGTACCTAGTTCGCTAACCTAAGTAGCTTAGAAGATGTAAAGTAACCAATGGAGTATTTTATCTCATGAGACCCTAAGGTTCACAACTCATGTGAGGGTTAAGGTCTTTGAGGAAGGAGGAAAAAATGGAGAGAGAAAGAAAAGTTGCAAATGTGCTTGTCTTGTGGAAGTGTGGAGAATGGCTCATACTCATCAATCATGAAGCATGGATTATTTTCACATAGAAAATTGCAACCATGCTTCAATAGTGTAGCCAAACTATTAAACAAATGTATAAACCATGCTTCACCCATGCCACAAATATCTCCAATTTCCACCTTACTAATCTATTTCTCAAAATAGATAAATCAAATAATGAGGTGTCCCCTTCTAGAAGCATCTCTTATGAAATTACAAGAATTCCCTCACCGTATATACGTACCCTGTTCACATCATAATATTGCAATTCATACGCCCCACTTTCGTGCATTTTATAAGTAAACAGATGCTTTTGACGATCGTTTGTTGCATGTTGCAGGATACAGGTTTCTGGAGAAAATACAGTGAAAAAGACACAAAACAACAGAAAAATGGAATTTTGACCAACATTTAGACGGATCCTAGTCAAGCCGAGACGAAGAACAGTGCAAGGTCCAAAAATGTCAAGAGAACGGCCAAAAGATACGAACAAGCTTCCACTGAAGATCTGGAGAAGATCTAGAAGCCCAAAGAAGAAAATACATATGGAAATAGGAAGCCCAAGACAATACAACCCAATTGCAGTAAATTGGTGGACCCAAGCCCACCAGTGGGCCGCGGATCCGCGGCCGTTATGTGCCCGTGTCGGTGGATTTCTTCTGTGCCGTTGTGTCGGTGAAGATGTTAGGATTCTCAGGGGTGAAATCAGTAATTTAACATGCGCGAGACTCTGAATCCCTAACTCTTCTGTTTACTTATAAATTGTAATCTAGATCTGTAAAAAGTGATGCCTCTTGATATTCAATAAAAGTGAGATTTGTTGGAGAATTCAGAGCATCATCTTTCTTGTAAGTTTTTAAATTCCTGCCTTAGTTTAATTGTTCTACTTGCCCTAGTAATCATTTGTTTGCTGTAGTTCACTCGTTAGCTAGTTTAATTCGTTGTAAGGTAATTCTTTAAAACATAAACATAAAAATGTCTCGTTGTAATAATTCCCTAATGAGCGAGTAAAATCCTCGCTCGTTAGGGTTAGGAACAAGGGAGTAAGTGAGAGATGGATGTCTCTCACCTCCTTCAATGCCGACTTATTTTTAAAACGAAATCTTCATGCACGCATATACGATCCGCCCCCTACGGCACCCTACCTACAAGGTAACGGTGAACCGTAGTATAAAAGACCGGACATATATGACGTCCATGAAGATCACATCAATTAATAGGAAAGGAAGGACAAGGATCTAGAGGAAGAAACTTTGTTTCTTCCCGATCATCCTAATCCCCTTTGCTAATAATTGTTGTGATTTTTCTAAAAAGCTTAAATCAACGGCATTGAAAGAGGTGAAAACATTGATCTCAACACCCCTACCTTCGACCTAACCCTAACGAGTTCTTTAATATCACATAAATTAGTTTTAATTCAATCGACAAAAACCAAACAACAATCTGAATCAACTCGTTATAACACAAAAACAGAAACTAACACATCCCTGCGGTCGACCCGTATTCACCGGCTAGCTGCAAAGCGACGCCGTTTCTGATTACGGTAAACTACAATTTTTGGATTAATCGATGGCGTAATTTTCTCGTTTTTGTATGATTTCGGGTTGATATTAAATTTTTAAAAAATTATAAAAATCAGAAAATACAAAATACAAAAATATTCTTTTCATTATCTTTATCTGTTTGAAGGGGTTCTTCGTTTGAATCTTGCAGGAATAGCGAAGGGTTACGAGTCTGGAATTTTACAGAAAGCTAAACAGAAAAGTACATATCAGAGAAGAGTACAAAGTTCAAGACAGAGCAATAGAAATTTTTTCAGGAGCTGATCTTCCTCTTCCACCGCGTTTCCGCGGCAGTAGTGGGCCCCAGGCGGCGGAACCGCGGCCCTTTGGGCTGTTCTTTGTGTGAAAATTGCAAGGTTAGTTCTCTCTCTCTCCCTTCTGAAACCTCCATATCTCCACTGTAAATTTTTCTGCAGGTTTCTTTGCGCTAAAAAAATTTTTTCTTCTTCCCCCTTACAATCAAGTCCCCATCGCCAAAGAGGATCAAGACAAGACAACATTCACTTGTCCCTTTGGCACTTTTGCTTATCGTCGCATGCCCTTTGGGTTATGCAACGCACCCGCTACCTTTCAGCGGTGTATGATGGGGATCTTTTCAGACATGGTCGAAAGTTCTTGGAGATTTTTATGGACGATTTCTCCATCTTTTGCGACTCCTTCGACGAGTGTTTACGCCATCTTGACGCTGTTCTTACCCGCTGCAGGGATAAGAACCTACCATTAAATTGGGAGAAGTGCCATTTCATGGTGCAAGAGGGCATTGTTCTAGGGCATGTCATTTCGCAAAACGGCATCGAGGTAGACAGGGCTAAAATCGAAGTGATTTCTAACCTACCTCCCCCAAAGTGCGTCAAAGATATCAGAGCCTTCCTTGGCCACGCCGGTTTTTACAGACGGTTTATCAAGGACTTTAGCAAGATTGCTAGACCCTTGACTCTCTTACTGGCCAAGGACACGACCTTCGCTTTTGACTCCACATGCACTGAAGCATTCGAGTCTTTAAAACATTCACTCATCACTGCGCCCATCCTTTAATCTCCCGAATGGACGCACCCTTTTGAAATCATGTGCGACGCATCTGACTTTGCAATTGGCGCTGTTCTTGGACAGCACATTAATAAGATGCCGCACGTGATTTATTATGCTAGCCGAACACTAAATGAGGCCCAACTTAATTACACAACAACAGAGAAAGAATTTTTAGCTGTTGTGTTCGCACTCGAAAAATTTCGGCCTTATTTAATCGGCTCTCCAGTCGTTGTTTATACTGATCATTCGGCTCTTCGCTACCTCTTTGCGAAGAAGGATGCTAAGTCTAGGTTAATACGTTGGATCCTTTTATTGCAAGAATTTGACCTTGTCATTAAGGACAAAAAGGGATGTGAAAACGTAGTAGCTGATCACCTATCACGACTTCCTTCTTCGCCCACGCTCGATCTTCCAATCTCTGACGTTTTTCCCGACGAACAGCTCTTGACTGTTTCTTGCGAACCATGGTTCGCCGATATTGTAAATTATTTAGCCACCGGCCTGATTCCTAATGATTGGTCGAAACAGGATAAGCTTCGATTTTTGTCCCAAGTAAAGCATTTTTACTGGGATGAACCCTATCTTTTCAAATACTGTTCCGACCAAATCATTCGTCGGTGTGTGCCCGAGAGTGAGGTCAAGAGCGTGCTGTCTTTCTGCCATGATCAAGCATTTGGCGGGCACTTTGGCCTAAAGAAGACAGCCGAAAAAGTTTTGCAGTGTGGTTTCTATTGGCCATGACTCTTCAAGGATGCATTTAAATACTGCAAAACTTGCTCCCGGTGCCAACATTTGGGCCGGATTTCGCGGAGAAACGAAATGCCACTCCAACCCATTTTGGTAGTGGACATTTTTTATGTTTGGGGTATAGATTTCATGGGACCATTTCCTAACTCTTTTGGAAATGTGTATATTCTGTTGGCGGTTGACTACGTTTCTAAATGGGTCGAGGCTGTGCCCAGCCGAACGAACGATAATAAAGTTGTCGTTTGATTCCTTAAAGAACACATATTTTCTCGATTCGGGCACCCTCGGGCGATTATAAGTGATAATGGTTCTCATTTCTGTAATAGGACTTTCGAGTCCTTAATGTGTAAATACTCTATCACCCACAAATTGTCAACGCCATATCACCCCCAAACATGTGGGCAAGCCGAGGTTTCAAATCGGCAAATAAAGCAAATTTTAGAGAAAACGGTTTCTAAAAACCGTAAGGATTGGTCGCTTAAATTGATAGATGCACTATGGGCTTTCCGTACTGCATATAAGACCGATCTGGGTATGTCTCCATACCGGCTTGTGTACGGGAAGGCTTTCCACCTCCCAGTGGAGATCGAGCACAAAGCTTTCTGGGCTATAAAAGAGCTAAATTTGTCTTTAGGAGATGCGGGCAGCAACAGAAAGCTGCAATTGAATGAGTTGGAGGAGCTAAGGGATGAGGTATATGATAATGCCATAACTGCTAAAAACCGAGCCAAGGTGTTCCACGATAAACACCTTTTACGAAAGACTTTTGAACCTGGTCAACAGATTCTACTTTATGACACTCGGTTACATTTTCATCCTGGTAAGCTCAGGTCCAGATGGAGAGGACCTTTTGTAGTCCGCACCGTTTATCCGCACGGTGCGGTTGATCTTGAGAACCCTGAAGACGGTACCTTATTTAAGGTAAATGGGCATCGACTAAAACCGTTCTTCGCTGCGGATCCTTCGGAGGAGCTCCTGTTTTTGCAGGAGCCGATTTACACTGATTGATCTTCCTCCGCTTTCACCCCAAACTTTGTTTCCCAATGACACTATTTCAAATAAGTTTGGGGGTGTGTATATCATTTGTATGTATATTTCCAAAATACCATAAAAAATACATAAAAATAAAAAAATAATTTTTTTGGACCAAATTGCAAATTTGCATATTACAAGCTGTTTTTACAAATAAAACCCTCGTCTTATAGGGTGTTTTGTGTAAATAACCCTCTCAATCCCTATTTAAATGAACTGAGCCCCTCTCTGTTGTTCACCCGAAAACATTTTCTCCTCATAAAAACCCTAGCCGCCACCCTCAAGCTCCTGCAGAAAATTTTCGCCGCAACTCCACCAGAGCGCCGCGCTTCCGCCGCTCCTGCCGTCTCCCGCCGCGTTTCCGCCGCCAATCTGCCTCGTCACCCCCTGAAATTTTCAGGGGAGGTAAACCTGAACCCATACTCTCTGTTTATGCATAGACTTTTCTCTGTAAACTTGTGATGGCCCATAAAATGCAGTACGAGAGAGATTTTTCACCGGTGTTCGCACACGAGATCTATGGTTCATACTTCCCACACGAAATCGCACAGAGGGGATGGAATTTCCTCCTCTATAACCATGGATCTGCATTTGCTATCCCTAACCTAGTTGCCCAATTTTACGAGTCAATGGAAGAGAATAGCCTAGACAACTTAGGTTATATTAAACTGATTTAGGGAGATAATGAAATTCGCATTGATAGGGATATGATACACAAGGTTACACTAATACCACGTGTACCGGCACATGAACACCCCTTTCGCTTTGAAGATTATATTCCGTTAATGGGTAATGACTGTGCGCGAGAACCACATAAGGGGATCCAAGCACGGACCCTTTTCGCAAATGTTTTAACTGTGTGCCGGTGGGCACAAAACAATATTTTTGGAAGTTCTCACAACACAACATTTTTCACCCCTTCCTTACATGTCGTTCATACTTTAATGACGAAAAACCCTAGGTTCGACATGTGCACGGTTTTGCTGCAATCCATAGGTTCGGGTAAACGAGGTAGTGTATATCCTTGTCCCATGCTCGTTACCCAACTCTGCCATTATTTCCTCCCGGCCGAGGAATTTGACTCTTATTTGATAGACGGTACCGTAGTTTGACCACTTTTAGAGGGCGTCTCGTCGTCTTACTCTAGACTGACGGATATTTGGACATGGACAGAGCCGGGAGAAAACATACCAGCACACACCCCCAGCTCGAGCTCGACCTCGAGCGGGGAAGAGCTAACTCCCCAAGAACATGCGCGATTAATGAGAAGAACAGTGAGGAGATTATACTCTTTGCGGGATGAGTTTCGGGCAACGGCACGAGAGAACGACCGTCGGTTGACGGAGATTGAGAGGGGGATACAAACACTGTTGGCTAGGGGGGAGAGATCACGTTCACGCTCACGAGCGCGACGTGGGGCCGGGCAGTGAGGGCACTGCTTTGCTCAAGTTTGGGGGTATTAGAGGTGATGTATATAGTTATCCTTGCATTGCATATTGTATATATCTTTGTTTTCCTTTTGCATAGTTAATTTCTGCATTGCATTCATAAAAATTTAAAAATTTGAAAAAATAAAAAATTAGAAAACTGAAAAACCCATAAAAATTGAGAAAATTTCATAAATTATAAAAATTATTGTATTCAATTTTGGTTAGTTGACTTGAGTTGATAAAAAGGTTAACTGGCTAGGAACAACTAGATCTTAGACTTAGTAAATTAAAAACCCTAAAAATAACCTTCCTTAAAGTTCAACGGTAGAAAGTATATGTCTTTGTAGGTTATCTAGAAATAGGCAAATTTTGGGTTCAGTTCTTGGGCTAAGTCGAAACGAAGGAAAAAGTATTAAAACTTTTATTAAAGTATAAGTTTGAAAAATAGTTCCTAGCTTAAGTCTAGATTCTGAAAACATGTACCCTACAAAATGCACAAACACGCACCTTGCAACTTGGATTAATAGAAGAGACCTTGAAATACTCTTGTCTTAAGTCCTTAGCACAATGAAAAAGAAAAAAAAAGGGGGGGAATGAAAAAAAATGGACACTGGTTTTTGTAATTACTTAAGGCTGTAAAAATAGAAAAATATTTAGCGAGGGTGCTTCATCACCTAGTGCCTTAGACCAACTGGTTTGGGAGCCACTGCTAAAGCCTTGGGTGTTGCAAAACTAGGAAGTACGCTTTAAAACGCTAACGCATCTTGTAATCGGTTGTTGGTACCTCAAGAAGTATTAACAGTCGCATGAAGGATGTGAAAGCGAAATTTCACAAGTGCTCTGGACAACGGACGGGAGTACGATTGCTTGATTTGAATTTCCAAGTGTAGGGGTGATTTATACACACACGTAGGGATATGTGATTGGAGTTTAGATAAGAGAAAGGAATGAAGAATAGAACTTGTGTCTTTAATAGAGTTGATAGAAATTCCTAAGTGGAGATGGAACTCTAGAAGGAAAACTTAAGAAATGCCGAAAGCTAGGTAATTCTACAGGATATATGTAATCTTAAGTTAAATAATGAGGAAGTGTGAAGAATACGGGTGGATAATTTGCGAGTTAAAAGATAATAGAATTCCTTGATAGAAAACCTAATTGGAGAACAAAAGTCAATGGGCCGAGTTGATAGGATTTTGTGGGTGTAATCCGCTAAAAACCCTCAGGAGACAACACTCCTCCTACTAGGGACACCTAGAGGTTTAACGGCTTGTTGCACGAGCTCAGTGCAATCGCGTTTCCCTGCGAAAGTGCGGCTAGGTTAGATTTTTATCAGAATAAAATAATAAGTTTGCTCGAGGACGAGCAAAAGGTAAGTTTGGGGGTATTTGTTCACATCATAATATTGCAATTCATACGCCCCACTTTCGTGCATTTAATAAGTAAACAGATGCTTTTGACGATCGTTTGTTGCATGTTACAGGATACAGGTTTCTGGAGAAAATACAGTGAAAAAGACACAAAACAACAAAAAATAGAATTTTGACCAACATTTAGACGGATCCTAGTCAAGCCGAGACGAAGAACAGTGCAAGGTCCAAAAATGTCAAGAGAACGGCCAAAAGATACGAACAAGCTTCCACTGAAGATCTGGAGAAGATCTAGAAGCCCAAAGAAGAAAATACATATGGAAATAGGAAGCCCAAGACAATACAACCCAAGTGCAGTAAATTGGTGGACCCAAGCCCACCAGTGGGCCGCGGATCCGCGGCCCAAGCCAACAATTGCCGCGGATCCGCGGCCGTTATGTGCCCGTGTCGGTGGATTTCTTCTGTGCCGTTGTGTCGGTGAAGATGTTAGGATTCTCAGGGGTGAAATCAGTAATTTAACATGCGCGAGACTCTGAAACCCTAACTCTTCTGTTTACTTATAAATTGTAATCTAGATCTGTAAAAAGTGACGCCTCTTGATATTCAATAAAAGTGAGATTTGTTGGAGAATTCAGAGCATCATCTTTCTTGTAAGTTTTTAAATTCCTGCCTTAGTTTAATTGTTCTACTTGCCCTAGTAATCATTTGTTTGCTGTAGTTCACTCGTTAGCTAGTTTAATTTGTTGTAAGGTAATTCTTTAAAACATAAACATAAAAATGTCTCGTTGTAATAATTCCCTAATGAGCGAGTAAAATCCTCGCTCGTTAGGGTTAGGAACAAGGGAGTAAGTGAGAGATGGATATCTCTCACCTCCTTCAATGCCGACTTATTTTTAAAACGAAATCTTCATGCACGCATATACGATCCGCCCCCTACGGCACCCTACCTACAAGGTAACGGTGAACCGTAGTATAAAAGGCCGGACATATATGACGTCCATGAAGATCACATCAATTAATAGGAAAGGACGGACAAGGATCTAGAGGAAAAACTTTGTTTCTTCCCGATCATCCTAATCCCCTTTGCTAATAATTGTTGTGATTTTTCTAAAAAGCTTAAATCAACGGCATTGAAAGAGGTGAAAACATTGATCTCAACACCCCTACCTTCGACCTAACCCTAACGAGTTCTTTAATATCACATAAATTAGTTTTAATTCAATCGACAAAAACCAAACAACAATCTGAATCAACTCGTTATAACACAAAAACAGAAACTAACACATCCCTGCGGATCGACCCGTATTCACCGGCTAGCTGCAAAGCGACGCCGTTTCTGATTACGGTAAACTACAATTTTTGGATTAATCATACCCGTATTCATATTCCAAAAAATATGAATACAATGAAATGATAACAATCCAATAATATAATACTAGGATCCGGCTTAAACCAAAACCCACTAGTATTATCTATCCGAACAACATTCGTGCAACTAGTACACGTATATGATCTGAACCCTACTGTAAAACCATACGGCCTCTACATCATTTTTCCCGAAGCAGGAAAACCCTCTGTGGGACTCTAAAGACTCGGCAGTACGCTGGCAGTGGGTATAACCACAAGTCCGTCAGCGATACTAGCTGCACGTAATGACTACCTAGGTATCGTCGATAAGAAGGCCGATGAACAAACTCATCAAAACTCCTACTGAGCCTATCTGTGACAATCTCCGTACAGCCCAGTCTGTTCGTTTAAGATACTCACATATTGGGCCAGGGGGGATGGTAACCGTCAAACCCCTAATAGCGAAATAAGTCATGCCCGGGTAGAGCCCAATACACCATGAGAAACTACTAGAGTACCTACCAGTAAATCTCGCTTGCCCTGGCCAAGGACTTCGTGTAATGTATATCCGAACACAGCGAGATATCAACCCCCAATACCGGGAGAGACGAATCCTTTCTAACCACTACTGCCTCCAAGTGCTTCAGGACTGCACCCAACTACAACCTATTTGCATGACTCCTTTGAGCCGTAGTAGGGTAGTAATCTAAGTACAGTAGGAACACACTCGAGACGAATAGTGATGTCAAGTCAACGGACTAACCTATACTCATGCCAACCGGGAACTGCTACCAGACGATAGGTATAATATCAACCAGCAGTTCCCAACGAGTCTGTCTAGTGTAACTCATAACCTAATGATCACCTATATACTATCTCCAGTACAACGTACCAATGGCTGTAGGATGGACCATCTCCCCTGCTGGAATGAGAAGCGATACACTAGTCTACTTTGGAGTATCGATGCCCCGTCTCGATAATCCTACGACTAGAGACCTGTATAAGGATGTGCTTATAGACTACTCAGCCCTCACTACTGTGACTGCCATCATAACGCTGGTATTCAAGCGAAGATCTTAATGGCTCTACCAATATGTAAAAGAAACATATGCACATATTGAGGTAGAATCAAACCAAGTAGCATACTACTATGATGAGAAAGGCTGTTATTATAACTGTGAATATCCCAAGCTTCCAATAGGTAATATACAATCCAGTATGATACAATAATGGCCTGTAGGGCATATATCACTAACAATCTCCCACTTGCATTAAGACCATGTATTGGCATATTGCAGACCTATCATCTCGATTAGCCTATCGAGCTGTGTTAGAAGGATGGCCGTTGTGAATGGATCTGCAGTGTTGTTCTCTGTCTCTACTTTCCGCACCTTGATCTCCCGACGATCAACGATCTCCCTGATCAGGTGAAACCGCCTCAAGATATGTCTGGAATTTTGATGGGACCTTGGTTCCTTCGCTAAAGCTATAGCGATGTTGTTTCCACAATACAGCGGTATTGGATCAACAATGGACGGAATCACCTGAAGTTCTATCACGAACTTCTTGATCCAGACTGCTTCTTTCGCGGCGTCAGATGTAGTGATATAATCCACTTCCATCGTCGAGTTAGCAACGGTGTCCTGCTTGGAGCTCTTCCAATAGAAATCCCCACAATTAAGGGTAAAGACATAACCCGACATGGACCTGGAGTCATCGTTGTCACTCTAGAAGCTGAAATCGGCGAAAGCCTCGACCTGGATGTCTTCTCTGTCGTACACTAAGAACAACTCCTTAGTCCTTCTTAGGTACTTGATGTAAGTCCACGTTGCTCATCCCGGTTCTTACGGGAGGGCGGAAACGACGAAAAACAATGATTTGGCGCAAGGCAACATGGACTTAAAGCACGGATCTTTGCTAAACTAGAAACTAGTAAACTACAAGAGGCTATAACTACTATGCTGTAGAAAGTATACCTCACGAAACCGGTCCTTCGGGTCTTCATTCCGCTGTCCCGCTCGTCCATCCAAGCTCCAAGCGTCGATCCGGACCTTGAGCACCTCCGCGGCCTTCTTGAGTCGAAGACGATCCACCCGAGAGTTGTACACTAAGCTTCGCCTCAAGTCAAGGAAACTAGGGCAAAGAGATTGCCAATCTAAATGCCTTAGGTTGTGTAGAAGAGAATGATGGATGTGTTTGTCAAGTGGAATCCTTTTTCTCTTAACACATGAGATCAAAGGAAGAATCAAGAGGAGGAAGAAGGAGGAGCAACCATGGAAATGTTTCTCATTTCTTTTCTATGAGAGAGAATGAGAATCAACAAATGAAAAGCTTAACCAAGAGAAAACACAACCATGTTTGCAATAATGCAAAACACTATAATTACTAATCCCATCAAGATAAAGTTGATGGCTACAAATGACATGACCATTATCATAACAAAAATGAAAAAGAAAACCAAAGAATACTTTAGACCTTTCAAGAAGATCCTAGTCAACTTTGGTCAAACGGTCAACAAAGTCAAGATGGTCAAATGGTCAATGCAATTAGACACAACATAATTATCACTAATAGGATTAGTAAACAATATCCCCGGCTCATAATGGTTTTGACCGAACCAACTGTCAAAACCCTAATGAGGTACCTCCTCCTTCTCCACTCCGCAAAACTGTGCATACACACCCGCATCCGCATTCCATAGAATACGAATGCACAGAAGACAAAATAAATCCATCTGTGCAATACTAGGATCTGGCTTAAACCAAAGCCCACTAGTATTGCCTGCCCGAACAGCATACGCACACAAGTGTACGCAAGTGATCGCAGCCCTGCCGTAAAACCATACGGCCTCTACACGTTTCGCCCAGTGCAGGGAAACTCTCTGTGTGGGACTCTAAAGACTTGACACTACGCTGGCAGTGGGTTTAACCACAGACCGCAAGCGGCACTAGCTGTGTGTAACAGTCCCTAGATAGATGTCGACAAGAAGGCCGATGAGATAAACCCATCTGAACTCCTACTGAGCCTGTATGTGACAATCTCCGTACAGTCCGGTCTGTTCGTCTGATACATCGCATGGCGGGCCTAGGGGTGCGGTGAACGTCAGTCCCCTAATAGCGGTACAAGTCGTGTCGGAGTGTAGCCCAGAACATCCTGAGATAACACTGGAAACCTACCAGTATATCTCGCTTGCCCTGGCTAGGGACTACTTGTGTAATGGCTCTCCTAGACACAGCGCGATGTCAACCCCCAATACCGGGAGAGACGAATCCTATCTAACCGTTACTGCCTCCAAGTGCTTCGGGACTGCACCCAACTACTACCTGTTTGCACGACTCCTTTGAGCCGTGGTAGGGTAGTAATCTAAGTACAGTAGGAACACACTCGAGGCGAAGTGACAGTGTCAAGTCGACGGACTAAGCTGTACTCATGTCACCTGGGAACTGATAACTGACGATAGGTATAATACCAACCAACAGTTCCCGATGAGTCCTGTCCAGTGTACTCGTAACCTAACGAGCACCCGCATACTATCTCAAGTACAACGTACTGACGGCTATGGGACAGACCGTCTCCTCTACTGGGATGAGAAGCGCATACGCTAGTCTACTCCGGAGTATCGATGCCCTGTCTCGATAGTCCAACGACTAGGGACCTGTATAAGGATGTGCTTATGGATTACCCAGCTCCCACGAGTGTGAGCGCCATCACAACGCTGGTAATCAAGCAAAGATCCTAAAGGCTCTACTAATATGTATATAAGCGATATGCTAAAAGAAACACATGCACATATTGAAGTAGAGACAAACCAAGTAGCATACTACCATTTTGAGCAAGATTGTCTATACAACTGTGAATATCCCAAGCTTCCATCAAGTAATATACAAGCTATTATGATACAGTAATGGCCTCTAGGGCATATACACTAACAATCTCCCACTTGCACTAAGGCCATGTACTGGCGTATCGAAGACCTATCATCTCGATCAGCCGCTCGAACTGAGTCTGGGGTAGGGCCTTCATGAGTGGATCTGCAGTGTTGTTCTCCGTATTTACTCTCTTCACCTCGATCTCCCGGCGATCAACGATCTCCCTGATCAGGTGGTACTGCCTCAGAATGTGCCTGGACTTCTGATGGGACCTGGGTTCCTTCGCTAAAGCTATAGCTCCGTTGTTGTCGCAATACAGCGGTATTGGATCAACAATGGTAGGAACCACCTGAAACTCCGTGAGGAACTTCTTCATCCAGACCGCTTCCTTTACGGCATCGCAAGCAGCTATGTACTCCGCTTCCATAGTTGAGTCTGCAACGGTCTCCTGCTTGGAACTCTTCCAGCAAACCGCCCCTCTATTGAGGGTAAAGACATAACCCGACATGGACTTGGAGTCATCCTTGTCACTCTGGAAGCTGGAGTCAGCAAAGGCCTCGAGCTGGAGGTCTTTTCCGCCATACACCAAGAACATCTCCTTAGTCCTTCTCAGGTACTTGAGAATGTTCTTTACCGCTATCCAGTGTTTCTCCCCTGGGTTTGACTGATACCGGCTTACAACGCTCAATGCGTATGCTACATCTAGTCTGGTACACAACATCGCATACATTATAGAGCCTACCGCAGAAGCGTAGGGTATAATAGACATGTGATCCCTTTCCAAATCAGTCTTGGGAGAATCTCTTTGGAGAGGGTGATTCCGTGACAAGACGGTAAATTACCGCGCTTGGAATCTTCCATACTGAACCTTTTCAGTATGGTGTCGATGTACCTTGACTGTGAAAGTCCCAACATCCTTTTAGATCTATCACGATAGATCTGGATCCCCAGAATGTAGTTGGCATCACCCAGGTCCTTCATGGAGAACCTATGCGACAAGAATCCTTTGACTGACTGTAGCATAGGAACATCATTTCCTATTAGGAGAATGACATCCACGTACAAGACGAGGAATACCACAGTTCTCCCTACAATCTTACTGTAAATGCATGGTTCATCTGAGTTTTTGATAAAGTCGAATTCTTTGACAGTATCATCAGAGCAGATGTTCCAACTCCGCGATGCCTGCTTAAGTCCATAAATGGACTTGAGCAACTTGCACACTCTACCGCTGCTCCCACTCTGAATGAATCCCTCCGGCTGATCCATATAGACGCACTCTTCCAAATTTCCATTTAGGAAAGCCGTCTTTACGTCCATCTGCCAGATTTCATAATCGTGGAAGGCAGCAATGGCAAGAAGGATCCGAATGGATTTCAGCATAGCCACTGGAGAAAAGGTCTCGTCATAATCCAAACCAGGACTTTGACGAAAACCCTTTGCAACAAGTCTAGCTTTATAGGTCTCAACCTGCCCATCTACACCAATCTTCTTTCTGAAGATCCATTTGCAGCCTATGGGTTTTACCCCTTCTGGAGCAAAGTCCAAAGTCCAAACTTTGTTGGTGTACATGGACTCCATCTCGGCCCGCATTGCATCCAGCCATTTTACCGAGTCGCCGCTCTGAATGGCTTGCTGGAAGCTAGTAGGCTCACCATAATCCATGGTGCAATCCTCTCTATCCCCGTCTATGAGAAAACCGTAGTATCTCTCGGGCGGATGAGACTGCCTACTGCTCCTGCGGAGTGGCACTGGAATGTCCGGTTCTCCCGAACCTTCTGGTTCTACCAAGGTTTCAGTAACAGCTTGTGGTTCTGGAATTTCTTCCAGTTCTATTGCGCTCCCACTTATCTGATTTTCTAAAAATTCAGTTTCCAAGAAGTGGGCATGCTGAGAAACAAAGACCTTTTGTTCCTCTGCGGAATAGAAAAGATACCCCCTGGAGTTCTTTGGGTATCCCACAAACTTACACAGTACTGAGCGTGCCTCGAGCTTGTCCGCATGCTGCTTTTTTACAAAAGCGGGACATCCCCATGTCTTAAGGTACTTGAGACAAGGTTTCTTCCCACTCCACATCTGATATGGGGTGGTAAGCACAGTCTTGGTTGGAGCTTTGTTTAAGAGATATGCTGCTGTTTCTAGCGCATAACCCCAGAAGGATCGCGGTAACTCATCCTTACTCATCATGGAACGAACCATATCCAATAGGGTTCGATTCCGCCTTTCCGATACACCGTTGTGTTGTGGTGTGTATGGAGGAGTAAGCTGAGAGAGAATTCCATTCTCTTTTAAGTAGCCCAGAAACTCGGCACTCATGTATTCACCACCTCGATCAGATCTTAGTGTCTTGATACTTTTTGCCTGTTTGTTTTTCAACTTCATTCTTGTATTCTTGAAATTTCTCAAAGGCCTCGGATTTGTGCTTCATCAGGAAGACATGCTCATACCTAGAGAAATCATCTGTGAAAGTAATGAAGTATGAATAACCACTTCGCGCATGTGTAGACATTGGACCAAACACATCACTGTGTATGAGTCCCAAGAGCTCACTTGCTCTCTCTCCGTGTCCAGTGAACGGAGTCTTTGTCATCTTTCCCATGAGACAAGATTCACAAGTGGCATAAGACTGATACTCGAACGGATTCAAGTATCCCTCTCTATGTAACTTTGTTAACCGTGTCTCATTTATGTGACCCAGTCTACAATGCCATAAGAAAGCCTGATTTATTTCCGGAGACTTTCTTTTAAGTGTGTTATGGACACTGAAGACCTGAGCTTGATTCAGTACGTATATTCCGTTTTGTAATGTACCTGACCCAATCAGGACTTGATTTAGGTGGATGTTCACTACATCGCTTACAAAAGTAAAATCATATCCTTCCTTAGAAATCAAGGATACAGATATGATATTACAAGTCGCACCTGGTACATAAAAACAGTTACGCAGAATCAATATCTGCCCAGTTGTCAGTCCTAGATGATATTCCCCTATGGATTCAGCATACATGCTCATTCCGTTAGCAACCCTGAGAGTCATATCACCTTTCCTGATAACCCTACGGTTTCTCAGAGCCTGTAACGAATTACAGATATGAGATCCTGATCTGGTATCAAATACCCAGGAAGTAGGGTTAACTGACATACAGTTCTCTATTACAAACACACCCGAAGCCGAAGCCACAACATGCTTCGAATTCTGGCTACTGGCTTTGCAAGCCCTGCAATTCTTCTGCCCATGTTCATTCCCATAACAATAGGAACACCCCTCTTTTACTGCATCTATTCCCCAAACTTCTGCCTTTCCCTTTCTTTCTACTTCCCTGGTTTCCTTCAGGGTAGTAGGTAGAGACTGTTGAACTAAGTCAGCATCTGACCCGTTCTTCAACGTGGTCTTCAGGTCCGAGAGCTCAAAAGAGCTGGTCTCTGTAAGGACGTTGCCCTTACAGATGACCCGATAGCCAACCTCGCTGGAAGCAATTCGTTCGAGGTCTCATATCTTACGATACGAGATTGCTCTCCATATAAAACTTTGTTATGGAGGAAGATAGAAGCTGAGTCCATCTTCTCGTGCTGCCTCTGGTAAGTACCATCAACTGAGGCTAACACGAGGCACTTGGCTTTCGCACAGTCTTCTTCTGATGTCCTACGGGTATCAATATCCGTGACAGGGGAAACTGGACCTGAGACGAAAGGGATAGGATCAGTCAAGAGATGTTCCAGCTTGTCCTGGGCAATGGACATCTGGATAGACCTTTGCCCGTCATAACAGTCAGATTCAGTCATTTTATTATCTAGATGTAACCTAGGTGCGGTCACTGGGTCGCTGCAATTAAGAGAGAGAGAGAAGAAAACACTCAGCATGATGCTCTTGCAAGTTTAGATTGGTTTTTAATTTATCTAAACAGGATGGCTCCCACTGTCTCTCGAATCCCTCCTCAAACCACAAAAGAAGAATTAGTCGGGATCTTTCTCACCGTACAATACTTGCTTAACCGTTCAGCCAGGCCAGTGTCGGTACTTCGAGGGAGGTTTTCCAACGCTTTCGCGAAGTTCCTTAATTTAAGAACCTCTTTTCCCTGGGGGTGTAGCCCCGCTAACACCTTTCTAGACACCTACTTGGTTTATAACATTGATCGTTAAGTGAGAAAGTTCCCGAGGAGTAGCATATACTCACAGTAGGATCGGGATCCAAATATCATCGCGTGATAAGACTGAAGGAATCCTACCAGAATCATCACACTCCAAATGGTATGTAGCGCTAGCAAGTTTCAGTACTTTTGAAACTCCCGATGTGGATTTTTGCCCCATGCTCTTATGACCTTGACGAAGGTCAACAAATCATAAGTCATATGTCAAGTTCTACCCGTCATTATCCAGGTTAATTTGAACCCACCCGTACATACCCTTGAAAAAGGTCAACAAGGTAATACGATTGTCCCAAACCAACGCATCTATCTATGCAACATATGAACACCCAACAGCTACCAATCACTATGCCTTGACGAAGGTCAACAAACATAGCTTGAATACTACTGAATATCCATACGAAATGACGGAGGGCTACGAATGGTTTTGGCGAAACCGTGAACATAGTGAACTTGATATAGTCGATGGAACGAGATAGCTTTTAAAAGGAGTGGTTCAAGCTCCGTGTTTAAAATGCTGGTTTTTGAAAAGAACCGAGTGGTTTTCAAAGTGTTCCAACGACTTTTACTTGGTTTATTTTCTTGCATTAGTTCTTTTAATGCGTCCCATCATTTAAACCTACCATTACAGAAAACAACCAAAATATGGTGTACGCTTATGCCATCCGCATTCGCCACGGGGCCCCGTCATCACCCGTTAGGTTACTTAACTAACGACAGAGCGGGGGCTGGACTAGCGCGGATGCAAAACATAAGCAACACCTAAATAGTTAATATATATAGCAATGATAGACATTACAGATCACAGATGAACACTTTGGATATACTAGGAATCCGCGATTCGTTCGAGCCTGCAACGAAAAGCGGATTACACGGTCGCGATGAATAGCCAAACCCCACCCTAAACCCCTATGGGTGCGGCAAACTACCCGCCAAGTACCCGAAGCGAAGCAACCTCCCTCAACCCGTGAGTAGGCCACTCGGCACTTCGAGATACCCGGTAGTTTATGCACCCCACCTTGGGTCTATCCTAGGAGCAAAAACAGTAAAAAGAAATAATACAATGACGGCTACAACCCCGATCTGGTTGTGCGGCCAAACAAATAATATTACATCAATTTACAAATTTTACAATGAATGAAAGAAAAAGAAACTCTCATCTCACACCCATTCCCGGCTATTCATCCGCGACAATCCACCGAGTTCATATACACAAACCATCAACATTACAGATCACAGATATGTATAACCCCCACTAATCGACGTATAGCGATTAGCGGACGTTGAATACATATATCACATCACAGAAAATATCCATTAGACAAAGTGTACGGAATACCGATCAAAATACGGATTTTTAGCCACCCGAAAAGTCAATTTGCTCTCTGGAAAATCTGGGTGGAAAAAATATGTCTTAAAAATCCAAAAACTCCCAAATAAAGACACTGCAAGAAACCCGGTCCACAACCGATTCAAATCGGCCGCGGAACCGCGGCAGAAAGCATGTTCTGGCCGCGGAACCGCGGCGGTTTGGTCGGTTCAGTGGACCGGTTTTCTTCAGTGGTTTTAAAAAACCCTGAGTCGAATTTTCATGTATGTAAAAAAAATTTTAGAGCAGTATAAAAATTCGACAGAAACTTGGTTTTTGTCGGATGTGTTTTGCGACCTTTTTCCGATCGATATTCTAAACACTTTGCTAACTTACTAGTTTATGTTTAGCTAGGCTCTGATACCACTGTAAGTCCACGTTGCTCATCCCGGTTCTTACAGGAGGGCGGAAACGACGAAAAACAATGATTTGGCGCAAGGCAACATGGACTTAAAGCACGGATCTTTGCTAAACTAGAAACTAGTAAACTACAAGAGGCTATAACTACTATGCTGTAGAAAGTATACCTCACAAAACCGGTCCTTCGGGTCTTCATTCCGCTGTCCCTCTCGTCCATCCAAGCTCCAAGAGTCGATCCGGACCTTGAGCACCTCCGCGGCCTTCTTGAGTCGAAGACGATCCACCCGAGAGTTGTACACTAAGCTTCGCCTCAAGTCAAGGCAACTAGGGCAAAGAGATTGCCAATCTAAATGCCTTAGGTTGTGTAGAAGAGAATGATGGATGTGTTTGTCAAGTGGAATCTTTTTTCTCTCAACACATGAGATCAAAGGAAGAATCAAGAGGAGGAAGAAGGAGGAGCAACCATGGAAATGTTTCTCATTTCTTTTCTATGAGAGAGAATGAGAATCAACAAATGAAAAGCTTAACCAAGAGAAAACACAACCATGTTTGCAATAATGCAAAACACTATCATTACTAATCCCATCAAGATAAAGTTGATGGCTACAAATGACATGACCATTATCATAACAAAAATGAAAAAGAAAACCAAAGAATACTTTAGACCTTTCAAGAAGATCCTAGTCAATTTTGGTCAAACGGTCAACAAAATCAAGATGGTCAAATGGTCAATGCAATTAGCCACAACATAATTATCACTAATAGGATTAGTAAACAATATACCCGGCTCATAATGGTTTTGACCAAACCAACTGTCAAAACCCTAATGAGGTACCTCCTCCTTCTCCACTCCGCAAAACTGTGCATACACACCCGCATCCGCATTCCATAGAATACGAATGCACAGAAGACAAAACAAATCCATCTGTACAATACTAGGATCTGGCTTAAACCAAAGCCCACTAGTATTGCCTGCCCGAACAGCATACGCACACAAGTGTACGCAAGTGATCGCAGCCCTGCCGTAAAACCATACGGCCTCTACGCGTTTCGCCCAGTGCAGGGAAACTCTCTGTGTGGGACTCTAAAGACTCGACACTACGCTGGCAGTGGGTTTAACCACAGACCGCAAGCGGCACTAGCTGTGCGTAACAGTCCCCAGGTAGATGTCGACAAGAAGGCCGATGAGATAAACCCATCTGAACTCCTACTGAGCCTGTATGTGACAATCTCCGTACAGTCCGGTCTGTTCGTCTGATACATCGCATGGTGGGCCTAGGGGGCGGTGAACGTCAGTCCCCTAATAGCGGTACAAGTCGTGTCGGAGTGTAGCCCAGAACACCCTGAGATAACACTGGAAACCTACCAGTATATCTCGCTTGCCCTGGCCAGGGACTACTTGTGTAATGGCTCTCCTAGACACAGCGCGATGTCAACCCCCAATACCGGGAGAGACGAATCCTATCTAACCGTTACTGCCTCCAAGTGCTTCGGGACTGCACCCAACTACTACCTGTTTGCACGACTCCTTTGAGCCGTGGTAGGGTAGTAATCTAAGTACAGTGGGAACACACTCGAGGCGAAGTGATAGTGTCAAGTCGACTGACTAAGCTGTACTCATGTCACCTAGGAACTGATAACTGACGGTAGGTATAATACCAACCAACAGTTCCCGACGAGTCCTGTCCAGTGTACTCATAACCTAACGAGCACCCGCATACTATCTCAAGTACGACGTACTGACGGCTGTGAGACATACCGTCTCCCCTGCTGGGATGAGAAGCGCATACGCTAGTCTACTCCGGAGTATCGATGCCCTGTCTCGATAGTCCAACGACTAGGGACCTGTATAAGGATGTGCTTATGGATTGCCCAGCTCCCACGAGTGTGAGCGCCATCACAACGCTGGTAATCAAGCAAAGATCCTAAGGGCTCTACTAATATGTATATAAGCGATATGCTAAAAGAAACACATGCATATATTGAAGTAGAGACAAACCAAGTAGCATACTACCATTTTGAGCAAGATTGTCTATACAACTGTGAATATCCCAAGCTTCCATCAAGTAATATACAAGCTAGTATGATACAGTAATGGCCTCTAGCGCATATACACTAACACTTGAGAATTTTCTTCACTGCTGTCCAGTGCTTCTTCCCTAAGTTTGACTGATACCTGCTTACAACACTCGGTGCGTAAGCTACATCTGGTCTGGTACACAACATCGCATACATTATAGAGCCTACCGTAGAAGCATAGGGTATAATACTCATGCGATCCCTTTCCAAATTATTTTTTGGAGAGGGTGATTCCGTGAAAAGCCGGTAGATTACCGCGCTTTGAATCTTCCATACTAAATATCTTCAGTATAGTGTCGATGTACCTTGACTGTGAAAGTCTCAACATCTGTTTAGATCTATCACAATTGATCTGGATCCCCAGAATGTAGGAGGCATCACCCAGGTCCTTCATGGAGAACTTTTTTGATAAGAATCCTTTGACTGATTGTAGCATAGGAATGTCATTTCCTATCAGGAGAATGTCATCCACGTACAAGACGAGAAATACCACATTTCTAACTACAATTTTATTATAGATGCATGGTTCATCTGGATTTTGATAAAGTCGAATTCATTGACCGTCTCATCAAAACAGATGTTCCAACTCCGCGATGCCTGCTTTAATCCATAAATGGATTTAAGCAATTTGCACACTCTTCCGCTGCTCCCACTCTCTATGAAACCCTCTGGCTGATCCATATAAACACACTCTTCCAAATTTTCATTCAGAAAAGCGGTCTTTACGTCCATCTGCTAAATTTCATAATCGTGGAAGGAAACAATAGCAAGAAGGATCTGAATGGATTTGAGCATAGCCACTGGAGAAAAAGTTTCATCATAGTCAAAACCAGGTCTTTGACGATAACCTTTTGCAACAAGTCTAGCCTTATAGGTTTCAACCTGTCCATCCACACCAATCTTCTTTCTGAAGATCCATTTGCAGCCTATGGATTTTACCCCTTCTGGAGCAATGTCCAAAGTCCATACTTTGTTGGTGTACATGGACTCCATTTCGTTCCGCATTGCATCCAACCATTTTACCGAATCTCTACTCTGAATGGCTTGCTGGAAGTTAGTTGGCTCATCAACGTCAATGATGCAATACTCTCTATCCTCGTCTATGAGAAAACCGTAGTATCTCTCGGGCGGATGGGACTGCCTAGTAGTCCTACGGAGTGGCGCGAGGATGTCTGATTCTTTCAAAACTTCTGGTTCCACCATACTTTCAGTAATAGCTTATGGTTCTGAAATTTCTTTCAGTTCTATTGCACTCCCACTATTTTCTTTTTCAAGAAATTGAGTCTCCAAAAAGTAGGCATGCCGAGAAACAAAGACCTTTTGTTCCTCCGCGTAATAGAAAAGATACCCGCTGGAGTTCATTGGGTATCCCACAAACTTACACAGTACAGAGCGTGCCTCGAGTTTGTCTGCATGCTGCTTTTTTACAAAAGCTGAACATCCACATATCTTCAGATACTTAAGATAGGGTTTCTTCTCACTCCATATCTGATATGGTGCGGTAGGTACAGACTTAGTAGGAACCTTGTTCAAAAGATAAGCATCTGATTCTAGTGCATAACCCCAGAAGGATCGCAGCAACTCAGCATTACTCATCATGGAACGTACCATATCCAAGAAGGTTCTGTTCCGCATTTCCGATACACCGTTGTGTTAAGGTGTGTATGGAGGAGTAACCTGAGAGAGAATTCCATTCTCTTTTAAGTAATCCAGGAACTCGGCACTTAAGTATTTACCACCTCGATCAGATCTAAATGTCTTGATACTTTTGCCGGGTTTTTTTTCCACTTCATTCTTATATTCCCGGAATTTCTCAAAGGCATCGGATTTATGTTTCATCAAAAATACATGTCTATACCTTGAGAAATCATCGGTAAAAGTAATGAAATAGAAATAACCACTTATTGCATGTGTAGAAATTGGACCACACACATCGCTGTGTATGAGTCCCAAGAGCTCAGTGGCTGATGATGCTCAAATATGGGAATTTCTCAGATCATGACACGTGGCAAATGACGTGTCACCAGCGACAGCCCACTAGACTCCTGTGGGCTACCGAGGTAAGATCAGTGTGGGCACTACACCTTTTGCCCATGAGCAATCCGGCAGCCGAACTTGCACCCCTCCTCTTTTGCTCGCCTCCGAGCTATTGCATAGTTGAGATTCCTTGGCCTCCCGGCTCGTCTACGAGCCATCCGCCGAGCTAAGCCTCTCCAGCTCTCCCGATCAAACGAGAACACAGATCCTTAGCGCTTCTGCAACGGCTCCGCGTATCTCACCAAAGGGAGATAACCGCTGCCCACGTCCTGCGTCCCATACTGGCGCATCCCCCCATTAATGAGCGTATCCCGTCATTAATGGAGGGATCCCATCATTCACGCAGGCGTAACGTCAGGGGCGTAACTGATGGCGAAGATCTCGCACTAAATCGCTCCATGCGACCACTATAAAAAAAACTCTCTCAGACAACTCAGGTAAGGCAATTTTGATTCCAATATGCCATTACTCTGCAATTTTGATTCCAATATGCCACTACTCTGCCAATATTCCTCGACTCTAACTTGATCGTCGGAGGGTCCTACGGTGGTCACCCACCTCGGGACTTACTTGCAAGTAGCTCGGCTTCCACCTCAAACTCAACCTATTGAGATCCACACACTCCAGGAGACAACCTTCAACTCAAATCTCAACCGTTCAACAACGCTCGCTACAGATCGATGGAAGACACCATCTGAAGGAGATCATACCCTCCATTAGTTGGCGTCGTCTGTGGGAACGAATCAAAAATTTCTTCCACTCATCGAAGTTGATCTTCCGCCCTCGACCTAATGGCGAGCGAAAGCCGCGATGATCCCAACACGATCTGCCATGCCCCCGACAACAGAGGTGTTAGCAGTTCATCCCTCCTCCAAACCTCATCAATGTCTTATTTTTTAGTGATATATGCCCTAGAGGCCATTATTGTATAGTACTAGTTTGTATATTACATTTTGGAAGCTTGGGAGATATACGAATTTTATGACAGTCTTGCTCAATATGGTAGTATGCTATATGGTTTGTTTCTATCTTAATATGTGTATATGTTTCTTTTAACGTATCGCTAATACATATTGGTAGAGCCCTTAGGATCTTTGCTTAACTACCAGCATTGTGATGACAGTCACACTAGTGGGGGTTGGGTAGTCTATAAGCACATCCTTATACAGGTCCCAAGTCATAGGATTACCGAGACAGGACATCGATACTCCAGAGTAGACTAGTGTATACGCTTCTCATCCGAGCAGGGAGATGGTCTGTCCCACAGCCATTAGTACGCCGTACTGAAGATAGTATACAGGTGCTCATTGGGTTATGAGTTACACTGGACGAACTCGTGGGGAACTGTTGGTTGGTACTATACCTATCGTCAGGTAGCAGTTCCCAGGTGACATGAGTACAGCGTAGTCTGTTGACTTGACATTGCTATTTCGCCTCGAGTGTGTTCCCACTGTTCTTAGATTACTACCCTACCACGGCTCTGATGAGTCATGCAAACAAGTAGTAGTTGGGTGCATTCCCGAAACACTTGGAGGCAGTGGCTGTTAGATAGGATTCGTCTCTCCCGGTATGGGGGTTGATGTCGTGCTGTGTTCGGAAAGCCATTACACAAAGTACCTGGTCAGGGAAAGCGAGATTTACTGGTAGGTACTTCAATAGTTTCTCAGGGTGTTTTTGGGCTGTACTCTGGCATGACTTATTGCGCTATTAGGGTTCTGACGGCTACCTCCCCCAGGCCCGATATACGATACTCTTAGACGAACAGACCAGACTGTACGGAGATTTTCACAGATAGGCTCAGTAGGAGTTCGGATGAGTTTGCTCATCAGTCTTCTTATCGATAGATACCTGGATAGGCGTTACGTGCAGCTAGTACCGCTCACGTGCTTGTGGTTAACCCACTGCCAGCGTACTGTCAAGTCTTTAGAGTCCCACACAGAGGGTTTCCCTGCTTCGGGCGAAACGATGTAGAGGTCGTATGGTTTTACGACAGGATTCGAACATATACGTGTACTTGTGCACGGATCATGTTCGAACGGATAATACTAGTGGGCTTTGGTTTAAGCCAGATCCTAGTATTAGATTATTGGATTCGTTTTGTCTCATTGTATTTGTGTTTTTCGGAATACGGATATGGGTATGTATATACGATGATGGGTATTCTTGTAATTTGTTCAAGAATGATTCTAGAAGAAGACGCCTCATTACTTTTATTACCATTTAAGTTAAATGATTAATGAGGTGGAGATATGAGGTGTTATTTTGTTATAAATGAAGCATGGCTACTTGGTGACTCATGGATGACTATTGAGGCAAGGGTGGACTTAAATATTTTGTGATATTTTGTGAGATATTTTGGCATGCTTCAAAGTCATCACAAGTAGCCATATTCATTTCATTATTATCAAAATCACTCTCTCTCCTCAAGCTCTTTCTTCTTCTTCCTCAAACCCTAATTGTCACATGTATTGAGAAACCTAGGGTTATTTTGACTAATCTATCCATAATCACTCTCTACATCCTCTAGGCTACTTAGATTAGCACACGAGGTACCCTAATTACCTCATCTTAGAGGTAGGAGCTCTTAGTAGACACTCTCAGGTGGATCTTTTTTGACTCGAGGAGGCCGAAGAGGAGGCGTGATCCGTATACTCTTCAAGGAGCACAAGAAGAAGAGGAGGAGTAAAAGAAGAAGAAGGACTTGATACTTGAGATATAAATTTCTTACATAGTAGTTAAATCTCTTAGTTGTTTTGTTAGCTACGGTTTAGTATCGATCCTGGTGTTTAGTCGGTGTTGCAAAGCATATAAAAATCGTTTTTTGCAAATTCTGCCTCCCCGCGAACCCGCGGGGTGCGCGGCATCGACTTACAGTGGTATAAGAGCTATCTAAACCCTTAACTAACAAATTAAAAGACAAGTAAAACTACGAAACTGAAATAACTCCGAAACATAGATCCAAGTTTCTATCGAATTTTTCAGAGGCTCTAAATTTTTTTTTTAAACAATTGCAGATTGCTCTATTTGTTATGAGATAAACATAGAAGGAAGAAGAGACCAAATGAAAAACTTTTGGCCGGCCTGATGCTCAAAAAAACTGGCCTGGCCGGCCAAAGAAGATAATTTGGTGTCGTTCTTCGATTGGTGTTCCAGTCACTTGGATTTAGGGTTTCAGGATATGTTTGATTTTGCCCAAGTTGAAATTTTAGTTTACTTTCTGTTGGGGATATTTCAGAGTGTTTCAAAGTCGCAGTTTTAACGGCATTTACAAGTTTCAGTTGATATATGTGTTCGTAAATTTCCGCTAATTTCTATACGTCGGTTAGTTGAGGGTTGAACATATCTGTGTTGCTATTGTTGTTGGTTTGTCGATATGGATTATTGAATCGTCGATGATGAATAGCCGGGGATGTGAGAAGAGAGTTTTCTTTCTTTCATTCGATGTAAATTGTAATATTGATGTAATATTATTTTTCGAGGAACATCCGGGTTAAGGTTGTAGCCACCGTTATATTATTTCATTTACTGTTTTTGCTCCTAGGATAGACCCAAGGTAGGGTGCACAAACTACCGGGTTCTTTGAAGTGCCAAGTTGCCAACTCATTTTACCGAGGAGGTTGCTTCACTTCGGGAATTTGGCGGGTAGTTTGCCGCACCCGTAGGGGTCTAGGGTAGGGTTTGGCTATTCATCATGACCATGGAATCCGTCTTTCGTTACAGGCTTAAACGAAACGCGGAATTCCTGGTATATCCAATATATTCATCTGTGATCTGGAATGCCTATTATTGTGTGAGACGAATAGATATATTAAATATGTTAAATAATATACGTTGCTTATGTTTTGCACGCGCGCTAGTCCAGCCCCCGCTCTGGCATTAGTTAAGTAACCTAACGGTATAAGATGGGGCCCAGTGGCAAATGCGGATGGCATAAGCGTATGTTGTATTTTCGTTTCTTTCTGCAATGATAGGTTAAATGATGGGAGTGCATTAATTAATGCAAAGCAAACAAAACAAAGCTGAATCGTTGGAAAAATTTCAAAAACCACTCGGTTTTTCCCAAAAATCAAACTTTTAAATCCGAAGCCTAAACCACTCCTTTAAAATTCTATCATGGTTCCTTCAATCATATCAAGTTCATTACGTTCACGGTTTAGCCAAAACCATTCGTAGCCCTCCGTCATTTCAGATGGATATTCAGTAGTATTCAAGCTATGTATTTTAACCTTTGCCAAGGCACAGTGATTGGTAGGTACTGAATATTCATCTATTGCATAGATAGATGCGTTGGTTTGGGACAGTCGTACTACTATTTTTTCCTTCGTCAAGGTTATGTACGGGTAGGTTCAAATTAACCTGGATAATGACAGGTAGAACTTGACTTGCGACTTATGATATGTTGGCCTTCGTCAAGGTCATAAGAGCTTGGGGAAAAAATCCACATCGGGAGTTTCTAAAGAAACTGAAACTTGCTAGTGTTGCATACCATTTGGAGTGTGATAATTTTCGTAGGATTCCTTCAAGGTTATCACACAATGATATTTGTATCCCGATCCTACTGTGAGTATCTGCTACTCCTCGGGAGATTTTTTTCACTAAACGATCAATGCTATAAACCAAGTAGGTGTCTAGAACGGTGTTAGCGGGGCTACGCCTCCAGGGAAAAGAGGTTATGTAATTAAAGAACTTCGCAAAAACGTTGGAAAACCTCTCTCGAAATACCAACACCAGCCTTGCTGAAAGGTTAAGCAAGTATTGTAGGATGAGATTAATCCTGACTAATTCTTCTTTTATGGTTTGAGGAAGGATTCGAGAAATAGTGGGAGCCATTCTGTTTAGATAAACTAAAAACCAATCTAAACTTGCAAGTGCATCATGCTAAAGTGTTTCTTCTCTCTCTCTCTTAATTGCAGCGACCAAGATGACCGGCCTTAAGTTACTTTTAAGTAAAAATATATTGACGGGACCAAACTATAAAGATTGGCTCAGGAATGTTCAGATAGCCATCATATATGACAAACTGGGCTATCTTCTTACTACTAAATCCCCCACCGTCCCAGATCCAAATTCCAGCGTCGTGGATAAAGAGATCCGTAAAACATGGGAAATTGACAGTGCGAAAGCCAAGTGCCTCGTGCTGGCCTCTAAGGATAATGAACACCAGAGGCGGCACGAAAAGATGGATCTTGAATCCATCTTCCTCCAAACCAAAGATTTATATAGAGAACAATCTCGTATCGCAAGATACGAGACCTCGAAAAAATTATTTCAAGCGAGGTTGGCTATCAGGTCATCTATTGGGGACCACGTCCTTAAGAGGATCAGCTTGATTGAAGAGCTCACGGATCTGGGAACCACGTTGGAGAACGAGCTGTATACAGAGTTGATTCTACAGTCCCCCCATCTACCTATGCCCAGTTTATCTTGAATTTCAACATTCAAGGAAAGGAAGTTACACTTCTTGAACTCCTCAACATGTTGAGGAGCGCTGAGGGCACCCTGCAGAAGTCCAGAAAGACAACCGCTCTGCTTGTTGGGGGATCTTCCTCTTCTAGATCCAAAGCGAAAGTCAATGAGAAGAAGAAGAAGGCCCCCACCAAGCCGAAAGGCGGTGTTAGTAAAGTAGAGGGAAAAGGCAAGGCACAAGTTGGGGGGCCAACGGTAGGGAAGGAAGAATGCTTCTACTGTCATAAGAAGGTCCATTGGAAGAAGGATTGAAGGGCCTGGAAATCCCAGAACCAGGGTGCGAAGCAGGTTATGGCTTTGGCTTCAGGTGTGTTTGTGATTGAAAACTGCCTGTCAATCAACTTTACTTCTGTTAGTTATATGTATGCCCTAGAGGCCATTACTGTACATTGGATGTATATTGTATTGGATGCTGGGACATATATAGGGAGGACTTTCTTACTCGACATGATAGTATGCTATCTGGTTACTCTTTACCTTAACGTGTATACTGATTGTCTCTCTGTTACATGTTGGTAAAGCCCTTAGGATGTGTACTTGACTACCTGGACTATGATGCGGATCATACTAGTGGGGACATGGTAGTCCACAAGTACATCCTTCAAAGTCCCTAGTCGTGGGTGTATCGAGACGGGGCATCGATATACCAGAGTAGACTAGCGTATACCTTCTCGACCCATACAGATAGGCGATGGATGATCCCATATCCATTGGTGTTTGACATCAGAGATGATATACGGGTGCTCAGTAGAGACTGGGTACACTGGACGGACTCGCCGAGAACTCCCAGATGGTATTATACCTTACGTCAGATGGCATTATACCTTACGTCAGATGGCAGTTCTCTGGTGACACTGGTACAGAGTAGTCTGTTGACCCGAGATCGTCATAGAGTCTTGTGTGGTTCCCACTGTGCTTTGATTTCCACCTTACCACGTCCAAGAGGGCGTACAAAACGGTGGTTTTTGGGTACAGTCCCGAATCACATTGAGGCAATGAGCGATAGGAGGGGATTCGTCTCTCCCTGTATAGGGAGTTGATGTTGCACTGTGTTCGATTGGCTATAACCGGAAATCCCTGGCCAGGGTTGCTGAGATTTACTGGTAAGTGTTACCAGTAGTTTCTCGAACTGTTATAGACCTCATATCGACACGACTTATCGAGCTATTGGGGTCTGACGTTTACCACCCCTAGGTAAGATATGCGACATATCAGACGACGAGACCGGACTGTACGGTAGTGTTACTGGTTGGATTCACTGGAGTGTGAGCGGGCTTGCTCGTAGATCTTCCGATCGCTCAATACCCGGGTGGCCGTTACGTTTAGCAGACCGCTTGAGGATTGTGGATGCTTGATATGATCATCATCTGCTACCGACGTATTGACGAGTCTTTAGAGTCCTACACAGAGGTTTCCTGGCTCAAGCAAAACGAAATAGGAGCGCATATGAGATATGTGCGGGACCGAGAATAATGCATGTATGTGATACCGTATTCCATTCTCGCGTTGAATGTATCGATTGGTTGTATGCGATATAACCTAGTTATCGATTCAATGATTGATTCGATAAGCCGATACATTGGATACTAGTCGGTGATATGCGATATGACCGGATCGTTAAATCAAGTGTTGATTTAATGATTTAATGTATAATTATATATTTGATATATTACTTTGCATTAACTAGTATTGGTTCACTTTAAATGGATTTTCTCACTTGATGTGCACATTGTATATGTGATATATTTTTGTGCATTTGATTGTATCATGTTTGATGATACATGAAAGCTAGGGTTTGTGTAAAGAATTAAACCTTGGTTAAGTAAATGGTTAGGGTTTATATTTATTCATTCATTTATCTTTTTAATTTGGATTAAAAAGAAATGGGATAAAAGAAAAACAAAATGGTTTTGTTTCTTTCTTTTATGAAGCTTGTTGAAGCTTCATGAAGCTTTGACCAATGTAACCATTTTGTCTTCATCTCCTTAACCGTAACCATTCCTTTAACCTTGGTCAATTCTCTACACATAACTATAGTTAATATTATGATAAGAATTGATTTTTCTATTCTATTCTAATAACTTATCATAATATCATCTTCTTCTTCTTCTTCATCTTCAATGAAGAAAGCTTGACTTCATCAATGGTGACTTGATGAAATGAGTGAGAAATCCAATTCTAAAGTGAACCCACTTCCTATTTCTTCATCCTCTACCTCTTGCCAAGTAGTAGAGTGTGTTTTCTTCACAAGTTTCTTGACTTGGTGAAGTTGGAGCTTGATCTTGTGATGCCTCGACGTAGATCATCTTCGGCATCGTCGTCGATGACCTAGCCCGCCATTTCTCCGATGAAGCCGACGCTAGAGCCCGGGATCCCATTTGGACAGCGAGAAGACTTCATTGTGGAGCTATGGAGGTGGAGGACCGGATCTATAAAGGTTGTATTTCCATTCTTTTAGTTATATTGTTAACTAGTTGCTTTTGTCGCCTAAATTTCTAGTTAACGATCCGTAGTCTAGGGTTTCTCGGCACCGTAAATTTTGAAATTGGCATGGTTGATGCCTTGTGAGACCTCTATAGTGTGCTTAGGAACCCTACAACTTCTTGGGTATTAGATACCGGATCAGGATCTGATATCTGTAATTCTTTGTAGGTACTGAGAAGCCGTAAAGTTTTGAATGCGGGTGATATGACCCTCAGGGTTGCTAACGGAGCAAGCATGGATGTTGTGTCCGTAGGGGAATATCACTTAGGATTGACAAGTGGACATATTTTGGTTTTGCGCAACTGTTTTTGTGTATCTAGTCTGACTTGTAATATCATTTCTGTATCTTTGTTATCTAAAGAAGCTTATGATTTTACATTTGTAAGCGATGTCATAAACATCCACCTTAATCATGGTTTGATTGGGTCGGGTATACTAAACAACGGTATATACGTATTAAACCAACTACAAGTTTTCAACGTCCAAAACACACATAAATGAAAGTCTCCAGAATTAAATCAAGCTTTCTTATGGCATTGTCGACTGGGTCAAATAAATGAAACACAGTTGACCAACTTTTATAAAGAGGGATATTTGGATCCGTTTGAATATCAGCCTTATGCAACTTGTCAATCATGTCTCAAAGGAAAGATGACAAACACTCCATTCACTGGACACGGAGTAAGAGCGAGCGAACTCTTGGGACTTATACGCAGCGACGTGTGTGGTCCAATTTCTACACATGCAAGAAGTGGTTATTCCTATTTCATTACTGTTACAGATGATTTCTCTAGGTATGACATGTCTTCTTGATGAAACATAAATCCGAGACTTTTGAGAAATTCCGAGAATATAAGAATGAAGTGGAAAAACAAACCGGAAAAAGTATCAAGATACTTTGATCTCATCGAGGTGATGAATACTTAAGTGCCGAGTTCCTGGATTACTTAAAAGAGAATGGAATTCTCTCTCAGCTTACTCCTCCATACACACCACAACACAACGGTGTATCGGAAAGGTGGAACCGAATCTTATTGGATATGGTACGTTCCATAATGAGTAACGCTGAATTACCGCGATCCTTCTGGGGCTATGCACTAGAATCAGCTGCATATCTTTTGAACAAGGTTCCTACCAAGACTGTGCCTACCACACAATATCAGATGTGGAGTGGGAAGAAACCCTATTTTCAGTATCTGAAGATATGGTGATGTCCAGCTTTTGTCAAAAAGAAGCATGCGGACAAGCTCGATGCACTCTCAGTACTGTGTAAGTTTGTGGGATAACCAAAGAACTCCGGGGGGTATCTTTTCTATTACGCAGAGGAATAAAAGGTTTGTGTTTCTCTTCATGTCCACTTTTTGAAAAATCAATTTTTGGAAAAAGAAACTAGTGGGAGCGCAATAGAACTGGAAGAAATTCCAGAAACACAAGCTATTATTGAAAGAATGGTGGAACCAGAAGTTTCAAAAGAATAGGACATCCCTGTGCTACTCTGCAGGAGCAGTAGGCTGTCTCATCCACCCGAGAGATACTATGGTTTTCCCATAGACGGGGATAGAGAGGATTGCATCATTAACAATGATGAGCCAACTAGCTTCCAGTAAGCCATTCAGAGCGGAGACTCGATAAAATGGCTGGATGCAATCCGGACCGAGATAGAGTCCATGTACACCAACAAAGTATGGATTTTGAACATTGCTCCAGAAGGGGTAAAACCCGTAGGCTGCAAATGGATCTTCAGAAAGAAAATTGGTGTAGATGGACAGGTTGAAACCTATAAGGCTAGACTTGTTGCAAAAGGTTTACGTCAAAGACCTGGTTTGGACTATGATAAAACCTTTTCTCCATTGGTTATGCTCAAATCCATTTGGATCCTTTTTACCATTGTTGCCTTCCATGATTATGAGATTTGGCAGATGGACGTAAGGACCGCTTTTCTAAATGGAAATTTGGAAGAGTGCGTCTATATAGATCAGCCAGAAGTTTTCATTCAGAGTGGGAGAAGCAAGAAAGTATGCAAGTTGCTTAAATCCATTTATGGATTAAAGAAGGCATCGCGGAGTTGGAACATCTGTTTTGATGAGACGGTCAAAAAAATTGACTTTATCAAAAATCCAGATGAACCGTGCATCTATAGTAAGATTGTAGCAAGAACTGTTGTATTCCTCATCTTGTACGTGGATGACATTCTCTTGATAGGAAATGACATTCCTATGTTATAATCAGTCAAAAGATTCTTGTCATAAAGGTTCTCCATTAAAGACCTGGTGATGCCTCTTATATTCTGGAAATCCAAATCTATCGTGTTAGATCTAAGAGAATGTTGGGACTTTCACAGTCCAGGTATATCGACACCATACTAAAAAGATTCGGTATGGAGGATTCAAAGCGCGGTAATCTACCGACTTGTCACGGAATCACCATCTCCAAAGAGATGTCTCCCAAGACTGATTTGGAAAGGGATCGCATGTCAACTATACCCTACGCTTCTGTGGTAGGCTCTATAATATATGCAATATTGTGTACCAGATGAGATGTTGCTTACGCACTAATCATGGTAAGCCGGTATCAGTCAAACCCTGGGGAGAAGCACTGGATAGTAGTTAAGAACATTCTCAAGTACCTGAGAAGGACTAAAGAGATGTTCTTGGTGTACGGCGGAAAAGACCTCCAGATCGAGGCCTTTGCTGACTCCAGCTTGCATAGTGACAAGGATGACTCTAAGTCCATGTCGGGTTATATCTTTATCCTAAATGGAGGAGCGGTCTGTTGAAAGACCTCTAAGCAGGACACCGTTGCTGACTCTACAATAAAAGTGGAGTATATCGCCCCATGTGACGCCGCAAAAGAAGCAATCTGGATAAAGAAGTTCTTAACATAACTTCAGATGGTTTCGTCCATTATTGATCAATACCGTTGTATTGTGACAACAACGGGGTTATAGCTTTAGTGAAGGAACCCAGGTCCCATCAGAAGTCCAGACATATCTTGAGGCGGTATCACCTGATCAGGGAGATCGTGGATTGCCGGGAGATCGAGGTACGGAGAGTTGATACGGAGAACAACACTGCAGATCCACTAACAAAGACCATCCCTCAGACGCAGTTCCAGAGGCTATTCAAGATGATAGGTCTGCGATATGCCAACACATGACCTTAGTGCAAGTGGGAGATTGTTAGTGATATATGCCTTAGAAGCCATTATTGTATAGTACTAGTTTGTATATTACATTTTGAAAGCATGGGATATACACGGATTTTATGACAGTCTTGCTCAATATGGTAGTATGCTACTTGGTTTGTTTCTATCTTAATATGTGTATGTATTTCTTTTAACGTATCGCTAATACATATTGGTAGAGCCCTTAGGATCTTTGCTTGATTACCAGCGTTGTGATAGCAGTCATACTAGTGGGGGATCGGTAATCTATAAGCACATCCTTATACAGGTCCCGAGTTATAGGATTATCGAGATAAGGCATCGATACTCCAGAGTAGACTAGTGTATACGCTTCTCATCCCAGCAGGGGAGATGGTCTGTCCCACAGCCATTAGTACGTCGTACTGGAGATAGTATGCAGGTGCTCATTGGGTTATGAGTTACACTGGACAGACTCATGGGGAACTGTTGGTTGGTACTATACCTATCATCAGATAGCAGTTCCCAGGTGACATGAGTACATCGTAATCCATTGACTTGATACTGCTACGTCGCCTCAAGTGTGTTCCCAATGTTCTTAGATTACTACCCTACCACAGCTCTGATGAGTCGTGCAAACAAGTAGTAGTTGGGTGCAGTCCCGAAGCACTTGGAGGCAGTAGTGGTTAGATAGGATTCGTCTCTTCCGGTATTAGGGGTTGATGCCGCGCTGTGTTCGGAAAGCCATTACACAAAGTCCCTAGCCAGGGCAAGCAAGATTTACTGATAGGTACTCCAGTAGTTTCTTAGGGTGTTTTTGGTTTCTACACCGGCATGACTTATTACGTTATTAGGGGTCTGAAGACTACCGCCCCTAGGCACGATATGTGATACTCTTAAACGAACAGACCGAACTGTACGGAGATTGTCACAGATAGGTTCGGTATGAGTTCGGATGAGTTTGCTCATCGGCCTTCTTATCAACAGATACCTGGGTAGTCATTACGTGCAGCTAGTACTGCTGAAGTGCTTGTGGTTAAACCCACTGCTAGCGTATTGTCGAGTCTTAAGAGTCCCACACAAAGGGTTTCCCTGCTTCGGTCGAAACGATGTAGAGGTCGTATGATTTTACGACAGGGTTCGAACATATACGTGTACTTGTGCACGGATCATGTTCGGACGGATAATACTAATGGCTTTGGTTTACGCCAGATCCTAGTATTAGATTATTGGATTCGTTTCGTCTCATTGCATTCGTGTTTTTCGGAATACGGATACGGATATGTATATACGGTGAGGGGTATTCTTATAATTTGTTCAAGAATGATTCTAGAAGAAGACGCCTCATTACTTGTATTACCATGTAGATTAAATGATTAATGAGGTGGAGGTATGAGGTGTTATTTTGTGATAAATGAAGCATGGCTACTTGGTGACTCATGGATGACTATTGAGACAAAGGTAGACTTAGATATTTTGTGATATTTTGTGAGATATTTTGTTAGATATTTTGACATGCTTCATAGTCATCACAAGTAGCCATACTCATTTCGTTATTATCAAAAACACTCTCTCTCCTCAAGCTCTCTCTTCTTCATCCTCAAACCCTAATTGTCTAATGTGTTGAGAAAGCTAAGGTTATTGAGACTAATCTATCTATAATCACTCTCTACATCCTCTAAGCTACTGAGATTAGCACACTAGGCATCCTAGTTACCTCATCTTAGAGGTAGGAGCTCTTAGTAGACACTCTTGGGTGGATCTTCTTTGACTCGAGGAGGCCGAAGAGGAGGCGCGATCTGTACACTCTTCAAGGAGCACAAGAAGAGGAGGAGGAGTAAAAGAAGAAGAAGGACTTGATACTTGAAGTATAACTTTCTTACATAGTAGTTAAACCTCTTAATTGTTTTGTTAGTTAGGGTTTAGTATCGATCCTGGAGTTTAGTCGGTATTGCGAAGCATACAAAAATCATTTTTTGCAAACTCTGCCTCTCCGTGAACCCGCAGGGTGCGCGAAATCAACTTACATTATCGTCTCGAATCAATAGACTCATGTCGATGGTGGATGCCCTCATCCGAGTTCAGGAGGCGGGCCCTGCTCACCAGGTCGTGGTTTCCTCCCCCTAAGACAACGACGCACGCAGAAGGGCCGATACCCACTCTCCCCATAGCGTCACCGAGCACAGGCATGCCACCTCCGGCAACCACAGCTGATGTGCGGACCATGATTCTATGACCCGCTGGGATCCGGATGGCTCTACACCCCGGTCTCGGGGAAGACTAGGACATCACCCCGAAGTCTGACGCATGCCCACACCTTCTGAGGAGGTGTCGGTCAGCTTGCCTATTTACAGGCCTGACCGATGCCCCCATTCGCGTCAAAGACGTGGAGGTGCACGTCGGGACCACCCGAGAAAAACCTCACCCGAGGATGTAAGAAATCTGATAGAGCGGAATCGAACAGGCACCGTCGTGCAGACCAGGAGCGGGGACAGTCGCCACTCCAACTGTATTGAATCCTCGGGTTACCACTACCGACTAGAGGCCCTCAAAAAGAATATCGAAGGCATACGGCGAGAAGTCCATCCGTCCAGCGAAAGGGATAGGTATTCCGCGGATCCACTCACGAAGCCCTTCACCGAGGAATTGCTGGCCGAACATGTCTCATCCAAGAACACGCCATTCAAGGTGGCGCTCTTTGATGGGAAGTCCGACCCAAAAGATCACATGGACGCATTTACAGCGGGCATGAACTTCCAAGATAACTCGGACGCAGCTCAATGCCGCGCTTTACCCACCACCGTAATCAGGGAAGGTCGAGACTGGTTTCGAAGGCTGGCGCCCCGCTCCATCTCGACCTTTGATGAGCTAGCCACCTAGTTCCTCGGTCACTTCGTCGAGAACAGACCACAGAAGAGGACGGTCGATTACCTCTTAACCGTAAAGAGTGGGGACAAAGAATCCTTTAATGGATATGTCACTCGCTTCTACAATGCTCTCCTCGAAGTCCCTAAGCACCGCGATGAGACAGTTATCACCGCACTAAGGTCGGGTCTTAGGTACAAAGAGTGGCTCCGCTCTTTTGCATTAGCGCAACCTAAGACCATGGACAAAGTAAAAGCTTGGATCAAGCGGGAGATCTAACTCGAATCGGAGGTCAACTCAAATCTGCCCAGAGGCAACCAAGCTGACCAAAAGAAGAGGGGTGGAGAAGAGAAAAAGAGGATCAACCGACCAAAACCTTACTCCCCGAAGTTCCAGGAGTACACTCCTCTTAACATCTCCCAGACCGAGCTGTTGGAGGAAGCGAAGAACGAAAGGTTCTTTAAGCTCCCGCCAGTTACCCAGAGGGCGGGAAAACATCTCCGTGACCATTACTGCGCCTTCCATTGGAAGCAAGGGCACCCGACCGAGAACTGCAAACAACTTCACTTCTACATTGAGAAGTTGATCCGCTCTGGACACTTGGCGAAGTACCTAAGGAACGGCAGGCGGAACGAGAACAAAGAGACCCGATCGCCCTTGGGGAATTAATAATCGGCCAAATCATGGTCGTTACCTTGGGTCCCACTCGAGAAACTGGCGAAAATCACCACCTCCTCCCTGTTGAAGGTGTAAGCGATCCACCCCAAAAGAGGTGTAGGAAGGATGACCCCATCATCTTCTCTGATGAAGACTTCCACGGTATATCGCTGCCTCACAACGACCCCATCGTGATAACGGCCCGGGTCCACTGTTACGAGATACAGAGGATATTGGTTGACTCAGGTAGCTCGGCGGATATCCTGTTCTATGACTGTTTCCAGCGTATGAGGTTAGGACCATCCGACCTACAGCCAACCTCCCATGTCCTCTCTGGGTTCACCAACCACTCCATCCCAATCGAGAGAACGACCACCCTCCTCCTCAACATTGGGGAAGCGGGTCGCACGCAAACCCTACCGGTGAACTTCCTTATCGCCAAGGTGCCTTCTTCTTATAACATTCTTTTAGGATGCCCTACATTGAATGCCCTCCGAGCTCAAATCTCGACCTATCATCTTGCGATCAAATTCCTATTGCATCAAGGGGATAGGCCGGGCGTACGGGAACGAGCAGATCGCCAAGATTTTCCTTGCCTCGGCATCCCCCACCGGAGAGCAGGGCGACAATTGGGAAGACGCGTCTGATTTCCAGGGGTCTTTGGATACACGCGACGACGAGAAAAAAATCCGAGGAACCCCGATAGAAGCGTTGACAGAAGTCCCCCTCGTCGAGGGGGTCAATAGATGGACCGTTCAGATCGGTTCTCTTCTGACAGGAGACCGTCGCGAAGACTTGATCCACTTCCTCCGAGGAAATTCAGACGTATTCTCCTAGACACCGGAGGACATGCCCGGGATCAACCCCAAAGTTATCTCGCACAGGCTCGGAGTCGACCTAAAGGCCAGACCCATCCGTAAAAAGAAGCGAAGTTTTGCGCCAACCAAGCAAAAGGCGATTGAGGACAAGGTCGATCGATTGCTCGTGGACAACTTCACTAGAAATCTTGACTACTCGGATTGGCTGGAGAACATGGTCATGGTCAAAAAGGCGAATGGGAAATGGCGTATGTGCGTCGATTTCACGGACCTGATCAAAGCTTGGCCCTAAAGAAAACTACCCCCTCTCTCGGATAGACCAGTTAGTGGACAGCTCGGTCGGCCATGAATTACTTAGCTTCATAGACGCTTTCTCCGGATACAATCAAATCCGGATGAACACGGCAGATGAAGAGCTTACCGCATTCACCATAGATCGGGGGGTATACTGCTACAAAGTGATGCCTTTCGGTCTTAAAAACGATGGGGCCACATATCAGCACTTTGTCAACAAACTGTTAAAACCGCAGATCGGGAGGAACATGGAAGTCTACGTCGATGACATGCTTGTAAAATCAACCTCATCGGACGGGCACACCAAAGATCTCGGGGAGACATTCGACGTCATGCGCAAGTATAGAATGAAGTTGAATCCAGCTAAGTGTGCGTTAGGAGTCACCAGCGGGAAATTCCTCGGGTTAATGGTCACCTATCAAGGAATCGAAGTGAACCTAGAAAAGATCAGCACCATTCTCAACATGGCCACACTGAAGAGCAATGTTGAGATCATGCGGCTCACAGGAAGAGTGGCCACTTTGAGTCACTTTATGTCAAAGATCCGGGGAGAAGTGCCTCCCGTTCTTCAAAGCCTTAAGAAAAATTCCCAAGTTCGAATGGTCGGAGGAGTGTCAGAACGCTTTCGAACAGCTCAAGACGCACCTATCAACTCCCCCACCGCTCACTCGACCAGTCGAAGGCGACGAGCTATTATTATACCTCGTGGTCTCTGATCAAGCTGCAGGCTCAGTGCTCGTCAGGGAATTCGATGGTGTACAGAAGCTGGTTTACTACGTAAGCCACGTTTTTAAGGACTCGGAAACAAGATACCCATCCATAGAAAAGATAGTCTTGGCACTTGTTGTCGCCTCAAGAAAACTACGGCACTATTTCCAGGTGCACACCATCCTCGTCCTCACCGAGCGACCTATAGGGACCATTCTCGCTTCCCCTGAATCATCGGGACGACTGGAGAAATAGAGGTGGGAATTATCCCAATTCGACATCAAGTACCATCTCAGGCAGGCCATCAAAGCGCAGGTCCTAGCATACTTCATGGTCGAATGCACTATTCCCACTAAAGAGGAAGCAACAGTACGGGGCCCCGAACCATGTCCCTCGGTCGAGGAAATACCCGACTTCGTCCCCGACTGGGTGCTCTACGTGGACGGATCCTCTACCGAGGAAGGGAGCGGGGCTAGCTTGATCATCCGAGGCCCGGAAAAAGTGGAGATGGAATGCTCTTTGAAGCTAGGGTTCAGAGCTTCGAACAATGCCGTGGAATACGTGGCTTTGTTAGCTGGATTGCAAATCGCCTCCAGGGTAGGGCTGAAGACGATCCGAATTCGCAGCGACTCCGCATTAGTCGTCAGCTAAGTAACCGGGTGATTCGAGGCCCGGGAACCGCTCATGATCAAATATCTGGCTGAAGTAAAAAGAATTCGCAAAAATTTCGATGAAGTCCAAGTAGAGCAAATTATCCGGACTCTGAACACTCAAGCCGAAGCCTTAAGCAAGCCCGCTTCTTCCTATAATACCGACCATAAAAGAAACATCCTCTTCGAAGTCTTGCCACGGCCCAGCGTGGAAGACAGAGAGGTAACGCTCTAAGTATATACTACTCAGGAGGAAGGCCAAGATTGGAGGAAGCCCCTCGTGGAGTTCTTAAAAGATATTATACTTCCAGAGGACCGAGGGGAGGCTCGCCGCCTTCGGGCAAATGCTCTTCATTTCATCTAGAGCAATGGAAACCTCTACAAGAAGTCATACACTCAGCCCATGCTCCGATGCATCGACCCCCATGAATCCAACTACGTTCTACGACAGATACATGAAGGGGTCCAAGGAGTGCATCAAGGGGCCCGCATCCTGGTCCAGAAGACGCTTCTCCAAGGATATTATTAGCCGAGAATAAACCAGGATGCCGAGAAGCTCGTCAGAAGATGCAAGAACTGCCAACTCCATGGCAGCATACCTCATCTCCACGCTACCGAGCTAATTCCCCTCAGTTCCCTTTGGTCGTTTGCACAATAGGGATGGATATAGTAGGCCAACTCTCCACCGGCACGGGCGGACACAAATACATCCTTGTCGAGGTAGACTATTTCACGAAGTGGATAGAGGCCGTACCCATCAGAAAACCAGACGCCGCCTCTACTATAAAGTTCCTACAAAACAACATCATCTTTCAATTTGGAATTCCGAGGTACATCGTTACCGACCATGGGACCAACTTTAAAAACTAAAAAGTCAAAGAATTTTGCAGCGACTACCACATACTAATGAAGTTTTCCATAGTCGCGCATCCGCAATGCAACGGACAAGCCGGGATAGCAAACCAAGGAGTCATACGCGGACTCAGGGCTCGCTTAGAAGGAAGACAGGGCAGCTGGGTTGAGGAATTGCCACGGGTGATATAGGCATTGCGAACCTCGAAGAAAACACCCACGGGAGAAACCCCATTCAGCCTCTGCTACGGTACCGAGGCGATGGTCCCGTCTGAGATCGGACTGCCTAGTTATAGAGTCGAACACTTCGACGATGAAGCGAACACCTCGGCATTCTGGACTAACTTGGACGTGTTATTGGAAAAGAGGGATCGAGCGCAGATCAGAGCAATTGCCTATCAACAGCAAACCGCTCGCTACTACAACGCCCGAGTTAAACATCGGGCCTTCAAGACAGGAGATCTGGTCTTGCGAAGGAACGAGTTTATAGACCAAGCAAGCCTGCATAAATTCTTCCCGAAATGGGATGGACCATTCCTTGTAGCAGAAGCATTGCCCAGTGGAGCATATCTCTTACAAGACACCTGGAAGCGTGAGTTTCTTCGGCCGTACAACGCCGAAAAACTCAAATTGTAAAAATAAACATGTCTTCTTCTTTTGAAACAATGTAATTCTTATTGACATTAAATTAAATCTCCTGAGCTAGGTCCTCTCATAAAGGAGACCTTTTACACAACTTTTGTTTCTTTTCTCGGTTCCGAGACCCCTAGGTTTGTTTTAAAAATTGTGTAAAATATATTGAAGGGATAAAAAGAGACAATACGCATCAAAAAAGAAGAACATTATTCATTAAGAAGGTATTATGAGCTCCTCGGCCTTACAAAAATTACAACAAAGGGGGACGGAGATTAAGGTAGCTTTGTCGATGGTATACCGAGGAAACCTCCTCCAACCGATCTAATAAACCATCGAACCATTCCTTTCAGCGGTACTGACGAACCCTAGACGCCACGGACTCTCCAGGTTCCTCTTCTACCGAGTTTGATCCAAAGACCAAGCTTTGCTGGAAAAACTCTCGAGCAAAAGGTCCGCCGAGCAGCTTCCCTACCCGGTCCATCCCTAGCGGGGAGTTTCCTACCCATCTACACTAAGGATATAAAGCCCTTCTCTCGAGGCCACCGAGCAGCTTCCCTGTCTGGTCCATCCCTAGCAGGTAGCTTCCTACCCATCTACACTAAGGATCTAAAGCCCTCCTCTTAAGGCCACCGAGCAGCTTCCCTACCCGGTCCATCCCTAGCGAGTAGCTTTCTACCCATCTACGCTAAGGATCTAAAGCCCTCCTCTCGAGGCCACCGAGCAGCTTCCCTACTCGGTCCATCCCTAGCGGGTAGCTTCCTACCCATATACGCTAAGGATTTAAAGCCCTCCTCTCAAGGCCACCGAGCAGCTTCCCTGCTCGGTCCATCCCTAGCGGGAAGCTTCCTACCCATCTACGCTAAGGATCTAAAGCCCTCCTCTCGGAGCCACCGAGATGCTTCCCTGACCGGTCTATCTCTAGCGGGTAGCTTCCTACCCATCTACGCTAAGGACCTAAAGCCCTCTTAACGAGGCCACCGAGCAGTTTCCCTGCCCGACCCATCCCTAGTGGGTAGCTTCCTACACATCAACGCTAAGGATCTAGAACCCTCATATAGAGGCACCGTGCAGATTTCTGCTCGGCTAATCTCCGAGGGGTAGATTCCTACCCTACGAAGACATGGATCTAGGACCCACATTGAGAAAGAATCAGTTATAGCCAACTTATTCTAACTTGGATGTTTTTCTACTCAGGATAAAACACATAGTCGTCACCTCGACTCCGAGGTATGGACTGATACTGACCTTCCAGCCTTAGGATATCTTTTGATTCATCCCAAATGAACGATTGCCGCCTCGACTTCGAGGAGCGGGAGGGTGTCGTAATGACCTTCCTGCACTTGGCTATTATTCGACTTACACTTGATGCGTGATCGTCACCTAAAAAGCCTGGCATAGACCTACGACCTAACACTCACGGGAGGAGAAGACTGACGAGCTAAAATACTCACGTAGAAAACAGAAATTTATGCAGAGGAAAATAAGCTCAACTTTATTGATATTTCAAATTTGTGCAAGGTATTTTGGGCTCCTCAACTTTATAAAAATGCCCGGAAGCTTAAAAAATTTTAAAAAGAAAAACAAAAAATCCCAAGGGAAGATCGCTCTGGCCGTGGGCTCCGCCGGGATTTTTCCCTGCTTGACACCGTCCTCGGGGGCCGGAGCTTCGATCTCGTAGACTGCTTCGCCTCCTGCGACCATCTAGGCGCCCGCCCCCTCCGGCACATCTTCGGAAAGCGGGTATTTAGCGCGGAGCTCACCGTCGGCAAACTCCAGCATTGACGCCTTGACGGTGTCGAGGGCCTCGTGCCAAACGATGGCCGAGGCTTCGGCGAGGTCGGCGTAGAACTGGTCAGACGCCTTATACCTCTCCACGGAATTCAACGCTCGGACCTCAGCAAGCTTCACTGCCTCGAGCGCCACCCAAGTGTCCTTCCTACTGACATCCCTCGACTTCCTCACTGTGTTATAGAGGTTGCCAACCTCCTCCAACTTAGCCTGGATGGACCGATTGGATTCACTTAGAATTCGGTGAGACTCCTTGTACTTGGAATTTTTCAGCTCCTCGGCGACCACTCGAGCTTTGAGGGCGGCTATCTTCTCCTCTGCCTGCTGCAAATGAAGGCACAGATCCTCCTCCTGCGAGGACGATTCGCCCGCCTTCTTCATAGCTGGGGCTATCTCCTCGGATTCTATATTGACAATGAGGGCGCAATGGTGGAGGGCTTGAGGAAACCAACAAAAGGAGTTAGAAATGTTCAAACTGAAAAAAATATACTTAAGAAAATTCTTAAAGGAAAACAGATACCGACCTGAACCTCCTCCTGAGCAATGGCTGCCACCTGAGCCTTCAGGGTCCCACGGGGAATCTTGCCCTCAGCTGTTTGCTCCATGTCGGAGAGCAGGCTTTTGGCGACGGAGAGCCCCGATGGCACCTCGAAGAAAAATTCCCCTTCCTGCACTGGAATTCCGATAGAGAGTGCCCTAGAGACCGTTCTTTTTATGCCTTTTGAGGGGAACATCGGTGGGTTCCTCCTCCTCCTCCTCCCTCGCCCAGGGCACCGGGTCCTGTGCATGCTTCTGGCTCCCACCGCAGTTGTCTTCCGGGGCTCGGGACGCAGCGGAAGGCTTTGCTGGTGGAGTTGGCTTCGAGGCCGAGCTCGGGCCAGGCCTGGATGAGCTTCCGTCCCCATTCTTCTTCTGAGACTTCGCGGCCATGGAGGCTAGGAAGTTAGTTCGGTCCATTTGTTCTGCAAAAGGAGAATACACAAAAAGAGTTAGTAACGCTGAAAAGGGAAAGCAAAATTTATTAAAGTCTAAATAGATCATCTACGGCCCTAACTTACCCAGAAAGCGCGCAGGGCTGAGTCCAGCTCAGCTCAGAGCCTGCTCAGAAAGCAGGACATCGGCCCGCTGGATCGGCTGCCACAAAGACACCACCCTTTCCTCGGGTGAGGATGACGGTTTCGCCCTTGGGCAGTCGGCCCTGTGCCACTGTGTAGGCACAGGACAATCCTCGCTTTCAGGTGGCCCGACGAATACAAACTTCTCCTTCTATTCATGAATGGAAAATGGAACGACTACCACTCCCGACCCGGCCACCCCTCTCTTATGTTTTTTAAAGGAAAAGTACACCCAGCTCGGCCCGTCCTTATCTGTGCCGGGGTGATTCTTATAATAGAGGAAAGAAAAAAGAAGGGTCAAGCTAAAAAGGATGTTTTCAAGTTTTAATCGGACCAGAAACCTGAGGAGGATTCTCCACGAGTCTGGCGCTAGCTGGTCCGGGGCAAGATGGAAGAAACGAAGCACCCCACATATCTCGGTTGAGAAAGGCAGACACATTCCTTCCCGGAATGCTTCCAAGTACATGGCGATCTCCTTGCCCTGCACTTGGTCCGCCCGTTCGCCCTCTCTAGCTAACCGAAGCGAATAGTTAGAGGGGATATGGAATCGAGCCCAAATCTTGGTAAGCTTGTCCACATCCTTCAGGACGGAGGGCGCATCGTGAGCGTTCCCGATGTGCACCTTAGGGGCCCTTTTCACCGCCTAACGGTGAGCGAAGCGGGTAGCCCTGACTCTATGGGGCGAGCCCGAAATGGATGACGCGGCAGGAGAACCCTCTCAGCTATCTACAAGGAAAGAAGCGGAAGACCCTCTGGACTCGGCTCTTGGTAAGCTTGTCCACATCCGTCAGGACGGAGGGCGCATCGTGAGCGTTCCTGATGCGCACCTTAGGGGCCCTTTTCACCGCCTGACGGTGAGCGAAGCGGGTAGCCCTGACTCTATGGGGCGAGCCCGAAATGGATGAAGCAGCAGGAGAACCCTCTCAGCTATCTACAACGAAAGAAGCGGAAGACCCTCTGGACTCGGCTCCAATAACTGGAGCCTCATCGTCCGACTCAACCCTAACTATTTCTACATACTCCTCAGATGATGGCATCTAACCTGATTCAAAGGAATGGGCTCTTCGAGGAAAAAGCACGGGTAATCCAATCTAAAAGGAATGAGCGCCGAGCAATCTTTGAAAACGAAAGTAAATTATGGTGGAAGTGTTGGCCTAAGGGGGGTCCCCTTCTATTTATACACTCCAGAGAAAGCATGCAACGGCCCAGAACGATTCCCGCTAAAACGAAGCGTCGCGCCTGCCAGCCGTCAGAGCCCCATGTGGCGATCGGCCATTAGGGACGTCCCTTCGGTTGCATGTGACAGCGATAGCCTATCACGTCCGCCAACCCACGTCGGACATGTGGCCTGCAGCCCATCAGACGAACGAGCGAAACAACGCACTCTCTTTAAATGCGTAATCATTTCACTGATCCGCTGATATCATCAGAGATACACGCAATGATTTAAGCTCTAGGAGAGGTGCCACGTAGGTTCAAAGATCGAAATGATGTAACTGCCACGTCGCCCCAGAAAATCTGCACTAATGATTCTTGGCAACAGACTGGGCCGAGAAAAACCAAGCAGGCCATTCTCGATCAGACCCATAAATAGGTCGGAACGAGTGTGAGGGCTAATGATGATGCTCAAAAGTAGGAATTCCTCAGATCACGACATGTGGCAAATGATGTGTCACCCGCGACAGCCCATTAGACTCCTGGGGCTACCCAGGTATGATCAGTGTGGGCACTCTAACTCTTGCCTACGAGCAATCTGGCAGTCGAATTTGCACCCATCCTCTTTTGCTCGCCTCTGAGCTATTACAAAGCTGAGATTCCTCGGCCTCCTGGCTCTTCTCCAAGCCATCCACCAAGCCAAGCCTCCACAGCTCTCCCGATCAAACGAGAACGCAGATCCCTAGCGCTTCCGTAACAGCTCCACGTATCTCACCAAAGAGAGATAACCGCCGCCCACGTCCCACGCTGGCGCATCCCCCCATTAATGAGTGTATCCCGTCATTAATGGAGGGATCCTATCATTCACGCAAGCATAATGTCAGGGGCTTAACTGAAGGCGAAGATCTCGCACCTGCTTGCTCCATGCGACCACTATAAAAATCATTCTCTCAAACAACTCAGGTAAGGCAATTTTGATTCCAATAAGCCACTACTCTGCCAATATTCCTCGAGTCTAACTTCATCATCGGAGGGTCCTACGATGGTCACCCATCCCGGGACTTACTTGCAGGTAGCTCGGCGTCCACCTCAAACTCAACCCATTGAGATCCACACACTCTAAGAGACAACCTTCAACTCAAATCTCAACCGCTCAATAACGCTCGCTACAGATCGATGGAAGATAGCATCTGAAGAAGATCATACCCTCCATCAGTGGCTCTTCCTCCATGTCCAGTGAACGGAGTCTTTGTCATTTTTCTTTTGAGACATGATTGGCAAGTTGCATAAGACTGATATTTGAACGTATTTAAATATCCCACTTTATGTAACTTCGTTAACCGTGTTTCATTAATGTGACCCAGTCTACAATGCCATAAGAAAGCCTGATTTAATTCTGGAGACATTCTTTTAAGTGTGTTCTGGACATTGAAAACCTGAGCTTAATTTGATACGTATATACCGTTATCTAATGTACCTGACCCAATCAAATTTTGATTAAGGTGGATGTGGACCACATCGCTTATAAATTTAAAATCATAACCTTCTTTAGAAAGTAAAGATACAAAATTGATATTACAAGACAGACTAGGTACACATAAACAGCTATACAGAATCAAAATATGTCCACTTGTCAATCCTAGGTGATATTCCCCTAAAGATACATCGTCCACACTCATTCCGTTAGCCACCCTGAGAGTCATATCACCTGCCTTGATAACTATACGGTTTCTCAGAGGCTGTAATGAATTACAGATATGAGATCCTGATCTGGTATTTAGTACCCAAGAAGTAAAGTTAATTGACAGACAGTTTTCAATCATAAACACACCTGAAGTCGAAACCACAACGTGCTTCGAATCCTGGTTTCTGGCTTTCCAAGCCCCGATTCCTTCTTCCAATGCCCTTTCCCGTGACAATAGAAACATTCCTCCTTCCCTACGGTCAGCCCCGAAACTTCTGTCCTGCATTTTTCCTCTACATTACTGACACCGCCTATCGGCTTGGTGGAGGCATTCTTCTTCTCTCCCTTGGCTTTCGTCTTGGATTTAGAAAAGGAAGATTCCCCAATAAGCAAAGCGGATGTCTCCTTGGATTTCTGCAGGGTGCCCTCAGTGCTCCTCAACATGTTGAGGAGTTTTGGAAGTGAAACTTCCTTCTCTTGAATATTGAAATTTCAAATAAACTGAGCGTAGGTGGAGGGGAGGGACTGTAGAATCAAGTTAGTATATAACTCGTTCTCCAACGTGGTTCCAAGGTCCGCGAGCTCTTCAATATAGCTAATTATAGTAAGGACGTGGTCCTCTACAGATGACCCGACAGCCAACCTCGTCTGAAACAATTTTTTCGAGGTCTCATATCTTGCGATACGAGATTGCTCTCTATATAAATCCTTAGTATGGAGGAAGATGGAAACTAAGTCCATTTTCTAGTGCCGTCTCTGGTGTTCTTAATCCATTGAGGCTAACACGAGGCACTTGGCTCTCACACTGTCTTTTTCTTATGTCTTATGGATTTCAACATCCGCGACAGTAGAATCTGGACCTGAGACGGAGGGGGCTTTGGTAGTAAGGAGGTAGCCCAGCTTGTCATAGATAATAGCCATATGGACATTCCTTAGCCAATCTTTATAGTTTAGCCCAGTCAATTTATTATTATCTAGCAGTAACTTAAGCCCGATCATTTTGGTCGCTGCTGTCAGGAGAGAGAGAAGAAACACTCGGCATGATGCTCTTGCAAGTTTAGATTGGTTATTAGTTTATCTAAACAGGATGGCTCCTACTGGTCCTCGAATCCTCCTTCAAACCATAAAAGAAGAATTAGTCAGGATTAATCTCATCCTATAATTCTTGTTTAACCATTCGGCCAAGCTAGTGTTGGTATTTCGAGGGAGGTTTTCCAACGCTTTCGCGAAATTCCTTAATTACATAACCTCTTTTCCCTGGAGGAATAACCCCGCTAACACCGTTCAAGACACCTACATGGTTTATAGCATTGATTTTTTAGTGAAAAATCTCTCGAAGAGTAGCGGATACTCATAGTAGGATCGGGATCCAAATATCATCGTATGACAACCTTGAAGGAATACTACCAAAATCATCACATTCCAAATGGTATGGAATACTAGCAAGTTTCATTTTTCTTAGAAACTCCCGATGTGGATTTTTGCCCTAAGCTCTTATGACCTTGACGAAGGTCAACATATCATAAGTCACAAGACAAGTTCTACCCGTCATTGTCCAGGTTAATTTGAACCCACCCGTACAAACCCTTGACGAAGGCTAAAATAGTTGTATGACTGTCACAAATCAACGCATTTATCTATGTTACAGATGAATACCCAGCAGCTACCAATCACTATGCCTTGGCGAAGGTCAAAATACATTGCTTGAATACTACTGAATACCCATCTGAAATGACGGAGGGCTACGGATGGTTTTGGCGAAATCGTGAACGTAATGAACTTGATATAGCTGAAGGAATCATGATAGCTTTTAAAAAAAGTGGTTTAGGCTTCGCATTTAAAAGTTTTTTTTCAAGAAAACCGAGTGGTTTTGAAATTTTTCCAACGATTTAAATTTTGGTTTGTTTTCCTTGCATTAATCAATATTAATGTGGTCCTATCATTTAACCCTGTCATTGCAGAAAAGAAATGAAAATAGAACGTACGCTTATGCCATCCGCATTCGCCACGGGACCCTGTCATGCACCGTTGGGTTACTTAACTAACGGCGAAGTGGGGGCCGGACTAACGCGGGTGCAAAACATAAGCAACGTTTATTATATATAATATATATAGCCATTCTTCTCACGCAATAATAAGCATTCCGGATCACAGATCACAGCACAGATGAATATATTGGATATATTAGAAATTCCGTGTTTCGTTTTAGCCTAGAATGAAAGACGGATTCCACGGTCGTGATGAATAGCCAAACCCCACCCTGGACCCCTACGGGTGCGTCAAACTGCCCGCCAAATTCCTGAAGTGAAGCAACATCCCTCAATAAAAAGAGTAGGCCATTCAGCGCTTTAAGAACCCGGTAGTTTGTGCATCCCACCTTGGGTCTATACTAGGTGCAAGAAAAAGTAAATAAAATAATACAACGGTGGTTACAACCTCAACCCGGATATGCCCCGCAAAAGAATATTACATCAATTACAAATTTACATGAATGAAAGAAAAGAAATCACACTTCTCACATCCCCCGGCTATTCATCCACGACGATCCAATACTTCATATATACAAACCATCATCAAGATACCAATATGGGCAACCCCCACTAATCGACATATAGCAATTAGCGGATGTTTAGCAACACATATACAAACTAAAACGAATAAACGATATTAAAATTGCCATTTCGAAACACACTGAATTGCCCCAACACAAAGATGACAGAATATGAAATCTGAGCAAAAACAAACAACACCTGAAACCCTAAATCCAAGATTCCAGAACACCATAAAAAACTCAAAACAAAAATCCATAGTGCAACCGGCCAGGCCGGGATTTTTACTCATTTGGCCGGCTAAACTTTTGATGTTTTGTCTCGTTTTTTTGAGATACTTTAACTTATAAAAATGAAAATCTTATTAAATTATGTTTGTTTTGGTATATGACGCGTCCCTTTTGGAGGAAGTTTGTTATTTTTAAACTATTTTACAAATCATGATGACGTTGAATTTCTGAACGGAAATTTCTTGTGCATGGTTAATCAATATCACTTTTATAGTTATTAATCGGATTGAGTATGTTATCCATGTTAATATTATTATATCAAAATCTATTATAAATAATGGTGCATGTATTTTAATATTCAGTAAATATTATCGATTTACAGTTTTATAGTATCCGTCTGTATCCGTACTGAAAAAACCTTATCTAGTTGCTTGCCGGAATGTCATAACGTTATCATACTACTATATTAGTTCAATATGTTATCTATATTGCATCATATATGGTAATGGACGAATAATGGTTATTACAGATAGATACATATGCATCCTTACATTAGCCATGTTTCGATACTGGTTACAGTTTCACATTGGGTATCTATTTGGTTGATATGCATCACATGGCATATTCACGACACACTACTTGACTTGTTACATGGATCTTATTACTAATTCCAACAATATTTATGTGTTGTCCTGACGGACGTGACTTGTTGTCTGCATAAATAAGAACTGTACATGCTTGATCCTGTGTTGGCATTAAATCTATATTGGCAATACCTGACTTGAACACAAATCTGGGGGGTAAAGGGAAAATCAAGAATGTAACCGAAACGTAACTCAAGAGGATATTATTACATGTTTGTTGTTTTTCCGGGCGTTACGGAATAATTACTTGTTTGCCGTTTTTCTGGGCGTTACGGAATAATTACTTGTTTGCCGTTTTTCCGGGCGTTACGGAATAAATCCTGTTACCGTAATCCCGTGGGGAATGAACGGAATATATACTGTGGGGAATGAACGGGATATATACTGTTGGGTTACGATGAGAATTATATTGATTGATTTCAAAGACTTTTAGAATAGATAACCTAGAAGCACGGTTTTAGGTTACACATCACACATCACATAAATACACATACCTCACTGTTTATATCTATATTATTTATTTATATTCATGTTTACCTATATCGTTACATCCTGGTTATTATTATTATTTTGGTATTATGACGCACTGACGTCTGGGTTTTGCATGGCCCAATTCCTCTACCTTTATCGCAGGCTGAACAGGAGTACTTTAACCATCAAACCGAGCAGTGAGGAATTGAATGAATGTTATTTAGAGATGTTTAGTTTAGTTTATTTTTCCGCAGTTTTATTTCCTTGATGTGAGCCCATATTAGGGACAAGTTTCAAATATTGTTTATTGGATTTAATTTGTTTCCTCTTATGCATTTTTCTCGACTCTTTCTACTATGGCAAATGGACATGTACTAAATAGATTTTATATTTTACTGTTCTTGATATCCTATAGACAGCCATAATGTGACTGTGGAGGGATGTTTCCTAACCATGGGTAGCATGGTTAGCTTTGTCACGTGCCGTGGTCTGCGCACTCTGGGAAGCAGGGCGTGACAACCAGGATATGATGATATAAATGAATATAAATAAATAACACAGATATCAAACAGTGAGGTAGATGTATGTGATGTGTATCTTAAAACTGTTCTTCTAGCTTATCTATTCTACAAGTCTTTGAAATCAACTTAACGGAATCGTTGATGTAACTCAATAGTATCCCGTTCATGCCCGAGACCACGGTCAAGACTCTCGGGCTGAATTCGAGATGTGCCGCTAAGCAGTAAATAGGTAACATGTACAGACGAATGATATCAACAGTATCATTCTGGGGCTGGCCTAGCCCGTAAAGACTGATCAGTATAAGTATCGAACTGTTGAGTTACAGGTCAAGTTTCATTATTGATTTCTCCTTATCCCCAAGGTTTTGTGTTCAATTCAGTTATTGAAGACGTGAATCTAATGCCAACACAGGATCAAGCAGGTTTATGTTTTTTCTATGTGGATAACAAGTCATGTCCGTCAGGACAATAAATCAGGATTGTCGGCATTAGCAATAAGATCCGAGTAACAAGTCTGGTATTGTGCCGTGAACATGTCATGTACTGAATATTAACTAAAATAGATGCCAAATGTAATACTGTAACGAATATTCAGACACGGTAACCACAATGAATGCCAGGATGCATATGTATCTATCTGTAATAGCCATTATATGTTCACTACCAAGTATGATGCAACCTAGATAACATGTTGTACTAATATAGTAGTATAATGATATCATGATGTTCCGGCTTGCAACTAGATAAACGATTATCAGTACGGATATCGTAAAACTGTAAATCTGTAATATTTGCTGCATAATAAAACATATGTACTATTATTTATTAAATAAATATTGATATAGTAATATAGCATGTTGCAAATTTAGAACTTGCCTGATCGGATCTCAAGTCGAGATATGGATGCTACGTCCGACGTCAGAAATAACGTCGCGATGCTAAAATTATATGCATAGAACTGGACCTGGCTAAGCAGTGACTTGACGTGGCGATTAGGCTGGACGACGACGGTGGTTGGGTCATCTGGATCTTCGGCGACGCACGCAACCCTGGAGAAACAGTCGGAATACCAAGAAAGAAAGAAACGAAGAAAGGAAGAAGAAGAAGAAGAATGGGGGTAGCTGCTCGGTTCTGGAGTGGCGAGATCAAAGGCAAGGTGACAGCGACGATGGTGGGTTGCCGTCGGTAACGAGGGCAATGGGGTTTCTTGGGTTGTTGTTGGGTAGTCAGGCGTTGACGAGGGTGGTGATGGTGGTTTGTGGTGTCAAGGAGCGGAGAGGGAGATGAGGAGGCGACGGTGGGGTGAGGGTGATGGCGACGGCGGGTCTCCGGCGAGGGGTTGAGGTTCTTGGGTCGGGGTTCTTGGGTTGTTGCAGGTTGGCATCGTCGGGGGTTATGAAAGTGAAGGGCGCTCTCGAGAAAGGAGAGGGGAAAGGAGGTGGAGGTGGTGACGAGGTGGGCATGATCGACGACGAGGGTTCTTGTATAGCTAGGGTGTGGATTTCTCGTTGCAGGAACAGGAAGAAGAAAAAAGAGGAAGAGTGAGAGAGTTGGTGTGGGCTATTAGGTTATTATAAAGAATTATATATATATATATATAAAGGTAAAGAGAGAGAGAGAGAAACGAGAGAGAGAGATATATTAATATATTAGTTTTATATTATATATGTATATTATTTATACTGTTAGTTTATAAAAATATTATAATATATATATTTAAGGTTATACAGCTAATATCAAATTGCTCCAAAAATTACCCAGGTCTTTTCTAAAAAACTAGTTTTAAAATATGGAGAATATACGTAAAAATTAAAATCGTAATGCAATACCCAGTTAATAAAAATGCATACCCCCAAATACGAATTTACATAAATATACGTAGCGATCCAAACGAATCTGTTTTAGCAATTAGGATAGGAGCATGCTGTATGGATGCAACCATATGATATGGGGTATGATGACATGCTACGCTAGATATTAAAAAATATTATTTGGTTATTATTTATATTATTTAAAAGATATGCAGACACAAAAATATATTATACATGTATATAGAATCCAGATCTGCATGGATCCTCTGTACTAGCAAATATAGACGTAATTTTGAACCATGATGGATTTCAAACATGCGGATCGAGTTGGATACTAACTACAGTTACCAAATGCATTTTGTAGGGTGTTTTTCATCACCCCATTGAGATGGGAATACGCGCACGCTTGTCAGACGCATTACAGATTTCCCCTGCCTAGAGTAGGCTGTGGTTTATTAATTGTGGGGATCCGAATCTCCGCTAACCGCGAACTAAGCTGACGTTTAGTACCCCTCGCCTTTGGGGCGAAAGAACCTACGATTGACGGGTCAAACAGGTCATGCGAACTAAATATGCAGTGTTGTGTTTTGAAGGGGTTTTGGATATATCGGAGGGCCCACAGAGTTTTTACGGGGGTCCCGCTATCCGGATAGCGGGCTGGCGGTCAAGGGGACTAGCATCCCCCTTGCGGGGTGCGGAGCAGCGCTCCGTTAGAAATTTTTTCTAACAGGAACAGTTTCGTGGAGTGTCTGTGTGTATACATATATATAAAAAGGGGAAAAAGCGTCCAAAGGACGCGTGGGGGCCAGCGCCTCACGTGCGTGGCATGCAGGCGCTGGCGCCTCACGTGGACACTTGCGTGCTGGGTGCTGGGCGCCGGCGCCCCACATGCTTGGCACACGGGCGCTAGGCGTCAGCAGGAAAAGAGACTTGGTCCCTGCACTGGGAGTTATGCTCCCGATTTGACTTATGGAGTTGAACTCCTGACAGAGAATGGGCTTAGTCCCTGCACTGGGAGTTGTACTCCCAAAAAGAAAGATTTTTTATTGTGTGTGTGTGTGTGTGTAAGGAGTTGAACTCCTAAGATATTTTTGGAGCTGATGAAAGGTGCTTCTCTCTTAAGCCTTGGATCTTTCCCAAAGTGGGATTTTTAGAGATGGGTCTCCTTCTTCTTCCCCTCTGTTGGCCGGATCTTGGACGAAAGGGGGGTGAGAATTAAAAATCTCCCCTTTCGGAGATTGGATGGAAGATCTGAGCTTCCCTTTGTGGGTTTTGTGGTGAAAAACTATTTATTTTAGAAGTGTAAAACTCTTGATTTAATTCAAAAAAAAAAGTTTAGAACCTTGAGAAAGGAGAAGGAGGCGCAAACCCTAGTTTTTGGGGAGAATGAATTATATGCTTTATTTCATTATCATGTTGCCTTATATAGGCTTACAAATTTACATATAGCCCTTGGGCTTTACAAAATGACATTTTGCCCATCGCATGCCTCATGTGCTCATTTCTTTTGCACATAAGCCATGGGCTTTAAAAAAAATTGGCTATATGCCCATTTTTCTTACATCCATATATGAAAATTACATCAAAATTTATTTATTACATAATTTTAATTTTGGCATGGGGAGGCCAGCCGCGGGGCTCGACTTAGGCATGAGCCCACTTGCTTGGGCTTGGGCCCGCTTACTTGAGCTTGACCTTGAATTTGACCAGTCAACTTGGGTGTAATTTTTGACCCCAATACATTGTCCGCACCCAAAAGCAATAATAATCAGAAATCTGTCGCAAGATTTGAAATACCCCAAATAAATATAGTATACATGCACTGGGGTGTTACACATTCTTTCTATGGATCTCTCGAATCAAATGGTGCTTTCGAAGTATATGTTTGGATTTACGATGAGATCTTGGTTTCTTAACCAATGAAATGGCTACATTGTTGACACGGTATAGGGGTACCGGGCCAACAATGTTCGGAACCACTCCTAAATCGGAGATAAGTTTCTTTATCCAAGCAGCCTCTTTAGCATCCTCATTCGCTGCCATATACTCCTCCATGATAGAGTCCGCAATAGTATCATGTTTCGAACTCCTTCAGCTAACAGATCCACCATTTATGGTAAAATCATAACCAGAGACAGATCTGCAATCATTTATATCACTCTGAAAACTGGAATCAGTAAACGCCTCAACCTTGAGATCACTTTTACCGAATATTAGATACATCTCCTTAGTATTCCTTAAATACTTGAGTATTGCCTTCACAAAAATCAAATGTTGTTCTCCAGGATTAAACTAATATTGTCTTACTGTACCAATTGTATAAGCCACATCAAGTCTAGTACATAACATCGCATACATAATAGACCCAACTGCCGAAGCATATGGCGTCTTATCCATGCGTTTTCTCTCATCATCTATCTTGGGAGATATATCCTTGGAGAGAGATATACAACGCCTAGCAGGTACATTAGCCCGCTTGATCATCTTGGTATGGTTCCATACTGAAGCTCTTCATTATATCATCTATGTACTTGAAATGGGATAACACAAATATCCTATTAGATATATCACTATAGATATTTATACCCAGTATGTAGAATGCTTCACCCTAATACTTCATTAAGAACTTTTGTAATAGGCATATCTGAACCAACTGCAATGTTGGCACATCATTTCCTATTAGAAGTATGTCGTCCACATACAATATGAGGAACACAATATTACTTTCTACAACATTTTTATAGAGACATGGTTTATTATCATTTTTTATAAAAATCAAACCCTTTGATTGCTTCATCAAAACAAATATTCCAACTCCTAGATGCTTGTTTTAGTCCATAAATGGACGTAAACAACTTGCATGCTTTACCGTTGCACTCATTGACCTCAAAACCCTTTGGCAGTTTCATATAGACGTTCTTTTGTAAAGTACCGTTTAAAAAAGCCTTCTTGATATCCATTTACCATATTTCATAGTTATGATAAGTAGCTATTATAAGCATGATTCTGATTGACTTAAGTATCACAACTGGAGAAAAGGTTTCATCAAAATCCATACCTGATCTTTGACGGAAGCCTTTTTCTACCAATCTAGCTTTGAAGGTCTCCACCTTCCCATCTGCACCGATCTTCTTCTTGAAGACCCATTTTCTTCCAATGGGTTTTACCCCTTCAGGAGCTTCCTCCAAAATCCACACTTTGTTAGAGTGTATCGAGTCAATTTCAGACTTCATGGTATCTATCCATTTCTGAGAGTCTTTACTCTCTATGGCTTGTCGATAAGTGATAGGATTGTCATCCTCTATTACACATCTTCGATATCACCATCAACGAGATACCCATAATATCTCTCAGGTGCTCTAGATTGCCTACCAGATCGACGGAACGGTTCCACTAGATCGGATAATACTGAAGTCTCAGGTTCAATTTGGTCTTCTGTTATTACTTGTTCCTCCAGAACCACTTCCAGTTCTACTGCGCTCCCACTAATTTCTTTTTCAAGAAATTCCTTCTCCAGGAAGGTGGTATGTCTAGAAACAACAATACGTTGTTCTTCTGGGCAGTAAAATCTATACCCTTGCGAGTGCATTGGGTATCTTATGAATTTACAAAACACGGATCGTGCCTTTAGCTTGTCAAGATTCTGCTTTTTAACAAAACCAAGACAGCCCCATATCATAGCAAACTTAAGATTAGGTTTCTTGCTCTTCTATAACTCATATAGAGACAAGGGCACCGACTTTGATGGAACCTGGTTCAGTATGTATATAGATGTCTCCAGTGCATACCCCCAGAATGAAAAAGATAACTTAGTGTTACTCATCATACAACATACCATATCCAATATGGTACGATTCCTTCTTTTCGATACGTCATTATGCTGTGGGGTGTAAGGTAGAGTAACCTGAGAGAGAATTCCATTCTTTTTAAGTAACCAAGAAATTATGTACTCAAATATTCACTTGCTCGATCTGATCAAAGAATTTTAATATTTTTTCCCATTTGGTTTTGCATTTCATTTTTATACTCTTTGAACTTCTCAAATACTTCAGACTTTTACTTCATCAAGTATATATGTCCGAAGCGTGAGCAGTCATCTGTAAAAGTAATGAAGTAGGAGTATCTTCCTTTAGCTTTTATAGGCATTGGACCACATACATCACTATGTATTAGTTTTAAGAGTTCATCAACTCTTTCTCCGCTACTACTAAACGGAGATTTAGCCATCTTTCCTTTAAGACACGGGTTGCAATTATCATATGACTCAAAATCAAATGAATATAGGTAACCATTCTTATGTAATTGCTTAAGCCATATCTCATTTATATGGCCAAGTTTATGGTGCCATAAAAGAGCTCTGTTCATCTCTGAACTTGTTCTTTTACGAGTAATGTGTATATTATAAACATCAGCAAGATTCAATATACAATGACCATGAAATAAATTCCCAAAAGGAACTAATTCGTTATTACAATGAATATTCATAACACCATTGGACATAAAAAATAATATAGGTCCTTATCTAATAAAGAAACTAAGATAATGTTGCATAACATACTAGGAATATAAAAACAGTTATTTAAAACTAAAGACTTTCCATCTGGCAGTGATAGATGATAATCTCCTACTGCAACGGCTGCAATACTTACTCCATTTACAATTCTGAGAATTATCTCTCCTTGTGCCAACTTCCTACTTCTTCTCAGTCCCTATAAACAATTATAGATGTGAGAACTAGAACCAGTATCCAATACCCGTGAAGTAGGTGTAACTTGAAAACAATTTTCAATAATACAAATATCTGAAAATGAAGCTTTAGCAAGCTTCTTCATTTTCAGCTCCTCTAGATAGCTAGTGCAATTTCTCTTCTAGTACCCCGTCTTATGATAGTGAAAATATTCACCTTATACTGGCTTTGTTTCATTTGCCTTGCTTTTACCCTTAGCCTTCTTTATGCCTCCAGTAAACTTGTTTGGCTTCTTCTTTCTCTTTCCTTTGGGTTTTGCCTTAGGAGAGGAAGAAGAACTCCTCACAAGCATAACAGAGGACTTCTCCTTCTTTAAGGAGCTCTTAGCTTGCACCTACATATTGAGCAGCTCCGGAAGTCCAACTTCCATTTTGTTCATATTGAACTGTATTATGAATGGAGAAAAGGTATTCGGTAGAGAGCTAAGAATTCTATCAATATAAAACTCCTTAGATAAATGAAAACCCAAACCCTCAAATCGATTGATCAAATTAATCATTTTGAGGATATGGTCATGCACGGGTGTACCAGGCTTCATCTTCAGATCAAAAAAAATCATTTGATATCTTGAATCTAGCTATTCGATATTGTTCTCCATACAGTACTTGAAGACGAGTGAATATAATCTAAACATCTATTTTCTCATGTTGCCTCTGTAAATCATCATTCATAGAGGCCAGAGAGAGACAATAGACCTGGTCAAAATCGAGCTTCCACTGAACGTGGATATCTCGATCCGCATCTCTAGGATTATCACCTAGAGGGGGAAGTAGTGCGAAAGTGAGAATATAAATCACTTTTTCATAAGTGAGGGCGATTTTGATCTTGCATAACCAGTCTTTATAGCTGTGTCCCGTCAGTTTGTCTTTTTCAGTTATCGGTTTTAAACCGGTCATGATTAACAACAGTAAATCTGAGAGTAGTATAAAAAAATATTTTGGCGGACGTTCTTAACATCAAGATAGATTGAAAAATAAATTAATTTATCTATTAGATAGCTCCCACTATTTTTAGCGTATTTTCATGAAAACCACAATATTTGAAAATCGTAACTTTCTAAAAGTTTAAAGTGGGAATCGAAATCCAATTATCATGGTACAATCACCTTGACAACTAGCCAACAAATCACCATACACCATAGAAGGTGGACAAAACTCTTTTGTCGATCACATTTGTGAGTTTCGATTATCAGTTTTACCCTTAAATTTAATTATAAGCTTGACAACAAGCCAACCATAACTCATAATAATCTAATCAAGCCATACCCCTACATTTCTTGAGCAGTTGGATCAATAATGTGACCCTTGGCAACTTGCTAACAATAAAGCGTGATTATTGGTTCGCCTACTCTACATCACATGTATTAGCAACCAAGCATCATCCAAATACCACACACTATGGCTTAACAACTCGCCAACAACAATTGCATGAATATTGAATACTCTATTTGATTGAAATAGTGGAGGGTAATATATAGTATTGAAAAATACTCTTAACGTTTTTTATTTGATTTAAATTGAAAAACGGTTTTAGAAAAAACTATGTTTTTGAGTTATTACTAACTCCCTTATTCATTTTTTTAAAAAAATTCAATTTTAAGTGGTTTGTTATACTTAACAATCTCATTATTAATCATCTCATCGTTTTCTTGTTAAAACTTCTTTTAACTTTTTTTTATGGTCATTTTTAGAAAAACTCATTTTAACAAAATCTTGTTTTTGAAAAACGTGTAATAAGAATAAAACAATTTTTAAAGGCATCAAAAACATGCAAATCCATAAAAAACAATTTCTAAGGCATTAAAGGCATGTATATCATAAAAACAGGCTTATACTGGAATGGATTGGACCGGTGTGATTTATCGTGATTTAATTCGAGCGATAGAATTAAAATACTATAATTCACTTTAGGGTTTTACATCATATGTATATAAACTAAATATAAAAGAAAAAGCTTTGAACCCCTTGAACACTCCATTGAACTCCTTCAATCACGCCTATCTCTTACTTTAATTCTTTGCCCCTATGAAACTCACAAAATAATGCATAAATAAATCAAGGCTTGCAGGCTCCATTTAATTAAACCATTACCAAGTGACTCGCAGACCACTATAAAAATTTACAACGCAAATCATAGAGGGTTGTCCAAATCCATTCCAATGTACTAATGTAACCATTGCATATCACATACACAAAAATAAATAGAATACATTGCAGGCATATGATCACATCACAACCATAACTCATTATATCACATATAATGATTTGTATAAAATGATTGCAATAATTTAGAACTAAAATTATTTAATTATTTTTAATAACAACTTACTAAAATTAAATAAGAAAAATTATCTTGTATGTCAACAACTTAATACACATGCATCAAAATGTCAATTTAAAGATAATAACAAATTTTTTAATAACAACTTTAATCCAATTCCAACAAACTTGGATTTAAATTTAAATAACATACAATAATAACCAACAAACTCCAATAACTTGGATTTTGTTAAAAAAAATTATTATAAAAAAATGACCTTGTCCCTAATATAAATGTGGCCGAAAAAAGCTCGGTCAAATTTTTTTTGTTGAAAGAAAAAATCTTTTGTTATTTTTCCTATTTTTAAAATTTTCAAAAAAATCAAGTTTGAACAAATTTTAAAGGTGGCATTTTTTATCTCTTAAAAACATCTAATGTATAAAATTTATTCATATTAAATTTTATATTATATTTACATATGCATTCAATAATATTCTAACAGTTAGAACATATTAATTAATTCTAATTATAGCTACATTTATGTATACAATTATCAAGAATAAATTAATTAACTTAATTTATAAACCATTGCTTTGATACCATATTGGTGAAAATTGGTGTAAACGTAGCGGAAAAGAAAATTAAAAATTTTCCATTAACACCAATTAGGGTTTATAAATTAGGTTAATTAATAATGAAATCAATTAACCCTTAATCAATTCGTAAAGATAATACATTTGTGCAAATTCGGATTTGCGTTTCGTTCTCTGTGTTAGCGATTCCTATCCAATCAAGACGACTTGATTACACATTGATGATCTTCTTACTTTCCTTTATATGAATCTTCAAGATCAATGAACTCTAATTAATTAGTTAGTTGATCTAATTAATTAGAGATAATTATAATTAAAGAAGAGGAATTAAAAATTCGAATTTTTAATTTATTTCACCTAATAAATTTTAGCTAAAAGAAAAGAGGGGATGGTCGAAACTTTTAAGAGGGGGATGAGAGAATTGATTAGGGTTAGGGTTTGTATCAAATAGAAACACACACACACACACACACACACACACACACATGGGGATATAGTTTTCTAATAAAACCCTCACAATTAATTAATTTGTTTAATCTCTTAAACAAACTAATTAATTATTACTTAATACATGTTGGCCCACACATATACATATGCATATAATATTTGATACATATCAAATGCACAACAATATTATTTTATAAATATATATATGGGCATGTGTTATTTACTCATTTAATGTCGCATATTATCTTGAGTAGCATGTCAAATCGTATTTGACAATTTTACCTTTATTTAATTAGTAGTATATCAAATATACTAATTTAATTAAATCCCTTTTGTACATCAACTATATACTATCTTTCTATACTATCTCTTCTTTTGGTGTATAGTTCAATGTTTGGCAAGTAGGAGTTCATCTATGTGTGACTCTGGAAGCTTGACGTTTACTCAGGAGTAGATAATTAATTTGAACAAATTCTGTAAGTAGTATAATCCATAAGTCTATAGGGACGATAGCTATGTATTTAAACTATCAGGGCAATCTGTCGATGACTGGATTGGAATAGAAAAATAATATCAAAGCAAATCAATACCTATCAGTGGCAACTACCGTATGGTCCGGTCTCTTTGTCTCCTTATACTCCTTATTTGGTTTAGGGCTTGGTAGTACTGTCAAAACCTAATAAATCAAATAACTGTTGTATTGATATTATTATGTAACCGTAAGATCAAACTGATAACTACTTATCATTTGATTTCTAATACTCTGGCCAGAAATTTTAGGTCACCGATATATCGCACACTGCAGAACACTGTTCTTTTTATACCGGAGTGACGAATCCCATATTAATTCCTCACAATGTTCACATGTGTTCAATCATACCCAATTACTACCGTTATACACAGCATCAATGGATCTGTAGTTAGGTAGTAATTAAAACAATCTCTAGCACACGTAAGGTACTATGGAGAATCTAAGATCTAAATATTAACTCGTACCAGTCGTCACTATATGAATTTACATCTGACGGTTATGTATACCAACTGGAAATTCATGATGAGTTGTTCGGTGTACTTATAATGTTGGAATGTATTCCTTAGAGGCCATTATTGTATATGTATACATATGGATGCTTGGACATATATATGTACAGGACAATCTTGCTCGATATGATAGTATGCTATTTGGTTTGACTTTATCTTAACATGTGTATATTTTACTTGCTATTACATATCTTGTATACATATTGATAAAGCCCGTAGGATCAATGCTAGACTACCTGCATTGTGATGGCGATCATACTTATGGGGACTGTGTAGTCGGTACGCACATCCTTAAATGGTCCCGAGTCATGGGAGTTTCGAGACTGGACATCGATATTCCACAGTAGACTAGTGTATACGTTTCTAGACCCCGACGAGGGGGGATGGTTTGGTCCCGCAACCATTGGTCTTTAGACCTAAGATCGTATACAGGTGCTCACTGGGGTGAGTACACCGGACGGACTTGCCGAGAACTTCTAGATGGTACTATACATATTGTCAGGTGGAAGTTCTCAGGTGACATGAGTACAAGTTAGTCCTTAGACCTGAGATCGTCATTTGTCTCGTGTGAGTTCCCACTGTGTTTTGATCACTACCCTACCACGGCTCTACTGAGTTGTGCAAACAGGTTTTGGTTGGATACAGTCCCGAGCCACATGGAGGCAGTGAGCGATTGTCGGGGATTCGTCTCTCCCGGTATTGGGAGTCGATATCGCATTGTGTTCGATTGGTCAAGACCATAAGACCTTATCCAAGGCAGTTGGGATTTACTGATAGACTGATCAGTAGTTTCTCGAATTGGTCCTGAGCCGCATCAGCACAAATTGCTAGGTTATCAGGGTCTGACGTTTACCACCCCTAGACCCGGTATGTGATACTCTCAGACGAAGAGACCGGACTGTATGGTGATTGTCACAGATAGGCTCAGTAGGGATCCGGATGAGTTTGCTAGCCGGCCTTCCTTTTCGACAGGTACCCGGATAGCCATTACATACAGCCAGTGCCGTTGACGTGCTTATGGTTATGGATTTATCTAGTAACTCACTGCCGGCATACTGTCGAGTCTTTAGACTCCCACACAGAGCGTTTCCCTGGTTCAGGCGAAATGATGTAGCAGCCATATTGGATACGTGCATAGTCTCGATCGATTGATGTACTTTGTACTCGAAATTTTGATCGGACAGTTGGTAATACTAGCCGGCTCGGGTTTGAGCCGGATTATTAAATCAGGTATTAATTTAATAGTTTATATATATGTATTTCGATATATATATTTTAGTATTACATTCTTTATGTTATTATATCTCTTTGTGCATTCGTGTTTTTATCCGAATGCAGGTATGTATATACAGCAGACTGTAATCCATATTTATTACAGATTGCCTTCTAGAAGGTGGCCACCTCATTATGCTTTTTCCATTTATTAGATAAATGGAAAATGAGGTGTAAAGTGTGAGGTATGGGAGGAATGGAAATAACCATGCTTCAATATTTAACAAATGAATTTTTAATTCATTTGGAGTTACTATTGAAGCATGGTTGTTGATTGTTTATTCAAAAAATTCATACAGAAAACCTTGGTGTGTATTTTCTCTCTCATGCTTGCTTCATTAATGTAACACCCGAGCCCAATGCTACTAAATTCAGTTACCGTTCGAGCGTAGTGTGGTACTTATTTCATTTATCTTGCTTAATTGTTACTTACTGTGAATTTTACCCGGCAAATTCATTTCTGCATATAACAATTTATGGCATCTAAAATAAAATTAAAAATATTCATCTTGGCCTGCTTGACACCCCTAACCCTGTGGTAGCGTCCGTGCATCGTGTTCTCGTCCCGTTCAGTGAAACGGGCGAGTTTGGACGGCTACGCGCACGTACGTCCGTCCGTTTTGGGGGTATGCTTTTTAATCATAAAACACTTCATTTTAAATTTTGGATCCTGCCCAAAATGTTATTATTTCAATTTCAAATTTTTGGACCCGACCGGGAAGCGATTTGGAAATGTTTTACTTTGCGCCAAAAATCCCAATTTCTAATAATTCTTTTAAACCGTCGAATATTTATATTTTAAACTCATAATATTTTTATAATCCAAAATCTTTTATTTAAATTCCTAACCTCGCAAATCTCTTACCCCAACCAATCAGAACCTTCATATCTCCCATGGGCCCCACCTCCTCTCTCTATCTCTCCTCTCTCTCTCCCCGTCTTCCACTCTCTATCTCTCTCCTTCTTTCTCTCTCCTCCTCAAATCCTCTCGATCTCTCTCCTCTCTCTATCTCTCTCCTCTCGCTAAACCCTCTCTCTCTCCCCGTCTCCCTCTCTCTCCCTATATCTCTCGCTCTCTCTCTCTCTTTCTCTCTCTCTCTCTCTTTCCCTATATCTCTCTCTCCTCTATATATATAAATATTTTCATTTTTCTCTTCTTCCTTTCTTTTTCTCCTCCGGCAGAAACCCAACGTCGCGAACCCTACCTCCACCTTGCCCCTCGCCGCCGTAGCCCAACGCCGACGCCATCACCACCGGACTTCTCGCCTCTTCGCCCTCATCGCAGCTACTGCATCTCCTTCCTCCTTTTCCCCTCCTTCTCGAGTACCACACGCATGATCCCCACCGAGGACCCATCACCGCCTTCCCGTAGCCGCCGACCATCATTCGTCTCCGTCACCACCTCCTCCTGAATCTTCTCTTCCTCTCCTCCATCCCTTTCTCCCTCGTCCCACCCCGCAACCCTAGCAGGAACTCCAGCCGAGCAACCCCACAACGTGAACCTTGTCGCCTTGCCGACATTCTCGCCGGAGGTCCGTGGCCGACGACCTCGAACCCTGCAACCTCAGCTTAGCAACCCTGTAAGCAACTGATTGTTAGGATAAGTGCGTGTTCAAGTTCTAGTTTAAATACCGCAATCAAAACGGTTTCGCTTGTAGCTAGCCGGTTGAGTACGGGTCGTCCGCAGGGAGATGGGAGTCTTTTTCAATGTGTTTTAACGAGTTAAGTCCGGTTGTTCAGATTTTGTTTGTGACTAACTAAGTGTTGAGTTGATATTTAAAGCGAGCTTGTTAGGGTTAGGATTAGATTAGTTTGAGTTAGGAGTCTCCACATCTTTCGTTGCCCCTCTTAATATCAATGTTACGGTAATCGGCAACAACGGGGATTAGCACGACTAGGAAGGAACTTGCGAGTATAAGCTAGGCTTTCCAACGCATAGTCCTTCCTTTTGGTGCTTGTCCGTCCGTTCTTGGCTCTTATCCATAACCTCCGGTTAATTCAACCACAACCGGTCTCACTACGGAATCACCGCTATCATGTAGGATAGGGTGCCGTGAGGAGCGGATTGTGGTTCAATTAACGGGAGTTGATTTAAGCTGTTGGGCAAGGAAAGAGTGAGAGAGATTTCCTTCTCTCAAACTTCCCTTATCCTACCCTAACAAGTATTAACTACTCACACTTCATGATAAGGAAAAACAAAACAAAACAAAAGAGGAAGATAGAAAGAAAGAGATTAGGAGAATACGACTAACTATTTGCGACCTCACCTTGGCGAGGATCTAGCGTAAGTATCATTGTCGTATGAATGATAAAGAAAAAGAGAGAAGAAATAAACAACAAGGAAATAACAACAACTACTTAACGAATTTAAAATTACAACAAGCATAAAGATAAGGAGACAAGCACGATAATAAAATGATCTTCTTTATTCATCACTCTTCACTCAAAAGCTCACTTACAAGTTTAATGGAGAAGAGGTGAGAAGAGGAAGAAGAACATGTAAACTAAAACCTAGCAAAAGAAATACAAGAATTGGACCCCTTCCTTCACAAAGTTCTGGGCTATTTATAGGCCAGAAAATGAAACCCTAAGGCAACCACCAGAACACCTGTACAATGACAAAAATACCCCCCAAAACCCTGCGGCTTTGGCGCCAGAACGGCCGCGGATCCGCGGCCTGGACCCTACTTTGGCCGCGGATCCGCGGCCTTCTTGATGAATTGGCACTTGGTCTTTTTTGTGGCACCCTGTTTTGCTGTGTACATTATTCTGGAATATGTATTTTCTCAATTTGGCTCCCCGATTTTTCCAGAATTTCTGTTGAGGGAAAGGTGGACTTTTTGTCAAGATTTTGTCATGATTGCCTCGAGCTCCGCGTAGATCTCTTGGATTTTGTGCTACCATTGAGCCTTGTGCATGAAGGTGACATTGATTTGACATTTTGTCTTCCTAAACTGGTATCTGGCAACATACAGATGACGAGCGGAGACCGTGTTTTCTCAGTGGTTGGCAGGAACCCGGATTTTGTTGTGTTTTCCATGAATTTCACCGTTTTAGAACCGAGAACCTGTATCCTGCAATTGACTAGCAAACACGGCTCAAGAGTATCCACCGATATGCAATGTGACAAAAATTGGGCGGTATGAAAATGCAAAAATCTGATATGAACAAATACCCCCAAACTTATCATTTGCTCGTCCCGAGCAAAGCCCATTTATTCACAAAAAAATTTCCTAACCTCACTTTCGCAGGGAACGCGATTGCACTGAGCATGTGCAACAAGCCGTTAAACCTCTAGGTGTCCCTAGTAGGAGGAGTGTTGTCTCCTGAGGGTTTTCAGCGGATACTACCCACAAAATCCGGTCAAATTGGTTTTGTAAAATAACTAAGCTTCAAACCCTAAAGTTTTGTTTTTAGAAAATAACAATTCTATAATCCTAAGTCTAGACCATCGAACCTTTATTTTTCACACCTCGCTTCTTATTTAACTACAGATTTTATATGTCTTTACGTGCAGTGCGTATAGTGTCGTTAAGTTCCCGAAAGGTCGATTAAAGTCATCATGTCGCACAATAAAGCCCAGATAACAATTTTAAAAGGATCACATAAGTTTTATAAAGAGTTAAGCATTTTTCAAGTTTCGTTTTCCAGTAAAGTTTCAACTTCAGAATTTCTATCTTCCCTAACAGGAAACTAGGTCTTATTCTTCACTCCACCTTTTTCTTGTTTTCATTTCATACACACCTCTGTGAACGTGCAATAGTCTTTATCATAGAATAAAACCTTCATATCTCCATTAAAAATTTTTATAAAAGCCTGTCTTTTATCAAGATTATTCTCACACAAAGAACCGTTAGGAATTTTAACTCGGAGAGAACACTTGCTTGACTTTGTTTTTATCTGGACTTTCTAGGCTTCTTAGCGAGCTTTGGGCCAATGCACCCAAACCGGTTGGTTTTAGGGCATTAGGTGTAGAAACACCCCAGCGGACTTAATTACTCAAGTTACCTAGGTCCAAAAACAAAAGACAGTTTTGTCGTGAAAATCAGATGATTTAATACGAACGGAGGTATAACCGGCAGTTCAAATATTTTTTTGGATAAAAGACGTGTTTAGTGGGTTTGGTGTGTAATCATTCCAATCAAGTTTCCGATGGGTTATTTTTCAGACTTAGCTCCAATTACGGCATCAATAACATTCCTTCATATTCGCTTTACTTCATAAACTATTCTTGACATTACTTATTTCAGAAAAAACCTATTTGATCCTCAGAAAATTATTTATCTGTTTAAAAGTTTTTAAACATAAAAGACTTGTCTTCTAATTTCCACAACTCACAACACGTGTAGTGTAATGTAAAGACGTATATCAGCTATAGTTAACTTCAAAGGAGAGTTATTTTTCAGGTTTTCAAATTCTAAACATAAGATCTAGTTATTCCTATTTTTTCAAACAAAAACCGTTGAATGTTGAATCAGAGTTCTTCCACAAGCTAACTAGACAAAAAAGTTTTTATATTTGTTTTTAGAAAATTTTCAAATTTTTATGGATTTTATGGATATTAATATGCAGATTCAAAATATACATATGAATGCGAAGGTAAGAAATACGTACCGAGCGTACCCCCAAACTTAAACTGGACAGTGTCCTCACTGTCGTGGCATGAAGAGAGCAGTTGGAAGGTTCAAAATTGTCGGTTAGTGATACACAATTTTTAGTTGTTTTTGTTTTTAAAGAAAAGAAAAAGAATATACACAAATATAAACAAAATGGTTTGTACATACCCCCAAACTTATTTGGAACAGTGTCCACTGTTCTTAGCTAGATAACCGAAGTTTGGAGGTAAGCAGAGGAAGATCATTCAGGGTAAACCGGCTCCTGTAAGAACAGGAGCTCCTCTGTTGGTTCGGCGCTGAGGTACGGTTTGCATCGGTGTCCATTTACCTTGAAGAGTGAACCGTCCTTTGGATTTTCCAAATCCACAGCGCCCTGCGGATACACATTCCGCACAAAATACGGCCCTTTCCAGCGAGATCTGAGCTTTCCAGGATGGAAGTGAAGTCTGGTGTCGTAAAGCAGTACCTGTTGACCAGGTACGAAGGTTTTGCGCAAAAGGTGTTTATCATGAAACACCTTCGTTCGATTCTTAACGACAACCGCGTTGTCGTAAGCCTCATCCCTAAGCTCGCATAGTTCGTTCAGCTGCAGCTTCCGATGGCTGCCCGCGTCCTTAAGAGATAGATTCAGCTCCTTTATCGCCCAAAATGCGCGATGCTCGATTTCGACAGGTAGGTGGCAGGCTTTTCCGTACACAAGCCGATAGGGAGACATGCCAAGGTCGGTCTTATAAGCGGTTCTAAATGCCCAAAGGGCATCAGTTAGTTTCAGAGACCAATCCTTACGGTTCTTGGAAACCGTCTTCTCCGGTATCTGCTTGATTTGCCGATTTGAAACTTCGGCCTGCCCGCAGGTTTGGGGGTGGTAGGGCGTAGAAAGCTTATGATTAATGGAGTATTTCCGCATCAAGGCTTCGAAAGTCTTATTGCAGAAATGACTTCCATTGTCGCTAATGATCGCTCGGGGGTGCCCAAACCGTGAGAAAATGTTTTCTTTAAGGAACCTAACGACAACCTTGTTGTCGTTAGTTCGGCTGGGCACAGCCTCGACCCATTTAGAGACGTAATCAACAGCTAGAAGGATGTACAAGTTCCCAAAAGAGCTGGGAAACGGCCCCATGAAGTCTATCCCCCAAACATCGAAAATCTCAACAACCAAGATTGGTTGGAGCGGCATCTCGTTCCTCCGGGATATCCGGCCCAAGTGTTGGCACCGGGAGCAAGTCTTGCAATAGTCATTAGCGTCTTTGAAGAGTTGTGGCCAGTAGAAACCACATTGCAAGATCTTCTCAGCTGTCTTTCTGGGCCCAAAATGCCCGCCACACGCTTGATCGTGGCAAAATGAGAGTACACTCTTGAATTCCTCATCGGGGACACACCGACGAATAATCTGGTCGGGACAGTACTTGAACAAGTAGGGTTCGTCCCAGTAAAAGTGTTTTACTTGGGATAAGAAGCGAAGTCTGTCCTGACTCGACCATTCGGTCGGTAGCAATCCCGTGGCCAAATAGTTCACAATATCTGCGAACCAGGGTTCGCACGATACTGTCAAGAGTTGTTCATCCGGGAAAACGTCGTTAATAGGAATTGGAAGCGAAGGAGAAGAAGGAAGTCGTGAGAGATGGTCGGCAACTACGTTTTCACATCCTCTTTTGTCCTTAATGACAAGGTCAAACTCTTGAAGCAAGAGGATCCAACGTATTAACCGAGATTTGGCATCTTTCTTCGCAAAAAGATGGCGCAGAGCTGAATGGTCCGTGTAGACAATGACTGGAGAGCCGATGAGGTAGGGCCTGAACTTTTCTAAAGCGAATACAACAGCTAAGAATTCCTTCTCAGTTGTTGTATAGTTAAGTTGGGCGTCGTTCAGGGTTCGGCTCGCGTAATAGATTACGTGCGGCATCTTGTTGATGTGCTGTCCAAGGACAGCACCGATGGCAAAGTCGGATGCATCACCCATAATCTCGAATGGGTGCGTCCAGTCAGGGGAAGAAAGAACGGGAGCAGAAGTGAGTGAGCGTTTCAGTGACTCGAATGCAGTCACACAGCTCGAGTTGAAGTCGAAAGGCGTGTCCTTGGCCAGCAAAAGTGTCAAGGGCCTAGCAATCTTGCTAAAGTCCTTGATAAACCGTCTATAGAAACCGGCATGGCCAAGGAAGGCTCGGATATCTCTGACGCATCGGGGAGGAGGCAGATTGGAAATGACCCCAATCTTTGCTTTGTCAACCTCTATGCCATTTTGCGAGATGATATGTCCTAAGACAATACCTTCGCGCACCATGAAGTGGTATTTCTCCCAGTTCAAAGTGAGATTCTTGTCCTTACATCGGGTAAGGACAGCGTCAAGATGCAGCAAACACTCGTCAAAGGAGTCGCCGAAGATGGAGAAGTCATCCATGAAAATCTCCAAAAACTTTTCCACCATGTCCGAAAAAATTCCCATCATACACCGCTGGAAGGTAGCGGGCGCATTGCATAACCCAAAGGGCATGCGTCGGTATGCAAACGTGCCGAAAGGACAAGTGAAAGTGGTCTTGTCCTGGTCTTTTTCGGCGATGGGAATTTGATTATAGCCAGATTAGCCATCTAGAAAGCAATAGTACTCATGTCCGGCCAATCGTTCAAGCATTTGGTCAATGAAAGGTAGCGGAAAGTGGTCTTTCCGCGTTGCGGCGTTGAGTTTTCTGTAATCAATGCAAACTCGCCACCCAGTTTGGATGCGAGTAGGGATTAACTCATTCGCCTCGTTGGTTATGACCGTGATGCCCGACTTTTTGGGGACAACGTGAATGGGGCTAACCTACTGGCTATCAGAGATAGGGTAAATGATACCACTATCTAGACATTTGACGATCTCCTTCTTCACAGCCTCCTTCATGACTGGATTAAGACGTCTTTGTGGATCCCGGGCTGGTTTGGCATCATCCATCAGATGAATGTGATGCTCAACGATCAGGGGACTAATCCCCTTGATGTCCGCCATGGACCAGCCAAAAGCTTGCCTGTTGCTGTGCAAGACCGCGAGAAGTGCTTTCTCTTGCTCGGGAGCTAGAGAAGCCGAAATGATGACAGGGAGGGTCTCGTTCTCATCTAAGTAAGCATACTTAAGGTGAGACGGCAACGGCTTGAGTTCGAGCGTTGGAGGTGAAATGATGGAAGGCAAAACTGGTGCAAAGGTCTCGAACTCAAAGGACTCCAGCAAAGGTTCAAAACGAGTGTAGGCAACCGAGTCGGATGGTTCAGGTAACTCATCCGGAAAGTCGAAAGATTCAAACTCGGGTTGTGCGCGGCTAAGATCGTTCGAGAATGTGAAACACTCGTATTCGTTATCGGGCGCAGAAACAGCAGCAGGTTCGAAGAGAAACGCACTAGTGGCGTCAAGATTGTCGTGATCAAACAGAAACTCCTCGAATTCACACTCTTCTGGTGTGATCTCCTGAATCGAGCAGACATCCAGTATATGAGCATTAGGTTCAGCGGGCTGATTCCCTAACCTAAAAATGTTGAGTTCAATCGTCATGTTTCCAAAAGAGAGGTTCATCGAACCATTGCGACAATTGATCACAGCATTTGAGGTTGCGAGAAATGGGCGACCGAGTATCACCGGAATTTGATTCCGGGGGTTAGCTACAGGCTGTGTATCTAATACAATGAAGTCAACGGGGAATATGAAGTCCCCGACTCTTATCAACACATCCTCTAGCTCACCCCTAGGATGGGTGATCGATCGGTCGGCCATTTGGAGAGTGCAGTGTGTGGGCTTCAACTCTCTGACGCCTAATTGCTCGTATACTGAATACGGAAGCAGGTTAACACTGGCACCAAGATCTAATAGTGCGCGGTTGATGTTCTTATCCCCAATGGTAATTGAAATCATAGGACAGCCAGGGTCCTTCCGTTTTTGTGGTAAAGATTGGGTAAGGGCATCACTCACAGCACTAGCCAAGAAAACTTTCTTGGGTACCTGAGACTTCCTCTTTTTCGTGCACAAGTCTTTTAAAATTTTAGCGTAGGACGGGACTTGTTGGACAGCATCTAAAAGAGGAATGTTAATGTTAACCTGCTTGAATAACTCCAGAATCTTCTCCATTTGAGGATTTTGTTTGTTAGACCTCAACCGGTTTGGAAATGGAACATTTTGAAAATTGGTTGAGTCTAATGCTGGAGGAGGAGATTTTGGAGTTGGAACGGATCCCAGAATAGGTGTTTTCGTGGAGTGAGAAGTGGGTCCGTTCATAGCAGAAGAAGAGGAAGGAGAGCCTGTTGAAGAACGGAGAATAGGCTCGGAAGACGAAGAAGAAGAAGAAGAAGAAGCAGCGGTGGCCGGGGTGTCATCGTTGATTCGCTTGCCAATGTTGTTTTGCAGCATCCTTCCCGACCTCAGTGTAGTCACGGCACTCACATTATGGTTTTGTTGTTCAAGAGCAACATGTGCATTATGTGGGTGACCGGGATTTGGAAGTGGCTGGGATGGGAGCTTCCCCTTCTCTCGCTCGCTTAAGGCCGCGTTCAGCTGTGCAATCTGGGCCTCGATAGTCTTGATGCTCTGCCCATGTGCGGCGGTGTGTTGCACTAAAGATTGGATCGAAGACTGGATGTTGGCGGTGGATTGAGTCGATTGTTTAACAAACGCCTCCAGACTTCGCTCGAGCGAGGAAACCTTATCGTTGTTAGACGGAACAAGGTTGTTTGGTGGAAAAGAATTGTTCGGTGCAAAGTTGTTCGTCTGGTTTTGGTAAGGTTGGGGTTGGAAGGGCTGCTGATACTGAGTTTGTTGTTGCGCTTGTTGTTGCGGTGGAGGGGCCCTTTGGAAATTGTTGCCCTGGAATTGATTCTGATTCTGATTCCAGGCGAAATTGGGGTGGTTCCTCCAACCGGGATTGTAGGTGGAAGAGTATGGATCATTCCTCGGTCTTTGCTGGAATGCATTAACCTGATCCTGTCCTTGCGATGGTGGATTGTAAGGACACTCTTCGGTCAAGTGAGAAGGATCGAAACAACAAGCGCAGATGGTACGAAGGGGGAGAACAGGGGCAGGAGTAGGAGAAGAAAATTTGCTCTCTATTGCTTCAAGCTTTTTTGTTATTGCAGCCATTTCAGCTCTCATCGCAATAGAGACATCAAGCTGGTGAATTCCTACCCTAGACTGACCGGTAGAAGTGGAGGTAGAAGAAGAAGTCGGTCTGGTGCTCTCCCACTGTAGCGTTTGCTCCGCAAGATCGTCAAAGAACTGCCACGCTTCCTCGTCAGATTTCGATAGGAAGTGGCCCTGACAGATGGTTTCCAGCAACTGCTTCGTTGCCGGGTTCAGTCCCTCGTATAAGGTTTGGCAGAGCTGCCATTTCTCTATACCGTAGTGAGGACACTGAACAAGAAGGTCTTTGTATCGGTCAAAGCACTTCCAGAAGGGTTCAGAAGGAAGCTGGGAGAATTGGTTGATTTCATTTCGAATCCTTGCGGTCTTATGATTCGGATAGAATTTTTTCAGAAACGCTTTAACAAACTTGTCCCAGCTGGTGATTGAGTGGGAAGTGGTGCTATACAGCCATTTTTCAGCGAGATCGCATAAAGTGAACGGAATGACCCGTAGACGTATAGCATCGTCCGACAGCTGGGTGGTTTTCATCATGGCACAGACGTTTTGAAATTTGTTGATGAAGATATAGGCATCTCCAGATTCAAGCCCATGAAAACGTGGAAGCATGTTGATGAAATGGGGTTTAATTTCAAAGTTGTCCCCATTGGCCGGAGGAAGAGAAAGGCAGGTGGGAAGTGCAGAACGGGTGGGGTAGAAACGATCCTGGAGCGCAATTCGCTGCGGCGCTACAACAGGCGGAGGAGGTGGGATATTGGTCTCCGTAGGAGGTGGAGCCAATCCAGCGGTGGTCAAAGAGATGTTCGGATTAAATCCCGACATCGCGGAAGAAGAGGTTGGTGAAGGTGAAGGTGAAGGTGAAGATGTATGAACAGAATTCCGGTCAACGTCGGAGTTGGCCGGCAAAAGAAGGGGTGAAAGAGGAGTGGACGGAGTATCGACTTCGGAGTCGATCGCGTAGTCGGTCGCGACTAACGTAACGCGGACTAGACGGGCGCTAGTGTCCCGAGTCCAAGCGGACATACACTAAACGAGTTTAGTATAGTCAAAGCGGAGAAGGTGATGGTAAGAAAACGTCAATGGAGAAAGGCGATGGGTGGTGGGTGAAAATGGATTTGGCGACAAAAGGGCAAGTTTTTATAAAAGTTTTTGAATTTTTTTTTCTTTTTTTTTTTAGAAAGATTTTTACAAGAGTATGTACGGAAATACGGCTTAAGCAATCACAAACAAGATATGCACAATCACACCTAGATCTAGGGTAACCTAGGTCTACTAGACCTGCTCCTGAACTTGATTTTCGAAGTTAAACAGTGTCGAGAAACAGGCTTAAAAATACACCGATCACGGGGCCAGGTAAGTGCAGAGATAAGGGGAGGTTGTCCAACACTTTCGCGAAGTTCCTTAATTAAATAACCCTTTCTCTTTCGGCGGTTGCGCCTTTAACACTTTCCTAGACACCCCGTAAACAATATACGGTTAAGCGAGGTTCTAAACACGGTTTATCTTCTCCTAATGAGCGCGAAGTCCTTAGGGCTGAAGTCTAGTATTTTTTAATTTACAATGGACAATGCATATGCTTTAGTGATTTTTGGGGTCCTAGGAAGGGTGATGAAATCCCCACCCAATCTGGATTGGTTTCAAGCCCCTTAAGTCCGTATTAAAGAATGCAAAACAGTAACAAATCAACTGCAAACAATTTTTATTTGCGGCGCAAAGAATCCTGCACAAGAACAGTTTATTGGAAGGGGGAGAAGAATTTGCGCAAAGAAACCTGCAGAAAACACAATTCAGTGGAGTTCAGAGGAGTGGAGAGAGGCAGAGAAACTTACAGAGAGAATTTGGCACACTGAAGGCACTGAATGGCCGCGGTTCCGCGGCCAAACACCTACTTAGGCCGCGGATCCGCGGCTAAGTTGAGGAATTGGGGCTCTGAAAAAAATTGGGTGTTCTCTGTTGGTGTCCTCTGCTTGTCTGGATGTACTGAATCTTGATTTACTCACTGTATTTGCTCCAGATTTGTACAGTAGACCGGATGCTTCGTTTTTTGTCCGTCGCGGTGTAGCCGCGAAAATGTGGGTCTATCTTCCCACGTCTTTGGCACTGTACTTGAACTCCGTATTTCCAACGTCTTTGGCGTCGATCTTAAGCTTCGTATTTCCTGCACACTTGCACAAAAACTAATCAAGAATAACAAGATGGTTTCTTTTACAAAGTATATTTTTTTCGTTTTTTTTTTACTTACAAATTAACCCGAAATTACTCAAGGAAATAAACTACCGTCTCCCCGGCAACGGCGCCATTTGATTGTTAGGATAAGTGCGTGTTCAAGTTCTAGTTTAAATACCGCAATCAAGACGGTTTCGCTTGTAGCTAGCCGGTTGAGTACGGGTCGTCCGCAGGGAGATGGGAGTCTTTTTCAATGTGTTTTAACGAGTTAAGTCCGGTTGTTCAGATTTTGTTTGTGACTAACTAAGTGTTGAGTTGATATTTAAAGCGAGCTTGTTAGGGTTAGGATTAGATTAGTTTGAGTTAGGAGTCTCCACATCTTTCGTTGCCCCTCTTAATATCAATGTTACGGTAATCGGCAACAACGGGGATTAGCACGACTAGGAAGGAACTTGCGAGTATAAGCTAGGCTTTCCAACGCATAGTCCTTCCTTTTGGTGCTTGTCCGTCCGTTCTTGGCTCTTATCCATAACCTCCGGTTAATTCAACCACAACCGGTCTCACTACGGAATCACCGCTATCATGTAGGATAGGGTGCCGTGAGGAGCGGATTGTGGTTCAATTAACGGGAGTTGATTTAAGCTGTTGGGCAAGGAAAGAGTGAGAGAGATTTCCTTCTCTCAAACTTCCCTTATCCTACCCTAACAAGTATTAACTACTCACACTTCATGATAAGGAAAAACAAAACAAAACAAAAGAGGAAGATAGAAAGAAAGAGATTAGGAGAATACGACTAACTATTTGCGACCTCACCTTGGCGAGGATCTAGCGTAAGTATCATTGTCGTATGAATGATAAAGAAAAAGAGAGAAGAAATAAACAACAAGGAAATAACAACAACTACTTAACGAATTTAAAATTACAACAAGCATAAAGATAAGGAGACAAGCATGATAATAAAATGGTCTTCTTTATTCATCACTCTTCACTCAAAAGCTCACTTACAAGTTTAATGGAGAAGAGGTGAGAAGAGGAAGAAGAACATGTAAACTAAAACCTAGCAAAAGAAATACAAGAATTGGACCCCTTCCTTCACAAAGTTCTGGGCTATTTATAGGCCAGAAAATGAAACCCTAGGGCAACCACCAGAACACCTGTACAATGACAAAAATACCCCCCAAAACCCTGCAGCTTTGGCGCCAGAACGGCCGCGGATCCGCGGCCTGGACCCTACTTTGGCCGCGGATCCGCGGCCTTCTTGATGAATTGGCACTTGGTCTTTTTTGTGGCACCCTGTTTTGCTGTGTACATTATTCTGGAATATGTATTTTCTCAATTTGGCTCCCCGATTTTTCCAGAATTTCTGTTGAGGGAAAGGTGGACTTTTTGTCAAGATTTTGTCATGATTGCCTCGAGCTCCGCGTAGATCTCTTGGATTTTGTGCTACCATTGAGCCTTGTGCATGAAGGTGACATTGATTTGACATTTTGTCTTCCTAAACTGGTATCTGGAAACATACAGATGACGAGCGGAGACCGAGAACCTGTATCCTGCAATTGAATAGCAAACACGGCTCAAGAGTATCCACCGATATGCAATGTGACAAAAATTGGACGGTATGAAAATGCAAAAATCTGATATGAACAGCAACTTCCTTCTTTCTCCTCTCCATCTTCTGTTCGTTTCAAGAATTGCTTTCTGTAAATATTTTGGATTCCCTGTAGCTCGCCGGAACTCCGTAGACGACGCGCCGACGACTCTTCCATCTCCTGCGATCCAGTGAGTAAGTCTCTATCATGAATCCCCTCCATTCTCTTGCGTTTCCTTGCTTCATTTCCATGCATCTCATATCAATTCCAATAGTTGTTGTTTTGGGTTTGCCGGAATCCGGCCGTGCCGGCGACGTGTCCCGACGTTCCAGCACGGTACCCCGACCCGTGTGGCTTAACTGTTCGTTGTTTGGGTTCATTCCATGAACCGTGCGCCCGTCGCGAGTTTTTCCCCGACGACGTTTAACGTCCCGTTTTCCCGATTCGCGACCCGTCGAGGCAAGTATCCCTTGCTACATGCTAAACAATATTTACTTATACTTTATAACACCCTAAAACCTGCAATTTAACTTTGGTATTATAATTTCCCATTTTTCGTGTTCAAAATTGTTATATATCATTTATCTTTCAAACTTGGAACCTACCTGTTGTAATTACTAATTTGGAACCTAATAATCACATTTACATGTTTTAATTATACTTTCACTGATGATGTAGCCTATGGCACCTTTTCTACCGTTTTACTTCATTCGGACACTCGTATACATTTAACCTGCTTAAACTGTGATTTCATTCGTGGAACCTATATACACATATAACATTGCATCTATGAAGTCTTAAACTTGTTAACATGATTAAATGGCTATAATTGTCTTACTGCATTCTTATGTTGTTGAAATCATCTCTGTGACACAATTGATAACTGTATTGCTAATTGAATGAATCTGCCTATTGCTTAATTCATTGCTTAGATCATGTTGTTAACCATACTTGATTATGTAGCTGAGTATGAGCACACCCATGATATTGTTTACATCTTAACCTGAATTGCTACATACATACTGATTGACCCGACATGGTACCATACACTGCTTGACTTGACCTGATGTACTATGACCTGATCCGTTACCTGATCTTGTGTCTAATGCCAACAAACCTGACATGTAGTCCTCATGGACCGTTCCTGTTGTCTATCCAGACAAACATGTTTACCTGATCCTGTGTTGGCATTAGTTTCTTGATTTCGGGATACCTGACTTGACATACACATATAACTTGGGGGTATGGGGAAATCAAAGGTGAAACCTGACTTGTAACTCAACAATTCACTACCTGTTCTGAGTGTACACATTCCTGTTTGGTGCCTAGCGGCATGTCTCGGTTTCAGCCGAGAATATTGAGACTGTGGTCCCGGGTATGTACGGGATACTATTGAGTGTACACATTCCTGTTTGGTGCCTAGCGGCATGTCTCGGTTTCAGCCCGAGAATATTGAGGCCGTGGTCCCGGGTATGTACGGGATACTATTGAGTTACATCGATGATTCATCAATTTGGTTTCAAAGACTTTAGAACAGAGAACCTGATAGAATAGTCCAGTTTACCCACTGCACACTACCCTGCACTGCTCTAATTCATATTATTATTATTCTTGCTTTATTCATGTTTATACTCGCATTGCCTGTTTATTATGTTATTACTTGATGACTTGACGCGCTGACATCTGGATTTTGCATGGCCCGGATTCTGTACCGCTGTCGCAGTCCGAGCAGGAGTACTTCAGCCAACAGGCTGAGCTGTGAGTGTTGGCAGTAGTTAGTTTTCTTTCCTGCATTTATTTCCTGATGTGAGCCCGCATTATGGGACATACATTCCAGTTATTTTGTATTGGATCTTTCGCTTCCGCATTTATTTATTCTTGACTCATGTTATCTTGGATTATGGACATGTTTTAGATAGTTTTATTTTGTTCTTGATATCTCTACAACCGTAATGTGACAGTAGATGGATACTTCCTACCCACAGGTAGCATGGTTGGCTTTGTCACGTGCCCATTTTAGCGTACTCTGGGAAGTGGGGCGTGACAAGGTTCTTTTGGTATCGGAGCCATAAGTTAGTCGGGTTGATTCTTTTGTAGTTGGGTATTGTACCCAATACGCGAATCAGAATACCCGTGTTTGGGAAACATGTCCTGCCACCTTGCCGTTTACCATTCTTGAATCACATTCTTCCTGATTATATCCTTTACGATGTGCAAACTTCCTTTGCATATCAACTCGAAAACCTGATTCCGTGTTATCTCTAGGACTTAGGCGACTTGGGTGGAGTTATGTAATTATGGCTATGATACAGCGGCATCGTTACAATGCGGCACTCTATTTAAGTATCTTGGAGTTCTAGTCTTGATCTATATTCAGAATCTATCATCATGCTAATGTTGGGTGTTTTGATTTCAGGAATATGGCCGGTAAGAATTTGAAGACGTACCAAGGCGTGTGGACGAAGCCGCCATGCTTGGAGTGATAAGGGGAATGCTGGAGAATCAAAAGAAACAGACCGAACTGATCCAGCAGCTAGCGGAATCGTTTCAGGAAGGTTTGCAGATCGTTCAGCAGTCTGTGAACGATGTTGGAGCTAAACCAGTTGACCGAGTAGGGACCGTAGCAGATTTCAGACGTCTGGGTCCGTCTACATTTATTGGTTTGGAGGAGCCGTTGCCAGCGGAACAGTGGCTAGTTGATACAGAGAACTTGGTTATTGCGGCACAGATTCCAGATGAGAAAAGAGTTGATGTGGTACGCATTCAGTTAGTGGATTACGCCCGAGAATGGTGGCTTGTGGAGGAGAACCGCTTGCCCAAGCCGATCAAGTGGGCGGATTTTTCAAAGAGTTTCCTGGAGAAGTTCTTCCCGCGGACTGCACGGGAGGAAATGGAAGAGAAATTCATCGGGCTAAAGCAGAAGGAGCACCCGTAGATGTGCATGCAGCAGAATGGACAAGACTCAGTAGATTCGCTGGACCTTTAGTTGCCAACGATGCAGACAGGGCACGGAGGTTCATGCGCAGCTTGGACGTGGAAATCCAGAGGCAGATTGTCTCCCTGGGTTTGACCACTTTCTCACAAGTACTTGCGGCAGCCGAGAGCAGCAGAGTTTATCTGGGATGAAGGGGAGTTTGCAGCAGACAGCAGTTGCGATAAGGAAGCAGTTCTGTCGGGCCAGTCGAGTTTAGGGCTAGGCCGACAAACAACATTCTTGCATCTAAGGAAGTTGATAAAAGTGAAGAGCCGGCTGTTGTTCGTGATTTTATGGACGTGTTTGAAGATATATCGGGTTTACCGCCGAAGCGAGACGTGGAGTTCGCAATTGATCTTATTCCTGGTGCAGCGCCTGTATCCAAAGCGTATTATCCAATGGCACCAGTAGAGTTGGAAGAAGTCAAGAAGCAGGTTGCTGAATTGCTTGAGAAGGGTTGGATTCGAAGCAGTAACTCGCCTTGGAGAGCTCCAGTTCTTCTAGTAAAGAAGAAGTATGGCACAAGAAGGATGTGCATCGACTATCGAGAATTAAACCGGGTGACTATTAAGAACAAGTACCCGATCCCTCGCATTGGCAAACTTTTCGAGCAGCTTTGTGGCGCGAGGGTATTCTCGAAGCTGGATTTGCGATCCGGATAGCATCAGGTCCGAATGAAAGCAGAAGATATTTGCAAGACGACGTTCCGAACTCGGTATGGACATTACAAATACTTAGTGATGCCCTTCGGAGTAACGAATGCACCGGCAGTATTCATGGGCTTGATGAACCGAATCTTTTCACCGTTCTTAGACCAGTTTATTGTGGTATTCATTGACGATATTCTGGTTTACTCGAAGAGTTTTGAAGAACATGCTGAGCATTTGAAGATCGCACTGCAAACGTTGAGACAAGAGAAGTTGTATGCAAAGATGGGTAAGTGCGAGTTTTGGCTGGAGGAAGTAAAGTTTTTGGGCATGTTGTGTCTGGCGATGGAATTGCCGTCGATCCAGAAAAGATTGCAGCAGTACGAGATTGGCCGATTCCAAAGAATGTTGCGGAGATAGGAAGTTTTCTTGGACTCGCCGGGTATTACAGGAGACTTGTGGAGAACTTTGCTCGTCTGGCGGAGCCGTTACCCAAGCTTACGCGCAAGGAGGTACCTTTTGTATGGACGGACAAATGTGCGTTAGCTTTCGAGACATTGAAGCAGAAATTGATAACCGCCCTTATTCTGACCGTGCCAGACAATCCCGGAGGATTGGTGATTCACAGCGACGCATCTGGGAAATGATTGGGATGTGTTTTGATGCAGCTGCAAGTACAGTCATCGTTGATCGAGAATATTAAAGCAGCACAATCGCAGGATCCTAGACTGCAAAAGTTTCGAGGACAGGTTGAAGCCGGACTACGAACAGATTTATTTATCCACGAAGATGGTTCGTTGAGGTATGGTAGACGTTTGTGTGTGCCAAAGGGAGATATCCGTGAAGAGCTTATGAAGGAGGCACACAGTTCAGCTTATTCTGTACATCCAGGAGGCACAAAGATGTACCAAGATATTCGACAGCATTTCTGGTGGGAAGGCATGAAACGGGAGATTGCTCGCTTTGTGGCTAAGTGCTTGGTGTGTCAGCAAGTTAAGGCTGAACAACAAAGGGTTGCTGGTTTATTACAACCACTTCCGATTCCTCAGTGGAAGTGGGAACATATAACCATGGATTTCGTGACGGTTTTACCGCAGAGTCCAAAAGGCAACAATGCTGTATGGGTGATTGTTGATCGGTTGACCAAGGCAGCTCACTTCATTCCTTTCCGGGTTGGTCAATCAATAGAGACTTTGGCAGAGCGGTACATGCAAGAGATTGTAAGATTGCATGGAGTACCCGTGAGCATTGTGTCCGATCGGGACACTCGGTTCTTATCACACTTCTGGAGAAGTTTACAGGAAAGTTTGGGGGCTCGATTGAAGTTTAGCACAGCTTATCATCCTCAAACTGATGGTCAGTCGGAGAGAACAATCCAAACTCTTGAGAATATGTTGAGAGCATGCATGTTGGACTTCAAGGGGTCTTGGGAGGATCATCTACATTTGGTGGAGTTTTCTTACAACAACAGTTTCCAGGCAACTTTCCAGATGGCTCCATTTGAAGCTTTGTATGGTCGTAAATGCCGTTCACCTGTTTGTTGGGACGATATCGGTGAACGAAGGTTATTGGGACCAGATTTGGTTGTGCATACAGTTGAGAAGGTTAACACTATCAGAAATCATATGAAGGCAGCACAAGACCGACAGAAGAGTTGGGCAGACACGTCAAGAAGACCTCTAGAGTTCGCCGTGGGTGATTTGGTATTCTTGAAGATATCACCGACTAGAGGGGTGATTCGTTTTGGAAGTCGAGGAAAGCTTAGTCCTCGATTCGTTGGACCCTTTGAGATCTTGGAACGTGTTGGGGAGGTAGCGTATCGTTTGGCGTTACCGCGGTCCTTGGCGAGTGTGCACGATGTGTTTCACGTATCTCAACTCCGTAGGTATGTTCGAGATGAAACACACGTATTGGATCATTCGGAGCTAACAGTACGAGAAGACTTGACTTTTAAGGAGCGACCGGTTGAGATCGTGGATCGAAGAGAAAAGGTTCTTAAGAACAAGGTGATCCCTCTTGTGCTTGTTTCTTGGGGTAATCGCTCGCATGGAGAGTCCACTTAGGAACAAGAAGATGAAATCCGGCAGAAGTTTTCTCATCTTTTCTTGTAGTTGTTTGTTTGTCTTTGTATTCTTGGAATTTCGAGGACGAAATTATTTTGTAGTTGGGTATAATGTAACACCCGAGCCCAATGCTATTAAATTCAGTTACCGTTCGAGCGTAGTGTGGCACTTATTTCATTCATCTTGCTTGATTGTTACTTACTGTGAATTTTACGCGGAAAATTCATTTCTGCATATAACAATTTATGGCATTTAAATTAAATTAAAAATATTCATCTTAGCCTGCTTGACAACCCTAACCCAGTGGTAGCGTCCGTGCATCGTGTTCTCGTCCCGTTCAGTGAAACGGGCGAGTTTGGACGGCTACGTGCACGTACGTGCGTCCGTTTTGGGGGTATGCTTTTTAATCATAAAACACTTCATTTTAAATTTTGAATCCCGCCTAAAATGTTATTATTTTAATTTCAAATTTTTGGACCCGACCGGGGCGCGATTTGGAAATGTTTTACTTTGGGCCAAAAATCCCAATTTCTAATAATTCTTTTAAACCGTCGAATATTTATATTTTAAACTCATAATATTTTTATAATCCAAAATCTTTTATTTAAATTTCTAACCTCACAAATCTCTTACCCCAACCAATCAGAACCTTCATATCTACCTTGGGCCCCACCTCCTCTCTCTATCTCTCCTCTCTCTCTCCCCGTCTTCCACTCTCTATCTCTCTCCCTCTTTCTCTCTCCTCCTCAAATCCTCTCTCCTCTCGATCTCTCTCCTCTCTCTATCTCTCTCCTCTCGCTAAACCCTCTCTCTCTCCCTGTCTCTCTCTCTCTCTCTCCCTATATATATATCTCTCTCTCTCTTTCCCTATATCTCTCTCTCTTCTCTATATATATAAATATTTTCATTTTTCTCTTCTTCCTTTCTTTTTCTCCTCCGGCAGAAACCCAACGTCGCGAACCCTACCGTCGCCTTGCCCCTCGCCGCCGTAGCCCAACGCCGACGCCATCACCACCGGACTTCTCGCCTCTTCGCCCTCGTCGCAGCTACTGCATCTGTAACAACCCTAATTTTCATATATATTTTTCTGTACAAATTTTTTTAAAATTTTTTAAAATCCATAAAGAAGTATTTTAATCTGAGCACAAAATATATATAATTAATTATTTTGTTTTTAAATAATTTCATTTTTTGTGTACATAAAATTGTTTTAAAATTAAAGTGTACTTGGAATATTTATTACTGCTGATATCATCTTAAGTATCTACTTTTCTACAATAATTGCAAGAAGGAGCTTGTAGCTCATTGGTAATATCTTGCACTGCTAAACCAAGCCACCAGAGTTCGAATCTCATGCCCCACATATTTTTATATCTTTTTGTTTTAAATTTTTTTTGGGAAGTCAAACGGTCAAACAGCCATAACACACGAAATTAATACGGTATATAAAAAATGAAGTACACCATAAATCCCCCCAGAAAATTCCCCACCCAACGAGACCCGACTCGGCCCTGACTCGGCCAAGTCGGCCGGCGACTCGGCCGAATCGGCCGGCGCCGCCGGCCGGACTCGGCCGGTCGGCCGAGTCGTCAACACGAAAAAAATTCGTGTTGACTTGGTCAATATCCCTGCATATTCCATTTTTCCAGAACAGTTATCATTTTCTCATTAAATCTCTTTTACTCCCAAAATTAATGATATTTTAATGAATTTTTACATTTTTTTAAATATTTTTTTAATCCAAACCCTAACCCTAGCATAGCCATATATAAGCACCCCTACCCTATACTATTTCACTTCACAACTCTAAGTCCACTCTCCCAAATTCTCGAGAACTCGGTACAAAGAGCGAGAAGCGAAGCGCTGCCGAAATCGACGACAAATTCCGGCGATCGTAGTAAAACCTTCGCGACGTTTTCGACGCACCGACAACTACCACTTCCCTTAGCCTCCTTAGCTTGTCCAAACCGTAAGTCCCATCTCTTCTATCTCTCTTTTCTTTTAATAGAAAATACGACTTTTTGGAACCCGACAGAAATCGGAACAAACCGATTTCCGATTCGTTTTTCTACAAATTTCCACTTGTCACCTAATCCATAATACCTACCTATATTCATGTTGACTATTAATCACCTAGAAACCAATTTAAATAAAGTTTCTCACATGAAATGATAGTTTTCTTGTAAAACCGTATTCTTTTCATAAAAATACCATGAAGTTTATTTTTCTTCGTTTAATCAATTCCCTCACTCCTAAATATGTTTATCTTGATAAATAAACTTGTAGAAATCAATTTGAATGAATTTTTACACATGAAATGATAACGTTTTCAAATACCGTATTCTTGCGCTTTAATACCTTCAAGTTTAATATATCATGTCTAACCTCTAAACTTCATTAAAACTTAAAATAAGTCACGAGGTAATGACCTACCTCTACACACACACAAATATAACCCTAATTGATAAACATCAAAATATAGAATACGAAAATACAAGACTTTTCACTAAAATACCCTTATCTTTATAAACCTTCCTTGAAAGCTTTAAGTTGTACACAATTCTAAATAAAATCTTTTAAAATAAAAACAGGATATGTCATGGACATCGATCGTTTATCTAAACTGACTTTGTGGTGTCTAGGCAAGTGTGTCTAAGCTAGTGGTTTTTAATTAGGCCCACTATTGTGGTTTCTTCCCACTTACCTAGCACTTACCTGGCCGCAATTGGCGGTGAAGAGGCGATTTGAGGCTTCTAATGACTTATCGTTTAGACCTTAGAAATAGGATAGTTGGCTTAGGAAAAACCTAGAAACTAAAATACGGAAAACTATATCTTTTTATAAATAAATACCTTTTACTTATAAAACCGTTTTTTCTAAATGAATAGTATTTATTAAACTTAAGCAAAGCACCGCTACAACCCACCTTTAGGGAACTCGTTAGGGATAGTACGGTTCATCGTGCACCCGCGAGCTAGTAGTGCGAGATTCAGACCTCCGCAAGGAGCATTCGGTCTCGAAAGGTTTAAAATACGACATTTAAGAAAAAATAAGATTTTGGAAAATAAAATATTTATATAAAATTATTCTTGTATTAATATATATATGATTATCATTTAAACAACTATTTTATCATAAGATAAAGTTTCCACTTTTTTCTAAAATTACAAGATTAAAAGTTACATTAAAATACCATGAGTTTCAAATAAATCAATTAATACTTTTATTAGGATATATTCACTAGAATAACACAAATAAAATTCACACTCATTATAATTATAAAGACGAATAATAAATACTTGAGGTGTATTTTGAAAACTATGCATTAGTACTTTTTACATAAAACCCCCTCAAGTTTTATAAATTACAATAAGGCCCCTAACAAATAAAGAACTTCAAATTATCTTTCTTTTAGTCTGACTCGGGTTAGAGTCTGACTATTTCTGACTTGAATATGATTCAAGTCAATCTATATTCTTTTATATTCCAACTCAATATGAATACATGAATCCCTGAATCCAGTTAACAATCTATATAACTTGACTGAACCAAACCATGGATATTCCTTTTACATGTTTCCCAGTATTCCATATACATGACTTTACGGTTATAACCGTTTCCTGATATCATGGTCTCGGTCAGTCAGTCAGTCAATCAATTCAATTTTACAAGATAACAATACAAACAAGACATCGCGGGGTTTAAGGGGTAGATTGGTACGGAAGGTGTTAAAGGTGGCACGAGGCGGTAAGATTAAGACACCTAACCTGAATCCAATTGCCGTTGATCCGGGTTGTATAACGGAGCCTTGTACTTCCATTTGCCCTGGTCTCTAGCATACTGAGACCCCTCTCGTATACACTGGCATTCTTCTGTACCAAACTACAACAACAACGTTAACACCATACTACTATAATATGAAAATACAATACAACATTAAAAGCTACTCTCTCTCTCTCTCTTACTCTCTGTCTATTCCTCTCTTATCTTTGGGACTTACCGAGCGACCTGTTCGCTGCCGACATTCTATTTCTTTCTTCTTTGAATGTCGTCAGGTGCGTTGGACCAAGCTGAGATCGAGCCCACCGGTGAAGATTTGGAGCAGTTCCACGAAGATCCCGAGCTCTAGATATTGTGCCTTGTTCTTTCCAGTATTTTCATTTTCTGTTATGCCACTGTTTAGGCATCACTTTTCATTTCAGTTGTATTTTCTTTTCATGCATTGTACAAAGAATGTTATTAATAAAGTTGCCGAAGTTTCTATTTCTTTCGTCTCTTATGATTTACTTTATATTGCTTAGTTACGCTTAGCGTATGTACTTCTGAGTATATACGTAGCGGGCCTCGTCGCGTCCACTTCGCTGTAAACCGGAATGCGGGGCGTGACAGGTTTTGTTGGTGGCCCATGCAGGTCAGAGCTGTATGAATCCCTGTCATGCAGTTCTGGTCTGCGTGAACAACCTAAGCAATATAACACAAGAAACAGCAACTAAAACATTCTTTACAATCATGTTCCTTGAATCCCATCATTTCTTTGAATCATATACCTTGAATCTGTCCTAATCCAAAATTCCCTCACCTCTTTTACAATTTTACCAAAACCTTCGCATTCTTTCATTCCTTCACACATTCTTCACATTCTTAAAACCTTTGCACCACCTTGTTATTTTTTTTTCTTTTTTTCACATATTGTCAGTACACAAGCACCAGACTTTCCTTGGATTGTTACACTTTCCTTTTACAAATTTCGAGGACGGAATTTTTATAAGGAGGATAGAATGTAACAACCCTAATTTTCATATATATTTTTCTGTACAAATTTTTTTTAAATTTTTTAAAATCCATAAAGAAGTATTTTAATCTGAGCACAAAATATATATAATTAATTATTTTGTTTTTAAATAATTTCATTTTTTGTGTACATAAAATTGTTTTAAAATTAAAGTGTACTTGGAATATTTATTACTGCTGATATCATCTTAAGTATCTACTTTTCTACAATAATTACAAGAAGGAGCTTGTAGCTCATTGGTAATACCTTGCACTGCTGAACCAAGCCACCAGGGTTCGAATCCCATGCCCCACATATTTTTATATCTTTTTGTTTTAAATTTTTTTTGGGAAGTCAAACGGTCAAACAGCCATAACACACGAAATTAATGCGGTATATAAAAAATGAAGTACACCATAAATCCCCCCAGAAAATTCTCCACCCAACGAGACCCGACTCGGCCCTGACTCGGCCGAATCGGCCGGCGGCGCCGGCCGGACTCGGCCGGTTGGCCAAGTCGTCAACACGAAAAAAATTCTTGTTAACTTGGTCAATATCCCTGCATATTCCATTTTTTCAGAACAGCTATCATTTTCTCAGTAAATCTCTTTTACTCCCAAAATTAATGATATTTTAATGAATTTTTACATTTTTTAAAATATTTTTTTAATCCAAACCCTAACCCTAGCCTAGCCCTATATAAGCACCCCTACCCTATACTATTTCACCTCACAACTCTAAGTCCACTCTCCCAAATTCTCAAGAACTCGGTACAAAGAGCGAGAAGCGAAGCGCTGCCGAAATCGACGACAAATTCCGGCGATCGTAGTAGAACCTTCGCGACGTTTTCGACGCACCGACAACCACCACTTCCCTTAGCCTCCTTAGCTTGTCCAAACCGCAAGTCCCATCTCTTCTATCTCTCTTTTCTTTTAATAGAAAATACGACTTTTTGGAACCCGACGGAAATCGGAACAAACCGATTTCCGATTCGTTTTTCTACAAATTTCCACTTGTCACCTAATCCATAATACCTACCTATATTCATGTTGACTATTAATCATCTAGAAACCAATTTAAATAAAGTTTCTCACATGAAATGATAGTTTTCTTGTAAACCCGTATTCTTTTCATAAAAATACCATGAAGTTTATTTTTCTTCGTTTAATCAATTCCCTCACTCCTAAATATGTTTATCTTGATAAATAAACTTGTAGAAATCAATTTGAATGAATTTTCACACATGAAATGATAACATTTTCAAATACCGTATTCTTACGCTTTAATACCTTCAAATTTAATATATCATGTCTAACCTCTAAACTTCATTAAAACTTAAAATAAGTCACGAGGTAATGACCCACCTCTACACACACACAAATATAACCCTAATTGATAAATATCAAAATATAGAATACGAAAATACAAGACTTTTCACTAAAATACCCTTATCTTTATAAACCTTCCTTGAAAGCTTTAAGTTGTACACAATTCTAAATAAAATCTTTTAAAATAAAAGCACGATATGTCATGGACATCGATCGTTTATATAAACTGACTTTGTGGTATCTAGGCAAGTGTATCTAGGCTAGTGGTTTTTAATTAGCCCTACTATTGTGGTTCCTTCCCACTTACCTGGCACTTACCTGGCCGCAATTGGCGGTGAAAAGGCGATTTGAGGCTTCTAATGATTTATCGTTTAGACCTTAGAAATATGATAGTTGGCTTAGGAAAAACCTAGAAACTAAAATACGGAAAATTATATCTTTTTACAAATAAATACCTTTTACTTATAAAACCGTTTTTTCTAAATGAATAGTATTTATTAAACCTAAGCAAAGCGCCGCTACAACCCACCTTTGGGGAACCCGTTAGGGATAGTACGGTTCATCGTGCACCCGCGGGCTAGTAGTGCGAGATTCAGACCTCCGCAAGGAGCATTCGGTCTCGAAAGGTTTAAAATACGACATTTAAGAAAAAATGAGATTTTGGAAAATAAAATATTTATATAAAATTATTCTTGTATTAATATATATATGATTATCATTTAAACAACTATTTTATCATAAGATAAAGTTTCCACTTTTTTCTAAAATTACAAGATTAAAAGTTACATTAAAATACCATGAGTTTCAAATAAATCAATTAATACTTTTATTAGGATATATTCACTAGAATAACAAAAATAAAATTCACACCCATTATAATTATAAAGACGAATAATAAATACTTGAGGTGTATTTTGAAAACTATACAATAGTACTTTTTGCATAAAACCCCCTCAAGTTTTATAAATTACAATAAGGCCCCTAACAAATAAAGAACTTCAAATTATCTTTCTTTTAGTCTGATTCGGGTTAGAGTCTGACTATTTCTGACTTGAATATGATTCAAGTCAATCTATATTCTTTTATATTCCAACTCAATATGAATACATGAATCCCTGAATCCAGTTAACAATCTATATAACTTGACTGAACCAAACCATGGATATTCCTTTTACATGTTTCCCAGTATTCCATTTACATGACTCTACGGTTATAACCGTTTCCTGATATCATGATCTCGGTCAGTCAGTCAGTCAATCATGCAATCAATTCAATTTTACAAGATAACAATACAAACAAGACATCGCGGGGTTTAAAGGGTAGATTGGTACGGAAGGTGTTAAATGTGGCATGAGACGGTAAGATTAAGACACCTAACCTGAATCCAATTGCCGTTGTTCCGGGTTGTATAACGGAGCCTTGTACTTCCATTTGCCCTGGTCTCTAGCATACTGAGACCCCTCTCGTATACACTGGCATCTTTCTGTACCAAGCTACAACAACAGCGTTAACACCATACTACTATAATATGATAATACAATACAACATTAAAAGCTACTCTCTCTCTCTCTTACTCTCTGTCTATTCCTCTCTTATCTTTGGGACTTACCGAGCGACCTGTTCGCTGACGACATTCTATTTCTTTCTTCTTTGAATGTCGTCAGGTGCGTTGGACCAAGCTGAGATCGAGCCCACCGGTGAAGATTTGGAGCATTTTCACGAAGATCCCGTACTCTAGATATTGTGCCTTGTTCTTTCCAGTATTTTCATTTTCTGTTATGCCACTGTTTAGGTATCGCTTTTCATTTCAGTTGTATTTTCTTTTCATGCATTGTACAAAGAATGTTATTAATAAAGTTGCCGAAGTTTCTATTTCTTTCGTCTCTTGTGATTTACTTTATATTGCTTAGTTACGCTTAGCGTATGTACTTCTGAGTATATACGTAGCGGGCCTCGTCGCGTCCACTTCGCTGTACTCCGGGAAGCGGGGCGTGACAGCATCTCCTTCCTCCTTTTCCCCTCCTTCCCGAGTACCCCACGCTTGATCCCCACCGAGGACCCATCACCGCCTTCCCGTAGCGGCCGACCATCATTCATCGCCGTCACCACCTCCTCCCGCATCTTCTCTTCCTCTCCTCCGTCCCTTTCTCCCTCGTCCAACCCCGCAACCCTAGCAGGAACTCTAGCCGAGCAACCCCACAACGTGAACCTTGTCGCCTTGCCGAAATTCTCGCCGGAGGTCCGTGGCCGACGACCTCGAACCCTGCAACCTCAGCTTAGCAACCCCGTAAGCAACTTCCTTCTTTCTCCTCTCCATCTTCTGTTCGTTTCAAGAATTTCTTTCTGTAAATATTTTGGATTCCCTGTAGCTCGCCGGAACTCCGTAGACGACGCGCCGACGACGCTGCCATCTCCTGCGATCCAGTGAGTAAGTCTCCATCATGAATCCCCTCCATTCTCTTGCGTTTCCTTGCTTCATTTCCATGCATCTCATATCAATTCCAATAGTTGCTGTTTTGGGTTTGCCGGAATCCGGCCGTGCCGGCGACGTGTCCCGACGTTCCAGCGCGGTATCCCGACCCGTGTGGCTTCACTGTTCATTGTTTGGGTTCATTCCGTGAACCGTGCGCCCGTCGCGAGTTTTTCCCCGACGACGTTTAACGTCTCGTTTTCCCGATTTGTGACCCGTCGAGACAAGTAACCCTTGCTACATGCTAAACAATATTTACTTATACTTTATGACACCCTAAAACCTGCAATTTAACTTTGGTATTATAATTTCCCATTTTTCGTGTTCAAGATTGTTATATATCATTTATCTTTCAAACTTGGAACCTACCTGTTGTAATTACTAATTTGGAACCTAATAATCACATTTACATGTTTTAATTACACTTTCACTGATGATGTAGCCTATGGCACCTTTTCTACCGTTTTACTTCATTCGGACACTCGTATACATTTAAGCTGCTTAAACTGTGATTTCATTCGTGGAACCTATATACACATATAACATTGCATCTATGAAGTCTTAAACTTATTAACATGATTAAATGGCTATAATTGTCTTACTGCATTCTTATATTGTTGAAATCATCTATGTGACACAATTGATAACTGTATTGCCAATTGAATGAATCTGCCTATTGCTTAATTCATTGCTTAGATCATGTTGTTAACCATGCTTGATTATATAGCTGAGTATGAGCACACCCATGATATTGTTTACATCTTGACCTGAATTGCTACATACATACCGATTGACCCGACATGGTACCGTACACTGCTTGACTTGACCTGATGTACTATGACCTGATCCGTTGCCTGATCTTGTGTCTAATGCTAACAAACCTGGCATGTAGTCCTCATGGACCGTTCCTATTGTCTATCCAGACAAACATGTTTACCTGATCCTGTGTTGGCATTAGTTTCTTGATTTCGGGATACCTGACTTGACATACACATATAACTTGGGGGTATGGGGAAATCAAAGGTGAAACCTGAATTGTAACTCAACAGTTCACTACCTGTTCTGAGTGTACACATTCCTGTTTGGTGCCTAGCAGCATGTCTCGGGTTCAGCCGAGAATATTGAGGCCGTGGTCCCGGGTATGTACGGGATACTATTGAGTGTACACATTCCTGTTTGGTGCCTAGCGGCATGTCTCGGTTTCAGCCCGAGAATATTGAGGCCGTGGTCCCGGGTATGTACGGGATACTATTGAGTTATATCGATGATTCATCAATTTGGTTTCAAAGACTTTAGAACAGAGAACCTGATAGAATAGTCCAGTTTACCCACTGCACACTACCCTGCACTGCTCTGATTCATATTATTATTATTCTTGCTTTATTCATGTTTATACTCGCATTGCCTGTTTATTATGTTATTACTTGATGACTTGACGCGCTGACATCTAGGTTTTGCATAGCCCAGATTCTGTACCGCTGTCGCAGTCCGAGCAGGAGTACTTCAGCCGACAGGCTGAGCTGTGAGTTTTGGCAGTAGTTAGTTTTCTTTCCTGCATTTATTTCCTGATGTGAGCCCGCATTATGGGACATACATTCTAGTTATTTTGTATTGGATCTTTCGCTTCCGCATTTATTTATTCTTGACTCATGTTATCTTGGATTATGGACATGTTTTAGATAGTTTTATTTTGTTCTTGATATCTCTACAACCGTAATGTGACTGTGGATAGATACTTCCTACCCACAGGTAGCATGGTTGGCTTTGTCACGTGCCCATTTTAGCGTACTCTGGGAAGTTGGGCGTGACAATTATTTTCTTGAGCTCCCATTTCTCTTCATCTCCTCGCTCCTCTTGAGCTTTCTCCACCTTCATCATCTTCCTCTTCACTATCATTCTTATGAGTTGAGAAATAAGTGAAAAGGCAAAAAAAAGATAGCAAACATTTAGATCTTTACACTACATCCTAGACTACTTGGTTTAGCAACCCAAGTTCTCTAGTTGCTCCACTTGACATATTGTGTGGAGCTAGAGCCATGGATCATATTCCTCAGATGGATCATCTACGGCAAAAGAAGACCGGAGAACAAGCTCGATCCTGGAGAACCGATGGAGCGGGAAAAGAAGATCAAGCATGTTCAAGATGGCCACTTGGAGCTAAAGATGAAGAAAGAAGACCGAAGGAGTTGGTTCGTTTAGTAAGAACTCTTCATCATAGTAGATAACTCTCTATATTTAGCTAGTTAGGTTTATGGTAAGATCCGGATTAAAAGTTATTCTAATGCCATGTTCTAATCGTTAGAAAAATATTTATTCCGCATTTGGTCATGGTAGTTGGCCGGGGCACTAGCGTAACCTTTCATATAATGTATAAGCACATGCATACAATACTCTTATGTCACCACACCAGATGACTATGAAAACAGTCATTACTCTCTAATGAGTAAGTATAGTATACACTAGTATTCTGGAGTATCAATGTCCTGTCTCGATACTCTTATGGTTAGGAACATTTAAGAATATACTTATCGACTAGTCAAGTCTCATTATTATAATCTACATCACAATCCTGTAGTCTAGTATTATTCTACATATTTTATTAGTAATCAATAATAAACATAGTATTATAAATAAAAAATATACCAATAAAGAAAAACCAAATTGCATACTATTATTATGAACGAGAAAGTTCTATACATGTAGGTTATAATTACAACTAATTGCCTCTAAGGGCACCTACAACTAACACTTGGCGCTCACTCTTAGTAATGCATAACTGAATTAAACATATGTCAGCATTATATGCATACTTGTTATATTGTTTTATTATAGTGATCAATATACTTATTAATTTGTATTACAGAAACATTTTTTCTTAGAAGACGATATGGACGGACATTGGAAGTATGTCCGACATGAGATGGGTCGAATATTCAAGAGATGGTATCAAAGATTGAAAAAAGGTTTCTATGAGTCCGATAGATTTACGGCAGATTGGGAACGTTTTGCTGCTCTTCCCTCTGTCAGGCGGAAAGAAGCTATCTGGAATCAAATCCCGATTTTCCGGCCTACGATCATCTTTCTTAGGATACCGAGCTATCTATATTAGATCATATTTTCCCTCACTCAAAGGACCGTTATCCCGTTTTAGGTGGTCACGTTGGTCTTATGTGGTCGGGTACCACTAGAGAAACTTCAAATTCGTCGACCGTTCGTTTCAACCCACCTTCTGCTGAGGCACCGGAGATGATGGCGCTGTGGGAAGAGCTCAGGAGGGAGCGTTAAGAAAACATGAAATGGAAAGATGATATGGATACCTGGAGGAATCAATTCTCACAACAACATGGTCCGCCTTCGCAACCGTGGTCAGCACAGGGTCCATGGCCGTCACAGCCAACATATTATTCTCTTTCGACGCAGTGTGCGTATTACCTGCCTCCATCATAAGGACCGTCGCCGCCGTACTACCCTCCGTCTTCGCAACAGGATTACTACCCTCTGCCTCCGCAACATGGAGGCTGCTACTACCCTCAGCGTCCGTCTCCACCACAGAACCCTTTTACCCTTAGCATCCGCCATAGGGAGGATCGTGGACATTTTTTACGCAAAAAGACAGCGACCAAAAGAATCGATTTTTTGCAGGGCAAGGTTCAGGTGGCGATGAAAACAATTGGAGTTAGCGAGGTAAGCATATATACATGTGTTAATTTGTGTAGCTAGCGCGTTTAATTTCGAAAATTATGATTTGAGATTATACAATTATTTATTTCTTTGGATTTGCAGGGTGCCTGGGTTTAATTGAGCTTGAATTGCACGCGACTTAGAAAATTTTTCATACGGCGTACGTATTGTATTGTTTATATTCAAAACGATGTTGTTTATGTGTTGATTTAAAGTGTTTTTCATATCGTTGGACGTATTGTACTATTTATTACGATTATAGTTCATATGTGTGTTGTTGAGATAGTGAAATTGTTGGATATTAGAGCTTGTATCGTTTTAATATTTGGTTTGTGATCGAACGCTATTTTTAGCGTATTATATTGTAATTGAATGTATTATTGTATGCAATTTGGGATTATCTGTAAAAAAAAAATCCCAGTAAAGGGGTATTAGCGGCTGTTTAAGCTACAACAGCGGTCGCTAATATTCCGATTAACGACCGTGGTTTATAGTAAAATGTTGTTGCAATGCTACGTGTCCAAACATTGGGGACCGTGTGATACAGTCACTAATATATATATTAGCAATATATATATTAGCAACCATTTTTTTAGCAACTGTTTAAAAACAGTCGTTAATTCACCTTTTAGCGACCATCTTGTCAGCAACGATGTATTAGCGACCGTTTTATTTAAAAAAAGGGTCCCTGATAAACATTAGGGATCATATACTTATCTTTAAAGACCGTTCTGAGCTGTCTCTATAGCGTACAATATGGAGTAGTGAAAACCTTAATTCTAAAATGGACTACGTCATCAATCTTTTGATATGAAAAAATCTTTTAGCATCATAATAAGTATAAAATCTAAAACCTACTTACCTTTCTAGACAAAGTTTTACAAGAAATAAAATATTACAATTTCTTTTATTTTAGGGATGATAAGTTTCACAAATAACAAAAGGCACCATATATACCAAATATATATCAAAGTGTTTCTCAAAATGACACATTGCAAGAATTTTTTTATGCTTTTGAAAATAATTAAAATAATAAAACAGAGATATAATTAGATTATAGAATTAACATTTTCTTATTTTCTATAACTATTAATTTAATCACATGCGTGCATCGCATATGCCGTAACGCTAATATATAAGTTTGAATCCAATCATTGCTTACTGTGGACATCTATCTCAGCTAGATGACAAGAAAACAAGCGTGGTTAACAATGTGATAGTTCATAAGCTGATTCGTGTAACGTCATGCACATATCGAGCAATGGTACAATAGTGGCTAGGTCAAAACCAATGGTTTTGGATTGGAGATGTGCCCGTGTAAATAAGATGTGAATGGAGACAGTGATCAATAGGTGTTGTTGACGAGAGTTTGAAAAGAGAGACCGTATCTTCTCAGAAAAGTTTGAGAATGGGAAAGAGAAAAATGAGAAAGAAGATAACATTTTTGTTATAAGATAAGCACATGATAGTCTTGTGCCAATTTTATTAACGGAGGGTAGTTTTAATAAAATGTATGATAGGTTTGCATCGTTTTAAAAGGTGGTGGTAGTTTTCAGAGAAAGTGATCAAAGTTCATTGCATCAAATTGAAATTTACGCTGAATGATATAAGCCAGAGCAATGTGAGAGTCCAACTCAAAATGTTCATGTCAGTAATTTAATTTCTTATCCAATTTCTTTTCTTCAAGAAAAAAAGAAAAAAAGAAAATCTTCAGATCCAATTCTATATGAACCGGAGTTTGAGCAGGACTATCTTTGACCAGGGTCAATGGTACAGGAATAACGCAATGCAGCTGCACAAGACGACCAAAAAAAAATGAATGCGAGCTGACCGTAATACCCGGTGATGCTGTCGTAATACCCGGCGTGCTCCCCACGTTGCTCAACGGCTCCTCCCGAGTGGCAGTCCCGTAAATTCGCGGCCGGACCAGCCCCCGTCTCGTCATTTCCCTAATCCCCATGTGGGCCCCTGTCAACGCTGTCGCGACCAAAGGGGCTGGAATCTCGAGCGGTCCCCGCCTCGGCCTATACGACAGGTGGCGAGATCAGAACCGTCCGTTTCGGGCGGGGCCCACGCCCGCAGCGCGACGTCTCAATCATTCACAGGCGCCCGACAGCTCAGATCCCACCACCGTGCGCTGGTCCCCACCCCGGGCGGCAGCTGACGTCAGCGCCCCGTGCACGTGCCAATCGAGGCGGGGAATTGACTTTTTGCGATAGACTCACGGGAAAGGAGGGGGAGGAGGGGGGTTGATGAAGTACACTGATGAAAGATCTTCATAGTCCTCCATTTTCGTGATGATGTAAGTGCCCTTGATGTAGAGACAGATTTGTGCAACCCCCCCGCGATGAACATGGCAAGCAGATGTAACTCTAAGGGTAGGCTTGTCTTTTCATCTGGATGAGAAAGGCTATGGGTGTTATGGGATGGAGAGAAGAAGGCTCCAGGCTTTTTCTTGCAAATAGGAAATGGAGACCAAAAAAAAAAGTACTACCATTTGAAAAGGTTTAAAAGGATTTGTGATAATAACTCTATAAATTAGTAATCATTAAAACCAATAATTAATTTACTAATAATTCTTTTTTAGTGAAATGAAGTGGCTTATATCTAATAAATTAGTTATCATGCACCAATGTTTCCCTGATTGTCATGTGCGTGCACTTATAGTTATTGTCTCGGCTATGCCGAATTTCATATTACAACATGTGAAGGATTTGATCCTTATCAATGTTAGATGCATGAACTCAAATTGAAGGATGCACATGGTACATTGGCAAGTAACTCTCTCTGATGATGCTCGATACCGGTGATTCCCCAAATCATGACACGAGGCAGATGACGAGTCCCAGAGCTTACAAGAAAGGACCAAGAACGGTACATTAGAAGCATACCCCGGGCCTCCGATCCGAGGATGATCCCGACCTTCTATGGCCTTCCAGACCACTCCGGCGCTCGCCCTACAAACAACTATCGGCTCGCCATCAAGCGCTGAGTTCCCTCTGCCCCCTCAGCTCGCTTCCGAGCTATCACATAACCAAGCTCGCTCGGCCTCCCGCTCGTTCCCGAGCCTCCCGCCGAGCTTAGCTTTCTCGGTCTCATCGGCCGACCCACAACACAGATCACAGGCGTCTCCGCCACGGCTCCGCGAATCTCGTCAGAGGCGAGATATACGCCGCCCACGATCCCGCGTTCCACGCCACCGCGTTCCTCCATTAACGAGCATATCTCATCATTAATGGGGAATCCCGCCTTTCACGCGGGTGTAATGCCAGGGGAGTAACGGCCGGCGTGAATCTCACGGCCCCCTGCCCATGGCTGCCACTATATAAACCCCTCTCAGACGACTCAGGTAAGTCAACTTGACCCTAATAGGCCGTTACACCGCCAAAATATCTCGACTAACTTGATCGTCGGAGGGTCCTCGGTGGCACAACCATCCCGGGACTTCCTTGCAAGTAGCTCGGTTCCAACCATATCCAGCTCATTGAGATCCACACGCATTGAGAGGCAACCCTCAAATCCAATCTCAGCCATCTATCAGCGCTCGCTGCAGATCAACGGAAGGTAACATTTGAAGGAGATCCAGACCTCCATCAGTTGGCGCCGTCTGTGGGAAACGAGTTCCACTCAACGAAAGTTTACCTTCCGATCTCAACTTCATGGCAAGTGATCACCACGACAATCCAAGCACTAGCTGCCGCCTTTTCCACAATGGAGGCACGGATGGATCCCCTCCTCCCCCGAACACCATTCACGCCCTATCCGCTCGGATAGATCAGTTCACGTCCGTCATGGATGCGCTCGTCCGTGTCCAAACGGCCTGACAAACTCCCCAGGTCACCGCTCCCCCACCTCGGGACTGGGACCCCTACAAAGGGAGAGAAGACGTTGCCCACGTCAGCACGACCGAGCACCACCTCGCTACCTCCATCGGCCGCAGATCCCCCGGACCAACCAATTCAATGACCCGTTGGACACCACACAGCTCAACACCGAGGTCTCTCGCCAGAGCACCCCGCCGTGAGACCCATCGCGCCCCTGTCCCTCCCGAGGAGGTGTCGGTCAGCTCGCCTGCACCCAGGCATGATCTACACCCCTCTCTCGATGGGGTCGCGCGGACGGGACTCGCCTCGGTAGCTCAAAGACAACCTCGCCAGGGGACCTAAGGAACCCCATCGAACGGAACTGGAGCTGCGGTCAGGCGTAGGTCGCCAGCAGCAAAGGCCATAAATTAGAGTATGCCGAATCGTCGGGATACCATGGCCGGCTAGATGCCCTCGAAAAGGAGATCGAAGGCATACATCAGGAAAATCGTCCTTCAAGCGACAGGGCTAAATATACCGCCGACTTGCTCACGAAGCCCTTCACCAAAGAGTTTCTTGCCGTCCACGTCTCCTCCTGGAACAAGCCCCCGAAGGTCTCCCTCTTCGACGGGAAGTCCGACCCGAAAGACCATTTGGACGCGTTCACAGCCGGGATGAGTTTCCAGGACAATTCCGACGCCGCGTAATGTCGTGCTTTCCCCGCCACTCTCATCTGCTCTAGACGAGACTAGTTCCGAAGATTCGCTTCACGCTCAATCTCTACCTTCGATGAGCTTTCCACCCAGTTTCTCGGTCATTTCGTCGGGAACAGACGGCAGAAGCGGACCGTTGATCATCTCTTCTCCATAAAGAGCGGGGACAAGGAATATTTCAAAGGATACATCACCCGCTTCTATAATGCCCTCCTTGAGGTCCCAGAGCACCGGGACGAGACGGTCAGTACGTCCCTTAGGTCGGGCCTTAGGCACAAGGGGTGGCTACGCTCCTTTGCATTAGCGCAACCTAAGACCATGGCCGAGGTAAAGGCCTGGACCGAACGTGAGATCCAGCTTGAGTCCGACGTGAACGCCAACCTGCCCCGGACAGAGCAAGCCGATCAGAAGAAAAGGGTTAGGGAGGAGAAAAAGAAGATTGAGTGGCCAAAGCCCTACTCCCCAAAGTTTCTGGAGTACACCCCGCTCAACGTCTCCCAGACGGTGCTGTTTGAAGAGGCTAAGGGCGAGAGGTTCTTCAAACTCCCCCAGTCTCGAATAGGATGGCAAAGCATACCCGGAGCCCCTACTACGTTTTCTACAGGTCACAAGGCCACTCCACCAGAACTGCAAGCAGCTCCGAGACTATATTGAAGAGTTAATCCGCTCGGGACACCTAGCAACGTACTTGCGAGACAAGCGGCAAGCCGACCGTGAGCAAGAGCACCATCCCCTCCCGAGGAGTTGACAATCGGCTAAATCATGGTCGTGTCAGCGGGGGGTGCAATGGAGACCGACAAGACACGGCACCCCTCACCGATCGAGGGGACTGGCAGCCACCCGAGGAAGAAGGCTAAAGCGGTTGAGCCGATCATTTTTACCGATGAGGACCTCCACGGTATATCCCTGCCTCAAAATGACCCACTGGTGATCACATCTCGGGTCCACCGCTACGAAGTGCAGAGGATATTGGTCGACTCGGGAACCTCGGCTGACATTCTCTTTTATTACTGCTTTCTGCGTATGAGACTCACCCAGTTGGACCTAAGGCCGACCACCCACGTCCTGTCGGGGTTCACTAACCACTCCATCCCTGCGGAAGGGGTAATCACCCTCCAATTTAACATCGGGGAAGCGGGCCGTAGGCGCACCGTGCCTGCGGAGTTTATCATCGCAAGAATTCCATTGGCTGACAACGTCCACCTAGGTTGCCCGACACTGAACTCCCTCCAAGCCCAGATATCGACCTACCACCTAGCGATAAAGTTCCCGCACGACCAAGGAGGGATAGGTCGGGCCTACAGGGACCAACGAACCACAATGGTTTGCTTCACCGCAACATCTACGTCTGAGCGGCCAAACAATGACATTGAGGGCGAGGGTGATATCAAGGGTTCTCTGGACACTCGAGATGAGAAAAAAGAGGTCCGAGGGATTCTGGTGAAGCCACTAATAGAGATTCCCTCCGCAGAAGAGGACGATGAAAGAACCGTTCAGATCGGGTCGCTCTTAACGGGGACTCAGGGAGACGACCTGATCCACTTCCTCAGAAATAACTCGGACGTATTTGCCTGGGCACCTGGCGACATGCCTGGGATCGACCCCAAAATCATATCGCATAAGTTCGGGGTGGACCCTACGGTCCGGCCCGTCAGGGAGAAAAAGCAAAGCTTCGCCTAGATCTAACAAAAAGCAATTGAGGACGAGGTAGACTGGCTCCTTGCCGCCAACTTCATTCAGAACGTGCCTTACCCGGAATAGTTGGCGAACGTAGTTTTGGTTAAAAAGTCTAGCGGGAAGTGGCGCATGTGCGTCGACTTCACTGACCTCAACAAGGACTACCCGAAAGACAACTATTCCCTCCCTCGGATAGATCAGCTCGTCGATAGTTCAACAGGCCACGAGCTACTTAGCTTCATGGATGCGTTATCCGGCTACAACCAGATCTATATGAATCTGGCGGACAAGGATCTCACCGCATTCACAACAGACCGGGGGGTATACTGCTATAAAGTGATGCCCTTCGGCCTTAAAAATGTCGGGGCTACGTATCAATATTTGGTTAATCGGATGTTCAAGCCGCAGATCGGTAGGAATATGGAGGTTTACGTCGATGACATGCTTGTCAAATCAACCTCGTCGGATGAACACGCCAAGGATCTGGGCGAGGCCTTCGACGTCCTCCGCAGATACAAGATGAAGCTGAACCCCACCAAGTGCGCATTCGTGGTCACCAGTGGAAAGTTCCTCGGCTTCATGGTCACCCACCGTGGAATCGAGGCCAACCCGGAGAAAATCAACGCCATCCTCAACATGGCCGCGCCTAAGACTAATGTCGAAATCATGCGGCTAACAGGGCGGGTAGCCGCTCTGAGTCGTTTCATGTTAAGGTCTGGGGAAAAGTCCCTCCCGATCTTCAAAGTTCTAAGGAAGATACCAAAGTTCGAATGGTTAAAAGAGTGCCAGACCGCCTTTGAGCAATTAAAGAGGCACCTTGCGACTCCCCCACTGCTCACCCGGCCAGTTGAAGGGGACAAGCTATCGCTATATCTAGCGGTGTCCGACCAAGCTGCAGGTCCGGTGCTCGTCCGAGAGGTCGAGAGAGTCCAGAAGCCGGTATACTATGTGAGCCACATCTTCAAGGACGCGGAAACGAGATATCCAACCATAGAGAAGATTGTTTTAGCACTCATTATGGCCTCAAGGAAACTACGGCATTATTTCCATACGCACACCATCCTCGTTCTTAAAGAGCGGCCTTTAGGGGCTATCCTCGCCTCCCTTGAGTCCTCTGGTCGTCTAGAGAAATGGAGGTGGGAGTTGTCCCAGTTTGACATAAAATACCGCCCGAGGAAAGCTATCAAGGCACAAGCCCTGGTCGATTTTATTGTCGAGTGCACCATCCCCAGTAAAGAGCCGGAATCCACGCTGGCCCCCGGAGCTCAACCCTCTATCGATAAGAAGCCTGACTCCGTCCCTGATTGGATCATTTACGTCGACGGGTCCTCAACCGAGGAAGGCTATAGTGCCGGCCTCATCATTCAGGGCCCGAACGAGGCAGAGATGGAGTATTCTCTGAAGCTCTGGGTTCAAAGCCTCAAATAACGCAGCGGAATACGAGGCCTTGTTGGACGGACTACGGATAGCCTCCGGATTGGGGTTGAAAACGATCCGGATCCGCAGCCACTCCGCCCTAGTTGTTGGCCAAGTGACCGGCTGATTCGAGGCACGGGAGCCTGATTGATTCAAAGAATATTTTAAACCGCAATCAAGAACGGCGTCGCTTGGTAGCTAGCCGGTGAGTACGGGTCGGTCCACAGGGATTTTGTGTATTTCCTAATTATTCTAACGAGTTAATTCCGACTGGTGTCGGATTGATTAAATCTAAAAACTAAATTGATCTACACTAAAATCTTGCTAGGGTTAGGTTTAGGTTAAGTTTGGAAAGTCAATATTCCACACCGCTTTCTATGCCCAAATTAAGATCTATGAGGTGTTATGGTAATAATTAATAAAGTGGATTAGTACCATCGGGAAGAAACGGTGTTTCTTCCTCTAGGTTCTTGTCCTTCCTTTCTTAATTCTTACCCTAACCTCTATGGAAAACACGCTCAACCGGTCCTTTATACTACGGTATCACCGCTACCTCGTAGGATAGGGTGCCGTAGGGAGCGGTGTGTGCATGTATGCTGGAATCCTATAAAAACGTGTGATGGGCAAGAAAGGGGTGAGAGATCTTCATCTCTTAAGCCTTCTCCAAATCTAACCCTAACAAGCGAGGAGACTACTCACTCATTGGAGAATTGAAGAACATTTTCTATACTATCTAACTAGGGCAGAGAATAAAAGATTTAACTAGGGCAGATAAGAAATTACCTAGGGTATGGAAATAAAATTTAACTAGGGCAATGAAAAGAAAACTTACTCTTAATTTTTATTTGATGCTCTCTTCCTTCTTTAAAGAAAATTACAGTTCTGAATTTAGATAGATGAAATGGGGCACAAGAAGAGGAATGCTTCAAAAAGAGCATTAGGGTTTCTATTTATAGAACATAGAAAACCCTAGGGTTACAATCGACGCATGTATGTATTTACAATTTTACCCCTAAATAAGACCTAGTCAACGCGCTGCCTCACGTCCACAAAATTTCTACACCGACACGGGTTTCACATGGCCGCGGATCCGCGGCCAAAACCCATGTTTGGCCGCGGATCCGCGGCCAAAAAGAGGGCTTATAGGCTCAATTTTCTAGGTATTCTTCTGTTGCATTTTTACTTCTATTTTCTTTAGTTGTTTTCTCGGATTGGCTTCTAGATTTATTCCAGATTTCCACAGTGAATATAGTCGTGGACTTTTACCGCTTGCTTCGTGACGAAGTCTTGAACCTTACACTTCCTTTGTTCTTTGTGAAATCGTCCATTGATCTTCGTTTAGTCTTCAAACTGTAGGCTTGATCAAGATTCTTCCATTTGTTGGTCGTAGTCTCACTTTTGTATCGTCTTTTTTTTAATATCTTTTTTACTGTTTTTGTTCCGAGAACCTGTAACCTGCAACTATGTAGCAGACATGGGTCAAAAGCACCTATTTATTTGTAAATTGAATAAGAATGGGGAATAAAATAATGCAAAATTATCGTATGAGCAAATACCCCCAAACTTATCTTTTGCTCGTCCTCGAGCAAAACTAGTTTTATTCTCGAAAAAGACCTAGCCTCACTTTCGCAGGGAAACGCGATTGCACTGAGCTCGTGCAACAAGCCGTTAAACCTCTAGTTGTCCCTAGTAGGACGAGTGTTGTCTCCTGAGGGTTTTCAGCGGATACAACCCACAAAATCCTATCAATTTGGCCGATTGACTTTTATTCTCTAATTAGGTTTTCTAACAAGAAATTCTATTATCATCAACTTAGAAATTATCCACTCGTATTTTTCACTCCTGTCACGTGGGTGACCCGGGTTCGATCCCCGGCAACTGCGCCATTTGATTGATCAAAGAATATTTATAACCGCAATCAAGAATGGCGTCGCTTGGTAGCTAGCCAGTGAGTACGGGTCGGTCCACAGGGATTTTGTGTATTCTCGATTTGTTCTAACGGGTTAATTCCGATTGGTGTCGGATTGATTAAATCTAAAAACTAAGTTGATCTAAACTAGGATTAAAATCTTGCTGGGGTTAGGTTTAGGTTAGGTTTGGAAAGTCAATATTCCTCACCGCTTTCTATGCCCTATTTAACATCTATGAGGTGTTATGGTAATTATTAATAAAGTGGATTATTACCATCGGGAAGAAACGATGTTTCTTCCTCTAGGTTTTTATCCTTCCTTTCTTAATTCTTACCCTAACCTCCATGGAAAACATACTCAACCGGTCTTTTATACTACGGTATCACCGCTACCTCGTAGGGTAGGGTGCCGTAGGGAGCGGTGTGTGCATGTATGAATGGAGTCCTATAAAAACGTGTGATGGGTAAGAAAGGGGTGAGAGATCTTCCTCTCTCAAGCCTTCCCCAAATCTAACCCTAACAAGCGAGGAGACTACTCACTCATTAAGGAATTGAAAAACAATGTTCTAAACTAATTAACTAGGGCAGATAATGAAAGATCTAACTAGGGCAGAAAGGAAAATTATATTAGGACAGATAATAAAATTAACTAGGGCAAGAATAGAAAACTTACTCTAATTTGATGCACTCTTCATACTTTACAGAAATTTACAGATCTGAATTTTGATAAAATGAAATGAGGCACAAGAAGAGGCATACCTCAAAAAGAGGTTTAGGGTTTCTATTTATAGATCATAGAAACCCTAGGGTTACAATCGACTCACATCTGCATTTACAATTTTACCCCCTAAGAAATCTAGTCAACCGCCACGCCGCCACAGAACTTTCCATCGACACGTGCGTGTCATGGCCGCAGAACCGCGGCCAAAACCCATGTTTGGTCGCGGATCCACGGCCAGGTAGAGGGGTCTTGGGCTCATGTTTCTAGGTATTCTTCTGTTGCATTTTTTCTTCTATTTTCTTCAGTTGTTTTCTCAGATTGGCTTCTAGATTTCTTCCAGATTTTCACAGTGAATAATGTCGTGGACTTTACCGTTTGCTTCGTGTCGAAGTCTTGAACCTTGCACTGCCTTTGTACTTTGTGAACTTGTTCATTTATCTTCGTTTATTCTCCAACTGTAAGCTTGATCAAGATTCTTCCATTTGTTGGTCGTAGTCTCACTTTTGTATCGACTTTTCAATTTTTTCACTGTTTTTGGTCCGAGAACCTGTAACCTGCAACTATGTAGCAGACATGGATCAAAAGCACCTGTTTATTTGTAAAATGAATAAGAATGTGGAATATAATAATGCAAAATTATGATATGAACAAATACCCCCAAACTTATCTTTTACTCGTCCTCGCGCAAACATAGTTTTATTCTCGAAAAAGACCTAACCTTACTTTCGCACGGAAACGCGACTGCACTGAGCTCGTGAAACAAGCCGTTAAACCTCTAGGTGTCCCTAGTAGGAGGAGTGTTGTCTCCTGAGGGTTTTCAGCGGATACTACCCACAAAATCCTATCAATTCGGCCCATTTACTTTTATTCTCCAATTAGGTTTTCTAACAAGGAATTCTATTATCTTCGACTCATAAATTATCCACCCGTATTTTTCACGCTTCCTTATTATTTAACTTAAGATTATATATGTTCTTGTAAATTTACTTAGCTTTTAGCATCTTTTAAGTTTTCTTTCTAGGGTTCAATCTGAACTTAGGAATTTTTATCATTTCTACTAAATATATAAGTCATATTTTTCATTCCTATCTCTTACCTAAACCCCAATCACATACCCCTACGTGTGTGTATATATCACCCCTACACTTGGAAATTCAAATCAAGCTATTATACTCTTGTCTATCATCCAAAGTACTTTTCAATTGGTGAGTTTTTAGATGAAATTTGCTCTCACATTCTTCATGCGATCGTTAATACTTCTTGAGGTACCAACGACCGATTAAAAAATGTGTTTGCATATTAATGCGTAATTCCTAGTCTTGTAATACCTAAGGCTTATAGCAGCGACTTCCAAACCAGTTGGTCTAAGGCACTAGGTGATGAAGCGCCCTCGCTAAATATTTTTTCTATTAATGCAACCTTAAGTAATTACAAAAAACCAGTGTTTATTTTTTTTTTATCTCTTTATTCACACTTATATTTTTATTTTTCTTCATACTAAGGACTTTAGACAAGAGCATTTCAAGGTCTCTTCTACTATTCCAAGTTTCAAGGTTCGTGTTTGTGCAATTTGTAGAGTATAAATTTTCAGAATTTAGACTTAAGGTTAAGAATTATTTTTCAAACTTATACTTTAATAAAGATATCAATACTTTTCTCTTGTTTTAACTTAGCCCAAGAAGTCAACTCGAAATTTGCCTATTTCTAAATAAACTATAAAGGCATATACTTTCTACCGTTAATTATTAAGAAAGCTTATTTTTAGGGTTTTTAATTCACTAAATCTAAGATCTAGTTTTTCCTAGCTAGTCAACCGTCATGTCAAACTTAAGTCAAATATAACCAAAATTGAACTTTTCAATTTTTATATTTTTTGAAATTTTTCAATTTTTATGGATTTTAAAATAAGTATGCAAATGCAAAAATATACATATGAATGCGGAGGAAGAATGCTTACCGAGCATACCTCCAAACTTAAACTTGACAGTGTCCTCACTGTCATGCTACACTAAGAGAGTTTAAAATGTCGGCACTCCCCTGTTTATTTATTTACAAAAATTTTTTAAATATTTTTTTTCAATTTTTATGGGTTTTTTAATAAAATAACAAAAAACAAAACATATACAAAAGGCCCCCCCCCCCCAACTTAAGTGAGACAGTGTTTCCACTGTTTAGGCGTTAAAGTTCAGAGTTAGGGAGGAGAAAAAAAAATCAAACTATACAAGACCTTACACAGACCAAAGGTTAGCACCAACCATTCAAAAATTCTATCGTGATAATGGTAGTGTTGGTGAAAGCATGGAGTGTAGAGAAAGGAGTTGAGAAACACACGAGACCGTATGAGAAGAAAGGTGGAATATGGTCTCGGTGGAGGAGAAGAATGGCGGAAAAGAGAAAGAAGTGTAGTACGAACTTGAGGGTGTAAATCGAGTGAATAAATTAGCGCAATTTATGATGACCGATGTGCTGAAAGCGATTGCACTAATCTATCAACCCGTCGAGAAATGGGGTCAAATCCCTCAAGATTTGCAAGAAAACATGGGTACGTCGAACTGGTAAACCATCCAATGGAAACGCGATGGATTCTTGCGCGGTCGAAGCGATGGAAAGGACGAAGGGGAGTGATTTAGGGATAGTCTTATTCTCACCTGAGTAAACTGTCTCAAACTCGAAAGATTCCATCAATGGTTCGAAATGACTGTAAGCAATCGAGTCTGATGGTTCAACTAACTCATCTGAAAATTCAAAGGACTCAAACTCGAGCGGTGAGTTTTCAAAATCGTCCACAAAAGTGAAACACTCGTAATCGTTATCTTCTGTGAGAACTTTGTCAGATTCAAAGAGGTACGCACTAGTGGCGTCCAAACTGCTGGGATCAAAGGGAAATCTTTCAAGCTCACGGTCCTCCTGCGTGATCTTTTTTGTGGTCGGAACGATGGAAACGAGGAGGGGTGATTTAGGAAGTATAACAGTTAAAGGTTCAGGAGGATGAACTGGAAAATCCAATTCATCAAACAAAAATGTTTCACCCTCAATACTATCCTCAATACTCTCCTCAATACTATCCTCATAATTCTCCTCAATACTATTCTCATCCATGCAATTATCATCAAAATCAAGACACATATGAAGTTCGGGAGAAACATTTAATGACTCGTGATGATGAATTGGAGATAAAATTTCAGTCAAATCTACGGGTTCATCATCCAAAATATTCCCGGCGTCAATATCCTCAATCAAGTGAAAATCAATTTTTTTTGACACCTCATCAAAAGCATGGATATTTATCAATTCAGGTTCTAGATTGGAGGTGTAGAGATCAAAAGGATTGGCGACAGTTTCACTCGAAAGGGGCTTTTCACAATCTGGAAAATCAAGCACTACAAAGTCACACAACTCATTTTTATCTTTAACTGGTGAATCATTTGGGACACTTGATAAACATTCAAAACCGGAGTTGTGGGATTCAATTCGTGATGGGTAGGTTTGATTTGGAAGGGTGTATAGCTCACTTTCTCCACTCAAATTATCGATCTGTCCAACTGCAGCATCATACATTGGAATTTTTGGAGCTAGTTGGAAACTAGCTGCCGGTTCATTAGGTTGTATAAGGGCGGCCATGGACGCATCCACATTCCTCATCATTTGGTTTGTCGCTACCATATAAGCTTCCAACGACTGTTCCAGACTAGACATGGATTGTGAAGGGGTTTCAGTAAAAGATTCAAAGTTGCTTGGATTTTGGAAACTCCCAAATGGCCGTGTAGAAGCAATGTCTAGGGAAGGTGTGAAAGTCGGGTAGGACTGGTAGGAATTGAATGATTGGACAGGAGTAGGATCAACATTTGGATAAAAAGGTGAATGGACTCGTTGATCCCAAGAGCTGGAAGTGTTGAAAGGAGTGAAAGATCGAATACGAGATTGTTCAATATGTTCAGCAATAGACATGGGTTTAGGAGTTACAACAGGACTCAAAGAGGGAGTATCAATGTAAGAAGGTGGTGAAGGTTGAAATGGTTGATACAAAGTGGATTGTGGAGTCGAACTGTTTCTCCTAGACGCTTCTATTCGATCTTTCAAAGAAATTTTGGGTATGGAGGGGTCGTCCGTAATTCGACCAAAACAATTCGTGTAAGAAGCAAAGTTTGGTTGAGGGTACCAAAGTTTGGCAAGAGTTTTGTGAGGTGGGGTACCCATGATGTAAGAAAGGAGAAGAAAAAGAATGTGGGGTGCACGGATTTCTTAGCGACAAGTTGCAAGTTTTTGTAAAAAAAAATTCCTTTTTTTTCATTTTGTGTTTTTTTTATGTGGAGCTTTTTGCAAAAAAGATTTTCGATAAAAGGCTTAGACACACGTTCAACCACAAATGCACAATCAGGACTAGATTTAGGATCACCCAGGTCAGCTAGACAGCTCCTAACTGTTCCAAAGGGTAAGAAGTAGGACCTCAAACCGCCTCTTCACCGCCAATTGTGGCCAGGTAAGTGTCAGGTAAGTGGGAGGTTCTCCACCACGTAAGTAGTGGGCCTAATTAAGTAACCACTTGCCTTAGACACACTTGCCTAGACACCACAAAGTTAGGTTAGGATCAACGGTCGATGCCTACAACTATTCCTCTGTCCTATTGAGCGCGAAGTCCTTAGGACCGAGTCTAATCTTTTTTAATTAAATGATGGTCAATGCAATATACCTTATGTGATTTCTGGGGTCCTGAGAAGGGTGATGAAATCCCCACCCAATCTGGATTGGTGTAAAAGCCCCTTAAAGTCAATTTTAAATATGCAAAGCGGTAAACACAATCAAACACTTGCAAACAATTTTTTTAGCGCGGCGCAAAGAATCCTACACAAGATCAAGTTATTGAGAAGGGGGAGAAGTTTTTGCGCAAAGAACCCTGAAGGAAATTTTTACAGAGGAGATATTAGGGTTTCAGAGAAGAAAAGGGGGCTTACAGAGAGGATTTGGTCTGCTGACGTCAGCAGACCGCGGCGGTTCCGCGGCACAAGGTGGTCTTCGGCGGCGGTTCCACGGTGCAAAAGTCGGTTCAAGCTTCCAAATCTTTTCTGTTGCTCTGTTATAGTATTCCTTTGTTGTTCAGATCTGCTTTTTTTTCTGTTTCGCTCTCTAGAACTGAATTTGTTTGTTGATCCTGCACAATTCAAACAAAATACCCTTCACAAAATAACAAGATGAAATTTTATATATATATATATATATTTTTTATTTTTCAGTTTTTATGATTTTTCAATTTTATATTAACCCGAAATTACAAAAAGAAAATAACAACGTCATCCCTGGTAACGGCGCCATTTGATTGATCAAAGAATATTTATAACCGCAATCAAGAACGGCGTCGCTTGGTAGCTAGCCGGTGAGTACGGGTCGGTCCACAGGGATTTTGTGTATTCTCGATTTGTTCTAACGAGTTAATTCCGATTGGTGTTGGATTGATTAAATCTAAAAACTAATTTGATCTAAACTAGGATTAAAATCTTACTAGGGTTAGGTTTAGGTTAGGTTTGGAAAGTCAATATTCCTCACTGCTTTCTATGCCCTATTTAACATCTATGAGGTGTTATGGTAATTATTAATAAAGTGGATTAGTACCATCGGGAAGAAACGATATTTCTTCCTCTAGGTTCTTGTCCTTCCTTTCTTAATTCTTACCCTAACCTCTATGAAAAACATGCTCAACCGGTCTTTTATACTACGGTATCACCGCTACCTCGTAGGGTAGGGTGCCGTAGGGAGCAATGTGTGCATGTATGCATGGAGTCCTATAAAAACGTGTGATGAGCAAGAAAGGGGTGAGAGATCTTCATCTCTCAAGCCTTCCCCAAATCTAACCCTAACAAGCGAGGAGACTACCCACTCATTAGGGAATTAAAAAACAATGTTCTAAAATAATTAACTAGGGCAGATAATGAAAGATCTAACTAGGGCAGAAAGGAAAATTATACTAGGGCAGATAATAAAATTAACTAGAGCAAGAATAGAAAACTTACTCTAATTTGATGCACTCTTCATACTTTACAGAAATTTACTGATCTGAATTTTGATAAAATGAAATGAGGCACAAGAAGAGGCATACCTCAAAAAGAGGTTTAGGGTTTCTATTTATAGATCATAGAAACTCTAGGGTTACAATCGACTCATATCTGCATTTACAATTTTACCCCTTAAGAAACCTAGTCAACCACCACGCCGCCACAGAACTTTCCACCGACACGTGCGCGTCATGGCCGCGGCCAAAACCCATGTTTTGCCGCGGATCCGCGGCCAGGTAGAGGGGTCTTGGGCTCATGTTTCTAGGTATTCTTCTGTTGCATTTTTCCTTCTATTTTCTTCAGTTGTTTTCTTAGATTGGCTTCTAGATTTCTTCCAGATTTCCACAGTGAATAATGTCGTGGACTTTACCGTTTGCTTCATGTCGAAGTCTTGAACCTTGCACTGCCTTTGTACTTTATGAACTTGTTCATTTATCTTTGTTTATTCTCCAACTGTAGGCTTGATCAAGATTCTTCCATTTGTTGGTCGTAGTCTCACTTTTGTATCGTCTTTTCAACTTTTTCACTGTTTTTATTCCTAGAACCTGTAACCTGCAACTATGTAGCAGATATGGATCAAAAGCACCTGTTTATTTGTAAAATGAATAAGAATGGGGAATATAATAATGCAAAATTATGATATGAACAGAGCCTCTGATGGTGAAGTATCTAGCCGAGGTAAGAAGATTACGAAAAGACTTCTACGAAGTCCAAGTGGAGCAGATCCCCATACAGCTAAACGCCCGGGCCGACACATTGAGTAAGCTAGCTTCATCCTATATGGCCAACAACAAGAGGAACATCCTCTTCGAGGTCTTACCACGGCCCAGCGTGGAAGACGGGGCTGCGCCACTTCATGTGTATACAGCCCGGGAAGAAAACCGGGATTGGAGGAAGCCCCTCATGGAATTCTTGACGGAAGGTACACTCCAAGATGATCGAGGGGAAGCCCACCGTCTCCGAGCCAAAGCTTGCCATTTCGTCTGGAGCAATAGGAACCTCCACAAGAAATCCTTTACTTAGCCCCTGCTCCGGTGCGTCGACCCCCATGAGGCCGACTACGTCCTCCGTGAGATTCACGAAGGGGTCGGCGGCACGCACCAAGGGGTCCGCACCTTAATCCAGAAGGCACTACTCCAAGGTTACTATTGGCCGACGATTCATCAGGACGCCCAGAAGCTCGTCAAGAGGTGCAAAAGCTGCCAACTCCATGGAAGCATACCTCGCCTTCCGGTTACCGAGTTAACAGACCTAACTTACCCATGGCCGTTTGCCCAGTAGGGGATGGACATGATAGGCCAGTTCTTACCGGTACGGGCAGGCACAAGTACGTCCTCTTCGCAGTGGACTATTCACGAAGTGGATCGAGGCCATCCTCATCAGGAAACCGGACGCCACCATAACTATTAAGTTCCTGTAGAACAACGTGATACTCCGGTTTGGCATCCCGAGGTGTATTATCACCGACCACAGGACAAATTTCGAAAACGAAAAAGTTAAGGAATTCTGCAGCGAATATCGTATCCTTATAAAGTTTGCCGCGGTCGCGCATCCCCAGTGCAACGGGCAGGCCGAGGTCGCTAACCGGGAGGTCATCCGAGATCTTCGGACACGCCTAGAAGGACGCCAAGGCAATTGGGTCGAGGAACTATCCCGGGTCTTATGGGCTTTGCGCACGTCGAGGAAGACCCCCAACAGAGAGACTCCTTTCAGCCTCTGCTACGGTACCGAGGCAATGGTCCCGGCGGAGATCGAGCTGCCCGGCTACAGGGTCGAGCACTTCAACGACGAAGAAAACACCTCGGCCCTCCGAACAAATCTGGACATTTTCTAAGAGAAATGGGACCGGACTCAGATCAGAACTGCCGCTTATCAACAGCAAACCGTCCGCTACTACAACGCGTGAGTCAAGCATCGCTTCTTCAAAACCGGAGATTTAGTCCTAAGGCGGAACGAGTTTGTCGATCAAGGCAAGCTGCATAAGTTTTCCCCGAAGTGGGACGGTCTCTTCCTCGTCTCCGAGGACCTGCCCAGCGGAGCCTATTGTTTACAAGATGCGAATGGTCGCAAATTTCCACGGCCATACAATGCCGAAAAGCTCAAGCTGTACCTCTGAAAAGAATGTCTATGAATGTATATTTCTTCTTTCACAAAAGCGATGTAAATTCTTCTAAGTTATTTTTATTTAAATAATAAGAAGGATACAATAAGGCATCGCAAAAAGGAGAATTTTATTTATTCAGAAAATAAGGAGCCAAGGAGATTCAGGCCTCGGGGCCGGGGAGAACCTTGATGAGCTCCTCATCCACCACCATGACCGGGGTGGCGTCTTGAAGGTCGGCGTCCACCGTAGGAGCCTCGGCGCTGGAAGCCGGGACGACCGACTTCTCCCCGACGCTCCCACCAGGGGCCTTCCCCCCAGCAGCACTTCCGAGGGCATTTCCTTGCGCTTCGTCCTCGAGGGGATACTTATCCCAGAGCTCGCCGTCAGGAAACTCCGGCATCAGGGCCTTGACGGCATCGAGGGCCTCGTGCCAAACGAGGGCAGCGGCTCCAGCGAGGTCGGTGTAGTACTGGTCCGACTTCTTGTAGATCTCCACCACCTTCGACGCTCGGAGGTCGGCACACCTCACTCCTTCCTTCGCCGCCTCGCTCTCCCTCCGGAGGGCGTTCGCCGCCTCCTTCAGTTGTTTGAACAAGGGGTTGTACAGCCCCGGCGATGCCCTCTAAATCGAATACATCAACAGTTGGAGCAGGGGTGATCGTCGGGGAAGCAGGCGGCCGATATGATCCTCCATACGCCGAAGCACCGCTTGCAACGTATCCTCAGAGATCCGCTGGTCATACAGATATACATCTTCGAAGGAAATGATCTTGGGAATGGAGAAAGGGAATCTGTCCATTATTGTCTTTCAGTGCAAACCTAAGTATGGGCGACATACCCTTCTCTATTTATAACCTCAAACAGAATCCTGAAGGACCCAAATTCGCGCGAGAATAGGCGCGAACCCTAGAATTCACCCAAATAACTCCAATACCGCACCGCCACGTGGAGGAACTGACGCAGCTCTTCGAAACGCTCCGCCTTCCCCATGCGTTCCTAACACGTGTTGTCCGCGATGGTTACTCTTCTCGATGTTCGCACACTAAGGAAGATCAGACTAAGCACCCTTCTCGGTCCATCCTTAGCAGGCAACTCCTTGCCTTCCCTCACCAAGGATCAAAGCCCTCATGAAGAGGCCACCGAGCAGCTTCCCTGCTCGGTCCATCCTTAGCAGGCAACTCCTTGCCCTCCCGTGCTAAGGATTAAAGCCCTCATCAATAGGCCACCGAGCAGCTACCCTGCTTGGTCCATCCTTTGCTGGTAATCTCTTACCCAACGATGCCAAAGATCAAAGCCCTCATCAAGAGACCACCGAGCAGCTACCCTGCTCGGTCCATCCTTGGCTGGTAATCTCTTACCCAACGACGCCAAGGATCAAAGACCTCATCAAGAGGCCACCGAGCAGCTACCCTGCTCGGTCCATCCTTAGCTGGCAATCTCTTACCCAACGACGCCAAGGATCAAAGCCCTCATCAAGATGCCACCGAGCAGCTTCCTTGCTCGGTCCATCCTTGGATGGTAATCTCTTACCCAATGATGCCAAGGATCAAAGCCCTCACCAAAAGGCTACCGAGCAGCTTCCCTGCTCGGTCCATCCTTAGCAGGAAACTCCTTGTCCTCCCGCGCTAAGGATCAAAGCCCTCATCAAGAGGCCACCGGGCAGCTACCCTGCTCGGTACATCCTTGGCTGGTAATCTCTTACCTAAAGACGCCAAGGATCAAAGCCTTTATCAAGAGGCCACCGAGCAGCTTCCCTGCTCGGTCCATCCTTAGCAGGAAACTCCTTGACCTCCCGCGCTAAGGATCAAAGACCTCATCAAGAGGCCACCGAGCAGCTACTCTACCCGGTCTATTCTTGGCTGGTAATCTCTTACCCAACGATGCCAAGGATCAAAGCCCTCATCAATAGTCCGCCGAGCAGCTTCCCTATTTGGTCAATCCTTGGCTGGTAATTTCTTACCCAATGATGCCAAGGATCAAAGCCCTCATCAAGAAGCCACCGAGCAGCTTCCCTGCTCGGTCCATCCTAAGAAGGAAACTCCTTGCCCTCCCGCGCTAAGGATCAAAGCCCTCGTCAAGAGGTCACCGAGCAGCTAGCCTGCTCGGTCCATCCTTGGCTGGTAATCTCTTACCCTACGACGCCAGGGATCAAAGCCCTCATCTAGAGGCCATCGAGAAACTTCCATGCTTAATCTATCTTCAGAGGGTGACATCCTACACGTTTTTACTAAGCAATCCCTACCCCGACTTTGGGGTCATGGAGATACCGACCTTACACCGGTCTTTGCGCACTTGGCAAATGGTTGAATTCAACTCGACGGGTGATCGCTAGATGAAAAACCGATCTCCGATCTATAACGCATCATGAAAGTAGTACCACGCAATAAAATTTTTACCATAAATAAAGGGAAAATATGTGCGCAAAGAACACTGCAAAAAGATTTCATTCACAAAGTCAGAAGTCTTTATAAAGGTATTATGGGCTCCCCAGCCTTACAAAAATGCCCGGAGGCTTATAAAATCTCAGCGATAAAGAAAATAAGGAGGCGAGGAGATTCAGGCCTCGGGACCGGGGAGAACCTTGACGAGCTCCGAATCCACCACCACGATCGGGGTAGCGTCTTGAAGGTCGGTGTTCACCGCAGGAGCCTCAATGCTGGCAGTCGGGGAGACCGACTTCTCCCCGACTCTCCCACCAGGGGCCTTCCTCCCAGCAGCGCTTCCGGAGGCATTCCCCTGCGCCTTGTCCTCGAGGGGATACTCACCCCGGAGCTCGCCGTCAGGAAATGTTCATACCAGAATATTGCATTTAATACCGCCCATTTTTATGCTCGTTTATTTATATGCAGGTGCTTTTAATCCATGTTTGCTACATATTTACAGGCCACGGGTTCCTAGTCCAAAATAATGCAAATGATACAAAATCTACACAGTTACGCTAAAATGCAGAACATCTGTTGCCAACAGATAAAAGCCGGGTTCCGTTCATCTGTATCCGTCCAGTGCCGCTTACCAGTTCCAGAGACAAGACAAATGAAAGTGGCCATTCGTGTCTCGGACAAGCACAGAGCACGAGAGGGGCAGCACAAGATTCAATGGGTGCGCAGAGCTCGAGGGAGATAAGGTCAAATCAATTAAAAGTGAAGCTATTTTGAACTGTTGCAGATCTGAAGAAATTGTGGAAGCAATTTGAAATTTGGAACATATAGAACAACTGAAGAAAGCAACACAAGAAACCCCGGAAAAAACGACAACCCAACCCCCTCAAAAAGCCGAGGATCCGTGGCCAATATGGCAACTCGGTGGCGGATCCGCGGCCGAGTTGACTCAGTTTCGACTCGTATTTTTGGGGTAGTTTTGTCATTTCATTTGGGCTCAAAATCTTGCCCTAGGGTTTCAGCACTCAGCCTATAAGTAGCCCAGCTTTGTGACAAGTTAGGATGCTTTTTTGGTTAAGATTTAGTTTAGCTTTAGTTCTTCTTCTTCTCCTTCTTCATGTATTCTCTATTAAAATGTAGTGAGAGTATTGAATGGATGATGAGATGAAGATTGGAGTTTGTTATTTTTTTACTTGTATCTTTTAATTCTTTCATTGTCTTTTAATTCTAGTGTAACTTTTATAATTGTTGTTAAGTAGTTGTTGTTATTTCTTTCTCTTTTCTTTTCTTCTCTTATCCATATTATTTTCAAGCTGTGATACTCGACGGAGTTCCTTGCTTAGGTGAGGACCCAAGTAGTTAGCTTGCATCATTTGTAAAACCGTATTTTTCCTTTTCCTTCTTTTCTTCCTTCTTGTTTTGTTTTATTTTCTTTTATAATGTATGAATAATTCCACACTTATTATGGGTAAGGAAGGAGGTATGAGGGACGGAAAAATCCCTTGTGCTTCTCTTCGCCAAACATCTTGAAACGAACTCCGACCAAACAAACGCAAACTCCTCACTTAGGCACGCTATACGTGACATATAACCACGACCTAAGTCGAGAAGTCCTTTAAGCGCACTACAACGTGACATATAGTTGTGACTTAATTGGATATATGGTTGCGGGTGTTTGGCCGAGGGTTGGGATAAGCGTATTTAGAGGACGGACAAGGGGCACTAGAAATGGATTTAGCGTTGGAAAGCTCACTTAAACTCGCAAATCTCATTCATATGTCCTCCTAATCTCCGTTACTTTCGATTATCCCAACATCATTTTAAGAATGACAAAAGATAAGCACAAGACTCATCCTAACTCTACTAACCAATCTTAACCTTAACAAGCTTATTTGAACATAAATACGAACACTTAGGATAGAACTGAACATACACATATACATTCTTTTTTGACTCGTCTAAGACTCAACGGACATACAACCATCTCCCTGTGGATCGACCCGTGCTCAACCGGCTAGCTGCAAAGTGACACCGTCCTTGATCGCGGTTAACTTAGAATTTTGAATACACGACACGCCAAAAGCGTGCGATCAAATAGCGCCGTTGCTGGGGAGACGGTAATGTATTTTCTTTCTTGTTATTCGGGTTAATATTCTTTTTGTATATATATAAAATTATAAATATAACAATAAAAAAATCTTTTTGTTATTTTTTATATTTTTTGTGCAAGTGTGCAGGCGATCTGGAGCAATTACAGTAAGTGAATCAATAAACAGAGGTTTTTATTAGGGTTTACAGAAAAAGAGAAGTGCATTGACCAAAGTTTCAAGCGCCAACTCAACAATTTAACCGTGGAACCGCGGTCAAAGAGGGAGTTTCGCGATGGTTCCGCGGTCCTATTGTGGATTCCGTCCCCAATTTTTCTACTCCCCTTCTCTTTGCTCTAGTCCCTTTTTTGAACTCACTGAACTGTATTTTCTGCAGGTCTCTTTGCACAGAATTGCGCCGCCGCCAAAATAATTTTTTTTGTTTTAGATTTTTGTTTGTTTACGCGCTTTGCATATAATAATACGGACATTAAGGGGCTATAACACCAATTCAGATTGGGTGGGGATTTCATCACCTTTTCTAAGACCCCACAAATCACTAAAAGCATACGCATTACCTTGAGCTAATAAAAAATATCTAGATCAAACCTTTAAGGACCTGTCGCGCTCATTTAGGACAAGTGAAGGTTGCGGGGAATCGGTCGTTTATCTAAACTTGACTTTGTGGTGCCTACGTTAGACAAGTGAGGAGGTAATTCTAAAAGGTCCGTCTCACGGTGATTCGTGAGCGGAACCCTCCTTACCTCACTTGTGCTTACCTGGACACAATTGGCAGTGAAGAGGCGATTCGAGAGTTATCTTGCAACTTGTCGCTTGGAAGTCTAGGAGCGGTCTAGTTGGACTTTGAAGACCCTAGCTCTAGGTGTGTTTGTGCATATTGTGATTGTGATTGTGCTTGTATAAAGTTTACCCATAATTCCGTATTCTTTCAAAAACCAAACAAACAACTTCAAAACTCCAAAAATAAATAATTTTTTTATAATAAATAAATAAATAATATTTCACCCACTTTCCTCCTTACCTTTTCACTCTTCTAACATGGGTATCCCACCTCGCAAAACTCTTGCCGAACTTTGGTACCCACAACCAGACATTTCTTCATATGGTTCTTGCTTTGGTCGAACTTCGAACGATCCATCCATGACCGCAATTTCTTTGAGAGATCGGATAGACGCGTCTAGGGCTAGCAATTGGACTCTGCAATCCACTTCGTATCAACCGTTTCAACCTACCCCACCTTCTTACGTTGATACCTCTTTTGAGAGTCATGTTGAAACTCTAAGACCGATGTCTATTGCTAAACATATTGAACAATCTCATAGTCGATCTTTCACTCCCTTCACCGCTTCGAATTCTTTTGATCAACAGTTTTAACCACCTTCTTATCATAACATTGATTATCATCATGTCCAACCATTCGATTCCTATCATTCCTACCCAACTTTTGCACCTTCCCTCGACATTGCTTCCACACAGCCATTTGGGAGTTTCACATATCCAGATAACTTTGTATCCTTTACTGAAACCCATTCACAACCCATGTCTAGTCTGGAATAGGCATTGGAAGATTTTCGGGTAGCGTCATGCTAAATGGAAGAAGTGAATGCGTCTATGGCCGCCCTCATACAACTTAACGAACCGGTAGCTAGTTTCCAACTAACTCCAAATTTTCCAATGTATGATGAGGCGATAGGACAGGTTGAGAATTTGAGCGGTGAGAGTGAGCAGTACATCCTTCCAAATCAAACCTACCCATTATAAATTGAATCTCACAACTCCGGTTTTGAATGTCTATCGAGTGTTCCGAATGAATCATAAATAGCCAATAGAACGTTTGACGAGTTGTGCAACTTTGTAATGTTTGATTTACCAGATTGTGAAGGGTCCTTTTCGAGTGAAACCAATCCCAAATCTTTTGACCTCTACACCTCCATCTTAGAACCTGAATTGATTAATATCCATGCTTTTGATGAGGTTTCTGAGAATATTGATTTTCACTTGATTGAGGATATCGACGCCGGGAATATTTCGGATGATGAACCCACAACATTGGATGAGTTTTTCTCTCAAATTCATCATTTACTTTCACTTCCTTATGGACATCATCCCAGGTCATTAACTGTCTTTCCCGAACTCCATATGCGTCTTGATGTTGATGATGAATGCATGGATGAGCTGATTTTTGAGGATATTTTTTAGGATGAACCAGTTTTGCTTGATGAGGCGGATTTTCCAATTCATCTTATCCCTTTCCTTGACTGTGTACGCCCTCCTAAGCTTTTAACCGATACCCTTCCTCGATCACTTCTCTTCATCGTTTCAACCTTGCAAGGAACCGTATCACTTTCATTTCCAGTGTCTGGTTTACCAAGTTCGGCTTACCCATGGTTTCTCACGAATCTTGAGTGATTTGATCCAATTTCTCGCCATATTGATAGATTAGTACAATACAACTTTTCACATCGATCATTACAGATTGTACTAATTTATTCAATCCATTTCCACTCTCAAGTTCGTTTTCCACTTCTTTCTCCATTCCGCCATTCTTCTCCTCCACCGAGACCGGACGGCGCTTCTATCCACACACGGTCTCACGCGTTTCTCATTTCTTTTCTCTACACTCCATTCTTTCACCAACCACCGCTTTATAACGATAAAAATTTTGAATGGTTGGTGCTCACTTTTGGCCTTTGTAAAGCCTTGTATAGCTTGATACAGTGTTCTCTCCCCATAACTCTGAACTTTAACGCTTAAACAGTGGAAACACTGTTTCACTTAAATTTGGGGGGAACATTTTTGTGTATATATATTTTGTTTTTCTGTTCATAAAAAAAATATAGGAGTGCCGACAATTTTGACCCTCTTGGTGTAGCCTGATAGTGAGAGCACTGTCAAGTTTAAGTTTGGGGGTGTGCTCGGTAATCTTTCTTCCTTCGCATTCATTTGTATATTTTTTATTTGCATACTTATAAAAAAATTCCATAAAAATCGAAAAAATTTACAAAAATATAAAAACTTTGTCGTCAAGTTAGCTAATAGGGTAACTTAGATTTTTTATTCCGAAAGTTTAGTTGATACGTTAGAAATAACTAAATCTTAGGCTTAGAAATTGAAAACCCTAAAAATAACCCTCATTCTATTTAAACTTGGTAATTATACGTCCTTGCAGTTTTTTTTATAGAAGTAGGTAATCCTGAGTTCAGTTCTTGAGTTAAGTCGAGATGAAGGGAAAGTATTGAAGCTTTACTGAAGGATAAGTCTGAAAAATAGTTTCTATTCTTAAGCCCAAATTCAGAAAGTATATACCCTACAAACTGCACTTACACGCACCTTGAAACTTGGGATAGTAGAGAATACCTAAAAATACCTTTGCCTGAAAACCCAGTATGAAAGAAAAAACGGTATTTAAAATTAACCACCAAAAGAGCATCAGTGAAAAAATATATCCGGTCTTGAATAGAAAAAAGAAAAAAATATAAATAAAATCAAGACCTGGAAACTGCTATTTACGCTTTAAGCTTACACATTCAGTAATCGGCTGGTTAGTGCCTCAAGAAGCATTAATAGTCGCATGAAAGGTGTGTGAGCAAAACCGTCCATCATTAACGAAAAGTAGTATTAGGTATCAAGGCAAGGGTACTATAGCTTGAATTGAATTCTTGAGTGTAGGGGTGAAAATTTACACACACGTTAGGGTATACGATCGATGTTTGGAAGAAAAATAGAGATGAAGAATAAGTCTTATATTTTCCGTAAAGATGATAAAAATTCCAGATTGGAGACTGCACTTTAGAAGGAAAACTTAAGAGAAACCGAGATCTTTCTAAAATGTAAAACGTATAGGATCTGGGGTTGAATAAATAGGAGGTGTGAAACATAAGGGTTGAATATTTCTAACTTAGGATGATAGAATTTCTGACTTAGATACTAAACTGTAAGAGAAGAATCGACGTTAACTTATGAAACTAGCTTGACGAGTTTTTTTGGGTAGTATCCACTGAAAACCCTCAGGAGACAACACTCCTCCTACTAGGGACACCTAGAGGTTTAACGGCTTGTTGCACGAGCTCAGTGCAATCGTGTTCCCTGTGAAAGTGAGGTTAGGACATAATTGGCACTACGGCCACGAATCCGCGGAGCTATTAGGGATCTAGGGTTTGGAAATTTTCCTGTAGGTCCCTGTACTTCTCTGGATTCTTCAGATCTTCTTTGCACCCACAGGCAAAAAAAGGTTAGGACTTTTTATTAAAAGCAATATTCTGGTATGAACAAATACCCTCAAACTTAACTTTTGCTCGGTACAAGGCACCGTCCTATGGTACCTCTTGAGGAGAGACGCAGGGGAACCAGTCTCACCTCCCACCTCCAAAACCCGGGGCTCCTGCTCCCGAGCGCGTTTTCAGCTAGGCGCATGGCTAGACTCCGGGGCCCGGGGCTCGGGGCTCGGGGCTCGCTTGGGCGCCTAGCTGGAGCGGCCGTCGGTGGATCCGGAGCCGATGACGGGCGAGAGGGACCGGCACCTCCGTCCTTCTTCCCTTTCTTCTGTTCGACCAGGGCCGCCCGAAATTTAGCCATGTCCATAGGTCCTGCACAAGACGAAAATACAAAGAAGTTAGCAATACCTGAAAAAGTGGATGAATACCCAAGTCTAAACAGTTCGCCTAAAAACTCCCAACTTACCCGTAGGTTGAGCGGGGGTGAGCCCAGCCCAAATAAGAGCCTGCTCGGACAGCAGCATATCGGCCGGGGCGAGGGGCTCCTACTCCGACACCGCCACCGCGTCGGGATCATTTGCCAGCCTCAACCGTGGGCAGTTGTCCCTATGCCACTGGACGGGCACAGGCCAATCCTCACCCTCGGGTGGCCCGACAATCAAAATCTTCTTCTTCTATTCAAAGATGGAAGAAGGTACTAAGACGACCCCCGACCCAGCAGCACCTCCTTGACGCTTTCTAAAAGAAATGTATACCCAGCTCGACTCGTCCTGGCAAGTGCCGGGGTGGTTTTTATAGCAGAGAGAGGATAAGAGAAGGCTCCGACTAAAAGGGATCTGTTGCAATTTCAACTGGACCAGGAACCCGAGGAGAATCTTCCAAGAGTTTGGCACTAACTGGCTCGGGGCTAACTCAAAACAATTCAACGCCGCACTCACCTCGGGGGAGAAGGACAGGCGCATCCCGGCCCAAAAGGCTTCCAGGTACAAGGAAATCTCCTTGCCCCGTACTTGGTCTGCCTTCTCCCCCTCCGTAGCCAGATGAAGCGAGTAGCCGGGAGGGATATGACAACGAGCCCGGATGGTGGCAAGCTCATCCGCATGACTCAGTATGGAAGACGCGTCACGGACGCCCCTGACCTACGCTCTAATGACCGCCCCCGTCGCACAACCCTGAGGAGCATGACTAACCCTAACTTTTCGGGGGGACTCCGACTCAGACAAGGATGAGGAAGAAGCAGAAGAGGAAGCTGCAGAAGACTCCCTAGACTCTACGCGGAATATTTCTACAGACTCCTCGGTAGAAGACATCTAACCTGATCAAAAGGATGAGTCCTCGCAGGAGAAAATGCAAGGAATCTGACCTAAGGAGAAGGGCGCCGAGCTAACATGCGAAGGGACGAGGAAAGTATGGTGAGGTGTGGACCCTGAAGAGGATCCCACCTCAATTTATAGCAACCGGCGTACACGTCTTACGGCTCCGATCGTCTCCCGCCAAAACAACACTTCGCATTCAATGGCCATCGTCGCTCCACCTATCGCACGCGCATTGGGCACGTCCCATTAGGCGCGAGAACATCTGTGGCCCATCGCGTCAGCCAACCAGCGCCATACACGTGGGCTGGCTTTTCGACGAACGTACGCACGAATCGGTGCCTCCGCTTTAGTGCGAGATCTCTCCCCTGATCCGCTGACATCATCAAGTAAATACAACTAATTTCTCGAAAATACGCACCGACGATATCTTCAAATGAAAGCTTACCCCGGGTGACCAGTCTGACCACTCTCGACCCGAACCATGAATGGGTCAAGACGAAAGTGGGGGGACTAATGATGATGCTCGATACCTGTGATTCCCCAAATCATGACACGTGGCAGATGACGAGTTCCAGAGCTTACAGTAAAGGATCAAGAACGGTACATTAGAAGCATACCCTGGGCCTCCGACCCCAGGATGATCCCGACCTTCTATGGCCTTCCAGACCATTCCTACGCTCGCCCTACAAACAACCATCGGCTCCCCTCCAAGCGTCGAGTTCCATCTGCCCCCTCAAATCGCTTCCAAGCTATCACATAACCAAGCTCACTCGGCCTCCTGCTCATTCTCGTGCCTCCCGCCGAGCTTAGCTTCCTCGGTCTCATCGGCCAACCCACAACACTGATCATAGGCGTCTCCACCACGGCTCCGCGAATCTCGCCAGAGGCGAGATATACGCCGCACATGATCCCGCGTTCCCCCATTAACGAGTATATCTCGTCATTAATGGGGAATCCCACCTTTCATGCGAGCATAACGCCAGGGGCATAACGGCCGGCGTGAATCTCACGCCCGCCTGCCCATGGCCGCCACTATATAAACCTCTCTCTCAGACGACTCAAGTAAGTCAACTTGACCCCAATAGGCCGTTACTCTACCAAAATATCTCGACTAACTTGATCGGAGGGTCCTCGGTGGCACAACCATCCCGGGACTTCCTTGCAGGTAGCTCGGCCCCAACCATATCCAGCCCATTGAGATCCATACGCATTGAGAGACAACCCTCAAATCCAATCTCAACCATCCATCAGCGCTCGCTGCAGATCAACGGAAGGTAACATATGAAGGAGACCTAGACCTCCATCACTCTCTCTATTAATTAGGAGAGCTGACAGTGAAGATTATAGTTCACATTGTACATTTACATGAGTAAGAGTTTTCTTGTTATATTGTGTAGGAAATGCAATACATATATGTTGCTTGTACAGTGCATGCTACATATAATTTTGCAATATTTATTTGCTTCCATTGTATACTGTTATCATATTTGTTACTGTAATACCCGGTTCTCCTATAAATATCTTCCGCATTTTAAATAAATGTTTTACCCAAAATTTTTCTATTTAAAATTTTACAATTAATATTTCCTATAATTTTCTAAATATAATTTCAAATTTTATATTTCTCAACCTAAACTTTAAACCCAAACCCAAAACCCTTTTATTTTCCTAACCCCAAAGCCCAGCCCATCTCAGCCCCAGCCTAAAGCCCACGAACCCAACCTAACCCCTACCCTACCCGACCCGACACGACTCCACCGCCTCCTCTTCTTCTACGTCTCCTTCTCTTTCCCGCCTTTTTCGCACTAAGCTCCAAACGACCCGCACTTCCCAGTGACCTCTTCCTCATACCCATGTCCCCTTGAGACCCGTGCTCACCCTATGACCGAGCCCCTCCAACGGACACCCGCACCAGATCCATGCCTCTTCCCAGATACTGTGGCCACTCTCTCAACAACCTCCCCTCAACTCTCTCACTCCCCCTCACTGCACCAAGCCACCGTTGGCGTACTCTCTGCCGCCACCAACCTATTCTCTTTATTCCAACCAACCGCCACCCTCCTCCTCGAAACAACCCAACTCACCTAACCCAACAACCGAGCTCCCTACAACTTGCCGCCACGAGCACCGACCACCACCACCATCGTCTCTCGCATCGACCGCCTCTATCAACTGTGAGCCCCTCCTAACTACTCACCACCATCGCCTCGACGCCGACGTGCTTCTCCCCTCTCACAACTGTGCTCCTCCTCCTCTCGCCGGCGACCACACTGCACCCAACACCGCCGACGAACCCCTAACTACCAGAGCCACCCTCTGCATCCCCTCCTCTCCACCAACTGAGACCACCTCTTCATTCTTCTCCGATTTCAACCGCGCACCAAGCTTCCTCTAGCACCCATCGCCGACGACCTCTGCCTCACCGCCGACAACTTCCTCTTCGACCCTTCATCACCTCCGACGATCTTCCCCCTCCAGCGAGTCTCCTTGCCTAGCTCTTGTCAGACCCGAGCCTTCACCACCTCCTTTGCATGCCCGAGCTTGCAGTGTAGCTGTCGCTGTTGCTATGCTTGACGTCGCTACCTGTGGTTGCCATGCCACTATCGCCAAAGCCAAGTGAAAATTCTTCACTTGTTGATCATGCTAATTTACTAGTTATATTAAATAACCAAGTTAAAGGTTTAACCGCATGTGGGGGGGGTGCGTGTGTATTGTAAATTATAATGGAATTTTTTTAGCAAACCATTGTGTTGATTATATAGAATCGAACCCAACTCGGTTCTATCAACCATAATTATATCATTTAGAATTTACATGAATTAATTGTTGTTATAATCAGTGGATAAAACTGACGACGATCGATACTCGTATTTATAACCTAAGTTCGAAGCGATACAAGAGTGGAAACTCTGGTTAAAGTGTCCATATTTTGTGATCGTCGAATCCCTTACTGATTATTGAATGTCTTGTAAGGTTTTGAGTTAAAAATATCGTGTTATAATCATGTAATGTTGCCCCCAAAAGGCGACATTGAATCTGAAATTCACCGCACATGCCACGTTCTAAAATCTATATTAAACTGAATGCAATTTGTAACCTAATATTCTAGGGCTCGTATCGAAGACAAAAAATAATCCTACAGTATCCCATAGTTTATCTCTAAATTTTAATAAGTTATAACGACGAAAACTGAGGCGATTCCTGGCTCTAGACTGCGGTCCAGAGCCAGAATTTTTACCTGTATCCGTTTTGGAATGCATGTTTCTCTCTTTTTAAGCGTGCAAGTGTGCAGAACAATATACAGAAGCGTGTATAATTAAATTAGATTCCCAACGGTACTGGTCTCATTGCATTCTGGTGTCGTTTGATATTTATAATACTTTTTAAACTGTCAATGTGTACTGCAGTTTCGTGCAAAACAGAATGTATACCTTAACCTTAGACAGTGCATATCTCCCTGCGTACAGTGGATATTATTGATCTGTCTAGTGAGTTGAAAGCATAACAGATAAATATAAATATTATCTAACTATAGCGTCGCCTAATTATGGTCCCACTAAGGAGTAAAACGTGTTACGAAAAGGAATTCCAGTTCAGAAATTGGATTTCCAGCAGTAAACACTTAAAATGAAATGACCATAACTCGCAAACCTGATACCCGATTGACTCAAAACCAATTTTACCGTACATATAATTTAATACAATATTTACACATTTTATATTGTTTCGTAAAATTATGCACGTGTGATTTTATATTATTTTTCTAATCCAACCGACACCGGTTGCTCATATGTATTCAGTAGTGCATTTACTGTATCCCCATCATATTGCATGACTGTTATACCCTTGTAAATAGTGTTCATTTCTATCAATATCCTAATGACCGTGTTACATTACCAAGTGATAAATGTTAGTGATTGGATTATGGCAAGTACGTTAGAGTAAAAACGTGATTGAATAATGGAAGTGACACGTACTTATATATAATCAGCGGAACCAGTTGGTTTTTGCATTGTCGACGCCTCTGGGGCATATATAAGTGTAACAATTACTGGTATAGGATGGGTATGGAAGCACTTATATTAGTGTCGTAGGTAAGATATCGAGCACTGTCCATTTATCTTGGATACTAGTCGAGACATGCTTGATGGAGACCATGTCTCCAATTCTCACGTAGACTTGTTATGAAGCGACTAGTATTTAAATTCATGGTCGGTGTTTGATGTAGACCGTGGGGTATAGGTTAGTTTGAGTGTGAGTTCGATCAACGGAATCTCATGAGTCCCACTGTCGGCATATGTAGTGATTTCGGGATTTGTACTGATGGTGTTTCTGATTCTTACTGATCGTAATTTGGGCCCGTGTTCTCTTGCCTCTGGGGCTTACCCTTGGGTTAGGGATACTTCTGCGGTGGTTGACTCTCACACTTGGACTGACGATAAGTTTAGTGACTTGGACATTGAGACTTAGAGTCTGATAGCTTTAGTGACATGGATATTGCATTGATTACTGATCTGATACACCCGCTTTATCATTACATGTACCGGTTATTTCATGCTTGAGCGTTATTACACTTTGTTTACTGCTTTATGTTTATCATCGTTGCACATTATACATATATATTGCTATTTTGTCGCTCTGACGACCTGAGTATGCATGCTCAGAGTGAGAAGTGGACTTTGCTCGGATCAGGATCTGTCTTACCTCGAGAATACTGCGGACATCTAAATTAGCGACGTCAGCGCTATCCTTTCCGTTGACTCTATCTGGTTAGTTTTACATCTATTTTGATAGGATTGGTGACTGCATTTCTCATTACTTGTGCTATTATTACTGATTACCGCGTAATACTAGAAGCCTAAGTATGACTACCACAGGATATTTTCTTGACCGTAGGAGCATGGCTGGCCTTGTCATCCCTTGTATTCCGTATTTTGGGAAGCGGGACATGACATGGTTTTGTTGGTATCAGAGCCAGGTTTGTTTGGTATGAGATTACAGTTCATTCTAGGGATCCTTTGATTGATATTCAGTGATACTGCTCTTCAATTCCATATAATCCTTATTATGTCATCGTTCAAAGTCTTGTCCTACCACTTGATCTTACTTTCAGTTATTAATCCGATATCCTATCTTGAATCTTGTACCTTATACCATCCAAAAACTTATTGTTTCAAGACCATGGCTTCAACGACTCTTCCTCCACCTCCACTACCCAGAGTCGAACCGCCGAGATTTTGGGTGTAATGCAACGTTTGATGGAAGCCCAGGGGAGAACAAACGATCACTTAGCTGAAGGACTAAGAAGGCAAATGGCTCAGGCATCAGTGGGAGTCCCCAATCGTAGGGAAATCCCTATTAAACAAAGAGGAGGTGTGCATATGAAGCACTCATTTGTTCCTCAGCAACAGAAGTAGTGGAGAACCCAAATTTGTGGTTATTGCTATAGGGTTACCTAGCACGACAGCAAGGTTTCGGGAGGCAACGACCATGCCATTTTCAAAAAATTTCGATGTTAAACAACCCTAACCCTAGAATCTTAACTAGAGAATTAGACAATACATATATGTAAACATCTTTACATCTAAGTGAATAAGGAATACAACCTTTGTAGACCGGTCCTTCATTTCAAAAGCTCCATGTAGTAGTCCCTTCGCTCCAAGTAGTGATCATCCGGACTCTAGAATGGCTCCAAAAGATGAAAGGAACAAGCTTGCTCGAAGTCTTCGAGGCCGAAGATGATCTACGTCGAGGAGATACCAACCCAAGCTACCTCTTCACTAATTAGGGATTAGTGAAGTAAACAAGCTAAACTAAATAGCTAATCTAGTGTAGTTTGATGAAGTAGGAATTTTGCTCACTTTAGAAATATATTTCTTACTAATTTTCCCCACCTCCTCAAAACCTATAGAGCTCACTCTTGATGAAGAAGAAGATGAAGCCAATAACGTTATGAGTGAGAATAGCAACCGTGGGTGAGATAATATCTCATATTAACTCATGTAGAGAATAAACTATGGTTAAAAATAATGGTTAAATTAATAAATATCTTAAGTAAAACAAATTAGTGGACTAAGTCAATGGCTACTACAAGCTTCTACAAGCTTCATAGCCATGACTAATTTCCACCTAATTATGAATTACTTAGATAAATAAAAACCTAATATATTATCTAAAACATGGTGTGAGTCTCATAAACCTATGTTGCATGTATAATCAAGCATGACACAAAAAGAAACACAATTAATATATATCACATATATATTAAGTGTGCACATGTGAGAAAAAGAAAACACAAGTGAGATAATATTAGTTAATGTATGTTAGTATATCAAATATACAATTATACATTAAATTATTAAATCAACACTTGATTTAATAATCCGGCTATATCACATATAACCAACTAATATCATGTGTATCAACTTATCGAATCAACACTTTATTCGATAACCCGGCTATATCATATATAACTGACCGATATCACATAACGCGAGAATAGAATACGGTATCACATACATGTATTAATCTCGGTCCCGCACATAGCACATATATGCTCCTACTTCATTTCGCCTAAGCCAGGAAATCTCTGTGTAGGACTTTAAAGACTCGTCAATACGCCAGCAGTAGGTGATGATCATATCAAGCACCCACAAGCCGTCAGCGGTACTAGCTGGACATAACGGCTACCCGGGTATTGAGCGATCAGAATATCAACAAGCAAGCCTGCTCATACTCCTGTAAAGCCTATCAGTAACACTACCATACAATCCGGTCTCTTCATCTGATATGTCGCATATCTAGTCTAGGGGTGGTAAACGTCAGACCCCAGTAACTTGATAATTCGTGTCGATCTGAGACTCATAACGGGTCGAGAAACTACTGATAACACTTACCAGTAAATCTCCATATCAGCCCTGGCCAGGGACTTCCTGTTATAGCCAATCGAGAACAATGCAACATCAACCCCCAATACCGGGAGAGACGAATCCCTTCCTATCGCTCATTGCCTCCATGTGACTCGAGATTGTACCTAAAAACCACCGTTTTGTACATTCTCTTAAACATGGTAAGGTGGAAATCAAAGCACAGTGGGAATCACACAAGACTCTATGACGATCTCGGGTCAACAGACTAACCTGTACCAGTGTCACCAAAGAATTGCTATCTAACGATAGGTATAATACTATCTAGGAGTTCTCGGCAAGTCCGTTCAGTGTACCCTGTCTCCACTGAGCACCCGTATACCATCTTTGATGTCAAACACCAATGGATGTGTGATCATGCATCGCCCATCATATGGGTCAAGAAGCGTATACGTTAGTCTACTCTGGAATATCGATGTCCTGTCTCGATACACCCTCGACTACGAACAATTAAAGGATGTACTTTTGGACTAACCTGGCCCCACCAATATAATCTCCATCATATTCTTGGTAGTCAAGTACACATCCTAAGGGCTTTATCAACATGTGAGAGTAAGACAGTATCACAATACAAGTCTACATATTAAAACAAAGAGCAACCAGATAGTATACTATCATGTCGAGCAAGAAAGTCCCCTCTATATATATCCAAGTATCCACTATAATATACATCATATGTACAATAATGGCCTCTAGGGCATACATATAACTAACAATCTCCCACTTGCACTAAAGCCGGTTGTTGTAGTATCTCATACCCAACATCCCGAAGAATCTCTCAAATTGTATCTGGGGTATGGCCTTCGTGAGTGGATCCGCCGTGTTATTCTTCATGTAAAACCTCGATCTCCCGATGATCAACTATCTCCCAGATTAGGTGATACTGCCTCAGAATATGCCTGGATCACTGATGGGACCTGGGTTCCTTAGCCACTGCTCCATTGTTATCACAATACAAAGGTATTGGATGCTCGATGGACGGAACCACACCAAGTTCGTTTATGAACATCTTCATCTAGACAGCCTCTTTGGTAGTATCGTTGGCAGCGATGTATTCAGCCTCCATCGTTGAGTCTGCCACGGTTTCCTGCTTGGAACTCTTCTAACAAACCGCCCCTCCATTAAGGGTAAAGACAAATCCCGAGACCGACTTAGAGTTGTCCTTATCACTCTGGAAGCTTGAATCGGTAAATGACTCCACTTGGAGTTCACCGTTACCATATACCAAGAACATCTCTTTAGTCCTTCTCAAGTACTTGAGAATGTTCTTCATAGCTGTCCAGCGATTCTCTCCTGGATCTGCTTAATACCTACTCACTACACTTAGTGAATATGATACATCAGGTCTGGTACATAACAACGCGTACATGATAGAGCCTACTGTCGAAGCATAGGGTATCTCTTGCATGCGAGCTCTCTCCAAATCAGTCTTGGGAGACATCTCTTTGGAGAGAGTGAGTTCTGAGATCGTGGGTAAATTCCCACGCTTGGAATCATCCATACTAAACCTCTTTAGTATGGTGCTATGTACCTGGATTGGGACAATCCCAACATCCGTTTAGATCTATCTCTATAAATCTTAATCCCCAAAATGTAGGAGGCATCACCTAAGTCTTTCATTGAGAATCTTTATGATAAGAAGAGCTTGACCGAGTGCAGCATAGGAATATCATTTCCTATCAAGAGTATGCCATCCACGTACAATACGAGGAAGACATTCTTACTCTCTGCCACCTTCTTGTATATACAAGGTTCATCTACGTTTTTTATGAAGTCAAACTCTTTGACTCCCACATCAAAACAGATGTTCCAACTCCGCGATATCTGCTTTAACCCATAGATTGATTTAAGCAGCTTGCACACCTTTCCGCTACTCCCACTGTCCACGAAGCCCTCTGGCTGAGTCATGTACACGCTCTCTTCTAAATCACCATTTAGAAAGACGGTCTTAACATCCATTTGCCAGATTTCGTAGTCATGGTATGCAGCGATGGCAAGTAGGATCCGGATGGACATAAGTATAGCCACTGGAGAAAAGGTTTCATCATAATCCACACCTGTTCGTTGACGAAAACCTTTAGTAACAAGTCATGCTTTGAAAGTCTCAACTTTTCCATCTACACCAAGTTTCTTCTTAAAGATCCATTTGCTCCCAATGGATTTTACCCCTTCGGGAGCAATTTCCAAAGTCCATACTTTGTTGGTGTACATGGATTCCATTTCAGATCGCATTGCATCCATCCATTTCACAGAGTCCCCACTCGTGATGGCCTGCTCGAAGCTAGTAGGGTCATCATCTTCCATGATGCAATTCTCGCTTCCACCATCAATGAGAAAACCGTAGTATCTCTCAGGTTGATGAGGAACCCTACTAGATCGGCGGAGAGGCCGGGGTTCGTTAGAGACTACTGAATCCTCTGGTTCCAATAAATCATCAGTTGTAGTTTGTACCGCTGGAACTTCTTCCAGCTCTACCTCTTTGCCACTAATTTCTTTTACAAGAAATTCTTTTTCTAAAAAGGTGGTGTATTGAGAAACAAACACTTTTTGTTTCTCGGCGTGGTAGAAAATATATCCTTGTGAATTCTTTGGATATCCCATAAACTTGCAAAGAACTGATCGTGCCTCGAGTTTGTCTGGATTTTGCCTTTTGATATAGGCCGGACATCCCCATATTTTAACTCGTTTAAGATATGGTCTCTTCCCACTCCATATCTCATATGGTGTGGTAGGTACAGATTTAGATGGTACTTGATTCAATAGGTATGCTGCTGTCTCAAGTGCATAACCCCAAAAGGAAATAGGCAACTCAGCGGTGCTCATCATAGAGCGCACCATATCCAATAGGGTGCGATTCCTCCGCTCCGATCCACTGTTGTGCTGTGGTGTATACGGAGGAGTAAGCTGAGAGAGAATCCCATTCCCTTTTAGATAGTCACGGAATTCCGTGCTCAAGTATTCTACTCCCTAATCAGATCGAAGGATTTTAATATTTTTACCCGGTTGGTTCTCAATTTCATGCTTATATTCTTTGAATTTCTCAAAAGCTTCAGATTTGTGTTTCAACAGGAACAAATGTCCGAATCTCGAGAGATCGTCAGTGAATGTAATGAAGTACGAGGAACTATTTCGGGCATGTGTAGACCTGGGACTACATACATCATAATGTATCAGTCCCAAGAGTTCTGTAACTCTTTCTTCGTGTCCAGTAAACGGATTTTTGGTCATTTTGCCTTTGAGACGTGACTGGCAAGTTTCATAAGATGATAATTCGAATGAATTCAAATATCCATCCTTATGTAACTTAGCTAGTCGTGTCGCATTGATATGACCTAGTCTACAATGCCACAAGAAGGACTCGTTCATTTCTAAACTCTTCCTCTTGTGTGTGTTCTATACGTTAAGAACTGTGTTTTGATTCAGAACATATAAACCATTACATAACGTACCAAACCCAATCAACACTTGATTTAGGTAATTGTTCATAACATTATTCTCTACTACAAAATTATATTCTTCTTTATCTAATAAAGAAATTGATATTAAATTGCATATCATAGAGGGTACATAATAACAGTCGTTCAAAATCAATGTATTGTCATGTGGTAATACAAGGTGATATTCACCAACTGCTTTGGCTGCAATATTTGCACCATTCCATACTTTTAGAGAATGATCAGCTTTTCCCAGTTCTCTACCTTTCTTTAGCCCATGTAACATATTACATATGTGAGATCCTGATCCGGTATCTAATTCCCAGGTTGTAGAGTGAACTGAGAAACAGTTCTCGGTAACTAACACACCCGATGAAAATGAATCAACATGCTCTTTCTTCATTTGGGTGGCGTGAGAATCCTGATATTCCCCTATTTGCTGCTCGGACTTATAACAATTATAAGTTGGAGTGGAACCAACGTTCCCCTGCTCAGCATAACAAGCGGGTTCGGTCAATACATCCATATTATTATCTTGATTAAGGCCTGACATGGTTGCTAACTGGAGAGAGAGAAGAAAACACTTAGCGTATGCTCTTGCAAGATTAGATTGGTTATTATCTTATCTAGTCAGGATGGCTTTCACTGTTTTTATCAAATCTTCCTTCAAACCTTAAAAAGTAAGACTAGCCGGGATAAATTACACCTTACAAGTTCGCCAATTTTTCAGCCAGGCCAGTGTCGATACTTTGAGGGAGGTTTCCCGTGCTTTCTCACAGACCTAATTAAAATAAACCTCGTTTTCCTATAGGCATACCCCCGTTAACACCTTTCTAGACGCCTACTTGATCGGCTAATTGTGATGTGTAAAACTCTCCCAGGAGTAACTCTTACTCGCAATGGGTATCGGGATCCAACTATCTTTGAGAAGGTATGCAATCTCATTGCAAATTTCAACACTTGAAATTCCCGATAATATTTTGCCCCTAGCAACTTATGACCTTAACATAGTCAACAAATCATAAGCGCTAGCCAAGTTTAACCTGTCATTTCTGATTGAATTAAACCCACCCGTACGACCATTAACATAGTCAACAAAGTCGTATGACTATCCTAATCCAATCGCATCTCATGCTTTAGCAGATAAGCACTAATTAATTACTGCACACTACGCCTTAACATAGTCAACAAACGTAGCACGAATACTAAGTAGTACTTATCTTAAATGACGGAGAGCTACGACAGGTTTTTAAGAAAACATTTTGCGTAATGAACTTGATATCAATGTAGAATCGAGTGATATTAAAAAAGGAGTGTTTTTTTAGGCTTTTACTAGTTTCGCTAAAGAGGTCACTCCCGGTGAAGGGATCTCGGATCTTTCCTCATCGAATGAGGTGCTGGATATTCTACAAGGAATACCGCTAAGCAAAGAAAGAACTAAATAAGGCAATCAAAAACAAAACCGAGTGCGTTGTAGCATCTGCTAGCTTCTGCTAAAGAGGTCACTCCCGATGAAGGGATGTCGGCTCTTTCATCATCGAATGAGGTGTTGGATATTCTATAAGGAATACCGCTATGCAAGCAAGAACTAAAAAAGGCAATCAAAAACAAAACCGAGTGGATTATAGCACCTGCTATTTTCTGCTAAAGAGGTCACTCCCGGTGAAGAGATCTCAGCTGTTTCCTTATCGAATGAGGTGCTGGATATTCTACAAGGAATACCGCTATGCAAAGCAAAAACTAGAGCTACCCTTTTTGAAAAATTTGATTCTACAACATCTTTAGGTTTCTTTTCATTAATCTCATTAATGAAGCCCCATCATTTATGCTTTCTAAGTATCACAGAAGAAACGAAAGTACAACGTACGCTTATGCCATCCGTATTTGCCACAGTGTCCCGTTATACGCCGTTAGGTTACTTAACTAATGACATAGCGGGGCGGGACTAGCGCGGGTGAAAAACATAAGCAACGTTTATTATATATCATTTATATAATAATAAAACATTCGTCTCACGCATATAAAGTGATCACATCACAGAATATCAGCAGCAGAAATCATCATATGAAATATTGGATATTCTAGGAGGTCCGTGTTTTATATTAAGCCAGTAAAAAATACGGATTCCACGGTCGCGACGAATAGCCAAACCCACATCCCTAGACCCCTATGAGAGCGGCAAGCAAGCCTACCAATTCTAGAGTTAGGAGACCCAGACTCAACTCCTCGAGATGGTCTCCCACTGGACTCTAGAACCCGGTTACTTGTGCTCCCTACCTTGGGTCTATCCTAATGTGGAAAAGTAAATAATATACATCAATGGAGACATCATTCTCAATCCCGAAGTGCCCCAATAAAAGAATATTACATACAAATTTTTACATGAATGAAAATGAAAAACTCTCATCTCACGCAAAAAAAACCCGGCTATTCAAAACACGACGATCCAATATAACATATCCCGGTAACACATAACATCACATGTCATCAACGTAAGTAAATATGCGTATCCCAATTTTCGTTGACATAGCAACGAAACCGGCGATACACCACATATTACACTTACGGTCGCAGAAAAGAAAATGTCAGACTATAACATTTGGAATCGACACAGCCCTTAGACATCGTGAACCCGGAATATCACATACTTAGGATTTCATGCCTAATATTGTATATCTTATATTTGGGTCTAACTTATGAAAACAAATTTTCAAAAGAAATCGGGTAATTCAACAAGATTCCCGATTCCTACCGAGACCGAAATGTTAAATTTACAAGCAACCAATCAATTTTCACAAAACTAATTAGTGTAGATTCCAAATATTGTATCACATTCCACAGATAGCTAGACGATGTTAAACATTCCGATCGAATCAACAAACACCCAAAATTTCCCAAAGAACCCAACACTTGAGCACAGTTAAGAAATACTCAGAACATGCCATAGTACCTATGGACCAACCGTAGAAGGGCCAACCTTTGCCTCAGTTGAGCACAGTTAGGATTTGACGGCGGTTCTGGCGGTCATAGAATCGAGTTAAGGTTTCATTCTTCTAGAGAATCCATAGAATTACTTGCATGATTTTTGAATGTTTTTAACTTGGAAAAATTCCAACTTTGGAAAATTTCCAGCGAGGGAGAAAATTGGTTATTGATATTTGTTCGAACTTTTTAACGCCGTCAAAAATACCCGAAACGATGTTAGAATTACGACTATGAAACACTCCGAATTGCCTTTACAGAAAAATAATATCACATGCAATTTCAGTAAAAACAAGCAACACCTGAAACACCAAAACCCAGAGACTGGAACATTACAAAAAATTCAACCCAGAACAAGGCAGTAGGACCGGCCAGGCTGGATATTTCCTTCATGTCGCCGGCTCAATTCCGGCGAAAGGGGTTCAATTTTCTGTGGTGTTCATGATACATCATATGTAACATTTTGCAGCTGCTTAAAAAATTTTTAGAGGCCTTTTAAAAATCGACAGAAACTTGGATTGCGTTTCATTTGTTTCGAAGTTGTTTCGTTTTCGTAATTCTACAAATATCGTCTAATTCTCTAGCTTGGCTCTGATACCACTGTAGGGTTACCTAGCACGACGGCAAGGTTTCGGGAGGTATCGACCATACCATTTTCAAAAATTTGCCATGCTAAACAACCCTAACCTTAAAATCTTAACTAGATAATTAGACAATATATGTATGTAAACATCTTTACATCTAAGTAAAAAAGGAATAGAAGCTTTGTAGACCGGTCCTTCACTTCAAAAGCTTCGTGTAGTAGTCCCTTCGCGCCAAGCAGTGATCTTCCGGACTTTAGAATGGCTCCACAAGATGAAAGGAACAAGCTTGCTTGAAGTTTTCGAGGCCGAAAATGATCTGCGTCGAGGAGACACCAACCCAATCTACCTCTTCACTAATTAGGGATTAATGAAGCAAACAACCTAAACTAAATGGCTAATCTAGTATAGGTTGATGAAGTAGAAATTTTGCTCACTTTAGAAATATATTTCTCACTAATTTTCCTCACCTCCTCAAAACCTAGAGAGCCCACTCTTGATGGAGAAGAAGATGAAGCCAATAATGTTATGAGTGAGAATAGCAACCATGGGTGAGATAATATCTCATATTAACTCATATAGAGAATAAGCTATGGCTAAAAATAATGGTTAGATTAAGAAATATCTCAAATAAAACAAATTAGTGGACTAAGTCAATGGCTACTACAAGCTTCTACAAGTTTCATAGCCATGACTAATTTCCACCTAATTATGAATTACTTACATAAATAAAAACCTAATATATTATCTAAAACATGGTGTGAGTCTCATACACCCATGTTGCATGTAAAATCAAGCATGACACAAAAAGAAACACAATTAATATATATCACATATATATTAAGTGTGCAGATGTGAGAAAAAGAAATGCTCAAGTGAGCTAATATAGTTAATGTATGTTAGTATATCAAATATACAATTATACATTAAATTATTAAATAAACACTTGATTTAATAATCCGGCTATATCACATATAACCGACTAATATCATATGTATCAACTTATCGAATCAACACTTGATTCGATAATCCGGTTATATCATATATAACCAATCGATATCACATAACACGAGAATAGAATACGGTATGACATACAAGTATTAATATCGGTCCCGCACATATCACATATGTGCTCCTACTTCGTTTTGCATGAGCCAGGAAACTTCTGTGTAGGACTCTAAAGACTCGTCAATACACCGGCAATAGGTGATGATCATATCAAGCACCCACAAGCCGTCAGTGGTACTAGCTGGACATAACGGCTACCCAGGTATTGAGTGATCAAATTATCAACAAGCAAGCCTGCTCATACTCCTATAAAGCCTGTCAGTAACACTACCGTACAGTCCAGTCTCTTCATCTGATATGTCGCATATCTTAGCTAGGGGTGGTAAACGTCAGACCCCAGTAACTTGATAAGTCGTGCCGATCTGAGGCTCATAACGGGTCGAGAAACTCTGATAACACTTACCTGTAAATCTCCATATCAGCCCTGGCCAGGGACTTCCTGTTATAACCAATCAAGCACAGTGTAACATCAACCCCCAATACCGGGAGAGAAGAATCCCCTCCTATCGCTCATTGCCTCCATGTGACTTAGGACTGTACCCAAAAACTACCGTTTTGCACGTTATCTTGAACGTGGTAAGGTGGAAATCAAAGCACAATGGGAATCACACAAGACTCTATGACGATCTCGGATCAACAGACTAACCTGTACCAGTGTCACTAGAGAACTGCTATCTGACGATAGGTATAATACCATCTAGGATTTCTCGGCGAGTCCGTTCAGTGTATCCAGTCTCCACTGAGCACATGTATACCAACTTTGATGTCAAACACCAATGGATGTGGGATCATCCATCACCCATCATATGGGTCAAGAAGCGTATACGCTAGTCTACTCTGGAATATCAATGCCCTGTCTCGATACACCCTCGACTTGGAACAATTAAAGGATGTACTTGTGGACTACCCTGAACCCACTAGTATAATCTCCATCATATTCCTGGTAGTCAAGTACACATTCTAAGGGCTTTATCAACATGTGAGAGTAAGATAGTATCACAATATAAGTCTACATGTTAAGAAAAAGTGCAACCAGATAGCATACTATCATGTCGAGTAAGAAAGTCCTCTCTATATATGTCCAAGCATCTACTATAATATACATTATATGTACAATAATGGCCTCTAGGGCATACATATAACTAACAATTGCAAGAGGCCAGGACACCTTCAGAGGGACTGTCGCCGGGCCAAACGGCAATGCTTGATTTGTGAATCCGGCGAACATATTGTCAATGGTTGCCCTAGAAGGAAAGAGCTACAATGAGGAGATTCATCAACACCTTCCATATCTGCTTGAGCGACTTGGTTGTTTTTGAATCTTGAATTTCGAGGATGAAACGGACCCAACACAAGATTCAGACTTGCTTTACGAGATTGCAGAAATTTAAATATCGACGCGGAGTTATCACCTTTCCTGCTTTCAATAAAGACATTGTTACTCTATTTAGTAGTTGTTTCCTTTCGTTTAAATCTTGTATCTGTTGAACTTCTTAGTTTGAATGCAATAAAGTTGTGAATTATGACTAACTACTTTTTTTTGACTCACTGTATTTACACCCTAAACTTAGTTGACACCATGGTTCATCACCGCACCCCTGACTCTCTTTTTGGATTAGATTGTGTCTTGCCGCATACCCCTATCTAAAATTGTTAAACTCTATACTCTTTGTTAACTTATATCTCTCCCTGATTTTGAATCCGATTTTCATCGTTATCTTTATATCATTCTGGACAATCCAATTCCTCTTCACATTTCTTCCATTCAGGTGCTTGCTCACGGCGTCGATCTTCGAAATATATACCGCAACTCTTTCTCCGGCTAGTCTACTGTATATTACTAATGTTATTTTTTTTTTGACATAGTTATAATTAGTGACGTTTACTATTTTAAATTTAGAGTTTTGCCTATTTATAATTAGTTAGATTTCCCTTATGTGTTGGTAAGTATTTTAAGTTTTACTTACTGTCCCGAAGTTCTCTACTATTTCCAAGTTTTTCAATTATTTTGATTTACATTGTATATTTTATTTTCTAGTGGATTTTCCATACTAATTCTTTTCTTATTGTTATTCTTCTTAAAATGTTGTGTTATTCTTCATACTTCTTGTTTGGACTTTTCTCTACTTTTAACTATAGAATGCCATCTCAATTTAACTACTACTTCACTTTACTTTAGCATTTTATTATAGTGTTATCGTTTATATTCAGTTAGTTTATTAGTGATCTCTTATTTAACTCCTAAAATTAGATTATTAACTGTTTAGTTTTTCTCTTATACACGTTTTATCTTGATTATCTACATAGTTTCTCTTTACTTTATTCTTAAATATGCTAGCTATTTTCATTTTCATATTTTCTTTTGGTTACTTATGAATGTACTTCATTTTCTATGCTCTCTAATACAATTATCGTTATTCCGCATGATAGTGGTTTGTTTATTTATTTCATAGTTATATCATCTCTGTCTCAGTTTATCTTTATTTCCTTATATTTTATTTTCTCTGGACTTTTATATATATAAACTAGTTTTTGTCTTTACTTTATCTATTGCTATCTACTTTGGCGACTAGTCATATTTATCCCATATGAATTGCCCTCCCTCACAATATTTTCTTACCATATCAGTATCCCTCCTCTGTTGTTTTGTGCTTGCTCAATTTATATAAGTTTGTTTTGTTTTGTCTACGATATTTACATTCTTGGTAATTTCCTGTATATGATTTCCTTACTGGTCTTCGTCGTGCTATGTTTCGTTTATCTTATCGCTTCATATCCCTTTTATAATATTACTCTAAGTTACAGATTGTTCTTATATATTTTCCCCTTACATTCATAATATTATTAATCCAATATAAGGTTCATTCTTTTTCCGTTTTAAACAACTAATATATCCACACTTTAAATATATCTTATCAAGTCAAAAAAAGGAAGGAAATTTCAATTATTTCTTATCAATGCTTTTAGTTTACATGTCACTTTTGTTGCTTTCATTACTAGCTCACTTATTCTTCGTTTCATTTTTTCGACACTCTTACCTTATAAGTATTCTAAAGTTATTTTATACTTGTTTGAGTTGTAGTTTCACCAAAATTGTCTTGGTTCGCAAGTCTTATCAACCAATTTTTTACCATTGTTATTTGTTGTCATTCTATTCTTCTTTGTATTGTATATATAGTTCCTTACTATTGATTGTTATGCTTTTTTCTTACTTATGACTATTCTTTTTAGCTGCGCTAATTTTTATATATATAAATATTTGATTTTCATCTAGTTGCTTTTATGTAAATCACTATATAGTAGTATTTGATTAATTTTTATTGCTTTTCGCATGACATTTTATAGCTTATCGTTTATTTTAAATTTCGAGGACGAAATTTTATATAAGTGGGGTATGATGACATAGCCAGTTCCCCTATAAATATCTTTCGTATTTTAAGTAAATGTTCTCCCTAAAATTTTTCTATTTAAAATTTTACAATTAATGTTTCCTATATTTGTCTAAATATAATTTCAAATTTTATATTTCATAACCTAAACCTCAAACATAAACCCTTTTATGTTCCTAACCCTAAAGCCCAGCCCATCCCAGCCTCAGCATAAAGCCCACGAACCCAACCTAACCCTTACCTTTCCCGACCCGACCCGACTCCCCCACTTCCTCTTCTTCTTCTTCTTCTTCTTCTTCTTCTTCTCTTTCTCTTTTCGTCCATTTTCGCACTGAGCTCCCAATGACCCACTCTTCCCCGCGACCTCTTCCTTATACCCACGTCCCCTCGAGACCCGCACTCACCCCATGACCGATCTCCTCCAACGGCCACTGATTGATCATCTTCGTGTGTATTTGGAAAAGTTTTAATCACAACCAAAGAAATTTATACCGCAATCAATTAACGGTGTCGATGTAGCGCGTTAATGAATACGGATCGTCCACTGAGATGAGTGTTTTGATCGAGTTTTAGATGAGTCGAAATGAAAAGATAAAAGAAATTGCAAGAAAATTGATTCAAGATTTGTGAGTTTTCATTTCAAGAAACATAAAGAAAATAAAGATCTAGAATCAAGAATCAAGAAATGTCCTAATCAATTTAGTTATCAAGATTTGTAAAATAGCTTGTAGGAATCGATCGAATTGGTAGCAATGATGAATCTAATAATGACTAATCTTATCTATGGATAATTTGTAGCTAGATCGATGGCGATGAATGAAGATTAGGGATCTATTGAAGAAACTAGGGTTTCATCTTCTCTATCCCATGTCTTTTCATTGATCATCATTCGGATCTAGTCTCTAGTAAAGAGATTCATCAATTGTTTGATCCCTAATTTGCAACGAAATTCGCAAGAATGCGATCTCGATCCAAATTAGGTCATTGATGATTCTTTTTCCTAAAGTTCACAAATCTCATAATACTTAAGATTAGTATTAGGATTTTATCATCACTAGATCTACCTAATCTCTCAATTCCGTCACAAGAGGAGATTTACTCAAGCATCATGAAAATAAAAGATTCAAGATCTAGAAATTTTATAGTGCAAGAATATAAAGAAAGTAAGAATTAACTAATTATCACCTTTATTAAATCGACCACTAATTACACATTCGCTCAATTCGAGGTTACAAGAGTTGCTCTCGATCGCTCCTTTGAAGAGATAACTAGATCCGTCGAAGTTCGCTCCGCTCGATCTCCTTGAGACTTGGATCATCGTGGATCTTGCGCTCTTGATAAAGATTGGCTTCGCGAATAAAGGATCGTTGATGGCTCGCTTGATTTTCTTCTCAAAATGATCTTGATTTGGCTTTGAATTTGGATTTGGGCTAGGGTTTTGGATCACAAGTTGTGTCACTCAACTTGTGGAAATTTGGCTCAATATTCAACCACTCAATTAATGAACTAATTAACAACCTCAACCCTAGATCTAGATCTCCTTTTAAATTCAAATTCAAATTTCCCTCCCAAAAGCTAGGTTGTTGGAGAGAGCCTTCTAGAATGAGTTTGTTAGAGGTAATATTCTAGAATGAGATTGTTACAAGGAGGCTTCTAGAAGAAGTTTGTTATGCAGAGCCTTCTGGAAGAAGCCACGTGGTAATTGAGAGTCTTCTGGAAGCTAGGGTTGTTACAGGGAATATTCCAGAGGATTTTGGAGCGCCAAGGAGCTAATCAGGCCGCGGAACCACGGCGGATCGGCCAACTCGGCCGCGGATCCGCGGCCATATAGTGGGCTTGCTGCCTTCAATCTTCAGGGGTGTTTTCTGTTATCTTTTGGTTACTTTTCTGATGCCTGGAATATTATATTTCTTTCTTGTTTGCTGCCAGATTTCAAGTCTTGGACTTGCTGTATTTTGTTGGCACTTTTGTGATTTCGGCTCTTTGACCTGAAGGATTTCCTGTACACAATCTTGATACAAGTGTTGAGATATATAAAATCATACATATAGTAATAAACACTCAATTTCCCTCTAGAATGTCGGTTATAATGTATAACACATGTTATTTGATATTTTGCAGGCGAATTGCTAATATGTGCTATATTTATACCAAACACCTTTAGATGATTACAAAGAGTAGGGAAATTGATGTGTTAAAAATGCAATATTTTCGACTGATCAAATTCCCCCAAACTTAATTTTGGTCATCTCGAGCAAACATATTTTATTCAAGAGAAGGAGAAAATAAAGAAAAAGAAAAACTAACTAGCACACTTTCGTAGGCAACACGATTGCACTGAGCACGTGCAACAAGCCTTTAAACCTCTAGGTGTCCCTGATAGGAGGAGTGTTGTCTCCTGAGGGTTTTCAGCGGATTACACCCACAAAATCCCATAATAAAAGGAAGACTGTGAAAGTTACATGTAAAGACAAGAATTGTAAACGAAAGACTTTGAAAATTAGAGTTTCCAACTAATACTAGCTTTTCGGTTGTCATGAGCTCTATCTTAATAGTCATGAAAAGATGTTAGAAATCACATTATCTCTCAATAAAACATCATCTTTATTCTTCATTCCTATCTTTCTTCCAAACACCGATCATATACCCCTACGTGTGTGTAAAAGACATCCCTACACTCGGAGAATTCAATTCAAGCTATTATACTCTTGTCCATCACCTCAGTACTTTTTAATCGGTGAATATTTAGATGGAATTGCTCACACATTTTTCATGCGACCGTTAATACTTCTTGAGGTACTAACCGACCGATTACTTATGTGCTTGCTGATTAGGTGTATTAGCATTTTCCTCGTCTTGCAACACCTAAGGCTTAGCAGTGACTCCCAAACCAGTTGGTCTAAGGCACTTGGTGATGAAGCACCTTCGCTATATTTTTTTTATGCTGCCTTGGTGATAACAAAACCAGTGTTCATTTTTCTATACATTTTATATTTTCTTCATTTATAATTTCCTTCATACTTTGGCTTTTAGATAAGAGCATTTCAAGGTATCCTCTACTATCCCGAATTTCAAGACGTGTGTAAGTGCGTATAGTAGGGTATCAACATTCAAATATTTGGCTTCCAGAATATGAACTATTTTTCAGACTTATTTTTATCCTCAGATTAGTGACTTCTTTCATCTTACTAACCCTTGGAACAACGGCTCATAACTACTTATTACTAGTTCGTTTAAGAAAACTTCTAATTTTCTAGGTTTTCTTAAATTTTTCCAATCTTTTGGATGTAATTTTTCACTATCTAATCTTTTATTATCTTATTTATGTACAAATTTTTTTTTCATTTCTTCTATATATTTTATTATATGTTTTGTGCTTATGCAAAGTATGATGCAAAGTGATGCGTAAATAAGCACAAACCTCCCCCAAACTTGTTTCGAACAGTGTCCTCACTGTTGCCATCCATTAAATCTCAAAAACCTGTAAGTTTGGGAGGAAAATTTATTAGCGGGGTCAAGAAATATGGACGTGAAAATCTTCCCCAAACTTGTTTTTGGCTCACCATTTTGAGGACAACTTTTATTTTCAAGAGCCAAAAATGCACCCCCCCAAACTTGAGTTAAACAATGTTAATCTTTTTAAAATTACGAGAGAGGGTCAAAGTTATTGGTCAATGCCAAGTTTTGCAAAGAATGAAAGTCAACACCAACCATTCAAAGATTTTATTGGTGTAGTGCACCGGTTGGTGGAAGAACAAATTGAAAAGAGCCAAGAAGAGGTGGGGATAAGTTAAGTGGTGTGAAGGAGAGGGTTTGCGTCTCAATTTGGAGAGACGACACAGTGATTGTGATGATGGATTACTTGCATTCTCGTGATTGTCAAGAAGAAGGGGTGGAGGTTCAATTCCTTTGTTGTGGAGATGATTCATCTCAACGCCCGTGTTTACTGAGAATGCAAGTCTATCAGCGAAACTTTCATCGATATCCCGAAGAATAATGTCATTTGAAAGAACAGGATGATACTCAGACTCCAGAAAAGGTTCATCATCGACGTTAGATGTTGACCCAGACAACTCGAAAGAAGGGTCCGTATGTATATGATACATATCTGGGTCAAACAGAAACGTATAAAGGAAGTCTAGATCTGTATCGTGAAGCTGATCAAATTCGCTGCTGTCGACATCCATTAATTCGACAGAACAGACTCGAGCATGAGGATCGAAGGGTTGACTTCCCAACTTGTAAATGTTGAGTTCAATTGACCTATTCCCGAAAGATAGGTTCATAGAGTCATTTCTACAGTTGATTACAGCGTTGGAAGTAGCCAAAAAGGGACGACCTAGAATCACCGGAATTTGGTTCTATGGGTTCACTATAGGCTGTGTATCAAGAACAATAAAATCCACAGGGAATACAAATTCCTCGATTTTTATCAACACATTCTCAAGTTCATCACTAGGTTTGGTGATTGATCAGTCGGCCATTTGGAGAGTTATGTTCGAGGGCTTTAACATTCCGATACCTAGTTGCTCATAGACTGAATATGGAAGCAAGTTAACACTAGCGCCAAGGTCAAGTAAAGCACGGTTAATGTGTTTATCCCCAATAGAAATAGAAATAGTAGGACAGCCAAGGTCCTTACGTTTCCTTGGTAATTGTTGGGAAAAAGCTGTGTCTACAGTACTCGACATGAACACTTTTTTCGGCACTTGAGTCTTCCTCTTCCTAGTGCATAAGTTCTTAAGAATTTTCGCATAGGACGGAACTTGTTGTATAGCATCTAGGAGAGGGATGTTGATGTTAACTTGCTTAAACATTTCCACAAGCTTCTCCATTTATGCGTTAGGTTTGTTGGCCCTCAATCTGTTTGGAAATGGAGCTCTATCAATAAGTGTTGGGTCCAACATTTGTGGAGAAGTTTGTGGGGGTGGGAAGGATGAAATGGGTGGAGGGTTCGAGCCTTTGGGAAAACGGAGAATAGGCTCGGAAGAAGAAGAAGGTAAATTGGACGAAATAGGGTAAGAAGTAGAAATGGTAATGGAAGTGGAAGTGGAAGCCTGGGGTTCAATTGATTCCTCAACATCAATCTGTTCACCCACATGATTGTCTAGCACTCTTCCAGATCTCAACGTGGTAAGTGCATCCACATTAGTGTAATGTGAAGGTCCAGGATCAGGTAGGGGTTGAGATGGAAGATTCCCTTTCTCTCTAGCACTCATTAATGCAGTCAATTGTGCGATTTGTGCTTCCATTGATTTAATAATCTCACCTTGGGAGGCGGAGGTTTTCTTTATATCATCGATAGAAGACTTAAAATCAGCTCACATTTGAATAGAATTTTTCAGAAGCAAACTCATGGTTTGTTCAAGTGCAGAGGTGTTATTGGTTCCGGCAGAAAAAGGATCAAAGTTGTTGGCCGGGTTTTGAAAATTTTGTGGTTGGTAGGGGTGCTGACTCAGTTGTGGTGGTTTCTGTTGCTGTGGAGGGACCCATTGAAAGTTATTCTGGTTTGGATCCGTGTATTGAGTTTGGTGTTGGATCCAAGAAAGATCAGGGTGATTCCTCCAATCTTGATTATATGAAGAAGAAGAAGAAGGATCGTTTCCAGGTCTTTGCTGAAATGCAGCATTAGTGAGACCTTGAAACGGTACATTCAATGGACATTCTTCCGTCAAATGTGATGGATTTGAATAACAACCACACACGGTTTTGGAAAGTGTGTATTGGTTTAGGGAGGCTGAAGAGATTTTGTTTTCTACAGCGTCGAGCTTCCTTTGTATTGCGGCCATTTCGGCTCTCATTATGACGGAAACATCGAGCTGATTGATATCTTCCCTAGGTGATGGTGGTCTAACACTTTCCCATTGTAATGTGTTCTGAGTTAAATCTTCTAGATATTTCCAAGCTTCACCATCATCTTTAGACAGGAATTGACATTGACACATGGTTTCAAGCATTTGTTTTGTCGTGAAATCAATACCCTCATAGATAATTCGACACAGATCCCATCTAGGGATTCCGTGATGAGTACATTGGATAATAAGATCCTTGAACCGTTCAAAGCATTTCCAAAATGGTTCATTGGAAAGTTGGGTAAATTTGAAGATTTCGCTCCGAATACGGGCGGTCTTATGATTGGGATAAAATTTCTTAAGGAATGCTGCAACAAATTCATCCCATTTTGAAATAGAATGTGTGGTTGTATTATAAAGCCACTTCTCGGCTAAATCGCACAACGTGAATGGGAGAAGACGTAAACGCAGAGCATCCAAAAACAGTTGTGACGTTCCAATCATTGTGCATACATTTTCAAATTTAGAAATAAAAACGTACGCGTCTTCAGACTCAAGACCGTGAAATTTGGGTAACAGTTTGATAAATTGGGGATTGATTTCAAAATTTTCCCCGTTGGCAGGTGGTATAGAAAGACAGGTGGGAAGGGGAACACGTGTAGGATAGCATCTCTCTTGGAGAGAAATGCGTGGAGGATTTTATGCACCTGCGGGTAGTGGCAGAGTGGTGTTAAAGTGTGATGGATATCCGTCCATCGCGGTCGTGGTGGGTGGTGGGAAAAAGAAAATGTAGAAATACCGACTTTGGGGTCGATGGGGGAAACGCGGACAAGACGGGCACTAGAATCCCATGTCCAGCCTAGCTTGCACTAATGGTTTAGCACAAGTGGCAGCGTTGTGATAATTAGGGGGAAAGTTGGTTGGTGTTTGTTTTGAAAAATACGGATTTTGAAAAATCAAATCACAAAAAAAATGCACACACCACCCTAGATCTAATGGTCACCTAGGTCAAGTCACTAGACCGCTGCAAGACTTCCAGAAGACAAATCGCAGGATAAATTCTCTACTGCCTCTTTATCCCTTCTGTGGCCAGGTAAGTGCCAGGTAAGTGGGAGGTTCTCCACTATGTAAGTAGTGGGCCTAATTAAGTAACCACTTGCCTTAGACACACTTCCCTTAGACACCATAAAAAAACGCGGATAAGCAATAGATTACCCACGATCTCCTTCTGTCCTAATTGAGCGCGACGGTCCTTAGAGTCTTGTCTAGATATTTTTTTAGTTAATGAAGGGTAATGCGGATGCTCGTTTTGTGATTTGCGGGGCTTAGGAAGGGTAATGAACTCCCCACCTAATCTGAATTTGGTCTTTGCCCCTTAATTTCCGTATTAAAATATGCAAACAACCAAGATCAAAACACGCATCAATTTTTTTCTTTTTTTAGCGGCACTGTGAATTTTGCAAAGAATCCTGCAGAAAATGGTTATTGGAGAAGATCGGAGAGGAGGGAGAGTACAGAGAGCAAATCTGAGAAATTTCACACTGTGAAAACCCTAAACGGTGGCGGTTCCGCCGCAAAAACCTACCATTGGCCGCGGATCCGCGGTGGGAAGGAGGAGTTCGGGTTTCAAAATTTTTCTGTAGCTTCTGGTACTCCTCTGGAATTTGCAGAACTTCTCTGAATCTTGATCGCACTGCTACAATGATTCCAGATTCTCTCGCAAAAATTCACATCCAATCGTTAAGCGCTTGATGCGATTTTGATCTAAAAATTCTTATGGAATAATAAATTTTCAACTCAAATAACAAAAACGAACAAATTAGCACAGATCCCTGGCAACGGCGCCATTTGATTGATCATCTTCGTGTGTATTTGGAAAAGTTTTAATCACAACCAAAGAAATTTATACCGCAATCAATTAACGGTGTCGATATAGCGCGTTAATGAATACGGATCGTCCACTGAGATGTGTGTTCTGATCGATCTTGTTTTAGATGAGTCGAAATGAAAAGATAAAAGAAATTGCAAGAAAATTGATTCAAGATTTGTGAGTTTTCATTTCAAGAAACATAAAGAAAATAAAGATCTAGAATCAAGAATCAAGAAATGTCCCAATCAATTTAGTTATCAAGATTTGTAAAATAGCTTGTAGGAATCGATTGGATTGGTAGCAATGATGAATCTAATAATGACTAATCTTATCTATGGATAATTTGTAGCTAGATCGATGGCGATGAATGAAGATTAGGGATCTATTGAAGAAATTATGATTTCTTCTTCTCTATCCCTTGTCTTTTTATTGATCATCATTTGGATCTAGCCTCTAGCAAAGAGATTCATCAATCGTTTGATCTCTAATTTGAAACGAAATTCGCAAGAATGTGATCTCGATCCAAATTAGGTCATTGGTGATTCTTTTTCCTAAATTTCACAAATCTCATAAGACTTAAGATTAGTATTAGGATTTTATCATCACTAGATCTACCTAATCTCTCGATTCCGTCACAAGCGGTGATTTACTCAAGCATCATGAAAATAAAAGATTCAAGATCTAGAAATTTCATAGTGCAAGAATATAAAGAAAGCAAGAATTAACTAATTATCATCTTTATTAAATCGACGACTAATTACACATTCCCTCAATTCGAGGTTACAAAATTTGCTCTCGATCGCTCCTTTGAAGTGATAACTAGATCCGTCGAAGTTCGCTCCGCTCGATCTCCTTGAGACTTGGATCGTCGTGGATCTCGCACTCTTGATAAAGATTGGCTTCGCGAATAAAGAATCGTTGATGGCTCGCTTGATTTTCTTCTCAAAATGATCTTGATTTGTCTTTGAATTTGGATTTGGGCTAGGGTTTTGGATCATAAGTTGTGTCACTCAATTTGTGGAAATTTGGCTCAATATTCAACCACTCAATTATTGAACTAATTAACAACCTCAACCCTAGATCTAAATCTCCTTTTAAATTCAAATTCAAATTTCCCTCCCAAAAGCTAGGTTGTTGAAGAGAGCCTTCTAGAATGAGTTTGTTAAAGGGAATATTCTAGAATGAGGTTGTTACAAGGAGGCTTCTAGAAGAAGTTTGTTATGCAGAGCCTTCTGGAAGAAGTCACGTGGTAATTGAGAGTCTTCTGGAAACTAAGGTTGTTACAGGGAATATTACAGAGGATTTTGGAGCGCAAAGGAGCTAACTAGGCCGCGGAACCACGGCGGATTGGCCAACTCGGCCGTGGATCCGCGGCCATATAGTGGGCTTGCTGCCTTCAATCTTCAGGGGTGTTTTCTGTTATCTTTTGGGTACTTTTCTGATGCCTGGAATATTATATTTCTTTCTTGTTTGCTGTCAGATCTCAAGTATTGGACTTGCTGTATTTTGTCGGCACTTTTGTGATTCCGGCTCTTTGACCTGAAGGATTTCCTGCACACAATCTTGATACAAGTGTTGAGATATACAAAATCATCCATGTAGTAATAAACACTCAATTTCCCTCTAGAATTTCGGTTATAATGTATAAAACGTGTTATTTGATATTTTGCAGACGAATTGCTAATATGTGCTATATTTATACCAAACACCTTTAAATGATTACAAAGAGTAGGGAAATTGATGTGTTAAAAATGCAATATTTTCGACTGATCAGCCACCCGCACGAGATCCACGCCTCTTCCCAGATACTACGGTCACTTTCTTAACAACCATCCCTCATCTCTCTAACTCCCCCTCACTGCACCAAGCCACCGTCGGCGTACTCTCCGCCGCTGTAACAACTCCAATTTCAATGTACATAAAATTGTTTAAAAGTTGATGTACAATTGGGGTATTTACAATTTCTGTGAATACTATATGTATTTGTTTTAATTTAGAACAGCAAGAAGGAACTTGTAGCTCATTGGTAAGACCTTGTACTGTTGAGACATAGCACCAGAGTTCAAATCCCATCAGCCACATTATCTTTTTGTTTTATTTTCTTTTAATCTTTTTAGAAGCCCAAATTAAGGTCTACACTGCACAACACGTAAACTGAAGAGTTATAAATTATTTAAACATGTGCACTGAAGAATACGAGGCGACACCTACACGTGGCACGAAGACTAACCCCACCCGTCGGTGTTGGCCCGGTTACATTGGCAAAAAGCCTGGTGCCGCCGGACTCCCTTGTCCCTAATGCTCTCAATTCTTCATCCCTGCACCCTTTCAGCTACCCCACTTCTCCTAGGCTGTTTATCTTCTCTGCAATTACACAGAGAATTTAAAATAGCTCTTTAATCCTATTTTTATTACAAATTTTAATATACCCATCCACTACACTAAAACCTAGCTTTTCCTATAAATACCACCCCTCATATCACCCTTCCTCACTCACAAATCCCTGCCAAAAATCTCAAGAATTCCCAAGTCTTTATATTGTGCAAGTGGAGTTAGCAAAGGGCAAATCTCCAATGAAGTTCCGGCGACGATACGAGGAGTTTCCGGCAACGAAACGAAGCACCGACGAATCCTAGACCTCCTCCTACCTCCCCCCTCTCATCAAAGCTAGTAAATCCCATCTCCCCTTCTCATCTTTTTCTTTGAAAAGTTCCATTTCTAATACCCGACGGAAACGGAGTTAGTCCGACTTCCGATCCGATTTTCTTTAAAAACTACACCTTTCTTTAACAAGATAAAACCATATTATTATATGTTGATTAATAAACATTAACAAACTCAATAAAACAAATTTCAAATCAAAATAATCATTTTTGTGACATTTATCGCATTTTTATATAAAAATAACACAAACTATTCATTTCGACATTATAACCTTTATTCCTTACTATACGTTTAGATAGTTCACGAGATAATGACCTAGCTCATCACAACACACATTTCTATCATAGCAAGATGAAGTTTTGGGAACATAGAATATGGGAAAATACGACTTTACAAATAAATATCCTAAACTTAGAAAATCGTTTTCTTTAAAAAGATATATTAACAATTTCCATGCAAATACGCCTCTACAACCCATTTTGGGGACCCCGTCCGGGATGATGTGGATTATCGCACATTCTCGGGCTTAGTAGAGCGAGATGTAGACCTCCGCAAGGAGCATTCGATCTCGATGGAATTTCTATATATTTTTCTTTAGAAAAATGGGATTTCTATAAGAAAATAAATAAATTATTTTCATTAAATATATATATATATATATATATTATCAAAATATCTATTTTAATTATATAAATATTCCAAGTATTTTCTAAATCAAAGGAATCACTATTACATGAAAATACCATCCAAATACAACACAAGTACAATATTTAAAGAAAATACCATATAATATGAAAACTAGGTTCTATTTACTAGAAATTTCACAATTGTAAAACATACAACTATGAAAACCCTAAAGACGATAATTAAATACTTGTGTATTTTGAAATTATGCCAAAACTATTTTTATATAAAACCCTCTCAAGTTATATTAAATTACAATAAGGACCCTAGACATAGGTTTAAGCCGGACCAGTCTCTTGAGCCTCAGGGAGCCAGAGATATGGGTGCTTGCCTATTTAAGGTAGATAACCTAACAAAAGGTGTTATCAATACGGTAATTGTCTTAGAAAAAGACACAAATCCTGCCGTCCATGTGCAGCAGTTACTGATAACATCAAAACCTAATTCAGGACTTCAATTTCTTTTCTAATTGTCTGACTCAGACTGAGTCTAAATATAATCAATCTGACTTGAATGCGATTCAAGTATAAAACCACAATTCAATATGAATTTATCTATTCAATCTGAACCGAACCATGGATATACTCTATTTACATGTCCATCCATTATATCCGTTCCATTACTGATATCATGATTTCGACAAGTCATCATATACAATTTACAATACAAGACAATACAATATAATCAATACAACCAAGACATCGCGGGGTTTATAAGGGGTAGATTGGTACGGAAGATGTTAAGAGTGGCACGAGACTGTAACCATAATACACCTAACCTGAATCTCCATTGCCGTTGTACCGTGGCTGAACGGTTCCTTGTGCTCCGTATACCTTAATCTCCGGAATAGTGGGACTCCTCTCGTATACACTGGCATTTTCTGTACCAAACTACAAACAACAGTGTTAAAAATATAATACAACTTAAAAAGTTACATTCTCTTTCTGTCTATTTTGTCTCTACTTACTTTTGGGACTTACCGAGCGATTGTTCGCTTACGACATTTCTTTCTTCTTTCTTTGTTGTCAGGTGGATCAGACCTTCTGGAGACAGAGCCCACCAGCGAGGACTTGGATCAGCTAGCCTTTGACCCGGAGCTCCAGTTTACTTGTACATTATATATTTTCATTTCTATTATACCATTATTTAGGCATTGCTTTCATTCCATATACTTACATTTCAGTTGTATTGTAAAAAAAATGTTTAATAAATAAAGTTGATGTTCATTTACATCTTGTCTCTTGTGTATTTTACTTTATATTGCTTAGATACGCTTAGCGTGTTTACTTCTGAGTAAATACGTAGCGGCCTCGTCGCGTACTCTGCCCGTACACTGGAAATCGGGGCATGACAGCTGCCACCAACCTACTCGCTTCATTGTAACCAACCACCACCCTCCTCCTTGAAGCAACCCAACTCACCTAACCCATCAACCGAGCTCCTTACAACTCGCCGCCATGAGCACCGACCACCACCATCGTCATCGCTCGCATCAACCGCCTCTATCAACAGTGAGCCCCTCCTAACTGCTCACCACCATCGCCTCGACGCCAACGTGCTTCTCTCTTCTCACAGCCATGCTCCTCCTCCACTCGTCGGCGACCATACTGCACCCAACACCGCCGACGAACCCCTAACCACCGGAGCCACTCTCTGCATCCCTTCCTCTCCACCAACTGAGACCATCTCTTCCTTCTTCTCCGACTTCAACCGCGCACCAAGCTTCCTCTAGCGCCCATCGCCGACGACCTCTGCCTCACCGCCGACCACTTCCTCTTCGAAACTTCATAACCTTCGACGATCTTCCTCCTCCAATGAGTCCCCTTGCCTAGCTCCTTTCAGACCCGAGCCTTCACCACCTCCTTTACACGCCCGAGCTCGCAATGTTGCTATCGCTGTTGCTGTGCTTGACGTCGCTACTTGTGGTTGTGCCGTGCTCGTGCACGTGCAGCGCGTGTCGTCGTTGCCGTGCCACTATCGCCAAAGGCAAATGAAAATTCTTCACTTGTTGCTCATGCTAATCTACTAGTTAAATTAAATAATCAAGTTAAAGGTTTAATCGCACGTGGGTGTATGTGGGTGTATTGTAAATTATAATGGAAATTTTTAGAAAACCATTCCGTTGATTATATGGAATCGAACCCAACTCGGGTCTATCAACAGTAATGATATCATTTAGAATTTACATGAATTAATTGTTGTTATAATCAGTGGATAAAACTGACGACGATCGATACTCGTATTTATAACCTAAGTTCGAAGCGATACATGAGTGGAAACTTTGGTTAAAGTGTCCATGTTTTGTGATCATCGAATCCCTTACTGATTATTGAATGTCGTGTAAGGTTTTGAGTTAAAAATATTATCATGTGATGTTGCCCCCAAAAGGCGACATTGAATCTGGAATTCACCGCACATGCCACGTTCTAAAATCTATTAAACTGAATGTAATTTGTAACTTAATGTTCTGGGGCTCGTATCGAAGCCAACAGATAAACCTAAATTATCCCATAGTTGATCTTTTAATTTTAATAAATTATAATGACGAAAACTGAGGCAATTCCTGGCTCTAAACTACAGTCTAGAGCCAGAGTTTATACATGTACCCTTTTTGGAATGCATGTTTCTTTCTGTTTAAGCGCGCAAGTGTGCGGACCCATATATGGAAGCATGGATAATTGAATTATCTTCCCAATAGTACTGGTCTCATTTCATTTCGGTGTCGTTTGATATTTATAACACTTTTTATGTGTATTGCGGTTTCGTGCAAAACCAGAATGTATACCTTAACCTTAGACAGTGCATATCTCCCTGTGTACAGCGAATATTATTGATCCATCTAGTGCGTTGGAAGCATAAAAGATAAATATAAATATTATCTAACTGTAGTGTGACCTAATTATGGTCCCAACAGGGAGTAAAACGTGTTACGAAACGGACCTCCAGTTCAAAAATTGGATTTCCAGCAGTAAACACTTAAAATGAAATGACCAAAACTCGCAAACCTGATACCCGATTGACTTGAAACCAATTTTACCGTACAGATAATTTAATACTCTTTATGCTTGTTATATTGTTTCGCCAAATTATGCACATGTGATTTTATATGATTTTTCCAATCCAACCGACACCGGTTGCTCATATGAATTCAGTAGTGCATTTACTGTATCCCCATCATGTTGCATGGCTGTTATACCCTTTTAAATAGTGTTTATTTGCATCAATATCCTAATGACCGTATTACATTACCAAGTAATAAATGTTAGTGATTTGATTGTGGCAAGTACGTTAGTGTAAAAGCGTGATTGAATAATGAAAGTGGCATGTACTTGTACACAATCAGCGGAACGAGTTAGTTATTGCATTGTCGATGCCTATGGGGTATATATAAGTGTAACTATAACTGGTATGGGACGGGTATGAAAGCACTTATATTAGTGTCGTAGGTAAAATATCGAGCACTGTCCATTTATCTTGGATACCAGTCGAGACATGCTTGATAGAGATCCTGTCTTCAATTCTCACGTAGACTTTTTATGGAGCGACTAGTATTTAAATTTATGGTCGGTGTTTGATGTAGACCGTGGGTTATGAGGTAGTTCGAGTGTGAGTTCGATCAACAGAATCTCAGGAGTCCCACTTTCGGCATATGTAATGATTTCGGGATTTGTGCTGATAGTGTTTCTGATTCTTACTGATCATGATTCGGGCCCGTTTTCTCTTACCTCTGGGGATTACCCTTGGGTTGGGGATATTTCTGCAGTGGTTGACGCTCACACTTGAACTGACGATAAGTTTAAAGACTTGGACATTGAGACTTAGATATTGATAGCTTTAGTGACATGGACATTGCATTGATTACTGGTCTGATATACCTACTTTATCGTTACATGTACCGGTTATTTAATGCTCGCGTCATTATTCTATGTTTACTACTTTACGAAAACTCGTATCTGTCCATTCTTCTTTTTCACTGGGACGATGCATATGATCCAGTGACCTCTACAGGGCATGCCCTAAAGACAACTTCCCGCTACCGGTCATGGAAATGATGGTCGACGACACCTCAAATTATGAGCTATTCACCTTCATGGATGGCTCGTCTGGATACAATCAGATCAAGATGTCGCCCGAGGATGAGAAACACACAGCATTTCGAACCCCGATCGAGATATACTGCTATAAGGTGATGCCATTCGGATTAAAGAACGCAGGTGCTACATATCAAAGGGCAATGACCAATATCTATAATGACTTAATCCATAAATTCATTGAATGTTATGTTGATGATTTGGTCGTCAAGACTAAAGCCAAGGCCGATCACATCCAAGATCTCAGAACCATTTTCACCAAACTGAGGGAATACGATATGAAAATGAATCCTCTAAAATGCGCTTTTGGTGTGTCATCAGGAAAATTCTTAGGCTTCATAGTCCGACATCATGGGATCGAAGTCGACCCATCGAAGATAAAGGACATCATAGAGATGCCTCCTCCGTAGATCTGACGCGGCTAAGATCCTTTCAAGGCAAGCTCGTTTGCATACAAAGGTTCATCTAGAACCTATCGGGAAGATGCAGGCCCTTCTCGAAGCTCATGAAGAAAAGAGCTCCTTTCATTTGGGATGCCAAATGTCAAGAAGCGTTCAAAAATATCAAACAGTACATGCTATACCCTCCAGTGCTTGCCGCTCCCATTCCAAATAAACCGTTGATCCTCTATACTGCCGCGCTAGATGAGTCACTCGGTGCACTCCTCACCCAGAACAATGAGGAGGGAAAAGAGAATGCCCTTTACTATCTCAGTCGAACGCTAGCCGGGGTGGAACATAACTATTCCCCAATTGAAAAACAGTGCCTGGCCCTGATATTTGCCGTGAAAAAGCTAAGACACTATCTTCTCGCTCGTCGGGTTATGCTGATATCCAAGGTCGACCCGCTTAAACACTTAATGACTAAATCAAGCCTAGCCGGTACAATGGCAAGATGGGCTATCACGCTGCTTGAATTTGACATAATCTATACTCCTCAGAAAGCAGTAAAGGGGAAAGCCTTTGCCAACTTCCTTGCTGCTCATCCCGTACCAAGAGGTTCACCGCTCAATTGCGAGTTACCCGACGAATAAGTGCTGCACCTCAAGAATGACAAGCCATGTTGGGAGCTCTACTTCGATGGAGCCTCATCAATTAGGACCTCTAGCAAATCAAGTGACCCACCGATAAAAGCAGGGATAGGATTAGTGTTCATTCGATGGGAACCCTACGGCTTTCTTTTGCTTTCACCGAGCCTCGCACAAACAACGAGGCTGAGTATAAAGCTCTGATAGCTGGTCTGGAGCTCGCTATAGAAATGGAAATCCTATGGCTACGAGTCTACGGTGATTAACAGCTTATCGTCAACCAAGTAAGTGGCGACTATAAGATATACAAACCCGAGTTAGCTCGGTACAGAAGCTGGGTAGTGGAGCTTATGAAAAAGTTCACCCACGTTGAACTGATGAGAGTTTCTAGGGCGTTGAATGGAAAAGACGATGTACTCGCTCGCTTAGCTAAGGAGCTGGCCGATCCCGATGTGGACGAAATTCTGATAACAGTCAGAAGCCGGAAAATTCTACCTCCGGTCTCTTTGCGTGAAGAAGGAAGCGTAGAACAAGAGAAAAATCCTGCCGAAAAAGCTCTGATCATCCAAGATGAACCCGATTGCTGAGAACCCTTCATAGAGTACCTCCGATACGACAAGCTGCCCGAAGGTAAATCTGTGAGAATTCAACTGAAGAAGAGAGCTCTTCGATACGTGTTCGTAAATAATATGCTATACCGCAGATCATATGACCAACTCTGGCTCAGATGTCTATCATCGGCCGAAGCCCATAAAGTCATGAGAGATGTTCACTCAGGCGTCTGTGGAGCTCACCAATTCAGCCCCAAAATGCGGCTTCAAATAAAACGGCTTGGATATTACTGGCCTATTATGATAAGGGATTGCGAAGAGTATGCAAAGAAGTGTCATCTCTGCTAAATTCACGGTGACTTCATTCACAAGCATCCCAATCCGCTGCATCCTACAGTGGAGTCATGGCCGTTCGAAGTTTGGGGCACCGACATAGTTGGTCCAATTGATCCTCCGTCGTCTAAAGGCCACCGGTTCATATTATGCGCAACTGACTACTTCTCCAGGTAGGCTGAAACTGTCCCATTGAAAAGAAGTCAAGACAGAAGATATTTTGACGTTCTTCCGGCATAATATTCTATACCGCTTCGGTACACCGAGAAGAATCATATCTGACAACGGGCCTTCTTTCAAGAGCTTCAAAGTCTCGAGGTTTGCTACTCAGCACAAGATAAACTGGAGATATTCATCCATCTATAATCCAAGAGCCAATGGGCTAATCGAAGCCTTCAATAAAACTCTATGCAAGCTCCTGAGGAAAAATGCCTCAGCCAACAAGAGAGACTGGAATCTCAAGCTCCACGAGGCGTTGTGGGCATATCGCACCACGCACCGCACTCTAACTCAGTCCATTCCATACTCACTACTCTTTGGGGTGGAAGAAATCCTCCCGCTCGAAGTCGAAGTTCCAAGCCTGAGAATGGTCATCCAACACGAGTTGACGGAGGAGGAAAACGTCCTCCATCGGATCGAAGAGCTCGATGCTCTCGAAAAAAAAGGTTTACAGTACAGCGAAATCTGGAGCTGTATCGAGCCCAAATTTCACGGGCCTATGATAAAATGACCCGTCTCCGTGCTTTTAAGAAAGGAGAATTAATGTTGGTCCTCCAAAGACCGATCATCCCCAATCGACATGCCAAGGGAAAATTCGAGTCAAACTGGGAAGGACCATACGTCATCGAGAAAGTGTTTGATGGAGGATCCTACCAGCTGATAAATGCCGAGAGAGAAAGGCCCATGCCACCTATCAATGGAAGATATCTCAAGAAATACTACGCGTGAATGCTCCAAGTCGCAGGGGAATTGAGCACATCGGCCCTACGGTCTGGATCATACATCCTGTAAAACCGTATACAATCCACGGGCATAAACGGCCCCTATCTCTTCCAAGTCCTACCGACGAGACTACATTTAAAGTCCCACCAGCAATGAATATTCGCCAATATAAAAAAAAGAAAAAAAGAAAGAAAAAGGTATGTCCACAAGCAAAACAGACACGGATGAAAATCCGAAAGGGCTCCGTGAGTAAAAACAGCAGGACTGCCTGCAAGTTTGCGAAAATCCGAAAGGGTGCAAACTCGTAAAAAATGGATGAAATACACTCGCAAAATCCTCTCGACCTTGTGAGGAGAAAATCTTCACGTGAGATCTGTTCATTCGAAAATATCGCACTTTTGATATAACATTTTCCTTACTTTTCTTAAATATCTAAAGGAGTTTATTATAAATATGACACATATTTGGGTTTATCTATAAAAAAACTATTTATCATATGTTTATATATTATAATTAACATTATGAAGGAAAATGTATGCATATAATATTTATATAATATTTTGATAATTTAAATATGCATATCATATCAAATATCCTTAATTAATATTCTCAAAATATAATATCATATAAAATAGTTAGGATAATATCTCAAAAATACCAAATATTACTAAAATTATTCATTGAGATATTGTGCAAGGATTAGTTCGGGTCAGAAGATCGAGATGTTGAGATGTCGGGAATAAAAAATTTGCCGATAAAGTTAAATAAAATCAAAGAATCAATACTGGCAAAGACTCAGAAAAGATATGTAGAATCCAGATATCAAATAAATCTCCATGTGTCGCAACAAAGCAGATCCAGAATTCTGAAGCCAAGATCTCACCAACAAACCGCGGTTCCTCGGCCAAACTAGCATCAATGCGGCGGATCCGCGGCCTATTCACTGAGTCAGGACTTGCGATTTTTAGTTGTGATTTGCAACAACAAACCCTAATTCTGGAGATCTTTGGTTTCTGGTTTTGGGACTATATAAAGGACCGAGGGCTAAAGCTAGAATCCATCAACCTTTTACACGACGCAAATCACCGTCAAAGAACAAGTGATCCACGACAGGTCCGCGATTCGATGTGATAAGGCGACGTGGGATTTGATGGAGTACCTATTTCCAATGAGGGAGAGATCGAGAGCAACTTCTTCTTCCTCTTCTAATCTAAACTCGAAGGTTTTGTAATTGTGAAGTTGATTAATAAAGGTAGATCATTAGATTAATCAGTTAGTATTTAATTTCTGCATTATGATCTCATTCTCTATACGTTCTTCTTCTTCTATCTCCATCATGCGCGAGTAATTCTCTACTTGATAGGGTTCGTAGGATTATGGTAGATCAATGGATGAGAAAATACTTTAACTTCTTTTAAGTCTTATGAAGTTTATAAACTTTAGCAAAAGAATCGTTAACATACTTATCGGGTGCGCTACCAATTTATTACTAGTCTTGACCGCGATTTGAGATCAGATTAACAATTGTTTTGTTAAGGGCCAGATATGAATAGAGATTAATGAAAGGACAAGGGTCAATAGTGTGGAAACCCTAGTTTCTTCCAAAAAAAACCCTAATCCTCATTCATCACTATCGATCTAGTTTTAAATCTATCAATAGATAAAACGAGTAATCTTTATTAGTCATCCATGACTACTAAATCCTAACGAACCCTACAAGCCCTCTTCTGATATAAAATCTACATCCGTAATTAAACTAGATCTGTATTCTACATCCGTGTTTAACATAGATCTAGAATCTATAACTATTCTTTATTCTTCCATTTCTTCCTCTTTTCAATCAACACGTCTAAACTAAGATTAAAAAATTCAACATATCCCTGAGGACGACTCGTACTCATCTCGGCTAGCTACAAGTGACACCGTTATTGATTGCGGTTATTTACTAAACACTTACATAGATAAATCAATCAAATGGCGTCGTTGGTAGGGATACGTGCGTAATAATTTTTTTCTTACTATTCGTGTTGAATTCTTATTCGATCAATATAATAAATAAAACAAAACAGCAAATTGTGTATTTAACGATTAGTGTGCGATTTTTGCGAGGGAATCTGAATACAATAGAACGAGAAAATCAAGATTCGGAGATTTTCATAGAGGTCCAGAGGAGTATAAGAAGGCAGAGGAGCAATTATTTTCAAAAAATCCCACCAAGTCGCGGTGGAACTGCAGCAACAAGTGTAAAAACTCCAATTTCAATGTACAAGAAAATTGTTTAAAAGTTAATGTACAATTGGGGTATTTGCAATCCTGTGTATACTATAAGTATTTATTTTATTTTAGAACAGTAAGAAAGTACTTGTAGCACATTGGTAAAGTATTGCACTGCTGTGACGTGGCCCATGTGATCGAATCCTCCCAGCCACATTATCTTTTATTAAATTTTCTTTCAATCTTTTAGAAGCCTAAGGGTTTACACGTGCACTACACGTAAACTGAAGAGACACAGAATAAACAAACACATGGGAAATAACATTTACACAGACCCCAACACGTAGCGTAACTCCGAGCCCCTCTCACCGGTAATTAGCCAGCGACGATTGCTTTGGGGACCGGCACCGCCGGACCCCCTGTAGCATAGTCACAAATTCGTCGTTCGGGTATAATTCAGCGAGGTCGAAAATTCGGATTCGGAGAACTATTCGGAAAAAATCGGCAGGTATTCGGGAAAGATTCGGCAAGTGTTCGAGAAGGATTTCGAGCAAGAAATTAATATATGAGACGTTAGGTTTTGATTTTGTGAATTATCCGCTGTTTTTTGAATTATTCGTTGTTTTTTCAAATTATTCGGGAATAATTCGCGAATTATTCGGTCCATTCGGTAATGGCGATTAAATCGGAGATTTAATCGGCTGATTAAAAATTCGTGAATTATTCGCAAATTCGCCGAATAATTCGCAAATTATGTGACTATGCCCTGTAGGCAATGCTCCCCAAAATTTAACCCCTGCACCTCTTCAGCTACCCCCACTAACCCCATATTGTTTATTTTCTCTACAATTATCTAGAGAATAAAAATACCCTCTTTAAATCCATTTTTAATACAAATTTTAATTCACCATTTCAATACACCAAATCCTAATTTTTCCTATAAATACCACACCTCATTTCACACATCCTCACCAGAATTTCATTATCAAAACTCTACCAAATTCTCAAGTCGTACAAGTGGAGTTAACAAAAGGGTGAAGTTCCGGCGACGATCTAAGGAGATTCCGGCGACGAAACGACGCACCGAAGTATTCCGTAGATTTCTCTCCCTCTTCTCTTGATCCCAAGCTAGTAATTCCCCTCTTCCCCTCTCTTTCTCTATTCTAAAAACTTTAAATTATAAAACCCGACGGAAGCGGAGTAATCCGACTTCCGATTCAATTTTTCTTCGAAACTCAACTTTTCTTAATCAAGAAAATACCAAAATCTCATATAATGTTCAACAAATATTTAAAAAAACCCATTAAAACAAGAATCATATCAAAATAATCTTTTATACAACTTTTATCATAGTTTTACAGTAAAATACCATAAACTTTAGTTTCGACATAAATCATTATAATTCATGTATTACCTTTAGATAATTCACGAGGTAATGACTTACCTCATCACAACACACATCTTTGACATAGCACGAGGGAAATTTTGGAATATAGTTGTGGATAATACGATATTTCATATAAATCCCATTAACTTATAAAACCATTTTCTTAAAAAGATGTATTAAACAATTCTTTGCAATTACGCCTCTACAACCTGTTAGTTGTATGTATGCCCTAGAGGCCAGTATTGTACAGATGATGTATATTATATTGGATGCTTGGACATATATAGAGATGACTTTCTTGCTCCATATGATAGTATGCTATCTGGTTTCTCTTTATCTTAACATGTATACTAGTCTCTTTAAACTGTCTTATAGTTACATGTTGGTAAAGCCCTTAGGATGTATACTTGACTACCTGGACTATGATGCAGATCATACTAGTGGGGACATGGTAGTCCATAGGTACATCCTTCAAGGTCCCTAGTCGTGGGTGTATCGAGACGGGGCATCGATATACCAGAGTAGACTAGCGTATACGCTTCTCGACCCATGAGATGGGCGATGGATGATCCCATATCCATTGGTGTTTGACATCAGAGATGATATACGGGTGCTCAGTGGAGACTGGGTACACTGGACGGACTCGCCGAGAACTCCCAGATGGTATTATACCTCACGTCAGATGGCAGTTCTCAGGTGACACTTGTGCAGGTTAGTCTGTAGACCCTAGATCGTCATAGAGTCTTGTGTGATTCCCACTGTGCTTTGATCTCCACCTTACCACGTCCATGAGGGCATGCAAAACGGTGGTTTTTGGGTACAGTCCCGAGTCACATGGAGGCAATGAGCGATAGGAGTGGTTTCATCTCTCCCGGTATTGGGGGTTGATGTTGCGCTGTGCTCGATTGGCCGTAACAGGAAAGTCCCTGGCCAGGGCTGATCAGAGATTTACTGGTAAGTGTTACCAGTAGTTTCTCGACCCGTTATGAGCCTCACATCGGCACGACTTATCGGTTATTGGGGTCTGACGTTTACCACCCCTAGACTTGATATGCGACGTATCAGACGAACAGACCGGACTGTACGGTAAGTGTTACTGGTTGGATTCACAGGAGTGTGAGCGGGCTTGCTCGTCGATCTTCTGATCGCTCAATACCCGGGTGGCCGTTACGTTTAGCAGACCGCTTGCGGCTTGTGGGTGCTTGATATGATCATCATCTACTGCCGACGTATTGACGAGTCTTTAGAGTCCTACGCAGAGGTTTCCTGGCTCAAGCAAAACGAAATAGGAGCGCATATGAGATATGTGCGGGAGCGAGAATAATGCGTGTATGTGATACCGTATTCCATTCTCGCAATAAATATATCGATTGATTGTATGCGATATAACCTAGTTATCGATTCAAGGATAGATTCGATAAGTCGATACATTGGATACTAGTCGGTTATGTGCAACATGACCGGATCATTGAATCAAGTGTTGATTTAATGATTTAATGTATAATTATATATTTGATATATTACTTTGCATTAACTAGTATTGGTTCACTTTAAATGAATTGGATTTTCTCACTTGATGCACATTGTATATGTGATATATTTTTGTGCACTTGTTTGTATCATGTTTGATGATACTTGCTCACTTGGGTTTGTGTAAAGATTAAACCATGGTTATATGAATGGTTAGGGTTTTGATTATTTACTTAGTTATTTATTTATTTATTCATTTTGGAAATTATTAAGAATGATGGCTTATTTTGTTTGTATGTTGAAGCTTCTTGAAGCTTTGAACAAGTCCACCATTCTTATCTCTTACTTAACCCTAACCATTCCAACTAACCCTAGTTTACTCTCTACACTTGACTATGGTTAGGATATGATAAGTATTCATATATTAGTTTCTTTTTAAATAAGAAACTTATCATATTCTTCATCTTCTCCTTCTTCTTCTTCAAGAAAAACCTTGCCTTCATCAATGACAACTTGAGCAAATAAGTGTGAAATCCAATTCTAAAGTGAACCCACCTCCTATTTCTTCATCCTCTACCTCTTGCCAAGTAGTATAGGGTGTTTACTTCACAAGTTTCATTACTTGGTGAAGTTGGAGCTTGATCTTGTGTAACCTCGACGTAGATCATCTTCGGCATCGTAGCCGACGACTAGTCCTCTCATTTTCTCCGATGAAGCCGATGTTAGAGTCCGAGATCCGACTTGGACAGCGAGAGGAAGACTATATGGAGCTAAGAAAGTGGATAACCGGATCTACAAAGGTTGTAGCTTCTTATCTTTAGTTAAGTTGTTAACTAGTTTATTGTTTCGCCTAAAATTCTAGTTAACGATCCGTATTAGGGTTTCTCGGCACTTGCAAAATTTGAAATTGGCATGGTTGATGCCTTGTGAGACCTCTTGAGAGTGCCTAGGATCCCTACAGTGGTATCAGAGCCTAGCTAGAGCCTTAGGCGAAGTGTAGATGACGTTTGAAACCCGATCGAACCGAAACCCTAAAACGAAACGCTCTCTGGACTTTTTCCGAAAACTGGGTTTTTTCCAGATTAAAAATGCTTAAAAAATTCAGCAGGGAATTATAAGAATTACGGTGCAAAATTTGACCAATGATACCTCAAACATGCGGCGGAACCGCGGCAGAAGCCTAGCTACTGCGGCGGTTCCGCGGCTCTCTGGTGACGTCAGCCCTCTATATTTGCACAGTAATTCCTCTTTCACAGTGCTGAGTTTTATGGGAATTTTTAATATTTATTCAAGAGTTGAATTTTCTGGTGTTGTTTTGGGGATTCGATGATTCGATCGGATTATCAGATTTTGTCTATGTGGATTCCGGATAAATTTGGAATATGTTATAAGTTTCGACCGGATGTAAATACCCAATCTTTCCCCTGCCGGGAAATTTCCAATTGTTGGAATTTTCCGTAGTTTATTGACGTTCTAAGTAGTGCAAGTAACGCGATGGTCCCTCTAGAAGACAACAAACCTTAACTCGATTATGTGACCGTCTTGAACTGCCCTTTGAACCTTAGGGTTTGGGGCAGTACGGCGTGCCACATGTGAGGCGTTGGCTTGACCCTTCTACGGCTGGACCGTTGGTACTGAGGCATGAAGTGAATGTCTTTGAACTTATTTCATGTGTTGATCGGTTTCGGGAAAACTTGGGTGTTCGAATATTCGATCGGAAAGTTTAATATTTTCTATTTATCCGGGATGGGATACAATAATTGGAATTCACAAACAGTTATGAGATAACTGAATGAATGTTATAAATCTAGCGGTTTAGTCCCACATGATATTGAAAAGAGTTTTCGATAATGAGACTAAAATGCGGGGTTTATAACTGTTAGGCATGTGATGTATAAGTATTTCATTTGATTAGGCATGCGATGTCTAAAGAAGTTGCGGATTCCAATTGTTGTAGTTTTACACTTTCTTTTCTGTGACCGTAAGTGTAATATGTGATATCGCCGGTTTCGTTGCTATATGTCAACGACAATTGGGATGCGCATATTTACTTACGTTGATGACATGTGATGTTATGTGTTGCTGGATATGTTATATTGGATAGTCGTGTTCGAATAGCCGGGGTTTTTTTTATGTGAAATGAGTGTTTTTCATTTTCATTCATGTAAAAACTTGTATGTAATATTCTTTTATTGGGACACTTCCAGGTTGCGGAAGATGTCACCTTTTGTATATTATTTACTTTTCCGCATTAGGATAGACCCAAGGAGGGGAGCACAAGTAACCGGGTTCTAGGGTCCAGTGGGAGACCATCTCGAGGAGTCGAGTCCGGGTCTCCTAACCCTAGAATTGGTAGGGTTGCTTGCCGCTCTCGTAGGGGTCTAGGGGTGTGGGATTGGCTATTCATCACAACCGTGGAATCCGTGTTTTATACTGGCTCGTATTGAAAACACGGACGTCCTAGTATATCCAATATTTCATATGATATTTTCTGCTGCGATATCTGTGATGTGATCATTTGATATGTTCTGATGGATACTGTATATAGTATATATGATATATTATATAGACGTTACTTATACTTTGCACCCACACTAGCCCTGCCCTGCTCTGTCGTTAGTTACCTAACCTAACGGTGCACGAGGGGACATCGAGGCGAATGCGGATGGCATAAGTGTACGTCGTATTTATCTGTGATGTTTAGATGACTTAAATGATGGGACTTCATTAATGTGATTAATGAAAGAAAAGAAACCTAAGATGTTGTAGAATCAAATTTTAAACAAAACAGGTAGCTACAGTTCTTGCTTTGCACAGCGGTATATGTGATATATCATGCACCTTATTCGATAAGGAAAGGACCGAGATCCCTTCACCGGGAGTGACTCCTTTAGCAATAACTGGCAGATGCTACACACTCGGTTTGTCTTTTGATTGCTTCTATAGTTTTTGCTTTGCACAGTGATATATATGATATATCCCGCACCTCATTCGACGAGGAAAGGGCCGACGATCCCTTCACCGGGAGTGACCCCTTTAGCAAAACTAGAAAAGCCTCAAAATCACTCCATTTCAAAACTTCATTTGATTCTACAACGATATCAAGTTCATTACGCAATAGGTTTTCAGAAAAACCTGTCGTAGCCCTCCGTCATTTCAGATAAGTAGTAGTTAGTATTCGTGCTACGTTTGTTGGCCTGCGTCAAGGCGTAGTGTGCGGTAGCTAACTAGTATTTATCTGCTTATGCATATGATGCAGATTGGATTAGGGTAGTCGTGCGACTTTGTTGGCCTGCGTCAAGGGTCGTGCGGGTGGGTTTAATTCAATCAGGAAATGACGGGTTGAACTTGACTAGCGCACTATGGTTTGTTGGCCTGCGTCAAGGTCATAGGACGCTAGGGGCAAAATATTATCGGGAATTTCAAGTGTTGAAATTTGCAATGAGATTGCATACCTTCTATGAGATAGTTGGATCCCGATACCCACTGCGAGTAAGAGTTACTCCTGGGAAAGTTTTACACATTACAATTAGCCGATCAAGTAGGTGTCTAGAAAGGTGTCAACGGGGTTACGCCTCTGGGAAAACGAGGTTTACTTTAATTAGGTTCGTGCGTAAGCACGGGGAACCTCCCTCAAAGTACCAACACTGGCCTGGCTGAAAGATCGACGAAGTTGTAGGGTGTAATTAATCCCGGCTAGTCTTTCCTTTTAGGGTTTGAAGGAAGATTTGATAAAAACCAGTGGGAGCCATCCTGATTAGATAAGATAATAACCAATCTGATCTTTCACGAGCATACGCTAAAGTGTTTTCTTCTCTCTCTCTCCAGGTAGCAACCATGTCATGCCCTAATAAAGATAATAATATGGATGTATTGACCGAACCCGCATGTTATACTGTGCTGGGGAACGTTGGTTCCGTTCTTTCTTATAAGAGTTATAGGACTGAACAGGATATAGGGGAATACCAGGATTCCTATGCCACCCGAATGAAGAAAGTACATGATGATGCATTTTCTTCGGGTGTGTTCGTTACAGAGAACTGTTTCTCCATTTGCTCCACGTCCTGGGTATTAGATGCCGGGTCAGGATCCCATATATGTAATCAGTTACATGGGCTCAGGAAAGGTAGAGAACTTGGAGAAGGTGATAAAGACATTAGAGTTGGAAATGGTGCAATTGTTGCAGCTAAGACTGTCGGGGAATATCACCTTGTATTACCAACAGGTAATATATTGGTTCTGAACGAATGCTATTACATGCCGAACCTGATATGCAATATTATATCGGTTTCTTTGCTAAGTAAAGAGAGATATAATTTTGTATTACAGGACAATGTTATGAACATTTTCCGTAACCAAAAGTTGGTTGGATCAGGCACGTTGTGCAATGGCATTTATGTTCTAAATCAATCAACAGTTCTGAGCATAACAAACACACACAAGAGGAAGAGTTCTAAACTGAACGAATCCTTCTTGTGGCATTGTAGACTGGGTCACATCAATGCGACACGACTGGCTAAGTTGCATAAGGATGGATATTTAAATCCGCTTGAATTTTCATCTTATGACACTTGCCAGTCATGTCTCAAAGGCAAGATGACCAAAACTCCGTTTACGGGACACGGAGAAAGAGTTACCGAACTCTTGGGACTGATACATACTGATATATGCGGTCCTATGTCTACACATGCCAGGGATGGTTCTTCGTACTTCATTACATTCACTGACGATCTCTCTAGATTCGGATATGTGTTCCTGATGAAACACAAATCAGAAGCTTTTGAGAAATTTAGAGAATATAAACAAGAAGTCGAAAACCAAACCGGAAAAATTATTAAAATCCTTCGATCTGATCGAGGAAGTGAATACTTGAGCAATGAATTCCTGGACTTCCTAAAAGAGAATGGGATTCTCTCTCAGCTGACTCCTCCATATACACCACAGCACAACGGTGTATCGGAACGGAGGAATCGCACCCTATTAGATATGGTGCGCTCTATGATGAGCACAGCTGAGTTACCTATTTCCTTCTGGGGATATGCACTGGAAACAGCTGCAGACCTATTGAATATGGTTCCCACCAAAACCGTGCCAACCACTCCATATGAGATATGGAAAGGAAAGAGACCATGTCTTAATTATGTTAAGATATGGGGTTGTCCGGCATATGTAAAAACGCAAAATCCGGATAAACTCGCGGCAAGGTCCATTCTGTGTAAGTTTATTGGATATCCCAAACATTCGCACGGGTATATCTTCTACCACACCGAGGAACAAAAGGTGTTTGTTTCTCGACATGCCACCTTTTTAGAAAAGGAATTTCTTGAAAAAGAGATTAGTGGCAAGGAGGTAGAACTGGACGAGGTTCCAGCAATACAGACTACGACAGAAGATTTGGTTGAACCAGAGGATTCAGTAGCTCCCAATGAACCTCAGCTTCTCCGCCGATCTAGTAGGGTTCCTCGCCAACCTGAGAGATACTACAGTTTTCTCATGGATGGTGGGAGCGAGGATTGCATCATGGAGGATGATGACCCAACTAGCTTCGAACAGGACATCATGAGTAGGGACTCAGTGAAATGGCTGGATGCTATGCGGTCCGAGATGGAATCCATGTACACCAACAAAGTATGGACTTTGGAAGTTGCTCCTGAAGGGGTAAAACCCATTGGGAGCAAGTGGATCTTCAAGAAAAAACTTGGTGTAGATCGGAAAGTGGAGACTTTCAAAGCTAGACTTGTTGCAAAGGGTTTTCGTCAAAGACCAGATGTGGACTATGACGAAACATTTTCTCCAGTGGCTATGCTTAAATACATCCGGATCATGCTTGCCATCGCTGCATATCATGACTACGAAATCTGGCAAATGAATGTTAAGACCGCCTTTCTAAACGGTGATTTAGAAGAGTGCGTGTACATGACTCAGCCAGAGGGCTTCGTAGACAGTGGGAGCAGCGGGAAGGTATGCAAGCTGCTTAAATCCATTTATGGATTAAAGCAAGCATCGCGGAGCTGGAACATCTGCTTTGACGTCGTTATCAAAGAGTTTGATTTCGTCAAAAACCCAGATGAACCTTGTATTTACAAGAAGGTGGCAGAGAGTAAGGTTGTCTTCCTCGTATTGTACGTGGACGACATACTCTTGATATGAAATGATATTCCTATGCTGCAATCGGTCAAGCTCTTCTTATCACAAAGATTCTCGATGAAAGATCTTGGTGATGCCTCCTGCATATTGGGAATTAGGATCTATAGAGATAGATCCAAACGAATATTGGGATTGTCCCAATCCAGGTATATTGACACCATACTAAAGAGGTTTAGTATGGAAGAATCCAAGCGTGGGAACTTGCCCACGATCTCTGGAATCACTCTCTCCAAAGAGATGTCTCCCAAGACTGATTTGGAGAGAGCTCGCATGCAAGGGATACCCTATGCTTCGGCTGTAGGCTCTATCATGTACGCGATGCTATGTACCAGACCCGATGTTGCATACTCACTAAGTGTAGTGAGCAGGTATCAAGCTGATCCTGGAGAGAGTCACTGGACAGCTGTGAAGAGCATTCTCAAGTACATGCGAAGGACTAAAGAGATGCTCTTGGTGTATGGTAACGGAGAACTCCAAGTGGAGTCCTTTACCGATTCGAGCTTCCAGAGTGATAAGGACGACTCTAAGTCGCAGTCGGGATTTGTCTTTACCCTTTTTGGAGGGGCGGTTAGCTGGAAGAGTTCCAAGCAGGAAACCGTGGCAGACTCGACGATGGAGGCTGAATACATCGCTGCCAACGATGCTGCCAAAGAGGCTGTCTGGATCAAGAAGTTCATTACTGAACTTGGAGTGGTTCCATCCATTGAGCATCCAATACCTTTGTATTGCGATAACAATGGAGCAGCGGCATTGGCCAAGGAACCCAGGTCCCATCAGCGATCCAGGCATATTCTGAGGCAGTATCATCTGATCCGGGAGATAGTTGATCGCCGGGAGATCGAGGTCAGGAGGGTTGACACGAAGAACAACATGGCGGATCCACTCACGAAGGCCATTCCCCAAATACAGTTTGAGAGACTCTTCGGGATGCTCGGTATGCGATACTACATCAGCTGGCCTTAGTGCAAGTGGGAGATTGTTAGTTGTATGTATGCCCTAGAGGCCAGTATTGTACAGATGATGTATATTATATTGGATGCTTGGACATATATAGAGATGACTTTCTTGCTCGATATGATAGTATGCTATCTGGTTTCTTTTTATCTTAACTTGTATACTAGTCTCTTTAAACTGTCTTATAGTTACATGTTGGTAAAACCCTTAGGATGTATACTTGACTACCTGGACTATGATGCAGATCATACTAGTGGGGACATGGTAGTCCATAGGTACATCCTTCAAGGTCCCTAGTCGTGGGTGTATCGAGACGGGGCATCGATATACCAGAGTAGACTAGCGTATACGCTTCTCGACCCATGAGATGGGCGATGGATGATCCCATATCCATTGGTGTTTGATATCAGAGATGATATACGGGTGCTCAGTGGAGACTGGGTACACTGGACGGACTCACCGAGAACTCCCAGATGGTATTATACCTCACGTCAGATGGCAGTTCTCAGGTGACACTTGTGCAGGTTAGTCTGTAGACCCGAGATCGTCATAGAGTCTTGTGTGATTCCCACTGTGCTTTGATCTCCACCTTACCACGTCCATGAGGGCGTGCAAAACGGTGGTTTTTAGGTACAGTCCCGAGTCACATGGAGGCAATGAGCGATAGGAGGGGTTTCGTCTCTCCCGGTATTGGGGGTTGATGTTGCGCTGTGCTCGATTGGCCGTAACAGGAAAGTCCCTGGCCAGGGCTGATCAGAGATTTGCTGGTAAGTGTTACCAGTAGTTTCTCGACCCGTTATGAGCCTCAGATCGGCACGACTTATCGGTTATTGGGGTCAGACGTTTACCACCCCTAGACTTGATATGCGACGTATCAGACGAACAGACCGGACTGTACGGTAAGTGTTACTGGTTGGATTCACAGGAATGTGAGCGGGCTTGCTCGTCGATCTTCTGATCGCTCAATACCCGGGTGGCCGTTACGTTTAGCAGACCGCTTGCGGCTTGTGGGTGCTTGATATGATCATCATCTACTGCCGGCGTATTGACGAGTCTTTAGAGTCCTACGCAGAGGTTTCCTGGCTCAAGCGAAACGAAATAGGAGCGCATATGAGATATGTGCGGGAGCGAGAATAATGCATGTATGTGATACCGTATTCCATTCTCGCAATAAATGTATCGATTGATTGTATGCGATATAACCTAGTTATCGATTCAAGGATTGATTCGATAAGTCGATACATTGGATACTAGTCGGTTATGTGCAACATGACCGGATCATTGAATCAAGTGTTAATTTAATGATTTAATGTATAATTATATATTTGATATATTACTTTGCATTAACTAGTATTGGTTCACTTTAAATGAATTGGATTTTCTCACTTGATGCACATTGTATATGTGATATATTTTTGTGCACTTGTTTGTATCATGTTTGATGATACTTGCTCACTTGGGTTTGTGTAAAGATTAAACCATGGTTATATGAATGGTTAGGGTTTTGATTATTTACTTAGTTTTTTATTTATTTATTCATTTTGGAAATTATTAAGAATGGTGGCTCATTTTGTTTGTATGTTGAAGCTTCTTGAAGCTTTGAACAAGTCCACCATTCTTATCTCTTACTTAACCCTAACCATTCCAACTAACCCTAGTTTACTCTCTACACTTGACTATGGTTAGGATATGATAAGTATTCATATATTAGTTTCTTTTTAAATAAGAAACTTATCATATTCTTCATCTTCTCCTTCTTCTTCTTCAAGAAAAACCTTGCCTTCATCAATGGCAACTTGAGCAAATAAGTGTGAAATCCAATTCTAAAGTGAACCCACCTCCTATTTCTTCATCCTCTATCTCGTGCCAAGTAGTATAGGGTGTTTACTTCACAAGTTTCATTGCTTGGTGAAGTTGGAGCTTGATCTTGTGTAACCTCGACGTAGATCATCTTCGGCATCGTAGCCGACGACTAGTCCGCTCATTTTCTCCGATGAAGCCGATGTTAGAGTCCGAGATCCGACTTGGACAGCGAGAGGATGACTACGTGGAGCTAACGAAGTGGATAACCGGATCTATAAAGGTTGTAGCTTCTTATCTTTAGTTAAGTTGTTAACTAGTTTTTTGTTTCGCCTAAAATTCTAGTTAACGATCCGTATTAGGGTTTCTCGGTACTTGCAAAATTTGAAATTGGTATGGTTGATGCCTTGTGAGACCTCTTGAGAGTGCCTAGGATCCCTACACAACCCATTTTTGAGGACCCCGTTCGGGATTGCGGATTATCGCACATTCTCGAGCCTTGTAGAGTAAGATGTAGACCTCCGAAAGGAACATTCAATCTCGATGGAATTTTTATACATTTTTCTTTAGAAAATGTGATTTCTACAAGAAAATAAATGAAATTTATTTTTAAATAAATAAATAAATATATATATATTATCAAAATATCTACTTTAATTATATTATATAAATATTCCAAGTTTTTAAAAGGAATCACCATTACATAAAAATACCATCCAAATACCAAACAATACCGATATTTCAAGAAAATACCCTATACTATGTAAATTAGGTTCTACTCACTAGAAATTTCAGAATTATAAAATATACATTTATGAAAACCCTAAAGACGATAATTAAATACTTGAGATGTATTTTGAAAATTATATCAAACTATTTTTACATAAAAAAACCCTCAAGTTATGTTAAATTACAATAAGGACCCTAGCAAACATAGATTTAAGCAGGACCAGTCTCTTGAGCCTCAGGGAGCCGGAGTTATGGGTGCTTTCCTATTTAAGGTATACAATCTAATAAACGGTGTTATCAACACGGTAATTGTCTTGGGAAAAGACACAAATCTCGCCGTCCATGTGCAGCAGTTACCGAAAGCATCAAAACTAATTCAGGATTTCAAGTTCTTTTCAAAAGTGTCTGACTCAGAATGAGCCTCAATATAATCAATCTGATTTGAATATGATTCAAGTATAAAATAAAATACAACATGAATCAATGAATCCGTCTATTCAATCTATATCAATCTTTATTGACTGAACCGAACCATGGATATACTCCGTCTACATGACTCTCCATTTATATCCATTCCATTTACTGATATCATTGTTTCGGTAAAGTCATCTATCTATATAACAAAACAATACAATCAATACAAAAGACATCGTGGGGTTTATAAGGGGTAGATTCGTACGGAAGGTGTTAAAAGCGGCACGAGACTCTAACCATAATACACCTAACCTGAATATCTATTGTCGTTGTACCGTGAATGAACGGTTTCTTGTGCTCCGTATACCCTAGTCTCCGGAATATTTGGTCTCCTCTTATATACACTGGCATTTTCTGTACCAAGCTACAAATAATAGTGTTAACAATATAATCAAACATTATAAGATATATTCTCTCTATGTCTATTCTATTTCTACTCATCTTTGGGACTTACCGAGCGATTTTTCGCTAATGACATTCCTTTTCTTCTTTCTTTGGAATGTTTTCAGGTGATTCAGACTCACTGGAGATCGAGCCCAACACTGAGAACTTGGCACAATTAGCATTCGACCCGGAGCTTTAGATACTTGTACTCATTTCTGTTATGTCATTGTTTAGACATTGCTTCCATGCCATGTATTTACTTTTCAGTTGTACTGTAAAAGAATGTTAAATAAATAAAGTTTCTTTTCATTCACATTCATGTTTCTTATGTACTTTTACTTTATATTTCTTAGATACGCATAGCGTGTTTACTTCTGAGTAAATACATAGCGGTCTCGTCGCGTCTTTTTCCCATACACCGGGAAGCGGGGCATGACAGGTTTTGTTGGTGGCCCATGAAGGTCAGTTCTGTATGGACATACGGGTTAATTCTGCATAAAGTTCTAAGCAATATAACACAAGAACCAGCAACTAAAAACATTCTTTACATATTTCTTGAATCTTCCAATTTCATATATTTTGAATCTGTCCTAACCCAAAATTTTCTTTCAAGGTTATGGATTCCCCAAACAATACCAACACCAAATTCAACAACACTCCACCACCTCTACCGCTTACATCTACCGTCGCTGCTCCGATCAATGAGTAGACTGTACTGCTTGAGGTGATCCCCAGTCTCCTGGAGGGACAGCAGCAGCAGACTGCAATGTTGATGAACCGCCCAGAAGCAGAAGCCCCTAGGGTAAAGCAATTTCGGGCTTTGCACCCCAAGAAATTCTCAGGATAAGAGAGCCCTCTAGAAGATGAGGAGTGAGCTCAGAGCATTGAGGATGATCTCGCAGCAGCACAAGTGCCAGAAATTGCTTGGGTTTGAGTTAAGAAGTTGCGACTCCCTGACAATGCACAGGTCTGGTGGAAGGCAGAAGAAAGCCGCCTTGACCAACAGATCGAATGGAGGACTTTTGGTGATATGTTCGACGCGAAATACTTCCCAGAGACTACCCGATTCAATTTGGAGTAGCAGTTTATTCATCTACAACAGGGTTTGATGTGGACCAAGTCAGTAGATGAGTATGACGCTGAATTCACCATGCTTAGTTGGTAAGATATGTCTCAATATTCGATTTTCAAATATCACATACTACACAGCTAACACAATACCTTAACAGATTCGCGGAACACTTGATACCGATGGATGAGATCAGTGCCCGTCGATTTCAGCAAGGGTTAGATTCGGAAATACAAGTTGCCTTAGCTACAGGGGATTTCCCAACCCATGAATTGGCACTGAAAGCTGCCCGCCGATATGAGCCCAGCACTAAGGACTTGGCACAATTAGCATTCGACCCAGAGCTTTAGATACTTGTACATATTTCATTTTCATTTCTGTTATGCCATTGTTAAGGCATTACTTTCATTCCGTGTATTTACATTTCAGTTGTACTGTAAAAGAATGTTAAATAAATAAAATTGTTGTTCATTTACATTTCTGTCTCTTGTGTACTTTTACTTTATATTGTTTAGATATGCTTAGTGTGTTTACTTCTGAATAAATACGTAGCGGCTTCGTCGCGTCTTCTTCCCGTACACTGGGAAATGAGGCGTGACAGGTTTTGTTGGTAGCCCATGAAGGTCAATTCTGCGTAGACATGCGGGTTAATTCTACATGAAGTTCTAAGCAATATAACACAAGAACCAGCAACTAAAAACATTCTTTACATATTCCTTAAATTTTCCAATTTCATATATTTTGAATCTGTCCTAACCCAAATTTTTCTTTCAAGATTATGGATTTCCCAAACAGCACCGGCACCAAATTCAACAACACTCCACCACCTCTACCGCTTACACCTACTGTTGCTGCTCCGATTAATGAGCAGACGGTATTGCTTGAGGCGATCTGCAGCCTCCTGGAGGGACACCAGCAGCAGACTGCAATGTTGATGAACCGCCCAGATGCGGAAGTCCCTAGGGTAAAGCAATTTCGGGCTTTGCACCCGAAGCAATTCTCAGGAAAAGAGAGCCCTCTAGAAACTAAGGAGTGGGCTCAGAGCATTGAGGATGATCTCGCAGCAGCATAAGTGCCAGAAATCGCTTGGGTTCGAGTTGCGAAGTTGCAGCTCACTGACAATGCACGGGTCAGGTGGAAGGCGGAAGAAAGCCGCCTTGACCAACCGATCGAATGGAGGACTTTTCGCGATATGTTCGACGTGAAATACTTCCCAGATACTGCCCGATTCGACATAGAGCAGCAGTTTATTCATCTACAACAGGGTTCGATGTGGACAGGGTTTGTAGATGAGTATGACGCTGAGTTCACCATGCTCAGTAGGTAAGATATGTCTCAATATTCAATTTTCAAATATCACAAACTACACAGCTAACACAATACCTTAACAGATTCGCGGCAAACTTGATACCGACGGATGAGATCAGAGCCCGTCGATTTCAGCAAGGGTTAGATTCGGAAATCAAAGTTGCCTTAGCTACAGGGGATTTCCCAACCCTTGAGTTGGCTCTGAGAGCTGCCCGCCGATATGAGGAAGTGGTGAAAATGAGGGGCAGACCTCAATCTGCGAGGATGAAGCACCCTGCCACTCAAATGGCAGGAGGAGCCTCTTCAAGGCCACCATTTGTGCCCAGGAGACTAGGAGTACCAAGCAACCGGCCCAACCCAACCTTTTGTACTGCAGGAGGGATGAACATTTGGCGAAAGACTGCCGGCGTGCAAATCGCCTTTACTTAGTCTACAGCTCAGCTACTCATGACATCGGGTCTTTTCCTCGTAGACACAATTCACATGCTGCACCCAGGCCAGCAATCACTTATCAGCAATGCCCATCCATCCAGGCACCTGCCTCACGACTCGCATTACCTGCTCCACCTCCTCGTGGACCGATTGCACCTCTTCCTCGTCAGTTCCTTCAAGCTCAACGGAACATACCTCGAGGACCAAGGAATGGACAGAGGAATGCTCGTCCAGCGTGGAGGAATGTGCCGAGGCGACAAGCTTTCACAATAACTGTGGAAGAGGCTGAAGCCACCGGCCAAGTCATCACTGGTACCACTTTTCCCTTCAAGCTTTACTTTTCCATCTATATATACATATCCACATATTTTCCTTATACCTAAAACCTATCCCACATAACTTAGGTACAATCTTAGTAGCCTCACTCCCTGCACTAGCACTCTTCGATACAGGAGCATCTCACTGCTTTATGTCGCAAAAGTTCGTCATAACTCATGCGATTCCAGTCACACCGCTTGTATCCAGCTGGAATGTTAGTTCAGGGAACGGCGTTCTAAAGGAAACAATGGGATACAACCTGTGTCCAGTGGTCGTCTGTGTTCATACCATAATTTTGCATTATTATATTCCCCAGTCCTAGTCATTTTACAAATAAACAGGTGATTTTGACCCATGTCTGCTACATAGTTGCAGGTTACAGGTTCTCAGAACAAAAACAGTGAAAAAGATAAAAAGACGATACAAAAGTGAGACTACGACCAACAAATGGAAGAATCTTGATCAAGCCTACAGTTTAGAGACTAAACGAAGATCAACAAACAAGTTCACAAAGCATAAAGGCAGCGCAAGGTTCAAGACTTCAACACGAAGCAACGGTAAAAGTACACTACATTATTCACTGTGGAGATCTGGAAGAGAACAAGAAGACAACCTAAGAAAACAAGCAAAGAAACAAGATGCTAAAGTCCACCAGAATATTCCCTAAAAATCTCAGACCAAGATCACTCTATTTGGCCGCGGAACCCCGGCCAAACAGGGGTTTTGGCTGCAGATCCGCGGCCATATAATGCCCGTGTCGGTGCGAAATTCTTGTGAAGTCTGGCGGCGTGTTGACTAGTCTTTTCTTAGGGGGTAAACTTGTAATTGCAGATGTGCGTCGATTGTAACCCTAGGGTTTCTATGATCTATAAATAGAAGCCTTAAATCTCTTTTGGAGGTATGCTTCTTCTTGTGCCTCATTGTAAATCTCAAAATTCAGAATTCAATTCCTGTAAAAGTTGGAAGAGAGCATCAAATAAAAATTAGAGTAAGTTTTCTATTCTTGTCCTAGTTAATTTTATTATCTGCCCTAGTATAATTTCTTTCCTGCCCTAGTTAAATTTTATTCTCTGCCCTAATTAGATAGTTTAGAAAATGTTTTTCAATTCCCTAATGAGTGAGTAGTCTCCTCACTTGTTAGGGTTAGATTTGGGTAAGGCTTGAGAGATGGAGATCTCTCACCCCTTTCTTGCCCATCATACGTTTTTATAGGACTCCATGCATACATGTACACACCACTCCCTACGGCACCCTATCCCATGAGGTAGCGGTGATACCGTAGTATAAACGACCGGTTGAGCGTGTTTTCCATGGAGGTTAGGGTAAGAATTAAGAAAGGAAGGACAAGAACCTAGAGGAAGAAACATCGTTTCTTCCCGATGGTACTAATCCAGTTTATTAATTATTACCATAACACCTCATAGATCTTAAATAGGGCATAGAAAGCGGTGAGGAATATTGACTTTCCAAACTTAATCTAAACCTAACCCTAACAAGATTTTAATCTAGATCAACTTAGTTTTTAGATTTAATCAATCCGACAACAATCGGAATTAACTCGTTAGAACAATTTGAGAATACACAAAATCCCTATGGACCGACCGTACTCACCGGCTAGCTACCAAGCGACGCCGTTCTTGATTGCGGTTAAAAAAATTCTTTAATCAATCAAATGGCGCCGTTACCGGGGATGGCGTGTTATTTTCTTTTTGTAATTTCGGGTTAATATAAATTGAAAAATAATAAAAACTGAAAAATAAAAAATATATATAAAAATTTATCATCTTGTTATTTTGTGAAGGGTATTTTTATGTGAATTTTGCAGGATCGACGAACGAGTTCGGATCTGGAAAAATCCAGAGAGCAAAACAGAAAACAGCATATCTGAACAACAGAGGATTACACTAACAGAGGAGCAGAATAATTCTGGAAATCTGAACCGCACTTCCGACCGCGGAACCGCCGCCGCAACCCACCTCGCGCCGCGGATCCGCCGCGGGTTGCTGACGTCAGCAACCCCAAATCCCACTGTAAGTCTCCTCTATTCTTCTTTGCAACCCCAATATCTCCTCTGTAAAATTTACCTGCAGGATTCTTTGCGCTAAAAAATCTCTCCCCCTTCCAATAATTGATCTTGTGCAGGATTCTTTGCGCCACGCTAAAAAAAAAATTGTTGTTTGCAAGTGATTGTGTTTACTGCTTTGCATATTTTAAATCGACTTTAAGGGGCTTTTACACCAATCCAGATTGGGTGGGGATTTAATTACCCTTCCCAGGACCCCAAAAATCACATAAGGCATATAGCATTAACCATCAATCTAATTAAAAAAGATTAGACTCGGCCCTAAGGACTTCGCGCTCAATAAGACAAAGGACTAGTTGTAGGCATCGACCATTGATCCTAACCTGACTTTGTGGTGTCTAGGCAAGTGTGTCTAAGGTAAGTGGTTACTTAATTAGGCCCACTACTTACATGGTGGAGAACCTCCCACTTACCTGGCATTTACCTGGCCTCAATTGGTGGTGAAGAGGCGGTTTGAGGTCCTACTTCTTGCCCTTTAGAACAGTTAGGAGCTGTCTAGCTGACCTAGGTGACCCTAGATCTAGTCCTGATTATGCATTTGTGGTTAATTGAACGTGTGTCTAAGACTTTTATCGAAAATCTTTTTGCAAAAAGCTCCACATAAAAGAAGAAAACACAAATAGAAAAAAAAATTTACAAAAACTTGCAACTTATCGCTAAGAATTCCGTGCACCCCCACTTGCACCCACATTCTTTTTCTTCTCCTTCTTACATCATGGGTACCCCACCTCACAAAACTCTTGCCGAACTTTGGTACCCTCATCCAAACATTGCTTCATACGCGAATTGTTTTGGTCGAATTACGGACGACCCCTCCATGCCCAAAATTTCTTTGAAAGAACGAATAGAAGCGTCTAGGAGAAACAGTTCGACTTTGCAATCCACTTTGTATCAACCATTTCAACCTTCACCACCTTCTTATGTTGATACTACTTTTTCGAGTCCTGTTGTAACTCCGAAACCCATGTCTATTGCTGAACACATTGAATAATCTCTTAACCGATCTTTCATTCCTTTCAACACTTCCAGTTCTCGGGATCAACAAGTCCATTCAACTTTTTATCCAAATGTTGATCCTACTCCTGTCCAACCATTCAATTCCTACCAGTCCTACCCGACTTCCGCACCTTCCCTAGACATTGCTTTTACACAACCATTTGGGAGTTTCACTTATCCAAACAATTTTGAATCTTTTACTGAAACCTCTTCACAACCCATGTCTAGTCTGGAGCAGTCGTTGGAAGCGTACATTGCAGCAACAAACCGACAGATGAGGAATTTGGATGCGTCCATTGCCTTCCTTATGCAACCTAGTGACCCGGTAGCTAGTTTCCAATTAGCTCCAAAAATTCCAATGTATGATAAGGCGGTTGGACAGAGTGAGAATTTGAGTGGAGAGAGTGATTTGTGCACCCTTCCAAATCAAACCTACCCATCACCAATTGAATCCCACAACTTCGGTTTTCAAACAAGTGTCCCAAATGATTCACCAGTTAAAGATAAAACTTTTAATGAGTTGTGCGACTTTGTAGTGCTTGATTTGCCAGATTGTGAAGGGTCCTTTTCGAGTGAAACCATCACCAATCCTTTTGACCTCAACACCTCCAATCTAGAACCTGAATTGATAAATATCCATGCTTTTGATGAGGTGTCCGAAAAAATTGATTTCCACTTGATTGAGGATATTGACGCCGGGAATATTTTGGATGACGAACCCGTAGATTTGACTGAAATTTTCTCTCCAATTCATCATCCCGAGTCATTAAATGTTTTTCCCGAACCTCATATGCATCTTGATTTTAATGATAATAGCATGGATGAGATAACTTTTGAGGAGAATCATGAGGATAGCATTGAGGAGAGTATTGAGGATAGTATTGAGGATGAACCATTTTTGTTTGATGAGTCGGATTTTCCAGTTCATCCTCCTGAACCTTTAACTGTTATACTTCCTAAATCAAACCCCCTCCTTTCCATCATTCCGACCACACAAAAGATCATGCAGGAGGACTGTGAGCATGAAAAAATTTTGTTCGATCACAGCAGTTTTGACGCCATTAATGCGTACCTCTTTGAATCTGACATATTTCTCACAGACGATAATGATTATGAGTGTTTCACTTTTTCGGACGATTTTGAAGACTCACCGCCCGAGTTTGGGTCCTTTGAATTTCAGATGAGTTAGTTGAACCATCATACTCGGTTGCTTACAGTCATTTCGAACCATTAATGGAATCCTTCGAGTTCGAGGTAGTTTACTTAGGTGATAATAAGACTATCCTTAAATCACTCCCTTTCTTCCTTCCCATCGTTTCGACCATGCAAGAATCCGTCGCGTTTTCATTTTCAATGGATGGTTTACCAAGTTCAACGTATCCATGTTTTCTCGCGAATCTTGAGGGATTTGACCCCAATTCTCGACGGGTTGATAGATTAGCACAATCGCTTTTAACACATCGGTCATCACAAATTGCGCTAATTTATTCACTCAATTTACACCCTCAAGTTTGTGCTACACTTCTTTCTCTCTTCCGCCATTCTTCTCCGAATATACCGAGACCATATTCCACCCTTCTTCCCATACGGTCTCGTGTGTTTCTCAACTCCTTTCTCTACACTCCATTCTTCCACCAACCCTACCATTATCACGATAAAATTTTTGAATGGTTGGTGCTAACCTTTGGTCTATGTAAGGCCTTGTATAGTTTGATTTTTCTCCTCCCTAACTCTGAACTTTAACGCTTAAAACAGTGGAAACACTGTCTCACTTAAGTTTGGGGGGGCCTTTTTGTATATATATTTTTGTTTTTCTTTTAAATAAAAAAAATCATTATAAATAAATAAACAGGGGAGTGCCGACATTTTGAACCTCTTTGTGTAGCATGACAGTGAGGACACTGTCAAGTTTAAGTTTGGGGGTATGCTCGGTAAGCCTTCTTCCTTTGCATTCATGTGTATATTTTTGCATTTGCATACTTATTTTAAAACCCATAAAAATTGAAAAAAATTTAAAAATTATAAAAATTGAAACATTCAATTTTGGCCATAATTGACTTGAGTTTGACAAAAAGGTTAACTAGCTAGGAACAACTAGATCTTATACTTAGTAAATTAAAAACCCTAAAAATAACCTTTCTTAAAATTTAACGGTAGAAAGTATATGTCTTTGTAGTTTATTTAGAAATAGGCAAATTTCGAGTTCACTTCTTGGGCTAAGTCAAAAACAAGGGAAAAGTATTGATGTTTTTATTAAAGTATAAATTTGAAAATTAATTCCTAAGTTTAAGTCTAAATTCTGAAAATATATACCGTACAAATTGCACAAACACGAACATTGAAACTTGGAATAGTAGAAGAGACCTTGAAATGCTCTTGTCTAAAGTCCTTAGTATAAAAGGAAATAAAATAAAAATACAAGTGTGAATAAACAAAAAAAAATGAACACTGGTTTTTGTAATTATTTAAGGCTGCATTAATAGAAAAAATATTTAGCGAGGGTGTTTCATCACCTAGTGCCTTAAACCAACTGTTTTGGGAGTCACTGCTAAAGCCTTAGGTGTTACAAGACTAGGAATTACGCTTTAATGTGCAAACACATCTTGTAATCGGCCGTTGGTACCTCAAGAAGTATTAACGGTCGCATGAAGGATGTGTGAGCAAAATTCATTTAAAAATTCACCAATTAAGAAGTGATTTAGACAATGGACAAGAGTATGATTGCTTGATTTGAATTTCCAAGTGTAGGGGTGATATTTACACACACGTAGGGATATGTGATTGGGGTTTAGATAAGAGATAGGAATGAAGAATAGGACTTATATCTTTAATAGAGATGATAAAAATTCCTAAGTTGAGATGGAACCCTAGAAGGAAAACTTAAAAGATGCCGAAAGCTAAGTAAGCCTACAGAACATATATAATCTTAAGTTAAATGATAAGGAAGCGTGAAAAATACGGATGGATAATTTATGAGTCAAAGATAATAGAATTCCTTGTTGGAAAACCTAATTGGAGAATAAAAGTCAATTGGCCGAATTGATAGGATTTTGTGGGTAATATCCGCTGAAAACCCTTAGGAGACAACACTCCTCCTACTAGGGACACCTAGAGATTTAACGGCTTGTTGCACGAGCTCAGTGCAATCGCGTTTCCCTGCGAAAGTGAGGTTAGGTTTTTGTTGAGAATAAAACTAGGTTTGCTCGAGGACGAGCAAAAGATAAGTTTGGGGGTATTTGTTCATACCATAATTTTGCATTATTATATTCCCCAGTCCTAGTCATTTTACAAATAAACATATGCTTTTGACCTATGTCTGCTACATAGTTGTAGGTTACAGGTTCTCAGAACAAAAACAGTGAAAAAGATAAAAAGACGATACAAAAGTGAGACTACGACCAACAAATGGAAGAATCTTGATCAAGCCTACAGTTTGGAGACTAAACGAAGATCAACAAACAAGTTCACAAAGCACAAAGGCAGCGCAAGGTTCAAGACTTCAACACGAAGCAACGGTAAAAGTCCACTACATTATTCACTGTGGAGATCTGGAAAAGAACTAGAAGACAACCTGAGAAAACAAGCAAAGAAACAAGATGCTAAAGTCCACCAAAATATTCCCTAAAAATCTCAGACCAAGATCACTCTATTTGGCCGCGGAACCGCGGCCAAACAGGGGTTTTGGCTGCGGATCCGCGGCCATATAATGCCCGTGTCGGTGCGAAATTCGTGTGAAGTCTGGCGGCGCGTTGACTAGTCTTTTCTTAGGGGGTAAACTTGTAATTGCATATGTGCGTCGATTGTAACCCTAGGGTTTCTATGATCTATAAATAGAAGCCCTAAACCTCTTTTGGAGGTATGCCTCTTCTTGTGCCTCATTGTAAATCTCAAAATTCAGAATTCAATTCCTGTAAAAGTTGGAAGAGAGCATCAAATAAAAATTAGAGTAAGTTTTCTATTCTTGCCCTAGTTAATTTTATTATCTGCCCTAGTGTAATTTCTTTCCTGCCCTAGTTAAATTTTATTCTCTGCCCTAGTTAGATAGTTTAGAAAATGTTTTTCAATTCCCTAATGAGTGAGTAGTCTCCTCACTTGTTAGGGTTAGATTTGGGGAAGGCTTGAGAGATGAAGATCTCTCATCCCTTTCTTGCCCATCATACGTTTTTATAGGACTCCATGCATACATGCACACACCGCTCCCTATGGCACCATATCCCACGAGGTAGCGGTGATACCGTAGTATAAACGACCGGTTGAGCGTGTTTTCCATGGAGGTTAGGGTAAGAATTAAGAAAGGAAGGACAAGAACCAAGAGGAAGAAACATCGTTTCTTCCCGATGGTACTAATCCACTTTATTAATTATTACCATAACACCTCATAGATCTTAAATAGGGCATAAAAAGCGGTGAGGAATATTGACTTTCCAAACTTAACCTAAACCTAACCCTAGCAAGATTTTAATCTAGATCAACTTAGTTTTTAGATTTAATCAATCCGACAACAATCGGAATTAACTCGTTAGAACAATTTGAGAATACACAAAATCCCTGTGGACCGACCTGTACTCACCGGCTAGCTACCAAGCGACGCTGTTCTTGATTGCGGTTAAAAAAATTCTTTGATCAATCATTCTACAGCAGAGAATTCTATGCTGACTTCAAGGTGCTGGGCATACCGAACTTCGATGTGGTTCTGGGTATGGATTGGCTAGGAACCTTCTACGCTACCATTGATTGTCATCGAAGGAGATTAGGGTTCGAGATTCCAGACCATCCGGTCTTTTATTTCAAAAGTGGAGACCGTACCCTGGAGCCAGGCACTTACAAGGCGAAACCGAAGAAGGTGGTGATTCAGTAATTCAAGCGGAGGAAGAATCAAAGCCAGAAGTAGTTCGAGAGTTCGAAGATGTGTTTCTTGAAGACATATCAGGTTTGCCTCTCGATCGAGCTCTTGAATTCAGCATTGAATTAATACTTGGAGCACAACCGATGATCAAAGCACTATATCGGTTAAGTCCGGAAGGTTTGAAAGAAGTCCGAACTCATTTGAACGAATTATTGGTGAAAGGATGGATTCGTCCCAGCACTTCAAGTTGGGGATCGCATGTTCTGCTTGTAAAGAAGAAAGAAGGTTCATATCAAATGTGCATTGATTATAGAGCCTTGAACGAAATAATGATAAAGAATAAGTATCCACTACCGCGCATCGACGATATGTTCGATCAGCTAAGTGGATCTTGCATTTTCTCTAAGTTAGATCTTTGTTCGGTTTATCATCAGGTGAAGGTCAAAGAATCTGATATCCATAAAACGGCATTCAGAACTCGCTATGGACATTACAAATTTCTTATGATGCCATTTGGAGTGACCAACGCACCAGCTATATTCATTAACCTGATGAATCAAGTTTTTTTGGGAGTACCTAGACAGGTTTGTTGTCATCTTCATCGATGACATCCTGGTGTATTCTAAGAGTCGAAAGAACATGCCGAACACCTACGAATTATCCTGGAAACTCTATGACAACATCAACTCTATGCCAAGTACAGCAAATGCGAATTTTGGCTAGATCAAGTTGGTTTTCTTGGACATATTGTATCAGGCGATGGAATCTCTGTGGATCCAGCTAAAGTTTCAGCAGTAAGAGAATGGCCGACACCGAAGTCAGTGAAGGACATTCAAAGTTTCTTGGGTCTAGCAGGATATTACAGAAGGTTCATTAAAGGATTTTCGAAGATTGAAACACCCCTGACCAAGCTCACACGTAAAGATGAAGAATTCGTGTGGTCAGAAACATGCAAGCAAGCTTTCGTAGAACTCAAGTCAAGACTGACATCAGTGCCTATTCTCGTTATACCGGAACAATCTGGAGGTTTTGTAGTGCATTTCGATGCCTCTGGTAAGAGATTATGATGTGTTCTACATCAGCACGGCAAGGTTGTAGCTTATGCTTCAAGACAGCTGAAGATTCATGAGTGCAATTATCCGACGCATGATTTGGAGTTGACAGCCGTAATCTTTGCTCTTAAGATTTGGTGCCATTATCTTCTTGGTAAACGATTGGACATATACACGGATCACAAGAGCCTGAAATATGTGTTTACTCAGAAAAAGTTGAATATGCGGCAGAGAAGATGGTTGGACTCATGGCGGACTTTGACATCAATCTGCAATATCACTCAGGGAAGGTGAATGTAGTACCTGATGCCCTTAGTCGCCAACCATTAGCATTTAACTTCACCGCACAGTGGAAGCTTCAACAAGATTTGCATCAAATGGAGATTGAAGTGGTCATGCCAGATAACGCTTCAAGTTTGCTGAACTTACAAGTTCAATCTACCATTGTCAATCAAATCAAAACAGCTCAAGCAAGTGATGCTAAGTTGTAAAAGATCAGAGAACAAGTGGAAAGTGGACTTCGAACAGACTTCATCATCCATGAAGACGGATCTTTGAGATACAGCAGCAGATTGTGTGTTCCTAAAGTTCCTGTGCGAGAAGAGTTGATGAAAGAAGCTCATAGCTCTCTTTATTCAGTACACCCTGGAGGCACAAAGATGTACAAAGATCTGCGTCAAAATTACTGGCGGCATGGAATGAAGCGTAAAGTAGCCAAAAACATCGCTAAATGCTTAGTGTGTCAGCAAGTAAAGGCTGAACATCACAGGACTGCTGGTTTACTTCAACCATTACCTATCCCGGAATGGAAGTGGCAACACATCATAATGGATTTCGTGACTGCACTTGCTGGCAGCACGAAGGGTAACGATGCGGTTTGGCTTATTGTGGATCGACTCAGAAAGTCGGCTCACTTTATTCCCTTTCGAGTTGGTCAATCTAATGAGACACTAGCAAAAAAGTACATGGAGATAAGAATCTAAGTAAAGATTTAAACTCATCATAATTGACTATCTCTGAAACCCATGAACTCGTGCAGGAAATCGTGAGACTTCATGGAGTACCGGTTTGCATTGTCTCCGATCGTGACACTAGGTTCTGATCACAATTTTGGCAAAGTCTGCAAACTAGCTTGGGAACAAGTCTGAACTTCAGCATGGTTTATCATCCACAAATAGATGGTCAGTCTGAGCGAACTATTCAGATCTTAGAAGATATGCTAAGAGCGTGTATGCTAGACTTTGGAGGATCGTGGGAAGATCACCTGCATCCTGTGGAGTTTTCATACAACAACAGCTACCAAGCAAGTATAGAAATGGAACCTTTTGCAGCACTTTATGGAAAGAAGTGTCGATCACCATTAAGTTGGGACGATATTGGAGATAGATAACTCCTTGGATCTGAGATGATAGTAGCAACTGTTGACGTGGTTCGCACTATCAGGGAAAGAATGCATATAGCCCAAGATCGAAATAAGCACAGGGCTGATGCAAAGCGCCGTCACTTGGAGTTTCAATCGGGAGAACATGTATTTCTGAAGATATCTTCAAACCGTGGAGTGATTTGTTTTGGAAGAAGGGGTAAGCTTAGTCCGAGGTATATTGGACCGTTCGACATACTCGAACGAGTCGGTGAAGTGACTTATCGTTTGGCACTTCCACCTTCATTGGAAGGAGTGCACAACGTGTTCCACATATCCCAACTCAGAATGTATGTGAATGACCCCAGCCACATTCTTGATCATTCCGAGCTCACTGTACAGCCAGAATTATCTTGCGAGCAACAACTTGTTGAGATCATGGACAGAAAGGTGAATTCGTTTAGGAACAAGGAATTCAACTTGGTTCGAGTGATGTGGAGAAAAGTCAAACCGGGAGAAGCAACATGGGAAAAGGAAGATGAGATGCGTCCAAGATACCCTCAGTTATTCGTAAACTAGTCCTTAAAATAAATTATAAATTTCGAGAACGAAATTTTTGTAATGAGGGTAGACTGTAACAACTCCAATTTCAATGTACAAGAAAATTATTTAAAAGTTAACGTACAATTGGGGTATTTGCAATCCTGTGTATACTATAAGTATTTGTTTTATTTTAGAACAGCAAGAAATTACTTGTAGCACATTGGTAAAGCATTGCACTGCTGTGACGTAGCCCCTGTGATCGAATCCCCCTGCCAGATTATCTTTTTATTAAATTTTCTTTTAATCTTTTAGAAGCCCAAGGGTTTACACGTGTACTCTACGTAAACTAAAGAGACACAGAATAAACAAACACATAGGAAATAGCATTTACAAAGACCCCGACACGTGGCGTGAATCCGAGCCCCTCTCACCGGTATTTGGCCGGCGACGATTGCTTTGGGGACCGGCACCGCGGCCCCCCGTAGGCAATGCTCCCCAAAATTTAACCTCTGCACCTCTTCAGCCACCCCACTAACCCCACATTGTTTATTTTCTCTACAATTATCCAGAGAATTAAAATACCCTCTTTAAATCCATTTTTAATACAAATTTTAATTCACTAATTCAATAAACCAAACCCTAATTTTTCCTATAAATACCACACCTCATTTCATACATCCTCACCAGAATTTCATTATCAAAACTCTACCAAATTCTCAAGTCCTTTAGTGTACAAGTGGAGTTAACAAAAGGGTGAAGTTCCGGCGACGATCCAAGGGGATTCCGGCGACGAAACGACATCCCGAAGCATTTCGTAGATTCCTCTCCCTCTTCTCTTGATCCCAAGCCAGTAAGTCCCTTCTTCCCCTCTCTTTCTCTATTTTAAAAACTTTAAATTATAAAACCCGACGGAAACGGGGTAATCCGACTTCCGATTCAGTTTTTCTTCAAAACTCAACCTTTCTTAATCAAGAAAATACCAAAATCTCATATAATGTTTAAAAAACATTAAAAAAAACCCATTAAAATAAGAATCATCTCAAAATAATCTTTTATACAACTTTTATCATAGTTTTACAGTAAAATACCATATACTTTAGTTTCGACATAAATCATTATAATTCATGTATTACCTTTAGATAATTCACGAGGTAATAACCTACCTCATCACAACACACATCTTTGACATAGCGCGATAGAAATTTGGGAACATAGTTGTGGATAATACGATATTTCAAATAAATCCCATTAACTTATCAAACCATTTTCTTAAAAAGATGTATTAAACAATTCCTTGCAATTGCGCCTCTAAAACCCACTTTTGGGGACCCCATTCTGGAAGGTGCGGATTATCGCACATTCTAGGGCCTGGTAGAGCGAGATGAAGACCTCCGAAAGGAGCATTCGATCTCGATGGAATTTTTATATATTTTTCTTTAGAAAATGAGATTTCTACAAGAAAATAAATGAAATTTATTTTTAAATATATATATATATATATTATCAAAATATCTAATTTAATTATATTATATAAATATTCCAAGTTTTCAAAAGGAATCACCATTATATGAAAATACAATCCAAATACCAAACAATACTAATATTTCAAGAAAATACCCTACACCATGAAAATTAGATTCTACTCACTAGAAATTTCAGAATTATAAAATATACATCTATGAAAACCCTAAAGACGGTAATTAAATACTTGAGCTGTATTTTGAAAATTATATCAAACTATTTTTACATAAAACCCCCTCAAATTATGTTAAATTACAATAAGGACCCTAGTAAACATAGGTTTAAGCCGGAACGGTCTCTTGAGCCTCAAGGAGCCGGAGATATGGGTGCTTGCCTATTTAAGGTAGACAATCTAACAAACGGTGTTATCAACACGGTAATTGTCTTGGAAAAAGACATAAATCCCGCCGTCCATGCGCAGCACTTATCGATAACATCAAAACTAATTCAGGATTTCAAGTTCTTTTCAAAAGTGTCTAACTCAGACTGAGCCTTAATCTAATCAATCTGACTTAAATATGATTCAAGTATAAACTAAAATACAACATGAATCAATGAATCCGTCTATTCAATCTATATCAATCTTTATTGACTGAACCGAACCATGGATATACTCCGTCTACATGACTCTCCATTTATATCTATGACTCTCCATGGATATCATGGTTTCGGTAAAGTCATCCATCTATATAACAAAATAATACAATCAATACAAAAGATATCGCGGGGTTTAGAAGGGGTAGATTGGTACGGAATGTGTTAAAAGTGGCACGAGACTCTAACCATAATACACCTAACCTGAATATCCATTATCGTTGTACCGTGGCTGAACGGTTCCTTGTGCTCCGTATACCTTAGTCTCCGGAATAGTGGGGCTCCTCTCGTACACACTGGCATTTTCTGTACCAAGCTACAAATAACAGCGTTAACAATATAATCAAACATTATAAGATATATTCTCTCTATGTCTATTCTATTTCAACTCATCTTTAGGACTTACCGAGCGATTTTTCGCTGATAACATTCATTTTCTTCTTTCTTTGGAATGTTGTCAGGTGATTCGGACTCACTGGAGATCGAGCCCAGCACTGAGGACTTGGCACAATTAGCATTCGACCCGGAGCTTTAGATACTTGTACATATTTCATTTTTATTTCTGGTATGTCATTGTTTAGGCATTGCTTTCATTCCATGTATTTACATTTCAGTTGTACTATAAAAGAATGTTAAATAAATAAAGTTACTTTTCATTTACATTCCTGTCTCTTGTGTACTTTTACTTTATATTGCTTAGATACACTTAGCGTGTTTACTTCTAAGTAAACACATAGCGGCCTCGTCGCGTCTTCTTCCCATACACCGGGAAGCGGGGCGTGACAGGTTTTGCTGGTGGCCCATGAAGGTCAGTTCTGTATGGACATGCGGGTTAATTCTGCATGAGGTTCTAAGCAATATAATACAAGAACCAGCAACTAAAAACATTCTTTACATATTTCTTGAATCTTCCAATTTCATATATTTTAAATCTGTCCTAACCCAAATTTTTCTTTTAAGATTATGGATTCCCTAAACAACACCAACACCAAATTCAACAACACTCCACCACCTTTACCGCTTACACCTACCGTCGCTGCTCCAATCAATGAGCAGACTGTACTTCTTGAGGCGATCCGCGGTCTCCTAGAGGGACAGCAGCAGCGGACTGCAATGTTGATGAACCGCCCAGAAGCGGAAGCCCCTAGGGTAAAGCAAATTCGGGCTTTGCACCCCAAGCAATTCTCAGGAAAAGAGAGCCCTCTAGAAGCTAAGGAGTGGGCTCAGAGCATTGAGGATGATCTCGCAGCAGCATGTTCAGTTGATAAAACTGCACATTTGTTATTACATTTTTCCTACTATTTCCATATTAAAAAAGGTCTTTATTATAATATATCATACATATGAGGGTTTATGTGTAAAAATACAATTTTCCAGGTGTTGATATATTATAATTATCATTTGGTAGGAAAGTGTATGCAAATAATATCATTGACCAAATCCTAGTAGAACAAAGTCTACTAAATATTATTTAAGTTGTTGTGCAGAATTTTTCCAAGAAATCAAGTTGTTGAAGAAAACTTGCCTAATTAAGAAAGCAAAACTTGGAGACTAAGTCTGGCAGAAACCACGAGAAGATTTCCATGTTACAAAGGTTTAAAGGATCGCCAAATGTCACAAAGATAGAGCCCCAGAATTTTGATGAAGGGATGAGATTTAATGGCTGCGGATCCGCGGCCATACCCCCCCTTGGGCCGCGGATCCGCGGCAATCTTGAAGATTTAGTTGCTGCAATTTTTGTGGAGAAATCTTTGCTGTTATTCTCCATATTTGGAAGCAAGGGTTTCTGGCTTTGGACTATAAATATGGACCGAGAGCCTCTTGGAAAAATCATCAAGCCGACGAGATCACGAAGTCCAAGACGGCTCACACATCCAAGCTGATCATCAACTGACCGTCTACCTCCTTAGAAGAGATCGAGAAGTAACTAGAAATTGTAATCATTTTCTAAGGATTCAAGTGTAATGAATATTGTTGATTAATAAAGGTACCTTTCTTTTTCTTATTCTATTTCTTCGTAGTTTAATTATGCAATTTCTCTCCATCTCTTTTTCTCCCAACATGCGCGAGTAATTCTCCGCTTGTTAGGGTTCGTAGGATTAGGGTAGGCTAATGGATGATGAACATCTCTAAACCCATTTTAAGTCCTATAAATTTTATGAACTTTATCAAAAGAATCATTAACATCCTAATCGGGCGCGCTAACAATTCTTTGTTAGTTCCGACCGCGATTAGAGATTAGATTAATGATTGTTTTGGTAAAGGCTGGATATGAACGGAGTTCCGTGTCGAGATAAGGGTTAAGAGTGGGATTCCTTTTCTCTCCAGAAACCCTTATCTACACGCATCACCGTCGTTCTAGTTTTAAATCTATTAAAGGATAAAAAGGGTAACTTTTAATTAATCGTCCATAACTACTAAATCCTAACGAACCCTACAAGCCCCCTTATCATATTAACTACATCCCTAAAATAATCTAGATCTATATTTTGCATTTTTTCTTAACGTAGATCTAGAAACCTTTCCACAAAATTCTTTATCCCTCCTCTATTTTTCAACACATCTAAAGTAAGATTAAAATATTCAACATTTCCCTGAGGACGACCCGTACTCATCTCGGTCTAGCTACGCGCGACACCGTTCTGATTGCGGTTAACTACTACAAACAATTTTTTATATCAATCAAATAGCGCCGTTACCGAGGATAAGTGCGTAATTTTTTTTATTCTTACTATTTGTGTTGAATTCTTAGATGATTCATATCATTATTAACACGAAACTGCAAATTGCATATTTAACGATTTGTGCGTGAATTTTGCAAGGAGATCTGGAGTCACAGACTTGAGGAAAACAGAAGACAGAGATATTCTTAGAGATCCAGAAGAGTATAGGAGGCCAAAGAAAAAATTTCATCACCTGATCTCTCCACTTCGCGGCGAAACCGCGACACGAAGGCACTTTAGGCGGCGGAAACGCGGCTTAACTAAAGGATATAGGGTTTAAGCTTCTCTGGTATCTTTCTTAACTCTTTCTCTCTCCTCTCAAATCCAATAAAATCTATTTTCTGCAGGATTCTTTGCAAAATAGCGCCGCTCAAAAATCTTTTTGCAAAAGTTTTGTGATTGGTTTTGTTTTGCATATTTTAATACGGACTTTAAGGGGCAACGACTAAATCCAGATTATGTGGGGATTTCATCACCCTTCCTAAGTCCCACAAATCACAAACCGAGTATCCGCATCAACCCTACATTAATTTAAAAAATATCTAGACCAGACTCTAAGGACTGTCGCGCTCATTAAGGAAAGAGGAAGGTCGTGGGTAATCTATCGCTTATCCGCATTACTTTTGTGGTGCCTAGGCAAGTGTGACTAAGGCATGTGGTTTACTTAATTAGGCCCGCTTTTTTCGGTGATTCGTATAGCGGATACCTCCCACTTACCTGGCACTTACCTGGCCACAAGAGTAGTAAAGAGGTGGTAGAGGATTGATCATGCGGCTTGTCCTTTGGAAGTCTAGGAGCGGTCTAAAGACTGGACCTAGGTAACCTTAGTTCTAGGATTGTTTGTGCATTGTAGAGTGATTTGTCTTGAGTCCCACTTTTTTCAAAACAGACCAATTTTAAACACACACGCTGCCACTTGCACTAAACCCGCTTAGTGCATGCTTGGCTGGACACGGGATTCTAGTGCCCGTCTTGTCCGCGTTCCTACTATCGACGCCGAAGTCGGTACTTCTTCATTTTCTTTTCCCCCACCACACACTACGACCGAGATGGACGGCACTCCATCAGATTATAACACCACGCTGCCACCGCCCGTAGGTGCGCAGAATCCACCGCTCATCTCTCTCCAAGAGATGTTATCCTATCCATGGTCCTCTTCCCACTTGTCTATCTATTCCACCAGCTAACGGGGATAATTTCGAAATTAAACCCCACTACATCAATCTGTTGCCTAAATTTCACGGGCTTGAGTCGGAAGACGCGTACGTTTTCATCACCAAATTCGAAAACGTATGCGCAATGATGGGTACTTCACAATTGACTGTGGATGCTATACGCTTGCGTCTTCTCCCATTCACACTGTGCGACTTGGCAAAAAAATGGCTTTATAATACTGCCGCACACTCTATCACTAATTGGGATGAATTCTTAATAGCATTTCTTAAGAAGTTTTACCCAAACCATAAGACTGCCCGTGTTAGAAGCGAGATCAACCAGTTCACCCAGCTTCCCAATGAACCCTTTTGGAAGTGCTTTGAACATTTCAAGGATCTGCTTGTCCAATGTCCTCATCATGGAATCAATAGATGGGATTTATGTCGGATTATATATGAGGGCATTAATTCAGCGACAAAGCAGATGCTTGAAACAGTGTGTCAATGCAATTTCATGTCTAAAGATGACGGTGAAGCATGGAAATATCTGGAAGATCTCGCAGAAAACACTTTGCAGTGGGAAAGCGTAAGACCACCTTCATCTAGGGGAGGTATTCACCAGCTCGATGTTTCCATCGCAGTAAAAGCCGAAATGGCAACGATACAGAAGAAACTCGACGCTATTGAGAACAAGTTCTCATCATACTCCTTAAATCAGGTCACGCTTCCTAAAACCGTCTGTGGTTGCCGTTCGGATCCTTCACACTTAACGGAAGAATGCCCTATGAATGCATCGTTTCAAGCTAATGCTGCTTTTCAGCAGCGACCTAGAAACCACCCCTATTCTTCCACGTACAATCAAGGATAGAGGAATCATCCTAACTTTGCTTGGAACCAAAACCGACAAAGTAATTATCAAAGACCTTCTCCACAGCAACCCCAACCACAGAATTAGCTAACCTTTCAATCACAGAACTTTCAAAATCCGGCCAACACTTCTACACCACAAGTGGCCGGTACTGACAACTCTTCACTCACACAAACTTTGGATTTGTTCATGAAACATTCCATGCAATTGTCGGCTGAGATGAAGTCTTCTATTGATACCATAAAGAAAGACTCCACTTCCCATGGTGAGGGTATTAAATCAATAGAAAACCAACTCGCACAGTTAAATGCCGCAATGAGTGCGAGAGAGAAAGGGAAACTCCCATCTCAACCCCTACCGAATCCTGGCCATTCAAAAAATCATAATGTGAATGCCGTTACTACGTTGAGATCGGGAAGAGTGCTGAATAACCGAGTGGGTAAGCAATTTGATGTTAGTGACACCATTGATACCCCAGCTTCTTCTTCTTCTTCTTCCCCTAATTCGTCTAGTCTCCCACCTTCATCCGAGCCTATTCTCCATTTTCATGACGAGTAATGTTAGCACCGCTTTTACCCAACAAATACCAAAGAAACATAAGGACCCCGGCTGTCCTACAATCTCTATTTCTATTGGGGGTAAAAATATTAATCGTGCTTTACTCGATCTAGACGCTAGCGTTAACTTGCTTCCTTATTCAGTATACGAGCAATTAGGAATTGGAGAGTTAAAACCCGCCCATTGTACTCTCCAGATGGCAGACCGATCTATCACCAAACCTCGGGGCGAACTAGAGGATATGTTAATTAAAGTCGGGGAATTCATATTTCCCGTGGACTTTATTGTTTTAGACACACAACCTGTGGCAAACCCACGCAATCAAATCCCGGTGATACTTGGTCGACCCTTCCTAGCAACTTCTAACGCTGTAATTAATTGTCGTAACGGTTCTATGAACTTATCCTTCGGGAAAATGACAATTGAGCTTAATATTTACAAACTAGTAAGTCAGCCATCAGAACCTTCTGCTCCTTTGCTGGATGTTTGTTCCATCCACAAGATAGCTTCCGAAAGATGCATTGATGAGGAACTTTGCTCTGATATTCTCGACAACACTAATGAGACATCGTTTGATCTTGCGCCACTTCACGGTGAGGATATGTTCAATGAGTCCGACCTTGAGATTGAACCCCTTGACTCGTTGCAAAAGTCAGCAGCAATTTCCGAGTCAATATCTTATGCAAGTTTTGAAGCTCTTAGGGAGTCCGAATATCATTCCCTTACGCCACCTTCTATTGTCTCTCCGCCAATTCTTGATCTCAAACCGCTACCTTCTCATCTTAAATATGCATATTTAGGAGAGAATGAGACTTTGCCAGTGATTATATCCACTTCTCTAGCCTTAGAGCAAAAGAATGCACTTTTGGCAGTGTTGAGATCGAATCGGCAAGCATTTGGTTGGACAATGGCCGACATCAAAGGGATTAGTCCCTTAATTGTTGAACCTTACATACATCTGATGGATGAAGCCAAACCAACCTGAGACCCACAAAGACGGTTAAATCCCGTTATGAAGAAGGCGGTAAAGAAAGAAATCGTCAAGTACCTTGATAGTGGAATAATTTACCCCATATCTGATAGCCAATGGGTAAGTCCAATTCATGTGGTCCCTAAAAAGTCTGGCATCACGGTCATCACTAATGAGGCTAATGAGTTAATCCAAACATGCACCCAAACTGGGTGGCGCGTATGTATTGATTACAGGAAACTCAATGCTGCGAAGAGGAAAGATCACTTCCCTCTACCTTTCATTAACCAGATGTTAGAACATTAGCTGGACACGAATACTACTGTTTCTTGGACGGATACTCTGGCTATAATCAGGTCCCCATCGCCGAAAAGGATCAAGATAAAACCACTTTTACTTGTCCTTTCGGAACTTTTGCTTATAGACGCATGCCCTTTGGGTTATGCAACGCTCCCGCTACATTTCAGCGGTGCATGATGGGGATATTTTCAGATATGGTGGAGAATTTTCTGGAAATTTTTATGGACGATTTCTCCATTTTTGGGGACTCCTTTGAGGACTGCCTTCGTAATCTTGACGCTGTTCTTACCCGCTGTAAGGATAAGAACTTGACTTTGAATTGGGAAAAATATCATTTTATGGTCCAAGAAGGTATTGTACTTGGAAATATAATTTCACGAAAGGCATTGAGGTTGACAGAGCTAAAATAGATGTCATTCATAACCTCCCTCGTCCCAACTGCGTCAAAGATATACGATCCTTCCTTGGCCATGCAGAATTTTATAGGAGATTTATTAAGGACTTTAGCAAAATTGCTAGACCCTTAACCCTTCTATTGGCCAAGGACACTACTTTTCACTTCGATTCGAATTGTGAGGCTACTTTTGAATCGCTAAAAAGATCGCTCACTACAGCCCCCGTTCTATCATCTCCGGATTGGAACCACCCGTTCGAGCTTATGTGTGACGCATCAGATTTTGCTATTGGTGCTGTCTTAGGACAAAATATTGATAAGATACCACATGTAATTTACTATGCAAGTAGGACCTTGAATGATGCATAAATAAATTACACAACTACCGAGAAAGAACTCTTGGCAGTTGTATTTGCATTAGAGAAATTCAGACCCTACTTGATTGGCTCGCCTATTGTGGTTTACACAGATCACTCCGCCCTACGACATCTTTTATCGAAGAAGGATGCGAAGGCCAGGCTAATACGTTGGATCCTATTGTTACAAGAATTTGATCTTGTCATCCGAGACAAGAGTGGATGTGAAAACGTTGTAGCCGACCATATTTCACGCATCACTTCTTCACCAACTTTGACCGTGCCGATAAATGACTCATTTCCTGACGAACAGCTCTTGACTGTATCCTACGAACCTTGGTTTGTGGATGTCGTGAACTATCTTGCAACGGGACTTATTCTTAGCGATTGGTCGAAACAAGACAAACTTCGATTTCTATCCCAAGTAAAATATTTTTACTGGGATGAACCTTATCTATTCAAGTATTGTTCCGATCAAATCATTCGCAGGTGTGTCCCTAACGATGAATTCAAGTGTGTGTTATCATTTTGTCATGATCAGGCATGCGGCGGTCATTTTGGTCCTCGAAAAACGGCGGAGAAAGTTTTGCAATGTGGATTTTATTGGCCAACATTATTTAGAGATGCATATGAACATTGCAAAACTTATCCGCGATGTCAGCATTTGGGTCGGATTTCACGAAGGAACGAGATGCCGCCCCAACCTATATTGGTTGTGGAAATATTCGATGTGTGGGGTATTGATTGTATGGGCCCTTTTCCCAACTCCTTTGGGAATCTATATATCTTGTTAGCGGTTGATTATGCCTCGAAATGGGTGGAAGCTATACCGTGTCGCACTAATGACAACAAAGTTGTCATTAAGTTCCTTAAAGAAAATATCTTTTCGCGATTCGGACACCCTCGCGCTATAATTAGCGACAACGGGACACATTTCTGCAATCGGTCTTTCGAGGCCTTGATGCGGAAATATTCAATCACTCACAAGCTTTCTACGCCCTATCATCCCCAAACAAGCGGGCAGGCTGAGATCTCAAATAGGCAAATCAAACATATATTGGAGAAGACGGTTTCGAAAAACCGTAAAGATTGGTCAACCAAATTGACGGATGCTCTTTGGGCATTCCGCACCGCTTATAAGACCGATCTTGGTATGTCTCCATACCGCCTTGTGTTTGGGAAGGCATGCCACCTTCCTGTCGAGATCGAACATAAAGCAATGTGGGCTATTAAAGAGCTTAATTTTGATCTTGATCATGCAGGCAGCTATCGGAAGCTGCAATTGAATGAGCTAAGAGAACTCCACGATGAAGCTTACGATAATGCGGTGATAGTAAAGAACAGGACTAAAGTGTTCCACGATAAAAATCTTTTTAGAAAAACCTTCATATCGGGGCAACAAGTCCTTCTTTATGATTCCCGTCTCCATCTTCATCCGGGTAAGCTTAAATCTCGTTGGAAAAGACCTTTTGTGGTGCGGTATGTACACCCGCACGAGGCAGTTGAAGTTGAAAACTTGAAAAATGGTTCAATTTTTAAAGTAAATGGGCATAGATTAAAACCGTATTTTTCTGCTGACCCCGCGGAGGAGCTCCTGTTTTTACAGGAGCCGCTTTATCAAAACTAAATTTCCTCCGTCTCACCTCCATGCTTTTGTAACATTTTCTCATTTTAAGAGTGGAGGTGAGTGAAAATAGATTTAATTGAATATCTATGCGTGCCAAAGAACAAGTTTGGGGGTAGTTTTCATTTAACTATTATTTACCCCTTGTATCTATCCCCTAGTATACAAGTCCATGTTCTTAAAAAGGCTACATCAGTGAGGACACTGCTGAAAACAGGTTTGGGGGGAAGGTTTGTATTCACTGAATTATCTTTGACACTGGGCATTAAAAAAAAATTATAACAAAAGAGTAGTGTGTGAAAAATTACATCCAAAAGATAGGAATGGTTTAAGAAAACCAAGAAAATTAGAAGTTTTCTTAAACGAACGAGTAATAAGTAGTTATGAGCTATTGTCCCAAGGGTTAGTAAGATGAAGAAAGTCACTAATCTGAGGAAAAAAATAAGTCTGAAAAATAATTTCTATTCTGGAAGCCAAACATTTGAGTGTTGATACCCTACTATATGCACTTACACACGTCTTGAAACTCGGGATAGTAGAGGATACCTTGAAATGCTCTTGTCTAAAAGCCAAAGTATGATGGAAATAATAAATGAAGAAAAATATAAACATGGTGAAAAGAAAAATGAACACTGGTTTTGTTATCGTCAAGGCAGCAATAAAAAAATATATAGCGAGGGTGCTTCATCACCTAGTGCCCTAAGGCCAACTGGTCTGGGAGTCACTGCTAAGCCTCAGGTGGTGCAAGACGAGGAAAATATTATCACCTAATCAGCAAGCACAGGAGTAATCGGTCGGTTAGTACCTTAAGAAGTATTAACGGTCGCATGAAAATGTGTGAGCAAATCCATAAATATTCATCAAGTTAAAAAGTACCGAGGTAGATGGACAAGAGTATGATAGCTTGAATTGAATTCTCCGAGTGTAGGGATGTCCATTTCACACACGTAGGGGTATATGATTGATGTTTGGATGAATGGTAGGAATGAAGAATAAAGACGATATTTTATTGAGAGATGATGTGATTTCTAACATCTTTTCATGACTATTAAGATAGGGCTCATGACAACTGAAAAACTAGTGTAGTTAGAAACTCTTATTTTCAAAGTTTTTCTTTTATGGTTCTTATCTTTATATGTAAATTTCACCATCTCTCTTTTATTATAGGATTTTGTGGGTGTAATTCGCTGAAAACCCTCAGGAGACAACATTCCTCCTACTGGGGACACCTAGAGGTTTAATGGCTTGTTGCACGTGCTCAGTGCAATCGTGTCTGCCTACGAAAGTGTGCTTAGTTTTCTCCTTTTTTTTCCTTCTCTTGAATAAACTAGTTTGCTCGGGACGATCAAAGATAAGTTTGGGGGTATTTGTTTAGTTGATAAAACTGCACATTTGTTATTACATTTTTCCTACTATTTCTATATTAAAAAAGATCTTTATTATAATATATCATACATATGAGGTTTATGTGTAAAAATACTATTTTCCATGTGTTGATATATTATAATTAGCATTTGGTAGGAAAATATATGCAAATAATATCATTAACCAAATCCTAGTAGAACAAAGTCTACTAAATATTATTTAAGTTGTTGTGCAGAATTTTTCCAAGAAATCAAGTTGTTGAAGAAAACTTGCCTAATTAAGAAAGCAAAACTTGGAGACCAAGTCTGGCAGCAACCACGAGAAAATTTCCATGTTAAAAAGGTTCAAAGGATCGCCAAATGTCACAAAGACAGAGCCCCAGAATTTTGATGAAGGGATGAGATTTAATGGCCGCGGATCCGTGGCCATACCCCCCTTGGGCCGCGGATCCGCGGCAATCTTGAAGATTTAGTTGCTGCAATTTTTGTGGAGAAATCTTTGCTGTTATTCTCCATATTTGGAAGCAAGGGTTTCTGGCTTTGGACTATAAATATGGACCGAGAGCCTCTTGGAAAAATCATCAAGCCGACAAGATCACGAAATCCAAGACGGCTCACGCATCCAGGTTGATCATCAACTGTTCGTCTACCTCCTTAGAAGAGATCGAGAAGCAACTAGAAATTGTAATCATTTTCTAAGGATTCAAGTGTAATGAATATTGTTGATTAATAAAGGTAGCTTTCTTTTTCTTATTCTATTTCTTTGTAGTTTAATTATACAATTTCTCTCCATCTCTTTTTCTCCCAACATGCGTGAGTAATTCTCCGCTTGTTAGGGTTCGTAGGATTAGGGTAGGCTAATGGATGATGAACATCTCTAAACCCTTTTTAAGTCCTATAAAGTTTATGAACTTTATCAAAAGAATCATTAACATCCTAATCGGGCGCGCTAACAATTCTTTGTTAGTTCCGACTGCGATTAGAGATTAGATTAATGATTGTTTGGTAAAGGTTAGATATGAACGGAGTTCCGTGTCGAGATAAGGGTTAAGAGTGGGAGTCCTTTTCCCTCCAGAAAGCCCAATCTACACGCATCACTGTCGTTCTAGTTTTAAATCTATTAAAGGATAAAAAGGGTAACTTTTAATTAATCGTCCATAACTACTAAATCCTAACGAACCCCACAAGCCCCCTTAACATATTAACTACATCCCTAAAATAATCTAGATCTATATTTTGCATTTTTGCTTAACGTAGATCTAGAAACCTTTCCACAAAATTCTTTATCCCTCCTCTATTTTCAACACATCTAAAGTTAGATTAAAATATTCAACATTTCCCTGAGGATGACCCGTACTCACCTCGGTCTAGCTACGCGCGACACCGTTCTGATTGCGGTTAACTACTATAAACAATTTTTCATATCAATCACAGCACAAGTGCAAGAAATCGCTTGGGTTCGAGTTGCGAAGTTGCGGCTCACTGACAATGCACGGGTCTGATGGAAGGCGGAAGAAAGCCGTCTTGACCAACCGATCGAATGAAGGACTTTTCGCGATATGTTCGACACGAAATACTTCCCAGAGACTGGCCGATTCGACATGGAGCAGCAGTTTATTCATCTACAACAGGGTTCGATATGGACCAAGTCAGTAGATGAGTATGACGCTGAGTTCACCATACTCAGTTGGTAAGATATGTCTCAATATTCGATTTTCAAATATCACATACTACACAGCTTACACAATACCTTAACAGATTCGCGGCACACTTGATACCGACGGATGAGATCAGTGCTCGTCGATTTCTGCAAGGGTTAGATTCAGAAATCCAAGCTGCCTTAGCTACAGAGGATTTCCCAACCCATGAGTTGGCACTGAAAGCTGCTCGCCGATATGAGCCCAGCACTGAGGACTTGGCACAATTAGCATTCGACCCGGAGCTTCAGATACTTGTTCATATTTCATTTCCATTTCTGTTATGCCATTATTTAGGCATTGCTTTCATTCCATGTATTTACATTTCAGTTGTACTATAAAAGAATGTTAAATAAATAAAGTTGTTGTTCATTTACATTCATGTCTCTTGTGTACTTTTACTTTATATTATTTAGATACGCTTAGCGTGTTTACTTCTGAGCAAATACGTAGCGGCCTCATCACGTCCTCTCCCCATACACTGGGAAGAGTGACGTGACAACAAGGCCATTTTAGCGGCGGAACCGTGGCGTTCGTGAGGTATCGTGCAACCAAAATTCTCTAGTAACTTCCTCTATACTTTCTCTCTCCTATGAAAAATCTAATAATATATTTTTCTGTAGGATTCTTTGCAAAATATCGCTGCTTAAAAAAATATATTTTTGCTTGTTTTGTAATTGGTTTGTGCATATTTTAATACGGATATTAAGGAGTAAAGACCAAATTCAGATTAGGTGGGGATTTCATCACTCTTCCTAAGCCCCAAAAATCACAAAACGAGCATCCGCATCACCCTACATTAATTAAAAAATATCTAGACTAAGACTCTAAGGACTGTCGCGCTCAATAAGGACAGAGGAAGGTCGTGGGTAATCTATCGCTTATCCGCATTTCTTTTGTGTTGTCTAGGCAAGTGTGTATAAGACAAGTGGTTACTTAATTAGGCCCTCTATTTTTGATGATTCGTATAGCGAATACCTCCCACTTACCTGGTACTTACCTGGCCACAAGAGTGATAAAGATGTGGTAGAGAATTGATACTGCGGCTTGACCTTTGGAAGTCTAGGAGCGGTCTAGAGACTTGACCTAGGTAACCTTTGTTCTAGGGTTGATTGTGCATTTTTGTGTAATTTGTCTCATGTCCGACACTTTTCAAAACAAACCAATTTTAAATTACACACACGTTGTCTCTTGCGCTAAACCTGCTTAGTGCATGCTTGGCTAGACACGGGATTCTAGTGCCCGTCTTGTCCGCGTTTCTGCTATCGACTCCGAAGTCGGTACTTCTTCATCTTCGTTTTCCCCTCCACCCACCACATCGACCGAGATAGACGGTTCTCCATCAGATTATAACACCACTCTGCCACCACCCGTTGGTGCGCAGAATCCACCGCGTATTCTCTCCAAAAGAGATGTTATCCTATACGCGGTCCCCTTGCTACTTGTTTATCTATTCTACCATCCAATAGGAATAATTTTGAAATTAAACCCCACTTCATCAACCTGTTGCCCAATTTCACGGGCTTGAGTCTGAAGACGCATACGTTTTTATCACCAAATTTGAAAACGTATGCGCAATGATGGGTACATCACAACTTTCAGTGGATGCTATGCGCTTGCGTCTTCTCCCTTTCACTTTGTGCGATTTAGCAGAAAAATGGCTTTATAACACTGCAGCACACTCTATTACCAATTGGGATGAATTTTTCATAGCATTCCTTAAGAAATTTTAGCCCAATCATAAGACCGCCCATGTTCGGAGCGAAATAAACCTATTTACCTAGCTTCCCAATGAACCATTTTGGAAGTGTTTTGAACAGTTTAAGGATCTTCTTGTCCAATGTCCTCATCATGGAATAAATAGATGAGATCTGTGCCGAATTATATATGAGGGCATTACTCTAGCGACAAAGCAGTTGCTTGAAACCATGTGTCAATACAATTTCATGTCCAAAGACGATAGTGAAGCTTGGAAATTTCTAGAAGATCTCGCTGAAACACATTGCAGTGGGAAAGCGTTAGACCGTCATCTAGGGGAGGTATCCATCAGCTCGAGATTTCTATCGCAGTAAAAGCCGAAATGACGTAATGCAAAAGAAACTCGACGCTATGGAGAACAAATTCTAATCAATCTCCCTAAACCAGGTTACGCCTCCCAAAACCGTGTGTGGTTGCTGTTCCGATTCATCACATCTGACGGAAGTATGTCATGTGAATGCACCGTTTCAAGGTCAAGAACACACTAATGCTGCTTTTCAGCAGCGACCTAGAAATGATCCTTATTCTTCCACGTACAATCAGGGATGGAGGAATCATCCTAATTTTGCTTGGAACCAAATCCAAACCCAAAATCAAAACCAGTTCTAAAGCAATTATCAAAGACCTCCTCCACCACAGCAGCAACCACACCCACAGATTCAACACCCCTTTCAATCGCAACCTTTTCAAAATCCGGCCAACAATTCTACACCTTATAATAATTCTTTCCAAACGGCCGGTAACGAAAACTCATCTGCACTCGAACGAAGCGTGGATATGTTTATTAAACATTCCATGCAATCTACGGATGATATAAAGTCTTCTATCCCAGCATTAACACAAACCATCACCTCCCACGGTGAAATTATAAAATCGATAGAAGCACAACTTGCATAAATAAATGCCGCGATGAGTGCGAGAGAAAAAGGGAAACATCCATCTCAACCCCTACAGAATCCTAGCTACTCACAAAGTTCTAATGTGAGTACCGTCACTATGTTGAGATCGGGAAGAGTATTGAACAACCAAGTGGGTGAACAGATTAATGATGAGGAATCAATTGAAACCCCGGTTTCCACTTCTTGCCCTATTTCGTCTAGTCTCCCACCTTCTTCCGAGCCTATTCTCCGTTTTCCCCAAGGCTCGAACACTCAGCCCACTTCCTCGAATCTACCTAAAATGACCCCCACTCCAATTCTAGGATCAATTCCATCCCCACAAACTTCTCCACAAATGTTGGACCCAAAACTTATTGATAAAGCTCCATTTCCAAATAGGTTGAGGGTCAACAAACCTAACGCACAAATGGAGAAAATTATGGAAATGTTTAAGCAAGTTAACATAAATATCCATTTCCTAGATGCTATTTAACAAGTCCTGTCTTATGCAAAAATCCTTAAGGACTTGTGCACTAGGAAGAGAAAAACTCAGGTGCCGAAAAAGGTATTCATGACAAGTAACGTGAGCACAGCTTTTACCCAACAATTGCCTAAGAAATGTAAGGACCCCGGTTGTCCTACAATATCTATAACTATTAGGGGTAAAAGTATCAATCGTACTCTACTTGACCTCGGCGCTAGTGTTAACTTACTTCCATATTCCGTCTATGAGCAGTTAGGTATAAGAGAGTTGAAACCTGCCCACTGCACTCTCCAAATAGCAGACCGACCTATCGACCAACCTAGGGATGAACTAGAGGATGTGTTAATCAAAGTCGAGGAATTAATATTCCCTGTGGACTTTATTGTTTTAGATACACAGCCTGTGGTGAACCCGCACAACCAAATCCCGGTGATACTCGGTCGACTTTTCCTAGCAACTTCCAACACTATCATTAATTGTCGTAACGGTTCTATGAACTTATCCTTCGGGAAGATGACAATTGAGCTTAATATTTACAATCTAGGAAGTCAACCATCTGAACCTTCTGCTTATTTAATCGATATTTGTTCCATCAACGAGATAGCTTCCGACAGCTGTGAAGCTAAAGTACTTTGCTATGATGATCTCGACAACAAATTATTATAGTGAGGATATCTTCGATGAGTCCATCCTCGAGTTTGAATCCTTTGACTCGTCGCAAAAGTCAGTAGCGCTTTCCGAGTCAATATCCTACGCAAGTTATGAACCTCTTAGGGAGTCCGAGTATCATTCCCTTACCCCACCTGATTGATGTGAAAAAGTGTTTGTAGAATAACCGCAATCAGAACGGTGTCGCGTGTAGCTAGACCGAGATGAGTACGGGTCGTCCTCTGGGAAACGTGGAACCTTTTGCTTTTACTTTAGATGTGTTGAGAAAGAGAGGAGGAATAAAGAATTTTATAGAAAGATTTCTAGATCTACGTTAAACAAGAATGTCAAATATAGATCTAGATTATTTTAGAGACTTAGATAATATAATAAGAAGGGTTGTAGGGTTCGTTAGGATTTAGTAGTTATGGACGATTAATTAAAAGTTACCTTTTTTATCCATTAATAGATTTAGAACTAGAACGACGGTGATGCGTGTAGATTAGGGTTTCTGGAGGGAAAAGGAATCCCACTCGTAACCCTTATCTCGACACGGAACTCCGTTCATATCCAGCCTTTACCAAAACAATTATTAATCTAATCTCTAATCGCGGTCGGAACTAGCAAAGAATTGCTAGCGCGCCTGATTAGGATGTTAATGATTCTTTTGATAAAGTTCCTAAACTTTATAGGACTTAAAAAGGGTTTAATTATTTTCATCGTTCATTCGCCTATCCTAATCCTACGAACCCTAACAAGCGGAGAATTACTCGCGCATGTTGGGAGAAGAATATGAAAAGAAAGAGAGGGAAAACATAATGTAAAAAAACAAACAATTAAATAAAAAAAACTACCTTTATTAATCAACTCCTTCAAACTACACTTTTAATCCATAGAAAATGATTACAAAACTTGATTTGCTTCTCGATCTTTCCTAAGGAGGTAGTCGAACAGTCGATGATCAGCCTGGATGCGTGAGCGTCGGGAGCTTCGTGATCTCTTCGGCTTGATAGCTTTTCCAAGAGGCTCTCGGTGTCTTTTTATAGTGCAAAGCCAGAATCTTATTGTTGAAAACTTGGTAAAATATAGATTTGATTCACCCCAAAAAATATTTCACTCTAACTCCACAATATTGCGGCGGATCCGCGGCAAATGGGGACTAAGGCTGCGGATCCGCGGCCAACGGGTGAGATCTCTTGATCAAAATTCTTGTGCTTGCATCTTGTGACATGTGGCAATCCTAGACACCTTCATAATTCAGAAATCTTCTCTCGGTTGCTTCCAGACTTGGTCTCCAAGTTTTGCTTCTTAATTTGGCAAGATTTCTTCAACAGCTTGATTTCGTTGATATATTCTGCATAACAACTTTGAAAATTCTGCACAACAACTTAAATAAGATTTTAGTAGACTTTGTTCTACTAGGATTAGGTCAATAATATTTGCATACATTTTTCCTACCAAATGATAATTAAAATATATTAACACATGGAAAATAATGTTTTTACACATAAACCCTCATATGTATAATATATTTTAATAAAGTCCTTTTTTAATATGAAAATGGTAGGAAAAAATGTAATACAAATGTGTAGTTTTATCAACTGAACAAATACCCTCAAACTTATCTTTGATCGTCCCGAGCAAACTAGTTTATTTAAGAGGAGGAAAAAAAGAAGAAAACTAAGCACACTTTCGTAGGCAAACACGATTGCACTGAGCACGTGCAACAAGCCGTTAAACCTCTAGGTGTCCCTAGTAGGAGGAGTGTTGTCTCCTGAGGGTTTTCAGCGGATTACACCCACAAAATCCTATAACAAAAGAAAGATGGTGAAATTTACATATAAAGATAAGAACCATAAAAGAAAGGCCTTGAAAAGAAGAGTTTCCAACTATACTAGCTTTTCAGTTGTCATGAGCCATATCTTAATAGTCATGAAAAAAAATGTTAGAAATCACATCATCTCTCAATAAAATATCGTCTTTATTCTTCATTCCTACCTTTCATCCAAACATTGATAATATAACCCCACGTGTGTGAAATGGACATCCCTACACTCGGAGAATTCAATTCAAGCTATCATACTCTTGTCCATCTACCTTAGTACTTTTTAATTTAATGAATATTAAGATTTTCTCACACATTTTCATGCGACCGTTAATACTTCTTGAGGTATTAACAGACCGATTACTCATGTGCTTGCTGATTAGGTGATAATATTTTCCTCGTCTTGCACCACCTGAGGCTTAGCAGTGACTCCCAGACCAGTTGGCCTTAGGGCACTAGGTGAAGAGGCACCCTCGCTATATTTTTTTATTGCTGCCTTGGCGATACAAAACCAGTGTTCATTTTTTTTCTTTTCACCATTTTTATATTTTCTTCATTTTTTTATTTACTTCATACTTTGGCTTTTAGACAAGAGCATTTCAAGGTATCCTCTACTATCCCGAGTTTCAAGACGTGTGTAAGTGCATATAGTAGGGTATCAACATTCAAATGTTTGGCTTCCAGAATAGAAACTATTTTTCAGACTTATTTTATCCTCAGATTAGTGACTTCCTTCATCTTACTAACCCTTGGGACAACAGCTCATAACTACTTATTACTAGTTCGTTTAAGAAAACTTCTAATTTTCTTGGTTTTCTTAAACTATTCCTATCTTTTGGATGTAATTTTTCACTTTCTACTCCTTTGTTATAAAAGAATTTTTTTTTTAATCTTTAAAATTTTTGAAAATTTGTGCTTATGTAAAATATGATGCAACTTGATGTGTAAATAAGCACAAACCTCCCCCAAACCTGTTTACAGCAGTGTCCTCACTGATGTCATCCGTTAAGCTCAAAAAACCTGTAGACTTGGGAGGAAATTATTAATGGGGGCAAGAATATATGCAAGTGAAATCCTCCCCCAAACTTATTTCTGGCCCACAATTTTGTAAAAATCATTTTCTTTCAAGAGCCAAAATATACCAAACCCCCACCCCCAAACTTGAGTTAAATAATGTTAAGCAATTAAAATCATTGGGGGGGTAAAGTTATTGGTCAATGCCAAGCTTTGCAAAAACCGAAGGTCAACACCAACCATTCAAAAATTTTATCGATGAAGCACCAAGGTTGGTGGAAGAACATGTCACCTATTGACGTGAAGAAGTGGGGAGGTGACAAGAGGTGTATTGGAAAAGGATTGCGTCTCAATTTGGAGAGACGACTCAGTGATAGTAATGATGGATTACTCGCATTGTCATGATTGTCCAAAAAAGGGGGTGGAGGTCCAATTTCTGCACCTTGGAGTTGATTCATCTCAACACCCGTGTCTTTTAAAAATGCGAGTTCATCAGCGAAAATGTCCTCAAAGCTTTCATCGATACCCCGAAGAATAATGTCATCAGAAAAAATAGGGTGATCGTCAGACTCTATAAAAAGTTCCTCATCAGTGTTGGATGTTGACCCGGACAAATCGGTGGAAGAGTACATGGTTGGGTCAAACAACAACATATGAAAAGAGTCAGTATCATGAGGTTGATCAAATTTGCTGCTGTCGATATCCATTAATTCGACAGAACACACATGAGCATAGGGTTCGGAGGGTTCACTTCCCAACTTGTAAATATTAAGCTCAATTGACTTCTTTCCAAAGGATAGGGTCATAGAGCCGTTTCTACAATTAATTACTGCGTTGGAAGTGGCCAAAAAGGGTCGACCGAGTATCACCGGAATTTGATTGCGTGGGTTTGCTACAGGTTGTGTATCTATAACGATAAAGTCTACAGGAAATATGAATTCCCCGACTTTGATTAACACATCTTCTAGCTCACCCCTAGGTTGGGTGATAGATCGATCGGCCATCTGAAGAGTGCAATGCGCAGGTTTTAACTCTCCGATCCCTAATTGCTCATACACAGAATACGGAAGCAAGTTAACACTAGCACCAAGATCGAGTAAAGCACGATTGATATTTTTACCCCCAATGGAAATAGAAATTGTAGGACTTCCGGGGTCCTTTCGTTTCTTGGGTAGTTGTTGTGTAAAAGCAGTGCTCACATTACTCGCAAGGAAAACTTTTTTAGGTACTTGAACTTTTCGCTTCCTAGTGTACAAGTCCTTTAAGATTTTCGCATATGACGGAACTTGTTGAATAGCATTTAGGAGAGGAATGTTTATGTTAACTTGCTTAAAAATTTCCACAATCTTCTCCATTTGTAGACTTGGTCTGTTGCCCCTCAACCTGTTTGGATAAGGTGCTTGATCAATAAGTTTTGGGTCCAACGTTTGTGGAGAAGACTGTGGGGATGGATTCGATCCCAAAATTGGAGTGGGCATCGATTTAGATAGATTTGGCGAAATAGGCGAAGGGTTCGAGCCTTAGGGAAAACGGAGAATAGGCTCGGATGAAGGTGGGGGACTAGACGAATTAGGGGAAGAAGAAGAAGAAGAAGGGGTATCAAATGTGTCACTATCATCAAATTGCTCACCCACTTGGTTATTCAGCACTCTCCCCGATCTCAACGTAGTAACGGCATTCACATTATGACTTTGTGAATGGCCAGGATTCGGTAGGGGTTGAGATGGGAGTTTCACTTTCTCTCTCGCACTCATTGCGGCGTTTAACTGTGCGATTTGGTTTTCTATTGATTTAATACTCTCACTATGGGAGGAGGAGTTTTTCATTAGGGTATCAATAGAAGACCTTATCTCAGCCGAATTTTGCATGGATTGTTTCATGAACATATCCAAAGTTTGTGCAAGTGAGTTGTCAGTACCGGCCACTTGTGGTGTAGAAATGTTGGCCGGATTTTGGAAATTTTGTGACTGAAAGGGGGGCTGATTCTGTGGTTGTGGTTGCTGTGGCGGAGGTCTTTGATAATTGCTTTGTTGGTTTTGATTCCAAGCAAAGTTAGGATGATTCCTCCATCCTTGATTGTACGTGGAAGAATAAGGGTCGTTTCTAGGTTGCTGCTGAAAAGCAGCATTAGCTTGAAACGAAGCATTCATAGGACATTCTTCCGTTAAGTGTGGAGGATCCGAACAGCAACCACAAACGGTCTTAGGAAGCGTGACCTGATTTAGGGAGAATGTTGAGAACTTGTTTTCAATAGCATCGAGTTTCTTCTGAATCGCTACCATTTCGGCTTTTACTGCGATAGAAACATCGAGCTGGTGAATACCTCCCTTAGTTGAAGGTGGTCTTACGCTTTCCCACTGCAAAGTGCTTTCAGCGAGGTCTTCCAGATACTTCCAAGCTTCACCGTCGTCTTTAGACATGAAATTGCATTGACACATTGTTTCAAGCATTTGCTTTGTCACTGGATTAATGCCCTCATATATAATCCGACATAAATCCCATCTTTGTATTCCGTGATGGGGGCATTGGACAAGCAGATCTTTGAAACGTTCAAAGCACTTCCAAAATGGTTCATTGGGAAGCTGGGTGAACTAGTTGATTTCGCTCCTAACATATGCAGTCTTATGATTTGGGTAAAACTTCTTAAGAAATGCTACGACGAATTCATCCCAATTAGCGATAGAGTGTGCGGCAGTATTATAAAGCCATTTTTCTGCCAAGTCGCACAGTGTGAATGGAAGAAGACGTAAGCGCATAGCATCTAAAGTCAATTGTGAAGTACCCATCATTGCGCATACGTTTTCGAATTTGGTGATGAAAACGTACGCGTCTTCCGACTCAAGCCCGTGAAATTTGGGCAGCAGATTGATGTAGTGGGGTTTAATTTCGAAATTATCCCCGTTAGGTGGTGGAAGAGATAGACAAGTAGGAAGAGGACCACGAATAGGATAGCATCTCTCTTGGAGAGAGATGCGCGGTGGATTCTGCTCACCTGCGGGCGGTGGCAGCGTGGTGTTATAATTAGATGGAGTGTCGTCCATCTCGGTCGTTGTGGTGTGTGGTGGGGGAAAAGAAGATGAAGAAGTACCGACTTCGGCGTCGATAGCAGGAACGCGGACAAGACGGGCACTAGGATCCCGTGTCCAGCCGAGCATGCACTAAACGGGTTTAGTGCAAGTGGCAGCGTGTGTATGATTTAAAATTGGCTTGTTTTGAAAAAGTGGGACTCAAGACAAATCTCCTTAAGATGCACAAGCAACCCTAGAACTAAGGTCACCTAGGTCCAGTCTCTAAACCGCTCCTAGACTTTCAAAGGACAAGCCGCAGGATCAATCCTCTACCGCCTCCGTACTACCCTTGTAGCCAGATAAGTGCCAAGTAAGTGGGAAGGAACCACGTCGTGGGCCTAATTAAAAACCACTAGCCTTTGTCACACTTGCCTAGGCACTACAAAAGTAATGCGGATAAACGATAGATTACCCACGACCTTCCTCTGTACTTATTGAGCGCGACAGTCCTTAGAGTCTGGTCTAAATATTTTTTAAATTAATGAAGGGTTGATCTATATGCTCGGTTTGTGATTTGTGGGGCTTAGGAAGGGTGATGAAATCCCCACCTAATCTTGATTTGGTCTTTGCCCCTTAGAATCCGTATTAAAATATGCAAAAAAAAAACCAAAAAAAAAAAACTTTGCAAAATGATTTTTGAGCGGCGATATTTTGCAAAGAATCCTGCAGAAAATAGATTTTATTGGATTTTAGAGGAGAGAGAAGGGAGTTAGAATCTTACCAGAGAAGTGTGAACCCTATATCTCCTGTTTCCTCAAGTCCGTGACTCCAGATTTCCTCGCAAAAATTCACACAATAATCGTTAAATATACAATTTGCAGTTTTGTTTTAATAATGATATGACTCGTCTAAGAATTCAACACAAATAGTAAAAATAAAAAATTACGCACGTTTCCCCGGCAACGGCGCCATTTGATTGATGTGAAAAGTGTTTGTAGAATAACCGCAATCAGAACGGTGTCGCGTGTAGCTAGACCGAGATGAGTACGGGTCGTCCTCTGGGAAACGTGGAACCTTTTGCTTTTACTTTAGATGTGTTGAGAAAGAGAGGAGGAATAAAGAATTTTATAGAAAGATTTCTAGATCTACGTTAAACAAGAATGTCAAATATAGATCTAGATTATTTTAGAGACTTAGATAATATAATAAGAAGGGTTGTAGGGTTCGTTAGGATTTATTAGTTATGGACGATTAATTAAAAGTTACCATTTTTATCCATTAATAGATTTAGAACTAGAACAACGGTGATGCGTGTAGATTAGGGTTTCTAGAGGGAAAAGGAATCCCACCTGTAACCCTTATCTCGACACGGAACTCCGTTCATATCTAGCCTTTACCAAAACAATCATTAATCTAATCTCTAATCGCGGTCGGAACTAGCAAAGAATTGCTAGCGTGCCCGATTAGGATGTTAATGATTCTTTTGATAAAGTTCCTAAACTTTATAGGACTTAAAAATGGTTTAATTATTTTCATCGTTCATTAGCCTACCCTAATCCTACGAACCCTAACAAGCGGAGAATTACTCGCGCATGTTGGGAGAAGAAGATGAAAAGAAAGAGAGGGAAAACATAATGTAAAAAAACAAACAATTAAATAAAAAAAACTACCTTTATTAATCAACTCCTTCAAACTACACTTTTAATCCATAGAAAATGATTACAAAACTTGATTTGCTTCTCGATCTTTCCTAAGGAGGTAGTCGAACAGTCGATGATCAGCCTGGATGCGTGAGCGTCGGGAGCTTCGTGATCTCTTCGGCTTGATAGCTTTTCCAAGAGGCTCTCGGTGCCTTTTTATAGTGCAAAGCCAGAATCTTATTGTTGAAAACTTGGTAAAATATAGATTTGATTCACCCCAAAAAATATTTCACTCTAACTCCACAATATTGCGGCGGATCCGCGGCAAATGGGGGCTAAGTCCGCGGATCCGCGGCCAACGGGTGAGATCTCTTGATCAAAATTCTTGTGCTTGCATCTTGTGACATGTGGTAATCCTAGGCACCTTCATAATTCAGAAATCTTCTCTCGGTTGCTTCCAGACTTGGTCTCCAAGTTTTGCTTCTTAATTTGGCAAGATTTCTTCAACAGCTTGATTTCCTTGATATATTCTGCATAACAACTTGGAAAATTCTGCACAACAACTTAAATAAGATTTTAGTAGACTTTGTTCTACTAGGATTAGGTCAATAATATTTGCATACATTTTTCCTACCAAATGATAATTAAAATATATTAACACATGGAAAATAATGTTTTTACACATAAACCCTCATATGTATAATATATTATAATAAAGTCCTTTTTTAATATGAAAATGGTAGGAAAAAATGTAATATAAATGTGCAGTTTTATCAACTGAACACCACCTTTTATCGTCTCTCCGCCGACACTAGATCTCAAACTGCTACCTTCTCACCTTAAATACGCATATCTAGGTGAGAATGAGTCTTTTCCCGTGATCATATCCGCTTCTCTAGTATTAGAGTAAGAGAACCCACTTTTGGCGGTATTGAGATCAAATCAGCAAGTATTTGGTTGGAAAATGGCTGATATCAAAAAGATTAGTCTCTTGATTGTTGAACATTATATACATCTGATGGATGAAGCCAAACCAATCTGAGACCCACAAAGACGATTAAATCCCATTATGAAGGAAGCGGTAGAGAAAGAAATCATCAAGTGCCTAGATAGTGGTATAATTTACCCAATATCTGATAGCTAATGGGTAAGTCCTATTCATGTGGTCCCTAAAAAGTCTGGCATCACGGTCATAACTAATGAGGCTAATGAGTTGATCCAAACACACACCCAAACTGGGTGGCGTGTATGTATTGATTACAGAAAACTCAATGCCGCAACGAGGAAAGATCACTTCCCTCTACCTTTCATTGAACAGATGTTAGAACGATTAGCTGGACATGAATACTTTTGTTTCTTGGATGGATACTCTGGCTATAACCAGGTCCCCATCGCTGAAAAGGATCATGATAAAACAACATTTACTTGTCCTTTCGGTAATTTTGCTTATACACGCATGCCCTTTGGGTTATGCAATGCTCCCGCTACATTTCAGCGGTGTATGATGGGGATATTCTCAGACATGGTCGAGAATTTTCTGGAGATATTTATGGACGATTTCTCCATATTTAGTGACTCATTTGAGGAATTCCTACGTCATCTTGACGCGGTTCTTACCCACTGTAAGGATAAGAACTTAATTTTGAATTGGGAAAAATGTCATTTCATGGTCCAAGAAAATATTGTCCTTGGACATATTATTTCACGAAAAGGCATTGAGGTAGAAAGAGCTAAAATTGATTTCATCCATAACCTTCCTCATTCCAAATGCGTCAAAGTTATACGATCCTTCCTTGGTCATGCAGGATTTTATAGAAGATTCATTAAGGACTTTAGCAAAATTGCTAGACCTTTAACTCTTCTCTTGGCCAAGAATACAATATTTCACTTCGATTCGGATTGTGAGGCTGCTTTTGAATCGCTTAAAAGATCTCTCACTACACCCCCCGTTCTATCATCTCCGGATTGGAACCATCCGTTCGAGCTTATGTGTGATGCATCAGATTTTGCTATTGGTGCAGTCTTAGGACAACACATAGATAAGATGCCTCATGTAATTTACTATGCAAGTAGGAACTTGAACGATGCACAAATTAATTACACAACTATCGAGAAAGAACACTTGGCAGTCATATTTGCATTAGAAAAATCCAGGCCCTACTTAATTGGCACGGCAATAGTTGTTTACACCGATCACTCTGCCCTACGACACCTTTTATCGAAGAAGAATGCTAATGCCAGGCTAATACGTTGGATCCTGTTGTTACAATAATTTGATCTTGTCATACGAGACAAGAGTAGATGTGAAAACGTTGTAGTCGACCATCTTTCACGCATCAATTCTTCACCAACGTTGACCGTGCCAATAAATGACTCTTTCCCTGACGAACAGCTCTTGACTGTATCCTACGAATCTTGGTTCGTGGATATTGTGAATTATCTAGCGACGTTACTTATTCCTAGTGATTGGTTGAAACAAAACAATCTTTGATTTCTATCCCAAGTAAAACACTTTCACTGGGATGAACCTTATTTTTTTAAGTATTGTTCCGATCAAATCATTCGCAGATGTGTCCCTAACGATGAATTCAAAAGTGTATTGTTTTTTTGTCATGATCAGGCATGTGGCGGTCACTTTGGTCCACGAAAAACGGCGGAAAAAGTTTTGCAATGTTACTTTTATTGGCCAACATTATTTAAAGACGTATACGATCATTGCAAAACTTGTCCACGGTGTCAACACATGGGTAGGATTTCATGAAGAAATGAGATGTTGCTCCAACCTATCTTGGTTGTGGAGACATTCGATATTTGGGGTATTGATTTTATGGGCCATTTTCCCACCTCTTTTGGGAATTTATATATCTTGTTGGCGGTTGATTATGTCTCAAAATGGGTGGAAGCAATACCGTGTCGTACTAATGACAACAAGATTGTTTTTAAGTTCCTTAAAGAAAATATCTTTTTGCGATTCGGGCACCCTTGCGCTATAATTAGCGACAACGGGACGCATTTCTGTAATCGGTCTTTCGAGACTTTGATGTGGAAATATTCAATCAACCACAAACTTTTTACACCCTATCATCCCCAAACGAGCGGGCAAGCTGAGATTTCCAATAGGCAGATCAAAATTTTTTTTGAGAAGATGGTTTCTAAAAACCAGTAAAGATTGATCAACCAAATTGACGAATACTCTTTGGGCATTTCGTACTGCTTATAAGACGGATCTTGGTATGTCTCCATACCGCCTAGTGTTTGGAAAGGCTTGCCACCTTCCTGTCGCGATCGAACATAAAGCAATGTGGTCTATTAAAGAGCTTAACTTCGATTTTGATCAAACTTGCAGCTATCGGAAGCTGCAATTAAACGAGCTAAGTGAACTCCACGATGAAACTTACGATAATGCGGTTATGGTAAAGAACCAGACTAAAGTATTCCACGATAAAAACCTTTTTAGAAAAACCTTCACATCGAGAAAAGTCCTTCTTTACAATTCCCGTCTCCATCTTCATCTGGGTAAGCTAAAATCTCGTTGGAAAGGACCATTTGTGGTGCGGTATGTATACCCGCACGGGGTAGTAGAAGTTGAAAATATTAAAAACAGTTCAATTTTTAAATTAAATAGGCATATATTGAAACTGTATTTTTCTGCTAATCCAGCGGAGGAGCTCCTGTTTTTACAGGAGCCGCTTTATCATAACTAAATTTCCTCCACTGCACTTCCATGTTTCGGTAACATTTTCTCATTTTAAGAATGGAGATGAGTTCAAAAAGACTTAACTGAATATTTGTGCGTACCAAAGTACAAGTTTGGGGGTAGTTTTCATTTGACTATTATTTTACCCCTCTTAATTTCTTTCCTCAAGTCTACAGGTCTATGCATTCAAAAGATGACATCAGTGAGGACACTGCTGAAAATAGGTTTGGGTGGGAGTTTGTATTCACTAAATTATCTTTTGGCACTAGGCACTATACAATTTTTTTTTGATAATAAAAGAATAGAAATTGAAAAATTACATATGAAATATAGGAAAAGTTTAAGAAAAGCAAGAAAGTTAGATATTTTCTTAAACGAAACTAGTAATAAGTATTTATGAGCCGTTATCCCAAGAGTTAGTTAGATGAAAGGAATTACTAATCTGAGGATAAAAATAAGTCTGAAAATAGTCCTTATTCTTGAGGCCAAACATCTGAATGTTGATACCCTACTATACGCACTTGTATACATCTTGAAACTTGGGATAGTAGAGGATACCTTGAAATGCTCTTATCTAAAAGCCTTAGTATGAAGGGGAAAAAAGTATAAGCAATGAAGAAAAAAAATGAACACTGGTTGTGTAATTGCTTAAGACAGCATAAAAAAACATAGCGAGGGTGCTTTATCACCTAGTGCCTTAGACCAACTGGTTTGGGAGCTACTGCTAAGACTTAGGTGTTGCAAGACGAGAAATTAAGTCTAAATGCGCGAGCACATTTAGTTATCGATTGGTTAGTAAAAGAAGTATTAACGGTCGTATGAAGAATGTGTGGGCAATTTCATCTAAAATATTCACCGACTATAAAGTATTTTGGAAGATGAACAAGAGTATGATAGCTTGAATTGAATTCTCTAAGTGTAGAGATGTCTTTTATATACATGTAGGGGTATATGATCGATATTTGAAAGAAAGATAGGGAGGAAGAATAAAGACGATATTTTATTGAGGGATGATGTGATTTCTAATATCTTTTCATGACCATTAAGATAGGGCTCATGGCAACCGAAAAATTAGTGCAGTTGGAAACTCTTGTTTTCAAGATTTTTCTTTTATAGTTCTTATCTTTGTAAGTAACTTTCATGTTCTTTCTTTTATTATAGGATTTTATGGGTGTAATCTGCTGAAAATCCTCAAGAGACAACACTCCTCCTATTAGAGACACCTAGAGATTTAACGCCTTGTTGCACGTGCTCAGTGCAATCGTGTTGCCTACGAAAGTGTGCTACTTAGGTTTTTCTTTTTCTTTTTCTCCCTCTCTTGAATAAGTAGTTTACTCAGGACGATCAAAGTTAAGTTTGGGGGTATTTGTTCAGTCGAAAATATCGCACTTTTGATATAACATTTTCCTTGCTTTTCTTAAATATCTAAAGGTGTTTATTATAAATATGACACATATTTGGGTTTATCTGCAAAAATACTATTTATCAAATGTTTATATATTATAATTAATATTATGAAAGAAAATGTATGCATATAATATTTTGATAATTGAAATATGCATATCATATCAAATACCCTTAATCAATATTCTCAAAATATAATATCATATAAAATGGTTAGGATAATATTTCAAAAATACCAAATATTACTAACATTATTCATTGAGATATTATGCAAAGTTTAGTTCAGGTCAGGAGATCGAGATGTTGAGATATCGGGAATCAAAAATCTGCCGATAAAATTAAATAAAATCGAAGAATCAATACTGGCAGAGACTCAAAAAAGATATGAAGAATCCAGATATTAAATAAATCTCCATGTGTCGCAACAAAGCAGCTCCAGAATTCTGAAACCGAGATCTCACCAACAAACCACGCTTCCGCGGCCAAACTAGCATCAATACGGCAAATCCGCGGCCGATTCACTGAGTCAGGATTTGGGATTTTTAGTTGTGATTTGCAAAAACAAACTCTAATTCTGGGGATTTTTGGTTTCTTGTTTTGGGACTATATAAAGGACCGAGGGCTAAAACTAGAATCCATCAACCTTTTACATGAAGTAAATCACCGTCAAAGAACAAGTGATCCACAACAGGTCCGCGATTCGACGTGATAAGGCGACGTGAGATTCGACGAAGCATCTACTTCCGATGAGGCAGAGATCGAGAACAACTTCTTCTTCCCCTTGTAATCTAAACTCGAAGGCTTTGTAATTGTGAAATTGATTAATAAAGGTAGATCATTATATTAATTAGTTAGTATTTAATTTCTGCATTATGATCTCATTCTCTATCCGTTCTTCTTCTTCTATCTCCATCATGCGTGAGTAATTCTCCGCTTGATAGGGTTCGTAGGATTAGGGTAGATCAATGGATGAGAAAATACTTTTTCTTTAAAGTCTTATGAAGTTTATAAACTTTAGCAAAATAATCGTTAACATCCTTCTCGAGCGCGCTAAATTTATTGCTAGTCTTGACCATGATTTGATATCAGATTAACAATTGTTTTGTTAAGGGCCAGATATGAATAGAGATCAATGAAAGGAATAAGGGTCAATAATGTGGAAACCCTAGTTTCTTCCAAAGAACCATAATCCTCATTCATCAATATCAATCTAGTTTTAAATCTATCAATAGATAAAAGGAGTAATCTTTATTAGTCATTCATGACTACTAAATCCTAACAAATCCTACAAGCCATCTTCTGATATAAAATCGACATCCGTAATTAAACTAGATCTGTATTCTACATCCGTGTTTAACATAGATCAAGAATCTATAACTATTCTTTATTCTTCTATTTCTTCCTCTTTTCAATCAACACGTCTAAAGTAAGATTAAAAGATTTAACGTATCCCTGAGGACGACCCGTACTCATCTCGGCTAGCTACAAGCGACACCGTTATTGATTGCGGTTATTTACTAAACACTCACATTGAGAAATCAATCAAGATCCTTACGACTCACAAAGGAGTAACACACTTAGGAATCCCCATGATTCCTAGGGAGAAATACACATGCAAGATCCTCTCGACTCGTAGGGAGAAAATTCTTTTATGAGACCTTTACGGCTCATAAAATTGAAAAGTCTTCGGTGATAGAGATCTAAACTTGTCTCCTAAGCCATCACTCCCTAATGGGTAACGGAAAATGATGAGTCGTACCTGACATTTTTTTAGTGTTAGCGGTGTTGATACCGACCCAAAACCTAAATCCTAAGTTTTCCCAACGGCAAATGATGAGCCGCTCCTGGCATTGCTTCAGTGTTAGCGGTGCTGATGCCGACCCAAAAATTAAATCCCAAGTCCTTCCAGGACAAATGATGAGTTGCTCCTGGCATTATTCCTGTGCAGCAATGTTGATGCCGACCCAAAACCTAAATCCTAAGTTTTCCCAACAACAAATGATGAGTCGCTCCAGGCATTGCTTCAGTGTTAGCGGTGCCGATGCCGACCTAAAAACTAAATCCCAAGTCCTCCCGGGGCAAATGATGAGTTGCTCTTGGTATTATTCCAGTGCAGCAATACTGATGCCGACCTAAAAACCAAATCCCAAGTCCTCTCATGGCAAATGATGAGTTGCTCTTGGTATTATTCCAGTGCAGCAATGATGATACCAAAAAAATCCAAATTCCAAGTTTCTCTCAGATTCAAAAGTCCGGCCAAATAAGACAGAAATCGAACAGATCAAATTAATGTCCCACCTAGTAGCACTTCCAAGCTCAAAAATCCCGCTGGACGGGTAGGGAACTCCCAAAATAAATCAAATCAAACAAATCAACCCTGACACTGCAGAAAGCGGAGCAAATCAAATCAAACCCTGACACCGCAGAAAGAGGAGCAAGTCAAATCAAATACCGACACCGCAGAAATCGGGGCAAGTCAAATCAAATCACCGACCATCCACGTCGCTAAAATGGCAGCACCGACCATCCAAGTCGCAAAAATGGCAGCAACGACCGTCCAAGTCGCAAAAAGAGCAGCATCGACCGTCCAAGTCGCAAAAATGGCAGCAACGACCGTCCAAGTCGCTAAAATGGTAGTACCGACCGTCCAAGTCTCTAAAATGGTAGCAACGACCGTCCAAGTCGCAAAAATGGCAGCACCGACCGTCCAAGTCGCAAAAATGGCAGCAACGACCGTCCAAGTCGCTAAAATGGCAGCACCGACCGTCCACGTAGCTAAAATGGAAGCAACGACCGTCCAAGTCGTAAAAATGGAAGTACCAACCGTCCAAGTCCCAAAAATGGCAGCACCGAGCGTCCATGTCGCTAAAATGGCAGCAACGACCGTCCAAGTCACAAAAATGGCAGCACCGACCGTCCAAGTCGCAAAAATGGAAGCAACGACCGTCCAAGTCACTAAAATAGCAGCACCGACCATCCACGTCACTAAAATGGCAGCACCGACCGTCCACGTCGCTAAAATGGTAGCAATAACCGTCTAAGTTGCTAAAAGGGCAGCACCGACCGTCCAAGTCGCAAAAAGGGCAGCACCGACCGTCCAAGTTGCAAAAAGGGCAGTACCGACCGTCCAAGTCGCAAAAATGGCAGCACCGACCGTCCACGTCGCGAAAAGGAAAGCATCGACCTCCATGTCATCAAAACGGGAGCCAAATCAAGTCAACCTCCACGCGAAAGAAGATCCATCAATTTCATGCACACGACTCATATATGTGGTGTGCATGTATTGATGGAGGGCACTTTGTTGGGGTCAAAAGTTTCACCTCGATCGAACAAGTCAAAACCAAGGTCAACCCCAAGTCAAGTGGGTCCGAGCCCAAGCTAAGTGAGCCCAAGCCCAAGTCAAGACCAAGCATGGAAGAGGCCGGCTCCATACCAAAAGATGCAATAAATTAGTCTAAATGTAATTTTTAGAAATAAATCTATATAAAATGGGTAGAAAGCCAAAATTTTGTAAACCCCATGGCTTATGTGCAAAAAGAAATAAGCACATAAGGAAGGGGGTGGCACAAGTGCCATTTGGCAAAGCCCAAGGGGCTATGTGAAAAGTGTGCAGCCTATAAAGGCAATATGATAAAAAAATCAAAGCATAACTTTTTCTCTTTCTCAAAAAATTAAGGTTCTATGCCCCCTTGACCTCCAGCCCGCTATCCGGGTAGCGGGACCCCCGTAAACTCTGTAAGGCCCCCGATATACTCAAGACCCTTCAAAACACAAGATACGCACACTGCACATCGATTCCGCATAACCTGTTTGAACCTTCAATCGGAGGTTCTTTCGCTCCAAAGGCGAGGGGTAATTAACGGCGGCTTAGTCTGTGGCTTCCGGAGATTCGGATCCCCATAATCGATAAACCCCCACCTACCCAAGGCAAGAGGAATCTGTAGTAATCCTAACAAGCGACGCGTATTCCCATCTCAATGGGATGACGAAAAACACCCTACAGATTTAGAAGTCTTACCCCCGAAAGCCGAAACACACACATACAACACGCATACACAGCACACACATACACAAAGCATATACACAATAACAACCCTACACCTAAGCGAAGTCATAAATTGAAATTAACGACAAACTTGCCCTTACCATTCTCTTCTTTGTCAATAGCCATCTCGTTCTTAGATTTCTCAAGTCATTATCAAAAACCAACTTCCATAACTTCACTACTTTCTTCAATTTGTGAAACTTACAATCTATATGTTATACAGTCTAACATGGTTCATGAGTACATTAGAGTTAAGGACTGAATGTACGTGGATTGGCAACAACACTTGAACCCTTAGTTTGTCGATGGATATGTTGCCTTCATCGAATTTGCACGCAAACATAATAAGGTTATGTTGGGGAATATCTTTTGTCCGTGCGACAGGTGTGAAAATAAGTTCTGGCAGAAAATAGAAATTGTAGAGTTTCACATCGTTAAGTATGGTTTTACCAGATTTTATACAACTTGGCAATTGTTTACCGCTGGAAACCGGACCAAGGAGCGGGGAGCGCGTTCAGCCTGAATACGGGGGCAGATGCTATATGGAACATATCCATTCACCTTTCCGAAAATACCAAGTTGATTTATGGTACCGTATATCGGATGTTTGGAAGGATGCGTCCGTTGTAGCAGCCTTATCAGATTCACTCTCAATGATGAGGGGTCTTTGATTGTGCGAACACTTTTTCCTGCAGGCGCAATCCCTTGCAGTTAATTACGTTATCACCAAGTGATAACAATTTTCTCTACTCTAAATATATCACTTCGTGTCGTGTTATATTTTGTTTATTTTGGGGTTGCCCTTAGATTGTATACGGAGAAGAATATATATCGTCGCCTATAGCGCGCAGATTAGTCAAAATCTGTAAATCTCATATATGGGTTAAACCTAGGTCATATGTTCTATCAGTTCAGTGTATATGTCTTATGACCATTAGTCGTATATGAGACTAATATCAACTTAGGAAATATATTTAAGGGATGTTAATCTTGTTTTAGATTAAGATCAACTTAAAATATATGAGCATATGGACTTAAGGAATATCATGGAAGCTTAAGTTTTATAGCACTTAGTCAATTTGGACTAAGAATTGGCGCTGGAATATATATACTGGCGCCTTGAAGTTCTGGCGTATCCCACGTGTCACACAGACAAAGGTGCATGGGTCTATGATATATTAAATTATTGGTGCATCAGGATTGTGGCGCATGCCACGTATACAATGGGCATTGGCGCATTGGTGTGACTTTTTTTTTCTATTTCCGGCGCGTTAAATATTAACGCCCATGAGTTGAGATGCATGCTACGTTAAAGGTCTCCATTGGCGCATATGTCCATATTGACGCATATCTTTATTGGAACATATCTTCATTGGCGCATACCCTTTATTAGCACATGTATATGTAGCGCATGCCCATTAGAGCATATGCCTTTGGAGCATGGCCGCTTAGGGTTTTTCATAGAGATTAATCTCTGTTCTTTTGAAACATAAGTTTCATGAAGTTTAATCTTCTATTAACTGTTATTATAGCCATTAACGACATCAAGATCAAAACTTTTTTGATTTTGAGTCTCCTATATATATATATATATATATATATATATATATATATATATATATATATATATATATATATATATATATATATATATGTTCTTTAAAAATTTAAATTTGCTTGTCCATCATCATTATATTTTTATGAGGGGGTTCAGTTCTTCTCTCAAAACCTAAATCTTAAGATCAAAGGAATCACTCTAATGAAAACTTAAGTTTTCTCGAAATGAAATTTGATCTAGAGATTTTAAGATCAGTGAAAAGAACTTAAGTCTTGCGAATGAAGGTGTAACATTTTGAAAATTATAAATATTATTTTATAATTTAAATGTGATATTACGAGATTTGTGTAAATAATACCGAGTACGGATTTGAAATTTTTGGATCGATATCCGTATGTATATTTATTGTTGGGTATTGGAAAATGTGAAATATTTTGAAATGATTAATATTTGTTTTTCTAATATACTTTAAGTGTGTCATAGCATGTTAAGTGGGGACTTAACATTTTCATTTTGGTTTTAATTTTTTTTTTAATTTTGAGTGAGAGAAGGAACATGGAGGCATGGGTATGAGTAAGAGAGAGGGTGAGAGGCATAGGCATGAGAGATAAGAGCCATCACACTTCCCGTCATTCTCATTTCCTCTTCTCTTTCTTTTCTTCCTCATCTTATTCTCTCTCTCTCTCCTCCTTCAACTCCAAACTCCCCCCACTCACACAAACATACATCAAAATCATATTATTTTTGGTCCAAACACCATCATTTGTCAAGTTCTTTAAGGTTGATCCATTGGTAGCCTCTAAACCTTGGAGTTCATCCTCTTTTCAATTTCAAAGATAGGTAAAATCTTATTTTCTTATGTTTTTATGGATACTTGCCATGCAAACTACTAATTTGTGCTTGAGTTCATGCTTTTTGTGTATTGATCTTTCAAAATGGGATTTTGAGATGAGTATGACTTGTAATGGCGGTGCAGTAGGGTTTATTTTGCAACTACTACTTTTTTTTGGATAGTTAAAGGTATTTAGATGCATGGATCTATGATTTCAAAGTTTTTTTAATTTTTAAAACTAGGATTCCATAGGATTTTGAAGTTCAAATGAATTCTGGAGTTATTTGGGACCTCCATAAAATAAAAGATGTATTTTATTGACCTAGTTACACAACCAGGAGACCACCATAGGAAGAAAATTCCCTAACTCATCTACTGGCCTAAATTTGCGGCCAAGTGGCGGCTCACTTGTAGAATTATGGTTTGGGTTTTGGTTGGTGTCTTATCCACTTGGTAATTAACCCACTGTAATATTTTTTTGTCCCAGATTGCTTGTGTCAAAATCTGAGAGCAATTTTTTAGGTTTTTTACAATATTTTGCGAGTTTTTGAAACTTGTTTTTCAGATTTTTATGTTTTGACTTTGTCGTTCGACATTCGTACATCGACGTCGAGGGTATTTTGTCATATTTCGCTCGCGTTGGCCATAAGTTCTAACCTATATACGCTTCACTTGTTGTTTCGATTTCGATGTGGATTTTTATGCGATTTCGTTATGATTTTGATTGTAGGTACGATCGCAGGGACTTTCGAGACGGCAAGGACGGGCGAGACGGTCATGGGTTTCGACTAGTTCGAGACGTTAGTGAGCATGTGCATATCTACGGGGGAAGTCGAGTGGATAGCGCATAGCACCCCCGCAACCTTAGTAATTATCATACCATATATTAGAACCATATTCCTACCGTATAGCTTGCTAGAATACCCATAGGTGAAAATTCGTATACTTAGTACATAGTTATATACTTAGTCTCTATTTCATAACCATTAGGCGATATATATATATATGTATGTATATAGGTAGGTATATAAATGATTATTTTTATGTATTGTACGTGACTAGATGTCCGTACTTGATGTCCGTACTTGATATGATGAGTTGGCGTACGCGACTATAGATCCATACGGTATTGATTGGATGATATCGTACGAGAGAGATTCCATACATGATGTGATGATGATAGATTGCCGAATACGGCCCATATTCATTTGACTCGGGGAGTCCTGTTAAATCCCGAATTGGGACTTTATGAGATATTTTGAGCTATACTTATTTTAAAAACTAACGATTCGTTACGTACTTTTAAATGATAACGTAAAGGGTATGCTGTGAATTTTTAAATGATATCTATTTCAAAAATATCGTAGCCCCTTATTTCCAAAACAATATTTTGTTCTATTTTAAACTATAACTATATGGCTTATACGTGGTTAGATATTTTACTCTTGTTCACATTATGATTACCTTATTCTGTATACGCTCGCACTTTCTTATGAAATATGCTACGTTTATACCTTTAGCTCTACTTAGCTTCATTTACTAGGACACTCGCACCATTACCGATAATTTCATGTTGCACTTGCACATACCTGCATGCTACACCTACACCTCATCGGTAATTGGCATGCCACGTACACATATCGAACTTGCCATGTCACTTCTATCACACTATACCCTGTTAGTATTATAGATTACTGCTTATCATCCAGCATCACGTACTGTTCTGCATATTATACCTTCTTTCCATTGCTTATATGAACACACTTGCCGAACACTGCATAACTACCAATGATTGACATGTTGCACGATCACAGACACGCATGTTATACTACACATCATTGATACTGCCATAACACGGTAGGATTGCCATGCTAAATTACACTCAAGTTTATATTAGTACTTTCCATTATGATTTCGTTAGAGATATGCACGACGCATTATGATACTTGCTGATTTGAGATGCGAATACCATTGCCATGGGTATTCGTATATGATCGACATGGATTTTATGATATTTTATTTATGATGATATATCTCAGTGGTATGGGACACTGCTATATACACACACACACACACACATAATATAATATATCATCAAAATGAATTATGCAAATGTTGTTTTTCGGAACTTGATGTTTTTCATGAATTTGAGAAACCGCGATGTGATTTATAAAACTTGAGTATATTTTAAAAAATGCGGTTTTCTCCTGATATGATAGGATGGCATCCATTATGAGCTTGATGTTTTCTAATTTGATTTTATTCCAAACCGAGTGGGGGAGTTATACGGTTGTGGACGTGTTACGTTATCCGGACTGAGTGGGGGTGTCAGGACCCGGTTCTTGCTCACGGAAAAAAGTGCCACATGGAGCAAAATGCCACGCCAAGTGTCATGCCAAGGGGGAGGGGGCCACCTTTTGAATCCGTAGGACCCACTGTAGAACAATGGGGAATAATACATTCCGAAAGAAGGCAGATCCGAACTATAAAAGAAATGATACCACTATTCACTACAGAGACGCCTTTTAAGTAAATCGACACTATAGGAGATTGAGAACTCCGTAGTTAAGCGTGCTCGAGCCAGGAAAGTTCTGGGATAGGTGACCTATTGGGAAGTAGCCTCTGGTCGGGTCCGGTTCGCCCCGAAGGACAAAATAGTGCAGTTTCGGCCAGAGCGGACAATACTCTCTGTATTGGGGGTGGGACGTGACAGAATGGTATCAAAGCTGGTCTCTCAATAGTAGGTCTGTGGTTCGAGGACGAACCATTATTTAAAGGTGGGGAGAATGTCGGGACCCGGTTCTTGCTCATAGAATAAAATGCCATGCCAAGTGTCATGCCAAAGGGGCGGAGGCCACCTCTAGAATCCATGGTACCCACTGTAGAACAATGGGGAATAATATATTCCGAAAGAAGATAAATCCAGAACTATAAATGAAATGATACCAATCTTCAATACAGAGACGCCTTTTAAGTGAACCGGCACTATAGGAGATTGAGAACTCCGTAGTTAAGTATGCTCGAACCAGGGAAGTTCTAGGATGGGTGACCTCCTGAGAAGTGGCTCCTGGTCGGGTCCGGTTCGCCCCGAAGGACTAAACCGTGCAGTTTCGGCCAGAGTGGACAATACTCTCTGTATTGAGGGTGGGGCGTGACAGGGAAAGTATACAGTCGGATACATGGTGGATCCAGTTGAGGCCGAGGGGTAGGAACGTTGAATATGAGGCGGGGAGCCTAACGAGGACACTCGATACTGGAGATAGATCAGAGCACGGCGGATATCCGGGAGATACTGACCGGGGCTATTGATATCGAGAGAGGACCGGTCTGACGAGACGGTGTCTAAGATATCTGGGTTTTATGTTTCGATGCTGGACATAGGATTTATGATGATTTCGAGTGTCGATGCTGGATACTCAGTTGATATGATGATTTCGGGAGTTGATGATGGACACTCGCTTATATATATATATATATATATATATATATATATATATTGATTGATTGATCATGAGGATCATGTGTGTTTTGCGCGATCCGATATGACACGCTTATAGATACGATGTGATACTTAAGCATGCTCGAGCCAGGGAATTTCTGGGATGGGTGACCTCCTGGGAAGTAGCTCCGAGTCGGGTCTGGTTCGCCCCGAAGGACAAAACCGCATGGTTTCGGCCAGAGCGGACAATACTCTCTGTATTGAGGGTGGGGCGTGACAGGGGGAGTATATAGTCGGATCCATGGTGAATCCAGTTGAGTCCGAGGGGCAGGAACGTTGTATATGAGGCGGGGAGCCTAACGAGGACACTCGATACCGGAGATATATCAGAGCACGGCGGATATCTGGGAGATACCCACCGGGGCTATTGATATCGAGAGAGGACCGGTTTTACGAGACGGTGTCTACGATATCTGGGTTTTACGTGTCGATGCTGGACACAGGATTTATGATGATTTCGAGTGTCGATACTGGACTCTCAGTTGATATGATGATTTCGAGAGTCGATGATGGACACTCGCTTATCTATATATATATATATATATATATATTAGATGACATATTTCTATATATTGATTGATCATGAGGATCATGTGTGTTTTGCGCGATCCGATATGACACGCTTATAGATACGATGTGATACTTATGCATACACATATTTATATTCGTTATCACATAGTATAATGGTATTATACTGTATGACCTAGATAGATCGTTATGCATTTCGATTTCTACCTTATGATAACTTTTACTCACGAGTTGGTAACTCACCCCCTTTATGCCTTAGTTTCTTGCAAAACCGACCGCTCGGATCAGTAGCGGCTTACCAGCACACTTCTTATTTCGGTGATTGCTCTGATAGTTGGGTTACATGTTGGATCGTAACCGCCTCTCGTATATGTATATTCTTTTGTGATCTAGTTAAAAACTCCATCGACCAAAACTTGTATTTATTTTATGGACTTAGATACGAGACTTGTAATTCATTTAGATGTCAAGCTTGGATATAATTGAGTTGATGATACTTTTAGTATCTTTTCTTACTTTTTCTTGTGTTGATCTTCAACTTGGGCGTCGTATATATTTGCGTGGTTGTGATTCCGTCTATTGGGCGATGTGATAGCTCCCAATTAGGGACGCTGATATATATATGTGTATGTACTGGTTTTTATCAATATTTACAAAAGAGATACTGTCCGATTTTTAAATAACATATGTGTTTTCAAACAAACTTTACACATACTTTAAAAAGGAACTTGATTTCATTTAATAACCCTTTTTAAAACTACACCTCCACTATTTTCTTTAAAAATGTTTAGATTCCGGGTTTTTGACTTACTTGGTTTACAGTAGGTTCCTATAGACTTCACGTGATTCAAGTGTCAGTCACATGCCTTTTTTAGGTCATGACAAAGTTGATATCAGAGCGTTAGGTTTAATCTTTGTTCGGGTCTAGGTTTAACTATGAGGAGTCTAAGGCATATATTTTGGAACCTAGTCTTAACCTTACGAAACTTAAACTTGACTTTAGGGGTATTAGACCTGAACTTTCGTTATGTAGGTTAACGTTGGTATGATGGAATAGATAGCTCAATTAGAGTAACGTATTGTACGTAAGTTCCGCGGCATATTTACGATACGATACTCCGCTTAAGTAACCTTAGGATATATATCTTGAGATCATTTCTTCTATTTGTTCAATTGATCTATCCTCAATGATTTTTTATTGTGGTTCCTGTCAACATGGCTATGCGATCCGAGGAAGCTGCGGCTGGAGATGCGGGCGGGCTCGTCGAGGACGAGAACTGAACATGGTGTTACCCTGGTGATACAGGAACATGTCGATTATTCTTTTATGATAGGATTTCTCGTTTAGAGATGGGTGTTTTGGATCCGCACCAGATGGTCGGGTCATTGCTTGAAGCCAACCGGACTAAGAGGCATGTTGTCGTATAGCTTACTCCGGAGATCGTTGTGATGTTTACTGTTCAGACAAATTTACCGGCCGTTGCTGAGATTGACAAGGTGTCGCTTCCAGAGTTAATGAAGATGAAGCCGCCAAAGTTTATGGGCGTGGATGTAATAGAGGATCCTTGGTCATTCCTAGATAGGATAGCTAGGATATTTCGTTCGTTGAGATGCCCCAACGCTAGATAAGTGGAGTTTGCTAATTTCCGTTTAGAAGGACTTACTCATACCCGGTATGAGTCGATCGATGGAGGCCAATGAGTGTGTATTTCTCCGATAACTTGGGACGAGTTCATGAGGGTGTACTTAGACAGATTCCTTCTGCAGAGTGTCAGAGATATCGAATTCGAATTTTCGAGTCTTTGCGTAAGAATCCGGTTATGATAGTAGCCGAGTACGACTCGCGGTTCGTGCAGCTATCACGATGTGCTCCCTACCGGGTCGATACTGAAAAGAAGTGTATCAGGGGATTCGTGCGAGGTCTTGATGCACAGCTGTTCCTCTCCGTCGGTGTTGGAGGTTTAATGCATATGCAGAGGCATTGGATATAGCCACACTTTCAGTTGAAAGTCTTGATGAGATTGAAGCAACTCCATAATGGAAGCGGGTTTGTTTAAGAGTGCCAGTTTCCGGGAAGTTCGGCAGATATGAAATCGGCAGAAGCCATGTCGGGTTCTTTCCGGGATACTGTAGTAATAGAGATTAGACCAAGGGCTAGTTGTATGGAGCATACTCAGAGGGCCAGAGGTCGTTGGCGTCGACGTATTGCATTGCGAGTGGCCAGGTTACTTGGCCAGGAGATGTTCAGAGAGGCGTCGGAGCAGGATTGTTTCCGTTGCTACTCTTCACCAGGTGATTGTATTGAGAGACTGTGGATTTGGTGGTCCACAAGGAGAATAAGAATCTAGAGACAAAGGACGCCATACTGTGGGCAGAAAGCAAGTGGAAATCTTTGCTCTACCATCTCCGGGTGCACCGACACCTTTCGACATTGAAGAGGGTATATTTCAATGTCATTAATTTTCGATTTGTGTTTTGGTGATCCGAGTATCACGCTTTCGTCGTTTTGACTCTTGTATTATGATGATTGAGTTTCATGATTGATATTTTCGTACACCGTAACTGCACTTGATGGATATTTTTCTTTAAGCACAGCAGTTGCACTCGATCTATGTTTTTGTGCGCATTCATTGCACTTGATATTGTTTTGTGCACACTTATTGCACATATTGATGTTTCCGTGCACCCGGATATACTTAGTATTGATTTCATGCACTCCGATGCACTTGATGTTGATTTCGTGCATATTAGATGCACCTGATTTTGATTTAGTGCATCCTAGATGCACTTGATGATGTTTTCATGCGCATTCGATATATTTGATGTGGCCGTTGCACTTTACAGATGATTTCATGCACACCCGTTGCACTTGATTTACGTTTTCATGCATACTCGTTGCACTTGATTTTGACGTCGATTTTCGTGTGCACCCGTCATACGTAGGTTGGTTTTCGTACACACCTGTTGAGGTTGATTTCTTTTCGAGCATCACGTTTTTTTATAAGATATATTATGTTATATAGTAGCCGAGCTGAGCTGGTCTGAGAGACAATACCTGAAATATTTTGCATATATTAATGTATACAGAAGAGGTTTTCAAAAGAAATATAGTCTCACTATTTTCCTATGTGTCTATGAACGACACAAGATTTTTATAAAAGAAAACTTTTCTAAATCATTTTGAAAAGATGGGACATATATCTTAAACGAAACGTGTGTGTGTATCTTCATAAATGGACATCCGCTATTTGTGTTGTGATATACACATCATACAGCTATTTTGAAGGGATTTTTCATACATACATTTTTCGTCTACTTGTATGATTTTACATGCATGCATGCTATATATATATTATTGCCTTGATTATATTTGTGCTTGGTAGTGTGCTTGATTTAAACGGTTGATTTCACAAATTACATTTTTCATCATAACTTGTGTGATTCTCATAGCACATGCTAGAGTTTCGGTTATTTGAGTTTCGCACTTTGTTTTCATATGCACGCGTTGTGCTACGATATATATAGCTAGTTTGGGATTTCGGAGCCCTATCAATTTGATTTGATTTGATTTGTGTTGACAAAATATTTTGAAATTTGGGGTAAATTTAAATTCGGGGACCGAATTTCTTTAAATGGGGGATATTGTAACATTTTGAAAATTATAAAAATTATTTTATAATTTAAATATGATATTACGAGTTTTGTGGAAATAACACCGAGTACGGATTTGAAATTTTCGGATCGGTATCCGTATATTTATTGTTGGGAATTGGAAAATATGAAATATTTTGTAATGATTAATATTTGTTTTCCTAATATACTTTAAGTGTCGCATGGCATGTTAAGTGGGGACTTAACATTTTCATTTGGGTTTTAATTTTTATTTTTAAACTTTTGAGCGAGAGAGGGAACATGGAGGCATGTGCATGAGTGTGAGAGAGGGTGATTGTTGTGAAAAAATGTGTCTTTTATCGTTTTAAATACCGCAATCAACACGGTATCGCAATAGTTAGCCGTGATGAGTACGGTTCATCCACAGAAAGATAGTAATATTATTTATCATGTTTCAGACGAGTTAATAAGAAAGGTTGGATTTTTGTTTTAAACTAAAAAAATTTAAAAGAAAATAATAATGAGAAAAACACTTATTAGGGTCTTCGGATTAAATAGTTTAAAATATGATATTTTAGAAATAGCGATGAATGTGGATTGGGATGCTTCGAAAGATACTAGGGATTCTCTCAATTGACCATTTTCTCTTCATTGATCCCTATTGATATCAAGCCTTCAATAAAACAAATATTAATGAATCTCAAATCCGAGTCGCAACTATCATGAATTGATAGAACGCACAAATAGGAAGGTTAATATTTGTCTTGTTAAAGTTTATAAAGATTAAAATCATAAGAAAAATTTAAGGGATTTTTCCATCCCTTAAACTATGATTTCCTACAAACCCTAACAAGCGAGAAAATTACTCACCCATTAAATCAAAATAAAATAAAAAAAGAAAGACAAAACCAAATTAGAAATAATGATTTAAAGTTAATTTCTAAGGCCATCACAAAGGCAAGGAGGAACTTTTGAGTGTCATCGCTTTATAAAAGATCGAGGAAGAAGAAGAATGGAGGAAAAAGAAAGATTCATAAAAGGAAAAAAAACATCTATGATTAATAAAATAAAAGCCCGAGAATTAAAGTGCAGAAAATTAAGATGCGAAAAGAAAAAAATAAGAAATAAAATTGAACACTACCTTTTATTAATAAACTTCAATATTTAATGGCTAAAAGAAAAGATACAAAAATTCTAAAAGCCTAAAAAGAAAACCCTAGATGTCTCTCTATTGGGTGCTCTCCCTGTTATTTATAGGTCTTAAAATCTAAAACCCTAGCGTCGAAGTCGATGTACACGAAAAGACCAAACTGACCCCGAAACCCTAACTCGTGCGGCACTAAAGCGACGGCGGATCCGCGATCTTTTGTTAGATTTGGCGGTGGTTCCGCAATCTAATGTTGGATTTGGACTTCAAAACTTTTTGTGTTTGCATCATCGCTATTTTATAATGCCTTTTAGCACATAATATCTTAATTTTGCTGACACTGAAAGTTGCTGGGTTGACTATGTTGACTTTGACTTTAACAGGATCGGTCCAGTTTTATCTTAAAAGTCCGTCGTCCGCACCAAACCTGTTTCCTGCACTTATATAGCAAACTTAGATTAAAAAAACCAATTTATATAGGCAATATTATAAAGAATGAATGGTATTAAAATGCAATTTTAAGATATAAACAGAGGGTGAGAGGCATAGGCAAGAAAGATAAGAGCCATCACACACTTCCCTTCATTCTCATTTCCTCTTCTCTTTCTTTTCTTCATCATCTTCTTCTCCCTCTACTCGTTCAACTCAAAACTCTCCTCACTCACACAAACATACATCAAAATCATAATTTTGTTGAGCCAAATCTCTTCATTTATTAAGTTCTTCAAGCTTGATCTATTGGTAGCCTCTAAAGCTTGGAATTCATCCTCTTTTCAATTTCAAAGAGAGGGAAAATCTTATTTCTTATGTTTTTATGGATACTTGCCATGAAAACTACTAATTTGTGCTTAAGTTAATACTTTTTGTGTATTGATCTTTCAAAATGGGATTTTGAGATGAGAATGACTAGTAGTAGTGGTATCGTAGGGTTTATTTTGTAGCTACTACTTGTTTTGGATAGTTAAAGGTATTTAGATCCATGGATCATTGATTTCAAAGTTGTTTTAAGTTTTAAAACTAGGATTCCATAGGATTTTGAAGTTCAAATGAATTCTGGAGTTATTTGAGACCTCCATAAAATAAAATATGTATCCTATTGACCTAGTTGGACAATCAAGAGACTACCATAGGAAGACGATTCCCTAACTCATCTACTTCGCCGAAATTTGCAGCCAAGTGGTGGCCCACTTGTAGAATTAGGGTTTTGGGTTTTGGTTGGTGTCTTGTTCACTTGGTAATTAAGCCACTATAATTTTCTTTTTGTCCCAGATTGCTTGTGTCAAAATCTGGAAGCAATTTGGTAGGTTTTTGACAATCTTTTGCGAGTTTTTGAAACTTGTTTTTCGGATTTTTATTTCTTGACTTAGTCGTTCGAAGTTCGTGCGTTGACGTCGAGGGTATTTTTTCATACTTGGCATGCGTTGGCCATACGTTCTAACATATGTGCGCTTTGCTCGTTGTTTCGATTTCACTGTGGATTTTTATGCGATTTCGTTATGCTTTCGATTATAGATATGATCGTGGGGAATTCCGAAATGGCAAGGACGGGCGAGGCAGTCGTGGGTTTCGACTAGTTCGAGACGTTGGTGAGTAGATGTATATCTACGGGGGAAGTCGGATGGATGGCGTATAGCGCCCTCGTAACCGTAGTAATTATAATACCATATATTAGAACTGATGGATATAGTGCCCTCAAGGAAATTATTGTAATCACAGGTTGGCGATTATGATGATTGTAGGTGGACTTATACGGATAGAACAGTCTTACTTGAGATGATGGTATGCTATCTGGTTTGACTTTATCATTATGTACATGTCTTGTATGGTATAGCATATCACTATTACATATTGATTCATGCTTGACTACCATGGTTATTGTGGCGATCACACTTGTGAGAACTGGTAGTCTATAAGCATATCCTTAAATGTCGCTAGTCGTGGGAATATCGAGACTGGGCATCGATATTCCAGAGTAGACTAGTGTATGCGTTTCTTGACCCCGATGAGGGGCAATGGCCAGTCACACAACCATTGGTGTTAGTCGGTTGCCGAGATTGTATATAGGTGTAACGACTCTGAATTTACTGTACAAAAATTTTCAGTTTAATGTACAGAAAGAAGTTTACAAGCCTGAGTACAAGTTTTAAATATATTTTGTTTAAGAAAAGCAAGAAACAACTTTTAGCTCACTGGTAAAGCCCCTGTACCGCTGTGACGTAGCCCCTGTATTTGATTCCCATCAGATACATTACTTTTTTTTTCTTTTTAAACTTTTTGGAAACCAAAAAGTTTACACGTGCAATACACACAAAAACGAAAAGACGGAAAAATCAAACATGTGCACAATAATTTAAATACAGACAAGTACACGTGGCACCAATCCGACGGCCCCACTCCCACAAACGACCGGCAGATCTTCTTTTTTGGCTGGCAGGGACGGTCCAACCGTGGCAAATAATGCCCGTACTTTGCACACAAAACATTTCCCCTACCCTTAACTCTCCTTCACTGTTTGATTGCTCTGCAATCAAATAGAGACCCTTCAATTCCCCATTTATCATCATTTTAATTCACCATTTTAATTCCAAAACCCTAATTCCAAACTATAAATACTACCCCATACCCTAGCCCTTCATCATTCTGAAAATTATAGCCAAAACTCTCAAACTTTTCTAAGTAAAAAAGGAGTAGAAGAGAAGTTAGCAAACGATCAAGTTCCGGCGAGGATCGAAGCAAATTCTGGCGATTCCGCGAAGCCATGACGACAACCCATTTTTTTTCTACCTTCGCTTAACCTAACTAGCTAGTAAGTCCCTTCCAATTCTCATTCTTCTTCTTTAAAAGTTCATTTTCAAAACATATGTCGGAAGTGGAGTTAATACCGACATCTTCTTCTAAAACTTTATAATTCCACTTTTTCTTACATATTCTTCATTCATATTCCTACATAATTCTTGTTAACATAAAACCAATACTTAGAACCAATTTTTTTATCAAAAATATCATGCAAGATAGCTTTATCTTAATTTTTACATTAAAATACCATGAAGTTTGTATATATCATTTTTATTTCTTTTGCTTAAACATACCTTTAGGAAAATTCACGAAGTAACGACCTACCTCTCACGTACACACATGGTTTCCATAGCACGATATCCTTTGAACGTATTTTTGTTACGGATACAAGATTACATTAAAATACCATTTAATATAAAAACAGTTTTCTTTAAATTGTATTCTAAATTCCTTTGCAAATAAATCTCTACAACCCTCTTTAGGAGACCCGCTATTGGATGGTGCGGATTATCGCACATCTTTGGGCCAGTAGAGCGAGATGCAGACCTCCTCACGGAGTTTCGGTCTCGAAAGGTTTTTAATACAGTTTTTAAGAAAACGACGAAATTTTCTACTTAAATAAAAATTTAATTTTTAATAATTATATAAATATTACAAAATTCATATATTTTCAAAATATAATAACCTTATATTTTTCAAATGAAATAATTACAAGTTTTATCAAAATACCATCAAGATACCAACAAAAGTCAAGCTTTACAGTAAAATACCATGAACTTTCCGAGCTAAACTATTATCACAAAAATACCTCAAATCCTTAAAATTCACATTCATGGAAACCCTAAATAATATAAATAACTTCCTGAGATTATTTTGAAACTATATTAAAAATATTTTTCATAAAACCCCCTCGAGTTATATAAAACTATATTTAAGGACTTTAGTAAATATAAGTTTAAGCGGGACTAATTCTCTTGAGCCCCAGAGAGCCGGAAAAAGTGAGTGCTTACCTATTTAAGGTAGAAAACTTAACAATTTTATCAATGGTAATTGTCTTAGAAAAAACACAAATCCTGCCGTCGATGTGCAGCAGTTACCGATAACTCCCGAACCTAAGTCAGGATCTAAATCAGTTACAAGTTTCTGACTCAAGTCTGAGTCTAAATCAAATTTAAATCCAAACTCAAACCAGAATCTAATTAAAACATGAATCCAAACTCTAACATGTATACTTGAACATGGACCTGAATATCAAACTGAATACAAGACTTGACTTGACCGAATCATGGTTATAACTTGACATGACTATAAGCTTACATCCTGAACCTGACTACTTGAACAACGTGTATCTATAGTTTTGGCAAGACTTGTAATATAATCAATACAATACATTATGCCAGGTTAACGGGATAGATTGGTACGTAATGTATAGCGTGGCACGAGATGATCACTAAAAGACACCTACATGAACTCTCATACCGTTATCCCGTGGGTTTTGACGGGGCCTTGTACTACATGTTACCGTAGTCCACGGGGTAAGATGGACTTCTCTCGTATACACAAATACTTTCTATACCAAGCTGCAACAACCACGTTAGAATAGCAATCTTATACTTGTACAACTTACCAGTTCAAAACTCATTACTTGCTATATTCCTTTCTTTCTTTTGGGACTTATCGAGTGATAGTTCGCTGACGACACTCCTGCCTATTTTTTTCTTTGGAATGTTCGTCAAGAGGACCGGACTCTCAGGAGATCGATCCGAGCCAAGAGGACTTGGACCAGTTTATGGCCCAGCAGGACTTCTAATGCATCTTGTACTTATTTCAGTTTGTATGCCACTGTATCATTGTATCTTTCTTTTTAAAAGCAGTTGTATTGTAAAGATGAATGTTAATAAAACTTGCTGTTTATTTTATATCTCTTTTCTATATGTGTGTGTGTGTGTGTGCGCTGCTTAATTACGCTTAACGTATTTATTTCTTAGTAAATACGTTACGGGCCCGCCACGTCTCCACTTCCGTACGCTGGGAAGCGGGGCGTGACAACAAGTTCTCATTAGGTTATGAGTTACAGTGGAAGGATTCGCCGAGATCATGCTAGATGGTATTATACCTATTATTAGGTAGTAGGTCTCTGGTGGCATTAGTACAGGTGAGTCTGCGACCCAAAATCATCATTTGTCTTATGTGAGTTCCCACTGTATTTTGATTACTACCCCACTATGGCTCAAAGGAGTCGTGCAAATACGTTTTAGTTGGGTACAGTCCCTAGCATATGGAGGCAGTGAGTGGACTGCGGGGATTCGTCTCTTCCGGTATTAGGGGTTGATGCCGCGCTGTGCCCGATTGGCCATCACTATAAGACCTGGCCAGGAAGATGAGATTTACGGATTCGGATCAGTAGTTTCTCGGATGGTGATAGGCTTGATATCGGCTTGACTTATTGCATTATTAGGAGTCTGACGTTTACCACTCTCCTAGACATGATATGCGACAATCTTTGACGAACAGACCAGACAATATGGTGCATGTCATTTATAGGCTCAGTAGGGGTTTGGACGGGCTTGCCGGTCGACCTTTTTTCACTCAATACCTGGGTAGCCGTTACGTACAGCTAGTGTCACTGACGTGCTTGTGGTTAAATCCACTGCCGGCATATTGTCAAGTCTTTAGAGTACCACACAGAGGGGTTTTCCCGGTCCAAGAGATAGGATGTAGATGGCGTACGTTGATACGTAACATGGGTCTAATTAAATATGTATACTAGATATAAGGACTTTAATCGGACATTTAATAATCCTAGCCGGCTTAGAATTAAGCCGGATTATTAAATCAGGTATTGATTTAATAATTTACACACACGCACACACACATATTTCGCTATATATATTCTGGTATTATGGTCACTATTCATTTTCTATCTTGGCTATTTATATTTTTTTACGGATACGCGTATATGTATTTCGATATATATATCGGGGTCGTATTCCGTATTTATACGGGAAAATTTCTAGAAGGAGGATACCTCATTTAAGTTTTCTTTTAATTTGAAAAGAAAAGAAATGGGGTGGAGAGAGGTATGGTGGAGAGTAAGGTTGAAAGGAATGGGCACAATTTTATATTGTGAATTTCATTTGGATGCATCATTTTAATTTTGAGTATGGTTGAAAAATAAAAGATGAGGATTATTATTTTCCTAAGTGGTTTTTTATTCCTCTCACACTCGCCTCTCATCATCTTCTTCCTCCTTATTCTTGAGCTCTTTTGAGCTAAAAAAAAGAGAGATTTTGGCAAGTGATAAATCTTACATTCTCCACACTTCATTTCTAACAAGCTTGGAGTGTCAGTTTCTTACCCAGGAGCGAAGATAGAGCTTGCATCAGTTTCCCTCAGGTAGATCATCTTCGGCGTAGGGAGGTCCTCCCCAAGCTCATCCTCTTACCCAGGAGCCTAGATAAAGTCCATTAATGGAGCTTTGGAAGAAAACTTAAGGATGTGACTATCTGCACATAGTAGATTAGCTTAGCTCACTTGGTTTTTTGTTTGCAAGTTTAGCTTTTTAGTTTTGATTCTTTGTAGTGTTGTGTCTGCATTCTAGGGAATTTTTCAAAATCTTACTGCTCTTGCCAAAATTAATAAGCTAGATTGCAATCTCACCCCAACAGTGGTATCAGGACCAGGCTAGAGGCTAGACTTGTTTTCACGAAATTAGAGTATCGATCGTAGATTTTTTCCCGATTCACAATTCCAAATTTTTGCTTGTTGTTCAGATTTTCAAAGGTGTCTAAAATTTTTACTGAGACCCTTAAAACTATAAGCAGGTAATATAAAGCCCCTAGAAAAATTTTGGAGGCCTGAAGCCAAAATTTGGCCGCTAAATCATCGCGAAATGACGTTTTGGCCACTGATCCGTGGCCGTATTTTGGTTTTATGCCACCAAATTTTTTCCAGTGCTCCTAAACTTGAAATTGTGATTTTTGGTATATTTAGTTTTGGTCCAGATTTGTTTGATTACTGGTTTGTTCTTAAGACCAATACGGAAAGTTTAATCGATCAAAATTTTAAATTCGTATTTTTCTGTGTGCTTGTTTCTGCGTCCGTAAATATCATAGCGCGGTATAATCCGACTGGTTGCTGTATGGACAATCAGACGGGTGTACAAACATGATATTCATGTTGATATTCTGTGTTGCTCTGTGTCACGCCCCGCTTCCCAGAGTGCGTTAAGATCGGCACGTGACAGAGCCAACCATGCTACCTGTGGCTAGGAAACATCCCTCCACAGTTACATTACGGCTGTCTATAAAATATTAAGAACAGTAAAATAAAATAAACTATCTAGTACATGTCCATATGCCAGAATAAACGAGTCAGGAAATAATATATGCGGAAGCAATAACATCTGGAAAGTACGTCCCAAATACGTGCTCACATCAGGAAATGGAAATGCTGAAAGAAAACTAAACTAAAATACTAACAGGATCCTCACTGCTCGGCCTGTCGACTGAAGTACTCCTGGTCGGCCTGCGTGAGAAATAAAGGATCTGGGCCATGGAAAACCCAGACGTCAGTGCGTCATAATATCAAACAATAATAAATGAACATGATACATGAGATATGCAGGCATGAGTATAAACGATGACATGAATATAACCAGTAAACATGGATATGCAACAGTGAAGTGTATACGTGCAGGTGAAATGCAGTGAGTAATCTAAACTATACTGCTGGGTTATCTATTCTAAAGTCTTCGAAATCAATTAAATGAATCGTCGATGTAACTCAATAGTATCCCGTGCATGCCCGGGACCTCGGTCAAGACTCTCGGGCTGAATCCGAGACGTGCTGCTAGGCAGTAAACAGGTAACTTATACAGACGAATGATGTCAGCAGCATCATCCCGGGGCAGGCCTAGCCTGTAAAACTGATCAGTATAAGCATCGAACTGTCGAGTTACAAGTCAGGTTTCATCATTGATTTCCCCATACCCCCAAGTTATGTGTTCAAGTCAGGTATTGATAAATCTGGAGCTAATGCCAACACAGGATCAAGCGGTACAGGTTTGTCTATACAGACAACAGGATATGTCCATCGGGACAACATGTCAGGATTGTCGGAATTAGAAACAGGATCGGTTAACATGTCAAGAAGTGCTATATCAAGTCATGTCAAGTAGTGCACATGCATCAAGTGGGTGCTCAACAGTAAAATGTAGTAAGTATCGAATTACAATAAAGGTACGGATGTACGGTGAAAGTATGGATGCACAAATATCTATCATGGGTTACATCATAACTATGTATAATGCACATTATCAAGCATGGGGTACTAATGTAACAGTAATATGAATTAATATGGCATGGCATGCAACTAGATATATAGAATTAATGGTATGGGTACACAATAAAACATGGATGCACAATTATCTATCAGGGGTTACAACTACAGCTCCATGACTATGTAGGATGCAAATTATCAAGCATGGGGTACTAATGTAACAGCAATATGAGTTAATGTGATCTGTGGATGTATCTAGATATATAATTAATGATATGGATGCATACGGGTATCCGAAAACAGTAAATCATTAATATAATAAGATGCAATCAACATGTAATATTTTTATTCATATGGATGCAAAATAAGATGTATAGCATGTAGCAAGATAAACTTGCCTGAGCGGAACACACGACGGGTGCGTACGGCACGTCCGACGTCGGGTAAACGTCGCAAAACCACACGCGCGCACGGGACAAGACCAGGCAAGGCAAGAAGGTAACCACGCAGGCTGGGAACATCCACAGGGTTGCCTGGATCGACGGCGGCGTCACGGCTCCGGCGATCACCGGAAAATATGGAATCAAGAAACAAGAAGAAGAGAATAAGAAGAAAGAATGGGTTGGGTGGCTCTGGTGTTGGTGCTCTGGATTCAGCAGGGAAGACGAAAACAACGACGGGCCGTCGACGGCAAGGTGCAGGCGATGGTTTTCGGCAAAGGCAGTGGCAAACCAGTGTGCAAGTTCTTAGGCTCGGGGATCGGGTTCTGCATAGGATTCTTGCTGGGTTTGAGGGTGTAGGAGAGAGGAGAAGGAGGAGGTGATGATGACGAGGGCGATGATGGCGAAGTTTTCCAGCAAGGTTTGCCGGCGAGGGGAGTGGGATGCGGTTCTTGAAATCGGGTGAGGATTTTTGTAAAAGGAAAATGGTCGGGAAAGAAGAAGGGGTGAGCAGAGGTGGTGTGGTGATGATGACGATGGGGTACGGTCATCGACGATGTCTCCGGCGAGGTTGCGGGCGAGGTCGGGTGAGGGCAGGGATGTGAGTTGAAGGTGGTGTCTGGGGTTGCCGGGGTTAGATGAGAAGTGAACGAGGGTGGCTATTGCGGTGTCGGAGAGGAGAAGAGGTCAACGACAACAAGGGCGTCGGGATGAGGCGATGACGAGCGATGGATTCTTGGGTTCGTCGTCAGGTCTGTGCAGTGTTCCTGCAGGGGTTTCATGGTCGGAGGTGAGGGGAAAGAGGTGGTGGAGGTGAGGTCGGAGAAAGGTCGATGACGGCGAGGCGAGGTCGGGGTTAGGCGGCGACGGTATGTGAGGGGCGTGGGTTCGAGACGCAGATGAGGCGAAGGCGGGAAAACGAAAAGAAGAAGAAGTGAGGAGAGAGAGGACGTGGGAAAAAAAGTGGGGTTAAAAAAAATAAAGAAAGAAAGAATATATATATAGAGAGAGAGAGTGAGAGAGAAAACGTGATCTGTTAGGATTAAGGAAAAGAAAAATAATTTTAGTTAGAAATTTATATATTAGTATATACCTGTAAAATGTTATATAATATAATATTGATTTTATTTGAGATTTTGGTTAATACAAAAATAGTCCAACATACGCCCGGATTGGGTCTAAAATTACGGTTTGAAAATACGAATAATATACGTATCAACCAAAACCAAAATACGATATCCGGGTAACGAAAATGCATACCCCCAAGAACGGATACACGCACGTGCACGTAGCCATCCAAACAGGTCTGTTTCACTGAACGGGACGAAAACAAGATGCGCGGATGCTACGACAGGGTTAGGGGTGTAGGGTTACTAGGCACACGCACAAGGGTCTATAAGGCATCAACCATGCCCGATTTAAAATTTAGCCGTGCCGAACAACCCTAAACCAAGATCTTAGACTAGAGATTAGGCGAAAACAAGCATGTTAAACACTTTAACACTAGGTGAGAGGGATTACAACCTTTGTAGATCCGGTCCTTCACTTCATAAGCTCCGTGTTGTGGTCCCTTCGCTGCGATCATCAAGTTCCGGACTCTCGAGAGGCTCCACGAAGAGAAAGATGCAAGCTTTCTTCCGATTTTCGATAACAAAGATGATCTGCCTTGAAGTTTCATTAACACAAGCTCTCACTCACTAAATGAAGTGAACACCCTCATCTAAATGGCAAGGGTAGATGAGAATGATGAAGTAGAATTTTAGCTCTCATTTATTATCTTAATCTCACTCATTTTCATCACTAAGCAAAAAGCTAGAAAGCTTTTGCATCAAGAACTCAAGGAAGAAGAAGAAGCATAATCAATAATCCTTTTGTGATGAATAATGCAAAGTAATGATAAGGTTAGAAATGCAACCATGGTTCAAGTAACCTTTGTAGAGATTTAACTAGGGCTAGGGTTTGGGTTGGGTTAAAGAATGAGTCACTTAAAATATCAACACAAATATCTTTGCACAAAACAAAACAAAACCTTCTAGAAACTTCTAGAAAAGCTTAACCCAAATCAAACCCTGACCATGTTTAATCTCCACTAATCATGTTGCATTAATAACCACACCATGTCACAATATTATATCACACATATATAATATTTATTGTAACAAAATAAAATAATACATTTAACATATATCGCATATATATCAATGTATTACCCGAGTGAGAAAAAGAATCTTTTAGTGAGCTTATATCCGTTAATGTAATTTAATATATCAAATATATAATTATACATTAAATTATCGAATCAACTCTTGATCCGATAATCCGGCTATTTCATAAATAACCGACTAATATAACCTGAATCAGTTCATCGAATCAACACTTGATCCGATGACCCGGCTATATCACATATACCCGGCCGATATCTCATATCGCGAGAATCTAATACGGTATCACATACACGTATTATTCTCGGTCTCGCACATATCATATATGTGCTCCTACTCCGTTTTACCTGAGCCAAGAAACCTCTGTGTAGGACTCTAAAGAATCGTCAATACGCCGGCGGTAGGTGATGATCATATCAAACACCCACAAGCTGCAAGCGGTCAGCTAAACGTAACAGCCACTCAGGTATTGAGCACTCAGAAGATCAACAAGCAAGCATGTACATTCTCCCGTGAATCCAATCAGTAACACTCCCGTACAGTCCGGTCTCGTCGTCTAATATGTCGTATATCTCGCCTAGAGGTGGTAAACGTCAGACCCCAGTATCTTGATAAGTCGTGTCGATATGAGGTCTATAACAGTTCGAGAAACTACTGATAACACTTACCAGTAAATCTCAGCAACCCTGGCCAGGGATTTCCAGTTATAGCCAATCGAACACAGTACAACATCAACTCCCTATACCGGGAGAAACGAATCCCCTTCTATCGCTCATTGCCTCCATGTGATTCGGGACTGTACCCAAAAGCCACCTTTTTGCACGCCCTCTTGGACGTGGTATGATGGAAATCAAAGCACAGTGGGAATCACACAAGACTCTATGACGATCTCGGCTCAACAGACTACTCTGTACCAGTGTCACCGGAGAACTGCCATCTGACGTGAGGTATAATACCATCTGAGAGTTCTCGGCGAGTCCGTCCAGTGTACCCAGTCTCCACTGAGCACCCGTACACCATCCTTGATGTCAAACACCGATGGATATGGGATCATCCATCGCCCATCATATGGGTCAAGATGCGTATACGCTAGTCTACTCTGGTGTATCGATGCCCTGTCACCCTCGACTAGGAACAGTTATAGGATGTACTCGTCGACTACCGTGGCCCCACTAGTATGATCTCATCATAGTCCCGGTAGTCGAGTACATATCCTAAGGGCTTTATCAACATGTAACATAGAGACAATTAGAGTATATGTTAAGATAAAGAACAACCAGATAGCGTACTATCATGTCGAGCAAGAAAGTCCTCCCTATATATGTCCAAGCATCCATTACAATATACATCGTATGTATAGTAATGGCTTCTAGGGCATACATATAACTAACAAGGGGTATCATGCAGGCCATGCAATATATTTTTAAAATATATTAGTTGACTTTAAATGTTATATTAAAAATGCAGATGCCAGATATAATGCCAGTATGCAGTATAAAAAAATGAAAGTGCACGGATCTACGTAACAAGCCGGGATAAATCATAAACAGGAATCAAGACGGTTTCCAGCAAGCGGGTCAGGTCGGATGCAAATACAGATGTCAAATACACTATTCGCACCCAAAACACAATAAATCAGGAAAATACCATAAATAAAGAAATACTCAAAAAGAACCGGTATAAATGAACTAGGGTGTTACACTCTGTGATTATGGTTGTGTTGGATTGTCGCGATGGATAGCCCCATAGAATGTAGTATTAGATAGCTCTATGATATAATATATATTTATAGTGAGTGGAGAGCGTTCGACATGTGGAATGCCATCATTGCGGCTTGTATTATTTTTTGGGACGCGTTCTGGTTGCGGACGTAGTTACCGTTGAATATTCAAGTTTTCATTACATGCATTAAGATTACCCCGCGGCGGAGTGCTCGAGTAGCCAGGTTCTAGAGGGCAATGGGCATCCATCTCATGGCATTGAGACCAAAGTGCAGTACTCTAAAATTGGCAGGCTATTCATCTCACTCGTAGGGGGTATAGAAATAACCGCGGAAGGGTGCCCAGGTCACCGGATTTTGGAAATGTTGGATGGCCCACTCACTTCATTGATTGGGGTTACCTCACTTATGGGATTGGCGGGTGGCTCACTGCACTCGTAGGGATCTAAGGTCTGATACTACGAGCTATTCACACGAATGGGAAAATTGCATTTCATATTTGGCTCCATTGAAATTTACTTTTCCTAGATTATTCGTATTTCCAAACTGTGTTTGCTTCTGCTGTGATGCTTCTGTGATGTTACTTGATATCATATGTGAGATGAATGTTTATATATATTATATATATTTAATAGATGCTATATATATTTTGCATCCGTGCTAGTCCTTTCCCCGCCATGCCGCAATTAAGTAACCTTACGGTGAAGACCCGGGACCCTGTGGCGAATGCTGATGGGATATATTTGCATGTCTATTTTCGTTTCTTTTCTTGCATGATATGATTAATTAATGGGACTGCATTAATTCTGATTAATGCAAGGAAAACAAACCTAAATGATGTTTTCGAAACCAATTTTAAAACTACTCGATTTTCTTCAAAACCATAGTTATATTCTTTTGCTTTGCATAGAGATATTCGGTAAGGAATATCCTGCACCTCTTTCTATGAGGAAAGAGCCTTGATCCTTTCACGGAGAGTTCGCTCTTAAGCAAAAATTTATGTTATTAGTTTTAAAAGCGGAGCCTAAACCACTCCATTTCAAAACCACTCGAGTTCCTTCAAAGATATCAAGTTCATTACGTTGACGGTTTTTCGCCAAAAACCAGCCGTAGCCCTCCGTCATTTCAGAAGGGTAGCATTTAGTATTCATGCTATGTTTGTTGGCCTTCATCAAGGCATAATGTATGGTAGCTATGTGTTGCTTTTCTGCAGTATAGAGATGCATGAATCTTGGACATTCGTACATCCTTGTTGGTCTTCAGTAAGGGCGAGTACGGATGGGTTTAGATTAATCAGGACAATGACAGGTAGAAATTGACTTGCGATTTATGATTTGTTGGCCTTTGTCAAGATCATAAGACGCTTGGGGAAAAACCATATCGGGAGTTTCAAATATATTGAAAACTTGCCAAGTATGTGCATGCCTTCTGGAGTGTAGTAATTTTGGTCGGCTTCCGTCAAAATTATCACACAATGATAGTTGGGTCCCGATTCCCACTGATGAGTAGGTATTACTCCTCGAGAGATTTTCACTTCACAACTAGCTAACCTATTAGGTGTTTAGAAAGTGTTAAAGAGATTACGTCTCTACGGAAACGAGGTTATTTAATTGGGTCCGTGCGAATGAACGGAGGACCTCCCTCGAAGTACCAACATTGGCCTGGATGAACGGTTAGCGAATTTTTAAAGTGTATATGATCCCGACTAGTTCTTATTTTAGGATTTGAAGGAGAATTGAGGATACAGTGGGAGTCATCCTGATTAGATAAAATGATGAACCAATCTAATCTTGATAGAGTACACGCTGAGTATTTCTTCTCTCTCTCTCTCTCTCTCTCTCTCTCTCTGTGTGGCTACAGTGACCCATGACTTACCTTAAACTATAACTCAACACTTAGTTGACCAACCTTTTTACCATATGATTTTGGATTGTCATGATTCACGACAAAGTCGTATATATCTATGTCACTCCTACTTACCCTTTGCATTTCTCCATAACATTCCGTATCACTACGGAGATCTATATTGTTTGGAATGGTCATCTTGTATAGTTACATACGAACTGGAAAAAAATTATTTAAGTTCGAGGATGGTCACGGGTTCTAGAGATCGAATAAGATTATTCGGTTGTCTCTTACTTTTACCTTCTCTCAGGTTGCGAGAGATCCTCGTATTAGGAGAGTACACCTATTATACTAATTGGATAGTCTTCTTCCAAACCTTAGGCAGGTGCCGAAAAATAGGGAAGGTAGAAAACCAATTAGTCTAAGTATGGTGTGTAGAAGGTAAGAAGTAGAGACACATAAATGGATTAAAATGAGAGCAATGGAAATTGCAACTAATGTCATGGATCTGGTATTGGAAGAGGCATTGCTAGGAATACCCGGCTACCCCCTCGAAACATTTTCATGTTTCAGTTTTCTTGTGCAGTAGTTATTGAAATCTGCTTTCCTAATTGATTCTGACTTCAGGGTATGTATATACCGGGCAGGATTCTCACATCTGTTTAGTATTACAGATGATGAATGGGAGCAGAACATTGGGAATTGGGTGATTAAATTCTCGATGTCGGAATTCTTTGTAATTGGTGATATTTGAGGAAATCGCCTGGGTTAGTCTAACGGCAAACAGTTGGTATCCGTTGTTGTGCACAAATTTCAAACTAATATATCTGTACCTTTATTTCGTAAAGTGAGATATAACTTTTTGAAATTATGTTTACAACATTTACCTTTATCAGTTGATGATTAGATAAGGTGTATTCAATAACGGTGTAATTCTTAACCAAGATACCGTTTTCAACTGACGACATACAGATTTTGAGTTAGTAAACTCAGAGGACTTATACAAAGTATTGTATATTGTCCAGTATCCATTAGGACAGGGGATTGGTACTCGTACTATATTCTGAATACCAATAACTTCTCTTATTCTAGACACGCATTTTTTATGAAATGCAAGGTCTAAAATTCTAAGAAGTTCTTAGGTATAAGAATAAAGTAGAGAACCATACGTTGGGAGTATCAAGGTTCTTCAAGCTAATCGAAGATGTATATACCGGTGCTAGGTATTCCAAAATAGTAATGTTGAGAATATTGTTTCTCAGATAGGTTACTCATCCATGGGTGCGCTCCTTGATGAGTAATGCTATAAGAGCTCTCTCCCGTTAAGTGGTTGTGCACTGGACACAATTGCATAACAATTGAATATGGTTCCATCTATATTAGTGCCTTTGATTCAATGTGGATATAGAATGGTTGCATATCTTGAGGATGTTAAGATATGAAGTTATTCGGTTTCTGTTTAAAAGCTGAATCCGGAAAATCTCAAGGCACGTTTCTGTAATGGCAGTTTGTGGGCTATTCCAGGCATTTTAGTAAGGGTTTAACTTTTACTGTTTCAAGATCAAAAGTTGATTTGTTCTTGACTCGCCACCTTTTTATAAAAGGAATCTTTTTGCAAAAGAAATAAGTGGGAGTATGATAGAACTTGAAGTGATTACAGAACAATAAACGGTTACTGAAAATTTAATAGAACTGGAAGATTCAATTGGATTCAACAATCCATTAGCAACTCCACAGATTTAGTGGATAAGATCAACCACCCAAGAGGTATTTCAGTTTCCTCAAAGACGGTGACAGGGAGGTTTTGATAACCCAAGATTATCACTACTGCTGTTCTTGACTATGAAATCTGGTAGGTGGATGACTATAACATCATTCTAAATTGAATTTAGAAGTGCACGTGTATATGACTCTGCCAGAGAGTTGTTGTAGTCAGTGGGAGGAGCGGAAGTATGGTGGGCAAGTTGCTTATGTCTATTTATTAACTAAAGCAAGGAGAGCGGAACTGGTCATCTAGTTTGATATAAAAGTCAAAGATTTTGATTTCATCAGAATAACAGATAGACCTGGTAAGAAGGTAGTAGGGAGTGATGTCGTGGTATTTGGATGACGTGCTCCTGATAGGAAGTAATGTTGCTATACTACAATCGGCTAAATTTTGGTTGTCACAAGGTGTTTTCTCCATACAGGAAATGAACAATATATCAAGGATTCTGGTAACTAGATCTATGTCGTTAGATCTGGATTTGGGAAGTGTCCTAATTTGGGTATTTGGACACCATTCTAAAAGATTTTGGAATGGATGACTCCTGGCGTAGTGTTGTACCCACAGGTAATGGAGTCGCCCTCTAAAGTGATGTCTTCTAGAATGATAAGGAAAAAGACTTGCATGAATGACATATCACTTTCTTAGACAATTGAGTCAATTATGCGACGTCATGTATCAGACCAGATGTTGTTTTCTGCAGTTGTTGTAGTAAGCGGATATTAATCCAATTCTGGAGAAACAAAGGAAAGTAGTGAAGAACATAAGGGAATGTTCTTGGTGTATGTTAATGGCATCCTCTTGTAGGAGGCGGTTACTGGTTTACGCTTCCAAGATAACCTGGATGATAGAATGGCTGTCAGAATTATAAGTTTACCCTCTACCGAGGGGAAGAATATTGGATAGGTTTCCAAGAAGGATACTGAGGTAGGCATGGCATAGGATACTGATTAAATTCAGTGGAAGATACATTCTAAGAAGTTTGTTGGATTTGGTGTTCGTATTATGAATTTGGTCCCATCGGATATCCAGACAAGTTCTAAGACATGTATCGCTCATTTTTCGGGAGATAGTCATTCTCCGCAATGTTGAGATATAAAGGGATAAAGATAGAAACACTAAAGCGGATCCACTCACTGAGGCTATTTCTCGAACACGGTTGTTTTGTCAAACTCGGTTTGTCAAACTCGGTTTGAGAAACTGATTATTAGAGAAGTTGGATATTCGGTAGCACACGGGCTGTGCATATACAATACCACAATAATTAGCCTTAAGTTCAAGTAGGAGATTGTTGGATATAGTACCCTCAAGAAAATTATTATAATCGCAGGTTAGCGATTATGATAATTGTGTATGGACTTATATAGATAGAACAGTCTTACTCGAGATAATAGTATGCTATCTGGTTTGACTTTATCATTATGTACATGTCTTGTGTGGTACAGCATATCACTATAACATATTGATGGAGCCTATAGGATTCATGCTTGACTACCAGGGTTATTGTGGCTATTACACTTGTGAGAACCGATAGTCTATAAGCACATCCTTAAATGTCCCTGGTCGTGGGAATATCGAGACTGGGCATCGATATTCCAGAGTAGACTAGTGTATACGCTTCTTGACCCCAACGAGGGAAAATGGCCGGCCACACAGCCATTGGTGTTAGTCAGTCACCGAGATTGTATACAGGTGGTATGGGACACTTACACACACACACAATATATCATCAAAATGAATTATGCAAATGTTGTTCCTTCGGAACTTTATGTTTTCCATGGATTTGAGAAACCGTGATGTGATTTATAAAACTTGTGTTTGTTTTTTTTTAAATGCAGTTTTCTCTTGATATGATGAGTTGGCGTCCACCATGAGCTTGATATTTTCTAATTTTATTTTATTCTGAACCGAGCGGGGGAGCTATATGGTTGCGGACTTGCTACGTTATCCGGATTAAGTGGGGGAGTATACAGTCGGATACATGGTGGACCCGATCGAGGTGAGGGGCAGGAACGCTGCATATGAGGTGGAGAGTCTAGCGAGGACACTCGATACCGGAGATAGATTAGAGCACGGCGGATATCCGGAAGATACCGACCAGGGCTATTGATATCGAGAGAGGACCGGTCTGAAGAGACGGTACCTACGATATATGGGTTGTCGATACCGGACACAGGATTTATGATGATTTTGAGTGTCGATGCTGGAAACTCAGTTGATACGATGATTTCGAGTGTTGATGATTGACACTCACTTGATGATATATATATATGTTATGGATGGCATACTTCCATATATTGATTGATCATGGGGATCATGTGTGTTGTGCACGATCCGATATGATGCGCTTATAGATACGATATAATACTTATGCATATACATATTTATATTCGTTATCACATAGTATGATAATATTATACTGTATGACCTAAGTAGATCGTTATGCATTTGATTTCTACCTTGTAATATCTTCTGGTCACGAGTTGGCAACTCGCCCCCGTTGTGCCTTAGTTTCTTCCAGAACTGACCGCTCAGATCAGTAGCGGCTTGCCGGCACACTTCTTATTTCGGTGATTGCTCTGGTAGGTAGGTTATATGGTGGATCATAACCGCCTCTCGTATATGTATATTCTTTTATGATCTAGTTAATATCTCCATCGACTAAAACTTGTGTTTATTTTGTGGATTTATAGACGAGACTTGTATGTTATTCTTTTAGACGTCGAGCTTAGATATAGTTGAGTTGATGATGCGTATAGTATCTTTTCTTACTTTTTCTTGTGTTGATCTTTGCTTTGGGCATCGTATATTACTGTGTGGTTGTGATTCCACCGATTGGGTGATGTGATAGCTTCTGATTGGGGACGCTGATATATATATGTGTGTGTGTGTGTACTGGTTTTTATCAAAATTTACAAAGGAGATTCTACCCGAATTTTAAACAGTGTATGTGTTTTCAAATAAATTTTACTTATATTTTAAAAAGAAACTTGATTTTATTTAGTAACCCTTTTTAAAACTGCGCCTCCACTATTTCTTTAAAAAAGTTTAGATTACGAGTTTTCAGCTTACTTGGGTTACAGTGGGATCCTATAAATTTCACTTGATTCAAGTGCCAGTCATGTGCCTTTTTCGAGTCGTGACTGAAGTTTAACCTTCTCATAGATGAACCTTAAATCTATTCTATCATAGAGATCATTCTCCTTTTCTCACCTCGGTTGATGAGGAGGATGAGGAAGAAGATGATAGCTATGGTTGCAGAGAACTTAAGTTTCTGAAAAAGCTTATGGGATCGATTTCGTATCTCGCAGAAGCTTATGGGGGGTATTGTCTCTCTGAAATTTTGATCTCTAGGGTCTTTTATATAGGGTATAGATATTGTTGGACAAGTAAAGAAAATCCCTCTTTGAGATTCCTCTAATTGATCTTAAGATCAAGCCAGGGTCCTTAACCACCGTTGGATTATAGATCGAAGGGTCCTTATTAACAAGGTTTATGTTTTCTTTATTTAGAAAATATAAAAGATTTTATCTCTTGTTAACAAAATTATCTTTCTGTTTTAGAAACATGGGGAATATTTTAAATAGCTTAAACTATATATTTTAAATCTTTTATATGGAGATTTTCTAATTAACCAGATTTATTCTTTCTGTTTGAGAAAGATAAGAAAAATATTTTTCCGAATATAACTTAAACTATCAAAGAAGCAAGTGCCTCAAAGATTGGCGCGGTGCCAGGAATTATAGGCTCATGCTTTTTTGGCAGCGCCCATTTTTCTGGCTCATGAACTTAAGTCTCATGAGTTACTGTGTATTAATTATCATTACTTTTGGAGGGAACAGTTATATCACGGGGAAGGAGAAGAAGAAGTCGGTAATGCGGCGGAAATAGAAGAAAACGGTAATTCAGCGGAAGAAGAAAAAGAAGATAACTTCTTTTTTGGAAAGAAAATTGAGGATATGGTAGATACTGCTCTCGGTGATAGTAATCCTACCGAAGAATACATTCTTTCCCGTCAAGGACAGCGTGTGGATAAGTATGAGAAGTACATGAATGATGTCAGAAGACCAATTTATGAGAATGCAAAGTATTCCACACTATCCTGGTTTGTCCAACTTTTCCAGATCAAGTGCCTAAATATATGGAGTAACAAGTCATTCATGATACTTCTCAAGTTCCTGAAAGATTCTATGCCCCTAGAAATTACGTGCCTGAGAGCTGGTATGAAACCCAGAAGATGAGGACTGATTGGGTCTGAACTATGAGAAGATTCATGCATGTACCAAAGATTGCGTGTTGTACCGGAAAAAGAACTCATATTTGAAAGAGTGTCCCACCTGCGAAAAGAATATGTATAAGCCAAAAGTATCTGATAAGAAGCCAGATATACCTGTCAAGGTAGCATGATACTTTCCCATTACACAGAGGCTGCAGAGGCTATTCAGGTGTAAGAAGACAGTAGAGGCAATTATTTAGCATCACCGTGCTGTTCCAAGCGAAAACGGAAAAATGAGTCATACAAGAGATCCGGTATAGAAGGATTTCGATTGGAGGCACACAACATTTAGTAGTTATCCTCGCAATATCAGGCTCGGATTGGCAAGTGATGACTTCTGGCCATTCAGCTATATGGATAGAGGCTGCAGCATATAGTTCGTTGTAATGATGGTTTATAATATGTCACCATGGTTGATTATGGATCAGTCCTGATTTATGATGCCTCTTCTTATTGACGAACCAAAATCACCGAGAAACAATATCGATATCTACCTCCGATCTCTGATTGATGAGTTAAAATCCTTATTCATTGATGATGTGGAGACTTACGATGCAAACACAGATACAACCTTCACGATTCGTGCGGTTTTAATATGGATAATTAATGACTTTCCTGCATATGAAATGCTATCAGGTTGGTACGTATATGATTATAAAGCATGTCCTTACTTCCACCAGGATACAACATCGAGACGGTAGAATTTTAGCAAAAAACCTTGTTATTGCGGTCATCGGCGTTTCCTGCCGCTGGATCATCCCTATAGGTTTGACGTTGTTCACTTTGATGGTCGTCAGGAGCTTCTTGGCCTCCAGCCCCATTATTCGGAGAGGATGTGATTTCTTAGTGGGATGGTCACAATAACGTGACTGGGTAAATCCGGCAAGACAAGTCCCACCACCCGGCTGGAACAAGTTAAGCATTTTCTACGCACTACCGTACTGGTCAACAAATTTAGTGCGTCATTGTTTGGACGTCATGCATATTAAGAAGCGAGTATCCGAGCATGTACTTAATTTGCTTCTTTGTAAAGATAGAAAATCGAAAAACAAGCTTAGTGCCCGCATGGATCTTCAAGACTGGGAAATTAGAAGTGGTTTGCATCCTAAACTGATAGCAGGTAAACCATGCAAGTTTCTACTTCCCAATGCCATGTATCATATATCACAACTGATGAAGAAAATGTTCCTGCAGGTGTTACACGATTTGAGAGTTCCCACAGGTTTCTCAGGATCATTTAGTAAGCAGATAAAAATTATGAAAGCTAAAATCGATGGGCTGAAAAGTCATGATAACCATGTTATTATGGAGCACCTTCTCCCATTAGCCCTCAGGACTTCCCTTCACAAATCGGTTGGTCTAGTAATCAATAATCTTTGCCGCTTATTAAGGGAATTGTGCACTAAAAATATTGAGGTTGACGCGTTGGAGAAACTAGAAAATGTGATTCTCTTGATACTGTACAAGCTTGAGCGGATTTTCCCGTCATTGTTCTTCGATATCATAATACATCTGACTATAAAGAGGGGTTGACCCTGCAGTTCTAACCATAAGGGCAAATCCCTGCCCCTATAGTTCTCACCGTAGGAACAAAAAAGTCATCTGTAGGTCAAAAGGCCATAAGGGCAAGTTTATGCCTCTACGGACGAAAATTTTCCCCCACGGAAATAACCGTCGGGGCAACTACTCCTATGGTTTCCAATGCAGGGATGGTTATTTTTTAGGCCATAGGGGTAAGTTTCTTTCTCTACGGACGAAAATTTGTCCTTACGGAAATAACCGTCGGGGCAACTGCCCCTACGGTTTCTAACGTAGGGGTAGTTATTTTTTTAATTTATGGAAAAAAAATATTAATTTCTTGCCTCTACGGTTGAAACCGTATGGGGAAATTAAAATAATCTGTAGGGTCAGACATTGATTTTAATATAAAAAATTGTTATTTATGCTCCTACGGTTGTCACTGTAAGGCATAAATTTGGCCCTACAGATTACACTGTATGGCCAGACTTTCATTTTAATAAATTTCTATTAAAAAAATTTGTAATTTATGCCCCTACGTTTTTCACCGTAGGGACATATATTTGAACCAACGGATTCGACCGTAAGGGCAAAATATCAGTTTTTTCTGATATTTTGCCCCAACAATTGTAGCCTCAGATGCATTTATTGCCCCTACAGTGGCAACCGTAGGGGCAAAGTTTCATATATTTTTTTATAAAATACTTTCCTCATTTTTCCTACCCTATATACAATAATATATACATATATATATATCGCACAGTAATCATTTAACCAAATACAGAAATATTTATAAACAACATTCCACGCATAATATATAACAAAATAAACAAAAACAATACGAAATCAATCTAAAGTCATGATCATAAATATCATATACAACAACCGATGTCAAAAATAAACAATGTGAAAGTTCCTAGTGCCATCGCCGCTAACTCGCAGCCGATGCGGAATCTAAAAACAAAATTTTTGATGGCACTAGAAACTTATACCCAAGAATTTAAACCAAATACCTAAATTAGCAAACACAAAATGATAGAAATCGCAACTTTTGTAGTATCTTCATTTGGTTCAATTGGGTTGGACTCTAGCATACTCTTAAGAGCTTCAGATTGCGCTTGCAACCCGGTCTTCCTTCGCCGAACATGATCCACCCTAGAAAACCAAGTTCAAGTTTCAACTTCATCAATGAAGTAACTAAAGATCTTAGGTTTCTAATTTAGGATGCTTAGTGATGTGTGTGAGTGTTCTAGCATTTTTCTTTCTCTTTATCTTCATAATTCTCAACTCATGAAAGGATTGAAGATGAAGAAGAAGAAGAATGAGCCATGGAAGAGAGAGAGGCTAAATGGTAGAATGAATAAATCACTTACAAATTCAAGCATGCTACATATGTTTTGTTAAAAGAAATTTTTCCAATTTAAAATTACAATCATGCTTGAATAGTAAATGCAAATGAATTTATAATTCATTTGCCCATACACTTCACAATTTCTCTTTTCCACCTCATTTCATAATTTCTTTAAAAGAAAATCCTAGAAATGAGTTGTCTTTCTTCTAGAAGTATTCTTGTATGAATAGAAGAATACGTCTCTGCAAATACATGCCCGTATTCGTATCAAAATACGAATACATAAAAGATAGAAAAATACAATGAACATAATACTAGAATATACATATCGAAATATATATGTAAATTATTAAATCAAAACTTGATTTAATAATCCGGCTTAATCCTAAGCCGGCTAGTATTATCATCCGCCCGATTAAAGTCCGTAAGTCTAGCACACATACCTAATCGAAACCCTGCATGTATTAATATACGGCCACTACATCATTTTGTCTGAACTAGGAAAAAAAACCTGTATGGGACTTTAAAGACTCATCAATACGTTGGCAGTGGGTTTAACCATAAGCACGTCAGTGGAACTAGCTGTACGTAATGGCTACCTAGGTATTGAGCGAAAAGAAAGCCGATGATCAAACTCATCCGTACCCCTACTGAGCCTGTCTGTGACAATCATTGTACAGTCCGGTCTCTTCATCTAAGATAATAGCATACCGGGTCTGGGGTGGATAACGTCAGACCCCTACTAACCCGATAAGTCGTGTTGGTCTGAAGCTCATCACCAACTAAGAAACTACTGATATCACATCAGTAAATCTCATCCACCTTGGCCAAGAATTTCTGGTGATGGCTGACCGAACACGGCGCGATATCGACTCCTAAAACTGGGAGAGACGAATCCATGATGATTGCTTACTGCCACCATATGGTTCGGGACTGTACCCAACTAAAATATGTTTGCACAACTCCTTTGAACTAAGGTAGAGTAGTAATCTAACTACAGCAGGAACTCATACGAGACAAATGAAAATCTCAGGTCAAAGGATTAATTTGTACTCATGCCACAAGATAACTTCTATCTCACGATAGGTATAATACCATTTAGAAGTTCTCGGTGAGTCCATCTGGTGTACTCATTTCCAGTGAGCACCTGTATACTATCTTAAGTGACTCAACACCAATGTCTTATGAGACCGGACACCGCCCCTCGTCGGGGACTTGAAAAGTATGCACTAGTCTACTCCGGAGTATCGATACCCAATCTCGATACTCTCTCGACTAGGGACATTTAAGGATGTGCTTATGGACCACCCAGCTCCCACGTATATGATCACCATCATAATACTGGAGTCAAGTAATAATCCTATGGGCTTTCTCAAAACGTATACACATAATATGATAAAAAAAACTAGATAGCATACTATCATCTCGAGTAAGACTGTTTAACTTGTTTAGGTCCTCTTTCAATTATCCTAATCGCCTACTAGCAATTACAATAATTACCTTGAGGGTACTAAATCCAACAATATGTATCAAATAAAGTACATACATCCTCCAGAAATCCAAAAAATATAAATAAAATTATGCTAGCTCCGTCCAAGTGCTCCACCTCCAAGTATCTGGAAAATCTGACGCATCTGCTCCTCGCTCTCTAAAGAATATAATATAAACTGGGCATAGGTAAAGAGGAGGGATTATGGAATCAAGTCCGTATATAACTCGTTCTTCAACATGGTCCCAAGGTCCGCGAGCTTTTCAATAAGCTGATCATCTTAAGAACGTGGTCCCCTACAAATGACCTGATAGCCAAACTTTCCTGAAAGAGTTTCTTCGAGGTCTCGTATTTTGCGATATGAGATTGCTCTCCATATAAATCTTTGGAATGGAGAAAGATGGAAGCTAAGTCCATTTTCTCGTACCGCCTCTGGTGTTCATTATCCATAGAAGCTAATATGAGACACTTAGTTTTCACACTGTCAATATCCCATGTCTTACGGATCTCAGTATCCGCGACGGTGGAATCTGGACCAGCGACGGCGGGGGCTTTAGTAGTAAGGAGTTAGCCCGACTTGTCATAACTAATGGTCATCTGGATATTCCTTAGCCAATTTTTATAGTTTGGCCCCGTCAATATATTTTTATCTAATAGTAACTTAAGCCCAGCCATCTTGGTCGCTACAATTAAGAGAGAGAGACAATAAACACTCAGCATGATTCTCTTGGAAATTTAGATTGGATTTTAGTTTATCTAAACAGGATGGCTCCCACTGTTTTCTAAATCCTCCTTCAAACTATAAAAGAAGAATTAGTCAGGATTAATCGCACCCTACAATTCTTGCTTTAAACTTTCGGTCAGGCTAGTGTCGGTACTTCGAGTGAAGTTTCACAATGCTTTCGCGAAATTCCTTAATTAAAAAATCTCTTTTCCCTAGAGGCGTAACCCCGCTAATACCGTTCTAAACACCTAATTAGTTTATAGTATTGATTATAAAGTGAAAAACTCCCCCGAAGAGTAATAATCATTACTCACGGTAGGATCGGGATCCAACTATCATTGTGTGATATCTTTGAAAGAATCCTGCCAAAATCATCGCACTCTAGATGGTATGCAAAATCAGCAAGTTTTCTTTTCCTTTGAAGCTCTCGATGTGGATTTTTTCCCCGGGCGCTTATGACCTTGATGAAGGCCAAAATATCATAAAACGCAAGTCAAGTTCTACCCGTCATTGTCCAGGCTAACCTAGACCTATTCGTATAAATCCTTGACGAAGGCCAAAATAGTTGTACGCCTATCCTAGATTAATGCTTCTATCTATGCTATAGACAGATATCCAAATAGCTACCAATCACTATGCCTTGGCGAAGGTCAAAATATATAGTTTGAATACTACTGGATACCCATCTAAAATGACGGAGAGCTGCGGCTGGTTTTGGAAAAAAAACGTGAACGTAATGAACTTGATATAGTTGAAGGAACCTGATAGCTTTTAAAAGGAGTGGTTTATGCTCCGCATTTAAAAGTTGTTTTTTTTAAAGTAAACCGAGTGGTTTTTAAATTATTCCAACGATTTAAGGTTTTGGTTTGTTTTCTTTGCACTAATCAAAATTAATTCTCTCCCATCATTTTCCATCCGCATACACTACGGGGCCCCGGGTTTTCACCGTAAGGTTACCTAATTTAAGACAGGGCAGGAGCAGGGCTAGTGCGGGTGCAAAACATAAGCAACGTTTATTATATATAAACTATATATAGCCATTCGTCTCATGTAATAATAGTCATCACAGATCACAGCAGAAGCACCACAGATGAAAATATTGGATATACTAGGATTTCCGTGTTTCGTTTTAGTCTCTAACGAAAAACGGATTCCACGGTCGTGATGAATAGCGAAACCCTCACCCTAGACCCCTACGGGTGCGGAAAACTAACCGCCAAATCTCCGAAGTGAAACAACCTCTGTCAATGAAATGATAGGCTACTCGGCACTTTAAGAACCTGGCAGTTTGTTCAACCCCACCTTGGGTCTATCCTAGTTGTATGAAAAGTAAATGAATAATACAACGGTGGCTACAACCTCAACCAGAATATGCCCCGCAAAAGATTATTACATCACTTTTACAAATACATGAATGAAAGAAAAGAACACTCTTCTCACATCCCCCGGCTATTCAATCACGACGATCCAAACTTCATATCCACAAACCATCACAAACAAGATACTAAATATGTGCAACCCCTACTAATCGACGTATAGCAATTAGTCGATGTTTAGAAACACATATACAAACACAAAGCAAATAAACGATGCTAAAATCTAGACTTCGAAACATTCCGTGAAGCCCGAATACAAAGATAACACTATAGGAAATCTGGGTCAAAATTGCGTATCACAAAAATTCTAATTCCAAGTGACCAAACCACTGTCCAAAACACAGCCCCAATGCTAAACTTCTGACCGCAAATTGCGGGGATAATGAATATTTTGGAGGCCAAAATTTCATCATTTAGGCTTGTGTTTCTACAGTGATAAACAAGTATCATATACATGTCTCTGCAATACGCAAAATAATTTTCAGAGACCAAAAAATATTCGACAGAGACTTGGAATCTGGATTTTTGTTACGGAACTATTTCAGTTTCAAGACTTTAAACTTTGTCTATTCAATTAGTTAAGTGTTTGGGTAGGCTATGATACCAGTGTAAGTGTATAGTGCTCCTTGCCGTGACTACTATGGCTTTACGGAATCAAAAACTTTAAAATCTTGAGCACAATACACTAATACCCAAGAATACAAGCCCAAATACTAAACTAAAACAATACTAACTAGAGTTTTAGCTACTAGGTTAGTATAACAATCTTTGTAGACGGTCCTTCAGGTCTTGAATGGTTCACTCCTTAAGCTCCTAAGTATTCGGATCGAGCTCTCGAAATCGAACTCCCGCGTCAAAGACGGTCCATTCAAGGATGACGATTCAAGCGATAGCTTCTATGAAGAAACTAAAGATCGAGTCTTGCTAGGAAAAGATGCTTAGGAGGGTATAGCTTATGAAACAAGATACTCTCTATACTTTCTCAAAACTATAGTAAAGAAATGAGGAAGAAGAAAATGTGGATGGCAACTAGAGAAAAAAATCTCACAAGATGAAAACTATCATCCATCAAAATATCCTCACTCTCCAATACTTATCTTTTCATCTAAAACAAAAAAGTGGGTGGGTTAGTGACTCGCTAGGGTGAGTCACATGCCCACACACTTCTTCATTTATCATGAAGAAATGAGAGAGAGAGAGAGAGAAAGAGAGTGTGTGTGTGTGTATGTAGCCACCTCACCAGGTACACATACACACACACATATATTTGTATGTATATAATCAAGTATACATAAAACCCATATTTATAATAAATAAGTATATCATATTTCTACCAAAATACAAATACCGTATTTGCACCGAAAATACAAAATACGCCTATTCATATTTAGAAAGAAATACATGTATTTGTATCAAAGCAAAAATACCCGTATTTATACAAATACACGTATTCGTATAAATGCCGTATTCGTGTTAAAATACAAATACCCAAAAGAGAGCAATATAATATTAGCATCAAAACTGGCTGTCTTTCAAATCTGCCAGTACTACTAAACTGTCAGACTAAAGCATGTGTATAAATACATGTATTCAATCGAACACCCGAGCGTACCGAAATACACAAACTACATCGTTTCGCCTGAACTAGGAAACCCTCTGTGTGGGACTCTAAAGACTTGACAATACACTGGCAGTGGGTTTAACTACAAGCACGTCAGTGGTACTAGCTGTACGTAATGGCTACCCAGGTATCTGTCGAAAGGAAGATCGACAAGAGAACTCGTCTGAACCCCTAATGAGCCTATAGGTGACATTTTCCGTACAGTCTGATCTATTCGTCTAAGAGTATCATATATCGGGCCTAAGAAGGTGGTAAACATCAGACCCCTAATAGCGCAACAAGTCGTGTCGGTGTGGAGACCAATACAACCTGACAAACTACCGGTATACCTATCAGTAAATCTCACTTACCCTAGCCAGGGATCTTTAGTATTGGCCAACCGTACACAGCGCGATATCAACTCCCAATACCGGGAAAGACGAATCTCTTCTATCCCCTACTACCTCCAAGTGTTTCAGGACTGTACCCAACTACTACCTGTTTGCACGACTCATTAGAGCCGTGGTAGGGTAGTAATCTAAGTACAGTAGGAACACACTCGAGACGAATAGTGATGTCAAATCAATGGACTAATCTGTACTCATGTCACCAGAGAACTGTCATCCGACGATAGGTATAATAGCAACCAGCAGTTCCCAGCGAGTCTATCCTATGTAACTCGTAACCTAATGAGCACATGTATACTATCTTTGGTACCGTATACTAATGGCTGCGGGACAGGCCATCTCCCCTAGCGGGGATAAGAAGCTTATACACTAGTCTACTCTGGAGTATCGATGCCCTGTCTCAAAAATCCTACGACTAGGGATAAGTTTAAGGATGCGCTTATAGACTACCCAACCCCCACTAATGTGACTTTCATCATAACGCTGGTAGTCAAGCAAAGATCTCACAGTCTCTATCAACATTTATTAGTGATACGTTAAAAGAAACATATACACATGTTAAGATAGATACAAACCAGATAGCATACTATCATATCGAGCAAGACTGTTATATATCTGTATATATCCTAAGCTTCCAAAATGTAATATACAATCTTGTATTATACAATAATGGCCTCTAGGGCATATATCACTAACAGTGTCGGGATATCAAAGCTCGCCCGTGGCCGATCTATTGATGTGGCGTAGACGGATAGATAATCCTTCAACACGTTCGGTGTACCACCTTGAACCAGGGTCCGAGCTCTCTGCAATTCACCAAAAATTTACATATATAATAACATAACTTTGCGTATTGCATTATATCAAAATAAATATATTGTATTTTACCTCTGGCACCATAGCACGAGTAATGTTTCTCGATCCACCCGTGTAGGCAGGTCGCCCCCTTTCACGGAGTTCTAATTCGCCTTGTTTTGAGCGGCCAACACAAACAGATTTAGTTTTCTAATTAAACAACAAAAAATAAATTATATGCTAAACACTAAATTACATTTAAATTACAAACATGCTTGCGCTCATATGCAAGAAACTGGCACAGGAGAGGCCATGTATCTACATCGACCCTACTAAAGGACGAAGTCTGCATGAGAGCTGCTCTTTCCGCCTCGGGGGTCGTCCACCATAGCTCATAGCAATCATTCTTCAACTCATTCCTATGATTGTCACGCCCCGCTTACCAAAAGATAAAAAAAAAGAGTGACAAGCCCACGAACGTATTCATACTGAGAAGCCCCTCTTCCCTAATGAATACACAAAGCGTCTGGAGTAAGAAAAATAAATTAAAATCACCAAGAATTTATAGATAAATAATATTCCATTAACATTTATTATAATTTTCAAGAACAATAACTAATTAGGAATAAAGGATTATAGCCTTGAACAAAAAGGTAGACCACAAGACTAAAGATCGACTTGTTTAGATAGATAGTTGAATTGGTCTTCTGTCGGTTCTATCATGTACCTCATCTTTTCACCTGCCCCACAGTCGTCTGACGACATTCCCCAATAAGAAAACAAAAAAACAGAAATGCCGTCAGTGAACTAAAATTCGGTAAGTTCCTCATTATAAAAAATGTTTAAGCTTGGAAGGATAAAATACAAAGTATTTAAAAGACGTTAATAAATTAGAAATGTAAGATCATAGTTATAAATGATCTAAAAATATGCAACACATACAAGAGAAATATCATAAACTAAACATGTTCTTAGAAATGCTTAATAACGAAGAATATAATATTAATATATACATTATGGTATAGTTCAGGGATTTAAATTATAATCATGGAAATAAGCAGGTTATTAATAAATAGTAAGGTGTGATGATCATGCAGCAGAATGGCATATGTAAACAAGTACAATATGAATCCAGAAATATATATACTAGAATGGGATGCATGTCATGAATAAATAGATATGACGGTATCAACAATATGTAAGTTTTCCATTCTAATGCAAGTTAAGGTGGCGTCCAACCAAGTCGAAAATCAACTAGACGACACATCCTTAACTCCCAACACCCTTCGGTATATATCTCGGTCATAAACATTTAAAATGTAAGTTAAGGTAGGTGTTCAACCCCTTCAAGAGCGCATCGAGCACAGGAAAATAATACAGTACCTAAGGCGGTACATAATACTAGAGTATCTGGGGCAATACATAATAATAGAGTACCTGGGGCAGTACATAATACTAGAATACCTGGGGCGGTACATACATGGTGGGTCCGAAGGAGCTGAACTACTCATGCTTAACTAACCCCAACACCCCCGACAAATATTGGTCAAACGGTTTATAATTTAATTATAAGCTTAAATACAGGATAGAATAATACATGAATACAGGATGTATAAAAATACATGAATACAGGAATACGGGAATACATGAATACAGGAATATGTGAAGTTAGGTCAGCTGCAGGAGTATTCACAAACCCAAAGGTCCAAGATATAGCCCCAGAGATAAGAAAACATGGGCCCACTCATAGAGCTGGTCATAAGACTCCTGAGAATATAGGTCAAGTCCTAGAAACAATTCTAAGTCTCCGTGTATATATAATAAGCATGTAATAATAGTTTCAGGCAAGAAATAAGCATAAGTTCGCATGCAAAAATCTATGGTTCTGGTTTAGAATTAGGGAATCTTACACAATATATAAATTGTAGTTCATAGATTCATGTAAATAACGAGACTGATTTTTCCTCAATCGGGTTCCTAATGAGAGAGTTACGGAAGTTTTCGTAACGCTGCGCAGAGCAGGCTAGTGCAGATTTCAGAATTCATATACTAATAGTATTTTGCATTTTTGAGAATCTTACGTTCAATTTATGGTTTTCAAATTCAATCAAGAATTAAAGTTAGGGGTGTTGTGAACAATTTCCAATAAAGAAATCCAGCTTACGATAAATGAGCGGGAAGGTATGCCTATTTTATTACAACCGTGCAGATAGTTTCTGTTGCAGTCTAGACTCGTCACATTTTGTTCGTGTTTTCGTAGACCTGGACAACATTTCAGGTAAATTAACCTAGAAATAAAATATAGCTAACTCTCTGTAGATATTCCAGCAATTTGAATTTGCTCAATTTGGACTCCATAGTTAATAACTATGATCATATTAATCTCGGATTAAAATAGTTTCAGCGAATAAATAAAAACAGATTTTGCAACTCAAGTGAAACTACATGCATACAATCGCACCCGTGACATGAGGTGGATGGAACATTCACCCAAATAAAACAACAAATAGGAAAAGTATTGATTAAGATGGCATATAAACTTTCAAACAAGCAACAAAAATTGATAAGGATTATATATGTAGTTAAAATATTAATATACTAGATTATATATAACTAAGATGACAACAACCATTGATTTACATATCTAGTTGTGATGTAACTAAACACTAATAATTTACAGATAAGTTTGAATACTTAAAATATAAATGTTTAAAATAATAAGTTGTTATGTATTGTGGATAACACAATCATATATTTCAAACACACTATTTATTTTAATAACAACAATCAATATATATTTTAATCATCAAAATATTTATTACCATGTAAATCTAACGAGGGAAATTGATAATGCATGAACAAAAATAAAGAAAAATGCTTTATAAGAATTATAATGATATTTCAAGAAACGTTATATCCAACGGTTTAAAAAGGTTTCCTTAAAAATATTTTGATGTAAAACTTGGTAATCTGAAAATTTAAAATAATTTGTTTATTAATCAAGGAACCTATATCAATATATATATTTAATGGGTATGAAGAATAGAATTTCAACAAAAAGAGAATCTAGAAAAAGAGTGTTAGGTATATATGATGCTTATGAAAACACTACACTATAACCTGTCGCATGCTTAATTATAAATTATGATTTGCTCCAGTTTTCAAGAAAGGAAAATCAATTCGCATATATGTTGTATAGATATCTAAGTGATCCGATGTGATATACCATGGATAAAAAGATTGGATGGATCTACAATTTAAAATTGAATATAAACTTTAAACAACCAAACAGATATCATTAGTTAAGATGATTGTAGGTTAACCCCTCAGCCAAAATCACCATAAAACATATAGAAAAATAAAATCCATCACGTAAAATATTATGATGGACTATCAATTCAACCATAATAAATAAAGTCAATTAGATGTATATAAAAATATGATTTTTATATTTATTAACTATTTTTTTCTATCCAATAGGAATTATCCAACAAGATAGAAACGAAAAAAAGAGGAACTTACTTAATAATTTATTTCTATATTCCATATCATAATTAAACTTAATAAATAATATAGATCTAGAAGACACAAAATAATATGAAAATATAGATGAAATTTAACGTCTATAATTTATGTAAATATCATGATTTGACTTTAAAATAAAAGAGGAGAGAGAAACTTATTTCTAGAAAATCAACGTCAAATAATATTTTATCTGGATCTATAAATCTTAATGAGTAAAAACACATACTTTATGTAAAACAATTTAGGGTTTGATAGAAAAAACATTACTTTTGTTTAAATATCAACTTTTAACATGTAAGAGAAATAAAAGTGAGAGGAATTTACAATTAAGAAAGATCAATGATCTTTCCTAACGATAGAGGTCGGCGATATCTCGATCTCATCGAGACGATGAAGAGGACGCGTGGAGATTTTTCTTCTTCTTCGGAGATGTAGATTCTCTACAGAAGGTAGGAGAAAAATAATGAAAAGGCAATCGAGGAGAAAAAGATTAAGCTTGCCAGGGTTTATATGTAGAAATATGGATTAGAGCCTCTAGGATCAACGGCTAAGATAGCACAAGAGTAGATCTAATGGTTTATAAGGAGATAAATAAATAAAAATTTCAATTAAAGACAAATAAAATCTATTACTTTATTTGTTAGGGAGAAAACAAATAAAAACAACTAAAATATATTTGAAGAATAGTTTGAAAAAGTTTATAAGATCTAATAAAATCTTTTTCTTCAAACATTAATAAAAATTTATATTTAAACGAAATTCTAGAAAAACTTAAAATATTGTTTTATTTTGAATTCGGGATTTATTTAAATATATTTTTTTCTTTTTATAAAAATTATTTAAAATATTTAAAGATAGAAAATCTATAAAAATCATAGAAAATTCTAATTTATTTATTTCCTCACTTTGTAACAATATTTCTCAAAAATAATTCTTTTTATAAATATTCCTTTTTCAAATACACCTTAGAAAATTATTCTCAGGGAAGAACTTCGCATCGAACAGATCATAGAACGTCTTCCACTCTATGGATTGTGTGAGACGGCTTTTCTCGGCTTTCTATCTGACTCTTGCATTGTCGGTGAGCTAGAGTTTGGCCACACGAACCCAAGCTATGTCTGGTACCTGTTTGCGGAAAGGTCGTCCACTATACTCTAGACCCATTTTTCAGCCTCAAGAGGACTCTCTTTTCCTGAAAAGTTTATGGGATGCAATGAACGAAATTTTTTTACTTCAGGTGCTTCGGTTTCAGGACGGTTCATGAGAATAGCAGTCACTTGCTGCTGGCTGTAACGACTCTGTTTTTAATGTACAGAAATTGTTTAAAGTTAAAATACTAAACGGAGTATTTGCAGCCCTGAGTATACTATTAGTATTTAATTTGTTTAAGAACAGCAAGAAAGCACTTGTAGCTCATTGGTAAAATCTTGCACTGTTGTGACGTAGTCCATGTATTCAAATCCCCCCACCCACATATTATTTTTAATGATTTTTCTTTTTAAAAAGTTTACACGTGCAATACACGTAAAAATGAAAAGTCTTAGAGATCAAACATGTGGAAATTATTATATGAACAGACCCCGACACGTGGCACCAATCCAAGCCCCACCCCCCTCCAATCGACCGGCGAGAGATGCAATCTGTAGGGTTCCTAGGCACACTAAGGAAGTCTCACAAGTGATCAAACATGGCCAATTAAAATTTTATGAGTGCCTACAAACCTAACACGGATCGTTAACTAGATAATGAGGCGATGCGAGCATGTAAACGGAAATATAGCTAAAGGGAAGGGGCTACAACCTTTGTAGATCCGATCCACCACTCCCTAAGCTCCGCGATGATGTCCCTCCGCTGTCCAAACCGGATTCCGGACTCTAGCATCGGCTTCATCGAAGAAATGGGCGGGTTTGGTCGTCGGTTCGATGCCGAAGATGATCTACGTCGAGGCATCGCTAGATCAAGCTCGAACTTCACCAAGTCAAGAAAACTTGTGAAGAAAACACCCTATACTTCTTGGCAAGAGGTAGAGAATGAAGAAATAGGAAGAGGGTTCACTTTAGAATTGGATTTCTCACTTGATTTCTCAAGTTGCCATTGGTGTAGAAAGCTTTTCTTCTTCTTGCTCATGAAGAAGAAGAAGGAAAGGATATGATAAGTGTTAAAGAAATAAAGAAAAAAAGAAAAAGAATTAATTCTTATCATCTTCTAACCTTAGTTAAGTGTAGAGAATGAATTAGGGTTAGTTTAAATGGTTAGGGTTAAGTATAAGACAAGAATGGAGACTAAGTCAAAACTTCAAGAATCTTCAACTAAAAACAAAACAAGTAACCATTCATTTATCCTTTTCATTTTCCAAAATGGATATAAATAAATAAGATAAATGAATAAGTAATTAAGTAAACAAAACCCTAATCATTAACTTAACCATAGTTTAATTCTTTACACTTAACCAAATAAGCATGTATCATCAAACATGATACAATCATGTGCACAAAAGTATATCACATATACAACTTGCACAATTCAAGTGAGAAAATCCATTTAAAGTGAACCAATACTAGTTAATGCAAAGTAATATATCAAATATATAATTATACAATAAATCATTAAATCAACACTTGATTCAATGATCCGGTCATGTCGCATATAACCGGCTAGTATCCAATGTATCGGCTTCTCGAATCAATCCTTGATTCGATAACCAGGTTATATCGCATATAACCAATCGATACATTCGTCGCGAGAATGGAATACGGTATCACATACACGCATTATTCTCGGTCCCGCACATATCTCATATGCGCTCCTATTTCGTTTCGCTTGAGCCAGGAAACCTCTGTGTAGGACTCTAAAGACTCGTCAATACGCCGGTAGCAGATGATGATCATATCAAACACCCACAAGCCGCAAGCGGTCTGCTAAACGCAACGGCCACCCGGGTATTGAGCGATCAGAAGATCGACGAGCAAGCCCACTCACACTCCTGTGAATCCAACCAGTAAAACTTACCGTACAGTCCGGTCTGTTCGTCTGATATGTCGCATATCTCGCCTAGGGGTGGTAAACGTCAGACCCCAGTAGCTCGATAAGTCATGCCGACGTAGGGTCCATAACTTTCGTGAAACTACTGATAACTCTTACCAGTATATCACTGCAACCCTGGCCAGGGATTTCCTGTTATGGCCAGTCGAGCATAGCACAACATCAACCCCCAATACCGGGAGAGACGAATCCCCTCCTATCGCTCATTGCCTCCATGTGAATCGGGACTGTACCTAAAAACCACATGTTTGCACAACTCAGTAGAGCCGTGGTAGGGTGGAAATCAAAGCACAGTGGGAGACACACAAGACTCTATGACGATCTCGGGTCAACAGACTAAGCTGTACCAGTGTCACCAGAGAACTGCCATCTGACGTGAGGTATAATACCATCTGGGAGTTTTCGGCGAGTCCGTTCAGTGTACCCAGTCTCCACTGAGCACCCGCATACCATCTTCGATGTCAAACACCAATGGATATAGGATCATCCATCGCCCATCGCATGGGTCGAGAAGATATACGCTAGTCTACTCTGGAATATCAATGCCCCGTCTCGATATTCCCTCGACTAGGAACATTTCAAGGATGTACTCATGGACTATCCAGGCCCCACTAGTATGATCTGCATCACAGTCCTGGAAGTCGAGTACACATCCTAAGGGCTTTATCAACAAGTAACAGAGAGACAGAAAGTATACACGTTAAGATAAAGAGCAACCAGATAGCGTACTATCATGTCGAGCAAGAAAGTCCTACCTATATATGTCCCAGCATCCACTACAATATACATCCAATGTACAGTAATGGCCTCTAGGGCATACATATAACTAACAATCTCCCATTTGCACTAGGGCCATCTGTAGCAGTGGTTGTAGTATCTAATACTCAACCATCCCCTAAAAGGCTCTCTTTGGAAAAAGGCCTTCGTGAGTGGATCCGCCGTGTTGTCCTCTGAGTCTACTCTCCTAACCTCGATCACCCTGGAGATCAACTATCTCCATGATCAGGTGATGCTGCCTCAGATTATGTCTGGGTCACTGATGGGACCAGGGTTCCAGGGCCAAAGCCACAGTTCCATTGTCACACAATGGTAGGAACCTAGTTCATCCTATGAACCAATATACACCCAAACAGCCTCTTTGGTAGTATCTTAAATAGCGATGTTACCTGCCTTTATCGTCTAGTTTGCCACGGTATCTAGCTTGGAACTCTTCCAACATACCGTCCCTTTACTGGGGGTAAAGATAATGCCTGTGACTGACATTCAGTCATCGTTATCATCCTGGAACACTTCCAGTGATTCTCTCCAGGATCGATTGATACTGTCTTACTACAGCTAGTGAGAATCCTAACATCCATTTAGATCTATCTCATAGACCCGAATTCCAGGATTTAGGAGGTATCATCTTTATCCTATTGGAGAATCCTTATGATAAGAGAAGATCGACCGAGCGTAGTATAGGAAATCCTTTTCCTATCAAGAGTATGTTGTCCACGTACAATACGAGGATGACCACCTTACTCTCTACTACTGTTTTATATATACAAGGTTCATCTACCATTTTGATGATGTCAAACTGTTTGACTAATCCATCAAAACAGATGTTCCAACTCCGCGATGCCTGCTTTATCCTATAAAGCATCTTGCACACGTTTCCGCTGCTCCCACTGTCTACGAGGCTCTCTGGCTGTGTACTTATAGACGCACTCTTCTAAAACATTATTTAGAAAAGTAGTCATGGCACCCAACCACCAGATATCGTAGTTATGGTATGTAGCCGTGGCAAGTAGGATCTGGATGGACTTAAGCATATTCCCTGGAAAAAGGTTTCATCATTTTCCGTGCCTGGTCGATGACGAAAACCTTTAACAAGTCTAGCTTTGAAAGTCTCAACTTTTCCATCTACACCAAGTAATCTTCTCAAGATATACTTGCTCCTGATGGGGATTTAACCCTTCAGATATAGCAACCAAAGTCCATACTTTGTTGGTGTACATGGATTCCATCTCAGATCGCTAAGCATCCAGCCATTCTTACAAAGTCCCTACTCTTGATGGCCTGCTCGAATCTAGTTGGGTCATCATCTCATGATGCAATCCTCGCTCCCACTGTCATCGAGAAACCGAGGTATCTCTCAGGCGGATGAGGAACCCTACTAGATCGGCGGAGAGGCTGAGGTTCGTCGGGTACTATAGAATCCTTTGGTTCTGTCAAATCTTCAGCTGTAGTTTCGAATAGCTGGAACCTTTCCAGTTCTACAGAACTGACCTTGCCTCGATCTTGTCCGGATTTTGCTTTTGACATAGGCCGGACAATCCCAAATCTTAACTTACTTAAGGGATAGGATCTTCCCACACCATATCTTATATGGAGTGGTAGGCACTGATTTGATTCGAACCTAATTCAATAGGTACGCAGCTTCTCAAGCGCATAACTCCCAAAAAGGAAATAGGTAACTCAGTAGTACTCATCATAGAGCACACCTTATCATATAGAGTGTGATTGCTCCGCCCCGATATACCATCGTGCTATAGTGTATACGGAGGAGTAATGCCGAGAGAGAATCTCATTCTCCTTTAGAATGGTCCAGGAATGCCATGCACAAGTATTCTCCTCCCTGATCTCATCATAGGACATAATACTTATACCCGTATTTTGGTTCTCTACTTCCAACTTATATTCTGTGAATACCTCAAAAGCTTCGGACTTATGTTTCAACAGGAACATATGACTGAATCTTGAGAGATTCTCAGAGAATGTAATGAAGTACAAAGAACCGGTCTTAGTATATGTAGACAGGGGACCTTTACATACATCATCATGTATCAGTCCCAAGAGTTTACTAACTCTTTCTCTGCTTCCAGTAAACAGAGATGGTGTCATTATATCTTTGTGACATGACTGGCAAGTTTCACAAGATGTAAATTCAAACTGATTTAAATATGCATCTAAATGTAACTTCAGCTAGTCGGGTCGCATTGATATAACCTAGTCTACAATACCTCAAGAAGAATTTGTTCATTTTAGAACTCTTCCTCTTGTGTGTGTTCAGTATACAAGTAACTGTAGTTTGATTTAGAACGTCAATGCTTTTAGATAACGTGCCTGAACCGATCAACTTTTGATATAGGAAATGTTCAAAACATTATCCATCAATACAAAATTTTATCAATTCTTTACTTATAAAGAGACTGATATGATTTTGTATATCAGGTTCGGTATCTAATAGCATTTGTTCAGAATCAATGTATTAGTAATACAGGGTGACAGTGACCAACAGACTTGGCTGCAACACTTGCCCCGTTTTCTGTCTCATCAAACTTATCACCCGTTCTCAGTTTTTCTACCCTTTTGTAGCCCTATGTAACAGATTACATATCTGGGATCCTGATCCGGTATCATATACCCAGGATGCAGAGAATACTGAGAAACAGTTCTTTGTAATGAACACACCCGAAGGAGATGCATCATATGCACTTTCTTCATTTGGGCGGCATGGGAATTCTGGTATTCCCCAATTTCCTGCTCTGTCTTATAACAATTATAAGTTGGAGCGGGACCAACTTTCCCCAGCTCAGTATAACAAGCGGGTTCAGTCAATTCATCCATATTATTATCTTGATTAAGGCGTGATATGGTCGCTACCTGGAGAGAGAGAGAAGAAAACACTCAGCGTGCGCTCTTGCAAGATCAGACTGGTTATATATTTTATCTAATCAGGATGACTCCCACTGTTTTTATCAAATCTTCCTTCAAACCTTAAAAGGAAAGACTAGCCGGGATTAATTACACTCTACAAGTTCGCCAATCTTTCAGCCAGGCCAGTGTCGGTACTTTAAGGGAGGTTCCCCGTGCTTTCGCACGGACCTAATTACAGTAAACCTCGTTTTCCCAGAGGCGTAACCCCGTTGACACCTTTCTAGACACCTACTTGATCGGCTAATTGCAAAGTGCAAAACTCTCCCAGGAGTAACAATTACTCGCAGTGGGTATCGGGATCCAACTATCATATAGAAGGTATGCAATCTCATTGCAAATTTCAACACTTGAAACTCCCGATAAAGGTTTTTACCCCTAGCACCTATGACCTTAACTATGGTCAACAAATCATAAGTACTAGTCAAGTTCTACCCGTCATTTCGTGATTAATTAGACCCACCCACATGACCCTTAACTAAGGTCAACAAAGTCACGCGACTGTCCTAACTAATCGCATCATATGCGGTGTAGGAAGACATCACTTAGCTACCGTACACTGTGTCTTGACTATGGTCAACAAATACAGCACGAATACTAAGTACTCTACTTCCTAAAATGACGGAGGGTTGCGAATGATTTTTATGAAAACCTTTAACGCTTTGAACTTGATCTCGTTGCGGAATCAAATGGTTTTTAAATGGAATTTTTTTAAGGCTTTTCTAGTTTTGCTAAAGGGGTCACTCCCGGTGAAGGGATCGTCGGCCCTTTCCTCGTCGAATAAGGTGCGGGATATATCATATATATCACTGTGCAAAGCGGAAACTATAGAAGCGATCAAAAGACAAACCGAGTGTGTAGCATCTTCCAGTTATTGCTAAAGGAGTCACTCCCGGTGAAAGGATCTCGGTCCTTTCCTTATCGAATAAGGTGCAGGATGTTCTATAATGAATACCGCGATGCAAAGCAAGAACTGTAGCTACCTGTTTTTATTTTGAAATTCGATTCCACAACATCAATTAGGTTTATTTTTCTTTCATTAATCTCATTAATGAATATCCCATCATTTAAGTCCACCTAAACATCACAGATAAATATAACGTACGCTTATGCCATCCGCATTTGCCTCGATGTCCCGTCTGCACCGTTAGGTTAGGTAACTAACGGCAGAGCGAGGCAGGGCTAGCGCGGGTGTAAAACATAAGCAACGTCTATATAATATATCATATATACTATATATAATATCTGTCACAGAACATCACATGATCACATCACAGATAACGCAGCAGAAGAAACATATGAAATATTGGATATACTAGGACGTTCGTGTTTTCAATACGAGCCAGTATAAAATATGGATTCCACGGTCGTGATGAATAGCCAATCCCACACCCCTAGACCCCTACGAGAGCGGCAAGTAACCCTACCAATTCTAAGGTTAGGAGACCCGGACTCGACTCCTCGAGTTGGTCTCCCACTGGACCCCAGAACCCGGTTACTTGTGCTCCCCTCCTTGGGTCTATCCTAATGCGGAAAAGTAAATAATATACAAACGGTGACATCTCCCGCAATCTGGAAGTGCCCCAATAAAAGAATATTACATACAAGTTTTTACATGAATGAAAATGAAAAACACTCATCTCACATAAAAACCCCCCCAGCTATTCAAACACGACGATCCAATATAACATATCCAGCAACACATAACATCACATGTCATCAACGTAAGTAAATATGCGCATCCCAATTGTCGTTGACATATAGCAACGAAACCGGCGATATCACATATTACACTCACGGTCACAGAAAAGAAAGTGTAAAACTACAACAGTTGGAATCCGCAACCTACATAGACATCGCATGCCTAATCAAATGAATTCCTTAGACATCACATGCCTAACAATTATAAACCCTGCATTTTAGTCTCAAAATCGAAAACACTTTTCAATATAAAGTCGGGCAATTCAACAATATTCCCGACATCCTGATCGAATGCTCGTTGCAAACTTCAGTAGGCGGCCGCACCCCCGACGCCGTCGACAAAGTGCACCAAGGCGGAACACCGCTGCCGCGAGCACCCGAACGGATGCTTTCGGCGACGGGGTTCTCCTACAGTCACTTGGTCGGGGCTATGGGGTGAGGCTGTCTATTAAGTTTACCCGACGAGTATCCGCGTACGCTACGTGATTGCGACGGACTTTTGATCACATCAAAACTCCGTGGCAACCGATCAAGTGAGACTAAACTGCTACGTTTATAATATTCATTCCGTTATCTCATAACAATTTGTGAATTCCAATTATTGTATCACATTCCGGATAAATAGAAAATGTTAAACTTTCCGATCGAACAATCGAACACCCAAGTTTTCCCGATACAGTCCAACACATGAAATAAGTCTAACAGCATTCAGTTCGTGCCTCAGTACCAACGGTCCAGCCGTAGAAGGGTCAAGCCAACGCCTCACATGTGGCACGCCGTACTGCCCCAAACCCGAAGGTTCAAAGGGCAGTTCAAGACGGTCACATAATCGAGTTAAGGTTTGTTGTCTTCTAGAGGGACCATCGCGTTACTTGCACTACTTAGAACGTCGTTAAACTACGGAAAAATCCAACAATTGGAAATTTCCCGACAGGGGAAAAATTGGGTATTTATATCCGGTCGAACTTTTTAACATATTCTAAAATATCCGGAAAAACACACTGACAAAATTAGACAATCCGATCGATAAACTGAGTTCCCAATACAACCCAGAAAATAAATCTCTGGAATAAATATTAAAATATTCCCAGAAAAACCAGCACTACTTAATAAGAATTACGGTGCAAACTTCGATGCACAACAAGACAAAACAGCCGCGGAACCGCCGCATGAGCATGCTCATGCCGCGGATCCGCGGCGCCTTTAAGGAATTAGGCCATCGAATTTTGCAGTAACCCTTAGAATCCCCTGTTGATTTTTCTGCATATTTTTAATCTACAAAAATCCACATTTTACAGAAATGTCCAGAGAGCATGTTAAAATCGGGGTTTTGGGTCGATCGGACTTCTAACTCCGTCTACGCATCGCCTAAGGCTCTAGCTAGGCTCTGATACCACTGTAGGGTTCCTAGGCACACTAAGGAAGTCTCACAAGTGATCAAACATGGCCAATTAAAATTTTATGAGTGCCTACAAACCTAACACGGATCGTTAACTAGATAATGAGGCGATGCGAGCATGTAAACGGAAATATAGCTAAAGGGAAGGGGCTACAACCTTTGTAGATCCGATCCACCACTCCCTAAGCTCCGCGATGATGTCCCTCCGCTGTCCAAACCGGATTCCGGACTCTAGCATCGGCTTCATCGAAGAAATGGGCGGGTTTGGTCGTCGGTTCGATGCCGAAGATGATCTACGTCGAGGCATCGCTAGATCAAGCTCGAACTTCACCAAGTCAAGAAAACTTGTGAAGGAAACACCCTATACTACTTGGCAAGAGGTAGAGAATGAAGAAATAGGAAGAGGGTTCACTTTAGAATTGGATTTCTCACTTGATTTCTCAAGTTGCCATTGGTGTAGAAAGCTTTTCTTCTTCTTGCTCATGAAGAAGAAGAAGGAAAGGATATGATAAGTGTTAAAGAAATAAAGAAAAAAAGAAAAAGAATTAATTCTTATCATCTTCTAACCTTAGTTAAGTGTAGAGAATGAATTAGGGTTAGTTTAAATGGTTAGGGTTAAGTATAAGACAAGAATGGAGACTAAGTCAAAACTTCAAGAATCTTCAACTAAAAACAAAACAAGTAACCATTCATTTATCCTTTTCATTTTCCAAAATGGATATAAATAAATAAAATAAATGAATAAGTAATTAAGTAAACAAAACCCTAATCATTAACTTAACCATAGTTTAATTCTTTACACTTAACCAAATAAGCATGTATCATCAAACATGATACAATCATGTGCACAAAAGTATATCACATATACAACTTGCACAATTCAAGTGAGAAAATCCATTTAAAGTGAACCAATACTAGTTAATGCAAAGTAATATATCAAATATATAATTATACAATAAATCATTAAATCAACACTTGATTCAATGATCCGGTCATGTCGCATATAACAGGCTAGTATCCAATGTATCGGCTTCTCGAATCAATCCTTGATTCGATAACCAGGTTATATCGCATATAACCAATCGATACATTCGTCGCGAGAATGGAATACGGTATCACATACACGCATTATTCTCGGTCCCGCACATATCTCATATGCGCTCCTATTTCGTTTCGCTTGAGCCAGGAAACCTCTGTGTAGGACTCTAAAGACTCGTCAATACGCCGGTAGCAGATGATGATCATATCAAACACCCACAAGCCGCAAGCGGTCTGCTAAACGTAACGGCCACCCGGGTATTGAGCGATCAGAAGATCGACGAGCAAGCCCGCTCACACTCCTGTGAATCCAACCAGTAAAACTTACCGTACAGTCCGGTCTGTTCGTCTGATATGTCGCATATCTCGCCTAGGGGTGGTAAACGTCAGACCCCAGTAGCTCGATAAGTCATGCCGACGTAGGGTCCATAACTTTCGTGAAACTACTGATAACTCTTACCAGTATATCACTGCAACCCTGGCCAGGGATTTCCTGTTATGGCCAGTCGAGCATAGCACAACATCAACCCCCAATACCGAGAGAGACGAATCCCCTCCTATCGCTCATTGCCTCCATGTGAATCGGGACTGTACCCAAAAACCACCTGTTTGCACAACTCAGTAGAGCCGTGGTAGGGTGGAAATCAAAGCACAGTGGGAGACACACAAGACTCTATGACGATCTCGGGTCAACAGACTAAGCTGTACCAGTGTCACCAGAGAACTGCCATCTGACGTGAGTTATAATACCATCTGGGAGTTCTCGGCGAGTCCGTTCAGTATACCCAGTCTCCACTGAGCACCCGCATACCATCTTCGATGTCTAACACCAATGGATATGGGATCATCCATCGCCCATCGCATGGGTCGAGAAGATATACGCTAGTCTACTCTGGAATATCGATGCCCCGTCTCGATATTCCCTCGACTAGGAACATTTCAAGGATGTACTCATGGACTATCCAGGCCCCACTAGTATGATCTGCATCACAGTCCTGGAAGTCGAGTACACATCCTAAGGGCTTTATCAACATGTAACAGAGAGACAGAAAGTATACACGTTAAGATAAAGAGCAACCAGATAGCGTACCATCATGTCGAGCAAGAAAGTCCTACCTATATATGTCCCAGCATCCACTACAATATACATCCAATGTACAGTAATGGCCTCTAGGGCATACATATAACTAACACAATCGACCGGCGAGAGATGCATTTGGACCGGCGCCGCCGGGCCCCCGTGGGAAATGCTCCCAAATTTTTCCCCAACACCCCTTAGCCTTCCCTACTACTCCTCTTCTGTTTGTTTTTCCTGCAATTAACCAAAGGATTAAAAATCACCATTAAACCAATGTTTTAATGCTCTTTAATTCTCATTTTTAATTCCCTAAACCTTAATTCTATCCTATAAATACCACCCCATATTTAGCCTTCTCTATTCTGAAATCTATTGTCGAAACTCTCAAATTTTTCCAAGTCAAATAAGTTGTGCAAATGGAGTTAGCCAAGGTCAAGTTCCGATGACGATTCGGGAAGATTCCGGTGATCCCACGACTCCACGAACCTCTCAAAACCTCCATCCACCTCTTCTCTCTACACTAATCCAGTAAGTCCCCTCTCCTATCCTCTCTTCCTATTCTAAAAAGTTCTCATTTCAAATGACGTCGGTTAGTGGAGTTAACCGATTTTTAAATTCTATTCTCTTTAAAATAACAATTTTTCTTAGGAAACAATTATCCAAATTAGTATACCTTGCTTATTAAACATTAACTAAAATTTAGAAACCAATTTCACTATAAAACTCCATGTAAAACCATATTTATTGCACTTTTACAGTTTAATACCACAACTTTACATTCGACATATTTTATCATATTTACTTGTATTGCCTTTAGAAAATCTTACGATGTAATGACCTACCTCATCACAACACACATCTTGATATAGCACGATAGCTTAAAAACAATATTTTGTGGGGAAAATACAATTTTATATTAAAATACCCAAAACTATTAAAAACCATATTTTTTAAAATTATTTTAATTAAACTCCTTACGATTATATCCTTACAACCCACTCTTGGGGAATCCGATTAGGGTGGTGCGGGTTATCGCACATCTATCGGACTAGTAGGGCGAGATGCAGTCCTCCTCATGGAGCATACGATCTCGATGGAACTTTTAATACAATTTGTAAGAAAACGTGAATTTCTATTTAATAAATAAAAATTTCTTTTTAATAATTATATATAATATTATCAAACCATCTATTTTTAATATATTTAATAAATTCCATATTTTCTAAATAAAGAAATCCCAAATTTCATGAATATACCATCACAAATCCATACAAAATCCAATTTACACTAAAACACCATATACTATTCAATCTAGGTTTATAATCATTAGAATACTTCACTTTTAAAAATTACATTCATGAAAACCCTAAATAAGAAAAACAAATTCTTAAGGTTTATTTTGAAAGTTTATCAAAACTATTCTTCATAAAACCCCCTCAAGTTTATTAATTTACAATAAGGACCCTAGTAAGTATAGGTTTAAGCGAGACCAATTCTCTTGAGCCTCGGAGAGCCGGAGAAAGTGGATGCTTGCCTATTTAAGGTATACAACTAAACCGGGATTATCAATACGGTAATTGTCTTGGAAAAAGACATAAATCCTGCCGTCCATGTGCAACAGTTATTGATAACTCCGAAACCTAATTAAGGAATCAAATTCTGTTTAAAATGTCTGACTCAATCTGAGTCTCAGTCAAATATGAAAACAATCCATACTTGAAAACAATTCAAATATATCTCCAATTAAACATGAATCCTTATATATTGAAAATTGAAACATAAATACCAGAATACTATACAATAACAACATGACTTGAACAGACCGAACCATGGATATATATTGACTTGATTACATGACTATCCATTTACATCATTATCCGTTTACATGAACAATTGATATCAGGATTTCAGCAAGTCTTTCGGCTATAAACAATATAATAAACATTACGGGGTTTTAAAGGGGTAGATTGGTACGGAATGTGTTAAAAGTGGCACGATGATGGTCACTTTAATACACCTAATCTGAATATCCGTTGCCGTTGTCTCATGGCTTGACGGGTCCTTGTGCTCCATATACCATAGTCTACGGAATAGTTGGACTCCTCTCATATACACTGGCATATTCTGTACCAAACTATAAACAACCGCATTAACATAACAATCATATATTATACCAGTATATTCTCTTATCTGTCTATTCTATTTATATCTCTCTTTGGGACTTACCCAGCGATTTTTCGCTGAAAACATTCATTTTCTATTCTTTCTTTGGAATGTTGTCATGAGGACTCGACTCTCTGGAGATCGAGCCCAGCTCAGAGGACTTGGAGCAGTTCATTGAGGACCCGGAGCTCTAGTTACTTGTATATACTTTTACTTTCAGTTCATACCATTATTTAGGTATTGCATTCCAAATTGTATTTATTTTTCAGTTGTATTGTAAAGAATGTTTAATAAATAAAAAAAGTTGATGTTCATTTACATCTCATGTCTTTCTTGTGTACATTTATATTATATTACTTATTTACACTTAACGTGTTTACTTCTGAGTAAGTACGCCGTGGGCCTAGTCACGTCTCCATATCCGTACACCGGGAAGTGGGGCGTGACACGGGCCTTCCAGAAGACTTTTGATGGCTTCTAAAAGCACCGTCTTTTTATTAATTGGAGCAGCAACGGTAGGAGGAGATGGTAAAGTAGGTGGTGGTGTGTTGCCATTGACGTTGGTACTGGTGTTGTTGGGAAAATCCATCACCTTGATAGAAAAGGAAATGTTAAGATAGATTCAAGAAATTTGAAATGTAAGGAATGTATAGTTGCTGATTCTTATAATTCTTATAATATATTGCTTAAGACTTCATGCAGAACTGACCTACATGGGCCACCAACAAAACCTATCACGCCTCGCTTCCCAATAGATGGAAACGGAGACGTGGCAAGCCCGCAACGTATGAAAAATACAAATACGTTAAGAATAATTAAGCAATATAACAATGAACAAGAATGACAAGAGTAATAACATGAAACAACAACTTTATTTACATTCAACTTTTCATACAACTATCTGAAAATAAAAGATACAATAAAAGCAAATGCCTTAACAATGGCATACTGAAAGTAAGTGCAGAAAGAATTAGTAGTCAGGCTTGAGCTACAAACTGGTCCAAATCCTCCTGGCTCGGCTCCATGTCTTCAGAGTCCGGTCCTCCTGACAAACATTCTAAAGAAAAAAAATAGAAAGGAATGTCGTCGACGAACTAGCGCTCGGTAAGTCTCAAAAGAAGTAAGAGAAGATAGTATATAATGCGAATAGAAATCAAATGAACAGGGAACACGTAAAGTTGTATATGATCATTCACAGGTATAAAATAGTTATTCTAACGTGATTATTTATAGCTTGATAAAGAAGGTATTCATGTATCCGAGAGGAGTCCATCTTACCCCATAGACTATGATAACATGTCGTACAAGGCCCTGTCATAACCCACGGGACAACGGCACGTGAATTCATGTAGGTGTCTTTTAAAGTGACCTCTCATGCCACGATATACGTTCCGTACCAATCTACCCCTTTATCTCCGCATATTGTATTGTATAGATTAAGATTATAGGTCTTGGCCGAATCCATGGATATAAAAATGTACAGGTTCATGTTCAAGATGTAATTATGTATTCTGATAGTCATGTCAAGTTATAACCATGGTTCGGTCAAGTCAAGTCGAGTATACGAGTTTGAGTTTGATTTGATTTTGAGTGTTCAGGTTTATGATCAATTATTCAATTCCAAGTTTGATTTTGGATTCTGGTTTGATTTTGGATTCATGTTAGAGTTAGAATCTTATGAAAAGGAATTTGTTCTTGCAATATCTTAAGTTCGGGAGTAATCGGCAACTGTTGCACATGGACGGCAGGATTTGTGTTTTTTTCCAAGACAATTGTGATTGATAACCCCGTTAAGTTGTCTAGCCTGAATAGATAAGCACTCACTTTCTTCGGCTTCCCGGGGCTCAAGAGGAATGATACCACTTAAGCCTATATTAATCTATAGTCCTTAAAATATTATTTTGTATATCTTGAGGGGATTTTATGAAAAATACTTCAATATAGTTTTTAAAATAAACTCAAAGGTGATTTGTAATATTTTAGAGTTTTCATGAACATGTATTTTAATTTAAATGGTATTTTGGTGATGAAATTTAGACTTTTTAAAAGTTTGTGGTATTTTATTGAAAACTATCCCTTTTGGTAACTTGATGGTATTTTATAAAAATAATGAAACTTTTAAAAAAATAGTGTTATAGTTTGTTTTTATTGAAAATACGAGTTATAGATTTATATCATTTTTCCAAAATTTAGTTTTGTTAGAAAAGTCGTATTTCTTTAAAACGGTATTTTTATTTCCTTTCGAGACCGAATACTCCGTGAGGAGTTCTGCGACTCGCTCTACTATTCTAAGGATGTGCGATAATCCGCACCATCCATTAGCGGGTCCCCTAATGAGGGTTGTAGAGGCGTAATTGCCAAGAATTTCAAAATACCGATTAAAAAAAACTGTTTTAAAAAGGTGTGGTATTTTAATAAAAAAATTATTCTTTAAATTAGTCATATGTTTAGAGTACCGTGCTATGGAACCATAGTGTGCATGTGGGGTAGGTCGTTACCCCATGAATTTTTCGTAAAGGTATTTAACAATTATTGAAAATGAGGGTCATACTAAAGTTCATGGTATTTTAATGAAAAGTTCGTTATATGATAGTTTCATATGAAAGTTTTGGCTAAATTCAAAACTAAAAGATTGTAACCAAAGTTAAAAGTAGTGTGAGAAAGTTATTTTAACCTATTTTTCTTTAGGAAGGAGAGTACAAAGATTAAAAATCAAACATATCGGTATTAACTCCACTTTTCCGATATGTTTTAAGAAGATAGTTTTGAGATGAAAGAAGAAGAGAAAAGAGACTTACTCACTGTGTAGCGTTGGAAAGAGGTTAAAGAAAAGTGGGGGATTCCCGTGGCTTCGTGAAAGTTCCGGAAACGGCTTCGATTTTTTATGGAAAAAGCTTGGTTGCCAACTCCGCTTGACTCCACTTGCACTTAGGAACTTTTAGGATGATTTTGACAGAAATTTTCAGAATGGAGGGTAGTTAGGGCATGGGATAGTAATTATAGTGAAGAATTAGGGTTTGGAAATTAAAAATGCGGATTAAAAGAATTTAAATGGTGTTAAATGGTGGATTGAAGAGTCTCTATTTGATTGCAGGAAAATCAAACAGTGCAGGGAAGTTGAAGAGTCAAGTGTGCAAAACACGGACTGTAATACTCTTCGTTTCAAGAAATTTTTCATAAAACTCGAAGAGTATTACAGCCCAAGAGTTGAGGGGCGCCTGTTTGATTTTTATGAAACTTTTCGTTTCACCGTGTATTGCACGTGCAACTCTTGGACTTCCGAAAAATTAAAAAGAAAAAATCTAGAATGAATTGGGTCTAATGAGAATCGAACACACAGGCTATGTCACAGCAGTGCAGAGGCTTTACCAGTGAGCTACAAGTTGTTTCTTGTTTTTATTAAACAAATCTAACTTATAACTTTTACACAGACTGCAATACTCTTTACTGTGAAATTACAAGAAATTTTTGTACAGTCATATTACACATATGATCCTCGAATTCTGGGACATCATAAACATTTTTAGATTTCCATCGACATACGACACTCCATCCCGGATGCTTCAAGAACTCTCAGTGGTATACTTGGAATGCTTGTTGCGAAAAGATAAATGGATCGTCCTGACAGAAAAATCGATGTATGTTTACACTAGTCAATCCATATTCATCTTTTCAAGTCTTGAGATTGTCTCTCAACCTATTCATATCGGTTCGTATATCGTACCAAATACACTGAAATATATAAAACAGTTCCGATCGTCTAGGATAGTGGATACCAAGTATGCAACCTAAGTATCCATAATAAATCACACCATTCAATTCTACGGTCGCAATCCCACTATTCTGAGTGGTTCGAGATTTTCTATGTCCTAACTTCAAATTTGTATTTAAGGACACCGAATTTTTCATAGTATGCAACCTCCATGCTAGGAAACTAAGCTAGATATCTTGAGTCTCTCTCTGATGATGCAAACATGTTCAGATCTTGGATATGACAAAACAAATTATGTGGAAAATACATAACGATATCTATTTAGATTAAAACTAGTTGCAAAAACATGAAATTCGAACATATTACATGATATACAAACCAGTCGCAGAAATTGTCCTGATGATATTTTTCCAATAGACCATCCTTCCAATTAGAAGCCCCTCACATACTTCGTTGTTATGAATTCTGTTATCAAAATTAAATTTTGACTTCAACATTATATTATTTCATATATATACATATATAAAGAACAATTAATGCAAAACAGACTTACTCTCTAACTCCATCCAAACATCTGCTATTGAGAAAGATAAACTGATGTATCTTATTGATAAACATGGGTTCTATTCTCTTATAATCTGCTTTACCATACGGTCCGTCTTGAATTCTCTGAGGCCTATTAAGTCTCGTCTCAATGTCTTCGTCTAGATAGCAAGAACAAAAAATGATTATTTCATCTAGGAGATAATCTTGCATGATAGAACCCTCTAGTCGATTTCTATTTCGTATATAATTTTTTAGAGTGTAAAGGTACCTAAAGAAACATATGTTAAATAAAAAAATACAAGCATATAAGAAAGCAAAAATTTTACAAAATGCGTGAACCAAAAAATTCAAGGTACCTTTCGACGGGATATATCTATCGATATTGTACCGATCCGGCAAGCTTAGCCTCGGTTGCAAGATGAACCGTCAGGTGTATTATAATATCAAAGAACGACGGCAGAAAAATCCGCTCAAGTTTGAACAGTATCAAGAGAATCGTATTTTCTAACTTCTCCAACGCGTCAACCTCGATATTTTTAGTGCATAATTCCCTAAGGAAGCAGCAAAGATCATTTATTACTAGACCAACCGATTCGTGAAGGGAAGTCCTGAGAGATAATGGGAGAAGGTGCTCCATAATAATATGGTGATCATGACTTTTCAGCCCATCGATTTTGCCTTTCACATTCTTTATATGCTTACTAAATGATCCGGAGAAACCTGTGAGAACTCTCAAATCATGTCACACCTGCAGTAACCTTTTCTTCTCCGGTTGTGATATATGATACGTGGCATTGGGAAGTAGAAACTTGCTTGGTTTATCCGCTATCGGTTTAGGATGCAAATCACTTCTAATTTCTCAGTCTTGAAGATCCATTCAAGTACTGAGATTGTCTTTCGATTTTCCATCCTTACAAAGAAGCAAGTTAAATATGTGCTCGGATACTCCCTTCTCAATATGCATGGCGTCCACACAATGACACATTAAATTTGTTGACCAGTACGGTAGCTTGTAGAAAATGCTTAACTTGTTCCAGGAGGGTGGAGTGTCATGTCTTGCCGGATCTATCCCAAAGGTCACGTTATTGTCGCCATCCCATTGAGTAATCACGTCCTCTCCGGATAATGGGGCTGGAGGTCCAAGAAACTCCTGATAACCATCAAAGTAAACATCGTCAAATCTGTAGGGGTGGTCTAGTGGCAGGAAATGCCGATGACCGCAATAACAAGGATTTTTGCTAAAATTCAACCGTTTCGATATTGTATCTTGATGGCAGTAAGGGCGTGCTTTGTAACCATGTACAGACCTACCTGATAGCATTCCATATGCAGGAAAATCATTAATTTTCCATATTAAAGCCGCACGCATCATGAAGGTTGTATCTGTGTTTGCATCGTAAGTCTCCACACCATCAATGAATAAGGATTTTAACTCATCAATCAGAGGTCGGAGTAGACGTCAATATTGTTTCCCAGTTATTTTAGTATGTCAATAAAAAGAGGTATCGTAAAGTAGAACTGATCCATAGCCAACCACGACGACAGATTATAAACCATCATTACAACGGGTCATGTGATGTGGTCTCTACCCATATAGTTGAATGGACAGAAGCCATCACTAGCCAGTCCGAGCCTGACATTATGAAAACACTACTAAATGTTGTGTGCCTCCTATCGAAATCCTTCTATACCCGCGAATCTCTTGGATGACTCATTTTTCCGTCTTCGCTTGGAGAAGTACGGTGATACCAAATCATTGCCTTCGCTGTCTTCTTACACCTGAATAGCCTCTGCAGCCTTTGTGTTATGGGAAAGTGTCGTGCTACCTTGACAGGTATATCTGGCTTCTTATCAGATACTTTCGACTTATACATATTCTCTCCGCAGGTGGGACACTCTCTCAAATCTGAGTTCTCTTTCCAGTAAAGGATGCAATCTTTGGAACATGCATGAATTTTCTTACAGTTCAGATCCAAATCAGACATTATCTCCCGAGCTTCATACCAGCTCTCGGGCACGTTATTTTCCGAGGATATAGAATCTTTTAAGAATTTGAGAAGTATCGTGAATGACTTGTTGCTCCATCTATTTAGCCACTTAATCTAGAAAAGTTGGACAAACCATGATAGTGTGGAATACTTTGTATTCTCATAAATTGGTCTCCTGGCATCATTCATGTACTTCTCATATTTATTCGCACGCTGTCCGTGACCGGAAGGAATTTCTTCTTCGGTAGGATTACTATCACCGAGAGCAATGTCTACCATATCCTTCATTTCCTCTCCTGGAAAAAGGTATCTTCTTCTTCTTCCACCGCATTACCGTCTTCTTCTTCTAGTTCCGTCGTATTACCGGTTTCTTCTTCTCGTTATCCGTAATATAGCTAAGTTGTATAATCTGGTAAATCCATGCTTAACGATGTAAAGCTCTATGATTTCTATCTTCTTGTCACACCCCGCTTCCCAAAATACGTGACTACGACACGTGACAGAGCCAACCATGCTACCTATGGCTAGGAATCATCCCTCCACGGTCACATTACGGCAGTCAAGCGGTTAATAAGAACAGTAAATTTATAATCTAGCTAATTGTCACACCCCGCTTCCCGGTGTACGGATAAGGAGACGTGACTAGGCCCGCGACGTATTTCTCAGAAGTAAACACGTTAAGCATAAATAAGCAATATAATATAAATGTACACAAAAAAGACATGTGATGTAAATGAATAGCAACTTTTTATTTATTAAACATTCTTTACAATACAACTGAAAAGTAAATACAATGTGGAAAGCAATGCCTAAACAATGGCATGAACTGAAAGTAAAGTATATACAAGTGACTAGAGTTCAGGGTCCTCGATGAACTGCTCCAAGTCTTCTGAGCTGGGCTCGATCTCCAGAGTCGGGTCCTCCTGACAGCATTCCAAAGAAAGAATAGAAAGGGAATGTCGTCAGTGAACAATCGCTCGGTAAGTCCCAAAGAGATAGAAATAGAATAGACAGATAAGAGAGAATATAACTGTATAATGTATGTTTGTTATACTAACGTAGTTATTTGTAGTTTGGTACAGAATATGCCAGTGTATACAAGAAGAGTTCAACTATTCCGTGGACTAAGGTATACGGAGCACAAGGAACCGTTAAGCCACAGAACAACAGCAATGGATATTCAGGTTAGATATATTAAAGTGACTGCCACTTTTAACACATTCCGTACCAATCTACCCCATTAAAAACCCCGTAATGTTTATTGTGTTGTTTTATAGATGTAAGACTTGCAGAAACCATGATATCAATTGCTCATGTAAACGGATAAAGATGTAAACGGATAATCATGTAATCAAGTCAATGTATATCCATGGTTCGGTCAGTTCAAGTCATGTTGATATTTGATAGTATCCAGTATATATGGATTCATGTTGTATTAGAGTTATATTTGGATTGTATTCATGTATGGATTGTATTCCGATTAGACTGAGACTCTTTCTAAGTCAGACGCTTAAACAGAATTGGATTCCTGAATTAAGTTTTAGAGTTATCGGTAACTGCTGCACATGGACAGCAGGATTTATGACTTTTTCCAAGCCAATTACCATTGATAACCCCGTTTTAGTTTTCTAACTTAAATAGGCAAGCACCCACTTTCTCCAGCTCCCAGAGGCTCAAGAGAATTGGTCCCGCTTAAATCTATATTTACTAGGGTCCTTATTGTAAATTAATAAACTTGAGGGAGTTTTACAAAAAAAATAGTTTTGATATAATTTCAAAATAAATCTCAAGTATTTATTAGTCGTATTTAGGGTTTTCATGGATGTAGTTTTTAAAAGTGAACTATTCTAATGATTATAAACCGAGATTGAATAGTATATGATATTTTAGTGTAAATTGGAATTATATGGATTTGTGATAGTATATTCATGAAATTTGTGATTCCTTTGTTTAGAAAACATGGAATTTATTATATATATTTAAAATAGATATTTTGATATATATATATATTTATATATATGATTATTAAAAATAAAATTTATTTATTAAATAGAAAATCACATTATTCTTAAAAATTGTATTAAAAATTCTATCGAGATCGGATGCCCCGTGAGGAGGTCTGCATCTCGCTCTACTAGTACCGAGAATGTACGATAACCCGCACCATCCAAATCGGGTTCCCCAAAATGGGTTGTAGAGGCTTAATTGCAAGGAATTTAATTAAAATAATTTTAAAGAATACGGTTTTATTAGTTTAAGGTATTTTATTGTAAAATTGTATTTATCCCACAAAATACTGTTCCAAAAGCCATCATACTATGTCATGATGAGAGTTGTGATGAGATAAGTCATTACCTTGTGAGTTTTCTAAGGGTAATATAAGCAAATATGATGAAAGATATCGAATAGAAAGTTTATGGTATTTAACCAAAAAAGTGAAATAAAAGTTGCATAGTATTGTATTTTGAATTGAAACTTGCTCTAAATTTTTTTTTATGATTACTAAATAAGTTGTAACTATATGGATCTTTGGTTATTAAGATCAGTTATATTTTTAACAAAATTAAAATCGGAAGTCAGATTAACTCCACTTCCAACGAGTTTTGAAAAGAGATCTTTTTAGAATAGGAAAAGAGGAGAGGAGAGGGGACTTACAGTTTGAAAAGAGAGAGGGGAGGTTTGAGAGCTTCGTGGAGTCGCGGGGTCGCCGGATTTGTCCTGAGTCATCGCCGGTAGATGACCTTGGGCTAACTCCACTTCTACAACTAATTTAACTTGGAAAAATTTAAGAGTTTTGATGATAGATTTTAGAATAAAGATGGATGGATATGGGGTGGCATTTATAAGATAGAATTAGGATTTAGGGAATTAAAAATGCATTAAAATAGATTAAAGAGGTGAATTTAATCTCTCTGTAAATTTACAGAGAAATCAAACAGTACTAGGGTTAAGGGGGGGCCAAGAGACTAGGATTCAAGAATTGGAGGCATTCCTCACGAGAGGGCCCGGCGCCGCCGTCCTTTTGGCCAATCTCGTCGGTCGATGTAGGGGATCGGGGTTTTGGATGTTTGCCACGTGTCCCTATCTGTTCATATGACATTTTCCACATGTTTGATTTTAGTGACTTTTCATTTCACCGACACTCGGAATTCCAACCGGAAGATCATGTCTTTCTGAAGATTTCTCCAAACCATGGAATGATTCGTTTTGGAAAAAGGGGTAAGCTAAGTCCGAGGTACATTAGACCGTTCGACATACTCGAATGAGTCGGAGAAGTGGCATATCGCTTGGCATTTCCACCCTCATTGGAAGGAGTGCACAACGTATTCCACATATCCCATTGATTTTAGTGACTTTTCATTTTTACGTGTATTGCACGTGTAAACTTTTGGGCTTCTAAAAAGTCTAAACGAAAAATCATCAAAAATAATATGTGGCTGGAGGATTCGAACACAGGGGCTACATCACAGCAGTGCAAAGCTTTACCAATGAGCTACAAGTACTTTCTTGATGTTCTAAAACAAATTAAATACTTATAGTATACTCAGGATTGCAATTACTCCATTTAGTACTTTAACTTTAAACAAATTTCTGTACATTAAAAACAGAGTCGTTACATTCAACCCTCCTTACAAAAATTTCGTCCTCGAAATTTACAAATATTTAAGGACTAATTTATAAATAAGAAAGGGTATCTTGCACGCATGCCGTCTTCTCTTTCCCACGTTGATTCTCCTGGTGTTTCTTTCCTCCAGATCACTCAGACAAAGTTTACTTCCTTGTTACTAAGTGACTTTACCTTTCTGTCCAGGATTTCAACGGGTTGTTGCTCACAAGATAAATCTGGCTGTACAGTGAGCTCGGAGTGATCAAGAATATGGCTAGGGTCACTTACATACTTTCGGAGTTGGGATATATGGAATACATTGTGTACTCCTTCCAATGAGGGTGGAAGTGCCAAGCGATATACCACTTCTCCAACTCATTCGAGTATATCGAACGGTCCAATGTACCTCGGATTTAGCTTACCCCTCTTTCCAAAACGAATCACTCCACGGTTTGAAGAAATCTTCAAAAAGACATGATCTCTCGGTTGGAACTCCAAGTTTCGGCGCTTTGCATCAGCCCAGTGTTTCTGTCAGTCTTAGGCTATGTGCATTCGTTCCCTGATAGTGCGAACTACATCTACAGTCGCCGCTATCATTTCAGGTCCAAGGAGTTCCCTATCTCCGATGTCGTCCCAACTTAATGGTGAACGACACTTCCTTCCATAGAACGCTGCAAACGGTGTCATTCCAATACTCTCTTGGTAGCTATTGTTGTATGAAAACTCCACAAGATATAGGTGATCTTCTCATGATCCTCTGAAGTCCAGCATACAAGCTCTTAGCATATCATCAAATCTGAATTGTTCGCTCAGACTGACCATCTGTTTATGGATGATAAGATGTGCTAAAGTTCAGACTCGTTCCCAAGTTAGCTTGTAGACTCTACCAAAATTGCGATCGGAATCTGGTGTCACGATCGGAGACAATGCAAACCGGTACTCCATGTAATCTCACGATCTCCTGCATGAGTTCATAGGGATCAGAGATAGTACACATTGAAGAGTTAAATCTTACTTAGATTCACACTTACCTCCATGTACTTCTTTACTAGTGTCTCGGTAGATTGGCCAACTCGAAACGAAATGAAATGAGCCGACTTTGTGAGTCGATCCATAATAACCCATACTGTATCGTTACCTTTTGTGCTACGAGGAAGAGTAGTCATGAAGTCCATAGTGATGTGTTGTCGCTTCCATTCTGGAATAAGTAACGGTTGAAGTAAACCAGCAGTTCTGTGATGTTCAGCTTTTACTTGCTGACACACCAAGCATTTGGACACGCTTCTTACTACTACACGCTTCATTCAATGCCACCAGTAATGTTGTCGTAGAAATTTTTACATCTTTGTACCACCAGGGTGTACTGAGTAAGAAGATTTGTGAGCTTCTTTCATCAACTCTTTCCAAACAGGACCTTGTGGCACACACAATCTGCTTCTGTATCTCAAAAATCCATCTTCATGAATGATGAAGTCTGTTCTAAGTCCACTTTTTACTTGTTCTCTGATCTTTTGCAACTTGGCATCACTTGCTTGAGCTGCTTTGATCTGATTGACAATAGTAAACTGAACTTGTAAGTTCATCAAACTTGAAGCGTTACCTGGCATGACCACTTCTATCTCCATCTGGTGCAAATCTTGTTGTAGCTTCCACTGTGCGGTAAGATTCATTGATAGTGGTTGACGACTAAGTGCATCAGGTATTACATTCACCTTCCCTGGATGATATTGTAGGTTGATGTCGAAGTCTGCCATAAGTTCTAACCATCTTCTCTGTCGCATATTCAGCTCTTTCTGAGTAAACACATACTTCAGACTTTTGTGATCTATGTATATATCTACCCATTCTCCAAGAAGATAATGACGCCAAATCTTCAGTGCAAGTATAACAGCTGCCAACTCTAAGTGATGCGTTGGATAATTGCGCTCAAGAACCTGGTAAACCGAGCCTACTAAAAAACATTTCTATGCCCGTCTATTAAGGAAAATCTTCAACTATCTTGATGCATAAGCTACAACTTTACCGTGCTGGTGTAGAACACATCCTAATCCCTTATCGGATGCATTGCAATGCACTACGAAACCTCCAGATTGGTCCAGTATGACGAGAATAGATGCTGATGTTAATCTTGACTTAAGTTCTACGAAAGCTTGTTCGTATGCTTCTGACCCTACGAATTCTTCATCTTTACGTGTGAGCTTGATCAGGGGTGTTGCAATCTTCGAAAATCCTTCAATAAATCTTCGGTAGTATCCTGCTAATCCTAAGAAACTTTGAATATCCTTCACTGTCTTTGGTGTCGGCCATTCGCTTACTGCGGATATTTTAGCTGGATCCACAGAGATTTCTTCACCTGAAACGATATGTCCGAGAAATCTGACTTTGTTCTAACCAAAACTTGCACTTGCTATACTTGGCATAGAGTTGATGTTGTCGCAAAGCCTCCAGGACAATTTGTAAATGTTCATCGTGCTCTTTCCGATTCTTAGAATACACCAGGATGTCGTCGATGAATATGACAACGAACCTGTCTAGGTAATCTCGGAAAACTTGATTCATCAAATTCATGAATATGACTGGTGCATTAGTCACTCCAAATGGCATCATGAAAAACTCATAATGTCCATAGCGAGTCCTGAATGCCGTCTTCGGAATATCAGACTTTTTGACCTTCACCTGATGATAAGCCGAACGAAGATCAAACTTTGAAAAAACGCAAGACCCACTTAGCTGATCGAACAGATCGTCGATTTGCGGTAGTGGATACTTGTTCTTTATCGTGACTTCATTCAAAGCTCTATAATCAATGCACATTTTGTATGAACCTTCCTTCTTCTTCACAAGCAAAACTGGAGATCCCTAACTTGAAGTACTGAGACGAATCCATCCTTTCTACAGAAGTTCATCCAGCTGAGTACGGATCTCCTTCAAACCTTCTGGACTTAAGAGATATAGTGTTTTGATCACCAGTTGTGCTCCGGGTACTAAATCAATTCCAAATTCAAGAGCTCGATCAGGAGGCAAACCTGATATGTCTTCAGGAAATACATCATCGAACTCTTGAACTACCTCTAGCTTATCTTCTCATACCTTTAGAGTTGCAATCACTGCCTTTTTCGGTTTTTCTTTGTATATGCTAGGCTCCAAGGTACGGTCTCCACTTTTGAAATAAAAAACCGGATGCTCTGAAATCTCAAACACTACCCTCCTTTGACGACAGTCAATAATAGCATAGAAAGTTCCTAGCCAATCCATACCTAAAACTACATCGAATTTCGGTATGTCCAGCACCTTGAAGTCAGCATAAAATTCTCTGCTGCAGACGACCACTGGACACAGGTCGTATCCCATTGTTGTGTTTAGAACATCGTTCCCTGAACTGACATTCCAGCTGGATACGAGCGGTTTGACTGGAATCGCATGAGTTCGGATGAACCGTTGCAACATAAAGCAATGAGATGCTCCAGTATCGAAGAGTGCTAGTGCGAGTAGTGAGACTACTAAGATTGTACCTAAGTTTTGTGGAATATGTTTAGGTATAGGATAAGATATTTGATATGTATAAGGATTGAAAGAAAGTTTGAAAGAAAAGAGTTACCAGTGATGACTTAGCCAGTGGCTTCAGTTTCTTCCACGGTCATTGTGAAAGCCTATCGCCTCGGTACATTCCTCCTTGCTGGAGATGTATTCCTCTGTCCGTTTCTCTTTCCTTGAGGTAGGTTCCTTTATGCTTGATGGAACTGACGAGGAAGAGGTGCAGTAGGTCTATGAGGAGGTAGAGCTGGGAGAGCAAGACATGGTGCAGGTGCCTGGATAGCTGGCCGCTGCGAATAGGTGATTGCTGGTCTGGTTGCAGGATTTGGATTGAGTCTACGAGGAAAAGATCCAATATCATGTGTGGATGAGCCACAGACTACACAAATGCGATTAGCACACCTACAGTCCTTCACCAGGTGTCCATTCCTCCTGCAGTATGTGCAAAAGTCTGAATTGGGCCGGTTGAAAGGTACTCCCGGTCTCCTGGGTAAGAAAGATGACCTGAAATAGGCTCCTCCTACTATCTGAATAGCAGGACGCTTCATACTGGCAGATTGAGATCTTCCTTTCTTCTTCACCACTGCCTCATATCTTCGGGCAGCCTTCAGAGCTAGGTCATGGGTTGGGAAATCCCCTGTAGCTAGAGCAGGTTGGATTTCCTGGTCCAACCCCTTCTAAAATCTTCTGGCACTGATCTTAGCAGTCGATATGAGATGTGCCGTGAACCTGTTGCAGTCTTATGTTAGCTGTGTAGTATGTGATGTCAGAAAATTCGAATATTTGAGACATATTTTACCTGCTCAACATAGTGAACTCAACAGCATACTCATCCACGGATTTGCTCCACATAGAGCCTTGTTGTGGATGGATGAATTGCTGCTCCATGTCAAATCGGGCAGTCTCGGGAAAATATTTCGCGTCGAACATATCGCGAAAAGTCTTCCATTCGATCGGCTGAATAATACGGATTTCTTCCGCCTTCCACCATACTCGGGAGTTATCCGTAAGTTGCAGCTTCGCAACCCTTACCCAAACAATTTCTGGCACTTCTGATGCTTCCAGATCATCCTCAATGTATTGAGCCCATTCTTCAGCTTCCAGAGGGCTCTCTTTCCCAAAAAATTGCTTAGGATGCAATGCCCGGAATTGTTTCACTCCAGGCCCTCAGCTTCTGGGCGGTTCATTAGGATAGCAGTCTGTTGCTGCTGTCCCTCCAAAAGGCGCTTTATTTTCTCGATCTGTACCATCTGCTCGTTGATCGGAGCTACAACGGTAGGCGTAAGTGGAAGAGGTAATGGTGTGGTGGTGCCGTTCACGTTGGTGCTAGTATTGTTCGGGGAATCCATAACCTTGAAAGAAAAATAAGGTTGGGATGGATTCAATAAATATGAAATATAAAATATATTTAGTTGTTGAGTCTTATAATTCTTGTATTATATTGCTTAAGTTTCCATACAGAACTGACCTGCATGGGCCGTCAACAAAACCTGCCACGTCACGCTTCCCGGTGTACGGATAAGGAGACGTGATTAGGCCCGCAACGTATTTACTCAGAAGTAAACACGTTAAGCGTAAATAAGCAATATAATATAAATGTACACAAGAAAGACATTAGATGTAAATGAACAACAACTTTTTATATTAAAAATTCTTTACAATATAACTGAAAAGTAAATACAACGTGGAAAGTAATGCCTAAACAATGGCATGACCTGAAAGTAAAAGTATATATAAGTGACTAGAGTTCGGGGTCCTCAATGAACTGCTCCAAGTCTTCTGAGCTGAGCTCGATCTCCAGAGAGTCGGGTCCTCCTGAGAACATTCCAAAGAAAGAATAGAAAGTGAATGTCGTCAGCGAACAATCGCTCGGTAAGTCCCAAAGAGATAGAAATAGAATAAACAGATAAGAGAGAATATAACTGTATAATGTATGTTTGTTGTACTAACGTAGTTGTTTGTAGCTTGGTACAGAATATGACAGTGTATACGAGAGGAGTCCAACTATTCCATGGTCTAAGGTATAGGGAGCATAAGGAACCGTTAAGCTACGGAACAACAACAACGGATATTCAGATTAGGTGTATTAAAGTGACCATCATCGTGCCACTTTTAACACATTCCGTACCAATCTACCCCATTAAAACCCCCGTAATGTTTATTGTGTTGTTTTATAGATGTAAGTCTTGATGAAACCATGATATCAATTGCTCATGTAAACGGATAAAGATGTAAACGGATAGTCATGTAATCAAGTCAATGTATATCCATGGTTCGGTCAGTTCAAGTCATGTTGATATTTGATAGCATTCAGTATATATGGATTCATGTTGTATTGGAGTTATATTTGGATTGTATTCATGTATGGATTGTATTCCGATTAGACTGAGACTCTGTCTGAGTCAGACGCTTAAACAGAATTGGATTCCTGAATTAGGTTTTGGAGTTATCGGTAACTGCTGTACATGGACGGCAGGATATGTGACTTTTTCCAAGCCAATTACCATTGATAACCCCGTTTTAGTTTTCTACCTTAAATAGGAAAGCACCCACTTTTTCCGGCTCCCTAAGGCTCAAAAGAATTAGTCCCGCTTAAACCTATATTTACTAGGGTCTTTATTGTAAATTAATAAACTTGAGGGGGTTTTATAAAAAATTGTTTTGATATAATTTCAAAATAAACCTCAAGTATTTATTAGTCATATTTAGTGTTTTCATGGATGTAAATTTTAAAAGTGAAGTATTCTAATGATTATAAACCTAGATTGAATAGTATATAGTATTTTAGTGTAAATTGGAATTATATGGATTTGTGATGGTTTATTCATGAAATTTGTGATTCCTTTGTTTAGAAAACTTGGAATTTATTATATATATTTAAAATAGATATTTTTATAATATATATATATATATAATTATTAAAAATAGAATTTATTTATTAAATAGAAAATCACATTATTCTTAAAAATTGTATTAAAAATTCCATCGAGATCGGATGCTCCGTGAGAAGATCTGTATCTCGCTCTACTAGTACCGAGGATGTGCGATAACCTGCACCATCCAAATCGGGTTCTCCAAAATGGGTTGTAGAGGTTTAATTGCAAGGAATTTAATTAAAATAATCTTAAGGAATACGGTTTTATTAGTTTAAGGTATTTTATTGTAAAATTGTATTTATCCCGCAAAATACTGTTCCAAAAGCCATCATGCTATGTTATGATAAGTGTTGTGATGAGATAGGTCATTACCTCATGAGTTTTCTAAAAGTAATATGAGCAAATATGATGAAAGATGTCAAATAGAAAGTTTGTGGTATTTAACCGTAAAAGTGAAATAAAAGTTGCATAGTATTGTATTTTGAATTAAAACTTGCTCTAAATGTTTGATTATGATTACTAAACAAGTTGTGACAATATGGGTCTTTGGTTATTAAGATAAGTTATGTTTTTAAAAAAATTAAAATCGGAAGTCGGATTAACTCCACTTCCGACGAGTTTTGAAAAGAGATATTTTTAGAATAGGAAAAGAGGAGGGGAGGGGGTACTTACAGTTTGAAAAGAGAGAGGGGAGGTATGGGAAAGGTTTGAGAGCTTTGTAGAGTCGCTGTAACACCCTAGTTCATTTATACCAATTTCAGTTCTCGTATTTCCATAATTGTGATATTTTCCTGATTTATCGTGTTTTAGGTACGAATGGTATTTTACATTTTACATTGCATTCGACCCGACCCGCTTACTTGAAACTGTTTGATTCATATTATGAATTATCTTGACTTGTTACATAGACATGTGCATTTTCATGAATACTGCATACTGGCATTTTATCTAGCATTGCATCTTTTACCATATAACATTTTAAGTCTCGTAAAATAATTTAAAATTACGTAGCATGGCCTGCATGATACCCCTAACCCCGTGGTAGCATCCGCGCATCTTGTTCTCGTCCCGTTCAGTGAAACGGACGTGTTTGGATGGCTACGCGCACGTACGGGCATCCGTTCTTGGGGGTATGCATTTTCATTATCCGAGCATTCATTTTGAAATTTGGACGTCGCATATATTTTTCATATTTTAAAACTAAATTTTTATACCCGGTCCGGGCATGTTTTGGACTAGGTTTGTATTTTCCAAAATATCTAATTTTATTAATATTATATTTAAAATATTATTAACTGATTAACAAATTTTTTAACCAAAAATGTTTTTTAAAATTTTTATATCCCCACTACAAAACAATTTTATCTCTCCTCTCGATCTCGCGCTCTCTATCTCTCTCCTCTCGATCTCTCTACGCACTCTCTCTCTCTCTACGCACTCTCTCTGTCTCTCACCTCTTTCCTTTCTCTCTCTCTCACGTTCTTTATTTCCTTTTCTTCTTCTTCATTTGCATTTTCTGTTCCCGCCTTCGCTGCCTCCTCGTGCCCGCGCCCGTCGCTCGCCTCCACCGTCGTCGACACCACTTCCGTTCACATCACCGTTCTCGTCTCCCTCGCCTCCACTTCCTCACCCTCATCCACCGCCTCTTCTCCTCCTTCATCCCAGACCGAGCATGCACTCATACCCGAACCTAACCCATCAACTCCCCTCGCCATCGCCGCCTCAACGCCCTCGTCTCCACCCTCGCCTTCATCGTCACCATCTCCTTTCTCCTCCCTCTCCTTCCTCCTTCACCCTATACCCAACCCCATAGTTGGACACCCCCGACACCAAGAAACTACACCCCTGCAACCTCCCCTCGCCGTCGCCGCCTCAACGCCCTCGTCTCCACCCTCGCCTTCGTCGTCACCATCTCCTTTCTCCTCCCTCTCCTTCCTCCTTCACCCTATACCCGACCCCATAGCTGCACACCTCCGACACCAAGAAACTGCACCCCTGCAACCTCCTCCTCGCCTACGTCGCCGTTGTCGGCACCATCACCGCCGACCAGCCTCGTCGACGTCCCCTTGTCACCTTCTCCAACCCCGAGCCAACTCTAGACCAAAACCCCTCATCCCAATCTCTTTTTCCCTTCACCTAAAAGCTTAGCACCCACTGTCCTTGGCCGGAACCATCGCCTGAACCTTGCCGTCGACGGCCCGTCATCGTCATCATGTTCCCTGCCTCGCCTCACCTCCTTTCTAAACCCAGAACACCAAACCCTAGTTCCCTCTTCTTCTTCTTCTCCTTCTTATTTTCTCTTTCTTTCTCTTTCTTGATCTTTTCCGGTGATCGCCGGAGACCCGTTGCCGACGTCACCCTATCACCTAGACCTCCTCTGACCCAGAGCACCACACCCTAAAGACCACCTTCTCCTTCTTCTTCTCCTTTCTTCTTCTTCCTTTCTTTTCTTCCCTTACTTCTTGATTTCTTGTTTTCCAGTCACTCGTTGGACCCGGCCGCTGCCGACGATCCGAGCAACCCTGTGGACGTTCCTAACCAGCGTGGTCACTCTCTTGCATTGCCTAGTCCTTTTCCGTACGCACGAGCGTGGATCGAGACTTTTACCAACATTGGACGCTGCGTACGCATTCTGTTTTGTGCTCCGTTCAGGCAAGTTTATCTTGCTACATGCTATAATACCATAATCTATATCTATTTGAATTATAATACTTCAAAATGGTTAAATTTTGCAATCCACATTATTGTTTTCAGTTTTGTCGATTTATTCGATACCCGTTTACATCCATTCATATCATTTCAGATCTAGGTCATGAAAACTTATCTTGTTACATATTATACTATCATATACTGCATCAAATAGAATAGTTGCATCTCATATTGCTTGGTTATATATCTTACACTTGTTAGTTTATCATTTTACGGTTATATGATGTCCGCTTGCATCCATATCATATAGAATGCATATAGCTGCATTTACAGATCTTATTAATAACCCAATACTGTTGTTTTAATACCTCATGTTTAATAAAGTGCAATCTAATTAGTTTTAGAACTATTAAAAGTAACCCTAATCGATAGTGTGCATCCATGTCATTGACTTTCTATCTATGTGCATACCATTCATGTTAGTTCATTTTATTAGTACTCTAGACTTGATTTTGTGCACCCATACTTGTTACAGTTTGATTATGAGCACACACTCGACACTTGTGCACTACCTGACATGACCTGATACACTACTACTGACATGACTTGATACCTATGCACTACTTGACACGACTTGATACATGTACACCACCTGACATGACCTGATGTACAACAGCTTGACATGTTACCTGATCTTGCTACTAATGTCAACAATCTTGACCTGTTGTCCCTACGGACATTTCCTGTTATCTATACAGACAAAAATGTTCCTTCTTGATCCTGTGTTGGCATTAGTCTCAGATTTTTAAATACCTGACTTACACACATAACTTGGGGATATGGGGAAATCAAGAATGTAGCTGAACGTAACTCAAAGGGCTATTATATCATTTTACCGTGGTCCCGTGGGGAATGAACGGGACATAGACTCACAGTCTATTACATCATTTTACCGTGGTCCCGTGGGGAATGAACGGGGTATAGACCGATGGGATACGATGAGGATTACATTAATTGATTTCGAATAATTTTAGAGTATATAACCCTATAGCACAATTTAGACTACTCACTGCACTTCACCTGTATATATATTCTGTCCACTAATCTATATTCATGTTACTGTTACTGTTTATACTTCATGCCTGCATATTTCATCACATCCTGCTTGCTTAGAGTTATTGTTATTATGAAATACTGACGTTTGGGTTTTGCATGACCCAGATTCTCTACCTTGTCACAGGCTAATCAGGAGTATTTTCCGCCGTCAGGCCGAGCAGTGAGGATCCAGTTAGTATCCATTTTAGTTATGTTTACTTTCCAGGTGTTATTGTTCATTGGATCTATTGCTTCCACATATTATTTCTTGACTCGTTTATTCTGGCTCATGGACATGTATTAGATAGTTTATTTTATTTCTATTATTCTTGATATCTCTAGACAGCCATAATATGACTGTGGAGGGATGTTTCCTATCCACAGGCGGCATGGTTGGCTCTGTCACGTGTCTATCTTAACGCACTCTGGGAAGCGGGGCGTGACAGTCGCGGGATCGTCGGATTTGTCTCGAGTCGTCGCCGGAAGATGACCTTGGGCTAACTCCACTTGTACAACTAATTTGACTTGGAAAAATTTGAGAGTTTTGATGATAGATTTCAGAATAGAGAGGGTTAGGTATGGGGTGGTATTTATAAGATAGAATTAGGGTTTAGGGAATTAAAAATGCATTAAAATGGATTAAAGAGGTGAATTTAATCTCTCTGTAAATTTACAGAGAAATCAAACAGTACTGGGGTTAAGGGGGGAGGCCAAGAGACTAGGGTTTAAGAATTAGAGGCATTCCCCACGAGGGGGCCGGCGCCGCCGGCCTTCTGGCCAATATCGCCGGTTGATGTAGGGGGTCGGGGTCTTGGATGTCACGTGTCCCTATCTGTTCATATGACATTTTTCACATGTTTGATTTTAGTGATTTTTCATTTTTACGTGTATTGCACGTGTAAACTTTTGGGCTTCCAAAAAGTTTAAAAGAAAAATCATTAAAAATAATATATGGCTGGGGGATTCGAACACAAGGGCTACATCACAGCAGTGCAAGGCTTTATCAATAAGCTACAAGTGCTTTCTTGTTGTTCTAAAACAAATTAAATACTTATAGCATACTCAGGGTTACAAATACTCCATTTAGTACTTTAACTTTAAACAAATTTCTGTACATTAAAAATGGAGTCGTTACACTAACACATGTCCATCTGCCACAGTAAATAGAATCAAGAAATAAATGTAGCGAAAATGAATCAAGATCTAATAAACAATATTTGAATCACGTCCCAATATGGGCTCACATCAAAAGAAATAAAACTGTGGAAATAAATAAACTATGAGTCTAAAAGCTAGCTCCTCATTGCTTGGCTTGATGGATAAAGTACTCCTGATTTTCCTGCGATAAAGGTAGAGGAACTGGGCCATGCAAAACCCAGACGTCAGTGCGTCATAATATCAAAACAATAGTAATAACCAAGATATGATGCCATGATTAAACAAGAATATAAATAATAAACACAGATATAACTAGTGAGCTGTATGTATGTGATGTGTATCCTAAAGTCTGTGCTTCTAGATTATCTATTATAGAAGTCTTTGAAATCAATTAATATAATTCTCATCATAACTCAACAGTATATATCCCGTTCATTCCCCACGGGACCACGGTAACAATGATTTATTCTGTAACGCCCGAAAACACAGCAAACAATGATTTATTCCGTAATGCCCGAAATCACGGCAAACAATGATTTATTCCGTAACGCCCAGAACCACGGCAAACAATAATAATATTCTCTTGAGTTACGTTTCGCTTACATTCTTGATTTCTCCCATTTTCCCCCAGGTTTGTGTTTAAGTCGGGTATTAACAATATAAATCTAATGCCAACACAGGATCAAGTAGGTACAGTTTTTATCTATGCACACAACAAGTCGCGTCCGTCGGTACAACAAATCAGGATTGTTGACATTAGCAATAAGATCCAAGTAACAAGTCTGATAGTGTGTCGTGAACATATCATGTAATGCATATTAACTAAATAGATACCCCATGTGAAACTGTAATCAATATCGGAACACGGTAAACGCAACTAATGCCAGGATGCATATGTGTCTATCTGTAATAACCATTATACATCCATTACCATGTATGACGCAAATTAGATAACATGTTGTACTGAAGTTGTAGTATAATGATATCAAGAGTTCCGGCATGCAACTAGATAAACAATTATCAGTACGGATATGAACGGATACCGTAAAACTGTAAATCTGTGGTATTTATTGAATAATAAAACACATGCACTATTCTTATTAATATAAATATTGATATAATAATATAGCATGTTGCAAGTTTAAAACTTGCCTGATCGAATCTCACGTCGAGATACGGATGCTACGTCCAACGTCGGAATAACGTCGCGATGCAAACTTATGCGCGGGACTGGACCTTGCTGAGCAGTGACGTGACGTGGTGACTAGGCTAGACGACGACGGTGACTGGGTCGTCTGGATCGTCGGCGACATACGTAACTCCGGCGAGACGGCCAGAATCAAGAAAGATCAAGAAAAAGAACAAGAAAATGAATAAGAAGACTAGGTGGCTGCTGCTGTTGGGTTTTGGGATGGAGAGGACAGAAGGAAGGTGGCGAGGTGACGGCGACGATGGCCGCCGGCGAAGTGGCTGTGGGTTTCTTGGGTTGGTGATCGGGGTCGAGAAGTTGAGGGGTTGATGGTGGTAGTGGTCTGGGGTGTCGCGAGAGGAGAAGGAGGTGAGGAGGAGGAGGAGGAGAGGGAGGTGATGATGGGTGGCGACGGCGAGGTCTCCGGCGAGGTCGTGTGGGTAGGGTTGGCGTCGAGGTGCTGCAGGGGTGCTCGAGAGTGGAGAGAGGGAGAGGAGGTGGAGGTCTTGGAGGTGATGAAGGCGAGGAGTTAAGGGAGAGCACGAGGTGAGGTTGGCGGCGAGGGTTTGGCGAAGGTTTCTGGAGCGGGCAAGGGTTTTTCTCGCGGGGAAGGAGAGAGGGAGAAAGAAAGAAGGAGGAGAGAAAGAAGTGAGGGTTAGGTTAATGATAGGTTATTAAATATAAATATATATATATATATATATATATATATATATATATATATATATAGTGAGAGAGAGAGACGGAGGGGAGAGAGAAAGAGAGATTAGTTATTATTATTATTATTATTATTATTATTATTATTATTATATATATATATAGTGAGAGAGAGACGGAGGGGAGAGAGAAAGAGAGATTAGTTATTATTATTATTATTATTATTATTATTATTATTATTATTATTATATATTGGGTTTATACAGCTAATATCAAATTGCTCTGAATATTATCCGGGTCCCTTCTAAAAATCTAGTTTTTTAAATATGGAGAATATACGTAAAAATTTAAATCATAATGTGATGTCCAGTCAAAAAAAATGCATACCCCCCAGTACGGATCTATATAAATATACGTAGCGATCCAAACGAGTTTGTTTTAGAAATTAGGGCATGAACATGCTATATGGGTGCAACCATATGATATGGGGTGTGATGACATGCAAGGCTAGATGTGAAAATATATTATTTGGTTTTTATTTTGTATTATTAAAAGATATTTAGAGTCTAAAATATATATGTATATTTATAAAATCTAGATTTGCATAGATTCTCTATACTAGCAAATATATGATATAATTTTGAACCATGTTGGGTTCACCATGCGGGTCAGATCGGATAATAACCGCAACTACTCATTGCACTATCCGCATCCAAAAGCAACAATAATAAAGAAATTTGTCGCAAGATTTGAAGTACCCTAATAAAATATAGTATAACAGTATTAAGGTGTTACACTTCTGCCAGAACTTATTCTCACACCTGTCGCACAGACAAAAGATCTTTCCCAACATGATCTTATTATGTTCTCGTGCAAATTCGATGAAGGCAGCAACTCCATCGACAAACTTAGGGTTCATGCGTTGTCACCAATCCATATACATTCGGTCCTTAACTCTGATGTACTTATGGGCCATGTTAGACTGTATAACATATATATTGTAAGTTTCACAAATTGAAGAAAGTAGTGAAGTTGTGGAAGTTAGTTTTTTATGATAACTTGAGAAATCTAAGAACGAGATGGTTATTGACAAAGAAGAGAATGAAAAAGGCAAGTTTGTCGTTGATTTCAATTTATAATTTCGCTCAAGTGTAGGGTTGTTATTGTGTATGTGCTTTGTGTATGTGTGTGTTGTGTATGCGTGTTGTATGTGTGTGTTTCGACTGTCGAGAATAAGACTTCTATCTCATTAAAAATGTATAGAACGGACACACTTTCGCTTGTGTTTTTATCCGTTTCGAGAAAATTTCGGCAACACCTCCCTGCTGTTCTTCGAGTACACTGTAATAGAACAGATAATCATTTCAATACTGTGAATCACATTGAAATGAACATGTTATCTATCTTTATACACGGAGAACCAGCGAAAAGGTACCAACGAAATAACTTGAAACGAATAAAAACACAAGTGAATACAGGTGTTTGCTTTATACATTCCTAACTTGTCCACACTGGACAAATCTATCGGTTATCATACGATTGAATTTTCTCGTCACATAAACTGCACGACGGTTGTTAGCACCGAAGGATACCGTCTGATATTTAACAACCTTCGTGTAGTTTTATATCATAACGAATATCGAACGTATGTTAACCGATAGACGAAAACTAAGACGCGCTTTAATTTTCATATATGACTATCGATGGGAATATGAAAATTTCATATTAGCATCGAGTATCATATATACACTTAGTGTAATATTTAACTAGAATTGGTTTTACCGTTTATGTTTCAATTTCACGGTTTTGAAGTTTTTAGTTTAAGATAAAGCTTTTTACGTTTACGGTAAAATTTTATGTTTACGTTATCATCGAGCATTATACACTTAGCTATTGTTGTTTTTCACTAAACTACCTTAAATTTTTTCCTAAACAGCTTGTTTCTTCAATTTTACTAAATTACACTAAAATACTCTTAACTATTGTTGGTTTTTCACTAAACTATCTTAACAAATTTAACTAAACGTTTCATCTTCATAAATTAACTAAATAACTATAAATTTCACTAAAATGGCTTTAACTATTGTTTTTATCCACTAAACTATCATTAAAATATTTTAGTAAAAAACCCATTAATTACTGAATTTTGTTTTTGTTACACTAAAACACCCTTAATAATTGTAGGTTTTTCACTAAAATACCCTAAATTATGGTTGCTTTCCACTAAACTACCTACAACAATTCACTAAAAAGTTATCCTAACCCTAACACTTAAACCTAATTAATAAAAAGTTTAACCCTAAACCTAGTCATAACAATAATCCTAACCATTAACTCCTAATTAACCATAATCATAACAATAAGTCTAATTAACTCTAACCCTAATTAACAATAACCCTAATATGCACGAATCTCAAAACCCATCCAAGAACATGCAGAGTCTTGCAGAGAAATTTTTTTCTCTACATGTCTTTGTTGAGAAGTTTTTTCCTAAAAACGGCAAAAAGCAGAATATGTTTGTTCTAGATCATACCCCATATATAGAAATTAAACTTTCCAAAACAACATTTCTCTTTGAAATACATGTAATTAAGGTGGGTTAAAATTACAAGCGGTTACATAAAATGACAGTGCTATAGGATGCAACATACAATGACCTAGATGTCATTACAATATATTCTGCAAGACGATAACTATATATTATTTAAAATGATACGATATATCTCTCATTTTAAAAATCAAATTCAGATAATTCTGGATACCTTTTTTATAACGGGGAGTTTGCACATGCAATGCTATATATATATATATATATATATATATATACTATGGCGTGGAAAAAATACAACCTTCACCATTTTTTCCGACGATCGGCACCCATCATCATCATCATCATCATCATCATCTAAGATGTGCGTACACCAAATTTCATGTGATTCCACAACCTTTTCACCGTTGATTTAGTGGGTTCAAAATTAACGGTTTACCGACAATAGAACTTTTTACATTGCTAAATCAACGGTGAAATGTTGTAGAATCACATGAAATTTGGTGTACCCACATCTTAGATGATAACGATGAAGATGATGGGAGCCGATCGTCGAAAAAATTGGTGGAGATTGTATTTTTTCCACGCCATAGGAGGAAATTTCCTCCTATGGCCTCTTTTCTCCGTTACTCTCTCTCTCTCTATATATATATATATATAGAGAGAGAGAGAGAGAGCGAGCAGAGGGAGGGAGAGAGAGAGAGAAAGAAGTTGGGTTTGGGCAGCCCATTGGTGGGACTTGGAGTAGTCCATGTGAGAGATCCGGATTCGAGCCCGGGGCACCCATTAATGAGAAGGGGTTGCTAATTTATTCCATCTATCATCTCCGGACCGGTGCGGGATCTCATTTTATATATATATATATATATATATATATATATATATATAAAGAACAAAATAAAATGCAATTTAAGTTTACCAAACGAAACAAATGAGATCTAGAGAGAGATTTGGATGAAATGAGCACATATGTCTGTATTAATAGAGCCATTGACCGATTAATTTATTGAGGCACACCCTCCCATACAAAATAGATCGAATGACTGTTATCACACTCACTCACACTCATGTCTCTTAATGTTAGAGATCATGAATGAGAGAGAGAGAGAGAAGGAAGGGAGGCGGTGGGCGCCGCGTGCGGTGCGCTGACACTGCGAGGCCCATGCCGATCTGATGCATATGCAATGCAATATTATGCTTTAATTTCCGTGCCCTCCCTCTGCACTTGCTTGCTTGCTTGCCTGCCTGCGCCCCAGAGAGAGAGAGAGAGAGAGAGAGAGAGAGAGTCGAAGAGTCGAAGCACGATCGAATTAAGACACGAAAATAGTTGCTGTATAGTTCCTGTCTTCATACCTCAAGGCTTCAAGTGTGCAGGGACCCACACTCACAGCTGGTCTTGTGAACCTAATCAGCTGGAACACGCCTTATCAATCAAAGATTTACCATGCATATATTTAAAAATTAGCCATGATTGACCACTCCAATTAAAAATACCTCCAAATTAATCCGAACTCGTGGTTTATGGGTTTTACGCGAACACCATGAACATGGACATCTCAAGAGAATGTTGATTCAATGTATATAGAAACAACTTCATCATTAAATCTTTATTCAAAATTTTTGAAGGAGGCTCTAGGTCATTCTATAGAACTCTAGCATCACAGGAGATCCAAATTCTCAAAAGCCGATCAAGTCTCTTCTGATTTTCTTATTTTTATTTACTTATTATATTATTTATTTATTGGGTATAACTTATAATTGCGCTTTGGCCATTTAAGAAAGCTAATTCAAGACCTAGAAATATTGTGTAACTAATTAGTTAAATATATTCTAACCGTTTACAGGTTTTATGTTGCTCTCAATTCCTTACCCTACAATGTATTGGTTCTCAATGTAACACCAACTCTGACAAATATTGTTTTAATAAATAATATTACACAAAGGGCATCCAAATCCAAATGCGAGCATGGGTCATTTGAGCATGATTAGTTTTAATTTATTATTTTCTTTAATAATATCAGCTGTTTGCATTGGTCGGATTCATTTAGGTTTTTCAGAAATATATTTTTATATTCAGATGATGCCGTAGGCTCGCACTTTCATGAAAGTCTACTTTCCGGCATGGCTTTTGCTCGTTAATTATTAGTAAACTTATCAATCATTTAGATTAAGGTAGCGAGCATCCTGCCGCACTAATTATTAATTAATTGCAGCTAGTATTATTATAATTTCTTGGAGCCGACCATTAATTGGTTCCCATGTGAACGTTTGTTTTTGGCTTTTGATTAGCACGTCAATGATGGAGATTGTACTGATGACTTAATTGTGATAATAATTAGGGGGAAATGGATCTGACTACTTGGGCTTGAGCAATGTGAAAAACTCCCTTAGCCAAAAATAAAAAATAAATAATCCAGTGAAAAACTCCCTGAATATAAAAGGTTATAGATTTAAGTCCTTATAGTATAACAAACCATTTTTTGCTTTTTAATATTCCCATATTACCTTTGTCAACTTCTGCCAAATAACTGCTACATTTAGCAGATAAATGCTACATTTTGCAGCTAAACTACTGTATCTGATAAATATGGCAGTTATTTGCTAGGTGTAGCATTTATCTGCTAAATATAGTTAGCAGTTATCTACAAGGATAATTTGAGAATATTACAACTATAGAGACTTGACCTTATAACTTTTTTGTTCTAATGAGTTTTTCACGGGTTTTTTTTGTCCAGGAAGTTTTTCTTATTGGTTTCTGGAACGCGGTGGGGGGGGGGGGGTGTGCTGGACCCATTTTTCCCTAATAATTATTCATCATCATCACCATTCAAGATTAATACATTTCGATTAAGTTGAAACTATATTCATTAGGAGCAACTTGCATTAATGTCTGCGCATTATAATTTTCATGACATATATATATCTTCATTTGGCAGTTATTAAGATTCAAGAGAACGCTTAATTTCTTTATTTAGATGAATGGATATGTTAGTGTCGTTAAATATTGATCAACTTATAAATTTGTACCTATCTTATACCTTGGATTTTGACTAGCTGGTATTAATATTTAGTACATTAATTAGCAATTTGCTGATATCCTAAGTTATGATTTGGTTGGGATAATTAATTGTATTCGATTAACATAACACACACAGACAGAGCCCAATTAATGACGGTTTTCGGATAAATTATACAAACCTCTTTTACTAATCGGCTTCATATACCAGGATTATTTATTTTAATTAATAATTCGTCTTTCATGCATGATGATTAGGACCTCAATCAATTTTTTACAATCTTTCTATTTTATTTTGATTGGAATAACAGTTGGTACCATGCAAAAGGGATTTTCATCCCAGATCGGCTGCTGTGGCACTCTTGCACATTCTACAGTTAAATAGAACATAATGCTATAGTCACATACTCGGTTTCTTTCATAGCGGGGGCACACTGGCACTAGCTAATAGCATATGAAAATGAAAATTGCCTACGGCATGCGCGCTTGCATGCAACAAACATGATTTTATTTGTATGTAACTATATATTAAACCTTTTCATATCAATCTCTTAGTATATATTTGAATATGCCATTGATACATATGAAACACACAATTTTTTTGTTTTAAAATTAGGTGATAAAAAAATGAGAAGCATGACCGACTAACCAACGAAACAAACATTTGGGGTTCTATATATACATGAAAATGACTGCTCAGGTCAATGTCCAACACCTTGTGGTTTCCCTTTCTGACTTTTGAAGCCTTGAATGCATCTTTTAATTAGTCTCATCCTGTACACACATACTATGCCTTTTTTTTTGCAAGTTGACCCGTCAAGTTATTGAAATGCAACAAAGTGTAAAAAAATTTAAAAATACATCAACTAAATCCCACTAAACAAATTTGAAATATCTTCCAATAATAACTCGAAATCTAATGTATAGCTTCAACAATTTAGAGAAAACATGCATGCTTCATTGATTAGAAAATTTTGGGGGAGACGATCCATTGAGAAGAAAATTGCATTACAAGCAACTCCAATGGGTTAGGACATTTTATAAGACCGCATTATGATCAATCAATAATCAATATATTGGTTAGTTGTTTAGTTCTTGTCTTCAGCAAGCAACTAATATTAATTAGGACTAAAAATATGCTTCTTTTTAAATATAAAAAAAAATAAACGGAAAGAAAGAAAAAGATATCAACATGAGACGCATAAATAGCACGTCTACTCCTTGCCTATGCTACTAAAAGAGATAACATGAAAGGGGGGAAAGCCGGTCTCCGCCCAATCTAAACCATATCGGGTCTAAGGCCCACATGATCTTTAGGCCACAAGAAATTAGGTGCAGCTTAACTAGCCAGATAAAAATATTACTACAAAGGTCCAAGTGGCCGATATCATATTTTATCCACAGAAGATCGATATGAAGTATCAAAGCAATTATAATACAGAAAAACTCGATTTCAAACGGAACAATTTGGTAATCACACGATCTACAGATAAGTTTGGTTTTGTTGGTTATCTCACAAAAATACCGATAATTCCAATAGGCAACACCCTGTTCTGAGGCGAAAAATAAATTACTCGTGCGTCTATACAAATATTTTCAAGCATATATTACAAACCATTTATCTCACCCATTTCCCATGTACACACTTTTAACCATGACCCACGCATTCTAAGTTACATATCAATAAATCATCAGTTGAAAAATCAGTTAATATCTATCAATAAAGATATTAACCTTTAACTACCACATGTGCCCATTTTGCATCAGTTCTTGATATCAACCTCTTACTCAAGGTTCAGCTATTAATAGTGGTCAACATGAACCAACTCCTTGCTTTCCATTCAGAAGTTCTCTTCAAATTCCTTTCAAAAAGATTGAAGATTTTATCTCAAATTTCTATCCGTAAGCGCTTTAATTCCCCTTGGAAAGCATTGCTTGATAGTAGCGTGCGATGTGCCAATGCCCTGATATCTTCTCGAGAGCAGTTTTGTGAGATGCGAACGAGCTCCCATAGAGCACCCTCCCTGATCAAATCCTTTGCATTTATTTCTGAAAAGAGAAAAAAGAGCATAAGAAATAAGCTGAATTAGAACTTTTAAAGTTGTGGGGGTTGAGGGATTAACCCAAGAATGTTCTTAAAAGAAGAAAATAAGACGATGTTAAAATTTTAATTTTTTTTAATATCAAAAACAACATTTTATTGTTCAATAAAAAACAACATTTTATTGGATAATCAACACTAATCATCTTGATCTCCATTGTCGAATGCATGTGTGCACCACTTTTCATGCTGTTTAGAGACTTTTCTTCTTGGATTAAATGGTTGCAAAAATTAACAATTTTTCAACAATAGAATGCTCTGCTCCTCTAGATCAATGGCCAAGGAGTATCCAAACTACATGAAAGTATGTTCCATGCCTAATCTATAGAGATGAAAACGATGATGTCAATCATCCAGAAAAAATGATGAAATAGATTTATATTTTTTTAAAGTTTGTTCTCGATGAAGTATATCCTGAGAATATTATCATGACCATATTACTCTTTTTTAATATATTTAACACTGCCAAAACCTACGTTTACAACAACAATATTACGATATTTCGGCTTATTTCCGAAAAACTACCAAAGGTTTGGACATTGGGCAACAAACTACCAGAAGGTTAAAAAATTAAGAGAAAAAACATTCGTAACTGTTCCACATTTGCACTGATATTTAGTCGTCATGTGATTAGCATGTGACCTAAAGCAATCCAAAATTTCCAATATACCCTTCTTCCCTCACCATCTTCTTCTTCCTCCGCCTCTCTCAAACCACATGCCTAGGCTCTTCAATCTTCAATCAAAACTCTAATGTCGGGTAGGGGGTTTCTACCTTGTTATCAAAAAGAGGCGCTGGGTAAAAAGAAAACTCCCTCCTTGCCTCCTTGGACAAGCACGAGGCTTAGTCAAGTAGAACCAGGTTGCGTTGCTTGATGCTCAATTATCATCTTGTATTTATGTTTAGACTATTTGGCTCATAACAACATGGAGGAAATATTCTATGATAGAGCAAGCTATCACCACCCGCCTCTTCCCCTGCATAATCGCCGCCGCCAGTGGTCCATGAGCAAGACGCTAGTCTAAGCCATTAACTTAACAATAAATTATTTACTTAATTTAATTGAATTGATTTGATATACTAACAAACAACCTGATTTAATGTGTTTATTAAAACGGAAAAATGTAATTTAAAATATCTAGTTAACACCGTTAAGTTTGACCTGCATTGACCGTTTAACCATGGCAGTTTTGCGTAATTTTAAAACCTTTTGGCAGTTTTTTGCCAAACGTCCAAACCTTTTGGTAGTTATTTTCAGAAATAAGGCTAATATTTTTAATATGTTTCTTTTTAAGATGAGTGCCTAGTGAGAGTTAAACCTGGATGACTCCAATGCCATCTTGAAGCCTCTAACTCTAAATCAATTACTTAGTGAAGGTCGAGAAATGTATAGTTTATATATTCTAATAATCACATCTATGTAAAATAATTGACTCATACGAATCAGATGTCATACTCACCGTGTTGTGCCAAGTGGCATAATGCAAGTTCAATGTGCCTTTTGATTGGTGAAGCTTCATTGTTGGCATTTTGGACAATCCAAGGTAGTGCTCCATCTTCGATCAAGAGGGATTTTCCCGCCTTATTTCCTTTAATATATAATGATAAATAACATGAGTGGATATCATCTTCTTTTTGATAGTGCTAAATTTTGATGCACTTAGAGATACTTCATCAAAGGTAGCATATAGAAAATTATAGATAAATAGAGAGAGCGCACTTGTGGAAGGATTTGGAGCAAAATCTTTCCATGATGAGCTATACAGTTGAAAATCCTCTATTCAACTTTATCAACATCATGTAGAGTGTTTTTACTTATCCATCACACAAGCACAAAGGTCTAATTGTGAATAGCAAATTGCTTAGGTCTATAATGTAGGATGAAGCATACCCTACCAAAATTGAATAGCAAACTGCTTCATTAGAGGCCCTAGAAACAAAATATCTAATGATTTCCAGTTTTTTCTGAGAGTTTATCAAACTAGCCACGGGAAAGGGCAAATGTTTGTTTAGATTAGTGTAGGGCAAAAATTAAGAATACAAGCATGTTGGGAATGCAAAACAATCCTACGTCATAAAGTGAATTTTGTGGCTCGTGAGTCATTATCGTCGAATCCCCCCCCCCCCACACACACAAAATCAAAATGAGGTTGGCCCCGACACTCATTCGACAGAGTTTTGCAAAGTAACATGTACAAGAAAAACTCCCTTTGCGAGCAATAAGGGATCTGGAACACTGATTTCATTCAAAACTCTAGTATGGGTTACTACTTGCAAGTTCCTTAAAAGGCAAAGAATTCATGAATATTTGAGAGCAACAAGGGATCTGGAAAACTGATTTCATTCGAGACCCTAGTATGGATTACTACTTCCAAGGTCAAAAAGCAAAGAATTCGTGAATATTTGCCTGCAGATGGACCAATTAGCATAGCTCAAAATATTAACAATTCACGTCATCACCAGTACTTATTCTGTATGATTAACATCACAAATCCATCTGGTCTCTGCACAAGGATGCCTATCACATTATAGCGTGTTTTCTGGTGGAACCTTTATGACAATGTGAGGCCTGCTTTGCAACCTAGACACACCACTTGGATCGTCTTTCAAAACTTCTAGGTTTGGGAGTCCTGCATGTGAGCATGCTCCATGAAAAAGAACAAAGAAGAAAAATAAAAGGAAAAAAGGAAGACAAAAAAGAAGAAAGAAAGAAAGAAAAGGGAAAACAGAATCATACATACCTTTCAATATCTGCTTATTCACTTAAATCGCCGTATAACATTCAATTTTAGGGACAGACACTTATATTGAGTTTTGTATCCATCTACAACAAGTATCAGAGAAATACTATTGTGTGGCACGCAACCAACAAGTAACCATGCCAAGCCCATGTTACAGAAAAGTAAAAAGGCAAAAATAGCAATCAGGGCACACTGGATTTCTGTAGGTAAAAATTTAGGAGGGATGTGAGACATTTGGAAATACGTGTGATTTAGATAAATATAAGAAAAAGACCTTGCGACATTAGCCAGAAACTGTTCTTCCTATACCCTAAACCAGAGATGAACATGTAAGTGCCGTGACATGCTTGTCATAGTTAGACATTGGATTAGGCTTTAGTATTTCTTCTTGGTTTGTGATCACAGTCTTGTCCATTGCTTGAAAGCACAACAGTTTCATGTTCTATTTCCACTCCCGGATGAAGATTTTTCCGCCTTTCCCTTGTGGTATTCCTTCGCTATTGGTTACCTAGAGCTTTTAGCATTGCAAGGGGGGCCTTGCAAATTCACGAGGGCTGCCACATAATGAATTGTTTCAAATCTTATCATGCAGAGAGATGTGTAGTAGCATATGCTATCTGGCTTTTACACGCGACTAGTCGTTCTGATGATCTTTCAGAATTGGATAAGATATCATAAGAGCAATGTGGATTCCTTGTGGTATCCAAAAGATGAATCATGCACCAAAAGTGTCGGATGAGATATTTTTGGATGTCTTTCAAATAAGGGGCATAGTTTTTTCCTTTTCATCTGAAATTCCAAATAAGAAGTCCACGTGCATTGGGAAGCAAAATTATCATACCAAAAAAAATGAATTTTCTATTTTCAGTATTTTAAAGAATTTCTTTTATTTTTTTCACTTTTTGGGCTAGGCTGAAGCCATATAAGATTTAAACACTATTATAAGCACAAACGAGGTTGGTTGAATAGAACTGTGGTTTTTCCCTCCTGCTTTCCTCTGTTAGACCTATTGCTTTCCCTTGTGTATATCTTCTCTGCTACCACTTGGCATTCAACTGTTGGTACGCATCCGACCATTGGTACACATCCATGCTTACCAATTCCAATCATTTACTATTGCAAATTTCCCAACCATATGCACACCTGTTATTACCTACGAAAGCTAAGTAAATATTGATGGGAACTTTTCTAGATGATGCAGCAGCCATAAACTACCTGATTATATTTTTTACCCAAGGTAAATACTATATATATTGAAGAAATAACAGAATTCTCGCCAAGAACTAAAGCAGCAATCCTAAGTCAGAAGTCAAATGTACTAACCTTGTGTAGAAGCTCTAGACTCGCACTTAGCAAAGTTTGCAATGCCACGTGCAACTTGAGCAAGAACATCAGGGTGTTCGCATCTAACCATTCCCAACAATGCTTTAATGCCACCTTCTGCTATCAGTCTTGCTTGTAGTTTATCTGCCAAAAGTAAAGAAAGTGATTTCGATACTGTATGATAACAAATAAACACAATAACTTTTAATAAGTATGCAAATCTTCTATTAATTTGTGATTTGTAATTCAGTGATAGCTTCTAGAACATTTAAGTATAATTAGACTGCCGCACCCTTACCACATTAAAGTAATCAGGAACTTCCATGAAGTTATGGCTTTGCTTGAAATCATGAGTGTTTTTTTCTAAAGTAAAAGCAGAATAACATAACCTTAAATAATATTATTTATATTTTCAGTGTTACTCATAGAAATACAAAGAAAAGATCCTAATAGAAAGCAGAATACCATTTCCACACAAATTAGCAATAGCTCCAGCAACCATACGAAGAGTTTGAGGGTCTTCTGCATCACTTGCAGTCAGTGACAACAAAGTAATGCCATCTTGAGCCATTATAAGCTCTTGATTGGTCTCTGCAAAAGAGTCAAAAAAACAAAGGAAAAACAGATTAAATCATAATAAAATGTAAAACTTTATATAACTTTAACATACAATTATACTGTTTTTACTGGAAACAAGAAGCATAGAGCCAAGGCATCATACCGTTCATTGCGAGGTTGGCAATTGCACCTGCTGCTACTCTACGTATCGTTTCATCCTCTGCACTTCTGAGAAGCATCAGCAATGAAGTCAAGCCACCAGCTTCTACAATCTTCTCCTGATTAGTTTCTGAATATAGCATATCCATAAAGTCCATTTTAACATGATAAGCAGTTTAAATAAAATTTCCAGGAAATAAATTACAGTAAAAAACCATCAAACGAAAAACTGGGCACATTTAAGTAATAAGAATTAAGGTTAAAAAGGTATTTAATTCCATAGAGAAGGAAAATATCTACGGTTATAACTTAAGATAGTATACATCCTAAAGGGTTTTTTAATGAAATGAAGTTAAAAAACTTGTTTTCAAGGAATTTTGTACAGGGTAAGAATAACAAATCCCAAAAACTTAAAAGAGTTTTAGATTGACAATTCATGTCTCGTTACTACTAAGGTGTGGTTTGGAAAGTGTGGGGATCTTTAAGTACTGTTGATATAGGTTTGAAAATACCTATACAAAAGCCTTAAGATCATATCTCCTGTAATTGTTTGTAAAGCCACAGAAAGCATCTCAAAAGCAAACTTTACTAATTCATGAGAATAGCTATAAAGGGGTTGAAAAAGAAAGGGTTGAGTGGATTTTAAGGATGTTGGACTTCATAATTTTCTTCCAGTGGGTTTCACCAATTTTTATGGCTTTCTCCCTTAAACTGGTCATTAAAAGTGGATTTAACCAGCACTACCCATTTCAGCTTTGCCGTAGGATTGGCACTTGAAGGAATTCCAAATTTCCAATAAAATATCAAGCCATCTTACATGAGGATATTTCATATTACCTATCAACTTCAAAAACAACAAATTATAATAAAGATCTCAAGTCACAATCATGCAGAGTAAACAAATGAATTGATTGGTTATGTTGATAACTTGATATTTACGTATAAGCATATATATTGCATAAGCACCTATATAACATTGCAACTCCCTGTCAAAATTCTGGAAGGTTGTGTCAGAATATACAAAACACACCTCTCAACTCTCGACACAACTTCGGAGTTTTGGAAGCGGCAAGGGCATTAAGATGATCACAACAACCCATGTTAAAAACCCATGGATAAGCATTTAAAGCGGATCATAATGGATGGTGTGTATGGCCCAGATTTCGGCTTACAAAAAGAGCCCTCAGTCAGTGGGGGCATGTAACTATAGAAGCGTGTAACTATAGAAAATCTTTCGACCCTCACAATTTAGGATATTTGGTTCAGTGGAAAGCTATGTAGCACGGGTTCGGATACGGATACGGATATGGGATATGATACGGATTCACGGATTCACAATTTTCCAAAAATCTAGGATACGGGATACGTTTTTATATCGATTTTAAAGTAACTAAATATGAATATATATTAAGATATACATATCAATATATAATAATATAAATAAATAATGGCAATACGTTAGATATTCAATGCACTTTAAAACTTTTGAGTGCCATAATTTTCGAGAGAAAGAAAAGACGTGTCGATTTGAGAGAGATTGGTGAGACATTTACAAATCCAAGGAAAGAATCCGAGAGTTTCCGACTCCGATACGCGATCGGGAACGATACGTGAAGCATATACAAGTATCCATGCTTCATAGGTGGAAAGGGCATTGAGAGTTCACCTTGGATGCACGGACATGAGATACCTATGTCCCATCTTCTATAGGGCACTGCTAAAGTACATCCATACACCACTTTTCCTTGAGATTTCTCTAACCCAGAAGACGTCATTCTTTCCTGAGCAATTCACATGGATATTTGTGTATACAAACAATCCCTGATGCCTCTCCATTCTGTTCAAGTTTTTATCAACCTTTTGTTAACATAAACCTATAGACAACTTCCAGTCTCCACTTGATCAAACATTTACAATGGACGCATCGAATGAAGAATATTGAAGCCATTAATTAGACTCTGAATAGAGTTTAGAATAAATTACTGAAATTTTATTATAGTTTTCGATATCGTCGTTGATTCAAAGTAGTATAGAAAAAGGTTGTGAAAGATGACTGAAAATGGTTTGTCCTATTTACTGTATCCAGAAAGTAAAAGGAAAATAAACGAAAAGGTTCTCTCATCATGTGGTATTATACCAAATCCACTACTTCACAGTAATGCTCTCGGAATCGCACAGAAGACCAATTAATATATGCTACTTACAGATATGACTCGTGAGTACCTTCGTTCCAGAATCAAAAGCTTCTTTATACAGGATTAACAGATATATGATAGTTTAGAGAGAGAAGGGGGGGGGGGGGGAGGAATTTAAATAGAATGGATGTGATAATGTGAAAACACACCTTCAGCAGCCAGGTTTGCTACAACTTTTACTGCATGAACACGCACATCAACATCTTCAGACTCAAGCAAAGACAATATCTTTTGCAAACCCACTGCCATGTAAAGTAGCATTAGAATAATAGAGGAAAAAGGCGAGCAACAAAGCAGGTTCTAGAATCAGATCTAAAGGAATAACAGACATTCGTAGTACCTTGTTCAAAGAGTTTAGCAATTGATGCCTTTGGACCAGATCCTGCGTCTTTAAGATGTAAATGCCTAGTTTGAGACACAAGAGAATCTAAACCCGTGTAGATTTTTGCAGAACGACCTCTGTCAAGACTCCTCGTAGTCTAATGTGGTGAAAGTTGAGCATTAGAATAAACTAAGGATACCTGAGGTGGCATCTACTAAGCAGAAGCAGAAAAGGATTTTCATAACGAAGCATGGAATATCAGTTGAGAAACCATAACGAAAAATGCCCATGAGAAGAAGTTATGCACATACAGACATACAGTTCAGCTCTAACAACAGCTGTAGTCTATAGTTCAGGTCCTATTTTAATACCTCATCAGCTTCCAAACTCAACTGCAACAAATGACTTCTCAGTTCCGCTATCTCCTCTTCAAGCTTCTCCTTTTGATTCATTTCATTCTCTAGCATCTTGCGAAGCTTTATATGCTCAGCATTTGCAGCTGCCTAGGTATAGAATCACAGACAAAGCTGTGTTATAAGCCAATGAGCAGTACCTAAAGGTCTTACTCGTGACAAGCCATACCTCCAATCTTTTCCAATGCAATACTTGGTTCTTGAGCTGAGAGACATCATCATCAGATAGCCCTTCATTCTCAAGTAATTGCTTCTGATCGACCTCATTTATTTCCATGGAGGTTGACGCACTGGGTGCCTATACATCAAAATGAAAACGACTATGAATACTTTTGGAGGTTTCGAGTCTTTTGACCATCAACAAATCAGTATGATGGATTAGAAATTTCATATTATTCTTATATTTTATGTCTGATTAGTTTTTCCCCCAAGGCATATGAATAGGCTCCCTACCAGCATATATAGATAGATGAGAGAAATTTATGCAAAAGTTCATCCATATGCAAATTCGTATACTTTCATCCATATACATATTCAAATTGAACCTACTTGAACAAGAGTTAATAAGCATTAACATAGATCCATTGAAGTACAACATGATAAATCACAAATGTCATTCGGCAAAGCTTTGCCATCTGTTAACATTCTTTGCCATCTGTTAACGTCTCCTGTATTTCCTTAATATAAAAACAAGATATGTTGTTCAGCTATTTTTCAGTGTATCAAACTCCATGAATAAGTAAAATATTGGAAATAGATCAGATGCATGTTATGTCACTATCGTCATTACCAATTAAAAGAATTTTAGTGATGTGTAGACGAGATGCATCCCCATCATAAACATTAATAACAACTACCATTATTCTTGATTCAAAGAAGAAAAAGAAGAGATGTACACTGAACCTAATAGCTTTATGTGATCTGTTTCCATTTTACAAATGGTATAAAACACTACTGCAGCATCAACACAACGCTTAATCTCATAATTTTGGGTCAGGTAATATTACAAAATGAACGATCCATACAAAAAATTATAAAACATGTAGCTATTTCACATCCTGCAATTCGATGATCAATATTGAGGAATGGACATAATTAAATATCGAGGGAGATTCTGACTGGAAAGATCAAACACAGCATCAAGCTCTTTCGGTTGTATGTTTACTGGAGCCTTAAAGTGAGAGTTAATGGCTTTGATGAGAAAAAAACTGACAGCCTAATTCAACAGGAGGCTTAGACGCTTAGGTACCTTGAATCTGAGATGAGTAGACATAATTCATAACATTAGTCAAAATATTATCTAAAATATGTGGATGAATAATGTGAAATGTGGATGGTTTTTATAATATATAAACTACAATTACAGTACTGTAAACTACAATTGTAATACCCCAAACTCTCAACCAAGTTATTATCTTGTCCTTAAGACAGGTATTAAAGATCGAATAGATAATATGAATGAATGCAACATATTACCTTGGGTGGATGCAATATAATATCTTCAAATTTTAAATTTTAATGACTGATTTTGAACATCACATGACTAATTCTTATAAACTACAATTCGGTAGCGTAAAAGTACAATTTTTAATATCCCAAATTGTCTACTGGCTTGGATATGGATATGGGATACAATATGAGTGGGATTCGCGGACTCGCAATTTTCCAAAAATAAAGGATATCATTCGTTAGGATACACTAAGTTTTTGTAGCATAAAATATTTAAACGTATTAACAAAAAAAACTTGTATTAGCAAATATAAACTAAAAGTACAGATATTTATTATTTTTGGTTTATAGATAGTTGATGTTCTGGTCAGTCATCCATGTTTGCTGCATCTTGTACAAAATATAAGTTTAGAATGTGTGCCAAAAAGAGATGCACAAGCATTCTAGATGAATCCAAAAGAACCCAATATGGATATGTATCCGACAGGGATATGTATCCGATACGGATACGTCTCCTCAACAAGGAATCCGTGCTACATAGCTGCCTACCAAGTTATTGCCTTGCCCTTACCTGAATAAAGATCAAATAGATGATTTGAGCGAATGCAAAATATTACCTTAGGGGAATGCAATAGAATGTTTTCAACTTCAAAATTTTTAGGATTGATTCTGAATATCAAATGAATGATTCTTATCAAACATATGACCATGGTTTGCAGAATTGATTGCCTTGAACGTTTGATAACACAAGGCTTAAAGGTGACATGGTGCATGGAATACAAGTGCCATCATCAAGGACACTTCTCATCTCATTAGATAGAGATGGGAAGGGGGCGGGGTGGTGAATGTGATATTTACGCCCACTACCACACTCAAACGAGCACAGGAGATGAGATGTGTGTGTGTGTGAGACTGCAAAAACCTTCATGTTCATGATGTTTGTGATTGAAATGAGCAGGCAATAAGCAGAATTTTGGATTTGAGAATTTTTCCTAATGCGTCTTGGAATTATGTTGAAAGATCATGACTGAATAAAGTGCATTTTTGGATGCAAATTATATAAAAATAATTACCCACTCCTTTCCAATAAATAACAATATTTTGGGATTTGAGGGTTGAAATTATTGATTGATAGCTAATTTTTATTTTCACCCCATGCAGTTAAAGAGTTGCTTAATTGTCTAAAATCTCCAAAGCTTAAAATTTTAGGCATATGCTTATTGGGTTCCATATTTGAGTGCTGGAGATGTATGGTTTGCTTCCAGTGTAGCTATCTAATAGCGAGATAGTGGCGAGGAATTATGTACTTGGAAATTCTTGTTAGTTACTAGTGCCAATTAATAATATTTCTTTAAAGCTTCCAAAGCATATATGAGTGACCTTTACAATTTATATTGTTCGTTTCTCATGTGTTTTCAGTGTCTGAGTCTCCGACAGTCTTGGCACTTGTGAAATATATCTTCTACGCTTGCAGTTTACCATCACATGCCTGGGCCTATGTCATGGATTCTGGGGTCATGACATCTATACTATTATCATTGTTGTTTTTTTCCTTTAATTTACTGAGCTCTACTCCCTCCATCTCTCCCTCACCTTTGTTATCAGTCGCTACCCTCAAACTAATATTAGATCAGTGTACATCGTTTCTGCTTTTAGTTTTAGGTTTTTTCTTCTTTTGGAGAACCCAACAAATGTATCCGGATTAGCCCTCAAAAAATAAGAATGCATGTATGTTGTTCCTGTTTATCACTGTCAGATTGAAATTTGAGAAATTGACTGGATTAGTTCTTATATTACAGAAACATAGCATTGCCAAGATAAGTATATAGGCATGCAAACACTGTACTTTATATCAACTGAAAACATACTTAATAATCGTTAGATGTGTTTTTAGATTAATGCACATCCAACTAGTAATGTTGGGCATTGATGAGGACCTCTAAGGTCATATATATATATATATATATATATATATATATATATATATATATATATATATCTGTGTGTGCGCGCGCGCGCGCTTTTCACATTGCAATATTTTAACTAATACACCAAATAAAAATATCACCCCACATTAGACATTATTATAATTTAACAATAGCCAACTATGTCGAACTCTACATTAAGGCTTACTAGAAGCTTCCACAATATAAAACTACCGCGGCTAAATATCATAAGTGTAAATGTCCAACATGTTCCATTCCGGTCATAAATAACAGCCTTTATTTTGAAGTATACTTGCTTCTTATCTTAGTGTAGAGATTACCAATAAAGATGGAAAGAATCAGTCCGACGCATGAGGAAAACTAAACAAATTATTTACCAAAAAAAGGTGAGGAAAAGTATGCCAAAAGAACAGAGACGAGGAATATTGGTGATTCATAGAGTCAATATAGCAAAAGGCAATTGTAGACCATCCTAATTTTGCCATCAGTAAATTGCCTACAATCATCAACAATGTGTTCGAACATTATATAATAGCTAGGTCTTCAAGTAAATGCTTTGCAGAATGATATACATAAACAATAAAATAATTCAATAATCTTGATACAAACCTCTCTATTGCAGGTTTTATCCAAACAGCGTCCATCATTCTCAGCTATAGATTTTCCATTATTACTGACTTGTTGGTTCATCATCCACTTCTCTTCCAGCTTCTTGATCGAATCCATGTAGTCTTTTTGGTACATATGTCTCTCATTCTACATAACAAATTAAATGAATAGAGAAGTTCAAGAAGACTGGAAAGGGGAAAATGTGGTGAAAGCTGCCAATAGGACAAACTATGTTGTCAGAAATACTAGATTTAACAGTAAGCTGGTTGTTAACACATAACTTACTCATATTTGGTGGGGATGTAAATAAATATATGGTTTGGATGACTTTGAGACTATGTAGCACAGATTCGTATTCGGACACAGAATACGATACAAGACGGATTCACGGATTCGTAATTTTCTATAATAAAAAAAAAGGATATGGTTCGTTAGGATACGCTAATTTGTAGCATAAAATATGTTTACGTATTAAGAAAAATTATTATATTAGCAAATCTAAACTAAAAGTACAAATATTTATTATTTTTGGTGTATAGATAGTTGTGTTTTTAGGCGGCCATCCATGTTCGCTACATTTAAAACATAGTATAAGTCTAATAATGTGCCAATAAGAGTTCCGCAAGCATTCTAGATGAATCTGATATGGATACAAATCCGACACGCATCCGACACGGGTGTGTCTCCTCGAGAAGGAATTCATGCTACATAGCTTTGAGACTATTTCATTGGCTGTAAGACTACATTTTGTTCATGTATTATTGTTGATTGATGGAGCAAGGGGATGCTTTTAAATGCTTTATGAAAGGAGATCTGGAAGAACTGTGTATGGAAGTTTCCGACAGGGGATGTTAGTCAGGGAGTCTCCTAAGGTTGCAAATTCCAATAACTCCAAGGGAATGGTTTGACAAGTTCAGTATAGTTGTTAGTAGATTTGCACTGAAGAACTGCATTTGATCTTCTAATTGATGTGAGAAGACAACCAAGCAGGACGATTAGTTTAGAGACATGAGTGGATGACATTGTGATGACCGATGCAGATTTGAAAGGCGTAAGCGACATAAACAAGTATTTTAACTATACGTCCTTATAAGAAAGATCATAAATGATATTTCTTGGCATAGAAGTTTGTAGATCAACATAAGAACTTGCACTGTTCCAAAAGAAGCATTTGATTGATTTACTTGATGGGATTGGAACCTTAGGTGTAAGACCAACCGAAACTCATGTGGATCAAAATCTCATATCGGACAAAGATGTCAGCAATCCCCTGAAAGATCCAAGAAGGCAGGAACTTATCATATACTAGTTGCAGAGTTGATATCAAGGTTGGAGGTTTCGTCCGCAACCATCGATACGTGATCGTTTCGTATAAGTTTTGATAGAGACCGATATGAAATCAACCATACAATCAGGTTTCGGCAACATGAAATAACGATTTTTCTTGCCATTTTTGCTATCATCGTGATCGCTATAGGCCTTCACCGTTAGATCTTAGGCATTTTCATGGTGTGTAGTCGCTATTTACTCGCCAAAGACGGTTGATCTTGATTATTGAAAAAGTTATAAGAAAAAAGAAAATGTCGAGTTGATAGAGATAGAGAGAGATGTGTGAGGGGATTTAGAAACAACTTGTCAGGCTTATATTTTTTGCTTTCAGGGTTGCCTAATTATTTTTTGTGGATCAAGTGCAGAACCAAGATTGAGACCATAGCTTTTGTAACAACCGCAAATTTCATCTACTTCTTTTTGACTGTCTTTTCGTAATAAAGGGTTTTTCTTTGAGTCACCTTACATCTCTATCTCATTGGTCTTGAGTTCAAACTCTTACCTTTTCGATTTGTACGGTATAATAATAGTATTAGTTATTATTTACTTAAATGAAACTATTTTGATTGGGGTTTAATATTTTATTTATGATAAAATAAATATATGGTTTGTATTTTATTAATTAATTATCTTTGTATTATATTGTCTTGATTAAATATGATTATGATACTCTAGTTATATTAAATCTATTTTTATACCAAATTATATAACTAAATTTTATATTATATGCTCACGTTGTTATACAAATACTATTGCTTTTAACTTATTTAGTACTTGTATTTTATACCTGTTTAATTTTATTATAAAACTCATTAAATTATACAAATCTTTTATGACAGCATTTTAATATATGTTTGTTATCTGGATAAGATATTGTTAAACAAATTATTTAAGAAAATAAAAGATATATAATTAGAGATATGGTTAGGTGTTGGATGTTACTTGTAAATCTTTTTAAATAGATTTATTTTGGGGGTTCTATGCAATTTTTGCCTAAATCCTATACAACCCAAACCCATCTCTCTCATCCTATTTAGTTAACCTAGCCATCTTTTTTTTTCTTTTCTCTCCTCTAAACAAGCCATCTCCTTTCATTTTCCTAAAAAAACAAAATAAATAAAAATAAAATAAAACTCAAAACCCCAAGCCTTTATCCAAGAACCCATAAGCATAAACCTTGCCGAGGCTTCAAGCTCCAGCCCCTCCTCATCAACTCACCGTCACCGTCACTTCATCAGCCGCAACCCCAACGTCACCGTTTCCATCTCCTCCGCCACCATGGCCGCAACCGTATCATCCCCAACTCTCAGAACCCTAACTAGTCCGAACGTTTCCTCTCCCTACTCGACCGAGGCCCTAACCCATCGAAGGCCGACACCGACTGCAACCGCCTCGTCATCAAGCATTGTCATCGATCCAGTCGCCGCCACCCTTACGACCAAATCCCAAGCCAAACATCATCAACGTCGACGGTCTCTTTGTAAGTTCCATCTCCCCTTCTCTGTTATTTTAAAATCAAATCCTTATATTTATATAAATTATAATCTTTAATTTTATTTATATCAACCTACTCAAGAACGTATTTTGTTGCAGTTAAATCGTGTTGCTTATATTCTTATGTGATTCAAATGTGTGCAAATATTTATGTGTTATATCTTAATTGTAATGTTTCGATTAGTTTTAATTTTTACTAGTGTTTATGTTAGTGTTCTATAAAAAGTATATTATTCAAGTACATAGTAGGTTTTATGCATTAATTTAATCATTATCGGTGTGGTATAATTAAATTATTCATTATCAAAACAGTTAAATAGTAATACTATATAACTCTTAATATTAGGTGCTGTATTATTTTTGTATAAAAGCATCTAATGGTGTAGATTGGGGTTTTAATATTATATTTTTGTTTATCGGTTATATTGTTTATGCATTGTCACAATAAGTTTGTTTTATACCTTATTATGTTTATAGTTTTTGACATTAAAATCAGTGATTCATTTAGCAAGCTTAATTAAGCTTAACTATTGTTTTGGCTATAACTACATTAGCATTTTATTAAGTTTTTATGCATTTGCAATAGTGTTAGGAAAACTATCATCTATGTCCATTTGTATAATAAGTCTAGTTTATTAATATTATCATAAATATATATATAAATGTATATAAGAAATTATATATGTATACATCCCCTATAATTCCATATAGGAAAGACTTAACTATAATTGTGGTTTAGTAATGATCCAGTGACCGCTCTGTCGTAGTTAGCTAACCTACGAACGATGACATCTCCTCGTGGTCAGTACGAAGTTCATAGTTTAGATTAAATTAGGTTGTTGTATTGTTTTTCTTTTATGTAGGCATCTGAATTTCTGGAAATACTAAAACTGATTACACCTGTCTTAGAATAGACATAACTTCTAGCTCTGAATTCCAAATTGAGAAAACTCAAGTTGATGGAATATCTACAAAGAGTTGGCTGCATTTTATTCCTAGATTAATTCACCTGAAAAGTCATAGAAGTTTATGAAAATAGGATCCTAACAAAATGTGACGAATCTGAACTGCAGCAGAAACTATCTGCGCAGTTGTAGTAAAATAGGTATAACTCTTTACTCGTTTATCGTAATCGGAATTTTTTATTGCGAATCGTTCACGGCTCACAAACACTAAATTTTCTTTCTGATAGGGAGAACCAGAATCTAGACCAAAACCTACCAAAAATGCAAAATACTATCGGTGTATGAATTCTGAGATATGCACTGGCCTGTTCTGCGCAGCGTTACGGAAACTTCCGTAACTTTCTCATCAGGAACCTGATCGAGGCAAACTCAGTCTCGTTATTTACAACTCTCTGAACTACAAATTATCCTTGTATAAGATCATCTAATTCTAAAATAATACCATCGATTTCTACATGTGAATTTATGCTTATTTCTGATATTAAACTGAACTATTATTACATACTTGTTATATATACATAGAGGCTTAGAATTGTATTTAGAACTTGACCGGTATTCTCAAGAGTCTCATGACCAACTCATAAATGGACCCATGTTTCCTGGCCCCCTAAATGACAGTTTTGGGTTGTGAATACTCCTACGGTGGTAGAAGTTCCATTACATAAGCGGGCCCGTGTTTTCTTGTCCCTGGATGATAACCTTGGCTCCGTGAATACTCCTATGGTGGTTGGAGTCTCATTACATGAGCGAGCCCGTGTTTTCTTGCCCGATGATGACCTTGGGTCTATAAATACTCCTACGGAACTAGCGTTAGATTATACTATCTTGACATGAACCCGACATGAATCTGTAAATCTTGAATCTCGTGAATCTCTTGAATATCGTGAATCTAATAAATATCTTGAATCTCCTGAATATGACATGTACATTATTTATTGGATATATATATATATATATATTAGGGATGGGGTAGCTCGAAAATGGGGGTATTTATGTGTAATGAAGGATCATGCCTTGTTCCTCATGGTACTGGAGAAAAACGGTAAATTACATTATATATATCTTGAATCTCGTGAATCTCGTGTTGCTGTTGTTCCGTGGTATTACGGAATATCCTGATTATATAATAAAACTCCCACAATCGAGCTTATACTTATAGTTACTAGTACTGAAATATCGAATATCGTGATACACTAATTATATTGCACTAATTAACACATACTATTTATTTGACATGCACACTACCGTTTACTATTCATAATTATTATCATGCCTATTATTATGTATACCATGTTTCGTATCAAATATCGTTTAATGATTATATTAATACATCATAATTTAACTAGTATACTAAAAATAATTCTACACTACATTCTTATTAGAATGACATGATACTTTACTAAACTAATTTATTATCAAATAATTCTAAAATAAAATGTACCTTAAATATTTTTATAATCATGAATATTTATACCTTATTTCCTTTTGACGATATTAACAGCAACCCTATACATATTGTTATTCCTAAATAACAAAACTTTATTACTATTTTCTATGAATTAAACAAATATTATTATTGTGTTACATTTGTTCCAACTGATTGAAACCTTGTATTAAACCTATTAGCTTATTAACATTAATAACTAAATTGTAGCCAAAATATCATGTTTCATTAAAAATACTGTTAACATAGAAAAATATTGTTTTCTAATAAAATAAGGACTTACCGAACTTTAGTTCGCTGACGACATTTCTGTTTTCATGTTTTCTTTTCTTAGGAATATCGTCAGACGATTTTGGGACAGGTGATGAGATTAAATACGATGTGGTACCAACCGAGGAGGACGGTCAATATCTTTCAAGTCAGGCCAAGATTTAGTTTTATTTTTCAGTAAGCATGTCTTTTGTTCAAGGCTATCTCATTCCTAATTTCTTGAATTTTCGAATTGTGTTTAGTTATCGTTTTTGAGACTATATTATAAATATTGTTGGATATTTTATAAGTTTTAAAATTCTTGTACTATAATTTTCTTTACTGCTTATATAGTCGCTTAACGTAGTTGTGTCGAGAAAGAGTGCTTCTCGATATAAATACGTTGCGGGCTTGTCGCTCTCGTTTCTCGTTTTTGGAAAGCAGGACGTGACAGCTTTCATTTGTGTTACAGCTGATCGGGTTATTTTCATTCTAAGAAGGCCACAAAAGTCGACCCAAACCATATATTAATACTTATCTAAATACACTTTTCAATATATTTTGCATTAGGCCTTGTTTTGGATGGATTTTTTAACACTAAGATCATTGTTTTGTGATATACAACCATAAATTAAATATATCTACATATATGTATATATGTATTACCGTCAAAACAGAAACCTGAACCGAGATAAGTGAAACTAACCGAAACCCACCGAAACTAATAAAATTTTGAGAGAGCGAAACCGAATTCTCAAACCTTGGTTAATATAACCATCAAAGAATCTTGTATAGTTGGTTTTCCATATGTAGATTGAAATCAAAGATCTATTAGTAGGTAGTTGCGTACATTTGTATAGGAAATCTAGTGGGATGGAAAAGTAAGTATAAACTCAGCACCATGGCCCATATAGCATGTGAAGTGATGTGGGTGAAATCTCTTTTACGATGAATGAGGTTCATGACTAAGTCTGCAATGAAATATGATATTGCGATAATCATGCAGGTACATATATGTTGGGTCTTCCATGAAAGAACAAAACATGGGAAAAAAGAGAGAAAAGAGTAGATTGTCATTTCAGATATGGCATGATCTTCGGTGTTCAAGAAGAAGGTAGCTACTAGTAATAAGCATGTTGATCGGAATACAAAAATATGATATATGTTTTCATCAAAGCCTTGAAAGAGGATTATTGAATAATCATTGTAACAAGTGACACTCAAGCAATATAATGATTTATATATTCAATCTTGAGGGGGTGAATAAGGGGATGCATTGCGTATTTTAGTACTTTTCACTTTTCATATATGTTGTAATCGATTTGATAATATAACTAATAGGAGCTCACTACCTAGTAATCTTTCCTCTGCCAAAATTTCCGCTCACTGTTACTTCACTCTCAACCATTTCGCCTCATCATGATAATTATTTATTTAATTATATCTTCTATTTCATGTCAGAGAACTTCTAACAGACACTAATCACAGTATTGTGTGTCAAAGCTGGGTTTTCAATAAAGGCACAAACAGTAATTACAAGGTTGTGAATAAATATGGAAACATGAACGGGAACTGGTGGGTATTCTATCAGATATGAGCTCTGATGGTCATACTGATGAGTTTGGTGTTCTAGTGATGATAAAAGTGATCCATTTTTTTCTTTAAAATGGCTAGTCAGACCATGAGGAACTAAGTTGGAGACCACGCCATAAACCTGCGGTTTGTGAATATAATATCCTAGAATATTTTCTGTTATCAGATTATATCTATAGCCACGTAAAACACTTTTCATTTGTTTTGATTACATCATATAATTATAGACTCAGCCTCTCAGTGAGGTGAGCCATGCAACCTATCACTGATGGTATCAAAGCGGTTATAGGGTTTCTCTTTTTTTTTCAACCCCTTTTCAAAAAAATTCTTTTTCCTTCATAACTTTATTAAACGCATCTATCAACCCTTTTGCTGTTCACATCTTTGATTTTGTTCATGAAAAATTGGACAGTACCATCTCATCTGGTCAAATTTATTTCTTCCTATTCTTAAAATTTATGATCTCCAAGACCATCTCGATCCAAACATATCCTCTCCTTCACAAACAATTCTTTCCGATGAAAAATTCATTCCTAAACATGCTTATACCTCTTGAGAAAAGATAGATCGATTAATACTATGTCAGATGAATGCTACTGGGTTCAAAGATGTTTCGCCGCTCTTTCAACATGATGTTCAGACCGCTCCTGGTGCGTGGACAGCTCTTCACTCTCTTTCTTGATCACTCTATACCTCGTGTGCACCATTAGAAATCACAACTAAACAACTTTCAAAAAGGAATTTTTCCATTGATGAGTACTGCAAAAGGATTAAGGATATCATTGATCACCCGGCCGTATCAATCAACTCCTCTCTGATGACAATCAATTTTACTCCATTGTCTCTGGGAACTTCCACCTTCATATAAGTCCATGATCACTCTTGTTGCCAATCAAGTACCTCTTGTGACCTGTGTGGAGTATGATTCTTGGTCATGAAGCCTGTCTTGGAAACTTTCATGCCAAATCCATCAATACATCAACTTTTTCAACCCACTGCCTTGGTTGCTTCATTCATTTCCTCTCCTTCATCCATTCCACCTATAACCACTTCCAACTTCTCCTATAATGGAGGTCGTATCATGATTCAATCAATTGGCACCGTCGTGGTGGTCGTTGGAATTTCTATAGTTTTCAATAATATACCAATATGTATATGCCTCCATATCCCTCTCTAATAAGTATCCAGCTCATCTTCATCGTCGTCACGCGATTATAGGATTGAGCCCATTGTTTCCGCCTTCTTCGCAGTTGGCTCAATTAATATCCACCATGCTCTCTTTGTGGTCAATTTGGCCATCCTCAAGGGTTGTGTCCATCTCACAAGTCCCACGGTAACCCTCCATCTGATATTACAGGTCACTTTTATTGTGTGCCGATGTGTGATGCTTTTAATTCCTCATGTTCCCGAGGAGCATATTAAAGTCCTAGAATATTATATTGTTATTCAGTCATATCTATTGCCATGTATTAACACTTATGTAATGATTACATCCTCATGAATATAGACTTACCCACTCATTGAGGTGAACCATTTAAACCTATCACAATATCACGGTTGGCCTACAATTTAATTTTATTGGGGAATAGATGCCCACCGCTGGTTTCAAAAAACTCATAAGGAAAGGAAATGTGATGCAGGCAACTACGGTCACCCCATCTGTTTTTATAAATTGAAAGAAGTCGCTAAGAAATTGCATTTGAAATATATTTTTCTTCTTGTTCAAAAATTAACACCTAACTGCTGTTACACAAGTAAATGGAGGATAAAGAAAAAAAACTGCGTACACAGCTTGAGAAGATGGAGCTAAATGCAATTTGCAACTGAGATAATACAGGGTCAGCACAATAACAACTAAAGCCTTCTGCTAGATGACGTGCCTGAGAACCACCTCAAACTACATTCAACACAGTGTTACATGGAACACGGAAAGTTACAGGATGGGAATAGTTTGACTCATGTGAGAGAGAAAAAGAAGTAAAATACAAAGTAGTAACTTTCACTAAACAACCTAAGGAATAATTTATTCTAAAGCCAATAGAAGTAGAGTTCATTTGAACAAATCAAATGGAGACGATGGGGCTGGATATCATGTTAACAACTTATACATACAAGATAGCATTTTATAATTGAACATTTTGCTTGTATTTGCGAACTGGGCTATAGAGTCAAAACAAACCTCTAGGGCGCTCATGTAGTTTTTATCCGCCTCAGCCATACGATTTTGTGCTTCTGCTCTAATTCTCTCAATCTCATCTTCAAAATCCTTCCGCTGCCTTTCATTTTCAGCAAGTAATTTATCTATTTCAATATCAAGCCTCCTGCACAAGCTTTTGTAGTCAAATTCTTCCTTTAGTTTTACCATATTCTCTACTTTCATTGCCTGTCAATAGATGTATAGGCAGCATCACATATACATAAAAAAAAAAGGACAGATAAAAAAAATCAGAAACTGTACAAAGATTAGTCAAATTAAGAATCTGAGCAGTCTTGCATTTCCAATTTTGAACAAGGAAATCTTGATGAAGATGCACATGTAATCTAACATGATGTTGGTAAATCATGAATGATTTGAACAACTTAAATTAGATTATATTTGTTGACATCAAAGTCTATATGAATAGCCCTTATATTTTTTATGATGGTGTTGCAATATCATTTTCTTTCATCTTTTATTACTTTAGATGAACGCAGAGTCTTTAACTAAAGTCCGTCCTGCTGGATGCTAAATAGAGAGCAAAAGTCTTACAAGGTAGTTCAATATAATTTGTCTAATTTATGTTGTTTTCCCTACACATTATTATTCATTTGAACATGGGTACTTGACATTCAAATGGACAACTTTATAATTTGCCATATTGCGAAGCTAAAATCTGAAATATCAAACTTCAAAAACAAGCATTTAAATGTTCACCTGCTCATTAACTTCACTTCTTCAAACACATACCTCCTTTTAACTTACCTATATTAAGTTATAATATTGTAATATTCTTGATAATAAAACGTTTTAAGCATCATATCAGTTTGATCGATTTCAGAAAAATAATGTGCTATGGATTCAGCTTCCAAACTAAACTAACACATTTGTTGAGAACATATCTAACATGCTCTTCAAACAAAAACATACATATTTGTTGAGAACTAAAAATGTCATTGGTAATGAGCTTTGAAGGGGGTTAAATGTACAACATTAAATTCAGCTTCCAAACTAAACTAATAACAGCCTGCTATCACCCACTTTGAAAATCATTAATGAACAATTAATCAATTTTCTAAGAACTTTCTAAAGTCTTGATAACGAACACAATTTTAAAATATCAAATCTCCCAATATGAATCCTTCAAAGATTTGGGATAAAATTCCTCAATCCTCCACCTGAGCAAGTCATTCACCATCTATTTCCCCATTCAAATGAAGATGAGAACATAACAATGTTCTCTATGTCCACGTTTCTAAACAGCATGGGATTTTGGCATGCCCTTCCAAGCCTAAAAGCCTTTAATCACTTTGATTACAGATATTTGAAGAATTAGTGGAAATAAATAAAAAGTGGAGAATAAAAGTGAAAAGGTAAAGAAGCTTCGTCTTTGTAACAAACCAAAGAAAAAATAATGAAATGGCGGAGAATATTATAAGATCCGATTAATTTTGAATACATTTTAAAATTATGAAGTAGGCATTGAACTTGAAAACTCGAGCATAAACCAAAATTTCATAAACGCTCAGCAAACGCTGAATAGACATCATTTTATTGCATCCATATTTATATATAATAAGACAGTCTTAATGAGATAAGGAACCTTACTCTTTGTCCAAACATTATGGTACTTGAAGTCTCCCCTCGATGGCGTGGAGAAGGGCCAATTGTCACGATCAATGATGTTCTTGCAGTGCCTGTTATATTCTGAAGTTAGTAGGCGAAATAACCAAGGTTAACTTCAACTGTACTATAAGGTCGTAGAGCAAGAATCATATATTAACCAAAACCTATTTAAGGCCTAAAAAATTCATTTTCACTAACAAAAATTGGTTAAGAGAAAAGTTTAGAGTCATGAAAAAACACCACATAGGCCAAACTAGAATGTGAAGGATCCTTCTCTCATTATGTGGCAACTATTGATGTTACTGAATTTCATTCTGAATGCAAATGTACAAAGGAAAATAACAAAGAAAGATAAGAACAAAACTTTCACATATAAGAACAAGGAATAATTTTCCTCAAGTTCAGACTTCTATGCAATGGAGATATCTTACACATCAAATTTATATTGCAATATTGCATAAGAAATATGTCAAGTTGATCAAGGTCCTATCATTCTTTGTTTTATTCAAACTCATTGCATTTGAAATGTGATATGTTTCACAGCAACAATGTCAATAAGAAATATCTAAATGTACATTATCTTTGAAAACATGAAGATACCAAATCAGAGTATCTTATATACTTGAGAATCATACCTCCAAATGAATCTCTAAGCAACCTTGTAAGCTTTGAATCACGAAATGGAACATGTGAACTATTTTCAGCTAATGCATTAATGCATTTGCCTAATGCACTCAGCGAAAGATTGATAGATTTTGCTTCTTCTAGCGTATGCCCCTCGCTTCCTAACAAGAAATATAAACCTTGAGAATTTAGGAGAAAAACTCATGAAATGTTACACAGGAATTCACAAAGTATAGTCTTTTCAAGCACACAACAGAACTGATAGAATAAACATCTGCTGATATAATCAAAGGCCAATGATTTACAATATTTGGTTCATGAAAATTGGTCGAGAAAAATAAATGTGTTACATTGAAAGATGAAATGCTCATGACTGCAGTAAGCATAGTATAGAAAATTGCTAAAGTACAAGTATATATGTTGGTACGCGCACGTATGCATCCATACATATACATGATCCATGAGAAAGAGACTGAGCTTCTATAGAAATCCACCGTCCATCCATTTAAATTGGAAATCCACTCCTCAATAGGATCTACATTATTAAAAAAACATTGACCTTTTGGCACTATAAATTATGAAGATGTGACCGAGTGGATTTTCAATTTTGATGGTCTATTCATAGATTTATATGAAAAAAGTGGCTTCCAAAACTTTCTCGGAGGAAAACTAAAGGGATACTAATTTTGATGGCCTATCACTAGATTTTGATGGCACGTATATGGTGCCGATAATTAATTTTTTAAAAGAGATCAACTGCTCTTAGTTGTTTTTATTACTATTTTTAAAAAATATTCAAATTGGGCATGCCCAAAACCCTGCATTCTGATCAGAGACAGTTGATAACGATCCCAAAAATGGTTGTTTGTTACGGACAATGATATTTAGAGGTCATATTTAGTCATATACATGAATATGATGCCACAAAAATAGGCTCAATTACATATAAAAAAGGATGAAAGATCATTAGATATGGAAAATGAAATATAAGTACCACCAGCACAATGAAATATGCATGCACTGCTTAGTGTTTACACCGGATACCTGATTTATCTATTCTCTCTGAACCTGCTAGATCAACAACAACAAGCTTGCTTTTCCTAATGATAGGCGGCCTTAAAGAAGATACCAAAGGAGATGCATTGCCATTTTCTCTAGGAAAACCAACTTCACTATCATACCTTCCTTTGACAGACCTCTTAACATGTACCTGGAGTAAACAATTGTTGGTATGGAACAATTTTATTCAGCTCCATTCGAACATAAGAAAGCAGAATTACAATAGTAACCACTTGTAGGTCTATGCAAGCCTTTTATATCTAATTCTAGGAATAGATTGTTATTCACCATGAGAATAGCATGACTACGAGATGACTCGGTATTTAACTTTGTATTTGCAGCAAAACGGTGAGCTTCCCCTAATCGTAAGAGGTCTACAAAACTCATCTGATCTCTGATATCTGCAACAGTTGCCCCAGGTACCGACACATCACCTGTCTTCGGGTCTTCTACAATAGCAATATTGTCATTTTCAGGATAAAGAAGGTCCTGAATTGTTTCCATGTAAAGCTGTATACAATAATAAGGAAGCTACATTAGACCAGATAATATGTTCAAGTGCATTGTAAGTTGCAATACATTTACATCAAACACTTCATCCAAAAGCTTAAGGCTGTTGGATTGTGGGGTAACAATGTAGATTAAGCTAACATAACACTTAACACTCCTCCTCAGTGGATCATTGGGCCACATGGAAAGGTTCTAGCGGTAATTCTGGCTTGTCAAGCCAGAATAAATGGAGGAAATAAATATATTTCAAATTCACAATGATGAGGTTTGAGCACAAAACCTTTCGAAAACTAGAGCTCTGATATCATGTCAAGCAGACGAGCACCACTAAACGAAAACCTAAATCTATAGGGTTGTGGGCAAACCATGTAACATAGCACTTGACACCGTGAAGTAATACTTTGTCATAAGAAGAGTATGTTACAAGAATTACCTCCAATCTCCACCACAATATCACATAAATACCCCACAAAAAATCTGGCCGTAATTTGTTAATACCACTTCACGAGACATAATTATATTTTATACGCGAAACAACGAAAACTTTAGAAACATATCACATTATACTGCTGAGAAATATATAGGATGCAAATAGTGATCAATTTTTCCATTCTATATTAGAATATATCTTAAGGGACATTTAAGTGAAAACTTCTCTAGAGTTGGAGGTAGCATGTTGTAGACAAAATTGGAGATGTGGAAGTCATATGGCATTTCCATAGATGTTATTGATAGTTTTCTGTATATTAGCTTTATAAGAAGTAGCATCAGAAAAAGGGTAGAAAGGAAATAGGTTTGAGAGCTTCAGAACCTGCAAGTAGGATACAGACACAGAATCCGCAGCAGGAGACACATCTGAAAGGATATCTTCCATTGCACGAATCATAATTCCCCGAGCAGCACGGTCATCTTCACCAAGACTTCCAAGAGTAAAAGTCTTCCCAGTGCCAGTTTGCCCATAAGCCATTATTGTGCCATTATATCCCTCTAGAACACTCTAAGAAAAGACAGAAAGCTTTATTATACAGAATACTCTGCAAAAGGTTCGATCTATGAAGAAGGATGCAAGAAATTAATCATAAACCACAAATTGAGTAAACTGTATTATTTATTTATTTATTGTGAGAACTCAGTAAACTGTATATATTATTTAATACTCTTTATAGTAGATATAGTTTCCAATAAACTGAGTAGAAGCATAATGCAATATACTGATGTATAGTTATATGCAGTACAAATATAGTAATACAATTCTTCTTGCGAACTTGTGCATCAATAGCTGGTTCTGACCAACCATTTAACACAATGGACAGCCATATGAACATCTGTATTTTAAAGTGATAATCTCAAAGAAAAAGCTAGCTAGATGCTTAATCTCTCACACATTTCCTTCTGTCTTTCTTACTCTCTTTTAGTATGTACATTTCAGAAGGGACGGGATCTTCTATATGACAATTCAGTAAACCTCCTTAGGTAGTTTCTTAGCGCAGCTAAGATGGTGGAGCATGTCATTGTGTATCCAACACAAACTTTCAGGATCAGCTAAGATAGTATGCCTTCAGTTACAACAACACAAAAACAAGTATATATCATCCCAAACTTTCAGGATCAGCTAAGTAGCATGCCTTTACTGGCAAGTCCATTAATGCTTTTTTTTATACGATGTAACATGCTTTTTAATATTAATCATACAAGAAAGGCTCAAAACTGCTTTCTAACAGAATCTGTACAACGAACAACAAATAGGGCTCATACTGAAATAAAATGGTTCAGCCTTGGTCTTCTGAAACTATAGTACCACATCTAAAATTTGAAAATAGATTGTATTGAATGAATCCCAATCACATTTGACCGTTTCAGATCCAATAACAGCTAATCTATGTTTAGAAAATAATAATAATTACAGCAATTTATTACACTTGTTTACGGGGGTAGAATTGTCAGCAGTGATAGACAAGATTACAAGTGTAATTATAATCAACGAGTGCAAAAACTGCAGCACTGAGAGATAGAACCTGAGCAGCAGTACGTATTCACCAAGGCTTCCATTTATCAATTCTGAAGATATATATCCATATACCCAACATCACAAATGTCCTACCACTGACACTTGTCACCTTAGCTACTAAGTCGGAATATAGACAACAGAAAATGAAGACAAGCATGAGTTGTATAGAAAGATGAGTTCCATGCATATGTAATACCTTTAAGTTAAATGGGTTATAGAGACTAAAAACAGCAACCCAGTATTACAAAATATAACAATACCATCATAGGTCAAATAAATAGAAATCACCGACAAAATCGAATGCATGGGTTATTGATATCATGCATACCTCGACAACTGGTTTAGCGACAGATTCGTAAACACGTTTTTGTGAGGCGAATTCTGTTAATACTTCATCAAACTCATAGGTGTCTGAATCCCAATTGTTTTTGCGAAGTTTTAACCTTTTAACCTGTAACATAAAAAAAATCAGTAAATTGTGAATTTGTGATACAAAATACAAGTATTGAATTCAAATACAAACTAGAATATGAATGTGTATACAACAACAAATATGATTCTAGAATAACCTCTGGCTGCAATTCAACACAATCAGCAAAATCAGCATCTGCTACCGATTCCGCTGCATTACGAGGCCGAAGTCTTAAAGCCACTCGGACTCTTCCAGGAACTGTCCAAAAAATAAATATTAAAAACGGTATTGATCACAAAGAAATACAGATTGAGGGGCAGTTAACCAAAAGATGCAGTTCACGAAAAGAAAAACCAATTGGTAACTGGCAGAAGAGATGCATGTCCCCTTCTATGTAAGTGCTTCATTATAATAAACATTACAGCCTACCAAAGATGTGTATATGGCCAAAAAAAATGGCAGGCCACTAAAATGAATTGAAACCCACTTAATTCAGTAATCCATTTAAATGTTGTCTGAAGATTCAGTATTTGCCCGAACCGAGGCATACCGGCCTACTCTAACGAAGGCGGCGAGAAAGGTGTCGACAGCTCCACCTATCTATCCTCGGCGAATCGACACTCTTTTTCGGAGAATCGGGTATGATTATAATCAAGTTAGTAGGTGAAGGAACCCATTTTACGAAGATGCTGAAAAACTACCATGGCAAAACAGTCAAATTTTCAGCTAAGCAACGACATACCACAGGTACATATTTGACTAAAAAGATAAGTACTTAAACATAATCAATCCTCCTAGCTAAAACTTTTTGTTTCTACTATCAATAATCACCATGAATTATATTACCCTTGCTTATGGAAGGAGAGCACAGTAGGCTCACGAGTTTACTTTCATAAATTAAAGAAGATAAAATAGAAAGGTTATATGGGAAATGGCCATGGGAGTTTTTGGATGTACCATAGTACCCACTATGAAACCTCCCAATCTGAAATACTCCGACATAGGGAACTAGTTGTGCTTATAAATGAGGATGCAAATATGTACACAGTTGCGTCTATTATGAGTAATTTGCTAAAACATATAGTCCCAAGGTCGATTTATACCAATTGTCAATAGTTTAAGCTAAGCAAAACAAAATTTAGACTTCACTTTTCCAAAAGTGCCATAGTTTTTCGGTATTGGGTTTAGATAAACAATACGGCGGGATTTAGGATTAAGCCTGCAGAGGCCTGAAGCAAATTATTTATTAATAAAATTTCATGTAAAAATTTTAGATATATATAGTAGCTGTCCAAGCCCTTCTCTACTGAATATGAAGATAAATTATTAAATAAGAAGCACGATAAATTCTTAAATAAGAGAAGCATGATAAATTATTAAATAAGAGAAGCATGAGTGCTTATTCAACTCATAATTGCTTTTATTTGATAATTTCCTTGACGGTTATTAATTTATAATATTTGAATTAAAAAAATTTGTGTCTTAGGAAGAATTTGCACTTGACCTAAAGTTTGGACTCGGGCCTTATTAGGTAAGCGTTCATTGGTATGGTTATATATAAGCTTATAACCCATGCTAAGTCGCGCATTTGCAAGTTAGCCATCCGTTTTAGCAACACATTGATGCCAATGGGAAAATAGCCAATGGACACTTGTATAAACAACCTATCTACTCAAAGCAGCCTATATATTCAACACCCGCCTAAACACTGGCCTATATTAAAAGTAACAGATAAAAAGAAAGAAAATAACCATACAATTAACAATCACATAGAAATCTATCTAATTAAAAAAATTGTTTTTGTAGTTTATACTCACTATAGTTTCTTATTTTTTCACTTGAATTTCCAAATCCCTACAAGTGGCTTTATTTATGGTAAGATCATGATCTCATCTTATGACATCTAAATTATCCTTTAGTTGTATCATATATAACTTCAAGTAGTTTCAATATTAATCAGGCTTCATACAGCCAATTCTTATTTCTTACATACATGCATTCCACTCAACTTTTACAAAAAAAAAAGCACAAATATTCTCTTCAAATCTTATTGCTATGTTTATCAAGTTGTAAGAAACGACATGTGAAATCAACCCCTCATTCCCGTCAAGGTTTACCCATTTTAATTTTAGTTGCTGATAATTGATAGATGCGTGAAATTTGTAATTTATCACTAAAATCCATCAAGTCCAGTATTGTTTTCATGTTTTCCTTTCACATGCTTTACAATAAGTATCAAATTATTACAGATATCCTAGATAGACAACTAGGACTCCGGGGCGATAATTAAAATTTTAGTAATCTACCAAGAAATTAAGGCCTCTCAATGTTTGGAATACATGTTCGTTGTCATCATCTCCAAACATGCATCATATTCTAAAATATACAAATTTTCACTCATTGGCAAGAAAAAGCAGAAGCTATAATATGGCAACTTTAAAAAATTACCATCAACATTTTAGGATTACAAGGTTGTACCTATGAGCCTATGTGGGACCTAACCCATCCCCAATTCAATAATAGGATTGGTCTCCCCTCCTCATGAGTTAGTTGCAAGCCTGGAACTTGTGATCTTCTTATCGCAATTTTCATGCCCTAACCAACTTCCTCATCCCTTGGGAAAAAATTAACATAAAAATTGATGCGATAATCACTTCATTCTTTGAAATTCATCATACCTTATCAGTTTTCCCAATAATCACGTCATTCAGTTGTTTCAAGAACTTAAAGCATAAGGCAACAAAAACCAAGAGGTTGTTTAAGATAGAATGTAATGACAAAAAGCAAAAGCACCCAACATAATACAACAATTTATCAAAAAACATTAGTTTAAATGATTAAATCCGAATTTTAGTATTCGAGCTTTAATGCATTGATATTACAATCTCTGGATAGTAACTATTATTTAATATAATATGACAATAATTAAAGAGACATTGTCACAACAATCATGTGTTTGAGCAAAGAAGGATAGTTTGTTGTGTATTTAAGTCAAGATGAATATTTCTTGTGATGTTACTCAAATACACAATCCTAATCCTATAAGAATTTTATCCGTTGCACTTCAAGTCAAAGAAGAATTCCTTCTTAAAAAACATTATAATCTGATTATGAGTTAAGAGTCCGACTTTGGGTCATAGTAAGATTCCTTCGAGAGAAACAGTTCTAATTTTATTAGGATTCATGTGACGAGAAGTTGAATAAATATACATACGTATACAAGTAGATACATACGAATGGAGGAGTGCACCAGGGATTTTATGCGATCGTAACTTTCCGTTAAAATTGAAAGGGAAGTTTTATCGGAGTACTATTCGGCCTGCCTTATTATATGGTACAGAATGTTGGGCTTCTAAGAAGCATCATACACAGAAGATGCACGTAACGGAGATGTGCATGCTTCGTTGGATGTATGGTAATATTAGAAAAGATAAAGTGCGAAATGAGGATATTCGTGCAAAAGTTGGTACAGCACCTGTGAAAGAGAAGATGCAGGAAAACCGGCTAAGATGGTTTGGTCATGTACGACGTAGACCTATGGAAACACCGGTTTGACAAATGGTTACTCTCGATATAGACAATGTCAAAAGAGCGAAAGGGGGACCGAAGAAAACATTGATGGAGATGATACGAAAAGATATGGTTGCTAAAGGCCTCAATGAAAGTATATTGTTCGATGGGAATGAGTGGAGGCAGAGGATTCATGTGCTGGACCTAGCGTGATTCTCATGTTGGTTCATGTAGCCTACCCCATATACTTCGGATAAAAGGCTCAGTTGTTGTTTATACATGTAAATACATACACACATACATACGTACGTGTACACATGCATACACATATATTGAACTATGAGAAATAGATGATCCAATTCACAGTTTAACAATGTGATTTGTTTAACTTCAAAATGCTTCAATCTCTCAAGAAGATGTTAGGGTTAAGCTTTCTCGTAAACTCTTTGTAACCATCTCTTTAATTAGTAGATTTGGTATCCTAACCATGAGTTCTTTTTCAGACCACGTATGTATATCTATTATGTGGATGTGATTTTACTCGGCTTTTTCTATCCTTGCATTGTTGTGTGTTGAAATAGTTTAGACTATATTGTTATTAGGGTATACTATACCATGATACTTGGGCATCGAGTAATTGTAATTTCTATGTAAAGAGACATTTGGTCACATAATAAAATATCTCCCTCTTTTAACTTTAACATGGTATCAAAGCGGGTCTCCTAAACCCTAACCCTCAAAAAATTAAAAAATTAAAATAAATAAATAAAAGAAATAGCAGCCTCCCTCTCTCCTCGCCAACGCCTGCGCCCTCGCTCCTCGCTCTCGCCGCTCACCTTCCTAGCCTCGCCTCGCTCCAGATCTAGATCCCTCGACCCAGATCCCCCTTCCCAGATCCCTGCGATCGAGATCCCTCGACCCAGATCCCTGTGATCTCGCCCGCTTGCCTCACCTCAATCTCCAGATCACCGACAACACCTCTAGGATCTCCAGATCGTCTCTCGAAGCATCTCCAGATTTCTTTTACTTTATGAAAAAAATTAGCGTAAAAATAATTATCTTTCGAGTCAAAAAAAATCTCATCTTGCAGGATCAACATGACAGACAACAAGATTGATCCCGCTGCTTCCGATTACAAAACGGATCTCCGTCTAACTATCTTGACTCTTTCTGACTCTAACAATTTTTTGGAATGAACGCACGCCATTGAATGAGCCTTCAAAAGCAGGGGCCTTCATCACTCTCTTTCAGGAAGCTTCACCAACCTCCGATACGCAGTATTCATCTTGGTTTCAAAATGACAACAAAGTCTGCACTTGGCTTACAAACTCTATGGAACTCAGCTGTTATCGGGCTATTATGTATCTCCCTACTGCGAAGAAGATGTTCCATCTCAAATCTCTTCACTCATCAGAAGTCTGATATTTTCACTGAATTCACTACCGCTACTCTAGATGATGATCCGCATGCTTTTGGGACCCGGTTCCCGGGGCTTCTAGAAGAATGGAACATGTATCAATCCATTTTCTCTGATCCAGCCGTTACCGAGTGTCAGCGTGAGGCTCTTATTGAGACTCTTTATTTGGCTAAGATGAAGTCTCACTTGGATGGAGTTCGCTATTTTCTTCTCTCGGGACGGTACACCTATCCTGAATAGTATTCTCGCCGCTACCTATCGTGTCCCTCCACCAGGCGCTTCTACGACAAAAGTTCTATCTTCTGCCCTTATTGCTCAGGGCCGTGGCCGAGAATTCCCCCTGCTTGTGGCCGTGCTCCTATTAGTACTCGGGGTCGTGGGGACGGGGGTCGCCGACGTGGTCGTAGTTTCTTTTCTTGCTCTCATTGCGGTGGTACCAACCAACAGATCAATTCTACTGGGCGACACATAGCTATCCGGATCAGACTCCTACTGCCCGATAGAGTACGGCCCTTCCATCCACAGCAACCCAACCGTCCACATCATCCTCCTCGCAGATCTTTCCTGAAAACTTACAACACCTACAACGTATTTTCTCTCATATCTCTACTACCAACTTAACCACATCAGGTATATTTCTACTATCTCAGTCAAAGCTTTGGGTTCTTGACTCCGGAGCTTCCGACCACATGACTCATACCGCTTCTACCTCTATATTTTCCATTTCGCATAAACTCATTTCTATTGCCAACGGGGATGTCCTTGTTTATGATTATACCAATATGGATGTGACATCTTTCTTACCGCATAATAATATTCTCGTTGTTCGTTCACTTCGTACAAATCTTTTATATGTTTGTCGTCTTACCAATAATTTCAATTGTTCAATAACTTTCTCTTCCAATAACTGTGATCCAGAACAACCAGACGAAGGAGCAGATTGGTGGAGGTAAAGAAATTAATGGCATGTACGACTTAGATGTGTTACCTTCCACATTTGCTACTATTCTACCATTTGCTGGCATCGAAGTCTTGAACATCCACATCTTTCTATACTCCGTAATATGTTACCTGATTTCTCTTTATCTGATTTCTCATGCGAGTCATGAATTTTGGGAAAACATTTTCATTCATCTTTTCCTTTAGTTAATAAACATAGTTCTTCGATATTTGAGTTGGTCCATTCCGATATTTGGGGTCCTTACAAGCATACCGATATATTTGGCTACAAACATTGTCACTTTTATCGATGATCACTCTAGAATGACATGGCCGTTTCTTTTACATTATCGATCTGAAATACCACATATGTTTAAAACATTTATTACTGAAATGGTTAATCAGTTTAATACGTCTATTAAAGCTCTAAGAACTGATAATGCAAAAAATACACGAGTAGTATTTTTCAAACTCTTTGCCAATTCCGTGGAATTATTCATCAGACTTCTTACTCATACACACAACAAAATGGCATTGCTGAAAGAAAAAATCGTCACTTGCTTGACGTTGCTCGTTCTATTATGCTTAACATGCATATCCCAAAACGTCTTTGGAATTTTGTCTTACTGCATGTTTTTTGATTGATCGCATGTCTTCCACGATTCTTCAAAACCAAACACCGTCCTCTATTTTATTTTCCAACCACGACCCTTTTCTCCTTCCTCCTAAAGTATATTGGTGTGTTTGCTATGTTCATAATTACCGATTATCTCGCGATAAATTGGATCGTAGGGCTATCAAACATATATTTGGTGGATATTCTAGGACTTAAAAGGTTGTGTTTGCCTACTTCTTTCTATATCCATTATCGTAGTCTCTTGTGATATCACTTTTCTTAAGGATCGGTCCTTTTATCCCCAGCGGAAAGTATTTCTCACGACGCACCACCACTTCCTATATCTCCAACTGACTTACCAATTTAAACCGAATCTACTTCTATCGAAGTTCCTCGTCCTCCGATTACGCATGTTTATAGATGTCGACCGAAAGCGGTAATAGATTCAACAGCAAATGATGTAGCTCCTCCTCCATGTATACAGCTGGAAGCTGACGAGCCTTCACCACTCCTTCCTTCTGATAGTTTGTCCGACGACGTACCAATTGCTCTTCGCAAAGTTAAACAAACATGTATTACTTCTCATCCTCTTACTTCATTTATTTCATATCGTCTTACTCCAGCTCTATATCAGTTTGTCTCTTCCTTATCTATTATTTCCCTTCCTAACTCTATTCAGGAAACTATAGTCATTCAGGTTGGCATAGGATTATGATATTCAGGTTAGCATAAGATTATGATGGAAAAATTGCAAGCACTGAAGTATAATCACACTTGGAATATGGTCAGCCTTCCTTCACAGAAATAGGTGGTTGGCTGTTGCCGGTGGGTCTTTACTAGCAAACATAATCCCAATGGCAGTATATCTCGTTTGAAAGCAAGCCTTGTTGCCAAAGGTATACTCAGCAATATGGTGTCGGCTATACTGAGACTTTTTCAACAGTGACCAGACTCACTACTGTTCGTGTTTTGATCTCTCTTGTGGTTACCTGCGATTGGCCTCTATGTCAGCTAGACGTCAAAATTATCTTCCTCAATGGCGATCTTTCCGAAACGGTTTATATGCAGCAGCCTCCTGACTTTGAGCGTGAAGGGAAGTCTCTTATATTTCATCTTTAAAAATTTATTTATAGGTTAAAACAATCTTCTCGGATATGGTTCAATAAATTCAATATGGTCCTAAAATGATAAGTTTCACAAAAATTCTGACAGATCCATCTCTTTTTATATATAGACGGAAAGAAAGAATGGTTATTCTCCTTATTTATATTGATGACATAATCATCACTGAAGATGATTCCGAAGGTATATCTAAAGTCAAAACTTATTTGGCCTCACATTTTCACACGAAAGATTTTGGTCATCTACGGTACTTTCTTAGTATAAAGATATCTCAAAATAAGGACTCTTTATTTCTCTCACAGCGGAAGTATACTCTTGATCTTCTTAAAGAAAAAGGATTTCTTAGCTATCGCCCTGCTGATACTTCTATGGATACAACAGTAAAACTCTCTCTCATTAGCTCACCTGATAACCAGCCACTTTCTGATCCAGGTTGGTATCGACGGTTGGTTAGAAAGCTGATATATCTCTCGGTTACTCGTCCAGACATATCATTTGTAGTCAACACAGCAAGTCGGTTTATGCAGGCGCCCTTTGGTTTCCTATTTTTGGGCCATTGAGCGCATTCTCCGCTATTTGAAGCGTGCACCTGGACAAGATCTTCTCTATAAACCATATTCTAATCTGTCTCTTGTAGACTATGTTGATACCGATTTTGCCGGATCTGTAGATGATCGTCGCTCCACGAGTGGATTTTGTCTTCTTTGCGGGAAACCTAGTTTCTTGGCGCAGCAAGAAGCAACATGTTGCACGCTCATCGACCGAAGCTGAATTTAGGGCTATAGCCCATACAGTTTCAGAATTGACATGACTCTCCACATTGCTTCGAAATCTCGGTGTTAGTTCTACAACACTAGCATCCTTCTTCTGTGGCAATAAAACTGTAATTCATATTTCTGAGAATTCAGTGTTTCATGAACATACAAAATACATTGAAATAAATTTCCACTTTATCCGGGAGAAAGTTGTTAAAAAGAAAGTCAATCTCCATCATGTTTCTACTCATGCACATATTGCAGATATTTTGACGAAGCCTCTTCCAAGACCTACATTCGTTTATCTATTGTCCAAGCTATACATCACTGACATTTATGCTCCAGCTTGAGAGGAGTGTTGGAATAGTTTAGACTATATTGTTATTAAGGTACACCGTACCATAATACTTGAGCATCAAGTAATTGTAATCTCTATATAATGAGACCTTTGGTCACATAATAAAGTATCTCCCTCTTTCTCCACCCTTTTAACTTTAACATCGTGAATCCAGTTTTTTGTGTTCCTATGTGTTGGTCAGTTCCTAACTATCATCAAACTGGATTTAAATATCACGTCCATATACAAATTGATCGTATTTTTACTCAACTTTTATGTTCCTAATTTAAGCTAAAAGATAGAAAATATAGGTCACAATCCCCCTGGTACAGCTCCTTCATGAGCTTAAAGTAAGAACCAAAAAAGGTGGAGGTGAGCATAACAAGACACCATCAAAGGTTATCATCATAGTTGATATAAACATTGCTTCTAAGCTCTGAAACTTATTTACGAATTTGCCTAAGGTTTTCCTTATATCACACCCAAATTCCTCCTTATATAAAGAACCACTCCATGAACTTCGATTTGTTTTTCTTTTCACAACATTTCACTCTTAAATCTCTTAGTTGCTCTAAATTTCACTTTCAGTCAACTTCAGACTACGATTTTCAGTTACTTTCTTAGAAACTTTTTATAATATGCATTGAAAGATCCAATGACTAGGATTAACCTCATGACATGTTAACTGATAGACGAAAAAGATGTTAAAAGGGCTACCATGGAGCAAGAAAAGAGATCTCAGGAAGAAACACTAATCCACAAAGACTCAAAAGGTGTTTTATTAAGATAAAGGATACATTTTTTAAGGGAAAAAACTGTTTAAGAAAAAAACAATTTTTTTACTAATTTTTTGATAGTCCAAACATAATCTCCCTCGTTCAGCTACTTCAAGAACTTGGAGAATGAAGCCCAAAGTTAGAGGTTGTTCAACACAGATCATAACAATAATGTGGCGATCTTCAAAAATTCACACACAGTCGCTACATATACAGGATTCCAATCTCTAAAACTTATCATACTTTTACTTAATCTCAGATTTTCTATAAATTATTCAAACATAAGAGATGGATTGTCCAAATGCAAAATCAAAAAGGTTAAGCGATCGCCACTGTAGCAGATCTAGATCAAACAAGAAGTGAAGTGAATTACTAAAATCTAAAAGGGAGATCGTAACTGACCTCCAGCGCCGCCGCTGCTGCTTCGCCGGAGGCCGGAGGCCGCCACCGCCTTGGATTTGGCGGCGGCGGGCTTCGGCGTGCTGGAGTAGACCCCCGATGAAGCCTTCATGGTCATCTTTGGACCGCCACCGCCTCCATTTCTGTACGCCATTGAGGGAGAGGAGGGGGAGAGAGAGAGAGAGAGAGAGAGAGAATCAATGGGAGGTTTCTGGGGGGTTAATGCTAGGGTTTGGTGGTGATGGTGAGCTTGAAGGAGAGTGAAAGTGGGGCCCAGCGGCGGAGGAGGAGGAGATCTAGCTGTTGATGGACCAGGCGAAGAGATCGGAGGGGGGTGAGAGAGAGAGCAAGGGGACTGATGATGGTGTTGCAGCTGCTCTCTTTTGAACTTTTTCTTATAATTTTCTTTTAGAGTAAATTACACTAAAATACCATGAACTATCGCAATTTTCCACGGAAATACCCTATAAGATTTTCCATTGGAGTAAAATATCCACTGCCATTTTCCCTCCTGCTATTTGAAACCCCAAGTCCATATTAGTGTAAAATAGGGGGCTCAGGGTTGTGTAGGATCAAGAAAAAAATCTAACGGCTGGAAGATGGCAAGAGCAGAGGATCTTAATCCGTAAAATACCTTAACTGATGTTTTAAAGGGTATGTAGTAAAAAGATTTCTTGAAAACCATGCTTTAAGGCGTTTTACTATAATAACACCATAGTTAACGGTGATTTAGTGCAGTTCTCCATTTTGTATGTCATAATGTAGCTTGTTGCCATGGTTCTTTTAATTTTCCTTAAATCTTAAGGTTTTCGATAAGTCTTGATATCTTCCTTTTTTGGCTAGTTTATTAAATCTTCTAACTTAGATCAGAAAGGTCCACATTTCCAAGTCTCATCAAAAAACTATCCAAACCCTAGAGATAAACAGTACTAGTATATTGTAGATGCAGAGCAATGATCGTGATATTATAAGAAATTGGATGGCTATTATTTGTGGGTAGGTTTTGTGGAAGAACAATATGGGATGGTTTTATTAATGTGTATTTCTAATTGGAAAATTGATTAGTTTGGTGATAATACCTTTTTCCCTTTCCCATTCTCACAAGTATTTTTGTCGGGTTTTATAAATATATATAGCTTATATGTGTCATGGAGAAGTCTTGAATGAAAATTTGGTTACATTTTTTGGTTTGAATTTGGATTCTAAAAGTCAATGACAAAGGACCAAAGAAAGAAAACTATCTTTATGCTTATTTTGTTTTATTACGGTGACATGATATAGCCTAATTGTTTATAAATTGTCACTCTTTTTCTTTTTCTTTTTCTTTTATTTTTTTCTCTTTTTGTGTTTCTATTAAAGATGGACATGCTGGCAAGCTACAAAGACATCACTTGAGAGTGACAATTTATAACAATAGAGATGCCTACTTCAACAATTATTATATTTCCCTTTAGGTTCTGAATTGCTACCTAACTACCAAATATCAACCTAAGTTCTCTTTCTGCTTTTTCCCTCGCTCAACTCTCCTAAGAATTTGGGATAATTTTGGGGTCTCCAAAATTTTTGAGGAATAGATAAAGGAAATCAGGATAGAAAATAGCTTTTAAAGCTAGATCAAGCAAAATCAAAGGTTTAATGAGGGGTTTGAAGTTGTTTTAAGTAAGGTATGAGTTTTGATTGATTTTTTTTTCTTATTAGACCCTTGAAACTTAGCTAATTCTAAAATTCAACATCTACAAAATTCTATTTCTTTCACAACACCTAAAACTTCTACGTTGATCAAAAAAGATCCTTTGTCAAGTTAACCGGATTCATGTTTGAATTAAGGCTAACTTTGGGTTAGGCTAAGATAGATAATACACTCTTCTTCTACTTCTCTCAACTAGACTTCTCTCAAAACCTTAAAATTGCTCCTCTTCCTCAGCCCCAAGATCCTTCCAAAACACTTCATGGTGATGATGATGCAATCTTGAATGTGTCTCAACATCGCAAGTTCATTGATGCACAAGCAGCAGAAGTTTAAAAAAGCAGCGCCGAGAAGCAAACAACAGGAAGAACGTGAATGTGGAAGGGGGAGAGAGAGGCAACTATACTAGAATAGCTATTAGAGGGGTATTTTTGTCATTTTAATCCCCCAGAGGCTAAGATGACCTAAGAGGATGGAAGTTAACCATGGGGTCCTATTTAATCAAGTTATAATTTCCAGGGTTAGATTTTGATGGGTTTTGAAGGAGGAGACGGAAGAAAAGAGACAGAGGTGAAGTTTTAACTATCCAAATGGAGCTTGGTTAGACCTAGAGCATATTCCATTAACCCAAAATTAAAACCAACCTGATTCCTTAGATGAAAGAACCGGAGGAATCTGGGAGACTTTAGAGCAAATAGAAAAATTCCAGAGATCAATATCAAAATCACTAAGACGGGGTTTAAAACCGAGAAAAGCCCTTGTTTTCATTATTTTCGTTTTGAAGCAGCTTTGGTAATAATTTGGGCTGGGCATAACCAGCCCGAATCCAGTATGACAGTTTCAAATAATAAAAAGAGAAAGAGTTACGATGATGGCTGATGTAACACATAACCAAACATATAAAAAAAAACATATCTTGCACTGTTAGATGTAAGTATCCAATGACTTAAGAGTGAGAGAAGGAAGTTCCGCTCTGTTGGATATGTATGCCCTAGAAGTCTTTATTGTATAAGATGCTAGGGGTATGTATGTATAGAAACAATCTTTGCTCAATATGATAGCTGCTATCTGGTTTAACTTTATCTTAACATGTGATGTGTTTTACCTGATATTTCATGTTTTGTATATATGTTGATAAAGCCCTTAGGATATTTGCTTGACTTGCAGGACTATGATGTAGATCATACTAGTGGGGCCTGGGTAGTCCACAAGCATATCCTTTAATAGTTCATAGTCGAGAGAATATCGAGACAGTGCATCGATATTCCAGAGTAGACTAGTGTGTACGTTTATTGACCCTGCATGGGGGCGATAGTTGATCCCACAGCCATTGGTGTTTGACATCAATGATTGTACACAGGTGCTCGCTAGAGAATGGGTACACCGAACAGGACTCGCCAAGAACTCCTAGATGGTATCATACATATTATCAGATAGCAGTTCTCTGGTGACACTTGTATAGGTTAGTCTGTAGACCCGATATCGTCATAGTGTCTTGTGTGGTTCCCACTGTGTCTTGATTTCCTCCCTACCATGGCTCTTCAGAGTCATGCAAACAGGTGGATTTTGGGTACAGTCCCGAATCACATGGAGGCGGTGAGCGATAGGAGGGGTTTCGTCTCTCCCGGTATAGAGAGTTGATGTTGCGCTATGCTCGATTGGATATAACAGCAAATCTCTGGTCAGGGTTGTTGAGATTTAATGATAAGAGTTATTAGTAGTTTCTCGAACCGTTATGAGCCAAACATTGGCATGACTTATCAAGTTACCAAGGTCTGACGTTTACCATCCCTAGAATCGATATGCGACATATCAGACGAAGAGACCGGACTATACGGTAAGTGTTACTTATAGGCTTGTTGGGGTTAGGATGAGTTCGCTCGTCGGCCATCTTTTCGACATGTACCTGGGTAGCCGTTACGCACAGCTGGTGTCGCCGACGGGGTTATGGTTAAATACACTGCCAGCGTACTGTCGAGTTTTTAGAGTCCCACACGGAGGGTTTCCCTGGTTCAGGTGAAACGATATAAAGGCCGTAAAGTGTTACGGCAGGGTTTCGATCATATACGTGTACTGGCTACACGAATGATGTTCGGAAGGATAATACCGGTAGGCTTTGGTTTAAGCCGGATACCAGTATTATATTATTGGATTATTAGTATCTCATTGTATTCGTATTTTTCGGAATACGAATACGGGTATATTTATACGGTATACGGTGAGGGGCAATTGTACAAGAATGGATTGTAGAAGGAGACACCTCATATATTGGATTTTCTTTTATGGAAAATTAGAAAAGATGAGGTGGAATTTGGAGACTTTTTCAAAGCATGGATGAAAGCATGACCAAGGATTATTATATTCATTTGGATTTACTATTGAGGCATGGTTGATTATTTTTGAGAAAAATAATCCATGCTTCAATAATTCAAAATCCTTAGCCATTCTTTTATTTCAAGAGTTAGTTCATCTTTCTCACTTTCAGTCTCACATTTTCTCTCCAAATTATGTCCTCCTCTCAAACTCAACCCTAATCACTCACATGAGTTGTGAAACATAGGTTTTGAGATCAAATAATCCACCACATATTCTCTACATCGTCTAAGTAGTCTCTCTTAGCAAGCTTGACTTCTTAGTTACCTCTTTAGTGGAGGTTGAAGTTTGATCCAAAGCTCTCGGGTGGATCATCTATGGCTTAGTGTAACCGGAGATCGAGATCGTCTCAAACACTTAAGGAGCTCAGAAACGCAGCGGAAAGAAGACCCGAAGAACCGGTTCAAGAAGGTATAACCCCTATCATAGTAGCTAAAACTCCAAAATAAGATTATTAGTTATAGTTTAGTGTAAGATCCGGGAGTAAAAGTCGATGTTGCATGCTCAAAAATTATTGTTTGTTACTTTCGCCTTCCCACAAGAGTTGTGGTGGTATGCAACATCTACTAACACGCTCTTGTCCTAAAAGAAGAATATTCATGCATTGCATCTTTAAGGGGAATAACCAAAAATTTTGGTAACTGGGAGGACAAGACACTATCTGTTTGTTTCATGAAGTAAGGGGTTGAGTTTGGAGTAAAAAAAGGAACAACAATTTTCGTTGTCCCCTTGAGTTAGGAGTCAAGTGTTTGTTTCATTGCCTCAAAACACAAACTTGAAGTCAAAAAACATCATCATACATCATCAAAAACAAAGCGTTGATGCAAACTCTTTTCGTCCCAACTCTTGGTTTGACTCTTACCACATAAACAATTTTATTGCTAAAATAATTAGAGAAAGTGTGGTCACATGCCACAAGAATTTTTTAGTCTTGCCACATAAGCAATTTTGTTGCTAAAATATTTAAGTCCAAAATTCAACTCAACAATAAAACAGACAATGAACTCACTTTATGTCTTGTACTCAAGTATTTAATTCAAAGAAACAAATGCTAGACTTCAAACTCAAGGAGACAAAAAAAATCTTGAGTCTTGACACAATTTTAGACTCAAATTTTTGGCTCAATGAAACAAACATGTCATATTCACCAAATTGAAAACTGGTAGAATTGTCATTTCATTGTTTATTTGTATGGAATGAGAATAACCCATTTTAGGAATTGACACCATCTTTTTAGCAATTCCAAATCCAAGTTTTTTCTAATGGAATTGCGAATTTCTAAGGACACATAGGATAAGATATATTATTTTATTTGGGAAATAGTTATGATTATCTATTATCTCTCTTTCTTTCTCTCTTCTCTATCCCAATTTCTAAAATTCAATTTCCATTTTTTTTGTTCAATCAAACAAAGGTAAGGATTAAAGGGAACAAAAACCATTCCAATTCTTTACAACCAAATAATGGAATGTCAATTCCAGGAATCATCTTTTTTTGTGTGTGTAAGATCCTAATCCCCATTTTTGTTTTTTTATTTCAGCAACAAATGGCCCCTAACCAAAAACAACCAAACATTGCTAGATCGACAACAAAAGTTTAAGAGGTGACCAATTTATGTTTTTTCCCTTTTTATTTTCATAATAATCTTTTTTTCACCTTTTCCTCACTTGTGATGCATAAAGTAGAATATATAATTTATAAATCCAATCGGTGTAGAGAAATTACACATTCATGCATTGCATAGTGCAAAGACTATTCTGATCGTGACAAAGATGACAACTTAAATTGACTAGAACTTATGTTCAAAAGCAACAAAATGCATCAAAAAAAAGTAGTGCTCTGCTTTATCATTCAAATCATATAAAGGGGTAAATGTTGGCTAAAGTTCAAAAGCCTATTTGCTTTTATTTTAAATTTGAAACAGTGTATAGTTAATCTACATAGCTTTCTGCTGCTCGTAGTAATCTGGCATTGCTAAACCTAAACAGATTACATACATAACTCATTTTGATTGTTGGATGAGAACATAAAAATCTCAATAATATTGATATAATACCTAAACAAGAAAAGATTGTTTACCACTGAGTGCAAGATAGACGACTGGGTTAGAACGTCTTATCAGAATTTGAGGGCAGATGCATGGATTGATTCATTCACCTCTCCGAAAACAACGAGGAATTACAACGCCATATATCGGAGGTGTGAATAGATGCAACCGATGTAAGTGACTTCAGATTCCCTAGAGAAGTTTATAGATTGTGCGGACGAATTTTTCCTACAGGCAAGCCTCTGTAGTTAATTACGTTATCGCAAGCAATAACCACTTTTTACTTCTCCATATTTTTACTTCGTGTGCGTGTTTTAGTTTTTATTTGGTTTTGGTTGCACTTGAATTGTATATAGAGACTAATGTTTGCCGTCATCCGCAGGTGTGGATTAGTCCAAATCCGTATATATATTTGACAGTTGCAATTTATTGCACAATTTTATATCATATTTATTGGTTTATATTTCATATTTTATGCTACTTTGGGTGTTTTGTGAATTATTACAAATAACACGACCTAATTGCAAAAAGACGGAAAAGTACGCTAAAATGAAGATCACGTGCGTGGAATGTGCTTCAGGGAGATAATCACAAAATAACGGAAGATCACGTGCGTGCGATGAAAATCAAATTGGAGATAAATTTAAAATTCGAGATCAAATTAGAAGATTTGAAAAAAATCTGGAGATCACGAGATAAAATCAAAATTTCTGGAAAAAACCAAATATTCAAAACTGCCAAAAATTCGACCAAATCCAGCATTACACCCATTTTGGCTGGTTTTTGGAGGAATCCAGAGCTTGGATTTTTAGGGTAGTTTAGTATTCTCTATTTATCTTTAGAAGTTTGCTTCAAATCTCACAAAAGACTGTAAAAGCACTCGTATAGTATTAGGGTTTCATATATCTGTTTAGGCAATAAATTTTTACAAATTTCTTAGAGAGATCAATTGTAAATCTTTCTTTTTCTTTAATAAAATGTTCTTTTATTTTTTATTGTCTTGCTTTTTAATATGCGTGGCTAATTTATTAATCTAGATTTTTATTTTGCATCTAATATGGTGTGATATTTTATTAACTTTATTTCTTGCTCTTAATATGAATGTTCTTAGATCTTTATGTTTCTCTTAGTTTCTAATCTAAAAAAAGTAATTTTTCTGAATAAAAAGCTGACACTTTTAGTAAAAATTATGGATAGAATAGAATACCTAAAAGCTAATTAAGTTAAAGATAGTTGACACCTAGAAACTTAATTAGGGACGGTAAAAATAAAGTATAGATCTTTAATATTCTAACCTAGTTAATTAAATTAATCTAGACTAAATCTAGAACATGGTATTGGTAGATTTATGGTCTACACATAGACATAGACGGTTAACTCTATGTTAAATTAAGAAATTAGAATTAGGGGTTTAATTAAATCTACATGAGATAACATAATTGATAGGATAAGATTAAATCATAAATAATTTATCTTATGTTTTTATGTTGTTGATAGATAATTAATTAAAACTAGAAAAAAGAACTAAAGATATCATTTAAACCAACATATTAGAAAGGCAAAAAGAAAACCCTAGATATTCCTTTTATAAGTAAAACAATTTAATTTAAATTTCTTAGTTTAAGAGTAATTAACACTCTCTTTCGTGGGAACGATTCTCAAGTACAACTAAGATCAACTTAGGTTGTTTGAGCAATATGGGCTCTGCCTAGAGACATATTATTATGACCCACCCTCAACACAGACGGTATTTTTCGCTCTGGCCTAAACCGCACGGTTTTGTCCTTCGGAACGAACCGGATCCGACCACGGACCACTTCCCAAGAGGTCATGTAACACCCAAGCACTATTATACGATATTTTATTTGGGGTATTTTCAAATCTTACGATAGACTTCTTATTTACTATTGTTTTGGGTTGTAGATTATGTATTTAGTATCTGTGGTTAGTATCCGACTCGACCCGTATGATTGAAACCAATCATGGTTCAAGATTACGTCATATATTTGCTAGTATAGAGGATTCATGCACATCTAAATTCTATATACATGTATAATATATTTTGTGTCTGCATATCTTTTAAATAATACATATAATAACCAAATAATATATTTTAATATCTAGCATGACATGTTATCATACCCCATATCATATGGTTGTATCCATACATCATGTTCATGTCCAAATTGTTAAAACAGACTCGTTTGGATCGCTACGAATATTTACGTATATCCGTACTTGAAGGTATGCATTTTTATTACCTGGATATCACATTATGGTTTTATTTTGTATGCATATTCTCCATATTTTAAAACTAGATTTTTAGAAGAAACCCGAATAATATTCGGAGTATTTTGATATTAGATATTTAAACCCATAATATATATTATAATATTCTTTTCATAACTAAAAAGTTTATATATATATATAATATTAATATATTAACTAATTATAATATATTACTCTCTCTCTCTTATCGCTCTGTCTCTCTGCCCTTCTGTCTCTTTCTCTCTTCCCTATAGATATATATAAATTATCATATTAACCTAATCACCTCTCTCTCTCCTCCTCTCTTTCTTCTCCCTCTCTCACGACGAGGAATCTAAAACCCTAGTCCAGAAACCTCGCCATCGCTGACCTCAAGCTCGTGCTCACCTCCCTCGTCTCCTCGCCCTCGTCACCACTTCCACCACCCCGTTTCCCTCCTCTCCTCTCCTCGAGCACACTGCACCTGACGACGCCACCTGCAACCCAAGAACCTCCATCCTCATCGTCGTTAAAGCTCGTCGTCGACCTCATCCAGACCTCACCCTCGTCACCCTCACCACCTCCAAGACCTCCTCGCCTCTCCTCCTTCTTCCCGACCATCCCTGCAACCCCGACGACCCTGCAACAAACCCCGACCCCAACCTCGCCGGAGACCTCACCACCTCGTCGTCGTCACCATCGTCACCTCATTATCCCTCTCCGCTCTCAGACACCACAAACTACCACCAGCACCACACCCTCCACCAACACCATCAACCCCGACTTCCCGACCCCGAACAACAACCAAGAACCCACCGCCCCTTGTCGCCGACGGTCACTCACCATCATCGCCGTCACCTCTCCTCTGTTCTTGCCACCCCAGAACTCAAACACCAACACCCCATTCTTCATCTTCCTTCCTTCCTTCCTTCTTTCATTCTTGCTTTTTTGGTTTTCCGGCCGTCTCGCCGGAGTCGCATGCGTCGTCGAAGATCCGGATGACCTGATTGATTCTATGAAAGAGTGTAGTAATAACTGTAATCAATAACGGTATCGCGTGTAGCTAGCCGAGATGAGTACGGGTCGTCCTCAGGAATTCGTGGAACTTTTAATCTTGATTTAAACGTGTTGATTATAAAAGAGGAAGGAGAACAGAGAACAGTGGAGAATAGATTCTAGATCTATGGTAAATACGGATGTATAATATATATTTTTCAGATCTAGTTTAAATAAGGATATAGAATATATAAGAAGAAGGCTTGTAGGGTTCGTTAGGATTTAGTAGTCATGGATGACTAATAAAAATTACTCCTTTTATATATTGATAGATTTAAAATTAGATTGATAGTGATGAATGAGGATTAGGGTTCATGGAAAAAACTAGGGTTTCCACACTATTGACCCTTGTCCTTTCATTGATCTCTATTTATGTCTAGCCCTTAACAAAACAATTGTTAATCTGATCTCAAATCGCGGTAGACTAGAAATAAATTGGTAGCGCGCCCGATTAGAATGTTAACGATTCTTTTGCTAAAGCTTATAAACGTCATAAGACTTAAAAGAAGTTAAAGTATTTTTTCATCCATTGTTCTACCCTAATCCTACGAACCCTATCAAGCGGAGAATTACTCGTGCATGAAATAGAAGAAGAACGGATAGAGATGATAATGTAAATACAGAAAATAAATGCAACCTAATTAATCTAATGATCTACCTTTATTAATCAACTTCACAAGTACAATTCTTCGAGTTTAGATTACAGGAGGAAGAAGAAGTTGCTCTCGATCTCATCCTCGTAGGAAGTAGATACTTCGTCGAATCTCACGTCGCCTTATCACGTCGAATCGCGGACCTGTCGTGGATCACTTGTTCTTTGACGGTGATTTGCTTCGTGTAAAAGATTAATTTCTAGGTTTAGCCCTCGGTCCTTTAAATAGCCCCAAAACCGGAAACTATAGATCCCCAGAATTAAGGTTTGTTGCTGCAATCTTACCCAAAATATCAAAAACCCTAAATCCTCTTCTCTGCCGCGGATCCGCCGCCAGAAGCACATTATTGCTGCGGAAGCGCGGTTGTTTGGTGTGATCAGGGTTCCAAAATTCTGGGACTTCTTCATTATGACACATGGAGATTTATTTGATGTCTGGAATATTCATATATTGTCTGAGTCTCTGCCAGTATTGATTCTTCGATTTTATTTAACTTTATCAGCAAATTTTTGATTCCCGACATCTCGATATCCCGATCTCCTGACCTGAGGTAAAACTTGCACAATATCTCAATGAATAATGTTAATAATATTTGGTATTTTTGAGATATTATCCTAAACATTTTATATGATATTATATTTTAAGAATATTGATTAAGGATATTTGATATGATATGCATATTTAAATTATCAAAATATTATATGCATACATTTTCCTTCATAATATTAATTATAATATATAAACATATGGTAAATAGTATTTTTGTAGATAAACCCAAATATGTTCTATATTTATAATAAACACTTTTAAATATTTATCAAAAGTAATGAAAATGTTATATCAAATGTGCAATATTTTCGACTGAACAAATACCCTCAAACTTAACTTTGATCGTCCCGAGCAAACTATTTATTCAAGAGAGAGAGAAAAAAGAAAAAGAAAAACCTAAGTAGCACACTTTCGTAGGCAACACGATTGCACTGAGCATGTGCAACAAGCCGTTAAAGCTCTAGGTGTCCATAGTAGGAGAAGTGTTGTCTCCTGAGGGTTTTCAGCGGATTGCACCCACAAAATCCTATAATAAAAGAAAAATGGTGAAAGTTACATATAAAGATAAGAACCATAAAAGAAAGAACTTGAAAATAAGAGTTTCCAACTACACTAGCTTTTTAGTTGCTATGAGTCCTATATTAATGGTCATGAAAAAAAATGTTAGAAATCACATCATCTCTCAATAAAACATCGCCTTTATTCTTCCTCCCTGCCTTTCTTCACAACATCGATCATATACCCCTACGTGTGTGTAAAAGATATCTCTACACTTAGAGAACTCAATTCAAGATATCATACTTGTTTACCCCAATCAGAGCAAAGCTCTGTTCAAATTCCGAGACGGGAGACGAAGCAACGCTTCATCTTCCCCCAATCAGAGCAAAGCTCTGCTTTGAAAATATCGGACCGAGACGTCCTTAAATTGATATGGGACCGAGACGTCCCTAAACTAATATCGGACCGAGACGTCCCTAAACTAATATCGGACCGAAACGTTCTTAAACTAACGGTGGACCACTATGTCTTTACACTGGTATTGGACCACCATGTCCCTAAACTAGCACAATAGAGCCCAAATGCTCTTTTGTCGGACCTAAACGATCCCGTTAAGTCGATCTTAGTCCCAAACTGGACTAACGTTTCCTTAACAACCGTTTAAGTTGATCTTAGCCTCAAATATGGCTAACGCATCCTTAAACCTTCAAACAAACTTTAGTCCCAAATTGGACTATAAATTCCCCCAATCAACTTTGGCTCAATGGTACATCTCTGAACTCCTCTGACATTTGTCGTTGTAATCCTTCAACGTCGTCAGAGAGGTGACGGGTCCCGACGACCATACATGCAATGGACCACTATGTCCCTAAACTCGAACAATAGAGCCAATTGCTATTTTGTCGGATCTAAACGATCCCGTTAAGTTGATCTTAGTCTCAAACTGGACTAACGTATCCTTAACAAACGTTTGAGTCGATCTTAGCCTCAAAAATGGTTAACGTATCCTTCAAACAGACTTTAGTCGCAAATTGGACTATGAATCTCCCAAACTGGAACAATAGAGCCCAAACGCTCTTTTGTCGGATCTAAACGATCCCGTTAAGTTGATCTTAGTCTCAAACTAGACTAACGTATCCTTAACAAACGTTTAAGTTGATCTTAGCCTAAAAAATGGCTAACGTATCCTTAAACCAAAACCCCAAACCCAAATCTAAGAAAATACGGATTTGGACTAATCCACATCCTACGGGCGACGAAATAAATAGTCTCCGTATACAATCCACGGGCAACCACAAACAAAACAAACACACACGACACGAAGTGAAATTCTGGAGAAGGAGAAAGTTGTTACCGCGATGCGGTAGCGTAATTAACTGCAGGGGCTTGCGCCTGCAGGGAAGAGCGTCCCCACAATCAAAAACCCCTCAAGTGAGGGGGAATCTGACGAAGTCTGCTACATCGGCCGAATCCATCTAAACCTCCGATACACGGTGCCATAAATCAACTTGGCATTTTCGGAGAGGTAGACGGATAAAACCAAATAGCATCTGCCCTGAACCTCAGGCACAGACGCCCTAACGTCTTGTGCGCCGTCTTTCGGAGGGGAACAGATTCTGGCACGCCCGGTGGGACCTTTTCCACTTTCCACTCCACACTTCGTGTGTCGTGTTCGCGAACGAATCGCGGTTTACTGTGGTTGCCTGTGGATTCGAGGTACTAAGATTTGGTGTCTTGCTCCGTGCAGAAAACAGAAGATCAATGGCTTCAAACTGCACTGCCTACAACCGCAATTCTCGCTCGGTCCTTGCTGGAGGAGTGACTTATGGGCCCCAAGCGGCCTCCCTTTTCAAAATGCCGGTGGAGCAGGTGGCTCAAACCACCACTGGACTATTTTTTGGGACCATGCTCCCACCAATGAGCTTCAACGCCCCAATGACATTGCAAGAAGCTCCAAAGAAGTCGGTCTTCGATTGACTTACCACTGCCGCGACCCCTCTCAACAGGTCGCCCAACTCCACTGCTTCAGGTTTTAATGGATTAGGCCAGAGCTCCATCGGGCCCATGAAGAAGCCTGCCATACCAGAAGACGTTATCCCGAAGCGGATAGCCATCCCAGCTCCCGTTCTTGGCAAAGTCACCAAGGTTGCTTCCCATGCTCGGAAGTCCGCTTCTGACAGGTTGGCCGTCCCCGTTCAACGGACGTCGATCTTTAAAAAGCTGGTACCAGTATATTCTGACCAACACAGGGGGCATGAGGAGGTCACCCCTATAGCTGAAACAACTCCATTAGCACGACATGCTCGACGTCGCCACTGGCGCCGAGTAGAGAAGGCTGGGGGCAACTTCCCCTCTGGATTTACTCCTCTAGCTCCAATGGTGGGGATCGATATTGCTGTTCCAATCGGGAACAACTTTGAATTGCTAAATACGGTGCGCAGAAAATCTCCTACTGCGATGTTGAAACGAACTCCTTCACCTGTGGAGAATACTCCAGAGAAGAAGCTAGAGCAGCTCCCTCAACGGCCGTCCTCTAAAATTTACAGAGTCTGGCGACAGGTCCAGGAGTCAGTGATTGATGAAAACTATCTCCGCCAACGAAAAAAAATGAAGGTTCGGCAAGAGAAGGATTACTCCGTCAAGCCCCAAAAACCAATAGTTACCCGGGTGCCCATTACAACGGCCCCCTTAACTCCAATCACTCAGAAGAAAAGGAGGCCGCAAAAAGCCCCTGTGAACATGGCGAAGCATAAAAGCGCTGAACACAAACGCCCCAAGTCTGGGGGCATGGTGGTGCACACTGTTTATATGGCTTCTGGAAAGGAAGAAAGCCGCACTTCTACGGGCCACCGACCGCTTACCAGATCCGTGACGAAAGCCCAGGAGCAACAACAAAAGCTTCAGGAAATGATGACTACAATGGCTGCACTCACTGGGCCAAAAGAAAGCTCTGAAACGTTCTCGGATGAGCGTCAAGAACAAGAAACTGACGCTGAGTTTCTTCGCCGGATATTAGATAAAAAGGATAAAGAGGCCGCGGAACAAGCAACCAGCATAAAGAAAATGGCCCTCCTCTTCCAAGATATGGTAGGGATGATGTCACAGCCGGACCCTCCAGCTGAAGACCCTCCAATCATTGTTGAAGATGATGGAGGGGAAACATCTGATCCTCCTCCGGCTCTTTCAGCAGCCAAGGAAGAAACCATTTCCAAGGCCGCGCTTGACGACTATATAGCTCAGCAAATACGAGCTCATCAGGCGAGTGAAGCGGCTGGGCAAATTGTTAGAACTGGACGACCCTATCCGGGCTGGTATGACCAAATCAATTACCCGCCGGGATATACGATCCCTAAGTTTCACATATATAAAGGGACAGGGAATCCGCATCAGCATGTCGCTCAATTCAGGGCCTTATGCGGCAACACTGGAGGCGATGACAAACTGTTGCTTTGCCAATTCGTCGGCAGCTTAGCAGAAATAGCCTTTGAATGGTATTCGGAGCTACCTAATGACTCTGTTAAAACATTTGCGGAGATAGAGTTACTGTTCACGCAAAGATTCGCGAGTGCTAGTGAACGCACCCCGATAACAGCACTGATAAATGCCAGGATAAAGCCAGGCGAAACGTGGGTCCAATACGCAACACAATGGCGGAACCTATGGTCAAAATGCGAACAACGCATAGAAGAGGCACCTGCGGTAGGCATGTTTGTGGGCACTCTCGATCCGCAGGCGACCATCTCGCAATTCATGATGTTCTTCAGGCCGACCACCTTCCAGGCCCTGATCGACAAATTAGCCCAAATGGACCAAATGGGCCATAGACCGTCTCCTCCAAAATCAGATTCCCGAGATGAGAAAGGAAAAGGGAAAGCGATCGTCGTCGCCAATGCTCAACAACAGTCGAGCAACTCAAAGCCGGTCGTTCGCCAAAACAACGCGCGTCCACGCCCATCCCTCGAAGAGAGGCTAGGACGTTCTTACTCGTTTCCTCAGAATAAAACGGGAAGATTGTTCGAGCTGGCAGTGCGCAACAGACTCATTAATCTGCCGAGTCCAAAGCGTCTGTCGCAGCCAGGCGATCTTAATAATCCCAATTATTGCCCTTACCACCAAACGGTAAGTCACCCGATTGAGGATTGTTTCGTATTTAAGGGATGGATCGAGGATCAATACCTACAAGGCAAGTTCGCGCTGTCTGAAAGCTGGAATGTGAACCCACCACAGCCGCATACTCCAAAGAAAACAAACACGCTGGGGGCAACTTGTCATGTGATCTCTCACTCATTGGCAGATAATAAAGAGGCTCCTTGTGCCGAGAAAACGAGGGCGGACCCTGAAACATAAATTCCGCGGCCGTCAGACGAGTTGATCGATGCCTTCCTAAATGAAATTCGTCTGAAAGCAAAAGCCAATCAAGAGCATGAAATGGCCATACTGGAAAGAGCCAAGGCATTCCCGTCAAATCAGAAGCCATACACTGCGGGTAAAAACAAATTCAAGACGAGGAAAAGGTTCGCCAAAGCTCTGTCAGTAGGAATGAAGCTACCGCCCTCTGAAGAAAATACTCTCGCTGAGGCAGAGATGCACCCTAACTTCTGTTTATATCATCAGAAGATCATATATCCTACCGAAGACTGCGAATCCTTTAACTGTTGGTGGCAAGGGTATGTCGCTCAAAAGCAACACTCCGACGGGACAAAGTGTGAAGCTTGTGGACATTGGAAAAATGCAATATATGAGCGCAAAAGAGCCGCCGCCGACTGTCATATAGCCGACTTCAAGGGATCGCAAATTATCACCTTTGGAAGCGACTCTGACGAAGAAGCTATCCCCAACTCTTCCCTCGGGGAATCTATTTCAAAAATAAAGGAATTGAGAAGCTGCGAGAACGTTCAGCCATGCAATCGCATGCTACTCGGAAAAAATCCCGGCCCCGCAAACAACGGAGCGAACAAAAAGGATAAAAGAAAAGGAAAAAAGGCCCTCGTCGCCAGCACTCAACAACAATCAGGTGACCCTAGACCGGTTGCTTGCCAAAGCAACAAGCGGCAACCCCTCCAGGAAAAGTTGAAACGTCCTTACTCGTTTCCGCAAGATAAAACAAGGGGACTGTTCGAGCTGGCAGTGTGCGACAGACTCATCAATCTGCCGGGTCCAAAACGTCCGTTGCGGCCAGGCGATGTTAATAATCCTAATTATTGCCCTTACCACCAAACAGTAGGTCACCTGATCGAGGACTGCTATGTCTTCAAAAACTGGGTTGAAGACCAATACCAATAGGGCAAGTTTGCGCTGTCTGAGAACTGGAAGGTGAGTCCGCCACAACCGCACGCTCCGAAGAAGATGGATACGCCGGGGGCATCATGTTCATTCATGGAGAAGGACTCATAGACCGAAAAGTCAATAAACCAAATATTCGCCTCAAATACGGCGACAACGGACCGAAACGTCCTTAAACTAACAACGGACCGAGATGTCCTTAAACTAATGATGGACCGCAATGTCCTAAAACTTGCAAATGACCAAAATGTTTTTAAACTACTACCGCAGCATTCTCAGGCTGACGAGAATAAAAAAAAAATAAAAAAAATAAACGGTATGTCCATAAGCAAAATGGGCACGGATGAAAACCCGAAAGGGCTCCGTGAGTAAAAACAGCAGGGCTACCGGCGAGTGTTTGTGAAAACCTGAAAAGGTGCAATCTCGTTAGAAAAAATAAGAAGAATAAAAAGAATTAAAAAAAAACGGTATGTCCATAAGCAAAATTGGCACGGATGAAAACCCGAAAGGGCTCCGTGAGTAAAAACAGCAGGGCTACCGGCGAGTGTTCGTGAAAACCCGAAAGGGCGCGACCTCGTTAATAAAAAAAAAGAGAAGAAAATAAGAAGAAGAAAAAAACGGTATGTCCATAAGCAAAACGGGCATGGATGAAAACCCGAAAGGGCTCCGTGAGTAAAAACAGCAGGACTACCGGCGAGTGTTTGTGAAAACCCGAAAGGGCGCAACCTTGTCAAAAGACACTTACAGGGCCCCCTCGACCTTGTAAGGAGAAACCACCCGCGTGAGATCCTTACGACTCACAAGGGAGCAACACACTTAGGAATCCCCACGATTCCTAAGGAGAAAATACACTTGCGAGATCCTCACGACTCGTGAGGAGAACGCTCTTATGGGACCCTCACGGCTCATAAGATTTGAAAGTCTTAAGTTACAGAAACCTTAACCTATTCTTAAGCAACCCCCACAACCTTCGGTATTGCCCTACAAGCGGCTCATATTGACCCTTGTATACAATTCACGGGCGCGAATAAACATTTCCCTAACCAAGTCCCATCCGTGACTGGGGATATGTCCACACGGTGAACAACCCTTGTGAGTCCTCTCGACTCATAAGGAGATAACACTCTTGTAAGATCCTTACGACTTATAAGAGAACATACACTTAGGAATCCTCACGATTCCTAAGGAGAAAACGCACCTGCGAGATCCTCACGACTCGTAGGGAGAAACACCTTTATGAGACCCTTACGGCTCATGAAATCAAAAGCCTTAGTCGACGGGATCCTAATCCTATTTACTAAGCCACCTTTGTTCGACATCGACAGAGGCAAATGATGATTCGCTCCTGGCAATATTCCAGTTGTAGCGATGCTGATGCCTAAATCGGTATCAAATTCCAAGTCCTTTCATGGCAGATGATGATTCGCTCCTGCCAATATCCCAGTTGTAGCGATGCTGATGCCTAAATCGGTATCAAATTCCAAGTCCTTTCATGGCAGATGATGATTCGCTCCTCGCAATATTCCGGTTATAGCGATGCTGATGCTGAGATTGGCACCAGATTCCAAGTTCTACGCTCGCGATAAAAATCAGCGAGCTGAAAATGCATATTAAATAGCCGAAATGATGGGGCAACTTGCAATAAAAAGCAGCAAGTAAAATGTATGCATGCGAAATAGCCGAAATGATTGGGCAACTCGCAATAAAAAGCAGCGAGTAAAAATAAAGTAAACAGCCGAAATGATTGGGCACCGCGAAAAATAGCCGAAATGATTGGGCAATCGCGACCTTCGCGATATAAAAGCTGAAATGATAGAGCATCGCGGAAAGAATAAAAAAAAATGAAAGAATGAAACTTTTTGCCCTACAGGTGAAATCACATCGATCCCTGTATACAATTCAGGGGCACAGATAAAGAGGGAACCATACCTTCCCAACAGGCTCCATCAGAAAGCGAAGCCAAATCTCGACGGTTCATAGACAACCTAGAGACAATCTCGACATTTGTCGCAATATTACAGACACGATGTCAACAAATGAAGCAAATGAAGATCCCGAGCTTCAGGGTCTCGACGTCAACATCGACAACTTAGAGATCACCAACGGCATTTCTCCTCACTCTAACTAGATGCAGACATGACGTCAACAACCGACCTCAGAATCGCAACGAAACGGAACCATGGCAAAGTCTCTAGTTCCAAATCTCAATGGTCACATCTGCAGCCTGGAGACCAACAACGGTGTGCCTCCTCATTCCAGCAGGACACAAATATTACACCATCAAGCGGAGCGATGGCAAAATCCCAGCTTCACCTCAGCATTCGTCTCGATACAGTAGACGCAATGTCAACAACAGCGTTCCTCCGCAGTCTAGCTGGAGGCAGATGCAACATCAACAAAGGACCTCACGGTCGAAATAAAGCGGAGTAACGGCAAAATCCCAACTCCACCTTAGCATTCGTCTCGATACAGTAGACACAATGTCAACAACGGCGTTCCTTCGCAGTCCAGCAGGGTGTACATGCAAAGTTAACAAAAGACCCCATGGTTGAAACCAAGCGGAGTGACGGCAAAATCCCAGCTCCACCTCAGCATTCGTTTCAATACACCAGACGCAGTGTGAGCAAATGAAGCGAAGGCCAAATTCCTAGCTTCAAGGTCTTAACAGCAAGTCATATAAAGCCCGAAAGACCACCAGAGATCAACTCACATGGAGTGGTCACCTCCTCGACGTTCGTTTCGATACAGCAGACGAGTTGTCACCCCAGCGTTCTTCCTCTAGCAGGGATTCGGACGTGACAAAGCAAACGAAGCGAAGGCCACATTCCTAGCTTCAACGTCTTTACGGTAACTCACATAAAACCGGAAAGACAATCGGAGATCATCTCGCACCAGCACAGAGTGGTCACCACCTTGACGTTCGTCTCGATACAGCAGACGAAATGTTAACCCCAGCGTTCGTCCTCCAACAGGATTTGGACACACCAAAGCAAACGAAGCGAAGGCCACATTCCTAGCTTCGACGTCTTGACGGTAACTCATATAAAACCGAAAAGACAATCGGAGATCATCTCGCACCAGCAAAGAATGGTCACCACCTCGACGTCCGTCTCAATACAGCAGACGAGATGTCACCCCAACGTTCGTCTCGACACAGCAGACGCAACGCCATTAAACGAATGGAGCCACGGCAAAATCCCTAGTTCAAACCTCGACGGTTCACCAGCAACCTAGAGACAACCTCGACGTCCGTCTCGATACAGTAGACGAGATGTCACCCCAACGTTCGTCTCGACACAGTAGGCGCAACGTCATTAAACGAATGGAGCCACGGCAAAATCCCTAGTTCCAAACCTCGGCGGTTCGCCAGCAACCTAGAGACAACCTCGACGTCCGTCTCGATACAGCAGACGAGATGTCACCCCAACGTTCGTCTCGACACAGCAGACACAACGTCATCAAACAAACGGAGCCACGGAAAAATCCCTAGTTCCCACCGCAACATTCGTCTCGATACAGCAGACGCAATGCCAGCAAACGAAGCAAAGGCCAAATTCCTAGCTTCAGGGTCTTGACGGCAACTCATATAATGCCCGAAAGACCATCGGAGATCATCCCCACACCAGCGCGGAGTGGTTATGACTCATCGGGGCTCACCAAAATAAGCCTAACTTCAAGTAAAAAGCGACATGGCAAATTCCTAACGCTTGCTCTTCCGACGGTCAAACTGCCAAGGAGGATTGCTTGAAGACGTCTTGTCCAGCCCCCGAAGGGATCAGAGACACGGCAGTCGCAGGGCTACTCGAACAGCACGATTGCCTATCGAGGACTATATCAGCTTATGCGACGGTACGATGGCCAAAACCCTAAGTACCACCAACCTTAACGGGCTTCTGTCGTAAAGAGCAGAGGTTAAATGCGACGTTAAGATGTTCTTGCGAGAAACGTTCGATTCGTCTCGACTTGTGAAGAAATTGTTGAGGCGGCTCGACTCGTGAGATAAAGCCTTAGGCAGTGGGCATAAAAGAAGCCTGTTTCCTAAGCATTGGGACCCTGCAAGTCAATCCAAAATGGTCTCTTGCATACTATTCACAGGTCTCACTCTTCAAAGTCGAGTTTCGACGATGAGGGAAACAACCGCTTACGAGTCCTCTCGACTCGTAAGAGGGAAAAATTCTCTTATAGGATCCTTACGACTTATAAGAGAAAACCACACTTAGGAATCCTCACGATTCCTAAGGAGAAAAACCCACTTACGAGATCCTCTCGATCCGTAGGGAGAAAAATCTCTATGAGACCCTTACGGCTCATAGAGTTGAAAAGTCTTAGGCAGCAGATTTGAACCTGCGGCCTAAGCCCTCGCTATCTCGTGAAGAAATCAAGAAGCTTACTCTATTACCTGCTAATTGTGACGACATGCTGAGAAAGAGGAAAAGCAACAGAAAGAGCATCCGATTTACATTTGATCGAGCGTTCAAGACACATTCATTCATGTATGGGCAAAAGACTCAGAACAAAAGATAAGACAGGCTAGGAAAAACAAAAAATTTCATTAATATTGCCCGGAGTTCTTACAATCATAAAAACAGTAAACGAAAGTTACAATGGAATAACCTCAGATCCAGGGCATGGATTGAGGAATTCAAAAGCGACCCTATCTATGACTTTCCAAGCCTCACGGACCATCCTAGTGTGCTTCCTTTCGCGAGCACAAGCGTCAGGGTCCCTCCCGATGTCTTCCACCCTCCGATAAGCAGCGAGTATGGCAGACTGTTGAAAGATCTCGTGTAAGAGGTCAATAAGACTGTCTCGCCGTCTCTTCGAGATAAAGTTCAACAGGTACACCGAGTGCACCTTGTCCTCAGCAGCATCCAACGCCCTAAGTGGCACGCCGGAGCAGAAGAGGGGAAGCGCTTCCCAGATGGCTCCCATGATAAGCTTAAGGAGGGAGGAACGTCGGGGAAACAGTAGACCATTGTACGCGTCGAAGCGACTCATTATTTCAGCACACTCCTCATTTGTGAACTCTCGATTTTGAGAGCGGCCAAGTTGGCGGATGTCCCCGTAAGAGATGATCTCGTTAAGAGAATACATGTGGGCGTCCATTGTTCCTGTGAAAGAGGATCAACAGAATTATCAGAAAAACTGATTAAGCAAAACAATATAATGCACTGAGCAATAAAATGTCATCTTCAAACTCTAAGATCAATGAAACACTCTTAAGAGTTCTTTTAGATCAAAGGGATCTATGTTTTGCCAAAAATGCGAGTTTCTGTTCATGGGTTGAGAAACCCTGAAACAGATTCATAAGAGCAAAGCTCAGTTGATGAAACTCCAAGGGGGATTTCCTTAGATCTGAAGATCTGTGAGAGCAAAGCTCTATTGGTTAATTAAAATTAATTTAACTTAAGATTAATTATACCTAAAGTTTTCTAACTTGGAAGAGCAAAGCTCTAAAATTCTGGAAACGAGAACAAAGCTCTGGAATTCTAAACAAGAGCAAAGCTCTGGAAATCAAAATCTAGAAAATAGTGAGATTTTTTCTAAGGGCCAGAGGTCCTATTTATAAGGCGCTTGCGCCCCTTGAGCTCACTCCTTGATCCAACGATCAAGAGTTTGCCACCGCTGCACTCACGTGTGCGCCACGTGAGCGCAATGGTGGGGGGGCATTTGTTTACCCCAATCAGAGCAAAGCTCTGTTCAAATTCCGAGGCGGGAGACGAAACAACGCTTCATCTTCCCCCAATCAGAGCAAAGCTCTGCTTTGAAAATTTAAAATTTAATAAATGAAGCAACGCTTCAGATTATTTGCGCTGCGCGCCACATGTCAAACGCTGATACATCAGCGCAGCGCCCAAGAAGGCGCGCCCAATCAGAGCAAAGCTCTATTTAATGAAGCAACGCTTCAGCTGCGCAAGCACTGCGCTGCGCGACACGTGTCAGCGCAGATGCGCTAGCGTAGTTGCGCTGCGCTTTGCGCTGCGCGACACGTGTCAGCGCAGTTGCGCTAGCGCAGTTGCGCTGCGCGACACGTGTCACGCGCTGGGGCATCTGCGCCAAACAGAATTAAATTTAAAAAAAAAAAATCTTTTCTGTTCTTGTTAAAACAAGAAGATTTTCTTCTGCAAAGCAGAAGCCCTTGGATCAAAGATCTAACGGTGGGGAAAATTCCCCAAATCACTCAGAGAAAGATCTCTTTAACAAATTTAACTAATTTATGGGCACTATAAAAAGAACCCTAGGCCTCAATTCAAAGGAGGAGGAACATTTCTTGAAAAAAGTCAAGGGCTTCAAACAGAGAGAACTCTGAGAAAATTTCAAGAAAAAGGTAAAGAACCTTCATGAAATAGAAGGAATTTCTTCTAGTAGATCATTGATCTAAAAACAAGATTAATGATCTTTACATAATAAACAGTGCTTTGCACTTCTTATGAACCTCTGGTTCTTTAAAACAAGAAAACAATAAAATAAAAAATGGTGCTTTGCACTTTTATGAACCTCTGGTTCTTGAAACAAAAAAAAAGGAAAAAATTATTTTTCTTTGATCTAATTTAGATCAAGAAATTAAATAGTGCTTTGCACTTCTGTTCTTGAATCTAAAAGATTCTTAGTGCTCTGCACTTACAAACTGCGCTGTTGCGCTCTTAAGAGAGCGCCACGTGTCAGCCATAGAACCACTTGCGCTACGCGCTCTTGAAATAGAGCTTTGCTCTCTGGAATTGGCGCAACTCACCAGAGCGCGCCACGTGTCAGCAGCGCAACAGCGCAGCGCAACGCGCTACTGCGCTTGCACTCATCAGAGCGCGACACGTGTCACCATCATATGAGTTTGCGCTCATTATTTAGCGCAAAGCGCCTGACAAGCCACGTGGGGCACTGTCAGAGTATTTAATGCTCTGCATTATTAAAGAAAAGGGACAGAGCCCAATTAAAAGGCCTAACAGGCCTAATAAAAAAATGCTGTGCATTATTTGAAAGGGCAGAGCCCAATTGAAAGGTCCAATGGACCAAAATAAATGATCTGCATCATAATAAAAAGGGCAGAGCCCAGTCAAAATGGGCATAAGTGGCCTGAAGTAATGCAATGCATTATTTAAGTGTGGGCAAAGCCCTAGCGCAGGTCTAATAGACCAAAAATAAATAAGGGTGTTGAACATTTTCAACTGGACTTAGCCCAATTTTGGTCGTAAGTCTTCAAATTAAATTGACTGAGCACGCCTGCTCCCTAAATCAATTTATATCTGGTTCGAGGGTACATCTCCAAGCTCCTCTGACACCTATCGTTGTAATCCTTCAACGACGTCAGAGAGGTGACGGGTCCCGACGACCACACATTAATACGGACTGTGGGGTCCTTAAACTCGTGGACCGAGACGTCCTTAAACTAATATCGGACCGAGACGTTCTTAAACTAATATCGGACCGAGACGTCCTTAAACTAATATCGGACCGAGACGTCCTTAAACTAATATCGGACCGAGACGTCCTTAAACTGATATCGGACCGAGACGTCCCTAAACTGATATCGGACCGAGACGTCCCTAAACTAATATGGGACCGAGACGTCCTTAAACTGATATCGGACCGAGACGTCCCTAAACTGATATCGGACCGATACGTCCCTAAACTAATATCGGACCGAGACGTCCCTAAACTAATATCGGACCGAAACGTTCTTAAACTAACGGTGGACCACTATGTCTTTACACTGGTATTGGACCACCATGTCCCTAAACTGGCACAATAGAGCCCAAATGCTCTTTTGTCGGACCTAAACGATCCCGTTAAGTCGATCTTAGTCCCAAACTGGACTAACGTATCCTTAACAACCGTTTAAGTTGATCTTAATCTCAAATATGGCTAACGCATCCTTAAACCTTCAAACAAACTTTAGTCCCAAATTGGACTATAAATTCCCCCAATCAACTTTGGCTCAAGGGTACATCTCTGAACTCCTCTGACATTTGTCGTTGTAATCCTTCAACGTCGTCAGAGAGGTGACGGGTCCCGACGACCATACATGCAATGGACCACTATGTCCCTAAACTGGAACAACAGAGCCAATTGCTCTTTTGTCGGATCTAAACGATCCCGTTAAGTTGATCTTAGTCTCAAACTGGACTAACGTATCCTTAACAAACGTTTGAGTCGATCTTAGCCTAAAAAATGGCTAACGTATCCTTCAAACAGACTTTAGTCCCAAATTGGACTATGAATCTCCCAAACTGGAACAATAGAGCCCAAACGCTCTTTTGTCGGATCTAAACGATCCCGTTAAGTTGATCTTAGTCTCAAACTAGACTAACGTATCCTTAACAAACGTTTAAGTTGATCTTAGCCTAAAAAATGGCTAACGTATCCTTAAACCAAAACCCCAAACCCAAATCTAAGAAAATACGGATTTGGACTAATCCACATCCTACGGGCGACGAAATAAATAGTCTCCGTATACAATCCACGGGCAACCACAAACAAAACAAACACACACGACACGAAGTGAAATTCTGGAGAAGGAGAAAGTTGTTACCGCGATGCGGTAGCGTAATTAACTGCAGGGGCTTGCGCCTGCAGGGAAGAGCGTCCCCACAATCAAAAACCCCTCAAGTGAGGGGGAATCTGACGAAGTCTGCTACATCGGTCGCATCCATCTAAACCTCCGATACACGGTGCCATAAATCAACTTGGCATTTTCGGAGAGGTAGACGGATAAAACCAAATAGCATCTGCCCCGAACCTCAGGCACAGACGCCCTAACGTCTTGTGCGCCGTCTTTCGGAGGGGAACAATACTCTCGTCCATCTTCCAAAGTACTTTATAGTTGCTGAATAATTTCGATGAAATTGCTCACATATATTTCATGCGACCGTTAATACTTCTTGAGGTACTAACCAACCGATTACAAAATGTGCTCGCACATTTAGGTGTAATTCCTCGTTTTGCAACACCTAATGCTTAGCAGTGGCTCCCAAATCAGTTGGTCTAAGGCACTAGGTGATAAAGCAACCTCGCTATATTTTTTTTATACTGCCTTGAGCAATTACAAAACCGGTGTTCATTTTTTTTTCATCACTTATATTTTTTATTATTTTTATTTTCCTTCATACTAAGGCTTTTAGACAAGAGCATTTCAAGGTATCCTCTACTATCCTAAGTTTCAAGATGCGTGACAGTGCATATAGTAGGGTATCAACGTTCAAATGTTTGGTTTCAAGAATAGAGACTATTTTTCAGACTTATTTTTATCCTTAGATTAGGAATTTCCTTCATCTTACTAACCCTTGGTACAACGGCTCATAACTACTTATTACTAGTTTCGTTTAAGAAAATATCTAACTTTTTTGCTTTTCTTAAATCTTTTCAATCTTACATATGTAATTTTCACTTTCAAACTTTCATTATCAAAATTTTTTTGTGCTTATATTTATGATAATGCAAAATAAAGCGTGAATAAGCACAAACCTCCCCCAAACCTGTTTGCAGCCGTGTTCTCACTGATGTTATCTGTTAAGCTTAAAAAACAGTAGACTTGGGAGGAAAAGTTAGTAACGGGGACAAGAAATAATGACAGTGAAATCCTCCCCCAAACTTATTTTTGGCTCACAATTTTGTAAAAATTTCTTTTCAAGAGCCAAAAGATTTCCTCCCCCCAAACTTGAGTAAAATAGTATTAAGTATTTAAAATTATGAGGGGGAGTTAAAATTATTGGTCTATGCAAAACTTTACAAAGACCAAAAGTCAACACCAACCATTCAAATATTTTATCGATGTAACACACTGGTTGGTGGAAGATCAGAGATTTGAAGAAGTGGGGAGATAGGAGGCGGTATGGTTTATATCTCGGTTGATAGAGACGAAACAACAATGGTGAATGAAAACGAGAATGTGAATGATTAGGAATGGGAAGAATAGTCACATTCTCGTATGGGTTAAGAAGAAATGGTGGTGGTTCAACTTCTTCAGGTGGAGGTTGATTAATCACAAAATCCGTGTTGTTTAGGAATGCGAGTTCTTCAGCGAAAATATCTTCAAAACTTTCATCGATGGTCCGATTGAACGTTTCAATGTTAATAATTGTCACGCCAGAATTCAACACACTTGATTTGTCAAAAATTATGGAGGTAGGAGACTCGAAAAGCTCATCTACCTCATTCTCAAAAGAGTCTAAATCAAGTTGCCTTTCCAGAATTATCGAACTTGAAATATCGGATTGTGATTCATCAACACTCGCTAAAATTAAAGGAAGAATAGAAGAAGAAACAGAGAATGTGGGAGATGAAATGGGTAAACAAATTGGTGTGTTGAGTATTACTGAACCAGATGTGGGAAATGAAGGCTGAATTTCGTTCTGCTTTTCGGTCATACATTTATCATCAATTTCAAGACGCATATGGGGTTCGGGAAGAATAGTTAAAGGTTCGAGATGATGTCCACAGGGAAGTGATATGACCTGATGAGTTGGTGGGACAAACTCATCCAAAATTTCGGGTTCATCATCCAATATATCCCCAAGTCAATCTCCTCAATCAAGTGAAGATTAAAATTCTCAGTCACCTCATCAAAAACATCGTTTTCAATTAATTTAGGTTCTAGAGTGGAGGTGTAGAGATCACAAGGATTGGGTGTGGCTTCACTTGAAATGGACCCTTCACAATCGGGTAAATCAAACACTATAAAGTCGCACAACTCATCAGACATTCTATCTTCAATTGGTGAATCATTTGGTGTACTCGATAGATCTGTGAAATTGGAGTTGTGGATTTTAATTTGGGATGGGGACGTTTGATTTGGACTGGTGTACCGCTTTCTCTCACTACCCAAATTCTCAATTTGTCCTATTGCCGTATCATACATTGAAATTTTTTGAGCCGGTTCAAAACCAATTGCTCATTCGTTTTGTTGTATGAGGGCGGCCACGAACGCATTCAATTCCTCTATGGTGCGGCACAATGCTACCCGATATTCTTCCACGGTTCGTTCAAGACTAGACATGGGTCGGTAAGGGGTTTCAATATAAGATTGAAATTCTTGTGGATAGGTAAAACTCCTAATGACTGATTAGAAGAAATGTCTAGAGAAGGTGTAAAAGTCGGGTAGGATTGATATGAATCGAATGGTTGTGAAAATTGGGCAGGAGTATGATCAAAATTGTGATAAGAAGAATATTGATATTGGTTGGTTGGTTGGCGACTGTCAATAGATGCCATATACGCCGCAAAACGAGTAGCAAAATCTTCTTTAGAAAGTGGTGGTGTTTATTGTCATAACGGTTTGACCGGATTGAAACTATGGCCGTTAGTCCTCGCTATATACTCAGCGATGGACATGCGTTTAGGAGTTCCCTCATACGCTTTAGATGGAGTATCAACAGAAGAAGATGTACAATTTTGATGCGGTTGATAGGACCTGGAGTGAGGTGCCCAACTGTTTCATTCTGCTTGCTCTATCCGATCTTCTAAAGACATGGTATACCGAAGCGATTACGAAAACAAGAAATATCTAGTTCTGGATAGCAAAGCTCGGTAAGAGTTCTTTTATTTGGGTTACCCATTATAAGAAGGTGAAAAGAAGAGGGTGAGATGGTAAGGATTTAAGCTCTATTTAGATTGTTTTGCTTTGAAAGTGGGACTTGAGGGCTGACTCAATAAATCACAAAATGCACAAGCAACCCTAGAACCACGGTTGCCTAGGTCAAGCACTAAACCGCTCCTAAACTTCCAAAGGACAAGCCGCAGGATCAATCCTCTACCATCTCTTTATCGCTTCTGTGGCCAGGTAAGTGCCGGGTAAGTGGGAGGTATCCGCTATAGGAATCACCGAAAATAGCGGGCCTAATTAAGTAACCACTTTCCTAGACACACTTCCCTAGACACCACAAAAGAAATGCGGATAAGCGATAGATTACCCACGACCTTCCTCTGTCCTAAATGAGCGCGACGGTCCTTAGGGCTTGGTTTAGATAATTTTTAATTAATGTAGGGTGATGCAGATGCTCATTTAGTGATTTGTGGGGCTTAGGAAGGGTGATGAAATCCCCACCTAATCTGAATTTAGGTCTTGCCCCTTAAAGTCCGTATTAAAATATGCAAAAACAACCCTCAAAACAAAACACGCAAAAAGATTTTTGAGCGGCGATATTTTGCAAAGAATCCTGCAGAAAAATATATTATAGGATTTTAAGATGAGAGAGAAAGTACAGAGAAAGATACCAGAGAACTATGGGAAGTCAAGTCCACCAAGTGGCCGCGGTTCCACGGCTAATTGCTCAATATTGCGGCGGTTCCGCCGCTCCTTGGTGGGATCGTTTGAAAAGAATTGTTCCCTTGCCCTCCTATGCTCCTTTGGAATACTTGGAAAGTCTCTGAATCTTGATTTCCTTGTTCTAGTGTCTCCAGATTCCCTCGCAAAAATCGCTCACTAATCGTTAAATATGCAAGATACGGTTTTGTTTTGTTTTTATGATATTGATTGAATAAGAATTCAACACGAATAGTAAGAAAAAAAATTACGCACGTATCCCCGGCAATGACGCCATTTGATTGATTCTATGAAAGAGTGTAATAATAATCGCAATCAATAACGGTGTCGCGTGTAACTAGCCGAGATGAGTACGGGTCGTCCTCAGGGATTCGTGGAACTTTTAATCTTGCTTTAGACGTGTTGATTAGAAAAGAGGAAGGAGAATAGAGAATAGTGAAGAATAGATTCTAGATCTATGGTAAATACGGATGTAGAATATATATTTTTCAGATCTTGTTTAAATAAGAATATAGAATATATAAGAAGAAGACTTGTAGGGTTTGTTAGGATTTAGTAGTCATGGATGACTAATAAAGATTACTCCTTTTATCTATTGATAGATTTAAAACTAGATTGATAGCGATGAATGAAGATTAGGGTTCTTGGAAGAAAGTAGGGTTTCCACACTATTGACCATTGTCCTTTCATTGATCTCTATTCATGTCTAGCCCTTAACAAAACAATTGTTAATCTGATCTTAAATCACGGTCGAGATTAGCAATAAATTAGTAGCGCGCCCGATTAGGATGTTAACGATTCTTTTGCTAAATTTTATAAACTTCATAAGACTTAAAAGAAGTTAAAGTATTTTCTCATCCATTATTCTATCCTAATCCTATGAACCCTATCAAGCGGAGAATTACTCGCGCATGATGGAGATAGAAGAAGAACGGATAGGGATGGTAATGTAAATACAGAAAATAAATGCAAACTAATTAATCTAATGATCTATCTTTATTAATCAACTTCATAAGTACAATTCTTCGAGTTTAGATTACAAGAGGAAGAAGAAGTTGCTCTCGATCTCTGCCTCGTAGGAAGTAGATACTCCATCGAATCTCACGTCACCATATCACGTTGAATCGCGGACCTATCGTGGATCACTTGTTTTTTGACGGTGATTTGCTTCGTGTAAAAGATTGATTTCTAGTTTTATCCCTCGGTCCTTTAAATAGTCCTAAAACCAGAAATTATAGATCCCCAGAATTAGGGTTTGTTGTTGCAATCTTTCCCAAAAAATCAAAAACCCTAAATCCTCTTCTCTGCTACGGATTCGCCGCCAGAAGCACATTATTGCCGCGGAAGTACGGTTGTTTGGTGTGATCGGGATTCCAAAATTCTGGGACTTCTTTATTATGACACATAGAGATTTATTTGATGTCTGGAATATTCATATATTGTCTGAGTCTCTGCCAGTATTGATTCTTTTATTTTATTTAACTTTATCGGTAGATTTTTGATTCCCGACATCTCGATATTCCGATCTCCTGACCTGAGGTAAAACTTGCACAATATCTCAATGAATAATGTTAGTAATATTTGGTATTTTTGAGATATTATCCTAACCATTTTATATGATGTTATATTTAAAAAATATTGATTAAGGATATTTGATATGATATGCATATTTAAGTTATCAAAATATTATATAAATATTATATGCATACATTTTCCTTCATAATATTAATTATAATATATAAACATATAGTAAATAGTATTTTTGTAGATAAACCAAAATATGTTCTATATTTATAATAAACACTTTTAAATATTTATCAAAAATAAGGAAAATGTTATATCAAATGTGCAATATTTTCGACTGAACAAATACCCCCAAACTTAACTTTGATCGTCCCGAGCAAACTATTTATTCAAGAGAGGGAGAAAAAAGAAAAAGAAAAACCTAAGTAGCACACTTTCGTATGCAACACGATTGCACTGAGCACATGCAACATGCCGTTAAATCTCTAGGTGTACCTAGTAGGAGGAGTGTTGTCTCCTGAGGGTTTTCAGCGGATTGCACCCACAAAATCCTATAATAAAAGAAAGATGGTGAAAGTTACATATAAAGATAAGAACTATAAAAAAAGAACTTGAAAATAAGAGTTTTCAACTATACTAGCTTTTCAGTTGCTATGAGCCCTATCTTAATGGTCATGAAAAAAATGTTAGAAATCACATTATCCCTCAATAAAATATCGCCTTTATTCTTCCTCCCTGCATTTCTTCCAAATATCGATCATATACCCCTACGTGTGTGTAAAAGACATCTCTACACTTAGATAATTCAATTCAAGCTATTATACACTTGTCCATCTTCCAAAGTACTTTATAGTCGGTGAATAATTTCTATGAAATTGCTCACACATCTTTCATGCGACCGTTAATACTTATTGAGATACTAACCAACCGATTACAAAATGTGCTTGCGCATTTAAGCGTAATTCCTCGTTTTGCAACACCTAAGGCTTAGCAGTGGCTCCCAAACCAGTTGGTCTAAGGCACTAGGTGATAAAGCACCCTCGCTATATTTTTTTTATACTGCCTTGAGCAATTACAAAACCAGTATTCATTTTTTTCTTCATCACTCATATTTTTTATTATTTTTATTTTCCTTCATACTAAGGCTTTTAGACAAGTGCATTTCAAGGTATTCTCTACTATCCCAAGTTTCAAGATGCGTGACAGTCCATATAGTAGGGTATTAACGTTCAAATGTTTGGCCTCAAGAATAGAGACTATTTTTCAGACTTATTTTTATCCTTAGATTAGGAATTTTCTTCATCTTACTGACTCTTGGTACAACGGTTCATAACTACTTATTACTAGTTTCGTTTAAAAAAACATCTAACTTTCTTTCATTTCTTAAACTTTTCCAATCTTACATATGTAATTTTCACTTTCAAACTTTCAATATCAATTTTTTTTGTGCTTATATTTATGATAATGCAAAATAAAGCGTGAATAAGAACAAACCTCTCCCAAACCTGTTTGCAACAGTGTACTTACTGATGTCATCTGTTAAGCTTAAAAAACTGTAGACTTGGAAGAAAAAGTTAGTAACGGGGACAAGAAATAATGACAGTGAAATTCTCCCCCAAACTTATTTTTGGCTCTCAATTTTGTAAAAAATTTCTTTTCAAGAGCCAAAAGATTTCCTCCTCCCAAACTTGAGTAAAATAGTATTAAGCATTTAAAATTATGAGGGGGAGTTAAAGTTATTGGTCTATGCAAAACTTTACAAAGATCAAAAGTCAATACCAACCATTCAAATATTTTATCGATGTAACGCACTGGTTGGTAGAAGATCAGAGATTTGAAGAATTGGGGAGATAGGAGGCGGTATGGTTTATGTCTCAGTTGATAGAGACGAAACAATAATGGTGAATAAAAACGAGAATGTGAATGATTAGGAATGGGACGAATAGTCACATTCTCGTATGGGTAAGAAAAAATGGTGGTGGTTCAACTTCTTCAGGTGGAGGTTGATTAATCACAAAATCCATATCGTTTAGGAATGTGAGTTTGTGGGTGAAAATATTTTTGAAACTTTCATCGATGGTCCGATTGAACGTTTCAATGTCAATAAGTGTCGCGCCAGAATTCAACACACACACTTGATTTGTCAAAAATTATAAAGGTAGGAGACTCGAAAGCTCATCTACCTCATTCTCAAAAGAGTCTAAATCAAGTTGTCTTTCTAGAATTATCGAACTCGAAATATCGGATTTTGATTCATCAATACTCGATAAAATTAAAGGGAGAATAGAAGAATAAACAGAGAAAGTGGGAGATGAAATGGGTAAACAAATTGGTGTGTCGAGTATTGCTGAACCAGATGTGGGAAATGAAGGCTGAATTTCGTTCTGCTTTTCGGTCATACATTTATCATAAATTTCAAGACGCATATGGGGTTCGGGAAGAATAGTTAAAGGTTCGAGATGATGTCCACAGGGAAGTGAAATGACCTGATGAGTTGGTGGGACAAACTCATCCAAAATTTTGGGTCCATCATCCAATATATCCCCAACGTCAATCTCCTCAATCAAGTGAAGGTTAAAATTCTCAGACACCTCATCAAAAGCATGGTTTTCAATTAATTTAGGTTCTAGAGTGGAGGTGTAGAGATCACAAGGATTGGGTGTGGCTTCACTTAAAATGGACCCTTCACAATCGGGTAAATCAAACACTACAAAGTCGCACAACTCATCAGACATTCTATCTTCAATTGGTGAATCATTTGGTGTATTCGATAGATCTGTGAAACTGGAGTTGTGGATTTCAATTTGGGATGTGGAAGTTTGATTTGGACTGGTGTACCGCTCTCTCTCACTACCCAAATTCTCAATTTGTCCTACCGCCCCTCTATTGAGGGTAAAGACATAACCCGACATGGACTTGGAGTCATCCTTGTCACTCTGAAAGCTGGAGTTGGCGAAGGCCTCGACCTGGAGGTCTTCTCTGCCATACACCAAGAACATCTTCTTAGCCCTTCTCAGGTACTTGAGAATTTTCTTTACTGCTGTCCAGTGCTTCTCTCCTGGGTTTGACTGATAGCTGCTTACAACGCTCAGTGCGTAAGCTACATCTGGTCTGGTACACAACATCGCATACATTATAGAGCCTAGTGCCGAAACGTAGATTATAGTAGACATGCGTGTTCACCGCCGAAAACAGAGATGAACTGGGATGGATCGTCTTGCCTGAATTTTAGGGGCAGACGCTATTTGGATTTATCTGTCCACCTCTCCGAAGATGCCAAGTTGATTTATGACACCATATATCGGAGGTTTGGACGGATGCGGCCGTTGTAGCAGATTTCGTCAGATCTCCCCTCGTTTGCGAGGATTTTTTGATTGTGGGGACGCTCTTCCCTGCAGGAGCAAGCCCCTGCAGTTAATTATGTTACCGCATCGCGATAACCACTTTCTCCTGCTCCGGAAGTTCACTTCGTGTCATGTGTGTTTTTGTTTGTTTTGGTTTCCCGTGGATTGTATACAGAGACTAATTTATATCGTCGCCCGTAGGGCGTGGATTAGTCCAAATCCGTATATTTTTTGATTTGGGTTTTTATTTAAGGACCGTTAATCTATTTTGAGATCAAGATCGACTTAAATGTATATGAGCAGTTGGGGCTCGATTTGTTTTTTGTTAAGGATACATTAGTCCAATTTGAGACTAAGATCCACTTAACGGAGGTTTCAGGATCATTTTTATTTCAGATCCAACAGAAGAGCATTTGGGCTATATTATTTTAGTTTAAGGACGTTTTGGTCCATTATCATCATTTTGGAGGCGTATATTAGTTTAAGGACATTTCGGTCCATCATCGCCGTTTTAGAGGCGAATATTAGTTTAAGGATATTTCGGTCCATTGCCAGTTTAAGGACGCAGTGGTCCAGTGTGTTCATCTTGCGCGCACGTGTATTTGTTACGTGACGGAATGAACATGGGTGATATGGAAAGCACCCAGTATGGGATGCGGTCTGATTTGAGGTGTGTACGTCGGTTTGGACGATTTGGGAACACACTGAAGAATTGTTGGTTGTCGGGACCTGCCACCTCTCTGAAGACGTTGAAGAATTACAACGACATATATCAGAGGTGTGGAGAGATGTACCCTTAAACCAAATCCCGTATTTGAGGGAAACGGGTTATGGTGACCCTAGGAATCGTTAGTCATGTTTGAGACTAAAATTACTTTAGGAGACATGGGATGAATATCGTTTTGGATATCATCATGAGAGATCATTAGTCATGTTTGGTACTAAGATCAGTTTGGGGAATCATGAGCACAGGGGGCTCGGTTGATTGGAAATCAAAGAGGTTTTGACCTTGGGAAAACTTAGCCAATTTGGGCTAGGGCTAGGTCTCCATAGTTACCCAACAGTGCTAAGCACTAGTATATGCAGCACTCACGTGTATCCCACGTGAGGCGCTGAATCAGTTTTAAACACAGAACTCTGGAGGCGCTCACGTGTGACCACGTGAGGCACCCCAAATATGGGCTCTGCTCTTTGGGTTTTATTTCTCTTTTTTATATAAGTGCTAAGCACATGGTGCTCGTGGCGCTCACGTGTGAAACACATGAGGCGCCCTAAATACGGGCCCTGCTCTTTGGGTTTTATTTCCCCTTTTTATATAATTGCTAAGCACTTGGTTCTCATGGCGCTCACGTGTGAAACACATGAGGCGCCCCAAATACGGGCCATGCTCTTTGGGTTTTATTTCCCCTATTATACAGAAGTTCTAGGCACTTGATTGGAGGTCGCTTGCAAAGCACATGATTGCCTTAGGAAGTGCTCCTTGCTCTTCTTTTAAGCACTCGCGTGGGAAACATGTGAGGCAGTCTTGGCCTTTTCTTTTTATTCATTAGAAGTACTCGCATGGAAAACACGTGAGGTCTCGTTATAGTGTTAAGTACTAACGAATCACCAGGCTTTTCTTCTGTGTTCTTGGAGATTTTTTATCTGATATTAATGACATTTCTAGTCATTAGGCTTTGGGTTTGGAAGGTCTCAAATTTTTGTCATCGTCTGAGGGATCAAGTTCTCCTCTTGTTTGTGCAGGAATCAAATTCTTTATATAGGGTTAAACCCTAGTTTTCATAGGAATTAAATTCCCATATGTTTTTATAAGAATTAAATTCTTTGGACTCAGTTCTTTCCCCCAGGCTTTGAATCTTCATGACAGAATCTCCCCAATGAGAATTAAATTCTCAACTTGTGGGGAGATATGCTTCTGTAGATCTCAACCAGAGGAAAAACTAAGTTCTTATATGAAGGATTAAACCCTTAGAGAGGTAAAGAAGGAATGGAACAATCTCTGTGTTTTTTTCTTTTTACCTAGCATGTTCTGACGAAAGAAATTTTCGCTGAGAATCGAATTCTTTTTTTTTTCCTGTCTCTACTTTTGTCTTCCCTCTCTCTGTGTGTGTCTCCCTGCCTCCTTTTTTGAGACTTGAAGTCTCAGGCTCTTTATATAGTAGAGAGAAGTTTGTTTAATTCTTAGAAAATCTCTCATTCAGAGATCCCCATTGATTTAATTGGTTTCAGAATTGATTTAGGGAATTTTACCCACCGTTTGATCTTTGATCTAAGGACTTCTGTTTTTATAAAAGATATTGTTCTTGTTTTTAACAAAATTGGGGATATTCTCCCATATATAGAATAAAATTCTATCGAGTGGTGACATTTTAATCACCATTGGATTTTTAATCCAAGGGTGCTCAGTTTAACGGAGTATAATCTTTCTCTGTTTAGGAAGATATAGGAAACATTTTGGATCTTTGATCCACTAACTCTCTGTTTAACAGAAAATATTCTCTCCAATAGAATTTAATTCTATATTTAATCACCGTTGGATTCTTGATCGAATGGTTTATTAAGTTATTAAGTAGAATTTAATTCTATGCAAGGAGGTGTCCTTACGTGTTAACACGCGAGGCTTGCGGTTTAATTGCAGCGCTTAGACGCTCACGTGTTGGCATGTGAGGCTGGTTTAGCCTAGTTGTAGTTTAATTGCAGCGCCTATTTATAGGCGCTCACGTATTAGTACGTGAGGCTTGTTTAGCCTACTTTTAGTTTAATTGCAGGGCCTAGGCGCTCACGTGTTGGTACGTGAGTCTGGTTTAGCCTAGTTGTAGTTTAATTGCTGCGCCTAGGTGCTCACGTGTTGGCACGTGGGTCTGGTTTAGCCTAGTTGTAGTTTAATTGCAGCGTTTATTTATAGACGCTCGCGTGTTGGCACGTGAGGCTTGTTTAGCCTTCTTATAGTTTTAATGGCAGCGCCTATATGCCTTGCATATATGCGCTCACGTGTTTAACACGTGAGGCTCGAATAGTGGGGAATTTCCCCCTTTCTTTGTCTCATCTTTTTTTTATGAGGGAACAAATGCCCCCACATCGTTGCTCTTACGTGGCTTACATGTGAGTGCAACGCTGTCCACTTTTACAGCCGTTAGATTGCCTAGGGGAACGGGAAGATGAACCGCTCCCATCATGTCTTATAAATGCGAGGGCTTGGCCCTTGAGATGGACACCATTTCTTCGTCTTCTTCCTTATTCTTTCTCTTGAGAATTTAATTCTCCTTTCAGAGCTTAGTTCTCTGCCCGCTGAAATCTCAGAGTTGAACTCTGTCAAAAAGAACTCTTTTGGGTAAAGATCTTGAACGACATTTGTCTCTTATGAACAAGAAACCCCTTTCTCTAATTTTCTCTGGATTTTAAATCCATCGCAAGAGCTTTGCTCTTTTCTGGAACTGGTCTCTTAGAGATCCAAAAATACATAATTTTTTTGTGTAGTAAACCCTGCTATTTTTGAAGATCGGGCGTTTCTCCTATGATCTTTGAGGATCTTTGGAATTTAATTTCGTTTCTTCATTTTCCCATCATGGGGGTTTCTGGAATTTAATTCCACTGTTTAAAAGGAATTTGATTCCTCATAAAGAGGTTAGCTCTGAAAGTATTAGAGGCTTTTTGGGAAATTTATTCCCTGGCGCTCTTGAGCATATCTTCTTTTTAGGGTTTTAACCTCATTTTCACAGATTTAACCTCGTTGGGCATTTTAACAGAACTCATCATTTTCATAATTCACCATTTTTTTAGGGTGCTAAGAGTTGTTTAAACTCCAGTGTCTATTTAATGAGAATCCTTTTTGATTCTCGCAGTGATTATCTTGCCTCATCATTGGTGAGCCGCCATGTTGATTTTGTGGGGTCCATTGGTTTTGCAGCCCGTAGCCCCATGAAACAAACATCACGTTTTTAATGAGTTTTTCTTTCTCTTATTTCAGGAACAATGGCCTCACTTCCTGACTTCCCTTACACTCGCGCTTTTCCACAATCGCCATCGGACGAGAAAGTTATGGCGATGATTAGGACGCATGACAAGGACCATACGAGTCTCCTCTTGTGGGGTGTGTGGTACGGTCATATCATCAGGGGCCACCGTAGCTTTACTTGTGAAGTGCCAATAGAACCTATCCACTCAATGTCATTGATAGAGCGTCCGTGCACGGCTTATGCGGTGGAAGCGGTTAATTGGACCCCCACGGGCCGGCTTGAGCCGTCGACGATTAGGATACCTAATAAACCTACGATGACCATTGATATCTTGGGACTTCGGATATGTCAGGGTGAAGCTTGACCCTGGGGATAGGTGTATAAGGTAGGCGTTACCCCGCGCCATCCAGTGTGCTGCCTTTCTTAGGCTCGATACATTCTCTCCGCCCAACGTGCACGGCTGCAGAAGGTTGGGTTGTACCAAGCAGTATATGCATCATTATTCTACTATCACGCTCCTCACGTATAGTGGGTTAAGGCTTTCTTGAATCAATGGAATCTTCCCACAAACACGTTCTTGCTAGGGGATCGTGAAGTCTCGATCTCACTGGAGAAGTTTCATGAAATTTCAGGGTTGCCGATTAGGGGATAGCATTACGAAGAGTTACTGCCTTCTGATGAGCATGTCTTTGCTACAGTGCCCGCTATGCTTGATGGCCTAACGACTGAGAACGTCGTTCGTCATAATCACCCGAGTCTAATCAAGGCCCTGGGTATTTTTGAAAAACTTTTCATGACATCGAAAAGGCAAGGTGTCACTTTTGACGCTTTCATTACCTGCTTTCTCCGTGAGGATGTCTTATCCAAGAAGGCTCCAAAATTCACGAAAATTGAAGATCCTTTTGGATTTAGGTTGAAGAAATTACCGGCCAAAAAAGAAGACTTGCTCTCCGCCGATCTGGTAGGGTTTCTCATCCACCTGAGAGATACTTTGATTTCTCTATGACAGTGGGAGCGAGTTTTGCATCATGAGATGATGACCCAACAAGTTTCGAGCAGGCCATCAGGAGTGGGGACTCTGTGAGAATGGCTGGATGCTTAGTGATCTGAGATGGAATCCTTATACACCAACAAAGTATGGACTTTGGTTGCTTTATCTGGAGGGTTAAATCCCCATCAGGAGCAAGTATATCTTGAGAAGATTACTTGGTGTACATGGAAAAGTTGAGACTTTCAAATCTATCCTTAAGTTCATCCAGATCCTACTTGCCACTGCTACATACCATGACTACGATATCTGGCGGTTGGGTGTCATGACTGCTTTTTTAAATGATTATTTGGAAGAGAGCATCTATAAGTACACAGCCAGAGGGCTTCATAGACAGTGGGAGCAGCGGAAACGCGTGCAAGATGTTTTATGTGATAAATCAGGCATCGCGGAGTTGGAACGTCTGTTTTGATATAGTAGTCAAAGAGTTTGACTTCATCAAAATGGTAGATGAACAAGTATATACAAAAAGGTAGTAGGGAGTATGGTGGTGATCCTCGTATAGTACGTGGATGACATACTCTTGATAGGGAAAGAGTTTCCTATGCTACGCTCGGTCAATCTTCTCTTATCACAAAGATTCTCCATATAGGATCAAGGTAATACCTCCTAAATCCTGGGTTATGGATCTATGAGATAGATCTAATTGGATGTTAGGATTCTCACTAGTTGTAGTGAGATGGTATCAATCGATCCCGGGGAGAATCACTGGAAAGGTTCCAGAGTGATAAGGACGACTGGATGTCAGTCACAGGCATTGTCTTTACCCTCAGTAGAGGGACGGTATGTTGGAAGAGTTCCAAGCTAGATACCATGACATACTAGACGATTAAAGGCAAGATACATCGTTACCAAGGATGCTACCAAAGAGGTAGTCTGGATATATTTTAGTTCATGAGATGAACTTCGTTCCTGCCATTGTGTGACAATGGAGTTGTGGCTTATGCCTAGGAACCCCGTCCCACCAGAGATCCAGACATATTCTTAGGCAGTATCGCCTGATCATGGAGATGGTTGATCTCCAGGGAGATCGACGTTAGGAGAGTAGACATAGAGGACAACAGCGCGGATCCACTCACAAAGGCCTATTTCCCAGTAGAGACTTTTATGGGATGGTTGAGTATGAGATACTTTAACCACAGCTGATTGTTGGGTATGCGATACCACAACAGATGGCCTAGTGCAAGTGGGAGATTGTTAGTGATATGTATGCCCTAGAGGCCATTACTGTACATACGATGTATATTGTAGTGGATGCTTGGACATATATATAGGGAGGACTTTCTTGCTCCACATGATAGTAAGCTATCTGGTGCTCTTTATCTTAACATGTACTCTGATTGTCTCTATGTTGCATGTTGATAAAGCCCGTAGGATGAGTACTTGACTACCAGGACTATGATACAGATCATACTAGTGGGGACAGTGTAGTCGCTAAGTACATCCTTTACATGTTCCTAGTCGTGGGAGTACCGAGACAGGGCATCGAAACTCCAGAGTAGACTAGCGTATGCGCTTCTTGACCTATATGATGGGCGATGGATGATCCCATATCCATTGGTGTTTGACATCAGAGAAGGTATACGGGTGCTCAGTGGAGACTGGGTACACTGGACGGACTCCCCGAGAACTCCCAGATGGTATTATACCTCACGTCAGATGGCAGTTCTCTGGTGATACTGGTACAGGTTAGTCTGTAGACCCGAGATCGTCATAGAGTCTTGTGTGATTCCCACATTACTTTGATTTCCATCATACCACATCCAAGAGGGTGTGCAAAACGGTGGCTTTTGGGTACAGTCCTGAATCACATGGAGGCAATGAGCGATAGGAGGGGTTTCGTTTCTCCCGGTATAGGGAGTTGATGTTGCGCTGTGTTCGATTGGCTATAACTAGAAATCCCTGTCCAGGGTTGTTGAGATTTACTGGTAAGTGTTATCAGTAGTTTCTCGAACTGTTATGGACCTCATATCGACACGACTTATCAAGCTACTGAGGTCTGACGTTTACCACCCCTAGGCGAGATATGCGACATATCAGACGAAGAGATCGGACTGTACGGGAGTGTTACTGGTTGGATTTACAGGAGAATGTACAGGCTTGCTTATTGATCTTCTGATTTTTCAATACCTGGGTAGCTGTTACGTTTAGCTGACCGCTTGCAGCTTGTGGGTGTTTGATATGATCATCACTTACTGCCGGCATATTGACGATTCTTTAGAGTCCTACACAGAGGTTTCCTGGCTCAGGCAAAACGGAGTAGGAGCACATATGTCATATGTGCAGGACCGAGAATAATACGTGTATGCAATACCGTATTAGATTCTCGCGATATGTGATATCGGCCGGGTATATATGATATAGCCGGGTCATCGGATCAAGTGTTGATTCGATGAACTGATACAGATTATATTAGTCGATTATTTGTGAAATAGCCGGATTATCAGATCAAGTGTTGATTCGATAATTTAATGTATAATTATATATTTGATATATTATATTACATTAACTAATATAAGCTCACTTAAAAATTCTTTTTCTCACATGGATAATACATTGATGTATATGCGATATATGTTAATTGTATTATTTTATTACAAAATATATTATATATGTGATATATAATATTGTAACAAGTTAGGGTTACAAATGCAACATGTTTTGTGGAGTTTAAACATGGTTGGGGTTTGGATTAGGGATAAACTTGGATGAAGCTTTCATGAAGCTTCATGAAGGTTTGACTTTGACCTTTGATATTTTGTGTTGATATTTATTAACCCAACCCAAACCTTAGCCTCTAGTTAATTCTCTACAAGGATTAACTCTATCATTCTTAACCCATGGTTGATTTGTAACCACAACAATGATTTTCATTATTCATCACAAAAGGTTTTGCTTCATCTTCTTCTTCTTTCTTCATGAAGAAAACCTTCACTAGTTTTTCCTTTGGTGATGAAATAATGTGAGAAATTGAAAACAAAAGAGAGCTAAATTCCTACTACATCATCCTCATCTATTCTAGCCACTTAGATTAGAGTGTTTGCTTTGCTAATACTTGATTAGTGAAGCATGAGCTTGGGTTTGAGATTCTTCAAGGTAGATCATCTTAGTTGTTGAAGATTGGAAGCAAGCTTGCAGCTTTCTCTTCATGAAGCCTCCCTAGAGTCCGGGTACATGATGATCGTGGTGAAGGGACCTCAGCACGGAGCTTATGAATCGAAGGAACGGATTACAAAAGTTGTAATCCCAAACTCTTAGAAGTAAAGTTGTTTACTTGCTATGTTAACCCTATGTCTCTAGTTAAGATCTTGGTTAGGGTTTGTTTAGCACCCCAAAAATTTTAAAGTAGCATGATTAATGCTTACCAAGACCTTGCTAAGGTGCTAAGCTAACCCTTCAACGGTGGCTTTTAGGTACAGTCCCGAATCACATGGAGGCAATGAGCGATAGGAGAGGTTTCGTCTCTCCCGGTATTGGGGGTTGATGTTGCACTGTGCTCGATTGGCTATAACAGGAAGTCCTTGGCCAAGGCTGCTTTAGAGATATACTGGTAAGAGTTATCAGTAGTTTCTCGACTCGTTATGAGCCTCATATCGACACGATTTATCGAGTTACCGGGGTCTGACGTTTACCACCCCTAGACGAGATATGCGACATATCAGACGAAGAGACCGGACTGTACGGTAGTGTTACTGATTGGATTCGCATGAGTGTGAGCAGGCTTGCTTGTTGATCTTCTGATCGCTTAATACCCGGGTGGCCGTTACGTTTAGCAGACCGCTTGCGGCTTATGGGTGTTTGATATGATCATCGCCTACTGCCGGCGTATTGACGAGTATTTAGAGTCCTACACAGGGGTTTCCTGGCTCAAGCGAAACGGAGTAGGAGCACATATGTGATATGTGCGGGACCGAGATTGATACGATATGAGATACCGTATTCTATTCTCACGATATGAGATATCGGTCGGTTATATATGATATAGCCGGGTTATCAGATCAAGTGTTGATTCGATAAGTTGATTCATATGATATTAGTCGGTTATAGGTGATATAGCCGGATTATTAAATCAAGAGTTGATTTGATAATCTAATGTATAATTATATATTTGATATATTACATTACATTAACTAGTATTAACTCACTTATGATTTCTTTTCTCACTTTGGATACATTGATGTATATGTGATATATGTTAAATGTATCAAGCTAGGTTACAAATGCAACTAGGGTTATTGAGGGTTAAACTATGCTAGGGTTAAGATTAGGGTTTTATTTTTATCATTAAGTTATTCAAAATTATGGATTTTATCATGGTTGATATTTTTTGAAAGCTTGTAGAAGCTTGTAAGTATCTTTGACTTTGTCCACTCTTTTGTCTAGCTTAGGATATTTATTTAACCTAACCCTTTAACCCATTGTCATGGTTAACTCTCTATAAGGGTTAAGCATGACATGCTAAACCGTTGGTTGCATTTTTAACATCAACAATAATTCATTCTCTTTTGATTTTTTCTTCATCTTCTTCATGAGCTTAAAGAGAAAAGAGTTTTTTAGGGTTTGAGTTTGTGATAAAAACTTGTGACAATATGAAATCTAATGTGAGCAAAATTCCTACTTCATCATACTCTACTACTTTCCATTTAGTATAGGGTGTTTGCTTCATGTTCCCGCCAAAAAATTTTGCGCAGAAGAGTCCAAGTTATCAAATGGCAGCGATACGCTTAAGGAAATGCGAACCAATACCTTCCGGCCTGTATTTTGATAATTTCCCGAAAGAGGAACTATTAAATTCTGATTGTATTGGAAGCATCTCGAAAAACCCTTCGATTTGATATATTATGGGCCTCATAATTCATCCGGGATCAAAAGTTATGAGGCATCACGTGTCCACACGTGATGGACCTTTAAGAACCCGCTGGAGGAGTTAAAAAATATAATAAAAACTCAGAAAAGACCCCAATGGGGCATCACGTGCTCACACGTGACCATGGGTCACGTGCAGACACGTGATGGGCTTTTAAAGCCTCTAAAATAATGAATATAATTTAATTCTAAAAGTCAGAAGTTACCTCAATGAGGTATCACGTGCTCACACGTGACCAAGGGTCAAGTGTTGACACGTGATAGTTAAAACTGAAGCAAAAACAAGCGGCCGTTCAAGAACTCAATTGGGGGTCACGTGCTCCCACGTGACCAAGGGTCACGTGTCAGCACGTGACAGGTTTCGAAAGCCTTACAGTTAATAGAATTAAATTCTAAAAACTTCTAAATCTTTCGAAATGGAAAAGGATTATGGGGACCGTTGGATTAAAGATCTAAGGGTGATTAAATATCACCAATTTATGGAAAAATCTTAGACAAGGAAAGATCTCCCCAAATCTCACCGAAATAACAAACAGAATATCTTTTGGATTTAAAATCCAACGGTGAATAAAATTCACTGAATGATCTAAAGGATCATATTAATGATGAAAGTAAATCAAATCTCTCATGAAATCAAATCAAATCTTTCAATGAGAGATTTGCTAAACAAATTGATTCTCTTCCTTCTCCTATAAATAGGAACCAAGAAAAGAAGAGAAGGGAGATCGACTTTTTTGAGAGAAAAAGAGAGGGAAGAGAATTTAATTCTCAAGAGAAAAAAGAAAAGAGAGGAGAATTTAATTCTCTGCAAAAGAAAAACCCTAGGTAAGAAAAGAGAGGTTTAAAAAGAGAATTTAATTCTCAAAAGAGTTTAACTCTTATATAAAGAAAAGAACTTAGTTCATTCTCTGGTTGAGGATCTGCAAAGTGCACATCTCCCCATAATTGAGAATTTAATTCTCATTGGGTTGAGATCCTGCCATGCAGATCTAAAACACAGAGGAGGAATTGAGTTTTGAGAATTTAATTCTCCCAAACTCACAGGAATTTAATTCCTCCTAAAATGAAACTAGGGTTTAACCCTAATCAAGAATTTAATTCTTTAACATATCTGGGAATTTAATTCCTTTAAAAAGAAATTAGGGTTTTACCCTAAATAAGAATTTAATTCTTTCACAATAGGAATTTAATTCCTTCAAAACAAAATTAGGGTTTAACCCTACAGAGAATTTAATTCTTAAAATAAAGAGACTTGAAAGATCTCCATGCACATAAAGAATATTGGTCACGTGATGACACGTGACCCCAATCCGCAGTGATCACGCGTCCCCACGTGACCCGTAAAAAGATCCCAAAAAATAAAAAGGAAGCAGCTTTGAGGCAATGCCTCACGTGCTCCCACGTGACTCCCAAAACGCAGAAAGAAAAAGCAAAGGGAATGAAAGCTCTGGGCGCTCTCACGTGTTATCACGTGACCCCTCAGAAAATGCTTTAACAATTGGTGCACAGATCCCCATCACGTGCCAACACGTGATGCTCTAAAATAAAAATAAAAGTGTTTAACACTTATTCGCAGATTTGAGAATAAAACAAAAGGAGATCTGGCTCCACATTTAGGGCGCCCTCACGTGTCCCCACGTGACCCTTAACAAATCCCTTTAATATCCAATGGATGAAGGCCTATCACGTGCCCACACGTGATGCCAGGAAATGAAAAGTGTTTAACACTTAATTGCAGAACAAAATAAAAGGGATCTGGTCCCCCCTTTGGGCGCTCCCACGTGTCCATACGTGACCCCTCTGTCTTTGGTGTTGAACACTAATTTGGGGATTATATTTCCAGTATTTAACATTGATTGTTTCTAGTGTTTAACACTAAATTAAAGATTATATTTCCAGTGTTTAACACTGATTGTCTTTTAGTGTTTAACACTAATTTGAGAGTTCTATCTCCAGTGTTTAACACTGTTGTTCTCTAAGTGTTTAACACTACTTTTAGCCAAATTGGCTAATTTTCCTGAGGCAAAAGTCCCTCCTCCAAATGAATCTCAAAATTGAGGAAATCAAAGACAAAATGTTGTCAGAGCCCCCAAATCTCTGTTTAACACTGCTGAATGACGAGGGGTTGAACCCAGACAAATGTTTATTGGCCCAAAGGGCCAATATTTCAAACATATTTGGACTTAGCCCAAACTGGCCATAAGTCCTCAAATCATCTTGAACTGAGTGCATCTGCTCTTTCAACCAACTCATTGGTTCAAGGGTACATCTCTGAACTCCTCTGATATTTGTCGTTGTAATCCTTCAACGTCTTCAGAGAGGTGATGGGTCCCGACAACCACATATTAATACGGACTGTGGGGTCCTTAAACTCATGGACTAATGCGTTCTTAAACTAACATTTGTCCCCAAAATGGGAATGATGGACCACTATGTCCTTAAACTGGTATTGGACCATCATGTCCCTAAACTGGCAATGGACCATTATGTCCTCAAACTGGTATTGGACCACCATGTCCCTAAACTGGCAATGGACCACTATGTCCATAAACTGGCAATGGACCACCATGTCCCTAAACTGGAACAATAGGGCCCAAACGCTCTTTTGTCGGATCTAAACGATCCCGTTAAGTTGATCTTAGTCTCAAACTGGACTAACGTATCCTTAACAAACGTTTAAGTTGATCTTAGCCTCAAATATGGCTAACGTATCCTTAAACCTTCAAACAGACTTTAGTCCCAAATTGGACTATAGATTGCCTAATCAACTTTGGTTCAAGGGTACATCTCTGAACTCCTCTGACATCTGTCGTTGTAATCCTTCAACGTCGTCAGAGAGGTGACGGGTCCCGATGGCCATACATGCAATGGACCACTATGTCCCTAAACTGGAACAATAGAGCCCAAATGCTCTTTTGTCGGATCTAAACGATCCCGTTAAGTTGATCTTGGTCTCAAACTAGACTAACGTATTCTTAACAAACGTTTGAGTTGATCTTAGCCTCAAATATGGCTAACGTATCCTCAAACCAAAACCCCAAAACCAAATCTAAGAAAATACGGATTTAGACTAATCCACGTCCTACGGGCGACGACATAACTCAGTCTCCGTATACAATCCACGGGCAACCAAAAACAAAACAAACACCCACGACACGAAGTGACCATCTGGAGAAGGAGAAAGTTGTTACCGCGATGCGGTAGCGTAATTAACTGCAGGGGCTTGCGCCTGCAGGGAAGAGCGTCCCCACAATCAAAAACCCCTCAAGCGAGGGAGAATCTGACGAAGTCTGCTACATCGGCCGCATCCGTTTAAACCTTCGATACATGGTGCCATAAATCAACTTGGCATCTTCGGAGAGGTGGACGGATAGCACCAATTAGCATCTGCCCCGAATCTCAGGCAAGACGTCCATGTCTTGGCCGCCATTCGGAGGGGAACAGATTCTGGCACGCCCGGTGGGACCTTTTCCTCTTTCCACTCCACACTTCGTGTGTCGTGTTCGCGAACGAATCGCGGTTTTCTGTGGTTGCCTGTGGATTCTAGGTACTAAGATTTGGTGTCTTGCTCCGTGCAGAAAACAGATTATCAATGGCTTCAAACTGCACTGCCTGCAACTGCAACTCTCGCTCGGTCCTTGCTGGAGGAGTGACTTATGGGCCCCAAGCGGCCTCCCTTTTCAAGATGCCAGTGGAGCAGGTAACTCAGGACACCACTGGATTATTCTTCGGGACCATGCTCCCACCGTTGAGCTTCAATGCCATAATGACGTTGAAAGAAGCCCCAAAGAAGTCGGTCTTTGATCGGCTTACTACTGCCGCGACCCCTCTTAACGGGTCGCCCAGCTTCAATACCTCAGTTTTGAACAGACTGGGCCAGAACGTCTGCAAACCCGCGATACCCGAAGCTGCCATCCCAAAGCGGATAGCTATCCCGGCTCAAGCGGACGAAATCATTGGAAAGGCTCCTCCTTCCAAGAAGTCAGTTTTTACAAGGCTGGCCATTCCGGTTGCTGCTCCAGGCGAGGTCCTTAAAGCTGCTTCCCCTGCTCAGAGGGGGCATGAAGAAGCTTATCCAACAACGGAGGTGATCTCATCCGCACGACATGCTCGACGTCGTCACTGGCACCGAGTAAGAAAGGCTGGGGGCATCTCTCCGTCTGGACTTACTCCGCCCGCTCCAACGGTGGAGACCGATGCTACTGTTCCAATCGGGAACAGCTTTGAATTGCTGAACATGGTGCGCAGAAACTCTCCTACCACCGTACTAAAAAGATCCCCTCCTCCGGTGGGAAATGTTGCAGAATCCAAGCCAGAACAGTCCTCTCAACGGCTATCCTCTGAAATTTACAACGTCTGGCGTCAAGTCCAAGACTCCGCGATGGATCAAAACTATCTCCGCCGACAGAAAAAGATGAAAGTTCGGCAGGAGAAAGACTACTCTGTCAGACCAGAAAAAGCAACAGCTACTCGGGTACCCACTGCGACGGCTCCCTCAACGTCAATCACTCAAAAGAAAAGGAGGCCGCAAAAGGCCCCTGTGAACATGGCGAACCATAAAAGCGCAGAGCACAAACGTCCCAAGTCTGGAGGCATGGTGCTGCACACCGTTATGGCTTCCGGAAAGGAGGAAAGCCGTGCTTCGACGGGTCACCGACCGCTCACCCGATCCGTGACAAAAGCTCAAGAACAGCAACAGCAGAAGCTTCAAAAGATGCTGACTACAATGGCCGCACTTACCGAGCCAAAAGAAAGCCTAGAGGCATCATCAGAGCAGCGTCACGAACAAGAAACTGATGCTGACTTCTTACGCAGAGTCCTCGAAAAGAAGGACAAAGAAGCCGCAGAGCAAGCGGCTGACATAAAACAAATGACGCTTCTCTTCCAAGATATGGTAGGGATGATGATCCAGCACGATCCTCCTGCTGAAGATCCTCCGATTGTCCTTGAAGATGACAAAGGAGAGACATCGAATCCTCCTCCAGCTCTTTCAGCAGCCAAGGAAGAAACCATTTCCAAGGCCGCACTGGATGACCATATAGCTCAGCAAATACGAGCTCACCAGGAAAATGAAGCGGCTGGGCAAATTGCTAGAACCGGACGACCCTACCCGGGATGGTATGACCAAATTAGTTACCCGCCGGGATATACGATCCCTAAGTTCCACGTATATAAGGGAACGGGAAATCCGCATCAGCACGTCGCTCAATTTAGAGCCATGTGCGGCAACACTGGAGGAGATGATAAATTGCTGCTCCGCCAGTTTGTTGGCAGCCTGTCGGAAACGGCATTTGAGTGGTACTCTGAACTCCCAAATGACTCTATCAAGACATTTACAGAGATGGAGCTGCTGTTTACACAGAGATTCACGAGTGCTAGTGGACACACCCCGATAACAGCACTGATTAATGCAAGGATAAGGCCAGGCGAAACATGGGTCCAATACGCAACACGATGGCGGAACCTATGGTCGAAATGCGAACAACGCATAGAAGAGGCTCCTGCAGTAGGCATGTTTGTGGGTACCCTTGATCCGCAAGCGACCATCTCACAGTTCATGATGTTCTTCAAGCCGACCACCTTCCAGGCCTTGATTGACAAGCTGGCCCAAATGGACCAGATGGGCCATAGGCCTTCCTATTTAAAGACGGAGCCTTGGAATGAAAAGGGCAAAGGGAAAGCAACCTTCGTCGCCAACGCACAACAACAACCGAGCAACTTAAAGCCGGTTGTTCGCCAAAACAACGTGCGTCCACGCCCATCCCTCGAGGAGAGACTGGGACGTCCTTACTCGTTTCCCCAGGATAAAACGAGAAGACTGTTCGAGCTGGCAGTGCGCAACAGACTCATCAATCTGCCGAGTCCAAAGCGTCCGTTGCAGCCAGGCGATGTCAACGATCCCAATTATTGTCCTTACCATCAAACAGTAAGTCACCCGATCGAGGATTGCTTCGTCTTTAAAGGATGGATCGAGGATCAGTATCTACAAGACAAGTTTGCGTTGTCCGAGAAGTGGAAAATAAACCCACCACAACCGCACACTCCAAAGAAGACGGACACACCGAGGGCAACTTGTTCTTTTGTTGAAGAAGCTTCGTGGGAGGTTGTGTTGTCATCCAAAACCAAAAAGATGCTGAATGATCTCCAGACATGCCCGGCGATCGGGTGGAAGAACTCGCTAGAACCCCAGATCGTCGAAGGGATGATGAAGCCGCGCCCAACCCCAAAGATCGATGGTGAAGGCCCCAGCACTCACACCCAGCCGTTAAAATCTTCAAAGAAAAACAAGAAGAAATCCAAGAAGCCCGTGAAGCCCGGCGACAAGCGCACGGATTTGCAGAAACAGATTGACGTGCTGGAAGAGTATAACCAGAAGGCACGGATTCCAATCACGCTCTAAGAGTTCCTCAGCCACGTCCTCGAGGACGAAAATGATGGAGAAGACTCATCAGATGAATCTGAGGACTACGTAGCAAGTTGTCATGTGATCTCTCACTCATTGATAGATGATAAAGAGGCTCCTTGCACCGAGAAACCGGGGGCGGGTCCTGAACCAGAACTTCTGTGGCCATCCGACGAGATGATCGATGCCTTCCTGAACGAAGCCCGTCTTAAAAGCAAAGCTGATCGAGAGCGCGAGATGGCCATATTCGAGAAAGCCAAACGCCGACGACTAGATGAAAGGGTCGAAACACTCCCACCGGATCAAAGTACATCCGCCACAAATAAAAGTAGGTTCAAGATGAGGAAAAGATTCGCCAAAGCCATATCGATAGGAATGAAGCTCCCCTCTTTCAGAGGAAATTCTCCCACCGATATATATCTTGATGAAGCGGACATGCATCTTAACTTCTACTTATATCATCAGAAGATTGCACACCCTACTGAAGAATGCAATGCCTTTAAAAACTGGTGGCAGGGATACGTTGCTCACCGGCAGCACGTTCAACGATTGAAGCGCGAAGCTCGTCGGAAACAGAACACGACAAATGAGCATATGAAAACTGCCGGCAACGGTTACATGGTTGACGGCAGAAGATCGCAAGCTCTCACCTTCGGGAGCAATTCTGAAGAAGAAATGACTCTCAGCCCTCCCTTCAAAGAATCCACCTCAGGAAAAGAGGAAGAAAAGAAGAGCTGCGAGAACGTTCAGCTGCGCAATCGCACGCTACCCGAAAAGAATCTCGAACCCGCAAACAAGGGATCGAACAAAAGGGATAAGGGGAATGGAAAAGCGACTTTCGTCGCCAACGCTCAACAACAGCCGAGTAACCCGAGACTGTTTTGTCGTCAAAATAACAAGCCGCGATACCTCAATGAGAAGTTGAAACGTCCTTACTCGTTTCCCAAAGATAAAACAAAGAGATTGTTCGAGCTAGCAGTGCGCAGCGGGCTCATCACTCTGCCAGATCCAAAACGTCCGTTGCAGCCAGGTGACGTTAACAATCCTAACTATTGTCCCTACCAAAGAGTAATGGGTCACCCACTCGAAAATTGCTACGTCTTCAAAAACTGGGTTGAAGACCAATACCAACAAGGCAAACTCGCACTGTCCGAAAACTGGAAGGTGAGCCCGCCACAACCACATGCCTCGAGAAAGATGGATATGCCGGGGGCATCATGCTCATTCATAAGGAAAGCCCCATAGACCGAAAAGTCAGTAAACTAGATATTCGCCTCAAATACGGTGACGGTGGACCACCATGTCCTAAAACTGGATAATGACCGAAACGTCGTTAAACTACTACCAACCTGCGGCATCCCCAAGCTGACGTGGTAAAAAAAACAAAACAAAAAAAAACAAAAAAAACGGTATGTCCATAAGCAAAATGGGCACGGATGAAAACCCGAAAGGGCTCCGTGAGTAAAAAACACCAGGGCTACCGGCGAGTGTTTGTGAAAACCCAAAAAGGCGCAACCTCGTTAGAAAAAAAGAATAAAAAGAATAAAAAAAAACGGTATGTCCATAAGCAAAATGGGCACGGATGAAAACCCGAAAGGGCTCCATGAGTAAAAACAGCAGGGCTACCGGCGAGTGTTTGTGAAAACCCGAAAGGGCGCAACCTAGTTAAAATACACTTACAGGATCCTCTCGACCTTGTAAGGAGAAACCACCCGCGTGAGATCCTTACGACTCACAAGGGAGCAACACACTTAGGGATCCTCACGATTCCTAAGGAGAAAATACGCTTGCGAGATCCTCACGACTCGTAAGGAGAACTCTCTTATGGGACCCTCACGGCTCATAAGATTTGAAAGTCTTAAGTTACAGAAACCTTAACATGTTCTTAAGCAACCCCCACAACCTTCGATATTGCCCTACAAGTGGTTCAATGCTGACCCTTGTATACAATCCACGGGCATGAATAAACATTTCCCTAACAAAGTCCCACCAACGACTAGGGATATGCTCACACCGTGAACAAACACTTGTAGGTCCTCTCGACTTGTAAGGAGAAAACACTCTTGTAAGATCCTTACGACTTATAAGAGAAAATACACTTAGGAATCCTCATGATTCCTAAGGAGAAAACATACCTACGAGATCCTCACGACTTGTAGGGAGAAATACCTTTGTGAGACCCTTACGGCTCATGAAGTCAAAAGCCTTAGTCGACGGGATCCTAACCCTGTTCGCTAAGCCACCTTTGTTCGACATCGACAGAGGCAAATGATGATTCGCTCCTGGCAATATCCCAGTGGTAGCGATGCTGATGCCTAAACCGGTATCAAATTCCAAGTCCTTTCACGGCAAATGATGATTCGCTCCTGGCAATATTCCAGTCGCAGCGATGCTGATGCCAAGATTGGTATCAGATCCCAAATCCCCTACTCGCAAAAAAAATAAAAAATCAGCGAGCCAAAAAAAAAATAAAAAAAATGCATACGAAATAGCCGAAATGATGGGGCAACTTGCAAACAAAATCAGCAAGTAAAAATGTATGCATGCAAAATAGCCGAAATGATTGGGCAACTCGCAATAAAAAGCAGCGAGTAAAAAAAATAGCCGAAATGATTGGGCACCGCGAAAAATAGCCGAAATGATTGGGAAATCGCGATTTTCGCGATATAAAAAGCTGAAATGATAGAGCATCGCGGAAAGAATAAAAAAAATGAAAGAATGAAACTTTTTACCCTACAGGTGAAATCACATCGATCCCTGTATACAATTCAGGGGCACAGATAAAGAGGGAACCATACCTTCCCAACAGGCTCCATCAGAAAGCGAAGCCAAATCTCGACGGTTCATAGACAACCTAGAGACAATCTCGACATTTGTCGCAATATTACAGACACGATGTCAACAAATGAAGCAAACGAAGATCCCGAGCTTCAGGGTCTCGACGTCAACATCGAAAACTTAGAGATCACCAACGGCGTTTCTCTTCACTCCAACCAGATACAGACATGACGTCAACAATCGACCTCAGAGTCGCAACAAAATGGAACCATGGAAAAGTCCCTAGTTCCAAATCTCAATGGCCACATCTGCAGCCCGAAGACCAACAACGGTGGGCCTCCTCATTCCAGCATGACACAGATGTTACACCATCAAGCGGAGCGACGGCAAAATCCTAGCTCCACCTCAGCATTCGTCTCAATACAGCAGACGAGATGTCAACAATGGCGTTCCTCCGTAGTCCAGCAGGATGCAGATGCAACGTCAACAAAAGACTTCACGGTCGAAACAAAGCGGAGCGACGGCAAAATCCCAGCTCCACCTCAACATTCGTCTCGATACAGTAGACGAGATGTCAACAACGACATTACTTTGCAGTCCAACGGGATGCAGAGGCAACTTCAACGAAAGAACCCATGGTCAAACAAGCAGAGTAACGGCAAAATCCCAGCTCCACCTCGGCATTCGTCTCGATACAGCAGACGCGATGCCAGCAAATGAAGCGAAGGCCAAATTCCTAGCTTCAAGGTCTTAACGGCAAGTCATATAAAGCCTGAAAGACAATCAGAGATCATCTTGCACCAGTGCGGAGTGGTCACCACCTCGACGTTCGTCTCGATACAGCAGACGAGATGTCACCCCAGTGTTCTTCCTCCAACAGGACTCGGACGTGACAAAGCAAATGAAGCGAAGGCCAAATTCCTAGCTTCAAGGTCTTAACGGCAAGTCATATAAAGCCTGAAAGACAATCGGAGATCATCTTGCACCAGTGCGGAATGGTCACCACCTCGACGATCGTCTCGATACAGCAGATGAAATGTCACCCCAGCGTTCTCCCCCCAGCAGGATTCGGACGCGCCAAAGAAAATAAAGCGAAGGCCAAATTCCTAGCTTCAGGGTCTTGACGGCAAGTCATATAAAGCGTGAAAGACAATTGGAGATCATCTCGCACCAGCGCAGAGTGGTCACCACCTCGAGGATCGTCTCGATACAGCAGATGAAATGTCACCCCAGCGTTCTTCCTCCAGCAGGATTCGGACGCGCCAAAGCAAACGAAGCGAAGGACAAATTCCTAGCTTCAGGGTCTTGACGGTAACTCATATAAAACCGAAAAGACAATCAGAGATCATCCCACATGGAGTAGTCACCACCACGACATTCGTCTCGATACAGCAGACGAGATGTCAACAACAATGTTCTTCCTCCAACAGGATTAGGACACGCCAAAGCAAACGAAGCGAAGGCCAAATTCCTAGCTTCATGCGTCTTAACGGCAAGTTATATAAAGCCTGAAAGACAATCGGAGATTATCTCGCACCAGTGCGGAGTGGTCACCACCTCGACGTTCGTCTCGATACAGCAGATGCAACATCACCAAAAGGAGCCACGGCAAAATCCCTAGTTCCAAACCTCGACGGTTCACCAGCAACCTAGAGACAACCATGACATTCGTCTCGATACAGCGGATGCGATGCCAACAAACGAAGCGAATGCCAAATTCCTAGCTTCATGCGTCTTAATGGCAAGTCATATAAATCCTAAAAGACAATCGGAGATTATCTCGCACCAGTGCGGAGTGGTCACCACCTCGACGTTCGCCTCGATACAGCAGACGCAACATCACCAAAAGGAGCCACGGCAAAATCCCTAGTTCCAAACCTCGACGGTTCACCAGCAACCTAGAGACAACCATGACATTCGTCTCGATACAGAGGACCCGATGCCAGCAAACGAAGCGAAGGCAAAATTCCTAGCTTCATGCGTCTTAACGGCAAGTCATATAAAGCCTGAAAGACAATCGGAGATTATCTCGCACCAATGCGGAGTGGTCACCACCTCGACGTTCGTCTCGATACAGCAGACGCAACATCACCAAAAGGAGCCACGGCAAAATCCCTAGTTCCAAACCTCGACGGTTCACCAGCAACCTAGAGACAACCATGACATTCGTCTCGATACAGAGGACGCGATGCCAGCAAACGAAGCGATGGCCAAATTCCTAGCTTCATGCGTCTTAACGGCAAGTCATATAAAGCCTGAAAGACAAGCGGAGATTATCTCGCACCAGTGCGGAGTGGTCACCACCTCGACGTTCGTCTCGATACAGCAGACGCAACATCACCAAAAGGAGCCACGGCAAAATCCCTAGTTCCAAACCTCGACGGTTCACCAGCAACCTAGAGACAACCATGACATTCGTCTCGATACAGAGGACGCGATGCCAGCGAACGAAGCGAAGGCCAAATTCCTAGCTTCATGCGTCTTAACGGCAAGTCATATAAAGCCAGAAAGACAATCGGAGATTATCTCGCACCAGTGCGGAGTGGTCACCACCTCGATGTTCGTCTCGATACAGCAGACACAACATCACCAAAAGGAGCCACGGCAAAATCCCTAGTTCCAAACCTCGACGGTTCACCAGCAACCTAGAGACAACCACGACATTCATCTCGATACAGAGGACGCAATGCCAGCAAACGAAGCAAAAGCCAAATTCCTAGCTTCAGGGTCTTAACGGCAAGTCATATAAAGCCTGAAAGACTATCGGAGATCATCCCACACCAGCGCGGAGTGGTTATGACTCATCGGGGCACTCTAAAATGAGCCTAACCTCAAGTAAAAAGCGGCATGGCAAATTCCTAACGCTTGCTCTTCCGACGGTCAAACTGCCAAGGAGGATTGCTTGAAGACGTCTTGTCCAGCCCCCGAAGGGATCAGAGACACGGCAGTCGCAGGGCTACTCGAACAGCACGATTGCCTATCGAGGAATATATCAGCTCATGCGACGGTACGACGGCCAAAACCCTAAGTACCACAGACCCTAACGGACTTCTGTCGTAAAGAGCAGAGGTTAACTGTGACGTTAGGATATTCTTGCGAGATCTGCTCGATCCGTTTCGACTCGTGAGGAAATTGATATGTTTGCGAGAACTTCTTGATTCGTCTCGACTCGTGAGATAAAGTCTTAGGCAGTAGGGATTAAAAAACCTGTTTCCTAAGCACTGGGACCCTGCAAGTCGGCCCAAAACGGTCTCTTGCATACTATCCACGGGTCACACTCTCCAAAGTCGAATCTCGACAAGGAGGGAAACAACCGCTTACGGGTCCTCTCGACTCGTAAGAGGGAAAACTCTCTTATAGGATCCTTACGACTTATAAGAGAAAACACACTTAGGAATCCTCACGATTCTCAAGGAGAAAATACACCTACGAGATCCTCACGACTCGTAGGGAGAAAAGTCTTTATGAAACCCTCACGGCTCATAAAGTTGAAAAGTCTTAGATGGCAGATCCTAACCCTGTCTCCTAAGCCATCACCGCCCTGCAAAGAGGTCAAGATGGACCATCTATGAGCCACACTCGCCAAAGCTACATGCCACTGAAATGGAAAAGCTACTCATGAGCATATAAACTACTTCACGCCAGAGTAAGATATAAAGAGATAGAAGGGTGCGGCTCATGGAGTTAAGGGTTTGGAACTATATCTCTTAAGAGTCGAGATTTGAGTCAATGATAAATGACTACGCTCGTGTCCGCTCGTTATCTTCTCAGATCAAGATTCTGAAAGTAATCTACCAACCCGAAACTGGTCATACGTTATGCATTACTTTGCAATACTTCACCCACGTATATACTTACGTGGGCAAAGTAGTGGGGGGCATTTGTTCCCGCCAAAAATTTCTGCGCAGAAGAGTCCAAGGTATCAAATGGCAGCGATACGCTTAAGGAAATGCGAACCAATACCTTCCGGCCTATATTTTGATAAGTTCCCGAAAGAGGAACTATTAAATTCTGATGGTATTGGAAGCATCTCGAAAAACCCTTCGATTTGATATATTATGGGCCTCATAATTCATCCGGGATCAAAAGTTATGAGGCATCACGTGTCCACACGTGATGGACTTTTAAGAACCCGCTGGAGGAGTTAAAAGATATAATAAAAACTCAGAAAAGACCCCAATGGGGTATCACGTGCTCACACGTGACCATGGGTCACGTGCAGACACGTGATGGGCTTTTAAAGCCTCTAAAATAATGAATATAATTTAATTCTAAAAGTCAGAAGTTACCTCAATGAGGTATCACGTGCTCACACGTGACCAAGGGTCACGTGTTGACACGTGATAGTTAAAACTGAAGCATAAACAAGCGGCCGTTCAAGAACTCAATTGGGGGTCACGTGCTCCCACGTGACCAAGGGTCACGTGTCAGCACGTGACTGGTTTCGAAAGCCTTACAGTTAATAGAATTAAATTCTAAAAGCTTCTAAATCTTTCCAAATGGAAAAGGATTATGGGGACCGTTGGATTAAAGATCTAAGGGTGATTAAATATCACAAATTTATGGAAAAATCCTAGACAACGAAAGATCTCCCCAAATCTCACCGAAATAACAAACAGAATATCTTTTGGATTTAAAATCCAACGGTGAATAAAATTCACTGAATGATCTAAAGGATCATATTAATGATGAAAGTAAATCAAATCTCTCATGAAATCAAATCAAATCTTTCAATGAGAGATTTGCTAAACAAATTGAATCTCTTCCTTCTCCTATAAATAGAAACCAAGAAAAGAAGAGAAGGGAGATCGACTTTTTTGAGAGAAAAAGAGAGGGAAGAGAATTTAATTCTCAAGAGAAAAAAGAAAAGAGAGGAGAATTTAATTCTCTGCAAAAGAAAAACCCTAGGTAAGAAAAGAGAGGTTTAAAAAGAGAATTTAATTCTCAAAAGAGTTTAACTCTTATATAAAGAAAAGAACTTAGTTCATTCTCTGGTTGAGGATCTGCAAAGTGCACATCTTCCCATAATTGAGAATTTAATTCTCATTGGGTTGAGATCCTGCCATGCAGATCTAAAACACAGAGGAGGAATTGAGTTTTGAGAATTTAATTCTCCCAAACTCACAGGAATTTAATTCTTCATAAAATGAAACTAGTGTTTAACCCTAATCAAGAATTTAATTCTTTAACATATCTGGGAATTTAATTCCTTTAAAAAGAAATTAGGGTTTTACCCTAAATAAGAATTTAATTCTTTCACAATAGGAATTTAATTCCTCCAAAACAAAATTAGGGTTTAACCCTACAGAGAATTTAATTCTTAAAATAAAGAGACTTGAAAGATCTCCATGCACATAAAGAATATTGGTCACGTGATGACACGTGACCCCAATCCGCAGTGATCATGTGTCCCCACGTGACCCCTAAAAAGATCCCAAAAAATAAAAAGGAAGCAGCTTTGAGGCAATGCCTCACGTGCTCCCACGTGACTCCCAAAACGCAGAAAGAAAAAGCAAAGGGAATGAAAGCTTTGGGCGCTCTCACGTGTTATCACGTGACCCCTCAGAAAATGCTTTAACAATTGGCGCACAGATCCCCATCACGTGCCAACACGTGATGCTCTAAAATAAAAATAAAAGTGTTTAACACTTATTCGCAGATTTGAGAATAAAACAAAAGGAGATCTGGCTCCACATTTAGGGCGCCCTCACGTGTCCCCACGTGACCCTTAACAAATCCCTTTAATATCCAATGGATGAATGCCTATCACGTGCCCACACGTGATGCCAGGAAATGAAAAGTGTTTTAACACTTAATTGCAGAACAAAATAAAAGGGATCTGGTCCCCCCTTGGGCGCTCTCACGTGTCCATACGTGACCCCTCTGTCTTTGGTGTTTAACACTAATTTGGGGATTATATTTCCAGTATTTAACATTGATTGTTTCTAGTGTTTAACACTAAATTAAAGATTATATTTCCAGTGTTTAACACTGATTGTCTTTTAGTGTTTAACACTAATTTGAGAGTTCTATCTCCAGTGTTTAACACTGTTGTTCTCTAAGTGTTTAACACTACTTTTAGCCAAATTGGCTAATTTTCCAGAGGCAAAAGTCCCTCCTCCAAATAAATGTCAAAATTGAGGAAATCAAAGACAAAATGTTGTCAGAGCCCCCAAACCTCTGTTTAACACTGCTGAATGACGAGGGGCTGAACCCAGACAAATGTCTATTGGCCCAAAGGGCCAATATTTCAAACATAATTGGACTTAGCCCAAACTGGCCATAAGTCCTCAAATCATCTTGAACTGAGTGCATCTGCTCTTTCAACCATCTCATTGGTTCAAGGGTACATCTCTGAACTCCTCTGATATTTGTCGTTGTAATCCTTCAACGTCTTCAGAGAGGTGATGGGTCCCGACAACCACACATTAATACGGACTGTGGGGTCCTTAAACTCATGGACTAATGCGTCCTTAAACTAACATTTGTCCCCAAAACGGGAATGATGGACCACTATGTCCTTAAACTGGTATTGGACCACCATGTCCCTAAACTGGCAATGGACCATTATGTCCTCAAACTGGTATTGGACCACCATGTCCCTAAACTGGCAATGGACCACTATGTCCCTAAACTGGCAATGGACCACCATGTCCCTAAATTGGAACAATAGGGCCCAAACGCTCTTTTGTCGGATCTAAACGATCCCGTTAAGTTGATCTTAGTCTCAAACTGGACTAACGTATCCTTAACAAACGTTTAAGTTGATCTTAGCCTCAAATATGGCTAACGTATCCTTAAACCTTCAAACAGACTTTAGTCCCAAATTGGACTATAGATTGCCTAATCAACTTTGGTTCAAGGGTACATCTCTGAACTCCTCTGACATCTGTCGTTGTAATCCTTCAACGTCGTCAGAGAGGTGACGGGTCCCGATGGCCATACATGCAATGGACCACTATATCCCTAAACTGGAACAATAGAGCCCAAATGCTCTTTTGTCGGATCTAAACGATCCCGTTAAGTTGATCTTAGTCTCAAACTAGACTAACGTATCCTTAACAAACGTTTGAGTTGATCTTAGCCTCAAATATGGCTAACGTATCCTCAAACCAAAACCCCAAAACCAAATCTAAGAAAATACGGATTTAGACTAATCCACGTCCTACGGGCGACGACATAACTCAGTCTCCGTATACAATCCACGGGCAACCAAAAACAAAACAAACACCTACGACACGAAGTGACCATCTGGAGAAGGAGAAAGTTGTTACCGCGATGCGGTAGCGTAATTAACTGCAGGGGCTTGCGCCTGCAGGGAAGAGCGTCCCCACAATCAAAAACCCCTCAAGCGAGGGGGAATCTGACAAAGTCTGCTACATCGGCCGCATCCGTTTAAACCTTCGATACATGGTGCCATAAATCAACTTGGCATCTTCGGAGAGGTGGACGGATAGCACCAATTAGCATCTGCCCCGAATCTCAGGCAAGACGTCCATGTCTTGGCCGCCATTCGGAGGGGAACACTTCACTAATTCCATGATTAGTGAAGAGATAGCTTAGGTTAGTGTCTCCTCGACGTAGATCATCTTTGGCCTCGAAGACTTCGAAGTAAGCATGTTCGTTTCTTCATCGGAACCTCTCTAGAGTCCGGGACTTCTTGATCACAGCGAAGGGACAACTACACGGAGCTAATGAAGTGAAGGACCGGTCTACAAAGGTTGTATTCCTTGCTCTCTTTCACTTGCAAAGTGTTTGCATTTATATTCCGTCGATTTCTAGTTAACGATTCTTAGTTAGAGTTAGCTAGAATGGCAAATTTTTGAATTTGGCATGGACGATGCCTCCCAAAACCTTGCTGCCATGCTAGATAACCCTGCAGTGGTATTAGAGCCATGCTAGAAATTTAGACGGATTTTGTTAAGATTACGAAATCGAAATACTCCGAAAATTGAAACAGAAAATTGAAGTTTCTGTCAAATTTAAAAGTTGTTCAAATTTTTTTTTAAACAAGTACAGAATGATGTATGAGATATATCAAGAACACTGTGAAAATTTCAGGGGGTTTCAAGAATTTTTGGCCGGCCACCACCATGCACATCTCGGCCAAATCTGAGCCCCCTCCCCTGAAAATTTTTGTGTGTTCCAGTGACTTAGTTTTGATGTTTTAGGTGTTTGTTTTTGCTAATTTTGCATGTGATGTAATCTTACACTATAAGAAAATCGGAGTGTTTCGTATTCTTAGTTTTAACATTGTTTCGGGTTATTTGCATGTTGTCTAGACGAAGTTAAAAAGTTCGATCGAATGTCAAAAACCCATTTTTCCAAGTTTAACGTATTCGGAAAAACATGCAAGTGATCCTATGAACCCTCTAGAAGAATGAAACCCTAACTCAACTTTTTGGATCGCGGAACCGAGGTCAAACCCTAGGGTTTTCCATAGTTCCGTGGCGACATGGGTGAGGTTTTGGTTTGCCCTTCTACGGCTGGTGCATAGGTACTGTGGCATATTCTGGGTATTATTAAAACTGTGCTCAAGTGTTGAGCTGTTGGGAAATTGTGGGATTTTGATGAATCGATTGAAGAGTTTAACGTCGTCCGGATATTATGTGATGGGATACAATTTGGAATCCACAAGTGGTTATGAATAACTAGTTTGAATTTTATAAATCTAGCAGTTCAATCTCATTTGATCGATTGCCACGAGATTTTGATGAGATCAAAAGTCCGTCGCAATCACGTAGCGTACGCGGATACTCGCCGGGTAAACTTAATAGATAGCCACGCCTCATAGCCCCGACCAAGTGACTGTAGGAGAACCCCGTCGCCAAAATCATCCGTTCGGGTGCTCGCAGCAGCGGTGTTCCGCCTTAGTGCACTTCGTCGACGTTATCGGGGGGTGCGGCCGTTTACTAAAGTTTCCGACAAGCATTCGATCAGGATGTCGGGAATCTTGTTGAATTGCCCGACAAGATATTAAAATGTGTTTTCAATCTCGAGACTAAAATGCGGGGTTTATAATTGTTAGGCATGCGATATCTAAGGAATTCATTTGGTTAGGAATATGATGTCTAAGGTGGTTGCGGATTCCAACTGTTGTAGTTTTTCACTTTCTTTTCTGCGACCGTAAGTGTAATATGTGGTGTATCGCCGGTTTCGGTGCTATATGTTAACGATAATTGGGATACGCATATTTACTTACGTTGATGACATGTGATATTATGTGTTGCTGTGATATATTATATTGGATCGTCGTGATTGAATAGCCGGGGGTTTTATGTGAGATGAGAGTTTTTCATTTCCATTCATGTAAAATTCATTGTATATAATATTCTTTTATTGGGGCACTTCCGGGTTGAGGATGATGTCACCATTGTATATTATTTACTTTTCCGCATTAGGATAGACCCAAGGCGGGGAGCACAAGTAACCGGGTTCTAGGGTCCAGTGGGAGACCATCTCAAGGAGTTGAGACCGGGTCACCTAATTCTAGAATTGGAAGGGTTGCTTGCCGTTCTCGTAGGGGTCTAGGGATGTGGGTTTGGCTATTCATCACAACCGTGGAATCCGTGTTTTATACAGGCTTAAAATAAAACCCGGAAATCCTAGAATATTCAATATTTCATATGTTGTTTTCTGCTGTGATATTCTGTGATGTGATCATTGATTATATTCTGAGACGAATGCTTATATTATATATATATGATATATATTATATATTGTTGCTTTCGTTTCATATGTGATGCTTGGGAAGCATATTATAATGAGACTTCATTAATGAGATTAATGAAATAAAAGAAACCTAAAGATATTGTAGAAACTTGTCTCGAAAACTGGTAGCTCTAGTTCTTGCTTTGCATAGCGGTATTCTTTGCAGAATATCCAGCACCTTATTCGATAAGGAAAGAGCTGAGATCCCTTCACCGGGAGTGACCTCTTTAGCGAAACTAGCAGATGCTACACACTCGGTTTTTCTTTTGATTGCTTTTATAGTTTTTGCTTTGCATAGTGGTATTTGTGAAATATCCTGCTCCTTTTTCGATAAGGAAAGAGCCGAGATCACTTCACCGGGAGTGACCTCTTTAGCAAAACTAGTAAAAACCTAAAAAACACTCCATTTAAAATCACTCGATTCTACAACGATATCAAGTTCATTACACAAAAGGTTTTCTTAAAAACCTATCGTAGCCCTCCGTCATTTCAGATAAGTACTACTTAGTATTCGTGCTACGGTACTTTGGCTTTCGTCAAGGCGTAGTGTTCGGTAGCTAACTAGTGCTTATCTGCTGCATACGATGCAATTGGATTAGGGTATTCGTATGGTGTTGTTTAGATTTCGTCAAGAGTCGTGCGGGTGGGTTTAATTCAATTAGGAAATATACGGGTTGAACTTGACTAGTAGCCTATAGTTTGTTGGCTTTCGTCAAGGTCATAGGATGCTAGGGGTAAAATATTATCGGGAATTTCAAGTGTTGAAATTTGCAATGAGATTGCATACCTTCTATGAGATAGTTGGATCCCGATACCCACCGCGAGTAAGAGTTACTCCTGGGAGAGTTTTACACATTACAATTAGCCGATCAAGTAAGTGTCTAGAAAGGTGTTAACGGTGTTATGCCTATAGGAAAACGAGGTTTATTTTAATTAGGTCCGTGCGAAAGCACGGGAAACCTCCCTCAAAATACCGACACTGGTCTGGCTGAAAGATTGGCGAGCTTGTAGCGTGTAATTAATTCCAGCTAGCCTTTCCTTTTAGGGTTTGAAGGAAGATTTGACTAAAACAGTGGGAGCCATCCTGATTAGATAAATTAATAACCAATCTAATCTTGTAAGAGCATACGCTGAGTGTTTTCTTCTCTCTCTCTCCAGGTAGTGACCATGTCACGCCTTAATCAAAATAATAATATGGATGTATTGACCGAACCCGCTTGTTATACTGAGCTGGGGAACGTTGGTCCGGCTCTAACTTATAATTGTTATAAGACCGAGTAGGAAATAGGGAATTACCAGAATTCCCGTGCCGCCCAAACAAAGAAAGTGTATGTTGATACATCATCTTCGGGTGTGTTCATTACCGAGAACTGTTTCTCAGTATTCTCTACATCCTAGGTATGAGATATCGGATCACGATCCCAAATATGTAATATGTTACATGGGCTACAGATAGGTAGAGAACTAAGAATGGGTGATAAGTTTCAAGAGTTAGAAACGGTGCAAGTGTTGCAGCCAAAGCAGTTGGTAGTTATCACCCTGTATTACAAAATACATTAATTCTGAACGAATGTTATTAGATACCGAACCTGATATACAACATCATATCAGTCTCTTTATTTAGTAAAGAAGGATATAATTTTGTATTGTTGGATAATGTTTTGAACATTTCCTATATCAAGAGTTGATCGGTTCAGGCACGTTATCTAAAAGCATATACGTTCTAAATCTAACTATAGTTCTTAACGTACAGAACACATAAAAGAGGAAGAGTTCAGAAATGAACGAATCCTTCTTGAGGCATTGTAGACTAGGTCATATCAATGCGACCCGACTAGCTAAGTTACATTTAGATGCATATTTAAATCTGTTTGAATTTACATCTTATGAAACTTGCCGGTCATGTCACAAAGATAAGATGACAATAGCTTCATTTATTAGAAACAGAGAAAGAGTTAGATGAACTCTTAGGATTGATACATGATGATGTATGTAGGTCCCTGTCTACACATGCCATGATCGGTTCTTTGTACTTCATTACATTCACTGATGATCTCTCAAGATTTGGACATATGTTCCTGTTGGAACACAAGTCTGAAACTTTTAAGAAATTCAAAGAATATAAGTTAGAAGTACAGAACCAAAATGGGTATAAGTATTATGTCCTTTGATGCGATCAGGGAGGAGAATACTTGAGCACGGAATTCCTGGACTATTCCAAAGGAGAATGAGATTCTCTCTCAGCATTACTCCTCCGTATACACCACAGCACGTCGGTGTATCGGGGCAGAGCAATCGCACCCTATGTGATATGGTGTGCTTTATGATGAGTACTACTGAGTTGCCTATTTCCTTTTACGGGTTATGCACTTGAGAAGCTACATACCTATTGAATACAGTTCCAACCAAATCAGGTGCCTACCACTCCATATAAGATATGATATGGGAAGAGCCCATCTCTTAAGGATGTTAAGATTTGGGGTTGTCCGGCCTATGTCTAAAAGCAAAATCCGGACAAACTCGAGCCAAGGTCAGTTTTGTGGAAATTTGTTGGATATCTCAAGCATTCGCAAGGGAATATCTTCTACCACACTGAGGAGCAAAAGATGTTTTATTTCTCAGCATACCACCTTTTAGAAAGGGAATTTCTTATGAAGAAATTAGTGGTCATGAGGTAGAACTGGAAGGAGTTCCAGCTATACAAACTGCAGCTGATGATTTGGTAGAACCGGAGGATTCAATAGCTCCCGAAGAACCTCAGCCTCTCCGCTGATCTAGTAGGATTCCTCATCCACCTGAGAGACATTTTGGTTTCTCTATGACAGTAGGAGTGAGGATTGCATCATGAGATGATGACCCAGCTGGTTTCGAGCAGGCCATCAGCAGTGGGGACTCTGTGAGAATAGCTGGATACTAAGCGATCTGAGATGGAATCCATATACATCAACAAAGTATGGACTTTAGTTGCTTTATCTGAAGGGTTAAATCCCCATCAGGAGCAAGTATATCTTGAGAAGATTATTTGGTGTACATGGAAAAGTTGTGACTTTCAAAGCTAAGACTTGTTGCAAAAGGTTCTCGTCATCCACCAGGTGTGGATTATGATGAAACCTTTTCTAGTCCCTATACTTAAGTCCATCCGGATCCTACTTACTATTGCTACATACTATGACTACGATATATGGCGGTTGGGTGTCATGACAACTTTTCTAAATAGTGATTTAGAAGGGAGCGTCTATAAGTACACAGTCAGAGGGCTTCGTAGACAGTGGGAGCAGTGGAAACGTGTGCAAGTTGCTTTATGAGCTAAAGCAGGCATCGCGGAGTTGGAACATCTGTTTTGATGTAGTAGTCAAAGAGTTTGACTTCATCAAAATAGTAGATGAACCTTGTATATACAAAAAGGTAATAGGGAGTATGGTGTTGATCCTCGTATAGTACGTGGATGACATACTCTTGATAGGAAAGGAGTTTCCTATGCTACACTCGGTCAATCTCCTCTTATCACAAGGATTCTCCATATAGGATCAAAGCTGATACCTCCTAAATCCTGGGTTCTGGATCTATGAGATAGATCTAAGTGGATGTTAGGATTCTCACTAGGAGTAGTGAGATGGTATCAATTGATCCTGGGGAGAATCACTGGATAGCTTCCAGGGTGGTAAGGTCGACTGAATGTCAGTCACAGGCATTGTCTTTACCCTCAGTGGAGGGATGGTATGTTGGAAGAGTTCCAAGCTAAATACCGTGACATATTAGACGATAAAGGCAGGATACATCGCTACCAAGGATGCTACCAAAGAAGCAGTCTGGATGTAAAATAAGTTCATGAGATGAACTTCGTTCCTACCAATGTGTGACAATGGAGTTGTGGTTTTAGCCTAGGAACCCCCGTCCCATCAGTGATCCAGACATATTCTTAGGCAGTATCACCTGATCATGGAGATGGTTGATCTCCAGGGAGATCGACGTTAGGAGAGTAGACACAGAGGACAACAGCACGGATCCACTCATAAAGGCCTTTTCCCAGGAGAGACTTTTATGGGATGGTTGAGTATGAGATACTACAACCACTGCTGATTATTGGGTATGAGATACTACAACAGATGGCCTAGTGCAAGTGGGAGACTGTTAGTTATATGTATGCCCTAGAGGCCATTACTGTACATACGATGTATATTGTAGTGGATGCTTGGACATATATAGTGAGGACTTTCTTGCTCGACATGATAGTATGCTATCTGGTTGCTCTTTATCTTAACATGTACTCTGATTGTCTCTATGTTACATGTTGATAAAGCCCTTAGGATGAGTACTTGACTACCAGGATTATGATGCAGATCATACTAGTGGGGACAGTGTAGTCGCTAAGTACATCCTTCAAATATTCCTAGTTGTGGGTGTATCGAGACAGAGCATCGATATACTATAGTAGACTAGCGTATAGCTTCTCGACCCATATTGATGGGCGATGGATGATCCCATATCCATTGGTGTTTGACATCAGAGACAATATACGGGTGCTCAGTGGAGACTGGGTACACTGAACGGACTCGCCGAGAACTCCCAGATGGTATTATACCTAACGTCAGCTGGCAGTTCTCTGGTGACACTCGTACAGGTTAGTCTGTAGACCCGAGATCGTCATAGAGTCTTATGTGATTCCCACTGTGCTTTGATTTCCACCTTACCAGGTTCAAGAGAACGTGCAAAACGGTGGCTTTTGGGTACAGTCCCGAATCACATGGAGGCAATGAGCGATAGGAGGGGTTTCATCTCTCCCGGTATTGGGGGTTGATGTTGCGCCATGCTCGATTGGCTATAACAGGAAGTCCTTGGCCAAGGCTGCTTTAGAGATATACTGGTAAGAGTTATCAGTAGTTTCTCGACCCGTTATGAGCCTCATATCGACATGACTTATCGAGTTACCGGGGTCTGACGTTTACCACCCATAGACGAGATATGCGACATATCAGACGAAGAGACTGGACTGTACGGTAGTGTTACTGATTGGATTCACAGAAGTGTGAGCAGGCTTGCTTGTTGATCTTCCGATCTCTCAATACCCGGGTGGCCGTTACGTTTAGCAGATCGCTTGCGGCTTGTGGGTGTTTGATATGATCATCACCTATTGCCGGCGTATGGACGAGTCTTTAGAGTCCTACACAGGGGTTTCCTGGCTCAAGCGAAACGGAGTAGGAGTACATATGTGATATGTGCGGGAACGAGATTGATATGATATAAGATACCGTATTCTATTCTCGCGATATGGATATCGGTCGGTTATATATGATATAGCCGGGTTATCGGATCAAGTGTTGATTCGATAAGTTGATTCATATGATATTAGTCGGTTATATGTGATATAGCCGGATTATTAAATCAAGAGTTGATTTGATAATCTAATGTATAATTATATATTTGATATATTAGATTACATTAACTAGTATTAGCTCACTTATGATTTCTTTTCTCACTTTGGATACATTGATGTATATGTGATATATGTTAAATGTATCAAGCTAGGTTACAAATGCAACTAGGGTTATTGAGGGTTAAACCATGCTAGGATTAAGATTAGGATTTTATTTTTATTATTAAGTTATTCAAAATTGTGGATTTTATCATGGTTGATATTTGTTGAAAGCTTGTAGAAGCTTGTAAGCATCTTTGACTTTGTCGACTCTTTTGTCTAGCTTAGCATATTTATTTAACCCAACTCTTTAACCCATGGCTATGGTTAACTCTCTACAAGGGTTAAGCATGACATGCTTAACCCTTTGTTGCATTTTTAACCTCAACAATAATTCATTCTCTCTTGATTTTTTCTTCATCTTCTTCACGAGCTCAAAGAGAAAAGAGTTTTCTAGGGTTTGAGTTTGTGATGAAAACTTATGAGAAGATGAAATCTAATGTGAGCAAAATTCTTACTTCATCATCCTATACTACTTGCCATTTAGTATAGGGTGTTTGCTTCACTAATTCCATGATTAGTGAAGAGATATCTTGGGTTAGTGTCTCCTCGACATAGATCATCTTCGGTCTCGAAGACTTCGAAGCAAGCATATTCGTTTCTTCATCGGAGCCTCTCTAGAGTCCGGGACTTCTTGATCGCAGAGAAAGGACTACTACACGGAGCTAATGAAGTGAAGGACCGGTCTACAAAGGTTGTATTCCTTGCTCTCTTTCACTTGCAAAGTGTTTGCATTTATATTCCGTTGATTTCTAGTTAATGATTCTTAGTTAGGGTTAGTTAGAATGGCAAATTTTTGAATTTGGCATGGACGATGCCTCCCGAAACCTTGTTGCCATGCTAGGTAACCCTACAGTTGCAAAAAGGGCAGCACCGACTGTCCACGTCGCTAAAATGGCAGCACCGACCGTCCGCGTCGCTAAAATGGCAGCACCGACCGTCCAAGTCGTAAAAAGGGCAGAACCGACTGTCCACGTAGCTAAAATGGCAGAACCGACCATCCATGGTGCAAAAATGGCAGCACCGACCGTCCAAGTCGCAAAAAGGGCAGAACCGACCGTCCACGTCGCTAAAATGGCAGAACCGACCGTCCAAGTCGCAAAAAGGGTAGCACCGATCGTCCACGTTGCTAAAATGGCAGAACCGACCGTCCATGTCGTAAAAAAGGCAGCACCACCCGTCCACGTCGCATAAATGGAAGCACCGACCATCCACGTCGCAAAAAGGGCAGTATCGACCTCCACGTCGACAAAATAGGAACCAAATCAAGTCAACCTCCACGCGAGAGAAGATCCATCAATTTCATGCACACAACCCATATATGTGGTGTGCATTTATCGATGAGGGGCACTTTGTTGGGGTCAAAAATTACACCCCAGTTGACCAAGTCAAAACCAAGGTCAACCCCAAGTCAAGTGGGCCCGAGTCCAAGCCCGAGTCAAGACCAGGAATGGAAGGGGCCGACTCCATACCAAAAAGAAGGCAATAAATTAGTTTAAATATAATTTTTAGAAATAAATATATGTAAAGTGGGCAGAAAGCCAAAATTTTGTAAACCCCGTGGCTTATGTGCAAAAAAGAAATAAGCACATAAGGCATGGGGTGGCACAAGTGCCATTTGGAAAAGCCTAAGGGGTTATATATAAAGTGTGTAGTCTGTAAAGGCAACATGATGAAAAAATCAATGATAACTTTTTTCTCTCTTTAAAAAATTAGGGTTCTGTGCCTCTTTCTTCTTCCTCAAGGTTCTAAACCTTCTTCCCCTTTTTGAATTAAATCAAGAGTTTCACACTTCCTTTTTCAAAAATAAACAGTTTTTCACCATCAAACCCTTGAAGGAGAACTCAGATCTTCCATAAGATCTCAAAAGGGGAGATTTTTAAATCTCACCCCCCCTTTTCTCTAAGATCCGGCCAACAGAAGAGGAGGAAGAAGGAGATCCATCACCCAAAATCCCACCTTGGGAAGATTCAAGACTCGGAAGAAGATCCAGGGCTAAAGGGGAGAAGAAAGAGGTCCCCTTTGATCATCCCCAAAGATTTCTAGGAGTTTAACTCCATTCAAGATCTGTTGGAGTTTAACTCCATAAATCAAATCCTTTTTTTAGGAGGTGTTCAACTCCATTCAACATCTGTTGGAGTTTAACTCCATAAATAAAAAACCTTCCTTCGGAGTTTAACTCCTATTTCCGGGGTTGAAAGCTCCTTTCTTTCCGCCGGTGCCTAAGCGTCCAGCGCCCACGTGCCGGGCGCGTGAGGCACCAGTGCCCATGTGCTGGGCGCGTGAGGCGCCCGCGCCCAGTGCTCGCGCTTAAGCGCCCATCGCCCAGTTCCCTAGCGTCTTTAAGTCGCTTTTCACCCTACTTTTCCCCACACTCAAAATACACCCTCGTTAGGAAAATTTTTCTAACGGGGCACTGCCCCACACCCTGCAAGGGGGCTGCTATCCCCTTTGACCCCCAGCCTACTATCCGGTTAGCAGGACCCCCGTAAACTCTATGGGCTCCCCGATATATCCAAAACCCCTCAATGCACAACACACGCACACTGCACATTGAGTTCGCATGACCAGTTTACCCCATCAATCATAGGTTCCCTCGCTCTAAAGGTAAGAGATAATTAACGGCAGTTTAGTCCGTGGCTGCCGGAGATTTGGATCCCCACAATCAATAAACACCAGCCTACCCTAGGCAGGGGGAATCTGTAATGCGCCTGACAAGCGACGCTATCCCCATCTCAATAGGGTGACGAAAAACACCCTACGGGGCTTTGATCTATGGTACCGTCGCGTTGGCTGATGTATTTCTTGATATGCAGTCTTTAAGATATTGTTCGAGCCCCATGACTGTCGTGTCTCTGATCCCTTCGGGGGCTGGACAAGTCGTCTTCAAGTAATCTCCTTAGGCTATATGACCGTCGGAAGAGCAAGCGTTATGAATTTGCCATGTCACTTTTTACATGAGGTTAGGCTCAGTTTGGAGCCCCGATGAGTCATAACCACTCCACACTGGTGTGGGATGATCTCCGATAGTCTTTTGGGCTTTATATGACTTGCCGTTGAGACCCTTAAGCTAGCAATATGCCGTTGCTTCGATTTGATTTGGCTATTTAGAGCCTCTGTTGACATTGCGTCTCCTGTAACGAGAAGAATGTCGAGCTAGAGTTGGGATTTTGCTGTCACTCATTTTTGTTTCGGCTATTTGGAGCCTTTGTTGACATTGCGTTAGCTGTGACGAGAATAATGTCGAGTTGGAGCTGGGATTTCGCCATCACTCCTTTTTGTTTCGGCTATTTGAAGCCTTTGTTGACATTGCGTTTGCTGTAACGAGAAGAATGTCGGGTTGGAGCTGGGATTTTGTCGTCACTCCTTTTTGTTTCGGCTATTTGGAGCATTTGTTGACGTTGCGTCTGCATCCTACTGAAATGAGAATGAACGCCGAACTGATCTCTAGACTGTGGATGTTGCCGTCGAGATCTGGCTCTCCCTTTGATGGAGCCTGGCGGTAAAATATGGTTCCCTTTTTTCGTTTGTGCTCCCTTTGACGGAGCCTGGTGGTGAAATATGGTTCCCTTTTTTTATTTGTGCCCATAGATTGTATACAGGGGTCGGTGTAGAATCACCTGCAGGGCAGAGGAAATTTTATTTTATTTTTATTTTTTATTTCCGTGATCCTCTATCTTTTCAGCTTTTCATATCGCGAAAGTCACGATTGTCCAATCATTTCGGCTATTTATCGCGGTGCCCAATCATTTCGGCTATTTTTATATTTTTATTCGCTGCCTTTTATTGCGAGTTGCCCAAACATTTCGGTTGTTTTTATATGCATATATTTTTTTGCTCGCTGATTTTTATTGCGAGTTGCCCCATCATTTCGGCTATTTCATATGCATATATTTTTTGCTCGCTGATTTTTATTGTGAGTATGGAACTTAAGATCTGATACCAATCTTGGCATCAGTATCGCTGCGACTAGAATATTGCTAGGAGCGAATCATCATTTGCCGTGAAAAGACTTGGAGTTTGACACCTGTTTAGGCATCCGCATCGCTGCAACTGGGATATTTCCAGGAGTGAATCATCATTTGCCTTTGCTGATTTGAACAAAGGTGTCTTAGTACACAGGGTTAGGATTCTGTCGACTAAGACTTTTCGATTTTATGAGCCGTAAGGGTCTCATAAAGTTATTTCTCCTTACGAGTCATGAGGATCTCGTAGGCGTATTTTATTCTTAGGAATCGTGGGGATTCTTAAGTGTGTGTTCTCTTATAAGTCGTAAAGATCTTACAAGAGTGTTTTCTCCTTATAAGTCGAGAGGACTTACAAGTGTCGTTCACCATATGAGGACATTCCTCGTCATTGGTGGAACTTGGTGGGGAAATCGTTTATTTGTGCCCGTGGATTGTATACAAGGGCCAATATTGGACCGCCTGTAGGGCAACTTGGGGAATACGACGGCTTAAGAACATGTCCAGGTCTCTATAGCTTAAGACTTTGAATCCTATGAGCCGTGAGGGTCTCATTGGGGGAGTTCTCCTTACGAGTCGAGAGGATCTCATAAGTGAAAATTTTACGAGATTGCGTCCTTTCGGGTTTTCACAAGCTCGCCGATAGCCCTTTTGTTTTTACTCACGGCGCCCTTTCGGGTTTTCATCCATGCCCATTTTTCTTGTGGACATACCGTTTTCCCCGCATTTTGACCATAGGTTCCGCCATCGGATCGCGTATTGAACCCAGGTCTCTCCTGGCTTCACCCTGGCATTGATTAATGTCGTGATCGGGGTGCGCTCGCTTGCGCTGGCAAACCGCTGCGTGAATAGAAATTCCATTTCCGTGAATGTTTTGACGGAGTCATTTAAGAGCTCCGAGTACCATTTGAATGCTGTTTCCGACAGGCTGCCAACGAACTAGCGAAGCAGCAATTTGTCGTCGCCTCCAGTATTGTCGCATAAAGCTCTGAACCGAGCAACGTGCTGATGAGGATTGCCTGTCCCTTTATACACATGGAACTTGGGGATTGTATATCCTGGCGGATACTTGATTTGATCGTACCAACCCGGATACGGTCATCCAGTTTTGACGACTTGGCCATCCGTTTCACTCGCTTGATGAGCTCGTATTTGTTGAGCTATGTAATCATCAAGGGCAGCCTTGGAGATCGTTTCCTCCCTGGCTGTTGATAAAGCTAGAAGAGGGTTTGATGTTTCCCCTCTGTCGTCCTCTATGATTATCGGCGGGTCTTCAGCTGGAGGTTCTGGCTGGATCATCATTCCAACCATATCTTGGAACATGAGCATCATCTGTTTTATATTAGCAGCCTGTTCTGCGGCCTCCTTATCCTTTCTATCCAGCACCCTTCGCAGGAACTCTGTATCGGTCTCCTGCTTCTGGCGCTGATTAGACGCCGCTTCCGAGCTTTCTTTCTGCCCGGTGAGTGCTGTTATTTTCGTCAGCATCTCCTGGAGCTTTTGTCGCTGCTCCTGAGCTTTTGTCAACGACCGAGTTTGCGGTCGATGATCACCCACGGGAGTACGACTTTCCACTTTCCCGAAAGCCATGTAGACCGTATGGATGATCATGCCCCCAGACTTGGGGTATTTGAATCCAGCGCCTTTGGAATTTGTCGCAGGCAATGGGATTTTCTCTGGCCTCCTCCATTTGTGGGAGGTCGAGATTGAAGAAGCCGTTGTAATAGGCGCCTATGTAGAGGAAGTCCCTCGTTGTATGGTGGGGGGTCTTCCTCTTGCCGAACTTTCATTTTCTTCAGTTGGCGAGAGTAGTCTTTGTCAATTACAGAATCTTGGACTTTCCGCCAGACCCTGTGAACTTGGGAAAAGAGCCACTGAGGGGGTTGCTCCGGCTTTGTCTGCGTCGTGTTTTCAGCAGGTGGGGGAGATTTCTTCAGCACCGCGGTTGGAGAGTTCTTGCGCACCTTCCTAAGCAGATCAAAGCTGTTCCCGGTTGGGACGGCAACGTCAATTTCCACCATTGGAGCTGGTGGGGTGAGTCCGGAGGGGGAGTTGCCCCCAGCTCTTCTCACTCGGAGCCAGTGGCGACGTCGAGCGCGTCTTACAGACGGGACCACCTCAGCTGTGGAAGCGGCTCCGTCATGCCCCTGGCTTTGATGAGGGGCTATTATTGGTGCCAGCCTGTCGAATACTGACGTCCGTTGAGAGGGAAGGGCCAATCTTTAGAAGGCCGATTTTCTGGTAGGGGAAGCACTTTTGACGACTTCACCCTCAGCAGGAGTTGGAATGGCCAATCTGTCGAAGAACGATCTTTTGGTAGGAGAAGCACATTTGACAACTTCACCTGCCGGAGGAGTTAGGAGGGCTATCCGTTTTGGGACAACCCTTTCAGATATCGCGAGCCTTTTTGCAGGCTCACTTGAGCTTCGACTCAGCCTGTTGAAGACTGAGGTTGGATACTTAGACAACCTATTGAGAGGGGTCGTGGTGGTTGCAAGTCGATCGAAGACCGACTTCTTTGGAGCTTCTTGTGGTGGCACTGGGGCACTGAAACTCACTAGCGGGAGCATGGTCCCGAAGAACAATCCAGTGGTGGCCTGAGTTACCTTCCCCACCGGCATTGAAAAGATGGAAGCCATATTGGGTTCATAAGTCACTCCTCCAGTTGGAACGGAGCGGGAGTTGCTGTTGCAGTTTGTGCAGCTGGAAGCCATTGACCTTTTTCCTTCTTCTTCTACACAGGAGCAAGACACAAAATCTTACCTCGAATCCAAGGGCAACCATAGCAAACCGCGATTTTTTTTTTGCGAAACATGACACACGAAGTGTGGAGTGGAAAGAGGAAAAATTCCCACCTGGCGTTCCAGAATCTGTTCACCGCAGAAAACAGAGACAAACTGGGATGGATCGTCTTGCCTGAATTTTGGGGGCAGATGCTATTTGGATTTATCCATCCATCTCTCCGAAGATACCAAGTTGATTTATGGCACCGTATATCGGAGGTTTGGACGGATGCGGCCGTTGTAGCAGACTTCGTTAGATCCCCCTCGTTTGCGAGGGGTTTTTTTATTGTGGGGACGCTCTTCCCTGCAGACGCAAGCCCCTGCAGTTAATTATATTACCGCATCGCGAAAACCACTTTCTCCTGCTCCGGAAGTTCGCTTCGTTTCGTGCGTGTTTTTGTTTGTTTTGGTTGCCCGTGGATTGTATACGGAGACTAATTTATGTCATCGCCCGTAGGGCATGGATTAGTCCAAATCCATATATTTTTAGATTTGGGTTTTTATTTAAGTAACGTTAATCTATTTTGAGATTAAGATCGACTTAAATGTATGTGAGCAGTTGGGGATCGATTTGTTTTTTGTTACGGATACATTAGTCCAATTTGAGAATAAGATCCATTTAACGGGGGTTTCAAGATCATTTTTATTTCAGATCCAACAGAAGAACATTTTGGCTATATTATTTTAGTTTAAAGACGTTTCGGTACATTATCGCTGTTTGGAGGTGAATATTAATTTAAGGACATTTCGGTCCATTATCACCGTTTTAGAGACGAATATTAGTTTAAGGATATTTCGGTCCATTGCCAATTTAAGGACATAGTGGTCCAGTGTGTTCATCTTGCGCGCACATGTATTTGTTACGTGATGGAATGAACATGGGTGATATGGAATGCACCCAGTATGGGATGCAGTCTGATTTGAGGTGTGCACGTCGATTTGGACGGTTTGGGAATGCACTGAAGAATTGTTGGTTGTCGGGACCCGCCACCTCTCTGAAGACGTTGAAAAATTAAAACGACGTATATCAAAGGTGTGGAGAGATGTAACCTTAAACCAAATCCCGTATTTAAGGGAAACGGGTTATGGTGACCGTAAGAATCAGTAGTCATGTTTGAAACTAAAATTACTTTAGGAGACATGAGATGAATATCGTTTTGGATATCATCATAAGAGATCATTAGTCATGTCTGGGACTAAGATCAGTTTGGGGAATCATGAGCATAAGGGGCTCGGTTGATTGAAAATCGAAGAGGTTTTGACCTTGGGAAAACTTAGCCAATTTGGGCTAGGTCTGGGTCTCCATAGTTACCCAACAGTGCTAAACACTGGTATATGCAGCACTCACATGTATCCCACGTGAGGCGCTGAATCAGTGTTAAACACTAAACTCTGGAGGCGCTCACGTATGACCATGTGAGGCACCCCAAATATGGGCTTTGCTCTTTGGGTTTTATTTCCCCTTTTTATATAAGTGCTAAGCACTTGGTGCTCATGGCGCTCACATGTGAAACACGTGAGGCGCCCCAAATATGGGCCTTGCTCTTTGGGTTTTATTTCCCCCTTTTATATAAGTGCTAAGCACTTGGTTCTTGTGGCGCTCACATGTGAAACACGTGAGGCGCACCAAATACGGGCCCTGCTCTTTGGGTTTTATTTCCCCTATTATACAGAAGTGCTAGGCACTTGATTGGGGGTCACGTGCGAAGCACGTAATTGCCTTAGGAAGTGCTTCTTACTCTTTTTTTAAGCACTCACGTGGGAAACACGTGAGGCAGTCTCAGCCTTTTCTTTTTATTCATTAGAAGTACTCACATGGAAAACACGTGAGGTCTGGTTATAGTGTTAAACACTAACGAATCACCAGGATTTTCTTCTGTGTTCTTGGAGATTTTTGATCTGATATTAATGATATTTCTAGTCATTAGGCTTCGGGTTTGGAAGGTCTCAAATTATTGTCATCGTCTGAGGGATCAAGTTCTCCTCTTGTTCGTGCAGGAATCAAATTCTTTATATAGGGTTAAACCCTAGTTTTTAGAGAAATTAAATTTCCATATGTTTTTGTAAGAATTAAATTCTTTGGACTCAGTTCATTCCCCCAGGCTTTGAATCTTCATGACAGAATCTCCCCAATGAGAATTAAATTCTCAACTTGTGGGGAGATATGCTTCTGCAGATCTCAACCAGAGGAAAAATTAAGTTCTTGTATGAAGGGTTAAACTTTTAGAGAGGCAAAGAAGGAATGGAACGTTTTTTTCTTTTTACCTAGCATGTTCTGACAAAACAAATCTTCGCTGAGAATCGAATTATCTTTTTTTTTCCTGTCTCTACTTCTGTCTCCCCTCTCCGTGTGTGTGTCTCCCCGCCTCCTTTTTTTTGAGACTTGAAGTCTCGAGCTATTTATATAGTGGAGAGAAGTTTGTTTAATTCTTAGAAAATCTCTCATTGAGGGATCCCCATTGATTTAATTGGTTTCAGAATTGATTTGGGGAATTTTACCCACCGTTGGATCTTTGATCCAAGAACTTCTGTTTTATAAAATATATTGTTCTTGTTTTTAACAAGATTAGGGATATTCTCTCATATATAGAATACAATTCTATCGAGCGGTGACATTTTAATCACCATTGGATTTTTAATCCAAGGGTGCTCAGTTTAAAGGAGTATAATATTTCTCTGTTTAGGAAGATATAGGAAACATTTTGGATCTTTGATCCACATAACTCTCTGTTTAACAGAAAATATTCTCTCCAATAGAATTTAATTCTATGTTTAATCACCGTTGGATCCTTGATCCAATAGTTTATTAAGTTATTAAGTAGAATTTAATTCTACGCAAGGAGGTGTCCTCACGTGTTAAACACGTGAGGCTTGCGGTTTAATTGCAGTGCTTAGGCGCTCACGTGTTTGCATGTGAGGCTGGTTTAGCCTAGTTGTAGTTTAATTGCAGCGCCTATTTATAGGCGTTCACGTGTTGGCACGCGAGGGTTGTTTAGCCTACTTGTAGTTTAATTGCAGCGCCTAGACGCTCACGTGTTGGAATGTAAGTCTTGTTTAGCCTAGTTCTAGTTTAATTGCCGCGCCTAGGCGCTCACGTGTTGGTACATGATTCTGGTTTAGCTTAGTTGTATTTTAATTGCAGCGCTTATTTATAGGCGCTCACGTGCTGGCACATGAGGCTTGTTTAGCCTTCTTATAGTTTTAATGGCTGCACCTATATGCCTTGTGTTGGGTTTTGCCGGCGCCCCGGCCATCAAACCGTGGCCAAATGCGGAACAAAATTTTTTAAAACTTTGGCGCAAACAAAACCCGTACAAGATCGAACCAAAAACCTATACTAGCAAGTAATATAAAGAAGTTAGAATGGTTATACCGAATAAACCAAGTCCTTCGGGTTTTCAACTATCATCCCAAGCTCCTAGTGGTTGCGGATCGAGTTTGGTTGCCGGTCTTCCTCTATCTACGGTGATCCACTCGAGGGAAACGGCGCAAGCTTCAGCCTCGCCAGGCGAGACAACCGACACTCCAAGATTGCTAGCAATGGAGAGTGGAGGTGTATGATTATCTCACTATAATTTTTCTCTCATCATAAATGCTCAAAGAGCAATTCAAGAAGATGAAGGGGAGGTGAGGAAACATGTGGCATGAGCAACCATGAAAAAATGGCTAAGTCTTTTTCCAAGTGAGAATGAGAATCATCAAGTCAAGAAAAAGAAATGAGCAAGCCAATTGAGAGATGATGGCAGCCCCCCCTTTTGCAATCATGCAACAAAAAAATCTCATCTCATTTTTGCAATAAACAAATCCATGCCATACCTCTCTACATGACATGCCCATGCTCATGCCAACTCACCCTCCACCTCATTTCCAAAATGATTTTCTAAAATAAAAATCAATTAATGAGGTGGCCATCTTCTAGAAACTATTCTGTATAAATACGGAATACAACCCGGTATACATATCGAAATACATATACGCGTATTCGTACAAAAATATGAATAGCCAAGAGAGAAAATGAATAGTGAACAATAATACTAGAATACATATATAAATTATTAAATCAACCTGATTTAATAATCCGGCTTAATCCTAAGCCGCTAGTATTATCAACCGTCCGATTAAAGTCTGTGCAGCCTGTACACATATTTAATCGGACACCTGTATGTACCAACATACGTCATCTACACCATATCGCCTAAATCGTGAAAACCCTCTGTGTGGGACTCTAAAGACTCATTAATACGCCGGCAGTGGGTTTAACCACAAGCACGTCAGCGACACTAGCTGTACGTAACGGCTACCTAGGTATTGAGTGAAAGGAAGGCCGACGAGCAAACTCATCCAAACCCCTACTGAGCCTGACAATGACAATATCCGTACAGTCCGGTCTGTTCGTCTAAGAGTATCGCATATCGAGTCTAAGGGGGATGGATAAAGTCAGACCCCTAATAACGCGATAATTAGTGTCGGTATGTAACCCATCACCACCTGAGAAACTATCAATCCTGGATCGGTAATTTTCGTCTACCTCGGCCGAGGATTTCTGGTGATGGCCACCCGTGCACAACGCGACATCAACCCCCAATACCGGAAGAGACGAATCCTCGACGATCCGCTCACTGCCTCCATGTGGCTCGGGACTGTACCTAACTAAAACCTGTTTGCACGACTCCTTTGAGCCGTGGTAGGGTAGTAATCAAAGCACAGTGGGAATTCACACGAGACAAATGACGATCTCAGGTCGACAGACTAACCTGTACACATGTCACCTGGGAACTGCTATCTGACAATAGGTATAATACCAACTAGCAGGTTCCCGGCGAGTCCGTCCAGTGTACTCATAACCCAATGAGCACCTGTATACTATCTTAGGTGAACAAACTAACACCAATGGCTTGTGAGACCGGGCCACCGCCCCTCGTCGGGGTCTCGATCAGTATACACTAGTCTACTCTGGAGTATCAATACCCAGTCTCGAAACTCCTACGACTAGGGACATTTAAGGATTTGCTTATAGACCAACCAGCTCCCACGTATATGATCGCCATCATAATGCTGGTAGTCAAGCATAAATCCTATGGGCTCTATCAACATGTAATAGTGATCTGCAATACCACATAAAGCATGTACATGATGATAAAGACAAACCAGATAGCATACTATCATCTCGAGTAAGACCGTTCTACCGGTATAGGTCCTCCCTCAATTATCATAATCACCTGCCTGCGACTATGATAATTGCCTTGAGGGCACTATAGCCAACACCTTGCATATAGGCACTCACGTATTTAACACGTGAGGCTCGAATAGTGCGGAATTTCCCCTTTCTTTATTTCATCTTCTTTTTTTATGACGGAACAATGGGATCCTTTTCCAAATCAGTCTTGGGAGACATCTCTTTGGAAAGGGTGATTCCGTGACAAGCCGGTAGATTACCGTGCTTTGAATCTTCCATACTGAATCTTTTCAGTATGGTGTAGATGTACCTTGACTGTCAAAGTCCCAACATCCTCTTAGATCTATCACGATAGATCTGGATCCTAAGAATGTAGGAGGCATCACCCAGGTCCTTTATAGAGAACCTTTGTGACAAGAATCTGTTGACTGATTGTAGCAAAGGAATGTCATTTCCTATCAAGAGAATGTCATCCACGTACAAGACGAGGAGTACCACACTTCTCGCTACAATCATAATATAGATGCATGGTTCATCTGGATTTTTGATAAAGTCAAATTTCTTGAACGTCTCATCAAAACAGATGTTCCAACTCCGCGTACCTGCTTTAGTCCATAAATGGATTTAAGCAACTTGTACACTCTTCCGCTGCTCCCACTCTCTATGAAACCTTCCGGCTGAGCCATATAGACACACTTTTCCAAATTTCCATTCAGAAAAGCGGTCTTTAAGTCCATCTTCCAAATTTCATAATCGTGGAAGGCAGCAATGGCAAGAAAGATTCGAATGGATTTGAGCATAGCCACTGGAGAAAAGGCTTCATCATAGTCCAAACCAGGTCTTTGACGAAAACCTTTTGCAACAAGTCTAGCCTTATAGGTTTCAACTTGTCCATCTACACCAATCTTCTTTCTGAAGATCCATTTGCAGCCTACAGGTTTTACTCCTTCTGGAGCAATTTCCAAAGTCCATACTTTTTTGGTGTACATGGACTCCATTTCGGGCCGTATTGCATCCAACCATTTTACCGAGTCTTTACTCTGAATGGCTTGCTGGAAGCTAGTTGGCTCATCATCGTCGATGATGCAATCCTCTCTATCCCCGTCTATGAGAAAACCGTAGTATCTCTCGGGAGGATGAGACTACCTACTAGTTCTGCGGAGTGGCGCGGGGATGTCCGGTTCTTTCGAAACTTCCGATTCTACCATACTTTCAGTAATAGCTGGTGGTTCTGGAATTTCTTCCAGTTCTATTGCGCTCCCACTTATCTCTTTTTCTAAAAATCGAGTTTCCAAGAAGTGGGCATGACGAGAAACAAAAACCTTTTGTTACTCTGCGTAATAGAAAAGATACCCCCTGGAGTTCTTTGGGTATCCCACAAACTTATACAGTACTGAGCGTGCCTCGAGCTTGTCCGCATGTTGCTTTTTTACAAAAGATGGACCTCCCCATGTCTTAAGGTACTTAAGATTGGGTTTCTTCCCACTCCACATTTGATATGGTGTGATAGGCACAGTCTTGGTAGGAATCTTGTTCAAAAGATATGCAGCCGATTCTAGTGCATAATCCCATAAGGATCGCGGCAACTCAACGTTACTCATCATGGAACGTACCATATCCAATAGTGTTCTGTTCCGTCTTTCTGATACACCATTGTGTTGAGATGTGTATGGAGGAGTAAGCTGAGAGAGAATTCCATTCTCTTTTAAATAATCCAGGAACTCGGCACTTAAGTATTCACCACCTCGATCAGATCTAAATGACTTGATACTTTTGCCGGTTTATTTTTCCACTTCATTTTTATATTCCAAGAATTTTTCAAAGGCCTCGGATTTATATTTCAACAAGAATACATGTCCATATCTTGAGAAATCATCCGTAAAAGTAATGAAATAGGAATAACCACTTCTTGCATGTGTAGACATTGGACCACACACGTCAATGTGTATGAGTCCCAAGAGCTCGCTCGCTCTTTCTCCGTGTCCAGTGAACGGAGTCTTTGTCATCTTTCCTTTGAGACATGATTGACAAGTTGCATAAGACTGATATTCGAACAGATCCAAATATCACTCTTTATGTAATTTCGTCAATCGTGTTTCATTGATGTGACCCGGTCTAAAATGCCATAAGAGAGCCTGATTTAATTCCGGAGACTTTCTTTTAAGTGTTCTGGACATTGAAAACCCGGGTTTGATTTAATACGTATATACCGTTATCTAGTGTACCTGACCCAATCAAAGTTTGATTTAGGTGGATGTTGAAAATATCGCTTACAAATGTAAAATCATAACCTTCTTAAGAGTAAAGATACAGAAATGATATTACAAGTCAGACTAGGTACACATAAATAGTTACGTAAAATCAAAATCTGCCCACTTGTCAATCTTAGGTGATATTCCCCTACGGATATAGCGTCCATGCTCATTCCGTTAGCAACCATGAGAGTCATATCGCCTGTCTTGATAACTTTACGGTTTCTTAAAGACTATAATGAATTACAGATATGAGATCCTGATCCGGTATCTAGTACCCATGAAGTAGAGTTAATTGATAGACAGTTTTCAAACATAAACACACCCGAAGCTGAAGCCACAACGTGCTTCGAATCCTGGTTTCTGGCTTTCCAAGCCCTGCAGTCCTTCTGACTATGCCTTTTCCCGTGAAAACAGAAACATTCCTCTTTCCCTACTGTTAGCCCTGAAACTTTTTCCCTGTTCTTTTCCTCTACTTTACTGACACCGCTTATCGGCTTTGTGGAGGTCTCTTTCTTCTCTCCCTTGGCTTTCGCTTTGGATCAAGAAGAGGAAGATTCTCCAATGAGCAGAGCGGGTGTCTCCCTGGATTCCTACAGGGTGCCCTCTGAGCTCCTCAATATGTCGAGGAGTTCTGGAAGTGTAACTTCCTTCCCTTGAATATTGTAATTCAAGATAAACTGGGCGTAGGTGGAGGGGAGCGACTGTAGAATCAAGTCAGTAAATAACTCGTTCTCCAACGTGGTCCCTAGGTCCGTGAGCTCTTTAATATAGCTAATCATCGTAAGGACATGGTTCCCTACAGATGACCCGACAACCAATCTCGTCTGAAACAATATTTTTGAGGTCTCATATCTTGCGATACGAGATTGCTCTCCATATAAAACTTTGGTATGGAGGAAGATAGAAGCTAAGTCCATCTTCTCGTGCTGCCTCTGGTGTTTATAATACATTGAGACTAACACGAGGCACTTGGCTCTCGCACAATCCTTTTCCCATGTCTTACGGATATCAATATCCGCGACGGTAGAATCTGGACCTGGGACGGCGGGGCTTTGGTAGTAAGGAGGTAGTTCAGCTTATCATAGGTAAGTGCTATCTGGACATTCCTTAGCCAATCATTATAGTTTGGCCCAGTCAATTTATTATTATCTAGCAGTAACCTAAGTCCGGTCATTGTGGTCACTGCAATTAGGAGAGAGAGAAGAAACACTCAGCATGATACTCTTGCAAATTTAGATTGGTTATTAGTTTATCTAAACAAGATGGCTCCCACTGTTTCTCGAATTCTTCCTCAAACCATAAAAGAAGAATTAGTCAGGGTTAACCGCACTCTTACAATTCTTGCTTAACCTTTCGGCCAGGCTATTGTCGGTACTTCGAGGGAGGTTTTTCAACGCTTTTGCGAAATTCCATAATTACATAACCTCTTTTCTCTGGAGGCGTAGCCCCGCTAACACCGTTCTATACGCTTACTTGGTTTATAACATTAATTGTTTAGTGAAAAATCTCCCGAGGAGTAGCGGATGCTCACAGTAGGATTAGGATCCAAATATCATTGTGTGATAACCTTGAAGGAATCCTACCAAAATCATCACACTCCAAATGGTATGCAACACTAGAAAGTTTCAATTTCCTTAGAAACCCCCGATGTGGATTTTTGCCCAAGCTCTTATGACCTTGACGAAGGCCAACATATCATAAGTCGCGAGTCAAGTTCTACCCGTCATTATCCAGGTTAATTTGAACCTATCCGTACATACCCTTGACAAAGGCCAACATAGTAGTATGACTATCCCAAACCAACGTATCTATCTATACTACAAATGAATACCCAGCAGCTACCAATCACTATGCCTTAGCGAAGGTCAAAATACATAGCTTGAATACTACTGAATACCCATTTGAAATGACGGAGGGCTACGAATGGTTTAGGTGAAACCGTGAAAGTAATGAACTTGATATAGTCGAAGAAACCATGATAGTTTTTTAAAAGGAATGGTTTAGGCTCCGCATTTAAAAGTTGCTTTTTGAAGAAAACCGAGTGGTTTTGAAACTGTTCCAACGATTAATCTTTGGTTTGTTTTGCTTGCATTAATTAATGTTAATGCGGTCCCATCATTTAATCCTATCTTTGCAGAAACGAAATGAAAATACAACGTACATTTATACCATCTGCATTCACCACGGGGCCCCGTCATGCACCGTTAGGTTACTTAACTACCGGCAGAGCGGGGGATGAACTAGCGCGGGTGCAAAACATAAGCAACGCTTACTATATAACACACACACACACATACACACACATATATATATATCCATTCGTCTCATGCAATAACAGGCATTCTAGATCACAGATGAATATATTGGATATACTAGGAATTCCACGTTTCTTTTAAGTCTATAACGAAAGACGGATTCTACGGTTGTGATGAATAGCTAAACCGCACCCTATACCCCTACGGGTGCGGCAAACTACCCGCCAAATTCCCGAAGTGAAGCAACCTTCCTCAATAAAATGAGTAGGCCACTCGGCACTTCAAGAACCCGGTAGTTTGTGCACCCCACCTTGGGTCTATCCTAGAAGAAAAAAACAGTAAATGAAATAATATAAAGGTGGCTACAATCTCAACCCGGATGTTCCCCGCAAAATAATATTACATCACATTTACAAATTACATGAATGAAAGAAAAGAAAACACTCTTCTCATATCCCCCGGCTATTCATCCATGACGATCCAATACTCCATATACACAAACCATCATAATATCACAGATATGTGCAACCCTCACTAATTGACATATAGCAATTAGCGGACGTTTCAAAAAACATATATAAACTGAAACATGTAAACGACGTTAAAACTGCGATTTCGAAACACTCCGAAATTGCCCCAACAGAAAGATAACTAAATATGCAATCTGGGAAAAATCAAACATAACCTGAAACCCAAAATCCAAGTGACCAGAGCACCATAAAAACACAAGTCCAATTCCTTGTTCAAACCGGCCAGGTCAGGAAAATCCTCTCTGTGGCCGGCCAAACTTTGGTAATTTGGACTCGTTTTTCTATGGTGTTCATCTTATAAGTAAAGGAGCATTATGCAATTATTTAAAAAAAATTTAGAGCTTCTGAGAATTTTGATAGAAACTTGGATTCTAGGTTTCATGTTTTGGAGTTATTTCGGTTTCGTAATTTTACACTTCGTCTAATTTGTTAGTTAAGGTTTAATAGGCTCCGATACTTTTGTAAGTCGATGTCGCGCACCCCGTGGGTTCGCGGGGAGGCGGAATTTTTAAAAAACGATTTTCATAAAACTCGCAACACCGACTAAATTCTAGGATCTATTCAAAAACCTTAACTAACAATTAACTAGGAGGTTCTAACTACTCGGTACAAAGTTATACCTCCAAGAACCAGTCCTTCGAGTATTCTTTGCCTCCTCTCCTTGAGCTCCTCAGAGAGCGGATGAGGGTTGCAACGTCGGTCTCCTCGCGTCAAAGATGATCCACCTGAGAGTATGTGCTTCAAGCTCCTACCTCTAAACCGAGATAACTAGGATATTTAGATCGCTAATCTAAGTAGCCTAGGTGATGTAGAGTAGCTAAAGGAGTGTTTTATCTCATGAGACCCTTTGTTTCACAGCACATGTGAGGATAAGGATCTTGAGGTAGAAGGAGAGGAAACTTAGGAGAGAGAATGCCAAATGAAAAATGAGCTACGGTAAGAGGCTAAGTGTGTAGAATGGCTCTCATATCTCTACTCACTTATTGAACCATGGATTAAAATTCAATACAATATATCACCCATACTTCAATAGTGAGACCAAACAAATAAAATAATGCCTAAGCCATTCCTCACACCATGCCACAAATATCTCCACAATTCCACATCATTAATCCATTTAAGAAAATAGATAAATCAATAATGAGGTGTCCCCTTCTAGAAGCATGTCTTTCCAAATTACAAGAATACTCTCACCGCATATACATACCCTGTTTCCCCCAATAAAAGAGCAAAACTCAAGAGGCAGCGCCTCACGTGCCTTCCACGAGGGCGCCAGCGCCAGAGTTAAAAACTCTTATATGAGTAGCACCCGTGTGCAAAGCATACAAAAATCTTAAGCAGCGCCCACGTGCACAACATGTGAGCGCCGGCGCCCAGTAGAATTAAATTCTACTCTCTGTTAAGTAGAGCCGTTGGATCAAAGATCCAACGAAGACGATAAATCATCAGGATCCAGAATTAAATTTTGTTTAGAGGAAATATTCCTCAAATCATTTTAAACAAGAAAGAATGCCCTCTGTAAAACAGAGTATCGTTGGATTACAAAATCAATGCTGATTAAAGATCACAGTTCTACAGAATAAATTCTGTAAATATTTCCCTAATCTTGTTAAAAACAAGAAAATATTTTCTGTAAAACAGAAGTCCTTAGATCAAAAATCCAACGGTGGGTAAAATCCCAAAATCATTTGGGATCTCTTAATGAGAGATTTCTTCGGAGCTAACCAACAAACTGGCCCTACTATTTAAAGGACCCAAGACTTCAAGTCTAAAGAGGAGGAACCCCACATAAGCTTAAAAAAGAGAGAAAGCTTCGAAAGAACAGAGAATTAAATTCTCGAGGAAGAAGAACTCTCTTCTTTGAATGTTTAGGTAAATAAAAGTAGATAAAGATCCTGTGGATCATTCAAAAGAGAGAGAAAGAGATCTTAAGAGTGCTTAGCACTCAGTGGGCGACGCTCAGCGCCCCATGTGCCTCTCACGTGGGCGCTACAAAAGAACTCAGGAGGCTTAGCACTCAGTGGACGGCGCTCAACGCCCAGCGCCCCACATGCCTCTCACGTGGGCGCTAAAAAAGAATTCAGGAGTGCTTAGCAGTCAGTGGGCGGCGCTCAGCGCCCAGCGCCCCACGTGCCTCTCATGTGAGCGCTACAAAAGAACTCAGGAGTGCTTATCACTCAGTGGGCGGTGCTCAGCACCCAGCGCCCCACGTGGACGCTACAAGAGTGCTTAGCACTCATTGAGTGGCGCTCAGCGTCCGGTGCCTTACGTGACCCTCACGTGGGCGCCACAGAATAAAAGTTTTTGGCACCCACTAGGCAGCGCCTAGCTCCTCACGTGCTTCGCATGTGGGCGCTATAAAGAGTGCTTAGCATTCCTTATAAAGACAAAAGGGGAAAAGTGTTTAACACTTATTCGGCAATCCCCATGACTAAAAGCCCATATGATTATATGCGAGCGTCAGAATTTACATAAGTGCTCAGCACTTTTTTAAAAAAAAAGAGGGGACTGAGCCCGAACAAGTGCTTAGCACTTTTTTTCAAATAAAAAGAAAACTGAGTGGACCAAGCCCAAGTTGTTTAGGTCCCTTGAGATTAGAAACTCCCTAATTTAGATCAACCGAGCCCATGTGCTCAAACCGATCTTAGTCCCAAATACGACTATCGATCTTCCAACTGATGATATCCCAAAACGACATCCATCCCACATTCCTTTGAGGAAATCTTAGTCTCAAAATACGACTAATGATTCTTGGGTTTACCATTAAACCTTTCCTTCAATTACAGGAATTGGTTCAAGGGTACATCTCTCTACACCTCTAATGTAGGGTTCCTTAGCATCCTCGCTATGTTTTCTAAGGTATCAAGCATGCAATTTTAAAAATTTAGAGTGCTAAGAAACCCTAAACCAAGGATCTAACTAGAGAATTAGGGTTAGACAAAGAAAGTAAACATCTTTACTCTAAGTGAACAAGGAATACAACCTTTATAGACCGGTTCTTCACTTCTAAACCTCCGTGTAGTAGTCCCTTCACTCCAAGTAGTGGTCTCCCGGACTCTCGTTAGGCTCCACTAGGCGAAAGGAATAAGCTTGCTTGAAGAACTTAGAGCCCGAAGATGATCTACGTCGAGAAATCTCCAACTCAAGCTATCTCTTCACTAATTGAGAATTAGTGAAGCAAACAACCTATACTAAATGGATAGTCTAGTGTAGATTAATGAAGTAGGAATTTTGCTCAATTTGGAATAATTTTTCTGACTCTCTTTCTTCACCTCAAGAAAACCTAGAGAGCTCTAATGAGATGAAGAAGAAGATGAAGTCAAGAAAATAGAATCAAATGAATGGAAACCATGGGTGAGATAATATCATATATTATCATTGTAGAGACTTAACCATGGCTAAAGATAATGGTTGGGTTAATAAATATCTAAATTAAAACAAAATTAGTGGACTCAGTCAATGGTTTCCATAAGCTTCTCAAAGCATCTAACCATGGCTTTTTCCACATAATTTTGTTTATTCCTTGAATAAATAATGACCCTAATTATCTATAGTTTAGTATAAGTCTCATACACCCATGTACAATGTATCATCAAGCATGACACAAAGAAAAATACATTAATATATATCACATATATATTAAATGTACAATGAGAAAAAGAAATTCTTAAGTGAGCTAATATTAGTTAATATATATTAATATATCAAATATATAATTATATATATTAAATTATTAAATCAACACTTGATTTAATAATCCGGCTATATCATATATAACCGACTAATATCATTTATATCAACTTATCGAATTAACACTTGATTCAATAACCAGGCTATATCATATATAACCGACCGATATCACATATCGCGAGATTAGAATGCGGTATCATATACACGTATTAATTTCGGTCCCGCACATATCACATATGTGCCCTACTTCGTTTTGCTTGAGCCAGGAAACCTCTGTGTAGGACTCTAAAGACTCGTCAATACGCCGGCAGTAGGTAATGATCATATCAGTTACCCACAAGCTGTCAGCGGTACTAGCTGTACGTAACGGCTACTCAGGTATTGAGCGATCAGAAGATCAACAAGAAATCTTGCTCATACTCTCGTGAATCCAATAAGTAACACTACCATACAGTCCGGTCTCTTCGTCTAATATATTGCATATCTAGTCTGGGGGTGGTAAACGTCAGACCCCAATAACTTGATAAGTCATGCCGATATGAGACTCATAACGGGTTGAGAAACTACTGATAACACTTACCAGTAAATCTCAGTATCAGCCCTGGCCAGGGACTTCCTGTTATAGCCAATCGAGCACAGCGCAATATCAACCCCCATACCGGGAGAGACGAAACCCTTCCTATCGCTCATTGCCTCCATGTGACTCGGGACTGTACCTAAAAAACACCTTTTTGCACATTCTCTTGAACGTGGTAGGGTGAAAGTCAAAGCACAGTAGGAATCACACAAGACTCTATGACGATCTCGGGTCTACAGACTAACATGTACCAGTGTCACCAGAGAACAAGTAGATAAAGATCATGTGGATCATTCAGAAAAAAAGGAGAGAGAGCTCAGGAGTGCCCAGCGCCCCACGTGCCCTTCACGTGGACGCTACAGGAGTGCCTGACACTCATTGAGTGGAACCTAGCACCCGGTGCCTCACGTGACCCTCACATGGGCGCCACAGAATAAAAGTGTTTGGCAACCACTAGACAACGCCTAGCTCCTCACGTGCTTCGTACGTGAGCGCCATAAAGAGTGCTTAGCACTCCATAAAAAGAAAAAAAAGGGTAAAGTGTTTAACGCTTATTGGGCAATCCTCATGACTAAAAGCTCACATGATTATATGCGAGCGTCAGAATTTACATAAGTGCTCAGCACTTTTTGCAAAAAAAAAAGAGGGAACTGAGCCCAAACAAGTGCTTAGCACTTTTATCAAATAAAAAGAAAACTGAGTGGTCCAAGCCTAAGTTGGTTAGGTCTCATGAGAGTAGAAACTCCCTAATTCAGATCAACCGAGCCCATGTGCTCAAACTGATCTTAGTTCCAAATACGACTATCGATCTTCCAACTGATGATATCCCAAAATGATATCCATCCCACATTCCCTTGAGGAAATGTTAGTCTCAAAATACGACTAATGATTCCTGGGTTTACCATTAATCCCTTTCCCTCAATTACGGGAATTGGTTCAAGGGTATATCTCTCTACACCTCTGATACATGTCGTTATAATTCCTCAACGTCTTCAGAGAGGTGGCGGGTCCCGACAACCAACTGCTTTTTGGTGCACTTCCCAAACTGACGTGCACATCCTAAATCAAATCACATCCCAGACTGGATGCATCCCATATCATCGTTGCTCATCCCGTCACGTAACAAATACACGTGCATGCAAGATGGACAATGGACCGAGATGTCCCTAAACTAACAACGGACCGAAACGTCCTCAAACTAATTGTTGCCTCCAAAATGTAAACAATGGACCGTAACTTCCTTAAACTAAAATCTCACCCTTAAATGGTGATCAACGGACCGTGAAGTCCTTAAACTAAAATCGAACCTCCAAAATAATGATCAACGGACCGAGACATCCTCAAACTAGAATTTCGCCTCCAAAATGGCGATAACGGACTGGAACGTCCTTAAACTAAAACAACAGAGCCCAAATGCTCTCTTATTGGATCTGAAACAAAAATGATCCTAAAACCTTGTTAAGTAGATCCTAGTCTCAAATTGGACTAACGTATCCTTAACAAAAAAACAAGTCGAGCCCTAAATGCTCACATACATTTAAGTCGATCTTAATCTCAAAATTGATTAACGATCCTTAAATAACAAACCCAAATCTAAGATATACGGATTTGGACTAATCCACGCCCTACAGGCGACAACATAAATTAGTCTCCGTATAGAATCCACGGGCAACCTAAACAAACAAAAACACACACGACACGAAGTGAACTTCCGGAGCAGGAGAAAGTGGTTATCGTGATGCAGTAACATAATTAACTGAAGGGGCTTGCGGCTGCAGGGAAGAGCGTCCCCACAATCAAAAACTCCTCACAAACGAGGGGGAATCTGACGAAGTCATGCTACAACAGCCGCCTCCGTCCAAACCTCCGATATACGGTGCCATAAATCAACTTGGCATCTTCGGAGAGGTGGACGGATAAATTCAAATAGCATCTTCCCCCAAAATTCAGGCCAGACGTCCTAACATCCCGGTAGTGTCTTTCGGTGGTGAACATACCCGTATTCGTATTCCGAAAAATACGAATAAAATGACATGATAACAATCCAATAATACAATACTAGGATCCGGCTTAAACCAAAGCCCACTACTATTATCCGCCCGAACATCATCCGTGCACAAGTACACGTACGTGATCGAAACCCTGCCGTAAAACCATAAGGGCTCTACATCGTTTCGCCCGAAGTAGGGAAACCCTCTGTGTGGGACTTTAAAGACTCGACAGTACGCTGGCAGTGGTTTTAACCATAAGCACGTCAGCGGTACTAGCTGCACGTAACGGCTACCCAGGTATCTGTCGATAAGAAGGCCGATGAGCAAACTCACCCGAACTCCTACTGAACCTATCTGTGATAATCTCCGTACAGTCCGGTCTGTTCATCTGAGATACTCGCATATCGGGCCTAGGGGGATGGTAAATGTCAGACCCCAAATAGCGCACTAAGTCATTCCGCAGCAGAGCCCAATACACCTTGAGAAACTACTACAGTGCCTACCAGTAAATCTCGCTTGCCCTGGCCAGGGACTTTGTGTAATGGCATTCCGAACACAGCGCGATATCAACCCCCAATACCGGGAGAGATGAATCCTATCTAACCGCTACTGCCTCCAAGTGCTTTGGGACTGCACCCAACTACTACCTATTTGCCTGACTCCTTTGAGCCATGGTAGGGTAGTAATAAAAGTACAGTGGAAACACACCCGAGGCAAAGTGCGATGTCAAGTCAACGGACTAAGCTGTACTCATGTCACCTGGGAACTGCTACCCGACGATAGGTATAATACCAACTGACAGTTCCCGATGAGTCCTGTCCGGTGTAACTCATAACCTAATGAGCACCTGCATACTATCTCCAATACAACATACTAATGGCTGTGGGGCAGACCATCTCCGCTGCTGGGATGAGAAGCGTATATATTAGTCTACTCTGGAGTATCGATGCCCCGTCTCGATAATCCTACGACTAGGGACCTGTATAACGATGTGCTTATAGCTACCCAGCCCCCACTAGTGTGACTGCCATCACAACGCTGGTAGTCAAGCAAAGATCCTAAGGGCTCTACCAATATGTATAAGCGATATGCTAAAAGAAACACATGCACATATTGAGGTAGAATCAAACCAAGTAGTATACTACCATTTTAAGCAAGACTGTTATTATAATTGTGAATATCCCAAGCTTCCAATATGTAATATACAATCCAGTATGATATAATAATGGCCTCTAGGGCATATCTCACTAACACCATGAACTTCCCTGGCTCGAGCACACTTAACTACGGAGTTCTCAAGCTCCTGTAGTGCCGGTTCACTTAAAAGGCGTCTCTGATTTGAAGAGTGGTATCATTCCATTTATAGTATAGATCTGCCCTCTTTCGGAATGTATTCCGAAAATTCCCTATTGTTCTACAGTGGGTCCCACGGACTCAAGAGGTGGCCCCCACCCTCTTAGTATGACAATTGGTGTGGCACTTTGTTCCTTGTGACATTTTGTTCCGTGAGCAAGAATAGGGTTCCAACACTTATAGTCTCATTTAAGAACTAAATCAATCTAGATAACATAAGAGCTTAAGCTCTGTTGATCATATGATCACTTAGCCGATTTGACCAAGTCTGGCTCTGCCCATTGTTTTATAGCGCTTGGCGCTGCTCTGGCATACGTGCATTTCACGTGGCATAGGCGCTACTACTTTATTTGGCGCATGGAGTTTGGTGGGCCATGATGCTACTTTGGATCTGGCGCTAGTGGACGTGTTTATCACGCGACGCAGTATAATTTTGAGAAGTTAACCTCTGGCGCAAATTAGCAAAAATGTCATTGGCGTATCTTGATGCAGCGAACTTTGGCGCTGGTGCTACGTGCATTGCAAGTTTGGCGCAACGCTAGGGTTTTGGAGATTAATCTCCACAGAAAGGTTAACATTTTAGAAACTTAAGTTTTCCATCATAAAATAATTTTTTGATCATTAACATTCATCAAAGTCCAATTTTCTATGATCTTGGGAGTTTATTTGGTGTTTGACTTGTATGGTTCTTGAGGGTGACTTTGTTCTCATGAATCAAAAGCTTTGGTTTTATGGTGATCTTGGTGATCATTTGTATCCTTTTGATGGGGGAGTTAACAAAGTTTTTCTTTTAAATCTTAGATCTTAAGATCAAAATCCCCATAAGAGCTTAAGCTTTCGGCTAGACCAAAGGGAATTGCATGATTGGAACTTTGATCCAAAGGAAGAATTTTAAAGTTCTTAAGAAGCTTAAGCTTCAATAATGGTGGAAAGGAAAGCAAAGGAGAAATTTTTCTCTCTCGTCTTACCTTTGGTTTTCGAGAACAGAGGAGTTTTCTTCTCGCAAAGATTTAAGTCTTGTTTTTTTTTGACATTGTAGGGGGTCTGTGTATATAGAGATTAATCTCCTTAGCTCCTATTTATAGGAAAGGAGAATTGTTTGGGAGGTTGAGAGAATCTCTCATTTGAGAGATCTCAATTGATCATATGATCAACTAGGTGCTTAAACGCTGTTGGAGATTTGATCCAAGGTCTCTCTCTTTAAAGAAAAAATGCCTTTCCGTTTTAGAAAGATATGGAGATTATTCTCCAAAAATAGAGCTTAAGCTCTGATCGAAGCATGTGCTTCAGCAAGCAATGCGCTTGTGCCACATGCATTTCACGTTTGGCGCTGATGCAAAGGGTTGGCGATTGCGCCACGTGCATTGCACGTGGGGCACTTGCGCCTGGCGCTTGCGACCTGTGCGCCACAAGGGGTTCACTTGACTTGGTGGAGGTTAAGATCCATAGCGCCAATATTTTTGGCGGGAACAAATGCCCCCAACTACTGTGCCCACATGCCTTGCATGTAGAGGCAGCGGTGTCAGGCTAAACGCCGTCGGATCTACGTAGAGATAAGGAAAAGTTGAACCGACCCCACATCCCCTATAAATAGAGCTTAAACTCTGGGGGAAGGTCTCACACCTTCATTTCTTTTCTTGACCTGAGAACTTAAGTTCTCAACCAGAGCTTGCGCTCTCCTTAGAAGCTTAAGCTTTCTTCTCCATTTTTAGAGAAAGATTTTTCTTTGCTTTGGTTTTTGGTTAGAACCCAAATCCCTAGAGCTTGCATTTTTGTTCTATTTAAAACCCCTTTTATTTGGTGGGGTCTCTTAGCTATGAAGTTAGAGACTTCACATCTTAAACATACAGTGTTTTCCAATATACTTTGAGCTGACGCTTTTTCTCATCCTTCTTTCAAGGTCTCATGGATGATCATATGTATTCCATTAGGGATATCATCTCTCATGTCGACATTCAGTTTTATGAACCGGCCTATACTAATGCACAGTGTGAGGCAGCGCTACGTCATTTTGAGGCTCATTGTGGGTGATTGCTTCATCGCCACTCCTCTCTTTTGCGGCTAGTATTTAAGGCGATCTTTAATGCCTTGCCCGAGGACACTGAGGTGATGCCGCTCCAAGCTCTTGATATTGCCGAAGATAAAGCGCACTCAGTCTACTTGATGGGTTTAATCTCCAAAAGGCTGGGAGACCGTGCGACTGCTCTATTGCACAACATTTATCAGTAGAAGAAGATCATATCCTCATATGCGAGGATAGAAGATATTAGTGACGATCCCTATGCTTGTCTTCGCGAACGGGCACACGAGGAGATAGAAGATCATGCTTGAGAGGCTTTGTATGAATTTATTTATGAATTTACCCACCCTTACAACTCGGTTAATCTTTTGCCGCTATGAACATTGAACAATGTTTGTTTTTATTTCCCTGTCATTGTCTCATATTGGTAACCTTCTTCTACCTTTTGATGTATAAATGAAGAAGACTTTTTAGTACGCTTAACATTGTGCTTCTGTGAATTGCACTTCTCTTTTTTTCTGTTTGTGCCATGATGACCTAGCTTAGTTTATGTACTCATCTCGAAGCATTTAGTTTATTCTCTTTTTAGTTATGAATAAACTCATCCTGACATTAAGCATGAAAGATTGTCAGGTTTGCGGTACTGGGTGTAGTCCGTCGCACCATTGCGTTAGCTTATTTCTTCTAGATTTGCATTCTTTCAAGACGGTGTTCGAGTAGTCACGCCGTCACTGCATCTCCAAGCCCTTCTGAGGCGGGATACAACGTCAGGAATAATCTTCTTAGACCGATATGTATATTGCCGTCAGAGATTTAGTATTAAGCGTCACTGTGGCACTGAGGGATAGCATGTATCAAAATAAAACTAACACCTAAAATAAAGACTAAAATATTTCAGTCGGGGTTCGAAACTATGACCTATTGAATAGCAATACAGTTTGATAACCAAGATATATAAGAATGGACCATGTATATTATTTGAAAGGAAATAAATATATATACAAGCGTTTCAAAGAAAAGAGGCATTTCTTGAAGAAAGGAAAATATAAGGAAAGTGCTAAGATTTTACGGTCCTTACAAAAACTATGAACTTATGTCCTTGAAACAACTTTGAACATAGAGTAAATTTTATGTCCTTTTAAAACAAATTTAGACATTGAAGATAAATGTTTCCTACTTATCAAATAATAGGCGGGACTCTTACCCAAGTGTTGGGACCCCCATCCCGACGTCGGGAGGCCTCCAAAATAGGCCTCCCACTTAATTAAACATCATCGTTTCTCAATAGAATGTAGACCCCACATAATGTGGTCTATGTTCACTTAAAAATATGAAAATGATGTGGCCTCCACATGAGGAGGGGCCCTTCCGTAATGTCAAACTTGACATTAAAATCCATACACATTGAAAATGATGTTACCCATCATTTTCATTCTGGTGCTGAAAGCTTAACCAAATAAGTTTTCTCCATTACTCATACAAACTTGAGTAATCACAAGTTTAATAATGATATTTTAAACAAAGTATCTAAACACATAAGTATGAAAAAGAGAAAGCATAATACTTATGCTTTATTAAAACATAAAGTCCCAATTATGGACCTTCCGACGGCGGGAAGTTCCAAAATGAGCTTCCTAAACTGACTATAGGGAAGTCTCAAAAGAAGGCCTCCTGCGATCAGGAACCCCCTCCTGACGGAAGGAAGCTCATTTTTTAGCTTCCCAAAGTGATTTCCGAGAGGCCTCAAAAGAAGGTCTCCCATGATCGGGACCCCCTTCCCGACGGAGGGAAGCTTTAAAATGAGATTCCCAAAACAATTGTTGGGAGGCATCAAAATGAGGCCTCCATCGGTTGGGACCCCCCTCCCAACAGTGAAAGCTCCAAAATGAGCTTCCCAGAAACAGCCGTCGAGAGGCCTCAAATGAGGCCTCCCGCTGTCGGGAAGCCTCAAAATAGGATTCCCACAAAGAAGAAACATCTCTGTTTCTTAACGAAGGTACATGTCCTACTTTGAGCGACTCCACCTTGTTTTTAAATAGAAAGATGTGGTCCCCATATGGGGCAGTGCCAATGTATATAATGTTAACTTGACGTTAAAATACCCCAATTTTGGAACTAAACTATCAAATTAGAGTTTTCTTACAACTTTTGTATATTTTGCAATATTAATGTAATTTATATTCAACTTGTACACAAATATATATATGAAATGCAATGAAATATATTTATTGCTTACATCATGTTCTATTTGCAAGTACTTTATGTTCTTTAAATATGATTTCTGTGATGTGATTTGAGCAACCGAACAAGATATCCCGTCTAAATGTTTCTTTAGATATCAGGGTGTAATTAACCATAGGGGCTTGCGCCTATGAGAAATCTCGAAACCAGGATCTTCTGGCCAACTTTTAAAACTTAAATACTTGTTTTGTTTAAACTCTATCTATTCTGAATGTTCATTTCATAAAAGGTTTTAAAGAAGGTGAACATGTAGTAACCGGTGGTAGATCTTCTAATCTTATAGCAACCGGCCCAATAAGAATCACGGAATCAGAGAATCCAGATAAATTGAGGTTGGTGTTTGTAAGAAATCTGATATCTACATGTATAGTTTCTCAAACATACCTGAGAATACATTTAACAACCTAATAATGTGTGTTAGCAGATGCTTACATATGTTGACAACATAAATTAATAAAGTAGGAAAGATCAGGGCTAGTTATAGTTAGATACTGCAAACCTCTAACTAGAATTTGTATAGGTGTGGGTTAAAGAATGAAGCATCTGCTTCTCTGTAAGGTCGAGATTTGACTGCCATTGGAGTAAATATTTATTTGCAACTAGCCATATTTTCAAGATGTAAAAGATCATTGGCATATTTGGCTTGATTAAGATAAAGCCCGCCATTAAAGGGGTGTAACTTAATACACAAAAAATAATGTGTCTTGCCTAAATCTTTTATAGCAAATTTCCGATCAGGCAGTGCAAAAAATTTATCTAAAATATTTTTTATTACTGCATGTGAGAATTATATCATATACATATAGTAGTAAGAAAATTGTGCCTTTAGAATGATGAAGAATGAATAATGAGCAGTCAACACTAGAACAATAAAACCCTAAATCAAGTAAATAGTTACTAAATTGATCAAACCAAGCTCTTGGAGCTTGTCGTAAACCATATAAAGCTTTATTAAGTTTGCAAACATGATTAGGAAAATTTTCATTAGAAAAGCCAGGTGGTTGCTCCATAAAAACAGGTTCAGATAATGTATCATGCAAAAAGGCATTTTACATTTAGTTGGCGAAGTTCCCAATATGAAAAAATGCAATTGTAATTATTATTTGTATAGTAGTAGGCTTTATAACAGGCGAAAACGTTTCAGTCCAGAAACTTGATTAAATCTTTTGGCCACTAAACGTGCCTTTAATCTATCCAAATTACTATTAGAATTTAGTTTGGTCTTGAAAACCCATTTGCAACCACTATATTTGGTTGGGACCCCCCTCCCGACAGTGGAAGCTCCAAACGGACCTTCCCAGAAATAGTCATCGGGAGGCCTCAAATGAGGCCTCCCACTGTTGGGAAGCCTCAAAATAGGCTTCCCACAAAGAAGAAACATATCTGTTTCTTAACGAAGGTGTGGGTCCCACTTTGAGTTGTTGGATATGTGTGCCCTGGAGGCCTGTATTGTATAGGATACTTGGGATATGTATATGTTGGATATGTATGCCCTAAAAGCATGTATTGTATTAGATGTTGGGGATATATATGTACAGGATAATCTTGCTCAGTTATATAGTATACTATTTGAGTTGTATTTATCTGAACATGTGTATTTGTTTTTCTTACTGGTTTGTATTGCTTATACAAGATAAAGACTCGTTCCAGTAGTATACTATTCTGGTTTGTCTTTATGTTAACATGTGCATATGTTATGCTCGATATCACATATGGCTGATACATTTTGATAAAGCCTGCAGGATTTTGCTTTTCTACCAGCGTTATGATGGCGAGCATACTTGTGAGAGTTGGGTAGTCCACAAGCACATCCTTAAAAGTCCCAAGTCGCAGAAGTATCGAGACCGGGTATCGATATTCCAGAGTAGACTTGTGTATACGTTTCTAGACCCCAACGAGGGGCGGTAGTTGGTACCACAGCCATTGGCGTGATCACCTAAGATTGTATACATATGCTCACTGGGGGTGAGTACACTGGACAGACTCGCCGAGAACCTCTAGATGGTATTATATCGATCGTCAGATAGTGGTTCTAAGGTGACATGAGTACAGGTTAGTCTTTAGACCTGAGATCATAATTTGTCTCGTGTGAATTCCCGCTATACTTTGATCACTACCCTACAACGGCTCTACTGAGTCGTGCAAACAGGTTTTGGTTGGGTACAGTCCCGAGCCACATGGAGGCAGTGAGTGATTTTCAAGGATTCGTCTCTCCCGGTATTGGGAGAGGATATCGCACTGTATCCGATTGGCCAGAACTATAAAACCTTGGACAAGGCAGTTGAGATATACCGATGATTGGATCGGTAGTTTCTCGGATCGGTCCTGGGTAAAATTGACACGACTTATCGGGTTATTAGGGGTCTAACGTTGTTACGGCCCGCTTCCCAATAAACGGAAACGGTGACGTGGCAGGCCGCAATGTATTTACTAAGAAATAAATAAGTTAAGCGTAATTAAGCAATATACAAAATGTACAAGAATGACAAGAGTATTAAAATAAAAAAGCAACTTTATTTACATATATCTTTATATACAACTATTTGAAAATGAAAAGATATAATGATATAAAGCAGTGCCTAAACAATGGCATACTGGAAAGTAAGTACAAGAAACTAGAAGTAAGGCTGTGCTGCAAGCTGATCCAAGTCCTTCTGGCTCGGCTCGATCTCCTGAGAGTTATGTCTTCCTGATGAACATTTTAATGAAAGAAATGTAAGTCGATGTACTTCACCCCAGTACTTGTGGGGAGGCGGAATTTTCAAAAACGATCATGTTTAAAGAACGAACATCGACTAACCGCTTGAATCGAAGCTAAACTATAAATAACCATACACAAAGAGTTTCTTAACTATTGTGTTTAGGGATTATACCTAATGAAACTAGTCCTTCGTCTTTACGATCTCCTTGTTCTCCTCGGCCTTCTCTAGGTAGTAGACGATCCACCCGAGAGCAAAACTCCAAGCTTAGCCTCTAAACTTGAGGCAACTAACCTTCTTGGATTGCTAATCAAAGAAGATAGATTGAGATAGAGTGATGGTTATGGATTGTTAAGTCTTGCTAATCCTTTGATCTCAACTCATGAGGTGTAAGGATTAGTCTCTTGAAGATGAGAGCTTGAGGAGAGAGAATATGATAATAATTATGAGATTAGAATTGTGAGTATCATAATATATTATGAAGCATTCTCATTAAAGAATAAATGAATAATTGTGATGAATAAGCATGCTTCATAAATGTTAAGTGGTGATTCATTAAGCATGTGTCATTATCATTTATGGTGCAATAATGATAATGATGAATCACTCTCATGACTCACAAATCTTATCCAAAGTAACCTCCTTAGTCACATCTTCTAGAAGCTTCTCGCACAATTACGAGAATGCCCCTCCAATCCGCAAAAATACGGAAAAACTTTAGACTGTAAAAATCCAATAACCGGATACCAGTAACTGGCTTAAACCAAAGCCGACTGGTAAAAACTGTCCGAAAGTCGTACGTGCGTAAACGCACGTATGTGTCCGAACCCTTGTCGTAAAACCATACGACCTCTATATCGTTTCGCCTGGAATAGAAAACTCTCTGTGTGGGACTCTAGAGACTCGACTACTACGCTGGCAGTGGGTTTAACCACAGACCGCAAGCGGCACTAGCTGTACGTAACGGTCCCCAGGTAGTTGTCGATAAGAAGGCCGATGAGAAAACCCATCCGAACTCCTACTGAGTCTGATGTGACAATCTCCATACAGTCCGGTCCGTTCGTCCAAGACTATCGCATATCGGGCCTAAGGGGGCGGCAAGCGTCAGTCCCCTAATAGCGGTACAAGTCGTGTCGGAGCGAAGCCCATTACACCCTGAGAAACTACTGGAACCTACCAGCAAATCTCGCTTGCCCTGGCCAGGGACTTTGCGTAATGGCTCTCTGACACAGCACGATATCTACTCCCAATACCGGGAGGGACGAATCCTGTCTAACCGCCACTGCCTCCAAGTGCTCGGGACTGCACCCAACTGCTACCTGTTTGCACGACTCATTTGAGCCGTGGTAGGGTAGCAATCTAAGAACAGTGGGACACACTCGAGGCGAAGTAGCAGTGTCAAGTCTGCGGACTACGCTGTACTCATGTCACCTGGGAACTGTTCACTGACGACTGGTATCAAACCAACCAACAGTTCCCTGTGAGTCTTGTCCGGTGTACCCGTAACCTAACGAGCACCTGTATACTATCTCCAGTACGACGTACTGACGGCTGTGGGACAGACCATCCCCCCAACTGGGATGAGAAGCGTACACACCAGTCTACTCCGGAGTATCGATGCTCTGTCTCGATAATCCAACGACCAGGGACCAGAATAAGGATGTGCTTGTAGACTACCCAGCCTCCACTAGTGTGACTGCCATCACAACGCTGGTAGACAAGCAAGATCCTAAGAGCTCTATCAATACGTACACTCACATATTAAGATAGAAAAACCAAGTAGCATACTACCATGTTTAGCAAGACTGTTATATACATGTGAATATCCCAAGCTTCCATTAAGTAATATACAAACTAGTATGATACAGTAATGGCCTTCTAGGGCATAAACACTAACAATCTTCCACTTGCACTAGGGCCATGTACTAGCATATCGTAGACCAATGATCTCGAGTAGCCTCTCGAACTGAATCTGAGGAAGGGCCTTCGTGAATGGATCAGCAATGTTCTCTTCTGAGGCAACTCTCCGAACCTCGATCTCCTGACGATCAATGATCTCCCTGATCAGGTGATACCGTCTCAAGATGTGTCTGGACTTCTGATGGGACCTTGGTTCCTTCGCTAAAGCTATAGCTCCGTTGTTGTCGCAATACAGAGGTATTGGATCAACTATGGTAGGAACCACCTGAAGTTCTGTTAGGAACTTCTTCATCCAGACTGCTTCTTTTGCGGCATCGCAAGCAGCTATATACTCTGCTTCCATCGTCGAGTCAGCAACGGTGTCCTGCTTGGAGCTCTTCCAGCACACCGCCCCTCCATTGAGGGTAAAGACATAACCCGACATGGACTTGGAATCGTCCTTATCACTCTGGAAGCCGGAATCAGCAAAGGCCTCCAACCTGAGGTCTTTTCCGCCGTAAACCAAGAACATCTCCTTAGTCCTCCTCAGGTACTTGAGAATGTTCTTTACTGCTATCCAGTGTTTCTCCCCCGGGTCTGACTGATACCGGCTTACCACGCTCAGTGCGTAAGCTACATCTGGTCTGGTACACAACATCGCATACATTATAGAGCCTACCGCAGAAGCGTATGGTATAATAGACATGCGTTCCCTTTCCAAATCAGTCTTGGGAGACATCTCTTTGGAGAGGGTGATTCCGTGACAAGCCGGTAGATTACCGCGCTTAGAATCTTCCATACTGAATCTTTTCAGTACAGTGTCGATATACCTGGACTGCGAAAGTCCCAACATCCTCTTGGATCTATCACGATAGATCCGGATCCCCAGAATGTAAGAGGCATCACCCAGGTCTTTCATGGAGAACCTGTGTGACAAGAATTCTTTGACAGATTGTAGCATAGGAATGTCATTTCCTATCAATAGAATGTCATCCACGTACAAGACGAGGAATACGACACTTCTGGCTACAACTTTACTATATATGCACGGCTCATCTGGATTTTTGATAAAGTCATATTCTTTGACTGTCTCATCAAAACAGATGTTCCAACTCTGCGATGCCTGCTTTAGTCCATAAATAGACTTAGCAGCTTGCATACTTTCCCGCTGCTCCCACTCTGATTGAAACCCTCTGGCTGATCCATATAGACGCTCTTTTCTAAATTTCCATTCAGAAAAGCCGTCTTTACGTCCATCTGCCAGATTTCATAATCATGGAAGGCAGCAATAGCAAGAAGGACCCGAATGGATTTGAGCATAGCCACTGGAGAAAAAGTTTCGTCATAGTCCAAACCAGGTCTTTGACGAAAACCCTTTGCAACAAGTCTAGCCTTATAGGTTTCCACCTGTCCATCTACACCAATCTTTTTCTTGAAGATCCATTTGCATCCTATGGGTTTTACCCCATTTGGAGCAAAGTCCAAAGTCCATACTTTGTTGGTGTACATGGACTCCATTTCGGTCCGCATTGCATCTAGCCATCGTACCGAGTCGCCGCTCTGGATGGCCTGCTGGAAGTCAGTAGGTTCATCATCATCTATGATGCAATCCTCTCTATCCCCGTCTATGAGAAAACCGTAGTATCTCTCAGGCGGATGAGACGGCCTACTACTCCTACGGAGGGGTGCGGGAATGTCCTGTTCTTCTTGAACTTCCGGTTCTACCAAACTTTCAGTAGCAGTTTGTGGTTCTGGAATTTCTTCCAGTTCTATTTCGCTCCCACTTGATTCCTTTTCTAAAAACTGATGTTCTAGAAAATGGGCATTACGAGAAACAAATACCTTTTGTTCCTCTGCGTAATAGAATAGATATCCCCTGGAGTGCTTTGGATATCCCACAAACAAACACTTTACTGATCGTGCCTCGAGCTTGTCCACATGCTGCTTTTTAACAAAAGCTGGACATCCCCAAATTTTTATATACTGTAGATGGGGTTTCTTCCCACTCCACATCTGATATGGAGTGGTAGGCACAGTCTTGGTAGGTACCATGTTCAAAAGATATGCCGCTGATTCTAGCGCATGTCCCCAGAAAGATCGCGGTAACTCAGCATTACTCATCATGGATCGTACCATATCCAATAGGGTTCGATTCCGTCTCTCCGATACACCGTTATGCTGTGGAGTGTACGGAGGAGTAAGCTGAGAGAGAATTCCTTTCTCTTTTAGGTAACCTAGGAACTCGGCACTTAAGTATTCACCACCTCGATCAGATCTAAGTGTCTTAATACTTTTGCCGGTTTGGTTTTCTACTTCATTCTTATACTCCTGGAATTTCTCAAAAGCCTCGGATTTATGTTTCATCAGATAAATGAATCCGTATCTTGAGTAATCATCCGTGAAAGTAATGAAATAGGAAAAACCACCTCTCGCATGTGTAGACATCGGACCACATACATCGCTGTGTATGAGTCCTAAGAGCTCGCTCGCTCTTACTCCTTGTCCAGTAAATGGAGTCTTTGTCATCTTTCCTTTGAGACAAGATTGACAAGTTTCATAAGATTGATATTCGAACGAGTCTAAATATCCTTCTCTATGCAACTTAGTCAACCTTCTCTCATTGATGTGACCCAGTCTACAATGCCATAAGAAAGCTTTATTCAAATCTGGAGACTTTCTTTTTAGTGTGTTCTGGACATTGAAAATTTGGAGTTGGTTTAAAACATATATGCCGTTATTTAATGTACCGGACCCAATCAAACCATGATTAAGGTGGATGTTGACAACATCTCTTACAAACGTGAAATCATAACCTTTATTTGATAACAAGGAAACTGATATGATATTACACGTTAAGCTTGGTACAAAATAACAGTTATGTAAAACCAAAATGTGTCCACTCGTCAATCCTAGGTGATAGTCCCCGACGGACGCAGCTCCCACGCTAGCTCCGTTAGCAACCTTTAGGGTCATATCACCTTCCTTCAGCACTCTACAGTTTCTCAGTGCCTGCAATGAATTGCAAATATGAGAACCTGATTCGGTATCCAATACCCCGGAAGTAGAGTTGATCGACAGACAATTCTCAATTACAAACACACCTGAAGTCGAAGCCACAGCTTGCTTCGGTTCCTGGTTCTTGGCGTTCCACGCCTTGCAATCCTTTTTCCAGTGCCCTTTCCTGTGACAATGGAAGCACTCATCCTGGCCAACTATCGGTACTGCAGTCTTTTTCTTTCCCTTCCCTCTCACCTTACTAACACCTCCTCTAGGTTTGGGTGCGGCCTTCTTCTTCCTTCCTTTGACCCTAGCCTTGGACCCGGAAGAAGATGCACCGCCAACAAACATAGCGGGTGTTTCCCTTGCCTTCTGCAAGGTGCCCTCTGCACTCCTTAACATGTTCAGGAGTTCCGCAAGTTCAACTTCTTTTCCTTGAAGAATAAAGTTGAGGATAAACTGGGCGTAGGTGGGAGGATGGGACTGGAGAATAAGGTCTGTATAGAGCTCATTATCCAAAGTCGTCCCAAGATCTGCGAGCTCTTCTATATAGCCGATCATCTTTAGGACATGTTCACCTACCGATGACCCGACAGCCAACCTCGCTCGAAACAAGTTCTTAGAGGTCTCGTATCTTGCTATACGAGATTGCTCCCCATAAAGTTCCTTTGTATGGAGAAATATGCCATCTAGGGACATATCCTCGTGCCTCCTCTGATGTTCATTGTTCATCGAGGCAAGCACGATGCACTTGGCTCTCGCGCAATCTAAATCCCAGGTTTTGCGGATTTCCTTATCCGCATTGCTGGATTTGGGACCAGGGACAGCAGGTGCCGTAGCGGTGAGGACGTACCCCAGTTTGTCATAGGTCAAAGCCATTTTGACATTCCGCAGCCAATCTTTATAGTTTGGCCCCGTCAGTATATTTTTCTCTAAAAGTAACTTAAGTCCAGTCATTTTCAGGGTCGCTGCAATTAGGAGAGAGAGAAGAAAACTCTTTAGCATGATGCTCTTGCAAGTTTAGAGTGGTTTTTAGTTTATCTAAACTGGATGGCTCCCACTGTTTCTCGAATCCTTCCTCAAACCATAAAAGAAGAATTAGCCAGGACTATTCTCACCGTACAATACTTGCTTAACCGTTCAGCCAGGCCAGTGTCGATACTTCGAGGGAGGTTTTCCAACGCTTTCGCGAAGTTCCTTAATTAAATAACCTCTTTTCTCTGGGGGCGTAACCCCGCTGACACCTTTCTGGACACCTACTAGGTTTATAGCATTGATCGTTAAGCGACGAATATCCTGATAAGTAGTATATACTCACAGTAGGATCGGGATCCAAATATCATCGTCTGATAATGTTGTAGGAATGCTACCAACATTCATCAAACTCAAAATGGTATGCATCTCTTTGCAAATTTCAGTTTCTTTAGAAATTCCCGATATTAGTTTTTGCCCCATGCTCTTATGACCTTGGCGTTAGGTCAAAATGTCATAAGTCACATGTCAAGTTCTACCCATCATTATCTTGTCAATTTGAACCCATCCGTATATATCCTTGACGTTTGGCCAAAATGATAATACGACTGTCCCAAACTAACTCATCTATCTATGCAACAAATGAATATCCAGCAGCTACCAAACACTATGCCTTGGCGTTAGGTCAAAATACATAGCTTGAATACTACTGAATACCCAGATGAAATGACGGAGGGCTACGACTGGTTTTGGCGAAACCGTGAACGTAGTGAACTTGATATAACCGAAGGAACCTGATAGCTTTTAAAAAGGAGTGGTTAAAGCTCCGCATTTAAAAATATCTGTTTTAAAAATAACCGAGTGGTTTCTTTTAAATTGTTCCAACGATTAAAACTTTGGTTTATTTTCTTTGCATTATAGATAATGCGTCCCATCATTAACCTATCATTGCAGAAAACAACGAAAATACAACGTCCTCTTATGCCATCCGCATTCGCCACGGGGTCCCGTCATCACCCGTTAGGTTACTTAACTAACGACAGAGCGGGGGCTGGGCTAGCGCGGGTGTAAAACATAAGTGACGTCTAAATAGCTACATTATATATAGATATTTTACATTCGTCTGACGCAATGATATTCATTCCAGAACACAGATAAACAATATTGGATTTGCAAGCAATCTGTATTTCTTTTGAGCCTGCAAGAAAAGACAGATTACACAGTTGTGATGAATAGCCGTTACCCCACCCTCGACCCCTACGGGTACGGCAAACTACCCACCCGGCAGTTTGTGTACCCCACCTTGGGTCAGTCCTAGGAGCAAAAACAGTAAAATGAAATAATACAACGGTGGCTATAACCGCAACCTGGATGTGCCCCGCAATATAATATTACAACAAATTACATTTACAACAAATGAATTAAACAATAACCCATTGCTAAACCCCGGCTAAACACCACAACAGTCCAATACAGTTTATATGCACAAACAGATATAACCATTTCAGATATGTGCAACCCCCTGCCAACTGACATACTAGAAGTTAGGGGAGGTTTACGAACACATTAAACAATCACAGATATAATCCAATATGCAAATACTGTACAATTTCGATCGATTAAACATCTTTAATATTGCTCCAAAATCTGCTCTGTATACTGGAAACCTGAGCAAAATTAAAATATTCCAGAAAACCCCAAATCACACAGAGAAGCAGCACAGGAAATTTGAGTTCCTGACTCGGCAACTCTGCGGCGGAAGCGCGGCGGATCGGTGCGATCCGCCGTGCTTCCGCGGCCGTGTTGTCGATTCAGGATCTCAAATTTCTTGGGTGTTCTTCTGGTGTCTTTTCAAGCTCTCTGAACACACCTGAAAAATTTTTGGACTTCATTTTAAATTCGACAGAAACTTGACAATTTTAGGGTTTTCCGGCTTCGTTTTTCCGTTCGAAATTCGTACAAATTTGCAATCAAGTTATTTATTGTTTAGCGAGGCTCTGATACCACTGTAAGTCGATGTACTTCACCCCAGTACTTGTGGGGAGGAGGAATTTTCAAAAACGATCATGTTTAAAGAACGAACATCGACTAACCGCTTGAATCGAAGCTAAACTATAAATAACCATACACAAAGAGTTTCTTAACTATTGTGTTTAGGGATTATACCTAATGAAACTAGTCCTTCGTCTTTACGATCTCCTTGTTCTCCTCGGCCTTCTCTAGGTAGTAGACGATCCATCCGAGAGCAAAACTCCAAGCTTAGCCTCTAAACTTGAGGCAACTAACCTTCTTGGATTGCTAATCAAAGAAGATAGATTGAGATAGAGTGATGGTTATGGATTGTTAAGTCTTGCTAATCCTTTGATCTCAACTCATGAGGTGTAAGGATTAGTCTCTTGAAGATGAGAGCTTGAGTAGAGAGAATATGATAATAATTATGAGATTAGAATTGTGAGTATCATAATATATTATGAAGCATTCTCATTAAAGAATAAATGAATAATTGTGATGAATAAGCATGCTTCATAAATGTTAAGTGGTGATTCATTAAGCATGTGTCATTATCATTTATGGTGCAATAATGATAATGATGAATCACTCTCATGACTCACAAATCTTATCCAAAGTAACCTCCTTAGTCACATCTTCTAGAAGCTTCTCGCATAATTACGAGAACGCCCCTCCAATCCGCAAAAATACGGAAAAACTTTAGACTGTAAAAATCCAATAACCGGATACCAGTAACTGGCTTAAACCAAAGCCGACTGGTAAAAACTGTCCGAAAGTCGTACGTGCGTAAACGCACGTATGTGTCCGAACCCTTGTCGTAAAACCATACGACCTCTATATCGTTTCGCCTGGAATAGGAAACTCTCTGTGTGGGACTCTAGAGACTCGACTACTACGCTGGCAGTGGGTTTAACCACAGACCGCAAGCGGCACTAGCTGTACGTAACGGTCCCCAGGTAGTTGTCGATAAGAAGGCCGATGAGAAAACCCATCCGAACTCCTACTGAGTCTGATGTGACAATCTCCATACAGTCCGGTCCGTTCGTCCAAGACTATCGCATATCGGGCCTAGGGGGGCGGCAAGCGTCAGTCCCCTAATAGCGGTACAAGTCGTGTCGGAGCAAAGCCCATTACACCCTGAGAAACTACTGGAACCTACCAGCAAATCTCGCTTGCCCTGGCCAGGGACTTTGCGTAATGGCTCTCTGACACAGCACGATATCTACTCCCAATACCGGGAGGGACGAATCCTGTCTAACCGCCACTGCCTCCAAGTGCTCGGGACTGCACCCAACTGCTACCTGTTTGCACGACTCATTTGAGCCGTGGTAGGGTAGCAATCTAAGAACAGTGGGACACACTCGAGGCGAAGTAGCAGTGTCAAGTCTGCGGACTACGCTGTACTCATGTCACCTGGGAACTGTTCACTGACGACTGGTATCAAACCAACCAACAGTTCCCTGTGAGTCCTGTCCGGTGTACCCGTAACCTAACGAGCACCTGTATACTATCTCCAGTACGACGTACTGACGGCTGTGGGACAGACCATCCCCCCAACTGGGATGAGAAGCGTACACACCAGTCTACTCCGGAGTATCGATGCTCTGTCTCGATAATCCAACGACCAGGGACCAGAATAAGGATGTGCTTGTAGACTACCCAGCCCACACTAGTGTGACTGCCATCACAACGCTGGTAGACAAGCAAGATCCTAAGAGCTCTATCAATACGTACACTCACATATTAAGATAGAAAAACCAAGTAGCATACTACCATGTTTAGCAAGACTGTTATATACATGTGAATATCCCAAGCTTCCATTAAGTAATATACAAACTAGTATGATACGGTAATGGCCTTCTAGGGCATAAACACTAACAAGAAATAGAAAGGAATGTCGTCATCGAACTAGCGCTCGGTAAGTCTCAAAAAAAGAAAGAGAATATAACAAGTAATGTGAAGTGAACAGATAAGTTGTACAGGTATATGATGGTTATTATAACGTGGTTGTTTGTATCTTGATACAGAAGGTATTCATGTATACGAGAGGAGTCCATATTACCCCGTGGACTATGGTAACATGTAGTATAAGGCCCCGTCATAACCCACGAGACAACGACATAAGAATTCATGTAGGTGTCTTTTAAGTGACCTCTCGTGCCACGATATATGTTACGTACCAATCTACCCCTTTATCCCCACGTAATATATTGTATCATTTATAATTATCAGACTTGCCGAAATCATGGATACAAATTGTTCAAGTATTCATGTTCAGGATTAAATCAAGTATTCAAGTGGTCAAGTCAAGTTATAACCATGGTTCGGTCAAGTATACATGTTTGATATTGATGTTTGAATTCAAGTATTCAAGTTCATGATCAAGTATTCATGTTTGATTCTGGATTCAGGATTGAATTAGACTCAGACTGGGTCAGACTCTTGTAAACTGATTTAGCTCTAGAATTAGGTTCGGGAGTCATCGGTAACTGCTGCATATGGACGGCAGGATTTGTGTATTTTTCCAAGACAATTACCATTGATAACTCCGTTAGGTTGTCTACCTTAAATAGGCAAGCACCCACTTTCTCCGGCCCCATGAGGCTCAAGAGAATTGATCCCGCTTAAACCTATATTTACTAAAATCCTTAAATATTATTTTATATATCTCGAGGGGGTTTTATGAAAATATTTTAATATAGATTAAAAATAAAATCTCGAGGGTGATTATTATTATTTGGGATTTTTATGAGCATGGATTTTAAGTATTGGGGTATTTTAGTGATAAATACTTAGTTTGGAAAGTTCATGGTATTTTATTGAAAAAGCCTTGCCTTTTTGGCAACTTGATGGTATTTTATTGTCATTTATTAATCGTTTCAATTTTGAAAAAAATATAGATTTATTATATTTTGAAAATAGGGATTTATAATTTTAATTATTTTAAAAATAATTTTATTTTATTTTAAAAAAATCGTATTTCTTAAAAACCTTATTTAAATACTTTCGAGATCGAATGCTCCGTGAGGAGGTCTGCATCTCGTTCTACTAGCTCAAGAATGTGCGATAATCCGCACCATCCATTCGCGGGTCCCCTAAAGAGGGTTGTAGATACATAATCGTAAAGGATAGGAAATACCGCTTTAAAAGAAATCCGGTTTTTAGAAATATGTAGTATTTTATTGTAATATTATCTTCGTAACAAATATCCATTCAAAAGAGTATCGTGTTATGAAACCAAGTGTGCGTGTGGGGTAGATCGTTACCCCATGAAATTTTCTTAAAGGTATTGTTTTAACAAATGCTAAAAGAGCATTTATATAGTTCAAGGTATTTTAATGAAAAAGTTCTACTATTGTTGTTTCATATGAGAATTTTGACGAAATTTGATTCTAAACTTTAGGGTTTAAAGTTACAAGTGATGTATTAAAATTAGATTGACTAAATTGTAAAGGATAAGGGAGTTATATGTTTTAGAAAAGAAGATGTCAATATTTACTCTACTTTTACCGATATAAAACTTGAAGAAGAATTCCAATAGAAGAGGAGATTTGAAAGGGACTTACGGTTTAGAAAGTTTAAAGAAAGGTTGAAGAAGAGGAGTGAGCTTCGTAGCGTCGCGGGAGCGCCAAAATTTGCTTCGATATTCGCCGGAACCAACTTGCTTGCTAACTCCACTTTACTTCACTTTGCACTAAGAACTTTTAGAGAGTTTTGGCTAGAATTTTCAGAATGATACTGAGCCAAGGTAGGGGGTGGTATTTATAGTGGAGAATTAGGGGTTGGGAATTAAAAGTGTAGATTAAAAGTATTAAAATTGTGATAAATTGTGAACTGAAAGGTCTCTGTTTGATTGCAGGGAAATCAAACAGTGCAAAGAAGTTAGGGGTAGATGAAGAGACAAGTATGCAAAGCACGGATCAAGATGGAGCCTATCCGACAGTCCCTGCCGGCCATATGGCAATTTCCGCCGGTCGATCTTCATAGGTTGGCCTCTAGATTCATGCCACGTGGATTATTTTGTGTTTACTCCATTTTGTACCTGTTTGATTTTTCTGAACTTTTCATTTCCGTGTGTATTGCACGTGTAATCTTTTGGGCTTCCAAAAAGTTAAAAAGAAAAATCAGAAAAATAATGGTGTCTGATGGGAATCGAACACGGGGGCTACATCACAGTAGTGCAAGAGCTTTACTAGTGAGCTACCAGTGGCTTCTTGCTGTTATTTAGCAAAACTGACTTATAACTTTTAGTCAAACTCCTTTCTTGTATATTAACAGAAGAACTTCCGTACAGATATTTCAGAGTTGTTATATTCTACCCTCCTTATAAAAATTTTGTCCTCGAAATTTATACAAGGAGGTTGTAACAGATTCAAGAAAAATTTGATTAAATCAGTGGTGAAGGAACTAACGATATTGTACCAAAAGTGAAAGAAAATGTTTAGGTAGATAAAAGCACGAAAGAATGCAGAACTTGGAAAGGATGAAAAAGATAGGATGAGATTTACAAGTGATGCCTTGACCTATAGCTTCGGTCTCTATAGCTGCCAGAGTGAAAGCCTGATATCTCTGCACATTTCTCTGTGCATGCTAGTACATTGATAGCTGACGAGGTAAAGGTGGTCCGCGTGGAGGTGGTGCAGGAAGGGCTAACCGAGTAGTTGGAGCATGAATGGCTGGTCTAGCTGCAGAGGCTGGGCCAGTTCGGTTGTGTGGGCAAGTTCCTATAGTGTGTGAGGGTGATCCACATATCAGACAAAGACCATTTGCTCGACGACAATCCTTGACTTGGTGTCCGGTCTTCTTACAATAGATACAAAAGTTTGGTTCAGTCTCGGAAAATGATCCTCCTGGCCTCATAGCTGGCGCAGAGAGATTTAGCCTAGAAGAGGCTCCTCCAGTAATCTGGTTGGCGGAATGTTTCATACCGACCGATTTTGGCCTTCTCTTTTTCTTAATGACAGCTTCATAGCGACGGGCTGACTTCAAAACTGCTTCATGTGTTAGGTATTCTCCCGTTGCTAGGGCAGCCTGGATCTTAGGGTCTAATCCTTGCTGGAAGCGTCTGGCTCTGATTTCGGCAGTAGAAATTAGATGGGCGGCGAATCTGCCGAGCATGGTGAATTCTGCATCATACTCATCCACTGACTTATCCTACATGGATCCTTATTGCAGGTGAATGAACTTCTGTTCCATCTCGAAGTGTGTGGTTTCCGGAAAATATTTGGCGTCAAAGAGATCATGGAAAGTCTTCTACTCGATCGGTTGCGCAAGACGGCTCTTCTCGGCTTTCCACCAGACTCTAGCATTGTCAGTAAGCTGAAGTTTTGCTATTCTGACCCAAGCCACCTCTGAAACTTGGGCTGCGGTTAGGTCGTCTTCTATGCTCTGAGCCCATTCCTCTGCTTCAAGCGGTTTCTCTTTCCCTGAGAATTTCTTCGGGTGTAATGCTCGAAATTGCTTCACTCCTGGTGGTTCTGCTTCAGAGCGGATAAAACTCTGTTGGAGGAGAGCAGTCTACTCCTGCAAAATCGTACTTTGAGCCTGCTGATCCTCAAGTAGGCTTTTGATAGCCTCCAAAAGTATCATCTATTCTGTGAGTGGAGCGGCTACGGTAAGTGGAGGTGGTAGAACGGTAAGGGTAGGTTGTGGTGGTGTATTTCCGTTGATGTTGGTGCTAGGGTTGTTGGAAGAATCCATTACCTTAGATAGAGAAGAAAGATTAAGATAGATTCAACGGAAATTGAATTGCAAGGAATGTAAAGTTGTTGAATTTCATATTTCTTATGATATATTGCTTAAGACTTTATGCAGAACTGACCTGTATGGGCCGCCAACAAAACCTGTTATGCCCCACTTCCCAATAGACGGAAACAGTGACATGGCAGGCCGCAACGTATCTACTAAGAAATAAATACGTTAAGCATAATTAAGCAATATATAAAATGTAAAAGAATGACAAGAGTATTAAAATAAAATAGCAACTTTATTTACATTCATCTTTACATACAACTGTTTGAAAATGAAAAGATACAATGATATAAAGTAGTGCCTAAACAATGGCATACAGGAAAGTAAGTACAGGGAACTAAAAGTCAGGCAGTGCTGCAAGCTGATCCAAGTCCTCCTGGCTAAGCTCAATCTCCTGAGAGTCATGTCCTCCTGACGAACATTCCAACGAAAGAAATAGAAAGGAATGTCGTCAGCGAACTAGCGTTTGGTAAGTCCCAAAAGAAGAAAGAGAATATAACAAGTAATATGAAGTGAACAGATAAGTTGTACAGGTATATGATGGTTATTATAACGTGGTTGTTTGTAGCTTGATACAGAAGGTATTCATGCATACGAGAGGAGTCCATCTTACCCCGTGGACTATGGTAACATGTAGTATAAGGCTCCGTCATAACCCACGAGACAATGGTACGAGAATTCATGTAGGTGTCTTTTAAGTGACCTCTCGAACCACGATATACGTTCTGTACCAATCTACCCCTTTATCCCCGCGTAATATATTGTATCGTTTATAATTATCAGACTTGCCGAAACCATGGATACAAATTGTTCAAGTATTCATGTTTAGAATGTAGTCAAGTAGTCAAGTCAAGTTATAACTATGGTTCGGTCAAGTCAAGTCAAGTATACATGTTTGATATTGATGTTTGAATTCAAGTATTCATGTTCAGGATCAAGTATTCATGTTTTATTCTGGATTCAGGTTTGAATTAGACACAGACTGAGTCAGACTCTTATAAACTGATTTAGCTCTTGAATTAGGTTCGGGAGTAATCGGTAACTGCAACACATGGACGGCAGGATTTGTGTCTTTTTCCAAGACAATTACCATTGATAACTCCGTTAGGTTGTCTACCTTAAATAGTTAAGCACTCACTTTCTCCGGCTCTCTGAGGCTCAAGAGAATTGATCCCGCTTAAACCTATATTTACTAAAATCCTTAAATATTGTTTTATATATCTCGAGGGGTTTTATGAAAATATTTTAATATAGATTAAAAATAAAATCTCGAGGGTGATTAGTATTATTTGGAGTTGTCATGAGCATGGATTTTAAGTATTGAGGTATTTTAGTGATAAATACTTAGCTTGGAAAGTTCATGGTATTTTATTGAAAAAAACTTGCCTTTTTGGTATCTTAATGGTATTTTATTGTCATTTGTTAAACTTTTCAATTTTGAAAAAAATATAGATTTATTATATTTTGAAAATAGGGATTAATAATTTTAATTATTTTAAAAATAATTTTATTTTATTTTTAAAAAAATCGTATTTCTTAAAAACCGTATTTAAATCCTTTCGAGATCGAATGCTCCGTGAGGAGATCTGCATCTCGTTCTACTAGCCCAAGGATGTGTGATAATTCACACCATCCATTAGCGGGTCCCCTAAAGAGGGTTGTAGATGCATAATCGCAAAGAATAGGAAATACCGCTTTAAAAGAAATCCGGTTTTTAGAAATATGTGGTATTTTATTGTAATATTATCTTCGTAACAAATATCCATTCAAAAGAGTATCGTGCAATGAAACCAAGTGTGCGTGTGGGGTAGGTCGTTATCCTGTGAAGTTTTCCTAAGGGTATTGTTTTAACAAATACTAAAAGAGGTGTTTATAAAGTTCAAGGTATTTTAATGAAAAAGTTCTACTATTGTTGTTTCACATGAGAATTTTGACAAAATTTGATTCTAAACTTTAGGGTTTAAAGTTACAAGTGATGTATTAAAATTAAATTGACTAAATTGTAAAGGAAAAGGGAGTTATATGTTTTACAAAAGAAGATGTCGGTATTAACTCCACTTTTACCGATATAAAACTTGAAGAAGAATTCCAATAGAAGGAGGAGATTTGAAAGGGACTTACGGTTTAGAAAGTTTAAAGAAAAGTTAAAGAAGAGGGGGTGAGCTTCGTAGCGTCGCGGGAGTGCCGGAATTTGCTTCGATCTTCGCCGGAACCAATTTGCTTGCTAACTTCACTTTACTTTACTTTGCACTAGGAACTTTTAGAGAGTTTTGGCTAAAATTTTCAGAATGATACTGAGAAAAAGTAGGGGTGGTATTTATAATAGAAAATTAGGGTTTGGGAATTAAAAGTGTGGATTAAAAGTATTAAAATTGTGATAAATTGTCAACTGAAAGGTCTCTGTTTGATTGCAGGAAAATCAAACAGTGCAAAGGAGTTAGGGGTAAATGAAGAGACAAGTGTGCAAAGAACGGATCAAGATGGAGCCCATCCGACTGTCCCCGCCGGCCATATGGCGATTTCCACCGGTCAATCTTCATGGGATGGCCTCTAGATTCATACCACGTGGATTATTTTGTATTTACTCCATTTTTTTCCTGTTTGATTTTTCTGAACTTTTCATTTTTATGTGTATTGCACGTATAATCTTTTGGGCTTCCAAAAAGTTAAAAAGAAAAATCAGAAAAATAATTGTGTCTGATGGGAATCAAATATGGGGGCTACGTCACAGTAGTGCAAGAGCTTTACCAGTGAGCTACAAGTGGCTTCTTTCTGTTATTTAGCAAAAGTGACTTATAACTCTTACACAGGCTGTCAAACTCCTTTCTTGTATATTAACAGAAGAACTTCCGTACAGAGATTTCAGATCGTTACAGACGTTTACCACCCCCTTAACCCAGTATGCAATACTCTTAGACGAAAAGACCGGACTGTATGGAGATTGTCACGGATAGGCTCAGTAGGGGTTCGGATGAGCTTACTCATTGGCCTTCCTTTTCGATAAGTACCTGAGTAGCAGTTACGTACAGCTAGTCCCGTTGACATGCTTATAGTTAAACCTACTGCCAACTTACTGTCGAGTCTTTACAGTCCCACATAAAGAGTTTTCCCTGTTCAGGAGAAATGATGTAGTGGCCGTATTTTGATACGTGCAGGATTCCGATCAAATGATAATACTAGACGGCGTAGGATTAAGCCGGATTATTAAATCAGGTATTGATTTAATAATTAACATATACATATTTCGATATGTATATTCTAGTATTATTCGGGCATTCGATCGGACGGTTGATTATACTAACCGGCTTAGGATTAATCCGAATTATTAAATCAGGTATTTATTTAATAATTTACATATATATATTTCGATATGTATATTCTAGTATTATGTTTATTGTGTTATTCTGTCTCTTTGGGTATTCATATTTTGATACGAATACGGGTATATATATACGGTAGAGTGTATTCCATATTTATATGAAAAACATTCTAGAAGGAGGACACCTCATTTTCTTAGTTTTTATTTTCTAAGAAATTAGAAATGAGGTGGAGGGGTGAGGTGGCATGAGAATGGTGTGAAGCATGGTTGAATAGGGTAGACAAATGAATTTATAAGTCATTTGTCTACACTATTCAAGTATGGTTGGTTTTTAATATTACAAAATATCAAACAAAACCATGCTTGCATTATTGTGATGGTATGAGATTTTTCATTCACCATTCTCATTCTCTCTCCTTTCTTGAGCTCCTCCTTCCTCTTCAACCCTACACTCTCATGAGTTGGGAATCAAGGGTTGAAGTGAGATAGAAAACCACTAGAACAACACTACTACATCTCTGAGCACTCTAGACTAGCATTCTAGAGTGTTTAGTTGCTCCATTGATTTTTAGTGTGGAGCTAGAGCCATAAACCACATCCCTTGGGTGGATCATCTACGATGGTGGAAAACCGTCGGTCAAGCTCGATTAAGGAGACCTCAAGGAGCTAAGGAAGATGGTAGAAGACCGAAGGACATGGATCATTCGGTATAACCCTTCTTTCATAGTAGATAAAACTCCTAATAGTTGCTAGTTTAGGGTTATAGTTTGATCACTTGGGTTAAGTAAGTTGTTCTCGCTTAAAATTTTTAATTTTTGTGCATTTCGCCTCTCTACTTCGATATAGAGTGAGCACAACTAACCAACATGGTATCAGAGCCACTCCATAAACCTTGTTCACCGCCGAAAGACAGAGATCGAGACGTTGGGATGTCTATCCTGAATTTAGGGGCAGATACTATTTGGACTTCTCTATCTACCTCTCCGAAAATACCAAGTTGATTTATGGCACCATATATCGGAGGTTTGGAAAAATGAGACCGTTGTAGGAGACTTTATCAGATCCCCCCTCGTTTGTGAGGGGTTTTTGATTGTGGGGACGCTCTTCTCTACAGGCGAAAGCCGCTGCAGTTAATTACCTTATCACGTTGCGATAACCACTTTTTCCTGCTTCAGCAGTTCACTTCGTGTCGTATGTATTTTTGTTTATTTTGGTTTCTCGTGGATTGTATACGGAGACTAGTTTATGTCGTCGTCCGTAGGGCACGGATTAGTCCAAATCCGTATATTTTAGATTTGGAATTTTAAACTTAAGTTGTATTTTTCCTTTATTTTAAAAATATTTTGTTTCGTTTAAGGAGCGTTTATCTAGTTTGAAATTAAGATCAACTTACACATATGAGTATTTGGGCCCAATTTATTTTTTAACTAAGGATACATTAGTCCTATTTGAGACTAAGATCAATTAAGCAATATTTTAAGGATCATTAGATTTATAAAGATCCATAGCATTTGGGCTCTGTTGCAAGAGACTTAGCCAATTTGGGCTTAGCCTACTCAGTCTTTTTTTGTTCAAAAGTGCTAAGCACTTATTTGGGCTCTGTTTGTTTAGCCCCCTCTTTATGCAAAAGTGCTAAGCACTTATTTGACACTCTGACGCTCACATGGGTATCATGTGAAACCTTCAGTTATGAGCGCTGCCCAATCAATGCTAAGCACTCGGTTATATATATAGTGCTAAGTACTTTTTTATATGGCGTCCACATGAAGAGCACGTATGGCGCTGGGCGTTGCCCAATTAGTGCTAAGCACTCAGCCGTTTTGGCTATATATGAAGTGCTAAGCACTTTTGTATGGCACCCACGTGAGGAGCACGTGCGAAGCTAGGCGCTACCCAATCGATGCTAAGCACTTAGCCGTTTTGGCTGTATATGAAGTGCTAATAATTTTTGTGTGGCGCCCACGTGAGGAGCACGTGAGACGCCGAGCGCTAAGCACTCAGCCGTTTTGGTTGTATATGAAGTACTAAGCACTTTTGTATGGCGCCCACGTGAGGAGCTGGTGAGGCGATGGGCGCTGCTTAATCAGTGCTAAGCACTCAGTCTTTTAGCTGTATAGGAAGTGTTGAGCACTTTTTTGTAGCGCCCACGTGAGGAGCATGTAAGGCGCTGGACGCTACCCAATCAGTGCTAAGCATTCAATCTTTTTAGCTGTATATGAACTGCTGAGAACTTTTATTCAGCGCTCACGTGTATTTCACGTGAGGCGCTGACCTTCTGCTTTAGACGCCCACGTGTTTTTCACATGAGGCGCTGGGCGTTATTGGGAGGGCGCCCACGTGGGAAACACGTGAGGCGCTAAGCTCTTTTCTTTTTTCGAGATTAAATCTCTATTAATGCCATTTTTGGCCATTAATGATCATCGGGATCTCTATTTTGAAGACCTTAAATCGTTTTTTCTTCATTGGAGAACTAAGTTCTTCTTTTCTTTTTATAAAAACTAAGTTCTTTATGTAGGGTTAAATCCTAATTTCGGAGGAATTACATTCTCAGAACATATGTTCTTTTTCTTTTTTATTTCGTTTTAACCTAGTTCTTTTCTGAATCTTTGATTCTCAAGAACAAGATCTTCCCGATGAGAATTAAATTCTCAACTTGTGGAAGACTTGCGTAGTGGATCTCTGATCCAGAGAAAGAACTAAGTTTTTTGAGAAGGGTTAAACCCTTAGATAGGTAAAAAAGATATTTTGATCTCTGTGTTTTCTTTACCTAGGGTTTTGAGGAGGAAATTCTTCTTCTTTTATTGAGAATTAAATTCTCTGTTGTTTTTAAAGTTTTCCATATTTTTCAGAAGCTTATGGGGGTTCCCTCTATATGAGACTTGAAGTCTCAGGTCCTTTATATAGTGGAGGCAAATTTGTTAATTAGTTTTGAGAAAATCTCTTATTGAGAGATTCCAATTGATTTAATTGGTCTCAAAATTGATTTGGGAAATTTTACCCACCGTTGGATCTTTGATCCAATTGTTTCTATTTTACAGAATATGTTTTCTTGTTTTTAACAAGATTGGGGAAATATTTTCCTATATACAGAATTTATTCTGTCAAACGGTGATTTTTAATCACCATTGGATTTTTAATCCAAGGGCTCTCTCTTTTACAGAGAACGATCTTTTTTGTTTGTAAAGATTGAGGAAAAATATTCCTCATAATAGAATTTAATTCTATTGTTTGATCACCGTTTGATTTTTGATCCAACGACTCTATTTAACAGAGAGTATCCCAATTTTTTAAGGAAATATCCTCATGTAGAATTTAATTCTACTGATATAAACTTGGGCACTGACGCTCACGTGTTGTGCACGTGGACGCCACTTAAGAATTTAATTCTTAATTATGACAGGCGCTCCTGTGCTTTGCATATTGGCGCTCCGTGAGCTTCACGTGCGGCACCACCATAGGATTTAATCCTAAGGGGTTGGCGCTGGCGCTGGCGCCCTTGTGAGGGGCACGTGAGGCGTTGCCTCAACAAAATTTAACAGAGCTTAGCTCTTTTTATTATGTTTAAATATTGGGGGAACGAATGCCCCCCACCGTTGTTATCATGTGGCTCACACGTGAGTGCAACGGTGTTCTCTTTTCTACCGTTTGGTTTTCTAGGGAGTTGAACCATCCCTTCACATCCTATAAATAGGGCCTTTGGCCTTTGAGATGACTGTCATTTCATTATCTTCTTGAATTTCTTTTTTCTTTGAGAATTTAATTCTCATCTCAGAGCTTAGATCTCTGCCCACAGAACTTCCTCTGATTAGAGTTAAACTCTTGATTTTGTGGGGGCCATTGATTTTCCTTTAAACTGTAATGATTTTGGTATTTTAATTGCTAATCCTCCACTAGTTTTTTTTTTCAGGTACTATGGCTTCTAATTTTTATGATCTTTAAGAGATTATCTCTTATGAGGAGATTCGCATCCAAGATCGCTGTTAAGGCTAGGAGTTTACTGATGCCCAATGCGCTGAGGTGATGCGTCGCTTCGACGGTCACAACGGTTGATTGCTCCCCCGCTGTTCTGCTCTTTTAAAGGTCATTGTTGGATCAATCTGGGAAGCTATACTCAGGAGTCTTGAATTTATTCCACTCCAAGCGCTCGATGATGCTGAGGATAAGGTACATTCAGTGTACTTGATGGGGTTGATCTCAAAGAAACAGAGAGATAATCTCGTTGCCATCTTGCATTACATTTTTCAACAGAAAGCGATAGTATCGGCATATCATAAGGTTGAGGACATCAGTGATGAACCTGAAGCTTGCATCCGAGAGAATATGCACAAGAAGACGGTTAATGAGGTTGAACGTGCATTGCTCAAGCTTGATTTTGAGTTTGAGAATCCATGTACAGAGTTTAGTGTTTTGCCATTGTAAATATTTTGATGACGTTTGTTTCTTTTTTTTATCATCCTTATCACCAATGTATAAATTTCTTCAAAGTATAAATGACAAAGGTCCCACTTTTCTTTACGCCAATGCTCGTATGTGCCTCACATGAGGTGTTGTTAAATATATAAATATATATATATATATATATATATATATATATATATATATATATATATAGCGCCGGCGCTCACTTGTCATGCGCGTGAGGCGCTGCTACAGGATTTAATCCTGAAAAGAACTAGCGTCGGCACTCACATGTCATGCACGTAAGGCGCTGCTACAGGTTCTAATCCTGAAAAGAATCGGCGTCGGCACTCACGTGTCATGCACATAGGGAGCTGTTGAGGAAATCGTTTCACCTTTTTGCTCTGATTTCCATGAGTCAATTCTTTCTTTTCCCATGCCCTTTTTGTCAGGTCTTAGAAATAGTTCCACCATGCACAACATTTTCTGTGCCTAAATTTAAATGCTTCTCTTTATATTCTGAAGCAATGATCTTCTTCTTCTTCACAAGGAAAGAACCATTTTTTTAATAGATCAAGAGTTATGGCTTGCAATAGCCCTCATGCTCGTTGGCAACCATGGGAGGTGCCTATCGAGAGAATTATTTCTCGTTTTGCTGCACGATTGGTGGATCCCATTATCAAAGATGACCAATGTGACATGGTGATGTACGAGCTTCTGACTCGTAAGGGCTCTCCTCTTCCTATGGCTCCATTTAGCTCCGGATGATCTTCCTGTCTGTGCTTGCTGACATTCCTCCTCATCCGGCGGAGATGACTCCGGCGATACTCGATGCAGCGGAGGACAAAATTGAGTGCTTTCATGAAGCAGATTTGATTACCCAGCCTCTGAAGGATCACTATGTTCAGTTGCTAAGCCAGATACGGGCTCAGCGGGCCATCATGTCTGCCTTCGCTGATGGGCATGGTGCTGACCGATGGGGAGCAACTCCTCATGAAGATCGCTGCTTCGACATGGTGGAGAAAGCTGAGAGGGCTTTAGAAAACCTTATTCATAGTTTTGTAAACCCTTATACTTTTAATCCCGTATTTTGTGATCTGTTTCCTGCAGCATAAAATATTTATTTAAATGTGTTTCATTATAGTTGACTGTTGAATGTTTTATCCCCAGCACATATTTATGTGAGCATCTTGCATCTGCGCATGTAATTTTACCCTTAGGGTTTTTTTTAAAATGCTAACGTCATTGATGTGCTAGTGCCATGCACTGACCCTCCACACGCGTATATAAATCGGCATGCTTCCAACGCTATCTTAATTCAAGTACGCATGTGTTTGCATGTGAGCGCTTAAACAGGTGTAAATCAAATGATGTCCTCACTGTCTTACATAGCATACGTCTGGTTTCGGGCTGACGTGTCATTTTTTTATTTTTATTTTTATCTGAGAAGACAGCGAGCGGACACAAGCGTTGTCATCTATCATTAACTCAGATCTCAATTCTTAAGAAGTGTAGTTCTGAGCCCCGAGTTCTATGCGTTGCGCATTTCTGTTTCTTGTTTGGAGTCTCCAGTTTATGTACTCATTTCGGAGTTTGTAGTTTATTCACTCGTTTCAGAGTTTCTAGTTTATATACTCGTTTCGGAGTTTGTAGTTTATTCACTCGTTTCGGAGTCTCTAGTTTATGTACTCATTTCGGAGTTTGTAGTTTATTCACTCATTTCAGAGTATCTTTAATTTACCTCCCTTAGGTTTTCATGCAAACTTTTCCTAACGTTGTATGTAGATAACCCCCATTCTTTACGACAGAGGTCCATTAGGTTTGTGGTACTAGGGTTTTAGTCCGTGGTACCGTCGCGTTGGCTGATGTATTTCTCGATATGTGGTCTTTAAGCTGCTATTCGAGTAATCCCATGATTGTCGTGTCTCTGATCCCTTCGGGGGCTGGACAAGACGTCTTCAAGTAATCTCCTTAGGTTATATTACTGTCAAAAGAGCAAGTGTTAGGAATTTGCCATAAAGCTTCTTACTTGAGGTTAGGCTCAATTTGGAGCCCCGATGAGCCATAACCGCACCCTTCTGGGTGGGATGGTCTCTAATGGTCTTTTAGGCTTTATATGAGTTGCTGTCAAGACCCGAAACTGGGAATATTCCATCACTTCGTTTTATGCTTTGACGATGTCGCGCCGATTTTTTGCTGAAATAGGGTAGACATCTGTAGGACCTCTATATTGTATGTATAGCAATTGAAGTCCGGAGCTAGGAATATGCTATTGCTCGTATTTCATTTGATATTAGCGTCCGCATCCTGCTGAAATAAGGGGAAAACGTCGGGATAGTCTCTAGGTTGTATATGTACCGTCAAGACTTGAAGCTAGGATTTTTCCATTACTCCATTTTTTTGCTTTGACCCTTGGGTCTTTTTTTTATGATGACATTCCGTCTGCATCCTGCAGGAATGAGAAGAAACGTCGGGATAGTCTCTAGGTTGTATATGAACCGTCCAGACTTGGAATTAGGATTTTGCCATTACTCCATTTTTCACTTTGACCCATGGGTCTTTCTTTTTTGATGATGACGTTGCGTCTGCATTCTGATGGAATAAGAAGAAATGTCGGGACAGTCTCTAGATTGTATATGTACCTTCAAGACTTGGGGCTAGCATTTTACCATCACTTCTCTTTTATTTGACCCTTGGGTCTTTGTTGACGTCGCGTCTGCAACCTGCTTGTATAAGAAACACGTTGAGTCGATCTTTAGGCTGTAGATGTTGTCATCAAGATCTGGCTCTCCCTTTTGACGGAGCCTGGTGGGCAAATACGGTTCCCTTTCTTTCATTTGTGTCCATGGATCGTATACAAGAGTCAATATGAACATACTTGCACGGCAGAAAGTTTCAATTTTTACTATTATTATTTTTTATTTCTTCTCGCGAAGCTCTATTTTTTCATCTTTTTATGTCGCGAAAGTTGCGATTGCCCAATCATTTCGACTGTTTATCACGGTGCCCAATCATTTCGGCTCGTTTTTACTCGCTATTTTTTTTATTACGAGCTGCCTTATTATTTTGGCTGTTTTTGTTTTTACTCGATGTTTTTTATTGCGAGTTTCCTTATCATTTTGGCTCCCTTTTTTGTTGGGGATTTGAAATCTGATACCAATCTTGGCATCAGCGTCGCTACCGCTGGAATATTTTCAGGAGTGAATCATCATTTTCTGCGAGAGGACTTGGAGTTTGACACCTATTTAGGCATCAGCATCGTTACAACTGAAAAGTTGCCAAGAGCGAATCATCATTTTCCTTTATCGGTTTGAACAACGATGGCTTAATAGACAGGGTTATGATCATGTCGACTAAGGCTTTTGACTTTATGGGCCGTAAGGGTCTCATAAAGGTATTTCTCCCTATGAGTTGTGATGATCTCATAGGTGTATTTTCTCCTTACGAATCGTGGGGATTCCTAACGTTAGTTATATGTATGCCCTAGAGGCCATTACTGTACATGTGATGTATATTGTAGTGGATACTTGGACATATATAGGGAGGACTTTCTTGCTCGACATGATAGTATGCTATCTGGTTTCCCTTTGTCTTAACATGTAGATTTGTATTATGATATTGTCTTGCTCTCACATGTTGATAAAGTCCTTAGGATGTGTACTTGACTACTTGGACTATGATGGAGATCATATTAGTGGGGCCAGGGTAGTCCACAAGTACACCCTATAATTCGTAGGAGTATCGAGACAGGGCATCGATACTCCAGAGTAGACTAGCGTATGCGCTTCTCGACCCATATGATGGACGATAGATGATCTCATATCCATTGGTGTTTGACATCAGAGAAGGTATACGGGTGCTCAGTGGAGACTGGGTACACTGGACGGACTCGCCGAGTACTCCTAGATGGTATTATACGTATCGTCGTGTAGCAGCTCTCTGGTAACACTGGTACGGGTTAGTCTGTCGACCCGAGATCGTCATAGAGTCTAGTGTGATTCCTATTGTGCTTTGATTTCCATCTTACCACGGTCAAGAGTTCGTGCAAAACGGTGGTTTTTAGGTACAGTCCCGAGTCACATGGAGGCAATGAGCGATAGGAGGGGATTCGTCTCTCCCGGTATTGGGAGTTGATGTTGCGCTATGCTCGATTGGCCATAACAGAAAATCCCTGGTCAGGGTTGCTGAGATCTACTGGTAAGTGTTATCAGTAATTTCTCGAACCGTTATGGACCTTGCATCGGCATGACTTATCAGGCTATTGGGGTCTGACGTTATACCACCCTCAGGCTGTGATATGCGACATATTTGACGAAGAGATCGGACTGTACGGTAGTGTTACTGATTGGATTCGCAGGAGTTTGAGCAGGCTTGCTTGTTGAATCGTTTAAGAATTTAATCATCATCATCTATCTATTTTCTCGATTCCGAATCAAGAATCGATAAATTTTCATAATGCAAGAATGTAAAGAAAAGCAAGATTTACAATATTCACCTTTATTAATCGACGATTTGGTACAATTCACTCAACTCGAGGTTACAAGATTTGAGGAGGTAACTAAATCCGCCGAAATTAGCTTCGCATCGATCTTCTTGAGTCGCAGATCGTCATGGATCTCTTGCTCGGATGAAGGTCGGCGTTGCTTCAAAGGATCTTCATTTGCTTGCTTGATTCGCTTATCGATGGATCTTGATTTGGCTTTTGAATTGGATTTGGGGTTAGGGTTTTGGATCACAAGTTGTGTCACTCAACTTGTGTTTGGAATTGTTGAACAACTAATCAACTCTTGAACAACCTTTGTAATGAAGCCCTAAGTTCCTTTTTATAGCTTTTCCCTTTAGTTTCCCCTAGAAGCTTGGTTGTTATGAAGCTTGAAAGCTAGGTAGTTATGTAGAAGTTTCTCGATTAAGGTAGTTAGCTAGCTTGCATGAGAAGCTTGTTGGTTATGAAACTTGCACAAAAAACTTGGCTGTTGGAAGGGAAGTTTCTGGAGAATTTGAGGAACTGAAACATCTTGAAGAAGTTTGGCCATTTAAAGAGAAGCCTCGGAAAAAGTTTTCTGCCACCGATGAGTCAACGCGGCCGCGGATCCGCGGCGGATCGGCCTGACTCGGCCGCGGATCCGCGGCCGTTTGAGGTGATCTCTGCATGGAATTCTCAGGTTGATTTGGTGCTGATCCTTAGGGCCTTATTTTATGTCTGGAATCTTTTTATACTTTCTTGTTTACTGCCAGATCACAAGTCTTGGACTTGACGTATTTTATCAGCACTTTTAGCAGTTCCGGCTCTTTTACCTGGAGAATTTCCTGCACACAATCTCGAGACAAGTGTTTGATATACAAAAGATCATGTATGCAATAATAAACACACAATTTCCTTCATAATGCTGGTTATAATGTATAACACATGTTATTTGGTATTTTTGCAGACAAATTGCTAATATGTGCTATATTTATACCAAACACCTTTAGATGATTACAAATAGTAGGGAAATTGCTGTGTTAAAAATGCAATATTTTTGACTCATTTGATTGATCATCTTCGTGTGTCGTATGTAAAATGTTTCACAACCAAAGAAATTTATACCGTAATCAATTAACGGTGTCTATTGTAGTTTCGTCGGTGAATGCGGATCGTCCACTGAGAAAGTGTGATTTGCTCGTTATTGTTTTAGTTGAGTCGAAAATTAAAAGATAAAAGAAATTGCAATAAAATTTGTAACACCCGAGCCCAATGTTACTAATTTCAGTTACCGTTCGAAAGTAGTGTGGCACTTATTTTATTTATCTTGCTTGATGGTTAATTATTGTAAATTCTACCCGGAAATTAATTTCTGCATATAACAATTTTTGGCATCTAAAATAAAATTAAAAATATTAATCTTGGCCTGCTTGACACCCCTAACCCTGTTGTAGCTTCCGTGCATCGTGTTCTCGTCCCGTTCAGTGAAACGGGCGAGTTTGGACGGCTACGTGCACGTACGTGTGTCCGTTTTGGGGGTATGCTTTTTGATCATAAAACACTTCATTTTAAATTTTGGATCCCGCCTAAAATTCTATTATTTCAATTTCAAATTTTTGGATCCGACCCGGGCGCAATTTGGAAATGTTTTACTTTGCGCCAAAATCCCAGATTTTAATATATTTAAACCATCATATATAATTTAGTTAACCATATAATATTTTTACAATCTTTTATATCCTTCTCAGTTTATTCTCTCAGCCAATCGCATCCTCCCCTTTAACCCCGTGGGCCCCACTTTCCCTCTCTCCCTCTTCTCCCTCTCACTCTCTCTCTCTCCACTTTTTTTCTCTCTCTCTCTCATATATTCTCTCGTACTTCTCTTTATCATTCTTTCTCTTCTTGCTTCATGTCTCGTTTCTCATTTTTTTTAACTGTTCTTTTGTTGCCGGAATTCCATCGTGTCGGTGACGCTTCACGACGTTCCAGCGAGATACCCCGACCCGTGTGGTTCCTTTGTTCGTCGTTTGGGTTCATTCCATGAACCGTGCGCCCGTCGCGAGTTTTCCCCGCCGACGGTTAACGTTCCGTTTTCCCGATTCGCGACCCATCGAGGCAAGTTAATCTTGCTACATGCTATATAATTCATTTTATACCTATTTAAATAAATACCATACCTATAGTTTAAATCTAGTGCCCCATGTTTAATTTTATTAACGTTTCGATGTTCCGTTTGCATCCGTTTATATCATATTAAATCTAGATCATGAAAACTTATCTTGTGACATACTAGATTACATTATACTGCATCCATATCAATTAAAATATATATCGTCGTAATATTTCTTATTATTATCTTTAATTAGTTTATAATCTGCATTTTATAATATTATATATTTGAAAATATTATAGTTTACACATGAAACGTCGTTGAAAAAGCGGATACGACAAATCTGAAATTTACTGTACACCTTACCTTATAAAATTCATTATAAATCATAAAAAAATCATTAGTATACGTTCTTTAGTTCGTTACGAAGCTAACTCAGAATACTATAACTCTATGAAATATTTACTTGCAAAATAAATTGTTTAAATAACGTAAAATGCAAATGAAAATGTCTCCAAACTGCTGTCCAGGGAAATTCCAGCAACAAACATTCAACTTCGAATGTTCATAACTTTTTGTAGGGACAACCTGAGATGCTTATACTTATAAAACTGAAAACCTTATTGAATTTTCTTTGTTTTGGTATAAGACGCGTCCCTTTTGGAGAACGTTTGTTATTTTTAAGCTATTTTACAAATTAGGGTGATGCTGAATTTCTGAACGGAACTTTCTTGTGCATGGTTAATCAATACCACTTTTATAGTTATTAATCGCTTTGAATATGCTATCCATATTAATATTATTATATCAATATTTATATCACATATTGCTTAGTTGTACATCTCACACTACCATTTTATAGTTTTATAACTTTTCGGATACCCGTTTGCATCCATCGCATTTAAGATACATATAATTGCATTCATAGATCACATTACTACATAATAATGTGATATTAACACTCCATGTTTAATAAATTGCATCCTAATTAATATTGGAACTATAAATGTAACCCTAATCGATAACTGTGCATCCATATCCTTGAAATTATATCTATTTGCATATCATATTACATGTTCCAGTTTATTGTTCTGATAGTACTCATGCTTGTTTATTTATACACATGCTTATGTTAGTTTGATTATGAGCACCCACATGACATCTTGTGCTTCCTGACATGACCTGTTACACTTCCTACTTGACCCGACATGGTACCGTATACTGCTTGACTTGACATGATGTACCCTGACCTGACCCGTTACCTGATCTTGTGCCTAATGCCAACAAACCTGACCTGTAGTCCTCATGGACCGTTCCTGTTGTCTATCCAGACAAACCTGCTTTTACCTGTTCCTGTGTTGGCATTAGTTCTTGACTACTGAATACCTGACTTGACATACATAACTTGGGGGTATGGGGAAATCAAAGGTGAAACCTGACTTGTAACTCAACAGTTCGATACCTGTTCTGATCAGTCTTACGGGCCAGGCCAGCCCCGGAGTGATGATGCTGACATCACTCGCCCATCCTGCTACCTGTTACTGCCTAGCGGCACGTCTTGGTTTCAGCCCGAGAATCCTTGACCGTGGTCCCGGGCATGCACGGGATACTATTGAGTTATATCGATGATTCATCAATTTGATTTCAAAGACTTTAGAACAGAGAACCTGATAGAACAGTTTAGTTTACCCACTGCACACTACCCTGTACTGCTCTGATTTATATTATTGTTACCCTTGCTTTATTCATGTTTATATTCGCATTGCCTGTTTACTATGTTATTACTTGATGACTTGACGCGCTGACGTCTGGGTTTTGCATGACCCAGATTCTTCTACCTTGTTGTAGACTGATTAGGAGTTTTGCCGCTGTTAGAGAGCGGTGAGGTTCCTGTCGGTACGTAGTTTCACTCCAGGTGTTTCATTTATTGTATCTTTTGGCTTCCGCATATTGTTATCTCTTGATTCTTTTACTCTGGCTTATGGACATGTACTAGGTAGTTAGTTTACTTTCCTGTTCTTGATATCTCCACAACCGTAATGTGACTGTGGAAGGATTTTTTCCTATCCACAGGTAGCATGGTTGGCTATGTCACGTGCCCACTTTAGCGTACTTTGGGAAGCGGGGCGTGACAAAATTGATTCAAGATTTGTGGGTTTTCATTTTCAAGAAACTTAAAGAAAATAAAGATCTAAAATCAAGAATCAAGAAATGTTCCCAAATTGTTTGAATTATCAAGATTTGTAAAGAAGCTTGTCGGAATCGATCCAATTTGGGAACATTTCTTGATTCTTGATTTTAGATCTTTACTTTCTTTAAGTTTCTTGAAAATGAAAACTCATAAATCCTGAATCAATTTTATTGCAATTTCTTTTATTTTTTAATTTTCGACTCAACTAAAACAATAACGAGCAAATCACACTTTCTCAGTGGACGATCCGCATTCACCGACGAAATTACAATAGACACCGTTAATTGATTGCGGTATAAATTTCTTTGGTTGTGAAACATTTTACATTCGACACACGAAAATTGATCAATCAAATGGCACCGTTGCCGGAGATAGTGTGCTAATTTATTCGTTTTTGTAATTTGAGTTGGAAAATTTATTATTCCATCAGAATTTTTAGATCAAAATTCGCACAAGCGTTTAACGATTTGTTGTGATTTGTTGCAAGGAGATCTGGAATCTGTGGAGCAAGAGAAAAAAATTTCAAAGCATCTCAGGGAGCTCAGTGAGACAACAGAAGCATCTGTACCAATTTTTGTGCAGGTATCTTCTCAAAGGACCGCGCAACCGCGGCATTAGGTGGCTTCTTGCTGCGGATCCGCGGCGGGAAAGTTGATTCCATGTTCCAAACTTCTCAGGTATATCTCTGTCTTTCTTATCTCCTCCCCGCTCTGTCCAATAACCAATTTCTGCAGGATTCTTTGCAAAAATTCGCAGCGCCGCAAAAAGAAAAAAAATTGTGCGTGTTTGATCTTGGTTGTTTGCATTTTTTAATACGGAAATTAAGAGGCAAAGACCAAATTCAGATTAGGTGGGGAGTTCATTACCCTTCCTAAGCCCCAAAAATCACAAGCTTGCATCTGCATCACCCTTATTAATTAAAAGAAATCTAGACAAACTCTAAGGACCGTCGCGCTCAATTAGGACAGAAGGAGGTCGTGGGTAATCTATTGCTTATCCGCGTTTCTTTTGTGGTGTCTAAGGCAAGTGTGTCTAAGATAAGTGGTTACTTAATTAGGCCCACTACTTATGTAATGGAGAACCTCCCACTTACCTGGCCACAGAAGGGGCAAAGAGGAAGTAGAGGATCTATCTTGCGACTTGTCTTCTGGAAGTCTAGGAGCGGTCTAGAGACTTGACCTAAGTGACCACTAGATTTAGGGTTGCTTGTGCATTGTTTGTGTGAATTTTTCAAATTTCCGTACCTTTTTTTAAACCAAACACCAAACTCATCTTTTCCTTAATTATTACAATACTGCCACTTGTGCTAAACCATTTAGTGCATGCTCGGCTGGACACGGGATTCTAGTGCCCGTCTTGTCCGCGTTCCTCCTATCGACTTCAAAGTCGGCAATTCTACGTTTACTTTTCTTCACCCACTACCACACCCACTTCGATGGACAATTCTCCATCGAACTTCTTTAACACTACTCTGCCACCGCCCGCAGGTGCGCAGAATCCGCCCCGTATCTCTCTCCAAGAGAGATGTTACCCTATGCGAGGTCCTCTTTCGACCTGTCTCACCATTCCACATGCCAATGGGGACAATTTTGAAATCAAACCACAATACATCAATCTTCTACCGAAATATCACGGTCTCGAGTCTGAAGACGCATATGTCTTTATTACCAAATTTGAAAATGTATGCGCAATGATGGGTACTTCACAACTTTCTGTGGATGCTATACGTTTACGTCTTCTCCCATTCACTTTGTGCGATATAGCCGAGAAATGGCTTTATAACACAGCCGCACATTCTATTTCGAACTGGGGAGAATTCTTAACAGCTTTCCTAAAGAAATTCTACCACAATCATAAGACAGCCCGAGTCCGTAACGAAATAAATCAATTTACCCATCTTCCAAATGAACCATTCTCAAAGTGTTTTGAATGCTTCAATGATCTGTTAGTTCAATGTTCTCATCACAGAATTCCTAGATGTGATCTGTGCAGAATCATATATGAGGGCATTAATCCTACAACAAAACAGAATCTTGAATCCATGTGTCAAGGCACCTTCATGAATAAAGATGACGGTGAAACCTGGAGATTTTTAGAAGATTTCGCTGAAAAATCTTTACAGTGGGAGAGTGTAAACCAGTCATCGTCTAGGGGTGGCATTCACCAAATTGATGTTTCCATAGGAGTTAGAGCTGAAATGGCAGCAATGCAAAAGAAACTCAAAGCTATGGAACATAAATTTTTAGCAGCCTCCCTAAATCAGATGTCACTCTCCAAAACTGTCTGTGGATGCTGTTCTGATCCATCTCATCTTACGGAAGAATGTCCATTGAATTCTCCGTTTCAAGGTCAAGAGCATACCAATGCTGCTTTCCAACAAAGACCTAGAAACGATCCGTATTCTTCCACTTATAATCAGGGTTGGAGGAATCACCCTAACATTGCTTGGAACCAATCACAAACTCAAAACACAGTTCCAAATCAAAATAATTTCTAAAGGGCTCCTCCACCACAACAGCAACCACTTCAACTGAGTCAGCACCCCTACCAATCACAAAACTTTCAAAAACCCGGTCAACACACCTGCACCGTATAATCCTTTACAGTTGACCGGTACTGATAAACGCTCTTCACTCGCACAAACCATGAATTTGATTCTGAAAAATTTCATGCAAGTTTCGGCTGAGATTCAGTCTTCTGTCGATGATATAAAGAAAAACTCCACCTCCCAAGCTGAGAGTATAAAATCGATGGAAGCACAAATTGCACAATTAAAAGCCGAAATGAGTGCTAAAGAGAAAGGGAAACTTCCGTCTCAACCCCTACCGAATTCTGGGCATTCGCAACACTACAATGTGAATGCCATCACAACGTTGAGATCTGGAAGAGTGCTGAATAATCACGTTGTGGAAGAGATTGATGATAATGAAAAATCTATCAATAATACTGATCGCACGCTTTTGGCGTGTCGGATGTTCAAAGAATTAAAGTATAACCGCGATCAGGACGGTGTCGCTATGCAGCTAGCCGGTTGAGCACGGGTTGGTCCACAGGGAGATGGTGGTATTTTACCTTCTTGTCTTAGACGAGTCAATAAAGAATGAGTATATGTTTGTTCAATTCTATCCTAAGTGTATTATTTGCAAGTATAAAGTTGTTAAGAAAAGATACGAGATTGTAAGCTAAGAAATCCGTACTCAAAACCTTTGAGCCGAGTCTTGACCAATTGAAGCTAGAGCAATCGGCAACAACGTGGATTAGGGGATTTAAGCGCGGTATTCGTGGAATCCGGCTTATTTACCCTTGTCCTTCCGTTCTTGTCTCTTGCTTTCGCCTCCGGCCCAACCGAACGCAACCGGTCGCGGTTAGGAATCACCGTTACCTTGTTAGGGTAGGGTGCCTAACAGAGCGCTTGCGTAACGTTTGGGCGGAGTTCAAATGGAAAATAACGGGAAAAGGAAATGAGGAAATAAGTGTTAACTTACAATACCGTATTAATTCTTAACAACGACGATAATTACAACATTCACAAAATGAACAACAAAGAGCAAAAGAAATGAACAAAGAAAAGAAAAGATTACAAGTAATTAAAGTGCATGGAATATAAGTGCATGAAAGTAAAGCAAGGTAATAAAAAGCAAGTAATAAATAAGCAATAAAAAGAACAAGAAAGTAATTACAAGAACATAGAACTCAAGACAAGCATGTGATCAATAGCCAACCCTTAAACTTGCAAGCTCAATTAAGAGGTTGCAAGATCAAGAGAAGGGTAGAGAACGCATGTGAAGTGAAGAACTAGTCCCGTAAGAAAATACGACCCTTGAGATCAATAACTAACCCTTAACCATTCAAGCTCAATGAAGAGGTTGAATGATCAAGAGAAAGCAAGAATCTCAAGGGGAAGAAGAAACAAAAGAGAATGATACAAAAAGCCCTCATCTTCATTGATCTCCACTCAAAAAGCTCTCATTACAATTTTCATGGAAAAAGAATGAAGAAGAAGAAGAAAAAAGACTAAATCCTAACAAAAAGAGGAACAAAAGAATGACCCCTTGGTTGAGCTCAGTTCTGCTGTATTTATAGGCAGGGAGTTGAAGATCTAGGGCAACAAACTGGACCCATGTGAAAAGACCATCCTACCCCCCAAAGCCCATGCCCTGAAGCACCTGTACGGCCGCGGATCCGCCGCCAATACCCCCTATTGGCCGCGGATCCGCGCCCCTACAGTAAGGTTAGGGTGTGGGCAACTTGGTACTTCCCTGGTCTGCTGTCCCCTGTTGTCTGGTACATGTATTTTCTGATAATTTCTTCCAGAATATCTTCAGATTCTTAGTCCAAGATTGCATCTTTTCTTCACTTTTGACTTTATCTCTCTTGAGCTCCGCGCACCCATTGATTCTTGTGCTGCCCCCCTCGTGCTCTGTGCTTGTCCGAGACACGAATGACCGCTGTCATATGTCTTGTCCCTGGAACCGGTACGCAGCACCGGACGGATATGGATGACCGGAACCCGGCTTTTATCTGTTGTCAACAGATGTTCTGTATTTGGTGTAACTGTGGAGATTTTGTCTTGATTTGCAATGTTTAGACTGAAAACCTGTACTCTGTAAATATGTAACAAACACGGATTAAAAGTACCTACCTATAAACACACGAGCATAAGAATGGGCGGTATAAAATGCAGTATTCTGTTGTGAACAAATACCCCCAAACTTAACTCTTGCTCGTCCCGAGCAAAACCAATTATTCACAAAAAATAAAATCCTAACCGCACTTTCGCAGGGAACGCGATTGCACTGAGCGCGTGCAACAAGCCGTTAAACCTCTAGGTGTCCCTAGTAGGAGGAGTGTTGTCTCCTGAGGGTTTTCAGCGGATTACACCCACAAAATCCGGTCAAGCTAGTTTTGCAAAATAACTATGATTCAAACCCTAAAGTTTTGTTTCAGAAAATAACAAATCTATTATCCTAAGTCTAGACTATCGAACCTTTAGTTTTCACACCTCGCTTCTTATTTAACTACAGGTTTTATATGTCTTTACGTGTAGTGCAAATAGTGCCGTTAAGTTCCAGAAAGGTCGATTAAAGTCATCATGTCGCACAATAAAGCCCAGATAACAATTTTAAAAGGATCACATAAGTTTTATAAAGAGTTAAGCATTTTTCAAGTTTCGTTTTCCAGTAAGGTTTCAACTTCAGAATTTCTATCTTCCCTAAAAGGAAACTAGGTCTTATTCTTCACTCCACCTTTTTCTTGTTTTCATTTCATACACACCTCTGTGAACGTGCAATAGTCTTTATCATAGAATAAAACCTTCATATCTCCGCTAAAATATTTATAAAAGTCTGTCTTTTATCAAGATTATTCTCACACAAAGAACCGTTAGGAATTTTAACTCGGAGAGAACACTTGCTTGACTTTGTTTTTATCTGGACTTTCTAGGCTTCTTAGCGAGCTTTGGGCCAATGCACCCAAACCAGTTGGTTTTAGGGCATTAGGTGTAGAAACACCCCAGCGGACTTAATTACTCAAGTTACCTAGGTCCAAAAACAAAAGACAGTTTTGTCGTGAAAATCAGATGATTTAATACGAACGGAGGTATAACCGGCAGTTCAAATATTTTTTTGGATAAAAGACGTGTTTAGTGGGTTTGGTGTGTAATCATTCCAATCAAGTTTTAGATGGGTTATTTTTCAGACTTAGCTCCAATTACGGCATCAATAACATTCCTTCATATTCGCTTTACTTCATAAACTATTCTTGACATTACTTATTTCAGAACAAACCTATTTGATCCTCAGAAAATCATTTATCTGTTTAAAAGTTTAAACATGAAAGACTTGTCATCTAATTCCCAAAATCTTACGACACGTGTAGTGTGATGTAAAGACGTATATCAGCTATAGTTAACTTCAAAGGAGAGTTATCTTTCAGGTTTTCAAAATCTAAACATAAGATTTAGTTATTCCTATTTTTTCAAACAAAAAACCGTCGAATGTTGAATCAGAGTTCTTCCACAATCTAACTTGACAAAAAAGTTTTTATATTTTTAGAAAATTTTCAGATTTTTATGGATTTTATGGATTTAATATGCAGATGCAAAATATACATATGAATGCGAAGGAAGAAAGCTTACCGAGCACACCCCCAAACTTAAACTTGACAGTGCCCTCACTGTCAGACTATACCAAGAGGGTTAAAATTGTCGGCGCTTCCTAGAAACAAATTATATACAAAACAAAAAAGGAAAACAAAAATATATACAAAAAAGTGTCCCCCCCAAACTTAAGTAAAACAGTGTTTCCACTGTTAAGCGTTGAAATTCAGGATTTAGGGGGGAAAGAACAGTATCAAGCTATACAAGGCCTTACACAGGCCAAAAGTGAGCACCAACCATTCAAAGATTTTATCGCTATAATGTACAGGTTGGTGGAAGAAGGCGTAGAGAAAAGAGAAGGACAATACGCGAGACCGTATGCGAAGAGAAGCGGGATACGGTCTCAGTATATGAGAGGAAGAAGAATGGCGGAAGGGAAAAAGAAGTGGAATACGAACTTGAGGGTGCAAATGGAGTAAATAGATTAGCACAATTTGTGATGACCGATGTGTGAAAAGCGATTGTGCTAATATATTTACCCGTCGAGAAATGGGGTCAAATCCCTCAAGGTTCGTGAGAAACCATGGGTACGCCGAACCTGGTAAACCAGACATAGTAAATGAAAGTGAGACGGGTTCTTGCAAGGTCGGAACGATGGAAAGGATGGAGGGAAGTGGTTGAGGAAGGGTATTGGTTAAAGGTTCTGGAGGGTGTACACAGTCAGTGAAAGGAACAGGATGAATTGGAAAATCCGACTCATCAATTAAAACTGGTTCATCCTCAAAACTATCCTCAATATTCTCCTCAAAATTTAGCACATCCAAGCACTTCTCTTCAACTTCCGGACGCATATGGGGTTCGGGAAAAACATTTAATGACTCGGGATGATGATTTGAAGAGACAAACTCAGCCAAATCTACGGGTTCATCATCCAAAATATCCCCAGCGTCAATATCCTCAATCAAGTGAAAATCAAAATTCTCGGACACCTCATCAAAAGCATGGATATTAATCGATTCTGGTTCTAAGATATAGGTGTAGAGGTCAAAAGGATTAGGTATGGTTTCACTTGGAAGGGACCCTTCACAATCGGGCAAATCAAACACTATGAAGTCGCACAACTCATTCATCATTCTATCTTCAATTGATAAATCATGTGGGATACTCGATAGACTTTCAAAACAGGAGTTGTGGGACTCAATTTGGGACGGGTAGGTTTGATTTGGAAGGGGGTACATCTCACTCTCTCCACTCAAATTCACATCCTGTCCTGCCGCCTCATCATACATTGAAAAAGTTGGAGCTAGTTGAAAACTAGCTACCGGGTCAATAGGTTGCATGAGGGCGGCCATGGATACATTCAAATCCATCATCTGTTGGCTTGACGCTACCCTAAAGTCTTCCAACGACTGTTCTAGACTAGACATTGGTTGTGAAGGGGTTTCAGTAAAAGATTCAAAGTTGTTTGGATACTGAAAACTCCCAAAAGGCTGTTCTGAAGCAATGTCTAGGGAAGGTGCAAAAGTAGGGTAGGATTGGTAGGAATTGAATGGCTGGACAAGAGTGGGATCAACATTGGGATAAGAAGGTGAATGGACTTGTTGATCCCAAGAATTTGTAGTGGTGAAAGGAGTGAAAGATTGGCTACGAGATTGTTCAATACGTTCAGCAATAGACATAGGTCTCGGGGTTACAACTGGATTTTCAAAAGGGGTATCAACGCAAGAAGGTGTGAATGTTTGAAACGGTTGATATGAAGTGGATTGCGGGGTCCAGTTGTTCGTCCTAGACGCGTCTATCCGATCTTTCAAAGAAATTTTTGGCATGGAGGGGTCGTTCGATATTCGGCCAAAGCAAGAACCGTAAGATGTAATGTTTGGTTGTGGGTACCAAAGTTCGGCAAGAGTTTTGCGAGGTGGGGTACCCATGATATGATGAGAAAAGGAAAGAAAGGAAGAGAAAAGGAGGGAAAAAGAATGTGATTTTTTTTTTATATTTTTTTTTATAGAAATATATTAACAAAAGAATGAAATATACACACAAAAAGAATATTGACAAAAACAATCACGACACGAAAATACCACACACCTAATCGTTCTAGGGTTCACCTAGGTCAACTAGACCTGCTCCAGAACTTGATTGTCGAAGTAAAACTATGTCGAGAAACAGGCTCAAGATACACTGATCACAAGGCCAGGTAAGTGCAGAGATAAGGGGAGGTTTTCCAACGCTTTCGCGAAGTTCCTTAATTAAATAACCCTTTCTCTTTTGGCGGTTTCGCCGTTAACACTTTCCTAGACACCCCGTAAACAATATACCGTTAAGCAAGGTTCTAAACACAGTTAACTTCTCCTAGTGAGCGCGAAGTCCTTAAGGCTTAAAGTCTAGTTTCTTTTAAATTTTGTGCGGGTAAACGTTATGCTCAAGTTCGTGATTTGTGGGCCACGGAAAAGGTGATGAAATTCTTTACCGTATCTTGTGGGGTTCGCTTGCCCTTAAGTCCGTATTAATGTATGCAATGCACAATTCAATAAAAATTCTATAAAGAATAAAAAAATTGTTTTTTTTATATTTTAGCACAGCACTGCAACAAATACGGGTTAGTCAATTTTGGCGTTTGCTAGCGAACTTGCAAAGAATCCTGCAAAGAATAGTATATTGGAAGCGTCGGATTTGAGAAGAAGGTGTTAGTAAAGTACATACCGTTTAAGTTTTGGGTTAGGAAACCCCCGTTGAATCAAATCCGGTAAGCTTGAAAGGTTCGCTTGTGCGGGTCAAACTACCCGGATCTTTGGCACTGTACTTCATAATCACCTTAACTTTGAATGTGCACTTTGCTCCCCATAATTGCAGTTTGCAAATACGCAAAAATCTGCACTCTTGCCCACAAAAATGATAAAAAAAAAACAAAAAGAATTTTTTTTTTATAAATATATACAAAAAGAATATTAACCCGAATAACAAGAAAGAAAATACGCTACCGTCTCCCCGGCAACGGCGCCATTTGATCGCACGCTTTTGGCGTGTCGGATGTTCAAAGAATTAAAGTATAACCGCGATCAGGACGGTGTCGCTATGCAGCTAGCCGGTTGAGCACGGGTCGGTCCACAGGGAGATGGTGGTATTTTACCTTCTTGTCTTAGACGAGTCAATAAAGAATGAGTATATGTTTGTTCAATTCTATCCTAAGTGTATTATTTGCAAGTATAAAGTTGTTAAGAAAAGATACGAGATTGTAAGCTAAGAAATCCGTACTCAAAACCTTTGAGCCGAGTCTTGACCAATTGAAGCTAGAGCAATCGGCAACAACGTGGATTAGGGGATTTAAGCGCGGTATTCGTGGAATCCGGCTTATTTACCCTTGTCCTTCCATTCTTGTCTCTTGCTTTCGCCTCCGGCCCAACCGAACGCAACCGGTCGTGGTTAGGAATCACCGTTACCTTGTTAGGGTAGGGTGCCTAACGGAGCGTTTGCGTAACGTTTGGACGGAGTTCAAATGGAAAATAACGGGAAAAGGAAATGAGGAAATAAGTGTTAACTTACAATACCGTATTAATTCTTAACAACGACGATAATTACAACATTCACAAAATGAACAACAAAGAGCAAAAGAAAAGAACAAAGAAAAGAAAAGATTACAAGTAATTAAAGTGCATGGAATATAAGTGCATGAAAGTAAAGCAAGGTAATAAAAAGCAAGTAATAAATAAGCAATAAAAAGAACAAGAAAGTAATTACAAGAACATAGAACTCAAGACAAGCATGTGATCAATAGCCAACCCTTAAACTTGCAAGCTCAATTAAGAGGTTGCAAGATCAAGAGAAGGGTAGAGAACGCATGTGAAGTGAAGAACTAGTCCCGTAAGAAAATACGACCCTTGAGATCAGTAACTAACCCTTAACCATTCAAGCTCAATGAAGAGGTTGAATGATCAAGAGAAAGCAAGAATCTCAAGGGGAAGAAGAAACAAAAGAGAATGATACAAAAAGCCCTCATCTTCATTGATCTCCACTCAAAAAGCTCTCACTACAATTTTCATGGAAAAAGAATGAAGAAGAAGAAGAAAAAAGACTAAATCCTAACAAAAAGAGAAACAAAAGAATGACCCCTTGGTTGAGCTCAGTTCTGCTGTATTTATAGGCAGGGAGTTGAAGATCTAGGGCAACAAACTGGACCCATGTGAAAAGACCATCCTACCCCCCAAAGCCCATGCCCTGAAGCGCCTGTACGGCCGCGGATCCGCCGCCAATACCCCTTATTGGCCGTGGATCCGCGCCCCTACAGTAGGGTTAGGGTGTGGGCAACTTGGTACTTCCCTGGTCTGCTGTCCCCTGTTGTCTGGTACATGTATTTTCTGATAATTTCTTCCAGAATATCTTCAGATTCTTAGTCCAAGATTGCATCTTTTCTTCACTTTTGACTTTATCTCTCTTGAGCTCCGCGCACCCATTGATTCTTGTGCTGCCCCCCTCGTGCTCTGTGCTTGTCCGAGACACGAATGACCGCTGTCATATGTCTTGTCCCTGGAACCGGTACGCAGCACCGGACGGATATGGATGACCGGAACCCGGCTTTTATCTGTTGTCAACAGATGTTCTGTATTTGGTGTAACTGTGGAGATTTTGTCTTGATTTGCAATGTTTGGACTGAAAACCTGTACTCTGTAAATATGTAACAAACACGGATTAAAAGTACCTACCTATAAACACACGAGCGTAAGAATGGGCGGTATAAAATGCAGTATTCTGTTGTGAACAAATACCCCGGATGACACTTTTTCTTCCACATCTACTTCTACTTCTAATCCTATTTTATCTACCCCACCATCTTCTTGCGAGCCTATTCTTCGTTTTCCCCAAGGCTCGACACCTCAGCATACCTCTTCTAATCCACCAAAAACGATCCCCACTTCTATTCTGAGATCAGTTCTACACACACCACCTTCTTCAATGTTGGACCCAGCTCTTATTGCTAAAACTCCTTATCCTAATCGGTTAAGGGGAAATAAATCGAGTCCACATATGGAGAAGATTATGGAAATGTTTAAACAGGTTAATATCAACATCCCTCTCCTATATGCTATTCAACAAGTCCCCGCTTATGCGACAATTCTTAAGGACATGTACACTAAGAAGAGGAAGACTCAAGTGCCCAAAAAGGTTTTCATGACTAATAATATTAGCACTGCTTTTACCCCACAGTTACCAAAAAAACGTAAGGACCCAGGATGTCCTACGATATCGATTTCTATTGGGGGTAAAAACATTAACCGTGCTTTACTTGACCTTGGCGCAAGTGTTAACATTCTTCCATATTCTGTCTATGAGCAGTTAGGGATTGGAGAGTTAAAACCAGCTCATTGCACTCTCCAAATGGCAGACCGTTCAATCACCAAACCTAGGGGTGAACTGGAGGATGTGTTGATAAAAGTCGGGGAATTCATATTCCCTATAGACTTTATTGTTCTTGACACAACCTGTAGCAAACCCACGGAACCAAATTCCGGTGATTTTGGGTCGACCATTCCTTGCCACTTCCAATGCTGTTATTAATTGTCGAAACGGTTCAATGAACCTGTCTTTTGGAAAAATGACAATTAAACTGAACATCTACAAAATTGGAAGTCAGCCGTTTGAACCCTCTGCTCACATACTTGATGTCTGTTCTGTCTACGAGATTGCTCCCGAAAGCTGCGAAGTTGATGAACTTTGCTTTGAAGATCTCGACGACACTAGCACATCAATGTTTGATCTTGCACATCTTAGTGAGGACACTCTTTCCACTCCTGAGTCTGACACTCTTGACTCATCACCTTCCAAGTCAGTATCTTTTGCAGGCTACGAGCTTCTTTGTGACTATGAATATCATTCGATGACCCCACCTTCTATAATTTCTCCGCCAGCATTAGATCTCAAACTTTTACCTTCTCATCTTAAATATGCATATTTATGTGAGAATGAGTCTTTACCCGTGATCATATCCGCTTCTCTAGCCTCAGAGCAAGAGAATGCGCTTTTAAAAGTATTGAGATCTAATAGGCAGGCGTTTGGTTAGACTATGGTCGACATCAAAGGGATTAGTCCCTTGATTGTTGAACATCATATACATTTGATGGATGAAACCAAGCCAACCCGAGAACCACAGAGACGGTTAAACCCCGTCATGAAGGAGGCAGTGAAGAAAGAAATCGTCAAATGCCTTGACAGTGGTATCATTTACCCAATCTCCGATAGCCAATGGGTAAGTCCAATTCATGTCGTCCCTAAGAAATCTGGCATCACGGTCATAACAAATGAGGCAAATGAGTTAATCCAGACACGCACTCAAACTGGGTGGCGTGTATGTATTGATTATAGAAAACTCAATACCGCAACGAAGAAAGAACACTTTCATCTACCTTTCATTGACCAGATATTAGAACGCTTAGCTGGACGAGAATATTACTGCTTCATGGACGGATACTCTGGCTATAACCAGGTTCCTATTGCCAAAAAGGATCAAGAAAAAACCACATTTACTTTTCCTTTTGGTACTTTTGCTTATAGACGCATGCCCTTTGGGTAATGCAATGCACCCGCTACATTTCAGCGGTGCATGATGGGGATATTCTTGGATATGGTCGAGACTTTTTTGGAGATTTTCATGGACGATTTCTCGATATTCGGAGATTCTTTTGCTGACCGCCTATCTCATCTTGACGCAGTTCTTACTCGTTGTAAAGAGAAGAACTTAACCTTGAATTGGGGAAAATGCCATTTCATGGTCCAAGAGAGAATTGTGCTTGAACATGTTATTTCACGGAAAGGCATTGAGGTTGACAAAGCTAAAATAGATGTCATTCAAAACCTTTCTCATCCCAAATGCGTCAGGGATATACGATCTTTTCTTGGCCATGCAGGCTTTTATCGGAAATTCATCAAGGATTTTAGCAAAATTGCTAGACCCTTAACTCTTCTCTTAGCCAAGAACACAACCTTTCACTTTGACTCGGATTGTGAGGCAGCATTTGACTCACTCAAACACTCTCTCACTACAGCCCCCGTTTTATCATCTCCAGATTGGAACCACCCTTTTGAGCTTATGTGTGATGCATCAGATTTTGCAGTTGGTGCAGTCTTAGGACAGCACATTGAAAAGATGCCACACGTGATCTATTATGCAAGTAAGACCCTGAACGATGCTCAAATTAACTATACAACTACCGAGAAAGAACTCTTGGCAGTTGTATTTGTATTAGAAAAATTCAGGCCTTAGTTGATTGGCTTACCAATTGTTGTGTACACTGACCACTCCGCCTTGAAACATCTTTTGGCGAAGAAGGATGCTAAAGGTAGGCTAATACATTGGATCCTTCTATTACAAGAATTTGATCTTGTTATTAAAGATAAGAAAGGATGTGAAAACGTTGTAGCCGACCATCTGTTACGCATCTCTTCTTCACCTGTGACCCTGCCGATCAATGATTCTTTTCCAGACGAACAACTCTTGAATGTATCCGACGAATCTTGGTTCAAGGATATTGTGAATTATCTTGCTACAAGACTTATCCCCCGCGAATGGTCGAAACAGGACAAACATCGATTTCTATCTCAAGTAAAACATTTTTACTGGGATGAACCCTATCTGTTTAAGTATTGTTCTGACCAGATCATTCGCAGATGTGTCCCTAATGATGAATTCAAGAGTGTTCTATCTTTTTGTCATGATCAGGCATGTGGGGGTCATTTCGGTCCTCGAAAGACGGCAGAGAAGGTTTTGCAATGCGGTTTCTATTGGCCGACTTTGTTCAAAGATGCATTTGATCATTGCAAAACCTGTGCACAGTGTCAACAAACGGATAGGATTTCCCGGAGAAATGAAATGCCACAGCAACCCATCTTGGTGGTTGAAATTTTCGATGTTTGGGGTATTGACTTTATGGGTCATTTTCCCAACTCCTTTGGGAATTTATACATATTGCTTGCAGTTGATTACGTCTTGAAGTGGGTTGAAACTATTCCTTGTCGCACTAATGATAAAAAGGTTATCATTAGGTTCTTAAAAGAAAACATCTTTTCGCGATTTGGACACCCACGTGCTATCATTAGCGATAATGGGACGCATTTCTGGATTCGGTCTTTCGAGACTTTGATGCAGAAATATGCAATCAACCACAAACTTTCCACACCCTACCATCCCCAAACGAGCGGGCAAGCTGGGGTTTCAAACAGATAAATCAAACAAATTTTGGAGAAAACTGTTTCTGAAAATCGAAAAGATTGGTCAACCAAATTGACGGATACTCTTTGGTCGTTCCGAACTGCATATAAAACCGATCTAGATATGTCTCCTTACAGACTAGTGTTTGGAAAGTCTTGTCACCTTCCGGTCGAGATTGAGCACAAAGCAATGTGGGCCATTAGAGAACTTAACTTTGACTTAAATCAAGCCTGCAACTTTCGAAAGCTGCAATTAAACGAGCTAAGTGAACTCCGCAATCAAGCTTATGATAATGCTGTGATTGTAAAGAATCGGACTAAGATATTTCACGATAAAAATATTTTGAGAAAAACTTTTACACCTGGTCAACAAGACCTTCTTTATGATTCACAACTCCATCTTCATGCGGGTAAGCTACGATCTCGGTGGAAAGGACCTTTTGTTGTGCGGTATGTATACCCGCACGGGGCAGTTGAGGTTGAAAATGTTGAAAACGGTACAATTTTCAAAGTAAATGCAAATAGATTAAAACCGTATTTTTCCACTGACCTCACGGAGGAGCTCCTGTTTTTACAGGAGCCGCTTTATCTTGATTAAAATTCCTCCGTCTCATCTCCATGTTTTGAAAAAATACTGTATCATCTTTAGAATAGAGGTGGGTGAAAAGAATAAGTTTGGGGGAGAATTTTTGCGATCATATTTATTGCCCCCATTTAATAAATTTCCTTCCAGGCTTACAGGTTTTTGTGATCTAACAGAAAACAACAGCGAGAACACTGTTGAAAACAAGTTTGGGGGAGGTTTGTGCTTATTTGCGCATCATTTGCATCATACTTTGCATAAGCACAAAACTTTATAAACATACAAAAAATTCAAAAGATAAAAATATTTAATATTTAATTAGATAATAAAAGATTAGATAGTGAAAAATTACATCCAAAAGATTGGAAAAATTTAAGAAAACCAAAAAAATTAGAAGTTTTCTTAAACAAACTAGTAATAAGTAGTTATGAGCCGTTGTCCCAAGGGTTAATAAGATGAAGGAAGTCACTAATCTGAGGATAAAAATAAGTCTGAAAAATAGTTTCTATTCTGGAAGTCAAGCATTTGAATGTTGATACCCTACTATACGCACTTACACACGTTTTGAAACTCGGGATAGTAGAGGATACCTTGAAATACTCTTGTCTAAAAGCCAAAGTATGAAGGAAATTATAAATGAATAAAATATAAAATCGTGTAGAAAAATGAACACTGGTTTTGTTATCACCAAGACAACAATAAAAAAATATAGCGAGGGTGCTTCATCACCTAGTGCCTTAGACCAACTGGTTTGGGAGTCACTGCTAAGCCTTACGTGGTGCAAGACGAAGAAAATGCTAATACACCTAATAAGCAAGCACATGAGTAATCGGTAGGTTATTATCTCAAGAAATATTAACGGTCGCATGAACAATGTGTGAGCAAATCTATCTAAATATTTATCAATTAAAAATTATTGAGGTAAATGGACAAGAGTATGATAGCTTGAATTGAATTCTCCGAGTGTAGGGATGTCTTTTACACACACGTAGGGGTATATGATCGATATTTGGAAGAAAGGTAGGAATGAAGAATAAGAATGATGTTTTATTGAGGGATGATGTGATTTCTAACGTCTTTTCATAACTATTAAGATAGGCCTCATAACAACTGAAAAGCTAGTATAGTTGGAAACTCTAATTTTTAAAGTCTTTCTTTTATAATTCTTATCTTTATATGTAACTTTCACGGTCTTCCTTTTATTATGGGATTTTATGGGTGCAATCCGCTGAAAACCCTCAGGAGACAACACTCCTCCTACTAGGGACACCTAGAGATTTAAAGGCTTGTTGCACGTGCTCAGTGCAATCGTGTTGCCTACGAAAGTGTGCTAGTTAGTTTTTCTTTTTCTTATATTTTCTCCTTTTTTTGAATAAAACAAGTTTGCTCGAGACGGCCAAAATTAAGTTTGGGGGAATTTGATCAGTCGAAAATATTGCATTTTTAATACAGCAATTTCCCTACTAGTTGTAATCATCTAAAGGTGTTTGGTATAAATATAGCACATATTAGCAATTTGTCTACAAAAATACCAAATAACATGTGTTATACATTATAACCAGCATTATGAGGGAAATTGTGTATTTATTATTGCATACGTGATTTTTTGTATATCAAACACTTGTCTCGAGATTGTGTGCAGGAAATTCTCTAGGTAAAAGAGCCAGAACTGCTAAAAGTGCTGATAAAATACGTCAAGTCTAAGACTTGTGATCTGGCAGTAAACAAGAAAGTATAAAAAGATTCCAGACATAAAATAAGGCCCTAAGGATCAGCACCAAATCAACTTGAGAATTCCATGCAGAGATCACCTCAAACGGCCGCGGATCCACGGTCAAGTCAGGCCAATCCGCCGTGGATCCGCGGCCGCGTTGACTCATCGGTGGCAGAAAACTTTTTCCGAGGCTTCTCTTTAAATGGCCAAACTTCTTCAAGACGTTTCAGTTTCTCGAATTCTCCAGAAGCTTCCCTTCTAACAGCCAAGCTTCTTGTGCAAGTTTCATAACCAACAAGCTTCTCATGCAAGCTAGCTAACTACCTTAATCTAGAAACTTCTATATAACTACCTAGCTTTCTATGCAAGCTTCATAACAACCAAGCTTCCAAAGGAAGCTAGATCAAGCTTCTAGGGGAAGCTAAAGGGAAAAGCTATAAAAAGGGACTTAGGGCTTCATTACAAAGGTTGTTCAAGAGTTGATTAGTTGTTCAACAATTCTAAACACAAGTTGAGTGACACAACTTGTGATCCAAAACCCTAGCTCCAAATCCAATTCAAAAGCCAAATCAAGATCCATCGAGAAGCGAATCAAGCAAGCAAATGAAGATTCTTTGAAGCAACGCCGACCTTCATCAGAGCAAGAGATCCATGACGATCCGCGACTCAAGAAGATCGATGCGAAGCTAATTTCGGCAGATTTAGTTACCTTCTCAAATCTTGTAATCTCGAGTTGAGTGAATTGTACCTAATCGTCGATTAATAAAGGTGAATATAGTAAATCTTGTTTTTCTTTACATTCTTGCATTATGAAAATTTATCGATTCTTGCTTGTTGATCTTCTGATCGCTCAATACTCGGGTGGTCGTTACGTTTAGCAGACCGCTTGCGGCTTGTGGGTGTTTGATATGATCATCACCTACTGCCGGCGTATTGACGAGTCTTTAGAGTCCTACACAGAGGTTTCCCGGTTCATGCGAAACGGAGTAGGAGAACATATGTGATATGTGCAGGACCGAGAATAATACGATATATGATACCGTATTATATTCTCGCGATATGTGATATCGGTCGGTTATATATGATATAGCCGGGTTATCGGATCAAGTGTTGATTCGATAGATTGATTCATATGATATTAGTCGGTTGTATGTGATATAGCCGGATTATTAAATCAAGTGTTAATTTGATAATTTAATGTATAATTATATGTGTGATATATTAATTTACATTAACTAATATTTGCTCACTAGGTTATTTTTTTCTCACTTGTATACACTTAGTATATATGTGATATATATTAATGTACATTTTATTGTGTCATGCTTGATGATACATGCATGATGGGTGTATGAGACTTACACTATAGTTAAGATAATCCTTGGGTTTATATTTATCAAAGTAGATCAAAATTGGATGGATTTTGTCATGGTAGAAGCTTTGAGAAAGCTTGTGGATAACCATTGACTAAGTCCACCATTTTTGTCATGCTAAAGATATTTATTAACTCAACCTTTATCCTTACCCTAGTTAAGTCTCTACATGAGATCATGGTTCATATTCTCACCTCATGAGTTCATTCTCTTCACTTGATTTTACTTCTTCACTTGAGCTTTTTCTTCCTCATGAAAAGCTCACTAGCTTTTTGAAAATAGTGAGAAAACTTGTGAGAAAAAGAAAAACTAAAGAGAGCTCATTTCCTACTTCATCATCCTCTACTATTAGCCATTTAGTTTAGGGTGTTTGCTTCATTAAACCCTAATTTAGTGAAGAGGTAGCATGAGCTTGAGTCTTCTCGACGTAGATCATCTTCGGCCTCGAAAACTTCGAGCAAGCTTGTTCATTTCTCCAAGGGAACCCATACTAGGGTTCGGGAGATCACAACTCGCAGCGAAGGGACATCTACACGGAGCATTTGAAGTGAAGGACCAGTCTACAAAGGCTGTATTCCTCATTCCCTTAGTATGTAAAGTTGTTTGCATGCTTTTTGTTTAAATCTTTAGTTAAGATTCTAGGGTTAGAGTTGTTTAGAACGGTAAATTTTTGAAAATGGCATGGAAGATACCTCCCGAAACCTTGATGCCGCGCTAAGTAACTTTACAGTGGTATCAGAGCCAAGCTAGAGATTTAAACGATATTTGTTAGATTACGAAACCGAAACAACTCCGAAATTTGAAACTACGAAATCCAGTTTCTGTCGAATTTTTAGAGGTGTCAAAATTTTTTTTAAACAAGTAAAAAATGTTGTATGTGATAGAACATGAACACTAGCAAAATTTGAATCCATTTGGCTTGAAAGTGGCCGGCCACACCCCTCCCATCTCGGCCCAAAACCGAGCTCACCCCCTGAAATTTTGCCTGTGTTCCAGTCTCTGGGTTTTGATGTTTCACGTGTTGTTTGTTTTTGCTAAATTTGCATGTGATGTTAACTTTCTGCAAAAGCAACTCGGGGTGTTTCGTAGTCGTAATTCTAACATGTATTCGGATTATTTAGACGATGTTAAAAAGTTTGAACGGATATCAATAACCCAATTTTTCCTTGCTGGAAATTTTCCAAGTGTTGGATTTTTTCCAAGTTTAAAATCTTCAAAAAATCTTGCAAGCGATTCTGTGGACCCTCTAGAAGAACGAAACCTTAACTCGATTATATGATCGTCAGAACGGCCACTAAACCCTAGGGTTTGTGGTAGTTCAGCGGTGCCACATGTGAGGCATTGGTTGACCCTTCTACGGCTGGTTCATAGGAGCTGTGACAGTTTCTGGGTACTTTTTGAACCCCGCTCAAGTGTTGAACTTATTGGGAAATTTTGGGTTCTTGTTTATTCGATCGAAAAGTTTAACTTCGTCTAGCTATCTTTGATTCTGATACAATATTTAGAATCCACAAAATGGTTATGTGATAACTAATTTGAATTTTATAAATCTAGCACTTTAGTCTCATTTGATCGGTTGCCACGGGATTTTGATGTGATCAAAAATCCGTCGTAATCACGTAGCGTACGCGGATACTCGCCGGGTAACCTTACTAGATAGCCACGCCCCATAGCCCCGACCAAGTGACTGTAGGAGAACCCCATCGCCAAAAGCATCCGTTCGGGTGCTCGCGGCAACGATGTTCCGCCTTAGTGCACTTCGTCGACGGCATCGCAGGGTGCGGCCATCTAACAAAGTTTCCGATGAGCATTCAATCAGGTTATCGGGAATCTTGTTGAATTACCCGACATGTTATTGGAAAGTGTTTTCAATATCGAGACTAAAATGCGGGGTTTATAATTGTTGGGCATGTGATGTCTAAGGAATTCATTTGGTTGGGCATGAAATCCAAAGTATGCGATACATTGGGTTTACGATGTCTAAGGTGGTTGCGGATTCCAACTGTTGTAGTTTTTCACTTTCTTTTCTGCGACCGTAAGTGTAATATATGGTGTATCGCCAGTTTCGGTGCTGTATGTCAACGATAATTGGGATACGCATATTTGCTTACGTTGATGACATGTGATGTTATGTGTTGCTGTGATATGTTATATTGGATCGTCGTGTTTTGAATAGCCGGGGTTTTTTTTATGTGAGATGAGAGTTTTTCATTTTCATTCATGTAAAAGCTTGTATGTAATATTCTTTTATTGGGGCACTTCCGGGTTGAGGATGTTATCACCATTGATGTATATTATTTACTTTTCCGCATTAGGATAGACCCAAGAAGGGGAGCACAAGTAGCCGGGTTCTGGGGTGCAGTGGGAGACCATCTCGAGGAGTCGAGACCGGGTCTCCTAACCCTAAAATTGGCAGGGTTGCTTGCCTCTCTCGTAGGGGTCTAGGTATGTAGGTTTGGCTATTCATCACAAACGTGGAATCCGTGTTTTTTATAGGCTTAATATAAAACACGGAAATCCTAGTATATCCAATATTTCATATGTTCTTTTCCACTGCTGATATCTGTGATGTGATCATTTGATATATTGTGAAGAATGCTTATATATATATATATATATATATATATATATATATATATGATATATATTAAATATTGATGCTTTCGTTTCTTCTATAATGCTTAGAAAGCATATATGATGGGACTTCATTAATGTGATTAATGAAAGAAAATAAACCTAAAAATGTTGTGGAATCAAATTTTCTAAAACTGGTAGCTCTAGTTGTTGCTTTGCATAGTGGTATTCCTTATAGAATATCCAACACCTTATTCGATAAGGAAAGAGACGAGATCCCTTCACCGGGAGTGACCTCTTTAGCAGTAACTGGCAGATGCTACAACCATCGGTTTCGTCTTTTGATTACTTTTCTAGTTCTTGCTTTGCATAGTGGTATTGTGAATATCCTGCACCTCATTCGACGAGGAAAGAGCCGAGATCCCTTTACCGGGAGTGACCTCTTTAGCGAAACTAGCAAAAGCCTTAATAACACTCCATTTTAAATCATTTTGATTCTGCAACGATATCAAGTTCGAAGCATTAAAGGTTTTTATATAAACCATCCGCAACCCTCCGTCATTTTAGGAAGTAGAGTACTTAGTATTCGTGCTGTGTATGTTGACCATAGTTGAGGCGTAGTGTACGGTAGCTAAGTGATGTCTTCCTACACAGCATATGATGCGATTAATTAGGACAGTCATGTGATTATGTCGACCATAGTTGAGGGTCATGTGGGTGGGTCTAATTAATCATGAAATGACGGGTAGAACTTGACTAGTGCTTATGATATGTTGACCATAGTTAAGGTCATAAGTACTAGGGGTAAAAATATTATCGGGAATTTCAAGTGTTGAAATTGGCAATGAAATTGCATACCTTCTATGAGATAGTTGGATCCCGATACCCACTGTGAGTAAGAGTTACTCCTAAGAGAGTTTTACACATTACAATTAGCCGATCAAGTAGGTGTCTAGAAAGGTGTTAATGGGGTTACGCTCCTGGGAAAATGAGGTTTATTTTAATTAGGTCTGTGCGAAAGCACGGGGAACCTCCCTCAAAGTACCGACACTGGCCTAGCTGAAAGATTGGCGAACTTGTAGGGTGTAATTAATCCCGGCTAGTCTTACCTTTTAGGGTTTGAAGGAAGATTTGATAAAAACAGTGGGAGCCATCCTGATTAGATAAAATAATAACCAATCTAATCTTGCATGAGCGCACGCAGAGTGTTTTCTTCTCTCTCTCTCTCCTGATAGCGACTATGCCACGCCTTAATCAAGATAATAATATGGATGCATTGACCGAACCTACTTATTATACTGAGCTGGGGAACGTTGGTTCCGTTTTTTCTTATAATTGTTATAAATCTGAACAGGAAATAGGGGAATATCCAGATTCCCATGCCACCCGAATCGAAGAAAGTACATGTTGATGCATCTTCTTCGGGTGTGTTCATTACCGAGAACTGTTTCTCAGTATCCTCTACGTCCTGGGTATGTGATACCGGATCAGGATCCCGCATATGTAATATGTTACATGGACTACAAATAGATAGAGAACTGGAAATGGATGATATGTCTCTAAGTGTTAGAGAATGGTGCAAGTGTTGCAGCCAAACCAGTTGGCAAATATCACCTTGTATTAATACATTGATTCTTAACTAATGTTATTACATACCGAACCTGATATACAACATTACATCGGTTTCTTTAATAAGTTAAAGAAGGATATAATTCTGTATTGGAGGATAATGTTATAAACATTTTCCTGAATCAAAAGTTGATTCAATCAGGCACGTTATATAATAGCATATATGTTCTAAATCAAACCACAGTTCAAAGTATACTGAACACACACAAGAGGAGTAGTTCATAAATGAACGAATCATTCTTGTGGCATTGTAGACCAGGTCATATCAATGCGACACGACCATCTAAGTTACATAAAGATGAATATAAGAATCTGTTCGAATTTTCATCTTATGATACTTGCTAGTTTGTCTCAGAGATAAAATGACCAATATTCCGTTTACTTGAAACAGAGAAAGAGTTAATGAACTCTTGGGACAGATACATGATGATGTATACGGTCCTATGTCTACAAATGCCAAGGTTGGTTCTTCGTGCTTCATTATATTCACCGATCATCTCTCAAGATTCGGACATATGTTCCTGTTGAAACACAAGTCTGAAACTTTTGAGAAATTCAAGGAATATAAACTTGAAGATTGAGAACCAAACGGGTAGAAGTATTAAAGTCCTACGATGTGATCGAGGAGGCGAATACTTGTGCTTGGAGTTCCTGGAGTTTCTAAAAGGAGAATATGATTCTCTCTCAGCTTACACCTTCGTATATACCACAGTACACGGTGTATCGGGGCGGAGGTATCGCACCCTATGAGATATGACGTCCTTTATGATGAGTACTGCTGAGTTACCTATTTCCTTTTGGGGTTATGCACTTGAGAAGCTGCATACCTATTGAATGGGGTTCCATCCAAATCAGTGCCTACCACTCCATATGAGATATGGAATAGGAAGAGACCATATTTTAAACGAGTTAAGATATGGGGTTGTCCGACCTATGTCGAAAGGCAGAATCCGAACAAGCTCGAGGCAAGGTCAGTTCTATGTAAGTTTGTTAGGATATCCCGAACATTTGCAAGGGAATATCTTCTACCAAACTGAGGAGAAAAAGATATTTTGTTTCTCAACATGCCATCTTTTTAGAAAAGGAATTTTTTTGTGAAGAAATTTGTGGTCATGAGGTAGTACTGGAAGGAGTTCCAGCTAGACAAACTAACAGCTGATAATTTGGTGAAACCAAAGGATTCAATAGTCTCCAACGAACCTTAGCCTCTCCGCGAATCTGGTAGGGTTCCTCATCCACTTGAGAGATACTACGGTCTTCTCGGTGACAGTAGGAGCGGGGATTGCATCATGTTGCACCTGAAGGGGTAAAACTCATTAGGAGCAAATGGATCTTAAGAAGATTCATGGTGTACATGGAAAAGTTAAGACTTTCAAATCTATGCTTAAGTCCATCAGGATCAATGCACGCATCGCGGGGTTGGAACATATGTTTTGATGTGGCAGTCAAAGAGTTTGAATTCATCAAAAAGGAAGATGAACCTTGTATATACAAGAAGGTTGTAGAGAGTAAGGCCGTCTTCCACGTATTGTATGTAGATAACATACACTTGATAGGAAAAGGGTTTCCTATGCTACACTCGGTCAAGCTACTCTTATCACAGGGATTCTCCATAAAAGATCTGGATGATACCTACTACATATTGTTGTTTATGATCTATGGTGATAGATCTAAGTGGATGTTGGGAGTGTCCCAAATCCAGACTAGATGTAGATGGCTCACTAGGTGTAGTGATCAAGAATCAATCGGATCTTGGGAGAATCACTGGACAGCTGTGGAGGACATTCTTAAGTATTTGAGAAGCACTAAAAGAAAGTTCTTGGTTCCAGCTTCCAGAGTGATAAGTTCGACTGAAAGTTAGTCACAGGCATTGTCTTTACCCTCAGTGTAGAGACGGTATGTTGGAAGAGTTCCAAGCTAGCTACCGTGACATACTAGACGATAAAGGCTGAATACATTGCTGCCAACGATACTACCAAAGTGGTTGTCTAGGCATTTCTTGTCCATAAGATGAACATGGTTCCTACCATTGAGCCTCCAATAACTGTTATTGTGACAACAATGGAGTTGTGGCTTTGGCTTAGGAACGAAGGTCCCATCAGCGTTCCAGACAAATTCTGAGGCAAGTATCACCTGATCATGGAGATGGTTGATCTCCAAGGGATCAAGATCAGGAGAGTTAACACGGAGGTTAACACGGTGGATCCACTCACCAAGGCCTACTTTCCCAAATACTATTTGAGAGATTTTGGGATGATTTAGTATGGGATACTACAACCACTACTAAATTGTTGGGTATGGGATACTACAACAGATGGCCTTAGTGCAAGTGAGAGATTGTTAGTTATATATATGCCCTAGAGGCCATTACTGTACATGTGATGTATATTGTAGTGGATGCTTGGAAATATATATGGAGGACTTCTTGCTCGACATGATAGTATGCTATCTGTTTTCTCTTTGTCTTAACATGTAGATTTGTATTGTGATACTGTCTTGCTCTCATATGTTGATAAAGCCCTTAGAATGTGTACTTGACTACTTAGACTATGATGAAGATCATACTATTGGGGCTAGGGTAGTCCACAAGTACACCCTATAATTGTTCTTAGTCGTAGGAGTATCGAGACAGGGCATCGATACTCCAAAGTATACTAGCGTATGCGCTTATCGACCCATATGATGGGCGATGGATGATCCCATATCTATTGGTGTTTGACATCAGAGAAGGTATACGGGTGCTCAGTGGAGACTGGGTACACTGGACGGACTCGCCGAGAACTCCTAGATGGTATTATACCTATCGTTGGGTAGCAGTTCTCTGGTGACACTGGTACAGGTTAGTCTGTTGACCTGAGATCGTCATAGAGTCTCATGTGATTCCCGCTGTTCTTTGATTTCCACCTTACCACGGTCAAGAGATCGTGCAAAACGGTGGTTTTTGGGTACAGTCCCGAGTCACATGGAGGCAATGAGTGATAGGAAGGGATTCGTCTCTCCTGGTATTGGGAGTTGATGTTGCGCTATGCTCGATTGGCCATAACAGGAAATCCCTGGCCAGGGTTGCTGAGATCTACTGGTAAGTGTTATCGGTAGTTTCTCGAACCGTTATGGACCTTGCATCGGCATGACTTATCAGGCTATTGGGGTCTGACGTTATACCACCATATGCAACATATCTGACGAAGAGACCGGACTCTTCTTGGCCAAGAGCAAATCAGTACATCAAAGACGTCGAAGTAGAATGTCAGACTCTACTATTGACACAAAGATTCCCTAGCCAATTCAAACTCGGATCCGAAGTTGGTAGATTTATTTAGGTGATTCTCTAAAAAGGTACGGTAGTGTTACTGATTGGATTCGCGGGAGTTTGAGCAGGCTTGCTTGTTGATCTTCTGATCGCTCAATACCCGGGTGGCCGTTACGTTTAGCAGACCGCTTGCGGCTTGTGGTTGTTTGATATGATCATCACCTACTACCGGCGTATTGATGAGTCTTTAGAGTCCTACACAGAGGTTTTCTGGTTCATGCGAAACGGGGTAGGAGCACATATGTGATATGTGCAGGACCGAGATTAATATGATATGTGATACCGTATTATATTCTCGCGATATGTGATATCGGTCGGTTATATGTGATATAGCCGGGTTATCGGATTAAGTGTTGATTCAATAGATTGATTCATATGATATTAGCCGGTTGTATGTGATATAACCGGATTATTAAATCAAGTGTTGATTTGATAATTTAATGTATAATTATATGTGTGATATATTAATTTACATTAACTATTATTTGCTCACTAAGTATTCTTTTTCTCACTTGTGTACACTTAGTATATATGTGATACATATTAATGTATATTTTATTGTGTCATGCTTGATGATACATGCATGATGGGTATATGAGACATACACTATAGTTAGGATAATCCTTGGGTTTATATTTATCAAAGTAGATCAAAATTGGATGGATTTTGTCATGGTAGAAGTTTTGAGAAAGCTTGTGGATAACCATTGACTAAGTCCACCATTTTTGTCATGCTAAAGATATTTATTAACCCAACCTTTATCCTTACCCTAATTAAGTCTCTACATGAGTTAGTGCATGACACTAACTTACCCATGGTTCATATTCTCACCTCATGAGTTCATTCTCTTCACTTGATTTTACTTCTTCACTTGAACTTCTTCTTCCTCATGAAAAGCTCACTAGCTTTTTGAAAATGGTGAGAAAACTTATGATAAAAAGAAAAACTAAAGAGAACCCATTTCCTACTTCATCACTCTCTACTATTAGCTATTTAGTTTAGGGTGTTTGCTTCACTAAATCCTAATTTAGTGAAGAGGTAGCATGAGCTTGAGTCTTCTCGGCGTTGATCATCTTCGGCCTCAAAAACTTCGAGCAAACTTGTTCATTTCTCCAAGGGAACTCATACTAGAGCTCGGGAGATCACAACTCGCAGCGAAGGGACGTCTACACGGAGCATTTGAAGTGAAGGAATGGTCTACAAAGGTTGTATTCTTCATTCACTTAGTATGTAAAGTTGTTTGCATGCTTTTTGTTTAAATCTGTAGTTAAAATTCTAGGGTTAGAGTTGTTTAGAACGGCAAATTTTTGAAAATGGTATGGACGATACCTTCCGAAACCTTGCTGCCGCGCTAAGTAACCCTACACCTAAGTGCATTTTCTCTTGTAAGTCGTAAAGATCTTCCAAGAGTGTTTTCTCCTTATAAGTCGAGAGGATTTACAAGCGTCGTTCACCATATGAGGACATTTTTCGCCATCGGCGGAACTTGGTGGGAGAGTATTTATTTATGCCCGTGGATTGTATACAAGGGTCAATATAGGAGCGCCTGTAGGGCAACATTAGGGGAATATGATGGCTTAAGAACATGTTTAGATCCTTGTAGTTTAAGGCTTTCGAATCCTACGAGCTTTGAGGGTCTCATAGGGGGGATTCTTATTACGAGTCGTAAGGATCTCGTAAGTGCAGTTTCTCCTTAGGAATCGTAGGGATTCCTAAATGTATTGCTGCTTTGTGAGTCGTAAGGATCTCACGCTGGTATTTTCTCCTCACAAGGTCGAGAGGACCTTGCAAGTGCACATGAATTTTTTTTTTCTTCGAGTTTGTGCCCTTTTCGGGATTTCACAACCCACCGGCAGTCCTGCTATTTTTACTCCCGGCGCGCTTTCGGGTTTTCATCCGTGTCCATTTCGCTTGTGGACACACCCTTTTTTTAATGAGATGAAACTCTCGGGGATAGTTTCGTCATAAGTGACCCATTTGTTTGCCAGTGGGACTTGGAGGCGTCTTCATTGCTGGAGTAGCTGTGAAACCAATAAGACTTGAATTGCAACCTTTTCCGCTAGGACTTCAGTTGTAATATAGATCTCAAGAGAGCATATTGCCGTATTTGGGACGGTGTGCTAGTTTAGGGACGTTCCGGTCCATTAACGCCATGTTTGAGGTGAATTTTTAGTTTATGGACTTTTTTGGTCCAGTATTCCCATCTTGAGGACGAACGTTAGTTTAGGGACATCTCGATCCTTTGTTAGTTTAGGGACGTTTCGGTCCGACATTAGTTTAGGGACGTTTCGGTCCATTATCGCCATGTTTGAGACGGATTAAAGACTTCTTAGTCCAGCATTCCCATCTTGGGGACAAATGTTAGTTTAGAGACATCTCGGTCCGTTGTTAGTTTAGGGACATCTCGGTCCAACGTTAGTTTAGGGACGTTTCGGTCCATTGTTAGTTTAAAGACATCTCGTTCGATTGTTAGTTTAGGGACGTGTCGGTCCGACATTAGTTTAGGGACGTTTTGGTCCGACATTAGTTTAGGAACATTTCGGTCCATTATCGCCATGTTTGAGGCGACGGAGCTTTTTGGGTACCACTCTCAGAATTCTGATTCAGGAAGATAGCGAGCGGACACAAGCGTCGTCATATATCATTGACCTAAGTCGTGACTCGTCAAGCGTAGTATTTTTTAAGGAATCAGCCATTTATTGGCCGGAAGGGTCTTTCGCCATGCATATCCATGAGCAGGTAGGCTCCACCTTGGTAGACTTTGTCTATAATATACGGGCTTTCATAGTTTGGCTCAAATTTTCCCCGTTTTGCACGATTGTGAATCATTGGTCTTTTGACGACTAGTACAAGTTCACCTTGGCTGAATGTTCTCGGCCTGGTTAGTTTTTCGTATGACCGTGTCATCCTTGCCTTATAAGCATCCAGATTTTGTTGTGCAATAAGGCGAGTTTCGTCGAGGGCGTCGAGCTCCTCAAGCCTAAAATGAGCGTTTTCTTCATCTGTCAACTCGTATCGAACTGCTATTCGTAGAGATGGGAGTTCTACCTCCAGTGGGAGCACTGCTTCCGCGCCAAACACCAACGCATATGGTGTTGTATTCATGGCCGTTTTGAACGTTGTTCTATATGCCTAGAGAGCTTCGTGCCAGTCTTTTTTTGTTTCTGACACCATTTTCTTTATAATCTTTATCAAGGTCTTATTGAAAGCTTCAGCTAGACCGTTGGCCCGAGGATTATATACTGAAGAGTATCTCCAATCTATTTTATGTTGTTGTGCGAAGCGGCTGATTTTATGACTTCCATAAACTTGCCCATTATTCGAGATAATTCGTCGCGGAGTGCCGAACCGATAGATGACATGTGTTCTAAAGAAATGGAGGATATTATCCGTCTTCACCTCTCTTAATGGTACTGCTTCTGCCCACTTAGAGAAGTAGTCGGTCATTGCCGGTATGAACCGATGTCCTTTAGAGGACGTTGGTTCGACATGGTCAATTATATCCGTTCCCCACATCTCGAACTGCCAGCTGGCCACTATCGGGTGTAGAGAATTTGGATGTTGATGGATGAAATCTCCATGAATTTGGCATGAGTGACGCTGCTTCGCATATTCGGGGCAGTCCTGAATCATTGTGAGCCAATAATAACCCATTCTTTTTATCTTCAGCTTCATCTTTGGCCCAGCGTGATGAGAACCGCAGAGTCCGTCATGAGTTTCTTGGACGACTTTCTTTGCTTCCTCCGGCCCCAGGCATCTTAGCTACAGACAGTCGAAAAATCTCTTATATAGAGTATCATTGAATAAGGCGAAAGACAAATCTCGTTTTATGAGCTGGTGTCTAGATGATGCATTTTCGTGCGTTCGTTGGGATTTGAAGTAGTCTATGAAGACTTCCCTCCAATCCTTGACCTTTTCTTCGTCCTCTATTTGAAGAGCTAATTGTTCGGTCGTTTCTTGTCTTTCCGATGGCTCTATCAAGTCTTCCGAAGATATATCTATTGGCGCGAGAACTCTGCGGCTTTGCATAATAATCCTTACGTCATCAAGATTTTTATCGGCCAATTCCTTAGCCAATTTAGCCAATGCATCTGCCTTGTTGTTTTCCGCAGGTATACTTTCCAAGGTATAGGCAGGGATTTGTGTCAGCGGTTGCTGCACTCTTTCGCCATAGTTTATCAGCTCTGGCTTGCATATCCGATAGTCGCCATTTACTTGGCTGACGATCAGCTTGGAGTATACATATATGAGGAAGTCTTTGATTCCCATGTTGATAGCGATCTCAAGACCTGCTATCAAAGCTTCGTATTCAGCTTCGTTATTGGTCCTTGGCTCTGTTAAGGAGATGGCATAACGCAATATCCCTCCTTACGGAGTCACAAAAATAAGGCCCACCCCGGCTTTGATTATGGGGGTGTTATGCTTTCGCTGCTTTACAGAAAATGCTCCATCGAAGTAGAGTTCCTATTGGGAATCATTTTCTTCTTCGGTTGTATTGAACGCATGTTCTCTTGGCAATAGGCAATTTAAGGGGGAGTCAGCCAGTATCGGATTCTCCGCAAGAAAGTCGACAATGGCATGTCCCTTCACTGCTTTGAGGGGATAATACGTTATCGAGAACTCCATCAGGAAGAGGGCCCATTTGGTAAGCCTTCCTGTTAGTATGGCCCTTGACATTAGATATTTGAGAGGATCCACTTTTGATATGAGGTGGACCTCATGTGCCAAGGCGTAATGTCCGAGCTTCGTTATTGCGAAGATTAGTGTCAGGCAATACTTTTCGATGGGGGAATAGTTGTTTTCTGCCCCCAGGAGAACTCGACTCAATTAGTACAGAGCCCTCTCCTTTCCCAGATTGTTCTCTTGTGCCCATAGTGCGCCTAGAGAACACTCAAGGGCCGTTGTATATAGGATAAGGGGATTTCTTTTAACCAGAGCGGTCAATACCAGCGGATTTTGCAGATATTGCTTGATTTTGTCCAATGCATTTTGGTATTTTTGATCCCAGACGAACGAGGTCCCCTTCTTCATCAAATGACTGTAGGGATGGGATTTTCCGGAGAGGTTGGCTATGAACCGCTGGATATACGCGAGCTTTCCTTAAAGAGATCGCAACTGTTTGAGGGTTCTTGGCGTAGGCATTTCCATAATCGTCTTGATCTTTGAGAGATCGATTTCGATACCCAGGTGACGTATGATGAATCCTAGGAATTTGCCTGAGAAGACTCCAAACGCGCATTTTAGGGGATTCATCTTCAGATTATACTCCCAAAGACGTCAGAACACTATTTTTAAATGTTCCCAATATTCCTCATGAGATTTGCTCTTTACCACAAGGTCGTCGATGTAGCATTTGACAACCTCATGGATGAGTTCATCGAAGATCTTTACCATAGCCCTCTGGTAGGTAGCGCCGGCGTTCTTCAAACCGAAAGGCATTACTTTATAGCAGAATATACCCAGCGGAATCTGGAAGGCGATATGCTTTTGGTCTTCTGGATGCATTTTTATTTGGTTGTATCCTGAAGATCCATCCATGAAGGAGAAGATCTAATGGGCAGACGTGTTATCGATCATCAGCTCGGTAATAGATACTGGGAAGTCATCATTCGGGAAAGTTTTGTTGAGGTCCTGAAAGTCCACACAGATGCGCGCTGTCCCATTTTTCTTTATCACTGAAATGATGTTAGCGATCCAGTCGGGATATTGAACTTCTTGGATGAAGCTGGAGTCGATTAGTTTCTTGAGCTCAGCGTTGATGCTCATCTCAGGTTCGAGTCGCATTCTTCTTGGCGCTTGCTTGACTGGCTTTATGTCCGGTGATATGGCTAGTTTATGTACTGCCACTTTTGGATCTAGACCCGATATTTCATAGTAGTTCCAGGTGAAGCAATCTTTATATTGCATGGGCACATGTTTTAACGTGGACACCTATTTTACAGATAGCAGTTCACCGACGAACGTTGGTCTCGGATCATTTTCCGTACTTAAGTCAATTTTTCTTAGGTTTCCGCTATGGTGTGTATCCCATCTTCCATCTCTTTTGGTGCTGATGAAAACTCTGAGATTATCTCGTCCTCGTCTTCATTTGCGAAGCACCTGTAGAGGTCATTCATAGTCACGTGCCCTCTCTCTTTTGAGAGTGTTATCATATGGAAAGTACGAGTTCACTTCCCTTTTTGATATTGAGCTGGTCCTATCCTGACGGTATAGGTCCTTTTCGGCTCGTGCTTTTATGGCGGGGTTACCCTCCAGCTGTCGGATAAAGCGAACTTGCCTTGTCGATACTGGTCTTCTACTCAGTCTTTGAAGGTGAAGTAGTCTTCAAGAGGATGACCTATTACTCGGTGATAGGAGAATAATCCGGATGATAGACCTCGTTTATTTTTTCGGGGTGCCGAGACTTCGGAAGTGTCATCATTTGGTGCTCTATGATAAGGTTGAATACTTTCCTTATCTTGTCTTCAAAGAAAAATTATTCCCGACCCATCTTCTTTATAAAGGACGGGCTCCAATCGAGTTTTTCTCGATTGCACGGCGTCTTGGATCCGCTTTGTTATTTTTGAACGTTGTCTGTGTTCTTTGCCCTGTTTTTGTCTCCATTTCGGAATTTTCTCCTTTCGCGAGAACATATAGTGGGCCGGGGATGAAGAGCATTATAGTTTTTCTTCTCCGCAGATAGCTGAATGAGACGCTGCGTCCTGAACTTTTCATAAATGGTCATTTCGCGGCTGTGGTTATCTCGGCTCTTTTGACAAGCTTATTTTATTAGCTTATCGATTTGTTCTTCGAGCGACGGACTTAACGTTCTCAGAGCGGGATTTCGCTCTGTTTCAACGTCACAGCTATTTGGCAGAGCGTTTTCCCCTTCATTGGAGCTGTTTATGACACAGCAATTGTGGAACCGCTCCCGTTTCTTGGACCGATATCCAAGCCCGGTTGGCTGCATCTTCCCATTGGGCATCTTTCGCTGAGTCCCGGGAATATCCCAAATCTTTTCGTAGAATTGGGCTTGTCGAGCAGTTTGTTCGAGGGGTACACATTGGCATCTTAACAACCTTTTCAATCCCTTCGTGTAGTATCTTGGCTGACGGATTGGTTGAAACCTGTCGAGTTCAAAATCGGCACCATGCCAAACTTCTTTCTCTACTTTATTTTCCGTAGATTGGTAGAAGAGGATCGCTTTTTCACCTCTTCGCCTAGAAGGTATGTAGAAAGTTTGCAGTTCTTGTGCGCTGTATGTATGGAGCGCATCAAGTTCCTTGTAATGTCGAGGCGGAGCCATTGTAATTTGTAGACTTTGATCTATTCCGGCAAAAGTTTGCATTGACGGGCGGACGGAGAACACTGCATTTGCCTCATCCTCTGAGTCGCGGCCAAAGACTAGGATAGGAGTAGATGGTCCGAGTTTATTGTTTCTTTTTTGGGCTGCCCCGAGTAGACTATTTCTTCATCTTTCTCGGTATCGCTCCCAAAGATTGGGATAGTGGTGACGGAATTCTGTTTATCCTCCGGCTTATAACACCTTTCCGTATCTTCGAAATCTGGTAGGAAGTACTTTGCGTCTTCGTATTTCCGGACTTCGTTTATAGAGAACGGATTTAGCTCTCCCGTGACGGTGTACTCCCAGCCATCCTTGAAATACTTCATACACTGATATTGTGTAGAAAGGATGACGTTGTACTCGTGTAACCAAGGCCTGCCTAGCAGAGCGTTATAGCAAGTCTTGGCGTCAATGACATGAAATTTGATGTCAGTGACAAGCAGCTCGAAGCGTTGCGTCAGTATCACGGACCCAAGTGTCCGTGATGACTGTGAGTCGAACCCGGAAATGGTAATTTTATCTCGGGCGAGATACTGAACGTTCATGCAAATCTCCTTCAGCACTCATACGTTGAGCGGGTTAACGGAGGATCCTTTGTCGACAAGAATTTTCCCTATCTTGATGTCGTGGCAGTACCCGGTGACGTATAACGTGCGATTATGTTCGCACGTACCGAGGAAGAGATCTTCATCGCTGATTGTAATGTCAGCCGTGTGGATCTCTGCCAGTTCATCTTTCATCTTCTTTTCTGCGAAGAAAGCTCGGAACTGATCGGGCTCTTGCAATGTCTTGATCAGGGAATCTCGTGCCTCTTTAGACAGGAGGAGAGCATCCAATATGCTCAGTTGCGAGGGTATTTTTCTCGAATGTGCTAGGACGTTGTAATCCATCTTGTTTTTCTTAGGCGGATCCTTTGCTGCGAGCTCTTTGACTGCTTCTTCATCGAGGGAAATTTCCTCAGGGATTTTTCCTTTCCCTTTGTCTTTTTTATTCGAACCTTTGTATGTAGGTCCGAGGTTCTTCTCGGGCAGCGTGCGATTACGCAGCTGAATATTCTCACAGTTCTTCTTCTCCTCTTTTTTTCGGAAGTGGAGTCTTTGAAAAGAAGGCTGAAAGACATTTCATCCTCAGAATCATTTCCGAAGGTAGGAACTTGGGGTTTTCCCCCTTCCGAACTGGTACCAACCATATAACAGCTGCCAGTCGTTTCTTCTTGCGTGGTTGTCGCACTATTTTGCCATTGACGAGCACGAGCTTCACGCTTTATCCTCTTGAAGTGTTTTGGTGGGCAGCATATTCTTGCTACCACTTCTTGAAGATACTGCATTCCTCAGTGGGGTAGGTGACCCTCCGATGATATATGCAGTAGTTTGGGCATGCATCTTCTCCATCGAGGTATATGACCCCGGGAGTGTTCCTTACGAGAGGTGGAAGCTTCATCCCCATTGACAGAGTTTTGGCGAACCGATTCTCTGCTTTGATCCTGCTCTTATTTGTAGCAGGTGTGCTTTGGTTTAGTTGGAGTACTTTACGACTCGTCCTCATTGCAACTTCTTTGTCCTGACACTGACGCTTAGCCTTTTCTTATATGGATGTCTCGTGTTTTCGGTCAACTTTGCTTTTTTGAAAAGCTTCGTTTACCAGCCTATCGATCGGGTCTTCTGGCAGTTCCGGGGATTTTAGCGTCGATATTTCACCCAGTTCCTCTGTGTTGTTTTCCGACACCGACGGAGCTTTTTTTCATTTAACGACGAATGGGAGACCATGTGGCAACTTGCTACACGGTCTTCGGTGTCTTTTGATGAGTCATTTTCCTCATCGTTGTCACTGTCTTCGTCATCAAGAATATGCTTGAGGAACTCTTCGAGCATGACTAGTGTTCGCGTCTTTTGGTTGTACTCCTCCAGTGCGTCAATGTATTTTTGTAGATCTGTGCGCTTGTCGTCATACTCGGCAGGCTGCATAGGCTTCTTGGTCTTCTTCTTTTTTTCGAAGACTTTCAAGGCTTGATTTGGAGGGTTTTCCCCTCGTCAACAATTTTTGGCACGGGACGAGATTTTAGCATCCCTTCGATTATTTCGGGTTCAAGTGGGCTTTTCCACCTGACTGCTGGACATGCCTGTTGTTCCTTCAGCATTATTTTGGTTTTTGCTGAAAGAACGACTTCCTATAGAGTTTCTTCCACGAGTGAGCATGATGCCCCTGCGCATCCACCTTTTTGGGAGTGTGCTTCCGGGTTGGGTTTACCCTCCAATTATCAGACAGCGCGAATTTCCCCTGTTGATACTGGTCTTCGACCCAATTCATGAAGACATAACAATCCTCAATTGGGTGGTTCACCATTCTGTGATAGAAGCAGTAATAAGGGTTGTTGACGTCGCCGGGTTGCGGTGGACGTCGCAAGTCTGGCAATGTGATGAGTTTATTACGCATTGTCAGTTCAAACAGTCTCCTCATCTTGTCGCGGGGAAACGAGTAAGTGCGTCCTAGTCTTTCTTCCAAGGATAGGTGCGGACGAACGTTGTTTTGGCGAGAAGCTAGTTTTGGGTCACTCGGCTGTTGTTGCGTATTGGCAATGAAGGCCGCTTTCCTTTTACCCATGGCATTTCGAGGGTCCTTATTTGAGGAGGAAGGCCCGTGGACCATCCAATCCATTTAGGCCAGTTTATCTATTAGAGCCTGAAAGATGGTTGGTTTGAAGAATGTCATGAACTGGGACACGGTCGTTTGAGAATCAAGGGTCCCGATGAACATGCCCACAGCAGGGGATTCTTCAATGCGCTATTCGCTTTTAGACCACGGGTTCCGCCACCAGATCGCGTATTAGACCCAGTTTTCTCCCGGCTTTATCCTGGCATTGATTAATGTCGTGATTGGAGTATGTTCGCTAGCGCCGGCGAAACGCTGTGTGAACAGCAGTTCCATCTCTGTGAATGTTTTCATGGAGTCATTTGGGAGCTCCGAGTACCATTCTGTCATGACCAGGGAAAGGCACGTGACTGGCACTTGAATCATGTGAAGTCTATAGGACCCTACCTAATTCAAGTAAGCCAAAAGCCCAGAAATCTAAACCTTTTTAGGGAAAATAGTGGAGATGAAATTTTGAAATAAAGGTTTACTGAAATCAGGTTCTTTCTTTGAAAACATAAGTAATATCATAGGAAAGACAATGTTTTGTATATATCTTCAAAACATTTTTCGTCGTTTGAAAATTGGGCAGCACCTCCTTTATAAATTCTAACCCGAAAACAATACAAGCAATAATAATAATAGGCATCCCCAAACGAGAGCTAGCTCTTCGCCAATTGGCGGAAACAACCACACAATGATATAAATATACAACGCCGAAGGCGAAGATCAAAACACAAAAGTAAAGCAAAGAAACTAAGCATCATCGAGAAAACCAGAAACAATAATAAATACATGAGCGTAACTCTAAGGCCGAAAGAATATACAACAGCGTTATCTAAGTCTATAAATATATAAAGTCTGGTTGATAGAGCCTTTAATTAGATACAACTGAATAATAAAAAAGTACAATGGTGGTCACGATACAAGTGAACCCCACCTACCAAAGCAATCACCAAGAAGGAAGTAGTGTGCCAACAAGCTGCAACGGAACCTGTGCGGTCAAACCTGCAAGAAAACTGTGGCACAACAGGGGTGAGTTGCCAACTCTTGAGTAGAAGACATCACCGAGTAGAAACCGAATGTATGACTATCTCCTAAATCATACAGTACAATAATAATAATAATAATAATAATAATAACATCGAGTTATAATAAAGGTCACAGTATAAGCATAAGTATAATATCAAGGTACCCGTGTCCATGTCATAAAGTAGTAACATATCATGTGTATCATATATGAATGCATCATCCAACGTGTGTCCAGTAACGACACACAAAATCATGATAAAACCTGAGCGCCAAGTATCGACACTCAAAAACATCATGAAAACCGTGTCCACCAGCGACACATAATCCTCGTATCTCGGGCTCCGTCTGTCCGGATCGACCCATATCCATCTGATCTCACGACTACGGTCGGTATCTGTTCAGTCGAAAATATTGCACATTTGATATAATATTTTCCTTACTTTTCTTAAATATCTAAAGGTGTTTATTATAAATATAGAACATATTTGGGTTTATCTGCAAAATACTATTTACCATATGTTTATATATTATAATTAACATTATGAAGGAAAATATATGCATATAATATTTATATAATATTTTGATAATTTAAATATGCATATCATATCAAATAATCTTAATCAAATTGCTTAAAAATTTATTACCATATAAAATGATTAAAATTATATCTCTATAACAAATATTACTAAGATTATTCTTGAAGATATTGTGCAAGATTTAGCCCAGGTTAGGAGATCAAGATATTCAAGACGTCGGGATCAAAAATCTGCCAATAAAATCGTAGAATCAATACTGGAAAAGACTCGGGAAATATTTCCAAAATCCAGATATCTAGAAGATCTCCACGTGTCAACATGTTGAAGCCCCAGAAATTTGGAACCCTAACTCCCCCAAACCGCGGCGGTTGTGCGGCCAAATTGCCCTATTTGCGGCGGATCCGCGACCCTTTTGTGGTCGTTGGATCTGAGATTTTTGATGGGTGATCGTGATTGCATATCTTAACCTATGAGATATAGGGTTTCTGATTTGAGGGCTATATAAAGGACAGAGGGCTAAACTTAGAAATCATCACCTTTAACACGAAGCAAATCACCGTCAAAGAACAAGTGATCCACGACAGGTCCGCGATTCGACATGATAAAGCGACGTGAATATCGACGGAATATCTACAAGGCAGAGATCGAGAGCAACCTCTTCTTCTTGTAATCTAAACTCGAAGGAATTGTACTTGTAAAATTGATTAATAAAGATAGATCATTAGATTAATTATTTCGCATTTAATTTCTGCACTTTATTTCTGCATTATGATTTCCTTCTCTATCCTTTCTTCTTCTATCTCCATCATGCATGAGTAATTCTCCGCTTGATAGGGTTCATAAGATTAGAATAGAATAATGGATGAGAAAATATTAACTTCTTTTAAGTATTATGAAGTTTATAAACTTTAGCAAAAGAATCGTTAACATCCTAATCGGGCGCGCTATCAATTTATTGATACTCTTGACCGCGATTTGAGATCAGATTAACAATTGTTTTGGTAAGAGCTAGACATGAATAGAGATCAATGAAGCGACAAGGGTCAATAGTGGGGAAACCCTAGTTTCTTCCAAGAACCCTAATCCTCATTCATCATTATTAATCTAGTTTTAAATCTATCAAAAAATAAAATGAGTCATCTTTATTAGTTATCCATGACTACTAAATTATAACGAACCCTACAAGCCTTTTCCCTATAAAATCCATATCCGTATTTAAACTTAGATCTTAAAACTATTCTCCATATTTCTAATCAACTCGTCCAAAACAAGATTAAAAGTTCCACGCATCCCTGTGGACGACCTGTACTCATCTCGGCCAGCTACTCGCGACACCGTTACTGATTGCGGTTACTACAAACACTTTTTCACATCAATCAAATGGCGTCGTTGCCGGGGATACGTGCTTAATTTTTTTCCTTGCTATTTAGGTTGAATTCTTATCCGATCCATAAAATAAAAATCAAAACCGCAACTTGCGTATTTAACGATTATTGTGCGAATTTTTGCAAGGATATCTGGAGTTATTGGAACGAGAAATTTGAGATTCAGAGACTTTCAAGCAAAGGATGCACTGTAGAAAATTTTGACAGAAGAACCCACCGTTGCGCGGCGGAACCGCGGCTATTGCATGCAAACGGCGGCAGAACCGAGGCGGTCTTGTTGAGTTGTGCCCCCAAATTTCTCTGGTATCTTGCTCATATTCTTCTCTCTCCTCTTAAATCCAATAATATATTTTTCTGCAGCATTCTTTGCAAAATATCGCCGCTCAAAAAATCTTTTGCATGTTTTGTAATTGGTTTGTTTTTGCATATTTTTCACCAGACTTTAAAGGGAAAGATCAAAATTCAGATTAGATGGGGATTTCATCACCCTTCCTAGGCCCCACAAATCACAAAACAAGTATCCGCATAACCCTATATTAATTAAAAAATATCTAGATCAAGATTTTAAGAACCGTCGTGCTCAATTAGGAAAGATGAGGGTCGTGGGTAATCTATCGCTTATCCGCATTTCTTTTGTGGTGTCTAGGCACGTGTGACTAAGGCAACTGGTTACTTAATTAGGCCCGTTATTTTCGGTGATTCATATAAAAGATACCTCCCACTTACCTGGCCACAAGAGTTATAAAGAGGTGGTAGAGTATTGATCCTGCGGCTTGTCCTCTGGAAGTCTAGGAGCAGTCTCGTGATTTGACATAGATGACCTTAGTTTTAGGGTTGTTTGTGCATTTTTTGTGTGATTTGCCTCACGTCCGACACTTTTCAAAACAAATCTTTTTAGTTCTCACACACGCTGCCACTTGCGCTAAACCCGCTTAGTGCATGCTCGGCTGAACACGGGATTCTAGTGCCCGTCTAGTCCGCGTTTCTGCTATCGAGTCCGAAGTCGGTACTTCTTCATCTTCTTTTTCCCCTCCACCCACCACATCCGCGATGGACGGTTCTCCATCAGATTTTAATAACACCACTCTGCCACCACCCGCAGATGCGCAGAATCCACCGTGCATCTCTCTCTCCAAGAAAGATGCTACCCGATACGCGGTCCCCTTCCTACTTGTCTATCCCTTCCACCAGCCAATGAGGATAATTTTGAAATTAAACCCCACTTCATCAACCTGTTGCCCAAATTTCACGGGCTCGAGTCTGAAGACACATACGTTTTTATCACCAAATTCAAAAACGTATGCGCAATGATGGGCACTTCACAACTTTCAGTGGATGCTATGAGACTACATCTTCTCCCTTTTACCTTGTGCGATCTAGCAGAAAAATGGCTTTATAACACTGCCGCACACTCTATTGCCAATTGGGATGAATTCGTTATAGCATTCCTTAAGAAATTTTATCCCAATCATAAGACCGCCCGTGTTCGAAACGAGATTAACCATTTTACCCACCTTCCAAATGAACCATTTTGGAAATGTTTTAAACGGTTTTAAGATCTGCTAGTCCAATACCCTCATCACGGAATTAATAGATGGGACCTTTGTCGAATTATATATGAGGGTATTAATCCAGCAACAAAACAGATGCTTGAGACCATTTGTCAATGTCATTTCATGTCCAAAGACGATGGTGAAACCTAGCAATTTCTGGAAGATCTCGTTAAACAAACTTTACAATGGGAAAGCGTTAGACCGACATCATCTAGGGGGTATCCAGCAGCTCGATATTTCCATCGCAGTGAAAGCCGAAATGGCCGCGATACAAAAGAAACTCGAGGCAATTGAAAACAAAGTCTCTTCAGCCTCCCTAAACCAGGTTACGCTCACCAAAACCGTGTGTGGTTGCTATTCCGACCTATCACATTTGACGGAAGAATGTCCTTTGAGTCCACCGTTTCAAGGTAAGGAACAAATTAATGTTATTTTTCAGCAACGACCTAGAAACGATCCTTATTCTTCCACATACAATCAGAGATGGAGGAATCATCCTAATTTTGTTTGGAACCAAAACCAAACTCAAAATCAAAACCAGTTCTCAAGCAACTATCAAAAACCTCCCCCACAGCAACATCAACCACTACAACAGAGTCAGCACCCCTTTCAACCGCAAACTTTTCAAAATCCGGCCAACAATTTTGCACCCTATAATAATTCTTTCCAAACGGGCAGTACCGAAAACTCCTTTGCACTCGAACGAAGCTTAGATACGTTTATTAAACATTAAACGCAAACGACGGCTAATTTAAAGTCTTCTATCCAAACGTTAATGCAGAACACCGCCTCCCACGGTGAAAGTATAAAATCGATAGAAGCACAACTTGCACAGTTAAATGCCGCGATGAGTGCGAGAGAGAAAGGAAAACTTCCATCTCAATCTTTACCGAATCCTGACCACTCACAAAGTTATATTGCGTGTGCCGTAACCATATTGAGATCGGGAAGAGTGCTAAAAAACCAAGTGGGTGAACATGTTGATGACGTTGATGTCAATGATATTAATGATACCCCGGCTTCTACTTCTTCTCCTACTTCGTCTAGTCCACCACCTTCTTCCGAGCCTATTCTTCGTTTTCCCCTAGGCTCGAACCCTCCGCCCACTTTCTCGAGTCAACCTAAAACGATCCCAACTCCAATTCTGGGATCCATTCCATCACCACAATCTTCTCCAATGTTGGATCCAACCCTTATTGATAAAGCTTCTTATCCAAACAGGTTAAGGGGCAACAGACAAAGTCTCTAAATGGAGAAGATTGTGGAAATTTTTAAGCAGGTTAACATAAATATTCCCCTCCTAAATACTATCCAACAAGTTCCATCTTATGCGAAAATTCTAAAGGACTTGTGCACTAGGAAAAGGAAAATTCAAGTACCAAAAAAAGTTTTCCTTCCGAGTAATGTAAGCACTACTTTTACACAACAAATACTCAAGAAACGAAAGAACCCCGGAAATCCTACCATATCTATTTCTATTGGAGGTAAAAATATCAATCGTGCTCTACTCGATTTAGGTGCTAGTGTTAACTTACTTCCGTATTCTGTTTATGAGCAATTAGGAATTGGAGAGTTAAAACCGGCGCACTGCACTCTCCAGATGGCAGATCGATCTATCACCCAACCTAGGGGTGAACTAGAGAACGTGTTAATCAAAATCGAGGAATTTATATTTCCTGTTGACTTCATAGTTATTGATACACAGCCTGTGGCAAACCCACGAAATCAAATTCCGGTAATTTTAGGTCGACCTTTTCTAGCGACTTCTAACGTAATAATCAATTGTCGAAACGGTTCTATGACTCCATCCTTCAGGAAGATGTCAATTGAGCTTAACATTTACAGGTTGGGAAGTGAACCCTCCGAACCTTATGCTCAAATATGTTCTGTCGAAACGTAGATTCCGACAGCAGCGAACTTGAAAAGTTTCACGATACTTATCTCAACTCCGATAGTACGTTGTTATTTGACCCTGCTATTTGTTATACACATATGGACCCTATTATCGAGCTGTCCGGGTCAACATCTAACGCTAATTATGAACCTTTTATGGAATCCGAGTATCATCTCGTTCTTTCCGATGAGATTAATATTCGGGATATCGAAGAAAGTTTTGAAGAAATCTTCGTTGAAAAACTCGCATTCTTAGAAAATATGGGCGTTGTGATGAATCAACCCCCACTCAAAGAAGTTGAACCGCCACCCCTTCTTCTTATCAATAACGAGAATGCGAGTATTCCATCATCATTATTTCGTCTCTACAAATCGAGACGTAAACTCGTTCTATTCCACCTCTTATCCCCTCCCCACTTCTTCACGTCTATGGGTGATATGTTCTTCTACCAATCTTGGTGCTACATTGATAAAATCTTTGAATGGTTGGTGTTGCCTTTTGGTATTTGTAAAGTTTTGTATAGACCAATAACTTTAACCCCTCTCATAATTTTAAATGCTTAATACTATTTTATTCAAGTTTGGGAGGAGGGAGAAAATCTTTTGGCTCTTGAAAGAAAATAATTTTTTACAAAATTATGAGTCAAAAATAAGTTAGGGGGAGGATTTCACTATCATTATTTTTTGTCCCCGTTACTAACTTTTCCTCCCAAATCTACAGTTTTTTTTAGCTTAACAGATAACATCAGTGAGGACACTGCTGCAAACAGGGTTGGGGGAGATTTATGCTTATGCACGCATTATTTTGTATTATCATAAATATAAGTACAAAATTTTTTGATAATGAAAGTTTGAAAGTGAAAAATTACATACGATAAGATTGGAAAAGTTTAAGAAAAGTAAGAAAGTTAGATATTTTCTTAAACGAAACTAGTAATAAGTAGTTATGAGCCGTTTTCCCAATGGCTAGTAAGATGAAAGAAATTGCTAATCTGAGAATAAAAACAAATCTGAAAAATAGTTCATATTCTTGAGGCCAAACATTTAAACGTTGATACTCTACTATGCGCACTTGCATACATCTTAAAACTTAGGATAGTAGAGGATACTAGTTTCAGGTTCTGTTTGAGATCATGGAAATTTTTTAATAGCCATCATATTTTTTCCTGATGGATTAATACATATCTTTAACTTTAGGCGCGTGATAGTTCAATACTTGGATACCCACATCGCTCTTTTTTAGTTGAACAATTATTTATCCAAAAATATATGTTAACTGACTAAAATGTGCTATTTAAAATTATTTTTAATAAATTGTTTATTTAAAAATTAATATGATTAGTTTGGTAAACTTTTTGTCAAAAACTTGGAGAAATTTTTGTACCATGTGTCGATTTCAGATTCAAATTAGAATGTCAATTTAGGACCCTGTTTTTAATTTATAATTGTAAGGATCATACTTATATCTAAATCCGCTATATTAAATTAACCGAATCTAAGAAAAATAGTCTAATTAAGACTAGGCTTCGTAAAACCCATATTATTTTAGAACAAAATTTTCTTTGTAAACGGAATAAAAAAAACTTAAAATATCTCAAAACATGTATTAAACATGAGAAACAAATTTGATTATTGAGGATTAAAAAAGTTTGCTCATGATTTTTGGATTAACCGTTGGCAATAGATCTTGCGTTTAAAAAGCAATGCACCAATTTTATTTTTTAAAATTGGTGTTAAATAAAAAATGGGCCACACAGTGTTGGATCAGTTGGAAAAGGCTTACACTTTATATTTATTAAGGGCAAAAAGGTCATACCATATATATTTTAAAGAGTGACTTGGCATGCTCTTGTTCCACGGTTCAATGGGGAGTTTTTCTTCAATTTTTGCATTGCGTTATAGATAAAAGAAGAGATTTTTTTTTTTGATATAACCCCATGTGTTTGAATTTTATACACACACATACATACTAGTGTTATACACACACACACACTATGATCATAGCAAAATTTTCAGATGACGTAAAACAAGTTAATCCAAAAAGAGCGGGAGTAGCAGCCCTAATCGAGATAACATATTATATGATATAAGTAGAAATATACATAAATGAAAGTAGGAATTCTAAAGAGAATATCAATCCAAAAGCTTTTGAAGAGCATACCATGGCGACAAAACTCCCAAGATATAACTTTTAGCAGCAACTGAGTTGGGATCTAATGAGGAAATTCTGAATACTATGGCTCTTGAAAATTATTTATGCAAACCTTTTAGATTTTGGACCAGTCACCAGTGAACTCTAAAAAATTATGGCGAGAGGGAAGTTTTACCACATGGTCAATGCTCTTTGGTTTGTCTGCTGAATCACTCAAGCTGCATCAGTGATCTTCTTCAAAATTTCATCCTCTCTCTTTCCAATTGGCTCCTAATAACCCATCAAAAGCCAGAAAGAGAATTTCCAATGTCAGTGGGATTTGATCACAAGCGGAGTGTTGATGATGACAGAAGAAACAAAAGGGATGACAATTTCTTCATTAAAGAAACCAGAATATGACAGAACATTAATGTAAAAATCTACCAACTCAACTCCTCGACTCTGTCGTATACTTTATTCTTTGCGGAAATTTAAGGACAGTTTCGATAGCTGGGAGATTGCAATCTATTCAAGGATAGAGAGAGAGAGACTTAATACTGGGTGAACTCTCATTTAATATCATTTTGAGATTTTGTTTGGGTAAGATGTCTGGGCTTAAGATGGTAATCATACCATGAGCTGCTCTATTATATGTTCAGACAAAATAGTAATACTATCAAGAGACCACACACTGAATTAATAGAAGTCTCCACTCAAAAGAAGAAGAAGAAGAAGAAAGGTTTGTATAAAGCTAAACCAGGTGTCAATTTCTCCCCTTTCGGTTTGAGATATTTCATGTCCAAGAAAATTTAACAAAAACCAAAAGATCGACACATGTGAATACGGGAACAATAATGTTTATCTCAAACCTTTAGTGTGAACACTTTTGGGACATTAAGCCCTTTTGGTACATGCTCCTAGCTTTTGTAGCTTCATTAACTGCAAGTTTGCTGCTGCTGGCACCTGAAGCAATTATCTGCATCTATAAGTAACCAATACATATTTATTATATGAATATCTGAGAAAAAATTTCACACTTTACATCGAAACAAATGAATGCAGAAGTGTCAAAACTGCTCATAGGAAAACTCTGGTATACGAATATTTGCTTTCTCTCTTTAATTATTCATTGCAAACAAAGCTATAGTGGAGATAAATTTCGCCAAAATAATCTAATAAACAAGGTAAAGAATTTTAAGAGAGAAAACCGTGAAAAGAATTCAAAAGGGTTATTGCTTCATGAAAATACAATCTCCAATTATCCCATCAAACTGCTAGCAAAAATAAGAAATAAGCGGTGCATTTAACTCAGTGAAAATAAATAACCTGGTTTGTTGTATAATATATGAAAAAAGAAAACACATGGCTGTAAGAAACAGACTTCTACAGAATATACATGATCAAGAAGGGCACGACTTCAGAAAGGAGATAACAAGTCTCCCATAGTAAAAAATTCATTCCATTATAACTTTAAATTTAAGAAAGAAAAAAAACAGGGTACGGTATGCATTCATACCTTAAGAAAGGTCCGTAGCCGGCAAGCGTTGGATTCTTTGGAAAACGTGTATATATGATGTTAGTAAGCAACACAAACATGAGACCCAAAAAACTAGCAAGTAGTATTTTAACCTATAAATTATCGAGTACTGTACATATCCTATGGCGAATAAAAAGAAGCAATGAGCATTCATGAAATTACAGAAATATATAAATTAATTCGAAAGGATCACCAAAAGTTGTGTGGATTTTCGTTCAGGAGAAGCATCCTACTTGGATTTTTATTATATACTCGAATCCTTGGACACTTATGAGATGATCATATTGGCACGTCCTAAATATAATATTGTTTTTCAGACCTATTAATGTATAGACGACTAATAATTTGTGTGTCAAAAGATCGCATTTCGATTTATTCACAGATTAATTTACATAATTTGCTCAAATAGTCATATTAAATAAAGAATTTAAAAGACTGATTGTTTAGGCAACTATCTATCGTACTAACAAAATGGATGGATATAAAAATTAATATTTCCATTCCCTATACTAGTAAATGAAGTGCAATGTTTTATCAACAATATGATGTATGGTAACTATTCAAGTTTTATTAAAAAGAGCACTGATCTTTCCTTCCCTTTTCAAATTCATCATACTCGCCGTTGATAACCTACTCTAGTAACCCCTCGTATAATATGGCAATATGAACAGATGAAGTTTACAGACTATTCAAGTAATTTATGTAACATTCGACAGCTTTAATCATTAGAAAGATATATTAACCTTTTCGGGACAGACCCTCATGATTACTTCAGCAAATATAAACAATATCGTTAATTTAATTCATCTCATTGTAATAGAAATTTAGCTATCAAAACACACACACACACACACACACAAGTGCAAGTTTGCTAAATCTGCTTTCTTAACAATAATAATCTAGAACATAATGCAAAAACGGCGGAAATCATTGCCCCTCAAAGTTACTTTCAGTTTTTTTATACAAAATAATAAATCAACAAATTAGCGGAAATCGGTGCTGTTTAATCTTGCAGCTGATATCCTAGCTAGAATGCTGTTACTTGCCAGAGATCAAGGCATTTTATCTTCCCCTGCTCTCAAAGGTGAACTAAAAAATTTACCCTCCATGCATTTTGCTGATGTGATACCATTCTTTTCTGTGAGGCTAATGAGAAGGAAATCCTGCATCTGAAGTTAATTTTGTACAATTTTAAGGGATATCTGGCCTTAAGATAAATTTCCAAAAAAGTTCAGTTTTTTTATTTTGGCAAAAAGCTTTTTATGGGTGATAAGATTGCTAAAATTCTTAATTGTCAATTAGCCTCCCAACCTACTAAATATCTGGGTTTACCATTAAAAGTTGGTAAATTAGATAAGAAAGATTGGCAATCTTTGATTGATAAGTTTCACTCTAAATTATCACTTTGGAAGGGTAAAAATTTATCAATTGGGGGAGACTAATTCTGATTAATTCTTCCACTGTATTATATGTCTTTTTAAAAGTTGCCTAAATGGGTAATTAAAAAATAGACTCTATCAGATCCTCTTTTCTTTGGAGGGGATCAAATAATTGCAGGAAAGGATATTTTCTTATTAACTGGAAAAGGGTTATTTTTGACAACACTAATTGCACTCCTACTCAGATATTGAATATCTCTTTATATCATTTTTTTAATCTTGGGTTGGAACTTCTCATGTCAAGTTCAAAGCTAATTTTATCGACTCTGATATTTTTTTGGCCATCAAGAATCTCTACCCTGGCAGTGCTGATTGTTTATTAAGCAATATCCTGGCCCCCCTCTGTGACTTATCTCCAGATTAGTCTTTTGTGTTCTCTTTGCTCCATGGTTGTAGCCTATAATGATAATGATCTTTATATTTGCATACCCGAGTCCTGTTTGCTTTCATGAGTTGTCTACCCCCTTAATTCCCTACACAAGGCTGTTACTTTCTTGAGGCTTTTAGTTATTGTCTTGTGCTTGGCTAATTGTTGGTTCTCTGATTATGTTTCCTGGGGTGTTTAATTGTTTGCTGGGGTGAGTGTTATCAATCTCGTGTGTGTGTGTGTGTGTGTGTGTGTGTGTGTGTATTTATTGGTTGAGGGTATAAACTGCAGTTGTTAGCTTGGGGTAATGTTCAAGGACATTTAATTGTCTTTACAGTTCTTCATGGCACGCTTGCATTTGATGCTTCAGTATGGGTATTCAGACATTGAATATACTTCCTACATCTAAAAAATTTATAAATGTCATCATGTTGATCTAAATGTTTTAACCTTGAAACATGTCCTTAAAGCAAACTGTTAGGGAAAATGCTTATGACTCAAACTTGCTCTTCCTTTATCCCTTTCAGTGCTTGTTTTGGACTTTTAACTTCCATGTGTGCTTGGTGTTTTTATTTGCTTGGTTTTTGTTAGCTCTCACCTCAATGATTCGTTTTTAAATATTCTTCCAGGTCTAATACTTTTGGTTTGCTGGCATGGTCTTTGATACATGTATAATATATTAATATTCCTTGGCCTTAGGAATTGGTTTCAGTTTTTACATACTATTTTGGTGAGTGTTGATTCTTGAAAGTGGGCTGTGATGTTTTTCTTTTCATTTTCTAAGGCTTATAACAACAACCAGGAGCATATCATATTCTTGCCTCTTCTTCCTGTACGTTGCATTCTCTCTCTCTGTCTGTCATTTTTCTGCCTCATATCACTGTATTTTGAATTTATCATCTATATCATTGAATACAGTGCCTGCTGTCAGAATTTCACTATTGCAGGTACTAGGAATGGAAGCAGATATTCTGGAGATATTTGTGAAGCTGGGAATTAACTTTAGGGATTTTGGTGCTCCTGAGACGACTACAATATTCTCCCAGTTTTTTCTTTTTTCTTTTTCTTTCATTCTTTCTTTATTTTGGGTTATTTATGTTACTAAACTTTAAAGACTCGGTTCTGTTCTGTAATTGTTGCTCTTTTATTTTTGTAATGAAATCATGAGACGGTGGATACGGCTCTGCTTTTTCTCCAAAAAAAAAACAAATTAATCATCTATCACAGTTAAAAAAAGAGAGAGTAGAACAACAATCTATTCACCATAACAAACAACACTAACATATTCTTTTTGTTAGCGTGTACGCGTGCATGCACGTTCAACAAAGAAATAGTGTATGATCAGTTAAGCGTAATGCAGACTTTTGTAGGATTATGAATCTGCGAACCCAACCCTTATGGTGTTCCATTTCCTCGACCCGAATCTGCTCTACATCGATTTGGTGAAATGGCAAGGTCATGAAGAAATTTGGATAAGTAAACCTTCCAAAATACAGAAGGATAACTTCAATGGAACCATATAGCCAAAAAGTAAGCAGCAAATTGTTTTTAAAATATTGGAGTAGGACTATAACTGTATCCAATTCAGCCTTTTCTGCAACTCTAGAAGATTTATGACGTCATAAGCACATGGAAGTAGGAAAAAAATAAATTGAAAACCGTCTTGTAAAAACCAGCATATATCTATCTATCTAGTACATATAATGCAAATACCCTTTGTTAGAGATCCACCCTTCTTCTTTTTTCTTGAAAAAAAGAAAAACGAGAAAAATCCTCACCTCTCAAGCCCTCCACATCATCTCTCTTAGCTCTCAAGCCCTCCACATCATCCCTCTCCTCTTTTTAAAATAAATAAATAAATAAGATTCTAGAAACCTCCACGTTTCTCCTTTCCCTTCTCAATTTTTTTTAAACACATGCAACGCACGTGCACAAATTCTAGTCTCTATATATAATGCAAATACCCATGGTTAGAGCTCCACCCTTCTCCTTTTTTCTTGAATAAAAGAAAAAAGGAGAAAAATCATCACCTCTTAAGCCCTCCACATCATCTACCTCACCTCTTAACCCCTCCACATCATTTTTCTCTCTCTCTCCTCCCAAAAAACAATTAATTGTTTATCTAGAATCCTCTACATCATCAATCCCCTTTTTTTTTAAAATAAAAATAAATAAAACTCTAGAACCCTCCACATCTCTCTCCCCTTCTCAAATTTTTTTAAAACTAACACGTGCAACGCACGTGCATAAATTCTAGTGTGTGTGTGTGTGTGTATTCAACTCTACTATAGTTCAATTACTTATTATTTATTTATTCAGTTGGGAGTCTACACTTGAACTGATTGTTATTGTTATTTTTTTTTTAATTCTCTGAGTGTTTGAAGTTGACCGCAATACCGGGACAAGTCAACTCAGAATATATGTTATGCAAGAGATAGCCATGCAAATAAACTGTCATGTCGCATTTTAGACTCTCAAAGAATATGAACACAGGGAAAAACAAAAAGAAGAAATAACTATTATACTTAATAGGAAGGCCACAAAACCTAGATGAACATAATTTCGGTCTAAGCTTGAAGCTTGAATAAGGTTCTGCCAAATGATCCACTCGCCAGAATGGAGAGCAGAAAGTAATATCTTAAACTATTAAGTTTATGCACATGCACACCAAGGATAAACATGATCGATCGGTATAGGAATTGCATTCGTCTATGGGACACGAGACTCAATACCAAACAAAAAGACATTTCCAAAGGCTTAATTTCTTAATAAAGCATCCTAATGGTTCATTTGGTTTTGACTTGGTTAATAGTAAAAAGCATGCAATCCTTAAAGGTCTACTAGTCCCATCACAAAGTCCAGCAGTCCAAATTATTCACAATATAGACAACAATGTCATCACGATATTATTATAAACGCATACACAATTGGTGACATGTCTCTGGAAATATAATTAAAGTTTAACTGCAATAGGCATTATAATTAAACTCACTTAGTATATATGAGAAGTCGGTTCTTAACCTTTCCATCCTGAATATATTATTGTTAGGGCTAGAAAATCGAGCATAAAAACAATCAAGATAATTAATTTTTTTTGCTTATGAATTGCACCAAGTCATGTACCAGTAAAAAAATCCTAACTACAATACTTCATAGCAAGCATATTTCTGTAATAAATAGACTAGAGAACAATAATGATTAAAAATATACTAAAAGAGGTATATAGCAAAAACCAACTGAAATTAAGTATAATTGAAAATAATCTTCAAACCAACAAAGATTGAACTTTGAAGAAATAACTCTGGAAGTAGACATATGGACAAGATAAAAGAACTGAATTTCTACATAAATTTAGAAGTTTGGTTAAGAAACGAACCTCCTAACTATTCGGTGACCATAGATAGATTAGTCATTTTGAGTACTGAATGTCGATGTAAGTCAATTCTTGGCGATTTCACATCCCAAAACAATTACGTGGAAGATATAGCTGATGAATTGATAATCATCGCATGATTTGAATGTTTATGATATTGCGAAAAGTCAGGAAGTGAATTCATAAATTCATGACAATCCCCCTTATTCGGGAGCAAATCCAACAACAAAGAAACAGTGGATGCCTCAAGAGCAAATTGTTGCTCTTTCATTTTATGTAACCACTCCTTGGCTTTCTCTGTTTGACCTCTTTCTAGCAAACTTCGGATTACTGCATTGAGCATAGTAGAATCTGAAGGGCAACCGTATTTCTCCATTAACAAAAACAAGTCATTTGCTTCATCCAAGAGACCTGCTTTTATAAGGCCTTTCATCATTACTGTATAGGTGATAACACTTGGAACCAATTCTTTGGCAAGAAGATCATTAAAAAGGTCTTTGGCTGCTTCAATTTTACCAGCTTTGAACATTCCACCAATTAAAATGTTGAATGTCTTAACCTCCAATCTGTATCCCAGCGATGATATGGCATGAAATTGATCCCGTGCTTCATCTATAAGCTGATTTCTGCAAAGCCCATCCAAAACTACATGGCAAGTACCCATATCTGGGGCTAATCCACTATGATTCATCTCATCATATATTCGTCTTGCATCTCTAACTCTTCCAGCACGATATAATCCACCTAACATAGTGCGATATGTTTGAATATCGTGCTTAATTCCTTTGAGCGGTATCTCATAAAACAGGTTCAGAGCTCTATCAACCTTGTGAGATTTAAAATACATGTCAATTATTATGGTGTAAGTACAAATATCAGGCTTATGGCCCTGTGCCACAATGAAATCATATAGTTTCAATGCTTCATCCACCTGGCCCATTAAGCCATATCCATCCATTAGAGTGCTAAATATAAAAATATCAGGTTCCATACCTCTTTTTACCATCATGTCCAATAACTTACGGGCATCAGTCACCATCCCTTCTTTGCAAAGAGCATCAACTAATGTATTGAATGTGATGACATTAGGTTGAACTCCTTGATTGGTCATTACATTAAATAATCTCAGTGCTTCTTTCCATTTCCCTAATTTACAATACCCAGAAATCATAGAACTATATGTGACACCATCTTGTTCTACCATCTTGTCGAAGAGTTTCTTGGCCTCATCCAATCTTTCGCTTTTGCAAAGCCCATCGAGTAAAGTGCTGAAGGTAATAATATTAGGCTTCACTCCTTCATGTTGCATTTTCTTGAATATATGCATAGCATCATCCATTCTGTGATTCTTAATGCAACCATCAATCACGACGGTGTAGCTACGAGCTTCGAGCACAAATCCCTGATGCAACATGGAATCAATAACCTTTGATGCCTCATCAAAGCGGCCTTCTTGACAATATCCATTCAACAAAATGTGATACAAGATTGCATCAGGCCGCACACCTCTTTCAGCCATGGCATTAAATAGTTCATGTGCTTCATCAGTCTTCTTCTGTTTGCAAAGAGAATCCATTAACGTGCCAAACGTTACAGCATTTGGAGAAAGCCCCCGATCAACCATGTCCTTGAGGAATCTGATGGCTTCGTTCCAATGGCCTAGAATGGAATAACCATGGATAATGCAGGTGTAGGTGACGACAGTAGGCGCAATGCCCATATGAGTCATTTCTTCAAAGATCTTTAATGCGGTGTTCATGTTTCCCTCTTTGCAAAAAGCATCAATGACTTTGCTGTAGGTAATAACGTCAGGTCTACATTCAGGTCTGTTTTCATTTCCCATTTTGTGAAGAAAGTCAAGTGCCAAACCGGTATTACCGGTAGAGCAGAACCCCTTGATAAGCGTGGCGTAAGAGACTCTATTAGGCATGCATCCAAAGCTAGGCATTCTCTCAAGCAACCGAGCTGCTTCATCGACTCTCCTCTCCACACATAACCCTTGGATGATGCAACTGTAAGTGCTGACATCCGGTGAAATGCCACCGCCGATCATTTTCTGAAGCAACTGTGAAGCTCTCTCTATGGCTCCTTCCTTGCAAAGGCGGTCTATTAAAGTGTTGTAGGTGACAAGATTAGGCTCTTTCATTTCATCAAGCAGCTCAAGTGCCAAGCTGATGCTCCCATTTCCGCATAGCCCCTTGATGAGAGTGCTGTAAGAGAATGTGTCTGGACTGCAACCCAAGATAGGCATTTTGCCGAGCAGCCGAACTGCTTCGCTAACCCTTTTCTCTATGCAGAGACCATTGATAAGAGAGTTGAGAATCACCACATTGCCAGTACTCCAGCCTCGTTTCAGCATGGAACCAAAGATGCAGAAACCAAGATCGACACGTCTCATTCGGATGCAGCAGTTGATGAAGATTCCATAGGTGACGGCATTGGGCGAGACGCCGCCAGCGCCGTTCATCTTGCTGTATAGAGATAGGAGTAGTGAAGGGTTATAATTCTTCATCCGAGAGATTGATGTGAAGAGGATATTGAAGGAGTAGACAGATGGCTTTGGAATGGAAGCGAGCATTTGATCAAACAGTTGGAGGACGTCATTGATCCCTAGAAGAAGGCTTCCGTTCATCTGCGGAGAGCATCGCTCTTTGACCAACTCCTCTAATCTCTTTGCAGCAGCAGCAAAAGAAGAAGCAAAGCCTCGGAATTTAATGATGAAGAAGAAGAGGAGGATGGATTTGGATGATTGGATCCTCGCTGCTTTTTGGGAAGTGAGACCCATTTTTCGCTGCTCTCAATCTTGTTAAACCTAATTCAATTTGAGACGCTGATGGGACATCTCTAGGGTTTTGGGCAAAAAAAAAGAGTCCCTAAAATCTTAATGATATAGACATCAGTCTTGAGATCTTGGTATTTTTTTCTTCCAAAAATAGATTTAGATCTTACTTTTGGAAAGCAATAGTTTTAGGCCCTTGCCTGAAAAAAAATGTGAAAACCTTCTTAAACATAAAAAATTCTTATATTAAAGACCATATAATATATTTAATATTTTTTATCCCAGCACCTGCTCCATTTACCTTTTAAATTATTATAGTTATCATTTAAAATACTATTATTAATCTTTTAAAGTTCTACATTTATATTGAAATAGGTCAAATGTAATAGATATAGTAATTTTACAAAAAACAAGGCAGGGGTTTCATATCAAATGTAGTATTTTAACACAAATACGGTTCTTTATATTGCAAATGTAGTATTTTGAAAGAAAACTATAATAACTTAAAAGGTAAATGTAGTAATTTACCTAAAAAATCAGTGTCGGCATAAAAAATAGTAAATGTACTATAGAGACTAAAACACGATAATTTTTAAGCTTAGGGTGTTTTTCACAACTCTTTTTCGGTCAGGGACTTGAACCATTCTTTTCAAAGCTAGGGACCTAAACCATTTTCCCATTATTTTTTGTTTTTTGGCGTAAGCCTAATCACACAACACACAGCACACATGCACCAAGAGAACCCATGAATTTGACTTGAAAGCGTTAATTTATGGCCATCTTTTCTGGTGGATTCTAACTGCTTTTTTTTCTAAGAGGAAGTGCCCATAAGAAACTGAGTTATAGCTCATTAGGTTGAGATCTTGATATTTGATTGCTCTAAAGTTTCTCAGATCTTCTGGCTTCAAAAGTAAAATTTTATTTAATACTATTGACTTTCTCATGCGAGAACATAATTGAACTTTCTCAAAACTATAAATTATCAATGTTGTGTGAAAATGTTATTTCAATTAACTCCAGTAAACCATTGGACTAAAATGACCCAAGAATGCCTTGTACCTAGGGATGTTAACTGAGATGAATGGGCTGAGCTTTAGGTTGTTTGGGTTAGTTCAATTATTTGAGATTAGAAACTTGTTCAAATCGACTTATTTATTTGTCGAACGAGTCTAACCGAGCTTTCACTAGAGCCCGAATCAAGCATCAAGTTTTATCGAGTCTGTTTAAAATGTAGAAAATAGCTACAAATAATCATCAGAATATAAAAAAAAAAACCATATTGATGCTCAATATTTTTTTGCAACCCAAGCAATGAGAAATATTATTGTTATTACTAATTAACAAGCCAATGCTTGTTTAAAATCCTGTTGATATTTAGATTTTTTGATATTTTAGTGTAAAAATATTCGACTAAATGTTTATTATGAGTTGAGTTTCGTGTGTTAATATTTACGGGTTAATAAATATTTTCTAAATTCAAGAATAAATAGCTATTTTATTATCACTATCATATACTAATTAAGTGATAAATTGTTCTAGCCTACACGAGCCTTAATTTATCTTACGAAAGAAAGAGTAAGAAAATGAAAAAAAAAATCATTTTTTTCTTATTTGATTGTATCAAAAAGAAACTTTGAGATCGCTGAATTACAGACGGGATAAATATAGAAAACAACAGAACCATCATAATATTTGACTCCTACAATAAGACAGGAAGGATGGTAAATGGATTATTCAATGATCTGGATCGGATGGATTCTTTTTTCTTCTTCGGCAGACAGTAGAATAGTAGGGAGGAAAAAAGAAATTCCACAAAGTCCGTAACCGGTGGCTATGAAGCTTATATCACTCCGGAATCAACTAAAACACCAGCAACGTAAAGTGATTCTACTCTAATAAGTTAAGTTCCTTTTTTATGTCTGGGCTCATCCTATGTGGCTTGCTATCAATCACTTCTTGACCGAACCTAAAGACGATCCGAGCTCGAACAGTCTTGTTTAACTATCAAACGAGTTTAAACGAACTTTTACACTGACGATTTAGTAGACTTTTGACAGACACACAACCACCACCAGCACGTTGGAGCTGAGCTTCCGAGCTTCAAGCTATTTTGACAACCCTACTTGTACATACAATACAATTTTTGACAACAAAACCTTTCATTTCTTTTTAGCAAAATGCCCCTCAGGAATGCATTAGAGCATTTCTGAAATTCAATAGTGTAATCTCAAAAACCTGAAAAATCAATGGCCCTCGTTTCGGTAAAATTTACCCAAAAAAATTAACTAAACCCAAGAGTTAACCATTAACCTCACTTGAACATGATTACACTTCGTCCTAAATTTGCGCAACCTGGGCAGAAACATACCAGGTTCAATCTGGATCCAAAACAAGGTTGATATAATACCTGAACATGAAAAGATTATTGGAGTCGAATAATCGAAACAACAAAAAAAAATTCCACTATTCTTCATTACCATCGTCTTTATATCTAATAAAAAACGAAAAAATTATGCATGCCTGTCTCTTATATAGAGAAACAAATATTGATCTTGAAACAAAGCCACGTGAGCTTACTCAAATTTTTCATTTTTTCCAAAGCTGAACAAAGCAGGGCAACAGAGGAGGAAGAGCTGAAAACTTTGGCTCTTGAATATTATTTATGCAACCTCGGCAGATTTTGTACCGCTCACCTCCCATTTCGGAGAGGAAAGTTTTATCGCACGGTCAATGCTTCTTGATTTGTTTACTGAATTGCTCTAAATATTTCTGAGCACGCCGCATCAGCAATCTTCGGAACCTCGTCCTTTCTCTTTTCAATTGCAGCTCCAAATAATCAATCAAATACAAGAAACGGAATGTCCAAAATGAGTAGGAATGATGATATCAAAATTTGATCACAAGTGGGGATGGTAATTTCTTCACAAAGAAAGTCGGAATATTACACAACATTAATGTAAAAATCTACTGCACCAACTCCTCGACCCTTTGATATATATACTTTCCATCTTTGAGGAAACGAAAGGAGAATATTTTCATCAGCAAAGTTTTGATAGTTGGGAGGAATTCAAAAGAACCTGCTTTGTTCTATTATACTGGAAAAGAAACACACCTATCATCTATAAGAATTATAAGAATTATTTTAACCTATAAATTAAAGAGTAGCGTACAAATGGGGCTTGGAGTAGCGCATGGAGGAGATCCGGGATCGAGCCCGGGTTCTCCCACTAAATCTGTATCGGATTTACTTGAATCCTTGGATACTTATGAGATACTCATATTGACACATCCTGTAATATGTTTTTCAGATGTTTTAATTGTTTTGCAGATCTATTAAATGTATCGATGGCCAACACACTAATAATGTATGGATTAAAAGGTGATCACAATTCAATTAGGTTCATAGATCTATTCACATAATTTGCTTATATTAAGTAAAGCATTTAAAAGATAATGATTGTTCAGGTACTATTGATTCACATAAACAAAAATGGCCAGCGAGCATACTTCAAATTCTTATAAATTGGAGGAAAGTCAAAATGAAGGATATGAAAAACCAGCACTTGCCGTTTACATCAGTGAAATATTTGATATTTAGTTTGGATTAATTTTTTTATAATCTCGCATCCATATCCATGCTAAAATAACCTTTGAAGAAATTTTTAATCATGCATCAAAAACAGAAACCCACTAATTACTAGAAGCCAATCTTGCATGTAAGTTCACATATCATTAATTTACAAGCACCGAGTACAAACAAAATCAAAAGGCTTTAGTGCAAGAAGGTATCCACGAGCTTTCACGTATTTTGTGATTGATACTATAAACTAATTTAATTACAAACAAATACCATGAACTATCACCACCTGTTGCAAATAAATATCATCCCGTTTGCAACTGTTATGTTTAACCGCCACACCAACAATATTTGAGTTGTTCCCCATTTTATCCTTAAGAGATTTCTCAATCAATCCATGAGATTCGGTTTCAAAAAAGAAAAAAAAAGCAGAAAAAAAAAGATATAGAAAAAAGAAACTCAAAGATGCCACCCATGAAACTGCCATCCCCGTCCTCCTTACCTCCCTCCGCGCCGCCCTCAAATGTGTTGCATCCTCCGCCTCCTCCTCCTCCGCCTTCGCCGTCTTTGGCAAGGGAAAGTTATTCTCCATTAGGATCCTATAAAACATCAGAGAATCGGTGTCCCCAACTCATATTCCCCTATCTCTCCTCTCACTCGATATCTTTCTCTCGTTCTCTCTCTCTCATCTTTTGCTCTTTTTGAGATTGAGACCCAACAAAGGAGGTGAGTGTGATCTCCAAGCAACTTCCAACATCAAAAGCCTCCAGCATCTTCCCCTCGTTGTCCAAAAAGATCCGCTTGATCTACGAAGACCCCGATGCCACCGACTCTGATTCCGACTCAGACGATGCCGCGTCTCGCCGCCGCATCAAGCGATTCATCTAGGAAAAGTGGCGGGCCGCGACGTATTTACTCAAAAGTAAACACGCTAAGCGTAAATAAGAAATATATAAATAAAATGCACAAGAATGACAAGAGATATAATATAAACAACAAATTTTATTAACATCCATTCTTTACGTTACAGCAGATTTGAAAAGGAAATGTACAATGATAGAAATCAATGCCTAAACAGTGGAATATGAACTGAAATAAGTTCAAGTAAAAACTAGAAGTCTGATTGCTCTATGAACTGGTCCAAATCGTCCTGGCTGGGCTCGATCTCCTAAGGGTCCAGTCCTCCTGACGAACATTCCAAAAAAAGAAAAAAAAAAAGGAATGTCATCAGTGAACTAGCGCTTGGTAAGTCCCAAAAGAAAGAATGTGTAACAACCCCAAATTTCCAATACAACTTTTTATAAAAAAAATTCAAAATCCATAAAGGGGTATTTATTTCCTGAGCACAAGACTTAAGTAATTAATTAGCAATTTAATTACAAGAAAGAGCTTGTAGCTCATTGGTAATACCTTGCATTGCTGAACCAAGCCACCAGAGTTCAAATCTCATGCCCCACATTATTTTTAATATTTATTTTGTTTTAAATTTTATAGAAGCTCAACAGTCCACACGAGATAACCCCAAAATTTTCCACTACACATGAAAAACTAAATATACCAGAGGCTACACCAGACGACCCCCCACCTCCCTGACCTCCGACTCGGCTGACTCGAGACGGCGCCGCCGGCCGGACGGCCGAATCCCCAATATCAAAGTTAGGGCTCTTGGCATTCTATACCCTCCTTCATACTTTAAATTCCGAGATCGGTTCCGAAGAAATCAGAAAGCCCCATTTACTTCAATTTTTAATACATTTTTATATATTTTTACATCTTTTTCAATTAAACCCTTCATCTACTCTAACCCTATAAATATCACCCCTACCCTCTACCCTCTCATCCCAAAACTCTGAGCCAACTCTCTAAAAAATTCCAAAAAACTTGGGTACTTTGAAAACGAGCTCGAGGCGAAGCTCCGACGAATTCCCGACGGAACTCCCGGCAATCGTTCTAGAAACTCCCGGCGATGACGTAACACATCGGTGATTCCACTACTTCCCTCTCACCCTCTTCTGTGTCCTAAAACCGTAAGTCCCTTTTCTATCTCTCTTTTCCGTTCTCAAAATACGAAATTACAAAACCCGACGGAATCGGAACAAAACCGATTTCCGATTCGGTTTCTATAAAATTCCACTTCTCACTAATACAATCATACCTAAACTTTCTCATGTTGACTATTAAACACTAATCAAACAATTTGATCAAGTTTCGTCACATGAAATGATAACTATTTCAATTTATCGTATTTTTCACTTAAATATCATATTGTTTCAATCCTTCATTTAACTCCATCAAACTTGTTATACATTTAAAGTAGAACACGAGATAACGACCTACCTTCTCACACACTCATACACAACCTAACCCGATGCCATCGAAAACTTAGAATACGAGAGAACAAACAATTTTCATTTAAATACCATTGACTTAGTAAAACCATTTATAAAAGATTTAGTGTTGATACACTTTTAAATAAATACCTCTTATTATGAGAATACGATAAGTTGTGAACATCGGTCGTTTATCTAAACCTGATTTTGTGGTGTCTAGGCTAGGCAAGTGAGAAAGGTAACTTTAAAAGGCCCGTCTCACGATAATTCGTGAGCGGATCCCTCCTTTCTTCACTTGTACTTACCTGGCCACAATTGGCGGTGAAGAGGCGATTTGAGGCATCTCAAAACTTGTCGTCTGGATCAGTTAGAAATAGACTAGTTGACTTAGGAGAATCTAGAACATACAATACGGAAAATATACACCTTTACAAATAAATACCATTTACTTCATAAAACCGTTTTCTAAAGAATTTAGTATTTTACAATATTTGCAAAGCGCCGCTACAAACCATTTTGGGGAACCCGTTCAGGATGGTGTGGATTATCGCACATCCTCGGGCTTAGTAGTGCGAGATTCAGACCTCCGCAAGGAGCATTCGGTCTCGAAATATTTAAAATACGACATCTTAAGAAAATAAGATCTTTTTAGAATATAAAATATTTATTAAAATTATTTTTGTATAAATATATTTATATTTATCATTAAAATATCTATTTTGTTATGATATAAATATTCCACCTTTTTCCAAAAATCACAAGAACAAATTTTACACTAAAATACCATGAATTCCAAATAAAGCAATATAATAAATAAATACCTTTAATTATGAATCTAGGATATATTCACTAGAAATATCACTATATAAAATCCACATTCATTATAACTCTAAAGACGAATAATGAATACTTGAGGTGTATTTTAAGAAGTATATAAAAGTATTTTTACATAAAAAACCCTCAAGTTTTATAAATTACTTTAAGGACCCTAGCAATTATAGGTTTAAGAAATAATCAAGACTTCGATTTACACTTCTAATTGTCTGACTCGGGTTTGAGTCTGATTATATCTGACTTGAATATGATTCAAGTACAATCTACAATCTACAATATTCCAATTCAATATGAACATATGAATTCATGAATCCAGTTATCAATCTATACAACTTGACTGAACCGAACCATGGATATACATCCATTTACATGATTCTACAGTTATTCCATTTATCTGATTACTCGGTTACATCCGGTTACTGATATCATGGTTTCGGTCAGTCATCCAATTGTACAATCTACACAGTTTACAATACATGACAATACAATACAACAATACAATTAAGATAACACTACGGGGTTTAAGGGGTAGACTGGTACGGAATATGTTAAAGGTGGCACGAGGTGGTCACTTAAGACGTAATTACATCCATGCCGTTGTTCCATGGTATTATCGACGGAGCCTTGTACTACAGGTTACCAAAGTCCCCGGTTTAAGTGGGACTCCTCTCATATACACCGGCATCTTCTGTACCAAGCTACAAACAGCAGCGTTAACACTAAATACAACAATATAACAACATAATACAACTGTAAATGCTACTCTCGCTCTCTCTCTTACTCTATGTCTATTCTATTTCTCCTCTTATCTTTAGGACTTACCGAGCGACCTGTTCGCTGACGACATTCTATTTCTTTCTTCTTTGAATATCGTCAGGTGATTTGGACCCGTCAGAGATCGAGCCAATTGCAGAAGACTTGGATCAGTACAGCGAAGACCCTGAGCTCTAGACATTGTATATTTTCTATTCGTTACTTTTAATTTCCTGTCATGCCATTGTTTAGGCATCGCTTTTATTTCAGTTGTATTTCCTTTTCATGTATTGTACAAAAGAATGTTAATAAATAAAGTTGATGTTTTTATTATATCTTGTCTCTTGTGTATTTATTTTTATATTGCTTAGATACGCTTAGCGTATTTACTTCAGAGTAAATACGTAGCGGCCTCGTCGCGTCCTCTGCCCGTATATTGGGAAGTGGGGCATGACAGGTTTTGTTGGTGGCTCATGCAGGTCAGAGTTGTATGGAACACTGCCATGCAATTCTGTTCTGCGTGAACAATCTAAGCAATATAACACAAGAACCAGCAACTAAAATATTCTTTACAATCATGTCCCTTGAATCTTATCATTTCATATTTTTTGAATCATATACTTTGAATCTGTCATAACCCAAAATTCTCCCACCTCTTTTACAATCTTACAAAAACCTTCGCATTCTTTCATTCCTTCACATTTTTCACACCCTTACAATACCTTGTTATTTTTTTTTCACACACTGTCAGCACTTCAGTCACCAAACTTTCCTTAATTTTGTTACACTTTACTTTTACAAATTTCGAGGACGAAATTTTTATAAGGAGGGTGGAATATAACAACCCCAAATTTCCAATACAAGTTTTTACAAAAAAAAATTCAAAATCCATAAAGGGGTATTTATTGCTTGAGCATAAGACTTAAGTAATTAATTAGCAATTTAATTACAAGAAAGAGCTTGTAGCTCATTAGTAATACCTTGCATTGCTGAAGCAAGCCACCAGAGTTCAAATCCCATGCCCCACATTATTTTTAATATTTATTTTGTTTTAAATTTTATAGAAGCCCAACAGTCCACACGAGATAACTCCAAAATTTTCCACTACACATGAAAAACTAAATATACCAGATGCTACACCAGACGACCCCCCACCTCCCTGACCTCCGACTCGGCCCGACTCGGCCGACTCGGACGGCGGACCGGCAGATTCGGGCAGGCGCCGCCGGCCGGACTCGGCCGGACGGCCGAGGCCCCAACATCAAAGTTGGGGCTCTTGGCATTCTATACCCTCCTGCATACTTTAAATTCACAGATCGGTTCCAGAGAAGTCAGAAAGCCCCATTTACTCAAATTTTTAATACATTTTTATATATTTTTACATTTTTTTCAATTAAACCCTTCATCTACCCTAACCCTAGCCTAACCCTATAAATACCATCCCTGCCCTCTACCCTCTTATCTCAAAACACTGAGCCAACTCTCTAAAAAATTCCAAGAAACTTGTGTACTTTGAAAACGAGCTCGAGGTGAAGCTCCGACGAATTCCCGGCGGAACTTCCGGCGATCGTTCTAGGAACTCCCGGCGATGACGCAACACATCGGTGATTCCACCACTTCCCTCTCACCCTCTTGTGTGTCCTAAAACCGTAAGTCCCTTTTCTATCTCTCTTTTCCGTTCTCAAAATACGAATTACAAAACCCGACGAAATCGGAACAAAACCGATTTCCGATTCGGTTTTCTATAAAATTCTACTTCCCACTAATACAATCATACCTAAACTTTCTCATGTTGACTATTAAACACTAATCAAATAATTTGATCAAGTTTCGTCACATGAAATGATAGCTATTTCAATTTATCGTATTTTTCAGTTAAATACCATATTGTTTCAATCCTTCATTTAACTCTATCAAACTTGCTATACATTTAAAATAGAGCACGAGGTAACGACCTACCTTCTCACACACTCATATACAACCTAACCTGATGCCATCGAAAACTTAGAATACGAGAGAACAAATAATTTTCATTTAAATACCATTGACTTAGTAAAACCATTTATAAAAGATTTAGTGTTGATAAACTTTTAAATAAATACCTCTTATTATGAGAATACGATAAGTTGTGGATATCGGTCGTTTATCTAAACCTGACTTTGTGGTGTCTAGGCTAGGCAAGTGAGAAATGTAACTTTAAAAGGCCCATCTCACGATTATTCGTAAGCGGATCCCTCCTTTTGTAATACCCAGCAACTTTTGTACGTCTATATCCGTAATTTTCTTTTCACCTATAAGATTTTATTTAAAATTATCTATTACTTTAAAATTTCCCAATCTATTTTAGTTCTCCCCCATTTCCTTTCTAAAATCCGAAATCCCCACACAATAACCCTCAGCACCATTCCGTCAGCCCAGCTTTTTCAATTTTCCCAGTTATTTGATTTAAACCCAAAATCTATTTCTCAGCCCAAATCTATTTTCCTTTTATTTTATAAACCCCAAGCCCATTCCTTATCTCACTTTATCCTTTCATTTTTCATTCATAGCCCTGGCCCGTTCACTAATTAATTTCTTTCTCCATTTCCTTTAACTTATTTCTTTTTCTGGCCCGAGCCCGGCCCTCTAATTCTTCCCTTTCCTTGTTAAAATTTCCCCCTTATTAACCTCTTTCTTCCAGCGGCCCATTTCCCCCTCCATTTCTCAACAAAAAAAATTTATTCAAATTATCCAAGCCCAACCGCTCCTTCCTTCCCCAATTAAATCTTTCCATTTTATTTTGGCCCGGCCCGTTGTTCTTTTCCTATAACTTATTTTAAATCCTTCACATGCCGGCCCTTCACCTTCAACCCACGACCGACCCGCTCCTACTGTTCTTCTCCCCAACGGCTACAAATTTTCCCGCCCGTTACTTCATTCGCGATCCATTCTTCTCGCCGCACCCCACGCCTGCGCCTACGCCCACTGCTCCCTCTCCCGCGCTCCTCGCCTCCGCCGACGCCCACGACGCGCCCCTCGATCTCTCCTCGCGATCACCTCCACGTCTCTCTCTCTCCATTCTTCCTCTCTCCCACCCACTTACAATCTCTCCCTCCTTTTCTCTTCCCGCGCGCAAGCTCAGACCCTCACCCGCGCCCGCTTCCCCTACCTGACCCGCTTCGCCCCCAACGGCTCTTTCCCACTTTTCCCGCTCCATGTCCCCCGTAACCCACTTCCTTCGCCGACGCCTCCGCCCGCGTTACGCCACGTCGCACGCCCGAGCTTTCCTCGCGGCCGTTTCCCACGCGTGCCCGCGACTCTCGCCAACAGACCCCGGCGATGCGCACCTCCCTTACGACCCGTTCTCCTCGGCATCCCCTCATTCTCGTTCTCACTCCTCTCTCTCTCTAACTCTCTCTTTCTCTCTCTCGCTCACGCACTCCCTCTTCTCGTTCTCACTCTCTCTCTCTCTCTCTCCCCCCTCCACAATCTCTCCTCTTCCTTAGCTAACCCTCTTTGAGACCCATCTCCACCCCCGAGCTCATCTTCCTGGGCCACCGTTCAACTTTACCTCATCACCGGCTGACCCCTCTCGCCGGCGAGCATCACCGCGGCACCACTCACACCAACACCCCCACCACTATGAACCCGAGTACCAACCCAAAGTGACCCACTCCCCCATCAACGACGACCTCTCTCTCCCCTCATCTCCTCACCGCCGTTCCAACCGCCGCCGGCGCCCCCTCTTCTCACCTAACTCGAGCCACAACCGCTGCCGACCCATCACCGGCCACCCAAACCCACTGCAGCCCGCCATCAATAGCTTCGACCACCGCAGATGCCGACGAGCCCCACTGCCGAGACCAAACCCGAGCTCACCCGGAGCCGCTGCCGTCGCCGTGCCAGTTCGTCGCGTGCCCGTACTGTACTTCGCTGCCGTGCGTCTCCAGGCAAGTTTTATACTTGCTACATGCTAATTTGTATTAATTACGAAATATAATTTTATAAATTCTATGCTAAATATCCTCGATAAATTATGTGATGCAACTGTTTGATGTGTGATCCCAATGAAATTACTTGTCTAAATTGGCGGAACTAGTTTGTCTGGCTTGGCCCGTGTAGTGATGAACACCTTGTACAAATTTCGCTGGAAAATATGACCGTTAACGACTAAAACGACTACCCCCAAGTTTAATCGTAAAACTGAAATTTTATTGTACCTGAAAACCGTTAAATTCACCATAAATCATATACATACTGGAATGGTGCGTTCGAGGGCTCAAATCGAAGCCGACTCGACGAAATTTAACCCTATACTGGTTTCCTGGTATTCCTGTACTTAAATTGTGATGATATTTGGATCGGAGTGCGACTCTGGACTGTAGTCCAGAGCGACTCCAATTGTTGCTTGCTGTTCCGTAATGGGTACCACAGGATCTTCTTAACTCGTAGATTGTGGAACTCCGCTGATTATTATATTTTAATCTGTTATCTAGACAACACAATTAATTTCATTCTGTTTCGTTACCGTTTGATATTTAATTTGTAATTTAATAGATCGGGACGCATAACAGTCCCAGCAGAATCAGAACTGACATATTGGTATTGAATAGTGTATATCTCCTGACGTACAGACGATATTGAAGATCCGTCTGTTGAGTTGAAAACCTTACTGAAAACCCTAGATTTCATCCAACTGTAGAGTCGCTAAAATCTGATCCCAACTGGGATTAAAATGCGTTGCGAAACGGACTTCTGATTCTGAAACCGGATTTCCAGCCGCGAGCGCTTAAAATGAAATGGTTATAATTAATGATCCTGGAACCCGATTTGCTTGAAACTAAATTCGATGGATGGATAACTGAACATACTAATTATTACCTGTTTATCGTTTCACTAAAATATACACGTACGTTTCATGATAAATCGTGCAAGTGATAGAATACTACTTTATGACATCTTAATCATACTTCATATACTGTTTACATATCATATCATACCCATATCATTGTAGTGATAACCTAGTGATATCGTGCATTTACCCAGTGTTAGATTTTAGTGATGATTGTGGCAAGTACGTCAGTGTTCGTGTATCCGTGAATAAGTGAAAGTGATACGTACTTGTACACAATCAGTGACCCTATTATTCTATTGCATTGTCGACGTCTGTGGGATGAGTGTACGTGTGACTATAAGTGGTATGGGACACTTATGGAAGCGCTTGCACGGGTGTCACAGATAAGGCATCAGACACTGCCATTTATCTTAAGTATTAGTCGGGACGTGCTTGATGGAGGTCCTGCCTCCAGTTCTCGCGCAGACTCGTCACGGATCGATTAGTATTTAGGGTTATGGTTAGCGTTCGATGTAGACCACAGGGTGTGGGGTAGTTTAAGTGTGAGTTCAACAGAATCTCGGGAGTCCCATGCCGGCTTATATATTTAGGGAGTTATATGGAGATTTACAGGGTATGTGATATTCACCGTGATATACATGTTGGGCCCGTGGTCCCTTGCCCTTGGGTTCTACCCTTGGGTGGAGGACACTCACGAGTGGTTGATTCTCACACTTGGACTGACGATAGGCTTAGTGACCTGTACAGTGAGACTTAGAGACTGATAGGGATACTGGCATTTATATACCTTATATACTGTGTTGACATACGTGATATATCGTTCTACTGTTTTACTGTTCCGCTGCATTGATTACTGCACATTCATATTCATGCTGTCATTGATTTACTGTTTCACATATCTATTACCACTGTTAGAATTGTCATATGATTTTATATATATTATATTTCTATTGTGTCGCTCTGACGACCTGAGTATGCATGCTCAGTGTGAGGAGAAGATTTAGCCTGGACCAGGACTAGACGTATAATACAGACATCTCGATTTGACATCCAGAGTTATATCTATATTTGTCCCCCCTCAGGTCAGTTCTTTACATTGTTTCCTTCAGTTACTGCATCTCTCTTTACCTGCGCATTATTTACTGTTTACCATGAAAAACTAGAAGCCGAAGTGTGACTACGGTTGGACATTTCCTTGACCGTAGGAGCATGGCTGGCCTTGTCTACCCCTCGTATTCCGTATTTTGGGAAGCGGGGCGTGACATGGTTTAGTTGGTATCAGAGCCCAGGTTTTGCATTGATTGGGATTGCAGTTTTCCGTGTATAGCTTGGCAATCTAAGACATTACTTGGTCTAGATTGTAAACTTGTCATTCTTGATCCATATTCACATCGTACTTTCAGATATCCGTTCGCTAGGGTTTCGGGTGACTTGGCAAGATTACGTGGTTGCAACTGCACTGCCGTACTCTATTTGAGCGACTTAAAATCATACAGTTGATTCTCCGCTTGTAATAAATTCATCACCTCTGATATTCTTGAATCTTTGTCCTATCCATATTACATTTTGACTCGTATAGCTTGTGGCTTATATCATCCTCAAAATTGTTGTTTCAGGATCATGTATCCCAACGACTCTTCATCTTTATCCGCTCCCCAGAATCAGACCATTGAGATTCTGAGTGTACTGCAAGGTCTAAAGGAAGCCCAGGAGCGAACAAACGACTTGTTGGCTGAAGGACTGAGAAGACAGATGAATCAGGCACCAGCGGGAGTCTCCAATCATAAAGGGATTCCCGTTAGACAAGGAAAAGAGAAGAAGACGAAATGCCAATTTGTTTCCCCGCGACAGAAGCAGCAGAAGACCCCATGTTGTGGGTATTGTAAAAGGCCAGGACATCTTCAGAGGGATTGTCGCCGCGCCCAAGGGAAATGTCTGATATGCGGGTCCAACAAACATCTCATCAACGGCTGCCCAGAAAAGAAAGAACTACAGGGAGGAGACTCGTCCACACTCCCCACTGCTGCCAAGTGAGGATTACTGCGTAGTTCGAATTTCGAGGATAAAGCGGACCCAACACAGGATTCAACTCGCGTAACGATGATGCAGCGTTCTAGCAATCAAAGAAGAATTTTTATGTTTTTCTACTTTCAATAATAATATTGTCATCCTCTTATAAATATTTCTTTCCGTTTGAAATCTTGTATCCGTTGAATGCAATAAAACTTGAATCGAAATATATGTATCATTCTCTTGTTTTCTCCTTATTTATACTATTCATTATCACAGCATTATTATCCTGATATTTTTCAATTCCTGCCACCGCATATCTTTCTATAATTCGTACACTTAGCGGTATTCCATTGTTTAATCATGACTCTTTTCTTTCAGGCCATGGCCCACCCTGGAGCAGCGCCGCATCTAGATGAGGATGCACAGTCATGCGTTTCCTTACACCACACGCTGATGAGTTCTGACGATGAGATCAACGGTCCCCAGGCCTATTTCGGAAACAACGATTCAGAGGACGAAGGAGTAGTCGCCCCAGAGTTTAACATGATAGCTGATTCCGACGAAGAAGAAGGAGACCCGGAAGAGAACCCGATAGAGGAAGATCCCGAGGAAGACCCGATAGAAGAAAATCCAGCGGAGGAAAACCCAGTGGAAGAGAATCCAGGAGAAGAAAATCACATGGAATCAGACCTCGATGAAGAAGCTCTATCCGAGGAAGAAGGATCAGAAGATCAAGACCCTGCGGTGGAAGAACTCTCAATCGCGATACCTGCGAGGCGCTATGGAAATGGACGCCCCCACCTGAGTGCGCGAGCCTACCGCAACTTGCTGAATCTCCACAACCGTGACTGACGGGATTTCTGTTAGATGTTGTCTTCCGTAGCCAAATAAAACATGTGTATAGTTTAGGGCCACTTTTCGTTTTGATGATGCCTTGTTTAAAATCTCTTGAAATGAAATAATCTTCTGAGTTCGCAAATCTTTTATTTACTGGTTCACTCAATGTTTCTATTTTCCCTTACCATTTTTCCCTCCTGAGACCCTTACTGCCCACACCTACATCTCGTGCTGATTCGACCCTCGCTCAGATTAACAAGTACCACACCCGATTTTTGAGGTTCACCTTCCACCCTTCGTCTGTGCCCCTCTGAGATCCTTCTGGGAGGAGAACATATCTTGTGAAATTTCCGAGTTCGTTAACCCTTCAAATCTTTGATTCATAGGATATACCGACCGTCGTCCTCCCTATATTTTCTCCTAGTAGTCCTTTATTGCTCACCCTTATTTTCTGTGCTGACCCGATCCCAATCTTCTTGATCTTCAGCCTAAAACCGCCACACTCCAACCTTCTGATTGAGCCACACTTCCTTATAATCATTACCCTATCTAACCCTATACCTATTTGTATTCTTCCTATTACCCTAAATATATATATAGGGACTTTATTATTCGAGATTTGGTTTCCAGTAGTTTGCATTTATCGAAGAGTACGTGTTATTGACTAATTAGTTTTATGTATTGTAAGCACACTACTATTATCTTCAGTTTTCAGTAGCGCACCCTTACACCGCGCAAATTTTGTTCCATATTTCTTAGATTCACTATACAAGTTTTCTAAATCATTTTAAACCTATATTTTTCGATACGTTATCCTAAAATGTTATAACCTACCAACCAAATTTTTTTCACTACTTTATTGTCAGTACCTTATTTTCGGGTTTTGTGCCTATGATTACTATGTTAGAGGGTTGAGCCTTATACTTATTTTTCTGCTTGCTTTTGATAGACTTAGATGTGCACATATGTGAGTTTCGACTTTTATCGAACACATTCTGATTATTATTGATACCTATATTCTCGTATACTCGTAGTTGCCCTTATAATTATTCTTGCCTTATACCTATGTAGACCTACCTTTCCGTATGTGGTTCTTACTTATATATATTTCAAGTTTCTTCGTCCACGTACCGTTAATAAATCTTTGTGTGTTAGTTTGCAATATAATAGATTTCGCCTATGTTAGTATAACTTATCGTTTATTTTAAATTTCGAGAACGAAATTTTTGTAAGGGTGGTATGATGTAATACCCAGCAACTTTTGTACGTCTATATCCGTAATTTTCTTTTCACCTATAATATTTTATTTAAAATTATCTATTACTTAAAAATTTCCCAATCTATTTTAGTTCTCCCCCATTTCCTTTCTAAAATCCGAAATCCCCACACAATAACCCTCAGCACCATTCCGTCAGCCCAGCTTTTTCAATTTTCCCAGTTATTTGATTTAAACCCAAAATCTATTTCTCAGCCCAAATCTATTCTCCTTTTATTTTATAAACCCAAGCCCATTCCTTATCTCACTTTATCCTTTCATTCTTCATTCATAGCCCTGGGCCGTTCACTAATTAATTTCTTTCTCCATTTCCTTTAACTTATTTCTTTTTCTGGCCCGAGCCTGGCCCTCTAATTCTTCCCTTTCATTGTTAAAATTTCCCCTATTAATCTCTTTCTTCCAGCGGCCCATTTCCCCCTCCATTTCTCACCAAAAAAAAATTTATTCAAATTATCCAAGCCCAACCGCTCCTTCCTTCCCCAATTAAATCTTTCCTTTTTATTTTGGCCCGGCCCGTTGTTCTTTTCCTATAACTTATTTTAAATCCTTCACAGGTCGGCCCTTCACCTTCAGCCCACGACCGACCCGCTCCTACTGTTCTTCTCCCCAACGGCTACAAATTTTCCCGCCCGTTACTTCGTTCGCGATCCACTCTTCTCGCCGCACCCCACGCCTGCGCCTATGCCCACTGCTCCCTCGCCCGCGCTCCTCGCCTCCGCCGACGCCCACGACGCGCCCCTCGATCTCTCCTCGCGATCACCCCCACGTCTCTCTCTCTCTCCATTCTTCCTCTCTCCCACCCACTTATACTCTCTCCCTCCTTTTCTCTTCCCGCGCGCAAGCTCAGACCCTCACCCGCGCCCGCTTCCCCTACCCGACCCGCTTCGCCCCCAACGGCTCTTTCCCACTTTTCCCGCTCCCTGTCCCCCGTAACCCACTTCCTTCGCCGACGCCTCCGCCCGCGTTACGCCACGTCGCACGCCCGAGCTTTCCTCGCGGCCGTTTCCCACGCGTGCCCGCGACTCTCGCCAACAGACCCCGGCGATGCGCACCTCCCTTACGACCCGTTCTCCTCGGCATCCCCTCATTCTCGTTCTCACTCCTCTCTCTCTCTAACTCTCTCTTTCTCTCTCTCGCTCACCCACTCCCTCTTCTCGTTCTCACTCACTCTCTCTCTCTCTCTCCCCTCCACAATCTCTCCTCTTCCTTAGCTAACCCTCTCTGAGACCCATCTCCACCCCCGAGCTTATCTTACCGGGCCACCGCTCAACTTTACCTCATCACCGGCTGACCCCTCTTGCCGGCGAGCATCACCGCGGCACCACTCACACCAACACCCCCACCACTATGAACCCGAGTACCAACCCAAAGTGACCCACTCCCCCATCAACGACGACCTTTCTCCCCCCTCATCTCCTCACCGCCGTTCCAACCGCCGCCGGCACCCCCTCTTCTCACCCAACTCGAGCCACAACCGCTGCTGACCCATCACCGGCCACCCAAACCCACTGCAGCCCGCCATCAATAGCTTCGACCACCGCAGACGCCGACAAGCCCCACTGCCGAGACCAAACCCGAGCTCACCCGGAGCCGCTGCCGTCGCCGTGCCAGTTCGTCGCGCGCCCGTACTGTACTTCGCTGCCGTGCGTCTCCAGGCAAGTTTTATACTTGCTACATGCTAATTTGTATAAATTACGAAATATAATTTTATAAATTCTATGCTAAATATCCTCGATAAATTATGTGATGCAACTGTTTGATGTGTGATCCCAATGAAATTACTTGTCTAAATTGACGGAACTAGTTTGTCTGGCTTGGCCCGTGTAGTGATGAACACCTTGTACAAATTTCGCTGGAAAATATGACCGTTAACGACTAAAACGACTACCCCCAAGTTTAATCGTAAAACTGAAATTTTATTGTACCTGAAAACCGTTAAATTCACCATAAATCATATACATACTGGAATGGTGCGTTCGAGGGCTCAAATCGAAGACGACTTGACGAACTTTAACCCTATACTGGTTTCCTGGTATTCCTGTACTTAAATTGTGATGATATTTGGATCGGAGTGCGACTCTGGACTGTAGTCCAGAGCGACTCCAATTGTTTCTTGCTGTTCCGTAATGGGTACCACAGGATCTTCTTAACTCGTAGATTGCGGAACTCCACTGTTTATTATAGGTAAATTTGTTATCTAGACAACACAATTGATTTCATTCTGTTTCGTTACCGTTTGATATTTAATCTGTAATTTAATAGATCGGGACGCATAACAGTCCCAGCAGAATCAGAACTGACATATTGGTATTGAATAGTGTATATCTCCCGACGTACAGACGCGATTGAAGATCCGTCTATTGCGTTGAAAACCTTACTGAAAACCCTATATTTCATCCAACTGTAGCGTCGCTAAAATCTGATCTCAACTGGGATTAAAATGCGTTACGAAACGGACTTCTGATTCTGAAACCGGATTTCCAGCCGCGAGCGCTTAAAATGAAATGGTTATAATTAATGATCCTGGAACCCGATTTGCTTGAAACTAAATTCGATGGATGGATAACTGAACATACTAATTATTACCTGTTTATCGTTTCACTAAAATATACACATACGTTTCATGATAAATCGTGCAAGTGATAGAATACTACTTTATGACATCTTAATCATACTTCATATACTGTTTACGTATCATATCATACCCATATCATTGTAGTGATAACCTAGTGATATCGTGCATTTACCCAGTGTTAGATTTTAGTGATGATTGTGGCAAGTACGTCAGTGTTCGTGTATCCGTGAATAAGTGAAAGTGATACGTACTTGTACACAATCAGTGACCCTATTATTCTATTGCATTGTCGACGTCTGTGGGATGCGTGTACATGTGACTATAAGTGGTATGGGACACTTATGGAAGCGCTTGCACGGGTGTCACAGATAAGGCATCAGACACTGCCATTTATCTTAGGTATTAGTCGGGACGTGCTTGATGGAGGTCCTGCCTCCAGTTCTCGCGCAGACTCGTCACGGATCGATTAGTATTTAGGGTTATGGTTAGCGTTCGATGTAGACCACGGGGTGTGGGGTAGTTTAAGTGTGAGTTCAACAGAATCTCGGGAATCCCATGCCGGCTTATATATTTAGGGAGTAATATGGAGATTTATAGGGTATGTGATTGTCACGCCCCGCTTCCCAGAGTACGCAAGATAAGGCACGTGACATAGCCAACCATGCTACCTGTGGGTAGGAAATATCCATCCACAGTCACATTACGGTTGTAGAGATATCAAGAACAAAATAAACAAACTATCTAACACATGTCCAAATCCATAATAACCAGAGTCAATGATAAATAAGTGCGGAAGCAAATGATCCAATGCAATAATAGAAAGGTACGTCCCGTAATGCGGGATCACACCTGGAAATAAAATGCAATAAATGAACTAACCACTACAGAACTCACAAATCAGCCTGCTGACTGAAGTACTCCTGCTCAGTCGTCGACAGTGGTAAAGAATCTGGGCCATGCAAAACCCAGACGTCAGCGCGTCATGTCAACCAATAATATAATATGAACATGGTAACAAGCAATGCAGGTATGAACATGAATAAAGCAGTACTAAGAAATAACAGTGCAGGGTAATGTGCAGTGGTAACTAAACTGTCCTATCAGGTTTCTACTCTATAGTCTTTGAAATCAAATTGATGAATCGTCGATGTAACCCAATAGTATCCCGTACATACCCGGGACCACGGCCACAATATTCTCGGCTGCAGCCGAGACATGCCGTTAGGCACAGAATAGGAAAGTGTACACTCGGTATTACCCCGTACATACCCGGGATCACGGCCACAATATTCTCGGCTGGAACCGAGACATGCCGTTAGGCACAGAAAGGAATGTGTACACTCGAACGGTAGTGAACTGTCGAGTTACAAGTCAGGTTCATCTTGATTTCCCCATACCCCCAAGCTATGTATGTCAGGTCAGGTATTCAAGAGTCAAGGACTAATGCCAACACAAAGTCAGGTAAAGTAGGTCTGTCTGGATAGACAGCAGGAATGGTCAGGTTGGTCGGCATTAGGCATGAGATCAGGTAACAGGTCAGGTAATGTATAAAGGTGTCATGTCATGTCAAGAGTGCACGGTACCATGTCATGTCAAGTAGGAAGTGTAACAGGTCATGTCAGGAAGCACAAGATGTCATGTGGGTGCTCATAATCAAACTATCATAAGTATATGTATAAATAAACAAGCATGAGTACTATCAGAACAATAAACTGGAACATGTAATATGATATGAAAATAAATATAATTTCAAGGATATGGATGCACAGTTATCGATTAGGGTTACATTTATAGTTCCAATATTAATTAAGATGCAATTTATTAAACATGGAGTGTTAATATCACATTATTATGTAGTAGTGTGATCTATGCTTGCAATTATATGTATCTTAAATGCGATAGATGCAAACGGGTATCCGAAAAGTTATAAAACTGTAAAATGGTAATGTGGGATGTACAACTAAACAATATGTGATATAAATATTGATATAATAATATTAATATGGATAGCATATTCGAAGCGATTAGTAACTATAAAAGATGTATTGATTAACCATGCATAAGAAGGTTCCGTTCAGAAATTTAGCGTCACCATAATTTGTAAAATAGCTTAAAAATAACAAATGTTCTCCAAAAGAGACGTATCTTATACCAAAACAAAGATAATTCAATAAGGTTTTCAGTTTTATAAGTATAAGCATCTCAGGTTATCCCTACAAAAAGTTATGAATATTCAAAGTTGAAAGTTTGCTGCTGGAATTTCCCTGGACAGCAGTTTAGAGACGTGTTCATTTGCATTTTACGTTAATTAAACAATTTATTTTGCAAGTAAATATTTCATAGAGTTATATTATTATGAATTAGCTTCGTAACGAACTAAAGAACGTATACTAATGATTTTTCTATGATTTATAATGAATTTTATAAGATAAGGTGTACAGTAAATTTCAGATTTGTCATATCCGATTTTTCAACGACATTTCATATGTAAACTATAAGATTTTCAAATGTATAACAATATAAAATGAAGATTATAAAAGTATATAGCATGTAGCAAGATTAACTTGCCTCGATGGGTCGCGAATCGGGAAAACGGAACGTTAACCGTCGGCGGGGAAAACTCGCGACGGCGCACGGTTCACGGAATGAACCCAAACGACGAACAAAGGAACCACACGGGTCAGGGTATCTCGCTGGAACGTCGAGAAACGTCATCGGCACGACGGAATTCCGGCAACAAAAGAATAGTTAAAAGAAATGAGAAATGAGACATGAGGCAAGAAGAGAAAAATGATAAAGAGAAGTACGAGAGAATATATAAGGGGTAGAGAGAGAGAGAAAGTGGAAAGAGAGAGAAGAAGGAGAGAGAGAAAGTGGGGCCCACGGGGTTAAAGGGGAGGTTGTGATTGGCTGAGAGAATAAATTGAGAAGGATATAAAAGATTGTAAAAATATTATATGGTTAACTTAAAGATTTAAAAGATAGGCAATGAACAGTAAGATATCAGGTTAGTTAGAAAAATATATGTGATGGTTTTAATAATATTAAAATTTGGGATTTTGGCGCCAAATGAAACATTTCCAAATTGCGCCCGGGTTGGGTCCAAAAATTCGAAATTCAAATAATAGGATTTTAAGCGGGTTCCAAATTTTAAAATGAAATGTTTTATGATTAAAAAGCATACTCTCAAAACGGACACACGCACGTGCACGTAGCCATCCAAACTCGCCCGTTTCACTGAACGGGACGAGAACACAATGCACGGACGCTACCACGAGGCTAAGGATGTCAAGTAGGCCAAGATGAATATTTTTTAATTTTATTTTAGATGCTAAAATTTATTATATGCAGAATGACTACATCCGATAAAATTTTACAGTAAGACCCAAATAAGCAAGATAAATGAAATGAGTAATATCTAATACTCAACCAATAACAGAAAATAGTAGCATTGGACTCGGGTGTTACATTATACCCAACTACAAAAGAATTTCGTCCTCGAAATTCCAAGAATACAAGATAGAAGACTACAGGAAAAGGTGAGGATACTTCTGTCGGATCTCGACTTCTCGCTCCCACATGGACTCTCCATGCGATCGATTACCCCAAGAAACGAGCACAAGGGGGATAACCTTGTTCTTAAAAACCTTTTCTCTCCGATCCTTGATTTCAACTGGTCGCTCTTCAAAAGTTAGGCCCTCCCGTACAGTCAACTCCGAATGATCCAATACTTGGGTTTCATCTCGAACATACTTCCGTAGTTGAGATACATGAAACACATCGTGCACACCTGCCAAGGACTGTGGTAACGCCAAACGGTACGCTAGCTCTCCAACACGCTCCAATATCTCAAAAGGTCCAACGAATCGAGGACTAAGCTTTCCCCGACTCCCAAAACGAATCACTCCTCTAGTCGGTGATATCTTCAGGAATACCAAATCACCCACGGCGAACTCTAGAGGTCTTCTTGACGTGTCGGCCCAACTCTTCTGTCTGTCTTGAGCTGCCTTCATATGCTTCCTGATTGTATTCACCTTCTCGACTGTCTGTACCACCAAATCTGGTCCTAGTAACCTTCGTTCACCAACATCATCCCAACAAACGGATGAACGGCACTTACGACCATACAATGCTTCAAACGGAGCCATCTGAATAGTCGCTTGGAAGCTATTGTTGTACGAAAACTCCACCAGGTGTAGATGATCCCCCCAAGAACCTTTGAAGTCCAACATGCAAGCCCTCAACATATCTTCAAGGGTCTGGATCGTTCTCTCCGATTGTCCATCAGTCTGAGGATGATAAGCTGTGCTAAACTTCAATCGAGTCCCCAAACTTTCTTGTAAACTCCTCCAAAAGTGCGACAAGAATCGAGTGTCCCGATCGGACACGATGCTTACCGGCACTCCATGCAATCTGACAATCTCCTGCATGTATCGCTCTGCCAAAGTCTCCGTCGATTGACCAACCCGAAAAGGAATAAAGTGAGCTGCCTTGGTCAAACGATCGACAATCACCCATACGGCATTGTTGCCCTATGGACTCCGCGGTAAAGCCGTCACGAAATCCATGGTTATATGTTCCCACTTCCACTGAGGAATCGGAAGTGGTTGCAACAAACCAGCAACCCTTTGGTGTTCAGCCTTGACTTGCTGACACACCAAGCACTTAGCCACGAAGCGAGCAATTTCCCGTTTCATACCTTCCCACCAGAAGTGCTGTCGAATATCTCGGTACATCTTTGTCCCTCCTGGATGTACAGAGTAAGCTGAACTGTGTGCCTCCTTCATAAGCTCTTCACGCACATCTCCTTTTGGCACACACACACGGCTACCATATCTCAACGAACCGTCTTCATGGATCAGTAAATCGGTTCGTAGTCCAGCCTCAACCCGCTCTCGAAACTTCTGCAGTCTAGGATCCTGCGATTGTGCCGCTTTAATCTTCTCAACCAAGGACGACTGTACTTGCAACTGCATCAACTGTCCCGTAGAATGTGGTAGCACAACCTCCAAGTCGAATCTTCGAAAATCTGCAATGATCTCCTTCTGCGTAGTTAATACCTGAATTGCTGGTAACCGACTAAGCGTATCCGGTACAACATTAATCTTCCCCGGATAGTACTTAAGATCAAGATCGTAGTCAGCCATCAACTCCAACCATCTATGCTGCCTCATGATAGGCTCCTTCTGCGTGAACACGTACTTCAAGCTCTTATGATCTGTAAAAACTTCGACTCTTACGCCCAAAAGGTAGTGTCTCCAAATCTTCAAAGCGAAAATCACAGCCGCAAGCTCCAAGTCATGAGTTGGTTAATTCTTCTCATGGGTCTTCAGTTGTCTTGATGCGTATGCTACGACCTTCCCATGCTGCATCAAAACACATCCCAATTCTTTCCCAGATGCGTCGCTATGAATCATCAGTCCTCCGGAATTGTCTGGTACGGTCAGGATAGGGGCGGTTATCAACTTCTGCTTCAACGTCTCAAAGCCAACGCACACTTATCCGTCCATACAAAAGGTACCTCCTTACGCATAAGCTTGGTCAGCGGTTCTGCCAAACGAGCAAAGTTCTCCACAAATCTCCTGTAGTATCCGGCTAATCCAAGGAAACTTCTTATCTCAGCTACATTCCTTGGAATAGGCCAATCTCGAACTGCTGCAATCTTTTCGGGATGGACGGCGATTCCATCACCCGACACGACATGTCCCAGAAATTTCACTTCTTCCAGCCAGAATTCGCACTACTCATCTTCGCAAATAACTTCTCTTGTCTCAGCGTCTGCAGTGCGATCCTTAAATGCTCAGCAGGCTCCTCCGGACTCTTCGAGTATACCAGAATATCGTCAATGAATACCACAATAAACTGGTCCAAGAATGGTGAAAAGATCCTGTTCATCAAATCCATGAATATTGCCGGCGCATTAGTCACTCCGAAGGGCATCACTAGATACTCGAAATGTCCATATCGAGTCCGAAACTCCGTCTTGCAAATGTCTTCTGCTCTCACTCGGACCTGATGATATCCTGATCGCAAATCCAGTTTCGAAAATACCCTTGCACCACTAAGCTGCTCAAAAAGTTCTCCAATGCGAGGGATCTGGTACTTGTTCTTAATAGTCACCCGGTTCAACTCTCGATAATCAATGCACATCCTTCTCGTGCCATCCTTCTTCTTTACTAAAAGAACTGGGGCTCCCCAAGGTGAGTTGCTGCTTCGAATCCAACCCTTCTCGAGTAATTCACCAACTTGTTTCTTAACTCCTTCCAATTCCACTGGTGCCATTGGATAGTAAGCTTTAGACACTGGCGCTGCACCTGGACTAAGGTCAATCGTGAACTCCACGTCTCGCTTCGGCGGTAAGCCCGATATATCTTCAAACACGTCTATAGAATCATGAACAACAGCCGGCTCTTTACTTTCATCACTTCCATTGATGCAAGAACATTGTTTGTCGGCCTAGCCCTAAACTTGACCGGCCCGCCAGAACTGCTTCCTTACCGCAACTGTTGTCTGCTGTGAACTCCCAATTTTCCTGATATGCTCTGCTGTTCTCGAGCTGCCGTAAGAACCTGTGAGAAAGTGGTCAAACCCAGGGAGACGGTTTGCCTTTGGATGTCCACATCCAAGCTGCGCATGGACCTTCGTGCCCTATCTGCATCGTTGGCGACTAAAGGTCCAGCGAAACTGCTGAGTCTCGTCCACTCTGCTGCATGCACGTCCACGGGTGCTCCATTCTGCCTCAGCCTAATAAATTTCTCTTCCATTTCCTCCCGTGCAGTCCGCGGAAAGAACTTCTCCAGGAAACTCTTAGAGAAATCCGCCCAACTGCTTGGCTTGGGCAAACGGTTCTCCTCCACAAGCCACCACTCTCGGCGTAATCCACTAGTTGAATGCGCACCACATCAACTCCTTTGTCCTCTGGAATCTGTGCCGCAATCAGCAAATTCTCCGTGCTGACTAGCCACTGCTCGGCTGGCACGGCTCCTCCAAACCAGTGAAAGTAGTAGGACCCACACGTCTGAACTCTGCCACGGTCCCTACTCGGTCAACTGGTCTAGTTCCAATCTTATTCACAGACTGCTGAACGATCTGCAAACCTCCTGAAACGAGTCCGCTTGCTGCTGGATCAGCTCGGGCTGTTTCTTTGATTTCCAGCATTCCTCTTATCACTCCAAGCATGGCGGCTTCGTTCACACGCCTCTGGTACGTCTTCAACTTCTTACCTGTCATAATCCTGAACTCAAAACACCCAATATTAGCATGATGATAGATTCTGAATATGGATCAAGGCTAGAACTCCAAGATACTTAAATAGAGTACCGCATTGTAGCTATGCCGCGGTATCATAGCCGCAATTACTTAACTCCACCCAAGTCGCCTAAGTCCTACAGATAACATGGAATTAGGTTTTCGAATTGACAATGCAAAGTAAGTTTGCATGTCGACATGATCCGGAAGAATGATTCAAAGATGGTAAAACGGTCAAGGTGGCTGGACATGTTTCCTAATCACGGGTGTTCTGATTCGTGTATTGGGTACAATACCCAACTACAAAAGAATCAACCCAACTAACCTATGGCTCTGATACCAAAAGAACCATGTCACGCCCCGCTTCCCAGAGTACGCAAGATAAGGCACGTGACATAGCCAACCATGCTACCTGTGGGTAGGAAATATCCATCCACAGTCACATTACGGTTGTAGAGATATCAAGAACAAAATAAACAAACTATCTAACACATGTCCAAATCCATAATAACCAGAGTCAATGATAAATAAGTGCGGAAGCAAATGATCCAATGCAATAATAGAAAGGTACGTCCCGTAATGCGGGATCACACCTGGAAATAAAATGCAATAAATGAACTAACCACTACAGAACTCACAAATCAGCCTGCTGACTGAAGTACTCCTGCTCAGTCGTCGACAGTGGTAAAGAATCTGGGCCATGCAAAACCCAGACGTCAGCGCGTCATGTCAACCAATAATATAATATGAACATGGTAACAAGCAATGCAGGTATGAACATGAATAAAGCAGTACTAAGAAATAACAGTGCAGGGTAATGTGCAGTGGTAACTAAACTGTCCTATCAGGTTTCTACTCTATAGTCTTTGAAATCAAATTGATGAATCGTCGATGTAACCCAATAGTATCGCGTACATACCCGGGACCACGGCCACAATATTCTCGGCTGCAGCCGAGACATGCCGTTAGGCACAGAATAGGAAAGTGTACACTCGGTATTACCCCGTACATACCCGGGATCACGGCCACAATATTCTCGGCTGGAACCGAGACATGCCGTTAGGCACAGAAAGGAATGTGTACACTCGAACGGTAGTGAACTGTCGAGTTACAAGTCAGGTTCATCTTGATTTCCCCATACCCCCAAGCTATGTATGTCAGGTCAGGTATTCAAGAGTCAAGGACTAATGCCAACACAAAGTCAGGTAAAGTAGGTCTGTCTGGATAGACAGCAGGAATGGTCAGGTTGGTCGGCATTAGGCATGAGATCAGGTAACAGGTCAGGTAATGTATAAAGGAGTCATGTCATGTCAAGAGTGCACGGTACCATGTCATGTCAAGTAGGAAGTGTAACAGGTCATGTCAGGAAGCACAAGATGTCATGTGGGTGCTCATAATCAAACTATCATAAGTACATGTATAAATAAACAAGCATGAGTACTATCAGAACAATAAACTGGAACATGTAATATGATATGAAAATAAATATAATTTCAAGGATATGGATGCACAGTTATCGATTAGGGTTACATTTATAGTTCCAATATTAATTAAGATGCAATTTATTAAACATGGAGTGTTAATATCACATTATTATGTAGTAGTGTGATCTATGTTTGCAATTATATGTATCTTAAATGCGATAGATGCAAACGGGTATCCGAAAAGTTATAAAACTGTAAAATGGTAATGTGGGATGTACAACTAAACAATATGTGATATAAATATTGATATAATAATATTAATATGGATAGCATATTCGAAGCGATTAGTAACTATAAAAGATGTATTGATTAACCATGCATAAGAAGGTTCCGTTCAGAAATTTAGCGTCACCCTAATTTGTAAAATAGCTTAAAAATAACAAATGTTCTCCAAAAGAGACGTATCTTATACCAAAACAAAGATAATTCAATAAGGTTTTCAGTTTTATAAGTATAAGCATCTCAGGTTATCCCTACAAAAAGTTATGAATATTCAAAGTTGAAAGTTTGCTGCTGGAATTTCCCTGGACAGCAGTTTAGAGACGTGTTCATTTGCATTTTACGTTAATTAAACAATTTATTTTGCAAGTAAATATTTCATAGAGTTATATTATTATGAATTAGCTTCGTAACGAACTAAAGAACGTATACTAATGATTTTTCTATGATTTATAATGAATTTTATAAGATAAGGTGTACAGTAAATTTCAGATTTGTCATATCCGATTTTTCAACGACATTTCATATGTAAACTATAAGATTTTCAAATGTATAACATTATAAAATGAAGATTATAAAAGTATATAGCATGTAGCAAGATTAACTTGCCTCGATGGGTCGCGAATCGGGAAAACGGAACGTTAACCGTCGGCGGGGAAAACTCGCGACGGCGCACGGTTCACGGAATGAACCCAAACGACGAACAAAGGAACCACACGGGTCGGGGTATCTCGCTGGAACGTCGAGAAACGTCATCGGCACGACGGAATTCCGGCAACAAAAGAATAGTTAAAAGAAATGAGAAATGAGACATGAGGCAAGAAGAGAAAAATGATAAAGAGAAGTACGAGAGAATATATAAGGGGTAGAGAGAGAGAGAAAGTGGAAAGAGAGAGAAGAAGGAGAGAGAGAAAGTGGGGCCCACGGGGTTAAAGGGGAGGTTGTGATTGGCTGAGAGAATAAATTGAGAAGGATATAAAAGATTGTAAAAATATTATATGGTTAACTTAAAGATTTAAAAGATAGGCAATGAACAGTAAGATATCAGGTTAGTTAGAAAAATATATGTGATGGTTTTAATAATATTAAAATTTGGGATTTTGGCGCAAAATGAAACATTTCCAAATTGCGCCCGGGTTGGGTCCAAAAATTCGAAATTCAAATAATAGGATTTTAAGCGGGTTCCAAATTTTAAAATGAAATGTTTTATGATTAAAAAGCATACTCTCAAAACGGACACACGCACGTGCACGTAGCCATCCAAACTCGCCCGTTTCACTGAACGGGACGAGAACACAATGCACGGACGCTACCACGAGGCTAAGGATGTCAAGTAGGCCAAGATGAATATTTTTTAATTTTATTTTAGATGCTAAAATTTATTATATGCAGAATGACTACATCCGATAAAATTTTACAGTAAGACCCAAATAAGCAAGATAAATGAAATGAGTAATATCTAATGCTCAACCAATAACAGAAAATAGTAGCATTGGACTCGGGTGTTACATTATACCCAACTACAAAAGAATTTCGTCCTCGAAATTCCAAGAATACAAGATAGAAGACTACAGGAAAAGGTGAGGATACTTCTGTCGGATCTCGTCTTCTCGCTCCCACATGGACTCTCCATGCGATCGATTACCCCAAGAAACGAGCACAAGGGAGATAACCATGTTCTTAAGAACCTTTTCTCTCCGATTCTTGATTTCAACTGGTCGCTCTTCAAAAGTTAGGCCCTCCCGTACAGTCAACTCCGAATGATCCAATACTTGGGTTTCATCTCGAACATACTTCCGTAGTTGAGATACATGAAACACATCGTGCACACCTGCCAAGGACTGTGGTAACGCCAAACGGTACGCTAGCTCTCCAACACGCTCCAATATCTCAAAGGGTCCAACGAATCGAGGACTAAGCTTTCCCCGACTCCCAAAACGAATCACTCCTCTAGTCGGTGATATCTTCAGGAATACCAAATCACCCACGGCGAACTCTAGAGGTCTTCTTGACGTGTCGGCCCAACTCTTCTGTCTGTCTTGAGCTGCCTTCATATGCTTCCTGATTGTATTCACCTTCTTGACTGTCTGTACCACCAAATCTGGTCCTAGTAACCTTCGTTCACCAACATCATCCCAACAAACGGGTGAACGGCACTTACGACCATACAATGCTTCAAACGGAGCCATCTGAATAGTCGCTTGGAAGCTATTGTTGTACGAAAACTCCACCAGGTGTAGATGATCCCCCCAAGAACCTTTGAAGTCCAACATGCAAGCCCTCAACATATCTTCAAGGGTCTGGATCGTTCTCTCCGATTGTCCATCAGTCTGAGGATGATAAGCTGTGCTAAACTTCAATCGAGTCCCCAAACTTTCTTGTAAACTCCTCCAAAAGTGCGATAAGAATCGAGTGTCCCGATCGGACACGATGCTTACCGGCACTCCATGCAATCTGACAATCTCCTGCATGTATCGCTCTGCCAAAGTCTCCGTCGATTGACCAACCCGAAAAGGAATAAAGTGAGCTGCCTTGGTCAAACGATCGACAATCACCCATACGGCATTGTTGCCCTATGGACTCCGCGGTAAAGCCGTCACGAAATCCATGGTTATATGTTCCCACTTCCACTGAGGAATCGGAAGTGGTTGCAACAAACCAGCAACCCTTTGGTGTTCAGCCTTGACTTGCTGACACACCAAGCACTTAGCCACGAAGCGAGCAATTTCCCGTTTCATACCTTCCCACCAGAAGTGCTGTCGAATATCTCGGTACATCTTTGTCCCTCCTGGATGTACAGAGTAAGCTGAACTGTGTGCCTCCTTCATAAGCTCTTCACGCACATCTCCTTTTGGCACACACACACGGCTACCATATCTCAACGAACCGTCTTCATGGATCAGTAAATCGGTTCGTAGTCCAGCCTCAACCCGCTCTCGAAACTTCTGCAGTCTAGGATCCTGCGATTGTGCCGCTTTAATCTTCTCAACCAAGGACGACTGTACTTGCAACTGCATCAACTGTCCCGTAGAATGTGGTAGCACAACCTCCAAGTCGAATCTTCGAAAATCTGCAATGATCTCCTTCTGCGTAGTTAATACCTGAATTGCTGGTAACCGACTAAGCGCATCCGGTACAACATTAACCTTCCCCGGATAGTACTTAAGATCAAGATCGTAGTCAGCCATCAACTCCAACCATCTATGCTGCCTCATGATAGGCTCCTTCTGCGTGAACACGTACTTCAAGCTCTTATGATCTGTAAAAACTTCGACTCTTACGCCCAAAAGGTAGTGTCTCCAAATCTTCAAAGCGAAAATCACAGCCGCAAGCTCCAAGTCATGAGTTGGTTAATTCTTCTCATGGGTCTTCAGTTGTCTTGATGCGTATGCTACGACCTTCCCATGCTGCATCAAAACACATCCCAATTCTTTCCCAGATGCGTCGCTATGAATCATCAGTCCTCCGGAATTGTCTGGTACGGTCAGGATAGGGGCGGTTATCAACTTCTGCTTCAACGTCTCAAAGCCAACGCACACTTATCCTTCCATACAAAAGTTACCTACTTACGCATAAGCTTGGTCAGCGGTTCTGCCAAACGAGCAAAGTTCTCCACAAATCTCCTGTAGTATCCGGCTAATCCAAGGAAACTTCTTATCTCAGCTACATTCCTTGGAATAGGCCAATCTCAAACTGCTGCAATCTTTTCGGGATGGACGGCGATTCCATCACCCGACACGACATGTCCCAGAAATTTCACTTCTTCCAGCCAGAATTCGCACTACTCATCTTCGCAAATAACTTCTCTTGTCTCAGCGTCTGCAGTGCGATCCTTAAATGCTCAGCAGGCTCCTCCGGACTCTTCGAGTATACCAGAATATCGTCAATGAATACCATAATAAACTGGTCCAAGAATGGTGAAAAGATCCTGTTCATCAAATCCATGAATATTGCCGGCGCATTAGTCACTCCGAAGGGCATCACTAGATACTCGAAATGTCCATATCGAGTCCGAAACGCCGTCTTGCAAATGTCTTCTGCTCTCACTCGGACCTGATGATATCCTGATCGCAAATCCAGTTTCGAGAATACCCTTGCACCACTAAGCTGCTCAAAAAGTTCTCCAATACGAGGGATCTGGTACTTGTTCTTAATAGTCACCCGGTTCAACTCTCGATAATCAATGCACATCCTTCTCGTGCCATCCTTCTTCTTTACTAAAAGAACTGGGGCTCCCCAAGGTGAGTTGCTGCTTCGAATCCAACCCTTCTCGAGTAATTCACCAACTTGTTTCTTAACTCCTTCCAATTCCACTGGTGCCATTGGATAGTAAGCTTTAGACACTGGCGCTGCACCTGGACTAAGGTCAATCGTGAACTCCACGTCTCGCTTCGGCGGTAAGCCCGATATATCTTCAAACACGTCTATAGAATCATGAACAACAGCCGGCTCTTTACTTTCATCACTTCCATTGATGCAAGAACATTGTTTGTCGGCCTAGCCCTAAACTTGACCGGCCCGACAGAACTGCTTCCTTACCGCAACTGCTGTCTGCTGTGAACTCCCAATTTTCCTGATATGCTCTGCTGTTCTCGAGCTGCCGTAAGAACCTGTGAGAAAGTGGTCAAACCCAGGGAGACGGTTTGCCTTTGGATGTCCACATCCAAGCTGCGCATGGACCTTCGTGCCCTGTCTGCATCGTTGGCGACTAAAGGTCCAGCGAAACTGCTGAGTCTCGTCCACTCTGCTGCATGCACGTCCACGGGTGCTCCATTCTGCCTCAGCCCAATAAATTTCTCTTCCATTTCCTCCCGTGCAGTCCGCGGAAAGAACTTCTCCAGGAAACTCTTAGAGAAATCCGCCCAACTGCTTGGCTTGGGCAAACGGTTCTCCTCCACAAGCCACCACTCTCGGCGTAATCCACTAGTTGAATGCGCACCACATCAACTCCTTTGTCCTCTGGAATCTGTGCCGCAATCAGCAAATTCTCCGTGCTGACTAGCCACTGCTCGGCTGGCACGGCTCCTCCAAACCAGTGAAAGTAGTAGGACCCACACGTCTGAACTCTGCCACGGTCCCTACTCGGTCAACTGGTCTAGTTCCAATCTTGTTCACAGACTGCTGAACGATCTGCAAACCTCCTGAAATGAGTCCGCTTGCTGCTGGATCAGCTCGGGCTGTTTCTTTGATTTCCAGCATTCCTCTTATCACTCCAAGCATGGCGGCTTCGTTCACACGCCTCTGGTACGTCTTCAACTTCTTACCTGTTATAATCCTGAACTCAAAACACCCAATATTAGCATGATGATAGATTCTGAATATGGATCAAGGCTAGAACTCCAAGATACTTAAATAGAGTACCTCATTGTAGCTATGCCACGGTATCATAGCCGCAATTACTTAACTCCACCCAAGTCGCCTAAGTCCTACAGATAACATGGAGTTAGGTTTTCGAATTGACAATGCAAAGTAAGTTTGCATGTCGACATGATCCGGAAGAATGATTCAAAGATGGTAAAACGGTCAAGGTGGCTGGACATGTTTCCTAATCACGGGTGTTCTGATTCGTGTATTGGGTACAATACCCAACTACAAAAGAATCAACCCAACTAACCTATGGCTCTGATACCAAAAGAACCATGTCACGCCCCGCTTCCCAGAGTACGCAAGATAAGGCACGTGACATAGCCAACCATGCTACCTGTGGGTAGGAAATATCCATCCACAGTCACATTACGGTTGTAGAGATATCAAGAACAAAATAAACAAACTATCTAACACATGTCCAAATCCATAATAACCAGAGTCAATGATAAATAAGTGCGGAAGCAAATGATCCAATGCAATAATAGAAAGGTACGTCCCGTAATGCGGGATCACACCTGGAAATAAAATGCAATAAATGAACTAACCACTACAGAACTCACAAATCAGCCTGCTGACTGAAGTACTCCTGCTCAGTCGTCGACAGTGGTAAAGAATCTGGGCCATGCAAAACCCAGACGTCAGCGCATCATGTCAACCAATAATATAATATGAACATGGTAACAAGCAATGCAGGTATGAACATGAATAAAGCAGTACTAAGAAATAACAGTGCAGGGTAATGTGCAGTGGTAACTAAACTGTCCTATCAGGTTTCTACTCTATAGTCTTTGAAATCAAATTGATGAATCGTCGATGTAACCCAATAGTATCCCGTACATACCCGGGACCACGGCCACAATATTCTCGGCTGCAGCCGAGACATGCCGTTAGGCACAGAATAGGAAAGTGTACACTCGGTATTACCCCGTACATACCCGGGATCACGGCCACAATATTCTCGGCTGGAACCGAGACATGCCGTTAGGCACAGAAAGGAATGTGTACACTCGAACGGTAGTGAACTGTCGAGTTACAAGTCAGGTTCATCTTGATTTCCCCATACCCCCAAGCTATGTATGTCAGGTCAGGTATTCAAGAGTCAAGGACTAATGCCAACACAAAGTCAGGTAAAGTAGGTCTGTCTGGATAGACAGCAGGAATGGTCAGGTTGGTCGGCATTAGGCATGAGATCAGGTAACAGGTCAGGTAATGTATAAAGGTGTCATGTCATGTCAAGAGTGCACGGTACCATGTCATGTCAAGTAGGAAGTGTAACAGGTCATGTCAGGAAGCACAAGATGTCATGTGGGTGCTCATAATCAAACTATCATAAGTATATGTATAAATAAACAAGCATGAGTACTATCAGAACAATAAACTGGAACATGTAATATGATATGAAAATAAATATAATTTCAAGGATATGGATGCACAGTTATCGATTAGGGTTACATTTATAGTTCCAATATTAATTAAGATGCAATTTATTAAACATGGAGTGTTAATATCACATTATTATGTAGTAGTGTGATCTATGCTTGCAATTATATGTATCTTAAATGCGATAGATGCAAACGGGTATCCGAAAAGTTATAAAACTGTAAAATGGTAATGTGGGATGTACAACTAAATAATATGTGATATAAATATTGATATAATAATATTAATATGGATAGCATATTCGAAGCGATTAGTAACTATAAAAGATGTATTGATTAACCATGCATAAGAAGGTTCCGTTCAGAAATTTAGCGTCACCATAATTTGTAAAATAGCTTAAAAATAACAAATGTTCTCCAAAAGAGACGTATCTTATACCAAAACAAAGATAATTCAATAAGGTTTTCAGTTTTATAAGTATAAGCATCTCAGGTTATCCCTACAAAAAGTTATGAATATTCAAAGTTGAAAGTTTGCTGCTGGAATTTCCCTGGACAGCAGTTTAGAGACGTGTTCATTTGCATTTTACGTTAATTAAACAATTTATTTTGCAAGTAAATATTTCATAGAGTTATATTATTATGAATTAGCTTCGTAACGAACTAAAGAACGTATACTAATGATTTTTCTATGATTTATAATGAATTTTATAAGATAAGGTGTACAGTAAATTTCAGATTTGTCATATCCGATTTTTCAACGACATTTCATATGTAAACTATAAGATTTTCAAATGTATAACATTATAAAATGAAGATTATAAAAGTATATAGCATGTAGCAAGATTAACTTGCCTCGATGGGTCGCGAATCGGGAAAACGGAACGTTAACCGTCGGCGGGGAAAACTCGCGACGGCGCACGGTTCACGGAATGAACCCAAACGACGAACAAAGGAACCACACGGGTCGGGGTATCTCGCTGGAACGTCGAGAAACGTCATCGGCACGACGGAATTCCGGCAACAAAAGAATAGTTAAAAGAAATGAGAAATGAGACATGAGGCAAGAAGAGAAAAATGATAAAGAGAAGTACGAGAGAATATATAAGGGGTAGAGAGAGAGAGAAAGTGGAAAGAGAGAGAAGAAGGAGAGAGAGAAAGTGGGGCCCACGGGGTTAAAGGGGAGGTTGTGATTGGCTGAGAGAATAAATTGAGAAGGATATAAAAGATTGTAAAAATATTATATGGTTAACTTAAAGATTTAAAAGATAGGCAATGAACAGTAAGATATCAGGTTAGTTAGAAAAATATATGTGATGGTTTTAATAATATTAAAATTTGGGATTTTGGCGCCAAATGAAACATTTCCAAATTGCGCCCGGGTTGGGTCCAAAAATTCGAAATTCAAATAATAGGATTTTAAGCGGGTTCCAAATTTTAAAATGAAATGTTTTATGATTAAAAAGCATACTCTCAAAACGGACACACGCACGTGCACGTAGCCATCCAAACTCGCCCGTTTCACTGAACGGGACGAGAACACAATGCACGGACGCTACCACGAGGCTAAGGATGTCAAGTAGGCCAAGATGAATATTTTTTAATTTTATTTTAGATGCTAAAATTTATTATATGCAGAATGACTACATCCGATAAAATTTTACAGTAAGACCCAAATAAGCAAGATAAATGAAATGAGTAATATCTAATGCTCAACCAATAATAGAAAATAGTAGCATTGGGCTCGGGTGTTACAGTGATATTCACCGTGATATACATGTTGGGCCCGTGGTCCCTTGCCCTTGGGTTCTACCCTTGGGTGGAGGACACTCACGAGTGGTTGATTCTCACACTTGGACTGACGATAGGCTTAGTGACCTGTACAGTGAGTCTTAGAGACTGATAGGGATACTGGCATTTATATACCTTATATACTGTGTTGACATACGTGACATATCGTTCTACTGTTTTACTGTTCCGCTGCATTGATTACTGCACATTCATATTCATGCTGTAATTGATTTACTGTTTCACATATCTATTACCACTGTTAGAATTGTCACATGATTTTATATATATTATATTTCTATTGTGTCGCTCTGACGACCTGAGTATGTATGCTCAGTGTGAGGAGAAGATTTAGCCTGGACCAGGACAAGACGTATAATACAGACATCTCGATTTGACATCCAGAGTTATATCTATATTTGTCCCCCCTCAGGTCAGTTCTTTACATTGTTTCCTTCAGTTACTGCATCTCTCTTTACCTGCGCATTATTTACTGTTTACCATGAAAAACTAGAAGCCGAAGTGTGACTACGGCAGGACATTTCCTTGACCGTAGGAGCATGGCTGGCCTTGTCTACCCCTCGTATTCCGTATTTTGGGAAGCGGGGCGTGACACCTTTCTTCACTTGTACTTACCTTGCCACAATTAGCGGTGAAGAGGCGATTTGAGGCATCTCACAACTTGTCGTCTGGACCAGTTAGGAATAGACTAGTTGACTTAGGAGAATCTAGAACATACAATACGGAAAATATACACCTTTACAAATAAATACCATTTACTTCATAAAACCGTTTTCTAAAGGATTTAGTATTTTACAATCTTTGCAAATCGCCGCTACAACCCATTTTGGGGAACCCGTTCGGGATGGTGCGGATTATCGCAAATCCTCGGGCTTAGTAGTGCGAGATTCAGATCTCCGCAAAGAGCATTCGATCTCGAAATATTTAAAATACGACATATTAAGAAAATGAGATCTTTTTAGAATATAAAATATTTATTAAAATTATTTTTGTATAAATATATGTATATTTATCATTAAAATATCTATTTTGTTATGATATAAATATTCCACCATTTTCTAAAAATCACAAGAACAAATTTTACACTAAAATACCATGAATTCCAAATAAAGCAATATTATAAATAAATACCTATAATTATGAATCTAGGATATATTCACTAGAAATATCACTATATAAAATCCACATTCATTATAACACTAAAGACGAATAATGAATACTTGAGGTGTATTTTAAGAAGTATATAAAAATATTTTTACATAAAACCCGCTCAAATTTTATAAATTACTCTAAGGACCTTAGCAATTATAGGTTTAAGAAATAATCAAGACTTCGATTTACACTTCTAATTGTCTGACTCGGGTTTGAGTCTGATTATATCTGACTTGAATATGATTTAAGTACAATCTACAATATTCCAATTCAATATGAACACATGAATTCAGTTATCAATCTATACAACTTGACTGAACTGAACCATGGATATACATCCATTTACATGATTCTACGGTTATTCCATTTACCTGATTACTCGGTTACATCCGGTTACTGATATCATGGTTTCGGTCAGTTATCCAATTATACAATCTACACAGTTTACAATACAAGACAATACAATACAACAATACAATCAAAATAACACTACGGGGTTTAAGGGGTAGACTGGTACGGAATATATTAAAGGTGGCACGAGGTGGTCACTTAAGACGTAATTACATCCATGTCGTTGTTCCGTGGTATTATCGACGGAGCCTTGTACTACAGGTTACCAAAGTCCCCAGTTTAAGTGGAACTCCTCTCGTATACACTGGCATCTTCTGTACCAAGCTACAAACAACAGCGTTAACACTAAATATAACAATATAACAACATAATACAACTGTAAAAGCTACTCTCGCTCTCTCTTTTACTCTATGTCTATTCTATTTCTCCTCTTATCTTTGGGACTTACCGAGCGACCTGTTCGCTGACGACATTCTATTTCTTTCTTCTTTGAATGTCGTCAGGTGATTTGGACCCGTCAGAGATCGAGCCAATTGCAGAAGACTTGGATCAGTACATCGAAGATCCTGAACTCTAGACATTATACATTTTCTATTCGGTACTTTTAATTTCCTGTCATGCCATTGTTTAGGCATCGCTTTTATTTCCGTTGTATTTCCTTTTCATGTATTGTACAAAAGAATGTTAATAAATAAAGTTGATGTTTTTATTATATCTTGTCTCTTGTGTATTTATTTTTATATTGCTTAGATACACTTAGCGTATTTACTTCAGAGTAAATACGTAGCGGTATCGTCGCGTCCTCTGCCCGTATATTGGGAAGCGGGACGTGACAGGTTTTGTTGGTGGCCCATGCAGGTCAGAGTTGTATGGAACACTGCCATGCAATTCTGTTCTGCGTGAACAATCTAAGCAATATAACACAAGAACCAGCAACTAAAACATTCTTTACAATCATGTCCCTTGAATCTTATCATTTCATATTCTTTGAATCATATACTTTGAATCTGTCCTAATCCAAAATTCCCCCACCTCTTTTACAATCTTACAAAAACCTTCGCATTCTTTCATTTCTTCACACATTTTTCACACCCTTACACTACCTTGTTATTTTTTTTCACACACTGTCAGCACTTCAGTCACCAAACTTTCCTTAATTTTGTTACACTTTTCTTTTACAAATTTCGAGGACGAAATTTTTATAAGGAGGGTAGAATGTAACAACCCCAAATTTCCATTACAAGTTTTTACAAAAAAAATTCAAAATCCATAAAGGGGCATTTATTTCCTGAGCACAAGGCATAAATAATTAATTAGCAATTTAATTACAAGAAAGAGCTTGTAGCTCATTAGTAATACCTTGCATTGCTGAACCAAGCCACCAGAGTTCAAATCCCATACCCCACATTATTTTTAATATTTATTTTGTTTTAAATTTTATAGAAGCCCAACAGTCTACACGAGATAACTCCAAAATTTTCCACCACACATGAAAAACTAAATATACCAGAGGCTACATCAGACGACCCCCCACCTCCCTGACCTCCGACTCGGCCCGACTCTGCCGACTCGGACGGCGGACCGACAGATTCGGGAAGGCGCCGCCGGCCGGACTCGGCCGGACGGCCGAGTCCCCAACATCAAAGTTGGGGCTCTTTGCATTCTATACCCTCCTGCATACTTTAAATTCCTAGATCGGTTCCAGAGAAGTCAGAAAGCCCCATTTACTCAAATTTTTAATACATTTTTAATATATTTTTATATTTTTTTCAATTAAACCCTTCATCTACCCTAACCCTATAAATACCATCCCTACCCTCTACCCTCTCATCTCAAAACTCTGAGCCAACTCTCTAAAAAATTCCAAGAAACTTGTGTACTTTGAAAACGAGCTCGAGGCGAAGCTCCGACGAATTCCCGGCGGAACTTCCGGCGATCGTTCTAGGAACTCCCGGCGATGACGCAACACATCGGTGATTCCACTACTTCCCTCTCACCCTCTTGTATGTCCTAAAACCGTAAGTCCCTTTTCTATCTCTCTTTTCCGTTCTCAAAATACGAACTATAAAACCCGACGGAATCGGAACAAAACCGATTTCCGATTCGGTTTTCAATAAAATTCCACTTCTCACTAATACAATCATACCAAAACTTAGTAGTGCGAGATTCAGACCTCCGCAAGGAGCATTCGGTCTCGAAATATTTAAAATACGACATCTTAAGAAAATGAGATCTTTTTAGAATATAAAATATTTATTAAAATTATTTTTGTATAAATATATGTATATTTATCATTAAAATATCTATTTTGTTATGATATAAATATTCCACCTTTTTCTAAAAATCACAAGAACAAATTTTACACTAAAATACCATGAATTCCAAATAAAGCAATATTATAAATAAATACCTTTAATTATGAATCTAGAATATATTCACTAGAAATATCACTATATAAAATCCACATTCATTATAACTCTAAATACGAATAATGAATACTTGAGGTGTATTTTAAGAAGTATATAAAAGTATTTTTACATAAAACCCCCTCAAATTTTATAAATTACTCTAAGGACCCTAGCAATTGTAGGGTTACTAGGCACACTAACAAGACTCTACAAGGCATCAACCATTCCAAAATTAAATTTTTTATGTGCCGAACAACCCTAAGCAAGATCTTATACTAGAGTTTAGGCGAATCTAAAAGCAAGTAAACAACTTTACTCTAAAGGGATACGAAATACAACCTTTGTAGATCGGTCCTTCACTTCTTTAGCTCCTTGATGAAGTCCCTTCGCTGTGATCGTGGTTCTCCCGGACCCTTGCATGGCTTCACGAGGCGAAAGGTGCGACCTTGCTTGAAGTCTCCGAGGCCGAAGATGATCTACGTCGAGAGAATTCCGACTCAAGCTTCTACTTCACTAACTTGAGAATTAGTGAAGCAAACACCCTATACTAAAGTGCTAGTCTAGTAGAGGATGTTTAAATAGGTAGTGGGTTCTCTTTAGAATTTGTTTTCTCACAAGCTTTCTCACTTTGGATCAAACCCTAACTAGCTTTTCTTTTGAACAAAATGAAAAAGATGAACAAAAGAAAGAGAAGAGGATAATGATCAAGTGTGTGAGCTAACCATGGTGAGTGAGTATCATATACTAACTCATGTAGAGACATTACCATGGCTAAGTTTAAATGGTTAGGTTAATAAAAATCTAAGGTAAAACAAATCTAGTGGACTTTGTCAAAGTATCCACAAGGTTCCACAAGTTTCATACTTATGACAAAATGTCCACTAATTTGTAATTACCTTAAATAATTATTAACCACCATTTAAATATAGAATGGTGTAAGTCTTACATACCCATGTCATGTGTATCATCGACCATGATACAATAAGAAAAACACATTTTAATATATATCATATATACATTAAAATTGTGCTCATGTAAGAAAAACCCTAAAGTGAACAAGTGATAGTAAATGTAAATTAGTATATCTAATATACAATTATACACTTAATTATTAAATCTACACTTGACTTAATAATCCGGTCATATCTCATATAACCGGCTAATCATCCATTGTATCGACTTATCGAATCAACACTTGATTCGATAACCCGGCTATATCATATATAACCGACCGATACAAAAAGTCGCGAGAATAGAATACGGTATCACATACACGCATTATTCTCGGTCTCGCACATATCACATATGCGCTCCCATTTCGTTTTGCCTGAGCCAGAAAAACCTCTGTGTAGGACTCTAAAGACTCGTCAATACGCCGGCAGCAGGTGATGATCACATCAAGCACCCACAAGCCGTTAGCGGTACTAGCTGGACGTAACGGCTACCTGGGTATTGAGCGATCAGAAGATCAGCAAGCAAGTCCGCTCCAAATCCTGTAAAAGCCTGCCGGTAACACTTCTCGTACAGTCCAGTCTCCTCGTCTGATATGTCGCATATCAAGTCTAGGGGTGGTAAACGTCAGACCCCAATAACCGATAAGTCGTGCCGATGTGAGGCTTATAACGGGTCGAGAAACTACTGGTAACACTTACCAGTAAATCTCTAAATCAGCCCTGGCCAGGGACTTCCCTGTTACGGCCAATCGAGCACAGCGCAACATCAACCCTCAATACCGGGAGAGACGAAACCCCTCCTATCGCTCATTGCCTCCATGTGACTCAGGACGGTGCCCAAAAACCACCGTTTTGCACGCCCTCATGGACGTGGTAAGGTGGAAATCAAAGCACAGTGGGAATTACACAAGACTCTATGACGATCTCGGGTCTACAGACTAACCTGCACAAGTGTCACCTGAGAACTGCCATCTGACGTGAGGTATAATACCATCTGGGAGTTCTCGGCGAGTCCGTCCAGTGTACCCAGTCATCACTGAGCATCCATATACCATCTCTGATGTCAAACACCAATGGATATAGGATCATCCATCGCCCATCTCATGGGTCGAGAAGCGTATACGCTAGTCTACTCTGGTATATCGATGCCTCGTCTCAATACACCCACGACTAGGGACCTTGAAGGATATACTTATGGACTACCATGTCCCCACTAGTGTGATCCGCATCATAGTCCAGGTAGTCAAGTACACATCCTAATGGCTTTACCAACATGTAACTATAAAACAGTATAATGAGACAAGTGTACATGTTAAGATAAAGAGCAACCAGATAACATACTATCATATCGAGCAAGAAAGTCCTCTCTATATATGTCCAAGCATCCAATATAATATACATCATCTGTACAATACTGGCCTCTAGGGCATATATACAACTAAAAATCTCCCACTTGCACTAGGGCCAGCTCCTTTAGTATCGCATACTTAGCATCCCGAAGAGTCTCTCAAATTGTATCTGGGGTATGTCCTTCGTGAGTGGATCCGCTGTGTTGTTCTTCGTGTCAACCCTCCTGACCTCGATCTCCCGGCGATCAACTATCTCCCGGATCAGGTGATACCGCCTCAGAATATGCCTGGATCGCTGATAGGACCTGGGTTCCTTGGCCAAATCCACCGCTCCATTGTTATCACAATACAAAGGTATTGGATGCTCAATGGATGGAACCACTCCAAGTTCAGTAATGAGCTTCTTGATCCAGACAGCCTCTTTAGCAGCATTGTTAGTAGCGATGTATTCAGCCTCCATCGTCGAGTCTGCCACGGTTTCCTGCTTGGAACTCTTCCAGCTAACCGCCCCTCCGTAAAGGGTAAAGACAAATCCCGACTACGACTTAGAGTCGTCCTTATCACTCTGGAAGCTCGAATCGGTAAAGGACTCCACTTGGAGTTCTCCGTTACCATACACCAAGAGCATCTCTTTAGTCCTTCGTAAGTACTTGAGAATGCTCTTCACAGCTGTCCAGTGACTCTCTCCAGGATCAGCTTGATACCTACTCACTACACTTAGCGAGTATGCTACATCGGGTCTGGTACATGCATCGCGTACATGATAGAGCCTACTGTCGAAGCATAGGGTATCCCTTGCATGCGAGCTCTCTCCAAATCAGTCTTAGGAGACATCTCTTTGGAGAGAGTGAGCCCTGAGATTGTGGGTAAAAACCCACGTTTGGACTCTTCCATACTAAACCTCTTTAGTATGGTGTCAATATACCTGGATTGGGACAATCCCAATATTCTTTTAGATCTATCTCTATAGATCCTAATTCCCAATATGCAGGAGGCATCACCAAGATCTTTCATTGAGAATCTTTGTGATAAGAAGAGCTTGGCCGATTGCAGCATAGGAATGTCATTTCCTATCAAGAGTATGTCGTCCACGTACAATACGAGGAAGACAACCTTACTCTCTGCCACCTTCTTGTAGATACAAGGTTCATCTACATTTTTGACGAAATCAAACTCTTTGATAACGACGTCAAAGCAGATGTTCCAACTTCGCGATGCTTGCTTTAATCCATAAATGGATTTAAGCAGCTTGCACACCTTTCCGCTGCTCCCACTATCTACGAAACCCTCTGGCTGAGTCATGTACACGCACTCTTCTAAATCACCGTTTAGAAAGGCGGTCTTAACATCCATTTGCCAGATTTCGTAGACATGATATGCAGCGATGGCAAGAATGATCCGGATGGATTTAAGCATAGCCACTGGAGAAAAGGTTTCATCATAGTCCACACCTGGTCTTTGACGAAAACCCTTTGCAACAAGTCTAGCTTTGAAAGTCTCCACTTTCCCATCTACACCAAGTTTTTTCTTGAAGATCCACTTGCTCCCAATGGGTTTTACCCCTTCAGGAGCAACTTCCAAAGTCCATACTTTGTTGGTGTACATGGATTCCATCTCGAACCGCATTGCATCCAGCCATTTCACTGAGTCTCCACTCGTGATGGCCTGCTCGAAGCTAGTTGGGTCATCATCCTCCATAATGCAATCCTCGCTCCCACCATCCGTGAGAAAACTGTAGTATCTCTCAGGTGGGTGAGGAACCCTACTAGATCGGCGGAGTGGCTGGGGTTCATCGGGAACTACCGAATCCTCTGGTTCTACCAAATCTTCTGTTGTGGTTTGTACAGCTAGAACCTCTTCCAGTTCTATCTCAGAGCCACTAATCTCTTTTGCAAGAAATTCCTTTTCTAAAAAGGTGGCGTGTTGAGCAACAAACACCATTTGTTCCTCACTGTGGTAGAAGATATACCCTCGCGAATGCTTGGGATATCCTACAAACTTACACAAAACAGATCTTGCCTCAAGTTTGTCCAGTTTTTGTCTTTTGACATAGGCCAGGCAACCCCATATCTTAATAAAATTAAGATATGGTCTCTTCCCCTCCCATATCTCATATGGGGTGGTAGGCACAGATTTGGTAGGAACCCTATTCAGCGGGTATGCTGCTGTTTCCAGTGCATATCCCCAGAAGGAAATAGGTAACTCAGCTATACTCATCATAGAGCGCACCATATCTAATAGGGTACGGTTCCTCCGTTCCGATACACCGTTGTGCTGTGGTGTATATGGAGGAGTTAGCTGAGAGAGAATCCCATTCTCTTTTAGGAAGTCCAGGAATTCATTGCTCAAGTATTCACCTCCTCGATCAGATCGAAGGATTTTAATACTTTTCCCGGTTTGGTTCTCGACTTCTTGTTTATATTCTCTAAATTTCTCAAAAGCTTCTGATTTGTGTTTCATCAGGAACACATATCCGAATCTAGAGAGATCGTCAGTGAATGTAATGAAGTACGAAGAACCATCCCTGGCATGCGTAGACATGGGACCGCATACATCACTATGTATCAGTCCTAAGAGTTTAGTAACTCTTTCTCCGTGTCCCGTAAACGGAGTTTTGGTCATCTTGCCTTTGAGACATGACTGACAAGTGTCATAAGATGAAAATTGAAACGAATTTAAATATCCATTTTTATGCAACTTAGCTAGTCGTGTCGCATTGATGTGACCCAGTCTACAATGCCACAAGAAGGATTCGTTCATTTCTGAACTCTTCCTCTTGTGTGTGTTTGTTATGCTCAGAACCGTTGATTGATTTAGAACATAAATGCCATTGCACAACGTGCCTGATCCAACCAACTTTTGGTTTAGGAAAATGTTCATAACATTATCCTGTAATACAAAATTATATCCCTCTTTACTCAACAAAGAAACTGATATAATGTTGCATATCGGGTTCGGCATGTAATAGCATTCATTCAGAATCAATGTATTACCAGTTGGCAATACAAAGTGATATTCCCCGACGGTTTTAGCTGCAACAATTGCACCATTTCCAACCCTTATGTCTTTATCACCTTCTCCAAGTTCTCTACCTTTTCTAAGCCCATGTAACTGATTATATATATGGGATCCTAAACCGGTATCTAATACCCAGGACGTAGAGCAAATGGAGAAACAGTTCTCTGTAACGAACACACCCGAAGAAAATGCATCAACATGTACTTTCTTCATACGGGTGGCATGAGAATCCTGGTATTCCCCTATATCCAGTTCAATCTTATAACTCTTATAAGAAAGAACGGAACCAACGTTCCCCAGCATAGTATAACATGCGGGTTCGGTCAATACATCCATATTATTATCTTGATTAAGGCATGATATGGTCGCTACCTGGAGAGAGAGAGAAGAAAACATTTTAGCATATGCTCTTGCAAGATCAGATTGGTTATAATTTTATCAAATCAGGATGGCTCCCACTGTTTTTATCAAATCTTCCTTCAAACCCTAAAAGGAAAGACTAGCCGAGATTAATTACACCCTACAACTTCGCCAATCTTTCAGCCAGGCCAGTGTCGGTACTTTGAGGGAGGTTCCCCGTGCTTTCGCACGAACCTAATTAAAGTAAACCTCGTTTTCCCAGAGGCGTAACCCCATTGACACCTTTCTAGACACCTACTTGATCGGCTAATTGTCCTGTGTAAAACTCTCCCGGGAGTAACAATTACTCGCAGTGGGTATCGGGATCCAACTATCTCATAGAAGGTATGCAATCTCATTGCAAATCTCAACACTTGAAATTCCTGATAAAATTTTTCCCCAAGCATCCCATGACCTTGACGGAGGTCAACAAACCACAGGGTGCAAGTCAAGTTCAACCCGTCATTTCTTGATTGAATCAAACCCACTCGCACGACCCTTGACGGAGGTCAACAAGGTCGTACGACTACCCTAATCCAATCTGCATCATATGCATAAGCAGATAAATACTAGTTAGCTACCGCACACTACGCCTTGACGGAGGTCAACAAACGTAGCACGAATACTAAGTAGGACTTATCTGAAATGACGGAGGGCTACGACAGGTTTTTCTGAAAACCTATTGCGTAATGAACTTGATATCGTTGTAGAATCGAGTGAATTTTTGAAATGGAGTGATTTTGAGGCTTTCATTAGTTTTGCTAAAGAGGTCACTCCCGGTGAAGGGATCTCGGCTCTTTCCTCATCGAATAAGGTGCGGGATATATCATATACATCACTATGCAAAGCAAAACTCCAAAAGCAATCAAAAACAAACCGAGTGTTGTAGCATCTGCCAGTTTTGCTAAAGAGGTCACTCCCGGTGAAGGGATCTCGGCTCTTTCCTCATCGAATAAGGTGCGGGATATATCATATATATCTCTATGCAAAGCAAAACTGTAGCTACCCCTTTTTTTTATTAAAATTTGATTCTACAACATCTTTTAGGTTTCTTTTCTTTCATTAATCACATTAATGAAGTCTCATCATTTAAGTCACCTAAACATCACAGATAAATACGACGTACACTTATGCCATCCGCATTCGCCTCGATGTCCCCTCGTGCACCGTTAGGTTAGGTAACTAACGGAAGAGCAGGGCAGGGCTAGCACGGGTGTAAAACATAAGTAACGCCTATATAATATATCATATATACTATATACAGTATTTATCACAGCACATCACATGATCACATCACAGATATCGCAGCAGAAGAAACATATGAAACATTGGATATACTAGGACGTCCGTGTTTTATTTTGAGCCTCTATAAAACACGGATTCCACGGTCGCGATGAATAGCCAAACCCATACCCCTAGACCCCTACGAGAGTAGCAAGCAACCCTACCAATTCTAGAGTTAGGAGGCCCGGACTCGGCTCCTCGAGTTGGTCTCCCACTGGACTCCAGAACCCGGTTACTTGTGCTCTCCTCCTTAGGTCTATCCTAGTGCGGAAAAGTAAATAATATACAAAATGTGACATCAACCTCATCCCGGAAGTGCCCCAATAAAAGAATATTACATACATTTTATTTTACATGAATGAAAATAAAAACTCTCATCTCACATAAAACCCCAGGCTATTCAGAACGCGACGATCCAATATAACATATCCAGCAACACATAATATCACATGTCATCAACGTAAGTAAATATGCGCATCCCAATTGTCGTTGACATAGAGCAACGAAACCGGCGATATCACATATTACACTTACGGTCACAGAAAAGAAAGTGTAAACTACAACATTTGGAATCCACAATCTCTTTAGACATCGTAAATCCGAAATATCACATATTTCGCATTTCATGCCTAAATGTATGAATTCCACATATTGTATCACATTCCAGATAAATAGACAGTATTAAACTTTCCGATCGAATAGTCAAATACCCAAGATTTCCTAAATAGCTCAACACTTGAGCGGAGTTCAAAAATTCCAGAATACGTCACAGTAGCAACGGTCCAGCCGTAGAAGGGTCAAGCCAACGCCTCACATGTGGCACGCCGTACTGCCCCAAACCCTAAGGTTCAAAGGGCAGTTCAAGACGGTCACACAATCGAGTTAAGGTTTGTTGTCTTCTAGAGGGCCCATCGCATCACATGCACGTTTTTCCGAAAGATTTAAACCCAAGAAAAATTCAACACTTGAATGTTTTTCGTGCCGGGAAAAATTGAGTTAATGATATTCGTTCGAACATTTTAATACTTACTAAATTATCCGGAAGAACAATACGAAATTAAATCTTCCGATCGAATTAACGAATACAAAAGGATCCCCAGAAAACTCAACACTTGAGTCAGTTTAAAAATACCCATAAAATAGCACTAACAGAATCTAACATTACTGTGCAAACAGAGAAGCCCAAGGTCACTGTACGGCCGCGGTTCCGCGGCACAAGTAGGGTATTGCCGCGGAACCGCGGCGGTCCATACGATTTAGGTCATCAAATTTGCACCGTAATTCTTAGAAAACCCTGCTGATTTTTTTAGGTATTTTTAATACTGAAAAATCACGTATTTTGAAAAAATTCCAGAGAGGGGGTTGTTTTGACGTTTTCGGGTTCGATCGGGGTTTTAACTTCATTAACACATCGCCTAATGCTCTAGCTAGGCTCTGATACCACTGTAGGGTTACTAGGCATACTAACAAGGCTCTACAAGGCATCAACCATGCCAAAATTAAATTTTTTATATGCCGAACAACCCTAAGCAAGATCTTATACTACAGTTTAGACGAATCTAAAAGCAAGTAAACAACTTTACTCTAAAGGGATACGAAATACAACCTTTGTAGATCGGTCCTTCACTTCTTTAGCTCCTTGATGAAGTCCCTTCACTGCGATCGTGGTTCTCCCGGACCCTTGCATGGCTTCACGAGGCGAAAGGTGCGACCTTGCTTGAAGTCTCCGAGGCCGAAGGTGAGGGAATTCCGACTCAAGCTTCTACTTCACTAACTTGAGAATTAGTGAATCAAACACTCTATACTAAAGTGCTAGTCTAGTAGAGGATGGTTAAATAGGAAGTGAGTTCTCTTTAGAATTTGTTTTCTCACAAGCTTTCTCACTTTGGATCAAACCCTATCTAGCTTTTCTTTTGAACAAAATGAAGAAGATGAACAAAAGAAAGAGGAGAGGATAATGATCAAGTGTGTGAGCTAACCATGGTGAGTGTGTATGATATACTAACTCATGTAGAGATATTACCATGGCTAAGTTTAAATGGTTAGGTTAATAAAAATCTAAGGTAAAACAAATCTAGTGGACTTTGTCAAAGTATCCACAAGCTTCCACAAGCTTCATACTTATGACAAAATGTCCACTAATTTGTAATTACCTTAAATAATTATTAACCACCATTTAAATATAGAATGGTGTAAGTCTTACACACCCATGTCATGTGTATCATCAACCATGATAAAATAAGAAAAACACATTTTAATATATATCATATATACATTAAAATTGTGCTCATGTGAGAAAACCCCTAAAGTGAACAAGTGTTAGTAAATGTAAATTAGTATATCTAATATACAATTATACACTTAATTATTAAATCAACACTTGACTTAATAATCCGGTCATATCTCATATAACCGGCTAATCATCCATTGTATCGACTTATCGAATCAACACTTGATTCGATAACCCGGCTATATCATATATAACCGACCGATACAAAAAGTCGCGAGAATAGAATACGGTATCACATACACGCATTATTCTCGGTCTCGCACATATCACATATGCGCTCCCATTTCGTTTTGCCTGAGCCAGAAAAACCTCTATGTAGGACTCTAAAGACTCGTCAATACGCCGGCAGCAGGTGATGATCACATCAAGCACCCACAAGCCGTCAGCGGTACTAGCTGGACGTAACGGCTACCCGGGTATTGAGCAATCAGAAGATCAGCAAGCAAGCCCGCTCCAAATCCTGTAAAAGCCTGCCGATAACACTTCCCGTACAGTCCGGTCTCCTCTCTGATATGTCGCATATCAAGTCTAGGGGTGGTAAACGTCAGACCCCAATAACCGATAAGTCGTGCCGATGTGAGGCTCATAACGGGTCGAGAAACTACTGGTAACACTTACCAGTAAATCTCTAAATCAGCCCTGGCCAGGGACTTCCCTGTTACGGCCAATCGAGCACAGCGCAACATCAACCCCCAATACCGGGAGAGACGAAACCCCTCCTATCGCTCATTGCCTCCATGTGACTCGGGACTGTGCCCAAAAACCACCGTTTTGCACGCCCTCATGGACGTGGTAAGGTGGAAATCAAAGCACAGTGGGAATCATACAAGAATCTATGACGATCTCGGGTCTACAGACTAACCTGCACAAGTGTCACCTGAGAACTGCCATCTGACGTAAGGTATAATACCATCTGGGAGTTCTCGGCGAGTCCGTCCAGTATACCCAGTCATCACTGAGCACCCATATACCATCTCTGATGTCAAACACCAATGGATATGGGATCATCCATCGCCCATCTCATGGGTCGAGAAGCGTATACGCTAGTCTACTCTGGTATATCGATGCCCCGTCTCGATACACCCACGACAAGAGACCTTGAAGGATATACTTATGGACTACCATGGCCCCACTAGTATGATCCGCATCATAGTCCAGATAGTCAAGTACACATCCTAAGGGCTTTACCAACATGTAACTATAAAACAGTATAAAGAGACAAGTGTACATGTTAAGATAAAGAGCAACCAGATAGCATACTATCATATCGAGCAAGAAATTCCTCTCTCTATATGTCCAAGCATCCAATATAATATACATCATTTTTACAATACTGGCCTCTAGGGCATACATACAACTAACACAATTATAGGATTAAGAAATAATCAAGACTTCGATTTACACTTCTAATTGTCTGACTCGGGTTTGAGTCTGATTATATCTGACTTGAATATGATTCAAGTACAATCTACAATATTCCAATTCAATATGAGCACATGAATTCATGAATACAGTTATCAATCTATACAACTTGACTGAACCGAACCATGGATATACATCCATTTACATGATTCTACAGTTATTCCATTTACCTGATTACTCGGTTACATCTGGTTACTGATATCATGGTTTCGGTCGGTCATCCAATTATACAATCTATATAGTTTACAATACAAGACAATACAATACAATAATACAATCAAGATAACACTACGGGGTTTAAGGGGTAGACTGGTACGGAATATGTTAAAGGTGGCACGAGGTGGTCACTTAAGACGTAATTACATCCATGTCATTGTTCCATGGTATTATCGACGGAGCCTTGTACTACAGGTTACCAAAGTCCCCGGTTTAAGTGGGACTCCTCTCGTATACACTGGCATCTTCTGTACCAAGCTACAAATAACAGCGTTAACACTAAATACAATAATATAACAACATAATATAACTGTAAGAGCTACTCTCGCTCTCTCTCTTACTCTCTGTCTATTCTATTTCTCCTCTTATTTTTGGGACTTACCGAGCGACCTGTTCGCTGACGACATTCTATTTCTTTCTTCTTTGAATGCCGTCAGGTGATTTGGACCCGTCAGAGATCGACCCAATTGCAGAAAACTTGGATCAGTACAGCGAAGACCCTGAGCTCTAGACATTGTACATTTTCTATTCGGTACTTTTAATTTCATGTCATGCCATTGTTTAGGCATCGCTTTTTTTTCAGTTGTATTTCCTTTTCATGTATTGTACAAAAGAATGTTAATAAATAAAGTTGATGTTTTTATTATATCTTGTCTCTTGTGTATTTATTTTTATATTGCTTAGATACGATTAGCGTGTTTACTTCAGAGTAAATACGTAGCGGCCTCGTCGCGTACTCTGCCCGTATATTGGGAAGCGGGGCGTGACAGGTTTTGTTGGTGGCCCATGCTGGTCAGAGTTGTATTGAACACTGCCATGCAATTCTGTTCTGCATGAACAATCTAAACAATATAACACAAGAACCATCAACTAAAACATACTTTACAATCATGCCCCTTGAATCTTATCATTTCATATTCTTTGAATCATATACTTTGAATCTGTCCTAACCCAAAATTCCCCCACCTCTTTTATAATCTTACAAAAACCTTCGCATTCTTTCATTCCTTCACACATTTTTCACACACATTTTTCACACCCTTACACTACCTTGTTATTTTTTTTCACACACTGTCAGCACTTCAGTCACCAAACTTTCCTTAATTTTGTTACGCTTTCCTTTTACAAATTTCGAGGACGAAATTTTTATAAGGAGGGTAGAATGTAACAACCCTAAATTTCCAATACAAGTTTTTACAAAAAAAATTCAAAATCCATAAAGGGGCATTTATTGCCTGAGCACAAGACTTAAGTAATTAATTAGCAATTTAATTACAAGAAAGAGCTTGTAGCTCATTAGTAATACCTTGCATTGCTGAACCAAGCCACCAGAGTTCAAATCCCATGCCCCACATTATTTTTAATATTTATTTTGTTTTAAATTTTATAGAAGCCCAACAGTCCACAAGAGATAACTCCAAAATTTTCCACTACACATGAAAAGCTAAATATACCAGAGGCTACACCAGACGACCCCCACCTCCCTGACCTCCGAGTCGGCCCGACTCGGCCGACTCGGACGGCGGACTGGCAGAATCGGGAAGGCGCCGCCGGCCGGACTCGGCCGGACGGCCAAGTCCCCAACATCAAAGTTGGGGCTCTTTGCATTCTTTACTCTCCTGCATACTTTAAATTCCCAGATCGTTTCCAGAGAAGTCAGAAATCCCCATTTACTCAAATTTTTAATACATTTTTACATTTTTTTCAATTAAACCCTTCATCTACCCTAACCCTAGCCTAACCCTATAAATACCACCCCTACCCTCTACCCTCTCATCTCAAAACTCTGAGCCAACTCTCTAAAAAATTCCAAGAAACCTGTGTACTTTGAAAACGAGCTCGAAGCGAAGCTCCGACGAATTCCCGGCGGAACTTCCGGCGATCGTTCTAGGAACTCCCGGCGATGACGCAACACATCGGTGATTCCACTACTTCCCTCTCACCCTCTTGTGTGTCCTAAAACCGTAAGTCCCTTTTCTATCTCTCTTTTCCGTTCTTAAAATACGAATTCCAAAACCCGACGGAATCGGAACAAAACCGATTTCCGATTCGGTTTTCAATAAAATTCCACTTCTCACTAATACAATCATACCTAAACTTTCTCATGTTGACTATTAAACACTAATCAAACAATTTGATCAAGTTTCGTCACATGAAATGATAGCTATTTCAATTTATCGTATTTTTCACTTAAATACCATATTGTTTCAATCCTTCATTTAACTCCATCAAACTTGCTATACATTTAAAGTAGAGCACGAGGTAACGACCTACCTTCTCGCACACTCATATACAACCTAACCCGATGCCATCGAAAACTTATAATACGAGAGAACAAATAATTTTCATTTAAATGCCATTGACTTAGTAAAACCATTTATAAAAGATTTAATGTTGATACACTTTTAAATAAATACCTCTTATTATGAGAATACGATAAGTTGTGGACATCGGTCGTTTATCTAAACCTGACTTTGTGGTGTCTAGGCTAGACAAGTGAGAAAGGTAACTTTAAAAGGCCCGTTTCACGATGATTTGTAAGCGGATCCCTCCTTTCTTCACTTGTACTTACCTGGCCACAATTGGCAGTGAAGAGGCGATTTGAGGCATCTCACAACTTGTCGTATGGACCAGTTAGGAATAGACTAGTTGACTTAGGAGAATCTAGAACATACAATACGGAAAATATACACGTTTACAAATAAATACCATTTACTTCATAAAACCGTTTTCTAAAGAATTTAGTATTTTACAATCTTTGCAAAGCGCCGCTACAACCCATTTTGGGGAACCCGTTCGGGATGGTGCGGATTATCGCATATCCTCGGGCTTAGTAGTGCGAGATTCAGACCTTCGCAAGGAGCATTCGGTCTCGAAATATTTAATATACGACATCTTAAGAAAATGAGATCTTTTTAGAATATAAAATATTTATTAAAATTATTTTTGTATGAATATATGTATATTTATCATTAAAATATCTATTTTGTTATGAGATAAATATTCCACCTTTTTTTAAAAATCACAAGATCAAATTTTACACTAAAATACCATGAATTCCAAATAAAGCAATATTATAAATAAATACCTTTAATTATGAATCTAGGATATATTCACTTGAAATATCACAATATAAAATCCACATTCATTATAACTCTAAAGACGAATAATGAATACTTGATGTGTATTTTAGGAAGTATATAAAAGTATTTTTACATAAAAACCCCTCATGTTTTATAAATTACTCTAAGGACCCTAGCAATTATAGGTTTAAGAAATAATCATGACTTCGATTTACACTTCTAATTGTCTGACTCATGTTTGAGTCTGATTATATCTGACTTGAATATGATTCAAGTACAATCTACAATCTATAATATTCCAATTCAATATGAACACATGAATTCATGAATCCAGTTATCAATCTATACAACTTGACTGAACCGAACCATGGATATACATCCATTTACATGATTCTACAGTTATTCCATTTACCTGATTACTCGATTACATCCGGTTACTGATATCATGGTTTCAGTCAGTCATCCAATTATACAATTTACACAGTTTCCAATACAAGACAATACAATACAACAATACAATCAAGATAACATTACGGGGTTTAAGGGGTAGACTGGTACGGAATATGTTAAAGGTGGCACGAGGTGGTCACTTAAGACGTAATTACATTCATGCCGTTGTTCCGTGGTATTATCGACAGAGCCTTGTACTACAGGTTACCAAAGTCCCCGGTGTAAGTGGGACTCCTCTCGTATACACTAGGATTTTCTGTACCAAGCTACAAACAACAGCGTTAACACTAAATACAACAATATAACTGTTTCCCTCCGAACACAGAGACGCGACCGCGTAGGTCCATCTGGCCTGAAATTCGGGGCAGATGCTAATTGGTGCTATCCGTCCACTTCTCCGAAGATGCCAAGTTGATTTATGGCACCATGTATCGAAGGTTTAAACGGATGCGGCCGATGTAGCAGACTTCGTCAGATTCCCCCTCGTTTGAGGGGTTTTTGATTGTGGGGACGCTCTTCCCTGCAGGCGCAAGCCCCTGCAGTTATTTACGCTACCGCATCGTGGTAACAACTTTCTCCTTCTCCAGATGGTCACTTCGTGTCGTGGGTGTTTGTTTTGTTTTTGGTTGCCCGTGGATTGTATACGGAGACTAAATTATGTTGTCGCCCATAGGGCGTGGACTAGTCCAAATCCGTATCTTTCTTAGATTTGGGTTGGGGGTGAGTTTAAGGATACGTTAGCCTCATTTGAGACTAAGATCAACTTAAACGTTTGTTAAGGTTACGTTAGTCTAATTTTAGACTAAGATCAACTTAACGGGATCGTTTAGATCCGACAAGAGAGCAATTGGGCTCTATTGTTTAGTTTAGTGACATTGCGGTCGATTAGTTTAGGGACATTACGGTCCAATGTTAGTTTAAGGACATCTCGGTCCAATGTTAGTTTAAAGACATCGCGATCGAGATTAAGGACATCATAGTCCGTGAGTTTAAGGACCTCACAGTCCGATATTAGTTTAAAGACATCATGGTCGAGGTTAAGGACATCATAGTCCGCGAGTTTAAGGACCTCACAGTCCGATGTTAGTTTAAAGACATCACGGTCGAGGTTAAGGACATCATGGTCCATGAGTTTAAGGACCCCACAGTCCAATGTTAGTTTTAAGACATCACGGTCGAGGTTAAGAACATCACAGTCCATGAGTTTAAGGACCTCACAGTCCGATGTTAGTTTTAAGACATCACGGTCGAGGTTAAGGACATCATAGTCCATAAGTTTAAGGACCTCACAGTCTGATGTTAGTTTTAAGACATCACGGTCGAGGTTAAGGACATCATAGTCCATGAGTTTAAGGACCCCATAGTCCAATGCTAGTTTTAAGATATCACGGTCGAGATTAAGGACATCATAGTCCATGAGTTTAAGGACCCCACAGTCCGATGTTAGTTTTAAGACATCACGGTCGAGGTTAAGGACATCATAGTCCATGAGTTTAAGGACTCCACAGTCCATGAAATATGTGGTTGTCGGGACCCGTCACCTCTTTGAAGACGTTGAGAAATTACAACGACAAATATCAAAGGAATGAAGAGATGTACCCTTGAACCAATGTGAGTTGTTTGAAAGAGCGGATGTGCTCAGTTCAAGATAAGTTGAGGACTTATGGCCTGAATTGGGCTAAGTCCAATTAAAATGCTTTACATTTTATTTTTTGTTCTGGCTATTATGCCTTTGTTTGGGCTCGGCCCTTTTAATAATGCTAGGCATTGGGCTCTGACATCTTTTTTCTTAATTAGAACAAGTTGTGCTATGACAATGCGCCACGTGGCGCGCCAGGCGCTTTACGCCAGCTAAAGAGCGCATTGCGCTTCTGTCAGGTAGCGCACACGAAGAGGACACGTGTCGCGCTTAGCGCTAAGCACCAGTTCATTTAGCGCATTGCGCTTTTAATTTATGAGCACTTTGCGCTAGTCTGTTGGCGTGCCAATGAGTGACACGTGGCGCACTTGGCGCTGAGCGCCAGTCCATGAGCGCAGTGCGCTGTTTTAAAAGCGCAAAGCGCAAGTGGTGTCTATGGTTGACACGTGACATGTTTTGGCGCTGAGCGCCGATCCAAGGAGCGCAAAAGCGCAATTCATGAGTGCAACGCACTTTCTAATAGCGCAAAGCGTATTTGATCAATTTTAAGATCAAGGAACAAATTTATGTTCTTCTTAAAGGAGGCTTTGCCTCAAAATTCAAGAACAAAAGTTCTTGTTTTTATAAAAGGGCTCTGCCTTTATATATCAAAGATCTATGAATGAAGTAAAATACTTCTTTTATTTTTTTATGATTAGATATTTTGATCTTTTTCTTTTATTAAAGACCTTGGTCTTTTGTAGATCTATGATCTTTTTAGAAGATGGTTTTTCTTTTTACGAGATGGTTTCTTCTTTGTTATTTCAAGAACATAGTTCTTTACCTTGAAGATGAAGAAAAATCTTCTTTTTTCTAAGAGCTTGCTCTTCTTTTTTCTCAAATTTTTGCAGAGGGTTTCTCTCTCTCTTTTCTTCTATCTCCTCTAGACTTGAAGTCTAGGGGCCTTTATATAAGGCTAATTGATTTGTTAAATCAGTTTTAAGTGATCTTTCTCTGATTGATTTGGGAATATTTCCCACCGTTGGATGTTTGATCCTAAGACTTCTGTTTCACAGAAGATAATCTACTTGTTTTAATAAGATTGGAAAGATCTTTCCGTAACAGGATTTTAGTTCTGATTAATTAATAATTTATTATTAGTAGATCTTTTGATCTAACGGTGGGGGAATTTTAATTCCAGTGCTGGCGCACCTACGTTCGACACGTAGCGCGCAACGCAGAGCGCACCCGTGTTGGACACGTGGCACGCAGCGTAGAGCGCAGCGCAACTGCGCTAGCGCACCCGTCTTTGACACGTGGCGTGCAGCGCAGAGCGCTGGATCTGAAGCGTTGCTTCAATTTTTAAATTTTGAAATTCAAAACAGAGCTTTGCTCTGATTGGGGTGCGCTGCCTAGGGCGCAGCGCTCCTGGCGTTGGCGCGTATGCGTTTGACACGTGGCGCGCAGCGCGTAGAATTTGAAGCGTTGCTTCAATTTTTGAATTTTGAAATTCAAAACAGAGCTTTGCTCTGATTGGGGGAAACAAATGCCCCCACCGTTGCGCACACGTGAGTGCAGCGGTGGCAACATCTGAGCCCTTGGATCAACTCAGAAGTTGAAGAGGCAGTTCAGTGCCTATAAATTGGACCTTTAGTCTTTTATATGATTATCATCTTCTTCTTTGAAAATTTTTGCTCAGAGCCTTGCTCTTTTGTTAAGAACTTTCAAGAGTCAAAACTCTTAGGTAAAATTAAAAAATTTTAATTTTAATAAATTAGGGTTTTTACCTATTAACAGAGCCTTGCTCTTCATAGATCTTTGATCTATAGAAAACTCTTTTAGGGTTTCATTAATAGAGTCTTGCTCTCATGAACCCATAGATCTAAACAGATCTTTTCTTGGGGTTTCTTATCCCAAGAATCAGAGCTCTGCTCTTAATTTTTGATGAAGAACTCTTAAGAGTTTTTTTTAATGGATCTTGAAGATCCCAGAATTTTTTAATTCTCAAGAATTAATTTTAATTAATCTTTGATGGATTTTCCATCATCATTACAGAGCCAGGCTCTTTAAGGAATTTTATTCCCTCATGACCAGAGTTTGACAAGTGTCACTCTGTTACAGAGTTTTGCTCTCAAAGGGAGATTTTCTCCTTTTCCCAAGGGATTTCTCATTTAATGAGAATTTCTTTGAGGATCTCCTCATTAATTAACAGTCTCATCCAATGATGAGGCTGTTTTATTAATTGATGCATTGTCATCTGGATTTTATGGGTCCCCCTTTGGTCCCCTTTCCACTGCATTGCAGTGTGGTACAAACTTTAAAGTGCCGAGCGTCGGGATTTTAAAATTAAATACAGATAATTGAATTCCGTTCTTTCTCGCAGGCGACATGTCTTCCGATCTTTCTTTCCCGTTTTTCCGTTCAGAGGGAGGATTCCCTGAGGCACCTGTGGACCGGGAGGTTCTCACGCTCATCAGAGACTATGACCCGGAACACAAAAACCTTCACTTGTGGGGTAGGTGGTACGACCAGATTATCAAAGGTCGCTGAAGCTTCTCTTGTGCGACGCCATCGGAGCGGATCTCGTCGATTTCGTATGCAGATGTACCCCCGGTGAACTATGCCGTGGAGGTTGTCAATTGGACTTCGGAGGGTCTTCTTCAACCTTCGATTGCCGCCATACCCATGCAGCTGCCGGCAGCTTTGGATACCTTAGGGCGGCGCATATGCCAGGGCGAGTCGCGCCCTTGGGGACAACCCTACAACATCGGGTTGACCCCCCGACATTCGGCCAGGTATTTGCAGTGGGCCAGGTATATTTTGTCAGCGAAGAAAACACAACTGCTGAAGATCGGTCTATACCCTGCGGTTTATGCTTCGTTGTTCCAATATTCTGCTCCTCCGACATGGTGGATTAAGGCGTTCTTGGAGCAATGGAACATCCCAACCCATACCTTTCTTCTACTAGACAGAGAAGTCTTCATTTCCTTAGAAGAATTTGCTGAGATTTCCGGTCTGCCGGTTAGGGGGGAGCACTATGAGGAGCTGCTTCCTCCGGATGAATACGTTTTTGCCACCAAGCTGGTGGTGATGGGCTAACGCCGGAGAACGCCATCCAGCACCAGTTTCCTAGTATGATAAAGGTGTTGAATATGTACGAAAGTCTCTTCTTGGAATCCGGAGGCCGGGGGTCAGTTTCGCAGACTTCATTGCCCGGTTTCTTCGCCCGGAGATTCTATCGCAACGAGGCGAAAAATTTGCCAAGCTCGACGATCCCTTCGGCTTTGGCTAGGACCGTCGACCAGTACTGGAAGATGATCAGAAGGGCTTTTATCTTCCCGATGCCACGATCATCCCTCTGTCAGAAATCACCGCTCCTGGCATTGACGAGGAGACTTTCTTTCTCGGGTTTCTCGGGCTATGGTTATGTTGGTTCGCTCTCCCCATGCGCCCTCGCTATATGAGGCCGTCCGTCTTCTACCCAGCACATCGAATGGTGACCGGAATACAAGTGGCCATCGGGATTGCTGGGCTGGCCTACCTGTACCATGGTCTTAGTGTGGCGGCGGATACGACTGAACCGGGGGTGCATGCCGCCAACTTCCCGATGCACTACTTTACTTCGTGGATGGAAATGCACGTGCTCGGGGTATTTGGTATTCATAAAAGACCCTCGTTTTACGAGAAATGCAAGCTCCCGAGAATCAAGCGATTGGTTGACGCGTCTATCGTGAATCCATCTCAGCGGGAAGCTAGGGGCTTGCTTCTTCGTCCGCGCACGGTCAGGGCTGGTATGTCTTTCACGGACAAAGTCCTGACAATCGGCCAGGAAACTTCCAAGACGGTGCTGGCATTGCGCGACACTTTTAAGGACGGGGCCTCCGTGTTGAAAGCCCGGGAGATTCTGCATCTATACTCCATCAGGCCGGGCTTTCTCGTATTCAGGCAAAATGATGCGGCGCTTTTTATGAGATACAACCCCCATCATTTTGCCCAGCAGCTAAGTTATAACCAGGGGGTCCCACTGGAGGCGTTCTTGGAAGAACCTGCTGCCACCAGAGAGGGAATACGGGGTGCGCTGCATCACTTTATGCGCTTGAATACGGGATCCCACTTCTTTATTAGCGAGCCGAGTTACATTTCGAGGGCTCTTAACGTACACGGGGCCTGGTATCAACATGCGATGGGCGCTGTTATCAGGGAAGAGAGGCGGCTGCTGCTCGATCGCAAGAGTGCGCCCCCTGCCATTGATCGCAACGTCCCTTTAAAGCGACGGATCGCTGTCCCCCCTCCGCTAAGAGAGGCTGCTGTAGTTGAGCCTCCACGTGTGCTAAGCCCCACGTGTGGATTGCCCCATGATCCTGTGGAGACGGTGGACGTGCCCTTGGTGCCCCGCGCTCCCACGGAGACGGTAACTGTAGCTTCACCCGAATCTGGTGTGGGCTCGGATATCGGGACTCGCCGTCCCAAAGTGCCCACGAAGCGCAAGCTAGTTTTGGCTGCGACCGGAGCTTGCTCACAGAAGAAAAAGAAGTCGATCTTTTCTATCGACGTTGTACTTGGTCAGGAGCCTCACGCTCCTTACGGCGAGGGCCTGAGCGAGTATGGGACAAACGAGGGCTTATTCATGCCGCCAGACGACACTGATTTGGCGGCTGCCATTGAAGCTTCTAAACAATTGGCCAGCCACGAAGAGGGGTTGACTATCCTCACGCGATCAGGTACTTATTAGCTGTATTTTCCGCCCTTGTATCGTATTATCGTGTTTTGACTAACGATTTTCCTTCTTTAACAGGCATTTCCACTGAAGAAGCTATCGCAGTTTCTCTTAAGACTTTTGAGGAAGAGGAACGACATCGAGCATCCTTAGACCTCGGTACATTTCGGTTCGCCATGTTTCTGCTCCCGTTTCTTATAAGTAATTTGACCCTTTCTTTGTCTTATCGCAGAGACCACAATGCTAATCCCGCAAGCTGATACAGAAACTCTTCCCGGGTCAGCTACCAAAGTCCCGGCCTCTTCGGCACTGCCGAGAGAAGCCTTACTTAAACGACCGATGACGGAAGCCTTGACGGCTCTAGAGGTAACCCTGGATGCGGACGATGATGTCTTGTTGAAGGAGGCTTCTAGAAGGTCTTCTTTGACGGCCCGGGAGGAAAGGAAGCACCGGAGGAGCGCAGTAAGGGAGCGCAGTATTGCCTTAGCTGTGGGAGTTGGTTCGAGCACCGCTACCCCTGCTGCAACTCCTTCAGAGGAGTCTCCGGTCGCCTTGTCTACTGCTTACAGACGAGCGGCACGTGCGGCTCGGGAAGTGAACGGTAAATCAACTCCAGATAATGTGCCGTGAGGTTCCGTTGTCAAACTTTTGAATTATCAGTTCTCATATACCTTATCTTGTAGGGCCGAGCCTTCCCAAAGAAGTGGCGGCGACCGCTGAGCCTGAGGGAACGGTGGAGGAGGTAGATGCTATTCTCGAACCCGGGGCGGCGGTAGGCGATGCGGCCGAAATTGCCGGGCTCGAGGTAATGGTTGACGAGCCAGCTACCACGGCCTAGCCTAAGGCGGCGGTGGATGAGACGGCTACAATTACTGAGCCCGAGGTGGCGGTGAGCGAAACGGGTACAATTGCTGGATCCGAGGTGGCCGCTCTCTCTCAAGAGTCGGGCACTGCCCCGATCATCACTCTTCCTTCCTACGGTTCTTTGCCGTCTCCTGGCGTTGCAAGTGTAACGACGGCTCTTATGGAGTCAGGGGATGAGGCGACGGGAGGTGAGACCATCCCGATGGAGGAGGGAGACGCCGCTGTTGTATCAAGTGACGTCTTCGTCACGGTTCCGATCGGCGACTCATCAGGTAGATTTTAGGTTACCGTCATTCTTTTTATTCTGCAATCTTTTTTCAATTTTTCCTGACAGGGTTTATCTTGTTTCTAATGCAGGTGCGGCTAGTGCTGATGTCGCGCTACTCGAGACAGCGCCGTCAGTTACCGCCCTGACGGTGACCACCTCTCTACCTTCTCTCGCACCGTCGCAGATGCTGGAAGGTATGGATTTATGACCCATCAGTCTTATCTCTCAGCTGTATAATTCATGTACTGACGTTGTGTTATCGCGTTTTTGCAGGAGCCCTTTTTGACCACCTGTACCAGGTGCTGCATCCCCACTTCTCCTTCCCGTCAGAGATTGCTTCATCCAGTGGCGCTGGTGAATACAACTTTCAATTAATGCTCTTTTTTTTTACCGACAATGAAATCATTTCTGATTCTCCTTTGCCTTGATTGCAGTACTACAGATTGAAGGAGGAGATGAGAGATCAGTTGCGCCACCGGTCCTCCCGGCTTTGCCACCTGCCGCAGCTGGTATAGTAAATCCCATTGTTCATGAATCTCTTATATTTCTTGAACTGTTATCTGATTGTGATTTGTTTTGCAGCGGTCGCTTCGACTCCGGCCTCTTTCGAATCTCGTATTACGATGCCGGCAGGGCCCTTTTGCAGACGTCCATCCTCAAAAGGTGCTGTGACCAGTCTGCGTATGCTGAGCGAATACGTCGAGGAGCTTAACGCAGAGGCTCCTACATCAGCCGCAGATTTTGCTGTCGAGGTCAACCCAATGCTGGCGACGCTCGTGAATTTCCATAATGAAGGCGGCGTCGAGTCTTGGGTTAATCACTGCAGGAAGATCGAGGCATGTCTGCATCAGCTTGAAATTATGTGTCTTGCCCTTGAGACTCAGGCTTTGAACTCCCAGCGGGCCGCATTGGTCGAGCAGAGTGTGTCCTTCCTCCGCCATTTCGAACAAGAAGCAACCTTGAGGCGGAAGGAATGCGAGGAGGCTTCTGCTGAGTCTGTCCAATTGCGTGCCCAGGTCGAAGCGAACGCCGCACAACTGAGAGCCGTCTTTGACACCTTGCAGCAATGTATCTCGGACGGGCTTGTATTGAGACGGAAGCTCGACTTTATCGAGAGGTTACGCAGAGTCGCGAAGCTGCCCATCGGGAAATCTATGAGAAGATTTCATCATGCTTGCAACAAAGGACTCGAATCGAAGTGGAGCTGGCCGCGGCGGCTGATCATGAGAAGGCACTGAAAGAAGTGCGAGAGCAGCTTACGGACTTGTTGAAAACGCTTCCTTCTCAGTAGCTGTCTTTGTATCAATTATACACTTGTAATATTTGAATAATATGTATCCATTTTTTTATTCTTTTATATGATGTATCTTGTATTCAATTGAGTTCATGAATAAAGACACATTTTTTGTTACACTGTTGCCTTCTTCTCCTTGCTGTGTTGTTGCCATGTGATTTTAGCAAGTGTAGTTTGTAGATAGTATATAGCTATTAACTGTTTACTCCAATCAGAGCAAACCTCTGTTCAAATTCCAAGGCGGGAGACGAAGCAACGCTTCTGTTTCCCCCAATCAGAGCAAAGCTCTGTTTTGAAAATTGAAGTGAAAATTAAAGTTAAAATAAATGAAGCAACGCTTCAGATTCCCTGCGCTGCGCGCAGAGCACCACGTGTCAAAATCAGACACGCCGGCGCAGAGAGCGCAACGCCCAAGGCAGCGCGCCCAATCAGAGCAAGGCTCTATTTAAAACAAAATTAAAGGAAGCAACGCTTCAGTAGCGCTAGCGCAGTCGCGCTGCGCTCTGCGCTGTGCGACACGTGGCGGCGCAGTTGCGCTAGCGCAGTCTCGCTGCGCTCTGAGCTGCGCGACACGTGGCGGCGCAGTTGCGCTAGCGCAGTCGCGCTGCACTCTGCGCTGCGCGACACGTGTCAAGCGCTGGTGCGTTTGCGCCAAACAGAATTAAAATTCCAGTATGATCTTTTCTGTTCTTGTTAAAACAAGAAGATTGTCTTCTGTAAAACAGAAGCCCTTGGATCAAAGATCCAACGGTGGGGAAAATTCCCCAAATCACTCAGAGAATGATCTCTTTAACGAATTTAACAAATTAATGGGCACTATATAAAGGCCCCTAGACCCCAATTCATTAAAAACATCAAGAACTTCAAAAAACAACAAAACAGAGAGAACTTTGAAAAATTGTGAGAACTCAAGGAAAGAAAAAAAGGTAAAAACCTCTAAAAAAGAAGAATTTCTTCTGAATAGATCATTGATTTAAGAACAAGATCAATGATCTTCAATAAAAAAAATAATAATAATAACAGTGCCTTGCACTTTTCTATGAACCAATGGTTCTGGAATCTTAAAGATTCTTTTCTTGAATCCAAAGTTAGATCAAGAAATTAAAACAGTGCCTTGCACTTGTAAATCTGCATTGTTGCGCTCCTGGGTTGGCGCAAGCCACCAGAGAGCGCCACGTGTCAGCACCAGAACCACTTGCGCTATGCGCTTTTAAAAATAGAGCATTGCTCTTTAAGGTTGGCGCAACTCACCAGAGCGCGCCACGTGTCAGCAGCGCAACAGCGCAGCGCACTGCGCTTGCGCTCACCAGAGCGTGACACGTGTCACTACCACATGAGTTTGTGCCTTGCGCTCCTCAATCGGCGCAAAGCGCCTGACAAGCCACGTGGGGCGTTGTCAGAGCATTTAATGCAATGCATTATTAAGGGCAGAGCCCAATAAAAAGGTCTATCAGACCAAAAAGAAAATGTGTTGTGCACTGTTAAAAGGGACAGAGCTTAATTAAAAGGCCTAACAGGCCTAATAAAAAAATGCAATGCATTATAAAAAAGGGGCAGAGCCCAAATAAAGGTCCAACAGACCAATTTAGATGTTGTGCATCATTTAAAGATGGCAGAGCCCAAATAAAGGCCTAACAGGCCAAATGCAAATAAATTGTTGAATATTCTCAACTGGACTTAGCCCAATCATGGCCATAAGTCCTCAAATTAAATTGACTGAGCAAGATTGCTCTCTTAAATCAATTTACATCCGGTTTAAGGGTACATCTCTGAACTCCTCTGACACCTATCGTTGTAATCCTTCAACGACGTCAGAGAGATGACGGGTCCCGACAACCACACATCGATACGGACTGCGGGGTCCTTAAACTCGTGGAACGAAACGTCCTTAAACTAATATTCCTCCCAAAATGGGAATGTTGGAGCGAAATGTCCTTAAACTAATGCTCGTCCCCAAATGGGAATGATGAACCTCTATGTCCCTAAACTGGAAATGGACCACCGTGTCCCTAAACTGGAAATCGACCGCAATGTCCTTAAACTACCTATGGACCACTACGTCCATAAACTGGAACAATAGAGCCCCTAAACGCTCTTTTTTCGGATCTAAACGATCCCGTTTAAGTTGATCTTAGCCTCAAATCTGGCTAACGTATCCTTAAACATTCAATCGGACTACATATTCCCTAATCAACTTTGGTTCAAGGGTACATCTCCGAACTCCTCTGACACCTGTCGTTATAATCCTTCAACGTCGTCAGAGAGGTGACGGGTCCCAACGGCCATACATTAAATGGACCACCATGTCCCTAAACTGGAAATCGACCGCAACGTCATTAAACTAAACAATAGAGCCAATTGCTCTCTTGTCGGATCCAAACGATCCCGTTAAGTTGATCTTAGTCTGGAAATTAGGCTAACGTATCCTTAACAAAAGTTTAAGTTGATCTTAGCCTTAAATAGGGCTAACGTATCCTTAAACTAAAACACCAAACCCAAATCTAAGTAAATACCGATTTGGAATAATCCACGTCCTACGGGCGATGGCATAACTTAATCTCCGTATACAATCTGCGGGCATCCACAAACAAAACAAACACACACGACAAGAAGTGAAATTCTGGAGAAGGAGAAAGTTGTTACCGCGATGCGGTAGCGTAATTAACTGCAGGGGCTTGCGCCTGCAGGGAAGAGCGTCCCCACAATCAAAAACCCCTCAAGCGAGGGGGAATCTAACGAAGTCTGCTATATCGGCCGCATCCGTCCAAACCTCCGATACACGGTGCCATAAATAAACTTGGCATCTTCGGAGAGGTGGAAGGATTAAACCAAATAGCATCTGCCCCGAATTTCAGGCAAGACGTCCATGTCTTGGCCGCCGTTCGGAGGGGAACAGATTCTGGCACGCCCGGTGGGACCTTTTCCTCTTTCCACTCCACACTTCATGTGTCGTGTTTTTCCCGCGATCAAATAATCGCGGTGTGTATGTTTTTGGTTGCCCTTAGGAGAGTGGATATTGAAGCCGGCATTTCGTCTCTATGAAGAATGGCATTTGCTCCCACCCTAGCAACTCAGGCTCTGTCATACCCGGCGGAGTCAAGTATGGGTCACTTGCAGCCTCAAATCTCTGCAATCCGGTTTTTCAAGAAATTAACGGGCTTCTTTTTGGGTCGATGCTCCCACTTCCCACCCTCGGTGCCTCAACGCCGATGGAGGAAGCCCAGAGGATGTCTGTCGCCCACAGGCAGGCTCCCCAAGCAGCAGCCTTGCCGACGGAATCGGTCCTCAAACAGCTGGCACATGCCAAAGACCAAGGTCGACGCAGGGGGCAGAATATTCAAGCTATTCAAGAAATCAATGGCTTCAAATTGCACTAACTGCAACAGCAACTCTCGCTCTGTCCCATCTGGAGGAGTAACCTACGGGCCCCAAGCGGCCTCCCTTTTCACTATGCCAGTGGAGCAGGTAACTCAAGCCACCACTGGGCTCTTCTTCGGGACCATGCTCCCGCCAACGAGCTTCAGCGCTCCTGTACCATCGCAAGAAGCTCCCAAGAAGTCGTTTTTCAGCGCTCCTGTGCTTATTTACGCCTTACTTTGCATTATACTGTATATAAGCACACACAAAAAAATTGTGATAATAAAAGAGTAGAAAGTGAAAAACTATATTTAAAAGATAGGAATAGTTTAAGAAAAACAAGAAAATTAGATGTTTTCTTAAATGAAACTAGTAATAAGTGGTTATAAGCTGTTGTCCCAAAGGTTAGTAAGATGAAGGAAATTACTAATCTGAGGATAAAAATAAGCCTGAAAAATAGTTCATATTCTGGAAGCCAAACATTTGAACGTTGAAACCCTACTATACGCACGTACACACATCTTGAAACTCGGGATAGTAGAGGATACCTTGAAATGTTCTTGTCTAGAAGCCAAAGTATGAAGAAAATAAAAGTGGAGAATAAAAGATAAAATGGTGAAAAGAAAAATGAACACTGGTTTTGTTATCACCGAGGCAGCAATAAAAAAATATAGCGATGGTACTTTATCACCTAGTGCCTTAGACTAACTGGTTTGGGAGCCACTGCTAAGCCTTAGGTGTTGCAAGACGAGGAAAAACACCTAATTAGCAAGCACATGAGTAATCGATCGGTTAGTACCTCAAGAAGTATTAACGGTCGCATGAAGAATGTGCGAGCAAATTCCATCTAAATATCTATTAAAAAGTACTGAGGTAGATGAACAAGAGTATGATTGCTTGAATTGAATTCTCTGAGAAGGGATGTCCAGTTCATACACGTAGGGGTATATGTCAATGTTTGGAAGAAAGGTAGGAATGAAAACTAAAGGCGATGTTTTATTGAGGGATGATGTGATTTCTAACATCTTTTCATGACTATTAAGATAGAGCTCATAGCAACTGAAAAGCTGGTAGAGTTGAAAACTCTTATTTTCAAGTTCTTTCTTTTATAGTTGTTATCTTTATATAACTTTCACCATCTCTCTTTTATTATACGATTTTGTGGGTGTAATCCGCTGAAAACCCTCAGGAGACAACATCCCTCCTACTAGGGATATACCACTGGCGCCGAGTAAGGAAGACCGTGGGCAACTCTCCTTCTGGACTGACTCCGCCGACTCCAACGGCGGAAATTGATGCTGCTGTTCCAACTGGAAACAGCTTTGAACCACTTAAGAAGGTCCACAAGAACTCTCCGACCGCTGTGCTGAAAAGATCTCCTCCACCTATGGAGAGCGCTACAATGGTGAAGCTGGAAAAACCCCCTCAACGGCTGTCCTCTAAAATCTACAAGGTCTGGCGTCAAGTCCAAGACTCGGTAATTGATCAAGATTATCCCCGCCGACAGAAAAAGGTGAAAGTTCAGCGGGAAGAGGACCATCCTATCAAGCCACAAAAGGCGATAGCTACTTGGATTCCCGCTGCAACGGTTCCCTCAACCTCGACCGCCCATGAAAGAGGAGAAGGCCGGAGAAAATCCCTGGGTCTGCGACGAACTGCAAGACCACTGAACCCAAACACCCAAAGTCTGGGGGCATGATGGTACATACCGTCTATATGGCATCCGGAAAAGAGGATAGCCATGTCTTCACAGGTCATAGACCGCTTACGTGATCAGTGACTAAGGCTCAGGGGCAACAACAACAAAAGCTCTAGGAAATGCTGACAGCCATGGCCCCACTTACGGGACCGAAAGCAAGCCCGGAGACATCCTCGGAGCAGCGCCGTGAGCAAGAAACTGATGCCGAGTTTTTTCAGAGAATCCTCGAAAAGAAGGACAAAGAGGTAGCGGAACAAGCTGCCAACATAAAACAAATTCAAGACGAGAAAAAGGTTTGCTAAAGCCATATCAATGGGAATGAAGCTACCACCCTCTGAAGAAAACACTCTCGGTGGAGTAGAGATGCATCCTAATTACTGCCTATATCATCAGAAGATCGCACATCCCACTAGACTGCGACTCCTTTAAGTGTTGGTGGCAAGGGTATGTCGCTCATAGGCAACACTTCAACAGGACAAAGCGTGAAGCTCGTAGACAGCGAAAATTACGACATATGAGCATAAAAGAGTTGCCGGCAATTGTCATAGGAATGACCCCGGGGGATCACGAGTTCTCACCTTCGGGAGCGATTCCGACGAAAAAGTAGCCCTCGGCCCTTTCTTCAAGGAGTCCATCTCTGAAGGATTGAGGAGTTGCGAGAACATTCAGCCGTGCAATTGCACGATACTCGGAGATAATCTCGGGCCCATAAACAACAGAGCGAAGAAAAAGGATAAAGGAAAAGGAAAAACGGCCTTCGTCTCCAGCGCTCAACAACAATCAAGTGACCCTAGACCGGTTGTTCGCCAAAGCAACAAGCGGCAACCTCTCTATGAGAAGTTGAAACGACCTTACTCATTTCCCCGGGATGAAACAAAGAGGCTGTTCGAACTAGCAGTGCACAACAGGCTTATCACTCTACCGGAGCCGAAACACCAGCTACAACTGAATGAAGTCGACAATCCTGATTACTGCCCTTACTACCAAGTATTGGGCCATCCGATCGAAAACTGCTACGTTTTCAAAAACTGGGTTGAAGACCAATACCAACAGGGCGAGTTCGCGTCGTCCGAAAACTGGAATGTGAGCCCGCCACAACTACATGCTCCAAGAAAGATGGATATGCCAGGGGCATCATGCTCATTCATAGGGAAAGCCCCATTGAACCAGCATCGTCCAGGGGACATCGATTCATCTTAGCGACGACTGATTATTTCTCCAAATGGGCAGAAGCAGTGCCGCTGAGGGAAGTAAAGACGGAGAATATCCTCCATTTCTTCAAGACGCACGTCATCTATCGGTTTGGAACTCCGAGACGGATTATCTCCGATAACGGACCAGCCTACCGAAGCCACAAAATCAGCCATTTCACACAACAGCACAACATAGACTGGAGATACTCTTCGGTTTATAATCCCCGAGCCAACGGCCTAGCTGAGGCTTTCAACAAAACCTTGATGAAGATCGTGAAGAAGACGGTGTCCCGAAATAAGAAGGACTGGCACGAGAGACTGCAAGAAGCTCTCTGGGCGTATCGAACTACATTCAAGACAGCCACGAACACAATGCCGTACGCGTTGGTATTCGGTACAGAAGCAATACTCCCCCTCGAGATAGAGTTACCCTCACTACGAGTGGCGGTCCATTACGAGCTGACGAACGAAGAAAATGCCCACCTTCGGCTTGAGGAGCTTGACGCCCTTGATGAAACCCGGCTCATAGCGCAACAAAATCTGGAGGCTTATAAAGCAAAGATGATGCGCTCATATGAAAGATTGACTAGGCCAAGGACATTCCGCTAAGGCGAACTCGTGCTAGTGGTCAAAAGGACTATGATCCCTAATCGCGCCAAGCGGGGAAAATTCAAGCCAAACTATGAAGGCCCGTACATCATAGACAAGGTCTACCAGGGTGGAGCCTATCTACTCATGGATATGCACGGTGAAAGGCCTTTCAGGCCAATAAACGGCCGCTTCCTAAAGAAATACTACGCTTAATGAGCCATAGCCTAGGTCAATGATAGATGACGACGACTATGTCCGCTCACTATCTTCCTAAGCTCAAACTTTATAAGCAGTAGCCGGCCTTCTCCTGAGCGGACCGAAACGTCCTTAAACTAATGACGGACCACTACGTCCTAAAAATTAGCTGTTGACCGAGATGTCGATAAACTACAGTAGATTGAAACATCACAAAGCCGATAAAAAAAAATAATAAAAAAATAGATAAAAAAACGGTATGTCCGTAAGCAAAATGGGCACGGATGAAAACCTGAAAGGGCCCCGTGAGTAAAAAAAGCAGGGCTACCGGCGAGTGTTCGTGAATACCCGAAAGGGCGCGACCTCGTAAAAAAAAAGAGAATAAAAAGAATAAAAAAAACGGTACGTCCATAAGCAAAATGGGCACGCATGAAAACCCGAAAGGGATCCGTGAGTGAAAACAGCAGGACTACCGGCGAGTGTTTGTGAAAACCCGAAAGGGCGCAACCTCGTTAAAGAACACTTACAGGGTCCTCTCGACCTTGTAAGGAGAAACCACCTGCGTGAGATCCTTACGACTCACAAGGGAGAAACACACTTAGGGATCCCCACGATTTCTAAGGAGAAAATAAACTTGCGAGATCCTCATGACTCGTAAGGAGAACTCTCTTATGGGACCCTCACGGCTCATAGGATTTGAAAGTCTTAACTTACAGAGACCTAAACCTGTGCTTAAGCAAACCTCCCACGACCTTCGATATTGCCCTACAAGTGGTTCAATTCTGACCCTTGTATACAATCCACGGGCGCGAATAAACATTTCCCTAACCAAGTCCCATCCGTGACTGGGGATATGTACGCATGATGAACAACCCTTATAAGTCCTCTCGACTTACAAGGAGAAAACCATTGTGTAAGATCCTTACGACTTACAGAGGAACGTACACTTAGGAATCCTCACGATTCCTAAGGAGAAAACCCACCTACAAGATCCTCACGACTTGTAGGGAGAAAATACCTTTGTGAGACCCTTACGGCTCATGAAGTTAAAAGCCTTAGTCGACAGGACCTTAACCCTGTTCGCTAAGCCACCTTTGTTCGACATCGACAGAGGCAAATGATGATTCGCTCCTGGCAATATCTGTTAGTTATATGTATGCCCTAGAGGCCATAACTATACATAGGATGTATATTATAGTGGATGCTGGGACATATATAGTTAAGACTTTCTTGCTCGACATGATAGTACGCTATCTGGTTGCTCTTTATCTTAACATGTATACTTGTTGTCCCTCCATTATATGTTGATAAAGCCCTTAGGATGTGTACTCGACTTCCAGGACTATGATGAAGATCATACTAGTGGGGCCTGGGTAGTCAATGAGTACATCCTTCAATGTTCCTAGTCGTGGGAATATCGAGACGGGGCATCGATATTCCAGAGTAGACTAGTGTATATCTTCTCGATCCATGTGATGGGCGATGAATGATCCCATATCCATTGGTGTTTGACATCAGAGATGGTATGCGGGTGCTCAGTGATGAATCGGTATAATGAACGGACTCGCCAAGAACTCCCAGATGGTATTATACCTCACGTCAGATGGCAGTTCTCTGGTGACACTCGTACAGCTTAGTCTGTTGACCCGAGATCGTCATAGAGTCTTGTGTGTCTCCCACTGTGCTTTGATTTCCACCCTACCACGGCTCTACTGAGTTGTGCAAACAGGTGGTTTTTGGGTACAGTCCCGATTCACATGGAGGCAATGAGCGATAGGAGGGGATTCGTCTCTCCCGGTATTGGGGGTTGATGTTGCGCTATGCTCGACTGGCCATAACCGGAAATCCCTGGCCAGGGTTGCTGTGATTTACTGGTAAGAGTAATCAGTAGTATCACGCTTGTTATGGACCTTACGTCGGCATGACTTATCAAGCTACTGGGGTTTGACGTTTACCACCCATAGGCGAGATATGCGATATATCAGACGAACAGACCGGACTGTACGGTAAGTGTTATTGGTTGGATTCACAGGAGTGTGAGCGGGCTTGCTCGTTGATCTTCTGATCGCTCAATACCCGGGTGGACGTTACGTTTAGCAGACCGCTTGCGGCTTGTAGGTGTTTGATATGATCATCACCTGCTGCCGGCGTATTGACGAGTCTTTAGAGTCCTACACAGAGGTTTCCTGGCTCAAGCGAAACGAAATAGGAGCGCATATGAGATATGTGCGGGACCGAGAATAATACCAGTATGTGATACTGTATTCTATTCTCGCGATTTGTATCATTGGACGGTTATATAAGATATAGCCGGGTTACCGAATCAAGTGTTGATTCGATACATTGATACACTTGATATTAGTCGGTTATATGCAGTATGACCGGATCATTAAATCAAGTGTTGATTTAATGATTTAATGTATAATTATATATTTGATATATTACTTTACATTAACTAGTATTTGTTCACTTAAGATTGATTTTATCACTTGATGTGCACAAGTAGTATATGTGATATATTTTTGTGCACTAGATTGTATCATGTTTGATGATACATGCAAACTTGGGTGTGTGTATGCTATACACCATGTTTAGTTAATGGTTAGGGTTTCATTTGCCTTATTTATTTATTTTGTTAAAACAAAATGGTGGTGGCTTTTCTCACTTTGGCTTGAAGCTTCATGAAGCTTCATAGCATCTTTGACAAAGTCTAAGCCATTTTGTTTTATCCTTTACCCAACCATTAGCCTAAACCCTAGTTTACTCTCTACACGAGTTTACTCACCCATGGTTGCTAAATGATAAGAATCACTTGAATTTTCTTTTTGGAGATAATTCATTATTCATTTTCTTTTCTTCTTCTTCTTCTTCATGAAGAGAAGAAAGCTCTCTTGAAAATTCCAAGTGATGAATCCAAGTGAGAAATACAAATCCAAAGTGAACCCACTTCCTATTTCTTCATCCTCTACCACTTGCCATGTAGTAGAGTGTGTTATCTTCACAAGTTTCATGACCAAGTAAAGATGGAGCTTGAGTTTGAGTCGCCTCGACGTAGATCATCTTCGGCATCGAAGTCAACGACCTAGCCCGCCCATTTCTCCGATGAAACCGACGCTAGAGTCCGGGATTCCGATGATCGCAGCGGAGGGACGTCAACACGGAGCTAGAGAAGTGGAGGACCGGATCTACAAAGGTTGTAGTCTCTTTCACTTAGTAGCAAAGTAGTTTGCTTGCTTGTTTCGCCTTACCTCTAGTAACGATCTAGCATTAGGGTTCTTTGGCACACGGAAATTTTTGATTTTGGCATGGTTGATCAGTTATAGAACCTCATGGGTGTGCCTAGGAACCCTACAATATCCCAGTAGTAGCGGTGCTGATGCCGAAATCAGTGTCTAATTCCAGGCTGACGGCGAAAAGCCAGAAAGCCGCACATGCATACAAAATAGCCGAAATGATTGGGCAACTCGCAATAAAAAGCAGCGAGTAAAAATAAAATAAATAGCCAAAATGATTGGGCAACTCGCAATAAAAAGCAGCGAGTAAAAATAAAATAAATAACCGAAATGATTGGGCAACTCGCAATAAAAAGCAGCGAGTAAAAATAAAATAAATAGCCGAAATGATTGGGCACCGCGAAAAATAGCCGAAATGATCGGGCAATCGCGACTTTCGTGATATAAAAAGCTGAAATGATATATCATCGCAGAGATAAAACAATAATAAAAAATATGATGAATGAAACTTCTGCCCTACAGTTGAGATCACATCGATCCCTGTATACAATCCAAGGGCACAAACAAAGACGGAACTATACCTTCCCAACAGGCTCTATCAGAAAGTGAAGCCAAGTCTTGACGGTTCACCAACAGCCTAGAGACAACCGTGACATTCGTCTCGATACAGCAGACACAGTGCCAGCAAACGAAGCGAAGATCAAATTCCTAGCTTCACGGTTTTGACGGTAGCTTATATAAAACCTGAAAGACCACCACAGATCAGTTCAACTTCCAGGGAAACCAGTGTCCTTGACGAGAAAATCCTGATTTGCGTCGACCCGCAGAGAAACTAGCGTCTTTGCAGGACTACATCGATTCGTTTCAACCCCGAGGAAACCAGTGTCCTCGGCAAAATACTTCAATTCAGGGAAACTAGCGTCCTTGATGAGAGCCTCCTGATTCACGTCGGCCCGTAGAGAAACCAGTGTCTCCGCTGGAATACTCCGATTTGTTTCAACCCCGAAGAAACCAGTGTCTTCGGCAAAATCCTTCGACTCAAGGAAACCAGTGTCCTAGACGAGAAAATCCTGATTCGCGTCGACCCGCAGAGAAACTAGCGTCTTTGAAGGAATACATCGATTCGTTTCAACCCCAGGGAAACCAGTGTCCTTGGCAAATACCTTAATTTAGGGAAACTAGCGTCCTTGATGAGAGCCTCCTGATTCACGTCGGCCCGCAGAGAAACCAGTGTCTCCGCAGGAACACCCCGATTCGTTTCAACCCCGAAGAAACCAGTGTCTTCGGCAAAATCCTTCGACTCAGGGAAACCAGTGTCCTTGACGAGAAAATCCTGATTCGCGTCAACCCGCAGAGAAACTAGCATCTTTGCAGGAATACATCGATTCGTTTCAATCCCAGGGAAACCAGTGTCCTTAGCAAATACCTCAATTCAGGGAAACTAGTGTCCTTGATGAGAGCCTCTTGATTTGAGTCGGTCCGCAGAGAAACCAGTGTCTCCGCAGGAATACTCCGATTTGTTTCAACCCCGAAGAAACCAGTGTCTTCGGCAAAATCCTGGGATTTTTGTGAATTAAAAATATGCAGAAAAATCAGCAGGATTTTCTAAGAAATACTGTGCAGCACGTGTGTCTGAGTCCACTAAAGGGCCGCTGAACCGCGGCACGAGCATGGCTCGTGCGGCGGTTCCGCGGACATACAGTCACATTAGTTTTTGAATTTTGCACAGTAATGTTCTTTTGAGTTTCCTCTGTTTTCTGGGTATTTTTAAAGTTTACTCGAGAGTTGAGTTTTCTGGGTTGTATTGGGGACTCGGTGTTTCGATCGGAAAGTTTAACTCCGTCTATGTGTTTTTCCGGATAATTTTAGAATATGTTAAAAGGTTCGACCGGATATAAATACCCGATTTTTCCCCTACCGGGAAATTTCCAAGTGTTGGATTTTTCCGTGGTTTAAGAACGTTCTAAGTAGTGCAAGTAACGCGATGGACCCTCTAGAAGACAACAAACCTTAACTCGATTATGTGACCGTCTTGAACTGCCCTTTGAACCTTAGGGTTTGGGGCAGTACGGCGTGCCACATGTGAGGCGTTGGCTTGACCCTTCTACGGCTGGACCGTTGGTACTGTGGCATGAAGTGAATGTTCTTAAACTTATTTCATGTTTTGAGTTGTTTCGGGAAAACTTGGGTGTTTGATTGTTCGATCGGAAAGTTTAACATTTTCTATTTATCTGGAATGTGATACAATATTTGGAATCCACAAGTAGTTATGAGATAACTGATTTGGATGTTATAAATCTAGCACTTTAATCTCACTTGATCGGTTGCCACGGGATTTTGATGTGATCAAAAGTCCGTCGCAATCACGTAGCGTACGCGGATACTCGCCGGTAAACTTAATAGATAGCCACGCCCCATAGCCCCGACCAAGTGACTGTAGGAGAACCCCGTCGCCGAAAGCATCCGTTCGGGTGCTCGCGGTAGCGGTGTTCCGGCTTGGTGCACTTCGTCGACGGTATCGGGGGTGCGGCTGTCTACTAAAGTTTGCGACGAGCATTCGATCAAAATGCCGGGAATCTTGTTGAATTGCCCGACTTGATATTGAAAAGAGTTTTCGATAATGAGACTAAAACGCGGGGTTTATAATTGTTAGGCATGCGATGTCTAAGGAATTCATTTGGTTAGGCATGCGATGTCTATGTAAGTTACGGATTCCAACTGTTGTAGTTTTACACTTTCTTTTCTGCGACCGTAAGTGTAATATGTGATATCGCCGGTTTCGTTGCTATATGTCAACGACAATTGGGATACGCATGTTTACTTACGATGATGACATTATATGTTATGTGTTGCTGGATATGTTATATTGGATCGTCGTGTTTGAATAGCCGGGGTTTTTTTTTATGTGAGATGAGTGTTTTTCATTTTCATTCATGTAAAAACTTGTATGTAATATTCTTTTATTGGGGCACTTCCAGGTTACGGAAGATGTCACCGTTGATGTATATTATTTACTTTTCCGCATTAGGATAGACCCAAGGAAGGGAGCACAAGTAACCGGGTTCTAGGGTCCAGTGGGAGACCATCTCGAGGAGTCGAGTCCGGGTCTCCTAACTCTAGAATTGGTAGGGTTGCTTGCAGCTCTCGTAGGGGTCTAGGGGTGTGGGATTGGCTATTCATCGCGACCGTGGAATCCGTGCTTTATACTGGCTCGTATTAAAAATACGGACGTCCTAGTATATCCAATATTTCATATGATATTTTCTGCTGCGTTATCTATGATGTGATCATGTGATATGTTCAGATAGATATTGTATATAGTATATATGATATATTATATAGACGTTGCTTATGTTTTACACCCGTGCTAGCCCTGCCTCGCTCTGGCGTTAGTTACCTAACCTAACGGTGCAGACGAGACATCGAGGTGAATACGGATGGCATAAGCGTACGTTATATTTATCTGTGATGTTTAGGTGGAATTAAATGATGGGATATTCATTAATGTGATTAATGAAAGAAAATAAACCTAAAAGATGTTGTGGAATCGAATTTCAAAAATAAAACAGGTAGCTACAGTTCTTGCTTTGCATCGCGGTGTTCCTTGTAGAACATCCTGCACCTTATTCGATAGGGAAAGGGCCGAGATCCCTTCACCAGGAGTGACCCCTGTAGCAATAACTGGCAGATGCTACAACCCTCAGTTTGTCTTTTGATTGCTTCTATAGTTTTTTTCTTTGCACAGCGGTATATATGATATATCCTGCACCTAATTCGATGAGGAAAGGGCCGACGATCCCTTCACCGGGAGTGACCCCTTTAGCAAAACTAGAAAAGCCTAAAAAACATTCCATTTAAAAACCATTTGATTCCGCAACGAGATCAAGTTCAAAGCGTTAAAGGTTTTATTAAAAACCATTCGCAACCCTCCGTCATTTTAGGAATTAGGGTACTTAGTATTCGTGCTGTATTTGTTGACCATAGTCAAGGCACAGTGTACGGTAGCTAAGTGATGTCTTCCTACACCGTATATGATGCGATTAGTTAGGACAGTCGCGTGACTTTGTTGACCTTAGTTAAGGGTCATGTGGATGGGTCTAATTAATCACGAAATGACGGGTAGAACTTGACTAGTACTTATGATTTGTTGACCATAGTTAAGGTCATAAGTGCTAGGGGTAAAAACCATTATCGGGAGTTTCAAGTGTTGAAATTTGCAATGAGATTGCATACCTTCTATATGATAGTTGGATCCCGATTGTAGGGTTCCTAGGCACTCTTGCGAAGGTTCATAAGGCATCAAACATGCCCGGATAAAATTTTAGACGTGCCGAACAACCCAAAGACAGGATCTTTGCTAGATAATTAGGGTTTAGCATACAAGATTACATCTTTTAAGCTAAGTGTGAGGGATTACAACCTTTGTAGTCCGCTCCTTCGCTTCACAAGCTCCGAGTAGAAGTCCCTTCGCCGCGATCCACGATCTCCCGGACTCAAGAGAGGCTCCACGACTCGAACGATCCATACTAGCTTGAAGTGTTCCAAATCTCCGATGATCTACGTCGAAGTTTCAATAACTCAAGCTTTCTCACTCTAAAGAAATGAACACACTAATCTCATGGGCTAGATGAGATGAGGATGAGAGAGTAGTATTTATGCTTTCTTTTTAAATCATTTTCTCATAATTTATCATCACAAAATGAATTTCTAGTGAGCTCAAAATCAAGAGAGAAGAAGATGATAATGGAAATGATAATTCCTTTTGTGATGAATAGAAAGAAATGTATATGATTGATATATCAACCATGGTCAAGGATGAGTGGCTAAGAGTTTGTAGAGAATAAACTAGAGTTAGGGTTTGGTTAGGTTAAGTTATGAGTCATGTAAAAATATCAACCATAATATCTTAAGCATGACAAAAACAAAGCTTCTAAAAGGTGCAAGAAGAAGCTAACCCTAATCAAACCCTAATCCCCTTTAATCATCCTTAAACATGTTTAATAATAAATCATATCATGTCACAATAATATATATCACATATATATTATATATTTGCAACAAAAGAAAATAATACAATTAACATATATCGCATATATATCAATGTATCATCCAGTGAGAAAATGAAATAATAAAGCGAGCCAATATTAGATAATGTAATACAATATATCATATATATTATTATACATTAAATCATCGAATCAACACTTGATTCGATGATCCGGCTATATCGAATATTACCGGCTAATATATCATGTACCGATTCATCGAATCAACACTTGATCCGATGACCCGGTTCATATCTAAATATCGCGAGAATATAATACGGTATCTCATATCGTATTATTCTCGGTCCTGCACATATCACATATGTGCCTGTACTCCGTTTCGCCTGAGCCAAGAAACCTCTGTGTAGGACTCTAAAGAATCGTCAATACGCCGGTAGCAGGTGATGATCATATCAAACACCCACAAGCTGCAAGCGATCAGCTAAACGTAACAGCCACCCAGGTATTGAGCGATCAGAAGATCAACAAGCTAGCCTGTGCGTTCTCCTGTGAATCCAATCAGTAACACTCCCGTACAGTCCGGTCTGTTCGTCTGATATGTCGCATATCAATTCTAGCGGTGGTAAACGTCAGACCCCAGTAATCGATAAGTCGTGTCGATGTGTGGCTCATAACGGGTCGATAAACTACTAGTAACACTTACCAGTAAATCTCTATATCAACCCTGGCCAGGGACTTCCAGTTATAGCCAATCGAACACAGCACAACATCAACTCCCTATACCGGGAGAGACGAATCCCCTCCTATCGCTCATTGCCTCCATGTGATTCGGGACTGTACCCAAAAGCCACCGTTTTGCACCCCCTCTTGGACGTGGTAAGGTGGAAATCAAAGCACAGTGGGAATCACACAAGACACTATGACGATCTCGGGTCTACAGACTACCCTGTACCAGTGTCACCGGAGAACTGCCATCTGACGTATGGTATATCACCATCTGGGAGTTCTCGGCGAGTCCGTCCAGTGTACCCAGTCTCCACTGAGCACCCGTACACCATCTCTGATGTCAAACACCGATGGATATGGGATCATCCATCGCCCATCATATGGGTCAAGATGCGTATACGCTAGTCTACTCTGGTGTATCCATCGCCCATCATATGGGTCAAGATGCGTATACGCTAGTCTACTCTGGTGTATCGATGCCCTGTCTCGATATACCCTCGACTAGGAACCGTTATAGGATGTACTCATCGACTACCATGGCCCCCACTAGTATGATCTCATCATAGTCCCAGTAGTCGAGTACAGATCCTAAGGGCTTTATCAACATGTGAGAGAAAAACAGTAAACCAATACAAGTCAACATGTTAAGATAAAGTGAAACCAAATAGCATACTATCATGACGAGCAAGAAAGTCCTCTCTGTATATATCTAAGCATCCATCATAATATACATCATATGTACAACAATGGCCTCTAGGGCATATACATAACTAACAATCTCCCACTTGCACTAAGGCCAGCTGCTGTAGTATCTCATACCTAGCATCCCGAATAATCTCTCAAACTGTATCTGGGGAATAGCCTTTGTGAGTGGATCCGCAGTGTTGTCCTTCGTATCTACTCTCCTAACCTTGATCTCCCGGCGATCAACTATCTCCCTGATCAGGTGATACCGCCTCAGAATATGTCTAGACTTCTGATGGGATCTGGGTTCCTTGGCCAAAGCCACAGCTCCATTGTTATCGCAATACAGAGGTATTGGATGCTCAATAGATGGAACCACACCAAGTTCACTAATGAACTTCTTTATCCAGACAGCCTCCTTGGCAGCATCGTTGGCAGCGATGTATTCAGCCTCCATCGTCGAGTCTGCAACGGTATCATGTTTGGAACTCTTCCAACATACCGCCCCTCCATTGAGGGTAAAGAAAAATCCCGAGTGCGACTTAGAGTCGTCCTTATCACTTTGGAAGCTGGAATCGGTAAAGGACTCCACCTGGAGTTCTCCGTTACCATACACCAAGAACATCTCCTTAGTCCTTCGTAAGTACTTGAGAATGTTCTTCACAGCTGTCCAGTGACTCTCTCCAGGATCTGCTTGATACCGACTCACTACACTTAGTGAGTATGCTACATCGGGTCTGGTACATAGCATCGCATACATGATAGAGCCTACTGCCGAAGCATAGGGTATCCCTTGCATGCGAGCTCTCTCCAAATCAGTCTTGGGAGACATCTCTTTGGAGAGAGTGAGTCCAGAGATCGTGGGTTGGTTCCCACGCTTGGATTCTTCCATACTAAACCTCTTTAGTATGGTGTCAATGTACCTGGATTGGGACAATCCCAGTATCCGTTTAGATCTATCTCTATAGATCATGATTCCCAATATGCAGGAGGCATCACCAAGATCTTTCATTGAGAATCTTTGTGATAAGAAGAGCTTAACTGATTGCAGCATAGGAATATCATTTCCTATCAAGAGTATGTCATCCACGTACAATACGAGGAAGACAACCTTACTCTCTGCTACCTTCTTATAGATACAAGGTTCATCTATATTTTTGATGAAGTCAAACTCTTTGACTACAACATTAAAACAGATGTTCCAACTCCGCGATACTTGCTTTAACCCATAAATGGATTTAAGCAGCTTGCACACCTTTCCGCTACTCCTACTATCTACGAAGCCCTCTGGCTGAGTCATGTACACGCTCTCTTCTAAATCACCGTTTAGAAAGGCGGTCTTAACATCCATTTGCCAGATTTCGTAATCATGGTATGCAGTAATGGCAAGTAAGATCCGGATGGACTTAAGCATAGCCACTGGAGAAAAGGTTTCGTCATAATCCACACCTGGTCGTTGACGAAAACCCTTTGCTACAAGTCTAGCTTTGAAAGTCTCAACTTTTCCATCTACACCAAATTTCCTTTTAAAAATCCACTTGCTCCCAATGGGTTTTACCCCTGCAGGAGCATTTTCCAAAATCCATACTTTATTGGTGTACATGGATTCCATCTCAGATCGCATTGCATCCAGCCATTTCATAGAGTCACCACTCGTGATGGCCTGCTCGAAACTAGTTGGGTCATTATCTTCCATGATGCAATCCTCGCTTCCACCATCAATGAGAAAACCGTAGTATCTCTCAGACGGATGAGAAACCCTGCTAGATCGGCGGAGAGGCTGGGGTTCGTCAGGTACTACTGAATCCTCTGGTTCTACCAAGTCTTCTGTTATAGTTTGTGTCGCTGCAACCTCTTCAAGTTCTACCTCAATGCCACTAATCTGTTTCATAAGAAAACCTTTTTCTAAGAAAGTGGCATGTCGAGAAACAAACACCTTTTGTTCCTTGGGGTGGTAGAAGATATACCCTTGTGAATTTTTGGGATATCCTACAAACTTACATAAGACTGATCTTGCCTCGAGTTTGTCCGGACTTTGTCTTTTGACATAGGCTGGACAATCCCATATCTTAACATACTTAAGAGATGGTCTCTTCCCTTTCCATATCTCATATGGAGTGGTAGGCACTGATTTGGTAGGAACCATATTCAATAGGTGTATGGTTGTCTCAAGCGCATACCCCCAGAAGGAAATAGGTAACTCAGCTGTACTCATCATTGAACGCACCATATCTAATAGGGTGCGATTCCTTCGTTCCGATACACCGTTGTGCTGTGGTGTATAAGATGGAGTAAGCTGAGAGAGAATCCCATTCTCTTTTAGATAATCTTGGAACTCATTGCTCAAGTATTCTCCTCCTCGATCAGATCGAAGGATCTTAATACTTTTGCCCGTTTGGTTTTCTACTTCGTGCTTATATTCTCTGAATTTCTCAAAAGCTTCAGACTTGTGTTTCATTAGAAACACATGTCCGTATCTAGAGAGATCGTCAGTGAATGTAATGAAATAGGAAGAACCGTTCCTGGCATGCGTAGACATGGGACCACATACATCACTATGTATTAGTCCTAAGAGTTCAGTAACTCTTTCTCCGTGTCCACTAAACGGAGCTTTGGTCATTTTTCCTTTGAGACATGAATGGAAAGTATCATAAGATGATAATTCGAACGGATTCAAATAACCATCCTTATGTAACTTAGCCAGTCGTGTCGCATTGATATGACCAAGTCTACAATGCCACAAGAAGGATTCATTCATTTCTGAACTCGTTCTCTTGTGCGTGTTTTGTATATTGAGGACTGTATTTTGATTTAGAATGAATATGCCATTATGTAACGAGCCTGATGTAATCAACTTTTGATCTAGGAATATGTTCATAATATTATCCTGTACTACAAAATTATATCCTTCTTTACTCAATAAAGAAACTGATATAATGTTGCACATCATGTTCGGTATATAATAGCACTCATTCAGAATCAGTGTATCACCACTTGATAATACTAGGTGATATTCGCCAACTGCTTTGGCTGCAACATTTGCACCGTTCCCTACTTGAACGGAATGATCACCTTTTCCCAGTTCTCTACCTTTACGTAGCCCATGTACCTGTTTACATATGTGGGATCCTGATCCGGTATCTAATACCCAGGACGTAGGGTGAACTGAGAAACAGTTCTCAATAACTAACACACCTGAAGAAGATGCATCAACATGCATGTTCTTTTGGGCGGCGTGAGAATCCAGATATTCTTCTGTTTCCTGTTCAGTCTTATAACTCTTATAAGAAAGAACGGGTCCAACATTCCCTTGCTCAGTACAATAATCGGGTTCAGTTAATACAACCATATTATTATCTTGATTATGGCCTGACATGGTCGCTACCTGGAGAGAGAGAGAAGAAAACACTTTAGCGTATGCTCTTGCAAGATTAGATTGGTTATTATCTTATCTAATCAGGATGTCTCCCACCGTTTTTATCAAATCTACCTTCAAACTCTAAAAGGTAAGATTAGCCGGGATTAATTACACCCTACAATTTCGTCAATCTTTCAGCCAGATCAGTGTCGGTACTTTGAGGGAGGTTCCCCGTGCTTTCGCATGGACCTAATTAAAGTAAACCTCATTTTTCCAGAGGCGTAACCCCGTTAACACTTTTCTAGACACCTACTTGATTGGCTAATTGTCCTGTGTAAAACTCTCCCAGGAGTAACTCTTACTCGTAGCGGGTATCGGGATCCAACTATCTAATAGAAGGTATGCAATCTCATTGCAAATTTCAACACTTGAAATTCCCAATAATATTTTACCCCTAGTGTTCTATGACCTTGACGAATGCCAAACAACCCATAGTCCACTAGTCAAGTTCAACCCGTACATTTCTTGATTGAATTAAACCCATCCGCACGACCCTTGACGAATGCCAAACAACGCCGTACGAATACCTTAATCCAATCTGCATCATATGCATAAGCAGATAAATACTAGTTAGCTATCGTACACTACGCCTTGACGAATGCCAAACTACCGTAGCACGAATACTAAGTAGTACTTATCTGAAATGACGGAGGGCTACGCAGGTTTTTCAGAAAACCATGAGCGTAATGAACTTGATATCGTCGTAGAATCATGTGAAATTTTGAAATGGAGTGTTTTTGAGGCTTTCGTTAGTTTCGCTAAAGGGGTCACTCCCGGTGAAGGGATCGTCGGCCCTTTCCTCATCGAATAAGGTGCAGGATATATCATATATACCGTTGTGCAAAGCAAAACTCTAAAAGCAATCAAAAGATAAACCGAGTTTTGTAGCATCTGCCAGTTTCGCTAAAGAGGTCACTCCCGGTGAAGGGATCTCGGCTCTTTCCTCATCGAATAAGGTGCAGGGCATATCATATATACCGCTGCACAAAGCAAAAATGTAGCTACCTTTTTTATAAAGTTTTGATTCTACAACATCTTTAGATTTCTTTTCTTTTTATATATCTCATTAATAAAATCCCATCAGCTTATGCTTCCTAAGCATCACAGAAGAAACGAAAGCAGTAATATTTATATATCAGCATATATATATAGTATAAGCATTTGTCTCAGGCAGTAATATGATCTCATCACAGAACATTGCATCAGAAGAACATATATGAAATATTGGATATACTAGGGCGTCCGTGTTTTCAATACGAGACTGTATAAAACACGGATTCCACGGTCGCGACGAATAGCCAAACCCACATCCCAAGACCCCTACGAGAGCGGCAAGTAACACTGCCAATTCTAGGGTTAGGAGACCCGGTCTCGACTCCTCGAGATGGCCTCCCACTGGATCCTAGAACCCGGTTACTTGTGCTCCCCTCCTTGGGTCTACCTAATGCGGAAAAGTAAATAATATACAACACTGGTGGTATCAACCTCAACCTGGAAGTGCCCCAAATAAAAGAATATTACATTACAAATGAATTTTACATGAATGAAAATAAAAACCCTCATCTCATATAAAACCCCCGGTTATTCTGAACGCGATGATCCAATATAGCATATCACAGCAACACATAATATCATATATCATCAACGTAAGTAAATATGCGCATCCCAATTGTCGTTGACATATAGCAACGAAACCGGCGATATCACATATTAAACTTACGGTCACAGAAAAGAAAGTGTAAAACTACAATATTTGGAATCTACAATCACTTTAGACATCATAAATCCGAAATATCACATACTTCGCATTTCATGCCTAACCCTATGAATTCCACATATTGTATCACATTCCAGATAAATAGATAGTATTAAACTTTTTGAACAGATAATCAAATACCCAAAATTTCCTAAAGTGCTCAACACTTGAGCGAAGTTCAAATAATGCCAGAATATGTCATAGTACCAGTGATCCAGCCGTAGAAGGGTCAAGCCAACGCCTCACATGTGGCACGCCGTACTGCCCCTAACCCGAAGGTTCAAAAGGCAGTTCAAAACGGTCACATAATCGAGTTAAGGTTTGTTGTCTTCTAGAGGGTCCACCGCTTAACTTGTACAATTTTTCCGAAATTTTTAAACCCGATAAAAATTCAACACTTGAAAGTTTGCCGTGCCGGGAAAAAGTGAGTTAATGATATCCGTTCAAATAGTTTAACAGTTTCTAAATATCCGGAAAAAAAACGAATTTAAATATTCCGATCGAATCAACGATTACAAAACAAACCCCAGAATATTCAACACTTGAGTCACTTTAAAAATACCCAGAAGCATAAACAAGCACCTACAGATATTACCATGAAGCCACGTGTCACAATCCCATAAATCGGCCGCGGAACCGCCGCGGGAAGCAGGTTCCCGCCGCGGTTCCGCCGCGGATTAGTGGAGTTGTGGGCCCGTGTTTCATGGTAATTCTTAGAATTCCCTGCTGATATTTTTAGGTATTTTTAATTCAGAAAAATCCCAGATTTTGAAAAATTTCCAGAGAGGGGGTTATTTTCGTCGGTACGGGTTCGATCGGAGTTTTAACTTCGTAAACACGTCGCCTAATGCTCTAGCTAGGCTCTGATACCACTGTAGGGTTCCTAGGCACTCTTCCGAAGGTTCATAAGTCATCAAACATGCCCGGATAAAATTTTAGACGTGCCGAACAACCCAAAGACAGGATCTTTGCTAGATAATTAGGGTTTAGCATACAAGATTACATCTTTTAAGCTAAGTGTGAGGGATTACAACCTTTGTAGTCCACTCTTTCGCTTCACAAGCTCCGAGTAGAAGTCCCTTCGCCGCGATCCACGATCTCCCGGACTCAAGAGAGGCTCCACGACTCGAACGATCCATGCTAGCTTGAAGTGTTCCAAATCTCCGATGATCTACGTCGAAGTTTCAATAACTCAAGCTTTCTCACTCTAAAGAGATGAACACACTAATCTCATGGGCTATATGAGATGAGGATGAGAGAGTAGTATTTATGATTTCTTTTTAAATCATTTTCTCATAATTTATCATCACAAAATGAATTTCTAGTGAGCTCAAAATCAAGAGAGAAGAAGATGATAATGGAAATGATAATTCCTTTTGTGATGAATAGAAAGAAATGTATATGATTGATCTATCAACCATGGTCAAGGATGAGTGGCTAAGAGTTTGTAGAGAATAAACTAGAGTTAGGGTTTGGTTAGGTTAAGTTATGAGTCATATAAAAATATCAACCATAATATCTTAAGCATGACAAAAACAAAGCTTCTAGAAGGTGCAAGAAGAAGCTAACCCTAATCAAACCCTAATCCCCTTTAATCATCCTTAAAAATGTTTAATAATAAATCATATCATGTCACAATAATATATATCACATATATATTATATATTTGCAACAAAAGAAAATAATACAATTAACATATATCGCATATATATATCAATGTATCATCCAGTGAGAAAATGAAATAATAAAGCGAGCCAATATTAGATAATGTAATACAATATATCATATATATTATTATACATTAAATCATCGAATCAACACTTGATTCGATGATCCGGCTATATCGAATATTACCGACTAATATATCATGTACCGATTCATCGAATCAACACTTGATCCGATGACCCGGTTCATATCTAAATATCGCGAGAATATAATACGGTATCTCATATCGCATTATTCTCAGTCCTGCACATATCACATATGTGCCTCTACTCCGTTTCGCCTGAGCCAAGAAACCTCTGTGTAGGACTCTAAAGAATCGTCAATACGCCGGTAGCAGGTGATGATCATATCAAACACCCACAAGCTGCAAGCGGTCAACTAAACGTAACAGCCACCCAGGTATTGAGCGATCAGAAGATCAACAAGCTAGCCTGTGCGTTCTCCTGTGAATCCAATCAGTAACACTCCCGTACAGTCCGGTCTGTTCGTCTGATATGTCGCATATCAAGTCTAAGGGTGGTAAACGTCAGACCCCAGTAACCGATAAGTCGTGTCGATGTGTGGCTCATAACGGGTCGAGAAACTACTAGTAACACTTACCAGTAAATCTCTATATCAGCCCTGGCCAGGGACTTCCAGTTATAGCCAATCGAACACATCACAACATCAACTCCCTATACCGGGAGAGACGAATCCCCTCCTATCGCTCATTGCCTCCATGTGATTCAGGACTGTACCCAAAAGCCACCGTTTTGCACGCCCTCTTGGACGTAGTAAGGTGGAAATCAAAGCACAGTGTGAATCACACAAGACACTATGACGATCCCGGGTCTACAGACTACCCTGTACCAGTGTCACCGGAGAACTGCCATCTGACGTGTGGTATATCACCATCTGGGAGTTCTCGGCGAGTCCGTCCAGTGTACCCAGTCTCCACTGAGCACCCGTACACCATCTCTGATGTTAAACACCGATGGATATGGGATCATCCATCGCCCATCATATGGGTCAAGATGCGTATACGCTAGTCTACTCTGGTGTATCGATGCCCTGTCTCGATATACCCTCGACTAAGAACCGTTATAGGATGTACTCATCGACTACCATGGCCCCCACTAGTATGATCTCATCATAGTCCCAGTAGTCGAGTACAGATCCTAAGGGCTTTATCAACATGTGAGAGAAAAACAGTAAACCAATACAAGTCAACATGTTAAGATAAAGTGAAACCAAATAGCATACTATCATGACGAGCAAGAAAGTCCTCTCTGTATAAATCTAAGCATCCATCATAATATACATCATATGTACAACAATGGCCTTTAGGGCATATACATAACTAACACCGATACCCACTGCGAGTAATTGTTACTCCTGGGAGAGTTTTACACTTTACAATTAGCCGATCAAGTAGGTGTCTAGAAAGGTGTCAACGGGGTTACGCCTCTGGGAAAACGAGGTTTATTTTAATTAGGTCCGTGCGAAAGCACGGGGAAACTCCCTCAAAATATCGACACTGGCCGGGCTGAAAGATTGGCGAACTTGTAGAGTGTAATTAATCCCGGCTAGTCTTTCCTTTTAAGGTTTGAAGGAAGATTTGATAAAAACAGTGGGAGTCATCCTGATTAGATAAAATATATAACCAATCTAATCTTGCAAGAGCGCATGCAGAGTGTTTTCCTCTCTCTCTCTTTCCAGGTAGCGACCATATCACGCCTTAATCAAGATAATAATATGGATGAATTGACCGAACCCGCTTGTTATACTGAGCTGGGGAACGTTGGTCCCGCTCCAACTTATAATTGTTATAAGACATAGCAGGAAATAGGGGAGTACCAAGATTCCCATGCCGCCCAAACGAAGAAAGTGCATATGATGCATCTTCTTCGGGTGTATTCGTTACACAGAACTGTTTCTCAGTATCCTCTGCGTCCTGGGTATTTGATACCGGATCAGGATCCCAGATATGTAATCAGTTACATAGGGCTACAGAAAGTTAGAGAACTGAGAACGGGTGATAAGTTTCATGAGACAGAAAACGGTGCAAGTGTTGCAGCCAAGTCTGTTGGTCACTGTCACCCTGTATTACCAATACATTGATTCTGAACAAATGCTATTAGATACCGAACCTGATATATAAAATCATATCAGTCTCTTTATTAGTAAAGAAAGGATATAATTTTGTATTGTTGGATAATGTTTTGGACATTTCCTACATTTCAAAAGTTGATCGGTTCAGGCACGTTATCTAAAAGCATTGACGTTATAAATCAAACTACAGTTCCTAATATACGGAACACACACAAGAGGAAGAGTTCAGAAATGAACGAATCCTTCTTGAAGCATTGTAGACTAGGTCATATCAATGCGACCCGACTGGCTGAAGTTACATTTAGATGCATATTTAAATTAGTTTGAATTTACATCTTATGAAACTTGCCAGTCATGTCACAAAGATTAGATGACCATAGCTCTGTTTATTGGAAACAGAGAAAGAGTTAGTGAACTCTTGGGACTGATACATAGTGATGTATGCAAGGTCCCCTGTCTACACATGCCAGGACCGGTTCTTTGTACTTCATTACATTCTCTGATGATCTTTCAAGATTCAGCCATATATTCCTGTTGAAACATAAGTCCAAAGTTTTTGAGATATTCACAGAATATAAGTTAGAAGTAGAGAACCAAGAACCGGGTATAAGTATTATGTCCTGTGATGAGATCAGGGAGGAGAATACTTGAGCACGGAAATCCTGGACTATTCTAAAGGAGAATGAGATTCTCTCTCAGCATTACTCCTCCGTATACACCATAGCACGATGGTATATCGGTGCAGAGCAATAGCACCCTATGTGATATGGTGTGCTCTATGATGAGTACTACTGAGTTTCCTATTTCCTTTTGGGAGTTATGCGCTTGAGAAGCTGCATACTTATTGAATAGGGTTCCAATCAAATCAGATGCCTACCACTTCATATGTGATATGGAAAGGGAAGAGTCCATATCTTAAGTTTGTTAAGATTTAGGGTTGTCCGGCCTATGTCTAAAAGCAAAATCCGGACAAGCTCGAGGCAAGGTCAGTTATGTAGAACTGGAAAGGTTCCGACTATACAAACTGCAGCTGATGATTTGGTTGAACCAAAAGATTCAGTAGACCCCGACGAACCTCAGCCTCTCCGCCGATCTGGTAGGGTTCCTCATCCGCCTGAGAGATACTTCGGTTTCTCGATGACAGTGGGAGCGAGGATTGCATCATGAGATGATGACCTAACTAGTTTCGAGCAGGCCATCAAGAGTAGGGACTCTGTAAGAATGGCTGGATGCTTAGTGATCTGAGATGGAATCCATATACACCAACGAAGTATGGACTTTGGTTGCAATATCGGAAGGGTTAAATCCCCATCAGGAGCAAGTATATCTTGAGAAGATTACTTGGTGTAGATGGAAAAGTTGAGACTTTCAAAGCTAGACATGTTAATGGTTTTCGTCATCGACCAGGCGTGGAAAATGATGAAACCTTTTCCAGTGGCTATGCTTAAGTCCATCCGGATCCTACTTGCCACGGCTACATACCATGATTACGATATCTGGTGGTTGGGTGTCATGACTGCTTTTCTAAATAATGATTTAGAAGAGAACGTCTATAAGAACACAGTCAGAGGGCTTCGTAAACAGTGGGAGCGGCGAAAACGTGTGCAAGTTGCTTTGCAGAATAAAGCAGGCATCGCGGAGTTGGAACGTCTGTTTTGATGTGGTAGTCAAAGTGTTTGACTTCATCAAAATGGTAGATGAACCCTGTACATACAAAACGGTAGTAGAGAGTAAGGTGGTCATCCTCGTATTGTACGTGGACAACATACTCTTGATAGGAAAAGAGTTTCCTATACTACACACGGTCAATCTCCTCTTATCACAAGGATTCTCCAATAGGATAAAGGTGATACCTCCTAAATCCTGGCTTTTGGATCTATGAGATAGATCTAAATGAATGTTAGGATTCTCACTAGTTGTAGTGAGATGGTACCAGTTGATCCTGGGGAGAATCACTGGAAAAGTTCCAGGGTGATAAGGTCGACTGAATGTCAGTCGCAGGCATTGTCTTTACCCTCAGTAAAGGGACGGTATGTTGGAAGAGTTCCAAGCTAGATACCGTGGCAAACTAGACGATAAAGACTGATAACATCGCTATTAAAGATACTATCAAAGAGGCAGTTTTGGTGTATATTGGTTCATGAGATGAACTAGGTTCCTACCATTGTGTGACAATGGAAGTATGGCTTTGGCCCGGGAACCCTGGTCCCATCAGTGACCCAGACATATTCTGAGGCAGTATCACCTGATCATGGAGATAGTTGATCTCCAGGGTGATCGAGGATTGGAGAGTAGACTTAGAGGACAACACGGCGGATCGACTCACAAAGGCCTTTTCCCAGAGAGAGATTTATATGGGATGGTTGAGTATGTGATACTGCAACCACTGCTACAGATGGCCCTAGTGCAAGTGGGAGATTGTTAGTTATATGTATGCCCTAGAGGCCATTACTGTACATAGGATGCATATTATAGTGGATGCTGGGACATATATAGGTAAGACTTTCTTGCTCGACATGATAGTACGCTATCTGGTTGCTCTTTATCTTAACATGTATACTTGTTGTCTCTCTATTACATGTTGATAAAGCCCTTAGGATGTGTACTCGACTTCCAGGACTATGATGAAGATCATACTAGTGGGGCTTGGGTAGTCAATGAGTACATCCTTCAATGTTCCTAGTCGTGGGAATATCGAGACGGAGCATCGATATTCCAGAGTAGACTAGCGTATATCTTCTCGATCCATGTGATGGGCGATGGATGATCCTATATCCATTGGTGTTTGACATCAGAGATGGTATGCGGATGCTCAGTGATGACTGGGTACACTGAACGGACTCGCCGAGAACTCCCAGATGGTATTATACCTCACGTCAGATGGCAATTCTCTGGTGACACTGGTACAACTTAGTCTGTTGACCCGAGATCGTCATAGAGTCTTGTGTGTCTCCCACTGTGCTTTGATTTCCATCCTACCACGGCTCTACTGAGTTGTGCAAACAGGTGGTTTTTGGGTACAATCCCGATTCACATGGAGGCAATGAGCGATAGGAGGGGATTCGTCTCTCCCGGTATTGGGGGTTGATGTTGCGCTATGCTCGACTGGCCATAACCGGAAATCCCTGGCCAGGGTTGCTGTGATTTACTGGTAAGAGTTATCAGTAGTACCACGCTTGTTATGGACCTTACATCGGCATAACTTATCAAGCTACTGGGGTCTGACATTTACCACCCCTAGGCGAGATATGCGACATATCAGACGAACAGACCGGACTGTACGGTAAGTATTACTGGTTGGATTCACAGGAGTGTGAGCGAGCTTGCTCGTTGATCTTCTGATCGCTCAATACCCGGGTGGCCGTTACGTTTAGCAGACCGCTTGCGGCTTGTGGGTGTTTGAAATGATCATCACCTGCTGCCGGCGTATTGACGAGTCTTTAGAGTCCTACACATAGGTTTCCTGGCTCAAGCGAAACGAAATAGGAGCGCATATGAGATATGTACGGGACCGAGAATAATACCAGTATGTGATACTGTATTCTATTCTCGCGATTTGTATCATTGGACGGTTATATAAGATATAGCCGGGTTACCGAATCAAGTGTTGATTCGATACATTGATACACTTGATATTAGTCGGTTATATGCAGTATGACCGGATTATTAAATCAAGTGTTGATTTAATGATTTAATGTATAATTATATATTTGATATATTACTTTACATTAACTAGTATTTTTTCACTTAAGATTGATTTTCTCACTTGATGTGCACAAGTAGTATATGTGATATATTTTTGTGCACTAGATTGTATCATATTTGATGATACATGCAAACTTGGGTGTGTGTATGCTATACACCATGTTTAGTTAATGATTAGGGTTTCATTTGTCTTATTTATTTATTTTGTTAAAACAAAATGGTGGTGGCTTTTCTCACTTTGGCTTGAAGCTTCATGAAGCTTCATAGCATCTTTGACAAAGTCTAAGCCATTTTGTTTTATCCTTAACCCAACCATTATCCTAAAACCTAGTTTACTCTCTACACGAGTTTACTCACCCATGGTTGCTAAATGATAAGAATCACTTGAATTTTCTTTTTGGAGATAATTCATTATTCATTTTCTTTTCTTCTTCTTCTTCTTCATGAAGAGAAGAAAGCTCTCTTGAAAATTCCAAGTGATGAATCCAAGTGAGAAATACAAATCCAAAGTGAACCCACTTCCTATTTCTTCATCCTCTACCACTTGCCATGTAGTAGAGTGTGTTATCTTCACAAGTTTCATGAACAAGTGAAGATGGATCTTGAGTTTGAGTCGCCTCGACGTAGATCATCTTCGGCATCGAAGTCAACGACCTAGCCCGCCTCTTTCTCCGATGAAACCGACGCAAGAGTCCGGGATTCCGATGATCGCAGCGGAGGGACGTCAACACGGAGCTAGAGAAGTGGAGGACCGGATCTACAAAGATTGTAGTCTCTTTCACTTAGTAGCAAAGTAGTTTGCTTGCTTGTTTCGCCTTACTTCTAGTAACGATCTAGCATTAGGGTTCTTTGGCACACGGAAATTTTTGATTTTGGCATGGTTGATCAGTTGTAGAACCTCATGGGTGTGCCTAGGAACCCTACAATATCCCAGTTGTAGCGGTGCTGATGCCGAAATCAGTGTCTAATTCCAGGCTGACGGCGAAAAGCCAGAAAGCCGCACATGCGTACAAAATAGCCGAAATGATTGGGCAACTCGCAAAAAAAAGCAGCGAGTAAAAATAAAATAAATAGCCAAAATGATTGGGCAACTCGCAATAAAAAGCAGCGAGTAAAAATAAAATAAATAGCCGAAATGATTGGGCAACTCGCAATAAAAAGCAGCGAGTAAAAATTAAATAAATAGCCGAAATGATTGGGCACCGCAAAAAATAGCCGAAATGATCGGGCAATCGCGACTTTCGCGATATAAAAAGCTGAAATGATAGAGTATCGCGGAGATAAAACAATAATAAAAAAAATGATGAATGAAACTTCTGCCCTACAGTTGAGATCACATCGATCCCTGTATACAATCCAAGGGCACAAACAAAGACGGAACTATTCCTTCCCAACAGGCTCCGTCAGAAAGTGAAGCCAAGTCTCGACAGTTCACCAACAGCCTAGAGACAACCGTGACATTCGTCTCGATACAGCAGACACAGTGCCAGCAAACGAAGCGAAGATCAAATTCCTAGCTTCACGGTTTTGACAGTAGCTTATATAAAACCTGAAAGACCACCACAGATCAGTTCAACTTCCAGGGAAACCAGTGTCCTTGACGAGAAAATCCTGATTCGCGTCGACCCGCAGAGAAACTAGCGTCTTTGCAGGACTACATCGATTCGTTTCAACCCCGAGGAAACCAGTGTCCTCGGCAAAATACTTCAATTCAGGGAAACTAGCGTCCTTGATGAGAGCCTCCTGATTCGCGTCGGCCCGCAGAGAAACCAGTGTCTCCGCAGGAATACTCCGATTCGTTTCAACCCCGAAGAAACCAGTGTCTTCGGCAAAATCCTTCGACTCAGGGAAACCTGTGTCCTAGACGAGAAAATCCTGATTCGCGTCGACCCGCAGAGAAACTAGCGTCTTTGCAGGAATACATCGATTCGTTTCAACCCCAGGGAAACCAGTGTCCTCGGCAAATACCTCAATTCAGGGAAACTAGCGTCCTTGATGAGAGCCTCCTGATTCGCGTCGGCCCGCAGAGAAACCAGTGTCTCCGCAGGAACACCCCGATTCGTTTCAACCCCGAAGAAACCAGTGTCTTCGGAAAAATCCTTCGACTCAGGGAAACCAGTGTCCTTGACGAGAAAATCCTGATTCGCGTCGACCCATAGAGAAACTAGCGTCTTTGCAGGAATACATCGATTCGTTTCAACCACAGGGAAACCAGTGTCCTTAGCAAATACCTCAATTCAGGGAAACTAGCGTCCTTGATGAAAGCCTCCTGATTCGCGTCGGCCCGAAGAGAAACCAGTGTCTCCGTAGGAATACTCCGATTCGTTTCAACCCCGAAGAAACCAGTGTCTTCGGCAAAATCCTTCGACTCAGGGAAACCAGTGTCCTTGATGAGAAAATCCTGATTCGTGTCGACCCGCAGAGAAACTAGCGTCTTTGCAGGAATACATCGATTCGTTTCAACCCCAGGGAAACCAGTTTCCTTGGCAAATACCTCAATTCAGAGAAACTAGCGTCCTTGATGAGAGCCTCCTGATTCGCGTCGGCCCGTAGAGAAACCAGTGTCTCCCCAGGAACCCCGATTCGTTTCAACCTCGAAGAAACCGGTGTCTTCGGCAAAATCCTTCGACTCAGGGAAAACAGTGTCCTTGATGAGAAAATCCTGAGTCGCGTCGACCCGCAGAGAAACTAGCGTCTTTGCAGGAATATATCGATTCGTTTCAACCCCAGGGAAACCAGTGTCCTTGGCAAATACCTCAATTCAAGGAAACTAGCGTCCTTGATGAGAGCCTCCTGATTCGCGTCGGCCCGCAGAGAAACTAGTGTCTCCGCAGGAATACTCCGATTCGTTTCAACCCCGAAGAAACCAGTATCTTCGGCAAAATCCTTCGACTCAGGGAAACCAGTGTCCTTGACGAGAAAATCCTGATTCGCGTCGACCCGCAGAGAAACTAGCGTCTTTGCAGGAATACATCGATTCGTTTCAACCCCAGGGAAACCAGTGTCCTTGGCAAATACCTCAATTCAGGGAAACTAGCGTCCTTGATGAGAGCCTCCTGATTCGCGTCGGCCCGCAGAGAAACCAGTGTCTCCGCAGGAATACCCCGATTCGTTTCAACCCCGAAGAAACCAGTGTCTTCGGCAAAATCCTTCGACTCAGGGAAACCAGTGTCCTTGACGAGAAAATCCTGATTCGCGTCGACCCGCAGAGAAACTAGCGTCTTTGCAGGAATACATCGATTCGTCTCAACCCCAGGGAAACCAGTGTCCTTGGCAAATGACTCAATTCAGGAAAACTAGTGTCCTTGATGAGAGCCTCCTGATTCGCGTCGGCCCGCAGAGAAACCAGTGTCTCCACAGGAATACTCCGATTCGTTTCAACCCCGAGGAAACTAGCGTCCTCGGCAAAATACTTCGGCTCAGGGAAACCAGTGTCCTTGACGAGAACATCCTTATTCGCGTCGACCCGCAGAGAAACTAGCTTCTTTGCAGGAATACATCGATTCGTTTCAACCCCAGGGAAACTAGTGTCCTTGGCAAACTCCTCAACTCAAGGAAACTAGCGTCCTTGATTAGAGCCTCCTGATTCGCGTCGGCCCGCAGAGAAACCAGTGTCTCCGCGAGAACTTCCCGATTCGTCTCAACTTGCAAGATAAAGCCTTAGGCAGCAGGGATTAAAAAACTTGTTTCCTAAGCACTGGGACCCTGCAAGTCGGTCTAAAACGGTCTCTTGCATACTATCCACGAGTCTCACTCTCCAAAGTCGAATCTCGACAAGGAGGGAAACCACCATTTATGAGCCCTCTCGACTCGTAAGAGGGAAAATTCTCTTATAGGATCCTTACGACTTATAAGAGAAAACGCACTTAGGAATCCTCACGATTCCTAAGGAGAAAATCCACCTACGAGATCCTCTCGATCCGTAGGGAGAAAAGTCTTTATGAGACCCTCACGACTCATGAAGTTGAAAAGCCTTAGGTAGTAGACCTGAACCTGCTTCCTAAGCCATCACTACTCCCCAAGATGTTCAAGACAGAATGTTATATATCGCTTACAGGGTATGCTTATTTAAGGAATGTTCCAGTAACAAAGCAGAAAATAAAAGGAAGGAGGCAAAAGAGTTGTCATTCATATTCGGAAAGTTTTTACATCAATAAAGAAATAAACAACAACATTATTAAAATGTTTACAACGGTATGACCTCGAACCAAGGACATGGGTTGAGGAATTCGAAAGTAACCTTATCTAAAACTTTCCAAGCCTGGCGAACCATCCTGGTGTGCTTTCTTTCGCGAGCACAAGCGTCGGGGTCCCTACTGATGTCCTCCTCCCTCCAATAAGAAGCGAGTATGGCAGACTGTTGGAAGGGCTGGTGTAGGAGATCGACAATATTGTCTCGCCATCTCTTCGAGATTAAGCTCATCAGGTATACCGAGCGCACCTTATCCTCGGCGGCATCCAACGCCCTAAGCGGAACACCGGAACAGAATAAGGGAAGCGCTTCCCAGATGGCTCCCACGATAAGCTTCAGGAGAGAGGAACGTCGGGGAAGCAATTGACCGTTGTATGTGTCGATGCGACTCATGATCTCGGCACACTCGGCATTAGTAAATTCTCGATTTTGGGAACGGCCGAGTCGGCGGATGTCCCCGTAAGAGATGATTTCATCAAGATCGTACATGTGGGCGTCCATTGCTCCTGTAAGAGAAAATTAACAGAATTAGCAGACAGACTGATTAAGCGAATTCTTATTAAAAACAGGCACAGGGAGTTAAACTCCTCGAGAGCAATGCTCTGCAAACAGGAGTGATACCTATCAAATTCAGTAATGAGAGGAATTTAAAGAAATTCCCTGAGAACGCTGAGAGCCTTGTTATGAAAAGATGATAGAATCCATCAAAGATAAAACTCCATTTTTGATCTTCATTATTCATGATCAAACTCTTAAGAGTTCTTCGCAGAAGATTAAGATTCTACTTGTATCAAGAGAGCAGAGCTCTGATTCATGGGCTAAGAAGCCCCAGGAAAAGATCATGATCTAAGGAGAGCAAAACTATATTAATAAAACCCTAAATGGGTTTTCTTTAATCAAAGATCTATGAGAGCAAGGCTCTGTTATTTAAAATTGATTTAATTTAATTTAAGTTAATTTTACCTAAAAAAATTTCTAGAGTTTAACTCTTAAGTTCTTGAAAGCAAGAGCAAAGCTCTGAAGTTCTGAGAAATGAGAAGTCTTGAAGATGGTGATCATCTATTGAGGACCAAGGGTCCTATTTATAGGCGCTCGGCGCCCCTTCAACTCCTGAGTTGTCGCAACGGTTGGAATTCTGCCACCGCTGCGCTCACGCTTGGGGCCACGTAAGCGCAACGGTGGGGGGGCATTTGTTTACTCCAATCAGAGCAAAGCTCTGTTCAAATTCCAAGGCGGGAGACGAAGCAATGCTTCTGTTTCCCCCAATCAGAGCAAAGCTCTTTTTTGAAAATTGAAGTGAAAATTAAAGTTCAAATAAATGAAGCAACGCTTCAGAACCCCTGCGCTGCGCGCAGAGCGCCACGTGTCAAAATCAGACACGCCGGCGCAGAGAGCGCAACGCCCAATCAGAGCAAGGCTCTATTTAAAACAAAATTAAAGGAAGCAACGCTTCAGTTGTGCTGCGCTCTGCGCCGCGCGACACGTGGCGGCGCAGTTGTGCTGCGCTAGTGCAGTTGCGCTGCGCTCTGCGCCGCGCGACACGTGTCAGCGCAGTTGCGCTGGCACAGTCGCGCTGCACTCTGCTCTGCGCTGCGCTCTGCGCTGCGCGACACGTGTCAAGCGCTGGTGCGTTTGCGCCAAACAGAATTAAAATTCCAGTAAGATCTTTTCTGTTCTTGTTAAAACAAGAAGATTGTCTTCTGTAAAACAGAAGCCCTTGGATCAAAGATCCAACGGTGGGGAAAATTCCCTAAATCACTCAGAGAATGATCTCTTTAACGAATTTAACAAATTAATGGGCACTATATAAAGGCCCCTAGACCCCAATTCATCAAAAACATCAAGAACTTCAAAAAACAACAAAACAGAGAGAACTCTGAAAAATTGTGAGAAGAACTCAAAGAAAGAAAAAAAGGTAAAAACCTCTAAAAAAGAAGAATTTCTTCTGAATAGATCATTGATCTAAGAACAAGATCAATGATCTTCAATAAATAAATAAAAAATAATAATAACAGTGCCTTGCACTTTTCTATGAACCAATGGTTCTGGAATCTTAAAGATTCTTTTCTTGAATCCAAAGTTAGATCAAGAAATTAAAACAGTGCCTTGCACTTGTAAATCTGCACTGTTGCGCTCCTGGGTTGGCGCAAGCCACCAGAGAGCGCCACGTGTCAGCACCAGAACCACTTGCGCTATGCGCTTTTAAAAATAGAGCATTGCTCTTTAAGGTTGGCGCACCTCACCAGAGCGCGCCACATGTCAGCAGCGCAACAGCGCAGCGCACTGCGCTTGCGCTCACCAGAGCGTGACACGTGTCACCACCACATGAGTTTGCGCCTTGCGCTCCTCAATCGGCGCAAAGCGCCTGACAAGCCACGTGGGGCGTTGTCAGAGCATTTAATGCAATGCATTATTAAGGGCAGAGCCCAATAAAAAGGTCTATCAGACCAAAAAGAAAATGTGCTGTGCACTGTTAAAAGGGACAGAGCCCAATTAAAAGGCCTAACATGCCTAATAAAAAAATGCAATGCATTATAAAAAAGGGGCAGAGCCCAAATAAAGGTCCAACAGACCAATTTAGATGACGTGCATCATTTAAAGATGGCAGAGCCCAAATAAAGGCCTAATATGCCAAATGCAAATAAATTGTTGAATATTCTCAACTGGACTCAGCCCAATCATGGCCGTAAGTCCTCAAATTAAATTGACTGAGCAAGATTGCTCTCTTAAATCCATTTACATCCGGTTCAAGGGTACATCTCTGAACTTCTCTGACACCTATCGTTGTAATCCTTCAACGACGTCAGAGAGGTGACGGGTCCCGACAACCACACATCGATACGGACTGCGGGGTCCTTAAACTCATGGACCGAAACATCCTTAAACTAATATTCGTCCCAAAATTGGAATGTTGGACTGAAATGTCCTTAAACTAATGCTCGTCCCCAAATGGGAATGATGGACCTCTATGTCCCTAAACTGGAAATGGACCACCATGTCCCTAAACTGGAAATTGACCGTAATGTCCTTAAACTACCTATGGACCACTACGTCCATAAACTGGAACAATAGAGCCCCTAAACGCTCTTTTTTCAGATCTAAACGATCCCGTTTAAGTTGATCTTAGTCTCAAATCTGGCTAACGTATCCTTAAACATTCAATCGGACTACATATTCCCTAATCAACTTTGGTTCAAGGGTACATCTCCGAACTCCTCTGACACCTGTCGTTGTAATCCTTCAACGTCGTCAGAGAGGTGACGGGTCCCGACGGCCATACATTAAATGGACCACCATGTCCCTAAACTGTAAATCGACCGCAGCGTCATTAAACTAAACAATAGAGCCAATTGCTCTCTTGTCGGATCCAAACGATCCCGTTAAGTTGATCTTAGTCTGGAAATTAGGCTAACGTATCCTTAACAAAAGTTTAAGTTGATCTTAGCCTTAAATAGGGCTAACGTATCCTTAAACTAAAACACCAAACCCAAATCTAAGTAAATACGGATTTGGACTAATCCACGTCCTACGGGCGACGGCATAACTTAGTTTCCGTATACAATCCACGGGCATCCACAAACAAAACAAACACACACGACACGAAGTGCAATTCTGGAGAAGGAGAAAGTTGTTACCGCGATGCGGTAGTGTAATTAACTGTAGGGGCTTGCGCCTGCAGGGAAGAGCATCCCCACAATCAAAAACCCCTCAAGCGAGGGGGGATCTGACGAAGTCTGCTACATCGGCCGCATCCGTCCAAACCTCCGATACACGGTGCCATAAATCTACTTGGCATCTTCGGAGAGGTGGACGGATAAAACCAAATAGCATCTGCCCCGAATTTCAGGCAAGACGTCCATGTCTTGGCCGCCGTTCGGAAGGGAACATCAACCTTGGGCTTTTTGTAGGGTAATGATGGCTTAAAAAACAGGGTTAGGATCTGTCACCTAAGACTTTTCAATTTTATGAGCCGTGAGGGTCTCATAAAGAATTTTCTCCCTACCGGTCGAGAGGATCCCGTAGGTGTAATTTCTCCTTAAGAATCGTGAGAATTCCTAAGTGTGTTTTCTCTTGAAAGTCGTAAGGATCTCATAAGAGAATTTGCTCCCTTACGAGTCGTGTGGACCCGCAAGTGATGGGTGAAGTTGCCCTTATCCATATTTCACGGAGTCAGGGGTTGCTCTGGATGCTTCCCACAGGTTCACTGTCGTGTTCTGCGAGGACCAGGCTCCGCTCTGAACGTTTCCCACGGGGTCAAGGTTGACATTATCCGCATTCCACGTGACCAGGAATTCTTCTCTGGATGCTTCCCACGGGTTCACTGCTGTGTTCGGCGAGGACCAGGCTCCGCTCTGGATGCTTCACACGGGGTCAGGAGTGACATAATCCGCGTTCCACGTATCCAGGAATTTTGAACTGGATGCTTCCTATGGGTTCACTGCCGTGTTCGGCGAAGACCAGGCTCCGCTCTGGATGCTTCACACGGGTTCACTACCGTGCTCTGCGAGGACCAGGATCCGCTCTAGACGTTTCCCACGGGGTCAGGAGTGACATAAGCCGTGTTCCACATAGCCAGGAATTTTTCTTTGGATGCTTCCTACGGGTTCACTGCCGTGTTCTGCAAGGACCAGGCTCCGCTCTGGATGCTTCACACGGGGTCATTGCCATGCTCTGCGAGGACCGGGATCCGCTCTGAATGTTTCCCACAGGGTCAGGATTGACATAAGCCGCGTTCCACGTAACCAGGAATTTTGCTCTGGATGCTTCCCACGGGTTCACTGCCGTTGTTCACCGCCGGAAGCCGGGAAGACTGGACGTCTTGCCTGAATCTGGGGGCAGATGCTAATTGGCGCTATCCGTCCACCTCTCCGAAGATGCCAAGTTGATTTATGGCACCATGTATCGAAGGTTTAAACGGATGCGGCCGATGTAGCAGACTTCGTCAGATTCCCCCTCGTTTGAAGGGTTTTTGATTGTGGGGACGCTCTTCCCTGCAGTTAATTACGCTACCGCATCACGGTAACAACTTTCTCCTTCTCCATATGGTCATTTCGTGTCGTGGGTGTTTGTTTTGTGTTTGGTTGCCCGTGGATTGTATATGGAGACTAAGTTATGTTGTCGCCCGTAAGGCGTGGACTAGTCCAAATCCGTATCTTTCTTAGATTTAGGTTTGGGGGGTTATGTTTAAGGATATGCTAGCTTTATTTGAGGCTAAGATCAACTTAAACGTTTGTTAAGGACACGTTAGTCTAATTCTAGACTAAGATCAACTTAACGGGATCGTTTAGATCCGACAAGAGAGCAATTGGGCTCTATTGTTTAGTTTAATGACATTGCGGTCGATAATTAGTTTAAGGACATTACGGTCCAATGTTAGTTTTAAGACATCACGGTCGAGATTAAGGACATCATAGTCCGTGAGTATAAGGACCTCACAGTCCGATGTTAGTTTTAAGACATCACGGTCAAGGTTAAGGACATCATAGTCCGTGGATTTAAGGACTCCACAGTCCGATGTTAGTTTTAAGACATCACGGTCGAGGTTAAGGACATCATAGTCCATGAGTTTAAGGACCCCACAGTCCGTTGTTAGTTTTAAGACATCACGGTCGAGGTTAAGGACATCATAGTCCATGAGTTTAAGGACCCCACAGTCCGTAGCAATGTGCGGTCGTTGGGACCCGTTACCTCTCTGACGACGTTGAGGGATTACAACGACAGATATCAGAGGAGTAAAAAGATGTACCCTCTAACCGGGTGTAAATTGATTGGAGGAGCAGATGAGCTCAGTTCAATTTAAATTGAGGACTTATGGCCAGAATTGGCCTAAGTCCAGTTAAAAAAATGTTTAACATTTTATTTTTGTTCTGCCTGTTAGGCCTTTGTTTGGGCTCTGCCCTTTTAATAATGCATAGCATTTATCAGGAACAAAGTGGTGTCCTGACAGTGCGCCACGTGGCGCATCAGGCGCTTTGCGCCAATTAAAGAGCGCGTTGAGCTTCTGTTGGTTGGCGCACACGAGGAGGACACGTGTCGCTTAGCGCTAAGCGCTAGTTTGTTAGCGCACTGCACTTTTAATTTATGAGCGCGCTGCGTTAGTTTATGTGTGCGCCAGTGAGTGACACGTGGCGTGCTTGGCGTTGAGCGTCAACCCAAGAGCACAGTGCGCTGTTTTCAGTAGCGCAAAGCGCAGATCATGTCTATGGTTGACACGTGGCATGTTTTGGCGTTGAGGGCCGATCCAAGGAGCGCCAGGGCGCAGTTCATGAGTGCAAAGCACCGTCTAATAGCGCAAAGCGCATTTTGATCAATTTGAATATCAAAGAACAAATTTATGTTCTTCAAAGGAGGCCTTGCCTCAAGATCCAAGAACAAAAGTTCTTGTTTTTTATAAAAGGCTTTGCCTTTATAGATCAGAAGATCTGTGAAGTTAAAATACTTCTTTTAGTTTTTTTATGATTAGATCTTTTTGATCTTTTCTTTTTTATTAAAGACCTTCGTCTTTTTTTATAGATCTAAGATCTTTTTAGAAGACGTTTCTTCTTTTTACGAGATGGTTTCATCTCTGTTGTTCAAGAATTAATTCTTTACCTTTAAAGATGAAGAAATGATCTTCTTTTTTCTAAAGGCTTGCCTTTCTTTCTCTTTGAGTTTTTCTCAAAGTTTGCAGAGGGGTTTCTCTCTCTTTTTTTTTATTCACTCTGTTTCTGTGTCCTTTAGACTTGAAGTCTAGGGTCCTTTATATAGGGTCAATTGATTTGTTAAATCGGTTTAAGAGATCTTTCTCTGATTGATTTGGGAATATTTCCCACCGTTGGATCTTTGATCCTAAGGCTCCTGTTTGACAGAAGATAATCTTCTTGTTTTCTTAATAAAATTGAGAAATCTTTCCATGCAGAATTTGTTCTGTTTTTGGTAATTCATTATTTACCATTGGATCATTGATCCAACAGTGCTTAAAGCACAATCTTGTTGTTTGGAAAGATTTTGAGAAATCTTTCCTTAACAGAATTTAATTCTGCTTAATTAATGATTTATCATTATTATTAGATCCTTTGATCTAACGGTGGGAATTTTAATTCCAGCGCTGGCGCACCTACGTTCGACACGTGGCGTGCAGCGCACCTGTGCTTGACACGTGGCGCGCAGCGCAGAGCGCAGCGCAACTGTGCTAGCGCACCTGTGTTAGATACGTGGCACGCAGCGCTGAGCGCAGCGCAACTGCGCTAGCGCACCTGTATTTGACACGTGGCGCGCAGCGCAGAGCGCTGGATCTGAAGCATTGCTTCAACTTTTGAATTTTTGAATTTTGAAAACAGAGCTTTGCTCTGATTGGGGTGCGCTGCCTAGGGCTCAGCGCTCCTGGCGCTGGCGTGTCTGCTTTTGACACGCGGCGCGCAACGCGCAGGATCTGAAGCGTTGCTTCAATTTTTGAATTTTGAAATTCAAAACAGAGCTTTGCTCTGATTATGGAAACAAATGCCCCCCCACCGTTGCGCTCACGCGGCGCACACGTGAGTGCAGCGGTGGCAACATCTGAGCCCTTGGATCAACTCAAAAGTTGACGAGGCAGTTCAGTGCCTATAAATAGGACCTTTGGTCCTTTAGATGATTATCATCTTCTTCTTGAGAATTTTCATTCAGAGCGCAGCTCTTTTGTTAAGAACTTTCAAGAGTCAAAACTCTTAGGTAAAATTTAGAAATTTTAATTTTAACAAATTAGGGTTCTTACCCATTAACATGGCCTTGCTCTTCATAGATCTTTGATCTAAAGAAAAACCTTTTAGGGTTTAATTAATAGAGCCTTGCTCTCATGAATCCATAGATCTAAACAGATCTTTTCTTGGGGTTTCTTATCCCATGAATCAGAGCTCTGCTCTTTTGATAATACGTAGATCTTTTGATGAAGAACTCTTGAGAGTTTCTTCATGGATCTTTAAGATCCCAGAATTTTAATTCTCAAGCATTAATTTTGATAATCCTTGATGGATTTTCTATCATGATTACAGAGCTAGGCTCTTTTAAGGAATTTTAGTCCTTTATGACCAGAGTTTGACAAGTGTCATTCTGTTACAGAGCTTTGCTCTGAAAGGGTGATTTTCTCCTTCTCCCGAGGGATTTCTCATTTAATGAGAATATTCTTTGAGGATTTCCTCATTAATTGACAGTCTCATCCAATGATGAGGCTGTTTTAGTAATTGATGCATTGTCATCTGGATTTTGTTGGTCCCCTTTGGTCCCCTTTCCACTGCATTGCAGTGTGGTACAAATTTTAAAGTACCAAGTGTCGGAAATTAAAAAAATACAACACTGACAGTTGATTTCCGTCCCTTTTTTTTGCAGGCAACATGTCTTTCAATACTTCATTCCCATTCGTTCGTTCAGAGGGAGGATTCCTTGGAGCACCCGTAGACCGGGAGGTCCTAGTTTTGATCAGAGACCATGATCCAGAACATAAGAATCTTCACCTTTGGGGATCATAGTACAATCAGATTATCAGGGGTCGACAAAGCTTCTCATGCGCGGTGCCTTCGGAGCCTATCACAGTGATCCATTACGCCAACTCACCCCCTGTGAACTACGCCGTGGAGATGGTTAATTGGACTTCAGAAGGCCTTCTTCAACCCGCTATAGCTTCGATTCCCGTTCAGCCTCCCATGGTTTTAGATACCTTGGGACGCCGTATTTGTCAAAGCGAAGCGCGGCCGTGGGGGCAACCATATAATATAGGTCTGATTTTCCGTCATCCGATCGGTTATCTGCAATGGGCCCACTACATTCTGTCAGCGAAGAAGTCGCAGTTGATGAGTCTTGGGTTGTATACCGCTGTTTATGCTTCTCTCTTCCAATACCCTACGCTTCCCACCTGGTGGGTTAAGGCCTTTTTGGAGCAGTGGAATATCCCTACTCACACCTTCCTCTCACTGGACCGGGAAGTGTCAATCTCTTTAGAGGAGTTTACAGAAGTTTCCGGCTTACCGGTCATAGGGGAGCATTATGAGGAGCTGCTTCACACGGACGAATATGTCTTCGGTGCTAAGCCAGTGATAATGGGCCTTAATCCGGCGAATGCTGTTCAACACCAGTTTCCCAGTCTGATCAAAGTGTTGAATATCTACGAGCGCCTTTTTCTCGAATCTGGGAGTCACGGGGTTAGTTTCGAGGATTTCATCGCTCGCTTCCTTCACCCGAAAGTCTTCTTGACGGAAGCTGCTAAATTCGCCACGCTTGATGACCCTTTCGGTTTAGGTTTGGACAACCTGCCAGCGACGGAGGTAGATCAGAAGAGTTTCTTCCTTCCTAACTCCCCGGTTGTTCCTTTGGCGGAGATTGCAATCCCTGGGATGGATGAGAAAGCATTCTTTTTAGGATTTCTTAGGCTATGGTTGAGCTGGTTCGCGCTCCCGATGCACCTTCGCCGTATGAGGCCATCTGTCTTTTACCCGGCTCACCGGATGACTATTGGGGTAAAAGTGGTTGTCGGGGTCGCCGGCTTAGCCCATCTGTATCACGGCCTTAGTCAAGCGGCGGATGCTACTGAACCTGGAGTACCGCATGCGATCTTCTTGATGCATTACTTCATGTCATGGCTTGAGCTATATGCACTTGGTGTTTTTGGTATCCATAAAAGGCCTTCATTCTATGACAGGTGCAGCTTCCCTCGGATTATGTGATTGGTTGGCGCCTCAATTGTAAATCCGTCGCCACGGGACGCCAGAGGTTTGCTCCTTCGTCCCCGCACAATTGGAGATGGGATGACCTTCACCGACAAGGTGTTAACCATCGGAAAGGCGTCTACCACAACAGTGCAGTCATTGCAGGATATTTTCAAACATGGAGCCTCAGTTCTGACAGCTCGGGAGACCCTCTATTTATATTCTATCAGACCGGGCTTCCTGGTGTTTAGGCAAAATGACGCGGCGCTCTTCATGAGATATAACCCGTATCGTTTTGCCCAACAATTGAGCTATAATTAAGGAGTGTCGTTGGAGGCTTTCTTGCTGGAACCTACTGCCACTGAAGAGGGGATGCGGAGCGCACTTCATCACTTCATGCGTCTGAATACGGGCTCTCACTTTTTTATCAGCGAGCCGAGTTGTGTCCCACGGATCCTTAATACATATACGGCATGGTACCAGCATTCGACGGGCGCCGTTATTAAGGAAGAAAGGCGTTTGTTGCTTGATCGCAAAAGTGCACCTCCTGCCAGTGATCTTAAAGTCCCTTTGAAGCGACGGATCACCGTACCCCCTCCGCTAAGAGAGGTTGCTACAGTCGAGCCTCCACGCGCGCTAAGCTCCACGCGTGGATTGCCTCATGCTCATGTAGAGACGGTGAATGTGCCTTCGGTGCCCCGTGCTCCCGTGCAGACGGTAAACGTAGCTTCCCCCGAATCTGGTGTGGGCTCGGATATCGGGACTCGCCGTCCCAAAGTGCCCACGAAGCGCAAGCTGGTTCTGACTGCGACCGGAACTCGCGCACAGAAGAAGAAGAAGAAGTCGGTCCTCTCCCTTGATGCCGTACTTGGTCTAGAGCCTCAGGCTCCTCTTATCGAAGGCCTAAGTGAGTATGGAGCCAATGAGGGTCTCTTCATAGTGCCAGCAGACAATGATCTCGATGCCGCCATTGCTGCTTCTGAGCGAATCGCGAGGCACCAAGCGAAAATAGCCGCCCTCGTGCAATCAAGTAAATATTAGTCGCACTTTTGTCATTGCGTTATATCTTTATTTTTATTATCATGTCTTGACTGACATTTTTCCTTTTGTAACAGGCTTTACTACTGAAGATGCTCTGGCGGCTTCCCTCAGGACTTTCGAGGAGGAGGAGAGGAATCACGCTCTATTCGGCATTGGTATGTTTCGGCTTATTGAGTATTCATTCTCCTTTTTATGGACAATCTAACCCTTTCTTTATCTCATCGTAGGGACCACAATGCCGGTCCCGCAAGGTGATGTGGAGACTCTTCCCGGGCCAGCCACCGAAGTCCCGGCCTCTTCGGTACTGCCGAAGGAGGCATTGCTCAAAAAACCGATGATGGAAGCCTTGACGGCTCTGGAGGTAACCCTGAATGCGGACGACGACGTCTTGCTGAAGGATGCTTCTAAAAGGTCTGTTGTGACGGCCCGGGAGGAAAGGAAGCGCCTGAGGAGTGCAGCAAGGGAACGTAGTGCTACTTTGGCTGCAGGGGCAGGTTCAAGCGCCGTTACTCCCGCTGCTACTCCTTCAGAGGAGTTCTCGATTGCCTTGTCTACTGCTCATAGACGGGCGGCACGTGCAGCTCGGGAAGCCAATGGTAAATCGACCCCAGGTAATGTGTTTTGAGGCTTCGTTGTCAAAGCTTTAAACTATCAGTTCTTATATATTTTTTCTTGCAGGGCCGAGCCTTACTGAAGGAGTGGCGGCGACCATTGAGCCTGAGGGGGCGGTGGAGGAGGTGGCTGCTGAACCCGGGGCGACGGTAGGCGGTGTGACCGTAATTGCCGAGCCCGAAATAGTGGCTGACGAGACAGTCACGACTGCTATGCCCAAGATAGCTACCACCGCCGAGCGCAAGGCGGCGGCGGATGAGACGGTTACTACGGCCCAGCCTGAGGCAGCGATGGACGAGGCGGCTACCACGGCCCAGCCTAAGGTAGCGATGGATAAGACGGCTGCGATCACTGAGCCCGAGGTAGTGGCGAGCGAAACGGGTACGATTGTTGGGCCCGAGATGGCCGCTCGTTCTCAAGTGTCGGGCACCGCCCCGATCATCGCTCTTCCCGCTTATGGTTCTTTGCCGTCTCCTGGCGTCACAAGTGTGACGACGGCTCTCATGGAGTCAGGGGACGAGGCGACGGGGGGTGAGACCACCCCGATGGAGGAGGGAGACGCCGTTGTTGAATCAAGTGACGCCCTCGTCATGGCTCCGACTGGTGACTCTTCAGGTAGATTTTAGGTTACCGCCCTTCTTTTTAATCTGCAATCTTTCTTAACAAGGTTTATCTTGCTTCTAATGCAGTTTCGGCTAGTGCAGATGTCGAACTACTTGAGACGGCGCCGTCAGTCACCGCCCTGACGGTAACCACCTCTCTGCCTTCTCTCGTACCTTCGCAGATGCTGGAAGGTATGGATTTGTGACCCATCAGTCTTGTTTCTCGGCTGTATAATTCCTGTACTGACATTGCGTCATCACATTTTTGCAGGAGTCCTTTTTGACCACCTGTACCAGGTGCTGCACCCACATTTCTCCTTCTTGTCGAAGATTAGTCCCCCTGCTGGTATAGGTGAGTATTTTTCTAAACAACATCCTTTTCTTCAACGGGCAGTCGCATTACCACTAACTCTTCTTCATATTGCTTGTAGCCTTACAAATTAAAGGGGGAAACGATGCTGTCGTTACGCCCCCAGTACTCCCAGCTCTGCCCCCTGCTGCAGCCGGTATAGTAGACTCTACTTTTTGTGTATTTTCTTTATTTCCTGAGCTGACATCTGATTATGATCTATTTTGCAGCAATCACATCGACTCCAGCCCCGTTCGAGTCTCGTATTATAATGCCGGCAGGGCCTTTTTCCAGGCGTCCATCATCCAAAGGTGCTGTGACCAGTCTACGCATGCTGAGCGAGTATATCGAGAAGTTTGACGCAGAGATTCCCACATCTGCTGCGGATTTTGCCACAGAGGTTAACCCTATGCTGGCGACGCTCATGAACTTTCATGGTGAGGGCGTCGTTGAGTCTTGGGTTAATCGCTGCAGGGAGATCGAGGCTTGTTTGCATGAGCTTGAGCTTAGGCGTCCCGCACCTGAGATTCTGGCTATGAGCGCTCAACAGGCTGCACGGATCGAGAAAAGCGCCTCTTACTTCCGCCATATTGAACAAGAAGTGGCTTTAAAGCAAAGAGAATGTAAAGAAACTTCAAGCGAGTCCACTCAACTGCATGCTGAGGTCGAAGCTAACGCTGCCCAGTTAAAAGTTATTTTCGAAGGTCTTCTGCGATGTATCTCTGATGGGTTAACATTGAGGCAGAAGCTCGACGTCGTCGAGCAGGATGCATGAGATCATGAAGCAGCTCAGCAGGCCGTCGAAGAACAACTCTCGTCTTACTTGCAACAGCGAGCCCGGGTCGAAGCGGAGTTGGCCACGGCAGCTGATCAGGAAGAGGGGCTGAGGGAAGTGCGCGAGCGGCTGACTGGATTATTGAAAGCGCTTTCTTCTCAATAAAAATTTTGTACCATTTGTAATTTCGAATGAAACATATTTGTTCTTTTATTCTTTCATATGGTGTATTTTGTACCCAATCGCATTCATGAATAAAAGATACACGTTCTTCGTAATGTCTTGTGTCATCTCTCTACTTTCTTTTTTCTTGCTGTGTTTTTGCCATGTGATTTTAGCGAGTGCGATCTGTAGGTAGCATATAGCTATCAATCTTGGATTCTTTGTAGGACGGTGGTGGCTTAGAAGACAGGGTTAGAATCTGTCACCTAAGACTTTTCAACTTTATGAGCCGTGAGGGTCTCATAAAGAATTTTCTCCCTACCGGTCGAGAGGATCCCGTAGGTGTAATTTCTCCTTAAGAATCGTGAGGATTCCCAAGGGCGTTTTCTCTTGAAAGTCGTAAGGATCTCACAAGAGAATTTACTTCCTTACGAGTCGTGAGGACCCGCAAGTGATAGGTGAAGTTGTCCTTATCCGCATTTCACGGAGTTAAGGGTTGCTCTGGATGCTTCCCACGGGTTCACTGTTGTGTTTGGCGAGGACCAGGCTCCGCTCTGGACGTTTTCCAGGATACCTTAGTTTAAAGACATCGCGGTCGAGGTTAAGGACATCATAGTCCGTGGATTTTAAGGACTCCACGGTCCGTCGTTAGTTTTAAGACATCACGGTCGAGGTTAAGGACATTATAGTCCATGGATTTAAGGACTCGGCAGTCCGTCGTTAGGTTTAAGACATCACGGTCGAGGTTAAGGACATCATAGTCCATGATTTTAAAGACCTCATAGTCCAATATTAGTTTTAAGACATCATGGTCGAGGTTAAGGACATCATAGTCCGTGGATTTAAGGACTCCACAGTCCAATGTTAGTTTTAAGACATCACGGTCAAGGTTAAGGACATCATAGTCCGTGGATTTAAGGACTCCACAGTCCGATATTAGTTTTAAGACATTACGGTCAAGGTTAAGGACATCATATTTCATGAGTTTAAGGACCTCACAGTCCGATGTTAGTTTTAAGACATCACGGTCGAGGTTAAGGACATCATAGTCCATGAGTTTAAGGACCTCACAGTCCGATGTTAGTTTTAAGACATCGCGGTCGAGGTTAAGGACATCATAGTCCATGAGTTTAAGGACCTCACAGTCCGATGTTAGTTTTAAGACATCACGGTCGAGGTTAAGGACATCATAGTCGGTGGATTTAAGGGCCCCACGGTCCGTGAAATGTGTGGTTGTCGGGACCCGTCACCTTTTTGAAGACGTTGAGGAATTACAATGACAAATATCAAAGGAGTGAAGAGATGTACCCTTGAGCCAAGGTAAAATTAGTTTAAGGACATTACGGTCTATTGTTAGTTTTAAGACATCGCGGTCGAGGTTAAGGACATCATAGTCCGAGAGTTTAAGGACCTCACAGTCCGATGTTAGTTTTAAGACATCATGGTCGAGGTTAAGGACATCATAGTCCGTGGATTTAAGGACTCCACAGTCCGTTGTTGCTCTGGATGCTTCCCACGGGTTCACTGCCGTGTTCGGCGAGGACTAGGCTCCGCTCTGGATGCTTCACACGGGTTCACTGCCGTGCTCTGCGAGGACCATGATCCGCTCTGGACGTTTTCCACGGGATCATAAGTGACATAATCCGCGTTCCACGTAGCCAGGAATTTTGCTCTGGATGCTTCCCACGGGTTCACTGCTGTGTTCTGCGAAGACCAGGCTCTGCTCTGGATGCTTCACACGGGTTCACTGTCGTGCTCTGCGAGGACCAGGATCCGCTCTGGACGTTTTCCACGGGGTCAAAAGTGACATAATCCGCGTTCCACGTAGCCAGGAATTTTGCTCTGGATGCTTCCCACAGGTTCACTGCCGTGTTCTGCGAGGACCATGCTCCGCTCTGGATGCTTCACACGGGTTCACTGCCGTGATCTGCGAGGACCAGGATCCAATCTGGACGTTTTCCACGGGGTCAGAAGTGACATAATCCGCGTTCCACGTAGCCAGGAAGGGTTGACTTTATCCGCATTTCACGGAGTCGGAATTTGACTCTCGGTCATCTGTACACCGCTGAGTCATGAAACCGGGAGTTGCCGCTGTTCCGCTTTGCTTGATGTTGTGTGTGTTGCAATGAGACGAATGTTGAGATGATCTCTAGGCTATTTGTGAACCGTCGAGATTTGGCTTCTTCTTCTGATGAAACCTGGGGAGGAGGAGTGTGACTCCTTCTCCGTTTGCGCCCCTGGATTGTATACAGGGATTGACATGATATCACCTGTAGGGCATAAATTTCATTCATTCATTTTTTTATTTCCTTTTTTTATTTCTTTCCGCGATGCTCTATCATTTCAGCTTTTATATCGCGAAGGTCGAGATTTCCCCATCATTTCGGCTATTTTTCACGGTGCCCAATCATTTCGGCTATTTGTTTTGTTTTTACTCGCTGCTTTTTATTGCGAGTTGCCCAATCATTTCGGCTATTTTGCATGCATACATTTGTTTTACTTGCTGTTTCTGTTGCAAGTTGCCCCATCATTTCGGCTATTTCGTATGCATGTGTGGCTTGCTAGCTTTTCGCTGCAAGCTTGGGATTAGACACCGATTTCGTCATCAGCACCTCTACAACTGGAATATTGCCAGGAGCGAATCATCATTTGCCTCTGTCGATATCGAACAAAGGTGGCTTAGCGAACAGGGTTAGGATCCTATCGACTAAGGCTTTTGACTTCATGAGCCGTAAGGGTCTCACAAAGGTCCCTGCGAGTCATGAGGATCTCGTAGGTGTGTTTTCTCCTTAGGAATCGTGAGGATTCCTAAGTGTATGTTCTATTATAAGTCGTAAGGATCTTACAAGAGAGTTTTCACCTTATAAGAAGAGAGGACTCACAAGGGTTGCTCATCGTGCGAACATATCCCTAATCACGGATGGGACTTGGTTAGGGAGATGTTTATTTGCGCCCGTGGATTGTGTACAAGGGTCAGTATTGAGCCACTTGTAGGGCAGTATTGGAGGTCGTGGGGGCTGCTTAAGAACAAGATCAGGTCTCTGTAACTTAAGACTTTTGAATCTTATGAGCCGAGAGGGTCTCATAAGAGGATTCTCCTTACGAGTCGTGAGGATCTCGCAAGTGTAATTTCTCCTTAGGAATCGTGGGGATCCCTAAGTGTGTTGCTCCCTTGTGAGTCGTAAGGATCTCACGCGGGTGGTTTCTCCTCACAAGGTCGAGGGGACCCTGCAAGTGTCTTTTAACGAGGTTGCGCCCTTTCGGGTTTTCACAAACACTCGCCGGTAGCCCTGCTGTTTTTACTCACGGAGCCCTTTCGGGTTTTCATCCATGCCCATTTTGCTTATGGACATACCGTTTTATTTATTTTTTATTTATTTTTATCAGCTTTGAGATGCTGCAATCCGCCGTAGTTAATCGATGTCTCGGTCGACAGCTAGTTTTAGGACATAGTGGTCTATTGTTAGTTTAAGGACGTTTCGGTCCGTTGTTAGTTTAAGGACGTTTCGGTCCGTTGTAAAGTAATCCGATTACTACTTATAGAGTTTGGGCTTAGGAAGATAGTGAGCGGACATAGTCGTCGTCATCTATCATTGACCTAGGCCGTGACTCATTAGGCGTAGTATTTCTTCAGGAAGCGACCATTTATTGGCCTGAAGGGCCTTTCGCCATGCATGTCCATGAGTAGATAGGCTCCACCCTAGTAGACCTTGTCTATGATGTACGGGCGTTCATAGTTCGGCTCGAATTTTTCCCGCTTGGCGCGATTGGGGATCATGGGTCTTTTTATCACTAGCACGAGTTTGCCTTGGCGGAATGTCCTCGGCGTGGTCAATCTTTCATATGAGCACGTCATCTTCGCTTTATAAGCTTCCAGATTTTGCTGCGCCAGGAGCCGGGTTTTATCAAGGGCATCGAGCTCCTCATGCCGAAGGTGAGCATTCTCTTCGTTCGTTAGCTCGTAATGAACTGCCACTCGTAGAGAGGGTAACTCTATCTCGAGGGGGAGTACCGCTTCTGTACCGAATACCAATGCGTACGGCGTTGTGTTCGTGGCCGTCTTGAACGTAGTTCGATATGCCCAGAGAGCTTCATGCAGTCTCTCGTGCCAGTCCTTCTTATTTCGGGACACCGTCTTTTTCACGATCTTCGTTAAGGTCTTGTTGAAAGCTTCAGCTAGACCGTTAGCTCGGGGATTATAGACTGAGGAGCACCTCCAGTCTATGTTATGCTGTTGTGCAAAGTGGCTGATCTTGTGGCTTCTGTAGGCTGGCCCGTTATCGGAGATGATCCGTTTCGGAGTTCCAAACCGATAGATGACGTGCGTCTTGAAGAAATGGAGGATATTCTCCGTCTTCACTTCCCTCAGCGGTACTGCTTCTGCCTATTTAGAGAAGTAATCAGTCGTCGCCAAAATGAATCGATGTCCTCTAGACGATGCTGGTTCGATGGGGCCAATTATGTCGGTCCCCCACATTTCGAACGGCCAGCTAGCCACTGTCGAGTGTAATGGATTTGGGTGCTGATGGATAAAGTCTCCGTGGATCTGGCATGAGTGGCATTGCTTCGCATACTCGAGGCAGTCCTAGATCATCGTGGGCCAATAATAACCCATCCGCTTGATCTTCAGCTTCATCTTTGGCCCGGCTTGGTGAGAACCGCAGAGTCCGTCGTGAACTTCTTGGATGACTCTTTTCGCCTCTTCAGGTCCCAGGCATCTCAACCATAGAGAATCAAATGACCTCTTGTACAGAGTATTGTTGACGAAGGCAAAATATAGGGCTCGCTTCATGAGCTAATGTTTTGAGGACGCATCTTTAGGCGTTCGACGGGATTTGAAGTAGTCTATAAAGACTTCTCTCCAATCCTCAGCCTTTTCCTGGTCTTTTATTTGCATAGCCATTTGCTCAGTCGCTCCTTTTTCTTCGGACGGCTCCGGATATATTTCCGCCGGTGCAAGAACCCGATGGCTTTGCACAACGATCCTCACGTCATCGAGGTTCTCGTCGGCCAGTTCTTTAGCGAGCTTAGCTAGTGCATCCGCTTTGCTATTTTCCGCACGCGGTATGCTTTCCAAGGTATAGGAAGGTATTTGGGTCAGCAGCTGTTGTACCCTCTGGCCGTACTTCACCAGTTCTGGTTTGCACGTCTGATAGTCGCCGTTTACTTGACTAACGACCAGTTGGGAGTCTCTGTATATGAGGAGGTTTTCAATTCCCATGTCGATAGCGATCTCAAGACCTGCTATCAAAGTTTCGTATTCGGCTTCGTTGTTTATCCTCGGCCTTGTTAAGGAGAAGGAAAAGCGCATTATCCCTCCCTGTGGAGTTACGAAAATGAGGCCTACCCCTGATTTGATTATAGGGGTGCTTTCCTTGCGCTTCTTCATGGAAGACGCTCCATCGAAGTAGAGTTCTCATTGGGTATCACTTCCGTCGATCGTGTCAAACGCATGTTCGTCTGGCAATTCGCAGTTCAAGGGAGAATCGGCAGGTATTGGATGCTCAGCGAGGAAGTCGGCAATGGCCTGTCCCTTCACTGCCTTAAGAGGCTGATAGGTTATCGAGAACTCCATCAAGAGCAGGGACCATTTAGCGAGTCGCCCCGTCAATATGGCCTTTGACATCAAATACTTGAGAGGATCCACCTTCGATATGAGACGGACTTCATGCGCCAACGCATAGTGTCTGAGCTTCGTCATCGCAAAGATCAATACCAGGCAGTGTTTTTTGATGGGAGAATAATTGCTTTCTGCCCCCAGGAGAACTCGACTCAAATAGTAGAGCGCTCTCTCCTTCCCTTGGTCATTCTCCTATGCCCATAATGCGCCTAAGGAGCCTTCAAGGGCGGTTGTATACAGAATGAGAGGCTTTCCCTTGACCGGAGCGGCTGGTGGGTTCTGCAGATACTGCTTGATTTCGTCCAGCGCGCCTTGGCATTTGTAATCCCAGACGAACGGGGTTCCATTCTTCATCAGGTGACTATAAGGACGCCACTTGCTAGAGAGATTGGCTATAAACCGCCGGATATACACGAGCTTTCCCTGGAGAGATCGCAATTGTTTAATAGTCCTTGGCGGAGGCATTTCCATTATTGCTTTAATCTTTGACGGATCTATCTCGATGCCTCGGTGTCGGACAATGAATCCTAGGAATTTGCTCGAGGAAACTCCGAATGTGCATTTGAGAGGGTTCATCTTCAAGTTGTATTGCCGAAGGCGTTGAAATACGATCTTCAGATGCTCGAGATGTTCCTCGTATGATTTGCTTTTCACCACGAGGTCGTCGATATAGTATTCGACGATTTCATGTATGAGGTCATCGAAGATCCTCGTCATGGCCCTCTGATAGGTGGCACCAGCGTTCTTTAGACCGAAAGGCATTACCTTATAGCAGAATATACCTAAAGGGGTCCGGAAAGCGGTGTGCCTCTGATCCTCGGGATGCATCTTTATCTGGTTATATCCTGACGATCCGTCCATGAAGGAAAAGACTTCGTGAGTGGACGTGTTATCTATCATCAGCTCGGTGACCGGTACTGGGAAGTCGTCTTTCGGGCAGGCTTTATTGAGATCCCGAAAGTCTACACATATGCGCACCGTCCCATTCTTCTTCATCACTGGGACGATGTTGGCGATCCAGTCAGGATACTGAACTTCTTGGATGAAGCCGGAGTCGATTAGCTTCTTGACCTCGGCGTTGGTGCTCATCTCAAGCTCGAGCCGCATTCTTCTCGGTGCTTGTTTGATTGGCTTGACGTCCGGGGATATGGCCAGTTTGTGAACCGCAATCTCTGGGTCTAGTCCTGGCATCTCGGAATAATTCCATGCGAAGCAATCTTTATGTTGCATGAGCATGTCCTTTAGTGCAGCCACCCTTTCTTCAGACAGCAGCTCGCTGACGAATGTCGGTCGCGGGTCACTTGTCGTCCCTAAATCAATCTTTTTGAGGTTATCTGCAGTGGTGTGTATTCCGTTTTCCAGCTCTTTTAGTGCTGGTGGAAACTCTGAGATCACCTTATCATCATTGTTTTCGAAGCACCAGGGGAGGCATCCATATTCTCAGGCTCTTCGTTTGATAGTGTTATCATATGACAAGTACGAACTCACTTCCACGACCGAGGTTGATCTGGTTCTATTCTTGCTGTATGCGCGGCTTTTGGTTCGTGCCTCTGCGGCGGAGTTATCCTCCAACTGCTGGATAGAGCGAACTTACCGAGCTCATATTGATATTCGACCCAGTTCTTGAAGGTGAAGCAGTCTTCGAGAGGATGTCCTATTGCTCGGTGATACGAGCAATAGTCTGGGTAAGAGACCTCGTTGGCTTGCTCGGGGTGCTTGGACTCCGGGAGTGTAAGGATTTGATGTCTTACAGCAAGATCAAGTATCTTCTTTGTCTTGTCTTGGGGAAAAGAGTATGCTCGACTCATCTTCTTTATAAGGGACAAATCCGTACCGCCCGATTCCCGATAGCGTGACTTCTTGGTCGCGCTCTGTCGCTGTCGAACGCCTTTTCCGCTCTTTGACTTGTTTCTGCCTCTGCGTCGGACCTTTTGTACAACAGATTGACAGGGATGGGCATTTTCATCTTTCGCAGCCTGTTGAGAAGGCGTTGCATCCTGTCTTTCTCGTAGATGGCCATTTCGCGAATATGGTCGTCTCGAACTTTCTGACCTGCTTCCTTTATAAGTTTGTCCATTTGTTCTTCGAACGACGGACTGGGCATTTTCATGTCGGGGGCTCTTTCTGGTTCAGGGTTAGCATTCTCCCATTGAGCATCTCCTTCTTCATCAAAGTCATGTACGGCATAGCAGTCGCGGAGTAGCTCCCGTTTCTTGGACCGAACATATCCAAGACCAATCGCTTCCATTCTCCCGCTAGGCAACTTGCGCTGAGTTCCGGGAACGTTTCAGATCCTGTCATAGAACTTAGCTTTTCGAGCGGTCTGTTTGAAGGGTATCCCTTGGCGCTTCAATAGCCTTTTCAAGCCTTCTGTGTAATATCTAGGCAGACGGATAGGCTGGAGCCTGTCGAGCGTAGAATCAGCGCCATGCCAGATTTCCTTCTCCACTCTGGTTTCCCCAGATCGGTAGAATAGGATCGCCTTTTCACCTTCTCGCCTGGGAGGGACATAGAATGTCTGCAGCTCTTCCACACTGTAAGTATGAAGCGCGTCTAGTTCTTTATGATGCTTGGGCGGAACCACGGCAACTTGCAAACTTCGATTTTCACCAGCGATGGTTTGTATTGAAGGCCGAGCAGAGAATATGGCATTGACCTCATCTTCTGAGTCGCTGCCGAAGATAGGCATAGGAGCGGAAAGTCCCGGCTTGTTGTACTGGGATGGCCCTGAACAAACTATCTCTTCCTCTTCCTCGGTATCACTCCCGAAGACCGGAATGGTGGTGATAGTTTTGTTCTCCGGTTTGTGACATCTCTCTGTGTCTTCAAAGTCTGGCAAGAAGTATTTTGCATCTTCGTACTTGCGGACTTCGTTCACAGAGAATGGGTTTAACTCTCCTGACACAGTATACTCGAGACCATCCTTAAAGTATTTCATACACTGATGTTGTGTAGAAGGGATGATGTTGTACTCGTGTAACCAAGGCCGGCCGAGCAAAGCGTTATAGCAAGTCTTGGTGTCGATGACATGAAATTTAATATCTGTGACAAGTAACCCGAAGCGCAGTGTCAGTATCACAGACCCGAGAGTTCGTGATGACTGAGAGTCGAACCCGGAGATGGTGATTTTATCACAACCGAGGTGCTGGATGCTCATGCAGATTTCCTTCAACACTCGCACGTTGAGGAGATTGATGGAAGACCCATTGTCGACCAGGATTTTGCCAATCTTGATATCGTGACAGAATCCGGAGACATAAAGGGGACGATTGTAACACCCAAGTTCATTTATACCAATTCCAGTTTCAGTAATTTACTTATCCATGGTCTATTCCTAATTTAACGGGTTTTGGGTGCGAATGATATTTTACATTTTACATTGCATTCGACCCGACCCACTTTCTTGAACCTGTTTGGTTCATATTATTATATCACCCTGACTTGTTGGGTAAACTTGTGCATTTTCAACTTTATCGCATACTGGCATTTTTACCCGGCATGGCATCTTTTACCATATAACATTTTAAGTCACGTAAAATATTTTAAAATTGCATTTCATAGCATGCATGATACCCCTAACCCCGTGGTAGCATCCGCGCATTTTGTTCTCATCCCGTTCAGTGAAATGGACGTGTTTGGATGGCTACGCGCACGTACGTGCATCCGTTCTTGGGGGTATGCATTTTCTTTAACTGGGCTTTCATTTTGAAATTTGGAAGTCGCATATATTTTTAATATTTAAATCTGAATTTTTAGACCCGACCCCGAGTAAGTTTGTATTTGCCAAAACCTCAAAACGGACTAATATTATATTCTTTATATATTTATAAACTATTATTATATTTTAACTAAAATATATTATTTTATACTTATATATATTTATATATATATGTTAACAGTAAAATTATATATATATATATATATTATTTAATTTTTTTAAAACTAATCAATCAGACTCTCTCTCTCCGTTTCTCTCTCTCGCTCTCTTTACATATATTTTAAATAATATTAAAAGATTTCACAGATTCTCTCTCTCTCTCCGTTTCACCCTCTCTCTCTCTAATTATATATTTCATATTTTATAACTTAAACCCATTAACCTCTCTTCCTCCTCTGTTCCCTTCGTCCGCCTCCTTGCGAAAACCCTAACCCATGCCCGCGCCCTCGCCTGCACTCGCCGTCGCCTCCTCACCCTCGTCGTCTTCCCTACATCCTCCTCAACCGCAACCCCACAACCTAGCAGCCTTCTCCACCCTACGCCACCTGCAACCCCGAACTGCAAACCCATACCCACCGACCCTCACCAGTGGCAACCTCGACCGCATCATCCTCCTTCACCGCAACCAGCATCTCCTTTTTCTCCGTTGACCCACCTCGTCTCCATCATCGTCTCCATCATCTTTATCTCATCACCTAACCTAAACCCATCACCTCAACCCCGTGACACCACCGTCGCCACCTATTCATGCCTCCACACCCGAGCAACACCCCATTACCGAGACCACCTTTGGCGGCAGCCCAATCGTCGTCGACTTCATCTCTGAGCCGAGCAAGCTTGGATCTTGGCTTCCGATTTCCGTTGTTCTGCGTTCATTTTGTTCCGTTCGTGTTCGTAACCGCATTCGTCGAGACCGAGCCGTCGTCGGAGCCGTGTTTGATACCGACGTTCCAGCAAGGTACCCCAACCCGTGTGGTTCCATTGTTCGTCGTTTGGGTTCTTTCCGCGCACCAGATCGCGTCCGTATCGCGCTCCAGATCGCGTCCGTATCGCGCTCCAGATCGCGTCCGGACCGCACACCAGATCGCGTCCAGACCGCGTCCCAGATCGCGCACCAGATCGCGCTCAGACCGCGCACCAGATTGCGACTAGACCCAGTACCGTGTCGTGCCGTTTCACACACCGAATCGTGTCACGTCGCACCAGGCCGCCTGCATATCGACCTTTTGAGGCAAGTATCACTTGCTACATGCTATACTATACATTTATATATGTTTTGACTCATTAAACCTGCAGAACTTAACTTGGTATAGTCGTTTCTCATTTTGGTTGCAATATGACATATATCATTTTACTGTTAACATAACTTTTACAGTCTGCCAATTTAACACTAATAACTAAGTTTACATGTTAATCACATCTTACTGTTTAGTAGATGATAGCCCTTACACATGTAGTTCTATTATATCCGGGCATTCGTATTTAAAGGCTTGATATAACTGTATTGCATCGTCATTTAACTATCGCACCGCTAAGGGCGCTCAAAACCTGTTAATATAATAAAACGGCTGCACTATATTAATGCACTATTGTGATTGAATGAACTGCTTATTGTTGTTTAATTTATTGCTTATTTCCTGCTGTTAATCCCCTGTTCGATTATATATCTGTTGTGAGCACACCCACGATATCGTTACATCTTGACTTGACTTTGTTACATATGGTATATTGATACACCTGACATGGTACCGTTTACTGTTGACTTGACCTAATGTACCATGACCTGACCTGTTACCTGATCTCGTGCCTAATGCCAACAAACCCGACATGTAGTCCTCATGGACCATTCCTGTTGTCTATCCAGACAAAACCTGCTGTTATCTGATCCTGTGTTAGCATTAGTTCTTGATTACTGAATACCTGACCTGACACATATAACTTGGGGGTATGGGGAAATCAAAAGTGTAAACTAAAGTGTAACTTAAAAGGGTATTACTTGATCCGTGGTCCCGGGGGGTAACGGGACAGATCCATTCGTGACTCTTACATTTTCCTGATTCGTGGTCCCGGGGGGTAACGGGACAGAGCCATTCGTGACTCTTACATTTTCCTGATCCGTGGTCCCGGGGGGTAACGGGACAGAACCACTATTGGTTCACATATTCCTGATCTGTGGTCCCGGGGGGTAACGGGACATATCCTTTGAGTTACATGGAGGATTATTCAAATTGATTTCAAAGACTTAGAATAGAAAACCTGATAGAACTGTTTAGTTACCCACCGCACACTACCCTGCACTGCTTGTTTCATATTATTGTTTTATTCATTTTATTTTTTGCATTGCCTGTTACATTGTTCATATTATATTACTTGTTGACATTGACGCGCTGACGTCTGGGTTTTGCATGGCCCAGATTCTTCTACCTTTGTTACAGACTGATCAGGAAATTGCCGCTGTTAGACCGAGCGGTGAAGTTCCTGTCGGTATGTAGTTTTACCTTCCAGGTGATTCATTTATTGTATCTTTTGCTTCCGCATATCATTATTTCTTGACTCATTCATTCTGGCTCATGGACATGTACTAGATAGTTTAGTTTACTTTCCTGTTCTCGTATCTTTACAGCCGTAGTGTGACTGTGGAAGGATTTTTCCTATCCACAGGTAGCATGGTTGGTTATGTCACGTGCCTATCTTAGTGTACTCTGGTAAGCGGGGCGTGACATGGTTCTTTTGGTATCAGAGCCATAGGTCAGTCAGGTTGATTCTTTGGTAGTTGGGTATTGTACCCAATACACGAATCAGAATACCCATGTTTAGGAAACATGTCCTGCCATCTTGCCGTTTTACCATTTTTGAATCAAGTTCTTCCTGATTATATCTTTTACGATGTGCAAACTTCCTTTGCATATCGACTCGAAAACCTGATTCCTTGTTATCTCTAGGACTTGGGCGACTTGGGTGGAGTTATGTAATTGTGCCCATGAACTGCAGCATGGTTACAATGCGGTACTCTATTTAAGTAACTTGGAGTCCTGGTCTTGATTCACTTCCGTATTCCATGATCGTTATATTACCCTGCTTCTCCCGGTTTCATTGCTTACCAGTTATTGTTTTATCGCCAGTTTGAATCATGTTTACCATGGTTAACCCTCTTCAGTATCTTGACTTCGGATAAAGTCATCTTGGTATCTTACTCGTTCTTGTTTTTCCCCGCGTTAGGATTATTCAATCCTGGTGCATTTCCTTGTTTGTTGTTGCCTTGGGAATGTGATTTCGCGGCACTTTTCACGCTCATATTGATTGTAAGGAAGGGAAAGTGATTCTCCAGTTTTCCGGACTTTCGGAAGTTGTTTTGCTGGAGGAAGCAGTTCTGTCGGGCCAGTCGAGTTAGGGCTAGGCCGACAAACAAGATTTTTCGTCAATGGCAGTGGATAAGGAAGAAGCGCCGGCTATATTGGAGAGTTTCATAGAAGTGTGAAGACATATCAGGTTTACCGCCGAAACGAGACGTGGAGTTTGCGATTAAACTTGTTCCTGGTGCAGCGCCAATCTCAAAGGCGTATTACCCGATGGCACCAGTGGAGTTGGAAGAAGTCAGGAAGCAGGTTGCTGAATTACTTGAGAAGGGTTGGTTTCGCCGCAGCAACTTAACTAGGAAAGCTACAGTTCTTCTAGTAAAGAAGAAAGATGACACAGGGAAGAAATGCGTTGATTATCGAGAATTAAACCGGGTGACTATTATGAACAAGTACCCGATCCCTCGCATTGGCAAAGTGTTTGAGCAGTTTAGCGGCGCAAGGGTATTCTCGAAGTTGGATTTGCGGTTCGGATATCATCAGGTCCGAGTTAAATCAGAGGATATTTGCAAGACTGCATTCCGAACTCAGTATGGAAATTACGAGTATTAGTGATGCCCTTCGGAGTAACGAATACACCGGCAACATTTATGGACTTGATGAACTGAATCTTCCCACCATTCTTGGACCAGTTTTAGTAATGGTCATGGAAGATTTTCTGGTCTACTTGAGGAGCATTGAAGAGTATGCAGAACACTTGAAGATCGCATTGCAGACTTGGAAGCAAGAAAGATTATATGCAAAGATGAGCAAGTGCGAGTTGGCTTGAAGAAGTAAAGTTTTGGAACATATCGTAGCTGGAAATGGAATCGCCGTTTACCCAGGGAAAATTGCAGCAGTTCAAGACCGGCCGATTCCGAAGAACGTTGCAAAGATCAGAAGTTTCTTGGACTTGCAGGATACTATAGAAGGTTCGTGAAGAAATTTTGCTCGTTTGGCTGAGCCTTTGACCAAGCTTACGCACAAGAAAGTACCATTTGTGTGGACGAATAAGTGTGCGTCAGCCTTTGAGGCGTTGGAGCAGGGTTGATGATCGCTTTTGTTTTGACCGTACCAGACGGTTTCGGAGGATTGGTGATTCACTACGATGCATCTGGGAAAGGTTTGGGATGTGTTTTGATACGGCATGAGAAGGTTGTAGCTTACGCGTTGAGACAGTTGAAGACCCATGAGAAGAATTACTCAACTCATGACTTGGAGCTAATTATGAGACAGCGAAGATGGTTGAGGCTGATGGCTGACTACGATCTTGATCATGAATCCCATCCATGAAAGTTGATGTTGTGCCGGAAGCGCTTAGTCGGTTGCCAGAAATTCCGATGTTGACTACACCAAGGGATCATATTGAAGGATTTCGGAGATTCGAGTTGGAGATCATGCTACCGCGTTCTTTGGGATAGATGATGCAACTGCAAGTACAGTCATCGTTGATCGAGAGTATGGAAGCAATGCAATTGCAGGACCCAAGATTGCAGAAGTTTCGAGAACAGGTTGAAGTTGGGCCTCGAACGGGCTTAGTGATTCATGAAGATGGTTCGTTGTGATAGTTGTTTGTGTGTGCCAATGGAAGTATTCGCGAAGAAGTTATGAAGGAGGCGCACAGTTACACGTATTCCGTACATCCAGGAGGCACGAAGATGTACCGAGATATACGACAGCGTTTTGGTAGGAAAGCATGAAACGGGAGATTGCCTGTTTGTGGCAAAGTGCTTGGTGTGTCAGCAAGTTAAGGCTGAACATCAAAGGGTTGTTGGTTTATTGCAACCACTTCCGATTCCTCAGTGGAAGTGGGAACACATAACCATGGATTTCGTGACTGCTCTACCGCGGAGTCCAAAGGGCAACAATGCAGTTTGGGCGATTGTTGATCGATTGACCAAGGCAGCTCATTTCATACCATTTCGAGTTGGTCAATCAACGGAAGCTTCGGCAGTGCGGTACATGCAGAAGATTGTAATATTGCATAGAGTACCGGTGGGCATCGTGTCCGACCGTGACGCTCGTTTCTTATCACACTTTTGGGAGGAGCTTACGGGGAAGTTTGGGGACTCGATTGAGAATAGTATGGCTTACCATCCTCAAACAGATGTTTAGGCTGGGAGAACGATTCAAACTCTTGAAAGTATGTCGAGAGCTTGCAAGTTAGACTTCGGGGTTCATATGAGGATCATCTACTTTGGGTGGAGTGTTCTTACAGCAACAGTTCCAGGCGTTGATGCAGAAGGTTCCATTCGAACCTTTTATGGTCGCAAGTGTCGTTCCCTTGTTTGTTGGGACGATGTTGGTGGACGAAGTTTAGTGGGGCCAGATTTGGTTGTGCAGACTGTTGAGAAGGTTAATAGATTCTGAAATCATATTAGTGCAGCACGTGATCGACACGAGTTGGCAGATAAGTTGAGAAGACCTATAAAGTTCACCGTTGGTAATGTGGTATTCTTGAAGGTGTCACCGACCAGAGGGGTGATACGTTTCGGAAGGTTTAGTTCTTGATTCGTTAGACCTTTCGAGGTTTTGGAGCATACTGGAGAAGTGGCATATCGTTTGGCATCACCGAAATTTTTGGAGAATGTTCATGACGAGGTTCTTGTATCTCAACCCCGTAGATATGCTCGAGAGAAAATACATGTATTGGATCTTTCGGAGAAGACTGTACGAGAAGATTTAACCTTTGAGGAGCGACCGATGACAATTATGGATCGATGGGAAGAGGTTCTTAGAACGAGGCTATCACTGTTGTACTTGTTTTCTTGAAGTAATCTCTCATGTGGAGAATCAACTTGGGAACGAGTAGATGAAGTCCGACAGAAGATTTCTCATCTATCCTTATAGTGTCTTGATTAGTTATCCTTTCTTACTCTTGGAATTTCGAGGACGAAATTCTTTTGTAGTTGGGTATAATGTAACACCCAAGTTCATTAATACCAATTCCAGTTTCAGTAATTTACTTATCCATGGTCTATTCCTAATTTAACGGGTTTTGTGTGCGAATGATATTTTACATTGCATTCGACCCGACCCGCTTTCTTGAACCTGTTTGGTTCATATTATTATATCACCCTGACTTATTGGGTAAACTTGTGCATTTTCAACTTTATCGCATACTGGCATTCTTACCCGGCATGGCATCTTTTACCATATAACATTTTAAGTCACGTAAAATATTTTAAAATTGCATTTCATAGCCTGCATGATACCCCTAACCCCGTGGTAGCATCCGCGCATTTTGTTCTCGTCCCGTTCAGTGAAACGAACGTGTTTGGATGGCTACGCGCACGTACGTGCATCCGTTCTTGGGGGTATGCATTTTCTTTAACTGGGCTTTCATTTTGAAATTTGGAAGTCGCATATATTTTTAATATTTAAATCTGAATTTTATACCCGACCCGGACGTGTTTTCGAGTAAGTTTGTATTTGTCAAAACCTCAAAACGGACTAATATTATATTCTTTATATATTTATAAACTATTATTATATTTTAACTAAAATAAATTATTTTATACTTATATATATTTATATATATATGTTAACAGTCAAATTATATATATATATATATTATTTAATTTTTTTAAAACTAATCAATCAGACTCTCTCTCTCTGTTTCTCTCTCTCGCTCTCTTTACATATATTTTAAATAATATTAAAATATTTCACAGATTCTCTCTCTCTCTCCGTTTCACCCCCCTCTCTCTAATTATATATTTTATATTTTATAACTTAAACCCATTAACCTCTCTTCCTCCTCTGTTCCCTTCGTCCGCCTCCTTGCGAAAACCCTAACCCATGCCCGCGCCCTCGCCTGCACTCGCCGTCACCTCCTCACCCTCGTCGTCTTCCCTACATCCCCCTGAACCGCAACCTCACAACCCAGCAGCCTTCTCCACCCTACGCCACCTGCAACCCCGAACTGCAAACCCATACCCACCGACCCTCACCAGTGGCAACCTCGACCGCATCATCCTCCTTCACCGCAACCTGCATCTCCTTTTTCTCCGTTGACCCACCTCGTCTTCATCATCGTCTCCATCATCTTCATCTCATCACCTAACCTGAACCCATACCTCAACCCCGTGACACCACCGTCGCCACCTATTCACGCCTCCACACCCGAGCAACACCCCATTACCGAGACCACCTTTGGCAGCAGCCCAATCGTCGTCGACTTCATCTCCGAGCCGAGCAAGCTTGGATCTTGGCTTCGGATTTCCGTTGTTCCGCGTTCATTTTGTTCCGTTCGTGTTCGTAACCGCATTCGTCGAGACCGAGCCGTCGTCGGAGCCGTGTTTGATACCGACGTTCCAGCAAGGTACCCCGAACCGTGTGGTTCCATTGTTCGTCGTTTGGGTTCTTTCCGCGCACCAGATCGCGTCCGTATCGCGCTCCAGATCGCGTCCAGACCGCGCACCAGATCGCGTCCAGACCGCGTCCCAGATCGCGCACCAGATCGCGTCCAGATCGCGCCCAGACCGCGCACCAGATTGAGACTAGACCCAGTACCGTGTCGTGTCGTTTCACACACCGAATCGTGTCACGTCGCACCAGGCCGCCTGCATATCGACCTTTTGAGGCAAGTATCACTTGCTACATGCTATACTATACATTTATATATGTTTTGACTCATTAAACCTGCAGAACTTAACTTGGTATAGTCGTTTCTCATTTTGGTTGCAATACGACATATATCATTTTACTGTTAACATAACATTTACAGTCTGCCAATTTAACACTAATAACTAAGTTTACCTGTTAATCACATCTTACTGTTTAGTAGATGATAGCCCTTACATATGTAGTTCTATTATATCCGGACATTCGTATTTAAAGGCTTGATATAACTGTATTGCATCATCATTTAACTATCGCACCGCTAAGGGTGCTCAAAACCTGTTAATATAATAAAACGGCTGCACTATATTAATGCACTATTGTGATTGAATGAACTGCTTATTGTTGTTTAATTTATTGCTTATTTCCTGCTGTTAATCCCCTGTTCGATTATATATCTGTTGTGAGCACATCCACGATATCGTTACATCTTGACTTGACTTTGTTACATATGGTATATTGATACACCTGACATGGTACCGTTTACTGTTGACTTGACCTAATGTACCATGACCTGACCTGTTACCTGATCTTGTGCCTAATGCCAACAAACCCGACATGTAGTCCTCATGGACCATTCCTGTTGTCTATCCAGACAAAACCTGCTATTATCTGATCCTATGTTGGCATTAGTTCTTGATTACTGAATACCTGACCTGACACATATAACTTGGGGGTATGGGGAAATCAAAAGTGTAAACTAAAGTGTAACTTAAAAGGGTATTACTTGATCCGTGGTCCCGGAGGGTAACGGGACAGAGCCATTCGTGACTCTTACATTTTCCTGATCCGTGGTCCCGGGGGGTAACGGGACAGAGCCATTCGTGACTCTTACATTTTCCTGATCCGTGGTCCCGGGGGGTAACGGGACAGAACCACTATTGGTTCACATATTCCTGATCCGTGGTCCCGGGGGGTAACGGGACATATCCTTTGAGTTACATGGAGGATTACTCAAATTGATTTCAAAGACTTAGAATAGAAAACCTGATAGAACTGTTTAGTTACCCACTGCACACTACCCTGCACTGCTTGTTTCACATTATTGCTTTATTCATTTTATTTTTTGCATTGCCTGTTACATTGTTCATATTATATTACTTGTTGACATTGACGCGCTGACGTCTGGGTTTTGCATGGCCCAGATTCTTCTGCCTTTGTTGCAGACTGATCAGGAAATTGTCGCTGTTAGACCGAGCGGTGAAGTTCCTGTCGGTATGTAGTTTTACCTTCCAGGTGATTCATTTATTGTATCTTTTGCTTCCGCATATCATTATTTCTTGACCCATTCATTCTGGCTCATGGACATGTACTAGATAGTTTAGTTTACTTTCCTGTTCTCGGTATCTTTACAGCCGTAATGTGACTGTGGAAGGATTTTTCCTATCCACAGGTAGCATGGTTGGCTATGTCACGTGCCTATCTTAGTGTACTCTGGGAAGAGGGGCGTGACAACGATTGTGCTCGCACGTCCCAAGGAGGAGATCTTCATCGCCGAAGGTAATATCGGCTGTGTGTACTTCTTCCAGTTCGTCCTTCATCTTTTCTTCGGCGAGAAAGGCTTGGAATTGTTCTGGCTCTTGTAGCGCCTTGATCAATGAATCTCTCGCTTCTTTGGATAGTAAAAGGGCGTCGAGAATGCTGAGCTGCGAGGGTAACTTTCTCAAGTGCGCCAGAATGTTGTAGTCCACCTTACTTTTCTTTGGCGGGTCCTTGGCAGTCAGCTCTTTCATGACTTGGTCATCTAGGGCGATATCCTCAGAGACCTTTTCTTTTTCCTTATCTTTTTTATTTGTAGGTCCGAGATTCTTTTCGGGCAGCATACAATTGCGCAGCTGGATATTTTCACAGGTCTTTGGTTCTTCCTCTCTCCCCGAGGTAAATTCTTTGAAGAGAAGGCCAAGAGTCATCTCTTCATCGGAGTCGCTCCCGAATGTGAGAACTTGCGATCCCCCGGCGTTGACCGTGCGACAGTTGCCGGTAATTCTTTTATGCTCCTCGGTCGTACTTCTCTGCTCCCGACGAGTTTTGCGTTTCATCCGCTCAAAATGTTGTCTATGAGCAACATATCCCTGCCACCATCTTTTAAAAGCGTTGTACTCTTTGATGGGGTGTGCGATCTTTCGATGATATAGGCAGTAGCTAGGATGCATCTCTGCTTCATCGAGAGTGTTTCCTTCGGAGGGTGGTAGCTTCATTCCTATTGATATGGCTTTAGCAAACCTTTTCCTCGTCTTGAACTTATTTTTATTCGCGACGGATGTCCTTTGATTCGGCGGGAGTGTCTCGACTCTTTCGTCTAGTCTCCGGCGTTTGGCTCTTTCAAATATAGCCATCTCACGCTCCCGATCGGCTTCACTTTTCACGTGAATTTCATTCAGGAAGGTGTCGATCATTTCGTCTGACGGCCACAGAAGTTCTGGCTCGGGACCTACCCCTCAGTCTCTCTGTGCAAGGAGCTTCTTCATCATCTGTAGACGAGTGAGAGATCACATGACAACTTGCTACGTAATCCTCAGATCCATCCGACGAGTCTTCTCCATCCTCTTCGTCCTCAAGGACGTGGCCGAGGAACTCTTGAAGCGTGATTGGGGTTCGCGCCTTCTGGTTGTACTCTTCCAGTGCGTCAATCTGTTTCTGCAGGTCCGTTCCCTTATCGCCAGGATTCACGGGCTTTTTGGATTTCTTCTTCTTTTTCGAAGATTTTGACGGCTGGGTATGTGTGCTTTGGCTATCACCACCAATCCTTGGAGTTGGGCGCGGCTTCAACATCCCTTCGATGATTTCAGGTTCCAACGGGTTCTTCCACCTGATTGCTGGGCATATCTGGAGATCATTCAACATCCTTTTGGTTTTGGCCGAAAGAGCCACCTCCCATGGAGCTTCTTCAACAAAAGAGCACGTTGTCCCCGGTGTGTCCATCTTCTTAGGAGTGTGCGGTTGTGGTGGGATCACTTTCCACTTTTCGGACAGCGCGAACTTGCCTTGTAGGTACCGATCTTCGATCCACCCCTTAAAGACGAAGCAATCCTCGATCGGATGGCTTACCGTTTGGTGGTAAGGGCAATAATTGGGATTATTCACTTCGCTGGGTTGCGGTTCTCGCCTTGGATTTGGCAAATTGATAAGCCTGTTGCGCATTGCCAGCTCGAACAGCCTCTTCGTTTTATCCCGTGAGAATGAATAAGGGCGCTTCATTTTCTCATTGTAATAGCGCCGTCTCTCTTCCAACTGATCCGTTAGTCTTGGAGCACTGGCTGTTGTTGGGTGTTCGCAACGAAGGTCACCTTCCCTTTACCCTTTTCGTTCCGCGGTTCCAGTTTCGGAGGAGACGGTCTATGACCCATCTGGTCCATCTGGGCTAGCTTGTCGATTAAAGCCTGGATCGTGGTCGGTTTGAAGAACATCATGAACCGTGAAATGGTTGCATGAGGGTCTAGGGTGCCCACGAACATGCCCACCGCTGGTGCCTCTTCGATGCGCTGTTCACACTTTGACCACAGATTCCGCCATCGGATTGCGTACTAAACCCACGTCTCGCCCGTTTTCACCCTGACATTGATCAATTCCGTTATCGGGGTGCGTTCACTAGCACTTGCAAATCGCTGGGTGAACAACAACTCCATTTCTGCGAAAGTCTTGACGGAGTCATTTGGAAGTTCGGAGTACCACTCAAACGCCGTCTCCGATAAACTGCCGACGAATTGGCGGAGCAGAAGCTTGTCATCACCACCGGTGTTGCCACACAGAGCTCTGAACTGGGCGACGTGCTGGTGGGGATTGCCCGTCCCCTTGTACACGTGGAATTTGGGGATTGTGTAGCCCGGCGGGTACTTTATCTGATCATACCTGCCTGGGTATGGTCGTCCAGTTTTCACGACTTGACCAGCCGCCTCATTTGCCTGGTGAAATCTTATTTGCTGAGCAATATACTCATCCAGGGCAGCTTTAGAGATTGTTTCCTCTTTGGCTGTTGATAGAGCCGGCAGAGGATTCGATGTTTCTCCTCTGTCATCTTCAATTATTACTGGAGGATCTTCGGCTGGGGGATCTGGCTGGATCATCATTCCCACCATATCTTGGAATAGAAGTGTCATTCGCTTTATGTTAGCCGCTTGCTCTGTGGCTTCTTTGTCCTTCTTTTCGTGGACTCTACGAAGGAAGTCAGCATCAGTTTCTTGTTCGTGACGCTGTTCTGATGATGCCTCAGGGCTTTCTTTTGGCCCGGTGAGTGCGACCATTGCAGTCAGCATCTCCTGGAGCTTCTGCTGTTGCTGTTCCTGAGCTCTCGTGATGGATCAGGTGAGTGGTCGGTGGTCCGTAGAAGCGCGGCTATCCTCTTTCCCGGGTGCCATGTAGACGGTATGCACCACTATGCCCTCAGACTTAGGGCGTTTGGGCTCAGTGCCTTTGACATTTTTCGCAGGCATGGGGATCTTCTCCGTTCTTCTCTCCTTATGAGCGGTCAAAGTCGAGGGGGCCGTCGCAGTAGGCACCCAGATAGCTTTTCGTGGCTTGGTAGGATGGCTTTCTTCTTGTTGAACCTTCGCCCTTTTCTGCCGGCGAGGGTAATCTTGATCAACTACTGAGTTCCGAACCTGCCGCCAGACTTTGTAGATCTTGGAAGACAGCCGCTGAGGGAATTGTTCTGGCTTTGCTTCCGCAACATTCTCCACCAGAGGAGGAGATCTTTTCAGTACGGCGGTAGGAGAATTCCTGCGCACCTTATTCAGCAGCTCGAAACTGTTCCCAGTTGGAACAGCAGCATTAATTTCCGCCGTTGGGGCTGGTGGAGTTAGCCCAGAGGGGGAGTTGCCCCCGGGCTTCCTTACTCGGCGCCAGTGGCGACGTCGAGCGTGTCGAGCTGATGGAGTTGGCTCGGTGACGGGGATGGCTTTGTCTTGCCCCCTGTTCAGGTGAGGGGCTGTTGCTGGCGTCAGCCTGTTGAAAACTGATGTCCTTTGAGTAGCAGGAGCGGGAGTGGGAGTTGGGACAGTCAGTCTTGTAAAGACCGACCCCTTGGCAGGAGAAGCCTTCTTGACGACTTTAGGAGCAGGGTTGGTTACTCTTTCCAGAATAACCTTCTCTGGGATTGCAGGCTTCATTGTGGGCCCACAGGAACTTTGGCCCAATCTGGAGAAGACCGAGGCGCCGGTGCTGGACGACCCGTTGAGAGAGGCCGCAGTAGCTATAAGCCGATCGAAGACCGACTTCTTGGGAGCTTCTGGTGTTAGCACAGGACCGGTGAAGCTCGTTGGCGGGAGCATGGTCCCGAAAAACAACCCTGTGGTGGCTTGAGTGACCTGTTCCATGGGCATCGTGAACAGGGAAGTCGCTTGGGGCCCGTAGGTTATGCCCCCAGTTGAGGCAGGACGTGGGTTACAGCTGCATGTGGAACACTTTGAGCAGGTGAACGCCATTGATCCTTTGCTTTCTGCACCAAGCAAAACGCCAAATCTTAGTACCTCAAAACCCAAGGGCAACCATTGGCAAACCGCGATTGGTTCGCGAACACAACACACGAAGTGTGTAGTGGAAAGAGGAAAAGGTCCCATCGGGCGTGCCAGAATCTGTTCACTGCCGGAAGCCGGGAAGACTGGACGTCTTGCCTGAATCTGGGGGCAGATGCTAATTGGTGCTATCCGTCCACCTCTCCGAAGATGCCAAGTTGATTTATGGCACCATGTATCGAAGGTTTAAACGGATGCGGCCGATGTAGCAGACTTCGTCAGATTCCCCCTCGTTTGAGGGGTTTTTGATTGTGAGGATGCTCTTCCCTGCAGGCGCAAGCCCCTGCAGTTAATTACGCTACCGCATCACGGTAACAACTTTCTCCTTCTCCATATGGTCACTTCGTGTCGTGGGTGTTTGTTTTGTGTTTGGTTGCCCGTGGATTGTATACGGAGACTAAGTTATATTGTCGCCCGTAAGGCGTGGGCTAGTCCAAATCCGAATCTTTCTTAGATTTGGGTTTGGGGGGTTATGTTTAAAGATACGTTAGCCTTATTTGAGGCTAAGATCAACTTAAACGTTTGTTAAGGACACGTTAGTCTAATTCTAGACTAAGATCAACTTAACGGGATCGTTTAGATCCGACAAGAGAGCAATTGGGCTCTATTGTTTAGTTTAATGACATTGCGGTCGATAATTAGTTTAAGGAAATTACGGTTCAATGTTAGTTTTAAGACATCACGGTCGAGGTTAAGGACATCATAGTCCGTGAGTTTAAGGACCTCACAGTCCGATGTTAGTTTTAAGACATCACGGTCAAAGTTAAGGACATCATAGTCCGTGGATTTAAGGACTCCACGGTCCGATGTTAGTTTTAAGACATCACGGTCGAGGTTCAGGACACCATAGTCCATGAGTTTAAGGACCCCACAGTTCGTTGTTAGTTTTAAGACATCACGGTCGAGGTTAAAGACATCATAGTCAATGAGTTTAAAGACCCAACAGTCCGTAGCAATGTGTGGTCGTTGGGACCCGTTACCTCTCTGACGACGTTGAGGGATTACAACGACAGATATCAGAGGAGTAAAGAGATGTACCTTCTAACCGGGTGTAAATTGATTGGAGGATCAGATGAGCTCAGTTCAATTTAAATTGAGGACTTATGGCCAGAATTGGGCTAAGTCCAGTTAAAAAAATGTTTAACATTTTATTTTTGTTCTGCCTGTTAGGCCTTTGTTTGGGCTCTGCCCTTTTAATAATGCATAGCATTTATCAAGAACAAAGTGGCGTCCTGACAGTGCGCCACGTGGCGCATCAGGCGCTTTGCGCCAATTAAAGAGCGTGTTGCGCTTCTGTCGGTTGGTGCATACGAGGAGGACACGTGCCGCTTAGTGTTAAGCGCTAGTTTATTAGCGCACTGCGCTTTTAATTTATTAGCGTGCTGCGCTAGTTTATGTGTACGCCAGTGAGTGACACATGGCGCGCTTGGCACTGAGCGCCAACCCAAGAGCGCAGTGCGCTGTTTTCAGGAGCGGAAAGCGCATATCGTGTCTATGGTTGACACGTGGCATGTTTTGGCGCTGAGCGCCGATCCAAGGAGCGCCAGGGCGCAGTTCATGAGTGCAAAGCACCGTCTAATAGCGGAAAGCGCATTTTGATCAATTTGAATATCAAAGAACAAATTTATGTTCTTCAAAGGAAGCCTTGCCTTAAGACCCAGGAACAAAAGTTCTTGTTTTTTATAAAAGGCTTTGCCTTTATAGATCAGAAGATCTGTAAAGTTAAAATACTTCTTTTAGTTTTTTTATGATTAGATCTTTTTGATCTTTTCTTTTTTATTAAAGACCTTCGTCTTTTTTATAGATCTAAGATCTTTTTAGAAGACGTTTCTTCTTTTTACGAGATGGTTTCATCTCTGTTGTTCAAGAATTAATTCTTTACCTTTAAAGATGAAGAAATGATCTTCTTTTTTCTAAAGGCTTGCCTTTCTTTCTCTTTGAGTTTTTCTCAAAGTTTGCAGAGGGTTTCTCTCTCTTTTTTTTTATTCACTCTGTTTCTGTGTCCTTTAGACTTGAAGTCTAGGGTCCTTTATATAGGGTCAATTGATTTGTTAAATCAGTTTAAGAGATCTTTCTCTGATTGATTTGGGAATATTTCCCACCGTTGGATCTTTGATCCTAAGGCTCCTGTTTGACAGAAGATAATCTTTTTGTTTTCTTAATAAGATTGAGAAATCTTTCCATGCAGAATTTGTTCTGTTTTTGGTAATTCATTATTTACTATTGGATCATTGATCCAGCGGTGCTTAAAGCACAATCTTGTTGTTTGGAAAGATTTTGAGAAAAATTGTTGTTTGGAAAGATTTTGAAAAATCTTTCCTTAACAGAATTTAATTTTGGTTAATTAATGATTTATCATTATTATTAGATCCTTTGATCTAACGGTGGGAATTTTAATTCCAGTGCTGGCGCACCTACGTTCGACACGTGGCGTGCAGCGCAGAGCGCAGCGCAACTGCGCTAGCACACCCATTCTTGACACGTGACGCGCAGCGCAGAGCGCAGCGCAACTGTGCTAGCGCATATGTGTTAGACACGTGGCACGCAGCGCGGAGCGCAGCGCAACTGCGTTAGCGCACCTGTATTTGACACGTGGCGCGCAGCGCAGAGCGCTGGATCTTAAGCGTTGCTTCAACTTTTTAATTTTTGAATTTTGAAAACAGAGCTTTGCTCTGATTGGGGTGCGCTGCCTAGGGCTTAGCGCTCCTGGCGCTGGCGTGTCTGCTTTTGACACGTGGCGCGCAGCGCGCAGGATCTGAAGCATTGCCTCAATTTTTGAATTTTGAAATTCAAAACAGAGCTTTGCTCTGATTGAGGAAACAACCGTGCTCGATGAGGGCCAGGCTCCGCTCTGGATGCTTCACACGGGGTCATTGCCGTGCTCTGCGAGAACCAGGATCCGCTCTGGACGTTTCCCACGGGGTCAGGATTGACATAAGCCGTGTTCCACATAGCCTGGAATTTTGCTCTGGATGCTTCCAACGGGTTCACTGCCGTGTTCGGTGAGGACCAGGCTCCGCTCTGGATGCTTCACACGGGGTCATTACCGTGCTCTGCGAGGACCAGGATCCGCTCTGGACATTTCCCACGGGGTCAGGATTGACATAAGCCGCGTTCCACGTAGCCAGGAATTTTGCTCTGGATGCTTCCCACGAGTTCACTGCCGTGTTCGGCGAGGACCAGGCTCCGCTCTGGATGCTTCACACGGGGTCATTGCCGTGCTCTGTGAGGACCAGGATCCGCTTTGGACGTTTCCCACGGGGTCAGGATTGACATAAGCCGCGTTCCACGTAGCCAGGAATTTTGCTCTGGATGCTTCCCACGGGTTCACTGCCTTGTTCGGCGAGGACCAGGCTCCGCTCTGTATGCTTCACACGGGTTCACTGTCGTGCTCTGCGAGGACCAGGATCCGCTCTGGACGTTTTCCACGGGGTCAGGAGTGACATAATTCGCATTCCACGTAGCCAGGAATTTTGCTCTGGATGCTTCCCACGGGTTCACTATCGTGTTCGGCGAGGACCAGGCTCCGCTCTGGATGCTTCACACGGGGTCATTGCCGTGCTCTGCGAGGACCAGGATCCGCTTTGGACGTTTCCCATGGGTCAGGATTGACATAAGCCGCGTTCCACATAGCTAGGAATTTTGCTCTGGATGCTTCCCACGGGTTCACTGCCGTGTTCGGTGAGGACCAGGCTCCGCTCTGGATGCTTCACACGGGTTTACTGTCGTGCTCTGCGAGGACCAGGATCCTCTCTGGATGTTTTCCATGGGGTCAGGAGTGACTTAATCCGCGTTCCACGTAGCCAGGAATTTTTCTCTGGATACTTCCCACGGGTTCACTGCCGTGTTCGGCGAGGACCAGGCTCCGCTCTGGATGCTTCATACGGGGTCATTGCCGTGCTCTGCGAGGACCAGGATCCGCTCTGGACGTTTCCCACGGGGTCAGGATTGACATAAGCCGCGTTCCACGTAGCCAGGAATTTTTCTCTGGATGCTTCCCACGGGTTCACTGCCGTGTTCGGCGAGGACCGGGCTCCACTCTGGATGCTTCACACGGGTTCACTGCCGTGCTCTGCGAGGACCAGGATCCGCTCTGGACGTTTTCCACGGGGTCAGGAGTGACATAATCTGCGTTCCACGTAGCCAAGAATTTTGCTCTGGATGCTTCCCACGGATTTACTGCCGTGTTCGGCGAGGACCAGGCTCCGCTCTGGATGCTTCACACGGGGTCATTGCCGTGCTCTGCGAGGACCAGGATCCGCTCTAGACGTTTCCCACGGGGTCTGGATTGACATAAGCCACGTTCCACGTAACCAGGAATTTTGCTCTGGATGCTTCCCACGGGTTCACTGCTGTGTTCTGCGAGGACCAGGATCCGCTCTGGACGTTTTCCACGGGGTCAGGAGTGACATAATCCGCGTTCCACGTAGCCAGAAATTTTTGAATTTATCCGCATTTCACGTAGTCAGGGTTTGACTCTCGGTCTTTTGTGCACCGCCGAGTCATGGAACTGGGAGTTGCCGCTGTTCCACTTTGCTTTATGTTGTGTCTGTTGTGATTGTAGGGTTCCTAGGCACACTAAGGAGTTCTCACAAGGCATCAACCATACCAAATTAAAATTTTACATGTGCCGAAGAACTCTAATACGGATCGTTGACTAGAGTTTGGGCGAAACTAGCGACTAGTTAACAACTTAACTAAAGAGTGAATGAAAATACAACCTTTGTAGTTTCGTTACTCCACTTCCATAGCTCCATGACGATGTCCCTTCGCTGCGATCGTCGGATCCCGGACTCCGGTGATGGTTTCGTCGGAGAAATAATCGGGCTTGGTCGTAGACTACGATGCCGAAGAAGATCTACGTCGAGGCAACTCAAACTCGAGCTCCGCCTTCACCAAGTTAAGATACTTGTGAAGACAACACACTCTACTACAAGGCAAGTTGTAGAGGATGAAGAAAGAGGAAGTGGGTTGACTTTAGATTTGGTTTTCTCACTCATTTGATCATTTCACCATTGGAGGTTCCAAGCTTTCTTCTTCTTGATGAAGATGAAGAAGAAGAAGAAGGAACAAGAAGAATATCATGAGAATGGTGAAAGAATAATAAAGTGTATTGAACTTATCATAATGCAACCTTGGGTTAGATTTAACTCTTGTAGAGAGCAAACCTTAGTTTAGCTAATGGTTAGGTTTTAATATAAAAATAAAATGGTTACTAATTTAAAGCTTCATGAAGCTTCCACAAAAGACAAAATTAGCAACCATTTCATTTTAGCCAAAAGAAATATAGAATTTAAATAAAATGAATAAATGAATAATATAAAACCATAACCATTAACCTAAACATGGTTCAAATCAAATATACACCCAAGTTTGCATGTATCATCAAACATGATACAAACTAGTGCACAAAACTATATCATATATATACAATGTGCACATCAAGTGAGAAAATCCATCTTAAGTGAACCAATACTAGTTAATGTAAAGTAATATATCAAATATATAATTATACATTAAATCATTAAATCAACACTTGATTTAACGATCCGGTCATATCTCATATAACCGACTAATATCAACAGTAACAACTTATCGAATCAACACTTGATCCGATAACCCGGCTATATCTCATATAACCGATCAATGTTACAAATCGCGAGAATAGAATCCAGTATCTCATACTGGTATTATTCTCGGCCCCGCACATATCTCATATGCGCTCCTATTTCATTTTGCTCGAGCCAGGAAACCTCTGTGTAGGACTCTAAAGACTCGTCAATACTCCGGTAGCAGGTGATGATCATATCAAACACCCACAAGCCGCAAGCGGTCTGCCAAACGTAACGGCCACCCGGGTATTGAGCGATCAGAAGATCGACGAGCTAGCCCGCTCACACTCCTGTGAATCCAACCAGTAACACTTACCATACAGTCCGGTCTGTTCGTCTGATATGTCGCATATCAAGTCTAGGGGTGGTATGCGTCAGACCCCAATAACCGATAAGTTGTGCAGATGTGAGGCTCATAACGGGTCGAGAAACTACCGGTAACACTTACCAGCAAATCTCTGAATCAGCCCTGGCCAGGGACTTCCCTGTTACGGCCAATCAAGCACAGCGCAACATCAACCCCCAATACCGGGAGAGACGAAACCCCTCCTATCGCTCATTGCCTCCATGTGATTCGGGACTGTACCCAAAGACCACCGTTTTGCACGCCCTCATGGACGTGGTAAGGTGGAGATCAAAGCACAGCGGGAGTCACACAAGACTCTATGACGATCTCGGGTCTACAGACTAACCTGTACAAGTGTCACCTGAGAACTGCCATCTGACGTGAGGTATAATACCATCTGGGAGTTCTGGGCGAGTCCGTCCAGTGTACCCAGTCTCCACTGAGCACCCGTATACCATCTCTGATGTCAAACACCAATGGATATGGGATCATCCATCGCCCATCTCATGGGTCGAGAAGCGTATACGCTAGTCTACACTGGTATATCGATGCCTCGTCTCGATACACCCTCGACTAGGGACCTTGAAGGATGTACCTATGGACTACCATGCCCCCACTAGTATGATCTGCATCATAGTCCAGGTAGTCAAGTACACATCCTAAGGGCTTTACCAACATGTAACTAAAAGACAGTTTAAAGAGACTAGTGTACATGTTAAGATAAAGAGTAACCAGATAGCATACTATCATATCGAGCAAGAAAGTCATCTCTATATATGACCAAGCATCCAATATAATATACATCATCTGTACAATACTGGCCTCTAGGGCATACATACAACTAACAATCTCCCACTTGCACTAGGGCCAGCTGCTATAGTATCGTATACCAAGCATCCCAAAGAGTCTCTCAAACTGTATCTGGGGAATAGCCTTCGTGAGTGGATCCGCTGTGTTATTCTTCGTGTCAACTCTCCTGACCTAGATCTCTCGGCGATCAACTATCTCCCGGATCAGGTGATACCGCCTCAGAATATGCCTGGATTGCTGATGGGACCTGGGTTCCTTGGCCAAAGCCACCGCTCCATTGTTATCACAATACAAAGGTATTGGATTCTCAATGGATGGAACCACTCCAAGTTCAGTAGTGAACTTCTTGATCCAGACAGCCTCTTTGGCAGCATCGTTGGCAGCGATGTATTCAGCCTCCATCGTCGAGTCTGCTACGGTTTCCTGCTTGGAACTCTTCCAGCTAACCGCCCCTCCGTAAAGGGTGAAGACAAATCCCGACTGCGACTTAGAGTCGTCCTTATCACTCTGGAAGCTCGAATCGGTAAAGGACTCCACTTGGAGTTCCCCGTTACCATACACCAAGAGCATCTCTTTAGTCCTTCGCAAGTACTTGAGAATGCTCTTCACAGCTGTCCAGTGACTCTCTCCAGGATCAGCTTGATACCTGCTCACTATACTTAGTGAGTATGCAACATCGGGTCTGGTACATAGCATCGCGTACATGATAAAGCCTACAGCCGAAGCATAGGGTATCCCTTGCATGCGAGCTCTCTCCAAATCAGTCTTGGGAGACATCTCTTTGGAGAGAGTGACTCCAGAGATCGTGGGCAAGTTCCCACGCTTGGATTCTTCCATACTAAACCTCTTTAGTATGGTGTCAATATACCTGGATTGGGACAATCCCAATATCCGTTTGGATCTATCTCTATAGATCCTCATTCCCAATATGCAGGAGGCATCACCAAGATCTTTCATTGAGAATCTTTGTGATAAGAAGAGCTTGACCGATTGCAGCATAGGAATATCATTTCCTATCAAGAGTATGTCGTCCACGTACAATACGAGGAAGACAACCTTACTCTCTGCCACCTTCTTGTAAATACAAGGTTCATCTGGGTTTTTGACGAAATCAAACTCTTTGATAACGACGTCAAAGCAGATGTTCCAACTCCGCGATGCTTGCTTTAATCCATAAATGGATTTAAGCAGCTTGCACACCTTCCTGCTGCTCCCTCTGTCTACGAAGCCCTCTGGCTGAGTCATGTACACGCACTCTTCTAAATCACCGTTTAGAAAGGCGGTCTTAACATCCATTTGCCAGATTTCGTAATCATGATATGCATCGATGGCAAGCATGATCCGGATGGATTTAAGCATAGCCACTGGAGAAAAGGTTTCGTCATAGTCCACACCTGGTCTTTGGCGAAAACCTTTTGCAACGAGTCTAGCTTTGAAAGTCTCCACTTTCCCATCTACACCAAGTTTCTTCTTGAAGATCCACTTGCTCCCAATGGGTTTTACCCCTTCAGGAGCAACTTCAAAGTCCATACTTTGTTGGTGTACATGGATTCCATCTCGGACCGCATAGCATCCAGCCATTTCACTGAGTCCCTACTCGTGATGGCCTGCTCGAAGCTAGTTGGGTCATCATCTTCCATGATGCAATCCTCGCTCCCACCATCCATGAGAAAACCGTAGTATCTCTCAGGTTGGCGAGGAACCCTACTAGATCGGCGGAGCGGCTGAGGTTCATTGGGAGCTACTGAATCTTCTGGTTCCACTAAATCTTCAGTTGCGGTTTGTGTATCTGGAACTTCTTCCAGCTCTACCACTTTGCCACTAATTTCTTTTTTAAGGAATTCCTTTTCTAAAAAGGTGGCATGTTGAGCAACAAACACTTTTTGTTCCTCACTGTGGTAGAAAAAATACCCATATGAGTTCTTTGGATATCCCACAAACTTGCAAAGAACTGACCGTGCCTCGAGTTTGTCCGGATTTTGTCTTTTGACATAGGCTGGACAACCCCATATCTTAACTCGTTTAAAATATGGTCTCTTCCCACTCCATATCTCATATGGTGTGGTAGGTACAGATTTAGATGGAACTTGATTCAATAGGTATGCTGCTGTCTCCAGCGCATAACCCCAGAAAGAAATAGGTAACTCAGCTGTGCTCATCATAGAGCGCACCATATCTAATAGGGTGCGGTTCCTCCGTTCTGATACACCGTTGTGCTGTGGTGTATATGGAGGAGTCAGCTGAGAGAGAATCCCATTCTTTTTTAGGAAGTCCAGGAATTCATTGCTCAAGTATTCACCTCCTCGATCAGATCGAAGGATTTTAATACTTTTTCCGGTTTGGTTCTCGACTTCTTGTTTATATTCTCTAAATTTCTCAAAAGCTTCAGACTTGTGTCTTATCAAGTACACATGTCCGTATCTAGAGAGATCGTCAGTGAATGTAATGAAGTACAAAGAACCATCCCGGGCATGTGTAGACATTGGACCGCATACATCACTATGTATCAGTCCCAAGAGTTCAGTAACTCTTTCTCCGTGTCCCGTAAACGGAGTTTTGGTCATCTTGCCTTTGAGACATGACTGGCAAGTGTCATAAGATGAAAATTCAAACGGATTTAAATATCCATCTTTATGCAACTTAGCTAGTCGTGTCGCGTTGATATGACCCAGTCTACAATGCCACAAGAAGGATTCGTTGAGTTCAGAACTCTTCCTCTTGTGCGTGTTTGTTATGCTCAGAACTGTTGATTGATTTAGAACATAAATGCCATTGCACAACGTGCCTGATCCAACCAACTTTTGGTTACGGAAAATGTTCATAACATTGTCCTGTAATACAAAATTATATCCCTCTTTACTTAATAAAGAAACCGATATAATGTTGCATATCAGGTTCGGCATGTAATAGCATTCGTTCAGAACCAATGTATTACCAGTTGGTAATTCAAGGTGATATTCCCCAACAGTTTTAGCTGCAACAATTGCACCATTTCCAACTCTAATGTCTTTATCACCTTCTCCAAGTTCTCTACCTTTCTTAAGCCCATGTAACTGATTACATATATGGGATCCTGACCCGGTATCTAATACCCAGGACGTAGAGCAAATGGAGAAACAGTTCTCTGTAACGAACACACCCGAAGAAAATGCATCAACATGTACTTTCTTCATTCAGGTGGCATGGGAATCCTGGTATTCCCCTATATCCTGTTCATTCCTATAACTCTTATAAGAAAGAACGAAACCAACGTTCCCCAGCACAGTAAAACATGCGGGTTTGGTTAATACATCCATATTATTATCTTGATTAGGGCATGAAATGGTCGCTACCTGGAGAGAGAGAGAAGAAAACACTTTGGCGTATGCTCGTGCAAGATCAGATTGGTTATTATCTTATCTAATCAGGATGGCTCCCACTGCTTTTTATCAAATCTTCCTTCAAACCCTAAAAGGAAAGATTAGCCGGGATTAATTACACACTACAAGTTCGCCAATCTTTCAGCCAGGCCAGTGTCGGTACTTTGAGGGAGGTCCCCCATGCTTTCGCACGAACCTAATTAATGTAAACCTCGTTTTCCCAGAGGCGTAACCTCGTTAACACCTTTCTAGACACCTACTTGATCGGCTAATTGCAATGTGCAAAACTCTCCCAGGAGTAACTCTTACTCGCAGTGGGTATCGGGATCCAACTATCTCATAGAAGGTATGCAATCTCATTGCAAATTTCAACACTTGAAATTCCCGATAATATTTTGCCCCAAACGATCTATGACCTTGACAAGGTCAACAAACCATAGACCGTAAGTCAAGTTCAACCCGTCATTTCTTTGATTGAATCAAACCCACCCGCACGACCCTTGACAAGGTCAACAAGGTCGTACGACTACCCTAACTCAATCTGCATCATATGCATAATCAGATAAATACTGGTTAGCTACCGTACACTGCGTCTTGACAAGGTCAACAAACGCAGCACGAATACTAAACAGGACTTATCCGAAATGACGGAGGGCTACGACAGGTTTTTCTGAAAACCTATTGCGTAATGAACTTGATATCGTTGTAGAATCAAATGAAGTTTAGAAATGGAGTGATTTTGAGGCTTTTCCAGTTTTGCTAAAGGGGTCACTCCCGGTGAAGGGATCGTCGGCCCTTTCCTCGTCGTATGAGGTGCGGGATATATCATATATATCGCTGTGCAAAGCAAAAACTCTTAAAAGCAATCAAAAACAAACCGAGTGTATAGCATCTGCCAGTTATTGCTAAAGGAGTCACTCCCGGTGAAGGGATCTCGGTCCTTTCCTTATCGAATAAGTTGCAGGATATATCATATATACCGCTGTGCAAAGCAAGAACTGTAGCTACCTGTTTTATTTTGAAATTCGATTCTACAACATCTTAGGTTTCTTTTACTTTCATTAATCACATTAATGAAGTCCCATCATTTAAATCACCTAAACATCACAGATAAATACGACGTATACTTATGCCATCCGCATTCGCCTCGATGTCCCCTCGTGCACCGTTAGGTTAGGTAACTAACGACAGAGCAGGGCAGGGCTAGTGCGGGTGTAAAACATAAGTAACGTCTATATAATATATCATATATACTATATACTGTATCTATCACAGAACATCACATGATCACATCACAGATATCGCAGCAGAAGAATCAAATGAAATATTGGATATACTAGGACGTCCGTGTTTTCAATACGAGCCAGTACAAAACACGGATTCCACGGTCGTGACGAATAGCCAAACCCACACCCCTAGACCCCTACGAGAGCGGCAAGCAACCCTACCAATTCTAGAGTTAGGAGACCCGGACTCGACTCCTCGAGTTGGTCTCCCACTGAACTCCAGAACCCGGTTACTTGTGCCCTCCTCCTTGGGTCTATCCTAGTGCGGAAAAGTAAATAATATACAAAAGGTGACATCTTCCGCAACATGGAAGTGCCCCAATAAAAGAATATTACATACAAGTTTTTACATGAATGAAAATGAAAAACACTCATCTCACATAAAAAAACCCCGGCTATTCAAACACGACGATCCAATATAACATATCCAGCAGTACATAACATCACATGTCATCAACGTAAGTAAATATGCATACCCCAATTGTCGTTGACGTATAGCAACGAAACCGGCGATATCGCATATTACACTTACGGTCACAGAAAAGAAAGTGTAAAACTACAACAGTTGGAATCCGTAATCTCTTTAGACATCACATGCCTAATCAAATGAATTACTTAGACATCGCATGCCTAACAATTATAAACCCCGCATTTTAGTCTCGTTATCGAAAACACTTTTCAATATCAAGTCGGGCAATTCAACAAGATTCCCGACAGCCTGATCGAATGCTCGTCGCAAACTTTAGTAGGCGGCCGCACCCCCGACGCCGTCGACAAAGTGCACCAAGGCGGAACACCGCTACCGGGAGCACCCGAACGGATGCTTTCGGCGACGGGGTTCTCCTACAGTCACTTGGTCGGGGCTATGGGGCGAGGCTGTCTATTAAGTTTATCCGGCGAGTACTCGCGTACGCTCCGTGATTGCGACGGACTTTTGATCACATCAAAATTCCGTGGCAACCGATCAAGTGAGACTAAAGTGCTATGTTTATAACATTCATTCAGTTATCTCATAACTATTTGTGAATTCCAATTATTGTATCCCATTCCGGATAAATAGAAAATGTCAAACTTTCCGATCGAACACCCAAGTTTTCCCGATACAGCTCAACACTTGAAATAAGTCTAACAACATTCAGTTCGTGCGTCAGTACCAACGGTCCAGCCGTAGAAGGGTCAAGCCAACGCCTCACATGTGGCACGCCGTACCGCCCCAAACCCTAAGGTTCAAAGGGCAGTTCAAGACGGTCACATAATCGAGTTATGGTTTGTTGTCTTCTAGAGGGTCCATCGCGTTACTTGCACTACTTAGAATGTCTTTAAACCACGGAAAAATCCAACACTTGGAAATTTTCCCAACAGGGGAAAAATTGGGTATTTATATCCGGTCGAACTTTTCAACATGTTCAAAAATTATCCGGAAAACACATAGACAGAATTAGACTTTCCGATCGAAACACCAAGCCCCCAATACAACTCAGAAAAACTCAACTCTTGAGTTCAGATTCAAATATTCCAGGAAAATCAGCACTGCATATTAGAAGTTACTGTGCAAAATTGGACACGTGTCTCGAGAATTTGGCCGCGGAACCGCCGCACAAGCCATGCTTGTGCCGCGGTTCCGCCGCACTATGGTGGCTTCAGGCAGTCAAATTTCACAGTAATTTCTAAAAAAGCCTGCTTGTTTTTCTGCATGTTTTTAATTCCCAAAAATCAACAGTTTTGAAAAATGTACAGAGAGCGATTTTGCAATGGGGTTTCGGTTCGATCGGATTTCTAACTCCGTCCACGCATCGCCTAAGGCTCTAGCTAGGCTCTGATATCACTGTAGGGTTCCTAGGCACACTAAGGAGTTCTCACAAGGCATCAACCATGCCAAATTAAAATTTTACATGTGCTGAAAAACTCTAATACGGATCGTTGACTAGAGTTTGGGCGAAACTAGCGACTAGTTAACAACTTAACTAAAGAGTGAATGAAAATACAACCTTTGTAGTTTCGTTACTCCACTTCCATAGCTCCATGACGATGTCCCTTCGTTGCGATCGTCGGATCCCGGACTCCGGTGATGGTTTCGTCGGAGAAATAATCGGGCTTGGTCGTAGACTACGATGCCGAAGAAGATCTACGTCGAGGCAACTCAAACTCGAGCTCCGCCTTCACCAAGTTAAGATACTTGTGAAAACAACACACTCTACTACAAGGCAAGTTGTAGAGGATGAAGAAAGAGGAAGTGGGTTGACTTTAGATTTGGTTTTCTCACTCATTTGATCATTTCACCATTGGAGGTTCCAAGCTTTCTTCTTCTTGATGAAGATGAAGAAGAAGAAGAAGGAACAAGAAGAATATCATGAGAATGGTGAAAGAATAATAAAATGTATTGAACTTATCATAATGCAACCTTGGGTTAGATTTAACTCTTGTAGAGAGCAAACCTTAGTTTAGCTAATGGTTAGGTTTTAATATAAAAATAAAATGGTTACTAATTTAAAGCTTCATGAAGCTTCCACAAAAGACAAAATTAGCAACCATTTCATTTTAGCCAAAAGAAATATAGAATTTAAATAAAATGAATAAATGAATAATATAAAACCATAACCATTAACCTAAACATGGTTCAAATCAAATATACACCCAAGTTTGCATGTATCATCAAACATGATACAAACTAGTGCACAAAACTATATCATATATATACAATGTGCACATCAAGTGAGAAAATCCATCTTAAGTGAACCAATACTAGTTAATGTAAAGTAATATATCAAATATATAATTATACATTAAATCATTAAATCAACACTTGATTTAACGATCCGGTCATATCTCATATAACCGACTAATATCAACAGTAACAACTTATCGAATCAACACTTGATCCGATAACCCGGCTATATCTCATATAACCGATCAATGTTACAAATCGCGAGAATAGAATCCAGTATCTCATACTGGTATTATTCTCGGCCCCGCACATATCTCATATGCGCTCTTATTTCATTTTGCTCGAGCCAGGAAACCTCTGTGTAGGACTCTAAAGACTCGTCAATACTCCGGTAGCAGGTGATGATCATATCAAACACCCACAAGCCGCAAGCGGTCTGCCAAACGTAACGGCCACCCGGGTATTGAGCGATCAGAAGATCGAAGAGCTAGCCCGCTCACACTCCTGTGAATCCAACCAGTAACACTTACCATACAGTCCGGTCTGTTCGTCTGATATGTCGCATATCAAGTCTAGGGGTGGTATGCGTCAGACCCCAATAACCGATAAGTCGTGCAGATGTGAGGCTCATAACGGGTCGAGAAACTACCGGTAACACTTACCAGCAAATCTCTGAATCAGCCCTGGCCAGGGACTTCCCTGTTACGGCCAATCAAGCACAGCGCAACATCAACCCCCAATATCGGGAGAGACAAAACCCCTCCTATCGCTCATTGCCTCCATGTGACTCGGGACTGTACCCAAAGACCACCGTTTTGCACGCCCTCATGGACGTGGTAAGGTGGAGATCAAAGCACAGCGGGAGTCACACAAGACTCTATGACGATCTCGGGTCTACAGACTAACCTGTACAAGTGTCACCTGAGAACTGCCATCTGACGTGAGGTATAATACCATCTGGGAGTTCTCGGCGAGTCCGTCCAGTGTACCCAGTCTCTACTGAGCACCCGTATACCATCTCTGATGTCAAACACCAATGGATATGGGATCATCCATCACCCATCTCATGGGTCGAGAAGCGTATACGCTAGTCTACACTAGTATATCGATGCCCCGTCTCGATACACCCTCGACTAGGGACCTTGAAGGATGTACCTATGGACTACCATGCCCCCACTAGTATGATCTGCATCATAGTCCAGGTAGTCAAGTACACATCCTAAGGGCTTTACCAACATGTAACTAAAAGACAGTTTAAAGAGACTAGTGTACATGTTAAGATAAAGAGTAACCAGATAGCATACTATCATATCGAGCAAGAAAGTCATCTCTATATATGACCAAGCATCCAATATAATATACATCATCTGTACAATACTGGCCTCTAGGGCATACATACAACTAACAGTGATGAGACGAATATCGAGACGATCTCCAGGCGATCTGTTAACCGTCGAGATTTGTCCTTTTCTTCTGATGAAAGCTGGGGAGGAAAGGTGTGATTCCTTCTTTGTTTGCGCCCCTGGATTGTATACAGGGATTGATGTGATATCACCTGTAGGGCATAAATTTTTTTTTTTTGTTTCTTTCTTTCCGCGATGCTCTATCATTTCAGCTTTTATATCGCGAAGGTCGCGATTGCCCAACCATTTCGGCTATTTTTCACGGTGTCCAATCATTTTGGCTATTTATTTTATTTTTACTCGCTGCTTTTTATTGCGAGTTGCCCAATCATTTCGGTTATTTTGTATGCATACATTTTTACTTGCTGATTTTGTTCGCAAGTTGCCCCGTCATTTCGGCTATTTCGTATGTATGTATGGCTTGCTGGCTTTTCGCTCCAAGTTTGGGATTAGACACCGATTTCGGCATCAGCACCGCTACAACTGGGATATTTCCAGGAGCGAATCATCATTTGCCTTAGTCGATGTCGAACGAAGGTGGCTTAGTAGACAGGGTTATGATTCTGTCGACTAAGGCTTTTGACTTCATGAGCCGTAAGGGTCTCATAAAGGTATTTCTCCCTGCGAGTCGTGAGGATCTCGTAGGTGCGTTTTCTCCTTAGGAATCGTGAGGATTCCTAAGTGCATGGTCTCTTATAAGTCGTAAGGATCTTACAAGAGTGTTTTCTCCTTATAAGTCGAGAGGACTCACAAGGATTATTCATCGTGCGAACATATCCCTAGTCACGGATGAGACTTTGTCAGGGAAATGTTTTTTCGTGTCCGTGGATTGTATACAAGGGTCAGCATTGAGCCGCTTGTAGGGCAGTATTGGAGGTTGTGGGGGCTGCTTAAGAACAGGTTCAGATCCCTGTAGCTTAAGACTTTCAAATCTTATGAGCCGTGAGGGTCCCATAAGAAGGTTCTCCTTACGACTCGTGAGGATCTTGCAAGTGTAATTTCTCCTCAGGAATCGTGAGGATCCCCAAGTGTGTTGTTATCTTGTGAGTCGTAAGGATCTCACGCAGGTGGTTTCTCCTTACAAAGTCGAGAGGACCTTGCAAGTGTCTTTTAACGAGATTGCGCCCTTTCGGGTTTTCACAAAACTCGCCGGCAGCCCTGCTGTTTTTACTCACGGAGCCCTTTCGGGTTTTCATCCGTGCCCTTTTTGCTTGTGGACATACCTTTTTTTCTCTTCTTTTTTTTATTCTAACGAGATTGCGCCCTTTCGGGTTTTCACAAGACTCGCCGGTAGCCCTGCTGTTTTTACTCACGGAGCCCTTTCGGGTTTTCATCCGTGCTCATTTTGCTTATGGACATACCGTTTTCTTTTTTCTTTCTTTCTTTTCTTTATTTTTTTTTTGTATCAGCTTTGGGATGCTGCAATCCACCGTAGTTTATCGACATCTCGGTCAACGGCTAGTTTTAGGGCATAGTGATCCGTTGTTAGTTTTAAGGACGTTTCGGTCCGTCGTTAGTTTAAGGACGTTTCGGTCCATTGCTAGTTTAAGGACGTTTCGGCTCGTTGTTAGTTTAAGAATGTTTCGGTCCGTTGTTAGTTTAAGGACATTTCGGTCCGTTGTTAGTTTAAGGATATTTCGGTCCGTTGTTAAGGAAGCCGGCTACTACCTATAGAGTTTGGGATTAGGAAGTTAGCGAGCGGACATAGTCATCATCATCTAAAATTGACCTAGGCCGTGACTCTTCAGGCGCAGTATTTCTTCAGGAAGCGACCATTTATTGGCCTGAAGGGCCTTTCGCCATGCATGTCCATGAGTAGATAGGCTCCACCCTGGTAGACCTTGTCTATGATGTACGGGCCTTCATAGTTTGGCTCGAATTTCCCCCGCTTGGCGCGATTGGGGATCATGGGTCTTTTGACCACTAGCACGAGTTCGCCTTGGCGGAATGTCCTCGGCCTAGTCAATCTTTCATATGAGCGCGTCATCTTTGCTTTATAAGCCTCTAGATTTTTTTGCGCTATGAGCCGGGTTGCGTCTAGGGCGTCGAGCTCCTCAAGCCGAAGGTGAGCATTCTCTTCGTCCGTCAGCTCGTAATGAACTGCCATTCATAGAGAGGGTAGCTCTATCTCGAGGGGGAGTACCGCTTCTGTACCGAATACCAATGCGTACGGCGTTGTGTTCGTGGCCGTCTTGAACGTAGTCCGGTACGCCCAGAGAGCTTCATGCAGTCTCTCGTGCCAGTCCTTCTTATTCCGGGACACCGTCTTTTTCACGATCTTCATCAAGGTCTTGTTGAAAGCCTCGGCTAGACCGTTAGCTCGGGGATTGTAGACTGATGAGTATCTCCAGTTTATGTTGTGTTGTTGTGCGAAGCGACTGATTTTGTAGCTTCTGTAAGCTGGCCCGTTATCGGAGATAATCCGTCGTGGAGTGCCGAATCGATAAATGGCGTGCTTCTTGAAGAAATGGAGTATATTCTCCGTCTTCACTTCCCTCAGCGGTACTACTTCTGCCCATTTGGAGAAGTAACCAGTTGTCGCTAAAATGAATCGATGTCCCCTGGACGATGCTGGCTCGATGGGGCCGATTATGTCAGTCCCCCACATTTCGAATGGCCAGCTAGCCACCGTTGGATGTAGCGGATTTGGATACTGATGGATAAAATCCCCATGGATCTGGAACGAGTGGCATTGCTTCGCATACTCGAGGCAGTCCTGGATCATCATGGGCCAATAATAACCCATCCGTTTGATCTTCATCTTCGGCCCGGCTTGATGAGAACCGCAGAGTCCGTCATGAGTTTCTTGGACGACTCTTTTTTCTTCTTTAGGTCCCACTCATCTTAGCTATAAAGAATCAAATGACCTCTTGTATAGAGTGTCGTTAACGAAGGCAAAAGATAGGGCTCGTTTCATAAGCTGATGTCTTGAGGACGCATCTTCGGGTGTTCGACGGGATTTGAAGTAGTTTATAAAGACTTCTCTCCAATCCTCAACCGTTTCTTGGTCTTTTATTTGTAGGGCCATTTGCTTGATCGCTCCCTTTTCCTCGGACGACTCCGGAGATATTTCTGCCGGTGCAAGAACCCGACGGCTTTGTACCACGATTCTTACGTCATCGAGGTTCTCGTCGGACAATTCTTTAGCGAGCTTAGCTAATGCATCCGCTTTGTTATTTTCCACACGTGGTATGCTTTCCAAGGTGTAGGAAGGAATTTGGGTCAGTAGTTGTTGCACTCTCTCGCCGTACTTCACCAACTCTGGCTTGCACGTTTGGTAGTCGCCGTTTACTTGACTGACGACCAGTTGGGAGTCTTCGTATATGAGGAGGTCTTCAATCCCCATGTCGATAGCGATCTCGAGACCTGCTATTAAAGCTTCATACTCGGCTTCATTGTTCGTCCTCGGCTCTGTCAAGGAGAAGGCGAAGCGCAATATCCCTCCTTGTGGAGTCACGAAGATGAGGCCTACCCCTGATTTTATTATGGGGGTGCTTTGTTTGCGCTTCTTCATAGAAGATGCTCCATCAAAATGAAGTTCCCATCGGGTGCCATTACCGCCGATCGTGTTAAACGCATGCTCATTTGGCAGTTCGTAATTCAAAGGAGAATCGGTAGGTATTGGATGCTCGGCGAGGAAGTCGGCGATGGCATGGCCTTTCACTGCCTTAAGAGGCTGATAAGTTATTGAGAACTCCATTAAGAGCAAGGCCCATTTAGCGAGCCGTCCTGTTAGTATGACCTTTGAGATCAAATATTTGAGAGGATCCACCTTCGATATGAGACGGACTTCATGCGCCAATGCATAGTGCCTGAGCTTTGTTATCGCGAAGATCAATGCCAGGCAGTGTTTTTCGATGGGAGAATAATTACTTTCTGCCCCCAGTAGAACTCGACTCAAATAGTAGAGGGCTTTCTCCTTCCCTTGGTCGTTCTCTTGTGCCTATAATGCGCCTAAGGAACCTTCGAGGGCTGTTGTATAAAGAATGAGAGGCTTTCCCTTGACCGGAGCGGCCAGTACTGGCAGATTCTTCAGGTATTGCTTGATTTCGTCCAGTGCGCTTTGGCATTTGTGATCCCAGACGAAAGGGGTTCCCTTTTTCATCAGGTGGCTGTAAGGATGGCACTTGCTAGAAAGATTGGCTATAAATCGCCGGATATACGCGAGCTTCCCTTGGAGAGACCGCAATTGCTTGAGAGTCCTTGGCGGGGGCATCTCCATAATCGCCTTGATCTTTGACGGATCTATCTCGATGCCTCGGTGTCGGACGATGAAACCTAAGAATTTGCCCGAGGAAACTCCGAACGCGCATTTGAGAGGGTTCATTTTCAAGTTGTATTGCCGGAGGCGTTGAAACACGATTTTCAGATGCTCTAAATGCTCCTCGTATGATTTTCTCTTAACCACGAGATTGTCGATATAGCATTCGACGATTTCATGTATGAGGTCATCGAAGATCTTCGTCATGGCCCTCTGATATGTGGCACCAGCGTTCTTTAGACCGAAAGGCATCACCCTATAGCAGAATATACCCAAAGGGGTCCGGAAAGCGGTATGCTTCTGGTCTTCGGGATGCATCTTTATCTGATTATATCCTGATGAGCCGTCCATGAAGGAGAAGACTTCGTGAGTGGACGTATTGTCTATCATCAGTTCGGTGACTGGCACTGGGAAGTCGTCCTTCGGGCAAGTTTTATTGAGATCCCGAAAGTCTACACATATGCGCACTGTCCCATTTTTCTTCATTACCGGGATGATGTTGGCGATCCAGTCAGGATACTGAATCTCTTGGATGAAGCCAGAGTCGATCAGCTTCATCTCAAGCTCGAGCCGCATTCTTCTCGGTGCTTGTTTGATTGGCTTGACGTCTGGAAATATGGCCAATTTGTGGATAGCAATCTCTGGATCTAGTCCTGGCATCTCGGAATAGTTCCATGCGAAGCAATCTTTATGCTGCATAAGCATGTCTTTTAGAGTAGCCACCCTTTCTTTAAACAGCAACTCGCTGACGAACGTCGGCCGAGGGTCACTTGCCGTCCCCAAATCAATTTTCTTGAGCTCATCTGCAGTGGTATATATTCCATCTTCCAGCTCTTTCGGCGCCGGCGGAAACTCCGAGATCACCTCGTCATCATTGTTTTCGAAGCACCAAGGGAGGTCATCCATATTCTCGGGCATTCCTTCTTTGGATGATATTATCATGTAACAGGTACGGGCTCGCTTCCAAGACCGATGTGGATCTGGTTCTACTCTCATGGATTTGGGTTCATGCTTTTGCGGCAGGGTTACCCTCCAACTGCTGGATAGAGCAAACCTGCCAAGCTGATATTGGTCTTCAACCCAGTTCTTGAAGGTAAAGCAGTCTTCGAGAGGATGTCCTACTGCCCTATGATAGGAGCAATAGTCTGGGTGAGAGACTTCGCCTGGTTGTTCGGGGTGCTTGGACTCCGGGAGTGTAATCAGTTGATGTTTTATGGCAAGACCAAGTATCTTCTCTGTCTTGTCTTGGGCAAAAGAGTATGCTCGACCCATCTTCTTTACAAGAGATGAATCTTGGTTGCTCGGCTCTTGATCGCGTGGCTTCTTGGTCCCGCTCGGCCGCTGTCGAACGCCTTTCCCGCTCTTTAGCTTGTTTCTGCCTCTGCATCGTGCCTTTTGTATAACGGGTTGACAGGGAGGAGCATTTTCATCTTTCGCAGCCTGTTGAAGAAGGCGTTGCGTCCTGGCTTTCTCGTAAATGGCCATTTTGCGATTATGGTCTGTAGGGTGTTTTTCGTCACCCCATTGAGATGGGAATACGCGCTCGCTTGTCAGGCGTATACTACAGATTCCCCCTGCCTAGGGTAGGCCGGGTTTTATTTATTATGGGGATCCAAATCTCCGGCAGCCGCGGACTAAGCTGCCGTTAATTACCCCTCGCCTTTGGGGCGAGGGAACCTACGATTAACGGGTTAAAATGGTCATGCGAACTCAATGTGCAGTGTACGTATGTTGTGTTTTGAAAGGGGGGTTTGGATATATCGGGAGCCACGCAGAGTTTTTACGGGGGTCCCGCTACCCGGATAGCGGGCTGGGGGTCAAGGGGGCTAGCAGCCCCCTTGCGGGATACGGGGCAGCGGCCCGTTAGAAATTTTTTTCTAACAGGGACAGTGTCACGGAGTATGTGTGTGTGTAAATATGTATACATATGTGTGTATATATATATGTATATATGTATATATATATTTATATAAAAGAAAGAGGGGGAAAAGGCATCCAAAGGATGCATGGGGGCCAGCGCCTTGAGCGCTGTGCGCTTAGGTGCTGTGCGCTCAGGCGCAAGCGCGCCACGTGTCGGCACGTGGGTATTTTGTGCTTGAGCGCAGTGCGCTTGAGCGCAAGCGTGCCACGTGTCGGCACGTGGGCGCAGTGCGCCTGAGCGCAGCACGCCACGTGTCGGCAGGTGGGCACTTTGCGCTCGAGCGTAGTGAGCCTGAGCGCAAGCGCGCCACGTGTCGGTACGTGGGCACTTTGCGCTCGAGCGCAGTGCGCCTGAGCGCAAGCGCGCCACGTGTCGGTACGTGGGCGCTTTGCGCTCGAGCGCGATGTGCCTGAGCGCAAGCGCGCCACGTGTCGGCACGTGGGCGCTTTGCGCTCGAGCGCAGTGCGCCTGAGCGCAAGCGCGCCACGTGTCGGCACGTGGGCGTTTTGCGCTCGAGCACTGGCAAGACAAAGGGACTTTTAGTCCCAGAACCAGAAGCTATGCTTCAGAAAGGAAATATTTATTATATATATATATATATATATGTGTGTGTGTGTGTGTGTGTGTGTAAATATATGGAGTTAAACTCCTAAAATGTTTTGGTTGATGAAAGGGGTTCTTCCTCTTCCTCCTCTGTTGGCTGGATCTTGATGATCAAGAGATGTGAGATCTAAAAATCTCTCCTTTCTGAGATCTAATGGTAGATCCAAGTTCCCCTTTGTGGGTTTTGTGGTGGAAGACTTCTTAGTTTTTGAAAAGAAAGAGTAAAACTCTTGATTTAATTCAAAAGAAATGAGAAGGTTTAGAACCTTGGAGAAGGAGCAGGAGGCACAAAAGATCTCAGATCTAAAATTTTTATGGAGAGAATGAAAAGTATTCTTTATTAATCATCATGTTGCCTTTTATAGGCTTACATATTTACATATAGCCCCTTGGGCTTTATAAAAATGGCATTTTAGCCATCCCATGGCTCATGTGCCATTTCATTTTTGCACATACGCCATGGGCTTATAAAATATTGGCTTTATGCCCATTTTGCATACATTCATGTATAAAAAATTACATAAAAATTATTTATTACATGATCTATATTTTAGCATGGAGGAGGTTGGCCGCGGGCTCGACTTGGGCCTGGGCCCGCTTGACCTGGGCTTAGGCCCACCTGGCTTGGGGTTGACCTTGACTTTGACTCGGTCAACGGGGGTGTAAATTTTTACCCCAACATGGTCGTCTCGAACCTTTTGACCCGCTTCCCTTATAAGCTTGTCCATTTGTTGTTCGAACGACGGACTGGGCATTTTTACGTTGGGAGCTCTTTCTGGTTCAGGGTTAGCATCTTCCCACAAAGCATCTCCCTCTTCATCAAAGTCGTGTATGACATAGCAGTCGCGGAGTAGCTCCCATTTCTTGGATTGAACATACCCAAGTCCGGTCGTTTCCATTCTCCCGTTGGGCAATTTCCGCTGAGTTCCAGGGACATTCTAAATCCTGTCGTAGAACTTAGCTTTCCGAGCGGTCTGTTTGAAAGGTACGCCTTGGCGTCTTAACAGCCTTTTAGTCCGTTCGTGTAATAACTGGGCAAACGGATGGGCTGGAGCTTATCAAGTGTAGAATCCGTGCCGTGCCATATTTCCTTCTCCACTTTGGTCTCCCCGGCTCGGTAGAATAGGATTACCTTTTCGCCTTCTCGCCTGGGAGGGACATAGAACGTCTGCAGCTCTTCCACACTGTAGGTATCAAGCGCATCTAGTTTGTTCACCGCCGAAAGCCGGGAAGACTGGACGTCTTGCCTGAATCTGGGGGTAGATGCTAATTGGTGCTATCCGTCCACCTCTCCGAATATGCCAAGTAGATTTATGGCACCATGTATCGAAGGTTTAAACGGATGCGGCCGATATAGCAGACTTCGTCAGATTCCCCCTTGCTTGAGAGGTTTTTGATTGTGGGGACGCTCTCCCCTGCAGGTGCAAGCCCCTGCAGTTAATTACGCTACCGCATCGCGGTAACAACTTTCTCCTTCTCCATATGGTCACTTCATGTCGTGGATATTTGTTCTGTGTTTGGTTGCCCGTGGATTGTATACGGAGACTAAGTTATGTTATCGCCCGTAGGGCGTGGACTAGTCCAAATCCGTATCTTTCTTAGATTTGGGTTGGGGGGGTTTATGTTTAAGGATACGTTAGCCTTATTTGAGGCTAAGATCAATTTAAACGTTTTTTAAAGACACGTTAGTCTAATTCTAGACTAAGATCAACTTAACAGGATCGTTTAGATCCGACAAGAGAGCAATTGGGCTCTATTGTTTAGTTTAATGACATTGCGGTCGATAATTAGTTTAAGGAAATTACGGTCCAATGTTAGTTTTAAGACATCACGGTCGAGGTTAAGGACATCATAGTCCGTGAGTTTAAGGACCTCACAGTCCGATGTTAGTTTTAAGACATCACGGTCAAGGTTAAGGACATCATAGTCCGTGGATTTAAGGACTCCACAGTCCGATGTTAGTTTTAAGACATCACGGTCGAGGTTAAGGACATCATAGTCCATGAGTTTAAGGACCCCACGGTCCGTTGTTAGTTTTAAGACATCACGGTCGAGATTAAGGACATCATAGTCTATGAGTTTAAGGACCCCACAGTCCGTAGTAATGTGTGTTCATTGGGACCCGTTACCTCTCTGACGACGTCAAGGGATTACAATGATAGATATCAGAGGAGTAAAGAGATGTACCCTCTAACCGGGTGTAAATTGATTGGAGGAGCAGATAAGCTCAGTTCAATTTAAATTGAGGACTTATGGCCAGAATTAGGCTAAGTCCAGTTTAAAAAAATGTTTAACATTTTATTTTTGTTCTGCCTGTTAGGCATTTGTTTGGGCTCTGCCCTTTTAATAATGCATAGCATTTATCAGGAACAAAGTGGTGTCCTGACAGTACGCCACGTGGCGCATCAGGCGCTTTGCGCCAAGTAAAGAGGGCGTCGCGCTTCTGTCGGTTGGCGCACACGAGGAGGACACGTGTCGCTTAGCGCTAAGCGCTAGTTTGTTAGCGCACTGCGCTTTTAATTTATGAGCGCGCTACACTAGTTTATGTGTGCGCCAGTGAGTGACACGTGGCGCGCTTGGCGCTGAACGCCAACCCAAGAGTGCAGTGCGTTGTTTTCAGGAGCGCAGATCGTGTCTATGGTTGACACGTGGCATGTTTTGGCACTAAGCGCCGATCCAAGGAGTGCCAGGGCGCAGTTCATGAGTGCAAAGAACTGTCTAATAGCGCAAAGCGCATTTTGATCAATTTGAAGATCAAAGAACAAATTTATGTTCTTCAAAGGAGGCCTTGCCTCAAGATCCAAGAACAAAAGTTCTTGTTTTTTTATAAAAGGCTCTACCTTTATAGATCAGAAGATCTGTAAAGTTAAAATACTTCTTTTAGTTTTTTTATGATTAGATCTTTTTGATCTTTTCTTTTTTTATTAAAGACCTTCGTCTTTTTTATAGATCTAAGATCTTTTTAGAAGACGTTTCTTATTTTTACGAGATGGTTTCATCTCTGTTGTTCAAGAATTAATTCTTTACCTTTAAAAATGAAGAAATGATCTTCTTTTTTCTAAAGGATTGCATTTCTTTCTCTTTGAGTTTTTCTCAAAATTTGAAGAGGGTTTTTTTCTCTTTTTTTATTCTCTCTGTTTCTGTGTGTTTTAGACTTGAAGTCTAGGGTCCTTTATATAGTGCCAATTGATTTGTTAAATTAGTTTAAGAGATCTTTCTCTGATTGATTTGGGAATATTTCCCACCGTTGGATCTTTGATCCTAAGGCTCCTGTTTGACAGAAGATAATCTTCTTATTTTTTTAATAAGATTGAGAAATCTTTCCATGCAGAATTTGTTCTGTTTTTGGTAATTCATTATTTACCATTGGATCATTGATCCAGCGGTGCTTAAAGCACAATCCTGTTGTTTGGAAAGATTTTGAGAAATCTTTCCTTAACAGAATTTAATTCTGCTTAATTAATGATTTATCATTATTATTAGATCCTTTGATCTAACGGTGGGAATTTTAATTCCAGCGCTGGCGCACCTACGTTCGACACGTGGCGTGCAGCACAGAGCGCAGCGCAACTGCGCTAGCGCACCGCAACTGCGCTAGCGCACCCGTGCTTGACACGTGGCGCGCAGAGCGCTGGATCTGAAGCGCTGCTTCAACAGAGGTGTCTTTTCACCTTCCTTTTTAAGTCAAAATTATATTTCCGAGAATCTTTTATTTCCCAATCTTGGAAATAGTTCCATTGTGCACAAAATTTTCTGTGCTTCATCTTTATAACTCGAAGCAAAGCTTCTTTGTTTTCTCATCTCCAAAGAACTTTCTCAACTATGGCTTGTAACCGTCCCCATGCTCGTAGACAGTCGTGGGAAGTGCCCATTGAGGACATTGTTCCCCGGTCTGCTGCGCGCTTGGTGGATCCTTCTCTCACGGATGCCGAGTGCGATGCGGTGAAGTATGAACTTGTGATCCGTAAGGGGTCCCCTCTTCCAATGGGATCAATCTGGTTCCGGATGATTCTTCTTGCCGTGCTTGATGACATCCCCCCTCACCCAGCGGAGATGACCCTGGCGATGTTCGATGCGGCTGAAGACAACCTCAAGTGTTTTCATGAGGCGTACCTGATTACTCGGGCTCTGAAAGATTGCTCGGTTCACCTATTGAGCCAAATAAGAGCCCGATGGGCTATCATGTCTGCTTTTGCGGATGAACACGGCGCTGATCGGTGGGGAGCCACTCCTCGTGAAAATCATCGTTTTGATGTGCTGGAGAAGGCGGCGAGGGAGTTAGAAATTTTTGTTTATTGTTTTGTTCACCCTTGTGCCACTGATCCCTTGTTTGGTGATCTTTTTAAAATGTAATAATAAACAATAATAATAAAAAGATGTTTTAATTTAGTATTTTATTATCCGTTAAGTGTTCCCCTATTTTTAATTCTTTGTTATTCCTCTGTAAGATGTTTATGCGCTGCATAATTTAATTTGCTATAATCATGAAGCGTTGCTTCGCTTTCCAATCTTGGAAACAGAGCTTTGCTCTAATTTGGGGTGCGCAGCGCAATTGCGCTAGCGCTAGCGCATTCGTGTTTTGACACGTGGCTCGCAGGGCGCCTAGCGCGCAGCGCAACTGCGCTAGCGCACCAGTGTCAGACACGTGGCGAGCAGCGCAGTGCAACTGCGCTAGTGCACCTGTGTTAGACATGCAGAGCGCAGAATCTGAAGCGTTGCTTCAATTTTTGACTCTTAAATTTCTAAACAGAGCTTTGCTCTGATTGGGAGAAGCAGAAGCGTCGCTTCATTTCCAGGCTTGGAATTTGAACAGAGCTTTGCTCTGATTGAGGGAAGCGTCGCTTCATTTCCAATCTTGGAAACAGAGCTTTGCTCTGATTGGGGAAACATAGTTCTTTATGATGCTTTGGCGGAACCATGGCAATTTGCAAACTTTGAACTTCACCAGCGATGGTTTGTATTGATGGCCGAGCAGAGAATATGGCGTTGATCTCATCTTCTGAATCGCTGCCGAAGATAAGCATAGGAGCGAAGGGTTCCGGCTTGTTGTACTGGGGCGGACCTGAATAAACTATCTCTTCCTCCTCCTCGGTATCACTCCCGTAGACCGGAATGATAGGGATAGCTTTGTTCTCTGGTTTGTGACATCTTTCCGTGTCCTCAAAGTCTAGTAAAAAGTATTTTGCATCTTCATACTTGCGGACTTCGTTCACGGAGAATGGGTTTAGCTCTCCTGTCACAGTATACTCGAGACCATCCTTGAAATACTTCATACACTGATGTTGTGTCGAAGGGATGATGTTGTACTCATGTAACCAGGGTCGGCCAAGCAAAGCGTTGTAGCATGTCTTGGCGTCAATAACGTGGAATTTGATATCCGTGACAAGTAGCCCGAATCGTAACGTCAGTATCACAGACCCGAGAGTCCGTGATGACTGGGAGTCAAAACCGGAGATGGTGATTTTATCACGAGCGAGATGCTGGACGCTTATGCAAATTTCCTTCAACACTCGCACGTTGAGGAGATTGACGGAAGACCCATTGTCGACCAGGATCTTTCCTATCTTAATATCGTGACAATACCCAGAGACATATAGGGGACGGTTGTGTTCGCATGTCCCAAGGAGGAGATCTTCATCGCCGAAGGTGATATCGGCTGTGTGCACTTCTTCTAGCTCTTCCTTCATCCTTTCTTCGGCGAGGAAAGCTTGGAATTGGTCTGGCTCTTGTAGCGCCTTGATCAATGAATCTCTTGCTTCTTTTGATAGCAAAAGAGCGTCAAGAATGCTGAGTTGCGAGGGTAACTTCCTCAAGTGCGCCAGAACGTTGTAGTCCACCTTACTTTTCTTTGGCGGGTCCTTAGCGGTCATCTCTTTCATGACTTGGTCATTTAGGGAGATATCCTCGGAGACCTTTTCTTTTCCCTTATCTTTTCTATTCGTGGGTCCGAGATTCTTTTCAAGCAACGTACGATTGCGCAGCTGGATATTTTCACAGGTCTTTGGTTCCTCCACTTTTCCCGAGGTGGACTCTTTAAAAAGAGGACCAAGAGCCATTTCTTCGTCAGAGTCGCTTCCGAAGGTGAGAACTTGCGATACCCCAGCGTTGACCACGCGACAGTTGCCGGTGGTTCCTTTATGCTCCTCGGTCGTATTTCTTTGCTCCCGACGAGTTTTGCGTTTCATCCGCTTAAAATGTTGTCGGTGAGCAACATATCCCTGCCACCATCTTTTAAAAGCGTTGCATTGTTTAGTGGGGTGCGCAATCTTTTGATGATATAAACAGTAGCTAGGATGCATTTCGGCTTCACCAAGAGTACTTCCTTCGGAGGGTGGTAGCTTCATTCCCATTGATATGGCTTTGGCGAACCTCTTCCTCGTCTTGAACTTGTTTTTATCTGCGACAAATGTCCCTTGGTTTGGCGGGAGTGTCTCGACTCTTTCGTCCAGTCGCCGGCGTTTGGCCGTTTCAAATATGGACATCTCACGCTCCCGATCAGCTTTACTTTTCAGAAGAGCTTCGTTCAGGAATGCGTCGATCATTTCGTCTGATGGCCCTGGAAGTTCCGGTTCAAGACCTGCCCCTAGTCTTTCGGTGGAAGGAGCTTCTTTATTGTCTGTGGAAGAATGAGAGATCATATGGCAACTTGCTACGTAATCTTCAGATTCACCCGACGAGTCTTCTCCATCATCTCCGTCTTCAAGGACGTGGCCGAGGAATTCCTGGAGCGTGATTGGAGTCCGCGCCTTCTGGTTATACTCTTCCAGTGCGTCGATCTGTTTCTGCAGGTCCGTGCGCTTGTCGCCAGGCTTCACGGTCTTTTTGGATTTCTTCTTCTTTTTCGAAGATTTCGACGGATGGGTGTGAGCACTTTGGCTATCACCACCAATCTTTGGAGTTGGGCGCGGCTTCAGCATCCCTTCGATGATCTGGGGTTCAAGCGGATTCTTCCACCTGATTGCCGGGCATGTCTGGAGATCATTCAGCATCCTTTTGGTTTTGGCCAAAAGAGCCACCTCCCATGGAGCTTCTTCAACAAAAGAGCATGTTGCCCCCGGTGTGTCCGTCTTCTTAGGAGTGTGCGGTTGTGGTGGGTTTACTTTCCACTTCTCAAACAGCGCAAACTTGCCTTGTAGGTACTGATCCTCGATCCATCCCTTAAAGACGAAGCAATCTTCGATTGGATGGCTCACCGTTTGGTGGTAAAGGCAATAATTGGGATTATTCGCTTCACCGGGTTGCAATGGTCGCTTTGGATTCGGCAAATTGATAAGCCTGTTGCGCATCGCTAGTTCGAATAGCCTCTTCTTTTTATCCCGCGGGAATGAGTAAGGGCGCTTCATCTTCTCATTATAATAGCGTCGTCTCTCTTCCAATTGATCCGTTAGTCTTGGAGCACTGGGCTGTTGTTGGGTATTTGCAACGAAGGTCGCCTTCCCTTTACCTTTTTCGTTCCGCGGCTCCGGCTTCGGAGGAGACGGTCTATGACCCATCTGATCCATCTGGGCTAGCTTGTCGATTAAAGCCTGGAATGTGGTCGGTTTGAAGAACATCATAAACTGTGAAATAGTGGCATGAGGGTCTAGGGTGCCCACGAACATGCCCACCGCCGGTGCTTCTTCGATGCACTGTTCGCACTTCGACCACAGATTCCGCCATCGGATTGCGTACTGAACCCATGTCTCACCCGGCTTCACCCTGGCATTGATCAATGCCGTTATTAGGGTGCGTTCACTAGCACTTGCGAATCGCTGGGTGAACAACAACTCCATTTCTGCGAAAGTTTTGACGGAGTCGTTTGGAAGTTCGGAGTACCACTCAAACATCGTTTCCGATAAGTTGCCGATGAATTGGCGGAGCAAAAGCTTGTCATCGCCACCAGTATTGCTACAGAGAGCCCTGAACTGAGCGACATGTTGATGGGGATTGCCAGTCCCCTTGTACACATGGAATTTGGGGATCGTGTAGCCCGACGGGTACTTTATTTGATCATACCAGCCTGGATACGGTCGCCCAGTTCTAACAATTTGCCCAGCCGCTACATTCGCCTGGTGAACTCGTATTTGCTGAGCTATATAGTCGTCCAGTCATCCTTGGAAATAGTTTCCTCCTTGGCTGCTGAAAGAGCCGGAGGTGGATTCGACGTCTCCCCTCGGTCATCTTCGAGGATAATCGGAGGATCTTCAGCTGGAGGATCCGGCTGGATCATCATGCCCACCATATCTTGGAATAGAAGGGCCATTTGCTTTATATTGGCCGCTTGTTCCGCGGCCTCTTTGCCCTTCTTTTCGAGCATTCTCCGAAGGAATTCAGCATCAGTCTCGTGTTCGTGACGTTGTTCCGATGACTCCTCCGGGCTTTCTTTTGGCCCGGTAAGTGCGGCCATTGCAGTCAGCATCTCCTGAAGCTTCTGCTGTTATTGTTCCTGAGCCCTTGTTATTGATCGAGTGAGCGGTCGGTGGCCCGTCGAAGTGCGGCTTTCCACTTTTCCGGAAGCCATGTGTCACGACCCGAAATTGGCACATGACGGCCCTAATACTACGCAACGCCTACAGACGTAACGCGGTAAAAGAAAGCCAAAACCCAGAAATCTAAACTATTAAAAAGACAAGAAATGATAATAGGAGTTTTGAAATATTTAAAATCACAACCCAAATTCTTTAAAAGCCCAATTTATTTCCTTTAAAATTTTGGCAGCACCTCCTTTGTAAAAACTAGCCCAAAAAATGGGTACAACATAAATATAAATAAAGCATCCCCAAACGGGAGCAAATACACGCCCAAAGACGGAAAACAACCACCACAACAAATATACGACGCCGTAGCGAAGAAATAAAAGACGATAGAAAGAAACTGTATAAAAGACAACAAGTCACAAAATAATATACAACATCATCCTCACACAAGTCTCTAAGTCAAACATGAAAATATAGTAGATGGAGAGTACAAGGATGCAACGAATATACAATACAACACGAATAACCACCAAAACCCACCTAAGCAAAAACTGCACACTGTGAGTCGATGCGGTATCCGTAGCAAAAGATGATAGATGAATAAATAGCCTGTCTCGACTATGGGGAACACCCTGCAAAACAACTGTGGCACAACGGGGGTGAGTTGCCAACTCGTGAATAGTAAATAACATATGCAGGTAATCGCAAGTATGTACGTACAGCGCGAATCTAACATATGCAATTAACAATAAAAGGTCATATGAATGCAATAATATATGACAATCAGTATACAATAATGATATAAAAATGTATATATGCAACAATCATGAAAGGCACACTAACTTGTACTACTACTACATGAAGCAGTGCATAAACAATGAATATGGAGTATGGAATGAAATATGTCATTTCCACAGAATCCTGACATCATGGTAGGATCACAATCCATCAAGACAATCCAAATCCCAATTTCCTCAAATCAGCCCCCAAATTGGCTCTCATATCATATAAGTCTCACAAATCCTGAATGTACAATATCGAATAAGTCTCATATATCCTGAATATACAAAATCAAGTAAATCTCAAATATATCCTGTATCCAATACCAAATGAATCACCTATATCCCAAATCAAATTATCAAGTAAAATTCTAACACCCTAAGTATATTTGCATAAGAAAATATGATGATGTATATAAATTAGTGCCAATACACATATATTAGCGTCCCATTCCATTAATATTGGTGTAAGGGCATATATTGTTAGTTATATGTATGCCCTAGAGGCCATTACTGTACATACGATGTATATTGTAGTGGATGCTAGGACATATATAGGGAGGACATTCTTGCTCGACATGATAGTATGCTATCTGGTTGTACTTTATCTTAACATGTACTCTGATTGTCTCTATTGTTACATGTTGATAAAGCCCTTAGGATATGTACTCGACTACTGGGACTATGATAAGATCATACTAGTGGGGCCACGGTAGTCGACGAGTACATCCTATAACTGTTCCTAGTCGAGGGTGTATCGAGACAGGGCATCGATGCACCAGAGTAGACTAGCGTATACGCATCTTGACCCATATGATGGGCGATGGATGATCCCATATCCATCGGTGTTTGACACCAAGGATGGTGTATGGGTGCTCAGTGGAGACTGGGTACACTGGACGGACTCGCCGAGAACTCCCAGATGGTATTATACCTCACGTCAGATGGCAGTTCTCCGGTGACACTGGTACAGAGTAGTCTGTTGACCCGAGTCATAGAGTCTTGTGTGATTCCCACTGTGCTTTGATTTCCATCATACCACATCCAAGAGGGTGTGCAAAAAGGTGGCTTTTGGGTACAGTCCCGAATCACATGGAGGCAATGAGCGATAGGAGGGGATTCGTCTCTCCCGGTATAGGGAGTTGATGTTGTGCTGTGTTCGATTGGCTATAACCGGAAATCCCTGGCCAGGGTTGCTGAGATTTACTGGTAAGTGTTATCAGTAGTTTCTCAAACTGTTATAGACCTCATATCGACACGACTTATCGAGCTACTGGGGTCTGACGTTTACCACCCCTAGGCGAGATATGCAACATATCAGACGACGAGACCGGACTGTACGGTAAGTGTTACTGGTTGGATTCACAGGAGTATGAGCGGGCTTGCTCGTCGATCTTCTGATCGCTCAATACCCGGATGGCCGTTACGTTTAGCAGACCGCTTGCGGCTTGTGGGTGTTTGATATGATCATCACCTACTGCCGGCGTATTGACGAGTCTTTAGAGTCCTACACAGAGGTTTCCTGGCTCAAGCGAAACGAAATAGGAGTGCATATGAGATATGTGCGGGACCGAGAATAATACCAGTATGTGATACTGTATTCTATTCTCGCGATGAATGTATCGAATGGTTGTATGCGATATAACCTAGTTATCGATTCAAGGATTGATTCGATAAGCCGATACATTGGATATTAGTCGGTTATATGAGATATGACCGGATCGTTAAATCAAGTGTTGATTTAATGATTTAATGCATAATTATATATTTGATATATTACTTTGCATTAACTAGTATTGGTTCACTTTAAATGGATTTTCTCACTTGATGTGCACATTGTATATGTGATATACTTTTGTACACTTGTTTGTATCATGTTTGATGATACATGCATGTTTGTGTGTATGTTTAGTTTAAACCTTGGTTAAGTAAATGGTTAGGGTTTTGTTTAATTTATTTATTCATTTATTTATTTATTTCATTTTGGCAAGAAATAAAATGGTTGCCACTTTTGTTTTACATTGAAACTTCATGAAGCTTTGAAGCTTTGACCATTTTGTCTCTTAGCCTTAACCTAACCATTAAACCTAACCTTAGTTTACTCTCTACACATAACCATGGTTGCAATATGATACTTATCTTATTATTTTCTATTTTGAAAATACTTATGAGATTATCATCATCTTCTTCTTCTTCAAGAAGAAAGCTTGCCTCCATTAATGGCAAGTTGTGAAAAAGAGTGAGAAATCCTATTCTAAAGTGAACCCACTTTCTATTTCTTCATCCTCTACCACTTGCCAAGTAGTATAGGGTGTTTTCTTCACAAGTTTCTTAACTTGGTGAAGTTGGAGCTTGATCTTGTGTTGCCTCGACGTAGATCATCTTCGGCATCGAAGTCGACGACCTAGCCCGATCATCTCTTCGATGAAACCACCGCGAGAGTCCGGGATCCGATGCGTACAGCGGAGGGACTTCATCACGGAGCTATAGAGGTGGAGGACCGGATCTACAAAGGTTGTATTTCCAATCTCTTAGCGGTTAAGTTGTTAACTAGCTCGTAGTTTCTCCTAATCTCTAGTCAACGATCGCATTAGGGTCTCCCGGCACCGGAATTTTTTAAATTTGGCATGGTTGATGCCTTGTGAGACCTCATTAGTGTGCCTAGGAACCCTACATATATAAGAGCGGCCTAATCCCCTGTTATATATACAAAGAAGTAAAAATTTCAATACACATATATTAGCGTCCCATTCCACTAATATTGGTGTAAGGGCATATATAACAGCGTCCTAACACACTGTTATATATACAGAGTAAAAAGGAATATCATGAAAACAATGCGTCAAGTATCGACACAGAAATGCAGGTCAATCAGGTGTTGTCACCATGACTGGCACCCTGATAGGTACGTATCATACGCTATCCCGAAAGCTCGAGTGCCTAGCTCTGACCCTCGCCTCTCGACGTATCTATACGTACATGACTCCCGTCGGTATCCCCACGATAACCGCTGAGTCATTGGTAATGTCACCGGATGGTATGGTTCCCCTGCAACTCATCGTCTGACACCACGACCTCATTCTTGCCTCGGGGTACCTCCGGGCCCTACCATGTACCCGCACACGGAGCCCTCCGTTCCTCGCGTGGGGTATATATATCAGAACCGATAAATCTCATGGTGGCTGCTGAAATATCATATCAAGCGAAACCGGGTTTTTCAAATAATGCATAATTTCATGAACTCCCACGGTCCCCAAATCCAGAAAACATCATGAAAAAATCCATATCATAATGCGAAAATCCATTAAAATAATATATGCAGCATAAAACTGTAATGAAAGCATATAAAGGAAAAGCCGCTAATTAACTGCAACAAATTAATATAAATATCATGCGGTTCCTATTTTATCCAATTCTAAATAACATCAAGTAAAGATAAATATGTAGCTATAACTGTTGTATGTGCAAACACGAAGGTATAGCAAGGTATATGTATCTACCTATAAGTAATGATGTAGTATACCCCCTGGGTATAAGTGAAATATGTGTGCAAAGTATACCTGTGGCTATGTCCTAAAGTGTGTATGTACCTAACACTAATGGCACAATACCCTATAGGTATACATGTATCTAACATGTAAGTATATGAAGGCATATGTGTAAGCATGTAGATATACAGGTATGCTATATGTCATATGCGATAAGAAATATGAATCAATGTCACAATGTCCCTAACCAAGCAATATCATATCTATAAGTGGGTTGTGTGTGACATGGCAATTATTGATAGTGTGTGTAGCATGCAATCAGTGCTCGTGCAACATGAATCGTTAATAATATATGCAGTGTCCTAAGGCTACTAGTCCAAGCACAACAATATCTAAGCTATAGGGTAAATGCGCAATTCTAAATATGACATAGAATATGCGACAAGTATTAGCATCTCTAGCCCAGACGCATAACGCCATGCGGGCGATTCCCCTGTAGATGTTAATCTACTCACCAACACTCCTGGCAAGGTGAAGTCTACCACCTATTTTTCTTTTGTAGCAACGTCCGAAGTCCCCGCCTACGAACCTGCAACATAATACGATAAAGCAAATATATATCAATATAGACCCAAAAATACATACAATCTACACGGACCAACACGACACACAAACGTACTCTAAAGGGTTCGTATTGTAGCTAACGCGTATAGCGACACTACGAAACCAACTCAGCGCAACAGCAACACGGAACATGCATCGTATCGGATAACCTATCTCACAAAACGAAACACTAGAAACACACAAGTGGTCCCAGATTTTTCTGTACCAGTAATCTGTAAAAATTGCAAGTACCATGAGATCACAAACAACCCCAGAGACCCCTACCCAAAAACCCAAACCCCAACTCCCCAGTCTGGCCGCAAATTGCGGCCAGAACCATTAAATCTGCGGCCTGAACTTGGTGGAATTGACTCGTATTTTGTGGGTAGGTTCTAGGTCACCATACTAGGTTACTGTCAAGTCAATTTTTGCAACAATTACCTGGTTTAATAGCAGATCATCCAAGACCCCAATCGACACTAAAAATATGATATTTATCCGAAACGATACGATACACGATAAAAACAGCAACTTTAAAGCTAAGCTACACAAAAATGACTTAAAGAACAGAAAAGAAACATTACCTAATCAAAAGAACTCAAAGATCCAAGTTTTGCATGCACCTAGGCATCCATGAGGCAAAACCAAGATAAAGATGTGATTTTTGTGATGATTTTGAGGTTTTGTGATGGATTTGGTAGGAAAATGAGAGAGTGTTCAGTTGTTGAGAGAGGAAGAGAGAAAAAGAAAAGAGATAGAGAAATGAGAGAGGGAATGAGGATAAAGAGAGAGAGGGAGAGGTGAGTGTAGGGTAAGAATGAGAGGTGAGTGTATCATATGCATTAATTCACCATTTAATGCATTCATACACACATCATCACTCCAAAGAAATGTCTTCTCACTCACACAAAAGATCTAGGGATTAGTGTTAAGGATTGGATTAAAGAAATGATTAGGATAAAAAAGGATTAGGTTAAGTGTCAAGATTGCTAAGAACAAAATTAGCACAAACAATCCTCGCATTTACGTGCACACGTGCGTGCATGTTTATAGCAAATAATAATAAATTATTAATTAAATGTTATAAAATGTGAGGAACCCGAATTGGTAAACCTTTTACAGTAAACCCGCATTAACGTCTAAACGAACACTAACCGAAACCTAAAGCGTTACAATCTCCCCCTTATAAAAATTCGTCCCCGAATTTAAAATTCTTACTAAGCGTACCTTCAAAGAGATGATTACAAACTCTCCTATCTCGCTCGTAGCCTCCCAAGTGATAACATCACTACACGGCTACGTCCAAGAAAACCCTTCACAGATGGCAAGACCCTTGACCGAAGTTTCTCCACCTGCCGAGCCATTAACACAATTGGCTGCTGGTGAACGAAAGATCGCGTCCAAGCTAAATGGTCTAATGCTGAATCATGTGAGAAAGGTGATGAAGGAAATTGCAAAGTATCGACCCAAGGAATACGGGGTGAATACTCAATAATCTGGGCGGAAGTGCCAAATTAAAGGCAACGAAACTAACTCGCTTATAGGATCTCAAAAGGACCTACAATTCTGGGATAAGCTTCCCAAAACTCAACACGTCATTCATCGGAAAATTCGTAGGAATACATAATCTCACACTGCGAACTCAAGTCTGCGACCAACACGGTCGGCATAAGACCTCTGTCCGCAATGGACTACTCTCATCCGAAACTAAATCCACTGGATCAACTCCGAAGTCTCTAGACTAGCTGGGGTCCAAAAATCTTACTACGCAGAGTCAGAAAATAGACTGGTGATCGACACGACCTAACCTTTAAACCTAAAGGTTGCTAATTAGAGTGACTCCTGATAACAGCTATCGAAAGAGAACCCTAACAATGGCGAGTGACGATCCCCAACTGCCGACAACAACTAAAACGTACGCACAAGCATATCCTCCATAGTCGGTATAGCCCGCTTTCACAAAACCATCATCCTGCGGATGGAAAGATGGAGCTAAAACTCAACCAATACCCAAGGCTTCCTGAAACTCCTGCCAAAGATGGCAAGCAACAGGGTGCCTTTATTGGATACGACCCATGAAGGAACTTCGTGCAACGCACAACTTAACAAAAGACAACTGAGCAAACTGAGCAAAACCGGACAACAAGCATCCGAATGGAGTCACGCCCTGACTAAACCTGGGTAGACACCAAAACGAAATTCGTGGAGATCTGCTCCCACTCCCACTCCGGAACGGTTAAAGGTTGCAACTCTCCAGCTGGTCTCAGATGCTCAACCAAAGCACACCACAAGACAGACACCTTGAAACGAAACCCGAAACTTCTCTTTACATCCCTGCACACCCGTAACTAACTCACCAGTCATGTCAATATTGGTGGAACTTGAATGAGTACAGAGAGTTGACAGATGTGCCTACTCTAGGATTTCGTGTCTCTACCCAATAGTATCAGGTACACAAACGCGTCCCTAAACTTAGCACACCCTTGTCACAAATCAAGTTCTCCGAATCATTACCCAGCCGAGTATGCTAAAGTATCTCTGACGAATGAGCATCGGCGGGTAGTGCCTCGCGAAAGCGATTAAGAAAAAGTGGTCGTGCGCGGACATGAGCAAGCTGTCCCCTCAGTAGAGGCGAACAAAAGCTGTACTCAACGACCGCACAAGAACTGTAAATCTGCAGAAGACTGTCTCAACAATCAAAACCCGCTGCAGGAAGATGTACATTAAGCTCTGGTGGTCCGTGAAAATCTGACACGACTCTCGAACGAGTAGTGTCTCCAAATCTCCAACGCAAGACCACCGCGGCCGTCTCCAGATCATGAGTGGGATATCCTGCTAGTACTTCCTCCAAGTATAGGGAAGCAAAAGCGATAACTCTATAATGCCGCATCAGCGCATAATCGAGCCCCACTCACGAAACATCACAGTTAAACAATAAAGTCCTCCGAACCAGAAGCAAAGAAAGAACTGATGCAGTTGTTAACCGAGTCTTCAACTGATGAAAAACTCTGCACACATGCCTCAGTCCAAAGAAAGAAACCTCCTTTCCGGTCATCCAGTCAACGGTGCAGCACTACACTATCAATCCTGCACGAAATAGCGGTAAAAACCTGCTAAGCCCAAAAATCTGCGGACCTCCGTCCGTACACAAGTCTGGGCCTAAGCTGTACGGCCTCGATCCTCCTCGGAACCATACAAAACCGTCTCCCGTGACTTCAAGACCTAGGAGTCAACACAAACAAGCCTGAAGGAATACTCCGAGAATCTAGCAAACCGCTGGTGCTCTCCCAGTGTCTGCAAAACAAATCCTCAAGTGCTGCTCCTGTTCTTCAAGACACAAAGAATAGACCAGAATGTCGTCAATAACACAACAAAAACTGGTCGAGGAACGGCCTGAAGAAATCCGGTTCATCATATCTACGAATGCTGCTAGGGCATTGGTGAATCCAATGACACACCAATACACACGAAGCCCATAGTACGCACAAGGCAGTCTTCGGAATGCCATCACTCCGAACCCGCAACAATGATGACCTGATCCCGAACAAACTTAGAAAATGTCTCGCACTCTGGAGCTAATCGAAGAAATCGTCAATGCGAGGTAAATGATACCTATTCGCACCGTAAGCTGGTTCAATTGATGATCCATCAATACACAATCTCAATCTGTCGTCCTTCTCCTTGACGAACAGAAATAGGAGCTCCCTAAAGCAAAACACTCAGACGCACAAGCCCCCCCAATAAAAAACTCTGCAGCTGATCCTTAAGCTCCCCAAGCTTCGCCGGCTCATCTGGAACAACGTCGGATAACTCTTGCACGAAAGGAACCCGGTCCAACAAACCAACTGTGGCTCCGGTACCATGAATGAACGCCAAGAATCCACGACATCCTCTCCTCAAAAGCCGACTAGCGAAAAAAGGCTGAATTCAAGCTGTAAGAGGCGGAACAACTATCCACCTGCACAACAAGAACTGACTCACCGGGGAAAACAACACCTGATTGTTTTCTCACGGTAGTCCACAGACGCCTAGCACGTAGCTAACCAGTCCGTGCCCAGGAGAACGTCAAATCCAACATCTCTAGAAGGATCAAGTGATAGATGAATCTCCTAACCGAATGGTACACAACTGAAATACGTGTTGCGCAACAAAAGAATCGCTGACAGAAGTTAACACAACAAACGGCTGATCTAGCTAACACGACTCTCGTCCCAAACCACAGCTACTCCGCGACGGTCATGAAAGCTGTCTCGACGACTAGGCCTCTGTCACTGAGCTGGTACACCGGTACGAGTCCTCCATTGTTCCGGAACTCTCAAAGTCTCTGGAAGACGTGTCTCGTAAACTAGGTCTGCATCCCCTGGTGCTATGTAGGTGACGGACTGCTGCATGCTGATCGTAAGGAACAACTGGTTAACAGGGGTGACAACCTCCTGTCGCTGCGCTCGAACGACCTCAACCAATGAACTTATCTTCTGGCGCAAGTCCTTCATCTCTGCCACAAGCCTAGCGATGCTATCTGTCGAAGGAGAATCTGTCTGCTCCTGTGCAACGAGCGTGTCATCCTGGTCAGTCCTCGTCTCACCCGAGTCAATTCTGACATCGGCCCTCGCTGTACCTCTCTGAGTCTCCATAGTCATCAGCGGCAAAGGCTATAAATAGAGATAGGATTCGATATGAATACGGAAATCAAATCATAAGGATATGAATCATCAAGGAAGGAATTTCAAGCAAATTGTACTTAGGTCACTTTAGGCGGAGTACCGCATCGTGAGTATACTGCAGACACACACACTATGTTACCCTGCTTAAGCTACCTACTCCATCATACCAAGGTCATCCTACACTCCGAAAGGTAAAAACCTAGCGCTCTGATACCAACTTTTTCACGACCCGAAATTGGCACGTGACGGCCCTAATACAACGCAACGCCTACAGACATAACGCGGTAAAAGAAAGCCAAAACCCTGAAATCTAAACCATTAAAAAGACAAGAAACGATAATAGGAGTTTTGAAATATTTGAAATCACAACCCAAATTCTTTAAAAACCCAATTTATTTCTTTTAAAATTTTGGCAGCACCTCCTTTGTAAAAACTAGCCCCAAAAATGGGTACAACATAAATATAAATAAAGCATCCCCAAACGGGAGCAAATACACGCCCAAAGGCGGAAAACAACCACCACAACAAATATACGACGCCGTAGCGAAGAAATAAAAGACGATAGAAAGGAAACTGTATAAAAGACAACAAGTCACAAAATAATATACAACATCGTCCTCACACAAGTCTCTAAGTCAAACATGAAAATATAGTAGATGGAGAATACAAGGATGCAACGAATATACAATACAGCACGAATAACCACCAAAACCCACATAAGCAAAAACTGCACACTGTGAGCCGATGCGGTATTCGTAGCAAAAGATGATAGATGAATAAATAGCCTGCCTCGACTATCCTGGTGAACACCTTGCAAAAAAACTATGGCACAACGGGGGTGAGTTGTCAACTCGTGAATAGTAAATAACATATGCAGGTTATCGCAAGTATGTACGTACAGCGCGAATCTAACATATGCAATTAACAATAAAAGGTCATATGAATACAATAATATAAGACAATCAGTATGCAATAATGATATAAAAATGTATATATGCAACAATCATGAAAGGTACACTAACTTGTACTACTACTACATGAAGCAGTGCATAAACAATGAATATGGAGTATATAATGAAATATGTCATTTCCACGGAATCCTGACAGATCACAATCTATCAAGACAATCCAAATCCCAATTTCCTTAAATCAGCCCCCAAACTGGCTCTCATATCATATAAGTCACACAAATCCTGAATGTACAATATCGAATAAGTCTCATATATCCTGAATGTACAAAATCAAGTAAATCTCAAATATATCATGTATCCAATACCAAATGAATTACCTATATCCCAAATCAAATTATCAAGTAAAATTCTAACACCCTAAGTATATTTGCATAAGAAAATATGATGATGTATATAAATTAGTGTCAATACACATATATTAGCGTCCCATTCCACTAATATTGGTGTAAGGGCATATATAACAGCGGCCTAATCCCCTGTTATATATACAAAGAAGTAAAAATATCAATACACATATATTAGCGTCCCATTCCACTAATATTGGCGTAAGGACATATATAACAGCGTCCTAACCCACTGTTATATATACAGAGTAAAAAGGAATATCATGAAAACAATGTGTCAAGCATCGACACATAAATGCAGGTTTATCAGGTGCTGTCACCACGACTGGCACCCTGATAGGTACGTATCATACGCTATCCCGAAAGCTCGAGTACCTAGCTCTGACCCTCGCCTCTCGACGTATCTATACGTACATGACTCCCGTCGGTATCCCCACGATAACCGCTAAGTCATTGGTAATGTCACCGGATGGTATGGTTCCCCTGCAACTCATCGTCTGACACCACGACCTCATTCTTGCCTCGGGGTACCTCCGGGCCCCACCATGTACCCGCACACGGACCCCTCTGTTCCTCGCGTGGGGTATATATATATCAGAACCGATAAATCTCATGGTGGCTGCTGAAATATCATATCAAGGGAAACTGGGTTTTTCAAATAATTCATAATTTCATGAACTCCCATGGTCCCCAAATCCAGAAAACATCATAAAAAAATCCATATCATAATGCGAAAATCCATGAATATAATATATGCAGCATAAAACTGTAATGAAAGCATATAAAGGAAAAACCGCTAATTAACTGCAACAAATTAATATAAATATCATGCGGTTCCTATTTTATCCAATTCTAAATAACATCAAATAAAGATAAATATGTAGCTATAACTATTGTATGTGCAAACACGAAGGTATAGCAAGGTATATGTATCTACCTATAAGTAATGATGTAGTATACCCCATGGGTATAAGTGAAATATGTGTGCAAAGTATACCTGTGGCTATGTCCTAAAGTGTGTATGTACCTAACACTAATGGCACAATACCCTATAGGTATACAGGTATCTAACATGTAAGTATATGAAGGCATATGTGTAAGCATGTAGATATACAGGTATGCTATATGTCATATGCGATAAGAAATATGAATCAATATCACAATGTCCCTAACCAAGCAATATTATATCTATAAGTAGGTTGTGAGTGACATGGCAATTATTGACGGTGTGTGTAGCATGCAATCAGTGCTCGTGCAACATGAATCGTCAATAATATGTGCAGTGTCTTAAGGCAACTAGTCCAAGCACAACAATATCTAAGCTATAGGTTAAATGCACAATTCTAAATATGACATAGAATATGCGACAAGTATTAGCATCTCTAACCCAGACGCATAACGCCATACGGGCGATTCCCCTGTAGATGTTAAATATACTCATCAACGCTCCTGGCTAGGTGAAGTCTACCACCCATTTTCCTTTTGTAGCAGCGTCCGAAGTCCCCGCCTACGAACCTGTAACATAATACGATAAAGCAAATATATATCAATATAGACCCAAAAATACATACAATCTACACGGACCAACACGACACACAAACGTACTCTAAAGGGTTCGTATTGTAGCTAACGCATATAGCGACACTACGAAACCAACTCAGCGCAACAGCAACACGGAACACGCATCGTATCGGATAACGTATCGCACGAAACGAAACACTAGAAACACACAAGTGGTCCCAGATTTTTCTGTATCAGTAATCTGTAAAATTTTCAAGTACAATGAGATCACAAACAACCCCAGAGACCCCTACCCAAAAACCCAAACCCGAACTCCCCAGTCTGGCCGCAAATTGCGGCCAGAACCATTAAATATGCGGCCTGAACTTGGTGGAATTGGCTCGTATTTTGTGGGTAGGTTCTAGGTCACGATATTAGGTTACTGTCAAGTCAATTTTTGCAACAATTACCTGGTTTAACAGCAGATCATCCGAGACCCCAATCGACACTAAAAATATGATATTTATCCGAAACGATACGATACGCGATAAAAACAGCAACTTTAAAGCTAAGCTACACAAAAATGACTTAAATAACAGAAAAGAAATGTTACCTAATCAAAAGAACTCAAAGATCCAAGCTTTGAATGCACCTAGGCATCCATGAAGCAAAACCAAGATAAAGATGTGATTTTTTTGAAGATTTTGAGGTTTTGTGATGGATTTGGTAGGATAATGAGAGAGTGTTCAGTTGTTGAGAGAGGAAGAGAGAAAAAGAAAAGAGATAGAGAAATGAGAGAGGGAATGAGGATAGAGAGAGAGAGGGAGAGGTGAGTGTAGGGTGAGTGTTAGTTATATGTATGCCCTAGAGGCTATTACTGTACATACGATGTATATTGTAATGGATGCTTGGATATATATAGGAAGGACTTTCTTGCTCGATATGATAGTATGCTATCTGGTTGTACTTTATCTTAACATGTACTCTGATTGTCTCTATATTACATGTTGATAAAGCCCTTAGGATGTGTACTCGACTACTGGGACTATGATGAGATCATACTAGTAGGGCCACGGTAGTCGACGAGTACATCCTATAACTGTTCCTAGTCGAGGGTGTATCGAGACAGGGCATCGATACACCATAGTAGACTAGCGTATACGCATCTTGACCCGTATGATGGGCGATGGATGATCCCATATCCTTCAGTGTTTGACATCAAGGATGGTGTACAGGTGCTCAGTAGAGACTGGGTACACTGGACGGACTCGCCGAGAACTCCCAGATGGTATTATACCTCACGTCAGATGGCAGTTCTCCGGTGACACTGGTACAGAGTAGTCTGTTGACCCGAGATCGTCATAGAGTCTTGTGTGATTCCCACTGTGCTTTGATTTCCATCATACCACGTCCAAGAGGGCGTGCAAAAAGGTGGCTTTTGGGTACAGTCCCGAATCACATGGAGGCAATGAGCGATAGGACGGGATTCGTCTCTCCCGGTATAGGGAGTTGATGTTGTGCTGTGTTCGATTGGCTATAACCGGAAATCCCTGGCCAGGGTTGTTGAGATTTACTGGTAAGTGTTATCAGTAGTTTCTCGAACTGTTATAGACCTCATATCGACACGACTTATCGAGGTACTGGGGTCTGACGTTTACCACCCCTAGGCGAGATATGCAACATATCAGATGACGAGACCGGACTGTACGGGAGTGTTACTATTTGAATTCACAGGAGAATGTACAGGCTTGCTTGTTGATCTTCTGAGCGCTCAATACCTGGGTAGCTGTTACGTTTAGCTGACCGCTTGCAGCTTGTGGGTGTTTGATATGATCATCACCTACTGCCGGCGTATTGACGATTCTTTAGAGTCCTACACAGAGGTTTCTTGGCTCAGGCAAAACGGAGTCGGGGCACGTATGTGATATGTGCAGAACCGAGGATAATGCGATATGAGATACCGTATTCTATTCTCGCGATATTTGATATCAGCCGGGTCATCGGATCAAGTGTTGATTCGATGAATCGGTACGAATAAATATTAGTCGGTTATATGCGATATAGCCGGATTGTCGGATCAAGTGTTGATTCGATAATTTAATGTATAATAATATATATGATATATTAAATTGCATTAACTAATATTAGCTCACTAAAAGATTCTTTTTCTCACTCGGGTAATGCACTGATATATATGCGATATATGTTAAATGTATTATTTTATTTTGTTACGATAAATATTATATATGTGATATATAATATTGTAACATGGTATGATAACTAATGCAACATGTTTAGTGGAGTTTAAACATGATTAGGGTTTGGATTAGGGTTAACACTTCTAGTTGATTCTAGAAGCTTTTATTTTGTCATGATAAAGATATTTGTGTAGATTTTTATCTATGACTCATTCTTAACTCAACCCAAACCCTAGCCCTTGGTTAATTCTCTACAATGGTTAAGTCAACCATGGTTGCATTATTCATCATATTAATCCTTTCATTATTCATCACAAAAGAAATGGATCACTATTCTTCTTCTTCCTTGAGTTCTTCATGCAAAGCTTTCTTGTTTTGATATTTGTGATGAAAATATGTGAAAAAAAGATAAATAAAGAGAGCAAAAATCCTACTTCATCATCCTCATCTTCCCTTGCCCTTTAGATGAGAGTGTTCACTCAATTTTAGTGAGTGTTAGCTTGTGTTAATGAAACTTCAAGGTAGATCATCTTTGTATCGAAGATCGGAAGCAAGACTGCACTTTTCTCTTCGTGAAGCCTCTCGAGAGTCCAGATCACGATGATCGCAGCGAAGGGACCTCAACACGGAGCATATGAAGTGAAGGACCGGATCTACAAAGGTTGTAATCCCTCTCACTTAGTGTTAAAGTGTTTAGCATGTTAGTTTTCGTCTAATCTCTAGTTTAAAGATCCGTATTCGGGTTGTTCGGCACGGCTAATTTTTTAATCGGGCATGGTTGATGCCTCATAGACCCTTGTGCGCATGCCTAGCAACCCTACAGTGGTATCAGAGCCAAGCTAGAGCTTTAGGCGAAGTCTAGACGAAATTTAAAGTCCGATCGAACGCCGAAACCCCGATAAATCCCTTCTCTGTACATTTTTCAAAAAGGTGGTTTTTTCTGAATTAAAAATTCTCAGAAAAACAAGCAAGAAAAACTAAGAATTACTGTGAAGTACGGTCCCCTAAGTCGACTATTTGACCGCGGAACCGCGTCGAAACCATGGGTTTTGCGGCTGTTCCGCGGCCAAAATTTGGACTTAGTCCCTGAAATTTCATGTAATTATTATTAGGCCCTTTCTTGTTATTTTTTTCTGGGAATATTTTAATTCCACTCAAGTGTTGAGTTTTCAAGGATTGTATTGGGGAATCATTGATTCGATCGGATAATTTAACTTTGTTTAGTTTGTCCGGATAATTTTTAGAAACTGTTAAAAAGTTCGAACGGATATCAATAACTCACTTTTTCCCCTGTCGGAAAATTTTTCAAAAGTTGGATTTTTTTCTCGTGTTTAAGAACGTTCTAAGTCGTGCAAGTAACGCGGTGGACCCTCTAGAAGACAACAAACCTTAACTCGATTATGTGACCGTCTTGAACTGCTTCTGAACCTTAGGGTTTGTGGCAGTACGGCGTGCCACATGTGAGGCATTGGCTTGACCCTTCTACGGCTGGACCATTGGTACTGTGGCATGTGATGGATGTTTTTAAACTAATTTCAAGTGTTGAGATATATTGGGGAAATCTTGGGTGTTTGATTATTCGATCGGAAAGTTTAACATTGTCTATTTATCTGGAATGTGATACAATATTTGGAATCCACAGGTAGTTATGAGATAACTAATTTGAATGTTATAAATCTAGCAGTTCAGTCTCAGTTGATCGGTTGCTACGGAATTTTGATGTGATCAAAAGTCCGTCGCAATCACGTAGCGTACGCGGATACTCGTCGGGTAAACTTAATAGACAGCTACGCCCCATAGCCCCGACAAGTGACTGTAGGAGAACCCCGTCGCCGAAAGCATCCGTTCGGGTGCTCGCGGCAGCGGTGTTCCGCCTTAGTGCACTTCGTCGACGGCATCTGGGGGTGCACCCGTCTACTAAAGTTTGCGACGAGCATTCGATCAGAATATCGGGAATCTTGTTGAATTTCCGGCTTGACATTGAAAAGAGTTTTCGATAAAGAGACTAAAATACGGGGTTTATAATTGTTTGGCATGCGATGTCTAAGTAATTCATTTGGTTAGGCATGCGATGTCTAAGGAAGTTGCGGATTCCAACTGTTGTAGTTTTACACTTTCTTTTCTGTGACCGTAAGCGTAGTATGTGGTGTATCGCCGGCTTCGTTGCTATACATCAACGACAATTGGGATACGCATACTTGTTTGCATTGATGATATGAGATATTATGTGTTGCTGTGATATGTTGTATTGGATCGTCGCGTTTGAATAGTCGGGGGTTTTATGTGAGATGAGAGTTTTTCTTTTTCATTCATGTAAAATTCATATGTATGTAATATTCTTTTATTGGGGCACTTCCAGGTTGCGGAAGATGTCACCGTTGTATATTATTTACTTTTCCGCATTAGGTAGACCCAAGGAGGGGAGCACAAGTAACCGGGTTCTAGGGTCCAGTGGGAGACCATCTCGAGGAGTCGAGACCGGGTCTCCTAACCCTAGAATTAGCAGTGTTACTTGCCGCTCTCGTAGGGGTCTAGGGATGTGGGTTTGGCTATTCATCGCGACCGTGGAATCCGTGTTTTATACAGGCTCGTATTGAAAACACGGACGTCCTAGTATATCCAATATTTCATATATGTTTCTTCTGCTGCAATGTTCTGTGATGAGATCATATTTCTGCCTAAGATGAATGTTTATATTATATATATGAGATATATGTTATATTGCAGATTTCATTTCAAATGTGATGCTTGCGAAGCATATTAAAATGGGACTTCATTAATGCGATTAATGAAATAAAAGAAACCTAAGATGTTGTAGAAACTTGTTTAAAAACTGGTAGCTCTAGTTCTTGCTTTGCATAGCGGTGTTCCTTGTAGAACATCCAGCACCTTATTCGATAAGGAAAGAGCCGAGATCCCTTCACCGGGAGTGACCTCTTTAGTGAAACTAGCAGATGCTACAAACTCGGTCTGTCTTTTGATTGCTTCTATAGTTTTTGCTTTGCATAGTGATATTTGTGAAATATCCTGCACCTTATTCGATGAGGAAAGGGCCGACGATCCCTTCACCGGGAGTGACCCCTTTAGCAAAACTAGAAAAGCCTCAAAAACACTCCATTTAAAATCACTCGATTCTACAACGATATCAAGTTCATTACGCAAAGGGTTTTCTTAAAAACCTGTCGTAGCCCTCCGTCATTTTAGGAAGTAGAGTACTTAGTATTCGTGCTGCGTATGTCGACTTTAGTTGAGGCGTAGTGTACGGTAGCTAAGTGATGTCTTCCTACACAGCATATGATGCGATTAGTTAGTACATTCATGTGATTATGTCGACCATAGTTGAGGGTCATATAGGGTGGGTCTGATTAATCATGAAATGACGGGTAGAACTTGACTAGTGCTTATGATATGTTGACCTTAGTTAAGGTCATAAGTACTAGGGGTAATATATTATTGGGAATTTCAAGTGTTGAAATTTGCAATGAGATTGCATACTTTCTATGAGATAGTTGGATCCCGATACCCGCTGCGAGTAAGAGTTACTCCTGGGAGAGTTTTACACATTATAATTAGCCGATCAAGTAGGTGTCTAGAAAGGTGTTAACGGGGTTACGCCCCTGGGAAAACGAGGTTTACTTTAATTAGGTTCGTGCGAAAGCATGGGGGACCTCCCTCAAAGTATCGACACTGCCTGGCTGAAAGATTGGCGAACTTGTAGCGTGTAATTAATCCCGGCTAGTCTTTCCTTTTAGGGTTTGAAGGAAGATTTGATTAAAACAGTGGGAGACATCCTGATTAGATATATTAGATAACCAATCTAATCTTGCAAGAGCATACGCTGAGTGTTTTCTTCTCTCTCTCTCCAGGTAGCGGCCATATCACGCCTTAATCAAGATAATAATACGAATGAATTGACAGAACCCGCTTGTTATACTGAGCTGGGGAACGTTGGTCCTGCTCCAACTTATAAATGTTATAAGACAGAGCAGGAAATTGGGGAATACCATATTTCCCGTGCCGCCCAAACGAAGAAAGTGCATGTTGATGCATCATCTTCGGGTGTGTTCATTACACAGAACTGTTTCTCAGTATCCTTTACGTCCTGGGTATGTGATACCGGATCAGGATCCCGCATATGTAATCTGTTACATGGTCTACAGAAAGGTAGAGAACTGAGAACGGGTGATAAGTTTCATGAGACAGAAAACGGTGCAAGTGTTGCAGCCAAGTCTGTTGGTCACTATCACCCTGTATTACCTAAATACATTGATTCTGAACGAATGTTATTCGATACCGAACCTGATATACAACATCATATCAGTTTCTTTATTAGTAAAGAAGTGATATAATTTTGTATTGTTGGATAATGTTTTGAACATTTCCTATATCAAGAGTTGATCGGTTCAGACACGTTATCTAAAAGCATTGACGTTCTAAATCAAACTACAGTTCTTAGTATACGGAACACGCACGAGAGGAAAAGTTCAGAAATGAACGAATCCTTCTTGAGGCATTGTAGACTAGGTCATATCAATACGACCAGACTAGCTAAGTTACATTTAGATGCATATTTAAATCTGTTTGAATTTACTTCTTATGAAACTTGTCGGTCATGTCATAAAGATAAGATGACCATAGCTCTGTTTATTGGAAACAGAGAAAGAGTTAGTGAACTCTTGGGATTTATACATGCTGATGTATGAAAGTCTCCTGTCTACACATGCCAAGACCGGTTCTTTGTAGTTCATTACATTCTCTGATAATCTCTCAAGATTCAGACATATGTTCCTGTTGAAACACAAGTCCGAACCTTTTGAGATATTCACAGAATATAAGTTAGAAGTAGAGAACCAAAATACGGGTATAAGTATTATGTCCTTTGATGAGATCAAGGAGGAGAATACTTGAGCACGGAATTCCTGGACTATTCTAAAGGAGAATGAGATTCTCTCTCAGCATTACTCCTCCGTATACACCACAGCACGTCGGTGTATCGGGGCGGAGCAATAGCACCCTATGTGATATGATGTGCTCTATGATGAGTACTACTGAGTTTCCTATTTCCTTTTGGGAGTTAAGCACTTGAGAAGCTGCATACCTATTGAATAGGGTTCAAATCAAATCAGTTGCCTACCACTTCATATGTGATATGGAATGGGAAGATCCCATATCTTAAGTTAGTTAAGATTTGGGGTTGTCCGGCCAATGTCTAAAAGCAAAATCCGGACAAGCTCGAGATAAGGTCTGTTATGTAGAACTGGAAATGTTCCAGCTATACAAACCGCAGCTGATGATTTGGTAGAACCAAAGGATTCAATAGTTTCCAACGAACCTCAGCCTCTCCGTCGATCTAGTAGGGTTCCTCACCCACCTGAGAGATGCTTCGGTTTCTCTATGACAGTGGGAGCGAGGATTGCATCATGAGATGATGACCCAACTAGTTTTGAGCTGGCCATCAGGAGTGGGACTCTGTAAAAATGGCTGGATGCTTATCGATCTGAGATGGAATCCTTATACACCAACAAAGTATGGACTTTGGGTGCTTTATCTGAAGGGTTAAATCCCCATCAGGAGCAAGTATATCTTGAGAAGATTACTTGGTGTACATGGAAAAGTTGAGACTTTCAAAGCTATGCTTAAGTCCATCCAGATCCTACTTGCCACGGCTACATACCATGACTACGATATCTGGTGGTTGGGTGTCATGACAGCTTTTCTAAATGATGTTTTAGAAAATAACGTCTATAAGTACACAGCCAGAGGGCTTCGTAGACAGTGGGAGCAGCGGAAACGTATGCAAGATGTTTTATGTGATAAAACAGGCATCGCGGAGTTGGAACGTCTGTTTTGATGTGGTAGTCAAAGAGTTTGACTTCATCAAAATGGTAGATGAACCTTGTATATACAAAAAGGTAGTAGAGAGTATGGTGGTGATCCTAGTAGAGTACGTGGATGACATACTCTTGATAGGGAAGGAGTTTCCTATGCTACGCTCGGTCAATCTCCGCTTATCACAAGGATTCTCCATATAGGATCAAAGCGATACCTCCTAAATCCTGTGTTTTGGATCTATGAGATAGATCTAATTAGATGTTAGGACTCTCACTAGTTGTAGTGAGATGGTATCAATCGATCCTGGGGAGAATCAATGGAAAGGTTCCAGGGTGATAAGGACGACTGAATGTCAGTCACAGGCATTGTCTTTACCCTCAGTGGAGGGACGGTATGTTGGAAGAGTTCCAAGCTAGATACCGTGACTTACTAGACGATTAAAGGCAAGATACATCGTTACCAAGGATACTACCAAAGAGGCAGCCTGAATATATTTTAAGTTCATGAGATGAACTTCGTTCCTACCATTGTGTGACAATGGAGTTGTGGCTTTAGCCAAGGAACCCCCGTCCCATCAGAAATCCAGATATAATTCTTAGGCAGTATCACCTGATCATGGAGATGGTTGATCTCCAGAGAGATCGAGGTTAGGAGAGTAGACACAGAGGACGACAGCGCGGATCCATTCACAAAAGCCTTTTTCCCAGTAGAGACTTTTATGGGATGGTTGAGTATGAGATACTTCAACCACAGCTAATTGTTGGGTATGTGATACCACAACAGATGGCCCTAGTGCAAGTGGGAGATTGTTAGTTATATGTATGCCCTAGAGTCCATTACTGTACATACGATGTATATTGTAATGGATGCTTGGATATATATAGGGAGGACTTTCTTGCTCGACATGATAGTATGTTATCTGGTTGTACTTTATCTTAACATGTACTCTGATTGTCTCTATATTACATGTTGATAAAGCCCTTAGGATGTGTACTCGACTACTGGTAGTCGACGAGTACATCCTATAACTGTTCCTAGTCGAGGGTGTATCGAGACAGGGCATCGATACACAAGAGTAGACTAGCGTATACGCATCTTGACCCGTATGATGGGCGATGGATGATCCCATATCCATCAGTGTTTGACATCAAGGATGGTGTACGGGTGCTCAGTAGAGACTGGGTACACTGGACGGACTCGCCGAGAACTCCCAGATGGTATTATACCTCACGTCAGATGGCAGTTCTCCGGTGACACTGGTACAGAGTAGTCTGTTGACCCGAGATCGTCATAGAGTCTTGTGTGATTCCCACTGTGCTTTGATTTCCATCATACCATGTCCAAGAGGGCGTGCAAAAAGGTGGCTTTTGGGTACAGTCCCGAATCACATGGAGGCAATGAGCGATAGGAGGGGATTCGTCTCTCCCGGTATAGGGAGTTGATGTTGTGCTGTGTTCGATTGGCTATAACCGGAAATCCCTGGCCAGGGTTGTTGAGATTTACTGGTAAGTGTTATCAGTAGTTTCTCGAACTATTATAGACCTCATATCGACACGACTTATCGAGCTACTGGGGTGTGACGTTTACCACCCCTAGGCAAGATATGCAACATATCAGACGACGAGACCGGACTGTACGAGAGTGTTACTGTTTGAATTCACAGGGAATGTACAGGCTTGCTTGTTGATCTTCTGAGCGCTCAATACCTGGGTAGCTGTTACGTTTAGCTGACCGCTTGCAGCTTGTGGGTGTTTGATATGATCATCACCTACTGCCGGCGTATTGACGATTCTTTAGAGTCCTACACAGAGGTTTCTTGGCTCAGGCAAAATGGAGTAGGGGCACGTATGTGATATGTGCAGGACCGAGGATAATGCGATATGAGATACCGTATTCTATTCTCGCGATATTTGATATCAGCCGGGTCATCGGATTAAGTGTTGATTCGATGAATCGGTACGAATAAATATTAGTCGGTTATATACGATATAGCCGGATTGTCGGATCAAGTGTTGATTCGATAATTTAATGTATAATAATATATATGATATATTAAATTGCATTAACTAATATTAGCTCACTAAAAGATTCTTTTTCTCACTCGGGTAATGCATTGATATATATGCGATATATGTTAAATGTATTATTTTATTTTGTTACGATAAATATTGTATATGTGATATATAATATTGTAACATGGTATGATAACTAATGCAACATGTTTAGTGGAGTTTAAACATTATTAGGGTTTGGATTAGGGTTAACACTTCTAGTTGATTCAAGAAGCTTTTCTTTTGTCATGATAAAGATATTTGTGTAAATTTTTATCTATGACTCATTCTTAACTCAACCCAAACCCTAGCCCTTGGTTAATTCTCTACAATGGTTAAGTCAACCATGGTTGCATTATTCATCATATTAATCCTTTCATTATTCATCACAAAAGAAATGGATCACTATTCTTCTTCTTCCTTGAGTTCTTCATGCAAAGCTTTCTTGTTTTGATATTTGTGATGAAAATATGTGAGAAAAAGATAAATAAAGAGAGCAAAAATCCTACTTCATCATCCTCATCTTCCCTTGCCCTTTAGATGAGAGTGTTCACTCAATTTTAGTGAGTGTTAGCTTGTGTTAATGAAACTTCAAGGTAGATCATCTTTGTATCGAAGATCGGAAGCAAGACTGCAACTTTCTCTTCGTGAAGCCTCTCGAGAGTCCAGAGCACGATGATCGCAGCGAAGGGACCTCAACACGGAGCATATGAAGTGAAGGACCGGATCTACAAAGGTTGTAATCCCTCTCACTTAGTGTTAAAGTGTTTAGCATGTTAGTTTTCGTCTAATCTCTAGTTTAAAGATCCGTATTCGGGTTGTTCGGCACGGCTAATTTTTTAATCGGGCATGGTTGATGCCTCGTAGACCCTTGTGCGCGTGCCTAGCAACCCTACAGTGAGAATGAGAGGTGAGTGTATCATATACATTAATTCACCATTTAATGCATTCATACACACATCATCACGCCAAAGAAATATCTTCTCACTCACACAAAAGATCTAGGGATTAGGGTTAAGGATTGGATTAAAGAAATGATTAGGATAAAAAAGGATTAGGTTAAGTGTCAAGGTTGCTAAGAACAAAATTAGCACAAACAATCCTCGCATTTACGTGCACACGTGCGTGCATGCTTATAACAAATAATAATAAATTATTAATTAAATGTTATAAAATGTGAGGAACCCGAATTGGTAAACCTTTTATAGTAAACCCGCATTAACATCTAAACGAACACTAACCGAAACCTAAGGCGTTACACCATGTAAACAGTATGTACCACCATGCCCCCAGACTTAGGGCGTTTGGGCTCGGTGTTTTTGTGGTCTCCCACGTTTACAGGGGCTTTCTCTGGCCTCCTTTACTTTTGAGTAGTCGACATGGAGGGGGCCGTTGTAGCGGGCACCCAAGTGGTTGTCGTCTTTTGCGGCTTACTGGGATGGTTCCCTTCCGGTTGAACCTTCAGCTTCTTCTGCCGGCAGGGATAGTCTTGATCAACCACCGACTCTCGGACTTGTCGCCGGATTTTGTAAACTTTAGAAGACAGTCGTTGAGGGGACTGTTCCGGCTTCATTTCTATGACAGTCTCCACCGGCGGTGGAGATCTTTTTAGTACGGCGGTAGGCGAATTCCTGCGCACCTTGTTCAGCAGCTCAAAGCTGTTCCCGATCGGAACAGCAGCATTGACTTCCACTGTTGGAGCTGGTGGAGTTTGCCCAGAGGGGGAGTTGCCCCCAGCCTTCCCCACTCGGCGCCAGTGGCGACGTTGAGTGTGTCGAGCTGTTGGGGTTGGTTCGGTGATGGGGACGGCTTTGTCTTGCCCCCTATCCAGGTGAGGGGTTGTTGCTGGCGTCAGCCTCTTGAAGACTGATGTCCGTTGAGAAGCGGTATCCAACCGGTCAAAAACAGAATTATGAGTAGGGACGGGAACCGTAGTGAGAGCCGGAACAGCCAGTCTTGTAAAAACTAACTCTTTGGTAGGAGAAGCCGCCTTGACGACTTCAGGAGCAGGCATGACTATCCTCTTCGGAATAACCTTTTTCTGGGACTGCAGGCTTCAACATGGGCCCACAGGAACTTCGACCCAATCTGGAGAAGACCGAGGTGCTGGAGCTGGGAGACCCGTTGAAAGGGGCCGCAGTAGTTGTAAGCCGATCAAAGACCGACTTCTTGGGAGCTTCCGGCGTTGGCACAGGAACAGTGAAGCTCGTTGGCGGGAGCATGGTCCCAAAAAACAATCCAGTAGTATCCTGGGTGACCTATTCCACCGGCATCGTGAACAGGGACGCCGCTTGAGGCCCGTAGGGTATGCCTCTAGATGAAGCGGAGCGTACGTTGCAGTTGCAGCTGGAACACTTCGAGCAGGTGAACGCCATTGATCCTTTGCACTCTGCACCAAGCAAAACGCCAAATCTTAGTACCTCAAAACCCAAGGGCAACCATTAGCAAACCACGATTGGTTCGCGAACACGACACACGAAATGCGGAGTGGAAAGAGGAAATGGTCCCACCGGGCGTGCCAGAATCTGTTCCCCTCCGAACACAGAGACGCGACCGCGTAGGTCCGTCTGGCCCGAAATTCGGGGCAGATGCTAATTGGTGCTATCCGTCCACCTCTCCGAAGATGTCAAGTTGATTTATGGCACCATGTATCGAAGGTTTAAACGGATGCGGCCGATGTATCAAACTTCGTCAGATTCCCCATCGTTTGAGGGGTTTTTGATTGTGGGGACGCTCTTCCCTGCAGGTGCAAGCCCCTGCATTTAATTATGCTACCGCATTGCAGTAACAACTTTCTCCTTCTCCAGATGGTCACTTCGTGTCGTGGGTGTTTGTTTTGTTTTTGGTTGCCCGTGGATTGTATACGGAGACTAAGTTATGTTGTCGCCCGTAGGGCGTGGACTAGTCCAAATCCGTATCTTTCTTAGATTTGGGTTTGGGGGGGTTGAGTTTAAGGATACGTTAGCCTCATTTGAGACTAAGATCAACTTAAACGTTTGTTAAGGATACGTCAGTCTAATTTTAAACTAAGATCAACTTAACGGGATCGTTTAGATCCGACAAGAGAGCAATTGGGCTCTATTGTTTAGTTTAGTAACATTGCGATCGATTAGTTTAGGGACATTACGGTCCAATATTAGTTTTAAGGACGTTTCGGTCCAATGTTAGTTTAAAGAAATCGCGGTCGAGGTTAAGGACATCATAGTCCGTGAGTTTAAGGACCTCACAGTCCGATGTTAGTTTAAAGACATCACGGTCGAGGTTAAGGACATCATAGTCCGTGAGTTTAAGGACCTCACAGTCCGATGTTAGTTTAAAGACATCACGTTCGAGGTTAAGGACATCATAGTCCATGAGTTTAAGGACCCCACAATACGATGTTAGTTTTAAGACATCACGGTCGAGGTTAAGGGCATCATAGTCCATGAGTTTAAGGACCACACAGTACGATGTTAGTTTTAAGACATCACGGTCGAGGTTAAGGACATCATAGTCCATGAGTTTAAGGACCTCACAGTCCGATGTTAGTTTTAAGACATCACGGTCGAGGTTAAGGACATCATAGTCCATGAGTTTAAGGACCCCATAGTCCAATGCTAGTTTTAAGACATCACGGTCGATATTAAGGACAGCATAGTCCATGAGTTTAAGGACCTCACAGTCTGATGTTAGTTTTAAGACATCATGGTCGAGGTTAAGGACATCATAGTCCATGAGTTTAAGAACTCCACAGTCCATGAAATGTGTGGTTGTCGGGACCCGTCACCTCTTTGAAGACGTTGAGGAATTACAACGACAAATATCAAAGGAATGAAGAGATGTACCCTTGAACGAAGGTGAGTTGTTTGAAAGAGCAGATGTGCTCAGTTCAAGATAAGTTGAGGACTTATGGCCAGAATTGGGCTAAGTCCAATTAAAATGTGTTACATTTTATTTTTTGTTCTGGCTATTAAGCCTTTGTTTGGGCTCGGCCCTTTTAATAATGCTAGGCATTGGGCTCTGACATCTTTTGTCTTAATCAGAACAAGTTGTGCTCTGACAATGCGCCACGTGGCGCGCCAGGCGCTTTGCGCCAGCTAAAGAGCGCGTTGCGCTTCTGTCAGGTAGCGCACACGAAGAGGACACGTGTCGCGCTTAGCGCTAAGCGCTAGTTCATTTAGCGCATTGCGCTTTTAATTTATGAGCGCTCTGCGCTAGTCTGTTGACGCGCCAGTAAGTGACACGTGGCGCACTTGGCACTGAGCGCCAGTCCATAAGCGCAGTACGCAGTTTTAAAAGCACAAAGCGCAAGTGGTGTCTATGGTTGACACGTGGCTTGTTTTGCGCTGAGCGCCGATCCAAGGAGCGCAAAAGCGCAGTTCATGAGTGCAAGGCACTTTCTAATAGCGCAAAGCGCATTTGATCAATTTTAAGATCAAGGAACAAATTTATGTTCTTCTTAAAGGAGGCTTTGCCTCAAGATTCTAGAACAAAAGTTCTTGTTTTTATAAAAGGGCTCTGCCTTTATAGATCAAAGATCTATGAATGAAGTAAAATACTTCTTTTATTTTTTTATGATTAGATCTTTTGATCTTTTTCTTTTATTAAAGACCTTGGTCTTTTGTAGATTTATGATCTTTTTAGAAGATGGTTCTTCTTTTTACAAGATGGTTTCTACTTTGTTATTTCAAGAACATAGTTCTTTACCTTGAAGATGAAGAAAAATCTTCTTTTTTCTAAGAGCTTGCTCTTCTTTTTTCTCAAAATTTTGCAGAGGGTTTTTCTCTCTCTTTTCTTCTATCTCCTATAGACTTGAAGTTTAGGGGCCTTTATATAGGGCCAATTGATTTGTTAAATCAGTTTTAAGAGATCTTTCTCTGATTGATTAGGAAATATTTCCCACCGTTGGATCTTTGATCCTAAGGCTTCTATTTTACAGAAGATAATCTTCTTGTTTTAATAAGATTGGAAAGATCTTTCCGTAACAGGATTTTAGTTCTGATTAATTAATAATTTATTATTAGTAGATCTTTTGATCTAACGGTAGGGGAATTTTAATTCCAGCGCCGGCGCACCTTGCGCCGGCGCACCTACGTTCGACACGTGGCGCGCAGCGCAGAGCGCAGCGCAACTGCGCAAGCGCACCTGTGTTTGATACGTGGCGCGCAGCGCAGAGCGCTAAATCTGAAGCGTTGCTTCAATTTTTGAATTTTGAAATTCAAAACAGAGCTTTGCTCTGATTGGGGTGCGCTTCCTAGGGCGCAGCGCTCCTTGCGCTAGCGCGTCTGCGTTTGACACGTGGCACGCAGCGCGCAGAATCTGAAGCGTTGCTTCAATTTTTGAATTTTGAAATTCAAAACAGAGCTTTACTCTGATTGGGGGAAACAATAACAACATAATACAACTGTAAAAGCTACTCTCTCTCTCTCTTACTCTCTGTCTATTCTATTTCTCCTTTTATCTTTGGGACTTACCGAGCGACCTGTTCGCTGACGACATTCTATTTCTTTCTTCTTTGAATGTCGTCAGGTGATTTGGACCCGTCAGAGATCGAGCCAACTGAAGAAGACTTGGATCAGTACAGCGAAGACCCTGAGCTCTAGACATTGTACATTTTCTATTCAGTACTTTTAATTTCCTGTCATGCCATTATTTAGACATCGCTTTTATTTCAATTGTATTTCCTTTTTATGCATTGTACAAAAGAATGTTAATAAATAAAGTTGTTGTTTTTATTATATCTTGTCTCTTGTGTATTTATTTTTATATTGCTTAGATACGCTTAGCGTATTTACTTCAGAGTAAATACGTAGCGATCTCGTCGCGTCCTCTGCCCGTATATTGGGAAGCGGGGCGTGACAGGTTTTGTTGGTGGCCCATGCAGGTCAGAGTTGTATGGAACACTGCCATGCAATTCTGTTCTGCATGAACAACCTAAGCAATATAACACAAGAACCAGCAACTAAAACATTATTTACAATCATGTCCCTTGAATCTTATCATTTCATATTCTTTGAATCGTATACTTTGAATCTGTCCTAACCCAAAATTCCCCCACCCCTTTTACAATCTTACAAAAACCTTCGCATTCTTTCATTCTTTCACACATTTTTCACATCCTTACACCACCTTGTTATTTTTTTTCACACGCTATCAGCACTTCAGTCACTAAACTTTCTTTGATTTTGTTACACTTTCCTTTTACAAATTTCGAGGACGAAATTTTTATAAGGATGGTAGAATGTAACAACGCCAAATTTCTAATACAAGTTTTTACAAAAAAAATTCAAAATCCATAAAGAGGTATTTATTGCCTGAGCACAAGACTTAAGTAATTAATTAACAATTTAATTACAAGAAAGAGCTTGTAGCTTATTGGTAATACCTTGTATTGCTGAACCAAGCCACCAGAGTTCAAATCCCATGTCCTACATTATTTTTAATATTTTTTTTTTATAGAAGTCCAACAGTCCACACGAGATAACTCCAAAATTTTCCACTACACATGAAAAACTAAATATACCAGAGGCTAATCAAGACGACCCCCCACCTCCCTGACCTCCGACTCGACCCGACTCGGCCGACTCAGACGGCGGACCAGCAGATTCGGGAAGGCGCCGCCGGACGGACTCGACCGGACGGCCGAGTCCCCAACATCAAAGTTGGGGCTCTTGGCATTCTATACCCTCCTGCATACTTTAAATTCCCAGATCGGTTCTAGAGAAGTCAGAAAGCCCCATTTACTCCAATTTTTAATACATTTTTATATATTTTTACATTTATTTCAATTAAACCCTTCATCTACACTAACCCTAGCCTAACCCTATAAATACCACCCCTACCCTCTACCCTCTCATCTCAAAATTCTGAGCCAACTCTCTAAAAAATTCCATAAAACTTGTGTACTTTGAAAACGAGCTCGAGACGAAGCTCTGACGAATTCCTGGCGGAACTTTCGGCGATCGTTCTAGGAACTCCCGGCGATGACGCAACACATCGGTGATTCCACTACTTCCCTCTCACCCTCTTATGTATCTTAAAACCGTAAGTTCCTTTTCTATCTCTCTTTTCCGTTCTCAAAATACGAAATTACAAAACCCGACGGAATCGGAACAAAACCGATTTCCGATTCGGTTTTCTATAAAATTCCACTCCTCACTAATACAATCATACCTAAACTTCCTCATGTTGACTATTAAACACTAATCAAACAATTTGATCAAGTTTCATCACATGAAATGATAGCTATTTCAATTTATCGTATTTTTCACTTAAATACCACATTGTTTCAATCTTTCATTTAACTCCATCAAACTTGTTATACATTTAAAGTAGAGTACGAGGTAACGACCTACCTTCTCACACACTCATATACAACCTAACCCGATGCCATCGAAAACTTAGAATACGAGAGAACAAATAATTTTCATTTAAATACCATTGACTTAGTAAAACCATTTATAAAATATTTAGTGTTGATACACTTTTAAATAAATACCTCTTATTATGAGAATACGATAAGTTGTGGATATCGGTCGTTTATCTAAACCTGACTTTGTGGTGTCTAGGCTAGGCAAGTGAGAAAGGTAACTTTAAAAGGCTCATCTCACGATGATTCGTGAGCGGATCTCTGCTTTCTTCACTTGTACTTACCTGGCCACAATTGGCGGTGAAGAGGCGATTTGAGGCATCTCACAACTTGTCGTTTGGACCAGTTAGGAATAGACTAGTTGACTTAGGAGAATCTAGAACATACAATACTGAAAATATACACCTTTACAAATAAATACCATTTACTTCATAAAACCGTTTTCTAAAGGATTTAGTATTTTACAATCTTTGCAAAGTGCCGCTACAACCCATTTTGGGGAACCCGTTCGGGATAGTGCGGATTATCGCACATGCTCGGGCTTAGTAGTACGAGATTCAGACCTCCGTAAGGAGCATTCGGTCTCGAAAGATTTAAAATACGACATCTTAAGAAAATGAGATCTTTTTAGAATATAAAGTATTTATTAAAATTATTTTTGTATAAATATATGTATATTTATCATTAAAATATCTATTTTGTTATGATATAAATATTCCACCTTTTTCTAAAAATCACAAGAACAAATTTTACACTAAAATACCATGAATTCCAAATAAAGCAATATTATAAATAAATACTTTTAATTATGAATCTAGGATATATTCACTAAAAATATCACAATATAAAATCCACATTCATTATAACTCTAAAGACGAATAATGAATACTTGATGTGTATTTTAAGAAGTATATAAAAGTATTTTTACATAAAACCCCCTCAAGTTTTATAAATTACTCTAAGGACCCTAGCAATTATAGATTTAAGAAATAATCAAGACTTCGATTTACACTTCTAATTGTCCGACTCGGGTTTGAGTCTGATTATATCTGACTTGAATATGATTCAAGTACAATCTACAATCTACAATATTCCAATTCAATATGAACACATGAATCCAGTTATCAATCTATACAACTTGACTGAACCGAACCATGGATATACATCCATTTACATGATTATACAATTATTCCATTTACCTGATTACTCGGTTACATCCGGTTACTGATATCATGGTTTCAGCCAGTCATCCAATTATACAATTTACACAGTTTACAATACAAGACAATACAATACAATACAACAATACAATCAAGATAACACTACGGGATTTAAGGGGTAGACTGGTACGGAATATGTTAAAGGTGGCACGAGGTGGTCACTTAAGACGTAATTACATCCATGCCGTTGTTCCGTGGTATTATCGACGGAGCCTTGTACTACAGCTTACCAAAGTCCCCGGTTTAAGTGGGACTCCTCTCGTATACACTGGTATCTTCTGTACCAAGCTACAAACAACAGCGTTAACACTAAATACAACAATATAACAACATAATACAACTGTAAAAGCCACTCTCTCTCTCTCTCTTACTCTCTGTCTATTCTATTTCTCCTCTTATCTTTGGGACTTACCGAGCGACCTGTTCGCTGACGACATTCTATTTCTTTCTTCTTTGAATGTCGTCAGGTGATTTGGACCCGTCAGAGATCGAGCCAATTGCAGAAGAGTTGGATCAGTACAGCGAAAACCCTGAGCTCTAGACATTGTACATTTTCTATTCGGTACTTTTAATTTCCTGTCATGCCATTATTTAGGCATCGCTTTTATTTCAGTTGTATTTCCTTTTCATGTATTGTATAAAAGAATGTTAATAAATAAAGTTGATGTTTTTATTATATCTTGTCTCTTGTGTATTTATTTTTATATTGCTTAGATACGCTTAGCGTATTTACTTCATAGTAAATACGTAGCGGCCTCGTCGCGTCCTCTGCCCGTATATTGGGAAGCGGGGCGTGACAGAATGGAATAAACAAGTAAAGAGAATAGAACTGGTAATTAGTACCAGTATATGTTTATTATACTAACGTAGTTGTTTGTAGTTTGGTACAGAATATATCTGTGTATACGAGAGGAGTCCAACTTGCTCCGTGAACTATGATAATCGGTAGTACAGGGCCCCGTCAAAACCCACGGGACAATGGCACGGTTGTTCAGGTAGGTGTCTTTTAATGACCATCTCGTTCTACTTCTAATACATTCCGTACCAGTCTACTCCGTTAAACCCCGTAATGTATATTGTATAAATTATAGTTAATAGACTTGCCGAGACCATAGATATAAGTTGTTCATGTAAACAGTGTCAGGATGTATCAAGTAGTCATGTAGTCAAGTCAAGTTATAGCCATGGTTCGATCAAGTCAAGTCTTATTTACATGTGATCTTATTCTGGTATTCAGGTTCAGGTTCAAGTATACATGTTGGATTCATCTTAGAGTCGGATTCATGTTTGGATTGGATTCATATTAGACTTAGACTCAGACTTGAGTCAAAGACTTTAAACAGAATTTTGATCCTGAATTAGGTTTGGGTGTTATCGGTAACTGCTGCACATGGACGGCAGGATTTGTGTCTTTTTCCAAGGCAATTACCATTGATAACTCCGTTAAGTTTTTCTACCTTAGATAATTGATCCCGTTTAAACCTATATTTACTAAAGTTCTTAATTGTAATTTTGTATAACTCGAGGGGGTTTTATGAAAAATATTTAATATACTTTCAAAATAAACCTCAAGTATTTATTTATATTATTTAGGGTTTCCATAATGTGTATTTTAAGGATGTGAGGTATATTAGTGAATATTTAAATAGCTTGAATAATTCAAGGTATTTTAGTGAAACTTTTTATTTTTAGAAAACATGAAATTTTATTATATCTTGAAAATATGCGGTTTGATAATATTTATATAATTATAAAATTTTATTTTATTATTAATTAGAAAATCTCATTTTTCTTATAAATCGTATTAAAAATCTTTCGAGGCGGAATGCTCCGTGAGAAGGTCTGCATCTCGCTCTATTGGCCCGAGGATGTGCGATAATCCGCACCATCCAATAGCAGATTCCTCAAAATGGGTTGTAGAGGCATAATCATAAAGAGTTTAAAATACAATTCTAAAGAAAATCGGGTTTTTATAGTTCATGGTATTTTGATGAAATGTTGTAATCGCCACAAAAATAGGTTTCCAAGAGTATCGTGCTATATCAATATGCGTGTATGTGAGGGGTAGTTCATTACCCTATGAAGTTTTCTAGAGGTAATAGTTATCAAAAGAACTAAAAAATGAATATATGAAGTTCATGGTATTTTCATGTAAAAGTTAGGTTAAAGTTATATAACATAACGTTTTAAGGTGAAAATTGTTTTTAATTATTAGTTTTCATGATTAATAAGTATGGTGTAGAAATATACATGAAGAAAATGTAAGAAAAATGGAATTTATAAGGTTTTTAAAGAAGATGTCGATGTTACTCCACTTCCGACATGTTTTATAAAAAAGAGATTTTTATGTAGAAAGAGAAGGGGGTGGGACTTACTAGCTAGAAGAGGGAGGAGAGGTAGAAGAAAAGGTGGTAGCCTTCGTGGCGTCATGGTGTCGCCGAAACTTTCATAAATCCTCGTCGGAAGTTGACCTTGGGCTAACTCCATTTCTATTCTACTTGTATTTAGAAAAATTTGATAATTTTGGTTAGAGATTTCAGAATGAGGAGAGGCTAAGGTATGGGGTTGTATTATAGTGTGGAATTAGGGTTTTGGAATTGAAAGAATGAATGTATTAAAAGTTGGATTAATTGGGAAATTGAATTCTCTGTTAAATTGCAGAGAAAAAACAAACAGTGAAGGAGTAATGGGGGTAGGCCAAGAGTCAAGTGTGCAAAGTATGGGGACTATTGGCTACGAGGGGCTCGTCCCCGCCGGCCCTAGTCACGATCTCGTCGGCTACCTGGTGAGGGGGTGCCGTTGGATTGAACCCATGTGTCCATGTCGCTGTTAACTCTAATTTGCATATGTTTGATTTTCCAGACTTTTTATTTTTGTGTGCAGTGCACGTGTGAACTTTTGGGCTTCTAAAAAGTTTAAAAGAAAATCAGGAAAAATAATATGTGGCTAATGGGATTCAAACACATGGGCTATGTCATAGCAGTGCAAGGCTTTACCAATGAGCTACAAGTGCTTTCTTGTTGTTCTTAAACAAGAATAACTTTTAAATTGTGTTCAGACTTGGAAACTTCTTTCTGTACTTTAAGAAGAAAAATTATGTACAGAAAATTCAGGGTTGTTACAATAACTATTGATAAAATGTGTTAGAAGTTGGACATCCAGTTCAGAAACTGGAATTTCAGTAGTGAATATCTGTTTTAAAACAACCGTATCTCTTTAACTAGAACCTCGATTGGAATTGAACTAATTTTATCGTCTAGATAATTGAGTCCATCTTTTATAACTTTTATTTTGTGTTGCCTAATTCTGCATGTATAAGTTACTGCGATTTTTCCAAACTGAATGACACCGGCTGCTCATATTTTATTTGTAATGTAGTTTACTGCATTTCCATTATATTGCATGACTGTTTTACCCTTAGTGCATAGTGATCATTTGCATTGACATCCTAATGATTATAGCGTATTGTCGAACGTTAGTAGTATCAATAAGTTGTGTCAAGTACGTCAGTGAAAGTGAATAAACAACGATAGTGATGCGTACTTGTGTACAACCAGTTTGATACATGAACATTGTCATGCCCCGCTTCCCAGAGTACGCTAAAAGGGGTGCGTGACATAGCCAACCATGCTACCTGTGGGTAGGAAGCATCCATCCACAGTCACATTACCGCTGTAGAGATATCAAGAACAAAATAAAACTATCTAAAACATGTCCATAATCCAAGATAACATGAGTCAATAATAAATAAGTGCGGAAGCGAAAAATCCAATACAAAAATAACTGGAATGTATGTCCATAATGCGGGCTCACATCAGGAAATAAATGCAGGAAGGAAAACTAACTACTGCTGACACTCACAGCTCAGCCTGTCGGCTGAAGTACTCCTGCTCGGGCTGCGACAGCGGTACAGAATCTGGGCCATGCAAAACCCAGACGTCAGCGCGTCAAGTCATCAAGTAGTAACATAATAAACAGGCAATGCGAATATAAACATGAAATAAGCAAGGGTAACAACAATATGAATCAGAGCAGTGCAGGGTAATGTGCAGTGGGTAAACTAAACTGTTCTATCAGGTTTTCTATTCTAAATTCTTTGAAACCAAATTGATGAATCATCGATGTAACTCAATAGTATCCCGTACATACCCGGGATCACAGCCTCAATATTCTCGGCTGCATCCGAGACATGCCGCTAGGCATAAAACAGGAATGTGTACACTCGATAGTATCCCGTACATACCCGGGACCACGGCCACAATAATCTCGGCCGAAACCGAGACATGCCGCTAGGCACAAAACAGGAATGTGTACACTCAGGACAGGTAGTGAACTTTCGAGTTATAAGTCAGGCTTCACCTTTGATTTCCCCATACCCCCAAGTTATATGTGTATGTCAAGTCAGGTATCCCGAAATCAAGAAACTAATGCCAACACAGGATCAGGTAAACAGGTTTGTCTGAATAGACAACAGGAACGGTCCATGAGGACTACAAGTCAGGTTTGTTGGCATTAGACACAGGATCAGGTAACAGGTCAGGTCATGGTACATCAGGTCAAGTCAAGCAGTGTACGGTACCATGTCGGGTAGATCAAAATATATGCAACAAGTCAGGTCAAGATGTAAACGATACATAGGTGTGCTCACAATCAGTCATATAATCAAGCAAGGTTACCAACAACATGATATAAGTAATGAATTAAGCAATAGGCAGATTCACTGAATTAGCAGTACAGTTGTCAGTCATGTCACAGATATGAATTCAACACTATAAGAATGCAGTAAGACAATTTATAGCTATTTAATCATGTTAACAAGTTTAATACTTCATGGATGCATTGATATATTTCTATAAGTTCCAAGTTTGAAAGATAAAATGTTATACAGCAATATTGACATAAAATGGGAAATTATACTACGAAAGTTAAATAGCAGATCTAGGGTGTCATTAATGAATATGTAAATATTGTATAGCATGTAGCAAGGGGTACATGCCTCGACGGGTCGCGAATCGGGAAAACGGAATGATAAACGTCGGCGGGGAAACTCGCGACGGACACACGGTTCACGGAATGAACCCAAAAAACGAACAATGGAACCACACGGGTCGAGGTACCTCGCTGGAACGTCGGATCACGTCGTTGGCATCGTCGGATTCCGGCCAAAATGTCAACAGTGAATCAATCAATACAATGCAACACGAAGATAAAGAAAAAAAAACAGAGAAAGAGGAGTTAGGAACTGAGAAAGGGTGCTCACGACGATCCGTGGGACGGGTGGTGACGGTCGACCTCGTCGACGGAGCTCCGGCGGTGACCTACCCGATAGCGACATGAATTTCCAGATCAAGAAAAATATTTTCAGAGAAGAAAGAAGAAATGAAAAGAGGAGGGAGCAATGCTCACAGAGGGGTGCTTGCGAGGCCGGGGCTACAGAGGCGAGGTCGTCGGCGGCAACAGATCCGGCGTGCAGCGTGCACAAGGGCGTGTGTAGGTGGCCGCGGCTGGTGCAGGGTGCGCGGGAGTCGAAGAAGGAGGATGTGGGTGAGATGAGGCTGAGGAGGCGAGGAGGTTGGTGGTAGTGGCGTCGGCGTCGGGGCTGCGGCGGCGACGAGGAGACGGCGGTGGCTAGGGTTCGATGAGGGTTGGGTTCAGCGTTCTTTCAAAAAGAGAAGGAGAAAGCGGGGTTTAATATATATAGAGGAGAGAGATATATAATGAGAGAGAGAGAGAGACGGTGGAGAGAGAGAGAGAGAGTAGAGAGGAGTGGGGCCCACGGGAAAGGATTGAGTGGATGGAATTTAAAATTCGTGGGGTTTAGTAGGGATTTAAGATTAGAAAAAATATTATACGGTTTTAAAAGGAATATTAGATTGGTTAAAACAAATTTTATATGCGATGGTTTAAGAAATATAAAATTTGGGATTTGGCGCAAAATAAAACATTTCCAAAACGCGTCCGGGTCGGGCCCAAAAATTCGAAATTGAAATAATAGAATTTTAAGCGGGATCCAAAATTTAAAATGAAGTGTTTTATGATCAAAAAGCATACCCCCAAAACGGACACACGTACGCGCGCGTAGCCGTCCAAACTCGCCCGTTTCACTGAACGGGACGAGAACACGATGCACGGACGCTACCACAGGGTTAGGGGTGTCAAGAAGGCCAAGATAAATATTTTTAATTTTATTTTAGATGCCAAAATTTGTTATATGCAGAAATGAATTTGCCGGGTAAAAAAATTTACCGTAAGTAACAAACAAGCAAGACAAATGAAATTAGGGTCACACTCCATTCATAAAGTAATAGAAATTAGTAGCATTGGGCTCGGGTGTTACATTATAGCCAACTACAAAAAGAATTTCGTCCACGAAATTCCAAAAATACAGAGACAGAAAACTACAAGAAAAGATGAGGAAACTTCTGCCGGATTTCATCTTCTCGTTCCCAGGTGGACTCTCCATGCGAGCGATTACCCCAAGAAACAAGCACAAGAGGGATAACCCTGTTCTTAAGAACCTTTTCCCTTCGATCCACAATTTCAATCGGTCGCTCCTCAAAAGTCAAGTCTTCCTGTACCGTTAGCTCTGAATGATCCAATACATGTGTTTCATCTCGAACATACCTACGGAGTTGAGATACGTGAAACACATCGTGCACATTCGCCAAGGACTGCGGTAACGCCGAACGATACGCTACCTCACCAACACGCTCCATGATCTCAAAGGGTCCAACGAATCGAGGACTAAGCTTTCCTCGACTCCCAAAACGAATCACCCCTCTAGTCGGTGATATCTTCAAGAATACCAAATCACCCACGGCGAACTCTAGAGGTCTTCTTGACGTGTCTGCCCAACTTTTCTGTCGGTCTTGAGCTGCCTTCATATGATTTCTGATAGCGTTAACCTTCTCAACTGTTTGCACAATTAAATCTGGTCCCAATAATCCCCGTTCACCGACATCATCCCAACAAACAGGTGAACGGCATTTACGACCATACAATGCTTCAAATGGAGCCATCTGGATAGTTGCCTGAAAACTGTTGTTGTAAGAAAACTCCACCAAGTGTAGATGATCCTCCCACGAACCCTTGAAGTCCAACATGCATGCTCTCAACATATCTTCAAGAGTTTGGATTGTTCTCTTCGACTGGCCATCAGTTTGAGGATGATAAGCCGTGCTAAACTTCAATCGAGTCCCCAAACTTTCCTGTAAACTCCTCCAGAAGTGTGATAAGAACCAAGTGTCATGATCGGACACGATGCTCACCGGTACTCCATGCAATCTTACAATCTCTTGCATGTACCACTCAGCCAAAGTCTCTGTTGATTGACAAACCCGAAAAGGAATAAAGTGAGCTGCCTTGGTCAACCGATCAACAATCACCCATACTGCATTGTTGCCTTTTGGACTCCGCGGTAAAGCCGTCACGAAATCCATGGTTATATGTTCCCACTTCCACTGAGGAATCGGAAGTGGTTGCAATAAACCAGCAACCCTTTGATGTTCAGCCTTAACTTGCTGACACACCAAGCACTTTACCACAAAGCGAGCAATCTCCCGCTTCATGCCTTCCCACCAGAAATGCTGTCGAATATCTCGGTACATCTTTGTGCCTCCTGGATGTACAGAATAAGCTGAACTGTGTGCCTCCTTCATAAGCTCTTCACGAATATCTCTCTTTGGCACACACAAACGGCTACCATACCTCAACGAACCATCTTCGTGGATCAATAAATATGTTCGTCGTCCGGCTTCAACCTGCCCTCGAAACTTTTGCAGTCTAGGATCCCGCGATTGTGCTGCTTTAATATTCTCGATCAATGACGAATGTACTTGCAGCTGCAACAACTGTCCCGTATGATGCGGTAGCACAACCTCCAAGTCAAATCTTCGAAAATCTTCAACAAGCTCCTTCTGCATAGTAAACACCTGAATTGATGCTAACCGACTAAGCGCATCCGGCACGACGTTAACCTTCCCCAGATGGTACTTAAGATCAAGATCGTAGTCAGCCATCAGCTCCAACCATCTACGCTGCCTCATATTAAGCTCCTTCTGTGTGAACACATACTTTAAACTCTTATGATCAGTGAAAACTTCGACCCTTTCGCCCAAAAGGTAGTGTCTCCAAATCTTCAAAGCGAAAATCACAGCCGCAAGTTCCAAGTCATGAGTTGGATAATTCTTCTCATGGGTCTTCAACTGTCTCGATGCGTATGCTACAACCTTCCCATACTGCATCAAGACACATCCCAATCCTTTCCCAGATGCGTCGCTGTGAATCACCAATCCTCTGGAATTGTCTGGCACGGTCAGAATAGGGGCGGTTATCAACTTTTGCTTCAACGTCTCAAAAGCTAACGCGCATTTATCCGTCCATACAAAAGGTACCTCCTTGCGCGTAAGCTTGGTCAACGGCTCCGCCAGACGGGCAAAGTTCTCCACAAATCTTCTGTAATACCCGGCGAGTCCAAGAAAACTTCTTATCTCAGCAACATTCTTTGAAATTGGCCAATCACGAACTGCTGCAATCTATTCGGGATCGACGGCAATTCCATCGCCAGACACAACATGCCCTAAAAACTTTACTTCCTCCAGCCAAAACTCGCACTTACTCATCTTCGCATAAAGTTTCTCCTGTCTCAACGTCTGCAGTGCGATCTTCAAATGTTCAGCATGCTCTTCAAAACTCTTCGAGTAAACCAGAATATCGTCAATGAATACCACAATAAACTGATCCAAGAACGGTGAAAAGACTCGGTTCATCAAGTCCATGAATACTGCCGGCGCATTCGTTACTCCGAAGGGCATCACTAGGTATTCGTAATGTCCATACCGAGTCCGGAACGCCGTCTTGCAAATATCTTCGGCTTTCACTCGGACCTGATGATATCCGGATCGCAAGTCCAGCTTCGAGAATACCCTCGCGCCACTAAGCTGCTCAAAAAGTTCTCCAATGCGAGAGATAGGGTACTTGTTCTTAATAGTTACCCGGTTTAATTCTCGATAGTCGATGCACATTCTTCTTGTGCCATCATTCTTCTTTACTAGAAGAACTGGAGCTCCCCAAGGCGAGTTACTGCTTCGAATCCAACCCTTTTCAAGCAATTCAGCAACCTGTTTCTTGACTTCTTCCAACTCTACTGGTGCCATTGGATAATACGCTTTGGATACTGGCGCTGCACCAGGAATAAGATCAATTGCGAACTCCACGTCTCGCTTCGGCGGTAAACCCGATATATCTTCAAACACGTCCATAAAATCACGAACAACAGCCGGCTCTTCACTTAAATCAACTTCCATTGCTGCAAGAATATCATTTGTCGGCCTAGCCCTAAACTCGACTGGCCCGACAGAACTGCTTCCTCCAGTGAAGGTAAACTCGGGATGTCCGGGAATCTGGAAAATTACTTTCTTTGCCCTACAATCAATGTGAGCGTGGAAAGTGCTAAGAAAATCCATTCCCAAGACGACTTCGTAGCTGCCCGTATCAATCACCAAGAAATCTGCAAAAGCTCCCGTCCGCAAACAACAACTGTACAATCTTTACACTCTCTACGAGATATGATTTTCCCATTCCCAGTGTGTATGTCCCAGAAACTAGACAGGGTCGTGTAGTCAATCGAGTGTGTAGTTATAAACTTGGATGACATAAAACAATAGGATGCACCAGAATCAAATAACGCCAATGTGGGAAAACCATGAACGAGTAAAGTACCTGAAACAACTTCTCCTGACGCCTTAGCTTCTTCAGCTGTCAAGGTAAAAGCTCGAGCCTGATTAGGTCCTTGAGTCAGCTGTTTCTGTCCCTGGAATGGTCTCTGCGGAGGCTTCTGAATATCATCTCTCGTACGAAGCTTCGACGGACAAGCACCAATGGCGTGATCTGCCGCTCCACAAACTAAACAGAGTCCCAGCCTCTTTCGACAATCCTTTTGCATGTGGCCAGGTAAATTGCAATAGTTACAGGTCATGCTCTTTCTTCGATCGACGATCACTGGCTTCTTCATGGGTGCCACACCGCGACAGTCCACTGGAATACCTCTGCGACCCTGAGCTCGGTTCGGTACAAATGCTGGCTTCCTTACTGCAACTGCTGTCTACTGCAAACTCCCTTTCGTCCCAGATAAGCTCTGCTGTTCTCGAGCTGCCGTAAGAACCTGTGAGAAAGTGGTCAAACCCAGGGAGACGATCTGCCTCTGGATCACATTCAAGCTGCGCATGAACCTCCATGCCCTGTCTGCATCGTTGGTAACTAAAGGTCCAGCGAATCTGCTGAGTCTCGTCCATTCTGCTGCGTGCACATCTACGGGAGCTCCATTCTGCTTTAGCCCGATGAACTTCTCTTCCATTTCCTCCCGTGCAGTCCGTGGGAAGAACTTCTCCAGGAAACTCTTAGAAAAATCCGCCCACTTGATCGCCTTGGGCAAGCGGGTCTCCTCCACAAGCCACCATTCTCGGGCGTAATCCACTAACTGAATGCGTACCACATCCACTCTTTTCTCATCTGGAATCTGTGCCGCAATAAGCAAGTTTTCTGTGTCAACTAGCCACTGCTCCGCTGGCAACGGCTCCTCCAAACCAGTAAATGTAGACGGACCCAAATGTCTGAAATCTGCTACGGTCCCTACTCGGTCAACTGGTTTAGCTCCAATATTGTTCATAGACTGCTGAACGATCTGCAAACCTTCCTGAAAAGATTCCGCTTGCTGCTGGATCAGCTCGGTCTGCCTCTTTTGATTCTCTAGCATTCCCCTTATCACTCCAAGCATGGCGGTTTCATCCACACGCCTTTGATACGTCTTCAAATTCTTATCTGCCATATTCCTGAAATCAAAACACCCAAAATTAGCATGATGATAGATTCAATATATAGATCAAGGCTAGAACTCCAAGATACTTAAATAGAGTGCCGCATTGTAACTATGCCGCGGTATCATAGCCACAATTACATAACTCCACCTAAGTCGCCTAAATCCTAGAGATAACAAGGGATCAGGTTTCGAGTCGATATACAAAGGAAGTTTGCACATCGTAAAAGATATAATCAGGAAAAATATGATTCAAGAATGGTAAACGGCAAGGTGGCAGGACATGTTCCCTGAACACGGGTATTCTGATTCGCGTATTGGGTATAATACCCAACTACAAAGAATTACCCAACTAACCTATGTCTCTGATACCAAAAGAACCATGTCACGCCCCGCTTCCCAGAGTACGCTAAAAGGGGCGCGTGACATAGCCAACCATGCTACCTGTAGGTAGGAAGTATCCATCCACAGTCACATTACGGCTGTAGAGATATCAAGAACAAAATAAAAATATCTAAAACATGTCCATAATCCAAGATAACATGAGTCAATAATAAATAAGTGCGGAAGCGAAAGATCCAATACAAAAATAACTGGAATGTTTGTCCATAATGCGGGCTCACATCAGGAAATAAATGCAGGAAGGAAAACTAACTACTGCTGACACTCACAGCTCAGCCTGTCGGCTGAAGTACTCCTGCTCGGGCTGCGACAGCGGTACAGAATCTGGGCCATGCAAAACCCAGACGTCAGCGCGTCAAGTCATCAAGTAGTAACATAATAAACAGGCAATGCGAATATAAACATGAAATAAGCAAGGGTAACAACAATATGAATCAGAGCAGTGTAGGGTAATGTAAAGTGGGTAAACTAAACTGTTCTATCAGGTTTTCTATTCTAAAGTCTTTGAAACCAAATTGATGAATCATCGATGTAACTCAATAGTATCCCGTACATACCCGGGATCACGGCCTCAATATTCTCGGCTGCAGCCGAGACATGCCGCTAGGCACAAAATAGGAATGTGTACACTCGATAGTATCCCGTACATACCCGGGACCACGGCCATAATATTCTCGGCCGAAACCGAGACATGCCGCTAGGCACAAAACAGGAATGTGTACACGCAGGACAGGTAGTGAACTGTCGAGTTACAAATCAGGCTTCACCTTTGATTTTCCCATACCCCCAAGTTATATGTGTATGTTAAGTCAGGTATCCCGAAATCAAGAAACTAATGCCAACACAGGATCAGGTAAGCAGGTTTATCTGAATAGACAACAGGAACGGTCCATGAGGACTACAAGTCAGGTTTGTTGGCATTAGACACAGGATCAGGTAACAGGTCAGGTCATGGTACATCAGGTCAAGTCAAGCAGTGTACGGTACCATGTCGGGTAGATCAAAATATATGCAGCAAGTCAGGTCAAGATGTAAACGATACATAGGTGTGCTCACAATCAGTCATATAATCAAGCAAGGTTACCAACAACATGATATAAGTAATGAATTAAGCAATAGGCAGATTCACTGAATTAGCAGTACAGTTGTCAGTCGTGTCACAGATATGAATTCAACACTATAAGAATGCAGTAAGACAATTTATAGCCATTTAATCATGTTAACAAGTTTAATACTTCATGGATGCATTGATATATTTCTATAAGTTCCAAGTTTGAAAGATAAAATGTTATACAGCAATATTGACATAAAATGGGAAATTATACTACGAAAGTTAAATAGCAGGTCTAGGGTGTCATTAATGAATATGTAAATATTGTATAGCATGTAGCAAGGGGTACTTGCCTCGACGGGTCGCGAATCGGAAAAACGGAATGATAAACGTCGGCGGGGAAACTCGCGACGGGTGCACGGTTCACGGAATGAACCCAAACAACGAACAATGGAACCACACAGGTCGGGGTACCTCGCTGGAACGTCGGATCACGTCGTCAGCATCGTCGGATTTCGGCCAAAATGTGAACAGTGAATCGATCAATACAATGCAACACGAAGATAAAGAAAAAAAAACAGAGAAAGAGGAAGTAGGAACTGAGAAAGGGTGCTCACGACGATCCGTGGGACGGGTGGTGACGGTCGACCTCGTCGACGGAGCTCCGGCGGTGACCTACCCGACAGCGACAAGAATTTCCAGATCAAGAAAAATATTTTCAGAGAAGAAAGAAGAAATGAAAAGAGGAGGGAGCAATGCTCACAGAGGGGTGCTTGCGAGGTCGGGGCTACAGAGGTGAGGTCGTCGGCGGCAACTAATCCGGTGTGCAGCATGCATAGGGGTGTGTGCAGGTGGCCGCGGCTGGTGTAGGGTGCACGGGAGTCAAAGAAGGAGGATGTGGGTGAGATGAGGCTGAGGAGACGAGGAGGTTGGTGGTAGTGGCGTCGGGGCTGCGGCAGCGACGAGGAGACTGCGGTGGCTAGGGTTCGATGAGGGTTGGGTTCAGTGTTCTTTCAAAAAGAGAAGGAGAAAGCGGGGTTTAATATATATAGAGGAGGGAGAGAGGGATATAATGAGAGAGAGAGAGAGACGGTGGAGAGAGAGAGTAAAGAGGAGTGGGGCCCACGGGAAAGGATTTGAGTGGCTGGAATTTAAGATTCGTGGGGTTTAGTAGGGATTTAAGATTAGAAAAAATATTATACGGTTTTAAAAGGAATATTAGATTGGTTAAAACAAATTTTATATGCGATGGTTTAAGAAATATAAAATTTGGGATTTTGGCGCAAAATAAAACATTTCCAAAACGCGTCTGGGTCGGGCCCAAAAATTCGAAATTGAAATAATAGAATTTTAAGCGGGATCCAAAATTTAAAATGAAGCGTTTTATGATTAAAAAGCATACCCCCAAAACGGACACACGTACGCGAGCGTAGCCGTCCAAACTCGCCCGTTTCACTGAACGGGACGAGAACATGATGCACGGACGCTACCACAGTGTTAGGGGTGTCAAGCAGGCCAAGATGAATATTTTTAATTTTATTTTAGATGTCAAAATTTGTTATATGCAGAAATGAATTTGCCGGGTAAATTTTTTTACCGTAAGTAACAAACAAGCAAGACAAATGAAATAAGGGCCACACTCCATTCATAAAGTAACAGAAATTAGTAGCATTGGGCTCGGGTGTTACAAACATATACTGAAACCTGGGGAAATGGGAAAATCAAAATGGAATTGAACTCATATTTAGCAAGGTCTAGTTATTTAGAGGATGATCATTCGATATTACTGACAGTGATATATTCAGGTAATTGTGCCTAGCGACACTGCTGACAGGGTTATGTCCCGTGTATAGTTTTGACCGTAGTCTCGAGTATGTACGAGACCCTTGCTAAATATGAGGATACATTCCACCGATCGATTTCAATTGACATAGAGACTGATAGGTTAGTGACATATTATCTGGCTGTTGTCGTGATTCACATGCTATATTCTTTACCCGTACCTATTATTCCACACTTTTATGTCATTAGCATATGCCTGTTATTTCATGCTTATTATTACCACACATATTATATTATTGCTACATTGTGTCGCCCTGACGACCTGGGTATGCATGGTCAGAGTGAGAAGTGGACCTAGCTCAGATCAGGACCTACCTTAATTCGAGGATATTGCGGAAATCTAGACCAACGACGTCAGCGCTATCATTTCCTTTGACTCTATCCGGTTAGTTGTATCCCTGATCTTATAGATTTGTATCCATTATACTATGATTCGTTTATACGTGACAGATTTAGTGACTATATTTCTCTTTATTAGTACTGTGATTATTGCTTACCATTACTGCTAAAAGCCGAAGTGTGATTACGGCAAGATCTTTTCTAGGAGCATAGCTGACCTAGTCACCACCCGTATTCCGTATTTTAGGAAGTGGGACATGACATTACTCGACATATTATACTTGTATTATAACTGTCAACACATAATCACGATTCATCATTAATCCATTCTTAGGGACTTACTGAGCGCAAGTTCGCTGACGTGCGTTTCACTTATCTTTGTGTTCCTTGAAACGCTCGTCAGGTGATTTAGGAACTATAATCATCTTCATCTATATTAGATATTATACAGATTTTTCGTGCATATCACGTGCAAAAACCTACTTCTACTTGTATATATGGATTGTATATTTGGATAGGAATTTGGATATTGGTTGGATATTTACATCCATATCAATAGTTGATAATAATTTAAGACTCGGATTTCGGTATACGAAGAAGGATGAGGTAAGTGATGATGCACTTGATGAAGGGTCCATCGGTGCATGTGCTCGGCTGCCTCCAATCTACTATGTAACTAATACATAAACTCCCCTAGGTTTTGGTTAAAGTTCACTAAATTCCCCTAGGTTTTGGCTATACACCGAATAACTTCTTTATGTTTCATAACGAAACAAGATGCCTACCAAAAATTTGAATGTATATTATATAATTTGACCATGTGTTATTAATTTTTTAAGTACTACAACTTTTATGTTTGAGAAAACATCTACTTTGCGCAAAACCTCTAGCCTCGGCGGCCTGATTGGTTGCAGGATTGTAAAATTTGGATTCCAAAACAGTACAAATGAAAAAAAAACTTGTATTAGTAGATTTTATGTTTGGTGGTTATTGGATTCCTAGTGTTGAATTTGTAGATCCTTGTAATTTTTGTTTGATTGCGAAAAAATAATTGTAATTTAGATTTGAGAACTAAAGAGAGTCAGAGTGAGGGGATTTTTTAATAACTAAAGTACGTGGGTTCTACATGAAATTCTCTGTAATCCATAGTTTTTTTGAGAATTCATGAATCCAAAAAATGGTGGGGCCCTCACAAAAAACAAACAAATCCAAAATACCCAAAATCCTACAACCAAATAAGAATTAGGAAATCCTCGCTCTATTTTTGGATTCTTGAATCCAAACAGTGCAAAATCCTTTGTAATCGCACAACCATCCCACAACCAAAGAGCCCCTTCGTCTCGTAATATTTTGTCATATCTAACTTTGGTTTTTCCTAATTTTCCTGTTTTTCATGGATTTGGTTTTGGAATATTTACCAAAAACCACGTATGGTTTTATATATTAAAAAATAAATCATGCGGTTTATTTTTTGATGAAAACCGTCCACGTTGTTTGCTCCATTAGCGAAAAACCTTATATGGTTTTTGGGGGAAAGCCCCCAATATTGTTATTTTTTTGGTATACTCTTAAACGAATGCCCATATATGACATGCACATAGCGTGTTTATGCTCAAAATATCTTTCTCACTCTTTTTATGATAACAACCAAACAAAAAAGTAACTTTTTGAAACTGTAAGACGAGAAGAGTATTTTGGGTATAAAAATACTTTTCAAATCGTGTACATGAGATATATATATGTTTATGGCTCAAAGAATATACCAAAAAATAAACAGCACTGGTATTTTTTTCCCGAAACTGACACGTGGCATGAAAATAGAATAGAAAAATAAAAATATAAGAAACACGAATTGGTTGTGGATAGAAATTCTAATGGAGCAGTTGGTCGGCAGTGGCGGTCAGGGCTGTTGTTTCTTTCTTGAATAAAGACTAAGAGAAAAAACCAAAGAAGGGAAAAAATCCAGAATTCTCATTTTCACTCTCACACACATCCCTCGCGAGACTGTGTTTTGGGTCGAAATGACGATGGAATCTCTTCTTGTTTTCTTCTTCAGCAAGAATCGGAACAAACCCTGGAGCTTAGATCCCGTCAGCGTTTCAAATTGAGTTAGGGTTTGTTTCTTCGTATGTTCGAAAATGGGTCTCATCTCCCAAAATGTAGGGAGCACCCAATCATCCAAATTCCGAGGCCTTTTCTTCTTCTTCATTAAATCCCGAGGCCTAGCTTCTTCTTCTTCTTCTTCTTCTTCTTCTGCTAAAAGGTTAGAGGCGTTGGTTAAAGAGCGATGCTCTCCTCATATGAAGGGAAGCTTTCTTCTTGGGATCAAGGACGCCCTGCATCTGTTCGAAGAAATGCTCCGTTCGAAACCGAAGCCATCTATTTACGCATTCACTCTTCTCTTCACATCAATCACCCGGATGAAGAATTATAACCCTTCACTACTCTTGTCTCTATACAACAAGATGAATCGCGACGGCGGCGTCTTGCCTGATGCCGTCACCTATGGAGTCTTCATCAACTCATGCATCCAAATGAGACGTGTCGATCTTGGCTTCTGCTTCTTTGGTTCCATGCTGAAACGAGGCTGGAGTGCTTGCGATACCAAGATTTTCACCTCTCTTATCAATGGCCTCTGCCGAGAGAAGAGGGTCAGCGAAGCAGCTCAGCTTCTCCTCAAAATGCCTAAGTTTGGTTGCACCCCAGACACGATCTCTTACAACACTCTCATCAATGGGCTATGCGAAAACGGGAGCATCAACTTGGCCCTTGAGCTCCTTCAGAATATGCCTCTTTTGGGATGCACCCCCAATACAATCAGTTACACCACTCTCATCAAGGGGCTTTGTGCTGTTAAGAATACGGGCTCAGCACTTGAGTTTCTTCGGAAAATGGGCAATGCGGAGGGGATTCAATGTAGACCTGATGTATTCACCTACAACACAGTCATTGACGCATTTTGCAAACAGGGAGACGTGAACACCGCGTTAAAGCTCTTTGAAGAAATGACTCATATGGGCGTTGCACCTACTGTCGTCACCTACACCTGCATTATTCATGGTTATTCCATTCTAGGCCATTGGAAGGAAGCCATCCGGTTCTTCAAGGACATGGTTGACTGTGGGCATTCTCCAGGTATTGTGACCATCAACGCATTGATGGCTTCCCTTTGCAAACAGAAGAAGGCTAATGGAGCACACGAGCTTTTCAATGTAATGGCTGAAAGAGGTGTGATGCCTGATGCAATATCATATAACATTTTATTGAATAAATATTGTCAAGAAGGCCGCTTTGATGAGGCATCAAAGGTAATTGATTCCATTTTGCATGTGGGATTGGTGCTTGAAGCTCGTAGCTACACTGCCTTGATTCATGGCTACGTCAAGAATCAAAGAGTGGATGATGCTGTGCATGTATTCAGGAAAATGCAACATGAAGGAGTGAAGCCTAACATTTTTACCTACAGTGCTTTACTTGATGGGCTTTGCAAAAGCCAAAGATTGGATGATGCCTGTACACTCTTCAACGAGATGGTAGAACAAGGTATCGATCCAAATGTTGTCACATACACTTCTATGGTTTCTGGTTATTGTAAATTAGGGAAATGGGAAGAAGCACTGAGATTATTTACTCAAATGATTGATCAAGGAGTTCATCCTAATGTCATCACATTCACTACATTAGTTGATGCTCTTTGCAAAAGCCAAAGATTGGATGATGCCTGTACACTCTTCAACGAGATGGTAGAACAAGGTATCGATCCAGATGTTGTCACATACAATTCTATGGTTTCTGGTTATTGTAAATTAGGGAAATGGGATGAAGCACTGAGATTATTTACTCAAATGATTGATCAAGGAGTTCATCCTAATGTCATCACATTCAATACATTAGTTGATGCTCTTTGAAAGAAGGATTGGCGACGGATGCTCGTAAGTTAGTGGATGTGATGATTGACAGAGGTATACAGCCTAATATTAATACTTTTAGCACTCTATTGGATGGATATTGCCTAATAGGACAGCCGGATGAAGTGCTGAATATATTCGATCTCATGGTAGCAAAGGGACACAAGCCTCTGATATTGTAACTTACAGCACATTGATTAACATGTACTGCAAATATGGGAAAGCTGATTTAGCTCTAGACATCTTTTATGAAATGCCTCCTAAAGGTATTAAGCCTAATAGAGTTTCTTATCGCATTTTGCTAGGAGAATTGTATCGAGCTGGAAGAGTTAGAGATGCAAAACGAATACACGAAGAGATGATTGGTAGTGGGTTAGTGATTGGTGAGGTTTTTGCGTGCTTAGTTAATTACCGCAATCAAGACGGTTTCGCTTGTAGCTAGCCGGTTGAGTACGGGTCGTCCACAGGGAGATGGGAATCTTTTTCTATGTGCTTTAACGAGTTAAGTCCAAATGTTCAGATTTGTTTTGAGATTAACTATATGCTAAAATGATATATAAAGAGAGCTTGTTTGGGTTGGGATTAGGTTAGTTTGAGTTAGGAGTCGCTCACTTCTTTCGTTGCCACTCTTAATATCGGTGTTACGGTAATCGGCAACAACAGGGATTAACACGACTAGGAAGGAACTTGCGAGTATAAGCTAGGCTTTCCAACGCATAAATTCTTCCTTTTGGTGTTTGTCCGTCCGTTGTTGGCTCTTAGCCTTAACCTCCGGTTAATTCAACCACAACCGGTCTCACTAAGGAATCACCGCTATCATGTAGGATATGATGCCGTAGGGAGCGGATTGTGGTTCAATTAAAGGGAGTCCGAATTAAGATGTTGGGCAAGAAAAAATTGAGAGAGATTTCCTTCTCTCAAAATTTCCTTATTCCTAACAAGTATGAAAACTACTCACCCATTATAAGAAAAAGAAAATAAAACAAAAGGAGGAAGATAGAAAGAAAGTGGTTAGAAGATTACAACTAGCTATTTGAGACCTCACCTTGGTAAGTATCAAGCTTAAGCATCATTGTTGTTAAGGATAAAGAAAAACTAGAAGAAGAAAAAAACAAACAACAAATAACAACAACTAGATTAGCAAAATGAAAATTACAAGCAATTATAATTAACAATAAGACAAGCATGGTAACAAAAAGAACTCTTTATTCATCACTTCACTCACAAATTCTCACTACAAGGTTTTAATGGAGAAGAGATGAGAAGAGGAAGAAGAACAACATGTATTCTAAAATCTAAATACAAGAATAAGCACACTTGGCTTTGGCAAGTTTTGGACTATTTATAGGAAGGAGACTGAAACCCTAAGACCACATTCTGACCCTTTATGAAAAGACCAATCAGCCCCTGAAAAGATTTCATCTGACGAGCCAGAATGGCCGCGGTTCCGCGGCCTAAGCGTGCTTATGCCGCGGAACCGCAGCCCTTTAGGAGACTTAGGTCTTGAAACTTGGTGGTTTTTCCCTGTTTGTTGTTGTCTGCAGTGTGGTATATGTTTTTTCTCAGAAACTCTTCACAACTTTTCCAGAATTTCAGCAGAATAAAAGGTGATGTGATTTGGATCTTTTGCCATGATTTCCTTGAGTTCCGCGTAGATATGTTGGATCTTGTGTTGACATTGAGCTTTGTACATGAAAATGACATCGATTTGCCATTTTGTCCCTTAAACTGGTGTGCGGCAACATACGGATAGAGAGCGGAGACCCGTGTTTTATCTTTGTTGGCAGTAATCCGGAATTTATCGTGTTTTTCCATGAATTTCATTGTTTAGAGCTGAAAACCTGTATCCTGCAATTGACTAGCAAACACGGCTCAAGAGTACCTACCGATAAGCAATGTGATAAAAATTGGGCGGTATAAAAATGCAAAAATCTGATATGAACAAATACCCCCAAACTTATCATTTGCTCGTCCCGAGCAAAGCCAACTTATTCATAAAAAATTCCTAACCTCACTTTCGCAGGGAACGCGATTGCACTGAGCATGTGCAACAAGCCGTTAAACCTCTAGGTGTCCCTAGTAGGAGGAGTGTTGTCTCCTGAGGGTTTTCAGCGGATACTATCCACAAAATCCGGGCAAGCTAGTTTTGCAAAATAACTATGATTCAAACCCTAAAGTTTTGTTTCAGAAAATAACAATTCTATTATCCTAAGTCTAGACTATCGAACCTTTATTTTTCACACCTCGCTTCTTATTTAACTTAAGATTTTATATGTCTTTACGTGCAGTGCAAATAGTGTCGTTAAGTTCCAGAAGGATCGATTAAAGTCATCATGTTACACAATAAAGCCCAGATAAAAATTTTAAAAGGATCACATAAGTTTTATAAAGAGTTAAGCATTTTTTTAAGTTTCGTTTTCCAGTAAAGTTTCAACTTCAGAATTTCTATCTTCCCTAACAGGAAACCATGTCTTATTTTTCACTCCACCTTTTTCTTGTTTTCATTTCATACACACATCTGTGAACGTGCAATAGTCTTTTTCATAGAATAAAATCTTCATATCCCCGCTAGAAATATTTTTTATAAAAACCTGTCTTTTATCAAGATTATTCTTACACAAAGAACCGTTAGGAATTTTAACTCAGAGAGAACACTTGCTTGACTTTGTTTTAATCTGGACTTTCTAGACTTCTTAACGAGCTTTGGGCCAATGCACCCAAACCAGTTGGCTTTAGAGCATTAGGTGTAGAGACACCCCAGCGGACTTAATTACTCAAGTTACCTAGGCCTAAAAACAAAAGACAATTTAGCGCGAAAATCATGATGATTCAATGCGAACGGAGATATAACCGGCAGTTCAATTATTTTTTTGGATAAAAGACGTGTTTAGTGGGTTAGGTGTGTAATCATTCCAAACAAGTTTCAGATGAGTTATTTTTCAGAATTAGTTCCAATTAAGGCATCAATAACATTCCTTCATATTCGCTTCACTTCATAAACTATTCTTGATATTACTTATTTCAGAACAAACCTATTTAATCCTCAGAAAATCATTTATCTATTTAAAAGTTTTTAGACATAAAAGACTTGTCATCTAATTTCCAAAACTCACGACACGTGTAGTGTGATGTAAAGACGTATATCAGCTATAGTTAACTTCAAAGAATAGTTATCTTTCAGGTTTTCAAAATCTAAAAATAAGATTTAGTTATTCTTAGCTTATCAAACAAAACCGTCGAAATGTTGAATCAGAGTTCTTCCACTAGCTAACTTGACAAAAAAGATTTTATGTTTTTAGAAAATTTTCTGATTTTTATGGATTTTATGGATTTTAGTATGCTGATGCAAAATATACATATGAATGCGAAGGTTAGAAATGCGTACCTAGCGTACCCCCAAACTTAAACTGGACAGTGTCCTCACTGTCATTGCATGAAGAGATTATTGAAGGGTCAAAATTGTCGGTTAGATATACACAATTTTTTTTTGTTTTTAAAGAAAAATAGTAAGAATGGAAAAGAATATTCACAAATATAAAATGGTATATACATACCCCAAAACTTATTTGGAACAGTATCCACTGTTCTTGGTTGGATAACCGAAGTTTGGTGGTAGGCAGAGGAAGATTATGCAGGGTAAACCGGCTCATGTAAGACCAGGAGCTCCTCTGTTGGTTCGGCGCTAAGGTACGATTTAAGTCGGTGTCCGTTTACTTTGAAAAATGATCTGTCCTTTGGATTCAACAAATCCACAGCGCCATGCGGATACACATTCCGCACAAAATACGGCCCTTTCCAGTGAGATCTGAGCTTACCAGGATAGAAATGCAGCCGGGTGTCGTAAAAAAGTACCTGTTGACCAGGTACGAAAGTTTTGCGCAAAAGGTGTTTATCGTGAAACACCTTCGTTCGGTTCTTAATGACAACCGCGTTGTCGTAAGCCTTATCCCTAAGCTCGCTCAATTCGTTCAACTGCAGCTTCCGATGGCTGCCCGCATCTTCGAGAGACAGATTCAGCTCTTTTATCGCCCAAAATGCGCGATGCTCTATTTCCATAGGGAGGTGGCAAGCCTTTCCGTACACAAGCCGATAGGAAGACATGCCAAGATCGGTCTTATAAGCGGTTCGAAATGCCCAAAGGGCATCGGTGAGTTTCAGCGACCAATCCTTACGGTTCTTGGAAACCGTCTTCTCCAGTATCTGCTTGATTTGCCGATTTGAAATTTCGGCTTGCCCACATGTTTGGGAGTGGTAGGGCGTAGATAGCTTATGATTAATGGAATATTTCCGTATCAAGGCCTCGAAAGTCTTATTGCAGAAATGGGTTCCATTGTCGCTAATGATCGCTCGGGGGTGCCCAAAACGGGAGAAAATGTTTTCTTTAAGAAACCTTGTCGTTAGTCCGGCTGGGCACAGCCTCGACCCACTTAGAGACGTAATCAACAGCGAGAAGGATGTACAAGTTCCCGAGAGAGCTGGGAAACGGCCCCATGAAATCTATCCCCCAAACGTCGAAAATCTCCACAACCAAGATTGGTTAGAGCGGCATCTCATTCTTCCGGGATATCCGGCCCAAGTGTTGGCACCGGGAGCAAGTCTTGCAGTAGTCATGAGCATCTTTGAAGAGTTGTGGCCAGTAGAAACCACACTGCAAGATCTTCTCAGCTGTCTTTCTGGGGCCAAAATGCCCGCCACATGCTTGATCGTGGCAAAATGACAGCACACTCTTGAATTCATCGTCAGGGACACCGACGAATAATCTGGTCGGGACAGTACTTGAACAGATAGGGTTCGTCCCAGTAAAAAGGTTTTACTTGGAATAAGAATCGAAGTCTGTCCTGACTTGACCATTCAGTCGGTAGTAACCCTGTGGCCAAATAGTTCACAATATCTGCGAACCAGGGTTCGCAAGATACTGTTAAGAGTTGTTCATCCGGAAAAACGTCGTTGATCGGAAGTTGAGGCGATGACGAAGAAGGAAGTCGTGAGAGATGGTCGGCGACTACATTTTCACATCCTCTTTTGTCCTTGATGACAAGGTCAAACTCTTGAAGCAAGATGATCCAACGTATTAACCGAGATTTTGCATCTTTCTTCGCAAAAAGATGGCGCAGAACAGAATGGTCTGTGTAGACAATGACTGGAGAGCCGATGAGGTAGGGCCTGAACTTTTCTAAAGCAAATACAACAGCTAAGAATTCCTTCTCAGTTGTTGTATAATTAAGTTGGGCGTCGTTCAGGGTTCGGCTAGCATAATAGATTACGTGCGGCATCTTGTTGATGTGTTGTCCAAGGACAGCACCAATGGCAAAGTCGGATGCATCGCACATAATCTCAAATGGGTGCGTCCAGTCAGGTGAAGAAAGAACGGGAGCAGAAGTGAGTGAGCTTTTTAATGACTCGAACGCAGTCACACAGTTCGAGTTGAAGTCGAATGGCGTGTCCTTGGCCAGCAAAAGAGTCAAGGGCCTAGCAATCTTGCTAAAGTCCTTGATGAACCGTCTATAGAAACTGGCATGGCCAAGGAAGGCTCGGATGTCTCTGACGCATCTGGGAGGAGGGAGATTGGAAATGACCTCAATCTTCGCTTTGTCAAGCTCTATGCCATTTTGCGAAATGATATGTCCTAAGACAATACCTTCGCGCACCATGAAGTGGCACTTCTCCCAATTCAAAGTGAGCTTCTTGTCCTTACATCGGGTAAGGACAGCGTCGAGATGCAGCAAACACTCATTGAAGGAATCGCCGAAGATGGAGAAATCGTCCATGAAGATCTCCAGGAATTTCTCCACCATGTCTGAGAAGATTCCCATCATACACCGCTGGAAGGTAGTGGGCGCATTGCATAACCCAAAGGGCATGCGACGATATGCAAACGTGCCGAAAGGACAAGTGAATATGGTCTTGTCCTGGTCTTTTTCGGCGATAGGAATCTGATTATAGCTGGAGTAGCCATCAAGAAAGCAGTAGTACTCGTGTCCGGCCAATCGTTCAAGTATTTGGTCAATGAAAGGTAGCGGAAAGTGGTCCTTCCGCGTTGCGGCGTTGAGTTTTCTGTAATCGATGCATACTCGCCACCCAGTCTGGGTGCGAGTAGGGATTAACTCGTTCGCCTCGTTAGTGATGACCGTTATGCCTGATTTCTTGGGGACAACGTGAATGGGGCTAACCACTGGCTATCAGAGATAGGGTAAATTATACCACTATCCAGACACTTTACGATTTCCTTTTTCACAGCCTCCTTCATGACTGGGTTGAGTCGTCTTTGTGGATCCCTGGCTGGTTTGGCATCATCCATCAGATGAATGTGATGTTCAACGATCAGGGGACTAATCCCCTTGATGTCCGCCATGGACCAGCCAAAAGCTTGCCTATTGCTGTGCAAGACCGCAAGAAGGGCTTTCTCTTGCTCTGGAGCTAGAGAAGCCGAGATGATAACATGGAGGGTCTCGTTCTCACCCAAGTAAGCGTACTTAAGGTGAGACAACAAAGGCTTGAGTTCGAGCGTTGGAGGTGAAACGATTGAAGGCAAGATTGGTGAAAAGATTTCGAACTCAAAGGATTCCAGCAAAGGTTCAAAACGAGTGTAAGCGACCGAGTTGGATGGTTCAGATAACTTATCCGGAAATTCGAAGGATTCAAACTCGGGTGGTGAGTGGCTAAGATCGTTCGAGAAAGTGAAACACTCGTAGTCATTGTCGGGCGCAGAAACAGCAGCGGGTTCGAAGAGAAACGCACTGGTGGCGTTAAGGTTATCGTAATCGAACAAAAACTCCTCGAATTCAAACTCTTCTGGGGTGATCTCCTGGATTGAGCTAACTTCTAGTATATAAGCATTAGGTTCGGTGGGCTGATTCCCCAACCTAAAAATGTTGAGTTCAATTGTCATGTTTCCAAAAGATAGGTTCATCGAACCATTTCGACAATTGATCACAGCATTTGAGGTTGCAAGGAATGGGCGACTTAGTATCACCGGAATTTGATTCCGGGGGTTAGCTACAGGCTGTGTGTCTAAAACAATGAAGTCAACGGGGAATATGAAGTCCCCAACCTTGATTAACACATCCTCTAGCTCACCCCTAGGATGGGTGATCAATCGGTCGGCCATTTGGAGAGTGCAGTGTGTGGGTTTCCGCTGTCCTACACCTAGTTGCTCATATACTGAGTACGGAAGCAGGTTAACACTGGCACCAAGATCTAATAGTGCGCGGTTGATGTTCTTATCCCCAATGGTAATAAAAATCGTAGGACAGCCATCCTTCCGTTTTTGAGGTAAAGATTGGGTAAGAGTATCACTCACAGTTCTAGCCAAGAAAACTTTCTTGGGTACCTGAGATTTCCTCTTTTTCGTGCACAAGTCCTTTAAGATTTTTGCGTAGGACGGGACTTGTTGGACAGCATCTAAAAGGGGAATGTTGATGTTAACCTGCTTAAACAACTCTAGAATCTTCTCCATTTGTGGATTTTGTTTATTGGACCTCAACCGGTTTGGAAATGGAACGTTTTTAAAATTGGTTGAGTCCAATGCTTGTGGAGGAGATTGTGGAGTTGGAACGGATCCCAGAGCGGGTGTTTTCGTGGAGTGAGAAGTGGGTACGTTCAGAGCAGAAGAAGAAGAGCCTTTTGACGAACGGAGAATAGGCTCAGAAGACGAAGAAGAAGAAGAAGAAGAAGAAGAAGCGGCCGGGGTGTCATTATCCTCAATTGTTGTGCCGATGTTGTGCAGCATTGTCACGCCCCGCTTTTCAGAGTACGCTAAAGTAGGCACGTGACATAGCCAACCATGCTACCTGTGGATAGGAAAAATCTTTCCACAGTCACATTACGGCTGTAGAGATATCAAGAACAGGAAAATAGACTAAATTATCTAGTACATGTCCATGATCCAGAATAAATGAGTCAAGAAATAATATAGTATGCGGAAGCAAAGGATCAAATGAACACCTGGAAAGTAAGACTGGATACTAACAGGATCCTTACCGCTCGGTCTAACAGCGGCAAAACTCATGATCAGTCTGCAACAAAGGTAGAGGATCTGGGCCATGCAAAATCCAGACGTCAGTGCGTCATAACATCAAGCAATAATATATAAACAGGGTAGCAAGACATGCAAGTATGATCCTAAAAGGTAAAACAAGTGTAACAATAATGTAAATCAGGGCAGTGACAGGTAGTGTGCAGTGAGTAATCTAAACTGGTCTATTGGGTTAAATACTCTCAATTCTTTGAAATCAATTTGATGAATCGTCGATGTAACTCAATAGTATCCCGTTCATGCCCGGGACCACGGTCCAGATTCTCGGGCTGAAACCAAGACATGCCGCTAGGCACTAAACAGGAAACATGTACAGATAAATGATGTCAGCAACAGCATCCCAGGGCTGGCCTAGCCCATAAAACTGATCAGTATAAGTATCGAATTGTCGAGTTACAAGTCAGGTTTCATCATTGATTTCCCCATACCCCCAAGTTATGTGTTCAAGTCAGGTATTGATAAATCTGAGACTAATGCCAACACAGGATCAAGCAGGAACATGTTTGTCTATACAGACAACAGGATATGTCCATCGGGACAACATGTCAGGATTGTCGGCATTAGAAACAGGATCAGGTAACATGTCAAGTAATGATATATCAGGTCATGTCAGGTAGCACAAGATGTCATGTGGGTGCTCATAATCAAACTAACATAAGCATGTGTATAAATAAACAAGCATGTGTACTATCAGAACAATAAACTGGAACATGTAATATGATATGCAAATAGATATAATTTCAAGGATATGGATGCACAGTTATCGATTAGGGTTACATTTATAGTTTCAATATTAATTAGGATGCAATTTATTAAACATGGAGTGTTAATATCACAGTATTATGTAGTAATGTGATCTATGGATGCAATTATATGTATCTTAAATGCGATGGATGCAAACGGGTATCCGAAAAGTTATAAAACTATAAAATGGTAATGTGAGATGTACAACTAAGCAATATGTGATATAAATATTGATATAATAATATTAATATGGATAACATATTCAAAGCGATTAATAACTATAAAAGTGGTATTGATTAACCACGCACAAGAAAGTTCCGTTCAGAAATTCAGCGTCACCCTAATTTGTAGAATAGCTTAAAAATAACAAACGTTCTCCAAAAGGGACGTGTCTTATACCAAAAAAAGATAATTCAATAAGATTTTCATTTTTATAAGTATAAGCATTTCAGGTTGTCCCTACAAAAAGTTATGAACATTCGAAGTTGAAAGTTTGCTGCTGGAATTTCCTTGGACAACAGTTTAGAGACATTTTCATTTGAATTTTACGTTATTTAAACAATTTATTTTGCAAGTAAATATTTCATAGAGTTATAGTATTCTGAGTTAGCTTCGTAAGGAACTAAAGAACGTATACTAATGATTTTTCTATGATTTATAATGAATTTTATAAGGTAAGGTGTACAGTAAATTTCAGATTTGTCGTATCCGCTTTTTCAACGACGTTTCATGTGTAAACTATAATATTTTCAAATGTATAACATTATAAAATGCAGATTATAAACTAATTAAAGATAATAATAAAAAATATTATGACGATATATATTTTAAATGGTATGGATGCAGTATAATGTAATCTAATATGTCACAAGATAAGTTTTCATGATCTAGATTTAATATGATATAAACGGATGCAAACGGAACATCGAAACGTTATAAAATTAAACATGGGGCACTGGATTTAAACTATAGGTATGGTATTTATTTAAATAGGTATAAAATGAATTATATAGCATGTAGAAAGATTAACCTGCCTAGACGGAACAAGAAAGGATGTGTACGGAACGTCCTTCGTCGGCGAAATGTCACGACGCGCGCACGGTACACGGAACGGTTCCAAACAACGCACGAGGGTGATCACGCAAGTCAGGTACGTTCACAGGATCACTCGGATCGTCGGCGAAGAGCGCGGCTCCGATGGTGATCACCGGAAACAAGAAACAAGATCAAAAAAAAAAAGAAGAAAGAAGAAGAAGTAGTAAGAAGAAGAGGTTGTGTATTAAATAAGGAAAGAAAAATTAACTAAATAAATTATATATAAATATATATATGCAGAGGGGGGAGAGAGAGAAAGGAGTTGTTAGTTTGTTAGGAAATTAGATTTAAAATTTTAAAAGATTTTTAGATTTAAAATTTTAGATAAGAGGTTTCAGTTTGTTAAAGAAATCATATGAAAATATTTAAACTAAATTTTAAAATTAAATAAATTGAATATTGGCGGGATACAAAAATATTTCAAAACGCGCCCGGGTCGGGTCTGAAAATTCAGATTTAAAATACGAAAAATATGTGCGACTTTCAAAATTCAAAATGAATGCTCAGATAACGAAAATGCATACCCCCAAGAACGGATACACGTACATGCGCGTAGCCATCCAAACACGTTTGTTTCACTGAACGGGACGAGAACAAGATGCGCGGATGCTACCACGGGGTTAGGGGTATCATGCATGCTATGAAATGTAATTTTAAATTATTTTACATGAGCTAAAATGTTATATGGTAAAATATGCAATGCCAGGTAAAATGCCAGTATGCAGTATACATGAGATGCACGTGTCTATGTAACAACTCAGGGTAATCTATAAATATGAATCAAATAGGTTCAAGCAAGCGGGTCGGGTCGAATTCAATGTAAAATGTAAAATACTATTTGCACCCAAAACACGATAAATCAGGAAAATACCACAATTAAGGAAATACGAGAAGTGGAATTGGTATAAATGAACTAGGATGTTACAAGCATCTTTCCCGATCTCAATGTAGTCACGGCACTCACATTATGGTTCTGTTGTTCAAGAGCAACATGTACATTATGTGGGTGACCGGGATTTGGGAGTGGTTGAGATGGAAGCTTCCCCTTTTCTCGCTCGCTTAACGCCGCATTCAGCTGTGCAATCTGGGCTTCGATGGTCTTGATGCTTTGCCCGTGTGCAGCAGTGTGTTGCACCAAAGACTGAATAGACGACTGGATGTTGGCGTTGGATTGTGTCGATTGTTTAACGAACGCCTCCAGACTTCGTTTTAGCGAGGAAACCTTATCATTGTTTGACGGAACAAAATTGTTTTGTGGAAAAGAATTGTTGGGTGCAAAGTTGTTCGTCTGATTTTGAAAAAGTTGGGGTTGGAAAGGCTGCTGAAACTGATGTTGAGTTTGTTGTTGCACTTGTTGCGGAGGAGGGGGCCTCTGGAAATTGTTGCCTTAGAATTGATGCTGATTCTGATTCTAGGCGAAATTGGGGTGGTTCCTCCAACCGGGATTGTAGATGGAAGAGTGGATCATTTCTCGGTCTTTGCTGAAATGCAGCATTAACCTGATCCAGTCCTTGAGATGGTGGATTGTAATGACACTCTTCGGTTAAGTGAGAAGGATCGGAACAACAAGCACAAATGGTACGAAGGGGAAGAACTGGGGCAGGAGCAGGAGATGAAAATTTACTCTCTATCGCTTCAAATTTTCTCGTTATTGCAGCCATTTCAGATTTCATCGCAATAGAGACATCAAGTTGGTGAATTCCTACCCTAGACTGACCAGTAGAAGTGGAGGAAGAAGAAGAAGAAGTTGGTCTGGTGCTCTCCCATTGAAGCGTTTGTTCCGCAAGGTCGTCGAAGAATTGCCACGCTTCCTCGTCAGATTTCGATAGGAAGTGGCCCTGACAAATGGTTTCCAACTGCTTGGTTGCTGGGTTCAGGCCCTCGTATAAGGTTTGGCAAAGTTGCCATTTCTCAATACCGTGGTGAGGGCACTGAACAAGAAGGTCTTTATACCGGTCAAAGCACTTCCAGAAGGGTTCAGTAGAAAGCTGAGAGAATTGGTTGATTTCGTTACGGATCCTTGCGGTTTTATGATTCGGATAGAATTTCTTGAGAAACGCTTTCACAAACTCGTCCCAACTGGTTATGGAGTAGGAAGCGGTGCTATACAACCATTTTTCAGCAAGATCTCACAAAGTGAACGGAATGACCCGTAGCCGTATGGCATCGTCCGACAGCTGGGTAGTTTTCATCATGGCACAAACATTTTGGAATTTGTTGATGAAGATATAGGCATCTTCAGATTCAAGCCCATGAAATTTCGGAAGCATGTTAATGAAGTGGGGCTTAATTTCAAAATTATCCCCATTGGCCGGTGGAAGAGAAAGACAGGCGGGAAGTGCAGAACGGGTGGGATAGAAACGATCCTGGAGCGCGATTCGCTGCGGCGGTACAACAGACGGTGGTGGTGGGTTATTCGCATCCATAGGAGGTGGAATCAATCCCGGGGGAGTCAAAGAGATGTTTGGATTAAATCCTAACATCGCAGAAGAAGAGGTTGGTGATGGTGAAGGTGAAGGTGATGATGTATGAACAGAATTCCGGTCAACGTCGGAGTTGGCCAGCAAAGGTAAGGGTGAAAGAGGCGTGGACGGAGTTTCGGCGTCTGAGTCGATCGTGTAGTCGGTAGCGACTAACATAACGCGGACTAGGCAGGCGCTAGTGTCCCGAGTCCAAGCGGACATACACTAAACGAGTTTAGTATAGTCAAAGCGGAGAAGGTGAGTGTAAGAAAACGTCAATGGAGAAATACGATGGGAGGTGGGTGAAAAAAATGAGATTTTGGCGATAAAGGGCAAGTTTTTATAAAAGTTTTTGGATTTTTGTGTTTTTTTTATTTTTTAGAAAGAGCTTTACAGAAATATGTACGGACTTACGGCTTCAAGCAATCACAAACAAGATATGCACAATCACACCTAGATCTAGGGTCACCTAGGTCAGCTAGACAGCTCCTAACTGTTCCAAAGGGCTAGAAATAGGATCTCAAACCGCCTCTTCTCCGCCAATTGCGGCCAGGTAAGTGCCAGGTAAGTGGGAGGCTCCCCATTACGTAAGTAGTCATCCTAATTAAGTAACCACTTGCCTTGGACACACTTGCCTAGACATCGCAAAGTCAGGATAGGATAAACGGCCGATGCCCGTAACTAGTCCTCTGTCCTATTGAGCGCGAAGTCCTTAGGGCTGAGTCTAGTATTTTTTTAATTAAACAATGGTCAATGCATATGCTTTTTGTGATTTCTGGGGTCCTGGGAAGGGTGATGAAATCCCTATCCAATCTGGATTGGTTTCAAGCCCTTTAAAGTCTGTATTAATAAATGCAAAGCAGTAACAATCAACTGCAATCAATTTTTATTTTTTTTAGCGCGGCGCAAAGAATCCTGCACAAAAACAATTTATTGGAAGGGGGAAGAGAATTTGCGCAAAGAATGCTACAGAAAACACAGTTCAGTGGAGTTCAGAGGAGTGGGGAGGAGGCTAGTGATACTCACAGAAATTTTTGACACCCTGAAGGCACCAAATGGCCCCGGTTCCGCGGCCAAACACGTGTTCAGGCCGCGGTTCTGTGGCAAGAAAGAGAGATTGAGCCTCCAATTTTTTTGTGTGTGCTTGATGGGGTGTCCTCTTCTTGTCTGGAGCTCCTGAATCTTGATTTGCTCACTGAATATGCTCCAGAATTGTACAGTAGACCGTTGGCTCCGTCTTGATCCGTCGCGGTGTAGCCGCGAGATATGGGTCTAACTTCCCACGTCTTTGGCACTGAACTCGACCGTCTTTTTATCCTGCACACTTGCACAAAAACTAATCAAAAATAACAAGATGATTTTTTTACAATGTATATTTTTTTGTTTTGTTTTTCGGTTATATTTATATTCACAAATTAACCCGAAATTACACAAAGAAATAAACTACCGTCTCCCCGGCAACGGCGCCATTTGATTGGTGAGGTTTTTGCGTGCTTAGTTAATTACCGCAATCAAGACGGTTTCGCTTGTAGCTAGCCGGTTGAGTACGGGTCGTCCGCAGGGAGATGGGAATCTTTTTCAATGTGCTTTAACGAGTTAAGTCCAAATGTCCAGGTTTGTTTTGAGATTAACTATGTGCTAAAATGATATATAAAGAGAGCTTGTTAGGGTTAGGATTAGATTAGTTTGAGTTAGGAGTCGCTCACTTCTTTCGTTGCCACTTTTAATATCGGTGTTACGGTAATCGGCAACAACGGGGATTAGCACGATTAGGAAGGAACTTGTGAGTATAAACTAGGCTTTCCAACGCATAAGTTCTTCCTTTTGGTGCTTGTCCGTCCGTTGTTGGCTCTTTAGCCTTAACCTCCGGTTAATTCAAACACAACCGGTCTCACTAAGGAATCACTGCTATCATGTAGGATAGGGTGCCGTAGGGAGTGGATTGTGGTTCAATTAATGGGAGTCCGAATTAAGATGTTGGGCAAGAAAAGAGTGAGAGAGATTTCCTTCTCTCAAACTTTCCTTATGCTACCCTAACAAGTATGAAAACTACCCACCCATTATAAGAAAAAGAAAATAAAACAAAAGGAGGAAGATAGAAAGAAAGTGGTTAGAAGATTACAACTAGCTATTTGAGACCTCACCTTGCTAAGTATCAAGCTTAAGCATCATTGTTGTTAAGGATAAAGAAAAACTAGAAGAAGAAAGAAACAAACAACAAACAACAAACAACAAATAACAACAACTAGATTAGCAAAATGAAAATTACAAGCAATTATAATTAACAATAAGACAAGCATGGTAACAAAAAGAACTCTTTATTCATCACTTTACTCACAAAAGCTCACTACAAGGTTTTAATGGAGAAGAGATGAGAAGAGGAAGAAGAACAACAACATGTATTCTAAAATCTAAATACAAGAATAAGCACACTTGGCTTTGGCAAGTTCTGGACTATTTATAGGAAGGAGACTGAAACCCTAGGGCCACATTCTGACCCTTTATGAAAAGACCAATCAGCCCCTGAAAAGATTTCATCTGACGAGCCAGAATGGCCGCGGTTCCGCGGCCTAAGCGTGCTTATGCCGTGGAACCACGGCCCTTTAGGAGACTTAGGTCTTGAAACTTGGTGGTTTTCCCCTGTTTGTTGTTATCTGCAGTGTGGTATATGTTTTTTCTCAGAAACTCTTCATAATTTTTCCAGAATTTCAGCAGAACAAAAGGTGATGTGATGTGGATCTTTTGCCATGATTTCCTTGAGCTTTGCGTAGATATGTTGGATCTTGTGTTGACATTGAGCTTTGTGCATGAAAATGACATCGATTTGCCATTTTGTCCCTTAAACTGGTGTGCGGCAACATACGGTGTCACGCCGTGCATCCCAAAATGTGAAGTACGGGGAGCGACGAAGGCCAATCATGCTACCTACGGTAAGGAAAAGTCCTTCCATAGTCACATAAGGCTGTCTAGATTAACCTGTCAATAACAAAATCCAATACCAAAAGAAATAATACCGATAATCATGCTGCAATGAAACCACAAGAAATCCTAAAAATGGATCCACTAGATAACTGATGCAATTAAAGATCCAAAACAAAAGATTCGGAATAAAATAAGATCCGAAAGAGATACAAAAGTCCTAATGTCCCATAAGGGCGCACATGCTAAAAGCTAAAAGTAAAGGAAAATAAACCTACGATTAATGATCTTTAGCAAAGTCCGGATAGCCGCTCTGGTCCTGCTCAGCCTGCAGATCTGTCTCTAAACCTGAGATGGCAAATCTCAGGGATGTCAGAACATCCCAATAAGTACTCAACGTAAAAAGTGTGTGTAACATAATAACAAGAATATATAAAAGTGAAGCCCTGTGCGCAAAAAAAAAAACATGTATATAATTAATTAAATGCACTAACACTATGAAACATAAGTAAGGGATCAGGTCATACCCTAACTGGCCACTAAAAGGAAACTATCCTATCGTAAGCTTGAGTGTATGCGTCAACCTCTGTAGGAGTATTCCTAACCCAAGAGTGGTGCCCCAAGGGCTAGGAAACACGGGCCCAACTGTGGAATGAACAAGAGACCGATATAGCCCGGTACGAGCTGTAAACATGTGACCGCTATAGCCCGGTACGAGCTGTAATCATGTGACCGCTATAGCCCGGTACGAGCTGTAATCATGTGACCGCTATAGCCCGGTACGAGCTGTAATCATGTGACCGCTATAGCCCGGTACGAGCTGCCGGCATGGGACTCCTGGGATCCTGTTGTACAACGCACACTCAAACTACCCCAACACCCACGTATGTATAGTTGCTATGGTAAATATTAAAATCACTAATTAAGAATGCTGAAAGGACAGGAACTTGCAGTATGGTAATTGTATGGAAATAAAACTGGTGAATAGTGGTGTCATGGCATGTAGTCCAGCACTCTAATTAATGATTTCACTTAAGAAAAATAAATAATAAAGGTCACGAGTAAGCATGTCAAATCAAGATGTTCTATATATGTAATCAACATGAGTCTCGAATGTGTATAAAGTATGTAAAAGGATTCATGTGCATAATATTCATGTCATAGCATTACGTAACGAAAAGCAAGCAGCAGTCAGCATTATATATTAGCAAGTGTTACGATAAGGACAGATGCTAAAACTGTGAAAGAAATATCTTTCCTCTAATATTTAAACTTGTACAGATTAAGAACTAATTTAGATAATCGCCGATGTTGCATCGACAAAATGAAAAGAGCAAGAGTACTTGCCTGAGGATAGCGATCACGGAAAAAGATGTACAAAATGCAGGCACGATCTCAGCTAAGGTGCGACTTGGGATTTGAGTTATATGCTCCGCCTAGATAAATTTATCATCGATTAAACTATAATTATCTATATAAAAATTGTCATACAACCAAAACAAAATTATCTCAATTTAGGGTTTTGATACTAATTTTCCCCTTTCAAATTGTTCACTGATTCCCTACCATTTTATTTATTTATTTATTTATTTCTCCTTTTTTTTTCCAGAAAAGAAACAGGGATCAAGGAGTGCTTACAGGGGGGATTGTGGCAGTTGCTAGGGTTCGGGTGGTCCAAGGTCGGGTCGAGAGCACTCAGATCTGGAGATGGGAGCGGCTGCGAGGCGAAGACGAGGCTGCGTCGATGGTGAGGGCTTGAGGCGTTGCTGCAGGGAAGCGATGATGAGGCTGATGGAGATCCGCGTGATGGTGTCGTCGAGAGAGGGAGATTTCCAGCGAGGGAGGAGTGACAATGGCTTGGCGTTGGGTTCGGGGAGATGGGTTATTGCGGTCGAGCTCGGGTTGTAGTCGGGATGAAGGAGAGAGGGAAAGAGGAGATGGACGAGAGGAGAAGGTCGAGGTCGCGGAGGAGGCGGCGACAGCGCGGCGCGGCGACGGCTAGGGTTAGGGTTTTCAAGAGCGGAGGCGGCGTGAGAGCAGCGGGGGAAAGAGGGGTGCGTGTATGAGAGAGAGAGAGAGAGAAAATTTGTGAGGATGAGAGATAAAGAGAGATTTTGTTGTATATATAAATTTTATAATTATATGTATAAAGATGCATATCTTTAATTGGTCGTATTTTTAAGATTCGGTGCAGATTTTCTTGTTCTCATTTTAACAGTAAACAGATACGCAAAAATGTTATTTTGCTGTCACTAAGAAATTATTTATATAATATAAAAGCTGAATATTTTCCATATCAAAATTGTTTACAGAGAAAAATCTAAATTAAAATATTTTAGAGGCCAAATAAAAATCAAAAATTTGGGGAAGGAATCTTGATAAACTTTTGATTTATTGCATTCAAATAAGGTTGTTACATTCTACCCACCTTACAGAAAATTTCGTCCTCGAAATTGGAAGGACGACAACAAGGTCAAGAAAAAAAGTGTGGGTACTTTTGACGAATCGTGTCCTCGCGTTCCCAAGTAGATTCCCCGCGAGAACGTCCGCCCCAAGATACAAGAACTAGAGGGATGATCTTGCTTCTCAAAACCTTCTCCTTACTGTCGACAATGGCTGTAGGTTGCTCTTCATACGAGAGATCGGTGCTCAAGGTTAATTCAGAGTGATCGAGAACATGACTGTCATCACGAACGTACCGACGCAACTGCGATACATGGAATACGTCGTGCACACCAGCCAAAGAAGGTGGTAGGGCCAATCTGTACGCCACTGCCCCAACGCGTTCCACAATCTCGAATGGTCCAATAAATCGGGGACTGAGTTTCCCACGACTACCGAATCTAATCACTCCTCGAGTCGGCGAAATCTTAAGGAAGGCATGCTCTCCTACTCCAAACTCGAGAGGTCTTCGACTAGTATCTGCCCAGCTCTTCTGACGATCCTGTGCTGTTTTGATACGGTCCCTGATCAACTGGATCTTCTCAACTGTTTGGGTTACGAGCTCCGGTCCCAATAATCTTCACTCACCCACATCATCCCAGCAAAGTGGAGAACGACATTTACGTCCGTAAAGTGCCTCGAATGGTGCCATCTGGATACTCGCCTGATAGCTGTTATTATACGAGAATTCCACCAAGTGAAGATGATCCTCCCATGATCCCTTGAAATCTAGCATACAGGCTCTCAACATATCTTCTAGTATCTGTATCGTACGTTCAGACTGCCCGTCAGTCTGGGGATGGTAAGCTGTACTGTAGCTAAGACGAGTGCCTAAACTCTCTTGTAGGCTTCTCCAGAAATGTGAGAGGAATCTCGTGTCTCGGTCCGATACTATAGTGATAGGCACCCCATGCAACCGTACGATCTCTTGCATATAATTCTCTGCCAATGTCTCCGTCGATTGTCCCACTCGAAAGGGTAGAAAATGGGCCGCCTTTGTGAGACGGTCGACGATAACCCAAATAGCATTATTGCCCTTAGGACTCCGTGGTAAAGCCGTCACGAAGTCCATAGTGATGTGTTCCCACTTCCACTGGGGAATGGGAAGTGGTTGCAATAGGCCGGCCACTCGCTGATGTTCGGCCTTCACCTGCTGGCACACTAAGCACTTCGACACATAGCGGGCAATCTCTCTCTTCATGCCATTCCACCAAAAGTGTTGTTTAACGTCCCTATACATCTTGGTACCACCCGGGTGCACCGAATAAGCTGAACTGTGTGCTTCCTTCAACACTTCCTCTCGAACGTCGCCCTTTGGCACGCATAATCGACTGCTGAATCTTAAAGAGCCATCTTCGTGTATCAATAGGTATGTTCTCAATCCTGCCTCTACTAACCCGCGGAGTTTCTGCAGTTGCGGGTCCCCAGTCTGTGCAGCTTTAATACGATCAACTAACGAAGACTGCACCTGTAGTTGCCAATATTGTCCGGGCGTCCCATGCTCTATCACTTCTAGATTGAGCCTTCGAAATTCATCAATGAATTCCTTCTGGCCAGTCAACCACATCGCTGTCGGTCTCCGACTGAGAGCATCTGGTACCACATTTACTTTCCCGGGATGATATTTCAAATCGATATCATAATCAGCCATGAACTCCAACCACCTACGCTGTCTCATATTTAGCTCCTTCTGCGTGAATACGTATTTCAAGCTCTTATGGTCCGTAAAAATTTCCACCTGTTCTCCCAAAAGATAATGCCTCCAAATTTTCAAAGCAAAGATTACAGCGGCCAACTCTAAATCGTGAGTCGGGTAATTCTTCTCGTGCGTCCTCAGTTGACGCGAGGCATAAGCGACAACACTCCCACGTTGCATCAAGACACAGCCTAGCCCCTTACCGGAAGCGTCGCTATGAATCACCAGTCCTCCTGTCCTATCTGGTACGGTCAATATGGGTGCGGTTGTGAGTTTCTCCTTCAATAATTCGAACGCTCGGTTGCACTCTTCTGACCATACGAATGGTATCCCCTTGCGAGTAAGTCTTGTCAATGGCTCAGCCGTTCGTGCAAAATCTTTAACAAATCTGCGGTAGTAGCCTGCGAGTCCCAGGAAACTTCTAATCTCTGCTACTGACTTTGGTGCTGGCCAATCCTTCACTGCTTCAATCTTCGCCGGATCTACTGATATACCGTCTCCAGAAACGATGTGGCCCAAAAATTGAACTTGTTCAAGCCAAAACTCGCATTTACTGAGCTTGGTGTAAAACTTTTCTTGCCTCAGTATTTGCAACACGATCCTCAAATGCTCGGCATGCTCCTCCTTGCTTTTGGAGTACACAAGAATGTCGTCGATGAAAACTACGACAAACTGATCAAGGTACTGGGAGAAAACTCGGTTCATTAAATCCATGAACACGGCTGGGGCATTAGTAACACCGAATGGCATTACCAAGAATTCATAATGACCGTATCGAGTTCTGAAGGCTGTTTTGCATACATCCTCCGCTTTAACACGAACTTGATGATACCCCGACCGAAGATCCAACTTAGAGAACACTCGAGCACCGCACAATTGATCGAACAAATCATCGATCCGAGGTATAGGGTACTTGTTCTTAATCGTAACCCGGTTCAACTCTCGGTAGTCGATGCACATGCGCAACGAGCCGTCCTTCTTCTTTACTAGTAAAACTGGAGCGCCCCACGGAGAAGTACTCGGGCGAATGAATCCTTTGCTGAGGAGGTCTTCTATCTGCTTCTTCAATTCCGCCAATTCAACTGGTGCCATCCTGTAGGGTGACTTAGAAATTGGTGCCGTTCCTGGCAATAATTCTATCGAAAACCCCAAAGCACGAGGCGGGGGTAAGCCGGGTAAGTCCTCAGGAAAGACATCCAAAAATTCCCGAACTACGACCGGTGCCGAACTCATATCAACCTCCATTTATGCTAGTATGTCGCACGTCGGCTTTGCTCTGAACTTTATGGGTCCCAGAGATTTGCTCCCTCCAACGAACACGAACTCTGGGTGGTTAGGAATGCGAAAGTTTACAGTTTTGGCCCGACAATCAATATGTGCGTGAAAGGTGCCCAACCAATCCATTCCTAAGACGACATCATAACTACCGGTTCCAATCAACATGAAATCTGCGAAAAGCTCTCTGCCGCAAATCACAACTGGACAAAGCTTGCACTCTAGGTTGGTGGTAACTACCACATTTCCAGTGTGAATGTCCCAACCTCTAGTCAGTTTTTGTGTGCAATAGAATGTGTTGTGGCAAAATCCAAAGACATAAAACAATGCGAAGCTCCAGAATCGAAAATTGCTCTAGCAGGAACAGAACAAATTTGAACGGTACCTGAAACGACATCCTCCGATGCTTCCGCCTGCTCAGCTGTCAGTGTAAAGGCCCGTCCCTGTCCACGACCTGTGTTTCCTCGTCTCTGCTCAAAAAGTTGCTCCTGAGAGACAAGTCCTTTCTGAGGTTGGTTGCGCTCTGCTCTCCTTGGACAACTCCCAATCTGATGGTCGCTAGCACCACAAATCAGACATAGACCCTTAGCGCGGCGGCAATTCCTCTCGATGTGTCCCGGTATCCGACAGTATCCACAAACCGTAGATTCCCGTTGTGGTGGGGTTGCGGTACGCTTCATCTGAACTCCTCCATGCTGTCTAACTGGAATCCTCCCTGAAGTTTGATTCACGGGTCGTTTGAATCTTCCGCTCTGAAGTTTCTTCCTTCTATCCATAACTGTCTCAATTCTGCGGGCCGCATCTAATACTTTTGAATAAGTCCTCAGATCATGTGAAGCTAACTTCTCTTGTATTTCCAGAGTGAGACACTGTAAGAATCTTCTAGCCCTATCCTCTTCCTGGGCTACCATTGAAGGAGCAAAACGACTGAGTCGGATAAACTCAGCCGCTACCTCGTCCACTGTGCGATCTCTCTGACGGAGATTGATAAATTGCTGTTCCATTTCGATCCTGGCCGATTTAGGGAAGAATTTCCCAAGAAAAGCCGTAGAGAAATCAGTCCATGTAATCGGTTTCTCCAACCTGTTCTCTTCCGCGAGCCACCAAATTCTAGCAATGTCCTGCAGTTGAATCTTGACTATATCCACTTTGTCCTCTTCAGGAACCCGGGCGGCTGACAGTAAATTCCCCATGTCGACAACCCACTGCTCGGCATCCAGTGGTCCGCCTGTGCCAGTGAAAACTGCCGGCTGTAGTCTCCTGAAATCGGCGACGCTGCCTGGGCGTCTACCTTCACGAACCTCAGCCACCTTATTCAGGGCCGCAGTAGCGGTCTGCTGAGAAGCAGGAAGGCCCCCTTGTAGCAATTCGGTCTGCTGCTGTTGACTCTCCAGCATGCCACGTATAACTCCAAGTAGTGCAGTATTGTTGTCACGTCTCCCATATACTCGCAAATTTTCTTCGGCCATAATTCTGAGGTCAAAACAAACGACGAGATTTAGCAACGAAAACGAGGTTTAGATTCAAAATATTAAAACTGAGTGAAGCAAAGAGATAAGGAAAATAATCAATTCAAAGAATACAAATCAAGTGTAGGACTCTAAGTTACTCATACAGAATACCGTATTGTATCCATGCCGCGGTACATGGGCACAATATCGTAACTCTATGTAAGTCGCCCGAATCCTACGGTCAGAGTCAACGGAATCTGCAGCATGACATACTGGGGAAAACCTAGACATGTGTTTCTAACCTGAAAGGTCGGTAGAACCAAGACTAACTTTGGAGTCAGCCTGGACTCTGATACCAACAAAACCTTGTCACGCCCCGCATCCCAAAATGTGAAGTACGGGGAGCGACGAAGGCCAGCCATGCTACCTACGGTAAGGAAAAGTCCTTCCATAGTCACATAAGGCTGTCTAGATTAACATGTCAATAACAAAATCCAATACCAAAAGAAATAATACCGATAATCATGCTGCAATGAAACCACAAGAAATCCTAAAAATGGATCCACTAGATAACTGATGCAATTAAAGATCCAAAACAAAAGATTCGGAATAAAATAAGATCCGAAAGAGATACAAAAGTCCTAATGTCTCATAAGGGCGCACATGCTAAAAGCTAAAAGTAAAGGAAAATAAACCTACGATTAATGATCTTTAGCAAAGTCCGGGTAGCCGCTCTGGTCCTGCTCAGCCTGCAGATCTGTCTCTAAACCTGAGATGGCAAATCTCAGGGATGTCAGAACATCCCAACAAGTACTCAACGTAAAAAGTGTGTGTAACATAATAACAAGAATATATAAAAGTGAAGCCCTGTGCGCAAAAAAAAAACATGTATATAATTAATTAAATGCACTAACACTATGAAACATAAGTAAGGGATCAGGTCATACCCTAACTGGCCACTAAAAGGAAACTATCCTATCGTAAGCTTGAGTGTGTGCGTCAACCTCTGTAGGAGTATTCCTAACCCAAGAGTGGTGCCCCAAGGGCTAGGAAACACGGGCCCAACTGTGGAATGAACAAGAGACCGATATAGCCCGGTACGAGCTGTAAACATGTGACCGCTATAGCCCGGTACGAGCTGTAATCATGTGACCGCTATAGCCCGGTACGAGCTGTAATCATGTGACCGCTATAGCCCGGTACGAGCTGTAATCATGTGACCGCTATAGCCCGGTACGAGCTGCCGGCATGGGACTCCTGGGATCCTGTTGTACAACGCACACTCAAACTACCCCAACACCCACGTATGTATAGTTGCTATGGTAAATATTAAAATCACTAATTAAGAATGCTGAAAGGACAGGAACTTGCAGTATGGTAATTGTATGGAAATAAAACTGATGAATAGTGGTGTCATGGCATGTAGTCCAGCACTCTAATTAATGGTTTCACTTAAGAAAAATAAATAATAAAGGTCACGAGTAAGCATGTCAAATCAAGATGTTCTATATATGTAATCAACATGAGTCTCGAATGTGTATAAAGTATGTAAAAGGATTCATGTGCATAATATTCATGTCATAGCATTACGTAACGAAAAGCAAGCAGCAGTCAGCATTATATATTAGCAAGTGTTACGATAAGGACAGATGCTAAAACTGTGAAAGAAACATCTTTCCTCTAATATTTAAACTTGTACAGGTTAAGAACTAATTTAGATAATCGCCGATGTTGCATCGACAAAATGAAAAGAGCAAGAGTACTTGCCTGAGGATAGCGATCACGGAAAAAGATGTACAAAATGCAGGCACGATCTCAGCTAAGGTGCGACTTAGGATTTGAGTTATATGCTCCGCCTAGATAAATTTATCATCGATTAAACTATAATTATCTACATAAAAATTGTCACACAACCAAAACAAAATTATCTCAATTTAGGGTTTTGATACTAATTTTCCCCTTTCAAATTGTTCACTGATTCCCTACCATTTTATTTATTTATTTATTTATTTCTCCTTTTTTTTCCAGAAAAGAAACAGGGATCAAGGAGTGCTTACAGGGGGGATCGTGGCAGTTGCTAGGGTTCGGGTGGTCCAAGGTCGGGTCGAGAGCACTCAGATCTGGAGATGGGAGCGGCTGCGAGGCGAAGACGAGGCTGCGTCGATGGTGAGGGCTTGAGGCGTTGCTGCAGGGAAGCGATGATGAGGCTGATGGAGATCCGCGTGATGGTGTCGTCGAGAGAGGGAGATTTCCAGCGAGGGAGGAGTGACGATGGCTTGGCGTTGGGTTCGGGGAGATGGGTTGTTGCGGTCGAGCTCGGGTTGTAGTCGGGATGAAGGAGAGAGGGAAAGAGGAGATGGACGAGAGGAGAAGGTCGAGGTCGCGGAGGAGGCGGTGACAGCGCGACGCGGCGACGGCTAGGGTTAGGGTTTTCAAGAGCGGAGGCGGCGTGAGAGCAGCGGGGGAAAGAGGGGTGCGCGTATGAGAGAGAGAGAGAGAGAAAATTTGTGAGGATGAGAGATAAAGAGAGATTTTGTTGTATATATAAATTTTATAATTATATGTATAAAGATGCATATCTTTAATTGGTCGTATTTTTAAGATTCGGTGCAGATTTTCTTGTTCTCATTTTAACAGTAAACAGATACGCAAAAATGTTATTTTGCTGTCACTAAGAAATTATTTATATAATATAAAAGCTGAATATTTTCCATATCAAAATAGTTTACAGAGAAAAATCTAAATTAAAATATTTTAGAGGCCAAATAAAAATCAAAAATTTGGGGAAGGAATCTTGATAAACTTTTGATTTATTGCATTCAAATAGGGTTGTTACATATGGATAGAGAGCGGAGACCCGTGTTTTATCTGTGGTTGGCAGTAATCCGGAATTTGTCGTGGTTTTCCATGAATTTCATTGTTTAGAGCCGAGAACCTGTATCCTGCAATTGACTAGCAAACACGGCTCAAGAGTACCTACCGATAAGCAATGTGATAAAAATTGGACGGTATAAAAATGCAAAAATATGCTATGAACAGTTAGCCCCTGATATCAATACATACCAGGTAGGTTTAAAGGGGCTTTGTGAAAACCAGCTTATAAATGAAGCACTGGATCTATATCAAGTCATGTCATCTGAAGGACATAAACAAGAAGTTAAGACCATTAACATCTTAATCGATGGGATGTTCAAAGCTCATAAAATTCAAGCAGCCAAGGACCTGTTTAGTGACATTCTTGCAAAAGAATTGGTTCCATGTGTAATCACTTATACAATAATGGTAAAAGGCCTTATTAAAGAAGGTCTGTTGGATGAGGCAGATGAATTGTTTTTGTCAATGGAGAAAAATGGCTGTCCTTCAGATCCCATTCTGCTCAGTGCAATTACTCGAAGTTTGCTCGAAAGAGGCGAAACAAAGAAAGCCAGAGAGTGGTTATATAAAATGAAGGAGCTAAGATTTGCTCTCGAGGCATCTACTGTATCTTTGCTGTTGAATTTGCTCCCGAATGAGGGCAACTGTCATGAATTTATCAACTCACTTCCCGACTTCTCTCATCAGCGTGATGGGAATTCAATAACAGGATAACGGGTCATTCGGCTATATCTTCCTCTACGCATATATTGAAAGATAAACTTTCGAAGCAGTTAACATATATGGGAATTCATACTTCACAGGATGAGTAATGGGCATTCATACTTCTAAACACCAGCAATCTCTCCATGGACATCATAGAAAGCAGCAGGTTTGTTTCTCAAGGAATCTATTAACTTAATGTCATATTTAGTACTTTAATCTTGTCTAAACAATTCAAAGAGTTCTCTCTTAAAAAGATGATATTTGTATTACACCTAAGTTCTTATTTTCTTTGGGCAGGTGTGCTATACTTGTTTTAGATTTTTCTTTTTTCCCTTCAAAATCATAGTCATGTAGCCATGTGCTTAAAACGAAATTTCTTTGCAATGAATATTGCATAGGTAAATTTCATAAAAAAGAACAAAAATAACTTTCCTATTTACGTATCCGACTATTCAGTTAAAATTATTTGCTAAGTGCATCGAGGATGGTAAGGTTCAGCTTTGTGTTACCATTACAAAGGGAGTTTAATATTTAAATTCTTCTTTCCTCTATAGATTTATATTATATTTCTAGAGACATGACACCAATTTTATTCTTGCGGATCTTATCAAAGGACCTACTCATGTGGAACTTGATGAAACATTGGGCTGCCGGTTAACTATTCGACAAATGCCTTACTTTATCCCTATCCCCCCCTCCCCCCCCCCCCCCCCCCCCAAAAAAAAAAAAACCAAAAACAAACAAACAACCAAAATAAATAAATAAACCCAAAGAAGACAAAGAAAAGGAGTTAAAAAAAATACTAGACTCCCTATCCCACCGGAAAAATTCATGCAACCAAAACCAACCGGACCATATAGTTCGGTTGGCCTCCACACATTAAATTTTTGCATCCCTTCACAATTTTGCTACATGGACGGGGGATACATTCCGCTGGTACAATTTTCCTCCGAGTCTGATCTATCCTTCTGATAAGTTAAGTGAGAAGATAACGAATTAGATTCTCTCTTCAAATATGATGATTAAAAGACTTGTCAGTCTTACTGCAAAGAACAATAACAGGATCATTAATCACACAGCCTAATATGCAAAATAGGCGAAATACTTTCTGCTCAAACCCATGAGCAACGTAATTTACAATATAATGATTTTTCGGACAATGTATGGATAAGAACACTTTACTGGACACTGCATTCTAAAACTTCTATGCATGTATGCTATCTTTCTTTTCATCTTCATCCAATGATTTTTGCTAATCTATTAATAATTAAGAAACTTTTAGGACAATAGATTTGATATTTGATTAGGAATTCCTTTGAACCTCTTTTAAAGTCACTTGGGTTAGATTTGGGTTAGATTTAACGCTTTTCGACAACATTTACCCCGGCCTTCATCCTTTCTCTGTGTCTCTCCTCATTCGAATCCTTAAACCCGACTCATTCATCTTTCTCGGTTAGGACAATGAGAGCTTATCTCTGTCACGCCTCGAGACGGGGTAGGCCAGCCGGTCGCAATTCCCTCCACCCAGAGAATTGTAAGATCTAACTCTCAAACATAAAGGTTAAACTTTACTTTTATATATCATCAAAATATGGTTTACATATACATGATCGAGTTTAACATCTTAAAAATATCATAATCGTACAAAATTCCCCTTCCTACATAAGTCAAGGTTCAAAATATGATAATGCACTAATGTTACAGTCAAAATGCGCCATCATACTAGAAGATATATTAAGTAGGCCAAAAAGTCCAAACAACCATCTATCGGTCCTCGCAAGATCTTCAAGCAAATCCGAACCACTGTTTGTGATGTATCAATCTGAAAAGTGTTTAAATATATGGAATGAGCTTTGCGCTCAGCAAACGAATGAATCATATCTTAATACTCATGTCGATGCATTGATATAACAATGACAGAGAAAATATCGTTAACAAATCCAGAAAGGGAATGCATGATCCATAATTTAAATATATACGATGAAAGGAAAAGAAATTTAAGCAATATTATAAGGTACGGGCTCCCACTTACTCACCGATCGGTGGGTCAACCTACCGTGGCCCGCCTACAACGACAAAAGTAACATAAAATTTTTGGAGCCTATATCGGCATATCCACAGGACACTGGCTAAGCTAAATCGCCAGTACCACCTAAAATTCTTATATCGTGTTAAAATTCAAATTGATTTTTCCTTGCAAATGATTTCAAGAGAATCAAGAAATTTGAGAGGTGAGAACTTATAAAGAGAAATTAGAAGGGTTGAGCTTTATATATATAGTGTAGAGAAAGGAGAATAATGTAGAAAAGATGCCTTAGGAGGCTTTTTTTGTTAGGCGGCGTCAAAAAACTACACTCTCCACCATTTTATTCGACAATCGGCACCAATCATCATCTTTATCATCTAAGATGTGGGTACACCAAATTTCATGTGATTCTACAACTTTTCACCGTTGATTTAGCAATGTAAAAAGTTCTATTGTCGGTAAACCGTTAAATTTGCACCCACTAAATCAACGGTGAAAAAGTGATGGAGTCACATGAAATTTGGTGTATCAATATTTTAGATGATAAAGATGATGACGAATGCCGATCGTCCGAGAAAATGGTGAAGGGTGAATTTTTTTACGCCCCCTAACGAAAAAACCCTCTCAGGGTCTCTTTCCTCCATTATATATATATATATATATACACATATGGGAATAATGGAGGAAAGAGGCCATAGGAGGGAATTTCCTCCTATGGCGTTGAAAAAATACACTCCCATCGTGTTTTCCGACAATCGGAACCCATCATCTTGATCGTTATCATCTGAGATGTGGGTACACCAAATTTCAAGTGATTCTACAACTTTTCACCGTTGATTTAGCAATGTAAAAAGTTCTATTGTCGGTAAACCGTTAATTTTGAACCCACTAATTCAACGGTGAAAAAGTTGTAGAATCACATGAAATTTGGTGTACCCATATCTCAGATGATAACGATGAAGATGATGGGTTCCGATCGTCGGAAAACATGATGGAGGTTGTATTTTTTCGACGTCATAGGAGGAAATTCCCTCTTATGGCATCTTTCCTCCATTATTCTCTCTCTCTCTCTCTATATATATATATATATATATCATGGGCACTACAATCTCTCACTATATGGCGTCTTTCTTCTTATGGCGTCGAGGAAATATGCCATAGGAGGAATTTCCTCTTATGGCGTTGAAAAAATACAATGTCCATCATGTTTTTCGACGATCGGCACCCATCATCTTCATCGTTATCATCTAAGATATGGGTACACCAAATTTCATGTAATTCTACAATTTTTCACCGTTGAATTAGTGGATTTAAAATTAACGGTTTACCGACAATAGAACTTTTTACATTGCTAAATCAACGGTGAAAAAGTTGTAGAATCACATGAAATTTGGTGTACCCAAATCTTAGATGATAACAATAAAGATAATGGATTCCGATCGTCGGAAAACACGATGGAGGGTGTATTTTTTCGACGCCATAGGAGGAAATTCCCTCCTATGCCCTCTTTCCTCCATTTTTCTCTCTCTCACATATATATATATATATATATATATATAGTTGAATTACGTATTATTTATTCAGTTGGGAGTCTACACTTGAACTGATTGTTGAAGTTGACCTCAATACCCTGACAAGTCAACTCATAATATATGTTATGCATTTTAGACTCTCAAAGAATATGAACACGGGGGAAAACAAAACCTAGATGAACATAATTTGAGTCTAAGCTTGAAGCTTGGACAAGGTTCTGCCAAATGATCAACTCGCAAGATTGGAGAGCAGAAAGTAATATCTAAAACTATTAAGTTTATGCACATGCACACCAAGGATAAACATGATCGATCGGTATAGGAATTGCATTCGTCTATGGGACACGAACTCAATACCAAACAAAAGACATTTCCAAAGGCTTAATTCTTAATAAAGCATCCTAATGGTTCATTTGGTTTTGACTTGGTTAATAGTAAAAAGCATGCAATCCTTAAAGGTCTACTAGACCCATCACAAAGTCCAGGAGTCCAAATTATTCACGATATAGACAACAATGTCATCACGATATTATTATAAACGCATACACAATTGGTGACATGTCTCTGGAAATATAATTAAAGTTTAACTGCAATATGCATTATAATTAAACTCACTTAGTATATATGAGACGTCGGTTTTTAACCTTTCCATCCTGAATATATTATTGTTAGGGCTAGAAGATAGAGCATAAAAACAGTAACACTCTAGTCCGATCGTACGTTTCTTTTTCTTTTTGGATATATTGGGTTTTGTTTTATTATTATTATAACTTGAAGTTTAATACTTTTAATTAAGATATATGCATATAATTATGGTTTTTCAAGTTTGTTAAATAGACGTATTATTAGTATTTAAATATTTATCTCTTTAACGCTATTTTATAACTATATTTATATTTTAGTATTATAGTTTAAACAAAGGATATTTTGTTTGGTATTTGTTTAAACAATATATATACACAAGATTTTAACTGTTTTTAAATGTTATTCATAAGATATTTTGTTTAACGATATTTATTTACTTAAAATATTTAGTTTTGACCTGTGTCATACCCCATACCCTATGGTTGCATCCGTACATCGTGTTCACTTCCTGTTTGTTGTAACGGACTCTTTTGGATCGCTACGTGCATTTACGTGTATCCGTTCTTGGGGGTATATATTTTCTTTAACCGGGTATCGCATTATGGTTTTGGTTGATACATATATTATCCGTATTTTAAAACAAGATTTTTAGATAGGATCCGGATATTTTTCGGAGTATATTTAATATTATCTACAAATCCTATAATATATATTATTATATTTCTTATCTGTTTATGTGTGTGTATATATATATATATATATATATATATATATATATATATATATATATATATTTTAAAACTAAATCCTAACACTATCGCACCTTCTCTCTGTTTCTCTCCTCTCTCACTCTTTCTATATATTATAAATATTATATATTATATTTTTCTTAAACCTAATCTAAACTCACATGTCTCTCCCCTTAATATTCCCTTCTTCTTCGCCGCAAAACCATGAGAAAACCCACCCCTAACCCATGCACCTCACCTCGCCGTCGCCGCCGCCACCCTCGCCTTCATCCCCTCACCATCTCCTCGCCTTTCTCATCATTACCGCCACCTTCATTACCTCCCAACATCACCACCAATCCCCTGCAAACCCGACGACCCACGACCGCGAGAACCCATGCCCGAGCCCTAGCCGTCGCCGCCGACCCCCTCGTCACCACGCCCTCGTCCCAATCTCATCTCCACCTCCATTCTTCTTCCACTCTCCTCCCCGTCGCAACCCAACCCAAGAACCCCCGACTGCACGCCCGCACCCATCACCTCCAATCCCTGACCTCATCGCCGTCCTCTCACCCTGACGTCATCACCTCGACCTCCTCCAATCCCCGAGAACCCAACACCCCCAATCCCCGAGAACCCAACACCCCCAAGCCAACCTAAAACTCCCTGCAACCCACGACCCCAGCAAAACCCATAACTCGAGCACCCACGTCGAACCCAGCCACCACCTTCGCCCTTATCCCCTCGACGTCACCACCACGTGCTCATCTCCATCACATCACCCTCATCTTCCTCATCTCCTCTCCCGCAACCCCAAGAACCGTGCACACCCGAAACCCCACAACAGCACCCTTCACCGCCGACCTCCGCAACCTCCGCGCCCTCGTTTCCACCTCCATTCCTCTTCCCGAGAACCTGCAACCCCGACGACACGTGACCCAACTGTAGCAACTTAGGGAACCCATCGCCGGAGCAGAGCCCAAGTCCGCCGAGATCTCTAACCGTGTTCCCTAACATCAAGTTTAGACTCTGCATTCCATCGTCGAGTTTTTCCCGTCTTCGAGGCAAGTATTCTTGTTTTACTTTTGGTCGATACACATCGGCAATCCTCGTGTGTGTGTGCGTGTCTATATATATTCTACCTTGTTAAAATAGAAGGAAAAGTATCAGTACTCAATTATTTCGTATTGTCATGATGATATAGATTTTTATGCGAGAAAAGAAAATTAGCAAGTATGGATCAAAAATGAACTTTATTTGACATACAAATAAAAGTTTGGAATTGCTAACCTATCTCATATAAATATCTTACTAGCTAGACTGTAATTATTTTATATACATATCAAGGCTGATGGTGAAGGCAACATTTGTGACTTGTGCTAGCTTATACATCGCCTTCAAGCAGTTACTATCATCAGATAGCAATTACCTCTGACATGACATGACTATTCAATACTCTAGTCTTTTAATAACGAGATCTCTAATTATGATGTTGGGCTACATTCCATGATACACACCACTATTTATCAGTTTCATTTCTATATAACTACCGCATTACAAGTCCCGGTCTTTTCATCATTATTAATTAGTGATTTAGTTATTACCTTAGTAGATACGAACACGGGGGGTATAGGGTTAGTTTGAGTGTGCGTTCGTACAACAGGATCTCAGGAGTCCCATGCTGGCAACTCGTACCGGGCTATATCGGTCACGTGTTATTACAGCTCGTACCGGGCTATATCGGTCGCATGTTCATTTCACAGTTGGGCGCGCGTTTCCTAACCACTGGGGCACTACTCTTGGGTTAAGAATACTCCTGCAGAAGTTGACGCACACACTCGAACTCATAATAGAATAGATGACCTTTTAGTGACCAGTTAGGTTACGACTTGGCCTCTTTACATATTGGTTTCATAGTATTAATGTTTCTATATATATATATATATATATATATATATATATATATATATATATATATATATGTTTTTACTTGCGCATACAGGCTTCATTGCGTTCATCTATTCATGTTATCATATCATACACATACCTTATATGTTGAGTACTTGCTGAGATATTCTGATATCCCTGAGATTTGTCATATCAGGTTTAGAGACAGATTTTCAGGCTGAGCAGGATCGGAGCGGCTATTAGGACTTTGCCAAAGATCAGTAACCCGTAGGTTTATTTCTTCTCTGTTAGAATTTAGCATGTGCGCCCTTATGGGACATTAAGACTCATGTATCTTTCCAGATTTTGTCTTCCTTTCGGATCTATTGTATTGGGTACTTATTTATATCAATTATATAGTGGACCCATTTTTAGTATTTCTTATGGTGTCGTTGCAGCATGATTATCAGTATCATCCTTTTTGGTATTGGATTTTATTTTGATAGGTTAAACTAGACAGCCTTATGTGACTATGGAAGGATCTTTCCTTACCGTAGGCAGCACGGCTGGACTTCATTGCTCTCCGTATTCCATATTTTGGGAAACGGGACGTGACAAGGTTTTGTTGGTATCAGAGCCGTGCTGACGTCAAAGTTAATCTTGGTTCTACCAAGCTTTTAGGTTAGAATCACATGTCTAGGTTTCCCTCAGTGTGTCATGCTGCATATTTTCTTGACTCTGATTATAGGATTCGAGCGACTGAGATAGAATTACGATATTGTACTCATGTACCGCGGTATGGTTACAATACGCCATTCTGTTTGAGTAACTTAGAGTTCTACCTGATTTGTTTCCACCGATTTGATTTCATTGCACACACCAATTTTTCGAGCCAAGACCGTGGCTCTTCATACCCTAATTTGTTTCCTTGAATCTTAATTTTTCATACCCATCTATTTTCTTTGATCCTTGTAATTAGTTCGTGATCTTGTATTTTCGTTTTTCTAATTTCGAGGACGAAATTTCTTGTAAGGTGGGTAGGATGTAACATCCTAGTCCGATCGTACATTTCTTTTTATTTTTGGATATATTGGGTATTGTTTTATTATTATTATAACTTGGAGTTTAATACTTCTAATTAAGATATATGCATATAATTATGGTTTTTCAAGTTTGTTAAATATGCATATTATTAGTATTTAAATATTTATTTGTTTAACACTATTTTATAACCATATTTATATTTTAGTATTATAGTTTAAACAAAAGATACTTTTTTGGTATTTCTTTAAACAATATATACACACATAAGATTTTACCTCTTTTTAAATATTATTTATAAAATATTTTGTTTAACGATATTTATTTATTTAAAATATTTAGTTTTGACCTGTGTCATACCCCATACCCTATGGTTGCATCCGTACATCGTGTTCACTTCCTGTTTATTGTAACGGGCTCGTTTGGATCGCTACGTGCATTTACGTGTATCCGTTCTTGGGGGTATGCGTTTTCTTTAATCGGACATCGCGTTATGGTTTTGGTTGATAAGTATATTATCCGTATTTTAAAACTAGATTTTTAGATAGGACCCGGATATTTTTCAGAGTACATTTGATATTATCTACAAATCCTATAATATATATTATTATATTTCTTAACTATATATATATATATATATATATATATATATATATTAAAACTAAATCCTAACAGTATCACACCCTCTCTCTGTCTCTCTCCTCTCTTTCTCTATATATATTATAAATATTATACATTATATTTTTCTTAAACCTAATCTAAACTCACACGTCTCTCTCCCCTCAATATTCTTTTCTTCATCCACGCAAACCCACGAGAAAACCCATCCCTAACCCACGCATCTCACCTCGCCGTCGCCGCCGCCGCTCTCGCCTTCATCCCCTCACCATCTCCACGCCCTCCTCATCATTACCGCCACCTTCATCACCTCCCAACACCACCACCAATCCCCTGCAAACCCGACGACCCACGACCGTGAGAACCCACGCCCGAGCCCTAGCCGTCGTCGCCGACCCCTTCGCCACCATGCCCTCATCCCAATCTCATCTCCACCTCCATTCTTCTTCCTTTCTCCTCCTCCCCGTCGCAACCCAACCCAAGAACCCCCGATTGCACGCCCGCACCCATCACCTCCAACCTCCGACCTCGTCGCCGTCCCCTCATCCCAACGTCATCACCTCGACCTCCTCCTTCTCCTCACCAACACCCTCAATCCCCGAGAACCCAACACCCCCAAGCCAACCTCAAACTCCCTGCAACCCATTACCCCGACACAACCCATAAACTGAGCACCCACGCCGAGCCCAGCGATCACCTTCGCCCTTGTCCCCTCGACGTCACCACCTCGTCCTCATCTCCATCACCTCACCCTTATCTTCCTCATCTCCTCCCGCAACCCTAAAAACCCTGCACACCCGAAACCCCACAACAGCACCCCTCACCGCCGACCTCCACAACCTCCTCGCCCTCGTTTCCACCTCCGTTCCTCCTCCCAAGAACCTGCTGTTAGTGATATGTATGCCCTATAGGTCATTACTGTAAATACGATGTATATTGTAGTGGATGCTTTGACATATATAGTGAGGACTTTCTTGCTCGACATGATAGTATGCTATCTGGTTGCTCTTTATCTTAACATGTACTCTGATTGTCTCTATGTTACATGTTGATAAAGCCCTTAGGATGAGTACTTGAGTACCAGGACTATGATGCAGATCATACTAGTGGGGACAGTGTAGTCGCTAAGTACATCCTTCAAATGTTCATAGTCGTAGGTGTATCGAGACAGGGCATCGATATACCAGAGTAGACTAGCGTATAGCTTCTCGACCCATGTAGATGGGCGATGGATGATCCCATATCCATTGGTGTTTGACATCAGAGAAAGTATACGGGTGCTCAGTGGAGACTGGGTACACTGGACGGACTCGCCGAGAACTCCCAGATGGTATTATATTTCACGTCAGATGGCAGTTCTCTGGTGACACTGATACAGGTTAGTCTGTAGACCCAAGATCGTCATAGAGTCTTGTGTGATTCCCACTGTGCTTTGATTTCCACCTTACCACGTTCAAGAGAACGTGCAAAACGGTGGCTTTTGGGTACAGTCCCGAATCACATGGAGGCAATGAGCGATAGGAGGGGTTTCGTCTCTCCCGGTATTGGGACTTGATGTTGCGCTGTGTTCGATTGGCTATAACTGGAAATCCCTGGCCAGGGTTGCTGAGATTTACTGGTAAGTGTTATCAGTAGTTTCTCGAACTGTTATGGAACTCATATCGACACGATTTATCGGTTACTGGGGTCTGACGTTTACCACCCCTAGACTAGATATGCAGCATATCAGACGAAGAGACCGGACTGTATGGGAGTGTTACTGGTTGGATTCACATGAGAATGTACAGGCTTACTTGTTGATCTTCTGGTCGTTCATTACCTGGGTAGCTGTTACGTTTAGCTGACCGCTTGCAGCTTGTGGGTTTTGATATGACCATCACCTACTGTCGGCGTATTGACGATTCTTTAGAGTCCTATACAGAGGTTTCCTGGCTCAGGAAAAACGGAGTAGGAGCATATATGTGATATGTGCGGGACCGAGAATAATACGTATATGTGATACCGTATTCGATTCTCGCGATATATGATATCGGTCGGGTATATGTGATATAGCCGGGTCATCGGATCAAGTGTTGATTCGATGAACTGATACATTTTATATTAGTCGGTTATTTATGAAATAGACGGATTATCGGATCAAGTGTTGATTCGATAATTTAATGTATAATTATATATTTGATATATTACATTATATTAACTAATATAAGCTCACTTAAAGATTTTTTTCTCACTTGGATAATACATTGATTTATATGCGATATATGTTAATTGTATTATTTTATTTTGTTACATTATATATTATATATGTGATATATAATATTGTAACATGTTAGGGTTACAAGTGCAACATGGTTGTTGAGTTTAAACCAAGTTAGGGTTTGGATTAGAATTAGCTTTTAGGTTAGTTTTTGTATGAAGCTTCATGACGCTTTGACTTTTGTCATCTAGCTTGATATTTTGTGTAGATATTTTTTAACCTAACCCAAACCCTTAACTCATGGTTTATTCTCTACAAGAGTTAAGACTCTCTTTCTTAACTCATGGTTGCAATTGTAACCATAATATTTTCATTTCTCATTATTCATCATAAAAGGATTTCTTCTTCTTCCTCTTGAAAGCTTTCTAGCTTTTGGATTTGTGAGAATTTGAAAAAAAAAGAGAGAGCAAAATTCCTACTTCATCATCCTCATCTATTCTAGCCACTTAGATTAGTGTGTTTGCTTTGCTAATACTTGACTAGTGAAGTAAGAGCTTGGGTTTGAGATTTTTCAAGGTGGATCATCTTTGTATTTGAAGATTAGAAGCAAGCTTGCATCATTCTCTTCATGGAGCCTCTCTAGAGTCCGGGTACTTGATGATCGCAACGAAGGAACCTCAACACGGAGCTTATGAAGCGAAGGAACGGACTACAAAGGTTGTAATCCCTAACTCTTAGATGTTAAAGTGTTAACATGCTAGTTTTGTTTGATTCTCTAGTTAATGATCTAGATTTAGGGTTATCTATAATGGCAAAATTTGAAATTGGCATGAGAGACGCCACCCGAAACCTTGCTGCCATTGTAGGTAACCCAGCAGTGATATCAGAGCCTAGATAGAGAATTAGACGGATAAGTGTAGGATTATGAAACCAAAACAACTCCGAAACACCCGATGCAAACCCTAGTTTCTGTCGAATTATTTCTGGAGTCAAAATTTTTTTCAAACATGTGCAGAAGACTGTATGTCATACTTTATGAACATGGACCAAACCCCACCCCCCACCCCCCACGCTCGGATTTTGGCCGATCACATGGCCAAGAAATCCGAGCAGGCCGGCCCTCCAGTACATTCTGGGTTCCTGGTTTGGGTCATGTTCAAGTCTCTGGGGCTTGGTACTTTTGGTGTTGTTTATTTTTGATAAATTTGCATGAGATGTTTATTTACTCAAAAATTAATTCGGAGTGTTTCGTATTCGCAATTCTAGCTTGGTTTCATGATTGTTTAGACAGTGTTAAAAAGTTCGAACGGATATCAATAACTCACTTTTTCCCCTATCGGAAAATTTCCAAGTGTTGGATTTTTCCTTAGTTAAAGAACATTCAAATATCGTGCAAGTAACACGGTGGACCCTCTAGAAGAACAAAACCTTAACTCGATTTTGTGACCGTCAAAATTGTCACTAAGCCCTAGAGTTTGTGATGGTTTAGCGGTACCACAAGTGAGGCGTTGGTTTGACCCTTCTACGGCTGGATCATTGGTACTATGGCATATGATAGATGCTTTTAAACTAAGTTCAAGAGTTGAGCAAATAAGGAAATTTTCGGTGTGTTGATTCGATCGGAATGTTTAACGCCGTCTAACTTTTTATGTAATGTAATACAATATTTGGAATCCATATTTAGTTATGAGATAACTAATTTGAATGTTATAAATCTAGCAGTTTAGTCTCATTTGATCGGTTGCCACGGGATTTTGATGCGATCAAAAATCCGTCGCAATCACGTAGCGTACGCGGATACTCGCCGGGTAAACTTAATAGATAGCCACACCCAATAGCCCCGACCAAAAGCATCCGTTCGGGTGCTCGCGGCAGCGGTGTTCCGCCTTAGTGCACTTCATCGACGGCATCGGGGGGTGCGGCCGTCTACTAAAGTTTCCGACGAGTATTCGATTATGATGTCGGGAATCTTGTTGAATTGCCCGACTAGATATTGAAAAGTTTTTTCGATATTGAGAATAAAATGCGGGGTTTATAATTGTTAGGCATGCGATGTCTAAGGAATTCATTTGATTAGGAATGTGATGTCTAAGGTGGTTGCGGATTCCAACTGTTGTAGTTTTACACTTTCTTTTCTGCGACCGTAAGTGTAATATGTGGTGTATCGCCGGTTTCGTTGCTATACATCAACGACAATTGGAATACGCATATTTACTTACGTTGATGACATGTGATGTTATGTGTTGCTGTGATATGTTATATTGGATCGTCGTGTTTTGAATAGTCGGAGGTTTTATGTGAGATGAGAATTTTTATTTTCATTCATGTAAAATTCATTGTATGTAATATTCTTTTATTGGGGCACTTCCGGGTTGAGGATGATGTCACCATTGTATATTATTTACTTTTCCGCATTAGGATAGACCCAAGACGGGGAGCACAAGTAACTGGGTTCTAGGGTCCAGTGGGAGACCATCTCGAGGAGTCGAGACCGGGTCTTCTAACTCTAGAATTAGTAGGGTTGCTTGACGCTCTCGTAGGGGTCTAGAGGTGTGGGATTGGCTATTCATCGCGACCGTGAAATCCATGTTTTATACAAGCTCGCAATAAAACACGGACCTCCTACTATATCCAATATTTCATATGTTTCTTCTGCTGCGATATCTGTGATGTGATCATTTGATATGTTGAGATGAATATAGGATATAGTATATGTGATATATTATATAGACGTTGCTTATATTTTACACCCGCGCTAGCACTGCCTCGCTCTGCCGTTAGTTACATAACCTAACGGTGCACGAGGGGACATCGAGACGAATGCGGATGGCATAAGCGTACGTTGTATTTATCTGTGATGTTTAGGTAAACTTAAATTGATGGGACTTCATTAATGAGATTAATGAAATAAAAGAAATCTAAAGATGTTGTGAAATCGAATTTTCAAAAACAGGTAGCTCTAGTTATTGCTTTGCATAGCGGTATTCCTTGTAGAACATCCAGCACCTTATTCGATAGGGAAAGAGCCGAGATCCCTTCACCGGGAGTGACATCTTTAGCAATAACTAGCAGATACTACAACCCTCGGTTTTGTCATTTGATTGCTTTTCTAGTTCTTACTTTGCATAGTGGTATTTGTGAAATATCCTGCACCTTAATCGATAAGGAAAGAGCCGAGATCTCTTCACCGGGAGTGACCTCTTTAGCAAAACTAGCAAAAGGCCTAAAAAACACTCCATTTAAATCATTTGATTCTACAACGATATCAAGTTCATTACGCAAAGGGTTTTCATAAAAACCTGTCGTAGCCCTCCGTCATTTCAGATAAGTACTAGTTAGTATTCGTGCTACGTTTGTTGACTATGTTAAAACGTAGTGTGCGATAGCTGATTAGTGCTTATCTGTAAAAGCATATGATGCGATTGGATTAGGGTAGTCGTGCGACTTTGTTGACTATGTTAAGGCTCATGCGGGTGGGTTTAATTCAATCGGAAAATGACGGGTTGAACTTGACTAGCACTTATAATTTGTTGACTATGTTAAGGTCATATAGCTGCTAGGGGTAAAATATTATCGGGAATTTCAAGTGTTGAAATTTGCGATGAGATTGCATACCTCCTATGAGATAGTTGGATTCCGATACCCGCTGTGAGTAAGAGTTACTCCTGCGAGAGTTTTACACATTACAAATAGCTGATCAAGTGGGTGTCTAGAAAGGTGTCAACGGGGTTATGCTCATGGGAAAACGAGATTTATTTTAATTAGGTCCGTGCAAAAGCACGGGGAACCTCCCTCAAAGTACCGGCGCTGGCCTGGCTGAAAGATTAGCGAACTTGTAGGGTGTAATTAATCCCGGCTGGTCTTTCCTTTTAAGGTTTGAAAGAAGATTTGACTAAAACAGTGGGAGCCATCCTGATTAGATATATTAATAACCAATCTAATCTTGCAAGAGCATACGCTGAGTGTTTTCTTCTCTCTCTCTCCAGGTAGCGACCATGTCACGCCTTAATCAAGATAATAATACGGATGTATTGACCGAACCCGCTTGTTATACTGAGCTAAGGAACGTTGGTCCCGCTCCAACTTATAATTGTTATAAGATCGAGCAGGAAATAGAGGATTACCAGAATTCCCGTGCCGCCCAAACGAAGAAAGTGTATGCTGATGCATCTTCTTCGGGTGTATTCATTACAGAGAACTGTTTCTCAGTATCTTTTCCGTCTTGGGTATGAGATACTGGATCAGGATCCCACATATGTAATATGTTACATGGGCTACTGAAAGGTAGAAAACTGAGAAAGGGTGATAAGTTTTAAGAGTTAAAAATGGTGCAAGTATTGCAGCCAAGTCTGTTGCCAGTTATCATCCTGTATTACAAAATACATTGATTCTGAACGAATGTTATTAGATACCGAACCTGATATACAACATCATATCGGTATCTTTATTTAGTAAAGAAGGATATAATTTTGTATTGTTGGACAATGTTTTGAACATTTCATATATCAAGAGTTGATCGGTTCAGGCACGTTATCTAAAAACATATATGTTCTAAATCAAACTACAGTTCTTAACGTACAGAATGCACACAAGAGGAAGAGTTCAGAAATGAACGAATCTTTTTTGAGGCGTTGTAGACTAGGTCATATCTATGCGACCCGACTAGCTAAGTTATATTTAGATGCATATTTAAATCAGTTTGAAATTATATCTTGTGAAACTTGCCAGTCATGTCACAAAGATAAGATGACCATATCTACGTTTATTGGAAACCGAAAAAGAGTTAGTGAACTCTTGGGATTGATACATGGTGATGTATGTAAGGTCCCCTGTCTACATATGCCAGGACCGGTTCTTAGTACTTCATTACATTCATTGATTATCTCTCAAGATTCGAACATATGTTCCTGTTGAAACACAAATCTGAACCTTTTGAGAAATTCAATGAATATAAGTCAGAAGTAGAGAACCAAAACTGGTATAAGTATTATGTCCTATGATGAGATTAAGGAGAAGAATACTTGAGCACGGAATTCCTGGACTATTCTAAAAGAGAATGAGAATTCTCTCTCAGCATTACTCCTCCGTATACACCACAGTACGTCGGTGCATCAGGGCAGAGCACTCGCACCCTATGTGATATGGTATGCTCTATGGTGAGTAATATTGAGTTGCCTATTTCCTTTTGGGGGTTATGTACTTGAGAAGCTGCATACCTATTGAATAGGGTTCCAATCAAATCAAGTGACTGCCACTCCATATGCGATATGGTATGGGAAGAGCCCATCTCTTAAGTATGTTAAGATTTGGGGTTGTCCGGCCTATGTCTAAAAGCAAAATCCGGACAAGCTCGAGGCAAGGTCAGTTCTGTGAAAGTTTGTTGGATATCCCAAGCATTCGCAAGGAAATATCTTCTACCACACTGAGGAGCAAAAGGTGTTTTGTTTCTCAGCATGCCACCTTTGGGAAAGGGAATTTCTTATGAAGGAATTAATGGTCATGAGGTAGAACTGGAAGGAGTTCCAGCTATACAAACTACAGCTGATGATTTGGTAGAACAGGAGGATTCAATAGTTTCCAACGAACCTCAGCCTCTCCGCCGATCTGGTAGGGTTTCTCATCCACCTGAGAGATACTTCGGTTTTTCTCTATGACAGTGAGAGCGAGATTGCATCATAAGATGCTGACCCAACTAGTTTCGAGCAGGCCATCAAGAGTGGGGACTCTGTGAGAATGGCTGGATGATATACGATCTGAGATAGAATCCATATACACCAGCAAAGTATGGACTTTGGTTGCTTTATCTGAAGGGTTAAACCCCATCATGAGCAAGTATATTGAGAAGATTACTAAGTGTACATGGAAAAGTTGAGACTTTCAAAGCTATACTTAAGTCCATCCAGATTCTACTTGCCACTGCTACATACCATAACTATGATATCTGGCGGTTGCGTGTCAGGACTGCTTTTCTAAATAGTGATTTGGAAGAGAGCGTCTATAAGTACACAGCCAAAGGGCTTCGTAGACAGTGGGAGCAGCGGAAACGTGTGCAAGCTGTTTTATGGGATAAATCAGGCATCGCGGAGTTGGAACGTCTGTTTTGATGTGATAGTCAAAGAGTTTGACTTCATCAAAATGATAGATGAACCTAGTATATACAAAAAGGTAGTAGGGAGTATGGTGGTAATCCTCGTATAGTACGTGGACGACATACTCTTGATAGGAAAGGAGTTTCCTATGCTGCGCTCGGTCAATCTCCTCTTATCACAAGGATTCTCCATATAGGATCAATGTGATACCTCCTAAATCCTGGGTTTTGGATTTATGAGATAGATCTAATTGGATGTTATGATTCTCATTAGGTGTAGTGAGATGGTATCAATCGATCCTGGGAAGAATCACCGGAATGCTTCCAGGATGGTAAGGTCGACTGAATGTTAGTCACAGGCATTGTCCTTACCCTCAATGAAGGGTCGGTATGTTGGAAGAGTTCCAAGCTAGATACCGTGGCAAACTAGATGATTAAAAGCTAGATACATCGTTACCAAAGATGCTACCAAAGAGGCAGTCTGGATATATATATAAGTTCATGAGATGAACTTTGTTCCTACCATTGTGTGACAATGGAGTTGTGGCTTATGCCTAGGAACCCCCGTCTCATCAGAGATCCAGACATATTCTTAGGCAGTATCACCTGATCATGGAGATGGTTGATCTCCAAGGAGATCGAGAATAGGAGAGTAGATACAGAGGACAACAACACGGATCCATTCACAAAGGCCTATTTCCCAGTAGAGACTTTTATGGGATGGTTGAGTATAAGATACTTCAACCACAGCTGATTGTTGGGTATGAGATGCTGCAGCAGATGGCTCTAGCGCAAGTAGGAGATTGTTAGTAATATGTATACCCTAGAGGCATTACTGTACATACGATGTATATTGTAGTGGATGCTTGGACATATATAGTAAGGACTTTCTTGGTCGACATGATAGTATGCTATCCGGTTGCTCTTTATCTTAACATGTACTGATTGTCTCTATGTTACATATTGATAAAGCCCTTAGGATGAGTACTTGACTGCCAGGACTATGATGCAGATCATACTAGTGGGGGCAGTGTAGTCGCTAAGTACATTCTTCAAATGTTCCTAGTCGTAGGTGTATCGAGACAGGGCATCGATATACCAGAGTAGTCTAGCGTATAGATTCTCGACCCATGTAGATGGACGATGGATGATCTAATATCCATTGGTGTTTGACATCAGAGAAAGTATACGGGTGCTCAGTGGAGACTGGGTACACTGGACGGACTCGCCGAGAACTCCCAGATGGTATTATACCTCACGTCAGATGGCAGTTCTCTGGTGACACTGATACAGGTTAGTCTGTAGACCCGAGATCGTCATAGAGACTTGTGTGATTCCTACTGTGCTTTGATTTCCACCTTACCATGTTCAAGAGAACGTGCAAAACGGTGGCTTTTGGGTACAGTCCCGAATCACATGGAGGCAATGAGCGATAGGAGGGGTTTCGTCTCTCCCGGTATTGGGAATTGATGTTGTGCTGCGTTCGATTGGCTATAACTGGAAATCCCTGGCCAGGGTTGCTGAGATTTACTGGTAAGTGTTATCAGTGGTTTCTCGAACTGTTATGGACCTCATATCGACACGACTTATCGGTTACTGGGGTCTGACGTTTACCACCCCTAGACTAGATTTGCGATCAGATGAAGAGACCGGAATGTACAGGAGTGTTACTGGTTAGATTCACAGGAAAATGTACAGTCTTGCTTGTTGATCTTCTGATCGCTTAATACCTGGGTAGCTGTTACGTTTAGTTGACCGCTTGCAGCTTATGGGTGTTTGATATGATCATCACCTACTACTGGCGTATTGACGATTCTTCAGAGTCCTACACAGAGGTTTCCTGGCTCGGGCAAAACGGAGTAGGAGCATATATGTGATATGTGCGGGACCGAGAATAATACGTGTATGCGATATCGTATTCGATTCTCGCGATATATGATATCGGTCGGATATTGTAACAACCCAAATTTCCAATACAAGTTTTTACAAAAAAATTTCAAATATCCATAAAGGGGTATTTTAGTCTGAGCACAAGTTATAAATAATTATTTTGTTTTTTAATTACAAGTTAAAAGAATGTAACAACTCCATTTTTAGTGTACAAAAATTTGCTTTAAAATTAATGTATATTTGGGGTATTTAGATTTACTGTTATTACTTTAAATAATTAATTGGCTCCATAATTATAAGAAGGAGCTTGTAGCTCATTGGTAATACCTTGCACTGCTGAACCAAGCTACAAGAGTTCAAATCCCATACCCCACATTATTTTTAATCTTGTTTTTATTTTGAACCTTTAGGATACCAAGAGTTTACACATGCATATCTCACAAAAACCCTACTACACTAAAAAATGTAATATTACCAGAGGGTAGATGAACCATCGAGGGGGATCTCGGCGGCCTGACTCGGCCGGGAATCGGCCAAATCGGCCCCGACTCGGCCGACTCAGTCCTCCGACCGAGTCACGGCCGAGTCGGCCGTGACCGTCGACGATCCCAACATGAAAGTTGTGTCTTTTCATATTCCCTATGCACCTGCAAAATTTCAGCCTCGGACCATTTCCAGAGCTCTTTTAAAACCCCAATTACTCCACATTTAATACATTTTTAATACATTTTATCACATTTTTCATTTTAACCTTTCACCTACCCTAACCCTATAAATACCACCCTTACCCTCTACCCTCTCACCCCAAAATTCTGAGCCCACTCTCTCAAAATTCCAAGAAAACTTGTGTACTTTGAAAACAAGCTCGAGGCAAAGCTCCGGCAAAATCTCCGGCAAACTTCCGGCAATCGTTTTAGGAACTACCGGCGACGACGCAACACATCGGCGATTCCTCTACTTCCCTCTCACTCCCTTGTGTGATCTAAAATCCGTAAGTCCCAATTCCTACCTATCTCTTCTATCAAAAAAATACAGTTTTACAAAACCCGACGGAATCGGAACAAATCCGATTTCCGATTCGGTTTCTTATAAAATTCCACTTCTCACTAATACAATCATACTTAAACTTTCTCATGTTGACTATTAAACACTAATCAACCAAATTGATCAAGTTTCATTACATAAAATGATGTCTATTTCAATTTATCGTATTTTTCACTTAAATACCACATTGTTTCAATTCTACATTTAACTCCATTAAACTTGCTATACATTTAGGTAGATCACGAGGTAACGACCTATCTCCTCACACACTCATAGGCAACATAACACGATACCCTCGAGAACCTAGAATACGAGAAAACAAACATTTTCATTTAAATACCATTTACTTAATAAAACCATTTCTAAAAGATTTAGTATTGATAAACTTTTTAAATAAATACCACTTATTATGAAAATAGGATAAGATAGTGGACATTAGTCGTTTATCTGAATCTGACTTTGTGGTGTCTAGGCTAGGCAAGTGAGAAAGGTAACTTTAAAAGACCCGTCTCATGGTGATTCGTGATCGGATCCCTTCTTTCTTCAATTGTACTTACCTGGCCACAATTTGCGGTGAAAAGGCGATTTGAGACATCTCACAACTTGTCGTTTTGGACCAGCTAGGAATAGTCTAGTTGACTTAGGAGACCCTAGAACATAAAATACGGAAAATTGACATCTTTACAAATAAATACCACTTACTTCATAAAACCGTTTTCTAAAGGATTAGTATTTATACAATCTTTGCAAAGCGCCGCTACAACCCATTTTGGGGAACCCGTTCGGGATGGTGCGGATTATCGCACATCCTCGGTCTTAGTAGTGCGAGATTCAGACCTCCGCAAGGAGCATTCGGTCTCGAAAGATTTAAAATACGACATCTTGAGAAAATGAGATTTTTAGAATATAAAATATATATTAAAATTATTTTTGTATAAATATATGTATATTTATCATTAAAATACCTATTTTGTTATGATATAAATATTCCACCTTTTTCTAAAAATCAAAAGAATCAATTTTACACTAAAATACCACGAATTCCATATAAATCAATATTACAAATGAATACCTTTATTTCTGAATTTAGGATATTTTCATTAGAAATATCACAATATAAAATCCACATTCATTACAACCCTAAAGACGAATAATAAATGCTTGGGGTATATTTTGAAAAAGTATATAAAAGTATTTTTACATAAAACCCTCTCAAGTTCTATACATTACCCTAAGGACCCTAGTAAACATAGGTTTAAGTGGAACCAATCTCTTGAGCCTCAAGGAGCCGGAGAAAAGTGTGCTTGTCTATCTAAGGTAGACAAATTAATAAAAACAATCAGGACTTCAAGTTACTTTGCTGATTGTCTGACTAAGTTTGAGTCTCAGTATAATCTGACTTGAATACGATTCAAGTACAATCTACAATCTTCAATATTACAATTCAACCTGAATCCATGAATCCAATTATCAATTTATATAACTTGACTGAACCGAACCATTGATATACATCCCATTTACATGGTTCTCCAGTTATTCCATTTACATGACTATACAGTTACATCCGTTTACTGATATTATGGTTTTGGTCAGTCATCCAACTATACAATTTATACAATACAATACAACAATACAATCAAAACACTACGGGGTTTAAGGGGTAGATTGGTACGGAATGTGTTAAAAGTGGCACGAGACGGTATGATTAAGACACCTAACATGTATTGCGTTGCTGTTGTACCGTGGCCCAACGGTTCCTTAAGTTCCTGATACCTTAGTCTCCGGGGCAAGTGAGACTCCTCTCGTATACACTGGCATTCTTCTGTACCAAGCTACAAATAATAACGTTAACACTAAATACAACAATATAACAATATAATACAACTGTAAAAGCTATTCTCTCTCTCTCTCTCTTACTCTCTGTCCATTGTATTTCTCCTCTTATCTTTGGGACTTACCGATCGATCTGTTCGCTGACGACATTCTATTTCTTTCTTCTTTGAATGTCGTCAGGTGATTTGGAACCGTCAGAGATCGAGCCAACTGCAGAAGACTTAGATCAGTACAGCGAAGACCCTGAACTCTAGACATTGTACATTTTCTTTTCAGTACCTTTAATTTCCTGTCATGCCATTGTTTAGGCATTACTTTTATTTCAATTGTATTTCCTTTTCATGCATTGTACAAAAGAATGTTAATAAATAAAGTTGTTGCTTTTATTATATATTGTCTCTTGTGTATATTTTCTTTTATATTGCTTAGCTACGCTTAGCGTATTTGCTTCTGAGTAAATACGTAGCGGACCAGTCGTGTCCCCTTCGCCGTATACCGGAAAGCGGGACGTGACAGGTTTTGTTGGTGGCACATGCAGGTCAGAGCTGTATGAAACCCTATTATACAGTTCTGTTCTGCGTGAACAAACCTAAGCAATATAACACAAGAACCAGTAACTAAAACATTCTTTACAATTCATGTTCCTTGAATCTTACAATTTCATATTCCTTGAATCTTATCATTTCATATACTTTGAATCTGTCCTAACCTAAATTTTTCATTCAAGCTTATGGATTCACCAAACAACACCAACACCAATGTCAACAACACACCTCCACCACTACCTCTCACACCTGCTGTTCCTGCGCCACTTAACGAGCAAACAGTTCTGCTTGAGGCAATCTGTAGCCTCCTAGAGGGACAACAGCAGCTCTTGAACCGTTCTGAGGCTGAAGCACCTGGAGTGAAGCAATTCAGAGCTTTACATCCCAAACAGTTCTCAGGAAACACTAGTAAAATAGGGGGTTGCCCCTACGGATTAACCTATCCGTAGGGGCAGAAATAACTTGGACCTACGGACATATCCGTAGGTCTAAAAGGTTGCCCCTACGGGCAAAGACGTCCAAGAATAAAAATATTAATTCTTAATTAGGTGTTTGCCCCTACGGAGCCGCAAACAAAGGACCTACGGACATATCCGTAGGGGCAAGTAAATATCGATTTAATAAAATCCCAGATCTCGATCGCCTACGCTCATTTCCCTCTCTCTCTCGATCGGGCGCGAAAATAAGCCCCCAATGCGCCACGCCGTCGCCGCCAAGGTTGTTCTCCTCGTGGCCACCGCCGGTTTCGTCGCCACTGGAGTTCTCGTCGCCACCGCAGTTAAGGTCGTCGCCACCGCCGTTCAGATCATCGCCCCTGCCCCAGCAGCCGTTCAGGTGAGTAAATCTCGAGGTAAGTTAAAGAATTTGTTGGATTATTTTGGGCTTAAGGTTCATGACGCGCGAGTTGGGGTTGGGCTGGGGTTGCGGTCGCAGTCGGGGTCGGGTTAGGGTTGGGGCAGGGGCTGGGCTGCGGGGTCGGGTTCGGGGTCGGGGTAGGGTTAGGGTCGGGGTCGTGGTAGGGTTAGGGTCGGGGTCGGGGAAGGGGAAGGGTCAATTTATCCAATTTTTTATTGGGGGTGCGGCTGGGGCTGCGGGCTGGGGCTAGGTCTGGGGAAGGGGAAGGTCAATTTATCAAATTTTTAACAAGATTTGTATTAGTTTGCAAGAACACTTAAGTTTATCACAAAATATTGTTTGGGTTTTCGATTTATATCTTTTAGCGGTATGTATCCGTTGTCCCAAATTTTGAATTATCTTATACTAGTATTTATGCATGTGCAGATCTTCTTTATCCTGACAAAAGATCCATATCCATTATCTTAACTTAAAATCCTTTAGAGGGTGCTAATCATAAATAACAACAAAATGATGTTAAATATTTCATCCGATTTTCACAAGATCATACTTGAAAAAAATGCAACTACTTTCACAATTTCACAATCCTAACCAACTCCCAATTTATTATGGTATTCGATCATAACTTGAGAACAAATTCTCTTTTCTATTGCCATCCCATATCAAACCCTAGAATCGTGGGCCATTTCAAATTACACCAAATTGAGGCAAGAATAGGATGAAACCAACATAACCAACAATAAAGAGCTTTATTTGGTAATATATATTGATGAACAATGGTTGCTGTGTTAAATCCAACCCTCACATCACATGCATATCAATAAAGGAGAGGACTGACCAAAATGTTGAATTTTAACAATTGTGAAAGTTCTTCGGTCAGGATGTAACAGAAATAAGGAAAAAAAACTTAAAATATTTCTCACAAAAAAGAAAAAGCAAGCTTCTCTCCCATATCATTAACAAAGCTTATCACTTTTGATTCTCGAAATTATTTTACATTATATTTTCATTCAAAACGTTTTGCTAGTTTGCTCACCAACCGTTTGATAAAATTCCAAAACTATTTTTACTTTCCTTGCTCACAATTGCTCTTGACTACGTACAAATCTTGAAAACCCATTAACGCTCTTGCAGTAATATGCAAAATCACATGAGGATTCACATTCATCACCACCACCTAAGGCTAGGGTTTGGGCTGGGGCTGCGGCTAGGGCTGTGCGTCCTCAAGAGGGCGATCATAGGATCGGTGAAGTTAGGTGGCTGGATATGAGATACGATGGATTTCCATGTGTTCAATGGAATGCTGAGGGTCAGAGTCGGTTATTCATATATCTCCCAAAAAAGAATGAGTTTGTTATCAAAGGTGTATTGATTTCTATATCAAGGAATATCAGTTATATGTCATTCAGTGACTAAGTCTGTTTCTGGCCCAACCATATTTATGAATCGTTTCTTCTTTTTCCTTCTTACGTATATTTACTAGTTCAGACTGTATGCACCTCTGCAATCAACGCCGAGAACTTATACATTATAGGTTAATAGACATATGCTATGAAATCACGGTGCATATCGAATTCATGATATGTTATAGTCCCTCATTATTTTTACTGTGGTGAGAAAGCAGTCGCTGGTGGCCACAAGCCATAGAATTGGCAGTTGTCCTACCTGCGATAACATCTTACAAATCATCAGTAGACATCTCTGTTATATTAATCTTTTAATGTCAGCTTGCATGCATGTTTATTTGCATATTTCCTCTGCTAATTATATTCTTCTAGATCATGTTTGCCTAATCTATCCGAGGCTTAGCATAATCTAGTGGCGATAAACAATTCCATCTTCTGCTACTATGGTGGTACTGAGAAACTTCCATTTAGAAATGACAACACGTATTTTGTGGAAGTACTGTACATAATAAGAAGGAGAAGACAGTAATGTGGCAGAAGAAGAAGGAGAAGACAATAATGTGGCAGAAGAAGAAGGAGAAGACAGTATGCATGTATATACATTTGAAATTTAAGTAAAAACAACCCTACACTTAAGCGAAATCATAAATCGAAACACACATATATAGAATACAACTCATACATGGGTATCCTCAAATCTAACTTTCATTGAATTTGCACGCGCACTTAAAATAACAACCTTTATACTAAAAAATTATGTATGCCATTAGTTAGTAGTTTATGTTTTTTAGACGCAAAAGCCATTTGAGAAATACTTTTTCAAACCACTATTAATCCATATTCTCAATATAGTCATTGAATTTGCACGCGCACATAATAAGAAGGAGAAGACAGTAATGTGGCGGAAGAAGAAAAAAATGACATTCCTCGTTCTCTGTTTCAGCATCAATCTTCTGATATGAACTAATGATGGCTTTTCACATAGGCTTTTCCCTTTAGAGACTTCTTAGTGTCCAATGGAAAGCATACATCAGATTTGTGCAGGTCGGGTTCTTCTATGACTTTCAAGAGTCTCAACTGATTCTGTAAATTACACTCTAGTTGGGTGGTACTTTTACCACTTCTCACTGCAGGTGCGCTCTCTAATATCCATTTTGAATGTAATATTATCGATATTCAAAATGGATATTAGAGAGCGCACCTGCAGTGAGAAGTGGTAAAAGTATCACCCAACTAGGGTGTAATTTACAGAATCAGTTGAGACTCTTGAAAGTCATAGAAGAACCCGACCTGCACAAATCTGATGTATGCTTTCCATTGGACACTAAGAATTCTCTAAAGGGAAAAGCCTATGTGAAAGCCATCATTAGTTCATATCAGAAGATTGATGCTGAAACGGAGAACGAGGAATGTCATTTTTTTCTTCTTCCGCCACATTACTGTCTTCTCCTTCTGCCGCATTACTGTCTTCTCCTTCTTATTATGTGCGCGTGCAAATTCAATGACTATATTGAGAATGTGGATTAATAGTGGGTAGGAAAAGTATTTCTCAAATGGTTTTTGCGTCTTAAAACCATAAACTACTAAGTAATGGCATACATAATTTTTTTAGTATAAAGGTTGTTATTTTAAGTTTTCCCTTATAGAGATATGATCTAACTGCATCTATCAACTATAAGTGTGCAGAAAATTATGATAAGAAATCATAAGAAAGGGTCGTAGCCATGCATAACCTTGAATCTACATACCATATCATGCAAAAGCATGCACTTATTGTCACCTTGCCTTGGAATATAAAATATCTTGGAAGACTATAAGCGAGCATTTAAATCTTGATAGCTTTTGACTTCAACATATATTTTTCTCAAGTACCATGAAATATACTTGCTCCGTATAAACCGTTTTCAGGAAGATGGATTAATAATGACAAATTATCCATTGTGGCTCACTAGGTTAGAATTTTCTCTTCTATTGACCATCTTTCTAATCTGCTTGGTAAATTTATTCGGAACCGGCTGCGAATCATTAAAAGACATGCATAAGAAAGAAAGCTAAAATACAGATATATAGCATACCGATACATCGAAACTTCATATTTGCGATGGCAATCCAGAGATATTTATTTCTACACACGTGGTGCGCGTGCGAATGCGTCAGGCATCATGGACAAATATTTCAGAACATGGAAATTATTATTCGTATAAAGTAATTAAAACTTTTAAACACCTTGGGTAGATATTTTCTTAGTTGATGCAATCATATCATGAGGACTAAATTTAAGCTATTATACATATGCTTATGTATATTTCTAACCTAATATATCACACACACACACACAGAGAGAGAGAGAGAGAACACCAGGTAGATAGAGAAATCAGGTAGTCCTGAAGAAATGGAGTCCATAGCATTGCTCATCATCATCATCCGTGACTTCTATGAAAAAATATTATCAAAGGGATCATGGATGATGATGATGAGCAATGCTATGGACTCCATTTCTTCAGGATCCTGCTACCTGATTTCTTTACCTACCAGGTGTTCTCTCTCTCTCTCTGTGTGTGTGTGTGTGTGTGTGTGATATATTAGGTTAGAAAAATACATATGCATATGTATAATAGCTTAAATTTAGTCCTCATGAAATGATTGCATCAACTAAGAAAATATCTACCCAAGGTGTTTAAAAGTTTTAATTACTTTATACGAATAATACTTTCCATGTTCTGAAATATTTGTCCATGATGCCTGACGCATTCGCACGCGCACCACGTGTGTAGAAATATATATCTCTGGATTGCCATCGCAAATATGAAGTTTCGATGTATCGGTGCTATATATCTGTATTTTAGCTTTCTTTCTTATGCATGTCTTTTAATGATTCGCAGCCGGTTCCGAATAAATTTACCAAGCAGATTAGAAAGATAGTCAATAGAAGAGAAAATACTAACCTAGTGAGCCACAATGGATAATTTGTCATTATTAATCCATCTTCCTGAAAACGGTTTATACGGAGCAAGTATATTTCATGGTACTTGAGAAAAATATATGTTGAAGTCAAAAGCTATCAAGATTTAAATGCTCGCTTATAGTCTTCCAAGATATTTTATATTCCAAGGCAAGGTGACAATAAGTGCATGCTTTTGCATGATTTGGTATGTAGATTCAAGGTTATGCATGGCTACGACCCTTTCGTCTGATTTCTTATCATAATTTTCTACACACTTATAGTTGATAGATGCAGTTAGATCATATCTCTATAAGGGAAAACTTAAAATAACAACCTTTATACTAAAAAAATTATGTATTCCATTACTTAGTAGTTTATGGTTTTAAGACGCAAAAGCCATTTGAGAAATACTTTTCCTACCCACTATTAATCCACATTCTCAATATAGTCATTGAATTTGCACGCGCACATAATAAGAAGGAGAAGACAGTAATGTGGCAGAAGGAGAAGACAGTAATATGGCGGAAGAAGAAAAAAATGACATTCCTCGTTCTCTGTTTCAGCATCAATCTTCTGATATGAACTAATGATGGCTTTCACATAGGCTTTTCCCTTTAGAGACTTCTTAGTGTCCAATGGAAAGCATACATCAGATTTGTGCAGGTCGGGTTCTTCTATGACTTTCAAGAGTCTCAACTGATTCTGTAAATTACACTCTTGTTGGGTGATACTTTTACCACTTCTCACTGCAGGTACGCTCTCTAATATTCATTTTGAATGTAATATTATAGATATCCATGCCTCTTTATGTCAAAATTACTTATATTGTCAATGTTTGATTGTCTAGTTGTTGGTGATGCGTCCATATCAGGGACAGAGGCCACTCCCGTTCCTCCAGGTATGTTTATATATTATATAGGGCATGTATATTGATTTAGAATGCTATATCATAAATATACACACATTCCTTTTGCTTTTAGTCGTCCAACTCATTATCATGGGCTGCTTGATGAGATTAGATTTGCGCCTGATGATCTACAAGAGCTTGTTCACTCCCTGTCATATGTGTAAGCAGCGCTATATGCGAGTTTACCTTGTTAGTATGTATGTACTGAAATTAATTAATATTATTCAAATTTTGATACATGCAGATACCAGAGGAGCACATCTTCTATCTCTGTAGGTAAGGCTTTGAATTTGTTGATTTTGGTATTTCTTGTCAATTTTATAGACCAGTATGTGCTAAATATAATGTTCTGACAGTTGGTAGGGGGAAGGCAACATTCAAGGCTGCTGACCCCAGTCCTGGACGCCGCACACGGACGGCACCACGGAGGTTGGGAGAGAGGCCGAGGACTGGGCTCTAGCAGGGCCCATATGAGGTTGGACTCCACCCCGGCGGTTACTTCCTCCGTCTCCAGTGACCGGCATGTCCATCATGAACTGGATAGCTTGAGGGCCAGCATTCAGGAGTTGAAGGAGATGCTGGTATGTATACTACTTTATAGTAAAATATCATTTCATATTATATACATATCAACATATCCATAATTAGTACGTAGCTTGAGCTTATTTGGTTTTAGACTTAAGTTTGATTAATCATACATACATATGTAATTGAAATAAACAACGCTTTTCCAAACTAGATATCCAAACAGGGTTTCGAAATAACTTAATAATGATACGAATTCGAATAATAAACAGTTCTTACACGCTTCTTACACACGTTATATCCAGACGCGACAGGGTAGATCGGCCGAGCCTCCACACGCATCTCCTTCGGCTGCGGCTCCGCAAGCCACTACATCGGCTGCGGTTCCGCAGACAGCTCCTGTAGCTCCACCGCCCACTCAGACTCCCGCTCGCGACGAATTGCAGAGTTTATTGACCGAGGAGCAGGCGCGCGTTATTCTATCGTTATTCAGAGGTGGAGCTGGACCGAGCTAGGGTAGATTTTTGGTTCTTTTTTTTTGAAACATGTATTTATTTATATCATACACATTGTACTACATTTTGAAACGATATTGATATTGGTTTGTATTTATATCATATTCAGTTTTTGTGTTTCTTTTGTATATTATATATATGCGTGAGATGTGATTATGAATACTGCAATATATGATTTGATTGATGTATATATTATTGTGCACAGGACGGGAAAAAATCAAGCAGCCCATTTTTAAAAAAAAAATTCAGACAATATGTACCTACGGATTAATCCGTAGGCACACATGCTACCCCTACGGATATGTCCGTAGGGGCAAAATATCAGCAGTAACTGATATTTCCCCCAGATCTCAGTGCCAGGGGGTTGGGAAAGCCCCTACGGCTATATCCGTAGGGGCAACTGACTCTCCCCTACGGCGTTATCCGTAGGGGCAAATGTCAGGAATCCTGAATTTGTGCCCCTACGGAAAAGTACCTACCCATATATTCGTAGGGGTCTGTACATGCCCCTACGGGTATATCCGTAGGGCCAAGTAATTTATTAAAATAAACCGTAAATAATATAAAATCTTATACCCTACGGCGTAATCCGTAGGGGCAACTGGACCTACACATATATCCGTAGGGACAAGAATTTAACCGTAGGGGCAAGTTCAGGGCCTCAACTTGCACCTGCGGCCTTTGCACCTACGGGGTATTTTTCCGCCCCTACGTACATATCCGTAGGGGCAGTGGGTTGCCCCTACGGATAAATCCGTAGGGGCAACCCTTCTTTGTAGTAGTGAAAGGGGAGCCCACTGGAAGATGAGGAATGAGCTCAAAGTATCGAGGATGATCTGGAAGCAGCACAAGTGCCAGAAATAGCTTGGGTCCGAGTGGCGAAGCTGCAACCCACGGACAATGCACGGAACTGGTGGAAGGCGGAAGAAAGCCGTCTTGATCAGCCCATTGAATGGAAGACTTTTCGCGATAAGTTCGACGCGAAGTACTTTCCCGTGACTGCCAGGTTTGCCATGGAACAGCAGTTCATTCATCTACAACAAGGTTCGATGTGGGACAAGTCAGTAGATGAGTATGACACTGAATTCACCATGCTAAGTCGATTCGCGGCACACTTGATACCGACGGATGATATCAGAGCCCGTCGCTTTCAACAAGGTTTGGACACGGAAATTCAGGCTGCACTAGCCACAGAGAAATTTCCAACTCATGAAGATGCTCTGGAAGCTGCCCGCAGTTATGAGGCAGTGATAAAAGCAAGGGGCAGACCTCAATCTGCCGGTTTGAAACGCCATGCCACTCAAATGGCAGGAGGAGTCTCTTCCAGGCCAACGTTCGAACCCAGGAGAACTGAAGAACCCAATAACCAGCCAAGACCACATTTCTGTTTCCATTGCAAGAGAGATGGACATTTGATAAAGGAATGTAGACGTGCAAAAGGCCTGTGCCTAGTTTGTGGCGCGTCCAATCACAGAATTGAGACCTGTCCATATAGATTCAACTTAGCTCACACACCTACCAACTACCCGCAGCGGCCAGCTATCTAGGCTCCTGCAACTCGTCCTGCACTCCCAGCACCACCTCCACACAGAACTCCTACACAGCCTACTCGCCAATTCCTGCAGGCAATGAGGAACATGCCTCGAGGGCAGAGAAACAAGCCCCAAGGACAGAATGTGCCTCCAGTTAGAAGGAAGGTACCATGGCGGCAGACTTTCACATTAGCAGCCGTAGAAACCCAGACTGTAGGTCAAGATAACATCGGTAAGCCTTTTTCACATTTTTAAAACCCTTGCACCACTTTGTTATTTTTTCACACACTGTCAATACTTCAGTCACTAAACTTTCTTGAATCTATTACACGTTCTTTTTATAAATTTCGAGGACAAAATTTTTATAAGGAGGGTAGAATGTAACAACCCTAAATTTCCAATACAAGTTTTTACAAAAAAAATTCAAAAATCCATAAAAGGGTATTTTAGCCTAAGCACAAGTTATAAATAATTATTTTGCTTTTTAATTACAGGTTAAAAGAATGTAACAACTCCATTTTTAGTGTACAAAAATTTGCTTTAAAATTAATATATATTTGGGGTATTTACATTTACTGTTATTACTTTAAATAATTAATTAGCTCCATAATTACAAGAAGGAGCTTGTAGCTCATTGGTAATACCTTGCACTGCCAAACCAAGCCACCAGAGTTCAAATCCCATACCCCACATTATTTTTAATATTGTTTTTATTTTGAACCTTTAGAATACCAAGAGTTTACACGTGCATGTCTCACAAAAACCCCACTACACCCAAAGATGTAATATTGCCATAGGGTAGATGAACCATCGGGAGGGATCCCGACGGCCTGACTCGACCGGGAATCGGCCAAATCGGCCCCGACTCGGCCGACTCAGTCCTCCGACCGAGTCACGGCCGAGTTGGCCGATTCCGTCGACGACCCCAACATGAAAGTTGTGTCATTTCATATTCTCTATGCACCTGCAAAATTTCAGCCTCAGACCATTTTCAGAGCTCTTTTAAAACCCCAATTACTCCACTTTTAATACATTTTTAATGCATTTTATCACATTTTTCATTTTAACTTTTCACCTATCCTAACCCTAGCTTAACCTTATAAATACCACCCCTACCCTCTACCCTCTCACCCCAAAATTCTGAGCCCACTCTCTCAAAATTCCAAGAAAACTTGTGTACTTTGAAAACAAGCTCGAGACGAAACTCCGGCGAGATCTACGGCAAACTTCCGACGATCGTTTTAGGAACTACCGGCGACGACGCAACACGTCGGCGATTCCTCTACTTCCCTCTCACTCTCTCGTGTGATCTAAAACCCGTAAGTCCCAATTCCTACCTATCTCTTCTATCAAAAAATACGGTTTTACAAAACCCGATGGAATCGGAACAAATCCGATATCCGATTCGGTTTCTTATAAAATTCCACTTTTCACTAATACAATCATACTTAAATTTTCTCATGTTGACTATTAAACACTAATCAACAAAATTGATCAAGTTTCATTACATAAAACGATGGCTATTTCAATTTATCGTATTCTTCACTTAAATACCACATTGTTTCAATTCTACATTTAACTCCATTAAACTTGCTATACATTTAAGTAGATCACGAGGTAACGACCCATCTCCTCACACACTTATAGGCAATATAACACGATACCCTCGAGAACCTAGAATACGAGAAAACAAACATTTTCATTTAAATACCCTTTACTTAATAAAACAATTTCTAAAAGATTTAGTATTGATACACTTTTTAAATAAATACCACTTATTATGAAAATAGGATAAGATTGTGGACATCAGTCGTTTATCTAAACCTGACTTTGTGGTGTCTAGGTTAGGCAAGTGAGAAAGGTAACTTTAAAAGGCCCTTCTCACGGTGATTCGTGAGCGGATCCCTCCTTTCTTCACTTGTACTTACCTGGCCACAATTAGCGGTGAAGAGACGATTTAAGACATCTCACAACTTGTCGTTTTGGACCAATTAGGAATAGTCTAGTTGACTTAGGAGACCCTAAAACATAAAATACGGAAAATTGACATCTTTACAAATAAATACCACTTACTTCATAAAACCGTTTTCTAAAGAATTAGTATTTATACAATCTTTACAAAGCGCCGCTACAACCCATTTTGAGGAACCCGTTCGGGATGGTGCGGATCATCGCACATACTCGGCCTTAGTAGTGAGAGATTCAGACCTCCGCAAGGAGCATTCGGTCTCGAAAGATTTAAAACACGATATCTTGAGAAAATGAGATTTTTAGAATATAAAATATATATTAAAATTATTTTTGTATAAATATATGTATATTTATCATTAAAATACCTATTTTGTTATGATATAAATATTCCACCTTTTTCTAAAAATCAAAAGAATCAATTTTACACTAAAATACCACGAATTCCATATAAATCAATATTACAAATAAATACCTTTATTTCTGAATTTAGGATATTTTCATTAGAAATATCACAATATAAAATCCACATTCATTACAACCCTAAAGATGAATAATAAATGCTTGGGGTATATTTTGAAAAAGTATATAAAAGTATTTTTACATAAAACCCCCTCAAGTTCTATAAATTACCCTAAAGACCCTAGTAAACATAGGTTTAAGCGGAACCAATCTCTTGAGCCTCAGGAAGCCGGAGAAGTGGATGCTTGCCTATCTAAGGTAGACAAATTAATAAAAACAATCAGGACTTCAAGTTACTTTACTGATTGTCTAACTCAGTTTGAGTCTCAGTATAATCTGACTTGAATACGATTCAAGTACAATCTACAATCTACAATTTTCAATATTACAATTCAACCTGAATCCATGAATCAATTATCAATCTATACAACTTGACTGAACCGAACCATGGATATACATCCCATTTACATGGTTCTCCAGTTATTCCATTTATATGATTATACAGTTACATCTGTTTACTGATATCATGGTTTTGGTCTGTCATCCAACTATACAATCTATACAATACAATACAACAATACAATCAAAACACTATGGGATTTAAGGGGTAGATTGGTACGGAAGGTGTTAAAAGTGGCACGAAACGGTAAGATTAAAACACCTAACCTGTATTCCGTTGCTGTTGTACCGTGGCCCAACGGTTTCTTGAGTTCCTGATAGCTTAGTCTCCGGGGCAAGTGAGACTCCTCTCGTATACACTGGCATCCTTCTGTACCAAGCTACAAACAACAGCGTTAAAACTAAATACAACAATATAACAATATAATACAATTGTAATACTCTCTCTCTCTCTCTCTTACTCTCTATCCATTCTATTTCTCCTCTTATCTTTGGGACTTACCAAGCGATCTGTTCGCTGACGACATTCTATTTCTTTCTTCTTTGAATGTCGTCGGGTGATTTGGAACCGTCAGAGATCGAGCCAACTGCAGAAAACTTAGATCAGTACAGCGAAGACCCTAAGCTCTAGATATTGTACATTTTCTTTTTAGTACTTTTAATTTCCTGTCATACCATTGTTTAGACATTACTTTTATTTCAGTTGTATTTCCTTTTCATGCATTGTACAAAATAATATTAAAAAATAAAGTTGCTGTTTTTATTATACCTTATCTCTTGTATATATTTTCTTTTATATTGCTTAGCTACGCTTAGCGTATTTGCTTCTGAGTAAATACGTAGCGGACCAGTCGTGTCCTCTTCGCCGTATACCGGGAAGCGGGGCGTGACAGGTATATATGATATAGCCGGGTCATCGGATCAAGTGTTGATTTGATGAACTGATACATTTTATATTGGTCGGTTATTTGTGAAATAGCCGGATTATCGGATCAAGTGTTGATTTGATAATTTAATGTATAATTATATATTTGATGTATTACATTACATTAACAAATATAAGCTCACTTAAAGATCCTTTTTCTCACTTGGATAATACATTGATGTATATGCGATATATGTTAATTGTATTATTTTATTTTGTTACATTAAATATTATATATGTGATATATAATATTGTAACATGTTGGGGTTACAAGTGTAAATGGTTGTTGAGTTTAAACCAAGTTAGGGTTTGAATTAGGATTAGCTTTTGGATGAAGCTTTCATGAAGCTTCATGAAGTTTTGACTTTTGTCATCTAACTTGATATTTTGTGTAGATATTCTTTAACCCAACCCAAACCCTTAACTCATGGTTTATTCTCTACAAGAGTTAAGACTCTCATTCTTAACTCATGGTTGCAATTGTAACCACAACATTTTCATTTTTCATTACTCATCACAAAAGAATTTCTTCTTCTTCTTCCTCCTCTTGAAAACTTTCTAGCTTTTGAATTTGTGATGATATTTTGTGAGAAATTGAAAACAAAAGAAAGCAAAATTCTGACTTCATCATTCTCATCTATTCTAGCCACATAGATTAGGGTGTTTGCTTTGCTAATACTTGATTAGTGAAGCAAGACCTTGGGTTTAAGATTCTTTAAGGTGGATCATCTTTGTATTTAAAGATTAGAAGCAAGCTTGCATCATTCTCTTCATGGAGCCTCTCTAGAGTCCGGATACTTGATGATCGCAGTGAAAGGATCTCAACACGGAGCTTATGAAGCGAAGGAACGGACTACAAAGATTGTAATCTCTAACTCTTAGATGTTAAAGTGTTAACATGCTAGTTTTGTTTGATTCTCTAGTTAATGATCTAGGTTTAGAGTCATCTATAATGGCAAAATTTGAAATTGGCATGAGAGATGCCACCCGAAACCTTACAGCCGTTGTAGGTAACTAAGCACCTGCAACCCTGACGACCCATGACCCAATTGCAGCAACTTAGGAAACCCATCGCCGGAGTCGAGCCTAAGTCTATCGAGATCTCTAACCGTGTTCCCTAACATCAAGTTTAGACTTTGCATTCCATCGTCGCATTTTTCCCGTCTCCGAGACAAGTATTCTTATTTTACTTTTGGTCGATGCACATCGGCAATCCTTGTGTGTGTATTTTCTGCCCTGTTAAAATAGAAGGAAAAGTATCAGTACTCAATTATTTCGTATTGTCGGGATAATATAGATTTTTATGCGAGAAAAAGAAAATTAGCAAGTATGGATCAAAAATGAAATTTATTTGACATACAAATAAAAGTTTGGAATTGCTAACCTATCTCATATAAACATCTTATTAGCTAGCCTGTAATTATTTTATATACATATCAAGGCTGATGGTGAAGGCAACATTTGTGACTTGCGCCAGCTTATACATCGCCTTCAAACAGTTACTATCATCAGATAGCAATTACCTCTGACATGACATGACTATTCAATACTCTAGTCTTTTAATAACGAGATCTCTAATTATGATGCTGAGCTACATGCTATGATACACACCACTGTTTATCAGTTTCATTTCTATATAATTACTATATTACAAGTCCAAGTATTTTCAACATTATTAATTAGTAATTTAGTTATTACCTTAGTAGATACGAACACGCGAGGTGTAAGGTTAGTTCGAGTGTACGTTCGTACAACAGGATCTCAGGAGTCCAATACCGGCAGCTCGTACCGGGCTATATTGATCGCATGTTATTACAGCTCGTACCGGGCTATATCGGTCGAATGTTGTTACAACTCGTATCGGACTATATCGGTCGCATGTTATTACAGCTCGTACCGGGCTTTATCGGTCGCATGTTCATTCCACAGTTGGGCCCGTGTTTCCTAACCCCTGGGGCACTACTCTTGGATTAGGAATACTCCTGCAGAGGTTGACGCACACACTCGAGCTCATGATAGGATAGATTACTTTTTAGTGACCAGTTAGGTTATGACTTGACCTCTTTACATGTTGGTTTCATAGTATTAATGTTTATACACACACACACACACCCACACACACTTGCGCACACAGGCTTCACTACGTTCATCTATTCATGTTATCATATCATACACACACCTTATACATTGAATACTTGCTGGGATGTTCTGACATCCTTGACCTTATACATTGAATGCTTGCTGGAATGTTCTGACATCCTTGAGATTTTCCATATGAGGTTTAGAGACAGATTTTCAGGCTGAGCAAGATCGGAGCGGCTATCAGGACTTTGCTCAAGATCAGTAACCCGTAGGTTTATTTCTTCTCTGTTAGTATTTAGCAAGCGCGTCCTTATAGGACATTAGGACTCATGTATCTTTCCAAATTTTGTCTTCTTTTCGAATCTATTGTATTGGGTACTTATTTACATCAATTATCTAGTGAACCCATTTTTAGTATTCCTTGTGGTGTCGTTACAGTATGATTATCAGTATCATCCCTTTTGGTATTGGATTTTATTTTAACAGGTTAAGCTAGACAGTCTTATGTGACTATGGAAGAATCTTTCCTTACCGTAGGTAGCACGGCTGACCCTCGTTGCTCTCCGTATTCCATATTTTGGGAAGCGGGGCGTGACAAAACAATCAAGATAATTAATTTCTTTTGTTTATGAATGGCAGCAAGTCATGTACCAGTAAAAAAATCCAACTACAATACTTCATAGCAAGCATATTTCTGTAATAAATAGACTAGAGAACAATAATGATTAAAAAAATACTAAAAGAGGTATATAGTAAAAACTAACTGAAATCAAGTATAATTGAAATATAATCTTCAAACCAACAAAGATTGAACTTTGAAGAAATAACTCTGGAAGTAGATATATGGACAAGATAAAAGTACTGAATTTCTACATAAATTTAGAAGTTTGGTTAAGAAACGAACCTCCTAACTATTCGGTGACCATAGATAGATTAGTCATTTTGAGTACTGAATGGCGATGTAAGTCAATTCTTGGCGATTTCACATCCCAAAACAATTACGTTGAAGATATAGCTGATGAATTGATAATCATCGCATGATTTGAATGTTTACGATGTTGCGAAAAGTCAGGAAGTGAATTCATAAATTCATGACAATCCCCCTTATTCGGGAGCAAATCCAAAAACAAAGAAACAGTAGATGCCTCAAGAGCAAATTGTTGCTCTTTCATTGTATGTAACCACTCCTTGGCCTTCTCTGTTTCACCTCTTTCAAGCAAACTTCGGATTACTGCATTGAGCATAGTAGAATCTGAAGAGCAACCATATTTCTCCATTAACAAAAACAAGTCATTTGCTTCATCCAAGAGACCTGCTTTTATAAGGCCTTTCATCATTACTGTACAAGTGATAACACTTGGAACCAATTCTTTGGCAAGAAGATCATTAAAAAGGTCTTTGGCTGCTTCAATTTTACCTGCTTTGAACATTCCACCAATTAAAATGTTGAATGTCTTAACCTCCAATTTGTATCCCAGCAATGATATGGCATGAAATTGATCCCGTGCTTCATCTATAAGCTGATTTCTACAAAGCCCATCCAAAACTACATGGCAAGTACCCATATCTGGGGCTAATCCACTATGATTCATCTCATCATATATTCGTCTTGCATCTCTAACTCTTCCAGCACGATATAATCCACTTAACATAGTGCGATATGTTTGAATATCGTGCTTAATTCCTTTGAGCGGTATCTCATAAAACAGGTTCCGAGCTCTATCAACCTTGTGAGATTTAAAATACATGTCAATTAATATGGTGTAAGTACAAAGATCAGGCTTATGGCCCTGTGCCACAATGAAATCATATAGTTTCAATGCTTCATCCACCTGGCCCATTAAGCCATATCCATCCATTAGAGTGCTAAATATAAAAATATCAGGTTCCATACCTCTTTTTACCATCACGTCCAATAACTTAGGGGCATCAGTCACCATCCCTTCTTTGCAAAGAGCATCAACTAATGTATTGAATGTGATGACATTAGGTTGAACTCCTTGATTGGTCATTGCCTTAAATAATCGCAGTGCTTCTTTCCATTTCCCTAATTTACAATACCCAGAAATCATAGAACTATATGTGACAACATCTTGTTCTACCATCTCGTCGAAGAGTTTCTTGGCCTCGTCCAATCTTTCGCTTTTGCAAAGCCCATCGAGTAAAGTGCTGAAGGTAATAATATTAGGCTTCACTCCTTCATGTTGCATTTTCTTGAATATATGCATAGCATCATCCATTCTGTGATTCTTAATGCAACCATCAATCACGACAGTGTAGCTACGAGCTTCGAGCACAAATCCCTGATGCAACATGGAATCAATAACCTTTGATGCCTCATCAAAGCGGACTTCTTGACAATATCCATTCAACAAAATGTGATACAAGATTGCATCAGGCCGCACACCTCTTTCAGCCATGGCATTACATAGTTCATGTGCTTCATCAGTCTTCTTCTATTTGCAAAGAGAATCCATTAACGTGCCAAACGTTACAGCATTTGGAGAAAGCCCCCGATCAACCATGTCCTTGAGGAATCTGATGGCTTCGTTCCAATGGCCTAGAATGGAATAACCATGGATAATGCAGGTGTAGGTGACGACAGTAGGTGCAATGCCCATATGAGTCATTTCTTCAAAGATCTTTAATGCGGTGTTCATGTCTCCCTCTTTGCAAAAAGCATCAATGACTTTGCTGTAGGTAATAACGTCAGGTCTAGATTCAGGTCTGTTTTCATTTCCCATTTTGTGAAGAAAGTCAAGTGCCAAACCGGTATTACCGGTAGAGCAGAACCCCTTGATAAGCGTGGCGTAAGAGACTCTATTAGGCATGCATCCAAAGCTAGGCATTCTCTCAAGCAACTGAGCTGCTTCATCAACTCTCCCCTCCACACATAACCCTTGGACGATGCAACTGTAAGTGATGACATCCGGTGAAATGCCACCGCCGATCATTTTCTGAATCAACTGTGAAGCTCTCTCTATGGCTCCTTCCTTGCATAGGCGGTCTATTAAAGTGTTTTAGGTGACAAGATTAGGCTCTTTCATTTCATCAAGCAGCTCAAGTGCCAAGCTGATGCTCCCATTTCCGCATAGCCCCTTGATGAGAGCGCTGTAAGAGAATGTGTCTGGAGTGCAACCCAAGATAGGCATTTTGCCGAGCAGCCGAACTGCTTCGCTAACCCTTTTCTCTATGCAGAGACGATTGATAAGAGAGTTGAGAATCACCACATTGCCAGTACTCCAGCCTCGTTTCAGCATGGAGTCCCTAAAATCTTAATGATATAGACATCAGTCTTGAGATCTTGGTATTTTTTTAGTGTAACAATATTTGACTAAATGTTTATTATAAGCTGAGCTTCGTGTTAGTGTTGATATTGACGTTAATAAATATTTTCTAAATTCAAGAATAAATAGCTATTTTATTATCACTATCATATACTAATTAAGCGATAAACTGTTCGAGCCTACGCAGGCCTTAATTTATCTTACGAAAGAAAGAGTATGAAAATGGAAAAAAATCATTTTTTCCTTATTTGATCGTATCAAAAAGAAATTTTGAGATTGCTAAATTACAGACGAGATAAATATGGAACAACAGAACCATCATAGTATTTGACTCCTACAATAAGACAGGAAGGATGGTAAATGGATCATTCAATGATGTGGATCGGATGGATTCTTTTTTCTTCTTCGGCAGACGGTAGAATAGAAGGGAGGAAAAAAGAAATTCCACGGGCCTGGAACCGGTGGCTATGAAGCTTATATCACTCCGGAATCAACTAAAACACCAGCAACATAAAGTGATTCAACTCTAATAAGTTAAGTTCCTTTTTTTTGTCTGGGCTCATCCTATGTGGCTTGTTATCAATCACTTCTTGACCGAACCTAAACACGATCCGAGCTCGAACGGGTTTGTTTAACTATCAAACGAGTTTAAACGAACTTTTACACTGACGATTTAATAGACTTTTGACAGACACACAACCACCACCAGCACGTTCGAGCTGAGCTTCCGAGCTTCAAGCTGTTTTAACAACCCTACTTGTACATAGATTAAATAGTCTGAACATACAATAGAATTTTTTAGAAGAAAACCCTTTATTTCTTTTTCGCAAAATGCCCTTCAGGAATGCATTTGTCACGCCCCGCTTTCCAAAATACGGAAAACGAGAGATGACTAGACCAGCCATACTCCTACGGTCAAGAAATGATCCCGCCGTAGTCACACTTCGGCTTCTAGTATTACATGGTAATCAGTAAAGAAAGAACAGAAGTAAAGGATATACATCACTAAATTATTACATCAACTTTTATTGTTCACAGTTTACAATAAAACAAGGAAAAGAGCTACTAATCAGGTGCGAATACAAGGTTACTTTAGGGAAAGCAGTAAAGGTGAAGGAGATACTCCTGACTAAATCTCCGCAAGCTCGAAGGGCAAGTCTGACTCCTGTACCGGTTCTTCCTCGAGGTCTGAGCATGCATACTCAGGTCGTCAGAGCGACGTAATAGCAATATTATAATAATGACAAGAAACAATAAAAGAAAGTAATAACGGTGGAGATAAAATGCAGGCAGTCAATATATCACTAACTGATGCAATGTATGATCTGTGTCCCTGTCAGTCTCTAGATCATCTTTGAAATCGAGTTGTGGAAAGGAGGATCATATTTAACGAGAGTCTCGTACATATCCGAGACTACGGCCCACTATCGTCCGGGATATAACCTTGTCAGCCGGACCGCTAGGCCCAACCTAATATATATAAGAGTCGTTGTTCGAATGATCATCCTTTAAATCACTGTTCTCGCTAAATACAATTCTCTTTCCACTTCGATTTTCCCTTTTTCCCAGATTTTCACTATTTATGAGTATGGTCTAGTCGTATACAAGTACGCACCAATAACACGGATTTTGTCACTGTTCACTGTATTGTTCACTATCACGAATCATTCACTTTTCACTGGCGTACTTAACACTCCTAAACCAATACCATTCACGCACGGCAATGCATTGTACACTGAATAATAACGCGCACTAGCACTAGAAGTATGGCAATCGGGTAAAATATGTGCATTTATGCAGTTAACAAACCATGTGTAATACGAACTATTATGCACCTTTTGAACTTATAAAAATTGTATTAAATCATACATTCAAAATTCAGTAAAAAAATACAAAGGCGGTTGCAAGTAAACTCGGTCGGAAGTTCAAAAAAATTTATTTCAGGGCATTCGGATTTCAGGTGGGCAAGTTACAGCCGTTTCATTTTAAGTGTTTGCTGCTGGAATTTAAGTTCCTGAACTGAATGTCCATTTCGAAACACAATTTTCACTATGTTGGGATCAAAATTAGGCGACACTATCGTTGAACGAAATTTAGGTTTTTCAATCGGATTTCCAACACACTAGACGGATTCTCAATCGCGCCTCCACGTCAGAAGTTATGTACTGTACAACCATGGGGTATAAGTTCTGTTTCTGTTTGGGACTGCTATACGTCCAGTTAATCTAAAATACAGTTTAAATAGTAAACGACAGTGAAAAGGGGTGAAATCACTTTCATTAGTTAGATAACTGTTTCATATTCGCTATGGTATAGGGTTCCGCAATATAACAAGTTCAAGAAGCAAAGGGTAAGCATTACAAGATGGGAATCAACAGCCAGTGCTGCTCTGGACTGCAGTCCAGAGCCGTACTCCGCACAAGTTTCCATCGTCTTTTCAGCATAGATACAATTTAAAACTCTTATGGAGTCCTAGGTTGTCGAGACGGCTTCGATTTAAGCCCTCTAACGCATCATTCCAATCTATAAACAATTGGTTATGATTTTTACAAGTTTCAGACGCGGAAAAGTTTCAGTTTTAACGGGCTTAAATGGGGATGGTCGATCATGTCAGTAACGACTATATTTTTCAGCCGAAATAATACACGATGATCATTACTATACAGGCCAACCTATGTAATTAGTTTCCGTCAATTTAATGGAAGTTTTTCGTTCGGGTTTTGCATCAAACACTTGCGTCATGTTAATTTGCACGAATTGTATACACAGAATTCATAGGATTTCGAATTGTAATAGAACAATTTAGCATGAAGCAAGCATGGTACTTGCCTGATGACGCGTTGACGACGCACAGCAGCGGCAACGGCGAGATCGCGCCATGAACAGCGCGGTTAGGGTTCACGGCCACGGCTCGAGTTTGGGTTCGTCGTCGGAATTGCTCGGGGGATGGCTCTGTTGGCGTTGCGGATGGTTGAGGAGCTCGAGTGGATGCAACGTCGAAGCTCAGGTGAATGGCGGTGGCTGTGGTGGTCGCCGGTGAGGTTGCAGCGAGGGGGGGTCAAGGCTCAAGCTTGGTGTAGAGTGCAGTGAAGTAGTGGAGGGGCTCGGCTAGTAGGAGGTGATGGTGGTGACGCTGAGGGGTCGACGAGGTGGCCGGCAGCGCGATAGGAGCGAGGTGATCGTCGGCGGCGAGTGGGTTTGCAGGGGAGTCTCGGTGGCGAGGAGGGGGTTCTGGGTAGTTGGTGAAGAGGGTGATGGAAGCAACAGGGGGTGTTGGGTGGCTCGGTTTTGTGCGAGGGAGGGAGACGAGGTCGAGGGGTGAGTGGTCGCTCGCGGGTTCATGCGTTGAGAAGTGGGGACGTGGGGGTGAGCGGGAGAGTATGGGGGATGAGAGAGCGGGAAAACGAGAGTGAGGGGGAGGGAGTTAGAGAGAGGCGCGTGTGCAAGATCGTGGTCGCGGTCGCGTTGGGGAGTGGCGAGGCGACGTGGGCAAAGGAGTGTGCTGCGTCGACGTGGTAATGAGGAAAAAAAAAAGAAAGGAGCGGGAAAAGAAGATGAGTGGTGAAGAAAGGGTTAACGGTCGGGTCGGGTCGGGTTTGGGCATGGGGTGAGTGCAGGCATGGGCTGGGCCGGAGAGTTGGGAATTTATTTATATATTTAGTTTTTTTTTTCTTTTGGGCTGGGCTTGGTTTTATTTGGTTAGGAAAATTTAAATATTAAAAACCTAAGCAACCGATTTCATACAAAGATACGAGGAAAAAAATAGGAAAATATTCGGGGAACTTGGAGAATATAAAAAAAATTTATTGATGGAACCGGGAATTTACATCATACCCTCTTTACAAAAATTTCGTCCTCGAAATTTTAAAAGGGACAACGAAACAACAACAATAAACAAATAGATGTGGAAAACGTGCACGAATATCTTCCTCACACTCCCAGGTAGATTTTCCTGGGGAACGACCGCCCCAAGACACTCAGACTAACTGAATGACTTTATTCTTCAGCACTTTTTCTCTGCGGTCGAGGATGGTGGTGGGCTGCTCCTCATAAGATAGGTCGGTACCCAAAGCTAACTCCAAATAGTCCAGAATATGGCTCTCATCCTGAACATAACGCCGCAACTGGGATACGTGGAAGGTATTGTGCACACCAGCTAGCGACGGCGGCAAGGCAAGTCGATAGGCCACTTCTCCTACTCGCTCTAGCACCTCAAAAGATCCGATGATATGGGGACTGAGTTTCCCACGACCTCCAAACCTGATAACCCAGCGGGTAGGGGAAATCTTCAGGAATATGTGATCTCCGACTTCAATTTCTAGTGCTCTCCTGCTGGCATCCACCCAACTCTTCTGTCGATCCTGAGCCGTCTTAATGCGCTGTTTGATTATTTGGACCTTATCGACTGTCTGAACAATGAGCTCGGGACCCAGTAATTTTCGTTCGCCCACATCATCCCAACAAACCGAGGATCGACACTTCCGCCCGTAAAGTGCTTCGAAAGGAGCCATCTGGATACTAGCCTGATAATTGTTGTTATAAGAAAACTCGATTAGATGCAGATGATCTTCCCAGGAACCCTGGAAGTCCAGCATGCAAGCTCTCAACATATCCTCGAGTGTCTGAATAGTACCCTCGTATTGTCCATCCGTCTGCGGGTGATAAGCTGTGCTGAACTTGAGGCGGGTACCCAAGCTCTCCTGTAAGCTCTTCCAAAAGTACGAAACAAATCTGGTGTCTCGATCTGACACAATCTTGACCGGAACTCCGTGAAGTCGCACTATCTCCTGCATGTATCTCTCCGCGAGTGACTCGGTCGACTGTCCCACTTGGAATGGTAAGAAGTGTGCAGATTTCGTGAGACGGTTGACGATAACCCAAACGACGTTGTTACCCCTAGGGCTCCGTGGTTAGGCCGTCACGAAATCCATAGTAATATGCTCCCACTTTCATTCTGGTATCGAAAGCGGTTGTAACAATCCTGCTGTCCTCTGATGTTCCGCCTTCACCTGCTGGCATACCAAGCACCTGGATACAAACCGCGCAATTTCTCGCTTCATCCCGTTCCTCCAAAAGTGTTGTTTTAGATCTCGATACATCTTCGTGCCTCCCGGATGCACGGAATAAGCTGAACTATGAGCATCGGCTAGTTCCCGAACATCCCCTTTGGGTACGCAAAGTCTGCTGCCGAATCTCAGAAAACCGTCTTCATGTATGAGTAAGTCTGTTCTCAGCCCGGCTTCTACTTGCGCTCTGAACTTTTGCAATCGAGGATCATCCGCTTGCGCAGCCTTAATGCGATCCACAAGAGAAGACTACACCTGCAGTTGCCAAAACTGCTTGATTGCACTCGGCGTAACGACCTCAAGTTCGTGTCTCTGAAAATCCTCAATGATACTCCTCTGACTGGTCAACATCATGACCGCTGGCTTGCGAATGAGAGCATCTGGTACAACATTTACTTTTCCCGGATGATACTGAAGGTCCAAGTCGTAATCCGCCATCAGTTCTAGCCATCGGCGCTGCCTCATATTTAGTTCTTTCTGAGTGAAGACGTACTTCAGACTCTTGTGATCCGTGTACACCTCCACCTTCTCGCCTAACAGGTAATGCCTCCAGATCTTCAATGCAAAGACCACTGCGACTAACTCCAAGTCATGCGTAGGGTAGTTCCTCTCGTGATTTCTCAGCTGTCGTGAGGCGTAAGCAACCACCCGACCGTGCTGCATCAGAACACAGCCTAAGCCCTTCCCTGAGACATCACTATGTATCACCAAACCACCGGAATCATCTGGTACTGTAAGAATGGGCGCCGTGGTTAACTTCTGCTTCAGTGTCTCAAATGCCCGAGTACACTCCTCTGTCTATACAAACGGTACCTCCTTCCGTGTAAGCCTCATCAAAGGTTCAGCGATTCTTGAAAAGTCTTGGACGAACCGCCGATAATATCCTGCCAGTCCCAGAAAGCTTCTGATCTCGGCCACTGACTTCGGTGTTGTCCAATCTCTGACGGATTCTATCTTTGCCAGGTCCACTGAGATGCCTTCACCCGAAATAATGTTTCCCAAGAATTGAACCTTGTCGAGCCAGAACTCACACTTGCTCAATTTTGCGTACAGCTTCTCTTCCAGAAGAATTTGTAGAACCGTGCGCAAATGCTCGACGTGCTCCTCCCGGATCTTCGAGTAGACCAGTATGTCATCGATAAATACGACGACGAACGTGTCCAAGTACTTCGCAAACACCATGTTCATCAAATCCATAAATATCGCTGGAGCATTGGTAACGCCGAACGGCTTCACAAGGAATTCGTAATGTCCGTATCGGGTCTTGAAAGCCATCTTGCATATATCCTCGGCAGGTAATCTGATTTGATGATACCCAGAACGGAGATCCAACTTCGAAAATACTTTGGCCCTACTTAACTGATCGAATAAGTCGTCGATGCGCGGAATTGGGTATTTGTTCTTTATCGTGACTTTGTTCTGCTCCCGATAGTCTATACACATCCGCAGCGATCCATCCTTTTTCTTCACCAACAGAACTGGTGCACCCCACGGTGAAGCGCTTGGCCGGATAAATCCCTTCTCCATGAGTTCTTCAATTTGCTTCTTCAATTCTGCCAACTCAACCAGCGCCATTCTGTACGAGGCCTTGGAAACTGGTGTTGTACCTGGAGTCAAATCGATCAAGAATTCCAAGACGCGTGGAGATGGTAGACCTGGAAAATCTTCAGGAAACACATCCAGAAAATCCCGAACAATCTCTGGGGCTGGGCTCTCATCAATCTCCATAGCTATCAACTCTTTTGGCTTGGCTCTATACTTGGCTGGCTCCAAAGATTCGCTCTCGCCTTCGAAAATAAACTCTGGGTGATTGAGAATGCGGAAAGTCATATTCCTTGCTCGGCAATCAATAACTGCATGGAAGGTACTCATTCAATCTATCCCGAGAATTGCGTCATAGCTGCATGTTCCGATAAAAAAGAAATTCGCATAGAATTCCCTGCCACACACTACAACTGGACATGATCTACATTCTCGACTAGATATTATCACACCATTACCCGTATGTATTTCCCAACCCTTGGTTAATGGTTCATGTGGTATGGAGTGTGTATCAACGAAATGCGTAGATATGAAACAGTGCGATGCTCCAGAATCAAATAGTAATCTAGCTCGCATGGAATGTACGAGTAGAATACCTGTGACAACTTCTCCTGAAGCCTCTTGTTCCCCTCCGAAAGACGGCAAGACAAACGTCTCTGCCTGAGATTCGGGGCAGATGCTAATTGGTGCTATCCGTCCACCTCTCCGAAGATGCCAAGTTGATTTATGGCACCATGTATCGAAGGTTTAGACGGATACGGTCGATATAGCAGATTTCGTCAGATTCCCCCTCGTTTGAGGGGGTTTTGATTATGGGGACGCTCTTCCCTGCAGGCACAAGCCCCTGCAGTTAATTATGCTACCGCATCGCGGTAACAACTTTCTCTTTCTCCATATGGTCACTTCGTGTCGTGGGTGTTTGTTTTGTGTTTGGTTGCCCATGGATTGTATACGGAGACTAATTTATGTTGTCGACCGTAGGACGTGGATTAGTGCAAATCCGTATCTTCTTAGATTTGGGTTTGGGGGTTGTGTTTAAGGATACGTTAGCCTTATTTGAGGCTAAGATCAATTTAAACGTTTGTTAAGGATACGTTAGTCTAATTTTAGACTAAGATTAACTTAACGGGATCGTTTAGATCCAACAAGAGAGCAATTGGGCTCTATTGTTTAGTTTAGTGACATTGCAGTCGATAATTAGTTTAAGGACATTACGGTCCATTGTTAGTTTTAAGACATCGCGGTCGGGGTTAAGAACATCATAGTCCGTGAGTTTAAGGACCTCACAGTCCGATGTTAGTTTTAAGACATCACGGTCGAGGTTAAGAACATCATAGTCCGTGGATTTAAGGACTCCACAGTCCGATGTTAGTTTTAAGACATCACGGTCGAGGTTAAGGACATCATAGTCCATGAGTTTAAGGACTCCACAGTCCGATGTTAGTTTTAAGACATCACGGTCGAGGTTAAGGACATCATAGTCCATGAGTTTAAGGACCCCACAGTCCGTAAAATGTGTGGTAGTCGGGACCCGTCACCTCTTTGAAGACGTTGAGGAATTGAAACGACAAATATCAAAGGAGTGAAGAGATATACACTTGAACCAAGATGATTTGGTTGAAAGAGCAGATGTGCTCAATTCAAAATAAGTTGAGGACTTATGGTCAGAATTGGGCTACGTCCAATTACAATGTTTTAACATTTTATTTTTGTTCTGGTTATTAAGCCTTTATTTGGGCTCGGCCCTTTGAATAATGCTAAGCATTGGGCTCTGATATTTTTGTCTTTATCATAATAGAGCACGTTCTAATAGTGCGCCACGTGGCGCGTCAGGCGCTTTGCGCCAATTAAAGAGCGCATTGCGCTAGCGCACGCGAAGGTGACACGTGTCGCGCTCAGTGCTAAGCGCTGGTTCGTTAGCATATCTACGCTTTCCATTTACGAGTGCTTTGCGCTAGTGCGCCAGCGGGCAACACGTGGCACGCTTGGCGCTGAACGCCAGTCTATGAGCGCAGCGCTCTGTTTTAAAAGTGCAAAGCGCAAGTGGTGTCTATGGTTGACACGTGGCAAGTTATGGCGATGAGCGCCAATCCAATAAGCGCAAGGGCACAGTTCATGAGTGCAAGGCACTTTTCAATAGCGCAAAGCGTATCTGATCAATTTTAAGATCACAGAACAACTTTTATGTTCTTCTAAGAAGGCTTTGCCTCAAGATCCAAGAACAAAAGTTCTTGTTTTGATAAAAGGCTCTGCCTTTATAGATCAAAGATCTGTGGACGAAGTAAAAATACTTCTTTTATTTTTTTATAATTAGATCTTTTGATCATTTTTCTTATCATCAAAGACCTTGGTCTTTTTTCAGATCTATGATCTTTTTAGAAGAGGGTTCTTCTTTTTATGAGATGATTTCATCTCTGCTTTTCAAGAACATAGTTCTTTTTTACATTGAATATGAAAAAAAATCTTCTATTCTTAAGAGCTTGCACTTTTTTGCAAAGGGTTTTTCTCTCTCTTCTTCTGTATTCTCTTTCTTTTTTTGACTTGAAGTCTAGGGTCCTTTATATAGGGCCAAATGATTTGTTAAATCAGTTTTAAGAGGTCTCTCTCTGATTGATTTGGGAATACTTTCCACCGTTGGATCTTTGACCCTAAGGCTCCCGTTTTACAGAAGATAATCTTCTTGTTTTAATAAGATTGAGAAATCTTTCCATGCAGAATTTGTTATGTTTTTAGTAATTTATTATTTACCCTTGGATTGTTGATCCAGCGGTGCTTAAAGCACAATCTTGTTGTTTGGAAAGATTTTGAGGAATCTTTCCTTAACAGAATTTAATTCTAGTTAATTAATGATTTATCATTATTATTAGATCTTTTGATCTAACGGTGGGAATTTTTAATCCCAGCGCTGGCGCACCTACGTTCGACACGTGGCGCGGAGCGCAACGCAACTACGTTAGCGCACCCGTGCTTGACACGTGTCGCGCAGCGCAACTGCGCTAGCGCACCTGTGTTAGACACGTGGCACGCAGCGCAGCGCAACTGCGCTAGCGCACCTGTGTTTGATACGTGGCGCGCAGCGCAGAGCGCTAGATCTGAAGCGTTGCTTCAACTTTTTAAATTTTGAATTTTTAAAATAAAGCTTTGCTCTGATTGGGGAAAGCAAAAGCGCCGCTTCATTTCCAATCTTGGAATTTGAACATAGGTTTGCCCTGATTGGGGGAACAAATGCCCCCCCACCGTTGCGTTTACGTGGCCCAAACGTGAGTGCGGCGGTGGTAGCATCTCAGTCGTTGGATCAACTTTTGGGGAGTTGAAACGGCTCTCAATGCCTATAAATAGGACTTTTGGTCCCTTAGATGATTTTCATCTTCTTTCTTGATAATTTTCTCTTATTCAGAGCCTTGCTCTTCAGTTTAAGAATTTTTCAAGAGTAAAACTCTGTCAAAACTTAAGTATAGTTTAAAACTTTTAATAAACCAGGGTTTTACCCATTATCAGAGCCTTGCTCTTCATAGATCTTTGATCTAAAGAGAACTCTTTTAGGGTTCCATTAATAGAGCTTTACTCTTTAAAAGGATTTTATTTATAATTTCTTAATTCATTAATGGGGCTTTGCCCCTTTCAAATCATATAGAAGAACTCTTAAGAGTTTGTTCATGGATCATGAAGATCAAAAATGGAATTTTATTTTTTTTGATGGATTACATCATCTTCTCAGAGCAAAGCTCTCAGCGTTCTCGGAAAATTTCTTTAAATTCCCCTCATAATTGATTTTGACAGGTGTCACTCCTGTGTGCAGAGCATTGCTCTCGAGGAGTTTAACTCCCTGTGTCTGTTTTTCTTCATTACTAATCTTCTAATGATGTTTCTTTCAGGAACTATGGCTATTCATTTATACAGTCTGAACGAGTTCATTACTTATGAGGATATCCGCGTATAGGGCCATCACCAAAACCAAGAGTTTACAGATGCCCAGTGTGCGATGATTATGGGTCGTCTGTACACACGCGTTGGTTGGTTACTTCCTCACCGTTCTGCTCTCTTGAAAGTCGTACTGAGAGCAATTTGGAGAGCACTTCCGGGGTTTCACGAGGCCATGCCGCTTAATGCGCTGGATGATGTAGAAGACAAGGTGCATTCAGTGTACCTGTCGGGGCTGATCTCGAAAAAACGGCAAGATAGCCCCATTGATATTCTGCATCAGATTTTTCAACAGATGACGATAATTGCTTCTTATCAAAGGGTAGGGGCATTGCCGAAGATCTTGACACGCGTGAGCGCGAGAGGATGCACACAAGAATGGTCAGAAAGGCCAGAAAAACTCTAGACGGCCTTACTTTCGAATTCCTCAATTCATGCCCTGGGTTCGAGGTTTTGCCATTGTAATCATCTTGATAATGTTTTCGTTTATTGCTTTCATAATTGTAAGGGCCCCCCTTTTTTTTGAAATATGAATGGCAAGTTTCTCATTTCAGCGTGTCTTATTTTATGTACTAAATCTTTTGCATATGCATGAACGGGTATGCCTCGAAGGCTTAATTAAATGCAAATCAGATGTTCTTTCTGTCGCTATCTTCTCTTTTCTTTGTTGTTGCCATGTGATTTTAGCAAGTGCGATCTGTAGGTAGCATATAGCTGTCAATCTTGGGCTCTTTGTAGGACGGTGATAGCTTAGAAAACAGGGTTAGGATCTGTCATCTAAGACTTTTCAATTTTATGAGCCGTGAGGGTCTCATAAAGAATTTTCTCCCTACCTGTCGAGAGGATCCCGTAGGTGTAATTTCTCCTTAAGAATCGTGAGGATTCCTAAGTGCGTTTTCTCTTGAAAGTCGTAAGGATCTCACAAGAAAATTTTACTCCCTTACGAGTCGTGAGGACCCGCAAGTGATGGGTAAAGTTGTCCTTATCCGCATTTCACGGAGTCAGGGGTTGCTCTGGGTGCTTCCCACGGGTTCACTACCGTGTTTGGCGAGGACCAGGCTCCGCTCTGGGCGTTTTCCAGGATATTCGTAGTTTAAAGACATCGCGGTCGAGGTTAAGGACATCATAGTCCGTGGATTTAAGGACTCCATAATCCGTTGTTAGTTTTAAGATATCACGGTCGAGATTAAGGACATCATATTCCATGAGTTTAAGGACCTCACAGTCCAATGTTAGTTTTAAGACATCACGGTCGAGGTTAAGGACATCATAGTCCATGGGTTTAAGGACCCCACAGTCCGATGTTAGTTTTAAGACATTACGGTCGAGGTTAAGGACATTATAGTCTATGGATTTAAGGACCCAACAGTCCGATGTTAGTTTTAAGACATCACGGTCGAGGTTAAGGACATCATAGTCCATGGGTTTAAGGACCCCACAATCCGATGTTAGTTTTAAGACATCACGGTCGAGGTTAAGGACATCATAGTCCATGAGTTTAAGGACCTCACAGTCCGATGTTAGTTTTAAGACATCACGGTCGAGATTAAGGACATCATAGTCCATGAGTTTAAGGACCTCACAGTCCAATGTTAGTTTTAAGACATCACGGTCGAGGTTAAGAACATCATAGCTCGTGAGTTTAAGGACCTCACAGTCCAATGTTTGCTCTGGATGCTTCCTACGGGTTCACTGCCGTGTTCGGCGAGGACCAGGCTTCGCTCTGGATGCTTCACACGGGTTCACTGCCGTGCTCTGCGAGGACCAGGATCCGCTCTGGTCGTTTTCCACGAGGTCAGAAGTGACATAATCCACGTTCCACGTAGCCAGGAATTTTGCTCTGGATGCTTCACACGGGTTCACTGCCGTACTCAGCGAGGACCAGGCTCCGCTCTGGATGCTTCACACGGGTTCACTGCCGTGCTCTGCGAAGACCAGGATCCGCTCTGGACGTTTTCCACGGGGTCAGAAGTGACATAATCCGCGCTCCACGTAGCCAGGAATTTTTCTCTAGATGCTTTCCACGGGTTCACTGCTGTGTTCGGCGAGGATTAGGCTCCGCTTTGGATGCTTCACATGGGTTTACTGCCGTGCTCTGCGAGGACCAGGATCCGCTCTGGACGTTTTCCACGGGGTCAGAAGTGATATAATCCGCGTTCCACGTAACCACGAAATTTGCTCTAGATGCTTCCCACGGGTTCACTGCCGTGTTCGGCGAGGACTAGGCTCCGCTCTGGATGCTTCACACGGGTTCACTGCCGTGCTCTGCGAGGACCAGGATCCGCTCTGGACGTTTCCCACGGGGTCATTGCCGCTTTCCACGTAACTAGGAATTTTTCTCTGGATGCTTCCCTCGAGTTCACTACCGTGTTCGGCGAGAACCAGGCTCCGCTCTGGATGCTTCACACGGGTTCACTGCCGTGCTCTGCGAGGACCAGGATCCGCTCTGGACATTTTCCATGGGGTCAGAAGTGACATAATCCGCATTCCACGTAGCCAGGAATTTTGCTCTAGATGCTTCACATGGGTTCACTGCCGTGCTCTGCGAGGACCAGGCTCCGCTTTGGATGCTTCACACGGGTTCACTGCCGTGCTCTGCGAGGACCATGATCCGCTCTGGACATTTTCCACGGGGTCAGAAGTGACATAATCCGCCAGGAAGGGTTGACTTTATCCGCATTTCACGGAGTTGGAGTTTGACTCTCGGTCATCTGTACACCGCCGAGTCATGGAATTGGGAGTTGCCGCTGTTCCGCTTTGCTTGATGTTGTGTCTGTTGTAATACGACGAATGTTGAGATGATCTCTAGGCTGTCTATGAACCGATGAGATTTGGCCTCTCCTTTGGGAAAGAAGGGTGTGATTCCTTCTTTGTTTGTGCCCCTGGATTGTATACAGGGATTGATGTGGTATCACCTGTAGGGCATACATTCCATCCATTCATTTTTATTTTATTTCTTTCCGCGATGCTCTATCATTTCAGCTTTTATATCGCGAAGGTCGCAATTGCCCCATCATTTCGGCTATTTTTCGCGGTGCCCAATAATTTCGGCTATTTATTTTATTTTTACTCGCTGCTTTTTATTGCGAGTTGCCCAATCATTTCGGCTATTTTGCATGCATACATTTTTACTTGCTGATTTTGTGTGCAAGTTGCCCCATCATTTCGGCTATTTCGTATGCATGTGTGGCGTGCTGGCTTTTTGCTGCAAGCTTGGGATTAGACACCAATTTCGGCATCAGCATCACTATAACTGGGATATGGCCAGGAGAGAATCATCATTTGCCCCTGTCGATGTCGAACAAAGGTGGCTTAGTAAACAGGGTTAAGATCCTGTCGACTAAGGCTTTTGACTTCATGAGCCGTAAGGGTCTCATAAAGGTATTTCTCCCTGCGAGTCGTGAGGATCTCGTAGGTGCGTTTTCTCCTTAGGGATCGTGAGGATTCCTAAGTGCATGTTCCCTTATAAGTCGTAAGAATCTTATAAGAGTGTTTTCTCCTTATAAATCGAGAGCACTTACAAGGGTTGTTCACCGTGTAGACATATTCCTAGTCACGGATGGGTCTTTGTTAGGGAAATGTTTATTCGCGCCCGTAGATTGTATACAAGGGTCAGTGTTGAGCCGCTTGTAGGGCATTAGTGGAAGTTGTGGGGGCTGCTTAAGAACAGGTTCAGATCCCTGTAGCTTAAGTCTTTTGAATCTTATGAGCCGTGAGGGTCCCATAAGAGAATTCTCCTTACGAGTCGTGAGGATCTCGCAAGTGTAATTTCTCCTTAGGAATCGTGGGGATCACTAAGTGTGTTGCTTCCTTGTGAGTCGTAAGGATCTCACGCGGGTGGTTTCTCCTCACAAGGTCGAGAGGACCTTGCAAGTGTCTTTTAACGAGGTTGCGCCCTTTCGGGTTTTCACAAACACCCGCCGGTAGCCCTGCTGTTTTTACTCACAGAGCCCTTTCGGGTTTTCATCCGTGCCCATTTTTCTTATGGACGTACCGTTTTCTTTTTCTTTTCTCTTTTTTTTTATTTTAACGAGGCTGTGCCCTTTCAGGTTTTCACAAAACTCGCCGGTAGCCCTGCTGTTTTTACTCACGGAGCCCTTTCGGGTTTTCATCCGTGCCCATTTTGCTTATTGACATACCATTTTTTTGTATCAGCTTTGGGATGCTGCAATCTACTGTAGTTTATCGACATCTCGGTCAACAGTTAATTTTAGGACATAGTGGTCCGTTGTTAGTTTAAGGACGTTCCGGTCCGTCGTTAGTTTAGGGACTTTTCGGTCCATTGTTAGTTTAAGAACGTTTCGGTCCGTTGTAAAGTAAGCCGGTTACTACTTATAGAGTTTGGGCTTAGGAAGATAGCGAGCGGACATAGTCGTCGTCATCTATCATTGACCTAGGCCGTGACTCATCAAGCGTAGTACTTCTTCAGGAAGCGACCGTTTATTGGCCTGAAAGGTCTTTCACCATGCATGTCCATGAGTAGATAGGCTCCACCCTGGTAGACCTTGTTTATGATGTACGGGCCTTCATAGTTCGGCTCGAATTTTCCCCGCTTGGCGCGATTGGGGATCACAGGTCTTTTGACCACTAGCACGAGTTCGCCTTGGCGGAATGTCCTCAGCCTGGTCAATCTTTCATATGAGCGCGTCATCTTTGCTTTATAAGCTTCCAGATTTTGCTGCGACAGGAGCCGGGTTTCATCAAGGGCATCGATCTCCTCAAGCCGAAGGTGAGCATTCTCTTCGTCCGTTAGCTTATAATGGACTGCCACTCGTAGAGAGGGTAACTCTATCTCGAGGGGAAGTACCGCTTCTGTACCGAATACCAATGAGTACGGTGTTGTGTTCGTGGCCGTCTTGAACGTAGTTCGATACGCCCAGAGAGCTTCTTGCAGTCTCCCGTGCCAGTCTTTCTTATTTCGGGACACCGTCTTTTTCACGATCTTTGTCAAGGTCTTGTTGAAAGCCTCAGCTAGACCGTTAGTTCGGGGATTATAGACTGATAAATATCTCCAGTCTATGTTGTGCTGTTGTGCGAAGCGGCTGATCTTGTGGCTTCTGTAAGCTGGCTCGTTATCGGAGATGATCCGTCGCGGAGTTTCAAACCGATAAATAACGTGCGTCTTGAAGAAGTGGAGGATATTCTCCATCTTCACTTTCCTCAGCGGTACTGCTTCTGCTCATTTGGAGAAGTAATCAGTTGTCGCCAAAATGAATCGATGTCCTCTGGACGATACTGGTTCGATGGGTCCGATTATGTCAGTTTCCCACATTTCGAATGGCCAGCTAGCTACCGTTGGATGTAGTTGATTTGGATGCTGGTGGATAAAGTCGCCATGGATCTGGCACGAGTGGCATTGCTTCGCATACTCAAGACAGTCCTGGATCATCATGGGCCAATAATAACCCATCCGTTTGATCTTTAACTTCATCTTCGGCCCGGCTTGGTGAGAACCGCAGAGTCCGTCGTGAACTTCCTGAACGACTCTCTTCGCCTCTTCAGGTCCCAGGCATCTCAACCACAGAGAATCAAATGACCTTTTGTACAGAGTGTCATTGACGAAGGCAAAAGATAGGGCTCGCTTCATGAGCTGATGTTTTGAGGATGCATCTTCAGGTTTTCGATGGGATTTGAAGTAGTCTATAAAGACTTCTCTCCAATCCTCAACCTTTTCTTGGTCTTTTACTTGCATAGCCATTTGCTCGGTCGCTCCTTTTTCTTCGGACGACTCCGGAGATATTTTCGCCTGTGCAAGAACCTGACGGCTTTGCACAACGATCCTCACGTTATCGAGGTTCTCGTCGGCCAGTTCTTTAGCGAGCTTAGCTAGTGCATCCGCTTTTCTATTTTCTGCACGCGGTATGCTTTCCAAGGTGTAGGAAGGAATTTGAGTCAGCAGCTATTGCACTCTCTCGCCGTATTTTACCAACTCTGATTTGCACGTTTGGTAGTCGCCATTTACTTGACTAACGACCAGTTGGGAGTCTCCGTATATGAGAAGATCTTCAATCCCCATGTCGATGGCAATCTCGAGGCCTGCTATTAAAGCTTCATACTCGGCTTCATTGTTTGTCCTTGGTGTTCCCCTCCGAATGGCGGCCGAGACGTTAGGACGTCTGTGCCTGAGATTCGGGACAGTTGCTATTTGGTTTTATCCGTCTACCTCTCCGAAGATGCCAAGTTGATTTATGACACCGTGTATCGAAGGTTTAGACGGATGCGGCCGATGTAGCAGACTTTGTCAGATTCCCCCTCGCTTGAGGGGTTTTTGATTGTGGGGACGCTCTTTCCTGCAGGCGCAAGCCCCTGCAGTTAATTACGCTACCGCATCGCGGTAGCCATTTTCTCCTTCTCCGGAATTTCACTTCGTGTCGTGTGTGTTTGTTTTGTTTGTGGTTGCCCGTGGATTGTATACGGAGACTGAGTAATGCCGTCGCCCGTAGGACGTGGATTAGTCCAAATCCGTATTTACTTAGATTTGGGTTTGGTATTTTAGTTTAAGGATAAGTTAGCCGCGTTGAGGCTAAGATCAACTTAAACGTTCGTTAAGGATATGTTAGTCCTGTTTGAGACTAAGATCAACTTAACGGGGGTGATCCATTTAATATATGGCCGTCGGGACTCGTCGCCTCTCTGACGTCGTTGAAGGATTACAACGATAGGTGTCAGAGGAGTTCGGAGATGTACCCTTGAGCCAAAGCTGATTTAGGCTTTTATAGTCTATTTGAACGTTTAAGGATACGTTAGCCGTGTTTGGGGCTAAGATCAACTTAAACGGGACCGTTTAGATCCAGCAAAAGAGCATTTGGAGGCTCTATTGTTCCAGTTTTAGGGACGTGGTGGTCCATGTTCCAGTTTGTGGACGTGGTGGTCCATCGCCAGTTTAAGGACGTGGAGGTCTTTTAGTTTAAGGACGTCTCGGTCCGATATTAGTTTAAGGACGTTTCGGTCCAATATTAGTTTAAGGACGTTTCGGTCCGCTATTAGTTTAAGGACGTCTCGGTCCAACATTAGTTTAAGGACGTTTCGGTCCAATATTAGTTTAAGGACGTTTCGGTCCACGAGTTTAAGGACCCCGCAGTCCAATATTCATATGTGTGGTCGTTGGGACCCGTCACCTCTCTGACGTCGTTGAGGAATTACAACAATAGGTGTCGGAGGAGTTCGGAGATCTACCCTCGAACCGGAGGTAAATTGATTTGAGGACTTACGGCCATGATTGGGCTAAGTCCAGTTTCAACATTTTTTGTCTTTGGCCTGTGCTAGGGCTTTACCCCTTTTTAGTAATGCACTACATTATTCTTGTTTTGGTTGAGGTCTGCCCTTTTATAAATGATGCAGAACATCTTTTTTTTTTGGTTTGGGCTTTGCCCCTTTTTAAAAATGCATAGAATTTTTTATTAGGCATGTTAGGCCTTTTAATTGGGCTATGTCCCTTTTCTTTAATAATGCAGAGCATTAAATACTCTGACAGTGCCCAACGTAGTTTTTCAAGCGCTTTGCGCCAAGTAATAAGCGCAAACTCATATGGTGATGACACGTGTCACGCTCCAGTGAGTGCAAGCGCAACAGCGCAGTGCACCGTGTCAGTGCGCTGCACTGCTGCGCTACTGACACGTGGCGCTCCTTGGTGGCTTGCGCCAACAGAGGAGCGCAATCAGCGCAGTTCTTATAAGTGCAGAGCACTGTTTTATCTTTTGATCGATTTTAAATCAAAGAAAACAAGTTTTTTCTTGTTTTTAAGGAACCAATGGTTCATAAGCAAGTGCAAAGCACTATTATTAGTTAGTTTTCTTCTTATTGAAGATCATTGATCTTGTTCTTAGATCAATGATCTGTTTTTAAGAGAATTTTCTCTTTTTCTAAAGGTTTTTACCTTTTTTGTTCTTAAGGAGTTCTTCAGAGTTCTCTTCTTTTTTTTCAGAAAATATTGATGCCTTTGAATTGAGGCTTAGGGTCCTTTTTATAGTGCCCATAAATTAGTTAATTTGTTAAAGAAATCTCTCTCTGAGTGATTTGGGGAATTTCCCCCACCGTCAGATCTTTGATCCAAGCGCTTCTGTTTACAGAAGAAAATCTTCTTGTTTTAACAAGAACAGAAAAGATTTCTTTAGAATTTTAATTCTGTTCGGCGCAAATGCCCCATCGCGTGACACGTGTCGCGCAGCGCATAGCGCAGCGCATCTGCGCTGACACGTGTCGCGCAGCGCAAAGCGCAGTGCAACTGTGCTAGCGCATCTGCGCGGACACGTGTCGCGCAGCGCACAGCGCAGCGCAACTGCGCTGACACGTGTCGTGCAGCGCAACTACGCGAGCGCATCTGCGCTGACACGTGTCGCGCAGCGCAGTGCATGTGCAACTAAAGCGTTGCTTCCTTTAAATAGAGCTTTGCTCTGATTGGGCGTGCCTTCTTGGGCGCTGCGCTGACGTATTAGCGCCTGACATATGGCGCGTTGCGCCCGAGATTTGAAGCGTTGCTTCAAAATTTTGAATTTTGAATTTCAACAGAGCTTTACTCTGATTGGGCAAAACAAATGCCCCCCCACCGTTGCGCTCACGTGGCGCACACGTGAGTGCAGCGGTGGCAAACTCCTGATCGTTGGATCAAGGGGTGAGCTCAAGGGGCGCAAGCGCCTTATAAATAGGACCTTTAGTTCTTAGAAAAATCTTACCGTTTTAAGATTTTTTATTTCAAAAGAGCTATGCTCTTTCTTAAGAACTTCAGAGCTTTGCTCCTTCCCAAAGTTAGAAACTTTAGGTAAAAATTAATTTAAATCAAATTAATTTAAATTAATCTTAACCAAAGAGCTTTGCTCTCACAGATCTTTTGATCTAAAGTGATCCCCATTGGGGTTTCATCAATAGAGCTTTGCTCTCATGAATCCATAGATCTGAAAAGATCTTGCTCATGGGTTCTAACCCATGAGCAGAGCTTTGCTCATGGATCCAAAAATAGATCTTTTTGGTCCAAAAATGAAGAACTTCTAAGGGTCTTCAAAATGTTTTAATCTCTTTAGGAGTTTTAAATAAGTTTTCTCATTACCACCACAGAGCTAGGCTCTTTTTAAAGAATCTTATTCCCTTGAGACCAGAGTTTGACAAGTGTCAGTCTGTGACAGAGCTTTGCTCTAAAAGAGGAGATTTCCTCATTGTCTTTAGGGATTCTTTATTAATGGGAATGTTTTCCTGGGGACCAACTGACAATCTCATCCAATGATGAGTTTGTCTTATTAACTGACGTATTGTCATCCAGATTTTGTGGGTCCCCCTTTGGTCTCCTACTCACTGCACTGCTGTGTGGTGTAATTAATTAATTTTAATTTAATTAATGCATTTTCTTTTTTAGACGCCAAACGTTGGAATTACAACACTAACGGGTAAATTGTTCTTTTTGCAGCGATCATGTCTCTAGACACTTCATTCCCGTTCGTCCGCTCAGAGGAGGGATTTCCCGAGGCGCCCTCTGACCGTGAAGTCCTGACCATGATTAGAGAATACGACCCAGAGTACAAGAATCTTCACCTTTGGGGGTCCTGGTATAACCAGATCATTATGGGTTGACGCAGCTTCACATGTGCAGTGCCGTCTGAGCCCATCACAGCGATTCATTATGCTACCCCACCCCCGGTGCAGTACGCCGTGGAGATGATGAATTGGACATCAGAGGGATTCCTACAACCCGCCAGAGATGCGATACCGGTTCAGCGTTCTATGGTCTTGGATATCCTAGGGCGCCGTATCTGTCAAGGTGAAGCACGACCTTGGGGGCAATCGTATAACCTTGGTCTGATCCCTCGCCACCCGATTGGCTATCTGCCGTGGGCCCGGTAAATCCTGTCGACGAAGAAGTCGCAGTTGATAAGATTAGGACTGTACACCGCGGTCTACGTCTCTCTCTTCCAGTATCCCACGCTCCCCACCTGGTGGTTCAAGGCTTTCTTGGAGCAATGGAATATTCCTACCCACACTTTCCTTGCCATAGATCGGGAAGTGTCAATCTCCTTGGAGGAGTTCGCGGAGGTATCCGGTTTACCAGTGATGGGGGAACATTATGAGGAGCTGCTCCCGACAGATGTGTACGTCTTTGGTGCTAGGCCGATGGTAAGGGGGTCACACCGGAGAATGCCGTTCAACATCAGTTCCCAAGCTTGATTAAAGTGTTGAACATATATGAGTCCCTCTTCGTCGAACATGGGAGTCGGGGAGTTAACTTTGAGGACTTCATTGCTCGTTTCCTTCGTCCAAGCGTCATCTCATCAGAAGCTGCCAAGTTTGCCACCCTGGATGACCCTTTCGGTCTAGGTGTGGACAACCTACCGGAGAAGGATATAGATCAAAAGGGTTTTTTCCTTCCGGACTTCCCTACCATGTCATTTGCAGAAATTGCGGCCCCTAGAATGGATGAGGAGGCCTTTTTCTTAGGATTTCTTGGATTGTGGCTGAACTGGTTTGCGATCCCAATGCACTCTCATCGGATGCGACCCTCTGTCTTTTACCCAGCCCACCGGATGGTCATTGGGGTAAAGGTGGCTGTTGGGATCGCTGGCTTGGCGCACTTATACCATGGCCTCAGTCAAGCAGCGGATGCTAATGAGCCCGGGGTACTGCACGTGGTCTTCCCGATGCATTACTTTGCATCGTGGCTCAAGCTACACACAGCGGGTGTCTTCGGCATGCATAAAAGGCCCTCGTTCTTTGACAAGTGCGGTTTTCCTCGCATTATACAGCTGATCGGCGCATCAATTGTAACCCCATCACCGCGGAACGCCTGGGGCTTACTCCTTCGCCCTCATACCGTTGGAGCAGGGATGTCCTTTGTCGATAAGGTATTGACCATTGGAAAGGTGTCTACCACTGTGACGCGGCCATTACAAGATGTCTTTAAGGATGGAGCCTCAGTTTTGACGACTCGAGAGACCCTTCACTTATATTCCATTAGACCGGGTTTCTTAGTTTTTAGGCAGAATAGTGTGGCAATTTTTATGAGGTACAACCCGCATCGTTTTGCTCAACAACTGGACTACGATCAAGGGGTCTCCTTGGAAGCCTTCTTGCTGGAACCCACTGCCACTGAAGAAGGGATGGAGAACGCACTGCACCATTTCATGCGCCTGAATACGAGCTCTCATTTTTTTATCAATGCGCCGGCTTACGCTCCGAGACTCCTTAATGTGTACAAAGACTGGTACAATCATGCAACATGAGCATTTATAAAGGAGGAAAGGCGACTGTTGGTCGATCGTAAGGGTGTGCCTCCAGGTACCGATCGCAACTCTCCTTTGGTCCCGAGGACTCCAGTAGTTGCCCCTCTAAAAGTGGTCAGAACTGGACCATCGCGTGCGCAGAGTCCTCCGCACGGATTGCCGCTCCTTGATATTGCGGACGCACCACCAGCGCCCTGTGCTCCAGTGGAGACAGTGGTTACAGCCTCACCGGAGTCTGGCGTGGGTGCGGACATCGGGACCCGCCGTCCCAAGGTGGCTACTAAACGAAAGTCGATCCCACGTGCATCTCGGGTCGGAAGGCAAAAGAAAAAGAAGTCGCTCTTCGCTGCGGACGTCGTTTTTGGTCAGGAACCCCATGCTCCCTATGCCGAGGGCCTGATCGAATACGGGACTAACGAAGGATTAGTGATGCCGCCGCCGGACGATACAGACTTGGAGGCTGCTCTCGAAGCTTCAGCGTGGTTGGCGAGGCGTGACGCGTGGCTAGCTAAGCTTGCGCAATCAGGTAACTACTAGTCGCCTTTTCTTTATTGCAACATATCCTCTTTATTGCCTTTGACTAACGCTTTTCTTTCTTTTCTTTCAACAGGCATCACTGATGAAGAAGCCATTGCCGCTTCTCTGAAGACTTTCCAGGAGGAGGAACGTCTTAGAGCATCCATGGGCCTTAGTAAGTTTCGATTCATCAAGTTTTCATTTCCCTTGTGTTATGGTCAATCTAACATTTCCCTTTTAATCACAGGAACCTCAATGCCGCTCCCGCCAAGTGACGCAGATGTCCTACCGGCTGCCGACGTTCCTACTTCCTCGGGGTTACCGCAAGAAGTCCTTCTTGAGGAGCCGATGAGAGACGCTTTAAAGGCTCTGGAGGTGTCTTTGTTTACGGATGACGATGCCGCGGTGAAAGAGGCGTCACAGAGGTCCATTGTGACAGCTCGGGAGGAAAGAAAGCGGCTAAGGCGTGAGGCGAAGGCGCGCAGGGATTCCTTGGCTGTGGGAGCGGGCCCCAGCACCATCCCTCGCGCTGACACTCCATCCGAAGAGACCCCTGTCGCCCTATCCACTACCCGCAGAGAGGTGGCACGCGCAGTTCGGAGCGCAAACGGTAAATCCGCTTCAGGTAATATTTTTCTCAGAGTTTTTGTTATAAGGATTTTAATGCCATTGGTCCTTATATCTCTTATCTCGCAGGGCCAAGTCCGATCGAGGGGGAGGCGGAAACCATTGATCCCAAGGAGACAGAGGAGGCGACTCCTACCGAGCCTGAGCCGACGGTGGGCAACGTCGCCGAGGCTTCGGGGCCCAAGATGGAGGTTGAGGGGTCTGCAGCTGAGAGGGTCATTGATGCCCAGCCTGAAGTGGCGGCAGATGAAATGATCATTACAACTGAACCGAGGGTGTTGGCGGACGAGGCGCTTGAGGCCGGCAACCTCGTGGTGACGGTGGATGAGCCGATGGAGACGGCGGAGCCCGAAGAAGTAGCGGGTGAGATGGGTACGACTCTTGGGGAAGAGTCAGCCGCTTCCTTCCAAGAATCCAGCAACGCTCCAATCATTGCCCTCCCTGCTTACGATCTCCTGCCGTCTCCTAGTCGCGCTAGCACGACGACGACCCCCATTGAGTCAGGCGATGAGGCCACGGGCGGTGGTCTCATGTCGATAGAGGAAGGAATCGCCTCTGTTTCAGCCGGGAGCTCCTCAGGTAAACCCCAAGTTGCTGTTTTTCGTTACTTTGCTTTACAATCTTTCTGACAAATTTACCTTTTTTGTAACTCAGGTGCAGCCAGCGCCGATGCCCCACTGTTCGAGGGAGCGCCTTCAACGACTGCCTTGACGGTGGTCACCTCTCAACCCTCTCTCATACCCTCGAAGATGTTGGAAGGTATGGGTTTGCAATTTATTAATCTTATCTTTCAGACGCATAATTTGTGTACTAAAGTCACACTATTGTGTCTTTCAGGAGTGCTTTTTGACCATCTTTACCATATGTTGCTCCCACACTTCTCCTTCCCATCCGAGCTCGCTTCTTCCTCTGGTGGCGTTGGTGAGTATGATTTCCAATGATATCCTTCTTTGTTCATTGATGGGATTACTTCTAAACCCTTTTTTCTCATCTCGACTGCAGTGTTACAAATCGAAGGAGGGGATGAAAGATGGGCTGCGCCGCCGACCCTTCCGGCCCTGCCACCTGCCTCAGCTGGTACAGCGACTATCACATTGATAAATCCCCCCTTCTTTATTTTCTGAACTGTTATCTGATCACATCTTGTTTCTTTTCAGCTGTCGTTCCGGTCTCGGTGCCCTTCGAATCTCGCATCATAATGCCAGCAGGTCCTTACCTGAGACGCCCATCTTCGAAAGGCGCCGCGAACAGCTTGCGTATGTTGAGCGATTACACTGAGGAGCTCGACGTCGAGACCCCTACTTCTGCTGCGGATTTTGCTACAGCAGTTAACCCGATGCTGGTGATACTCGTGAACTTTCATGACGAGGGTATCATCGCATCTTGGGTTAACCATTGCAGGGAGATCGAGGCCCGCCTGCATCAGTTGGAGTCGCTGTGTCCCGCTCCCGAGACCTTGGCCACTAGCAATCAAAGTGCAGCGTGGATTGAGCAGAGCGCTTCTTACTTTCGCCATCTCGAACAAGAAGTCATTTCAAGGCGTAAGGAGCGCGGTGAGACTTTGAGCAAGTCTGCCCAACTGCATGCTCGGGTGGAGGCCAATGCTGTACGGCCGAAGGTTGTTTTTTAGGGCCTTCTGCAATGTCTTTCCGAAGGGTTATCATTGAGGCAACAGCTTGACGTCGTCGAGCGAGATGCGCCCAGCCAGGAAGCAGCCCAAAAGGCGGCGGAGGAGCAACTTTCATCCTTCTTGCAGCAGCGAGCCCAGGTGGAAGCAGAGGTGGCCGCGGCAGCCACTCAGGAGGAGGCGCTGAAAGAAGTGCGAGAGCGGCTTGCGGATTTATTAAAAACACTTCCTTCTCAGTAGCTATCCCTCTTTATATCGTTTGTAATTGTAAATAAAAAAAGTATATATATATATATATTTTTTATTCTTTAACACAGTGTATCCTGTACTCAATCAAGTTTATGAATAAAAGATACACATTTTTTTGTAATGTCTTGTGCTATTTCCTTGCTTTTTCTTTCTTTTATCATCAGCATTCCGCCTTAGTAAATATGGTCAACAGATAATAGAGCATACATCTTGACTTTCTTAAGAATTAATGATGGCTTAGGCCGCAGGTTCAGATCTGCTGCCTAAGACTTTTCAACTCTATGAGCCGTGAGGGTCTCGTAGAGATTTTTCTCCCTACGGATCGAGAGGATCTCGTAGGTGGGTTTTTCTCCTTAGGAATCGTGAGGATTCCTAAGTGTGATTTTCTCTTGTAAGTCGTAAGGATCCTATAAGAGAATTTTTCCCTCTTACGAGTCGAGAGGACCCGTAAGTGGTTGTTTCCCCCTTGTTGAGATTTGATTTTGGAGAGAGAGTCCCGTGAATAGTATGCAAGAGACCTTTTTGGATCGACTTGCAGGGTCCCATTGTTCAGGGAGCAAGTTTTTTAGTCCCTGCTGCCTAAGACTTCATTTGCAAGTTGAGGCGAATCGGGAATTTCCCGTGGAGACACTGGTTTCTCTGCGAGCCGATGCGAATCAGGAGGCTCTCGTCAAGGAGTGTTTGTATCCGTGAGTCGAGAAATTTGCTAGGGATTATTTGTTTCCCAAGCGCCAAGGATTATTTGTTCCTTGGGGTTTGAAACGAGTCGAGAATTTCTCATGGAGGCACTGGTGGCTCTGCGAGTCGACGCGGATCAGGAGGCTCTCGTCAAGGAGTGTTTATATCCGTGAGTCGAGGAGTTTGCTAGGGATTATTTGTTTCCCAAGCGCCAAGGATTATTTGTTTCCTTGGGGTTTGAAACGAGTCGAGAATTTCCCACGGAGGCACTGGTGGCTCTGCGAGTCGACGCGGATCAGGAGGCTCTCGTCAAGGAGTGTTTGTATCCGTGAGTCGAGGAGTTTGCTAGGGATTATTTGTTTCCCAAGCGCCAAGGATTATTTGTTTTCTTGGGGTTTGAAACGAGTCGAGGATTTCCCACGGAGGCACTGGTGGCTGTGCGAGTCGACGCGGATCAGGAGGCTCTCATCAAGGAGTGTTTGTATCCGTGAGTCGAGGAGTTTGCTAGCGATTATTTATTTCCCAAGCGCCAAGGATTATTTGTTTCCTTGGGGTTTGAAACGAGTCGAGGATTTCCCACGGAGGCACTGGTGGCTCTGCGAGTCGACGCGGATCAGGAGGTTCTCGTCAAGGAGTGTTTGTATCCGTGAGTCGAGGAGTTTGCTAGGGATTATTTGTTTCCCAAGCGCCAAGGATTATTTGTTTCCTTGGGGTTTGAAACGAGTCGAGGATTTCCCACGAAGGCACTGGTGGCTCTGCGAGTCGACGCGAATCAGGAGGCTCTCGTCAAGGAGTGTTTGTATCCGTGAGTCGAGGAGTTTGCTAGGGATTATTTGTTTCCCAAGCGCCAAGGATTATTTGTTTCCTTGGGGTTTGAAACGAGTCGAGGATTTCCCACGGAGGCACTGGTGGCTCTGCGAGTCGACGCGGATCAGGAGGCTCTCATCAAGGAGTGTTTGTATCCGTGATTCGAGGAGTTTGCTAGGGATTATTTGTTTCCCAAGCGCCAAGGATCATTTGTTTCCTTGGGGTTTGAAACGAGTCGAGGATTTCCCACGGAGGCACTGGTGGCTCTGCGAGTCGATGCGGATCAGGAGGCTCTCGTCAAGGAGTGTTTGTATCCATGAGTCGAGGAGTTTGCTAGGGATTATTTGTTTCCCAAGCGCCAAGGATTATTTGTTTCCTTGGGGTTTGAAACGAGTCGAGGATTTCCCACGGAGGCACTGGTGGCTCTGCGAGTCGACGTGGATCAGGAGGCTCTCGTCAAGGAGTGTTTGTATCCGTGAGTCGAGGAGTTTGCTGAAGACACTGGTTTCTTCGGAGTTGGGATGAACCGTCGAGGTTTGGCTTTGTCTTCTGACGGAGTCTATTGGGAAAGTATGGTTCCCTCTTTGTTTACGCCCTTGGATTGTATACAGGGATCGATGTGATCTTAACTGTAGGGCCAAAGTTTTATCATCATCATTTTTTTTTGTTTTATTTCCGCGATGCTCTATCATTTCAGCTTTTATATCTCGAAGGTCACGATTGCCCAATCATTTCGGCTATTTTTCGCGGTGCCCAATCATTTCGGCTATTTATTTTATCTTTGCTTGCTTTTTTTTATTGCGAGTTGCCCAATCATTTCGGCTGTTTATTTATTTTTACTCGCTTTTTTTTATTGCGAGTTGCCAAATCATTTCGGCTATTTTGCATGCATATATTTTACTTGCTGCTTTTTTTTTTATTGCAAGTTGCCCTATCATTTCGGCTATTTCATATGCATGTGCGGCCTACTGGCTTTTCACCATAAACCTGAAATTGGACACCGATTTCGGCATCAGCACCGCTGCAACTGGGATATCGCCAGGAGCGAATCATCATTTGCCTCTGTCGTTGTCGAACAAAGGAGGCTTAGCGACCAGGGTTAAGGTCCTGTCGACTAAGGCTTTTGACTTCATGAGCCGTAAGGGTCTCACAAAGGTATTTCTCCCTACAAGTCGTGAGGATCTTGAAGATGTATTTTCTCCTTAAGAATCGTGAGGGTTCTTAAGTGTTTTGTTCCTCTGTAAGTCGTAAGGATCCTACAGGAGGGTTTTCTCCTTTTAAGTCGAGAGGATTTACAAGGGTTGTTAACCATGCAAACATATCCCTAATCTCGGATGGGACTGGGTTAGGGAGATATTTATTCGCGCCCGTGGATTGTATACAAGGGCCAATATAGGATCACTTGTAGGGCAATATCGGAAGTTGTGGGGGTTGCTTAAGCACAGGTTTAGGTCTCTGTAACTTAAGACTTTCAACTCTTATGAGCCGTGAGGGTCCCATAAAAGAGTTCTCCTTACGAGTCGTGAGGATCTCGCAAGTGTATTTTCTCCTTAGGAATCATGGGGATCCCTAAGTGTGCTACTCCCTTGTAAGTCATAAGGATCTCACGTGGGTAGTTTCTCCTTATAAGGTCGAGAGGACCCTATAAGTGTCTTTTAACGAGGTTGCGCCCTTTCAGGTTTTCACAAACACTCGCCGGTAGCCCTGCTGTTTTTACGCACGGAGCCCTTTCGGGTTTTCATCCGCGCCCATTTTGCTTATGGACATACCGTTTTTTTTTATTATTATTATTCTTTTTATTTTTATACCCCTTTTTTTAACGAGGCCGCGCCCTTTTGGGTTTTCACGAACACTCGCCGGTAGCCCTGCTGTTTTTACTCACGGAGCCCTTTCGGGTTTTCATCCGTGCCCTTTTTGCTTATAGACATACCGTTTTTTTTTATTTTATTTTTATATGTTTTTTTTTATACCTTGTCAGCATAAAGATGCTGCGGTAGTAGTTTAAAAACGTTTCAGTCTGCTATTGAAGAAGGCCATCTACTACTTATGGAGTTTGGGCCTAAGAGGATAGCGAGCGGACATAGTCGTCGTCGTCTATTATTGACCTAGGCCGTGGCTCATTAAGCGTAGTATTTCTTTAGGAAGCGACCGTTTATCGGCCTGAAAGGCCTTTCGCCGTGCATATCCATAAGCAGATAGGCCCCACCCTGGTAGACCTTATCTATGATGTACGGGCCTTCATAGTTTAGCTCGAATTTTCCCCGCTTGGCGCGATTGGGGATCATAGGCCTTTTGACTACTAGCACGAGTTCGTCTTGGCAGAACGTCCTCGGCCGGGTCAATCTTTCATATGAGCGCGTCATCTTTGCTTTATAAGCTTCCAGATTTTGTTGCGCTATGAGGCGTGTTTCTTCAAGGGTGTCAAGCTCCTCAAGCCGAAGGTGAGCATTTTCTTCGTCCGTCAGCTCGTAGTGGACTGCAACCCGTAGAGAGGGTAGCTCTATCTCAAGGGGGAGTATTGCTTTCGTCCCAAATACCAACGCGTACGGCGTTGTGTTCGCGGCCGTCTTGAACGTAGTTCGGTACGCCCAAAGAGCTTATTGCAGCCTCTCATGCCAGTCCTTCTTATTTCGGGACACCGTTTTCTTTATAATCTTTGTTAAGGTCTTGTTGAAGGCCTCGGCGAGACCGTTGGCTCGCGGGTTATAGACTGAGGAATATCTCCAGTCTATATTATGTTGCTGCGCGAAGCGGCTGATTTTATGACTTCGGTAGGCTGGCCCGTTATCGGAGATGATCCGTCTCGGAGTTCCAAACCGATATATGACATGCGTTTTGAAGAAATGGAGGATATTCTCCGTCTTCACTTCCCTCAACGGTACTGCTTCTGCCCATTTGGAGAAGTAATCAGTCGTCGCCAGGATGAAATGATGTCCCCTAGACGATGCTGGTTCGATAGGGCCGACTATGTCAGTTCCCCATATTTCGAATGGCCAGCTAGCCACCATTGGATGTAGTGGATTTGGATGCTGATGGATGAAGTCCCCATGAATTTGGCATGAGTGACATTGCTTCGCATATTCGAGGCAATCCTGAATCATCGTGGACCAATAGTAGCCCATCCGTTTGATCTTCAACTTCATCTTTGGGCCTGCTTGGTGAGAACCGCAGATTCCGTCATGAACTTTCTGAACGACTCTTTCTGCTTCGTCCGGTCCTAAGCATCTCAGCCACAGAGAATCAAATGACCTCTTGTATAGAGTATCATTGACGAAGGCGAAAGACAGAGCTCGTTTCATGAGCTGGTGTCTTGCGGACGCATCTTCGGGCATTTAGCGGGACTTGAAGTAGTCTATAAAGACTTCCCTCCAATCTTCAACCCTTTCTCGTTCTTTTACTTGTAAGGCCATCTGCTCATTCGCTCCCTTCTCTTCGGGTGATTCCAGAGATATCTCCGCTGGGGCAAGCACCCGACGGCTTTGTACCACGATTCTAATGTCATCGAGCTTCTCGTCAGCCAGTTCTTTAGCAAGCTTGGCCAACGCGTCCGCTTTGCTGTTTTCTGCGCGCGGTATGTTCTCCAAAGTATAGGAGGGAATTTGGGTCAGCAGTTGTTTCACCTTCTCACCGTATTTTACCAATTCCGGTTTGCATGTTTGGTAGTCGCCGCTTACTTGACTGACGACCAGCTGGGAATCTCCATATACAAAGAGGTTTTTAATTCCCATATCGATGGCGATCTCGAGGCCTGCTATCAAAGCTTCGTATTCGGCTTCATTATTCGTCCTCGGCTCTGTTAAGGAGAAAGCAAAGCGCATTATCCCTCCTTGTGGCGTTACGAAAATAAGGCCTACCCCCGATTTAATTATGGGAGTACTTTGCTTGCGCTTTTTCACGGAAGATGCTCCATCGAAATAGAGTTCCCATCGGGTATCGCTCCCATCGATAGCGTCAAACGCATGTTTGTCTGGCAATTCGCAATTCAGAGGAGAATCAGCAGGTATCGGATGCTCAGCGAGGAAGTCGGCGATAGCCTGACCTTTCACTGCCTTGAGAGATTGATATGTTATCGAGAACTCCATCAAGAGCAGGGCCCATTTAGCGAGTCGTCCCGTCAATATGGCCTTTGACATTAGATATTTGAGAGGGTCCACCTTCGAAATGAGACGAACTTCATGTGCTAATGCGTAATGTCTGAGCTTTGTTATCGCGAAGATCAACGCAAGGCAGTGTTTTTTAATGAGGGAGTAGTTGCTTTCTGCCCCCGGTAGAACTCGACTTAAGTGGTAGAGTGCTCTCTCTTTCCCTTGGTCGTTCTCTTGTGCCCATAACGCGCCTGAAGAACCTTCAGGGGCGGTCGTGTAAAGAATGAGAGGCTTTCCCTTAACTGGAGCAGCCAACACTGGAGGGTTCTGTAGGTATTACTTGATCTCGTCCAGTGCGCCTTGGCATTTGTGATCCCAAACGAATGGGGTTCCCTTCTTCATCAGGTGACTGTAGGGACGGCACTTTCCTGAAAGATTGGCTATAAACCGTCGTATGTATGCGAGCTTCCTTTGGAGAGATCGCAGCTGCTTAAGAGTTCTTGGCGGAGGCATTTCCATAATCGCCTTGATCTTGGACGGATCTATCTCGATACCTCGGTGTCGAACGATGAATCCCAGGAATTTACCCGAGGAAACCCCGAATGCACACTTGAGCGGGTTCATCTTCAAGTTGTATTGCCGAAGGCGTTGGAATACGGTCTTTAGATGCTCAAGATGTTCCTCATATAATTTGCTTTTAACAACGAGGTCGTCGATATAGCATTCAACGATTTCGTGTATAAGGTCATCGAAGATCTTCGTCATGGCCCTTTGGTAGGTGACACCGGCGTTCTTTAAACCGAAGGGCATTACCTTGTAACAGAATATCCCCAAAGGAGTCCAGAAAGCCTTATGTTTCTGGTCTTCCGGATGCATTTTTATTTGATTATACCCTGATGAGCAGTCCATGAAGGAGAAAATCTCATGCGTGGACGTATTGTCTATCATCAGTTCGGTGACTGGTACTGGGAAATCATCCTTCGGGCAGGCTTTGTTGAGATCCCGAAAGTCCACGCATATGCACACTGTCCCATTTTTCTTCATTACTGGGACGATATTAGCAATCCATTCAGGGTATTGAACCTCCTGGATAAAGCCAGAGTCTATCAGCTTTTTGACTTCGGCGTTGATGCTCATCTCGAGCTCGAGCCGCATTCTTCTCGGCGCTTGTTTAACTGGCTTGACACCCGGGGATATCGCCAGTCTATGTACAGCAACTTCTGGATCTAGTCTTGGCATCTCGGAATAGTTCCATGCGAAGCAATCTTTATGCTGTATAAGGACGTCCTTTAACGCAGCCACCCTCTCTTCAGACAGCAGCTCGCTGACAAATGTCAGTCGCGGATCGTTTACCGTCCCCAACTCAATTTTCTTGAGGTTATCTGCAGTGGTATGTATTCCATCCTCCAGTTCTTTCGGAGCTGGGGGATATTCTGAGATCACCTCATCATTGCTGTTTTCGAGGCACCAGGGAAGGCTGTCCATGTTCTCGGATTCTTCTTTTAGTATTGTTATCATGTGACAGGTACGAATTCGCTTCCAATCCCAATGTGGAACTGGTTTTTCTTTCGTGGCCTTGGGCTCATGCTTTTGTGGTGGCGCTACCCTCCAGTTGTCGGACAGAGCGAACTTGCCAAGCTGATACTGATCTTCGACCCAATTCTTGAAGGTGAAGCAATCTTCAAGAGGATGCCCTATTACTCGATGGTAAGAGCAATAGTCCGGGTGTGAGACTTCGCCCGCTTGCTCAGGGTGTTTGGACTCTGGCAGTATAAGCATTTGATGTTTTAGGGAAAGACCCAGTATTTTCCTCGTCTTGTTCCGAGGAAACGAGTATGCTCGACCTATTTTCTTCATGAGGGATAGATCAATAACGCTCGACTCCCATGTGCGTGGTTTCCTAGCTTTGCTTTGTTGTTGTTGAGCGTCTTTTTGGCCTTTCGACTTGTTTCTGCCTCCACGTCGAGCCCTTTTTATAACAGGCTGACAGAGGGCAGCATTTTCGTCTTTCACGGCCTGTTGAAGGAGACGTTGCGTTTTGGCTTTCTCGTAGATGGCCGTCTCGCGGTTGTGATCATCTCGGACTTTTTGACCAGCTTCCCTTATAAGCCTGTCCACTTGTTCTTCAAATGATGGACTGGGCATTTTTGTATCAGGAACTTTTACTGGTTCAGGATTAGTGTCCTCCTATTGAGCATCCGCTTCTTCATCGACATTATGCACGACGTAACAATCACGGAGCAACTCTCGTTTCCTGGAGCGAATGTATCCGAGCCTTTTTGTTTCTATCTTCCCATCAGGCAGCTTGTGCTGAGTTCCGGGGACGTTCCAGACCCTGTCATAGAATTTGGCTTTCCTAACGGTCTGTTCGAAGGGTATCCCTTGGCGCTTCAACAGCCGTTTCAAGCCTTCTGTATAATATCTGGGTAGACGAATGGGCTGAAGCCTGTCTAGCGTTGGATCTGCTCCATACCAGATTTCTTTCTCCACTTTATTTTCTTCAGAGTGGTAGAATAGGATTGCCTTCTCGCCTTTTCGTCCGGGAGAGATATAAAATGTCTGCAATTCTTCTACGCTGTCGGTGTCGAGTGCATCCAGTTCTTTATAATGTTTAGGCGGCACCATGGCTACTTGCAGATTTCGCTCTTCATCAGCAGAAGCTCATATTGAAAACCGAGCAGAGAATACAGCATGAACTTCATCCTCCGAATCACTACCAAAGATCAATGAAGGAACAGATGGTCCCGGCTTGGTGTATTGGGGCGTACCCGAATAAATTGTATCCTCTTCCTCCTCGGTATCACTGCCGAAGACAGGGATGGTTGCATTAGTTTTGTTCTCCGGCTTGTGACACCTTTCCGTGTCTTCGAAACTCGGCAAGAAGTATTTGGCATCTTCATACTTGCGAACTTCATTCACGGAAGACGGATTCAATTCTTCTGCCACAGTGTACTCGAGACCATCCCCACAATATTTCATACACTGATACTGTGTAGAAGGGATGATATTGTACTCGTGTAACCATGATCGGCTGAGCAGAGCATTGTAGCATGTCTTGGCATCTATAACATGGAATTTAATATCTGTGACGAGCAAGCCGAAGCGTAGCGTCAATATCACAGATCCAAGAATTTTTGATGATTGGGAGTCGAACCCGGAGATGGTGATCTTGTCTCGGGCGAGGTGTTGGACACTCATGCAAATTTCCTTTAATACCCGCACATTGAGTAGATTAACAGACGATCCGTTATCGACCAAGATTTTACCTATCTTTATGTCATGGCAGTATCCTGAGACATAAAGGGGACGATTGTGTTCGCACGTCCCGAGGAGAAGGTCTTCATCGCCAAAAGCAATGTCGGCCGTGTGCATCTCTTCCAATTCATCTTTCATCTTTTCTTCGGCCAGGAAGGCTTGGAACTGGTCTGGATCTTGTAGCGCCTTAATCAAATAATCTCTCGCCTCTTTTGATAGTAACAGGGCATCAAGAATGCTGAGTTGCGAGGGTAGCTTTCTCAGATGCGCCAAGACGTTGTAATCTATCTTATTTCTCTTCGGCGGGTTCGTGGCGGTTAACTCTTTCGCAACTCGGTCATCCAAGGCGATGTCTTCGGAGACCTTCTCTTTCCCTTTGTCTTTCTTGTTTAAAGGCCCGAGATTCTTTTCAGGTAGCGTCCGATTGCGTAGCTGGATATTCTCGCAAACCTTCGGTCCTTCTTCTTTTCCCGAAGTGGATTCTTTAAAGAGGGGGCCAAGCTCCAGCTCCTCATCGGAATCGCTCCCGAATGTGGGCACTTGTAATCCTCTGGCGTCAACCATGCAACAATCACCGGTAGTTCTATTAAGCCCTTTGATCGTTATGCTTTGTTCTCGGCGAGTCTTGCGCTTTTCCCGCTTAATCTGCTGCCGGTGAGCAACATATCCTTGCCACCATCTATCGAAAGCTTTGCACTCTTCAGTGGGATGCGACACCTTCCGATGGTACAAGCAATAGGAGGGGTGGTTTTCCATTTCACCAGTAACGCTTTCCTCAGAGGGTGGTAGCTTTATACCCATCGACACGGCTTTAGCAAACCTTTTCCCTATCTTGAATTTGCTTTTATCTGTGGTGGGTGTATTTTGTTCCAGCGGGAGTATCGCAATTCTTTCGTCAAGGCACTGGCGTTTGGCCCTTTCGAATATAACCGCTTCGCGCTCCCGATCAGCTTTGCTTTTTAAGAACGCTTCATTGAGGAACGCGTCAATCATTTCATCCGACGGCTCCGGAATTTTTAGTTTAGGATCTGCCCCCAGCTCTTCAGCACGAGGAGTCTCCTCATTGTTTATGAACGAATGGGAAATCATATGGCAGCTTGCCACATATTCCTTGGATTCATCCGACGAACTACCTCCCTCGTCTTCCTCTTGAAAGACGTGGTTGAGGAACTCTTGGAATGTAATGGGAGTCCGTGCCTTTTGGTTGTATTCATCCAGCGCGTCAATTTATTTTTGCAAGTCTGTGCGCTTGTTGTTAGGCTTTACGGGCTTCTTCGACTTCTTCTTCTTTTTTGAAGACTTTGACGGCTGGCTGTAAGTGCTTGAACCACCATCATCGGTCTTTGAAGTTGGACGTGGCTTCAACATCCCCTCAATGACCTGCGGTTCCAATGGTTTTTTCCACTTGATTGCTGGACATGACTGAAGATCGTTTAGCATCCTCTTTGTCTTGATTGATAATACAACCTCCCAAGGAGCTTCTTCAATGACGGAGTATGTTGCCCCCGGCGTATTCGTCCCTTTAGAGGTGTGGGGCTGTGGGGGATTCACCTTCCATTTATCAGATAACGCGAACTTACCCTGTCGGTACTGGTTTTCAAGACAATTTTTGAAAACATAGCAATCTTCGATCGGATGGCCTAGTACTCGATGATAAGGACAGCAGTTGGGCTCGTTGACGTCACTTGGTTGCAACGGGCGTTTTGGATCCGGCAGATTTATAAGTCTGTTGCGCAACGCCAGCTCGAATAACCTCCTCGTTTTATCACGGGGAAAGGAATAAGGACGTCCCATCCTATCCTCAAGGGGTACGTACGGGCGCATATTATTTTGACGAGCAACCGGCTTCGAGTCGCTCGGTTGTTGTTGAGCATTAGCGACGACGATCGCTTTTCCCTTCCCTTTGTCATTTCAGGAGTTCGGCTTTGGGAGAGGGGGTTTATGGCCCATCTGGTCCACCTGTGCTAGTTTGTCAATCAAAACCTGGAAGATAGTCGGCTTGAAGAATATCATAAACTGCGAGATGGTTGCTTGTGGATCGAGGGTCCCCACAAACATACCCACTGTGGGAGCTTCTTCAATGCGTTGCTCGCACTTCGACCATAAATTCCACCATCGTATAGCGTACTGAACCCATGTCTCGCCGGGTTTTACCCTGGCGTTAATCAGTGCCGTCATCGGGGTACGTTCACTGGCACTTGCAAAACGTTGAGTAAACAGCAGCTCCATCTCTGCGAAGGTTTTAATAGAGTCGTTCGAGAGCTCAGAGTACCACTCGAATGCCGTATCTGATAAACTTCCAACAAACTGGCGAAGCAAAAGCTTGTCATCACCGCCGGTGTTGCCGCAAAGCGCCCTGAACTGGGCAACATGCTGGTGAGGATTGCCAGTCCCCTTGTAGACATGGAACTTGGGGATTGTGTAACCCGGCGGGTACTTAATTTGGTCGTACCAGCTTGGATATGGCCGCCCCGTTTTTACGACCTGGCCGGCTGCTTCAGCCGCATGATGAACCCGTATTTGCTGGGCTATGTACTCGTCCAGATCAGTTTTAGAGATTGTATCCTCTTTAGCCGTTGATAGAGCGGGCTGAGGATTTGATGTCTCTCCCCTATCATCTCCAAGGACGATCGGAGGCTCTTCAGCCGGAGGATCTTGTTGTATCATCATCCCTATCATGTCCTGGAAGAGGAGGCCCATACATTGTATGTTGGCTGCTTGTTCAGCAGCCTCTTTGTCCTTCTTCTCCAATATCCGACGAAGAAATTCGGCGTCGGTTTCTTCCTCCTGGCGCTCATCTGAGGACGTTTCAGGGTTCTCTTTTGGCCCTGTAAGTGCGGCCATAGCATTCATCATCTCCAGGAGCTTCTGTTGCTGCTCCCGAGCCTTGGTCACTGACCGTGTAAGCGGTCTATGACCCGTGGATGCACGGCTATCTTCTTTTCCCGACGCCATGTAAACTGTATGAACTGTTATGCCCCCTGACTTGGGGCGTTTAGGTTCACCCTTTTTAACCTTTGTCGCTGACGCGGGAGCTTTCTCTGGCCTCCTTCTTTTGTGGGCCGTTGAAGTTGAAGGAGCCGTTGAAGTGGGCATCCTAGCAGCTGTTGTCCCCTGCTGTTTAATGGGGCGGTCCTTGTCCTTTTCCACTTTTGCCCTTTTCTGGCGACGAAAGTGGTCTGGGTCAATCACGGAGTCTTGAACCTACCGCCAAACCTTGTATATTTTTTACGACAGCCGTTGAGGGGGCTGTTCCCGCTTTGTCTCCGGAGCTCTCTCCATAGGTGGAGGAGATCTTTTCAATGTAGCAGTTGGAGAGTTCTTTCTCACCTTCCTCAGCAATTCAAAACTGTTCCCAGTTGGAACAGCGGCGTTGACTTCCACCGCTAGAGCAGGTGGAGTTAGCCCTGAGGGGGAGTTGCCCCCTGCCTTCCTCACTCGTTGCCAATGGAGACGTCGAGCATGACGAGCCGTTGGGACTAGCTCGGAGATTGAGACATCTTCTTTTTGCCCCCTGTTTAAGTGTGGGGCGATTGCCAGTGTCAGCCTATTGAAGACTGATGTCTTCTGACCAGCAGGGGCAGGAGTGGGAATCGTCAGTCTTGCAAAGACTGACTCTTTGACAGGAGAAGCCGCTTTGACGACTTCTGGAGCAGTAGTTATTACCTTCCTTGGGACAGCCAGTATAGAGTTCCTGGGCTTCTTAGCGGGCCCGCAGGAGTTTCGGTCCAATCTAGAGAAGACCGAGGCACTGGTATTGGGCGACCCATTGAGAGGGGCCGCGGTAATTGAAAGTCGATCAAAGACCAACTTCTTATGAGCTTCTTGTGTAGGCACGGGGGTGCTAAAGCTTGTTGGCGGAAGCATAGTTCCGAAAAACAGCCCCGTGGTGGCTTGAGTAATTTGCTCTACGGGCATGGTGAACAGAGAAGCTGCTTGGGGACCGTAAGTTACGCCCCTAGTTGAGACCGAACGCGAGCTGCAACCGCAGTTGGAGCACTTCGAACAGGTTGAGGCCATCGATGCTCGATTTCTCTTCTGCACCAAGTGAGAGACCAAATCTTAGTAATTTGAAATCTAAAGGCAACCATTTAACAAACCGCGATTGGTTCGCGAAGACGACACATGAAGTGTGGAGTGGAAAGAGGAAAAGGTCCCACCGGGCTTGCCAGAATCTGTTCCCCTCCGAATGGCGGCCGAGACGTTAGGACGTCTGTGCCTAAGATTCGGGACAGATGCTATTTGGTTTTATCCGTCTACCTCTCCGAAGATGCCAAGTTGATTTATGACACCGTGTATCGAAGGTTTAGACGGATGCAGCCGATGCAGACTTTGTCAGATTCCCCCTCGTTTGAGGGGTTTTTGATTGTGGGGACGCTCTTCCCTGCAGGCGCAAGCCCCTGCAGTTAATTACGCTACCGCATCGCGGTAGCCACTTTCTCCTTCTCCAGAATTTCACTTCGTATCGTGTGTGTTTGTTTTGTTTGTGGTTGCCCGTGGATTGTATACGGAGACTGAGTAATGCCGTCGCCCGTAGGACGTGGATTAGTCCAAATCCGTATTTACTTAGATTTGGGTTTGGTGTTTTAGTTTAAGGATACGTTAGCCGCATTGAGGATAAGATCAACTTAAACGTTTGTTAAGGATACATTAGTCCTGTTTGAGACTAAGATCAACTTAATGGGGTGATCTATTTAATATATGGCCGTCGGGACTCGTCGCCTCTTTGACGTCGTTGAAGGATTACAACGATAGGTGTCAGAGGAGTTCGGAGATGTACCCTTGAGCCAAAGCTGATTTAGGCTTTTATAGTCCATTTGAATGTTTAAGGATACGTTAGCCGTGTTTGGGGCTAAGATCAACTTAAACGGGACCGTTTAGATCCGGCAAAAGAGCATTTGGAGGCTCTATTGTTCCAGTTTTAGGGATGTGGTGGTCCATGTTCCAGTTTGTGGACGTGGTGGTCCATCGCCAGTTTAAGGACGTGGAGATCTTTTAGTTTAAGGACGTCTCGGTCCGATATTAGTTTAAGGACGTCTCGGTCCAACATTAGTTTAAGGACGTTTCGGTCCAATATTAGTTTAAGGACGTTTCGGTCCACGAGTTTAAGGACCCCGCAGTCCAATATTCATGTGTGTGGTCGTTGGGACCCGTCACCTCTCTGACGTCGTTGAGGAATTACAACGATAGGTGTCGGAGGAGTTCGGAGATGTACCCTCGAACCGGAGGTAAATTGATTTGAGGACTTACGGCCATGATTGGGCTAAGTCCAGTTTCAACATTTTTTGTCTTTGGCCTGTGCTAGGGCTTTACCCCTTTTTAGTAATGCACTGCATTATTCTTGTTTTGGTTGAGGTCTGCCCTTTTATAAATGATGCAGAACATCTATTTTTTTTGGTTTGGGCTTTGCCCCTTTTTAAAAATGCATAGAATTTTTTATTAGGCCTGTTAAGCCTTTTAATTGGGCTCTGTCCCTTTTCTTTAATAATGCAGAGCATTAAATACTCTGACAGTGCCCCACGTGGCTTGTCAGGCGCTTTGCGCCAAGTAATAAGCGCAAACTCATATGGTGGTGACACGTGTCACGATCTAGTGAGCGCAAGCGCAACAGCGCAGTGCACCGTGTCAGTGCGCTGTGCTGCTGCGCTACTGACACGTGGCGCTCCCTGGTGGCTTGTGCCAACAGAGGAGCGCAATCAGCGCAGTTCTTGCAAGTGCAGAGCACTGTTTTATCTTTTGATCGATTTTAAATCAAAGAAAACAAGTTTTTTCTTGTTTTTAAGAAACCAATGGTTCATAAGGAAGTGCAAAGCACTATTATTAGTTAGTTTTCTTCTTATTGAAGATCATTGATCTTGTTCTTAGATCAATGATCTGTTTTTAAGAGAATTTTCTCTTTTTCTAAAGGTTTTACCTTTTTTGTTCTTAAGGAGTTCTTCAGAGTTCTCTTCTTTTTTTTTCAGAAAATGTTGATACCTTTGAATTGAGGCTTAGGGTCCTTTTTATAGTGCCCATAAATTAGTTAATTTGTTAAAGAAATCTCTCTCTGAGTGATTTGGGGAATTTCCCCCACCGTTGGATCTTTGATCCAAGGGCTTCTGTTTTACAGAAGAAAATCTTCTTGTTTTAATAAGAACAGAAAACATTTCTTTAGAATTTTAATTCTGTTCGGCGCAAATGCCCCATCGCGTGACACGTGTCGCGCAGCGCAACTGCGCTAGCGCATCTGCGCTGACACGTGTCGCGCAGCGCAACTGTGCTGACACGTGTCGCGCAGCGCAGTGCATGCGCAACTGAAGCGTTGCTTCTCTTAAATAGAGCTTTGCTCTGATTGGGCGCGCCTTCTTGGGCGCTGCGCTGACGTATTAGCGCCTGACATATGGCGCGTTGCGTCCGATATTTGAAGCGTTGCTTCAAAATTTTGAATTTTGAATTTCAACAGAGCTTTGCTCTGATTGGACGAAACACTCGGCTCTTTTAAGGAGAAAGTAAAGCGCATTATCCCTCTTTGTGGAGTCACGAAGATGAGGCATATTCCTGATTTGATTATGGGCGTGTTTTGTTTGCGCTTCTTCATGGAAGACGCTCCATCAAAATAAAGTTCCCATCGGGTATCACCACCGTCGATCGCGTCAAACGCATGTTCGTCTGGCAGCTCGCAATTCAAAGGGGAATCGGCCGGTATCGGATGCTCAGCGAGGAAGTCGGCGATGGCCTGGCCTTTCACTGCCTTAAGAGGCTGATAGGTTATTAAGAACTCTATCAAGAGCAGGGCCCATTTAGCGACCCGGCTTGCCAATATGGCCTTTGATATCAAATATTTGAGAGGGTCCACCTTCGATATGAGACGGACTTCATGCGCCAATGCATAGTCCCGGAGTTTCGTTATCACGAAGATCAACGCCAGGCAGTCTTTTTCGATGGGAGAGTAATTGCTTTCTTCCCCCAGGAGAACTCTACTCAAGTAGTAGAGAGCTCTTTCTTTCCTTTGGTCGTTCTCTTGTACCCATAATGCGCCTAAGGAACCTTCGAGGGCTGTTGTATAAAGAATAAGGGGCTTTCCCTTGACCGGAGCGGCCAGCACTGGCGGGTTCTGCAGATTCTGCTTGATTTCGTCCAGGGCGCTTAGCATTTGTGATCCCAGACGAACGGGGTCCCTTTCTTCATCAAGTGACTGTACGGACGACACTTGCCAGAGATATTGGCTATAAATCGCCGGATATACGCGAGCTTCCCTTGGAGAGACCGCAATTGCTTGAGAGTCCTTGGCGGGGGCATCTCCATAATTGCTTTAATCTTTGACGGATCTATCTCGATACCTCGGTGTCGGACGATGAATCCTAGGAATTTACCTGAGGACACCCCGAACGTGCATTTGAGAGGGTTCATCTTCAAGTTGTATTGCCGAAGGCGTTGAAATACAATCTTTAGATGTTCGAGATATTCCTCGTATGATTTGCTTTAACCACGAGGTCGTCGATATAACATTCGACAATTTCATGTATGAGGTCATCGAAGATCCTCGTCATGGCCCTCTGATAGGTGGCACCGGCGTTCTTTAAACCGAAAGGCATCACCTCATAGCAGAATATACCCAAAGGGGTCCGGAAAGCGGTGTGCTTCTGGTCCTCGGGATGCATCTTTATCTGATTATATCCTGATGAGCCGTCCATGAAAGAGAAGACTTCGTGAGTGGATGTATTGTCTATCATTAGCTCGGTGACCTGTACTGGGAAGTCGTCCTTCGGGCAAGCTTTATTGAGATCCCGAAAGTCTATGCAGATGTGCACCGTCCCGTTCTTCTTCATCACTGGGACGATATTGGCGATCCAATCAGGATACAGAACTTCTTGGATGAAGCCGGGGTCGATTAGTTTCTTGACCACGGCGTTGATACTCATCTCAAGCTCAAGCCACATTCTTCTCGGTGCCTGTTTGATTGGCTTGACGTCCGAGAATATTTTCAATTTGTGGACAGCAATCTCTGGATCTAATCCTGGCATTTCAGAATAGTTCCATGCGAAGCAATCTCTATGCTGCATAAGCACGTCTTTTAGCGCAGCCACCCTTTCTTCAGATAGCAGCTCACTAACGAATGTCGGTCGCGGGTCGTTTGCCATCCCCAAATCAATTTTCTTGAGGTCATCTCCAGTAGTGTGTATTCCATCTTCCAGCTCTTTCGGCGCCGGTGGAAATTCTGAGATCACCTCGTCATCATCGTTTTCGAAGCACCAGGGGAGGTCATCCATATTCTCGGTCTCTTCTTCTGATAGTGTTATCATATGACAAGTACGAGCTCGCTTCCAAGACCGATGTGGATCTGGGTCTACCCTCGTGGATTTCGGTTCATGCTTCTGCGGCGGAGTTATCCTCCAACTGTCGGAAAGAACGAACTTGCCGAGCTGATATTGGTCTTCAACCCAATTCTTAAAGGTGAAGCAGTTTTCGAGAGGATATCCTATCGCTCGGTGATAAGAGCAATAGTCTGGATGAGAGACCTCGTTAGCTTGCTCAAGGTGTTTGGACTCCGGAAGTGTAAGCATTTGATGTCTTATGGCAAGATCAAGTATCTTCTTTGTTTTGCTCTGAGGAAAAGAGTATGCTCGACTCATCTTCTTTATAAAAGATGAATCTGGATTGCTTGGCTCCTGATCGCGTGGCTTCTTGGACCCGCTTTGTCGCTGTCGAATGCCTTTTCCGTTCTTTGGTTTGTTTCTGCCTCTGCGTTGGGCCTTTCGCACAACGGGTTGACAGGGAGGAGAATTTTCATCTTTCGCAGCCTGTTGAAAAAGGCGTTGCGTCCTGGATTTCTCGTAGATGGCCATTTCGCGATTATGGTCGTCTCGAACCTTTTGACCCGCTTCCCTTATAAGCTTGCCCATTTGTTCTTCGAATGACGGACTGGGCATTTTTACGGCGGGAGCCTTTTTTGGTTCAGGGTTAGCATTCTCCCATTGAGCATCCCCTTCTTCATCAAAGTCATGTATGACGTAGCAGTCGCGGAGTAGCTCCCGTTTCTTGGACCGAACATATCCAAGCCCGATCGTTTCCATTCTCCCATTGGGCAACTTTTGTTGAGTTCCGGGAACGTTCCAGATCTTGTTATAGAATCGTGCTTGTCGCGCGGTTAGCTTAAGGGGTACGCCTTGGCGCCTTAACAGCCTTTTTAGTCCGTTCGTGTAATATCTGGGCAAACGGATGGGCTGGAGCCTGTCAAGTGTAGAATCCACGCCATGCTAGATTTCCTTCTCCACTCTTGTTTCCGTGGATCGGTAGAATAGGATTGCCTGTTCACCTTTTCGCCTGGAAGGGACGTAAAATGTTTGTAGCTCTTGCACGCTATAAGCTTCAAGTGCGTCGAGATCTTTGTAGTGCTCCCGCGGAATCATGGTAATTTGCAAACTCTGATTATCACCAGTGAATGCTTGTATTGGTGGCCGAGCGGAGAATATAGCATTAACCTCGTCTTCTGAGTCGCTGCCAAAGATTAACATAGGAGCGGATGGTCCCGGCCTGTTGTGCTGGGGTGAACCTGAATAATTTATCTCTTCCTCTTCCTCAGTATCACTCCCGAAGACCGGAATGGTGGTAATAGCTTTGTTCTCCGGTTTGTGACATCTCTCCGTGTCCTCGAAATCTGGCAAGAAGTATTTTGCATCTTCGTACTTGTGGACTTCGTTCATGGAGAATGGGTTCAGCTCTACTGTTACGGTATACTCGAGACCATCCTTAAAATATTTCATACACTGATGTTGTGTAGAAGGGATGATGTTGTACTCGTGTAACCAAGGCCGGCCGAGCAAAGCGTTATAGCATGTCTTGGCGTCAATGACATGAAATTTAATATCCGTGACAAGTAGCCCGAATCGTAATGCCAATATCACAGACCCGAGAGTTCCCGATGACTGGGAGTCAAAACCGGAGATGGTGATTTTATCACGAGCAAGATGCTGGATGCTCATGCAGATTTCCTTCAACACTCGTATGTTGAGGAGATTGACGGAAGACCCATTGTCGACCAGGATTTTTCCTATCTTTATATCGTAGTAGTACCCTGAGACATAGAGGTGACGGTTGTGCTCGCACGTCCCAAGGAGGAGGTCTTCATCACCGAAGGTGATATCGGCTGTGTGTACTTCCTCCAGCTCGTCCTTTATCTTTTCTTCGGCGAGAAAATGTTGGAATTGCTCTGGCTCTTGTAGCGCCTTGATCAATGAATCTCTCACTTCTTTGGATAGTAAAAGGGCGTCAAGAATGCTGAGTTGTGAGGAAAACTTCCTCAAGTGCGCCAGAACGTTATAGTCCACCTTACTTTTCTTTGGCGGGTCCTTGGCGGTTAGCTCTTTCATGACTTGGTCATCCAGGGCGATATTCTCATAGACATTTTCTTTTCCTTTATCTTTTCTATTCATAGGTCCGAGATTCTTTTCTAGAAGTGTACAGTTGCGCAGCTGAATATTTTCACAGGCCTTCGATTCTTTCTCTTTCCCCAGAATGGGTTCCTTAAAGAGAGGGCCAAGAGCCATTTCCCCGTCAGAGTCGCTCCCGAAGGTGAGAACCTGCGATCCCCCGGCGTTGACCGTGCGACAGTTGCCGGTAATTCTTTTATGCTCCTCGGTCGTACTTCCCTGCTCCCGACGAGTTTTGCGTTTCATTCACTTAAAATGTTGCCGGTGAGCAACATACCCCTGCCACCATCTTTTAAAAGTATTGCACTCCTCGGTGGGGTGCGCAATCTTTTGATGATATAAACAGTAGCTCGGATGCATTTCGGCTTCACCAAGAGTACTTCCTTCGGAGGGTGGTAGCTTCATTTCCACTGATATGGCTTTAGCAAACCTTTTCCTCGTCTTGAACTTGTTTTTATCTGCTACAGATGTCTTTTGATTCGGCGGGAATGTCCCGACTCTTTCGTCCAGTCGCCGGCGTTTGGCCTTTTCAAATATGGCCATCTCATGCTCCCGATCCGCTTTACTTTTCAGGAGAGCTTCGTTTAGGAATGCGTCGATCATTTCATCTGACGGCCCAGAAGTTCCGGTTCAGGCTCTGGCCCCAGTTTCTTTGTGCAAGGAGACTCTTCATTGTCTAGCGATGAATAAGAGATCACATGGCAACTTGCTACGTAATCCTCAGATTCGTCCGACGATTCTTCTCCATCATCTCCGTCTTCAAGAACGTGGCTGAGGAACTCTTGGAGCGTGATTGGAGTCCGCGCCTTCTGGTTATACTCTTCCAGCGCATCAATCTGCTTCTGTAAGTCTGTGCGCTTGTCGCCAGGCTTCACGGGCTTCTTGGATTTCTTTTTCTTTTTCGAAGATTTTGACGGCTGGGTGTGAACACTTTGGCTATCACCACTAATTTTCGGAATTGGGCACGGCTTCAGCATCCCTTCGATGATCTGGGGTTCTAGCGGATTCTTCCACCTGATTGCTGGGCATGTCTGGAGATCATTCAGCATCCTTTTGGTTTTGGCCGAAAGAACGACCTCCCATGGAGCTTCTTCAACAAAAGAGCACGTTGCCCCCGGTGTGTCCATCTTCTTATGAGTGTGCGGTTATGGGGGTTTGCTTTCCACTTCTCAGACAGCGCAAACTTGCCCTGTTGGTACTGGTCCTCGATCCAACCTTTAAAGACGAAACAATCTTCAATTGGATGGCTTACCGTTTGGTGGTAAGGGCAATAATTGGGATTATTCACTTCGCCGGGTTGCAGTGGTCGCTTTGGATTCGGCAAATTGATAAGCCTGTTGCGCATCGCCAGCTCGAAGAGTCTCTTCGTTTTGTCCAGTGGGAACGAGTAAGGACGCTTCATTTTCTCATTATAATAGCGCCGTCTCTCCTCTAATTGATCCGTTAGTCTTGGAGCACTGGGCTGCTGTTGGGTGTTCGCAATGAAGGTCACCTTCCCTTTATCCTTTTCATTCCGCGGCTCTGGCTTCGGAGGAGACGGTCTGTGACCCATCTGATCCATCCGGGCTAACTTGTCGATTAAAGCCTAGAATGTGGTCAGTTTGAAGAACATCATGAACTGTGAAATAGTTGCATGAGGGTCTAGGGTGCCCATGAACATGCCTACCGCTGGTGCTTCTTCGATGCGCTGTTCACACTTTGACCACAGATTTCGCCATCGGATTGCGTATTGAACCCAAGTTTCGTCCGGCTTCACCCTTGCATTGATCAATGTCATTATTGGAGTGCGTTCACTAGCACTCGCGAATCACTCGGTGAACAATAACTCCATTTCTGCGAAAGTTCTGATAGAGTCGTTTGGAAGTTCAGAGTACCACTCAAACGCCGTTTCCGACAAGCTGCCGACAAATTGACGGAGCAAAAGCTTATCATCTCCCCCGGTGTTGCCATATAGAGCCCTGAACTGGGCGACATGTTGGTGTGGATTTCCTGTCCCTTTGTACACATGGAATTTGGGGATTGTGTATCCCGGTGGGTATTTTATCTGGTCATACCAGCTTGGATATGGTCACCAAGTTTTGACGACTTGGCCGGCCGCTTCATTTTCCTGATGAGCTCGTATTTGCTGAGCTATATAGTCATCCAGTGCGGCTTTGGAAATTGTTTCCTCATTGGCTGCTGAAAGAGCCGGAGGAGGATTCGACGTTTCCCTATTGTCATCTTCAATAATGATCGGAGGGTCTTCGGCTGGAGGATCCGTCTGTAATATCATCCCGACCATGTCTTGGAAAAGAAGTGTGATTCGCTTTATATTAGCCGCTTGCTCTGCAGCTTCTTTGTAACAACCCTAATTTTCCTATACAAATTTTTTTTTAAATTTTTAAAAATCCATAAAGGAGTATTTTAACCTGAGCACAATATATATATAAGTGATTATTTTGTTTTTAAATAACTCCATTTTTAGTGTACATAAAATTGTTATAAAATTAAAGTAATACTTAGGGTATTTAGTGTTGCTGTTACTACTTTAAGTAGTTATTTTCCCACAATAATTATAAGAAGGAGCTTGTAGCTCATTGGTAACACCTTGCACTGCTGAACCAAGCCACCAGAGTTCAAATCTCATGCCCCACATTATTTTTGTATTTATTTTGTTTTAATTTTTTTTTGAAGTCAACGGTCAAAAGACCATAACTCACAAAATATGTACTGGACATGAAAAAGTAAATATACCAAATTGTACCCCAAAGTTTCTGTAGGGTTCCTAGGCACTCTCAAGAGGTCTCACAAGGCATCAACCATGCCAATTTCAAATTTTACGGGTGCCGAAAAACCCTAATACGGATCGTTGACTAGAAATTTAGGCGAAACAGTATACTAGTTAACATCTTAACTAAAGGAGAGAGGCTACAACCTTTGTAGATCCGGTTCTCCACTTCCTTAGCTCCACATAGGCGTCCTCTCGCTGTCCATCTCGAATCCCGGACTCAATCGTCGGCTTGATCGGAGAAATGGGCGGACTAGGTCTTCGGCTTCGTGCTGAAGATGATCTACACAAGTTCAAGCTCTGACTTCACAAATTTGTGAAACTTGTGAAGATAACACCCAAAACAACTTGGCAAGAGGTAGAGGGTGAAGAAATAGGAGGTGGGTTCACTTTAGAATTGGATTTCTCACTTTAGAACTCAAGTTGCCATTGATGGCATCAAGCTTTCTTTCTTAAAGAAGAAGATCAAGAAGAAGGAAATGGTATGATAAATCTCTTAAAATGAAAAAGAAAAATGAATACCTATCATAATCTTAGCCATAGTTAAGTGTAGAGAATGAACTAGGGTTAGTTCAAATAGTTAGGGTTAAGCATGAGACAAGAATGGTGACTAAGTCAAAGCTTCATGAAGCTTCAATAAGAAACAAAGAAAGCCACCATTCTCATCTTTATCTTTTCCAAATAAATAAATGAAAAAATGAATAAATAAATGAATATGCAAAACCCTAATCATCAAATTAATCATGGTTTAATTCTATACACTTAACTAAATGATCAACTATCATCAAACATGATACAAATATGTGCACAAAAGTATATCACATATACTTCTTGCACATCAAGTGAGAAAATCCATATAAAGTGAACTAATACTAGCTAATGCAAAGTAATACATCAAATATATAATTATACATTAAATCATTAAATCAACACTTGACTTAACGATCCGGTCATATCGCATATAACCGACTAGTATCTTATGTATCGGCTTATCGAATCAATCGTTGATTCGATATCTAGGTTATATCGAATATAACCAGTCGATACATTCATCGCGAGAATGGAATACGGTATCACATACACGCATTATTCTCGGTCCTGCACATATCTCATATGCGCTCCTATTTCGTTTCGCTTGAGCCAGGAAACCTCTGTGTAGAACTCTAAAGACTCGTCAATACGCCGGTAGCAGATGATGATCATATCAAGCACCTACAAGCCGCAAGCGGTCTGCTAAACGTAACGGCCATCCGGGTATTGAGCGATCAGAAGATCGACGAGCTAGCCCGCTCACACTCCTGTGAATCCAACCAGTAACACTTACCGTGCAGTCCGGTCTGTTCGTCTGATATGTCGCATATCAAGTCTAGGGGTGGTAAACGTCAGACTCCAATAACCGATAAGTCGTGCCGATGTGAGGCTCATAACGGGTCGAGAAACTACTGGTAACACTTACCAGCAAATCTCTGATCAGCCCTGGCCAGGGACTTCCCTGTTACGGCCAATCGAGCACAGCGCAACATCAACCCCAAATACCGGGAGAGACGAAACCCCTCCTATCGCTCATTGCCTCCATGTGACTCGGGACTGTACCCAAAGACCACCGTTTTGCACGCCCTCATGGACGTGGTAAGGTGGAGATCAAAGCACAGTGGGAATCACACAAGACTCTATGACGATCTCGGGTCTACAGACTAACCTGCATAAGTGTCACCTGAGAACTGCCATCTGACGTGAGGTATAATACCATCTGGGAGTTCTCGGCGAGTCCGTCCAGTGTACCCAGTCTCTACTGAGCACCCGTACACCATCTCTGATGTCAAACACCAATGGATATGGGATCATCCATCGCCCATCTCATGGGTCGAGAAGCGTATACGCTAGTCTACACTGGTATATCGATGCCCCGTCTCGATACACCTACGACTAGGGACCATGAAGGATGTACCTATGGACTACCATGTCCCCACTAGTATGATCTGCATCATAGTCCAGGTAGTCAAGTACACATCCTAAGGGCTTTACCAACATGTAACTATAAGACAGTTTAAAGAGACTAGTGTACATGTTAAGATAAAGAGTAACCAGATAGCATACTATCATATCGAGCAAGAAAGTCATCTCTATATATATCCAAGCATCCAATATAATATACATCATCTGTACAATACTGGCCTCTAGGGCATACATACAACTAACAATCTCCCACTTGCACTAGGGCCAGCTGCTGTAGTATCGCATACCGAGCATCCCGAAGAGTCTCTCAAACTGTATCTGGGGAATGGCCTTCGTGAGTGGATCCGCCGTGTTGTCCTTCGTGTCAACCCTCCTGACCTCGATCTCCCGGCGATCAACTATCTCCCGGATCAGGTGATACCGCCTCAGAATATGTCTGGATCGCTGATGGGACCTGGGTTCCTTGGCCAAAGCCACCGCTCCATTGTTATCGCAATACAAAGGTATTGGATGCTCAATGGATGGAACCACTCCAAGTTCAGTAATGAACTTCTTGATCCAGACAGCCTCTTTAGTAGCATCGTTGGCAGCGATGTATTCAGCCTCCATCGTCGAGTCTGCCACGGTTTCCTGCTTGGAACTCTTCCAGCTAACCGCCCCTCCGTAAAGGGTAAAGACAAAACCCGACTGCGACTTAGAGTCGTCCTTATCACTCTGGAAGCTCGAATCGGTAAAGGACTCCACTTGGAGTTCTCCGTTACCATACACCAAGAGCATCTCTTTAGTCCTTCGCAAGTACTTGAGAATGCTCTTCACAGCTGTCCAGTGACTCTCTCCAGGATCAGCTTGATACCTGCTCACTATACTTAGTGAGTATGCAACATCGGGTCTGGTACATAGCATCGCGTACATAATAGAGCCTACAGCCGAAGCATAGGGTATCCCTTGCATGCGAGCTCTCTCCAAATCAGTCTTGGGAGACATCTCTTTGGAGAGAGTGACTCCAGAGATCGTGGGCAAGTTCCCACGCTTGGATTCTTCCTGTTAGTGTTTATGCCCTAGAAGGCCATTACTGTATCATACTAGCTTGTATATTACTTAATGGAAGCTTGGGATATTCACATGTATATAACAGTCTTGCTAAACATGGTAGTATGCTACTTGGTTTTTCTATCTTAATATGTGAGTATACGTATTGATAGAGCTCTTAGGATCTTGCTTGTCTACCAGCGTTGTGATGGCAGTCACACTAGTGGGGGCTGGGTAGTCTACAAGCACATCCTTATTCAGGTCCCTGGTCGTTGGATTATCGAGACAGAGCATCGATACTCCGGAGTAGACTGGTGTGTACGCTTCTCATCCCAGTTGGGGAGATGGTCTGTCCCACAGCCGTCAGTACGTCGTACTGGAGATAGTATACAGGTGCTCGTTAGGTTACGGGTACACCGGACAGGACTCACAGGGAACTGTTGGTTGGTTTGATACCAGTCGTCAGTGAACAGTTCCCAGGTGACATGAGTACAGCGTAGTCCGCAGACTTGACACTGCTACTTCGCCTCGAGTGTGTCCCACTGTTCTTAGATTGCTACCCTACCACGGCTCAAAGGAGTCGTGCAAACAGGTGGCAGTTGGGTGCAGTCCCGAGCACTTGGAGGCAGTGGCGGTTAGACAGGATTCGTCCCTCCCGGTATTGGGAGTAGATATCGTGCTGTGTCAGAGAGCCATTACGCAAAGTCCCTGGCCAGGGCAAGCGAGATTTGCTGGTAGGTTCCAGCAGTTTCTCAGGGTGTAATGGGCTTCACTCCGACACGACTTATACCGCTATTAGGGGACTGACGCTTGCCGCCCCCCTAGGCCCGATATGCGATAGTCATGGACGAACGGACCGGACTGTATGGAGATTGTCACATCAGACTCAGTAGGAGTTCGGATGGGTTTACTCATCGGCCTTCTTATCGACAACTACCTGGGGACCGTTACGTACAGCTAGTGCCGCTTGCGGTCTGTGGTTAAACCCACTGCCAGCGTAGTAGTCGAGTCTCTAGAGTCCCACACAGAGAGTTTCCTACTCCAGGCGAAACGATATAGAGTTTGCATGGTTTTGCGACAAAGGGTTCGGACGCATACGTGCGTTTACGCGCGTACGACTTTCGGACAGTTTTTACCAGTCGGCTTTGGTTTAAGCCAGTTACTGGTATCCGGTTATTGGATTTTTACAGTCTAAAGTTTTTCCGTATTTTTACGAATCGGAGGGGCGTTCTCGTAATTACTCGAGAAGCTTCTAGAAGTGGTGACTAAGGAGGTTTAGGTGTCATTTGCATTAAATGAGTTTAGTGAGTCATGAGGGTGATTCATGCATATCATTAATGCATGATAAATGCTTAATGAGTCATGGTTATGAATCACCACTAGATATTTATGAAACTTCATTATTCATCATTTTAGTTTTCTTTTATGGATGAATATTAAAGGTTCATATATATTATGATAGATTTACTATTCTCATAAGATTCATTCTCACCTTCTCTCTCCTCAAGCTCTCTCTCTTCAAAAGACTAATCCTCACCCTCATGTGTTGAGATCTAGGATTAGTAAGACTAATCAATCCATAACCATCTCTATATTACACCTAGCTTCTTTGATTAGCAATCCAAGAAGGTTAGTTGCCTCAAGCTTAGAGGTTTAGCTTGGAGTTTTGCTCTCGGGTGGATCGTCTACTACCTAGAGAAGGCCGAGGAGAACAAGGAGATCGTAAAGACGAAGGACTAGTATCGATAGGTATAATCCCTAATCACTTATGAAAAGAAACTCATAAGATACGGTTATTTATAGTTTAGCTTCGATTCAAGCGGTTAGTCGATGTTCGTTGTTTAAACTTGATCGTTTTTGTAAATTCCGCCTCCCCACAAGTACTGGGGTGTACTACATCGACTTACAGTGGTATCAGAGCCTCGCTAAACACTAAATAACTTAATCGCAAATTTGTACGAATTTCGAACGGAAAAACGAAACCGGAAAACCCTAAAAAATGTATAGCAACGAAACCGGCGATATCGCATATTACACTTACGGTCACAGAAAAGAAAGTGTAAAACTACAACAGTTGGAATCCGCAACCTTTTTAGACATCACATGCCTAATCAAATGAAATACTTAGACATCACATGCCTAACAGTTATAAACCTCGCATTTTAGTTCCATTATCGAAAACTCTTTTCAATATCAAATGAGACTAAACCGCTAGATTTATAACATTCATTCAGTTATCTCATAACTGTTTGTGAATTCCAATTATTGTATCCCATTCCGGATAAATAGAATATATTGAACTTTCCGATCGAACATTCGAACACCCAAGTTTTCCCGAAACCGTTCAACACATGAAATAGGTTCAAAGACATTCACTTCATACCTCAGTACCAACGGTCCAGCCGTAGAAGGGTCAAGCCAACGCCTCACATATGGCACGCCGTGCTGCCCCAAACCCGAAGGTTCAAAGGGCAGTTCAAGACGGTCATATAATCGAGTTAAGATTTGTTGTCTTCTAGAGGGACCATCACGTTACTTGCACTAGTTAGAACGTCCTTAAACCACACAAAAATCCAACACTTGGATATTTTCCGGCAGGGGAAAAGTTGGGTATTTATATCCGGTCGGACTTTTTAACATATTCAAAAAATTATCCGGAAAGCACTTAGACAAAGTTCGATAATCCGATCGAAATACCGAGTCCCCAATACAACCCAGAATACTCAACTCTTGAATAAATATTAAAAATTCCCAGAGAACTCAGCACTGAATAAAAGAAGTTACTGTGCATAATAGGGTGGGTGACGTCATCATACGGCCGCGGAACCGCTGCAGAAGCCAGGCTTCTGCCGCGGTTCCGCCGCACTTTGGAGGAATTGGGTGATCGTGTTTCACAGTAATTCTTAGAAAGTCCTGATGAATTTTCTGCATATTTTTAATTTTGAAAAAACCCAGTTTTTAAAAAATGAACAGAGAGCAACTTTGATATTAGGGTTTCGGTTCGATCGGACTTCAAACTCCGTCTGGACTTCGCCTAAGGCTCTAGCTAGGCTCTGATACCACTGTAGGGTTCCTAGGCACTCTCAAGAGGTCTCACAAGGCATCAATCATGCCAATTTCAAATTTTACAGGTGCCGAGAAACCCTAATACGGATCGTTGACTAGAAATTTAGGCGAAACAGTAAACTAGTTAACATCTTAACTAAAGGAGAGAGGCTACAACCTTTGTAGATCCGGTTCTCCACTTCCTTAGCTCCACGTAGGCGTCCTCTCGCTGTCCATCTCGAATCCCGGACTCAATCGTCGGCTTGATCGGAGAAATGGGCGGACTAGGTCGCCGGCTTCGTGCCGAAGATGATCTACACAAGTTCAAGCTCCGACTTCACAAATTTGTGAAACTTGTGAAGATAACACCCAAAACAACTTGGCAAGAGGTAGAGGGTGAAGAAATAGGAGGTGGGTTCACTTTAGAATTGGATTTCTCACTTTAGAACTCAAGTTGCCATTGATGGCATCAAGCTTTCTTTCTTGAAGAAGAAGATCAAGAAGAAGGAAATGTTATGATAAATCTCTTAAAATGAAAAAGAAAAATGAATACTTATCATAATCTTAGCCATAGTTAAGTGTAGAGAATGAACTAGGGTTAGTTCAAATGGTTAGGGTTAAGCATGAGACAAGAATGGTGACTAAGTCAAAGCTTCATGAAGCTTCAATAAGAAACAAAGAAAGCCACCATTCTCATCTTTATCTTTTCCAAATAAATAAATGAAAAAATGAATAAATAAATGAATATGCAAAACCCTAATCATCAAATTAATCATGGTTTAATTCTATACACTTAACTAAATGATCAAGTATCATCAAACATGATACAAATATATGCACAAAAGTATATCACATATACTTCTTGCACATCAAGTGAGAAAATCCATATAAAGTGAACTAATACTAGCTAATGCAAAGTAATACATCAAATATATAATTATACATTAAATCATTAAATCAACACTTGACTTAACGATCCGGTCATATCGCATATAACCGACTAGTATCTTATGTATCGGCTTATCGAATCAATCGTTGATTCGATATCTAGGTTATATCGAATATAACCAGTCGATACATTCATCGCGAGAATGGAATACGGTATCACATACACGCATTATTCTCGGTCCTGCACATATCTCATATGCGCTCCTATTTCGTTTCGCTTGAGCCAGGAAACCTCTGTGTAGGACTCTAAAGACTCGTCAATACGCCGGTAGCAGATGATGATCATATCAAGCACCTACAAGCCGCAAGCGGTCTGCTAAACGTAACGGCCATCCGGGTATTGAGCGATCAGAATATCGACGAGCTAGCCCGCTCACACTCCTGTGAATCCAACCAGTAACACTTACCGTACAGTCCGGTCTGTTCGTCTGATATGTCGCATATCAAGTCTAGGGGTGGTAAACGTCAGACCCCAATAACCGATAAGTCGTGCCGATGTGAGGCTCATAACGGGTCGAGAAACTACTGGTAACACTTACCAGCAAATCTCTGATCAGCCCTGGCCAGGGACTTCCCTATTACGGCCAATCGAGCACAGCGCAACATCAACCCCAAATACCGGGAGAGACGAAACCCCTCCTATCGCTCATTGCCTCCATGTGACTCGGGACTGTACCCAAAGACCACCGTTTTGCACGCCCTCATGGACGTGGTAAGGTGAAGATCAAAGCACAGTGGGAATCACACAAGACTCTATGACGATCTCGGGTCTACAGACTAACCTGCACAAGTGTCACCTGAGAACTGCCATCTGACGTGAGGTATAATACCATCTGGGAGTTCTCGGCGAGTCCGTCCAGTGTACCCAGTCTCTACTGAGCATCCGTACACCATCTCTGATGTCAAACACCAATGGATATAGGATCATCCATCGCCCATCTCATGGGTCGAAAAGCGTATACGCTAGTCTACACTGGTATATCGATGCCCCGTCTCGATACACCCACGACTAGGGACTATGAAGGATGTACCTATGGACTACCATGTCCCCACTAGTATGATCTGCATCATAGTCCAGGTAGTCAAGTACACATCCTAAGGGCTTTACCAACATGTAACTATAAGACAGTTTAAAGAGACTAGTGTACATGTTAAAATAAAGAGTAACCAGATAGCATACTATCATATCGAGCAAGAAAGTCATCTCTATATATGTCCAAGCATCCAATATAATATACATCATCTGTACAATACTGGCCTCTAGGGCATACATACAACTAACAGTTTCCCCGGCCTCTGGTGGCCTGACTCGGCCCGACTCGGCGCCGCCGGCCGGAGACTCGGCTGACTCGGTCCGGCGCCGCCGGTCGGACTTGGCCGGACGGCCGAGTCACCAACAGAGAAAGTTGTCTCTTGACCTGGTCCACCCTCCTGCATACTCTAAATGTTTGGATCGGTTACCAATTGCCCAATAAATTCCTTTTACTCCTATGTTTAATGAATTTTTAATGATTTTATATATTTTTTTTATTAAAACCCTAACCCTATATAAACCCACATACCCTCTACCATCTCACCCTACATTCCTAAGTCCACTCTCTAAAAATTTTAAGAGAACTTGGTACGTGAGCAAACGAGCGAAAGGCGAAGCGCTGACGAAATCGATGGCGAAATTCCGACGATCGTGCTAGGACCACTCAACGACGATTCGACGCACCGGCAAACCCTCTACCTCTCTCTTACTCTCTAACGTTGTCCAAACCCGTAAGTCCCTCTTTTCTACCTTTCTATTCTTTCATAAAAATACGACTTTTCAAACCCGACGGAAATCGGTTTGTCCGATTTCCGATTCGGTTTTCTATCAAAACTCACTTATCACTAATTCCATAATGCTTAAACATATTCATGTTGACTACTAATCACATAACAACTAATTTGGATAAAGTTTCTCACATGAAATGATAACTTTTGCAATATACAGTATTTTTGCACTTAAATACCACCATATTTAGTTTATCACATTTAACCCTTTAACATTGCTATACCTTAAAGTAGATCACGAGGTAATGACCTACCTCCACACACACGAAAATACAACCCTAATTGATATCATCAAAACTTAGAATACGATAATACAAGATTTTACATTTAAATACCCTTTTCTTAATAAAACCTTTTCTAAAAGTTCTAAGTTTTAAACAATTTTAAAATAATATCTTTTAAAAGGAAAATACGATATGTCGTGGATATTGATCGTTTATCTAAATCTGACTTTGTGGTGTCTAGACAAGTGAGTCTTAGGCGAGTGGTTATTTAATTAGGACCACTACCTATAGTGGAGAGCCTCCCACTCACCTGGCACTTAGCTGGCCGCAATTGGCGGTGAAGAGGCGATTTGAGGCTTCTAATGACTTATCGTTTAGACCATTTAGAAATAGATTAGTTGGCTTAGGAAACCCTAGAATCTAAAATACGGAAATTTACACCCTTCTACAAATAAATATCTTATTTTTATAAAACTGTTTTCTAAATGATTCGTATTTAGTAAATCTTTGCAAAGCGCCACTACAACCCATCTTTGGGGAACTCGTTAGGGATAGTATGGTTTATCGTGCACCCTCGGGCTTACTAGTGCGAGATTCAGACCTCCGTAAGGAGCATTCGGTCTCGAAAGGTTTAAAATACGACATTTAAGAAAAATGAGATTTTTGGAAAATAAAATATTTATTAAAAATTATTCTTGTATAAACATTTGTATATTTATCATTTAAACACCTATTTTATTATAAGATAAAGTTTCCATCTTTTCCTAAAAATTACAAGATTAAAAGTTACATTAAAATACCATGAATTTCAAATAAATCAATATTACAAATTAATACCTTTATTTATATAATTAGGATATTATCACTAGAAATAACACAAATAAAATTACACTCATTATAACAATAAAGACGAATAATAAATACTTGAGGTGTATCTTGAAAACTATACAAAAGTATTTTTACATAAAAACCCCTCAAGTTTTATAAATTACAATAAGGACCCTAACAAATATAGAACTTCGACGTACATTTCTTTTAGTCTGACTCGGATTTGAGTCTGATTATTTCTGACTTGATTATGATTCAAGTCAATCTATAATTTACAAGATTCCAATTCATTATGAACACTTGAATCCATGAATACAATTATCAATTTATACAACTTGACTGAACCGAACCATGGATATATATTCCTTTTACATGATTCTCAGTATTCCATTTACATGACTCTATGGTTATAACCGTTTCCTGATATCATGGTTTCGGTCAGTCAGTCAATCAATCAATCGTACAACCAATATAATTTACAACATAACAATACAAACAAGACATCGCGGGGTTTAAGGGGTAGATTGGTACGGAAGATGTTAAAAGTGGCACGAGACGGTCAGATTTAAGACACCTAACATGAATCTAATTGCCGTTGTTCCGGGACTTCTAACGGAGTCTTGTACTCTATATTCCGTTTGCCATGGTCTCTAGCATATAGAGACCCCTCTCGTATACACTGGCATTCTTCTGTACCAAGCTACAACAACAGCGTTAATAAAACATTACTACAATACAATACAATATTAAAAGCTACTCTCTCTCTCCTACTCTTTACCTATTTCTCCCCTATCTTTAGGACTTACCGAGCGACCTGTTCGCTGACAACATTCTATTTCTTTCTTCTTTGAATGTCGTCAGGTGTTTTGGACCCAGCAGAGATCGAGCCCACCGGTGAAGACTTGGATCAGTTTCATGAAGAACCAAAGCTCTAGACATTGTACCTTGTTCTATTCAGTATTTTCATTTCCTGTTATGCCATTGTTTAGGCATCGCTTTTCATTTCAGTTGTATTTCCTTTTCATGTATTGTACAAAGAATGTTAATAAATAAAAGTTGCTGTTCTTTTTATTTCTTGTCTCTTATGTATTTATTTCTATATTGCTTAGATACGCTTAGCGTATGTACTTCTGAGTACATACGTAGCGGACGTCGTCGCGTCCCCTTCACCGTACACTGGGAAGCGGGGCATGACAGGTTTTGTTGGTGGCCCATGCAGGTCAGAGCTGTATGAATCCCTATCATGCAGTTCTGGTCTGCGTGAACAACCTAAGCAATATACACAAGAACCAGCAACTAAAACATTCTTTACAATTCATGTTTCTTGAATCATACAAATTTCTATTCCTTGAATCTTATCATTTCATGTACTTGAATTTGTCCTAACCCAAATTTTTTCTTCAAGGTTATGGATTCCCCGAACAACACCAGCACCAATGTCAACAACACACCTCCAGCACTACCTCTCACACCGGCTGTTCCTGCACCAACTACCGAACAAACAGTGCTACTTGAGGCGATCCGCATCCTTCTTGAGGGACAATAACAACTCCTGAACCGTCTCGAGACCGACGCACCAGGAGTAAAGCAATTCAGGGATTTACATCCCAAGCAGTTCTCTGGTAAAGGAAGCCCTCTTGAAGCGGAAGAATGGGCACAGAGCATAGAAGATGATCTGGCAGCAGCTCAAGTGCCAGACCTAGCTTGGGTCCGTGTGGCGAAACTACAGCTCACGGATAATGCTCGCAACTGGTGGAAGGCGGAAGAAAGCCGTCTGGTACAGCCTATTGAATGGAAGACTTTTCGCGAGAAGTTCAACGCGAAATACTTCCTTGTGACTGCCAATTTGCCATGGAGCAGCAGTTCATTCATCTACAACAGGGTTCGATGTGGGACAAATCAGTAGATGAGTACGACGCTGAATTCACCATGTTAAACCGGTAAGATATGTCACAATAGTTCAATATCACATACTACACAGCTAACACAATCCTTAAACAGATTCACGGCACACCTGATTCCGACGGACGAGATCAGAGCCCATCGCTTTCAACAAGGACTGGACACGGAGATTCAGGCTGCTCTAGCTACGGGAAAATTTCTGACACATGAGAATGCTTTGGAAGCTGCCCGCAGTTATGAAGCGGTGATAAAAGCAAGGGGCAGACCCCAATCTGCCGGTTTGAAACGCCCTGCCACTCAAATGGCAGGAGGAGCCTCTCCAAGGCCATCGTTTGAACCTAGGAAACCAAAAGAAAACAATAACCGGTCAAGTCCAGATTTCTGCTACTACTGCAGAAGAAAGGGACACTTGTGGAAGGACTGTAGGCGCGCAAAAGGCTTGTGTCTAATTTGTGGCGCATCCAACCACGGAATCGGGAACTGAACTTACAATAGCAACTCAACTCACACACCCACCAACTACCCGCAGCGGCCAACCATCCAGGCTCCTGCAACTCTTCCTGCACTACCTGCTCCACCACCTGCACAGCCTACTCGCCAATTCCAACAAGCAATGAGGGACATGCCTAGAAGGCATAGAAACAGGCCTCAAAGACAGAATGTGCCTCCAGCTAGAAGGAATGTACCACGGCGGCAGACCTTCACATTAGAAGCCGTAGAAGCCAAGACTGTAGATTAAGATAACACCGGTAAGCATTTTTCACCATCGTATCAGTTTTATTCGCCAAACTTCCTAGCACTGTTACACTTTCTTTTTTTCAAATTTCGAGAACGAAATTTTTTAAAGAGGGTAGAATGTAACAACCCTAATTTTCCTATACACTTTTCTATACAAATTTTTTTTAAAATTTTTAAAAATCCATAAAGGAGTATTTTAACCTGAGCACAATATATATATAAGTAATTATTTTATTTTTAAATAACTCCATTTTTAGTGTACATAAAATTGTTTTAAAATTAAAGTAATACTTGGGGTATTTAGTGTTGCTGTTACTACTTTAACTAGTTATTTTCCCACAATAATTACAAGAAGGGGCTTGTAGCTCATTGGTAACACCTTGCACTGCTGAACCAAGCCACCAGAGTTCAAATCTCATGCCCCACATTATTTTTGTATTAATTTTTTTTGAAGTCAACGGTCAAAAGGCCATAACTCACAAAATATGTACTGGACATGAAAAAGTAAATATACCAAATTGTACCCCAAAGTTTCCCCGGCCTCTGGTGGCCTGACTCGGCGCCGCCGGCCGGCGACTCGGCCGATTCGATCCGGCGCCGCCGGCCGGACTTGGCCGGACGGCCGGGTCACCAACAGAGAAAAGTTGTCTCTTGACCTGTTCCACCCTCCTGCATAATCTAAATGCTTGGATCGGTTACCAATTGCCCAATAAATCCCTTTTACTTCTATATTTAATGAATTTTTAATGATTTTATATAATTTATATATTTTTTTATTAAAACCCTAACCCTATATAAACCCCCATACCCTCTACCCTACATTCCTAAGTCCACTCTCTAAAAATTTCAAGAGAACTTGGTACGTGAGAAAACGAGCGAAAGGTGAAACGCTGACGAAATCGACGGCGAAATTCCGACGATCGTGCTAGGACCTCTCAACGACGATTCGACGCACGGCAAACCCTCTACCTCTCTCTTACTCTCTAACGTTGTCCAAACCCGTAAGTCGCTCTTTTCTACCTTTCTATTCTTTCATAAAAATACAACTTTTCAAACCCCGACGGAAATCGGAACAAACCGATTTCCGATTCGGTTTTCTATCAAAACTCACTTATCACTAATTCCATAATGCTTAAACATATTCATGTTGACTACTAATCACATAACAACTAATTTGGATAAACTTTCTCACATGAAATGATAACTTTTGCAATATACCGTATTTTTGCACTTAAATACCACCATATTTAGTTTATCACATTTAACCCTTTAACATTGCTATACCTTAAAATAGATCACGAGATAATGACCTACCTCCACACACACAAAAATACAACCCTAATCGATATCATCAAAACTTAGAATACGATAATGTCACGCCCCGCTTCCCAGTGTACGGCGAAGTGGACGCGACGAAGCCCGCTACGTATATACTCAGAAGTACATACGCTAAGCGTAACTAAGCAATATAAAGTAAATCACAAGAGACAAATGAATAAGAAATAACAGCAACTTTTATTAATAACATTCTTTGTACAATGCAAGAAAAGAAATACAACTGAAATGAAAAGCGATGCCTAAACAGTGGCATAACAGAAAATGAAATAAACTGGAAAGAACAAGGTACAGTATCTAAAGCTCTGGATCTTCCTTGGAACTACTCCAAATCTTCACCGGTGGGCTCAATCTCAGCTTGGTCCAACGCACCTGACGACATTCAAAAAAAAAAAGAAATAGAATGTCGTCAGCGAACAGGTCGCTCGGTAAGTCCCAAAGATAAGGAAGAATGAGAATGACAGAGTAACAGTATTTTCTACAGTATTATATTGTTGAATATTATAGAATGTTGAGTTAGCACTGTTGTTTGTAGCTTGGTACAGAAGGATACCAGTGTATACGAGGGGGATCTCTATATGCTAGAGATCAGGGCAAAAGGAAAGTACAAGGAACCGTTATGCCATGGTACAACAGCAATAGGATTCAGGTTAGGTGTCTTAATCTGACCACCTCGTGCCACCTTTAACACCTTCCGTACCAATCTACCCCTTAAACCCCGTAATATTTTAACAGTATTGTAGTATTGGAATATGTAAGTTGGGTGACTGACCAAAACCATGATATCAGTAAACATGTTGTAACTGTATAATCAGGTAAATGGAATATCAGGATAATGGATGAATATAAATGGTTTGATTCAGTCAAAATGAATATATTGTTAACTGTATTCAGGGATTCATGTATTCAAATTGTGTTGGAATATAAAAGAATATAGATTGACTTGAATCATATTCAAGTCAGAAATAGTCAGACTCTTACCCGAGTCAGACTAAAAGAAAGGTAATTTGAAGTTCAATATTAGTTAGGGGCCTTATTGTAATTTGTAAAACTTGAGAGGGTTTTATGTAAAAAGTACTTTTGTATAGTTTTCAAAATACACCTCAAGTATTTATTATTCGTCTTTATAATTATAATGAATGTGAAATTTTATTTGTGTTATTCTAGTGAATATATCCTAATAAAAGTATTAATTGTTTTATTAGAATTTCATGGTATTTTAATGTAACTTTTAATCTTGGAATTTTAGGAAAAAGTGGAAACTTTATATTATAATAAAATAGGTGTCTAACTGATAATTAAATACATATTAATACAAGAATAATATTAAATAAATATTTTATATTCCAAAAATCATATTTTTCTTAAATGCCGTATTTTAAACCCTTCGAGACCGAATGCTCCTTGCGGAGGTCTGAATCTCGCACTACTAGCCTGCGGGTGCACGATGAACCGTACTATCCCTAACAGGTTCCCCAAAAGTGGTTTGTAGCGGCGCTTTGTTTAGGTTTAACAAATACTTTTCATTTAGGAAAACGGTTTTATAAATATAGGGTATTTATTTGCAAAAGAGTATAGTTTTCCGTATTTTAGTTATTAGGGTTTTCTAACCCAACTAGCCTATTTCTAAGGTCTAAACGATGAATCATTAGAAGTCTCAAATCGCCTCTTCACCGTCAATTGCGGCCAGGTAAGTGCCAGGTAAGTGGGAAGGAACCACAGTCGTGGGCCTAATTAAAAACCACCAGCCTAGACACACTTGCCTAGACACCACAAGACAGTTTAGATAAACGATCGATGTCCATGACCAATCGTGTTTTCATTTTATTAAAAGATTTTATTTAGAAATGTTTAAAGCTTCCAATAAAGGTTATAAAGATTAGGGTATTTTAGTGAAAAGTTCTGTAATTTCGTATTCTGTGTTTTGATATTTATCAACTAGGGTTATATTGAGTGTGTGTAGAGGTAGGTCATTACCTCGTGACTTATTTTAAGTTTTGATGTCGTTTAGAGGTAAAACATGACATGTTAAAGTTGAAGGTATTAAAACGCAAGAATATGGTATTTGAAAATGTTATCATTTCATGTGTGAAAATTCATTCAAATTGGTTTCTACAAGTTTAGTGATCAAAATAAACCTATTTAGGAGTGAGGGAATTAATTAAACTAAGAAAAATGAACTTCATGGTATTTTTATGAAAAGAATACGGTTTTGCAAAGAAGCTATCATTTCATGTGAGAAAGTTTGTTTAAATTGGTTTATGGGTGATTAATAGTCAACATGAATATAGGTAGGTGTTATGTATTAGGTGACAAGTGGAAATTTGTAGAAAAACCGAATCGGAAATCAGTTTGTCCGATTTCCGTCGGGTTCCAAAAAGTCGTATTTTTACATTAAGGAAAAGATAGATAGAAGAGATGGGACTTACGGGTTTGGACAAGCTAAGAGGCCTAAAGAAGGTGGTGGTTGTCGATGCGTCGAAAACGTCACGAAGGTTCTGATCCGGTCGCCGGAATCCGTCATCGGTTTCGGCAGCGCTTCGTTTCTCGCTCTTTGTACCGAGTTCTCGGGAATTTGATAGAGTGGACTTAGTGTTGTGAGGTGAAAAGGTAGAGGGTAGGGGTCTTTATATAGGGCTAGGCTAGGGTTAGGGTTTGGATTAAAAAAATATTTTAAAAAATGTAAAATTCATTAATTTTGGACTTAAAAGAGATTTAATAAAAATTGTGTAACAGTACAGAGAAAATAGACTATACAGGGGGTTTGACCAGGTCAACACAAAAAAATTTCGTGTTGACGACTCGGCCGACCGGCCGAGTCCGGCCGGCAGCGCCGGCCGATTCGGCCGAGTCAGGGCCGAGTCGGGTGTCGATGGGTGGGGTTTGGTCTGGGGGAGATTTTGGTATAGTTTATTTTTTTATAATTTGCATTAATTTGAGAGTTATGGCTGTTTGACCGTTTGACTTCCCAAAAAAATTAAAATAAAATGATATAAAAATTATGTGGGGCATGGGATTCGAACTCTGGTGGCTTGGTTCAGCAGTGCAAGGTATTATCAATGAGCTACAAGCTCCTTCTTGTAATTATTGTAAGGAATTAGATACTTAAATTGTTTCCAGCAACATCAATACTCCAAGTATACACTATATTTAAAGTAAATTTTTGGTATACAAAATTGGAGTTGTTACAGATAATACAACATTTTACATTTAAATACCCTTTTCTTAATAAAACCTTTTCTAAAAGTTCTAAGTTTTAAACAATTTTAAAACAATATATTTTAAAAGGAAAATACGATATGTCGTGGATATCGATCGTTTATCTAAACCTGATTTTGTGGTGTCTAGGCAAGTGTGTCTTAGGCGAGTGGTTACTTAATTAGGACCATTATTTGTAGTGGAGAGCCTCCTACTCACCTGGCACTTACCTGGTGGCAATTGGCGGTGAAGAGGCGATTTGAGGTTTCTAATGACTTATCGTTAAGACCATTTAGAAATAGGTTAGTTGGCTTCGGAAACCCTAGAATCTAAAATACGAAAATTTACATCCTTCTGTTCCCCTCCGAACGACGGCGCGACACGGGGTCGTCTCGCCTGAGGTTCGGGGCAGATGTTAATTGGTGCTATCCGTTTACCTCTCCGAAAATGCCAAGTTGATTTATGGCACCGTATATCGAAGGTTTAAACGGATGCGTCCGATGTAGCAGACTTCGTCAGATTCCCCCTCGCTTGAGGGGTTTTTGATTGTGGGGACGCTCTTCCCTGCAGGCGCAAGCCCCTGCAGTTAATTACGCTACCGCATCGCGGTAACCACTTTCTCCTTCTCCAGATGGTCACTTCGTGTCGTGTGTGTTTATTTTATGTTTGGTTGCCCGTGGATTGTATACGGAGACTAAGTTATGTCGTCGCCCGTAGGGCGTGGACTAGTCCAAATCCGTATTATCTTAGATTTGGGTTTGGGTTTAAGGATATATTAGCCTCATTCGAGACTAAGATCGACTTAAACATTTGTTAAGGATACGTTAGTCTAATTTTCAGACTAAGATCAACTTAACGGGATCGTTTAGATCCAACAATAGGGCAATTAAGGGAGCCCTGTTGTTTAGTTTAGTGATATCACGGTCAGTAGGTAGTTTAAGGACGTTGTGGTCCATAGGTAGTTTAAGAACATTGCGGTCCAATGTTAGTTTTAAGACGTTGCGGTCAAGGTTAAGGACCTCATGGTCCGTGGATTTAAGGACTCCACAGTCCAAAGTTAGTTTTAAGACATCTCGGTCAAGGTTAAGGACGTCATAGTCCATGGGTTTAAGGACTCCACAGTCCACAGTTAGTTTTAAGACATCTCGGTCAAGGTTAAAGACCTCATAGTCCATGGATTTAAGAACTCCACAGTCCAAAATTAGTTTTAAGACATCTCGGTCAAGGTTAAGGACCTCATAGTCCATGAGTTTAAGGACCCCACAGTCCGTATCAATATGTGGTTATCGGGACCCGTCACCTCTTTGAAAACGTTGAGGAATTACAACGCCGATTATCAAAGGAGTGAAGAGATGTACCCTTAAACCGAGGTAGAGTAAATAATTTTTGACCCAATTTGGAATCAAGACCAATTAATTATATTATGAGCCCATTGGCTCAGTTGAATTTGAATTGAGGACTTATGGCCAGCTTGGGCTAAGTCCAATCATGTTTAGGATATTGGCCCTCTGTCGGTCCATTAGAGGAGAGGCTTTGCCTCTAGACACTTAGCCAATTGGGCTAAAATTAGTGTTAAACACCAGCAACAGGGGGTTCAAATTAGTGTTAAACACTAAAACAAATCGGTGTTAAACACTAGCAACAGAGATCTCAAATTAGTGTCAAACACTAAGATAATCAGTGTTAAACACTGGTGACAGAGATTTTAATTTAGTGTCGAACACTAAGAAAATTAATATTAAACTCTGTTAACAGAGATTTAATTTAGTGTTAAACACTAAGAAATTCAGTGTTAAACACTGCAAGAAAGGCTCTTCGGTTAGTGTTGAACACTAAGGCAAAACAGTGTTAAACACTGGATTTAGAGGGTCCAATTTAGCGTTAAGCACTAAGGTAAGAGGGGTCACGTGGTAGCACGTGAGGGCTTCCTCCCCTTTATTTGTTCTGCCGAGAGTGGTGAATACTTTGGAATATCACATGCTGTCACGTGATGGGCATTTAATTGTTTGTGTGTTAAAGCTTCTGCCAAGGGTCACGTGGGTCACGTGAGGCATTGCCTCGAAAGCCCTTCTCTGTGGATTTTTCAAGGGGTCACGTGGTAGCACGTGACCCTGCCTCTTTGCAATTTCTGATTAAATTCTTCATTAAATCCCCATTGTCTTCTGCAGAATTATATTCTCTGATAGAGTTGAACTCTGATTTTCCTGTAGGAATTAAATTCCTCATATATGTGAAGAATCGAGTTCTGTCATAGGGTTAAACCCTAATAATAACTTTAAAAGGACTAAATTCCTTCTTTCTTTAAAGAATTACTCTTAGATAGGGTTAAACCCTAATTTATATTCTGAGGGATTAGATTCTGTCATAGGGTGAAACCCTAATTTCTTCTTTCTTAAGGGAATTAAATTCCTGTTATTTTGACAGAACTAAGTTCTTAACTAGGGTTAAACCCTGATTCTGTTCATTCTGAAGGAATTATATTCCTACAACATAGGGTTAAACCCTAATTTTAAATCGAAGGAATTAAATTCCTATAATTCTATGAGAATTAAATTCTCAAACATCCATTCCCTCTCTATGCTTTGGATCTGCATGGCAGGATCTCAACCCAATGAGAATTAAATTCTCAATACATGGGGAGATGTGCACTTTGCAGATCCTCTGCTAAAGAGAGAACTAAGTTCTTCTTTTTAATATCAGAGTTAAACTCTTTTGAGAATTAAATTCTCTTTTTTTCTTGAAAGCCCCCCCTTCTTACCTAAGGTTTTCTTTTGCAGAAGATCCAAATTCCTCTAAAGTCTCAAGGCTCTATTTTTTTCTCTCTCTATGTATCGATCTCTGTATGTATATCCCTCCCTGTGTGTCTCTTGGCTCCTATTTATAGGAGAAGAAGCAGAATCAATTAATTTTGATGAATCTTTCATTGAGAGATTTGATTTGTATTCACCATTCGTTTGGACCTTTGGATTATTAGGTGAATTTTATTCACCATTGGATTTTAAATCCAAAGATTTTCCTTTGTTATTTCGATTAGATTTTAAGGGGAAATCTTTCCAAGTTCAAGATTTTTCCATAGATATGTGATATTTAATCACATTTAAATCTTTAGTTCAATCGGTTCCTAATAATCATTTTCCTTTGGAAAGATTTGAATGATCTCTTCAGAATTTGATTCTGTTAAATAAATAGGCTTTGAAAGCCGGTCACGTGTGGCCACGTGACCCTTGGTCACGAGCTTTCCTCTGCTTTTTGCGCTTTGTCTCCTAGCCGCTGTTCAGCCGTCACGTGCCAACACGTGACCCCTGGTCACGTGTGAGCACGTGACCTTTTTTTAAGCCTTTTTTTTGATTTGATCAGGGAACTGATGTGCCTTTGCCTCTGCTTTTAAATGTCACGTGCCAACATGTGACTGCTGGTCACGTGCTAGCACGTGATGCCTCTTCCGTAGGCTTTCCTGATTTTAAATCAGGAAACAAATAGCCCCACAGCGTTGTTCTCACGTGTCTGCACGTGAGTGCAACGTTGTCACTTTTGTGACCGTTGGATTCCTCTAGGGATTTGGGGAGATGAAGCGTCTCCATCACATCCTATAAATGTTCATGTCCCTTCAGAAGAGCCTTCACTTTGCTCATCTCCTTCCTTTGAGAACCTTTTCTGAGAATTTAATTCTCTTCTTTCAGAGCTTAGTTCTCTGCCTTGAAACATTTTCAGAGTTTAACTCTATTTAAAAGGACTCTTTTTCCTCAGGTAATGGTGATCGGTGCGCCTTCATTTTGACAAAACTTCGCTGGATTTTAAATCCACATCAAGGGCTTCACTCCTTTTTTAACAAAGAACCCATTTTTCTTCAAGTTCTTTAACCAAAATATGAAACCATTTTAGCCTTCAAAAGTAGATCTCTTAGGGTTTAGATGATCTTTAGGGAAATAATGGTGATAATTCATGGAGCTTAACCCCGTTCACAGAAAACATATTCCTGGGAATTTAATTCCTTTTTTCTCAATAAGGAATTTAATTCCTATGAAGAACTCAGTTTCTTCGCATGGAGGCTTCTTAGGGTCTCTTTGCCCTGAGTTGTCCTTCTGTAATTAATGGAACAGAAGCTTTGTAATAATTCTCATGATCTTTATTTCAGGTATCATGAATGCCCATTTGTATGGTCTTGACGAAATCATTTCCTACGGGAACGTTCGTGCATTGGATCGCAGTCAGAACCAGGAGTTCACCAACGCTCAATGCGCCGAGATCATGAGCCGTTTTGGCGAGTACAACCATTGGCTACTCCCCCGTCGCTCTTCTCTTCTGAGACTGATCGTGCTGGCTATCTGGGAGGCACTCCCTCTCTTTTGTACCGGCGTACCACTCAGGGCCTTGGACACTGCTGAGGATAAGGTACATTCGGTGTACCTGATGAGCTTGATTTCAAAGAGGAGGCGAGATCGCCTCATTGATCTCTTGCACCAGGCCTTTCAGCAGTCAGCCATACTTGCTGCCCATCGGAGGGCGGAGGACATCCGTGAGGACCCCGACGCTTGCGACCGCGAGAGGAAACATACCAGGATGGTTCGAAGCGCCTGGAAGATCTTGGACAAAGTCAAGTTTGAGTTTCTCAATCCATGCCCCGCGTCTGAGGCCTTGCCCTTGTAAACGTGTTTTTCTTTATTTTGAATGACCTTCTTGAAGTATGAATGATAAGTTTTATTATGTCTTTGTATGTTTGCATGCCTTTCTGTGGGGTTTTATCATTTTATTATTGTTGTTGCTGATGCTTTTAATATGCATGGTGCTATTCTATTTTTTAGTGCACGTCAAGTTTGGGGCTCACGTGTTCTGCACGTGGGGTCCTTTGATGGGATTGTTCAAAAAATTTCCATGCCATATTTTTAGCGCACAATATCAGATGCAGAAAAGGAGCCTTGGAAATAGTTCCATCCCCCTAATTTTCGATGCCTTTCCTTTTTTGGGCCTTGGAAATAGCTTCATCATTCAAGATTTTCCGTGCTCAACACTTAATGCATCTCTTTATATCTGAGGCTATAGCCTTCTTTTCCCTTCACAGAGAGATTTATTTTTTCATTTTGGTATAATTTGTCTTGAGAAACAATCGAGCGCCATGGCCTGCAATCGCCCTCATGCTCGTCGACAGGCATGGGAAGTTCCTATCGAGGAGATGATCCCTCGCTTTGCTGCCTGATTGGTGGATCCATTCCTTACCGATCATGAATGCAACTCGGCGATGTATGAACTCTCGATCCGTAGGGGGTCCCCCCTCCCGATGGGGTCCCTCTGGCTCCGAATGATTCTCGCGGCCGTGCTTTCCGACATCCCTCCTCACCCGGCGGAGATGACCCTGGCGATGCTTGACGCGGCTGAAGAAAAGCTCGAGGGCTTTCACGAAGCGTGCCTGATTACTCAGGCTTTGAAGGATTGCTCAATTCTGAGCCAGATAAAGGTCCGGCGAGCTATTATGTTTGCTTTCGCGGACGAACATGGCTCCAATCAATGGGGAGCGACTCCTCACGAGAACCGTCGTTTTGATGTGCTGGAGAAAGCAGAGAGGGAGATGGAGAATTTTGCTCTCTGTTTTGTTAACCCTTGTGCTATTGATCCCGTGTTTGGTGACCTTTTCCCGCTAGCGTAGCATATTTAAATTAGTCCCTTTTTTTGTATGCTTTATGCTGAACTTTCAGGTAGGCTCGGTGCTCGTACGTATGTCTTCGCTTGCATAAATAAAACTTGTGTTCTCCTTATAAGAGCTTTCTTTAATTATCAACACTATCATCATGTCGCATGCACATTAAAGCCTCGAATATTATTTCCTTTTTGGATGTTCATATAATTACGAACGCATGCTCGTCGGAAATTTTCTCGTTGCTTTTCATACCAGGTAATGTGAGCGCGTTTTAAGTCGATTATTGTTGTCGACTGGACGCCCATTTATACGGTCTTGAGCGTGTATGTCCCGTTTCCAAGGTTGCAGTCGCGAAAGTGAGCTTACGTGGCCTGATAGGGCGACACGTGGTGAACATATTGTCGTGCGAGAAAAGGGTTCGGCCGTAACTTCTCGGAGAGGGAGCTGGCTTCTAAAGCGCTGAGTGAGCTTCACGCGAGTCTTACTGCCAAGGACAAAAAAGCGTATGAACTCTGGTGGGTGCTTCAAGAGTCTATCAGGGAGGTGGTGACTCTTGATAAAGCTGCTACATTCACTCGTGAGAGGGTCGAGGCTCATAAGGCCACCGAGAAAGAGCTTGAAGGTCGGCTCGCTTCGTATCAGGCCCAGCAGGCTCAGGCGGAGGCCCGTCTTCTGGCGATCCTGAATCATGAAGCCGTGGCCCAGCAAAAGCAGGATGAGCTAGCCAAGCTTCTAAATCGCCCGCCGGCTTGAAACATTTGTATCTTTTCCTTCCTTCTTGTATATACTCATAGATGAGAGTATTTTCTTTTGTTCTTTCATGACTTGTACTTTGTATCCATTTTGGTTTATGAATAAAAGATACATTTTTCTTCTCAATGATGTGTCTCTTTTATTGAATGTATTCTGCGGACAATTTATCTTGGCCTACTTGCAGGGCAGCGATGGCTTAGGATTCAGGGTTAAGATCTGCTTCATAAGACTTTTGTACTTTATGAGCCACGAGGGTCTCATAAAGAGTTTTTTCTCCCTACAGGTCGAGAGGATCCCATAGGTGCGAGTTCTTCTTAAGAATCGTGAGAATTCTTAAGCGGGTTTTCCCTTGAGAGTCGTAAGGATCTCAGAAGAGAGTTTTTCTTCCTTACAGGTCGTGAGGACTTGCAAGTGCTGGATGTGGTCACCCTTATTCGTGTTTTACGGGGTCAGGGATTGCTCAAGGCATCGTAGTTTAAAGACGTCGCGGTCAAGGTTAAGGACATCATAGTCCGTGGATTTAAGGACTCCACAGTCCGATGTTAGTTTTAAGACATCACGGTCAAGGTTAAGGACCTCATAGTCCGTGGATTTAGGGACTCCACAGTCCGATGTTAGTTTTAAGACATCTCGGTCAAGGTTAAGGACCTCATAGTCCATGGATTTAGGGACTCCACAGTCCGATGTTAGTTTTAAGACATCACGGTCAAGCTTAAGGACCTCATAGTCCGTGGATTTAAGGACTTCACAGTCCGATGCTAGTTTCAAGACATCACGGTCAAGGTTAAGGACCTCATAGTCCGTGGATTTAAGGACTCCACAATCCGATGTTAGTTTTAAGACATCACTGTTTCCCCCAATCAGAGCAAGGCTCTACTGAATTTTGAAAATTCAAAATTCGAAGCAATGTTTCAGTTTCCGTGCGCAGCGCGCAATTTGCCACATGGCAGAAGCTGATTCGGCAGCGTAACGCCCGAGACGGTGCGTCCCATCAGAGCAAGGCTCTTCAGAAAACATAATTAAGACTTAACTGCGCAAATGCATGGCAGCGCGACACGTGTCTGCGCAGTTGCGCAATCGAAACTGCGCAAGCGCTCGGATGCGCGACACGTGTCTGCGCAGTTGCGCAATCGAAACTGCGCAAGCGCTCGGATGCGCGACACGTGTCTGCGCAGTTGCGCAATCGCAACTGCGCAAGCGCTCCGATGCGCGACACGTGTCTGCGCAGTTGCGCAACCGCAACTGCGCAAGCGCTCGGATGCACGACACGTGTCTGCGCAGTTGCGCAACCGCAACTGCGCAACCGCTCGGATGCGCGGCACGTGTCTGCGCAGTTGCGCAACAGCAACTGCGCAAGCGCATAGATGCGTGACACGTGTCACGCGCTGGTGAGTTGCGCAGCAACTGAATGAAGATTTAGATAAATCTTTTCTGTTCTCCTGTAAAACAGGAACCCTTGGATCAAAGATCCAATGGTGGGAAAATTCCCAAAATTATTCAGGAAAGATTTTGTTAACAAATCCAACAAATTTGTGGGTACTATAAATAAGACCCCAAGCCTCATTCAAAAGGCATCATCAATCATCATCGAGAGAAGGATAAACTTCTGGAAAAAAAAGCTCTTGAAGATTAATCAGGAACAAAAGAGAAGGTAAAATTTCTGAAGAACAGAAAATTAAAAAGGGAATAATAAAAAGAGAATAATAAATAGTGCCTTGCACTTGATATGAACCCCTGGTTCTGAAAAATCAAAGAATAATAAATAGTGCCTTGCACTTGATATGAACCCTTGGTTCTGTAAAATCAAGGAAAACAAGAAGAACTTGTTTTCCTTTGATCTAAATTTAGATCAAGAGTGCTATGCACTTTTTGTTCTCAAATCAAGAAAATTCTTGAATTTCTGCACAAGTGCAACTCATCATTCAAAAGGGCCTGGCCCAACTCAAGAAAATTATTGAGTTTCTGCAACTCATTATTTAAAAGGGCCTGGCCCAATTGCAGAATAATAAAAGGGCAAAGCCCTGTTTGGAAAATTCCTGAGTTTCTGTAACTCGTTATTTAAGAGGGCCTAGCCCAATTGCAGAAAATAAAAGGGCAAAGCCCTGTTCAGAAAATTCCTGAGTTTTTGTAACTCATTATTTAAAAGGGCCTGGCCCAAATCAGATTGCAAAATAATGAAGGGGCAGAGCCCTGTTCAGGTTGATTCTTTTAATCGGGCAGAGCCTAAAATAAAATTGGACTTAACCCAATCCTGGCTGTAAGTCCTTAAATTAAATGCCTCCCATAAACCAAGTCACGACCGGTCCAAGGGTACATCTCCGAACTCCTTTGACATTTGTCGCTGTAATTTCTCAACGACGTCGAAGAGGCGACGGGTCCCAACGACCACTCAACTAATATCGGACCGAAACGTCCCTAAACTAATATTGGACCGAAACGTCCTTAAACTAATATTTGCCCCAAAATGAGAATATTGGACCGAAATGTCCTTAAACTAATATTGGACCGAAACGTCCTTAAACTAATATCGGACCGAAACGTCCCTAAACTAATATCGGACCGAAACGTCCCTAAACTAATATTGGACCAAAATGTCCATAAACTAATATTGGACCACCACGTCCCTAAACTGGAACATGGACCACTACGTCTTTAAACTGGCGATGGACCGAAACGTCCTTAAACTAATATCGGACCGAAACGTCCCTAAACTAATATCGGACCGAAACGTCCCTAAACTAATGATGGACCACTACGTCCTTAAACTGGCGACGGACCGAAACGTCCCTAAACTAATAATGGACCACCACGTCCCTAAACTGGCACAATAGGGCTCAAACGCTCTTTTGTTGGATCTAAACGGTCCCGTCTAAGTTGATCTTAACCCCAAATACGGTTAGTGTGTCCTTAGATCTTTAAACAAATAATAAAACCCCAAATCAATTTTGGTTCAAGGGTACATCTCTGAACTCCTCTGACGCCTGTCGTTGTAATTCCTCAACGACGTCAGAGAGGTGACGAGTCTCGACAACCAGATAATTAAATCAATCACTACGTCAGGTCGATCGTAGTCCAAAACAGGACTAACGTATCCTTGACGAGCGTCTAAGTTGGTCTTAGCCGCAACGCGGCTAATGCATCCTTAAACTAAAAACACCAAACCCAAATCTAACTAAATACGGATTTGGACTAATCCACGTCCTACGGGTGACGACATCACTCAGTCTCCGTATACAATCCACGGGCAATCACAAACAAAACAAACACACACGACACAAAGTGAAATTCTGGAGAAGGAGAAAGTTGTTACCGCGATGCGGTAGCGTAATTAACTGCAGGGGCTTGCGCCTGCAGGGAAGAGCGTCCCCACAATCAAAAACCCCTCACCCTGAGGGGGAATCTGACGAAGTCTGCTACATCGGCCGCATCCGTCTAAACCTCCGATACACGGTGTCATAAATCAACTTGGCATCTTCGGAGAGATAGACGGATCAAACCAAATAGCATCTGCCCCGAACCCCAGGCAACGGACGCGAAGTCCGGGCCGCCGTTCGGAGGGGAACAGATTCTGGCACGCCCGGTGGGACCTCTTCCTCTTTCCACTCCACACTTCGTGTGTTGTCTTCGCGAACCAATCGCGGTTTGTTAAATGATTGCCTTCGGATTTCAAGTTGCTAATATTTGGTCTTTTGTTTGGTACAGAACTCAAGCATTTAATGGCCACCAACTGCACCAACTGCTCGAAATGCCAATGCAACGGACGTTCCACCTCACCGAGAGGTGTAGCATATGGGCCCCAGGCGGCTTCCTTCCTGACTCTGCCGGTAGGCCAGTTGACTCAGGCCACCACCGGCTTGTTCTTCGGGACCATGGTCCCACCTACAAGCTTCTCGGCGCCGATACCCACACCAGAAGCGAACAAGAAGTCGGTGTTCGACCGGCTCACTGTTACCACGACCCCTGTCAACGGGTCGCCTGCTACTGAATCAACAGCCTCCGTTTTCACCAGGCTGGGTCAGAACTATAAGGTGGCTGTCCCAAAGAGGGCAACGGCCGCTGCTTTGGAAGTCGTTAAAGCGGCTTCTCCTATCAGAGAGTCGGTCTTCACAAGATTGACGGTTCCTACTCCTCCCCCAGCTGGTCAGAAGGCGTCAGTCTTCGATAGGCTGACATCAACAATTACCTCACGCTCAAACAGGGGGCAACAAGAGACTATCTCGATTTCCGAGCCAGTCCCAACGGCTCGTCGTGCGCGACGTCGCCATTGGCAGCGAGTAAGGAAAGCAGGGGGCAACTCCCCCTCAGGGCTAACCCCACCTGCTCCGACGGTGGAGGCCAATGCTGCTGTTCCAACTGGGAACAGCTTTGAAATGCTGAGGAAGGTGAGAAAGAACTCCCCGGTTGCTACGTTGAAAAGGTCTCCTCCACCCATGGAAAAAGCTCCGAAGATGAAACAGGAACAGCCCCCTCAACGGCTGTCGTCGAAAATTTATAAAGTTTGGCGGAGGGTTCAAGACTCCGTGATTGACTCAGACCACTCCCGTCGCCAGAACAGGGCAAAGGAGGAAAAAGATAAGAACCGCTCCATTAAACAACAGGGGGCAACAAATTCTAGAATGCCCGCTTCAACGGCTCTTTCAACCTCAAAGGTCCATAAAAGGAAGAGGCCAGAAAAAGCTCCCATGACACTGACAAAGCCTAAGAGCGGTGAACCTAAACGCCCCAAGTCAGGGGGCATCACAGTTCATACGGTCTATATGGCTTCGGGGAAAGAAGAAAGTCGTACTTCTACGGGTCACCGACCGCTTACCCGGTCAGTGACCAAGTCTCAGGAGCAGCAACAAAAGCTCCAGGAGATGATGACTACAATGGCTGCACTCACGGGGCCAAAAGAGAATCCTGAGACGTCCTTAGATGAACGTCAAGAAGAAGAGACCGACGCCGAGTTCCTTCGAAGAGTACTGGAAAAAAGGGACAAAGAGGCTGCTGAACAAGCAACCAATATACAGCACATGGGCCTTCTCTTCCAGGATATGATAGAGACGATGATACAACCAGAACCCCCGACTGAAGAACCCCCGATCGTCCTTGGGGATGATAGGGGAGAAACATCAAACCCTCAGCCCGTTCTATCGATGGCTAAAGAAGACACAATCTCTAAAACAGATCTGGACGAATATATAGCCCAGCAGATAAAAGTACATCACGCGGCCGAAGCAGCCGGCCACGTTGTAAAAACGGGGCGGCCATATCCGGGCTGGTATGACCAAATCAAGTACCCGCCATGTTACACAATTCCAAAGTTTCATGTCTACAAGGGGACCGGCAATCCCCATCAACATGTTGCCCAATTCAGAGCGCTTTGTGGTAACACTGGAGGCGACGACAAGCTCTTGCTGCGCCAGTTTGTTGGAAGCTTATCAGATACGGCTTTCGAGTGGTATTCCGAGCTCCCCAACGACTCTATTAAAACTTTCGCAGAGATGGAGCTGCTCTTCACCCAACGCTTTGCAAGTGCCAGTGAGCGTACTCCGATGACGGCGCTGATTAACGCCAGGGTAAAGCCCGGCGAGACGTGGGTCCAATACGCTATACGCTGGCGTAATCTATGGTCTAAGTGTGAACAGCTTATAGAAGAAGCCCCTGCGGTGGGAATGTTTGTTGGAACCCTTGATCCACAAGCAACCATCTCGCAGTTTATGATGTTCTTCAAGCCGACTTCTTTCCAGGCTTTGATCGACAAATTGGCGCAGATGGACCAAATGGGCCACAAACCCCCTCTCCCGAAGCCGGACTCTCGAAACGATAAAGGAAAGGGAAAAGCGATCATCGTCGCTAATGCCCAACAACAACCGAACGACTCGAAGCCGGTTGCTCGTCCGAATAATACGCGCCCATACGTACCCCTTGAGGACAGGATGGGACGTGCTTACTCCTTCCCCCGTGATAAAACGAGGAGGTTATTTGAGCTGGCATTGCGCAATAGGCTCATAAATCTGCCAGATCCAAAACGTCCGTCGCAACCAAGTGACGTCAACGAGCCTAATTACTGCCCTTATCATAGAGTGCTAGGACATCCGATCGAAGACTGTTACGTGTTCAAAAATTGGCTTGAAAACCAGTACCGTCAGGGCAAGTTTGCACTATCTGACAAATGGAAGGTGAATCCTCCGCAACCCCACACCTATAAGGGGACGAATACACCGGGGGCAACATGCTCCGTCATTGAAGAAGCTCCCTGGGAGGTTGTATTATCAGCCAAAACGAAGAGAATGCTAAATGATCTTCAGACCTGTCCAGCGGTCAAGTGGAAGAACCCCTTGGAGCCGCAGGTCATTGAGGGGATGTTGAAACCACGTCCGACTCCGAAGGCTGATGGTGGTAGTTCAAGCGTTCATAACCAGCCGTCAAAATCTTCAAAAAAGAAGAAGAAGAAATCTAAGAAGCCCGTGAAGCCTGGCGACAAGCGCACGGACCTACAGAAGCAGATCGACGCACTGGATGAGTACAACCAAAGGGCGCGGACTCCCATTACGCTCCAAGATTTCCTTGATCACGTCTTTCAAAAAGAAGATGAGGAAGAAACTTCATCGGATGAATCCGACGGATATGTGGCAAGCTGTCATATGATCTCTCACTCGACTTCGAACGATGAAGGGACTTCTGGCACCAAAACGCCGGGGGCAAATACTGAGTCAAGGGTTCCGGAATTATCAATAGAAATGATTGATGCGTTTCTTAGTGAAGCTCGATTGAAAAGTAAAGCTGATCAAGAACGCGAGACGACGATATTCGAAACGGCCAAGCGCCAGCGACTTGAGGGAGGAGCTGAGATGATCCCACTGGAGCAAAATGCCTCCACCGCTGACAAAAGCCAATTCAAGATAAAAAAGAAGCTTGTTAAGGCCATATCGATGGGCATGAAGCTACCACCCTCAGAAGAAAAAGTTACTAGCGTGGAAGAAATGCACCCCTCTTATTGCTTATATCATCAGAAGGTCTCACATTCTACCCAAGAGTGCAAAGCGTTCGATAAATGGTGGCAAGGATACGTCGCTAATCAACAACGCTTTAAACGGGAAAAGCGTAAGGTTCGTCGGGAGCAAAGAAACACGACCAAAGCGCTTGAAAGAACTGCCGGCAACTGTCACATGGTTAACACTACCAGGTCACAAGTGCCCATATTTGGGAGCGACTCTGATGAGGAACTAGAGATTGCCCCTCTCTTTAAAGAGTCAACTTCGGGAAAAGAAGAAGAACCGAAGTCTTGCGAAAATATACAGCTGCGGAATCGGACATTGCCTGAAAAGAACCTCGGACCCTCGAATAGAAAAGATAAAGGGAAAGAGAAGGTCTCTGAAGACATCACGTTGGATGACCAAGTCGCGGAAGAGTTAACTGCCAAAAATCCGCCAAAGAGGAGTAAGGTGGATTACAATGTCTTAGCGCATCTGAGGAAGCTACCCTCACAACTCAGCATCCTCGATGCCTTGTTACTATCAAAGGAGGCGAGAGACTCTTTGATTAAGGCGCTACAAGATCCGGACCAGTTCCAAGCCTTCTTGGCCGAAGAAAAGATGAAAGACGAATTGGAAGAAGTGCACATAGCCGACGTTGCTTTTGATGATGAGGACCTTCTCCTCGGGACGTGTGAACATAATCGCCCCCTTTATGTCTCAGGGTACTGCCATGACATAAAGATAGGTAAAATCTTGGTCGATAACGGATCGTCCGTCAATTTACTCAACGTACGAGTGTTAAAGGAGATTTGCATGAGTGTCCAACACCTCGCCCGAGACAAGATCACTATCTCCGGTTTCGACTCTCAATCCTCAAAGACTCTCGGATCTGTAATATTGACGTTACGCTTCGGGTTGCTCGTCACAGACATCAAATTCCATGTTATAGATGCCAAGACGTGCTACAATGCTCTGCTCGGCCGACCATGGCTACACGAGTACAATATCATCCCTTCTACACAGCATCAGTGCATAAAGTATTCCAGGGATGGCCTCGAGTACACTGTGGCCGGAGAGTTGAATCCGTTTTCCGTGAACGAAGTTCGCAAGTATGAAGATGCCAAATACTTCCTGCCGAGCTTCGAAGACACGGAAAGGTGTCACAAACCGGAGAACAAAACTAATGCCACCATCCCTGTCTTCGGCAGTGACACCGAGGAGGAGGATATAATTTATTCAGGTCCATCCCAATCTACCAGGCCAGGACCATCCGTTCCTTCGTTGATCTTCGGTAGTGATTCAGAGGATGAAGTTCATGCTATATTCCCTGCTCGGCCTTCGATACGGATTTCCGATGATGAAGAGCGAAGTCTGCAGATAACCATGGTGCCGCTTGAACACTACAAAGAACTGGATGCACTCGACACCAACAGCGTAGAAGAATTGCAGACATTCTATATCCCTCCCGGACGAAAAGGCGAGAAGGCAATCTTATTCTACCGTTCTGAAGAAAACAAAGTAGAAAAAGAAGCTTGGCATGGCGCGGATCCCACGCTCGACAGGCTTCAGCCTATCCGTCTTCCCCGATATTATACCGAAGGTTTGAAGAAACTGCTAAAACGCCAGGGGATGTCCTTCACACAGACCGTTAGAAAAGCCAAATTCTATGACAAGGTCTGGAACATTCCCGGGACCCAATGCAAACAGCCTAACGGGAAAGTAGAAACCAAAGGGCTCGGGTACATCCGGCCAAAGAAGCGGGAGCTAGTAAACAGCTGTTATACCATGTATGACTTCGATGAAGAGGCGGACGCTCAATGGGAGGACGCTAATCCTGAACCAACAAAAGTTCCTGATACAAAACCGCCCAGTCCATCGTCCGAAGACCAGATGAGCAAACTTATAAGGGATGCGAGTCAAAAAGCCCGAGACGATCACGATCGTGAAATGGCAATCTATGAGAAAGCTAAGACACGGCGCCTCCTCCAACAGGCAGTAAAGAACGAAGATGCCGCTCCTTGTCAACCTGCTACAAAAAAGGTTCGACGCGAGAACAAAAACAAGTCGAAAGGCAAGAGAGGCGCTCGACAACTACAAAGCAGAGCTAAGAAGCCGCGCATCCGAGAATCGAGCGTTATTGACTTAGCCCTCGGGAAGAAAATAGGTCGAGCATACTCATTTCCTCGGAGCAAAACAAGGAAAATATTCGATCTCGCTCTAAAACATCAAATGCTTACGTTGCCAGAGTCTAAGCACCCTGAACAAGCAGGCGAAATCTCCAACCCAAAGTATTGCTTTTACCATCGAGTAGTAGGGCATCCGCTTGAAGATTGCTTCACCTTCAAGAATTGGGTTGAGGACCAATATCAGCTTGGCAAATTCGCGTTGTCTGACAGTTGGAGGGTAGCGCCGCCGCAAAAACACGAACCCGAGAACACAAGAATAAAACCAACTCCACATTGGGATTGGCAGAAAATTCGCACCTGCCATGTGATAACAATATTAAAAGAAGGGTCCGAAGACATGAACAACCTCCCTTGGTGTTTTGAAAGCGGCAGCGATGAGGTAATCTCAGAATTTCCCCCAGCTCCGAAAGAACTGGAGGACAGAATACATACCACTGCAGATAATCTCAGGAAAATTGAGTTGGGGACGGAAAATGACCCACGACCGACATTCATCAGCGAGCTGCTATCTGGAAAAAGGGTGGCTGCGTTAAAGGATGTGCTTCTGCAGCACAAAGATTGCTTCGCGTGGAACTATTCCGAAATGCCGGGACTAGATCCAGAAATCGCTGTGCACAAATTGGCGATATCCCCGGACATCAAGCCAGTCAAACAAGCGCCGAGAAGAATGCGACTCGAGCTTGAGATGAGCATTAACGCCGAAGTCAAAAAGCTGATAGATTCAGGCTTCATCCAAGAAGTCCAATACCCTGAATGGATCGCCAACATCGTCCCGGTAATGAAGAAAAATGGGACAGTGCGCATATGCGTAGACTTCCGGGATCTCAATAAAGCCTGTCCAAAAGATGATTTCCCAGTGCCAGTCACCGAACTGATGATAGACAACACATCCACTCATGAGATTTTCTCCTTCATGGACGGCTCATCGGGATATAATCAAATAAAAATGCACCCTGAAGACCAGAAGCATACAGCCTTCAGGACTCCTCTTGGTATATTTTGTTATAAAGTGATGCCCTTCGGTTTGAAGAACGCCGGTGCTACTTATCAGAGGGCCATGACGAAGATCTTCGACGACCTTATACACGAAATCGTCGAATGCTATATCGACGATCTCGTGGTCAAAAGCAAATCATACGAGGAACATCTCGAGCATCTGAAGACTGTATTTCAACGCCTTCGGCAATACAACTTGAAGATGAATCCTCTTAAATGTGCGTTCGGGGTTTCCTCAGGAAAATTCCTGGGATTCGTCGTTCGACACCGAGGTATTGAAATAGATCCGTCAAAGATCAAAGCGATCATGGAAATGCCTCCGCCGAGGACTCTCAAACAGCTGCGGTCTCTCCAAGGGAAACTCGCGTATATACGGCGATTTATAGCCAACCTTTCAGGAAAGTGCCGTCCTTACAGCCACCTGATGAAGAAGGGAACCCCATTCGTCTGGGACCAAAAATGCCAAGGCGCACTAGATGAGATCAAGCAATACCTGCAGAACCCGCCGGTGTTGGCTGCTCCGGTTAAGGGGAAGCCTCTCATTCTTTATACAACCGCCCTCGAAGGTTCCTTAGGCGCATTATGGGCACAAGAGAACGATCAGGGGAAAGAAAGAGCGCTCTACTACTTAAGTCGAGTTCTGCTGGGGGCAGAAAGCAATTACTCTCCCATTGAAAAACACTGCCTGGCGTTGATCTTCGCAATAACAAAGCTTAGGCACTATGCGTTGGCGCACGAGGTCCGTCTGATTTCAAAAGTGGACCCTCTTAAATACCTAATGTCAAAAGCCATATTGACGGGAAGACTAGCTAAATGGGCCCTGCTCTTGATGGAATTCTCGATAACGTATCAACCTCTCAAGGCAGTGAAAGGCCAGGCCATCGCCGACTTCCTCGCTGAGCATCCGATACCCGCCGATTCTCCTCTAAATTGCGATCTTCCAGACGAACATGCGTTCGATGCGATCGACGGTGATAATATCCGATGGGAGCTTTATTTCAATGGAGCATCTTCCATGAAGAAACGTAAACAAAGTACCCCTATAATTAAATCAGGGGTAGGACTCATCTTTGTAACTCCACAAGGAGGGATAATGCGCTACGCGTTCTCCCTAACGGAGCCGAGAATAAACAATGAAGCCGAATACGAAGCTCTGATAGCAGGCCTCGAGATCGCCATTGACATGGGAATTGAAGATCTCCTCATATACGGCGATTCCCAACTGGTCGTTAGTCAAGTAAACGGCGACTACCAAACGTGCAAACCGGAATTGGTAAAATACGGTGAAAAAGTGCAGCAACTGCTAACCCAAATTCCCTCTTACACTTTGGAAAGTATACCGCGCGCGGAAAACAGCAAAGCGGACGCACTGGCCAAACTTGCTAAAGAATTGGCTGACGAGAACCTCGATGACGTTAGAATCGTGATACAAAGCCGTCGAGTGCTCGCCCCGACAGAAATATCTCCGAAATCGTCTGAAGAAAAAGGAGCGAAAGAGGAGACAACCCTGCAAATAAAAGACAGGGAAAATACCAAGGACTGGAGAGAAGTCTTCATAGATTACTTCAAGTTCCACCGAATACCTGAAGAGGCGTCCACAAGACATCAGCTCACGAAACGAGCTCTGTCTTTCGCCTTCGTCAATGATACTCTATACAAGAGGTCGTTCGACTCTTTGTGGTTGAGATGCTTAGGACCTGACGAAGCGAGAAGGGTCGTCCAAGAAGTTCACGACGGACTCTGCGGTTCCCACCAAGCAGGCCCTAAGATGAAATTGAAGATAAAGCGGATGGGCTACTACTGGCCCACGATGATGCAGGATTGCCTGGAATATGCGAGGCAATGTCATCCATGCCAAATTCATGGGGACTTCATCCATCAGCATCCCAATCCACTGCATCCGACAATGGCTAGCTGGCCATTCGAAATGTGGGGAACTGACATAGTCGGTCCCATCGAACCAGCATCGTCAAAGGGACATCGTTTCATCTTGGCGACGACTGATTACTTCTCTAAATGGGCAGAGGCAGTACCGTTGAGGGAAGTGAAGACGGAGAACATCCTCCATTTCTTCAAAATGCATGTCATCTACCGGTTTGGAACCCCGAGAAGAATCATCTCTGATAATGGGCCAGCCTATCGAAGTCATAAAATTAGTCGTTTCGCACAACAGCACAATATAGACTGGAGATATTCCTCAGTTTATAACCCGCGAGCTAACGGTCTAGCTGAAGCCTTCAACAAGACCTTGACAAAGATCATAAAGAAAACAGTGTCACGAAATAAGAGAGATTGGCACGAAAGTTTGCAAGAGGCTCTTTGGGCGTATCGGACTACGTTTAAAACGGCCACAAACACAACGCCATACGCGTTGGTATTTAGGACGGAAGCAGTACTCCCTCTCGAGATAGAATTACCCTCTCTACGAGTGGCAGTCCACTACGAGCTGACAGACGAAGAAAATGCTCACCTTCGGTTTGAAGAGCTTGACGTCCTTGATGAAATCCGGTTTCTAGCATAACAAAATCTGGAAGCCTATAAAGCAAAGATGACGCGCTCATATGAAAGATTGAGCCGCCCGAGGACATTCCACCAAGGCGAACTCGTGCTAGTGGTCAAAAGGCCCATGATCCCCAATCGCGCCAAGCGGGGAAAGTTTGAGCCGAACTATGAAGGACAGTATATCGTTGATAAGGTCTACCAAGGTGGGGCCTATCTACTCATGGACATGCACGGTGAAAGGTCTTTCAGGCCAATAAACGGACGCTTCCTAAAGAAATACTACGCTTAATGAGCCACAGCCTAGGTCAATGGTAGATGACGACGACTATGTCCGCTCGCTATCTTCCTAAGCTCAAGCTTTATAAGTAGTAGCCAACCCTCTCAATGGTGGACCGAAATGTCCTTAAACTAATAGCAGACCGAAACGTCTTTAAACTAATACTGCGGCATCCTTGGGCTGACGAGATGAATAAAAATAAATAAATAAAAAATATAATAATAATAAAAATAAAAATAAAAAAAGCGGTAAGTCCATAAGCAAAATGGGCACGGATGAAAACCCGAAAGGGCTCCGTGAGTAAAAACAGCAGGACTACCGGCGAATGTTGTGAAAACCCGAAAGGGCGCAACTTCGTTAAAGAACCCTTATGGAGTCCTCTCGACCCTGTAAGGAGAAACCACCCGCGTGAGATCCTTACGACTTAAAAGGGAACAACACACTTAGGAATCCCCACGATTCCTAAGGAGAAAATACGCTTGCGAGATCCTCACGACTCGTAAGGAGAACTCTCTTATGGGACCCTCACGGCTCATAGGATTTGAAAGTCTTAAGTCACAGAGACCTAAACCTGTGCTTAAGCAAACCCCCACAAACTTCCAATATTGCCCTACAAGTGGCTCAATACTGACCCTTGTATACAATCCACGGGCGCGAATAAACGTTTCCCTAACCAAGGTCCATCCATGACTGGGAATACGTTCGTATGGTAAACAACCCTTATAAATCCCCTCGATTTATGAGGAGAAAACCTTCCTGTAGGATCCTTACGACTTACAGGAGAACAAAACACTTAGGAACCCTCACGGTTCCTAAGAAGAAAATACACTTACAAGATCCCCACGACTTGTAGGGAGAAATACCTTCATGAGACCCTTACGGCTCATGAAGTCAAAAGCCTTAGCCGACGGGATCCTAACCCTGGTCGCTAAGCCTCCTTTGTTCAACAACGATAGAGGCAAATGATGATTCGCTCCTGGTAATATCCCAGTCGCAGCGGTGCTGATGCCGAAATCGGTGTCCAATTTCAGGTTGACGGCGAAAGCCGGTGGACCGCTCATGCATACGAAATAGCCGAAATGATAGGGCAACTTGCAATAAACAGCAGCAAGTAAAATGCATGCATGCAAAATAGCCGAAATGATTGGGCAACTCGTAACAAAGAGCAATGAGTAAAAAACAAAATAATGAAAAGCCGAAATGATTGGGCACCGCGAAAAATAGCCGAAATGTTTGGGCAATCGCGACCTTCGCGATATAAAAGCTGAAATGATAGAGCATCGCGGAAATAAAATAAAACAAAAAAAATAAGAAATGATAAAACTTCGGCCCTACAGTCAAGATCACATCGATCCCTGTATACAATCCAAGGGCGTAAACAAAGAAGAAACCATACCTCCCCAGCGGATTCCGTCAAACGACGAAACCAAGCCTCAACGGTTCATTTCAACCGAAGAAGACAGTGACTTCAACGAAAATTCCTCGACTCACGGATACAAACACTCCTTGACGAGAGCCTTCTGATCCGCGTCGACCCGCAGAGCCACCCGTGCCTCCGTAGGAACCATCGACTCGTTTCAAACCCCAAGGACACAAATAATCCTTGGCGCTTGGGAAACAAATAATCCCTCGCAAAACCTCTCAACTCACGGATACAAACACTCCTTGACGAGAGCCTTCTGATCCGCGTCGACCCGCAGAGCCACCCGTGCCTCCGTAGGAACCCTCGACTCGTTTCAAACCCCAAGGACACAAATAATCCTTGGCGCTTGGGAAACAAATAATCCCTCGCAAAACCTCTCAACTCACGGATACAAACACTCCTTGACGAGAGCCTTCTGATCCGCGTCGACCCGTAGAGCCACCCGTGCCTCCGTAGGAACCCTCGACTCGTTTCAAACCCCAAGGACACAAATAATCCTTGGCGCTCGGGAAACAAATAATCCCGGCAAACTTCTCAACTCACGGATACAAACACTCCTTGACGAGAGCCTTCTGATCCGCGTCGACCCGCAGAGCCACCAGTGCCTCCGTAGGAACCCTCGACTCGTTTCAAACCCCAAGGACACAAATAATCCTTGGCGCTTGGGAAACAAATAATCCCTCGCAAAACTTCTCAACTCACGGATACAAACACTCCTTGACGAGAGCCCTCTGATCCGCGTCGACCCGCAGAGCCACCAGTGCCTCCGTAGGAACCCTCGACTCGTTTCAAACCCCAAGGACACAAATAATCCTTGGCGCTCGGGAAACAAATAATCCCGGCAAACTTCTCAACTCACGGATACAAACACTCCTTGACGAGAGCCCTCTGATCCGCGTCGACCCGCAGAGCCACCAGTGCCTCCGTAGGAACCCTCGACTCGTTTCAAATCCCAAGGACACAAATAATCCTTGGCGCTTGGGAAACAAATAATCCCTCGCAAAACTTCTCAACTCACGGATACAAACACTCCGTGACCAGAGCTTCTTTGACTCACATCTTGGGCAGTAAGGATTCAAAACTTGCTTCCTGAACAAATGGGACCCTGCAAGTCAATCCTAAATGGTCTCTTGCATACTATTCACGGGTCTCACTCTCTGAAGTCGATTCTCGACAAAGAGGGAAACAACCGCTTGCGAGCCCTATCGACTCGTAAGAGGGCAATGGGGCCCTGCAAGTCAATCCTAAATGGTCTCTTGCATACTATTCACGGGTCTCACTCTCTGAAGTCGTTTCTCGACAAAGAGGGAAACAACCGCTTACGGGCCCCCTCGACTCGTAAGAGGGAGAAATTCTCTCATAGGATCCTTTCGACTTATGAGAGAAAACCACACTTGGGAATCCTCACGACTCCTAAGGAGAAAATCCACCTACGAGATCCTCTCGATCCGTAGAGAGAAAAGTCTCTATGAGACCCTCACGGCTTATAGAATTGAAAAGTCTTAGGCAGCAGATCTAAACCTGCGGCTTAAACCATCGTTATTTCTTAAGAAGGTTAGGATACCCATTCCAATCGTCCGTCAACTATGGTTATTAGGGTGGCATACTGATAATAAAAGAAAGGAAAGACGGAGAAATGACACAAGACATTACAAAATGTGTATCTTTTATTCATAAATATTGATTGAGTACAGGATACATTGTGCTAAAAGAATAAAAAAAAACGTATACATATACTTTACAAAAAACAAATGATACAAGGAGGATTATTGAGAAGGAAGCGTCTTGCACAGATGTAGCAATCGCTCGCATATCTCCTTCCACGCCTTCTCCTGCTCGGCTACCGCCGTCAGCTCTGACTCCACTTGGGCTCGTTGCCGCAAGACCAATGCAAGCTGCTCCCTCACGCCTTGATAAGCAGCCTCCCGACTTGGGATATGGCGCTCAACCACGTCAAGCTTCCTCTTTAAGTCTAGCCCATGGGAGATGCGCTCCAGGAGACCCTCAAAGATAGTCTTCACTTCGGCAGCATTTGCCTCAACCTCAGCGCGCAGATGGGCCGTTTCGTTTGAGGTCTTTTGGCATTCCCTTAGTCTTTGAGCTGCTTCTTGCTCCAAGTGGCGGGAGTGCGAAGTGCTTTGCTCGAGCCAAGTTGTGCGTTGGGCGCTCAGAGCTAAAACTTCGGGAGCAGGGCGCGTCAACTCCAGCCGGTACAAGCAGGCCTCGATCTCCCTGCAATGATTAACCCAAGATTCAACGACGCCTTCGCTGTGAAAAGTTACGAGCGCTGCTAACATGGGGTTAACATCCACAGCGAAATCTGCAGCGGAAGGGAGAGCATCCATGCTGAGCTCTTCGATATACCCGCTCAGCATGCCTAGACTCATCACAGCACCCTTTGAAGACGGACGTCTCAAAAAGGGGCCTGCCGGTGAAACGACGCGAGCCTCGAAGGGAACTGGAGCCGGAACAATAGCTGCAAAACAAAACAGGGTTAAACGATGGTTCAAAAGATGTTAAAGGGTTACCAAAAAGGAAATCTACTATACCAGCAGCAACGGACGGCAGAGCCGGAAGGGCCGGTAGCGCGGCAGGTCTTGCATCCCCTCCTTCGATTTGTGGCACTGCAATAAAGAAAAGGAAAAGTCAGAAATTATCCCATTGCTAAAAAAAAGGGGGGGTAAATAAAGACATTATGGTGAAAGTATACTCACCGGCGCCACTGGAGGGAGAAGCGAGTTCGGATGGGAAAGAGAAGTGCGGGAGAAACACTTGATATAAGTGATCAAAAAGCACTCCTATAAAGGCACAATAGTGTAACGTTAGTACAAAAGCCACATTTTTGAAAGATTAATGCATGAGTCGTGAATCCATACCTTCCAACATCCACGACGGTACAAGGGAAGACGGGGAGGTAACTACTGCCAAAGCAGTAGTTGACGGTGCCCCCTCGAGCAATGGAGCATCGGTACTGGCCACACCTGCAAGAACAAGCTTGTTAGAAGAGATCACAAGATATATAAAAAAATGGAAACGCTGGTGACTCGAAAATTTACCTGACGAGCTGCCAGCAGAAACTGAGGTAGTCCCTTCCTCCACTGACGGAAGACCACCGCCTGTAGCTTCGTCACCCGACTCAAGGGGAACCGTTGTTACGCTCTCAAGCTCTGCAGGCGGCGGGGAGCCATAGACAGGGAGGGCCAAGATAGGAACATTGCCAGATTCCTGAGAAGGAGCGCCTAGCTCGTCCTCAGGAACCATGGCCGCCTCACTTGCTGCTCCCTCAGGATCAGCGATTACAGCTGCCCCGTCCATCGGCACCACGAGGTCCCCAGCCTCAAGTACCTCGCTCTCTACCGCCTTCGGCTCGGTTGAGACAATCATCTCATCTGCCGCCACTTCGGGTACGGCATCAATGACCTTCTCCGCGGTAGGTTCCTCAGTCTCGGCTCCAAGCCCCATGACCTCGACAAAGTTGTCCACTGTCGGTTCGGGTTCGGCGAGTACCGCTTCCTCCGCTCCCCTGGGCTCGACGGTCGTTTCCGCCTCCCCCTCAGTTGGACTTGACCCTACAAAATGGGATACGTATAAGCCAATAGCTCTACAATTCGTACGACGAGATTCTGAAAGGAGTACTACCTGAAGTGGATTTGTCATTGGCACTCCGAACCGCGCGCGCCACTTGCCGACGAGCAGTAGACAGGGCCACAGGGGGCTCTTCAGAAGGAGTACTAGCATGAGGAACGGTGCTAGGGCCCGCTCCTGCGGCCAGAGCAGCTCTGCGCGCCTTAGCTTCGCGTCTAGACCGCTTCTGCTCCTCTCGAGCCGATGAGACAGATGCCACCAGGGCCTCCTTAAGGGAGGCTTCTTCGCCCGTATACAGGGATGCCTCTAGATTCTTCAAGGCATCCCTCGTCGCTCTATCGAGCTGAGGCTCTTGCGGCAGCTTCGACGGAGCTGGGGCTTCAATGACGAGCTTGGGAAGGGTCCTTGCGCCGATTAATACAACCCCTGTAAAGAAACAAGAGAAGGTCAGGTCGACTATCATAAAAAGATAACGAACTTTCCGTATAAAAGAGAAAGGGATGAAACGTACCGACGCTCTCCAGGGTACGCTTCTTCTCCTCCTCCTGGAAGGTCTTCAGAGAGGCAGCAATGGCCTCCTCAGCAGATACACCTGTTGAAAATGAGGCAAATATTAGCTAAAGATAATAATAAAAAGTGGGATAAAATGACAAATAAGGAGGCTGATGATTACCTGACTCAGCGAGTCTGCTTAACATTGCTTCGAGCGTCGCCGATCGCTCTGAAGCTGCAATGGCGGCGGCTAGGTTGGTGTCCTCAGGGTCCACCACGAAACCCTCATTGCTGCCATACTCACATATAGTCTCGGCGGGATGAGCCGCGGGCTCTAAGTTAAGAATCGCGTCGAGAGACAAGGTGGACTTCTTCTTCTTCTTTTCACCAGCCTTGGATCCACTCGGAGCATCTTTGCGCTTGCCAGTTTTGGCAGTCACTTTCGGGCGGCGAGTCCCGATGTCCGCTCCTACACCCGACTCCGGCGAGGCCGCTTTAGCCGTCTTTGTCGGAGCACGGGGTACCGTTGGGGCATCCACCGCAGTGGGCAGTGGCAGCCCACGCGGAGGGGCCAACACGCGTGGTCGATCAGCTCCGGCCTCTTTCGTCGGAGGGATAACCTGAACCCTGGGCTGCAATGGAGCCTTGCGATCGCCGCCGGGAGGCGCAGCCCTACGATCGACCAGTAGGCGTTTCTCCATCAAGATGATTGGGCCCATCGCGTGCGCGTACCAGGCCACATACGAATTGAGTATCTTTGGGGTACAGCTGGGCTCACTGATAAAAAAGTAGGAGCCTGTATTGAGCCGGATGAAGTGATGCATTGCATTCCGTACCCCCTCTGGACCGACTGCAGGTGTTCCCAAGAAGGCTTCCAACGGGACCCCTTGGTTATAACTCGATTGCCGGGCAAATCGATGTGGGTTATACCTCATGAAGAGGGCCGTTTCATTCTGCCTAAATACCAAGTAGCCCGGCCGAATGGAATAAAGGTGAAGAATCTCTCGAGCCTTCAACACGGAAACACCGCCCTTAAAGTCATCACGCAGCGACACCACCGACTTAGTGGTCTCGGAACCCATGGTGATGACCTTATCCACCAAAGAGGTCTTCGCCCCGACTAGATGCGAACGCAGAAGCAGTCCCCTGGACTCCCGCGGAGATGCAAACACGATGGAAGCCCCGACCAATCGCATGATTCTTGGAAGTTTGAATCTCTCAAAGAACGGAGGAGTTTTATGGGCACCGAACACTCCTCGAACATGCAGCTCCATCCAAGAAGTGAAGTAGTGCATCGGGAAGTTAGCAGGCTGTACCCCAGGTTCATTAGCGTCCGCCGCTACGCTAAGTCCATTGTAGAGGTAAGCCAACCCGGCGATCCCCACTGATAACTGCAGACCGGCCACCATTCGATGCGCCGGGTAAAAGATAGAAGACCGCATAAGGCGTGGGTGCATGGGAAGCGCGAAGCTGCACAGCCACAGACCTAAGAACCCGATGAAGAAGGTCTCCTCATCCATGCCAGGAACGGCGATCTCTGAGAAAGGGACGCTAGCAATGCCGGGAAGGTAAAAACTTCGCTGATCAATCTCTGATGAAGGTCGGCGGTCCAGGCCGAAACCAAAAGGGTCAGCAAGTTGAGCGAACTTATCACCTTGCTCTGATAAAAATTCCGGGCGAATAAAGCGAGCAATGAAGTCCGCGAAACTAACGCCTCGGTCGCCCAATTCCAAATGAAGCTCCTCGTAAATCTCCAACACCCTCACCAGGCCCGGATGCTGATGCTGGATGGCATTTTCCGGAGTTAAGTCGAATACCACCTGCTTGGTGGCAAAGACGTACTCGTCAGGAGGAAGCAGCTCCTCGTAATGCTCCCCCCTCGCCGGTAAACCTGAAAGCTCAACGAATTCCTCCAGAGAAATGGAAACCTCCCTATCCGCTGTCAGGAAAGTATGCGTGGGGATATTCCATTGTTCGATAAAAGCCTTTGTCCACCACGTTGGAGGAGTAGGATATTCGAAAAGCGAGACGTAGACGGCGGAGTATAAACCGATCTTCGTCAGGTGAGCTCTTTTCGCCGCTAAAATGTACCGAGCCCATGGCAGGTATCCAGCAAGCGGTCGCGGATTCAGTCCAAGATTGTAAGCCTGTCCCCAAGGGCGTGCTTCACCCTGACAGATTCGCCTTCCCAAGATATCTATGGCCGGCGGCGGCTGCACCGGAATAGCGCCGATTGCAGGCTGGAGAAGGTCATCTGAATTCCAATTTTTTACCTCCACGGCATACTCCACCGGGGGTTTGTCCGCGTAGAGGATCGTGACTATGGGTTCGGAGGCGAGGCGGAACTAAAACTACGGCGGCCTTGGATAATCTGGCTGTACCACCTTCCCCATAGATGAAGTCTCTTGCATTCAGGATCTTGATCTTTAATCAAGGCGAACACTACCCGGTCCACTGGTGCGTGTGGGAACCCTCCTTCTGAGCGAACGAAGGGAAAAGACAAGTCGTCAGACATCTTTCCTGCATAAAATATGTATATATCATTAATGGCCTGACGCTTAACATTTAATAAAAATAATATATAAAATAAAAAAAATAATAATAATAAATAAAAAGCTGGCTCCACGCTGTGATGCAGTGGGTAGGGGACCAAAGGGGGACCCACAAAATCAAGATGACGGCGCATCATTTGATGAGACAATCCCACCATTGAATGGGACTATCAGTCAATGAAAAAGACCCCCAAGAGAATATCCTCATTGGGGGGGACCCCTAGAGACAAGGAGAAGACCTCCTCTTTTCAGAGCAAAGCTCTGTCACAGAGTGACATTTGTCAAACTCCTGTTTCAAAAGAATAAAACTTCCTAAAAAGAGCCTAGCTCTGTAACAATAATAAAAATTTATAACTCCTAAGAATTAAAAATTTTGGGATCTTAAAGATCCATGGAAACTTTTAAAAGAAGTTTTCTAATTGATCTGTGAGCAGGGCTCTGTTCATGGGTTAAAACCTAAGAACAGAGTCTCTGCAAATTTTTGAGAGCAAGGCTCTGTGAATAAAAGCCCCAAAGGGGTTTCCTCTAGATCAAAGATCTACAAGAGCAAGGCTCTGTTGTAGAAACCCCAAAGGAGTTTCCTTTAGATCAAAGATCTATAAGAGCAAGGCTCTGATTAATTAAATTTAATTTAAAATTAAATTAATTTAATTCTATCTATAATGGTTCTGAAGTTCGAACTTAGAAGTTCTTAAGGGAATTGCAAGAGCAAGGCTCTGGAAGTTCTCAAATAAGAGCAAGGCTCTGAAATTCAATTTCTTGAGAATGGTAAAAATTACCAAGGACCAAGGGTCCTATTTATAGGCGCCTGCGCCTGTTCAGATGACCCCTAGATCCGACGGTCAGGATCTTGCCACCGCTGCACTCACGCGCGCGCCACGTGAGCGCAACGGTGGGGGGGCATCTGTTTCCCCCAATCAGAGCAAGGCTCTACTGAATTTTGAAAATTCAAAATTCGAAGCAACGCTTCAGTTTCCATGCGCAGCGCGCAATTTGCCACATGGCAGAAGCTGATTCGGCAGCGTAACGCCCGAGACGGTGCGTCCCATCAGAGCAAGGCTCTTCAGAAAACATAATTAAGACTTAACTGCGCAAATGCATGGCAGCGCGACACGTGTCTGCGCAGTTGCGCAATCGCAACTGCGCAAGCGGTCCGTTGCACGACACGTGTCTGCGCAGTTGCGCAACCGCAACTGCGCAAGCGCACAGATGCGTGACACGTGTCTGCGCAGTTGCGCAATCGAAACTGTGCAAGCGCTCGGATGCGCGACACGTGTCTGCGCAGTTGCGCAACCGCAACTGCGCAAGCGCTCGGATGCGCGACACGTGTCTGCGCAGTTGCGCAAGCGCTCGGATGCGCGACACGTGTCTGCGCAGTTGCGCAACCGCAACTGCGCAAAGCGCATAGATGCGTGACACGTGTCACGCGCTGGTGAGTTGCGCAGCAACTGAATGAAGATTTAGATAAATCTTTTCTGTTCTCCTGTAAAACAGGAACCCTTGGATCAAAGACCAATGGTGGGAAAATTCCCAAAATTATTCAGGAAAGATTTTGTTAACAAATCCAACAAATTTGTGGGCACTATAAATAAGACCCCAAGCCTCATTCAAAAGGCATCATCAATCATCATCGAGAGAAGGATAAACTTCTGGAAAAAAAAGCTCTTGAAGATTAATCAGGAACAAAAGAGAAGGTAAAATTTCTGAAGAACAGAAAATTAAAAAGGGAATAATAAAAAGAGAATAATAAATAGTGCCTTGCACTTGATATGAACCCCTGGTTCTGAAAAATCAAAGAATAATAAATAGTGCCTTGCACTTGATATGAACCCTTGGTTCTGTAAAATCAAGGAAAACAAGAAGAACTTGTTTTCCTTTGATCTAAATTTAGATCAAGAGTGCTATGCACTTTTTGTTCTCAAATCAAGAAAATTCTTGAATTTCTGCACAAGTGCAACTCATCATTCAAAAGGGCCTGGCCCAACTCAAGAAAATTATTGAGTTTCTGCAACTCATTATTTAAAAGGGCCTGGCCCAATTGCAGAATAATAAAAGGGCAAAGCCCTGTTTGGAAAATTCCTGAGTTTCTGTAACTCGTTATTTAAGAGGGCCTAGCCCAATTGCAGAAAATAAAAGGGCAAAGCCCTGTTCAGAAAATTCCTGAGTTTTTGTAACTCATTATTTAAAAGGGCCTGGCCCAAATCAGATTGCAAAATAATGAAGGGGCAGAGCCCTGTTCAGGTTGATTCTTTTAATCGGGCAGAGCCTAAAATAAAATTGGACTTAACCCAGTCCTGGCTGTAAGTCCTTAAATTAAATGCCTCCCATAAACCAAGTCACGACCGGTCCGAGGGTACATCTCCGAACTCCTTTGACATTTGTCGCTGTAATTTCTCAACGACGTCGAAGAGGCGACGGGTCCCAACGACCACTAAACTAATATCGGACCGAAACGTCCCTAAACTAATATTGGACCGAAACGTCCTTAAACTAATATTTGCCCCAAAATGAGAATATTGGACCGAAATGTCCTTAAACTAATATCGGACCGAAACGTCCTTAAACTAATATCGGACCGAAACGTCCCTAAACTAATATCGGACCGAAACGTCCCTAAACTAATATTGGACCGAAATATCCATAAACTAATATTGGACCACCACGTCCCTAAACTGGAACATGGACCACTACGTCTTTAAACTGGCGATGGACCGAAACGTCCTTAAACTAATATCGGACCGAAACGTCCCTAAACTAATATCGGACCGAAACGTCCCTAAACTAATGATGGACCACTACGTCCTTAAACTGGCGACGGACCGAAACGTCCCTAAACTAATAATGGACCACCACGTCCCTAAACTGGCACAATAGGGCTCAAACGCTCTTTTGTTGGATCTAAACGGTCCCGTCTAAGTTAATCTTAACCCCAAATACGGTTAGTGTGTCCTTAGATCTTTAAACAAATAATAAAACCCCAAATCAATTTTGGTTCAAGGGTACATCTCTGAACTCCTCTGACGCCTGTCGTTGTAATTCCTCAACGACGTCAGAGAGGTGACGAGTCTCGACAACCAGATAATTAAATCAATCACTACGTCAGGTCGATCGTAGTCCAAAACAGGACTAACGTATCCTTGACGAGCGTCTAAGTTGGTCTTAGCCGCAACGCGGCTAATGCATCCTTAAACTAAAAACACCAAACCCAAATCTAACTAAATACGGATTTGGACTAATCCACGTCCTACGGGTGACGACATCACTCAGTCTCCGTATACAATCCACGGGCAATCACAAACAAAACAAACACACACGACACGAAGTGAAATTCTGGAGAAGGAGAAAGTTGTTACCGCGATGCGGTAGCGTAATTAACTGCAGGGGCTTGCGCCTGCAGGGAAGAGCGTCCCCATAATCAAAAACCCCTCACCCTGAGGGGGAATCTGACGAAGTCTGCTACATCGGCCGCATCCGTCTAAACCTCCGATACACGGTGTCATAAATCAACTTGGCATCTTCGGAGAGATAGACGGATCAAACCAAATAGCATCTGCCCCGAACCCCAGGCAACGGACGCGAAGTCCGGGCCGCCGTTCGGAGGGGAACAATCACGGTCAAGATTAAGGACCTCATAGTCCGTGGATTTAAGGACTCCACAGTCCGATGTTAGTTTTAAGACATCACGGTCAAGGTTAAGGACCTCATAGTCCGTGGATTTAAGGACTCCACAGTCCGATGTTAGTTTTAAGACATCACGGTCAAGGTTAAGGACTTCATAGTCTGTGGATTTAGGGACTCCACAGTCCGATGTTTGGTTGCAGGGACCCGTCACCTCTTTGAAGACGTTGAGGAATTACAACGTCAGGCATCAAAGGAGTGAAGAGATGTACCCTTAAACCAAGGTAGAATCAGTATAGAATCAGGGTGGTTGATTGTTAGTTTTAAGACATTACGGTCGAGGTTAAGGACATCATAGTCTGTGGATTTTAAGGACTCCACAGTCCGGTGTTTGCTCTGGATGCTTCACACGGGTTCACTGCCGTGCTTGGCGAGGACCAGGCTTCGCTCTGGGCGTTTTCCGCGGGGTCAAAGAGTGACATTATCCGCGTTCCATGTGACCAGGAATTTTGCACTAGATGCTTCACACGGGTTCACTGCCGTGTTTGGCGAGGACTAGGCTCCGCTCTGGATGCTTCACACGGGTTCACTGCCGTGCTCTGCGAGGACCAGGATCCGCTCTGGACGTTTTCTACCGGGTCAAAGAGTGACGTTATCCGTGTTCCACGTAACCAGGAATTTTGCACTAGATGCTTCACACGGGTTCACTGCCGTGCTCGGCGAGGACTAAGCTCCGCTCTGGATGCTTCACACGGGTTCACTGCCGTGCTCTGCGAGGACCAGGATCCGCTCTGGACGTTTTCCACGGGGTCAAAGAGTGACGTTATCCGCGTTCCACGTAACCAGGAATTTTGCACTACATGCTTCACACGGGTTCACTGCCGTGCTCGGCGAGGACTAGGCTCCGCTCTGGATGCTTCACATGGGTTCACTGCCGTGCTCTGCGAGGACCAGGGTCCGCTCTGGACGTTTTCCACGGGGTCAAAGAGTGACGTTATCCGCGTTCCACGTAACCAGGAATTTCGTTGATTGTATTCGCATTTCACGGAGTTGGGATTTGACTTTTCGGTGGTCAGGATATCGCCGAGCCATGGACTTGGGAGTTGCCGCTGTTCTGTTTCGCTTGAAGTCGTGTTCATTGTTACGAGACGAGTGCTGAGATGATCTCTAAGTCATTCGCGGCCCGTCGAGATTTTGCTTCTTCTTATGATGAAACCTGGAGGAGAAGTATGATCCCTTTTTTGTTTACGCCCTTGGATTGTATACAGGGTGTGATGGAACATCACCTATAGGGCATAAATTAAAACTTCTTTTTTTTATTTCTTTTTCCGCGATGCTCTATCATTTCAGTTTTTATATCGCGGAGGTCGCGATTGCCCTATCATTTCGGCCATTTTTCGCGGTGCCCAATCATTTCGGCTATTTATTTTATTTTTACTCGCTGCTTTTTATTGCGAGTTGCCCAATCATTTCGGCTATCTGTCATGCATACATTTTTGCTTGCTGCTTTTTATTGCAAGTTGCCCCATCATTTCGGCTATTTCGTATGCATGTGTGGCTTGCTAGCTTTTTCGTTGCAAGCTTGGATTTTAGACACCGATTTCGGCATCAGTACCGCTACAACTGGTATGTTGCCAGGAGCGAATCATCATTTGCCTCTGTCGATGTTGAACAAAGGTGGCTTACTAAACAGGGTTAAGGGTCCTGTCGACCAAGGCTTTTGACTTCATGAGCCGCAGGGGTCTCACAAAGGTATTTCTCCATACAAGTCGTGAGGATCTTGTAGGTGTGTTTTCTCCTTGGGAATCGTGAGGATTCCTAAGTGCATGTCCTCTTGCAAGCCGTTAGGATCTTACAAAAGGGTCTTCTCCTCATAAGTCGAGAGGACTTACAAGGGTTGCTCACCATATGGACATATCCCTAGTCACGGGTGGGACTTTGCTGGGGAAATGTTTATTCGCGCCCGTAGATTGTATACAAGGGTCAGTATTGAGCCACTTGTAGGGCAATATCGAAGGTTGTGGGGGATTTGCTTAAGAACAGGTTTAGGTTTCTGTAACTTAAGACTTTTAAATCTTATGAGTCGTGAGGGTCCCATAAGAGAGTTCTCCTTACGAGTCGTGAGGATATCGTAAGTGTATTTTCTCCTTAGGAATCATGGGGATCCCTAAGTGTGTCGCTCCCTTGTGAGTCATAAGGATCCCACGCGGGTGGTTTCTCCTTACAAGGTCGAGAGGATCTTGTAAGTGTCTTTTAACGAGGTTGCGCCCTTTCGGGTTTTCACAAACACTCGCCGGTAGCCCTGCTGTTTTTACTCACGGAGCCCTTTCGGGTTTTCATCCGTGCCCATTTTGCTTATGGACATACCATTTTTTTTTTATTCTTTTTCTCTTTTTTTTTTACAAGGTCGCGCCCTTTCGGGTTTTCACGAACACTCGCCGGTAGCCCTGCTGTTTTTACTCACGGAGCCCTTTCGGGTTTTCATCCGTGCCCATTTTGCTTATGGACATACCTTTTTTATTTTTTTTATTTTTTTATTTATATATATTTTTTTCTTTTTCTCTTTTTTTTATTCATCTCGTCATCCTAAAGATACTGCGGTAGTAGTTTTAGGACGTTTCGGTCCGTCGTTAGTGTAAGGATGTTTCGGTCCGTCGTTAGTTTAAGGACGTTTCGGTCCGTCGTTAGTTTAAGAACGTTTCGGTCCGTCATGAGTTTAAGGATGTTTCGGTCCATCATTAGTTTAAGGACATTTCGTTCCATTCAGGGGAAGGCCGGCTGCTGCTTATAAAGTCTGAGCTTAGGAAGATAGCAAGCGGATATAGTCGTCGTCATCTATCATTGACCTAGGCTGTGGCTCATTAAGCGTAGTATTTCTTTAGGAAGCGGCTGTTTATTGGCCTGAAAGGCCTTTCACCGTGCATGTCCATGAGTAGATAGGCTCCACCCTGGTAGACCTTGTCTATGATGTACGGGCCTTCATAGTTTGGCTCAAGTTTTCCCCGCTTGGCACGATTGGGGATCATAGGTCTTTTGACCACTAGTACGAGTTCGCCTTGGCGGAATGTCCTCGGCCTGGTCAATCTTTCGTACGAGCGCGTCATCTTTGCTTTGTAGGCCTCCAGATTTTGTTGCTCTATAAGCCGGGTTTCATCGAGGGCATCAAGCTCCTCAAGCCGAAGGTGAGCATTTTATTCATTTGTCAATTCGTGGTGGACTGCCACTCGTAGAGAAGGCAGCTCTATCTCGAGGGGGAGTACCACTTCCGTACCGAATACCAGTGCGTATGGCGTCGTGTTCGTGGCTGTCTTGAACGTAGTTCGATATGCTCAAAGAGCCTCTTGCAGTCTCTCGTGCCAGTCCTTCTTATTTCGGAACACCATCTTTTTTATGATCTTTGTCAAGGTCTTATTGAAGGCCTTGGCCAGACCGTTAGCTCGTGGATTATAAACTGAGAAGTATCTCCAGTCTATATTATGCTGTTGCGCGAAGCGGCTAATCTTATGGCTTTTGTAGGCTGGCCCGTTATCGGAGATAATCCGCCATGGAGTTCCAAACCGATAAATGACGTGCGTTTTGAAAAAGTGGAGGATATTCTCCGTCCTCACTTCCCTCAGCGGTACTGCTTCCGCCCATTTGGAGAAGTAATCAGTCGTCGCCAGGATGAAACGATGTCCCCTGGACGATACTGGTTCGATGGGGCCGACTATGTCAGTCCCCCACATTTCGAATGGCCAGCTAGCCACCATTAGATGTAGTGGATTCGGATGCTGGTGGATGAAATCCCCGTGGATTTGGCATGAGTGGCATTGCGTCGCATATTCGAGGCAGTCCTGGATCATCGTGGGCCAGTAACCTCCCATCCGTTTAATTTTTAACTTCATCTTCGGGCCTGCTTGATGAGAACCACAGATTCTGTCATGAACTTCCTGAACGACTCTTTCTGCTTCGTCAGGTCCTAAACATCTCAGCCACAGAGAATCAAGCGTCCTCTTATACAGAGTATCATTGACGAAAGCGAAAGATAGAGCTCGTTTCATGAGCTGATATCTTGAGGACGCTTCTTCGGGCATTCGGTGGGACTTAAAGTAGTCTATGAAGACTTCCCTCCAGTCCTCAGTCTTCTCACGGTCTTTTATTTGTAGGGTCGTCTGCTCAGTCGCTCCCTTTTCTTCATATGATTCTGGGGATACAGCATAAACTTTCTCTTCTTCTTCTTCGGTATCGCTCCCGAAAACAGGGATGGTGGCAGCGACTTTGTTCTCCGGCTTGCGACACTTTTCTGTATCCTCGAAGTCTAGCAAAAAGTACTTTGCATCTTCGTACTTGCGGACTTCGTTCACGGAGAATGGGTTCAGCTCACCTGTTACGGTATACTCGAAACCATCCTTAAAGTACTCCATACACTGATGTTGTGTAGAAGGGATGATGTTGTACTCGTGTAACCAAGGGCGACCGGGCAAGGCGTTGTAGCACGTCTTGGCGTCAATGACGTGAAACTTGATGTCCGTGACGAGCAGTCCGAAGCGTAATGTTAGTATTACAGACCCGAGAGTCCATGATGACTGGGAGTCGAAACCGGAGATGGTAATTTTGTCACGAGCGAGGTGTTGTATGCTCATGCAGATTTCCTTCAACACCCGAACATTAAGGAGATTGACGGAGGATCCATTATCCACCAGGATCTTGCCTATCTTGATATCATGGCAGTATCCAGAGATATATAAGGGACGGTTGTGGTCGCACGTCCCGAGGAGGAGGTCTTCGTCACCGAAAGTGATGTCGGCCGTATGCACTTCTTCCAGTTCATTCTTCATCCTTTCTTCGGCGAGGAAGACTTGGAATTGCTCGGGTTCTTGTAACGCCTTGATTAATGAATCTCGCGCTTCTTTTGATAATAGGAGGGCATCGAGAATGCTGAGCTGAGAAGGTAGCTTCCTTAGGTGCGCTAGGATGTTGTAGTCCACCTTACCCTTCCTGGGAGGGTCCTTGGCAGTCAGCTCTTTCATGACTTGGTCATCTAAGGCGATATCCCCAGTGACCTTCTCCTTTCCCTTATCTTTTCTATTCGCGGGTCCGAGATTCTTTTCCGGGAGCGTGCGATTGCGCAGCTGAATATTTTCGCAGGCTTCTAGTTCTTCCTCTTTTCCTAAAACGGATTCTTTAAAGAGAGGGCCCAGAGCCATTTCTTCATCAGAGTCGCTCCCAAAGGTGAGAACTTGTGACCCTCCGACGTTAACCATGTAACAGTTGCCAGCAGTTCTGTTGTGCCCGTCGGTAGTACTTCTTCGTTCCCGATGAGTCTTGCGTTTCATGCGCTTAAAATGTTGCCGGTGAGCAACATATCCTTGCCACCATATCCTAAAGGAATCGCACTCCTCCGTAGGGTGCAAAATCTTCCGATGATATGCGCAATAGTTAGGGTGCCTTTCCGCTCTATTGAGCGTGTTTTCTTCTGAAGGTGGTAGCTTCATTCCCATTGACATGGCTTTGGCAAATCTTTTCCTCGTCTTGAACACGTTTTTATTCGCATCGGATGCCTTTCGATCTGGCGGGAGTACTTCAACTCTTTCGTTTAGTCGCATGCGTTTGGCTTCCTCTGATGCGGCTATCTCACGCTCCTGGTCGGCTTTACTTTTCAAACGAATCTCGTATAGAAAGGCGTCGATCATTTCGTCTGTCGGCCACCCAAGCTCTGGTTCAGGCTCTACCCCCAGTTTCTTAGTGCCAGGAGTTTTTTCATCGTCGGTAAACGAGTGGGAGATTACGTTACAACTCGCCACGTATCCCTCGGATTCATCCGACGAACTCTTCCCCTCATCTTCCTCTTGAAAGATGTGGTTAAGGAACTCTTGCAGCGTGACGGGAGTCCGCGCCTTTTGATTGTACTCCTCCAGCGCGTCAATCTGTTTCTGCAAATCCGTGTGCTTGTCTCCAGGCTTCATGGGCTTTTTGGATTTCTTCTTCTTTTTCTTCGAAGATTTTGACGGTCGGGTGTGAGTATTTAGGCCATCACCACGAATCTTTATAGTTGGGCGCGGCTTCAACATCCCTTCGATGATTTGAGGTTCAAGCAGATTCTTCCATTCGACTGCCGGACACGCATGAAGATCACTCAGCATCCTTTTGGTTTTAGCCGATAGCACGACCTCCCATGGAGCTTCTTCAATAAAGGAACAGGTTGCCCCCGGTGTATCTGCTTTCTTGGGAGTATGCGGCTGTGGCGGGTTCACCTTCCACTTTTCGGACAGCGCAAACTTTTCCTGGAGGTATTGATCTTCAATCCATCCTTTGAAGATGAAGCAATCCTCAATCGGATGGCTTACCATTTGATGGTAAGGGCAATAGTTGAGGTTATTCACCTCAGTGGGTTGTGGCGGTCGCCTTGGATTTGGCAAGTTTATAAGTCTGTTGCGTACTGCCAGCTCGAATAACCGTTTCGTCTTGTCCCGTGGGAACGAGTAGGGGCGCTTCATCTTCTCATTATAATACCGGCGTCTTTCTTCCAGTTGATCCGCCAGCTTTGGGGCACTAGGTTGCTGTTGAGCATTCGCGACGAAGGTTGCCTTTCCTTTACCCTTGTCACTCCGAGGCTCGGGCTTCGGGGAAGACGGTCTATGACCTATCTGGTCCATCTGGGCCAACTTGTCGATTAGAGCCTGGAATGTGGTTGTCTTAAAGAACATCATAAACTGGGAGATAGTTGCGTGAGGGTCTAGGGTTCCCATGAACATGCCCACCGCGGGCGCTTCCTCAATGCGTTGCTCGCATTTCGACCACAAATTTCGCCAGCGTATAGCATACTGGACCCACGTTTTTCCTGATTTTACCCTGGCATTAATCAATGCCGTTATTGGAGTGCGTTCGCTGGCGCTCGCGAATCGCTGAGTGAATAGCAACTCCATTTCAGCGAACGTCTTGATAGAATCGTTCGGGAGTTCCGAATACCATTCGAACGCTGTTTCTGATAAGCTGCCTACGAACTGGCGAAGCAACAGTTTATCATTACCGCCGGTGTTACCGCAAAGGGCCCTGAACTGGGAAACATGTTGATGGGGATTGCCGGTCCCTTTATACACGTGGAATTTTGGTATTGTATAACTCGGCGGATATTTGATTTGGTCGTACCAGCTCGGATATGGTCACCCCGTTTTTACGACTTGACCAGCTGCCTCAGTCGCATGATGAACCCGGATTTGCTGGGCTATATAGTCGTCCAAGTCAGCCTTAGAGATTGTCTCCTCCTTGGCCGTTGAGAGAGCCGGTGGTGATTTGACGTTTCTCCCCTGTCGTCTTCAAGGACGATCGGAGGGTCGTCAGCAGGTGGGTCTTGTTAGATTATCATTCCCACCATGTCCTGGAATAAGTGGGCTATCTTCTTTATATTGGCCGCTTGTTCCGCAGCCTCTTTATCTTTCTTTTCCAATATTCTCCGAAGGAACTCAGTGTCAGTTTCCTGTTCTTGTTGCTGATCCGAGGACGCCTCGGGGCTTTCTTTCGGCCCAGTAAGCGCAGCCATTGCAATCATCATTTCTTGGAGCTTTTGCTGTTGCTCCTGAGCTTTGGTTACTGACCGTGTAAGCGGTCTATGACCTGTAGACGCACGGTTGTCTTCCTTCCCCGACGCCATGTATACAGTGTGGATCATCCTGCCCCCAGCCTTAGGGCGTCTGGTTCAGCGCTTTTAGCTCTCGTTGCAGGTCCGGGGATCTTCTCCAGCCTCCTCTTTTTATGAGCAGTGGAAGTTGAGGGGGCCGTCGAGGTGGGCACCCAGACAGCTTTTCGTGGCTTAGCCTGGTGACTGGCTTCCTGTTGGATTTTCAGCTTCTTGTGCTGGCTGGAGAAATTTGGATCGATCATCGAGTCTCGGGCCTGCCGCCAGACTTTATAGATTCGGGAGGACAGCCGTTGAGGAGATTGGGGCTGTTCTGGCTTTAATTCTATAGCCCTTTTCAGTGGATGGGGAGACTTCTTTAGCGTCGCGGTAGAAGAATTCCTACGCACCTTATTTAGCATCTCAAAGTTGTTCCCAGTTGGAACAGCAGCATTAACTTCTGCCATCGGGGCTGGAGAAGTTAGCCCAGAAGAGGAGTTGCCTCCGGCCTTCCTCACTCGGCGCCAGTAACGACGTCGAGCGCGTCGTGCTGATGGAACCGGCTTGGTGAAGGTGATAGTCTCGTTTTGCCCCCTGTATAGGGGGGTCGTTGCTGGTGCCAGCCTGTTAAAGACTGATGTCCTTTGGGTAGCAGGAGTGGGAGCTGGAACAGTCAATCTTGTAAGGACCGACTTTTTGGAAGGAGAAGCCGCCTTGACGACTTCAGGAGCGAGACTGGTTATTTTCTTAGGAGCAGCCTTCTCTGGGATTGCAGGCCCCATTGCGATTCCATGGGAGCTCTGGCCCAGTCTGGAGAAGACCGAGGCACTGGTGTTCGGCGACCCGTTGAGAGGGGCCGCGGCAGGGGTAAGACGATCAAAGACCGACTTCTTGGGAGCTTCCGTTGTCAGCACCGGAGCGGTGAAGCTTGTCGGAGGGAGCATGGTCCCAAAAAAAAATCCTGTAGTGGTTCGAGTGACCTGTTCCACGGGCATTGTGAATAGCGAAGCAGCTTGGGGTCCGTAGGCTATATGTCACGACCCAAATTAGGAACGTAACCGGCACTTAAATCATGTGACGTCTAAAGACGTAACGTAACTCAAGTAAGCCGAAACCCAGTAATCTAAACCATGAAAAGATTAGAGTGATAAAACTTTAAAACATTTGTCTAAAAGATTAGATAAAACATTTAGAATCTTAGTTTTAAAATCGTAGAAAAACTTAAAGTTTCATTTTTCCTTTGTATATTTCGGCAGCATCTCCTTTGTAAAAATCAATCGTGTATGATAAAAATCATAGAGATGAAACACAACTACAACATATGTACAAATGTTGCCATAGTGAAGAAATAACAAAATATGAATCAAATCCGGTTCATACGAGCACAACAACCAAAGTCACATAAGGTACAAATACCGAACCTCTCAGTCTCTAAGTCAAAACAGGTGAATAGTAGATGGAGAGTACTAGATACAAATAAGATACATGAATGGAAATAATGGATAACCGCACAAATCCACATACCAAAAAGAAGGGTCTCAACCCAACAGTAGCGGTATCCACGGAAAAGATGCAATAAGAAGCCTGACGCTTCCAAACTGCAGATCAAACCTGCACAAATGCTGTGGCACAACGGGGGTGAGTTGCCAACTCGTGAGAAGTAAATAACATCGTACAAGTAATCACATGTATGTACGATAAACAACCATTTCTACATATGTGTCATGATAAGGTATATATGTTAATATGAACTGCAGAAAATCAAGATCTGGTAAATGACTATATGTAGAGAATGTATCATAAATACCTGAGTATGAGTTAAACATAATACTCATCCATAATCACTATCAGTAAAATAAATCCAGTGTCCATCAACGACACGTAAATCTCAATATCTCAGGCGCCGTCACTATGACCGGCCCTCTCATCTGTAAATTTCATGAAAAAAACTGAGTGTCCAACACCGACACTCGAAACATCATGAAAAACCCCGTGTCAAGCATCGACACGTAAATCCATATATATCTCTCTCTGGACTTCGTCATTCCGAATCGGTCCATATCTCTGGGTTTCGTCATTCCGAATCGACCCATATCTCATGACTCCGGCCGGTATCCTCCGGACAACCGTCTAGTCCAACCAATCACCGGTAGGTAGTATGCCCTCTGCCAGGCTCATCGGCTACACCACGATATCATTCTTGCCCCGGGGTACCATACCGGGTCCACCATGTACCCGCAGACGGGTCCCACATCTCCTCGAATCGGGTCTCGAAAACCAAGCTCATAACCGAGAAAACTCATGGTGGACATCCCAAAATCACATCAAGAGAAACCGCGTTTAAAACAATTTATAGCTTTCTTTGAAATATACCAGCGGTTCTCAAATCCAGAAATCTCATGAAAACAATATCTCAATGCATATATTCATGAACTACAATGTATGCAATATGGAAGTAATGTGATCATATCAAGGGAAATCCACACTTTTATAAATGAATCCCGGTTTTTAGAAAGTATCTTGTGATTTCTCAAATCCATGATATCGAATAAAACACCATATAAAAATATTACTACATCAATGTAAGTATCATAATGTGAACTAATACAAGAATACTATCTAACTACAAATCATCTTCAATATATTTATCTAAGGCCATTTCTATAGTGTGCATGACATAGCAATTACAAACGGTGTGTGTGTAACATATAGTGCTCATGCAATATGAACCGTTTGTAATGGTGCAGTGTCCTATCAATATTATATCAATGGTTAACATGAAATATGATGAAATATGATGTACTAATTATTACTAGTTCAATATATGTTTATATCTATGTGTGGTCAATAGGCATATCACTTAAAGTAATTCACTTGAATCCCAGCCTTTGGCGCTTAGCGCCACACAGGCGATTTCCCCGTAGATGTTAAATCTACTCACCAGACGATCTCACACTAGGTGAATCCAATCACTTTCTTTCCTTTCCTGCCATCGTCTGGAGTCCCTGCTTGCGATCCTAATATCACACAAATAAAGCCAATACTTACCAATATTAGTAAACTAGGGATAACACACGGACACGGACACCTAGCTAACGATTTAGTTCACACAAACTATTTGGTGATAGCTCGGTGACTAAACGTGTGAGGCGACACGACTGAAAAACATGCATGCGCAGAACCGACACGATGCGCAGAACTGACTCGAACCACATAACTGAATCGGACACGTATCGCGTAATATCATAAGCTCAAAATTTAGTGAAACTATACAAATACTGTAACAAGTACACTCTGTTGTCAGTTCATCAAAATTTGTTTCGGTACAATCGGATTTCGGGTTCGCAAGTTACAGTTGTTTCATTTTAAGTGTTCGCTGCTGGAATTTCAGTTTCTGAACTGAATGTCCATATCGCAACACAGTTTTCACCCTGTTGGGATCAAAATTAGGCGACGCTATAGTTGAACAAAATTTAGGTTTATCAGTTAACTTTCTAACGCATCATACGGATCAAAAATATCCATTGTGTACTGGAAGTTATGCACTGAAAAACACAGGGGTGTACGTTCTGTCCCTGTTTGGGACTGCTATATGTTCTGTTGGTTTAAAATACAGTTTAAATAGTAAACGACAGTAGAAATGAATGAAATCACTTTCATTGGTTAGCTAACAGATTTATCTTCACTATGATATAAAGTTACGTATTATAATATTTTCATACAGAAGATTGAAAGTATTACAAAACGAGAATCGACAACCAGAACTGCTCTGGACTGCAGTCCAGAGCCGCACTCCGAACCAGTTTCTGTCATCTTTTTAAAACAGAAACAGACTAAAATCATACCTCACCAAAACTTGACTGAATTCCTATCCATCCATGCTCCAAGACAACATAAACATGATTTGTTTTGAAGCTTTGTGAATGAGAGAATGTAGAGAATGAGGGTGGGTATTTATAGCCAAATTCCTTCTTTTTAATGAATTCTTCATTACACTTATGCATGTTTCCACCATACCTAACCTTCCTTTACACTCATGCCACTCATGCCTTGATTCCATGACAACCTTGCATATTCATTATGCCTCTCATGCCACAAATTTTAAAATCCTTCTCTTTAATTAAAATAAAACATTTTTTATTTTTAATGAAAATGTAAATAAAACTTATCTTAAAGGTAAAATTTTTAAGTAAATGTTAATATGGCATGGTAAAAAGTAAAATATCATGGTTAACCTAGCATGGTTAACATCTCCAAAACCCTAGATTAACATGCACAAGTGTGTGTATGTCACAAAATAATTTAATAAAATATTAATTAATTCAAATAAAATATATAAAAACAGTTTTGGTTAAATTTTATTAAAAATCCGCATTCATTCGCTTAGTTATTCTAAACGCATTCTAAAGTGTTACAATCTCCCTTCCTTAAAGAAATTCGGTCCCCGAATTTAAAAATCTTAATATGCATACCTTTGAAAAGATGAGGGAATTTCTTCCGCATCTCACCCTCGGCTTCCCATGTAACCTCTTCGCTACTTGGTCCACGCCAAAGAACTTTCACTGACGGAAAGACTTTTGACCGAAGTTTCTTCACCTGCCGATCCAAAATTACTACTGGCTGCTCGGTGAAAGAAAGATCGTGCTCCAGTTGGACGGTCTGGGGCTGAATCACGTGTGAAGGATCATGAAGGTACTTGTGAAGCATTGATACAAGAAAAACGGGGTGAACAACCGAAAAACTGGGTGGAAGTGCCAAACAATAGGCAACGGTACCAACTCGCTCAAGGATCTCAAAAGGACCCACAAATCTGGGACTAAGCTTCCCTTTCTACCAAATCTCATCACGCCTTTCATCGGAGAAATCCGTAGGAACACATGATCACCTACAGCGAACTCAAGTCTGCGACGACAACGGTCGGCATAAGACTTCTGCCTGCACTGGGCTGCTCTCATCCTATCTCGGATTAACTGAATCTTCTCCGTTGTCTCTTCGACTAGCTGTGGTCCCAAAATGCTGCTCTCGTTGAGTTCAGTCCAACAGACTGGTGATCGACACTTTCTACCATATAAAGCCTCAAAAGGTGCCATTTGAATCGTCTCCTGAAAACTGTTATTGTAGGAGAATTCAATTAAAGTCAAGTGACGATCCCAACTGTCACCAAAATCAAGCACGCATGCTCGAAGCATATCCTCGAGAGTCTGAATAGTCCGCTCTGACTGACCATCGGTCTGTGGATGGAAAGCGGTGCTAAAACTCAATCGAGTACCCAAGGCTTCCTGAAGTTTCTGCCAAAGACGGCTGGTGAACTGGGTTCCTCTGTCAGATACAATGCATGTAGGAACACCGTGCAAACGCACAAGCTCGTCAATGTACAGTTGAGCATACTGAGAAAATCCGAAAGTGGTCTTCACTGGAAGGAAGTGAGCCTCTTTCGTCAACCGATCAACAATAACCCAAATGGAATCATACCCTCGACTGGTCCTGGGTAGACCCACAACGAAATCCATAGAGATTTGCTTCCATTTCCACTCCGGAATAGGCAAAGGCTGCAATTCTCCTGCCGGTCTTTGATGCTCAGCCTTGACCTGCTGACAAGTCAGGCACTTCGAAACGAAGTCCAAAACATCTCTCTTCATCCCTTCCCATCAGTAGACATCTCTCAAATCACGATACATCTTGGTGGAACCTGGGTGAACATTGTAAGCTGATTGATGTGCCTGCTCTAAGATATTGCGTCTCGGCTCTTTGGAATTTGGTACACATAAACGAGTCCCAAAATGTAGCACACCCTGGTCATCAATCACAAACTCTGAATCTTTACCTTGCCGAACAAGTTCAAAGATCTCGGACAAACGATCATCGTCGGATTGTGCATCACGGATAAGATCAAGCAGAAGTGGACGAGCACGGACATGAGCAAGCTATCCACCGGCTGAAGTGAACTCGAATTGAACTCTACTATCATACAAGATCTGCCAATCTGTAGAAGATTGTCTCAGAACTGCGTTCAAATGGAACAAGCTACCTCCGGGTCTACGACTCAAAGCATCAGCTACTACATTCGCCTTGCCCGGGTGATAAAGAATTTCACAATCATAATCCTTTACAAGCTCCATCCAACGACGCTGCCTCAAATTCAGATCCCGCTGCTGGAAGATGTACTTCAAGCTCTTGTGATCCGTAAAAATCTGGCATGACTCTCCGTACAAGTAGTGTCTCCAAATCTTAAGAGAAAATACCACCGCGGCCATCTCAAGATCATGGGTAGGATAGTTCTGCTCGTGCCTCTTCAACTGATGAGAATCATAAGCGATAACCTTATCCTGTTGCATTAACACGCAACCATGTCCCACTCAAGAAGCATCACAATAGACGACATAGCCACCCGATCCAGAAGTTAAAGATAAAACTGGTGCGGTCGTCAACCGCGTCTTCAACAGCTGGAAACTCTGCTCGCAAGCCTCGGTCCAAAGAAAAGGAATCCCCTTCCGGGTCAGTCCGGTCATCGGTGCAGCGATACTTGAAAAATCCTGCACGAAACGTCGGTAATAACCGGCTAATCCCAAGAAACTATGGACCTCCGTCACCGATACGGGTCTAGGCCAAAGTTGTACGGCTTCAATCTTCTTCGGATCCACTCGGATACCGTCTCCCGTAACCACATGACCCAAAAAGTCAACACTATCAAGCCAAAATGCACACTTTGAGAACTTAGCAAACAACTGGTATTCTCTCAATGTCTGCAAAGCAATTCTCAAGTGATGCTCATGCTCCTCATGACTTCTAGAATAAACCAGAATGTCATCAATACACATAATAATGAACTGGTCGAGGAATGGCTTGAAAATTCGGTTCATCAAGTCCATGAACGCTGCTGGGGCATTGGTAAGTCCGAATGACATCACCAAAAACTCATAATGCCCGTAGCGCGTACGAAAAGCAGTGTTCGGAATGTCATCTTTCCGGACTCACAATTGATGATAACCCGACCTCAAATCAATCTTGGAAAAATGTCTTGCACCCTGGAGTTGATCAAATAAATCGTCAATGCGAGGTAAAGGATACCTATTTCGCACTGTGACTCGATTCAATTGACGATAGTCAATGCACAGTCTCATACTTCCGTCTTTCTTTTTGACGAAAAGAACAGGAGCTCCCCAAGATGAAACACTCGGACGAACAAGTCCCTTGTCCAGCAACTCTTGCAGTTGATCCTTAAGCTCTTTAAGCTCAGCCGGAGCCATCCGATAAGGAGGTATAGAAATAGGCCCCGTGCCGGAAATCAGATCGATGCAAAACTCGATGTTACGCTCTGGCGGTAATCCAGGTAACTCATCAGGAAAAACGTCGGAAAACTCTCTCACAATAGGAACCTGGTTCAATGGTTCTACTGCGGCTCCCGTATCACGAATAAAAGCTAAAAACCCGTGATATCCTTTCCTCAAAAGCCGATTAGCGCAAAGGGTAGAAATAAAATTACGAGGAGTGGCACTACGGTCCCCCTGCACAACAAGAACCATTTCTCCCGGAAAACAGAACCTGACTGCTTTTTCACGGCAGTCCACAGACGCATAGCATGTAGCTAACCAGTCCATGCCGAGGAGAACGTCAAAGTCCAACATATCAAGAATGATCAAGTCGACAAACGAAACTCTATCTCTAATATGAACGGTACATGACCGAAACACATGTCGAGCAACAAAAGACTCTCCAACAGGAGTAATCACAACAAGTGGCTCATCTAACAAGGATGAGTCTCGGCCTAACCTCGGTACAAAGTGTGTGGACACATAAGAGTGTGTAGATCCTGGGTCGAATAATACACGCGCATGGAAAGAACACACTAAAAGTGTACCTGACACAACGGCATTCGATGCTCGCGCATCCTGCGGAGTAAATGCAAAAACTCGGGCCTGTCCTCTACTAGCATCTGGCTTTCCTCCGCCTCTGCCACCTCGTCCTTTATGAATAGGACCGCCACGACCATGGCCTCTCTGAGCATGGGTCTGGCGTGGAACAACAACGGTCGAAAGGGGCAAAGCTCTCTGAGATGGTGAAGGTGGTAAAGTAACATGCTGAACTGGTGCATCGCCCTGGCGCCTCCAGGACAATCCCTGATGTGGTGTTGTAGACTCCCACATCGAAAACATCCAGACGTCGATTGCTGACCCTATGGATAAGAGCCAAACTACTGACCTTGTCTAAAGCCTCTTCTACCATCATCACTTGGAAAGAATCTGTCACGGCGCATGCCAAGCAGCTTCTAAGCTGGCATACCGATACGGATTCTCTTCGATCCTATAACAATCGAAGTCTCTAAAACACGCTCTTCTACCAGTAGAGCTGCGTCTACTGCGGCTGCATACGTATCGAAGTGTTGAGCTACAACAGAAAGAAATAACTGAGTGTTAAGGCCTCGACTAGAGATCCAATCATCAGACGTAAGTGTTGAACATTGGCTTCAAGCCTAGAAATACGTCCTGGAGAAGGTGGATCACTCTTCTCATGAACACTAGGTATATCATCCAGGTCAATCCTTGTCTCAGAGGGGCCTGCTCTGACCTCATCTCTAGCAGCAACTCTTTGCGCCCTAATAGTCTTTGGCGGCATAATGACTAGAATAAGGAAACATGATTCGATGGGGATATAGATTCGAATCATAGGGATACAAGGAATCAAGGAAAGAATTACAAGCAAAAATTTCCTAAGGTCACTTAGGCGGAGTTCGTATCGTAAGTATGCCGCGGAACATACCCACGCTATGTCACTCTACTCAAGTTACCTACTCCATCATACTAAGGGTCATCCTACAGTCCGAAAGGTAAAACCTAACGCTCTGATACCAACTTTGTCACGACCCAAATTAGGAACGTAACCGGCACTTAAATCACGTGACATCTAAAGACGTAACGTAACTCAAGTAAGCCGAAACCCAGTAATCTAAACCATGAAAAGATTAAAGTGATAAAACTTTAAAACATTTGTTTAAAAGATTAGATAAAACATTTAGAATCTTAGTTTTAAAATCGTAGAAAAACTTAAAGTTTCATTTTTCCTTTGTATATTTCGGCAGCATCTCCTTTGTAAAAATCAATCGTGTATGATAAAAATCATAGAAATGAAACACAACTACAACATGTGTACAAATGTTGCCATAGTAAAGAAATAACGAAATATGAATCAAATCCGGCTCATACGAGCACAACAACCAAAGTCACATAAGGTACAAATACCGAACCTCTCAGTCTCTAAGTCAATACAGGTGAATAGTAGATGGAGAATACTAGATACAAATAAGATACATGAATGGAAATAATGGATAACCGCACAAATCCACATACCAAAAAGAAGGGTCTCAATCCAACAGTAGCGGTATCCACGGAAAAGATGCAATAAGAAGCCTGACGCTTCCAAACTGCAGATCAAACCTGCACAAATGCTGTGGCACAACGGGGGTGAGTTGCCAACTCGTGAGAAGTAAATAACATCGTACAAGTAATCACATGTATGTACGATAAACAACCATTTCTACATATGTGTCATGATAAGGTATATATGTTAATATGAACTACAGTAAATCAAGATCTGGTAAATGACTATATGTAGAGAATGTATCATAAATACCTGAGTATGGGTTAAACATAATACTCATCCATAATCACTATCAGTAAAATAAATCCAGTGTCCATCAACGACACGTAAATCTCAATATCTCAGGCGCCGTCACTATGACCGGCCCTCTCATCTGTAAATTTCATGAAAAAAACTGAGTGTCCAACACCGACACTCGAAACATCATGAAAAACCCCGTGTCAAGCATCGACACGTAAATCCATATATCTCTCTCTCTGGACTTCGTCATTCCGAATCGGTCCATATCTCTGGGTTTCGTCATTCCGAATCGACCCATATCTCATGACTCCGGCCGGTATCCTCCGGACAACCGCCGAGTCCAACCAATCACCGGTAGGTTGTATGCCCTCTGCCAGGCTCATCGGCTACACCACGATATCATTCTTGCCCCGGGATACCATACCGGGTCCACCATGTATCCGCAGATGGTTCCCACATCTCCTCGAATCGGGTCTCGAAAACCAAGCTCATAACCGAGAAAACTCATGGTGGACATCCCAAAATCACATCAAGAGAAACCGCGTTTAAAACAATTTATAGCTTTCTTTGAAATATACCAACGGTTCTCAAATCCAGAAATCTCATGAAAACAATATCTCAATGCATATATTCATGAACTACAATGTATGCAATATGGAAGTAATGTGATCATATCAAGGGAAATCCACACTTTTATAAACGAATCCCGGTTTTTAGAAAGTATCTTGTGATTTCTCAAATCCATGATATCGAATAAAACACCATATAAAAATATTACTACATCAATGTAAGTATCATAATGTGAACTAATACAAGAATACTATCTAACTACAAATCATCAATATGGTTCAATATATTTATCTAAGGCCATTTCTATAGTGTGCGTGACATGGCAATTACAAACGGTGTGTATGTAACATATAGTGCTCAAGCAACATGAACCGTTTTTAATGGTGCAGTGTCCTATCAATATTATATCAATGGTTAACATGAAATATGATGAAATATGATGTACTAATTATTACTAGTTCAATATATGTTTATATCTATGTGTGGTCAATAGGCATATCACTTAAAGTAATTCACTTGAATCCTAGCCTTTGGCGTTTAGCGCCACACAGACGATTTCCCCGTAGATGTTAAATCTACTCACCAGACGATCTCACACTAGGTGAATCCAATCACTTTCTTTCCTTTCCTGCCATCGTCTGGAGTCCCTGCTTGCGATCCTAATATCACACAAATAAAGCCAATACTTACCGATATTAGTAAACTAAGGATAACACACGGACATGGACACCTAGCTAACGATTTAGTTCACACAAACTATTTGGTGATAGCTCGGTGACTAAACGTGTGAGGCGACACGACTGAAAAACACGCATGCGCAGAACCGACACGATGCGCAGAACTGACTTGAACCACAGAACTGAATCGGACACGTATCGCGGAATATCATAAGCTCAAAATTTAGTGAAACTATACAAATACGGTAACAAGTACACTCTGTTGGCTGTTCATCAAAATTTGTTTCAGTACAATCGGATTTCGGGTTCGCAAGTTACAGTTGTTTCATTTTAAGTGTCCGCTGCTGGAATTTCAGTTTCTGAACTGAATGTCCATTTCGGAACACAGTTTTTACCCTGTTGGTATCAAAATTAGGCGACGCTATAGTTGAACAAAATTTAGATTTATCAGTTAGGTTTCCAACGCATCATACGGATCAAAAATATCCATTGTGTACTGGAATTTATGCACTGAAAAACACAGGGGTATACATTCTGTCCCTGTTTGGGACTGCTATACGTTCTGTTGATTTAAAATACAGTTTAAATAGTAAACGACAGTAGAAATGAATGAAATCATTTTCATTGGTTAGCTAACAGATTTATCTTCACTATGATATAGAGTTCTGCATTATAACATTTTCATACAGAAGATTGAAAGCATTACAAAACGATAATCGACAACCAGAACTGCTCTGGACTGCAGTCCAGAGCCGCACTCCGAACCAGTTTCTGTCATCTTTTTAAAAAAGAAACAGACTAAAATCATACCTCACCAAAACTTGACTGAATTCCTATCCATCCATGCTCCAAGACAACATAAACATGATTTTTTTTGAAGCTTTGTGAAAGAGAGAATGTAGAGGATGAGGGTGGGTATTTATAGCCAAATTCCTTCTCTTTAATGATTCTTCATTACACTTGTGCATGTTTCCACCATACCTACCCTTCCTTTACACTCATGTCACTCATGCCTTGATTTCATGACAACCTTGCATATTCATTATGCCTCCCATGCCACAAATTTTAAAATCCTTCTCTTTAATTAAAATAAAACATTTTTTATTTTTAATGAAAATGTAAATAAAACTTATCTTTAAGGTAAACTTTTTAAGTAAATGTTAATATGGCATGGTAAAAAGTAAAATGTCATGGTTAACCTAGCATGGTTAACATCTCCAAAACCCTAGATTAACATGCACAAGTGTGTGCATGTCACAAAATAATTTAATAAAATATTAATTAATTCAAATAAAATATATAAAAACAGTTTTGGTTAAATTTTATTAAAAATCCGCATTCATTCGCTTAATTATTCTAAACGCATTCTAAAGTGTTACACTATACCTCCTGGCGAGGCAGAGCGTTGGTTGTAATTGCAGTCCGAGCATGTCGCACAAGTGGAAGCCATTGATTCTTTGCTTTCTGCAGCAAACGAAACACCAAATTTTAGTACTTCGAAACCCAAGGGCAACCATTAGCGAACCGCGATTGGTTCGCGAATCCCGACACACGAAGTGTGGAGTGGAAAGAGGAAAAGGTCCCACCGGGCGTGCCAGAATCTGTTCCCCTCCGAACGACGGCGCGACACGGGGTCGTCTCGCCTGAGGTTCGGGGCAGATGCTAATTGGTGCTATCCGCTTACCTCTCCGAAAATGCCAAGTTGATTTATGGCACCGTATATCGAAGGTTTAAACGGATGCGTCCGATATAGCAGACTTCGTCAGATTCCCCCTTGCTTGAGGGGTTTTTGATTGTGGGGACGCTCTTCCCTGCAGGCGCAAGCCCCTGCAGTTAATTACGCTACCGCATCGCAGTAATCACTTTCTCCTTCTCCAGATGGTCACTTCGTGTCGTGTGTGTTTATTTTATGTTTGGTTGCCCGTGGATTGTATACGGAGACTGAGTTATGTCGTCGCCCGTAGGGCGTGGACTAGTCCAAATCCGTATTATCTTAGATCTGGGTTTGGGGGTTTGGGTTTAAGGATATATTAGCCTCATTCGAGACTAAGATCTACTTAAACATTTGTTAAGGATACGTTAGTCTAATTTTCACACTAAGATCAACTTAACGGGATCGTTTAGATCCAACAATAGGGCAATTAAGGAAACCCTGTTGTTTAGTTTAGTGACATCACGGTCAGTAGGTAGTTTAAAGACGTTGCAGTCCATAGGTAGTTTAAGGACATTGCGGTCCAATGTTAGTTTTAAGACGTTGCGGTCAAGATTAAGGACCTCATGGTCCGTGGATTTAAGGACTCCACAGTCTAAAGTTAGTTTTAAGACATCTCGGTCAAGGTTAAGGACGTCATAGTCCATGGGTTTAAGGACTCCACAGTCCACAGTTAGTTTTAAGACATCTCGGTCAAGGTTAGGGACCTCATAGTCCATGGATTTAAGGACTCCACAGTCCAAAGTTAGTTTTAAGACATCTCGGTCAAGGTTAAGGACCTCATAATCTATGAGTTTAAGGACCCCACAGTCCGTATCAATATGTAAAACTTGAAGTTCAATATTAGTCAGGGGCCTTATTGTAATTTGTAAAACTTGAGGGGGTTTTATGTAAAAAGTACTTTTGTATAGTTTTCAAAATACACCTCAAGTATTTATTATTCGTCTTTATAATTATAATGAATGTAAAATTTTATTTGTGTTATTCTAGTGAATATATCCTAATAAAAGTATTAATTGTTTTATTAGAATTTCATGGTATTTTAATGTAACTTTTAATCTTGGAATTTTAGGAAAAAGTGGAAACTTTATATTATAATAAAATAGGTGTCTAACTGATAATTAAATAGATATTAATACAAGAATAATATTAAATAAATATTTTATTTTCCAAAAATCATATTTTTCTTAAATGCCGTATTTTAAACCCTTCGAGACCGAATGCTCCTTGCGGAGGTCTGAATCTCGCACTACTAGCCTGCGGGTGCATGATGAACCGTACTATCCCTAACAGGTTCCCCAAAAGTGGGTTGTAGCGGCGCTTTGTTTAGGTTTAACAAATACTTTTCATTTAGGAAAACGGTTTTATAAATATAGGGTATTTATTTGCAAAAGAGTATAGTTTTCCGTATTTTAGTTATTAGGGTTTTCTAAGCCAACTAGCCTATTTCTAAGGTCTAAACGATGAGTCATTAGAAGCCTCAAATCGCCTCTTCACAGTCAATTGCGGCCAGGTAAGTGCCAGGTAAGTGGGAAGGAACCGCAGTCGTGGGCCTAATTAAAAACCACTAGCTTAGACACACTTGCCTAGACACCACAAGACAGTTTAGATAAACGATCGATGTCCATGACCAATCGTGTTTTCATTTTATTAAAAGATTTTATTTAGAAATGTTTAAAACTTCCAATAAAGGTTATAAAGATTAGGGTATTTTAGTGAAAAGTCCTGTAATTTCGTATTCTGTGTTTTGATATTTATCAACTAGGGTTATATTGAGTGTGTGTAGAGGTAGGTCATTACCTCGTGACTTATTTTAAGTTTTGATGTCGTTTAGAGGTAAAACATGACATGTTAAAGTTGAAGGTATTAAAGCGCAAGAATACGGTATTTGAAAACGTTATCATTTCATGTGTGAAAATTCATTCAAATTGGTTTCTACAAGTTTAGTGATCAAGATAAACCTATTTAGGAGTGAGGGAATTAATTAAACTAAGAAAAATGAACTTCATGGTATTTTTATGAAAAGAATACGATTTTGCAAAGAAGCTATCATTTCATGTGAGAAAGTTTGTTTAAATTGGTTTATGGGTGATTAATAGTCAACATGAATATAGGTAGGTGTTATATATTAGGTGACAAGTGGAAATTTGTAGAAAAACCGAATCGGAAATCGGTTTGTCCGATTTCCGTCGGGTTCCAAAAAGTCGTATTTTTACATTAAGGAAAAGAGAGATAGAAGAGATGAGACTTACGAGTTTGGACAAGCTAAGGGGCCTAAAGAAGGTGGTGGTTGTCGATGCGTCGAAAATGTCGCGAAGGTTCTGATCCGGTCGCCGGAATCCGTCATCGGTTTCGGCAGCGCTTCGCTTCTCGCTCTTTGTACCGAGTTCTCGGGAATTTGATAGAGTGGACTTAGTGTTGTGAGGTGAAAAGGTAGAGGGTAGGGGTCTTTATATAGGGCTAGGCTAGGGTTAGGGTTTGGATTAAAAAAATATTTTAAAAAATGTAAAATTCATTAATTTTGGACTTAAAAAAGATTTAATGAAAATTGTGTAACAGTACAGAGAAAATAGACTATACAGGGGGTTTGACCAGGTCAACACAAAAAAATTTCGTGTTAACGACTCGGCCGACCGGCCGAGTCCGGCCGGCGGCGCCGGCCGATTCGGCCGAGTCGCCGGCCGATTCGGCCGAGTCAGGGCCGAGTCGGGTGTCGATGGGTGGGGTTTGGTCTGGGGGAGATTTTGGTATAGTTTATTTTTTTTATAATTTGCATTAATTTGAGAGTTATGGCTGTTTGACCATTTGACTTCCCAAAAAAATTAAAATAAAATGATATAAAAATTATATGGGACATGGGATTCGAACTCTGGTGGCTTGGTTCAGCAGTGCAAGCTATTACCAATGAGCTACAAGCTCCTTCTTGTAATTATTGTAAGGAATTAGATACTTCAATTGTTTCCAGCAACATCAATACTCCAAGTATACACTATATTTAAAGTAAATTTTTGGTATACAAAATTGGAGTTGTTACAGATAATACAAGATTTTACATTTAAATACCCTTTTCTTAATAAAACCTTTTCTAAAAGTTCTAAGTTTTAAACAATTTTAAAACAATATATTTTAAAAGGAAAATACGATATGTCGTGGACATCGATCGTTTATCTAAACCTGACTTTGTGGTGTCTAGGCAAGTGTGTCTTAGGCGAGTGGTTACTTAATTAGGACCATTACTTGTAGTGGAGAGCCTCCCACTCATCTGGCACTTACCTGGTCGCAATTGGCGGTGAAGAGGCGATTTGAGGCTTCTAATGACTTATCGTTTAGACCATTTAGAAATAGGTTAGTTGGCTTCGGAAACCCTAGAATCTAAAATACGAAAATTTACACCCTTCTGTTCCCTTCCGAACGACGGCGCGACACGGGGTCGTCTCGCCTGAGGTTCGGGACAGATGCTAATTGGTGCTATCCGTTTACCTCTCCGAAAATGCCAAGTTGATTTATGGCACCGTATATCGAAGGTTTAAACGGATGCGTCCGATATAGCAGACTTCGTCATATAGCAGACTTCGTCAGATTCCCCCTCGCTTGGGGGGTTTTTGATTGTGGGGACGCTCTTCCCTGCAGGCGCAAGCCCCAGCAGTTAATTACGCTACAGCATCGCGGTAACCACTTTCTCCTTCTCCAGATAGTCACTTCGTGTCGTGTGTGTTTATTTTATGTTTGGTTGCCCGTGGATTGTATACGGAGACTGAGTTATGTCGTCACCCGTAGGGCGTGGACTAGTCCAAATCCGTATTATCTTAGATTTGGGTTTGGGTTTAAGGATATATTAGCCTCATTCGAGACTAAGATCGACTTAAACATTTGTTAAGGATACGTTAGTCTAATTTTCAGACTAAGATCAACTTAACGGGATCGTTTAGATCCAACAATAGGGCAATTAAGGGAGCCCTGTTGTTTAGTTTAGTGACATCACGGTCAGTAGGTAGTTTAAGGACGTTGCGGTCCATAGGTAGTTTAAGGACATTGCGGTCCAATGTTAGTTTTAAGACTTTGCGGTCAAGGTTAAGGACCTCATGGTCTGTGGATTTAAGGACTCCACAGTCCAAAGTTAGTTTTAAGACATCTCGGTCAAGATTAAGGACGTCATAGTCCATAGGTTTAAGGACTCCACAGTCCACAGTTAGTTTTAAGACATCTCGGTCAAGGTTAAAGACCTCATAGTCCATGGATTTAAGGACTCCACAGTCCAAAGTTAGTTTTAAGACATCTCGGTCAAGGTTAAGGACCTCATAGTCCATGAGTTTAAGGACCCCACAGTCCGTATCAATATGTAGTCATCGGGACCCGTCACCTCTTTGAAGACGTTGAGGAATTACAACGCCGAGTATCAAAGGAGTGAAGAGATGTACCCTTAAACCGAGGTAGAGTAAATAATCTTTGACCCAATTTGGAATCAAGACCAATTAATTATATTATGAGCCCATTGGCTCAGTTGAATTTGAATTGAGGACTTATGGCCAGCTTGGGCTAAATCCAATCATGTTTAGGATATTGGCCCTCTATCGGTCCATTAGAGGAGAGGCTTTGCCTCTAGACACTTAGCCAATTGGGCTAAAGTTAGTGTTATACACCAGCAACAGGGGGTTCAAATTAGTGTTAAATACTAAAACAAATCGGTGTTAAACACTAGCAACAGAGATCTCAAATTAGTGTCAAACACTAAGATAATCAGTGTTAAACACTGGTGACAGAGATTTTAATTTAGTGTCGAACACTAAGAAAATTAATGTTAAACTCTGTTAACAGAGATTTAATTTAGTGTTAAATACTAAGAAATTCAGTGTTAAACACTGCAAGAAAGGCTCTTCGGTTAGTGTTGAACATTAAGGCAAAACAGTGTTAAACACTGGATTCATAGGGTCCAATTTAGCGTTAAGCACTAAGGTAAGAGGGGTCACGTGGTAGCACGTGAGGGCGCCCTCCCCTTTATTTGTTCTGCCGAGAGTGGTGAATACTTTGGAACATCACATGCTGTCACATGATGGGCATTTAATTGTTTGTGTGTTAAAGTTTCTGCCAAGGGTCACGTGGGTCACGTGAGGCATTGCCTCGAAAGCCCTTCTCTGTGGATTTTTCCAGGGGTCACATGGTAGCACGTGACCCTGCCTCTTTGCAATTTCTGATTAAATTCTTCATTAAATCCCCATTGTCTTCTGCAGAATTATATTCTCTGATAGAGTTGAACTCTGATTTTCCTGTAGGAATTAAATTCCTCATATATGTGAAGAATTGAGTTCTGTCATAGGGTTAAACCCTAATAATAACTTTAAAAGGACTAAATTCCTTCTTTCTTTAGAGAATTACTCTTAGATAGGGTTAAACCCTAATTTATATTCTGAGGGATTAGATTCTGTCATAGGGTGAAACCCTAATTTCTTCTTTCTTAAGAGAATTAAATTCCTGTTATTTTGACAGAACTAAGTTCTTAACTAGGGTTAAACCTTGATTCTGTTCATTCTGAAGAAATTATATTCCTACAACATAGGGTTAAACCCTAATTTTAAATCGAAGGAATTAAATTCCTATAATTCTATGAGAATTAAATTCTCAAACATTCATTCCCTCTCTATGCTTTGGATCTACATGGCAGGATCTCAACCCAATGAGAATTAAATTCTCAATTCATGGGGAGATGTGCACTTTGCAGATCCTCTGCTAAAGAGAGAACTAAGTTCTTCTTTTTAATATCAGAGTTAAACTCTTTTGAGAATTAAATTCTCTTTTTTCTTGAAAGCCTCCCCCTTCTTACCTAAGGTTTTCTTTTGCAGAAGATCCAAATTCCTCCAAAGTCTCAAGGCTCTATTTTTTTCTCTCTCTATGTATCGATCTCTGTATGTATATCGCTCCCTGTATGTCTCTTGGCTCCTATTTATAGGAGAAGAAGCAGAATCAATTAGTTTTGATGACCTTTCATTGAGAGATTTGATTTGTATTCACCATTCGTTTGGACCTTTGGATTATTAGGTGAATTTTATTCACCATTGGATTTTAAATCCAAAGATTTTCCTTTGTTATTTCGATTAGATTTTAAGGGAAAATCTTTCCAAATTCAATATTTTTCCATAGATAGGTTATATTTAATCATATTTAAATCTTTAGTTCAATCAGTTCCAAATAATCATTTTCCTTTGGAAAGATTTGAATGATCTCTTCAGAATTTGATTCTGTTAAATAAATAGGCTTTGAAAGCCGGTCACGTGTGGCCACGTGACCCTGGTCACGTGTGGCCACGTGACCCCTTGGAACGAGCTTTCCTCTGCTTTCTGAGCTTTGTCTCCTAGCTGCTGTTCAGCCGTCACGTGCCAACACGTGACCCCTGGTCACGTGTAAGCACGTGACCTTTTCTGAAGCATTTTCCTTGATTTGATCAGGGAACTGATGTGCCTTTACCGCTGCTTTTAAATGTCACGTGCCAACATATGACTGCTGATCACCTGCTAGCACGTGATGCCTCTTCCGTAGGCTTTCCTGATTTTAAATCAGGAAACACCTTCTACAAATAAATACCTTATCTTTATAAAACCGTTTTCTAAATGATTAGTATTTAGTAAATCTTTGCAAAGCGCCACTACAACCCACCTTTGGGGAACTCGTTAGGGATAGTATGGTTTATCGTGCACCCTCGGGCTTAGTAGTGCGAGATTCAGACCTCCGCAAGGAGCATTCGGTCTCGAAAGGTTTAAAATACGATATTTAAGAAAAATGAGATTTTTGGAAAATAAAATATTTATTGAAAATTATTCTTGTATAAACATATGTATATTTATCATTTAAACACCTATTTTATTATAAGATAAAGTTTCCATCTTTTCCTAAAAATTACAAGATTAAAAGTTACATTAAAATACCATGAATTTCAAATAAATCAATACTACAAATTAATACCTTTATTTATGTAATTAGGATATTATCACTAGAAATAACACAAATAAAATTACACTCATTATAACAATAAAGACGAATAATAAATACTTGAGGTGTATCTTGAAAACTATACAAAAGTATTTTTACATAAAACCCCTTCATGTTTTATAAATTACAATAAGGACCCTAACAAATATAGAATTTCGACGTATATTTCTTTTAGTCTGACTCGGATTTGAGTCTGATTATTTCTGACTTGAATATGATTCAATTCAATCTATAATCTACAAGATTCCAATTCATTATGAACACATGAATCCATGAATACAATTATCAATTTATACAACTTGACTGAACCGAACCATGGATATATATTCCTTTTACATGATTCTCAGTATTCCATTTACATGACTCTACGGTTATAACCGTTTCTTGATATTATGGTTTCGGTCAGTCAGTCAGTCAATCAATCATGCAACCAATACAATTTACAAGATAACAATACAAACAAGACATCGCGGGATGTAAGGGGTAGATTGGTACGGAAGATGTTAAAAGTGGCACGAGACGGTCAGATTTAAGACACCTAACATGAATCCAATTGCCGTTGTTCCGGGCCTTCTAACGGAGCCTTGTGCTCTATATTCCGTTTGCCATGGTCTCTAGCATATAGAGACCCCTCTCGTATACACTGGCATTTTTCTGTACCAAGCTACAACAACAGCGTTAATATAACATTACTACAATACAATACAATATTAAAAGCTACTCTCTCTCTCCTACTCTTTGCCTATTTCTCCCCTATCTTTGGGACTTACCGAGCGACCTGTTCGCTGACGACATTCTATTTCTTTCTTCTTTGAATGTCGTCAGGTGTTTTGGACCCAGCAGAGATCGAGCCCACCGGTGAAGACTTGGATCAGTTTCACGAAGAACCCGAGCTCTAGACATTGTACCTTGTTCTATTCAGTATTTTCATTTCCTGTTATGCCATTGTTTAGGCATCGCTTTTCATTTCAGTTGTATTTCCTTTTCATGTATTGTACAAAGAATGTTAATAAATAAAAGTTGTTGTTCTTTTTATTTCTTGTCTCTTGTGTATTTATTTCTATATTGCTTAGATACGCTTAGCGTATGTACTTCTGAGTACATACGTAGCGGACCTCGTCGTGTCCCCTTCACCGTACACTGGGAAGCGGGGCATGACATTCTTTGCCTTTCTTTTCGAGAACTCTGCGAAAAAAGTCAGCATCAGTTTCTTGTTCGTGACGCTGTTCTGATGATGCCTCCAGGCTTTCTTTTGGACCAGTGAGTGCGGCCATCGCAGTCAGCATCTCCTGAAGCTTCTGCTGCTGTTGTTCCTGAGCTCTTGTGATGGATCGGGTGAGTGGTCGGTGGCCCGTAGAAGCGCGGCTATCCTCTTTCCCGGATGCCATGTAAATAGTATGGACCGTTATGCCCCCAGACTTAGGGCGTTTGGGCTCAGTGCCTTTGACATTTTTCGCAGGCATGGGGATTTTCTCCGGTCTTCTCCTCTTATGAGCGGTCGAAGTTGAAGGGGCCGTTGCAGTGGGCACCCAAGTATCCATTGCCTTCTGTGGCTTAACAAGACGGTTTTCTTCCTATCGTACTTTCAGCTTCTTCTGCCGGCGGGGATAGTCTTGATCAACCACCGACTCTCGGACTTGTCGCCAGATTTTGTAAACTTTAGAAGACAGACGTTGAGGGGGCTGCTCCGGCTTTATTTCTGTGACAGTCTCCACCAATGGCGGAGATCTTTTCAGTATGGCAGTAAGCGAGTTCCTGCATACCTTGTTCAGTAGCTCAAAACTGTTGCCGGTTGGAACAACATCATTAATTTCCACCGTTGAGGCTGGTGGAGTTAGCCTATAGAGGGAGTTGCCCCCGGCCTTCCTTACTCGGCGCCAGTGGCGACATCGAGCGTGTCGAACTGATGGCGTTGATTCGGTGACGGAAATGGCTTTGTCTTGCCTCCTTTCCAGGTAAGGGGTTGTTGCTGGCGTCAGCCTGTTGAAGACTGATGTCCTTTTAGTAGCAGGAGCAGGAGTGGAAGTTGGGGCAGTCAGTCTTGTAAAGACCGACCCCTTGGCAGGAGAAGCTGCCTTGACGACTTCAGGAGCAGGGTTGGTTACTCTCTTCGGAGCAGCCTTTTCTTGAGTTGCAGGCTTCATCATGGGCCTATAGGAACTCTGGCCGAATCTGGCGAAGACTGAAGTGTTGGAACTGGACGACCCGCTGAGAGGGGCCGCGTTAGCTGTTAGCCGATCGAAGACCGACTTCTTAGGAGCTTCCGGTGTCGGCACAGGAGCGGTGAAGCTCGTTGGCGGGAGCATGGTCCCGAAAACAACCCTGTGGTGACTTGAGTGACCTGTTTCATGGGCATCGTGAACAGGGAAACCGCTTGGGGACCGTAGGCTATGCCCCCAGTTGAGGCAGAACGTGGGTTGCAGCTGCATGTGGAACACTCTGAACAGGTGAACGCCATTGATCCTTTGCTTTCTGCACCAAGCAAAACGCCAAATCTTAGTACCTCAAAACCCAAGGGCAACCATTAGAGAACCGCGATTGGTTCGCGAACACGACACACGAAGCGTGGAGTGGAAAGAGGAAAAGGTCCCACCGGGCGTGCCAGAATCTGTTCCCTTCCGAAAGACGGCAAGCCAAACGTCTCTGCCTGAGATTCGGGGCAGATGCTAATTGGTGTTATCCGTCCACCTCTCCGAAGATGCAAAGTTGATTTATGGCACCATGTATCGAAGGTTCAGACGGATGCGGCCGATGTAGCAGACTTCGTCAGATTCCCCCTCGTTTGAGGGGTTTTTGATTGTGGGGACGCTTTTCCCTGCAGGCGCAAGCCCCTGCAGTTAATTACGCTACCGCATCGTGGTAACAACTTTCTCCTTCTCCATATGGTCCCTTCGTGTCGTGGGAGTTTGTTTTTTGTTTGGTTGCCTGTGGATTGTATACGGAGACTAATTTATGTTGTCGACCGTAGGACGTGGATTAGCCCAAATCCGTATCTTCTTAGATTTGGGTTTGGGGGTTGTGTTTAAGGATACGTTAGCCTTATTTGAGGCTAAGATCAACTTAAACGTTTGTTAAGAATACGTTAGTTTAATTTTAGACTAAGATCAACTTAACGGGATCGTTTAGATCCAACAAGAGAGCAATTGGGCTCTATTGTTTAGTTTAGTGACATTGCGGTCGATAATTAGTTTAAGGACATTACGGTCCATTGTTAGTTTTAAGACATCGCGATCGAGGTTAAGAACATCATAGTCCGTGAGTTTAAGGACCTCACAGTCCGATGTTAGTTTTAAGACATCATGGTCGAGGTTAAGGACATCATAGTCCGTAGATTTAAGGACTCCACAATCCGATGTTAGTTTTAAGACATCACGGTCGAGGTTAAGGACATCATAGTCCATGAGTTTAAGGGCCCCATAGTCCGATGTTAGTTTTAAGACATCACGGTCGAGGTTAAGAACATCATAGTCCATGAGTTTAAGGACCCCACAGTCCGTAAAATGTGTGGTTGTCGGGACCCGTCACTTCTTTGAAGATGTTGAGGAATTACAACGACAAATATCAAAGGAGTGAAAAGATGTACTCTTGAACCAAGGTGATTTGGTTGAAAGAGCAGATGTGCTCAATTCAAAATAAGTTGAGGACTTATGGCCAGAATTGAGCTAAGTCCAATTAAAATGTTTTAACATTTTATTTTTGTTCTGGCTATTAAGCCTTTATTTAGGCTCAGCCCTTTGAATAATACTAAGCATTGGGCTCTGATATTTTTGTCTTTATCAGAATAGAGCACGTTCTGATAGTGCGCCACGTGGCGCATCAGGCGCTTTGCACCAATTAAAGAGCGCATTGTGCTAGCGTACATGAAGGTGACACGTGTCGCGCTCAGCGCTAAGCGCTAGTTCATTAGCGCATCTGCGCTTTCCATTTACGAGTGCTTTGCGCTAGCGCGCCAGCGGGCGACACGTGGCGCGCTTGGCGCTGAGCGCAACGCTCTGTTTTAAAAGCGCAAGGCGCAAGTGGTGTCTATGGTTGACACGTGGCAAGTTATGGCGCTGTGCGCCAGTCCAATAAGCGCAATGGCGCGGTTCATGAGTGCAATGCACTTTTCAATAGCGCAAAGCGCATCTGATCAATTTTAAGATCACAAAACAACTTTTATGTTCTTCTAAGGAGGCTTTGCCTCAAGATCCAAGAACAAAAGTTCTTGTTTTGATAAAAGGCTCTTCCTTTATAGATCAAAGATCTGTGGACGAAGTAAAAATACTTTTTTTATTTTTTTATAATTAGATCTTTTGATCTTTTTTCTTATCATCAAAGACCTTGGTCTTTTTTCAGATCTATGATCTTTTTAGAAGAGGGTTCTTCTTTTTATGAGATGATTTCATCTCTATTTCAAGAACATAGTTCTTTTTTACCTTGAATATGAAGAAAAATCTTCTTTACTTAAGAGCTTGCTCTTTTTTGCAGAGGTTTTTTCTCTCTCTTCTTCTGTATTCTCTTTCTTTTTTTTGACTTGAAGTCTAGGGTCCTTTATATAGGGCCAAATGATTTGTTAAATCAGTTTTAAGAGGTCTCTCTCTGATTGATTTGGGAATACTTTCCACCGTTGGATTTTTGATCCTGAGGCTTCTGTTTTACAGAAGATAATCTTCTTCTTTTAATAAGATTGAGAAATCTTTCCATGCGGAATTTGTTCTGTTTTTGGTAATTTATTATTTACCCTTGGATTGTTGATCCAGCGGTGCTTAAAAGACAATCTTATTGTTTGGAAAGATTTTGAGGAATCTTTCCTTTACAGAATTTAATTCGGGTTAATTAATGATTTATCATTATTATTAGATATTTTGATCTAACGGTGGGAATTTTTAATCCCAGTGCTGGCGCACCTACGTTCGACACGTGGCGCGCAGCGCAGAGCGCGGCGCAACTGCGCCGGCGCACCCATGCTTGATACGTGGCGCGCAGCGCAGAGCGCTGGATCTGAAGCGTTGCTTCAACTTTTTAAATTTTGAATTTTGAAAACAGTGCTTTGCTATGATTGGGGAAAGCAGAAGCGCCACTTCATTTCCAATCTTGGAATTTGAACAGAGCTTTGCCATGATTGGGGAAACACCTCTGCCTGCTCGGCGGTCAAGGTGAAAGTCCGTCCCTGACTGCGGCCTGTGTAGGGTTGCCTCTGCTCCTGTGATCTCTGCTGCTGCGGTCCAGACCCTCCCTGTAACTCTGTTAGCTCGGGGCAACCGCTAACTCTGTGCTGACTGGATCCGCAAATCAAACATTGTCCCTGTTCCCCTCCGAAAGACGCGGCGGAGACGCGGTGAACGTCTTGCCTGAGATTCGGGGCAGATGCTATTTGGTTTTATCCGCCCACCTCTCCAAAGATGCCAAGTTGATTTATGGCACCGTATATCGGAGGTTTAGACGGATGCGGCCGATATAGCAGATTTCGTCAGATTCCCCCTCGCTTGAGGGGTTTTTGATTGTGGGGACGCTCTTCCCTGCAGGCGCAAGCCCCTGCAATTAATTACGCTACGGCATTGCGGTAACAACTTTCTCCTTCTCCAGAATTTCACTTCGTATCGTGTGTGTTTATTTTGTTTGTGGTTGCCCGTGGATTGTATACGGAGACTGAGTAATGCCGTCGCCCGTAGGACGTGGATTGGTCCAAATCTGTATTTACTTAGATTTGGGTTTGGTGTTTTTAGTTTAAGGATACATTAGCCGTGTTGAGGCTAAGATCAACTTAAACGTTCGTTAAGGATACGTTAGTCCTATTTGAGACTAAAATCAACTTAACGTGGTGATCCATTTAATATATGGCCATCGGGACTCGTCACCTCTCTGACGTCGTTGAAGGATTACAACGACAGGTGTCAGAGGAGTTCAGAGATGTACCCTTGAACCAAAGTTGATTTGGAGTTTTAGAGTCTATTTGAATGTTTAAGGATACGTTAGCCGTGTTTGGGGGCTAAGATCAACTTAAACGGGATCGTTTAGATCCGGCAAAAGAGCATTTGGAGGCTCTATTGTTCCAGTTTAGGGACGTAGTGGTCCATAGGTAGTTTAGGGACGTTGCGGTCCATGCTCCAGTTTAGGGACGTGGTGGTTCATATTCCAGTTTAGGGACATGGTGGTCCATGTTGCAGTTTAGGGACGTGGTGGTCCATTATTAGTTTGAGGACGTCTCGGTCCGATATTAGTTTGAGGACGTCTCGGTCCGATATTAGTTTGAGGACGTCTCGGTCCAATATTAGTTTAAAGACGTCTCGGTCCAATATTAGTTTGAGGACGTCTCGGTCTAACATTAGTTTGAGGACGTCTCGGTCCAACATTAGTTTAAGCACGTTTCGGTCCAACATTAGTTTGAGCACGTCTCGGTCCACGAGTTTAAGGACCCCGCAGTCCGTCTTGATGTGTGGTCGTCGGGACCCGTCAACTCTTTGACGTCGTTGAAGGATTACAACGATAGGTGTCAGAGGAGTTCGGAGATGTACCATCGAACTGGTCGTAAATTGATTTAGGGAGCAGCCGTGCTCAGTCAATTTAATTTGAGGACTTATGGCCGTGATTGGGCTAAGTCCAGTTGAAAACGATATTCAACGCTTTTATTTGTTTTTGGTCTGTTAGACCTGTGCTAGGGCTTGGCCCATTTTTAGATAATGCATTGCATTATTTTCTATTTTTTTGTTTGGGCTCTGCCCATAAAAGATGCAGAGCATCAATTTATTCTGGGCTTTGCTCATTTATGAATGATGCAAGGCATCTACTTTGTTTGGGCTCTGCCCCTTTTAAAATGCATAGCATTTTTGATTAGGCTTGTTAGGCCTTTTAATTGGGCTCTGTCCCTTTTCTTGATAATGCAGAGCATTAAATACTCTGACAGTGCCCCACATGGCTTGTCAGGCGCTTTGCGCAATTAATAAGCGCAAGCACTCGTGGAGGTGACACGTGCACGCTCTGGTGAGCGCAAGCGCAACAGCGCAGTGCGCTGCGTTAGTGGGCTGCGCTGTTGCACTGCTGACACGTGGCGCTTCCTGGCGGCTTGCGCAATAGTGCAGTTTTGGCAAGTGTTGGGCACTGTTCTTATTCTTTTGGATCAATTTTAGATCAAAGAAAATAAGTTTTTTCTTGTTTTTTTAAAGAACCAGTGGTTCATAAAATGTGCAAGGCACTGTTATCTTGAGAATCTTTTAGATTCAAAACCAATGGTTCATAAAAAGAAGTACAAGGCACTGTTTATTGTTTATTTTCCTTTTCGTTAGAGGTCCTTGATCTTGTTCTCAGATCAATAATCTGTTCATAAGAGAATTTTCTCTTTTTCTAAAGGTTTTTACCTTTTTTTTGTTCTCGAGGATTTCTCTCCAATTCTTCAGAGTTCTCTGTTTAATTTTTCACAAAATATTGATGCCTTTGAATTGAGGTCTGGGGTCCTTTTTATAGTGCCCATAAATTAGTTAAATTTGCTAAATAGATCTTTCTCTGAGTGATTTGGGGAATTTTCCCCATCGTTGGATCTTTGATCCAAAGGCCTCTGTTTTACAGAAGAAAATATTCTTGTTTTAACCAGAACAGAAAAGATTTCTTTAAAATCTCAATTCTGTTTTGCGCAAACGCCCCAGCTCGTGACACGTGTCGCGCAGCGCAGCGCTTGCGCAGCTGTGCTTGCGCAAATGCGCAGACACGTGTCGCGCAGCGCAGCTGTGCTTGCGCAACTGCGCAAACACGTGTCACGCAGCGCAGCGTTTGCGCAACTGAAACGTTGCTTCCTTTACTTTTTGTTTTAAAAGAGCCTTGCTCTGATTGGACGTACTGCCTCGGGCGTTGTGCTGACGCATCAACTTCTGACACGTGGCGCGTTGCTCGCATCGCACAGGATTTTGAAGCGTTGCTTAAGAAAATTTGAATTTTTGAAATTCAAACAGAGCCTTGCTCTGATTGGGGGAAACAGTCCCTTGGCGCAGCGACAGTCCTTCTGGGTATGCCTATCCCTGTTGCAGTAGCCGCAAACTAAGTTCTTACTTTGGGGGCGATGCTGGGGCACGAATGGACGCTTCATCTGTGTTGTTCCTGGCCTGTGAACTGGTATGACTCCTCGAGACGGTGTGTGAGTACACACTGGAACAACTGGGGGCTTCCTAAATTTATTGATCATCTTCTCCTGAATTCGTGCTGCGTTGAGAACCTGCGCAAAAGTCTGCAACTCGAGTGACGCGATCAACTGTTGTAGCTCGAAATCAAGTCCCTATAAGAAGCGCCTGGCCCTGGTGGCCTCTGAAGCGACCATATATGGAGAAAATCGGCTCAGACGGTTGAATTCTGCCGCGTATTCGTCCACGGGACAGCCATTCTGCTTCAGTAAAATGAATCTTTCTTCCATCTCTGCCTTAGCGGTGGAAGGGAAATAGTGGTCCAAGAAGCACTCCTTGAATTTGCTCCATTCGATTGGCCCTTCTAGTCTGCTTTCTTCAACTGACCACCAAATACGTGCTTCGTCTTCCAACTGGATCTTTATCACATTCACTTTCTCCTCATCGGGTACCCTTGCGGCCGTCAGTAGGTTCTCCATATTAACCAGCCATTGCTCGGCCTCGAGTGGTTCGGCTAGTCCCGTAAATGCAGCTGAATGTAACCTCCAAAAATCTGACACGGTGCCAGCCCTGGCAGAAAAAGCTGGTGAAGCAGTGCCCTCGGGGGCGGTAATGAGAGCGGAGGGTCCCCTACTGCGGTAATAGCCTTGAGTCCCTCAGTGGGTAGGTCCGTCTTTCTCTCTTGAGCTTCTGCGAGGGTCGTCTGTGCACTCAAGTTTCTCTCCGTGCGATCCTGAGAATTTGAGTCCGAGGAGTGGTCGTTCGGGGACGTCATATCGCTGGAAGAAAATTAAAAGGATATGATTAGATACAAAGATGAAAGTCAGGGATAGTGAAGCGAAAATAACGTAATAAAGTGTAGTTAATGTTATCCCTTACTACTAAACCTGGCTCTGATACCAACAAAATCATGTCACGCCCCGCTTCCCAAAATACGGAAAACGAGGGATGACTAGGCCAACCATGCTCCTACGGTCAAGGAATTATCCCGCCGTAGTCACACTTCGGCTTCTAGCATTATATGGTAATCAGTAAACAAAGCACAGAAGTAAAGGAAATACATCACTAAATTATTACATCAACTTTTATTGTTCACAATTTACAATAAAACATGGAAAAGAGCTACTAAGCAGGTGCGAATACAAGGTTACTTTAAGGAAAGCAGTAAAGGTGAAGGAGATACTCCCGACTAAATCTCCGCAAGCTCGAAGGGCAAGTCTGACTTCTGTACTGGTTCTTCCTCGAGGTCTGAACATGCATACTCAGGACGTCAGAGCGACGTAATAGCAATATTATAATAATGACAAGAAACAAGAAAAGAAAGTAATAACAGTGGAGATAAAATGCAGGCAGTCAATATATCATTAACTGATGCAATGTATGATCTGTGTCCCTGTCAATCTCTAGGTCATCTTTGAAATCGAGTTGTGGAAAGGAGGATCATGTTTAACGAGGGTCTCGTACATACCCGAGACTATAGCCCGCTATCGCCCGGGACATAACCCTGTCAGCCGGACCGCTAGGCCCAACCTAATATATATAAGAGTCGTTGTTCGAATGATCATCCTCTAAATCACTGTCCTCGCTAAATACAATTATCTTTCCACTTCGATTTCCCATTTTTCACAGGTTTACACATTTTATGAGTATGGCCTAGTCGTATACAAGTACGTACTGATAACACGGATTTTGTCACTGTTCACTGTATTGTTCACTATCACGAAGCATTCACTTTTCACTGGCGTACTTGACACTCTTAAACCAATATCATTCATGCACGAAAATGCATTGTACACTGAATAATAACGCGCACTAGCACTAGAAGTATGGCAATCGGGTAAAATATATGCATTTATGCAGTTAACAAACCATGTGTAATACGAACTATTATGCACCTTTTGAACTTATAAAAATTGCATTAAATCATACATTCAAAATTCAGTAAAAATATACAAAGGCGGTAGCAAATAAACTCAGTCGGCAGTTCAAAAAAATTTATTTCAGGGCAATCGGATTTTGGGTGGGCAAGTTACAGCCGTTTCATTTTAAGTGTTCACTGCTGGAATTTCAGTTCCTGAACTGAATGTCCATTTCGCAACACAAATTTCACCCTGTTGGGATCAAAATTAGGCGACGCTATAGTTGAACGAAATTTAGGTTTTTCAATCGGGTTTCCAACTCACTATACGGATTCTCAATCGTGCCTCCACGTCAGAAGTTATGTACTGTACAACCATGGGGTATAAGTTCTGTTTCTTTTTGGGACTGCTATACGTCCTGTTAATCTAAAATACAGTTTAAATAGTAAACGATAGTGAAAAGGGGTGAAGTCACTTTCATTAGTTAGATAACTGTTTCATCTTCGCTATGGTATAGGGTTCCGCAATATAACAAGTTCAAGCAGCAAAGGGTAAGCATTACAAGATGGGAATCAACAGCCAGTGCTGCTCTGGACTGCAGTCCAGAGCCGCACTCCGCACAAGTTTCCATCATCTTTACAGTATAGAAACAATTTAAACTCTTCTGGGGTCCTAGGTCGTCGAGTCGAATTCGATTTGAGCCCTCGAACGCATCAGTCCAATTTATAAACAATTAGTTATGATTTTTACAAGTTTCAGACGTGGAAAAGTTTCAGTTTTAATGGGCTTAAATGGGGATGGTCGATCACGTCAGTAACGACTATATTATTCAGCCGAAATAATACACGATGATCATTACTATACGGGCCAACCTATGTGAACAGTTTCCGTCAATTTAATGGAAGTTTTTCGTTCGGGTTTTGCATCAAACACTTGCGTAATATTAATTTGCACGAATTGTATACACGGAATTCATAGGATTTCGAATTGTAATAGAACAATTTAGCATGAAGCAAGCAGGGTACTTGCCTGATGACGCGGTGACGACGCACGGCAGCGGCAACGGCGAGATCGCGCCATGAACGGTGCGGCTAGGGTTCACGGCCTCGGCTCGAGTTTGGATTCGTCGTCGGAGTTGCTCGGGGGATGGCTCTGCTGGCGTCGCGGATGGTTGAGGAGCTCGAGTGGCTGCAACGTCGAAGCTCAGGTGAACGACGGTGGCTGTAGTGGTCGCCGGTGAGGTTACAACGAGGGGGGTCAAGGCTCAAGCTTGGTGTAGAGTGCAGTGAAGTAGTGGAGGGGCTCGGCTAGTAGGAGGTGATGGTGGTGACGCTGAGAGGTCGACGAGGTGGCCGGCGGCGCTATGGGAGCGAGGTGATCGTCGGCAGCGAGAGGGTTTGTAGGGGAGGCTCGGTGGCGAGGAGGGGGTTCTGGGTAGTTGGTGAAGAGGGTGATGGAAGCAACAGGGGGTGTTGGGTGAGGGAGGCTCGGTTTTGTTCGAGGGAGGGAGACGAGGTCGAGGGGTGAATGGTCGCTCGCGGGGTCGTGCGTTGAGAAGTGGGGACGTAGGGGCGAGCGGGAGAGTATGGGGGATGAGAGAGCGGGAAAACGAGAGTGAGAGGGAGGGAGTTAGAGAGAGGCGCGCGTGCAAGATCGTGGTCGCGGCCGCGTTGGGGAGCGGCGAGGCGACGTGGGCGAAGGAGTGTGCTGTGTCGACGTGGTAATGAGGAAAAAAAAGAAAGGAGCGGGAAAAGAAGATGAGTGGAGAAGAAAGGGTTAACAATCGGGTCGGGTCAGGTTTGGGCACGGGGTGAGTGCAGGCATGGGCTAGGCCGGAGAATCGGGGATTTATTTATATATTTAGGTTTTTTTTTTCTTTTAGGCTGGGCTTGGTTTTATTTGGTTAGGAAAATTTAAATATTAAAAACCTAAGCAACCGATTTCATACAAAAATACGAGGAAAAAAATAGGAAAACATTCCGGGAACTTGGAGAATATAGAAAAAATTTATTGATGGAACCGGAAATTTACAGCATTACAGCATTTCTGAAATTCAATAGTGTAATCTCAAAAACCAGAAAAATCGATGGTGCGTTCGGTAAAATTTACCCAAAATAATTAACTAAACCCTAGAGTTAACCATTAACCTCACTTGAACATGATTACACTTCGTCCTAAATTTGCGCAACCTGGGCACAAACATACCATGTTCAATCTGGATCCAAAACAAGATTGATATAATACCTGAACATGAAAAGATTATTGGAGCCGAATAATCGAAACAACAAAAAAAAATCCCACTATCCTTCACTACCATCGTCTTTATATCTAATAAAAAACGAAAAAATTATGCAAAATTGTCTCTTGTATAGAGAAACAAATATTGATCTTGCAACGAAGCCACATGAGGTTACTCAAATTTTTCATTTTTTCCAAAGCTGAAAAAAGCTTATGAAAATCCCCATGAGGTCCTAAATTTTTCATTTTTACCAAACTAGTTTATGAAAGTTTAAGGCCGTTTGTATATTTTGGTAGTTTATGAAAGTCCAAGTCTAATATGCATTCAAAAGAACCTGATTTGTTCTATTATACTGGAAAAGAAACACACCTATCATCTATAAGAATTATAAGAATCATTTTAACCTATAAATTAAAGAGTAGCGTACAAATGGGGCTTGGAGTAGCGTATGGAGGAGATCCGGGATCGAGCCCGGGTTCTCCCATTAATAAGAGTCTGGCTAATTTATCCCGCCTATCATCTCAAAAAAGAAAAGAAAAGAGTAGCGTACATATCACATGGTCACTCAAATAAAGAAAGCAATCGGTATTCATGGAATTACAAGACCATATGATTTCATACTTCAAAGGATCGCCTATATTGGACAGATTCTTCGTCGAGGACTTGAGATGTATCTGTATCGGATTTACTTGAATCCTTGGATACTTATGAGATACTCATATTGACACATCCTGTAATATGTTTTTCAGATGTTTTAATTGTTTTGCAGATCTATTAAATGTATGGATGGCCAACACACTAATAATGTATGGATTAAAAGGTGATCACAATTCAATTAGGTTCATAGATCTATTCACATAATTTGCTTATATTAAGTAAAGCATTTAAAAGATAATGATTGTTCAGGTACTATTGATTCACATAAACAAAAATGGCCAGGGAGCATACTTCAAATTCTTATAAATTGGAGGAAAGTCAAAATGAAGGATATGAAAAACCAGCACTTGCCGTTTCTACATCAGTGAAATATTTGATATTTAGTTTGGATTAATTTTTTTATAATCTCGCATCCATATCCCTGCTAAAATAACCTTCGAAGAAATTTTTAATCATGCATCAAAAACAGAAACCCACTAATTACTAGAAGCCAATCTTGCATATAAGTTCACATATCATTAATTTACAAGCACCGAGTACAAACTAAATCAAAAAGCTTAAGTGCAAGAAGGTACCCACGAACTTTCACGTTTTTTATGATTGGTACTATAAACTAATTTAATTACAAATAAATACCATGAACTATCACCACCTGTTGCAAATAAATACCATCCCGTTTGCAACTGTTATGTTTAACTGCCACACCAACAATATTTGAGTTGTTCCCCATTTTATCCTTACGAGATTTCTCAATCAATCCATGAGATTCGGTTTCAAAAAAGAAAAAAAAAGCAGGAAAAAAAAAGAAATAGGAAAAAAAACTCAAAGATGCCACCCATGAAATTGCCATCCCCGTCCTCCTTACCTCCCTCCGCGCCGCCCTCAAATGTGTTGCATCCTCCGCCTCCTCCTCCTCCACTTTCACCGTCTTTGGTGAGGGAAAGTTCTTCTCCATTAGGATCCTATAAAACATGAGAGAATCGGTGTCCCCAATTCATATTCCCCTGTCTCTCCTCTCACTCAATATCTTTCTCTCATTCTCTCTCTCTCTAATCTTTTGCCCTTTTTGAGATTGAGACCCAACAAAGGAGGTGAGTGTGATCTCCAAGCAACTTCCAACATCAAAAGCCTCCAGCATCTTCCCCTCATTGCCCAAAAAGTTCTGCTTGATCTACGAAGACCCCGATGCCACCGACTCCGATTCCGACTCAGACCATGCCGCGCCTCGCCGCCGCATCAAGCGATTCATCCAGGAAAAGCGGTGGGCCGCGACGTATTTACTCAGAAGTAAACACGCTAAGAGTAAATAAGAAATATATAAATAAAATGCATAAGAATGACAGGAGATGTAATATAAACAGCAAATTTTATTAACATCCATTCTTTACGTTGCAGCTCATTTGAAAAGGAAATGTACAATGATAGAAAGCAATACCTAAACAGTGGAATATGAACTGAAATAAGTACAAGTAAAAACTAGAAGTCTGGTTGCTCTATGAACTGGTCCAAATCGTCCTGGCTGGGCTCGGTCTCCTGATGGTCCGGTCCTCCTGATGAACATTCCGAAGAAAGAAAAAACAGGAATGTCGTCAGTGAACTAGTGCTCGGTAAGTCCCAAAAGAAAGAATAGAATAAACAAGTAAAAGAAATATAATTGGTAATTAGTACAAGTATATGTTTGTTATACTAACGTGGTTGTTTATAGCTTGGTACAGAATATATCTGTGTATACGAGAGGAGTCCAACTTGCTTCGTGGACTATGGTAATTGGTAGTACAGGGCCCCGTCAAAACCCACGGGACAATGGCACGGTTGTTCAGGTAGGTGTCTTTTAATGACCATCTCGTTCTACTTCTAATATATTCCGTACCAGTCTACTCCGTTAAACCCCGTAATGTATATTGTATAAATTATAGTTAATAGACTTGCCGAGACCATGGATATAAGTTGTTCATGTAAACAGTGCCAGGGTGTATCAAGTAGTCATGTAGTCAAGTTATAGCCATGGTTCGATCAAGTCAAGTCTTGTTTGCATGTGATCTTATTCGGGTATTCAGGTTCAGGTTCAAGTATACATGTTGGATTCATCTTAAAGTTGGATTCATATTTGGATTGGATTCATATTAAACTTAGACTCAGACTTGAGTCAAACACTTTAAACAGAATTTTAATCCCGAATTAGGTTTGGGTGTTATCGGTAACTGCTGCACATGGACGGCAGAATTTGTGTCTTTTTCCAAGGCAATTACCATTGATAACTCCGTTAAGTTTTTCTACCTTAGATAGGCAAGCACTCACTTTCTCCGGCTCTCTGAAGCTAAAGAGAATTGATCCCGCTTAAACCTATACTTGCTAAAGTTCTTAATTGTAATTTTGTATAACTCGAAGGGTTTTTATGAAAAATATTTAAAATACTTTCAAAATAAACCTCAAGTATTTATTTATATTATTTAGGGTTTCCATAATGTGTATTTTAAGGATGCGAGGTATATTAGTGAATATTTAAATAATAATTCAAGATATTTTAGTGTAAGACTTACCTTGTATTGTTACTTGATGGTATTTTAGTGAAACTTTTTGTTTTTAGAAAACATGAAATTTTATTATATCTTGAAAATATGTTGTTTGATAATATTTATATAATTATAAAATTTTATTTTATTATTAATTAGAAAATCTTGTTTTTCCTATAAATCGTATTAAAAATCTTTCGAGGCCGAATGCTCCGTGAGAACCTCTACATCTCGTTCTATTTGCCCGATGATGTGCGACAATCCGCACCATCCAATAGCAGATTCGCCAAAATGGGTTATAGAGGTATAATCACAAAGAGTTTAAAATACAATTCTAAAGAAAACCGGGTTTTTATAGTTCATGGTATTTTGATGAAATGTTGTAATCGCCACAAAAATAGGTTTCCAAGAGTATCGTGCTATGTCAATATGCGTGTATGTGAGGGGTAGTTCATTACCCTATGAAGTTTTCTAGAGATAATAGTTATCAAAAGAACTAAAAAATAAATATATGAAGTTCATGGTATTTTCATGTAGAAGCTAGGTTAAAATTATATAACATAACGTTTTAAGGTGAAAATTATTTTTAATTATTAGTTTTTCATGATTAATAAGTATGGTGTAGGAATATACATGAAGAAAATGTAAGAAAATAGAATTTATAAGGTTTTTAAAGAAGATGTCGGTGTTACTCCACTTCCGACATGTTTTATAAAAAAGAGACTTCTATGTAGAAAGAGAAGAAGGGGGTGGGACTTACTAGCTAGAAGAGGGAGGAGAGGTAAAGAAAAGGTGGTAGCCTTCGTAGCATCGTGGGGTCGCCGAAACTTTCGTAAATCCTCGTCGGAAGTTGACCTTGGGCTAACTCCATTTCTATTCTACTTGTATTTAGAAAAATTTGATAATTTTGGTTAGGGATTTCAGAATGAGGAGGGGTTAAGGTATGGGGTTGTATTATAGTGTGGAATCAGGATTTTGGAATTGAAAGAATGAATGTATTAAAAGTTGGATTAATTGGGAAATTGAATTCTCTGTTAAATTGCAGAGAAAAAACAAATAGTGCAGGAGTAATGGGGGTAGACCAAGAGTCAAGTATGCAAAGTATGGGGACTATCGGCTACGAGGGGCTCATCCCCGCCGGGCCTAGGCGCGATCTCCCCGGCTACCTGGTGAGGGGGTGCCATTGGATTGAACCCGCGTGTTCATGTCGCTGTTAACTCTAATTTGCACATGTTTGATTTTCCAGACTTTTCATTTTTGTGTGCAGTGCACGTGTAAACTTTCGGGCTTCCAAAAAGTTTAAAAGAAAATCAGGAAAAATAATATATGGCTAATGGGATTCAAGCACAGGGGCTATGTCATAGCAGTGCAAGGCTTTAACAATGAGCTGCAAGTGTTTTCTTGCTGTTCTTAAACAAGAATAACTTTTAAATTATGCTCAGACTTGCAAACTCCTTTCTGTATTTTAAGAAGAAAAATTCTGTACAGAAAATTCAGGGTCGTTACAATAACTATTGATAAAATGTGTTAGAAGTTGGACATCCAGTTCAGAAACTGGAATTCAGTAGAGAATATCCGTTTTAAAACAACCGTATCTCTTTAACTAGAACCCCGATTGTAATTAAACTAATTTTATTGTCTTGATAATTGACTCCATCTTTTATGCCTTTTATTTTGTGTTGCCAAATTCTGCATGTATAAGTTACTGTGATTTTTCCAAACTGAATGACACTGGCTGCTCATATTTTATTTGGAATGTAGTTTACTGCATTTCCATTATATTGCATGACTGTTTTACCCTTAGTGCATAGTGATCGTTTGCATTGACATCCTAATGCTTATAGCGTATTGTCGCACGATAGTGGTATCAATAAGTTGTGTCAAGTACGTCAGTGAAAGTGAATGAACAACGATAGTGATGCGTACTTGTATACAACCAGTTCGATACATGAACATATACAGAAATCTGGGAAAATGGGAAAATCAAAATGGGATTGAACTCATATTTAGCAATGTCTAGTTATTTAGAGGATGATCATTCGATATTACTGACAGTGATATATTTAGGTAGTTGTGCCCAGCGACACTGCTGACAGGGTTATGTCCCGGGTATAGTTTTGACCGTAGTCTCGGGTATACGGGACCCTTGCTAAATATGATGATACGTTCCACCGATCGATTTCAATTGACATAGAGACTGATAGGTTAGTGACATATTGTCTGGCTGTTGTCGTGATTCACATGCTATATTCTTTACTTGTACCTATTATTCCACGCTTTTATGTCATTAGCATATGCCTGTTATTTCATGCTTATTATTACCACACATATTATATTATTGCTACATTGTGTCGCCTTACGACCTGGGTATGCATGGTCGGAGTGAGAAGTGGACCTAGCTCAGATCAGGACCTACCTTGATTCGAGGATATTGCGGAAATTTAGACCAACGACGTCAGCGCTATCGTTTCCTTTGACTCTATCCGGTTAGTTGTATCCCTGATCTTATAGATTTGTATCCATTACACTATGATTCGTTTATACGTGACGGATTTAGTGACTATATTTCTCTTTATTAGTACTGTGATTATTGCTTACCATTACTGCTAAAAGCCGAAGTGTGATTACGGCAGGATCTTTTCTTGACCGTAGGAGCATAGCTGACCTAGTCACCAACCGTATTCCGTATTTTAGGAAGTGGGACGTGACATTACTCGACATATTATACTTGTATTATAACTGTTAACACATAATCACAATTCATCATTAATCCATTATTGGGGACTTACCGAGCGCAAGTTCGCTGACGTGCGTTTCACTTATCTTTGTGTTCCTTGAAACGCTCGTCAGGTGATTTAGGAACTATAATCATCTTCATATATATTAGATATTATACAGATTTTTCGTGCATAGCACGTGCAAAAACCACTACTACTTGTATATATGGATAGGAATTTGGATATTGGTTGGATATTTACATCCATATCAATAGTTGATAATAATTTAAGACTCAGATTTCGATATACGAAGAAGGATGAGGTAAGTGATGATGCACTTGATGAAGGGTCCATCGGCGCATGTGCTCGGCTGCCTCCAATCTACTATGTAACTAATACATAAACTCCCCTAGGTTTTGGTTAAAGTTCACTAAATTCCCCTAGGTTTTGGCTATACACCGAATAACTTCTTTATATTTCATAACGAAACAAGATGCCTACCAAAAATTTGAACGTATATTATATAATCTGACCATGCGTTATTAATTTTTTTAAGTACTACAACTTTTATGTTTGAGAAAACATCTACTCTGCCCCAAACCTCTAGCTTCGGCTGGCTGATTGGTTGCAGTTGTAAAATTTGGATTCCAAAACAGTACAAATGAAAAAAAAACCCTGTATTAGTAGATTTTATGTTTGGTTGTTATTAGATTCCTAGTATTGAATTTGTAGATCCTTGTAATATTTGTTTGATTGCGAAAAAATAATTGTGATTTAGATTTGAGAATTAAAGAGAGGCAGAGTGAGGAGATTTTTTATAATAACTAAAGTACATGGGTTCTACATGAAATTCTCTGTAATCCATAGTTTTTTTGAGAATTCATGACTCCAAAAAATGGTGGGGCCCTCACAAAAAACAAGCAAATCCAAAATACCCAAAATCCTACAACCAAATAAGAATTAGGTAATTCTCGCTCTATTTTTTGATTCTTGAATCCAAATAGTGCAAAATCCTTTGTAATCGCACAACCATCCCACAACCAAAAGCCCCTTCGTCTCTTAATATTTTGTCATATCCAACTTTTGTTTTTCCTAATTTTCCTGTTTTTCATGGATTTGGTTTTGGAATATTTACTAAAAACCATCCTATGACAAAAAATAAATCATGCGTTTTATTTTTTGATGAAAACCCTCCACGTTGTTTGCTCCATTAGCGAAAAACCTTATATGGTTTTCGAGCGAAAACCCCCCAATATTGTTATTTCTATGGTATACTCTTGAACGAATGCCCATAAATGACATGCACATAGCGTGTAAAAGCAATTTTATGCTCAAAATATCTTTCTCACTCTTTTTTATGATAACAACCAAACAAAAATGCAACTTTTTGAAACCGTAAGACGAGAAGAGTATTTTGGATATAAAAACACTTTACAAATCATGTACATGATATATATGTTTATGGCTCAAGAATATCCCAAAAAATAAACAGCCCGGGTATTTTTTTCCCGAAACTGACACGTGGCATGAAAATAGAATAGTAAAATAAAAATATAATGCAGAAAAGGAAGAAACACGAATTGGTTGTGGATAGAAATTCTAATGGAGCAGTTGGTCGGCAGTGGCGGTCAGGGCTGTTGTTTCTTTCTTGAATAAAGACTAAGAGAAAAAACCAAAGAAGGGAAAAAATCCAGAATTCTCATTTTCACTCTCACACACATCCCTCGCGAGACTGTGTTTTGGGTCGAAATGACGATGGAATCTCTTCTTGTTTTCTTCTTCAGCAAGAATCGGAACAAACCCTGGAGCTTAGATCCCGTCAGCGTTTCAAATTGAGTTAGGGTTTGTTTCTTCGTATGTTCGAAAATGGGTCTCATCTCCCAAAATGTAGGGAGCACCCAATCATCCAAATTCCGAGGCCTTTTCTTCTTCTTCTTCTTCTTCTTCATTAAATCCCGACGCTTAGCTTCTTCTTCTTCTTCTTCTTCTTCTTCTTCTTCTGCTAAAAGGTTAGAGGCGTTGGTTAAAGAGCGATGCTCTCCTCATATGAAGGGAAGCCTTCTTCTTGGGATCAAGGACGCCCTGCATCTGTTCGAAGAAATGCTCCGTTCGAATCCGAAGCCATCTATTTACGCATTCACTCTTCTCTTCACATCAATCACCCGGATGAAGAATTATAACCCTTCACTACTCTTGTCTCTATACAACAAGATGAATCGCGACGGCGGCGTCTTGCCTGATGCCGTCACCTATGCAGTCTTCATCAACTCATGCATCCAAATGAGACGTGTCGATCTTGGCTTCTGCTTCTTTGGTTCCATGCTGAAACGAGGCTGGAGTGCTTGCAATACCAAGATTTTCAGCTCTCTTATCAATGGCCTCTGCCGAGAGAAGAGGGTCAGCGAAGCAGCTCAGCTTCTCCTCAAAATGCCTAAGTTTGGTTGCACCCCAGACACGATCTCTTACAACACTCTCATCAATGGGCTATGCGAAAACGGGAGCATCAACTTGGCCCTTGAGCTCCTTCAGAATATGCCTCTTTTGGGATGCACCCCCAATACAATCAGTTACAACACTCTCATCAAGGGGCTTTGTGCTGTTAAGAATACGGGCTCAGCACTTGAGTTTCTTCGGAAAATGGGCAATGCGGAGGGGATTCAATGTAGACCTGATGTATTCACCTACAACACAGTCATTGACGCATTTTGCAAACAGGGAGACCTGAACACCGCATTAAAGCTCTTTGAAGAAATGACTCATATGGGCGTTGCACCTACTGTCGTCACCTACACCTGCATTATTCATGGTTATTCCATTCTAGGTCATTGGAAGGAAGCCATCCGGTTCTTCAAGGACATGGTTGACTGTGGGCATTCTCCAGGTATTGTGACCATCAACGCATTGATGGCTTCCCTTTGCAAACAGAAGAAGGCTAATGGAGCACACGAGCTTTTCAATGTAATGGCTGAAAGAGGTGTGATGCCTGATGCAATATCATATAACATTTTATTGAATAAATATTGTCAAGAAGGCCGCTTTGATGAGGCATCAAAGGTAATTGATTCCATTTTGCATGTGGGATTTGTGCTTGAAGCTCGTAGCTACACTGCCTTGATTCATGGCTACGTCAAGAATCAAAGAGTGGATGATGCTGTGCATGTATTCAGGAAAATGCAACATGAAGGAGTGAAGCCTAACATTTTTACCTACAGTGCTTTACTTGATGGGCTTTGCAAAAGCCAAAGATTGGATGATGCCTGTACACTCTTCAACGAGATGGTAGAACAAGGTATCGATCCAAATGTTGTCACATACACTTCTATGGTTTCTGGTTATTGTAAATTAGGGAAATGGGAAGAAGCACTGAGATTATTTACTCAAATGATTGATCAAGGAGTTCATCCTAATGTCATCACATTCACTACATTAGTTGATGCTCTTTGCAAAGAAGGATTGGCGATGGATGCTCGTAAGTTAGTGGATGTGATGGTTGACAGAGGTATACAGCCTAATATTAATACTTTTAGCACTCTATTGGATGGATATTGCCTAATAGGACAGCCGGATGAAGTGCTGAATATATTCGATCTCATGGTAGCAAAGGGACACAAGCCTAATATTGTAACTTACAGCACATTGATTAACATGTACTGCAAATATGGGAAAGCTGATTTAGCTCTAGACATCTTTTATGAAATGCCTCCTAAAGGTATTAAGCCTAATAGAGTTACTTATTGCATTTTGCTAGGAGAATTGTATCGAGCTGGAAGAGTTAGAGATGCAAAACGAATACACGAAGAGATGATTGGTAGTGGGTTAGCCCCTGATATCAATACATACCAGGTAGTTTTAAAGGGGCTTTGTGAAAACCAGCTTATAAATGAAGCACTGGATCTATATCAAGTCATGTCATCTGAAGGACATAAATTAGAAGTTAAGACCATTAACATCTTAATCGATGGGATGTTCAAAGCTCATAAAATTCAAGCAGCCAAGGACCTGTTTAATGACATTCTTGCAAAAGAATTGGTTCCATGTGTAATCACTTATACAATAATGATAAAAGGCCTTATTAAAGAAGGTCTGTTGGATGAGGCAGATGAATTGTTTTTGTCAATGGAGAAATATGGATGTCCTTCAGATCCCATTCTGCTCAATGCAATTACTCGAAGTTTGCTCGAAAGAGGCGAAACAAAGAAAGCCAGAGAGTGGTTATATAAAATGAAGGAGCTAAGATTTGCTCTTGAGGCATCTACTGTATCTTTTCTGTTGAATTTGCTCCCGAATGAGGGCAACTGTCATGAATTTATCAACTCACTTCCCGACTTCTCTCATCAGCGTGATGGGAATTCAATAACAGGATAACGGGTCATTCGGCTATATCTTCCTCTACGCATATATTGAAAGATAAACTTTCGAAGCAGTTAACATATATGGGAATTCATACTTCACAGGATGAGTAATGGGCATTCATACTTCTAAACACCAGCAATCTCTCCATGGACATCATAGAAAGCAGCAGGTTTGTTTCTCAAGGAATCTATTAACTTAATGTCATATTTAGTACTTTAATCTTGTCTAAACAATTCAAAGAGTTCTCTCTTAAAAAGATGATATTTGTATTACACCTAAGTTCTTATTTTCTTTGGGCAGGTGTGCTATACTTGTTTTAGATTTTTCTTTTTTCCCTTCAAAATCATAGTCATGTAGCCATGTGCTTAAAACGAAATTTCTTTGCAATGAATATTGCATAGGTAAATTTCATAAAAAAGAACAAAAATAACTTTCCTGTTTACGTATCCAACTATTCAGTTAAAATTATTTGCTAAGTGCATCGAGGATGGTAAGGTTCAGCTTTGTGTTACCATTACAAAGGGAGTTTAATATTTAAATTCTTCTTTCCTCTATAGATTTATATTATATTTCTAGAGACATGACACCAATTTTATTCTTGCGGATCTTATCAAAGGACCTACTCATGTGGAACTTGATGAAACATTGGGCTGCCGGTTAACTATTCGACAAATGCCTTACTTTATCCCTATCCCCCCCTCCCCCCCCCCCAAAAAAAAAAAAAACCAAAAACAAACAAACAACCAAAATAAATAAATAAACCCAAAGAAGACAAAGAAAAGGAGTTAAAAAAAATACTAGACTCCCTATCCCACCGGAAAAATTCATGCAACCAAAACCAACCGGACCATATAGTTCGGTTGGCCTCCACACATTAAATTTTTGCATCCCTTCACAATTTTGCTACATGGACGGGGGGATACATTCCGCTGGTACAATTTTCCTCCGAGTCTGATCTATCCTTCTGATAAGTTAAGTGAGAAGATAACGAATGAGATTCTCTCTTCAAATATGATGATTAAAAGACTTGTCAGTCTTACTGCAAAGAACAATAACAGGATCATTAATCACACAGCCTAATATGCAAAATAGGCGAAATACTTTCTGCTCAAACCCATGAGCAACGTAATTTACAATATAATGATTTTTCGGACAATGTATGGATAAGAACACTTTACTGGACACTGCATTCTAAAACTTCTATGCATGTATGCTATCTTTCTTTTCATCTTCATCCAATGATTTTTGCTAATCTATTAATAATTAAGAAACTTTTAGGACAATAGATTTGATATTTGATTAGGAATTCCTTTGAACCTCTTTTAAAGTCACTTGGGTTAGATTTGGGTTAGATTTAACGCTTTTCGACAACATTTACCCCGGCCTTCATCCTTTCTCTGTGTCTCTCCTCATTCGAATCCTTAAACCCGACTCATTCATCTTTCTCGGTTAGGACAATGAGAGCTTATCTCTGTCACGCCTCGAGACGGGGTAGGCCAGCCGGTCGCAATTCCCTCCACCCAGAGAATTGTAAGATCTAACTCTCAAACATAAAGGTTAAACTTTACTTTTATATATCATCAAAATATGGTTTACATATACATGATCGAGTTTAACATCTTAAAAATATCACAATCGTACAAAATTCCCCTTCCTACATAAGTCAAGGTTCAAAATATGATAATGCACTAATGTTACAGTCAAAATGCGCCATCATACTAGAAGATATATTAAGTAGGCCAAAAAGTCCAAACAACCATCTATCGGTCCTCGCAAGATCTTCAAGCAAATCTGAACCACTGTTTGTGATGTATCAATCTGAAAAGTGTTTAAATATATGGAATGAGCTTTGCGCTCAGCAAACGAATGAATCATATTTTAATACTCATGTCGATGCATTGATATAACAATGACAATATAACAATGACAGAGAAAATATCGTTAACAAATCCAAAAAGGGAATGCAAGATCCATAATTTAAATATATACATGAAAGGAAAAGAAATTTAAGCAATATTATAAGGTATGGGCTCCCACTTACTCACCAATCGGTGGGTCAACCTATCGTGGCCCGCCTACAACGACAAAAGTAACATAAAATTTTTGGAGCCTATATCGGCATATCCACAGGACCCTGGCTAAGGTAAATCGCACCTGTAACAATATAAACTACTTAAATTTCTATGTGTACACCTTTAACGGAACAATTATAATATCAAGTGATAATCATACATTACCGATAAAATGATAAGCATAACGATACCGATATAATAGTCCATATGATAATTCGATCAACGATCATAATTATCCAAGTCGCATAACATGCCACAATTCATCAAGAGCATATGATGTATAATAATCATGTGACAACATGAAATGGATATTTGATTGGTATTCCGATATTACGGTGAATAAGGAATCAAATGAATGAATCATAAGTTTCAAAACATGATACATCCACTTACCGAACTCCGAAGGTTCTTATATCGTCTTAAACTTCAAATTAATTTTTCCTTGCAAATGATTTCAAGAGAATCAAGAAATTTAAGAGGTGAGAACTTATAAAGAGAAATGAGAAGGGTTGAGCTTTATATATATAGTGTAGAGAAAGGAGAATAATGTAGAAAAGATGTCTTAGGAGGCTTTTTTTGTTAGGCAGCATCAAAAAACTACACCCTCCACCATTTTATTCGACAATCGGCACCAATCATCATCTTTATCATCTAAGATGTGGGTACACCAAATTTCATGTGATTCTACAACTTTTCACCATTGATTTAGCAATGTAAAAAGTTCTATTGTCGGTAAACCGTTAAATTTGCATCCACTAAATCAACGGTGAAAAAGTGATGGAGTCACATGAAATTTGGTGTATCAATATCTTAGATGATAAAGATGATGACGAATGCCGATCGTCCGAGAAAATGGTGGAGGGTGAATTTTTTTACGCTCCCTAACAAAAAAACCCTCTTAGGGTCTCTTTTATGTGGGAATAATGGAAAGAGGCCATAGGAGGGAATTTCCTCCTATGGCGTCGAGAAAATACACTCCCATCGTGTTTTCCGACGATCGGAATCCATCATCTTTATCGTTATCATCTAAGATGTGGGTACACCAAATTTCATGTGATTCTACAACTTTTCACCATTGATTTAGCAATGTAAAAAGTTTTATTGTCGGTAAACCGTTAATTTTGAACCCACTAATTCAACGGTGAAAAAGTTGTAGAATCACCTGAAATTAGGTGTACCCATATCTTAGATGATAACGATGAAGATGATGGGTTCCGATCATCGGAAAACACGATGGAGGTTGTATTTTTTCGACGTCATAGGAGGAAATTCCCTCCTATGGCATCTTTCCTCCATTATTCTCTCTCTCTCTCTCTCTCTCTCTCTATATATATATATATATATATATATATATATATATATCATGGGCACTACAATCTCTCACTATAGCTCACTCGGTTAATTATAATACCTCCGTCCCCCCTCTTCCTTCTGGGTTCAATTTGCTTATAGTGTATGGAGTTGATCCCATTTATCAAGTATTTCCATATAAAAATTTGCAATCCTGATGCTTGTGAAATTTCGTTGATAGAGGCACAATAATGATACTTGATTCCCTATTTCTTACATCCATTATATGTAATCATAAAACATAAAAAAAATGGAAGATCAATCTTATATACCAATTGAATCAATGTACTACCCTTATAATTCATGGAACATGCATTCATTTGATAAGTCAGAGATATGAAGGCATCCTCCTTGCATGGGACTCTAATACCACCCATTTGATGATCGAAACCAAACTCTTCTTCGGCTCTATAGAGTAAGTTTGGGAATAAAGGGTGCTTCAAGTATGATACTGATGCAATGAATCGCTTCTGAGCTTCTCCAACATAAATGGCAAAGTGACCTTTTGGGACATCGGTCGTTGATCGCTTGTTACGACGCAAAGATTGTTGTAGCGCTTGCTTGGCGTAAGCTATCCCAGGTAAACGCACTCCCATCTTTTACTATGATATGAAGCTATTGCATGAAACGATAGGATCTAGTTCATGTACATAGATATATACTGTAGGTAGTCAGCATAAGCCATGTTTTCTGCGGTGAAATGTGGTGAATATATATGGAGATCATGATATATTATATTAGTAATTGAGATTTTCTCCTTCACCTGTTCTGTTTAAAACAAGCATTTTTTTAAACACACACACTATCTTATATCTAAGATAGAACTACTTCAGAAGGGATGTATAACTGGGAACATGACATATTTAACTGGTTCGAAGCAAATGACTAATTTATTCGATTATAAATGATTTATCAATATCTGAGTTAAACTGTTTTGTAGACGCAGTACCGTAGGAACATATTGTGATTTTCTTAATACTTTTCATTAAGAGAGAATCCAGGCAAGTTATATTATCAATGCTATATCTATGGCATTCTCCCTGAAAATAATATAACCATGTGACTACATCCAAGACCAAAGACTATACCCTTCTTCTTGTCAATAAAATAAATTTATCTTCAATGATTGGTCCAATAGCATGCTCAAATCGGCCAATTAAAGCCCTTTTTATTTCCCAGAATTTTGAAGGTATATATTTAGTATAAAAGAATCTATGCATGTGGATCTATGGTACAATTAGTACTTGTAGTGGCTTTCAGTTATTTACAAGAACTATCTTTCCCAATATTTGGTCAATTAAATATTATACTATGTGCATCAAGAACCATTTTACCAAAAAGTTTTGCTCATTGGAATAACTATGTATAGCAAGTTAATATAATCCCCTGGCCACGTGGAAAGACTTGTGAAAACTCTCACTCGTAAAGACATGCTAAACGAGGATAAAATAATATATTTTTTAAAGATGAATGTGGTGGTCAGCTAGCTTAGGATAAAACCTCCCCTAGGTCGGTCAAAAGCCAAATATCTATTGATTTTGTGATCTGAATTCTGAGCTCTTCATCTTGATCAACATATTCTTAGAAATATGCACTTAAAATAATGTGGTTTCAATAAGCCTCGTTGTTGAATTTAATGGTTGCAAATTTACCGGTTTATCGATAACAGAGCGTTTTCCTTCACTAAATCAATGGGCAAATAGTATCAAAGTCACATGAAAATTGGTGTGCTTAAGCTTTAGACCAGGAAGATTACGATGGGCGGTGCCAATCAATCAAATTTTTTTTTGTGGAGTTGACTTTCTTACAAATCTAAGCCAAAAAATTTCCTCCTAGGCTAGCTGATACCCACTTTATATTTTTAAATTGACAATGATAAGATCTGATCCCAATACCTCATTAAAAATAGTGCTTTGATACCATATCAAGAACCACTTTAACCAAAAATTTGAGTTGTTGGATTGAGCGTGTTCCTTAGTCATGGGGTAATTTTGTCAAAAGAAATTGGGTCAAGCAATCTCATTCATCAGTCATCAAGAATATCCTAAAATAATTTCTTCTTAAGTTGGCTATCATGTTTGTGCTCTGGTGTTCTGAAAGATTTGCATCCAATTCAATTCTTCAAAATAGTAGTATATTTGGGAAATTCTAACAGCATCTTTTTCTCTAGTGCAGTGGGTAATCGTCGTATACGCCAATATAAAATGCATATCAAACCGAATTTGAAGTCATGTAGCATCTTAAAATACGCCAATATAAAATGCATATCAAACCGAATTTGAAGTCACGTAGCATCTTAAAATCTCTGCTGGTGCACCAAAGGAGTGGCAATAAGTGGATCACTTTGAAATTCTGTTGTTTTGGCTAGACAACCAAAAGTATGCTCAAAATTGAAGAAAGACTTGTTAGAAACAGTCTCTTTCTCAGTTCAGCTGTCTATATGTTGTTTTAATAGCCCAATTTGGATTCAATTTTGTTTATATTTGATCGATCCAATTTGTCGAGCATTTGCATAGATATTTGCAATCCTGATATTTTGATATGGTAATTGACCGAGGCAAAACCACTGATGTATTGCATCAAAGAAAAAATAATACTGAATCTGCAAAAAATTTGAAATAAAAAATATGGTAAGAAATGAATATTTGTGTTTCTTTCCAACCTTGAGATGCCATAGGCTCATTCATCACCCATTAGCATAACCAAAAAATAAAAAGAAAAACATAAATTTAATCTTATATAGTGATTGATAATAAATGTACTGCATGTATAGTTTATCTCATAATACATTCATTTCATAAGAGAGTGATATAAAGGCATTCTCCTTGCATGGAACTCTAATACCACCCATTCGATGATCGAAACCAAACTCTTCTTCAGCTCTATATAACAAGTTTTGGAATAAAGGATGCTTCAAGTATGATAACGGAATAATGAATTGCCTCTGTAACAACCCTTTTTGAATGCAATAATTTAAGAGTTTATCAAGATTCTTTTCCCAAAATATTTTGAAGTTTTGGTTGGCCGCTAAAATATTTTAATTTAGATTTTTCTCTGTGAACAATTTTGATCTGGAAAATATTCAGTTTTTAGATTATATAAATAATATTCTCTTACTGTCAGCAAAAAATATTTTTCGTATCTGTTTACTGTTAAAATGAGAATGAGAAAATTTGCACCGAATCTCTAAATGCAACCAATTAAAGATATGTATCCTTATAATATATTTATAAAAATATTTTATATATACACTAAAAATCTCTCTCTATCTCTCATTCTCACAACTTAATCTCTCTCTCTCTCATACCCGCACCCCTCTCTTTCTTTCCCCGCCGCTCATTCCTCACCCCCGAAACCCTAACCCTAGTCGTCGCCACCAACACCGCCGCAGACCCCGACCCCTCCTCTCGCCTCCATCAACGCCGAGACCCTTTCCTCTGTCCTTCGCCTTGCCCTCGCTCTCGTCTTCCTCCCGTCGACGTCGCCTCCATCCCTCGCGCGGCCACAACCCCGATCTCTTCATCTCGTCCTACCACCGCAGCCAACGTCCCTTCACACAGCCATCTCCGACTCCACCACGACTTCCAGCGACCTGCACAGAGCATTCGACGTCGCCGCAACCCTCGTCTTCCCTCGTCGCTGCTCCCATCATCCAAATCTCCACAACTCACTGCAGCAACATCATCCCTGTCCTTCCATCGTAGATCTGGACCCTAGCAATCGCAACAGCTACGATTTCCCCTGTAAGCACTCTCGATCCCTGTTCTGTTCTGTTCTGGAAAAAATAGAAACAAATAAATAAATGAATAAAATGGTATGAAATCAGCGAGAAATTGAATAGGGAAAATTTGTATCAAAACCCTAAATTGAAATAATTATGTGCGACAATTTTTATATAAATACTTATGATTTAAATCGATGAAATTTATCTAGGCAGATCATATAACTCAGATCCAAAGTCGCACCTTAGCTGAGATCGTGCCTGCATTTTTGTACATCTTTTTCCGTGATCGCTATCCTCAGGCAAGTACTCTTGCTCTTTTCATTTTTGTTGATGCAACATCGGCGATTATCTAAATTAGTTCTTAGCCTGTACAAGTTTGGATATTAGAGGAAAGATGTTTCTTTCACAGTTTTATCATCTGTCCTTATCGTAACACTTGCTAATATATAATGCTGAATGCTGCTTGCTTTTTCGTTATGTAATGCTATGACATGAATCCTTTTACATCATGTTGATTACATGTATAGAACACCTTGATTTGACATGCTTATTCATGATCTTTATTATTTATTTTCTTAAGTGAAATCATTAATTAGAGTGCTGGACTACATGTCATGACACCACTATTCACCAGTTTTATTTCCATACAATTACCATACTGCAAGTTTCTGTTTTTTCAGCATTCTTAATTAGTGATTTTAATATTTACCATAGCAACTATACATACGTGGGTGTTGGGGTAGTTTGAGTGTGCGTTGTACAACAGGATCTCAGGAGTCCCATGCCGGCAGCTCGTACCGGGCTATAGCGGTCACATGATTACAGCTCGTACCGGGCTATAGCGGTCACATGATTACAGCTCGTACCGGGCTATAGCGGTCACATGATTACAGCTCGTACCGGGCTATAGCGGTCACATGTTTACAGTTCGTACCGGGCTATAGCGGTCACATGTTTACAGCTCGTATCGGGCTATAACGGTCTCTTGTTCATTCCACAGTTGGGCCCGTGTTTCCTAGCCCTTGGGGCACCACCCTTGGGTTAGGAATACTCCTGCAGAGGTTGACGCACACACTCAAGCTTACGATAGGATAGTTTACCCTTTAGTGGCCGGTTAGGTTATGACCTGATCCCTTACATACATGTTTCATAGTGTTAATGCATTTATTACTTATATACATGCTTTCTTGTGCACCGGGCTTCACTTTTATATATTCTTGTTTTTATGCTACACACTCTTTATACGTTGAGTACTTGCTGGGATGTTCTGACATCCCTGAGATTTGCCATCTCAGGTTTAGAGTCAGATCTGCAGGCTGAGCAGGATCAGAGCGGCTACCAGGACTTTGCTGAAGATCAGTAATCGTAGGTTATTTTCCTTTACTTTTAGCTCTTAGCATGTGCGCCCTTATGGGACATTAGGACTTTTGTATCTCTTTCGGATCTTATTTTATTCCGAATCTTTTGTTTTGGATCTTTAATTGCATCAATTATCTAGTGGATCCATTTTAGGATTTCTTATGGTTTCATTGCAGCATGATTATCAGTATTATTTCTTTTGGTATTGGATTTTATTTTTGACAGGTTAATCTAGACAACCTTATGTGACTATGGTAGGACTTTTCCTTACCGTAGGTAGCACGGCTGGCCTTCGTCGCTTCCCGTATTCCACATTTTTGGGGAGCGGGACGTGCCAAGGTTTTGTTGGTATCAGAGCCCAGGCTGATTTCAAAGTTAGTCTTGGTTCTACCGACCTTTTAGGTTAGAAACACATGTCTAGGTTTTTCCCAGTATGTCATGCTGCAGATTCCGTTGACTCTGACTGTAGGATTCGGGCGACTTACATAGAGTTACGATATTATGCCCATGTACCGCGGCATGGATACAATACGGTATTCTGTATGAGTAACTTAGAGTCCTACACTTGATCTGTATTCCTTGAGTTGATTATTTCATTATCTCTTTGCTTCACTCAGTTTTAATATTTTGAATTTAAATCTCGTTTTTGTTGCTAAATCTCGTCGTTCGTTTTGACTTCAGAATCATAGCCGAAGAAAATTTGCGAGTATATGGGAGACGTGACAACAATACTGCACTGCTTGGAGTTATACGTGGCATGCTGGAGAGCCAACAACAGCAGACCGAATTGCTACAGGGGGCCTACTTGCTTCTCAGCAGACCGCTACTGCGGCCTTGAACAAGGTGGCTGAGGTTCGTGAAGGTGGACGCCCAGGCAGCGTCGCCGATTTCAGGAGACTACAGCCGGCAGTTTTCACTGGCGCAGGCGGACCACTGGATGCCGAGCAGTGGGTTGTCGACATGGGGAATTTGCTGTCAGCCGCCCGGGTTCCTGAAGAGGACAGAGTAGATATAGTCAAGATTCAACTGCAGGATATTGCTAGAATTTGGTGGCTCGCAGAAGAGAACAGGTTGGAGAAACCGATTACATGGACTGATTTCTCTACGGCTTTTCTTGATAAATTCTTCCCTAAATCGGCCAGGATCGAAATGGAACAGCAATTTATCAATCTTCATCAGAGAGATCGCACAGTAGACGAGGTAGCGGCCGAGTTTATCCGACTCAGTCGTTTTGCTCCTTCAATGGTAGTCCAGGAAGAGGATAGGGCTAGAAGATTCTTTCAGTGTCTCACTCTGGAAATACAAGAGAAGTTAGCTTCACATGATCTGAGAACTTATTCAAAGGTATTAAATGCGGCCCGCAGAATTGAGACAGTTATGGATAAGAGGAAGAAACTTCAGAGTGGAAGATTCAAACGGCCCGTGAATCAAACTTCAGGGAGGATTCCAGTTAGACAGCATGGAGGAGTTCAGATGAAGCGTACCGCAACCCCACCACAACGGGAATCTACGGTTTGTGGATACTGTCGGATACTGGGACACGTCGAGAGAAATTGCCGTCGCGCTGAGGGTCTATGTCTGATTTGTTGTGCTAGTGACCATCAGATTGGGAGTTGTCCAAGGAGAGCAGAGCGCAACCAACCTCAGAAAGGACTTGTCCCTCAGGAGCAACTTTTTGATCAGAGGCGAGGAAACACGGGTCGTGGACAGGGACGGGCCTTTACACTGACAGCTGAGCAGGCGGAAGCATCGGAGGATGTCGTTTCAGGTACCGTTCTAATTTGTTCTGTTCCTGCTAGAGCACTTTTCGATTCCGGAGCTTCGCATTGTTTTATGTCTTTGGATTTTGCCACAACACATTCTATTGCACACAAAACACTGACTGTTGGTTGGGACATTCACACTGGAAATGGGGTAGTTACCACCAACCTAGAGTGCAAGCTTTGTCCAGTTGTGATTTACGGCAGAGAGCTTTTCGCAGATTTCCTGTTGATTGGGACCGGTAGTTATGATGTCGTCTTAGGAATGGATTGGTTGGGCACCTTTCACGCACATATTGATTGTCGGGCCAAAACTGTAAACTTTCGCATTCCTAACCACCCAGAGTTCGTGTTCATTGGAGGGAGCAAATCTCTGGGACCCATTAAGTTTAGAGCAAAGCCGACGTGCGACATACTGACATCAATGGAGGTTGATATGAGTTCGGCACCGGTCGTAGTTCGGGAATTTTTGGATGTCTTTCCTGAGGACTTACCCGGCTTACCCCCGCCTCGTGCTTTGGGGTTTTCGATAGAATTATTGCCAGGAACGGCACCAATTTTTAAGTCACCCTACAGGATGGCACCAGTTGAATTAGTGGAATTGAAGAAGCAGATAGAAGACCTCCTCAGCAAAGGATTCATTCGCCCGAGTACTTCTCCGTGGGGCGCTCCAGTTTTACTAGTAAAGAAGAAAGACGGCTCATTGCGCATGTGCATCGACTACCGAGAGTTGAACCGGGTTACGATTAAAAACAAGTACCCTATACCTCGGATCGATGATTTGTTCGATCAATTGTGTGGTGCTCGAGTGTTCTCTAAGTTGGACCTTCGGTCGGGGTACCATCAAGTTCGTGTTAAAGCGGAGGATGTATGCAAGACAGCCTTCAGAACTCGATACGGTCATTATGAATTCTTGGTAATGCCATTCGGTGTTACTAATGCCCCAGCCGTGTTCATGGATTTAATGAACCGAGTTTTCTCCCAGTACCTTGATCAGTTTGTCGTAGTTTTCATCGACGACATTCTTGTGTACTCTAAAAGCAAGGAGGAGCATGTCGAGCATTTGAGGATCGTGTTGCAGATACTGAGGCAAGAAAAGTTTTACGCCAAGCTTAGTAAATGCGAGTTTTGGCTTGAACAAGTTCAATTTTTGGGCCACATCGTTTCTGGAGACGGTATATCAGTAGATCCGGCAAAGATTGAAGCAGTGATGGATTGGCCAACACCGAAGTCAGTAGCAGAGATTAGAAGTTTCTTGGGACTCGCAGGCTACTACCGTAGATTTGTTAAAGATTTTGCACGAGCGGCTGAGCCATTGACAAGACTTACTCGAAAGGGGATACCATTCGTATGGTCGGAAGAGTGCAACAGAGCGTTCGAATTATTGAAGGAGAAACTCACAACCGCACCCATATTGACCGTACCAGATAGGACAGGAGGACTGGTGATTCATAGCGACGCTTCCGGTAAGGGGCTAGGCTGTGTCTTGATGCAACGTGGGAGTGTTGTCGCTTATGCCTCGCGTCAACTGAGGACGCACGAGAAGAATTACCCAACTCAAGATTTAGAGTTGGCCGCTGTAATCTTTACTTTGAAAATTTGGAGGCATTATCTTTTGGGAGAACGAGTGGAAATTTTTACGGACCATAAGAGCTTGAAATATGTATTCACGCAGAAGGAGTTAAATATGAGACAGCGTAGGTGGTTGGAGTTCATGGCTGATTATGATATCGATTTGAAATATCATCCCGGGAAAGTAAATGTGGTACCGGATGCTCTCAGTCGGAGACCAACAGCGATGTGGTTGACTGGCCAGAAGGAACTCATTGATGAATTTCGAAGGCTCAATCTACAAGTGATAGAGTAGGGGACGCCCGGACAATATTGGCAACTACAGGTGCAGTCTTCGTTAGTTGATCGTATTAAAGCTGCACAGACTGGGGACCCGCAATTGCAGAAACTCCGCGGGTTAGTAGAGGCAGGATTGAGAACAGACCTATTGATACACAAAGATGGCTCTTTAAGATTCGGCAGTCGATTATGCGTGCCAAAGGGTGACGTTCGAGAGGAAGTGTTGAAGGAAGCACACAGTTCAGCTTATTCGGTGCACCCGGGTGGTACCAAGATGTATAGGGACGTTAAACAACACTTTTGGTGGAATGGCATGAAGAGAGAGATTGCCCACTATGTGTCGAAGTGCTTAGTGTGCCAGCAAGTGAAGGCCGAACATCAGCGAGTGGCCGGCCTATTGCAACCACTTCCCATTCCCCAGTGGAAGTGGGAACACATCACTATGGACTTCGTGACGGCCTTACCACGGAGTCCTAAGGGCAATAATGCTATTTGGGTCATCGTCGACCATCTCACAAAGACGGCCCATTTTCTACCCTTTCGAGTGGGACAATCGACGGAGACATTGGCAGAGAAGTATATGCAAGAGATCGTACGGTTGCATAGGGTGCCTATCACTATAGTATCGGACCGAGACACGAGATTCCTTTCACATTTCTGGAGAAGCTTACAAGAGAGTTTATGCACTCGTCTTCGCTACAGCACAGCTTACCATCCCCAGACTGACGGACAGTCTGAACGTACGATACAGATACTAGAAGATATGTTGAGAGCCTGTATGCTAGATTTCAAGGGATCATGGGAGGATCATCTTCACTTGGTGGAATTCTCGTACAATAACAGCTATCAGCCGAGTATCCAGATAGCACCGTTCGAGGCACTTTACGGACGTAAATGTCGTTCTCCACTTTGCTGGGATGATGTGGGTGAGCGAAGATTATTGGGACCGGAGCTCGTAACCCAAACAGTTGAGAAGGTCCAGTTGATCAGGGACCGTATCAAGGCAGCACAGGATCGTCAGAAGAGCTGGGCAGATACTAGTCGAAGACCTCTCGAGTTTGGAGTAGGAGAGCATGCCTTCCTTAAGATTTCGCCGACTCGAGGAGTGATTAGATTCGGTAGTCGTGGGAAACTCAGTCCCCGATTTATTGGACCATTCGAGATTGTGGAACGCGTTGAAGCAGTGGCTTACAGATTGGCCTTACCACCTTCTTTGGCTGGTGTACACGACGTATTCCATGTATCACAGTTGCGTCGGTACGTTCGCGATGACAGTCATGTTCTCCATCACTCTGAATTAACCTTGAGCACCGATCTCTCGTATGAAGAGCAATCTACAGCTATTGTCGACCGTAAGGAGAAGGTATTGAGAAACAAGATCATCCCTTTAGTTCTTGTATCTTGGGGCGGACGTTCTCGCGGGGAATCTACTTGGGAGCGCGAGGACACGATTCGTCAAAAGTACCCACACCTGTTTTCTTGATTTTGTAGTCGTCCTTCCAATTTTGAGGACGAAATTTTCTGTAAGGTGGGTAGGATGTAACAACCCTTTTTGAATGCAATAATTTAAGAGTTTATCAAGATTCTTTTCCCAAAATATTTTGAAGTTTTGGTTGGCCGCTAAAATATTTTAATTTAGATTTTTCTCTGTGAACAATTTTGATCTGGAAAATATTCAGTTTTTAGATTATATAAATAATATTCTCTTACTGTCAGCAAAAAATATTTTTCGTATCTGTTTACTGTTAAAATGAGAACGAGAAAATCTGCACCGAATCTCTAAATGCAACCAATTAAAGATATGTATCATTATAATATATTTATAAAAATATTTTATATATACACTAAAAATCTCTCTCTATCTCTCATTCTCACAACTTAATCTCTCTCTCTCTCTCTCATACCCGCACCCCTCTCTTTCTTTCACCGCCGCTCGTTCCTCACCCCCGAACCCTAACCCTAGTCGTCGCCACCAACACCGCCGCAGACCCCGACCCCTCCTCTCGCCTCCATCAACGCCGAGACCCTTTCCTCTCTCCTTCGCCTCCATCCCTCGCGCGGCCACAACCCCGATCTCTTCATCTCGTCCTACCACCGCAGCCAACGTCCCTTCGCACAGCTATCTCCGACTCCACCACGACTTCCAGCGACCTGCACAGAGCATTCGACGTCGCCGCAACCCTCGTCTTCCCTCGTCGCTGCTCCCATCACCCAAATCTCCACAACTCACTGCAGCAACATCACCCCTGTCCTTCCATCGTAGATCTGGACCCTAGCAATCGCAACAGCCACGATTTCCCTTGTAAGCACTCTCGATCCCTGTTCTGTTCTGTTCTGTTCTGTAAAAAAAAAGAAACAAATAAATAAATGAATAAAATGGTATGAAATCAGCGAGAAATTGAATAGGGAAAATTTATATCAAAACCCTAAATTGAAATAATTATGTGCGACAATTTTTATATAAATACTTATGATTTAAATCGATGAAAATTATCTAGGCAGATCATATAACTCAGATCCAAAGTCGCACTTTAGCTGAGATCGTGCCTGCATTTTTGTACATCTTTTTCCGTGATCGCTATCCTCAGGCAAGTACTCTTGCTCTTTTCATTTTTGTCGATGCAACATCGGCGATTATCTAAATTAGTTCTTAGCCTGTACAAGTTTGGATATTAGAGGAAAGATGTTTCTTTCACAGTTTTATCATCTGTCCTTATCGTAACACTTGCTAATATATAATGCTGAATGCTGCTTGCTTTTTCGTTATGTAATGCTATGACATGAATCCTTTTACATCATGTTGATTACATGTATAGAACACCTTGATTTGACATGCTTATTCATGATCTTTATTATTTATTTTCTTAAGTGAAATCATTAATTAGAGTGCTGGACTACATGTCATGACACCACTATTCACCAGTTTTATTTCCATACAATTACCATACTGCAAGTTCCTGTCTTTTCAGCATTCTTAATTAGTGATTTTAATATTTACCATAGCAACTATACATACGTGGGTGTTGGGGTAGTTTGAGTGTGCGTTGTACAACAGGATCTCAGGAGTCCCATGCCGGCAGCTCGTACCGGTCTCTTGTTCATTCCACAGTTGGGCCCGTGTTTCCTAGCCCTTGGGGCACCACCCTTGGGTTAGGAATACTCCTGCAGAGGTTGACGCACACACTCAAGCTTACGATAGGATAGTTTACCCTTTAGTGCCCGGTTAGGTTATGACCTGATCCCTTACATACATGTTTCATAGTGTTAATGCATTTAATTACTTATATACATGCTTTCTTGTACACCGGGCTTCACTTTTATATATTCTTGTTTTTATGCTACACACTCTTTATACGTTGAGTACTTGCTGGGATGTTCTGACATCCCTGAGATTTGCCATCTCAGGTTTAGAGTCAGATCTGCAGGCTGAGCAGGATCAGAGCGGCTACCAGGACTTTGCTGAAGATCAGTAATCGTAGGTTATTTTCCTTTACTTTTAGCTCTTAGCTTGTGCGCCCTTATGGGACATTAGGACTTTTGTATCTCTTTCGGATCTTATTTTATTCCGAATCTTTTGTTTTGGATCTTTAATTGCATCAATTATCTAGTGGACCCATTTTAGGATTTCTTGTGGTTTCATTGCAGCATGATTATCAGTATTATTTTTTTTGGTATTGGATTTTATTTTTGACAGGTTAATCTAGGCAGCCTTATGTGACTATGGTAGGACTTTTCCTTACTGTAGGTAGCACGGCTGGCCTTCGTCGCTTCCCGTATTCCACATTTTTGGGGAGCGGGGCGTGACAGCCTCTGAGCCTCTCCAACATAAATGGCAAAATGACCTTTTGGGACGTCGGTCGTTGATCTCTTATTTCGATGCAAAGATTGTTGTAGCACTTGCTTGGCATAAGCTAACCCAGGTAATCGAATTCCCATCTTTCTTTCTTGTTTATCAAAGACTTGGCAAGAAATAGTAGGCTCTAGTTCATGTATATATACAGATCGTAGTCAGCATAATCCAAGATTTCTGCAGTGAAATGTGATGAATAATTATGGCAATTATAATATATTATCTTAGTTTCCTGCAAGTTGCAAAACTTGAGCTAGAGTACACTGATTTGATTTTTGAACGTTGGCAACAAGTGCTCTTCCTCTGTTACAATAGATTTTTACGGCCATAATTTTTGCTACAAGATATGAAAGTTGTGAGATTTTCACCTTCCCCTGTGCTGTTTATAAGAAGCATTATTTGTTAGACGCACAGTCTAATATGTAAAAGCTAGAACAACTTCAGAAGGGACATATAATTTGCGTCATGACGTCTTTACATGGTTTGGAGCAAATGACTAATTTGTCCCGTTGTAAATGGGATTATGAGTTTCTCTGAGTTAATTGTTTGAATTGTAGGACCATATATTGTGATTTTCCCCATACTTGCCTGCTTGCAGCTGGTCCCAAGAACATGGCATTTCATTAAGAGATATGCAAAGGGTACCCACTTGTTAAAATTTAACATGGAATGTTGATACAATTGAGCAGTAGCTTTCTTTTTGTACACAAAAAGCCAGAAGTGTTTTTATGTTGGCTTTAAGGACACTGAACCATCTCTACACTCTTACTGAAATGAGAAACCCATGTGGTGATGGATAGTCTTTTATGGTTAAAATGCTTAAGTGTAGATAACAGGAAGCAAGTGCATGAAACTTGTTAGTAGTAATATCAATTGTGTAGTGTGCAAGTTATACTATCATGCGTACACACACACACACACACACACACACACAGAGAGAGAGAGAGAGAGAGAGAGAGATGTCAAAACCTATACCTTCTTAGTTGTTAATTAAACTATAGTTGTTGATTAAATCTTACTTTCAGCTTTTCAGAAGGATCTAAAGATAGATAGTAGTATGATTGAATCAATCAGCTCTAGCCCTTGTTATTTCCCAAAATTTTGATGGGATATTATATACATGAACCCTATGCATGTGGATTTATGGTACAACAGGTACAACTTGTAACCGACTTTGAGTCGTTTGCAAGATATATCTTTCCAAGTTTTTGGTCAATTAAATATTATGCTATTTCTTATAAGTGTGATGAACCACCTTACCCAAAAGTTTAAGCGTTGGGTTTGGGATAACTATGTATATCAAGTTAAGGTAACACTTAATATTCCCCTCATATGGGCCTTAGGGCCATATGGAAAGGCCTCTAGCTGATGTTTTCGCTTGTAAAGGCATGCTAGATGATGATTATTAATATAATTTTAAATTGACAATGAGTTGTTTTAATCCAGGACCTCATAGAGAATAGTGTGATGATATGATGTCAAGAACCACTTTACTAAAAAGCATAAGTTGTTGGGTGGTGGGATAACTATGTATAAAAAGCTAACATTATGGTTCATGTCATAGAATATGATAAAGTTTTACGTTGGTTGTCACAAGGCTACCATAACCCTCATCCTTCCTCATCCGGACTTAAGATTCTTATAAAATATTTGAAGAAAAGTAGAGATGTGGAGAGATTTGAGAAGTATAAAATGACTAAAAATGAAGTTAAGAAAGCTGTTCGGGAAGCTAAATCTATGGTCTACAAGGAGGTGTACGAGAAATTAGACACTAAAGAGCCTGAAAATGATATATACCGGATTGCTCGGATGCGGGAAAGGAAGATCAGAGACTTATGTGCGGTGAAGTGTGTCAAAAATGAAAATCAGAAGGTTTTAGTTCGAGGTGAGGATATCAAGAAAATGTGGAGAAATTATTTTGACAAATTGTTCAATGAGAGCTTTACTAAGAATTTGGATGGACCTGTCATTCAATCTCAAGATATAAACCGTGATTTCATGCGTAAAATAAGATGACTTGAGGTTAAAGAAGTTTTGAACAGAATGAGTTTAAGAAAAGCGGTTGGTCCTGACGGGATTCCTATCGAGCTTTGGAGATGGTTAGGAGAAATAGGCGTTAAATGGCTGACAGATCTGTTTAATAAGATTTGGCAGACAAAAAAGATGCCAAATGAATGGAGGAAAAGTATCCTTGTACCTATCTACAAGAACAAGGGTGCCATTCAAAGTTGCTCAAATTACCGTGGAATAAAACTTATGTGTCACACCATGAAACCGTGGGAGAGAGTGATTGAACACAGGCTAATGAAAGATATTAAGATAACAGAGAACCGGTTTGAGTTCATGCCTGGACGATCGACGACAGAGGCTAATCATTTGCTTCGTCAACTTGTCGAGCGTTTTCGAGAGAGGAGAAGAGATTTGCATATGATATTTATTGATTTAGAGAAAGCGTGCGACAAGGTACCTAGAGATGTATTATGGGGGACAATGATAAAGAAGAGAGTCCTCGTCAAGTATATTGACATAATCAAGAATATGTACGATGGAGTAGTGGCAAATGTCAGAACTTGCGGCGGCCTAACGAGTGATTTTCCGATTACAATTGGTTTACATTAAGGATCTGCATTAAGTCCATTCCTGTTTACCATCATGATGGATGAGCTTACTAGAACTATCCAAGATGAGGTACCTTGGTGTATGCTATTCGCTTTTGATATTGTTCTAATAAATGAGACGAAAGCAGGGGTTAATGCCAAATTGGAATTATGGAGGCAAAGATTGGAATCTCAGGGGTTCAGATTGAACAGGTCCAAGACAGCATATATGCATTGCAAATTTAGTAAACAGAGAAGTCAAAACCATATTGGTATAATATTGAAAGGGCAAGAGATATCACCGAGCGATCAGTTTAGATATCTAGGTTCCATCATCCAAAAGGATGGGGAGATCGATAGTGATGTTAATCAAAGGATCCAAGCTGGTTGGTTGAAATGGAGGAGTGCAACATGGATTTTGTGTGATCGTAACTTTCCGTTAAAATTGAAAGGGAAGTTTTATCGGAGTGCTATTCGGCCTGCCTTATTATATGGTACAGAATGCTGGGCTCTTAAAAAGCATCATACACAGAAGATGCACGTAGCGGAGATACGCATGCTTCGTTGGATGTGCGGTAACAATAGAAAAAATAAGGTGCGAAATGAGGATATTCGTGCAAAAGTTGATGTAGCACCTGTGGAGGAGAAGATGCGGGAAAACCGGCTAAGATGGTTTGATTATGTGCGACGCAGACCTATGGAAGTATCGATTCGACGAATAGATACTCTCGATATGGGCAATGGCAAAAGGGCAAAAGAAAGACTGAAAAAACATGGATGGAGGTGATACGAAACGATATGGTTGCCAAACGCCTCAATGAAAGTATATTGTTCAATAGGAGTGAGTGGAGGTGGAGGATTCATGTGCTTGACCCGGCGTGATTCTCATGTTGGTTCATGTAGCCCATCCCATATGCTTGGGATAAAAGGTTCAGTTGTTGTTGTGTGAAAAAGCTAACATTACATGTAATGATAAGAACCGATCATAATACTTATTTACTTGAGAATAATGGAGGAAAGGTGCCATAGGAGGGAATTTCCTCCTTTCGCGTCGAAAAAATTAACCCTCCACAATATTTTTTGATGATCGGTACCCACCATCATCATCTTTATCATGTAAGATGTGGATACACCAAATTTCATGTGATTACGTCATTTTTTCATCGTTGATTTAGTGGGTCCAAAATTAACGGTTTACCAACAATATAACTTTTTACATCGCTAATTCAATGGTGACGGAGTCACATTAAATTTGGTTTATCCACATCTTACATGGTAAAGATGATGATGATGGGTGCCAATCGTTAATAAAATGTTGGAAGGTGTATTTTTTTGACATGACGAAAAGCCCTCCTAGGACCTCTTTCCTCCATTATTCACTATTTACTTGTGTGTTTTGTTTGAAGAGATCGGGCTAAGTAGTCCAATCATTTGTCATCAAGAATATCCAAAGGTCATAAAATAGTTTTATATGTTGACTATCATGTTTGTACCCTGGTGTTTTTAAAGATCTGCAACTGATTAAATTCTTCAAGGTTGCATTGAGATTTGAGGGGGGGGGGGGGATTGTACGCCAACATCATATTTTTCTCTAATCGCAGCTGTTGTACTCATTGTATAAAACCCCTATTTAAAATGCATGTCAAGCGGAATTGAACTCCGGCAGCCTGATAGCATCTGAAGTTCCACACCGCTGCAAGCGACAATAAGTTGGATTACTTAGAAATTCGCAGAAATTGCTGTTTTGGCTAAACAACCTGCTACATAACCAAGCAAGCAAGGTATGTGTATTACTTTAATTCTGTTATATAATCTCTTTTGTCGAGTTAGCTGTGCATATGTTGTTTTTATTACTTAACTTTCTTTTTCAATTTTGTTTATAGTTTTCAAGGTCAAGCACTGGATATATATATTTCCATTACTTTTATTGATATAAGGTAATCGACAGAGGCACAAGAAACCGATGTATGGCGCTGAAGGAACTTCAAAAAAGAAACACAAACAATGCTGCAAAATAGTTTTGAAGTCGAAAAGATGGCTGCAGAAATGAAACTTCTTTGTATTCAACCTTAAGGTGCAATTACTCATTAGCATAGAAAAAATATATAAAAAATAAGAAAATTCAATCTTATATAATGATTGAATCAATATACATTCATTTGAGAAGCGAGTGATTTGAAGGCATCTTCCTCGCATGGAACTCTAATACCACCCATTCGATGATCGAAACCAAACTCTTCTTCAGCTCTATAGAGCAAGTTCTGGAATAAAGGTTGCTTCAGGTATGATACTGGAACAATGAATCGCTTCTGAGCCTCTCCAACATAAATGGCAAAATGACCTTTTGGGACATCGGGCGTTGATCTCTGGTTACGAGGCAAAGATTGTTGTAGCACTTGTTTGGTGTAAGCTAACCCGGGCAAACGAACTCCCATATTTTCTCCGGTGGAATCTTGTCTTGTCTTGAAGGAAAAAAGAGAAGCCTGAAGTATGAGAAAATTACAAGTGAAAGAATGAGATGTGAAGCTAAGTGTGAACAATTGTTGGCTACTGCATGAAATCATAGGCTCAGTACTTGTGTATATATACTGAAGGTAGTCATCGTAAGCCATGTTTTCTGCAGTGAAATGTGGTGAGAAATGGTGGAGATTATGATAGTTTTCTGCAAGTGGAAAAAAACTGGGCTAGAGCACACTGTTTTGGCCATTTACATTACATCTTCAGGTAAAAAAAACAATATTCACAAATCTTATCAATTTTGTTTCAAGGGTTATATAAATAGTGAGATTTTCTCTTTGACATTTGTGTATTAAAAGACTTGTCAGCATACTTATTACCTGCAAAGAGTGGGAACAATTTTTCTTAGCCACATATGGTCCTACATCTAAGACTTTAGAATGTAAATCATGGAAATTGTGAGAATTTATTTCTATTTTCTGCATTTATAGTCAAAAACCATAAATAAGCATCTTCACCCGTCAAAAGGAGCAAGTAACAATAGGCTAGAATACATATTCAACTACAATATGTATACTAGTTGGACCCTTGTTTACATCTGCTCTTATGCTATATGACATACTTAAATGGTCTGGCGCAGGTGACTAATTCGTCCGGTTATATATATGATATTATTACTCTCTGGGTTGACTGTTTGTATGCGACAACTAATACTCTTAAATGGTCGGCGAAATCGAGTCTTTCGTAGCTGTATTGTAGGACCATGTTGTGATGATTTCTCCATACTTTTCTGCTTTGAGCTGGTCCCAATAACACACATTATCAATTAATACGGATCCAAAGGATACCCACTTGTTCAAATTTAACATGTAATGTTTAGAGATAAAGAAGTGCCTTATTTTGTATACAGATGACCCTAAGTGTCCTTTTATGTTGGCTTCAAGGACACTGAACCAATACATGTGGTTATGGTGAGTCTTTTTTAGACTTGAAGAAGAAGAAAATATCATCAAGGCTCTGTATGGTTCATGTCCTTCTCTGTTCTATTCTTACAGCAATAATACCATGTGAGATTATTAAGTAATGGACATTGTGTAATTTTATGATTTTTCTTTGCCTTTCTCTTCTTTTTTTTTTTTCTTTTTTGTTTCCTTGCTCATTTTTTATCATTGTTTTGCTGTTGTTCCCTGAATGACCAGAAAAAAACATTAAGTTTTGGTTTGCTTGGTTAAGTTTAAACAGCTAACCGTTGCTATTTAAACAAGATTATCTAAAATTATAATTATTGCTTTCTGTATCTAAAATTAAACACCTTTTCCTCTATCCTTTCTCTTTCTATGAAACAACATAAATGAGCAGCAGATTGGAAGAAGTATTTATTTCTTCCATGTTCCAAATTTTTTTATTGATAATCATATATAACAATTCTTCTTGTTTACCTCCTTTAATATTTCTGCTAGCAATATAACACACACACCCCACACACACACACAAGATTTGTCCATTACTGTGTTTTTGTTTTGTTTTGTTTTTTTTGTATCTTTTGGCAGAGGTGTAGACAAAATAATTCCAGGCCAAATGCTAGGTAGAGATTCTCACTGGCAGCATATCTCAAACTAGCCATTTCTAGCCCCAGGTTTTCTCAATATTTTGATAGATTTAAAAATATATCATGCATGTGGATCCAGGGTACAATAAGTACAACTTGTAGACTTTGAGTCACTTATTACAAACAATATCTTTCCCAATGTTTGGTGGATTGAATATTATACTTTAATAATAGTGCATGATAGTTATTCAATTAAGATGAATTTTTTTTTCTTCTGTCAAAGTAGATTGGATTGAGTAATCCGATCATCTGCCACCAAGAATATCCTGTTACTTTCTTATGTTGCTTATCATGTTAGTACCCTGTGTTAGTCAAAAAGAAAAAGTTGAAGCCAGATTTAAACTTGGCTTCCAAAACCAAGACGGGCTACTAAATTGTCTAGGCTAATTGACAATGAGGAAAATATGAAAAGTTTGCAATTCCTTGATGGAAAGAGTTGCAAAAGTTGAGAGTCCCTCTAATCTATTTAAGCAGCTTGTGATCTCTCCATGTTAGACACATCATTCAGAAAAGAAATAGACTAGAAATCAAGGCTTCTCTCTTCTAAATTTCATATCTCGGATTAGCGATCGGAGAAGAAGAAAATGAGAGGAGGTATGTGTTTTTTAAATACAAGTTGTGTTGATTAAACACTATAAAGATCCAACACTCTGTTGTTATTAAAGCTTTACCACTGTATCAAAATTTTGAAGTCGTAGTGAAAATTGATAGAGTAATTATTTATTTACCACTTTTGTGATCTATAGGTGAAATTTGAGCATTTTATTGCGGTGGTGCTTGTTTAAAGAAGATCTGAATTTAATGCACCGGCCTTCTAAATTGTATGTTGTTGATGGTTTCGTAAAATCCTGGCAACTGCACTAAAAAGCTCTAACAGGTATATTCTACTCTACTCCAATTTTTATTAAATGAATAATTAAATAGTAATGGTTCAGGCCTGGAATTTGGAAGGAAGATTTGTAGTTAAAATCTGAATCAAAATATCAATATCTTTGAGTTCTTAGATTTTTTTTGTTATCCGAACAAAAAACAGTTTGCTGCAGCCACAGGTTTGCCACAAGCAGTTAGAAAAAATAACATAAAATATGTTTCTTCCATCATCAGGAGCCACATACGGCTCCACAAAACATGGGTTGTGCTATTAATTCCTCAGTGTTTGTGTCTACATATATTCTTATCTTTTTCATGCACTAATTTTCTAAATCTAACAGCAAGGTTAGCTTAATTCCAAAAAACTACCACATGCTTTGACATAATTACGAGAAATTACCAAATTCTTTTTAAATAAACAAGAAACTACCGCATAACATTCAAAACCTATGTGAAATTACCACAAAACTTTCAAAAATTATGGAAAACTACCATAAATAAGATGCCAAGTCAGCTATAATTACAAGAAATTACCACAAAACCTACAAAACTTTCAAAAACTACGAAAAATTATCATAAATAAGATGTCACGTCGACAATAATTACAAGAAACTACCAAAAAACTTTCAGAGTATGATAGTTTCTTGTAATTTTAAGAGAATTTGATAGTTTTTCGTAACTAAGACAAAGAATTTGGTAGTTTTTAGGAATTAAACCTTTCAGGGTAAATTTCATGAAGCCATCAACTTTTCCAAGTTTTTTTTCAATAATACCCTTGAACTTTGAGAAGTACAAATTCAACCACCGATTTTATGCTTGGATGAGCGGTAATGCACTAAAATACATAATTAGAAATATGTGTATTCATAACAAGTTAGAGATAGCTCCTATAGAAGATTAGATACGAGAAAACCGATTGAGATGGTTTGAACATGTACAATGGAGACCAAATAATGCCCCGCTTGGAAAAAGTGGCCAAATTATAGTTCATGGGGCAACTATGGTAGACCTAAACGAACATGATAGAGGCTATTAAAAACGATATGTTAATTGTTAATTTTACTGAGAAGATGAAACCGTACTTAACAGAGTGGAATGGAAGAGAAGGATTTATATAGACGACCGCAAAATTTCTTGATAAAGGCTTGTTTTTTGTTGTTGTTGAACGGGGTGTTGTGTAATTTTTAATACAAGGTAAAGAGTTCAATGGCGCTTGATGCGACTATTAAATTTTGATGGGGTGTTCGATGAAAAAGGGTGAAAGGTCAGCAGTGTTTTATGCATGTTACCCAAAATTTTATTACTATTTGAAAATCAAGAAAGAATTTCCAGGACAAGCTAAAACTCATGTTCTCTATGATTTCAATGATGACATAGTCTCTGCTTCAGAGCTGTAACTCTGATTTTAAAAAAAAAAGATTTAACATTTTTAAGTTTTCTATGTAATTCCCATAAAGTTAATCTGAAATAGATTTAACAACGTAGAATTTATATACAGAGATCCAGAAATGCATCAACTGTATCATTGTTTCCTATACCTAAAACCACTAGATTTGGGATCTAAGAGTTATAAAATTATCTACATCACGTGAAACCACAAAACAACCAGTTGGATAGCAGAATCCATGTTCTTCTTCAGATTTACAAAGCATTACTTGAAATTCAAAAATGTTTTGTAACAACTAATCTTTTCTCTCGGTCTCCCACATATATAGCAAAATGGATTTTTCGGATGTCGGCTGCAATGCATCTGTGATCCCTTACCAAACATAGTAGTGTTTGAATCACACGTAGTATACTACCCGGTTAAACAAAAAAAGAATTCCTTTCCTTCAGTTTTTAGATGTTTTTTTTTTGTGTATTGCTTTGATTTTGCTTGAAACGGTACCATATAGAATAACGGAGAAAAGAGGCCATTGGAGGGATTTTCGTTAGACGGCGTTGAAAAAATATACCTTCCAACATTTTATTCAATGATTGGCATCCATCATCGTCATTTTTATCATCTAAGATGGCATACACCAAATTTCACATGATTCTTCAACTTTTTCACCGTTGGATTAGCAATGTAAAAAGTTATATTGTCAGTAAACCGTTTGTTTCGCATCCACTAAATCAACGGTGAAAAAATAATAGAATCGCATGAAATTTAGTGTATCCGCATCTTAGATGATAAAGAAGAAGATGATGTATGCCGATCATTGGAAAAAATGGTGGAGTGTGTATTTTTCGACGTCATAAGAAGAAATTCCTCATGTGGCACCTTCTCTCTCTCTCTCAATATATATATATATATAACTCATGAGAGCAGGACAAAAAATTTATCATTTTTCATTTAAAAATGCAAAAAAAGAGAAAATCCATGTGAGTATTCTAGAGTAATAACATGTCATGTCATTTTTTGTTATACATGTAATTATTTTTATACCCTTCAACAATTCTCAATACGAAATATCATCTCTTTGGGAAATGAACAAACTGAAGGAAATGAACAAATTTAATCAAAATGTTTTTGAACTAATGACTGTCAAGAAAGCATACTAAAATCTTGAAACATGATTAATTTTTTCTCATCGCACACGTGCAGAGCATATATATATATATATATATATATATATATATATATATATATATATATATTCTTTCTTTATAATGCAAATATCCCTTGGTGAGGTGGACACCCTCTCCTTTCACCAAAATTCAAATAAAAAGGAGAAAAATCCTCTTCTCCTATATCCTCCACCTCATCATCCTTTTCTTCTAAGGTCTCCACCTCATCAAGAAAGAGAACAAAAAAATAATGCCTTACAATGTTAACTTACATATAAACCTTCAATATTTACAAATTTCCACTTATACCCATTCTCATTTATATGAAATGCTGCATTTCATATAAATGAGAATGAGTATAAGTGGAACACACACACACACCCATTCTCACAAATATGAAATATTACATTTGACACGTGCAACGCACGTGCACATGTTTTAGTATATATAATGCAAATACCCTTGGTTAGAAATCCACTCTTCTCATTTTTTCTAGGAAAATAGAAAAAATGAGAAAAATCCTTACCTCTCAAACCCTCCACATCATCTCTCTCACCTCTCCACATCATCTCTCTTTTAAAAAAACAATTAATTGTTTATCTAGAACCTTCCATATCATTTCTCACAATATATATATATATATATATATATATATATATATATATGCCAATACCTTAGGTTAGATGTCAACCTCTCTCCCTTTTTCTATAAAAAAAGAAAAAAGAAGAAAAATCCTACATTTTTAAGCCTTCACGTCATCAAAGAGATCTCCATATAATCTAGAAACATCCACATCTATCTCTCTCTCTTCTCCCAAAAAAATTAATTTTTTAATTATCATCAAATAAACATCCACGTAATCTAGAAACCTCAACGTCTCTCTATTCTCCTAAAAAATCAATTTTTAATTAACACGTGCAACGCACGTGCAAAAATGCTAGTATATATAATGCAAACCATTGGTTAGAGATTTACCCTTCTCCTTTTTTCTTGAAAAATAGAAAAATGAGAAAAATCCTTAACTCTCGTGCCCTCCACATCATCTCTCTCATCTCTCAAGCCCTCCACATCATCTCTCTCATCTCTCAAGTCCTCCATCTCATCCCTCCCTTTTTTTAAATAAGATTCTAGAGCCCTCCATATTTCTCTTTCTTCCGTTCTCAAAAATTTTTAAACACGTGCAACGCACGTGCATAAATTCTAGTATATATAATGCAAATAGTTTTGGTTAGAGCTCTACCCTTCTTATTTTTTCTAGAAAAAAGGAGAAAAACTCTTATCTCTCAAACCCTCCACATCATCTCTCTCACCTCTCAAACCCTCCACGTCATCCCTCTCTTCTAAAAAACAATTAATTGTTTATCTAGAACCTTTTATATCATTTTTCCTAATACACACACACACACACACTCTCTCTCTTAAAAAACAATTAATTGTTTATCTAGAACCTTCCATATTATCTCTCCCAATATATATACACACACCCCCTTGGTTAGAGGCCCACCCTTTTCCTTTTTTCTTGAAAAAAGGAGAAAATTCCCCACCTCTCAAGCCCTCCACGTCATCTTCCTTACCTTTCAAGCCCTCCTCCTCATCCCTCCTTTTTTTAAAAATAAATAAATAAATAAGACTCTAGAACCCTTCACATTTCTCTCAATGCCCTTCTCAAAATTTTTAAACACGTGCAACGCACGTGCATAAATTCTATTCTCTATTATGTAAATATCCTTGGTTAGAGATTCGCTCTTCTTATTTTTTCTTGAGAAAAAGAAAAAAAGGAGAAAAATCCTCACCTCTCAAGCCTTCCATATCATCTCTCTCACCTCTTAAGCCCTCCACATCATCTCATCTCTCTCCTCCCATAAAATAATTAATTGTTTATCTAGAATTCTCCACATCATCAATCATCTTTTTACAAAAAATTAATAAATAAAACTCTAGAACCCTCCATCTCATCGCTGCCTTTTTTTAAAAATAAATAAATAAATAAGACTTTAGACCACATTTATTTCTTCCCTTCTCAAAATTTTTTAAACGCATGCAACGCACGTGCATAAACTCTTATATATATAGAATCCTCCATGTCATCTCTCTCCAACTATATATATATATATATATATATATATATATATATATATATATATAATCAAAGAAAAAGACAAAAATAATGATGTATTCAAATGAAAATTTACACATAAACCTTCTTTATTTATAAATTGACATATATACTCATTCTCAAATGAAAATTTACACATAAACCCTAATTATTTATAAATTTACACATATACTCATTCTCACAAATATGAAATGTTATATTTAACACGTGCATCGCACGTGCACAAATTCTAATAGATATAATACAAATACTCTTGGTTAGAGGTTCGCTCTTCTCATTTTTTCTAGAAAAATAGAAAAAATGAGAAAAATCCCTACCTCTCAAACCCTCCACATCATCTCTCTCACCTCTCAAGTCTTCCACATCATCTCTCTCTCTTAAAAACCAATTAATTGTTTATCTAGAACCTTCCATATCATCTCTCACAACACACACACACACTAGATTTTGTGCACGTGCGTTGCATGTGTTGATTAAAAAATTGATATTTTGGAAAAAGAGAGATATGGAGGTTTCTTTGATGATAATTAAAAAATTAATTTTTTTCGGAGAAGAGAGAAAGCGATGTGGATATTTCTAGATTATGTGGAGGTCTTTTGATGATGTGGAGGCTTGAGAATGTAGGTTTTTGGTCACACCCCGCTTCCAAAATACGGAATACGAGGGGTTGACAAGGCCAGCCATACTCCCATGGTCAAGGAAATATTCTGCCGTAGTCACACTTCGGCTTCTAGCTTTACGTGGTAATCAGTAAACAACGCACAGGTAATGAGAAATGCAGTAACTGAGACAAAACAGATACAAGGAATTAACCTGATGGAGATCAAAAGAGTATAGCTCTGGATAGCTGATCAAGATGTCCGCGATGTACATCTGGTCCTGTTCCAAGCTAGATTCACTGCTCACTCTGAGCATGCATACTCAGGTCATCAGAGCGACACGATAGCAATATATATATATGGGTACAAATAGTAACTCATATAATCATAATGAAATGTAACAGTAAATCAAAGAGTATTGATGTGAACATGAAGTAGCCAATGCGGGTGTATAATAAAGCAGGTGAACAGTAAAGCAGTAAAATAATATGTCATGTGTGTTGATTCAGTAAGCAATGCATGTCAATGTCACTATCCCTATCAGTCTCTAAGTCTCACTGTACAGGTCACTAAGCCTTTCGTCAGTCCAAGTGTGAGAGTCAACCACTCGTGAGTATCCCCCACCCAAGGGTAGGACCCAAGGGTAAGGGACCACGGGCCTAAATAAAACGCACGGTAATAATCAGTGATAACCTTGTAAATCTCCATATATCTCCATATATATATATGCCGGCATGGGACTCCCGAGATTCTGTTGAACTCACACTCAAACTACCCCACACCCCGTGGTCTACATCAAACGCCAACCATAAACTCAAATACCAGCCGGTCCATGACGAGTCTACGCGAGAACTGAAGACGGGGTCTCCATCAAGCATGTCTCGACTGATACCCAAGATCAACGGACAGTGTTTAGTGCCTTACCTGTGACACCCATACAAGTGCTTCCATAAGTGTCCCATACCACTTATAGTCACACTTATACGCGTCCCACAGACGTCGACAATGCAATAAATCGATAGGGTCCACTGATTGTGTACAAGTACGTACCACTTTCACTTATCCATTCATGCATAAATACTAACGTACTTGCCACAATCCACTAATACCTAACACTGGGTAATGAACATGATCACTAGGTTATCAATGCAATGACATATATATGATGCGATGAGAAAACAGTATATAAGGCATGATTAACATGTCATCAAGTAATGTCCTACCACTTGCATAATTCTTCATAAATCACACATGCAAATTTTAGCGAAACAATGAACAGAGGATAAGTAGTAAGTTTGATTATCTAACCAGCAAATTTAGTTTCACGTCAATCGGGTTTCGGGATCACTAGATATGGCCATTTCATTTTAAGCGTTCACTGCTGGAAATCCGGTTTCAGAATCGGAAGTCCGTTTCGTAACGCATTTCAATCCCAGTTGGAATCAGAATTTAGTGACGCTACAGTTGAATGAAAACTTGGATTTTTAATATGGTTTTCAACGCAACAGACGGATTCTCAATCGAGTCTGTACGTCAAAAGTTATGCACTGTTCAACACTAGTATGTCAATCCTGTTTCTGTTTGGGACTGCTAGACGTCCTGATCTTTTAAAATGCAGTTTAAATAACAAACGGCGATATAACGGGGTGAAATCACTTGCGTTATTTATCTAACAGATTGATCTTCAATAAAATGCAGGGTTCCGCAACATACGAGTTCAAGAAACAAGGTAGTAAACATTACGGGGCAGAAAACAATAACCAGAGTTTCTCTGGACTGCAGTCCAGAGCCGCTCTCCGAACCAATTCTCGTCATAATATCAGTACAGAAACAATGAAAAACTTGCATAGGGTTACCGGTCGTCGAGTCGGCTTCGATTTGAGCCCTCGAACGCCTCATTTCAATATGTTCGCAATTAATGGTGATTTTAACAATTCTCTGGTGCGGGAAATTCCTAGTTTTCACGGGTGTAGTTGGGGTATTCGTTTAAGCCAATAACAATAGTATTTTCCAGTGAAATTTCTACACAAGGTTCATTATCACACGGGCCAGCATATGTAATTAAGTTCCGTCAAATTAAATGAAGGTTTTCATTCAGATCTTGCATCGAACACTTATGTTATATAAGGTTTCACGAAACGTAAACGTGGAATTTATAGTATTATGAAATGTAACGGATATAATATAGCATGCAGCAAGTAGGGTACTTGCCTGGAGACGTTTTGGCGATGCACGGCAGTGGCAGCGGCACGAACGCGCGACGAACGGCGCGGCTAGGGTTCGCGGCCTCGGTTCATGTTCGGGTTCGACGTTGGAGTTGTCCGAGGATGCCTCGCGTTTGCTGGATGCGGAGTGGGATGTCGATCTCCTGGGATGTGCTGGGGTCGACGATGTCGGCGGCGGTCGCTCCGGCAATGGCATAGCGGGGGTCGGGCTGTGGGTTTTGGGGAGAGAGAGAGAGGTAGTGGGGCTCGGGTGTGGGTTTTGGAGAAGGTGATGGAGATGTAGAGGGTGCAGAGGTCGACGGGGTGATTCAGGTTAGTGGGGCTCACCGGCGTTGAGGGTACAGGGGTGGCCGAGCTCGGGTGCAGGGGAGCTCGGGCGGCTGAAGGTTGCAGGGGCTCGGTGAGGGGGTGAGTCAGGGGCTTTGTTGATGGAGGAGGAGGAAGGAAGGAAGGAAGAGTCGTGGTCTTCCTCGTCGTCGTCGTCGGCGGCGGCGGCGGGGGGGGGGGGTGAGGGAGCTGGAGGTTGGGTTTTCCGTAGAGAGAGAGATGAGGAGGAGTTGGAGAGTGAGAGTGTGAGGGAGAGAGAAGGAAGGAGTTTGAGGAGGAGAGGTTGAGGAAGTCGTGGCCGGGGTCGCGGGGACGTGGGGCAATGGCGTCGTGGGCGTGCGACGTGGGGAAAAGAAACAGGAATCGAGTGAGAAAAGTTTAGAAGGAGGGGAGAAGAAGAAGGGGTTTGAAGCGGGTCGGGTCGGCGGGAGCGGGCTCGGGTTAGGGTGTTAGGGCGTGGGCTGAGAATTAATAATTAAATGTTTTAATCTGGGCTTCTGGAAGTGGGGTTTTAATTTTGTAGAGAAGGGGAGTGGGCCGGGGCAAGAGCTTGGGCCGAGGAAATTTATTAGAGGAAAAAGGAGTGGGCTGTGGGGATTTCGTTTTAATGGAATTTACTTTATTTGGTTTTGGTTTTAATCCTATGGTGAAATTTTCTTGGGCTTGGCTTTAGGGAAAAGAAAAATACAGAGAGATGGAGAGAGTGGGCTGAGACACAACAATAGAGGGGATTGGGATTAGGGTTTGGGGTTAAAAGGAAATAAAATAATTATAAATAAAATAAATAAATTTTGTAAATAGTACTTTATAAAAATACAGACATTGGTGTACAAAAAGAACCGGGTATTATATTTTTTTCTTCTTTTTTCTTTTTTCTAGGAAAAAAGAGAGGGGCGGACCTCTATACAAAGGGTATTTGCATTATATATATATATATATATATTGGGAGAGATGATATAGAATGTTCTAGATAAACAATTAATTATTTTTTAGGAGAGAGAGATGATGTGGATGGCTTAAAAGGTGAGAGAGATGATATCACTACTAAAATAGGGGGTTGCCCCTATGGATATTGAAATCTGTAGGGGCAGATTTATGTTGGCCCTACGGATTAATCCGTAGGGCCAGAAGGTTGCACCTACGGTCCAAGACGTTCAAGAGTAAAAATATTAAATCTTAATTTGGTGTTTGCCCCTACGGAGCCGCAAATCAAGGATCTACAGACAAATCCGTAGGGGCGTCTAAATAGCGATTTAATTAAAAAGGCACATATCGTCTACGCTGATTATCTCTTTTTCTCTCTCTCGATCGCGCCCAAAATCCCCAAATCTCCCCCGCCGTTCTCGTCGTCGCCACCACCGTTCTCTTTATCGCCACCGCCGTTCTCGTCACCGTTCTTCCTTGTCGCCGTTTTCGTCGTCGCCTCCGTTTCGTCGTCGCCACCGATCGATCGTCTCCTCCACCGCACAGGTTAGTAAATCTTCAATTAAACAAATTTTAGATTATTTTAGGGCTAGGGTTCATGGGGTTGTGGTTGGGGTTTGGGTTCGGTAGGGGTTGTTGTTGGGGTTGGGGTTGGGGTTAGGGTTCGACTGGGGCTGGGGCTGGGTTAGGGTTGGGGTTGGGTTTAGCTGGGGCTGGGGTTAGGGTTAGGTTGGGGCTGGGGCTGGGCGGGGCCGGGGCTGGGGTTAGGTTGGGGTTGGGGTTGGGATGGGGCTGGGGCTGGGGTTAGGGTTAGGTTGGGGTTTGCTGAATTTAGCAAACCTGAGAGGAATTTCCAGCAATTTTAGCCTACTTTGATTACTAAAATTATTGTTGATCGAGAAAATTTTGCGTCCTTCTAATCAAACATTGTTTGTTACTGTATGTCAACAAGTACTGATAAAAGAAAAAACCGATTTCAAGTGGAAATTAGGTATGTACAATGTTCTAATATAATTTGTATTTCTTGCCATCATCAAACATATAAAATTACTAATATGAAATGGAAAATAAATAAATAAATAATCAAAGTTTTGGCATGTATGTAAAATCCTTTGTTATTTTTTCTTGGTTGCCCAACTTTGAAAATTCTATCTATTAAATTAGACATACTCTAAAAAGAATGATATTGCAAGAATTTGACTTGGTGGAGACTTGTATCATTAATAGAAATATGAAAGTGTAAGGACATTCTTTACCTTCGATAGGGTTCGGTTGGGGTAGGGCTGGGGCTAGCTAGGGCTTGGGCTTCATCACCTGATATAGCGAAATACAAAGCGTACTTCAGTACACCCGACCTCATTGAGTTTCCTATTGAAGTTCCCGGTCAAACCGCATATGCATATTTTTATTCGCCATGAAATCCCAATTATCAAGCTACCGAGGACGAAAAGCCACCTTTGTTAGTCGGGAGTCATGGTAATAGACTTGTCATTATAGATCATAGTCAATTGTTTTTCCTATCATTTTCTTGATCCAGATGCTAATCAACTTGTTAATTAGTTACTGTTTTTATGACGTATTTGTCTATATTTGTTGACAGTGGCCTTTCTTTTGGATGAACATGTTTTTTTGATGCATGTTTCAGTCATGTGAATTCATATGTTGCGTATAACGCTTTATGATATCAGTATCCTACATTTGTAGTTTTAATTGTTGATTGTTATAAATGAGTGCCATTGCAATAATAGTTTTTGGTAGATGAATGCCATTGCAATGTAGGATGATCAGTTCTATCAATCTTGATCTCAATGGTTTAAAATCATGTTACACATACAACACGAATGCACAACAAACGCATCATTAGAGAGTAATTCAAGATATTCAAGTTAAAACCAATATATGATACTCGATGATAATATGAAACCTTCATATTCTCATCGATACTCATATATGAAACTAAAAGCGCCACTTAGTCCCCGTTTATCGGTTAACATACGTGCGATATTCGTCGTGACATAGAACTATACGAAGGTTGTTAAATATCGGAAGGTATAGCTCGATACTAACAACCGTCATATAGTCTATGCGACGAGAAGATTCAATCATATGGTAACCGATAGATTTGTCCCGTGTGGACAAGTTAGGAATGTATAAAGAAAACACCTTCATTCACTTATGTTTTCATCCGTTTCGAGATATTTCGTCGGTACCTTTCCGCTGGTTCTCCGTGTACAAAGATAGATTAGATGTTCATTTCAACGTTGTTTCACAGTTTTGAAATGATTATCTATTCTATTACAGTGTACTCGGAGAACAGCGGGGAGGTGCTGCCGAAATTTACTCAAAACGGTTGAAAGCACAAGTGATGGGTGTTCGCTCTATACATTCTTAATGGAATAGAAGCCTACCCCCGACAGCCGGAACACATACATATAACAAGAATACACAACAAACGCATAATTAGAGAGTGATTCGAGATGTTCAAGTTAAAACCAATATATGATACTCGATGATAATATGAAACCTTCATATTCTTATCGATATTCATATATGAAACTAAAAGCGCCACTTAGTCCCCGTCTATCGGTTAACGTACGTGCGATGTTCGTCATGACATAGAACTATACGAAGTTTCTTAAATATCGGACGGTATAGCTCGATACTAACAACCGTCGTATAGTCTACGCGACGAGAAAATTCAATCGTATGGTAACCGATAGATTTGTCCCGTGTGGACAAGTTAAGAATGTATAAAGCAAACACCTTCATTCACATGTGTTTTCATCCGTTTCGAGATATTTCGTCGGTATTTTTCCGCTGGTTCTCCGTGTACAAAGATATATTAGGTGTTCATTTTAACGTTGTTTCACAGCTTTGAAATGATTATCTATTCTATTACAGTATACTCGGAGAACAGCGGGGGGTGCTGCCGAAATTTACTCGAAACGGTTGAAAGCACAAGTGATGGGTGTTCGCTTTATACATTCTTAATGAGATAGAAGCCTACCCCTGACAGCCGGAACACACACATACAACAAGAATACACAACAAACGCATAATTAGATAGTGATTCGAGATATTCAAGTTAAAACCAATATATGATACTCGATGATAATATGAAACCTTCATATTCTCATCGATACTCATATATGAAACTAAAAGCGCCACTTAGTCCCCGTCTATCGGTTAACGTACGTGCGATATTCGTCGTGACATAGAACTATACGAAAGTTGTTAAATATCGAACGGTATAGCTCGATACTAACAACCGTCGTATAGTCTACGCGACGAGAAAATTCAATCGTATGGTAACCCATAGATTTGTCCCATGTGGACAAGTTAAGAATGTATAAAGCAAACGCCTTCATTCACTTGTGTTTTCATCCGTTTCGAGATATTTCGTCGGTATCTTTCCGCTGGTTCTCCGTGTACAAAGATAGATTAAATGTTCATTTCAACGTTATTTCACAGCTTTGAAATGATTATCTATTCTATTACAGTGTACTCGAAGAACAGCGGGGAGGTGCTGCCGAAATTTACTCGAAACGGTTGAAAGTACAAGTGATGGGTGTTCGCTCTATACATTCTTAATGGGATAGAAGCCTACCCCCGACAGCCGGAACACACACATACAACAAGAATACACAACAAACACATAATTAGAGAGTGATTCGAGATGTTCAAGTTAAAACCAATATATGATACTCGATGATAATATGAAACCTTCATATTCTCATCGATACTCATATATGAAACTAAAAGCGCCACTTAGTCCCCGTCTATCGGTTAACATACGTGCGATAATTTATTCTTTTCAACGACAAACGCACACACAAAGCATATACACGGATTTTCTCCTTTGTCAGTAACTATCACGTTCTTATATTTCTCAATATAGTCAGCATAACCTACAATTTATATGTTATACAGTCTAACATGGCCCATGAGTACGTCAGAGTTAAGGACTGGATATATGTGCATTGGCAACAACGTATGCAAGCTAAGTTTGTCGCAGGAGTTGCTGCTTTCCTTGAATTTGCACGCGCACATAATAAGATCATAATAGGGAAGATTCTCTGTCCGTGCAATAAATGTGGCAATAAGTACTGGTAGAAGGTAGAATTGGCAGAGCTTCATATTGTAAAATATGAGTTTACTAGATTTTATACAACTTGGAAATATCACGGGGAAGGAGAAGAATGCAGTACTGCGGCAGAAGAAGAAGTAGAACACGATAATGCGGCAGGAGAAGAAGAAGAATTCGGTAATGCGGCAGAAGGAGAAGACGGTAATTTATTTCCATCAGAAGAAATGAAGGATATGGTAGAGGCTGCCCTAGGTGAATCTATTCGTACCGAAGATGACATTCCTTCCGGTCAAGGACCGCGTGCGGATAAATATGAAAATTTCATAAATAATGCTAGAAAACCAATTTATAAGAATGCGAAGTATTCCACCCTCTCATGGTTCATCCAACTTTTCCAGATTAAGTGCCTAAATGGATAGAGCAACAAGTCATTCACAATGCTTCTTTCGTTCTTGAAAGATTCTATACCTCCGGGAAATAACGTGCCCGACAGCTGGTACGGAGCCCAGAAGATGATGTCTGATTTGGGTCTAAAGTGCGAGAAGATTTAAGGATGTCCTAAAAATTGAGTGTGTAAGTCCACGTTGCCCACCCCGGTGCTTGCGGGGAGGCGGAAAACATAATAAAAATCGGATTTTTAATGACTTAGGCAACATGGACCTTGTTTGTGAGGATCTTTACTAAACGAAAACTAGCTAAAGCAAACTAACAACTAGTTAAGTTGTAGAAAGGTTATACCTTGAGCTCGAACTCCTTCTCTCCTTGCTCGTCGGAATGGTAGAAAGGCCTCACCTTGCTTGTCTCCTTCCGTCAAAGAACGATCCAACCGAAAGCCTCGACTTTTAGCTTCAACTCCAAGCTAGGAGTAACTAGAGTGCAAGAAATGCTAAGACTTGAACCCTAGAAGTGAGTAGAGAAGATCAAGTGAAGGTTTTTCTCAAGCTTTTTGTTTCTCAACACATGAGAGGGAGAGAGCTTGAGGGAGAGGATGAGCAAGAGAGAGAAAAGATATGATAGAATGAAATATTAGTGAGCCATTCTCACTAATATGTGTGAGTTATTTTAATTAATTAATTAGCAAGAAAATTGTCATGGTTTAATCAAGAGGTGACCATTATCATTTCATTATTAATGCAAATTGCAAGAATCAAAGAGCATCTTCCAAATGAAATGATCATGGTCAAATTGTCAACTTGGTCAACAAGTCAACAAAGTCAAAGTGTCAACAACAACAACCATGCACAATAATTAAGCTAATTATTAATTAACAATAATACACACAAAAACAATAGGGTTAATAAAATGACAATGGTCATTAACCCTAAACAAGGTCCTCTCCATCAATCTCAAGCAACCGTGCATACGCACCCGTATTCGTAATCCGAGGAACACGAACACAATGAGAAAAACCAATCTCAAATCATATACTAGGATCCGGCTTAAACCAAAGCCCGCTAGTATAAACTGTCCGGACAGCAAACGTGCACAAGTGCGCGGATGCGAACGAACCCTGTCGCAAAACCATGCGACCTCTACTCGTTTTGCCTAAAGGCGAATAGCTCTCTGTGTGGGACTCTAAAGACTCGACACTACGCTGGCAGTAGGTTTAACCACAGACCGCAAGCGGCACTAGCTGTACGTAACGGTCCCCAGGTAGATGTCGATAAGAAGACTGACGAGGTGAACCCCATCTGCACTCCTACTGAGCCTGTATGTGACAGTCTCCGTACAGTCCGGTCTGTTCGTCTGATACATCGCATGGCGGGCCTAGGGGGGCGGTGAACGTCAGTCCCCTAATAGCGGTACAAGTCGTGTCGGAGTGAAGCCCAGAACACCCTGAGATAACACTGGAAACCTACCAGTATATCTCGCTTGTCCTGGCCAGGGACTACTCGTGTAATGGCTCTCCTGGACACAGCGCGATGTCAACCCCCAATACCGGGAGAGACGAATCCTGTCTAACCGTCACTGCCTCCAAGTGCTTCGGGACTGCACCCAAAAACTACCTGTTTGCACGACTCCTCTGAGCCGTGGTAGGGTAGTAATCAAAGTGCAGTGGGAACACACTCGAGGCGAAGTGACAGTGTCAAGTCAGCGGACTAAGCTGTACTCATGTCACCTGGGAACTGATAACTGACGATAGGTATATTACCAACCAACAGTTCCCGACGAGTCCTGTCCAGTGTACTCGTAACCTAACGAGCACCCGCATACTATCCCAAGTACGACGTACTAACGGCTGTGGGACAGACCGTCTCCCACATTGGGATGAGAAGCGCATACGCTAGTCTACTCCGGAGTATCGATGCTCTGTCTCGATAGTCCAACGACCAGGGACCTGTATAAGGATGTGCTTATAGATTACCCAGCTCCCACGAGTGCGAGCGCCATCACAACGCTGGTAATCAAGCAAAGATCCTAAGGGCTCTACTAATATGTATACCAGCAATATGCTAAAAGAAACGCATGCACATATTAAAGCAGAGACAAACCAAGTAGCATACTACCATTTCGAGCAAGATTGTATATACAACTGTGAATATCCCAAGCTTCCATTAAGTAATATACAAACTAGTATGATACAGTAATGGCCTCTAGGGCATATACACTAACAATCTCCCACTTGCACTAAGGCCATGTACTGGCGTATCGAAGACCTATCATCTCGATCAGCCGCTCGAACTGAGTCTGGGGCAAGGCCTTGGTGAATGGATCTGCTGTGTTATCCTCTGATGCAACTCTCCGGACCTCGATCTCCTGGCGATCCACAATCTCCCTGATCAGGTGATACCGCCTTAAGATGTGTCTGGATTTCTGATGGGACCTGGGTTCCTTCGCTAAAGCTATAGCCCCGTTGTTGTCGCAATACAGAGGTATTGGGTCAACAATGGACGGAACCACCTGAAGTTCTTTCAAGAACTTCCTCATCCAGACAGCCTCTTTTGCGGCATCAGATGCAGCGATGTATTCCGCTTCCATAGTCGAGTCAGCAACGGTTTCCTGTTTGGAGCTCTTCCAACACACCGCCCCTCCATTGAGGGTAAAGACAAAACCCGACATGGACTTGGAATCATCCTTGTCACTCTGGAAGCTGGAGTCAGCAAAGGCCTCAATCTGCAGGTCTTTTCCGCCATACACCAAGAACATCTCCTTAGTCCTTCTCAGGTACTTGAGAATGTTCTTTACTGCTATCCAATGTTTCTCCCCAGGGTTTGACTGATACCTGCTTACCACACTCAGTGCATAAGACACATCCGGTCTGGTACACAACATCGCATACATTATAGAGCCTACCGCAGAAGCGTAGGGTATAATAGACATGCGATCCCTCTCCAAATCAGTCTTGGGAGACATCTCTTTGGAGAGGGTGATCCCGTGACAAGCCGGTAGATTACCGCGCTTGGAATCTTCCATACCGAATCTCTTCAGTATGGTGTCGATGTACCTGGACTGAGAAAGTCCTAATATCCTCTTGGATCTGTCACGGTAGATCCGGATACCCAGAATGTATGAGGCATCACCCAGGTCTTTCATGGAGAACCTGTGTGACAAGAACCCCTTGACAGATTGTAGCATAGGAATGTCATTTCCTATTAAGAGAATGTCATCCACGTATAAAACGAGGAATACTACAGTTCTCGCTACAAATCTACAATAGATGCATGGTTCATCTGGATTTTTGATAAAGCCAAATTCTTTGACCGTCTCATCAAAGCAGATGTTCCAACTCCGCGATGCCTGCTTGAGTCCATAAATGGACTTGAGCAACTTGCACACCTTTCCGCTGCTCCCACCCTGAATGAAACCCTCTGGCTGGTCCATATAGACACACTCCTCTAAATGACCATTTAGAAAAGCTGTCTTTACGTCCATCTGCCAAATCTCATAATCGTGGAAAGCAGCGATGGCAAGAAGGATCCGAATGGATTTCAGCATAGCTACTGGAGAAAAGGTTTCGTCATAGTCCAAACCAGGTCGCTGACGAAAACCCTTTGCTACCAGTCTAGCTTTATAGGTCTCAACCTGTCCATCTACACCAATCTTCCTTTTGAAGATCCACTTGCATCCTACGGGTTTTACCCCGTCTGGAGCAATGTCCAACGTCCATACTTTGTTGGTGTACATGGACTCCATCTCGGTCCGCATTGCATCCAGCCATTTTACCGAGTCGACGCTCTGAATGGCTTGCTGGAAGCTAGTAGGCTCATCACAATCTAGGATGCAGTCCTCTCTATCCCCGTCAATGAGAAAACCGTAGTATCTCTCGGGCGGATGAGACTGCCTACTACTCCTGCGGAGTGGCATAGGAATGTCCTGTTCTTTCGAACCTTCTGGTTCCTCTAAGCTTTCAGTAATGGTTTGTGGTTCTGGAATTTCTTCCAGTTCTACTACGCTCCCGCTTATCTGATTTTCTAAAAACTCAGTTTCCAAGAAGCGGGCATGACGAGAAACAAGGACTTTTTGCTCCTCTGCGTAATAGAAGAGATACCCCTTGGAGTTCTTTGGGTATCCCACAAACTTGCACTGTACTGAGCGTGCCTCGAGCTTGTCCGCATGCTGCTTTTTTACAAAAGCTGGACATCCCCATGTCTTAAAGGATTTAAGACAGGGTTTCTTCCCACTCCACATCTGATATGGTGTGGTAGGCACTGTTTTAGTAGGAACTTGGTTCAAGAGATGTGCAGCTGTTTCCAGTGCATAACCCCAGAAAGATCGCGGTAACTCAGCCTTACTCATCATGGACCGTACCATATCCAATAGGGTTCGGTTCCGTCTCTCCGATACACCGTTGTGTTGCGGAGTGTATGGAGGAGTAAGCTGAGAGAGAATTCCATTCTCTTTTAAATAATTCAGGAACTCGGCACTTAAGTATTCTCCACCTCGATCCGATCTTAGAATCTTGATACTTTTGCCGGTCTGTTTCTCCACTTCATTCTTATATTCCTGGAACTTTTCAAAGGCCTCGGACTTATGTTTCATTAAGAAGACATAACCGTACCTTGAAAAATCATCCGTAAAAGTAATGAAGTAAGAGTAACCGCTTCGCGCATGTGTAGACATTGGACCGCACACGTCGCTGTGTACGAGTCCCAAGAGCTCGCTCGCTCTTTCTCCGTGTCCAGTGAACGGAGCCTTTGTCATCTTTCCCATGAGACAAGATTCACAAGTGGCATAAGACTGATACTCGAACGGATCCAAGTATCCTTCTTTATGTAACTTAGTCAACCGTGTCTCATTGATGTGACCCAGTCTACAATGCCATAAGAAAGCCTGATTAATATCTGGAGACTTTCTTTTGTGTGTATTCTGGATATTGAAAACCTGTGGTTGGTTTAAAACGTAAATACCGTTGTTTAATGTACCTGACCCAATCAAAACTTGATTAAGGTGAATGTTCACTACATTACTTACAAATGCAAATTCATAACCTTCTTTAGATAATAAAGATACAGATATGATATTACAGGTTGCATTTGGTACATAATAACAACTACGCAAAACCAAAAAGTGTCCATCAGATAATCCCAGGTGATAGTCCCCCACGGCCTCTGCATCCATGCTAGCACCGTTCGCAACTCTGAGGGTCATGTCACCTGCCTTCAAAACTCTACGCTTTCTCAACGCCTGCAAAGAATTACAGATATGAGATCCTGATCCGGTATCCAATACCCAGGATGTAGAGTTTATTGATAGACAGTTTTCAATAACATACACACCTGAAGCTGAAGCTGCAACTCGCTTCAAATCCTGTGTTCTGGCTTTCCAAGCCTTGCAATCTTGTTTCCAGTGACCACTTTTGTGACAATAGAAGCATTCTTCCTTCCCCACCATCTTCCCCGCTACTTTTGTTGCTTTACCCTTTCCCTTCGTATCCACTTTACCGACACCGCCTCTTGGTTTGGCGGGGGCTTTCTTCTTCTTGCCCTTGGCTTTCGCCCTGGACCTAGAAGAGGAAGATCCTCCTACAAACAAAGTGAATGTCTCCCTACCCTTCTGTAGGGTGCCCTCAGCAGTCCTCAACATGTTCAGAAGTTCGGCAAGTTCAACCTCCTTTCCTTGCATGTTGAAGTTAAGAACGAACTGGGCGTAAGTGGAAGGAAGGGACTGGAGAATCAAATCGGTATAGAGTTCATTCTCCAACGTGGTCCCAAGGTCCGCGAGCTCCTCTATGTAGCCGATCATCTTAAGCACGTGGTCCGCTACCGATGATCCGACGGCCAACCTTGCCGAAAAAAGCTTCTTCGACACTTCGTATCTAGCGATACGAGACTGCTCTCCATACAGTTCTTTTGTATGGAGAAATATGGACTCTAGGTCCATATTCTCGTGCCTCCTCTGATGTTCGTTGTCCATCGAGGCTAGTACGAGGCATCTGGCCCTCGCGCAATCTATCTCCCATGTCTTACGGATTTCTACATCCGCGACGCTGGAGGTGGGACCTGGGACAGGGGGAGCTTTGGTGGTAAGTATATACCCCAGCTTGTCATAAGTGATAGCCATCTTGACATTCCTGAGCCAATCTTTGTAGTTTGGCCCTGTCAATATATTTTTATCTAACAGTAACTTAAGTCCGGTCATGTTGAATGGTCGCTGCAATTAGGAGAGAGAAAAGAAACACTTTAGCATGATGCTCTTGCAAGTTTAGAGTGGTTTTTAGTTTGTCTAAACTGGATGGCTCCCACTGTTTCTCGAATCCCTTCTCAAACCGTAAAGAAAAGGATTAGCCGGGATCATTCTCACCGTACAATACTTGCTTAACCGTTCAGCCAGGCCAGTGTCGGTACTTCGAGAGAGGTTTTCCAACGCTTTCGCGAAGTTCCTTAATTAAGTAACCTCTTTTCCCTGTGGGCGTAGCCCCGCTAACACCTTTCTAGGCACCTACTAGGTTTATAGCATTGATCGTTAAGTGAGAGTTTTCCCGAGGAGTAGCATATACTCACAGTAGGATCGGGATCCAAATATCATCGCGTGACAAAACCGGAGGAATCCTACCAGAATCATCACACTCCAAATGGTATGCAACGCTAGCAAGTTTCAGTACTTATGAAACTCCCGATGTGGATTTTTGCCCCATGCTCTTATGACTTTGACTAAGGCCAACAAATCATAAGTCACATGTCAAGTTCTACCCGTCGTTATCCAGGTTAATTTGAACCCACCCGTATCCACCCTTGACTATGGCCAACAAGGCAATACGACTGTCTCAAACCAACGCATTCTATCTATGCAACATATGAATACCCACCAGCTACCAAACACTGTGCCTTGACTAAGGCCAACAAACACAGCTTGAATACCGTTGAATATTCATATGAAACGACGGAGGGCTACGGATGGTTTTGGCGAAACCGTGAACGTAGTGAACTTGATATAATCGATGGAACGAGATAGCTTTTAAAAGGAGTGGTTCAAGCTCCGTGTTTAAAAGTTTATTTTTGAAAAGAACCGAGTGGTTTTCAAAGTGTTCCATTCGACTTTTACTTGGTTTATTCCTTGCATTAGTTCTTTTAATGCGTCCCATCATTTAATCCTACCATTGCAGAAAACAACCAAAATATGACGTACGCTTATGCCATTCGCATTCGCCACGGGGCCCCGTCATCACCCGTTAGGTTACTTAACTAACGACAGAGCGGGGGCTGGGCTAACGCGGCTGTAAAACATAAGCAACGCCTAAATAGTTATTATATATAAATATACAGCAATGATAGACATTACAGATCACAGATGAATACATTGGATATATTAGGAATCCGCAATGCGTTCAAGCCTGCAACGCAAAGCGGATTACACGGTCGCGGTGAATAGCCAATACCCCACCCAAGACCCCTACGGGTGCGGCAAACTACCCGCCAAGCACCCGAAGCGAAGCAACCTCCCTCACCACCGTGAGTAGGCCACTCGGCACTTCGAGATACCCGGTAGTTTGTGCACCCCTCCATGGGTCTATCCTAGGAGCAAAAACAGTAAAAGAATTATACAATGACGGCTACAACCCCGACCCGGTTGTGCGGCCATACAAAGAATATTATTACATCAATTTACATGTTACAAATGAATGAAAGAAAAACAACGCTCATCTCACATCCACCCCGGCCATTCACCCGCGACAATCCAATCCATTCATATCCACAAACCAATAACAATCACAGATCATGTATAACCCCGACTAATCGTCTTATAGCGATTAGCCGACGTTCAATACATGCAAGCATTACAGATATAACCGATGTAGTTAAAGTGTAGTGAAGTTCCGAAAAATACGGATTTATAGGCCCCCAAAAGTAAATTTTAGTTCTGGAAAATCTGGGCATATAATATATATCCTAAAAATCCCAAAATCAACACAGACAGATACTGCACCAAAAACGATGCAGAGAGGGGACAAGACGGCCGCGCTTCCGCGGCAGGAGCTTCCTCTTGCCGCGGATCCGCGCTCCTCTGATCTCCTCTCTGGTTCGTATTTGGTGGTTATTCACACAAAACCCTGAGATAATTTTTGGTATATAACAAATGTCATTTTGACCAGAAAAAAATGAACAGAAACTTGGGTTTTGCAAAGTTTGGTTTTTGGATTTTCGGTTTCGAAACTTCGTTACACTTCACTACCTAGCTAGTTTGAGTTTAGTTAAGCTCTGATACCACTGTAAGTCCACGTTGCCCATCCCGGTGCTTGCGGGGAGGCGGAAAACATAATAAAAATCGGATTTTTAATGACTTAGGCAACATGGACCTTGTTTGTGAGGATCTTTACTAAACGAAAACTAGCTAAAGCAAACTAACAACTAGTTAAGTTGTAGAAAGGTTATACCTTGAGCTCGAACTCCTTCTCTCCTTGCTCGTCGGAATGGTAGAAAGGCCTCACCTTGCTTGTCTCCTTCCGTCAAAGAACGATCCACCCGAAAGCCTCGACCTTTAGCTTCAACTCCAAGCTAGGAGTAACTAGAGTGCAAGAAATGCTAAGACTTGAACCCTAGAAGTGAGTAGAGAAGATCAAGTGAAGGTTTTTCTCAAGCTTTTTGTTTCTCAACACATGAGAGGGAGAGAGCTTGAGGGAGAGGATGAGCAAGAGAGAGAAAAGATATGATAGAATGAAATATTAGTGAGCCATTCTCACTAATATGTGTGAGTTATTTTAATTAATTAATTAGCAAGAAAATTGTCATGGTTTAATCAAGAGGTGACCATTATCATTTCATTATTAATGCAAATTGCAAGAATCAAAGAGCATCTTCCAAATGAAATGATCATGGTCAAATTGTCAACTTGGTCAACAAGTCAACAAAGTCAAAGTGTCAACAACAACAACCATGCACAATAATTAAGCTAATTATTAATTAACAATAATACACACAAAAACAATAGGGTTAATAAAATGACAATGGTCATTAACCCTAAACAAGGTCCTCTCCATCAATCTCAAGCAACCGTGCATACGCACCCGTATTCGTGATCCGAGGAACACGAACACAATGAGAAAAACCAATCTCAAATTATATACTAGGATCCGGCTTAAACCAAAGCCCGCTAGTATAAACTGTCCGGACAGCAAACGTGCACAAGTGCGCGGATGCGAACGAACCCTGTCGCAAAACCATGCGACCTCTACTCGTTTTGCCTAAAGACGAATAGCTCTCTGTGTGGGACTCTAAAGACTCGACACTACGCTGGCAGTGGGTTTAACCACAGACCGCAAGCGGCACTAGCTGTACGTAACGGTCCCCAGGTAGATGTCGATAAGAAGACTGACGAGGTGAACCCCATCTGCACTCCTACTGAGCCTGTATGTGACAGTCTCCGTACAGTCCGGTCTGTTCGTCTGATACATCGCATGGCGGGCCTAGGGGGGCGGTGAACGTCAGTCCCCTAATAGCGGTACAAGTCGTGTCGGAGTGAAGCCCAGAACACCCTGAGATAACACTGGAAACCTACCAGTATATCTCGCTTGCCCTGGCCAGGGACTACTCGTGTAATGGCTCTCCTGGACACAGCGCGATGTCAACCCCCAATACCGGGAGAGACGAATCCTGTCTAACCGTCACTGCCTCCAAGTGCTTCGGAACTGCACCCAAAAACTACCTGTTTGCACGACTCCTCTGAGCCGTGGTAGGGTAGTAATCAAAGTGCAGTGGGAACACACTCGAGGCGAAGTGACAGTGTCAAGTCAGCGGACTAAGCTGTACTCATGTCACCTGGAAACTGATAACCGACGATAGGTATATTACCAACCAACAGTTCCCGACGAGTCCTGTCCAGTGTACTCGTAACCTAACGAGCACCCGCATACTATCCCAAGTATGACGTACTAACGGCTGTGGGACAGACCGTCTCCCACACTGGGATGAGAAGCGCATACGCTAGTCTACTCCGGAGTATCGATGCCCTGTCTCGATAGTCCAACGACCAGGGACCTGTATAAGGATGTGCTTATAGATTACCCAGCTCCCACGAGTGCGAGCGCCATCACAACGCTGGTAATCAAGCAAAGATCCTAAGGGCTCTACTAATATGTATACCAGCAATATGCTAAAAGAAACACATGCACATATTAAAGCAGAGACAAACCAAGTAGCATACTACCATTTCGAGCAAGATTGTATATACAACTGTGAATATCCCAAGCTTCCATTAAGTAATATACAAACTAGTATGATACAGTAATGGCCTCTAGGGCATATACACTAACAGAGTGTTGTACCGGAAAGAGAATTCAGATTTAAAAGAGTGTCCAACATGCGGAGAGGCCGGGTATAAGCCGAAAGATTCTGATAAGAAGCCCGATATACCTATCAAGATAGTACGATACTTTCCCATAACACAGAGGCTACAGAGGCTATTCAGGTGCAAGAAAACAGCCGAGATAATGATTTGGCATCACCGTGCTCCTCCAAGTGAAGATGGAAAAATGTGCCATCCAAGAGATTCACCGGCATGGAAGGATTTCGATAGGAGGCACGCAATATTCAGTAGCGATCCTCGCAATGTCCGGCTCGGACTGGCTACTGATGGCTTCTGCCCATTCAACTATATGGCTGGAAGTCACAGCACATGGCCCGTTGTAATGATAATTTATAATCCATCGCCTTGGTTGGCTATGGACCAATCATACTTTATGATGCCTCTTCTTATCGACGGACCAAACTCACCGGGGAACAATATTGACGTCTATCTCCGACCTCTGATCGAGGAGTTGAAATCTTTGTTCATTGATGGTGTAGAGACAAATGATGCAAACACAAATACAACCTTCATACTGCGTGCGGCTCTAATGTGGACAATTAATGACTTTCCTGCGTATGGAATGCTATCAGGTTGGTCCGTACATGGTCACAAAGCATGTCCTCATTGCCATGAACACACAACATCGAAATTCTTGAATTTTAGCAGGAAGGTTTGTTATTGCGGCCATCGACGTTTCCTGCCTCCAGACCACCCCTATAGGTTAGACACGGTCCACTTTGATGGTCATCAAGAGCTTCTTGGACCTTCATCCCCATTGTCCGGAGAGGACGTGACTGCTAAATGGGATGGTTACAATAATGTGACCTTCGGGATGGATCCGACGAAACAGGTCAAACCACCATTTTGGAACAAGTTAAGCATTTTCTTCGAGCTTCCGTACTGGTCTACAAATTCGTGCGTCATTGTCTGGACGTCATGCATATAGAGAAGGGAGTATCAGAGCACATACTTAACTTGCTTTTTTGTAAAGACGGGAAATCGAAAGACAAGATGAATGCTCGGATGGATCTACAAGAGTGGGGAATAAGAAGTGAATTGCACCCTATACCGGTAGCGGGTAAACCGGGCAAGTTTGTACTTCCCAATGCCGCTTATCATATATCACAACCAGAGAAGAAAAGATTCCTGCAGGTGTTGCATGATTTGAAAGTTCCCACAGGTTTCTCAGGATCATTCAGTAAGAAAATAAAAATTGTGAAGGGCAAGATCGATGGGCTGAAAAGTCATGATCACCATGTTATCGTGGAGCACCTTCTTCCATTAGCCCTCAGGACTTCTCTCCCCGAATCGGTTGGTCTAGTAATCAACGACTTATGTTGTTTTTTCAGGGAGTTGTGTGCTAAAACACTGGAGGTTGTGACGTTGGATAAACTAGAAAATTCTATTGCGTTGATACTTTGCAAGTTTGAGCGTATTTTCCCACCGTCATTCTTCGATATCATAATACACTTGACGGTTCATCTTGCAACTGAGGCGAAGTTAGCCGGACCGGTACAATATCGATGGATGTATCCCGTTGAGAGGTACGTGTAATTTTTCGTTTCGCGCAATTTATAAATTTATTGTTGTCCTGTATGCCCGTATTTATTTATTCAACATATTTTCATTAGGTACCTCTACACTCTTAAGAAGTATATACGCAATAAAAATCGACCAGAGGGTTCTATCATGTAAGCTTATCTTCTTAATGAAGCAACCACATTTTGTTCCCGCTATCTGGATGAGAACATTGAGACAAGACTTAACCGGCCTCGAAGAATTCAAGACGGACCATATGGTAAAGCCGAGTATAAGAGAATAGACACTATGTCTATCAACAAGATATACCGGTTTATCTTGCTTAATTGCGCATGTCTTGAACAAATTAGAGAGTAAGTTTTTTTGGGTTAATTGTTATATCTGTGTTTGTGTGTGTATGAAATGATATAATATTAATGTCACCATTATTTGTCGAAAACAGAATTCATTTTAACGAGATACGTGAGGGGCATCCTGATTGGAACGAAGAACGATTAGAAAAATATCATCAGGATAAGTTTTGTGATTGGGTCACAGATCATGTAAGTTATTCGAATAACATTTTATTGCTATCAGTTTTAATCTAAACTTGTATCGTTATGTATTTGTCGTAAAATTTGTTTTGTTAGATCCACGATCCAAACTTGTCTGTATCATTTGAGAGTGATTCAAGATGTTTAGCTCAATTTCCTAGTACGGAGGTTGCATATTACAAAGGATTTAGTGTCCTTGGATACAAATTCGAAGTTAAGGACATAGAAACATCTAGAACCACTCAGAATAGTGGGATTGCGACGGTAGGATCGGACGGTGTGATTTATTATGGGTACTTAAATTGTATACTCGGCATCCACTATCCCGGACGATCAGAACCCTTTTATGTATTCCAGTGTACTTGGTTCGATACGCGAACCGATACGGACAAGTGGAGAAGCAATCTTGGGACTTGGAAAGATGAATATGGATTGACCAGTGTGAACACACTTCGATTTTACGGTCAGGAAGATCCGTTTATCTTTCTGAACCAAGCGTTCCAAGTATACTACTCACAGTGTTTGAAACATCCGGGATGGAGTGTTGTATGCCGATGGAAACCCAGAGATGTCTACGATGTCCCAGAATTTGAGGACAGCGATGAGGACGAAGAAAAGAGAAGGCTTAAAGTGCTCCGACCGTCTGTTTCGAAGGACGGGTTGTCTTCGACCGATCATGAAGTTACGTAGGTTAGAAATGACATCGACGATGAAATCCAAGAAGATATGTATAATGCGCCCACGAAACGAAAAAGGTTATCAGTAATGTTATATTATTACTTTACATTTTACGCTCTATACATATATAGTCAATACTTTTAATGATTGTCTAATGCGTCCACGAACCGTTTATCTAGATTTGATGACGATATCGGGAGCAGCGAGGGGCGGCAGGAGCTCCAGCCACGGCAGAGGCAGAGCGGTTCTGCCGCCCGGAGAGCTTCGTAGGGAGCTTCAGAGGGCCGGTCTTGCACCCAGATCGGAGACCCCTTCGGATACCTCCTTCCGTGTGGATTTTGCCACACCTCCAGGTATACTGCACGCATATCCATTTTGAATGTAATATTACAGATATTCATGCCTGTTTATGTCAGAATTACTTATATTGTCAATGTTTGATTGTCTAGTTGTTGGTGATGCGTCCACATCTGGGACAGAGGTCACTCCCGCTCCTCCAGGTATGTTTATATATCATATAGTGCATGTATATTGATTTAGAATGCTATATCATAAATATACACACATTCCTTTTGCTCTTACTTAGCAATTTTTATTATTGTCTAGCTGTAGGTGGTGACACCACCGCACCTGCGGGTATGTTTATATATCCTATAATGCATGCATATTGATTTAGAACATTATATTATTGATCTACACATTCTTTTTGCAATTACTTATATAATCTATTTTTAATTGTCTAATTATAGGTGGTGCGTCCACATCTTCCGCAGGGGCCACTCTTGCCGCTTCCATACCCTCCGCATCGTCTGCAGGTTAGTATGAATAAATCTAAAATATTTATTCATTTTACATATGCTCTATAGAATAAATATGAACTTCATGGAAATTTAGCGTCAATGTTTATTTTCTAGTTGGAGGGGATGCGTCCGCATCCGGGACCCCGGCTGTTCCTCACCGGAGGAACTATCGTCCCGCTCATGCTGCTGCCCGGGCCCAGGCTCGTGCGATAGTCACCGGAGGTATATATCACACTTCAATTTTCGTTTAAGCTTGATTTCTTAATACAACTTTGTCTTAATATTGATTGTCTTGATATTTCGTGCAGACGCAGGGCCTCTCCATCCCTAGAGGGGGACTCGAGGCCCGAATCAGTCCCATAGGCAGAGGCCTGACAGAGCTAGGGGGAAGGCAGCATTCCCCCTCTTTTTTACCCTTGACTATCGCTATACCGGTCCTCATGCCGAGAGGTTCGGCCAGTATATGGGGGACGAGAGCCGGCTCGTGAAGAACTATCCACTCCACGTTGAGTGGGGCGAGCAGCACCGGCGCTCATTCGCCCTCTTCTTTGATCAAGCTCGGGTACGTATTAATATATATTTTCATTTGATTTATCCAATATATTTATTATTAACACTTGCAATCTAATAACAATGTTTTTTTGTATTTTCAGTCGGATTGCGATTTTCAGCCTGTACCCGACCCTGATCACCCTGGGAGGGTGCTCGACCTTCTTGCTCTGTACAATGGCCTGATGAAGAACATGCAGACCAAGGTCCGATACAACAGGAATGAGCTGAAGGCCAATTGCTACTCCCTATGGATGGCGACCCCCGAGTCAGAGAGAGCGGCCCTCCTATCTACTCCGGCGTTTGCGAGAGTCGACGTAGAGACATGGTCTCTATTGTGCGAATATTTCGACTCCCAGCGCAAACATGTATTATTTTAAATGTAATTCATTGTTTAGGATATAATTTATATTTTTGTGTTCCTTAATTAGAAAACTAAATGTTAATACGTTGTGCAGAAACAGGCTGCTCAGAATACAGAGAACAGGAAGTCGGCGAAAAGGAGTCGTCCCATTTACACAGGTGGCTCGAGGAATATTACTCGAGCCATGGAGTTATCGGTAAATTACAATAGACCGACCTTTGTGATATTCTGCAATATTAAGAGTTATTTTCTAATATTTCTAATATTAAGAGTTATTTTCTAATATTGCAGACAGCTCAGACCGTGGCGCAAGGTGGTACACCGAGCGTGCTGTCCGCATATCTTGCCGTCCACGGCACCTCGACAGATCTCGCCACGGGCGAGCTTCGATATCCCGACGTCGCTACTCAGGAGTATTGCGTAAGTGTTAATATTTATTCTACCCATATTTGAAATTTTAGTTTTGGAAGGTTCAAGTTTAAATTTTATACTTATACTTTACTGTTTAATGTGGGTGTAGGAGCGGGTGGTTGAGCAGGCCGAGGCCTCGGGGATCGATTTTACCGGACAGAGCGATCCGAGGCTGCTGACCCCAGTTCTGGACGCCGCACACGGAGGGCACCACGAAGTTGGGAGAGAGGCCGGGGACTGGGCCCTGGCAGGGCCCATATGAGGTTGGACTCCACCCTGGCGGTTACTTCCTCCGTCTCCAGCAGGAACTGGAGAGCTTGAGGGCCACCGTTCAGGAGTTGAAGGAGATGCTGGTATGTATACTACTTTATAGTAAAATATCATATCATATTATAGATATCAACATATCCATAATTAGTACGTAGCTTGAGCTTATTTGGTTTTAGACTTAGGTTTGATTAATCATATATACATATGTAATTAAAATAAATAACGGTTTTCCAAACTAGATATCCAAATGGGATTTCGAAATAACTTGATAATGATACAAATTCGAATAATACACAGTTCTTACACACTTCTTACACACGTTAGGTCCAGACGCGACAGGGTACATCGGCCGAGCCTCCACATGCATCTCCTTCGGCTGTGGCTCCGCAAGCCACTATATCGGCTGCGGTTCCGCAGACAGCTCCTATAGCTCCACCGCCCGCTCAGACTCCCGCAGCCGCGGCTCCGCAAGCTACTACCTCGACGGCGGCTGCGCAGACCACATCGCCAGCTCCACAGGTCGTTCAGACTCCCGCACGCACCGAATTGCATGGTTTATTGACCGAGGAGCAGGCGCGCCTTATTATATCGTTTATCAAAGGTGGAGCTGGACCGAGCTAGGGTAGCTTTTTGATTCTTATTTTTTGAAACATGTATTTATTTATATCATACATATTGTACTACATTTTGAAACGATATTGATATTGATATTGGTTTATATTCATATCATATTCAGTATTTGGGTTTCTTTTGTATATTATATGCGTGAGATGTGATTATGAATACTGTGATATATGTTGTGTGATGATTAATTTTATATTTTATTCATATATATATTATTGTGCACAGGGCGAGAAAAAATCAGGCAGCCCTTTTTTAAAAAAAAACAGATAATGTGTACCTACGGATTAATCCGTAGGTACACATGTTGCCCCTACGGTTTAAACCGTAGAGGCCAAATATCAACATTAACTGATATTTCCCCCCGATCTCAGTATCAGGGAGTTGGGATTGCCCCTACGGATATATCCGTAGGGGCAAACAAAGACCCCTACGGAGTTATCCGTAGGGGCAAAATATCAGGATTTCTGATATTTTGCCCCTACGGATATGTACCTACGCATGTATCCGTAGGGGATAGTACTTGGCCCTACGGATACCTCTGTAGGTACAGTTAATATATTTAAAATAACCGTAAATAAAATAACTTTTTTCCCCTAAGGTCTACTCCTTAGGTGAAAATGGACCTACACAAAACTCCGTAGAGGCAAGTTTTTGCTCGTGGGGACAAGTTCAGGGCTTCAACTTGCACCTACGGCGTTTGCACCTACAGGTTATTTTTTTTGCCCCTACGGAAATATCCGTAGGGGCAGTGGTTTGCCCCTACGGGTAAATCCGTAGAGGCAACCCTTATTTGTAGTAGTGTATAGAGGGCTTGAGAGATCAGAATTTTTCTTTTCTTTTCTTTTTTTTAGAAAAAAGGAGAAGAATGGATCTCTAACCAAGAGTATTTGCATTATATATATATATATATATATATATATAATGGAGGAAAGATGCCAGAGGAAGGAATTTCCTTCTATGGTGTCGAAAAAATACACCCTCCATCATTTTTTCCGCCGATCGGCATCCATCTTCATCGTTATTATCTAAGATGTGAGTTTACCAAATTTCATGTAATTCTACAACCTTTTCACCGTTGATTTAGCAATGTAAAAAGTTCTATTGTCGGTAAACCGTTAATTTTGAACCCACTAAATCAACGGTGAAAAAGTTGGAGAATCATATGAAATTTGGTATACCCACATCTTAGATACTAACGATGAAGATGGTGGATGCCGATCGTCAGAAAAAATGATGGAGGGTGTATTTTTTCGACACCATAGAAGGAAATTCCCTCATATGGTATCTTTCCTCCATTAACCCCCCCTCTCTCTATATATATATATATAATGCAAATACCCTTTGCATAGAGGTCCACTCTCCTTTTTTTTTAGAAAAAAGGAGAAAATAGAAAAACCCTATATTCTCGAGCCTCCACATCATCAAAAAGACCTCCACATAATCTAGAAACATCCACATCTCTTTCTCTTTCTCTTCTCCGAAACAAATTAATTTTTTAATTATCATCAAAGAAACCTCCACATCTCTCTCTTTTTCCAAAAAATCAATTTTTAATTAACACGTGCAACACACGTGCACAAATCTATATATAATGCAAATAACATTGGTTAGAGGTCCATCCTTCTTCTTTTTTCTGAAAAAAAAAGAAGGAAGAAAAATCCCCACCTCTCAAACTCTCCACATCTTTCTCACCTCTCAAGCCCTCCACGTCATCTCTCTCTCCTAAAAAACCAATTAATTGTTTATCTAGAACCTTTTATATCATCTCTCCCAATATATATATTTATATCTTCTATATATAATGCAAATATCATTTGCATAGAGGTCCACCCCTATCTTTTTTTCTAGAAAAAAAAGAATAAAGGAGAAAAATCCTACATCTTCAAGTCTCCGCATAATCAAAAAGAGCTTCACATAATCTATAAATATCAACATCTCTCTCTTTTCCCAAAATAAATTTAATTTTTTAATTATCATCAAAGAAACCTCCACATCTCTCTTTTGTGCTAAAAAATCAATTTTTAATTAACATGTACAACACATATGCACAAAATCTAGTTTATATATAATGCAAATACCTTTTGCTGAGAAAACCCTTTCTTCCTTTCTCAGCAGAAAAGAAAAGAAAAAGAAAAATCCTACATTCTCAAGCCTCCACATCATCAAAGAGACCTCCGTATAATCTAGAAACATTCACATCTTCCTCTCTTCTCCCAAAAAAAATTAATTTTTTAATTATCTCAGTTCTCCCTGTTCTTCCAAAAAATCAAATTTTTAATCAACACGTGCAAACGTGCACAAATCTAAGATTGTGTGTGGGGTGGGGTGGGGCTAGCGAGTTGGCATGGTCATCATGTGGAGTTGTTAGACATGTCTTTCAACTTGATTACAAGTTATTCATGACTTTGAATTATGGGGGATCAGATCATTTGCCACTCGAAGAAAACCAAGTGCTAGGAACCAGCTGATTCTATGGAGATATAAACCAACATTCATTTTGAAATGGAAGTGAATGAGAGAAATGTCTGCATCCCATTAAAAAATTAAAGCGGACATCAATTTCTCAAAAAACACGTCTTCGAACTTCAAACAACTCAGCCAGTTATTTGTCATGCTTTGTGAAGAATATTGAGACTGCTTTGATCATTAATTGTTATTTAGATCTTTTTTCCATTTAATAATAATACATTCATCCTTTACATTGATTTGTTCATTGTTTTTTAGAAACAGCTCATATCAAATACGACTTCTTGATAGGCTCAAGAACTCATTGCGTGGCACCAATTTCAGCTTATCTCAAAATTTCTCGACATAAAAGTCCCCACCAATTTCCGAAACAGAAATGCAAGCGGATCGATGTTGGTTAGATATATGGCATTTTTGGATATGATATTTATGATTGGGCCATTTGGTCAAGTTGATTTCTCTTGCATTGGCATGTCATGTACATATAGATTATGAACCTCCTTTAGCATCACCGAAGCAAGTAGCTTTGGACCATCATATAATGTCATCGAGAAATATACGCTCCATGATTTTTCTGCTGCGATCCGCACCCACCATCTTCATCTTTATCATGTAGGATGTGGACACACCAAATTTCATGTGATTTTATCATTTTTTCACCATTGATCCAGCAGACAAAATAATGAAAGGCGTATTTTTTCGACGCCACCTGACGAAAAACACTCCTATGGCCTTTTTTCTTCATTATTCTCGTAAGAGATTAGCGTTGAGAATGTAATAAAGAGAAGATCATATATCAAATAGAAAAGCAACCCTGATCAGGAATAAATACAGTAAATAATTATATCCATGCGCTAAATTCAGACATTTAATAATTATATCCATTAATTGCATTTATTACTCATGTCCTAAGAACGGTTAGATTTTGACGTGGTCCATATATTCATTGTAGGCCAAAGCCGAATAAAAAAGTCACATACATACAAAACTGAGTTAATGCATAAGTAAATCGTATAAGAGTTTCCTTGCATGTGTATGTCTACATATAATTAAGCATAAACAGCAAACAGTACTATATATCTCACTGAATTCGGTGTCTGTTATTTTGTGGTAATGCTTTCTACATATATGTCGCATAAAGGCTTTGCAATTAGAAACAAGTAGCTTTGACAGTACTATGCAACAAATAAAGCAGCAACCCATGTGATCATTCTTCCTTGTTTCAAATACTTGACGGTTATATCGTGAATTTGTCGGCAAAGTTACTGATTTTAACGAGTCCGCATCAGTAATGCTAAGCAGGACTCGGCGGTGAAAAATGTGGCAATACCATCCATCGGTGATGTGTTATACCGGCAAAGATTAGGTTTTTGCCCCCCAACTTTGTTGACTTTTACACAAAGAAAGGGATATTGCAAATATCGTGTTTGTGTATACCTCCTATAGCACTTGTCGAACATCAACCGGTTTATTAGCAAATAACACCCGTAGGATCAGTCTCAATATGTCGAGAGGAAAATTTACTTCATCGACTGACCGACTCAGAGATGTTATTTGCTAGTTATATCATCTAAGAAGCGATAAATTGTTTTTGTATGACTTGACATAAATATTTTGACCTTATTGTTTGACCAAGCATAGAGGTGTTGTGTGCTGATAAACCAATTGAGGGCTGATAAATGATATACTAAGTAAACTTGAGGGGGTTTATATGCAATTAACCCAAAACAATACTTGTGATGGATGCATGGAAAATGTATGATGAAATTCCTCTTAAGCACGCGGGATGCTTAAATTTGCCCTTACATGGGTATTTGAAAGGAAACCCTTGATAGAACGAATTTATTTGTTCCAAAGAACAGAAGATCGAGATAAGGAGCATATTTAGTTTACATTATATGATGAATTTATTTTTTTTCTTGTCTTTATCTAAACCATTTAGAGTTCCAAGCTCTCATCTCTGAATTCTATTTATCCTTTCCCTGATAGAACAAATGGTACTAATCTAAGAAAATATACACTGCTGATGAACAACTTAACATAATAAGAATGAATACAGAATAATTTGATGATCTTTTTTTTAGGTAGAGAATGAATTTTGAGTACTAGCGTGCATAGCAGGCAACAAATTTCATTCTTAAAAGACGAAGTAAATACTTGAAGGATTTCTTACTTAAATGATTTCTTACATTTTGTGCTTTCATTACAGGTTGCAGTCGTGCAAGCGCATCATGATAGTTTGTCTTAGTCTACATCCGCATCGAACAGAGATACCAACTTGCGAGGCCGCTTCTGGTTAGTGAATCTTTCTAAGGCTTTATCAAAATCAATTGCATACCGAGTTAAGTTTATATTAATTACATGAATGTATAAGAATGAATGCCTCATTACCATTTTCTAACATATTTATTGGGACCACACAGCTAAACATATTAGCACCACAGAAAACCCACGAACATAATATGTCGTTGGCTACTAAGAATGAGTACCAAATTAATGGAAAATATATTACAAACATGTCGCACGACACATCGATATGCTTCTGAATGCTAATCTTTCTCTGTTTCTGAAAATATGAGGGAAGTTTTGGGTGATATAGCCATACCATCTATTGCAAGCAATTAACTGCTTTGTCTCACAGCCCTATATAATTAATCTCTTCAATTCATAAATTAATGATTCAATGTGTTACATTGTTTACATCTTAGGACTAATTCTTTATACTTGTTAAGAGTAAGTCGCACCATGCTATCCACGTTGAGAAGCCACTGCGCTATTTTGATATCCGTCATCTAAAATGCTATCTTCTTCATCATTATCTTCATTGTCAAGAGATTTTTCCCATCGATTATGAAGCTACGATCTATGGAAGTGTATTTGACGGAACTGGTCGGCGGCTTGATTTCAGCCTAGCTTTTCTTGAAAGAGACAATATATTTGTTACGAAAGTATCGGTCATTTTTATGCATTAATTGTGTCTCTGAATTAACTACTAATCAGCTAGAGTTTTCTTTTGCATTATTGGCAAGTCCACTTCTTTCATCATCTTAACTTCTAAGAAATGTCCTGTGTTGAATTAATCTTAACATTATGGTTGCATATGAAGCTACATTATTTGCTTTCATTATCTAGTACATCTTTTCCAAGAAAAAAAGCTAGAGTATACAGTTGAGGATTTGTACATTGTGTCGTACTTCATGATGATCCAGCTAATTTCTTCTGTTTTTCTTTCGGTATTTAGCGAAAGTCGCGGTCGTATCACCTTGGCTTCGTTTTCTATTTTCCCACGTATCTTCGTTAATACCGGGAGCTTTTGATGCATTTTCTCTATCCGTTATCAAGCGATCTTGATACAAATCATGCTCCTTATCATATCTTGTTCGCCATATATGGACATTAATAGAACAAATGAGTCACCACACATTTTTCCCCCTCCTCTTGTCCATTACACAATGCACAACATTATGAATAGTAAACACTGAGTATTGTGTTTGCATCAGAGGAGAGAGATTATCATTGAAACTATGGCTCCAACCCAAATTCATGTGCAACTATTTTTTTGGAGGAAGAAAAGAACGATGGATGAGTGCTGGTCCCTTGCACATCTAATTGTTTACATGTCGCTTGGGGAAACAGGCCACATGCGTTCTCTCTCTGTTGCATTGATAGTAGCTAGGCCTGCTGAAATAGCTTTCAGAATAGGTCCTGTGCCTATTGCCCAGAGAGAGAGAGAGAGAGAGAGAGAGATTGCATTTGGAAAACAACAACGTGAACCATAATGGTACTGGCCTGTACTCTAGTTCATTATTTTTTAGAGAGAGAGAGAGAGAGAGAGAGAGAGAGAGTCTTGATGGTGGAATAACTGCATGGCTTTGTTGAGAATGAGAGTTGTTTTCTGTTCCTTAAGAATGTTGGCATAAAGAGAGAAGTATCATGCATGCAAGGATATGGATCATGTTTGCAACATGCAGCTCAAAAAACCACAACTATTAGTGCAACATATTAATCAATAATCTAAAATGTCCCTCAGGAACACCAAGATTCCAAAGTTATGATGAGTGTTTGGGATTTTATTTTGGTGGTTCATGGATAACGGAATTGCATATAAAAACTAAGTGTTTAATATTTCTACCGTTTGTTTATTTGAAATGACAATTTGTGCTGAAAATATTGCAGCCGATTCTTTACTCAAACGGAGAAACACATACGGGGTTCCATTAATCTGTGCCTAATCATACATAAATTCTTTCATACATATTGTTGGAATTGCATTAGTTGAAGCTGTATGCAAAGCAAACAAACCAACTCATTGTGTATCATCATCATCATCCCTAAAACTGAGGGAGATGCATGATAACCAATTGAGTTCACCTAAACCAAACAAAGAACACTTAATTTGTGTTGTTTTGGTTTAGGTTTCAATGATGTTAACTTGATCATAATTTGAAGGAACAGAGAAAAGCGACAGGGAAAGCAGAGGGCCATGTGTGTCCGAGGGCCACCAAAAGCTTTGAGGATCAGACCCCCAAACAAGTGTCCCATGGTTTAGGTTTGCCCTTCCTTCTCTTCACCTCCCCCACATGCCACATGCCCTTTCTGAGGTGTCTGCTTCTCCCTCGCTGTACCGGAGGAATTATGAAAAGTTATGTAAGGGGTATTGCTAATTTTTGATTGATTGTTTGTTTGTTTAGCATGCTTTGTTTGAGATGTGTTGATGATGATGATGATCTTCGAACATGGATGACTCGGCCTTTTTAAACTTGAAAGGGTCGTCGGTCCTCAATTAATTAGTGCCCTTTTGCACGAATGTACTACCCTTCACATCATCTCTCTTCTGCATGCCAAGTCACTGCGTTAAAACTTCAAAATTCTTAATATATTCAACGGTTTTTAAGGGGGTCGATATTTATCTTTTTGAACTTGGATATATGGCTTAACCATCTCAAAATATCATTATCGGTTAGGTGGTTTCTCCTTTTTGGGACCCAATTATGGTTTTTCATACAATGATACTTTTATATTAATTGTGATTTACATGCGTGGTAGGATTTGAATATGGATTTTCCAACCTTTTAATACCAAAATAACCTTCCCACCGCACCAAAATTACAAAATTATGACGAGCATTGAGATTTTAAGACTTGTTAAATACTGGATTTTTGGCTTATTCGTATTCTTTTCATGAATCTATGTAAATACATGCCCAATAAGTTTTGAGCCTGGATGGTTTAAAACATTTTAAATTTAGTCCGCAGGCCAGCTCAAAATATTATGGTAAGGCTATGGAGAAACACTTTCACACACATTGTTTCGTTGCAGTCTGCTAAGATTTGAATCTAATTAAGTAGCTCAGGCATCTTAAAGTTTCTGCCGCTCTATCAAAACTAGGTACTAAAGTTTCTGTCTCGGCATCAAAACTACAATGGCCGAAAGTATGAAATTACGGTTATACCCCTCTCATTCCCTCCTTAATTATATAAACCCCACTCATGTCTCAACTGCCTCACAACTCAACTCAACTCTCTCCATCCCCCCTCCCCACAATACAAACTCTCTACCAAGAAGAAAAAAAAGCAATGGGTATGAAGAAGGCCACCAACAAGCTTCCATTGAAGCAAATTCTAAAGAGATGTTCAAGCTTAGGAAGAAGCAATGAGGACGAAAACGGGAAATTGCCCCTCGACGTTCCGAGGGGGCATTTCGCGGTGTACGTGGGCGAAAAAAGAAGCAGATACATCGTACCCATCTCTTATCTCTCGCATCCACAGTTCCAGAGCTTGCTTCAAAGGGCAGAAGAGGAATTTGGGTTTCATCATGACATGGGGATCACAATCCCTTGTGATGAACTTGTGTTTAAGTCCCTCACTTCCATGCTTAGTTAGAGACGAGGAGGTTCAAATTTAGAATTTTTCAAAGTAATTTTAGAGTTTTTTTTTATGTTTGTGATTTTGTAGTAATTTTAGCTTTTGTATATTTGGCCGTTTAATGGAGAGTAAAGTGCCTCCCTCTCGCTCTCGCTCTCGCTCTCACTCTCACTGCATCAAAACTCCGGAAAAATAAAGTTATAGATAATTGGGATTATACTTTTAACACCAACAATTGAATTTGAAATAACTTACTTCGTTGCGAGCTTAATTAACATCTAAGCTACCACGACAAAACTCTGAAGCTTTTGCATGAGAGCTTAAAAAATACTTATAATGTCCTAACAAATATGTTGTATTGAGCCTGCTTTTTATGGACATCTACAATTATTTTAGTTGGAGAAGAACAGGGGTTTGTCTGAGCCAAACATAACATTTGTTCAGTTGTACTTTATCGTTAGTTAATACCAAAAGAATTTGTTCTGTTTGAAATAAAGAAGAATGTAATGTACTTTCTTGTTAGTTAATCCCATGTTGTGCATGATGTTATTTTCTTTAGAAAATTTATTATTACTTTTTGATAGAAAATTTAGAATGTGTGAGAATATTCCTCCCTTTTCTTTATGCATGCAAGTTAATTGTAATTTCTCAACAATTTGGAGAATGTTGATTAATCCAAATGCCAAAAGCTTTCTCTTCACTTCTAAACCTTTAAAAAAAGTTGAAATGTTTTTTTTTATTTCAAAAGACACAGGGGAAAGAGTGACTGAGAAAAGGGTCAAAAAGGAAGTTCAAGGGTTCCAATCTAGTACCATTTTCATAAATAATGAAGTAGATATTTGAATGGAAAGGGTTGGTGCATGCTAGTTGCTTTCAACACTAAAATCATCAAAATAACAATGGAATGATGATGATTCATTTGACTCCTTTCCTAGGTAAAGAAAATAATCATGAAGCATAGCATGCAACGATAAAGATCAATGTTCCATTATAACCAACCTATAATCAACAAGCAAATAATTAAAGTGTAGGATACTAATCATCATTTTTTTTTTTGATTGTATATTTGTATTCTATGAACCATTTTTATCAAGAAAAGAGAGAGATTACCATAGATAAAAAGTAAAACTAGATAGTGAAAGTGTGCATGCAGTGTGATCTGCTGCTTTATTGGAAAGTGAATTTTTTTCAGAACTAACAACACATGTCTATCTTGTGATGATTAAGAGTGTGCATTTTGTATTTATTTGCCCTCCATTGATTCATTGCCAATTGTAGGAGCACAAGAGAAAAGGAGCTACACATAATGCCAAGGTCTCTATTACGACGAAACCCCGATCTTACATCAGGCTCATTCAATCTTGTATGTTGTTTCTTTTCCCTTTAAAATCGGGCCCCTTCGGGATCGAACTTGTGACCTCTCACGTTGGAGAGGAAATTGGTACCAACTGAGCTATGCTCAATTGGTCAATCTTATATATAATTCATCTCCCAGAAATGAACATCAAAATAATAAATGCATAGAGGGGAATACAGAGGGCAGAGGGCTACAAAATTTGGTCATGAAAAAGTTTTGGATTTTATTGGTGCATCTAAAGCCTAATTAACATTCTTCTTATCAACACAGCTGAAGCTTGAATGTAAAGATGCACATTGAACGCCAAAAAATACTTTCGGCTTATGATTTTGTCATTCCATAGCCGAAGTTGTATCAGTTGTTGTTCCTATAGCCGAATGTCGGTGCAAGCACCTACAAAGAAGGTAACTTATAAAGAAAAATGCCATTATTTATATGTGTATTGGACTAGAAAAATGGGGATTCTACAGCAACCTTATTTACTGATACACCAACAAAAACCAATAGTTTTTATTATAAATGTTGTTTAAGTTCTTTAATATCTATATATACCTTGTATTCTTTGCATTGCATTGTATATATACTCAAAATGTAAGAAATAGAGATAGTGAAAGAAATGTAAGAACTAGAGACATATACCTTCTATATATTCTTATGGAACTAACTGGAGTGTTTTTCCTTTTTGAGAAATGTGGAAGTCAGGTATAACGAAGAGTTTTCAACTATTGTGTTTTCTCCTATAATTTTGATGCGTGTATTTGTTTAATAAGCTTTCTAATTTCTCTCTACCATTTGTGGTCGTGCTTAATCCATGTATATATTATATGAGAAAACTCTTTTCATTATAGCTGATCCCCACATTTCTCTTTTTCTGCTTGCTTGAAGCTTAATCTCCTCTTCTTTTTTGGTTCCCCTCTCCATTAGATAGAGATAGCTTCTCCTCAAAGGTTTTGTTCTCAAAGGAGATAATGATGATGATGATGATGATGGGATGCGATGAAGATGATGATGGGAATTGGTGGCGGTGGTGGTTGCGACGGCAGAGGAAGGAGGATGGCGAAGGAGCAGGTGGAGTCAGGGAGTAAGAAGAAGAATAGGAGGGTGGTGGTGGTGGTAGAGAGAGATGATAAATCGATAATGGTGGAGGAACGAGAAGAGGGTTGTTGTTGCACTAGTGCACTAGTTGAAATCAATGGCTAAAAACACAATAAATTGAGTTGAGACACGTAATCACTATCTTTAAAGCAATTTTCGCTTCGTGCAATTCAACAGAGGTTTGTGTGAATTACTTTCAGGATACAACAACAAAATCTTGTGTTTCAATCCTCCGTGTTGCACTCGCAAAAAATTGCTCCGAAAACTTGATCTTTTGAGTACCAAAAACAAAGATAGAAGAGAAGAAAATAAAAGTTGTCTATGGAACAAAGAAAACAAGTTGGTATAAATAAGAATTGAAAAAATGCAAATGGAATTCTTTCACAATTTGAATTCAAAATTTAAATCCCTATAACTATCTATAACTCTCATAACCACTCCCTTCAACAAAATGTGAGAGAGATTTGAATTCAGATGAGTTTGACCACGATCAACTATAAAAAATCCAAAATAGAAATTTTAATTTATTGAAATTACTTGTATTATACAAATAATATAACTTCCCCACAAATTTTTAAAAATTCTAAAAACAAACAAAATTTAGTACTAAATGTACATACATACTATTAAGATATCTTCTGGACTTGAATCTTTAGTTAATGCATTTACATCAAATTTCAATCAAGATGCATGCTAACCAAAGTTTTTAACCGAGGACCCGTTTTCGTAAGTGCTGGATATAAAGCACATACATATATTTCAAAGATCAAGTTATTCATAAGTCTGCACTATTATGGTCATGTGTATGTACTGATTTCATGAATGCTTATGAGAAAACCTTTTAATCTCATAAAATATGGCTACACCCTCGAATTCATATAGGTAGGCAATCTAGTGTGTCTTATAGTATTGCACTTTATGATATCATCCATTAAGAATATAATTCATTCACTTTCTTTTCCTACAAGATCCAAATACGGTCATTTCAGGGATAAGTACAAGTTTTCATGGTTATTCAATCAATCGTTGTCGGGTCCCGGTCCTTGCTCATGGCACAAAGTGCCACACGGAACAAGGTGTCACGCCGAGGAGACGAGGGCCACCTCTTGAATCCGTGGGACCTACTCTGGAACAATGGGATCGGGGTCTTGAAGCACATTCCAAAAGAAAACCGAACTGCATTATAAATGTAATAATGCCACTCTCAATTACAGAGACGCATTTTAAGTGAACCGACACTATATGAGCTTGAGAATTTTGTGGTTAAGCGTACTTGAGTCAGGAAAATTCTAGGATGGGTGGCCTCATGGGAAGTGGCTCCTGTTCAGGCCCGGTTCGCTCCGAAAGACAAAACCGTGTGGTTTCTTCCAGAGCGAAAAATACCATTTGTACCTATAAGTCTACGGTAGCGTCCCGGCCGTCTTTCCGAGGCCAAAATGCGGAAACGAAACTTTTTCTTAACTTGCAAACCGGCGCTACCGTGGGCTTAAAACCCGGTTCAGGCCATTAACCTACAACTAGCTAACTAGAGAAAGGGTAGAGAGCTATACCGAGCGATCCGTGCCCTTCGGTCTTCGGCCACCATCCCGATCTCCTCGCTGCATCTCCGGTCTCGATCTTCTCGTCGGAAAGGGCACCACATCGAGAAGTCTTTTTACGGGCTCCCGCTTCATCCGAAGCAACTCGGGCGCGAAGTGTGCTAGCCGACGCGTCCAAGGTGTTGTAGAGAATGTTTGTGATCACTATGCCTCTTGCATCCATGGCTTGGATGGAGGTTGAAGGTGTTGCCATTAATGGATATAATGAGCTAGAGGAAGAAGAAGAAGAAGTGAGCTTTTTTCTTTTCCTTTTGTGTTATCTTTTCTTGTGATAGAATGAGAATGAGAGAGAGTGTGAGATGATAAAAATACAAGACCAAAAAACACAACCATGGCAGCCCCCCTCTCTCTCTTTTCCTCTCATATCATCACAAATCAATCCATTAATGTGACATATTTGCTAAAAAAGAGACCATGAGTCATAGTATATGTTTATGTCGCATTAATGCATCTAATGATGATTTCTAGCTCACTAATTCCATTATCCAAACATTAATCCAAATGTTTGGTCCAACAAAAAGATCCGGCAATATCTAAAGTAAACTCGTGACGGATCACAAGGATACCCCTCACCTGTATATACATATCTGCATCCTCATTCCGACTGAATGCGAATGCGATGAGACTAAAGTAATCCAACAAATCTAATACTAGGATCCGGCTTAAACCAAAGCCCACTAGTATGATCCGTCCGATCATGATCCGTGCAATACCGCACGTATATGATCGAACCCTGCCATATATCATACGGCCTCTACAACGTTTCGCCCGAAATTTGAGAAACTGTCTGTGGGGGACTCTAAAGACTCGTTAATACTTTGGCTGTGGATTTAACCACTAGCACGTCAGAGGTATTAGCCGTACGTAACGGGCTACCAAGTATTGACCAAAAAGGAGGTCGATGAGCGAACTCATGCTGACACCCTACTAAGCCTGTCAGTGACAATATCCGTACATTCCGGTTCGTTCGTCTATGAGTATCGCATAGCGGGCCTAGAGGGTTGGTAAAAGTCAGACCCCCAAAAGCGGTACAAGTCGTGTCGGAGTGTAGCCCAGAACACTCTAAGATACTACGGGAATACCTACCAGTAAATCTCCTGCCTTGGCCAAGGACTTCGTGTAATGGCTCTCCTAGACACAGCGCGACCTCACCCCCAATACCGGGAGAGACGAACCCCTGCAGATCCGCTCACTGCCTCCATGTGGCTCGGGACTGTACCCAACTAAAACCTGTTTGCACGTCTCCTTTGAGCCGTGGTAGGGTAGTAATCAAAGTACAGTGGGAACTCACATGAGACAAATGACGATCTCAGGTCGATGAACTAACCTGTACACATGTCACCAGGGAACTGCTATCTGACGTCAGGTATAATACCAACTAGCATGTTCCCGGCGAGTCCTGTCCGGTGTACTCATAACCCAATGAGCACCTGTATACATCTTAGGTGAACCAACTGACACCAGTGGCTTGTGAGACCGGCCACCGCCCTTCGTCGGGGTCTCGACTGTATACACTAGTCTACTTTGGAGTATCGATGCCCTGTCTCGAAAACTCCCACGACTAGGGACTTTTTAAGGATGTGCTTATAGACCCCAGCTCCCACGTATGTGATCACCATCATACCGCTAGCCGTCAAGCAAGAATCCTAAGGGCTCTATCAACGTGCAATAGTGACCTGTAAGGTCACCTAAAGTAGTACACGATGATAAAGATAAACCAGATAGCATACTATCATCTCGAGTAAGACTGTCCTACCGTCATAGGTCCTCCCTCAATCATTGCAATCACGTGCCTGTGATCCAATAATTGACTCTGAGGGCACTATATCCAACAATCTCCCACTTGCACTCAAGGCTAATTATTGTGATGTCGCATACTCACAACCCATGTGATATCGAACACCCAACTCCTCTACTAATCAGTCTCACAAAGCCCGTTTGCGAAACTATTGTGTTCGAGGAATAGCCTCAGTGAGTGGATCCGCCCTGATGTTTCTTTCTATGTCTCTCTTTATCTCAAGTTCGCGGAGAAAGCCATCTCCCGAAATGAGCAATACCTGTCTTAGAATATGTTTGGATATCTGATGGGACCTAGCTCATAAATGAACTCCAAATCCAAACTTCTTAGACTGTATTATCAACTGAACTTAATCAGTATCCTGCGCCATGCCTCCCTTAGTATCCGCTTGGACCTCCTGTCCAAACTATTGCCCCTCGTCAGAGGAAAAACTATAACTCTGACAGTCACTCTATCATCCAAGTCACCTTGGAAGCCTGAAATGATAACCGTTTCCCGAAGGAGGATGCCGTTATCATATTCCTAGAACATCCACGTATGTTCTAAAACTACTTTCGATCGTTTCTCCAGAATTAGATAAATATCAACATATTGCAACTAGTACAAAAACAACATCTGGTGTGGTACTTGACATCTCATGATCAACTCAATTGCCTAAGCAGGTGATCTTCCAATCATGCACATCTCTCTCCCCTTTAGTCTGTAAGACACCTTTAGAGTAGGTAACTCCATCACCTGCAGGTACACTACCGTGCCAGGAGTCGTCCATTCTAAAACACCTTTAAAATGCTGTCTAAGTACCCAGATTGGGATACTACCCAAATCTAGATCTAAAACCATAGATCCAGAAACCAGAATATCTGATATAATATCCAAGTCCCATGTGGAGAAACCACTGTGTGACAACCAAAGTATAACCGATCGTAGTATAGGAATTTCACTTCCTACTCTGTGTATGTCATCCAAATACCAGGACATCACACCCTACTACCTTCTTAACAGATCCATCCTCTATTCTGATGAAGTCAAACTTATGACTGTCACATCAGAAATAGATGATCTATCTCCGCTATATCTGTTTTAGTCTATAAATAGACATAAGCTACTTGTCCACTATGCTTCCGCTGCTCCCACTGAATATGACAACCCTCTGGCAGAGTCATATACACGTGCACTTCTAAAGATAGTTTAGAACGACGCTATACTCATTCTCCTGCCGGGTCTCAGAGCTTGGAACAACAGCAATGGCATGTCTGGGTAAACAAGAACCTCCCTGTCACCGTCCTTGAGGATACCGAAGTACCTCTCGAGTGCCTGAGGTTACCCACCTTATCTGCGGAGTGGCTAATGGAATGTCAAACCAGATTGAATCTTTAGGTTCTTATCAAATTTTCAGTAATCGTTTGCGGTTCTGGAATCACTTCCAGTTCTACCATACTCCCACTACTGTTTTCTGAAAAAATCCATTTTACTAAAACTGTGGCGAGTCAAGAATAATATCACTATTGATCTTCCAGATGGTAGAAAGTCAACCCTCGTCATAGCCCGGGTCAACCCACAAACAGCCATTACAGAAACGTTCCTTGAGTTATCCGGAGTCTGGTTTTAAGCATAAGTCGGACAACTCCCCGTACCTTAACATTGTTAAGATATGAACCGTTCTATATCCAATACAGAAACAGAGGCACTGATTTAATTGAACCAGATTCAAATCATGCAGCTGTCTCCAGTGCATGTCAACTAAACGGAGAGAGGCCAATCAACATTACTCAACTTAGGAGTGCTTCCAATTATGAGTAACCTGAAAGAGAAGCAAGTTCTCTTAATCATTACTATCAACTGAATACCATACACAAGTATCTACATCTTCGATCACCTTGAAGAATACTGATATTTGCAACACCTGGTTCTCTACTTTATTCTTATACCTATAATTTCTCAAAACTTAGACCTTGCATTTCTACGAAACACATGTCTAAGAACTAGAGAAGTCACAAGTAAACAGAATATAGTACAAGTACCAACCCCTCTGTCCTAATGGACATTGGACAACATACAATACTCTGTATAAGTCCCCTGAGTTGAATAACTCAAATCCTGTGCGTCGTAAGTTGAAAACTGTATTTATGGTTAAGAAGAATTACACCGCTGTTTAATACTCCTTACCTAACCATCCACTGATATAGGTAAATGTCATAGACATAATTTCAAAAAGTTATATCTCACTTCATAAAAATGAACGTATAGATATATCAATTTGAATTGGTGCATTACAACGGATATTCAAAACCAAATATTTGCCGTCCGGCAAACAACCCGGGTGATTTTCTCAAATATCACCAATTACAACGAATCCCGATATAATGAGGATGATCACCCAATTCCCAATAATTTATTCCCACTCATCATCTGTAAAACCATACAGATGTGAGAATCAAACCTGGTAAATACATACCCTGGAGCAAGGACTAATTGGGAAATCAGTTTTCTTTTAACAGTACACAGTGAAACTGAAACATGTAAATGTTTCGAAGGGGTATCCAGGTATTCCTAGTAATGCCTCTTCCATTATCAGATTCACAACTGTAACCATATATTTCTTTGCCATCTCTCCAAATCCCTTCATATGTCTTTAGTCATTACCTTCTGCACACCTTCGTTAGGCTAAATGGTTTTCTTCCTTCCCTACCGTTCGGCACCAGCCTATGGTTTGGAAGAAGACTATCCAATAAGCATAATAAGTGTACTGTCCCAATCCTAGGGGCACTCGTAACCTGAGAGAAGGTGAATATAAAAGACACCTGAATAAATCTTATTCTTATTTCTCCTGAACCAGAATCCATCCCCGAACTGGAACAAGTTCCTTTCGAGTTCGTATATAACCATACGATGGAGTATCCAAATGACCGTGGATCTTCGTAATGATACGGAGTGTTCTGGAGAAATACAAATGTGATGTAGGATTGGCGAAGAAATACTTGGTTTAGTCGTGAATAGCAGTCGCAGTTTACTTTGCCCTCTTACTAATCCCTTTATTTGTCTTTACTTATTACCTTCTATACACCATCGTTAGGCTAATTGGTTTTCTTCATTCCCTACCGTTCGGCACCTGCCTATGGTTTGGAAGAAGACTATCCAATAAGCGTAATAGGTATACTGTCCTAATCCAAGGAGCACTCGCAACCTGAGAGAAAGTAAAAGGAAAAGACAACTGAATAGTCCTATTCGTTTTCTCCAGAACCGGAAACCATCCTCGAATCTGAAACAAGTTCCTTCGAGTTCGTATATAACCATACGATGGTTTTATCCAATGGAAGTGGATGTTCGTAATAATACGGGGTGTCCTGGAGAAAAGGGTAAGAGTAGGAGTGGCAATGAGGTATGCAACTCTGACAATCCAAAAGCCAGTGTTTTAAGAAGGTTCGGTTAACTTGGTCACTGAGTCATAGTCAAGGGCCGGGTCATGGTCGCTGCCAAAGAGAGAGAGAAAAGAAACACTCAGCGTGCACTCTAACCTAGATCGGAATGGTTATCACTTTATCCAATCAGGAAACCTCCCACTGTAACCTCAAATTCTCCTCCAAACCTGAAAGAAGAATTAGTCGGGCTCACCCAAGGAGTAAACCAACTCATCAGTGGGAATCGGGATCCAACTATCATCGCATGATAATGTGATGGAATCCACTCACATTATCACACTCCAGAAGGTATACGCATGCCTGGCAAGTTTCAGTTTCTTTAGAAACTCCCGATGTGTGTTTTTACCCCATGCTCTTATGACCTTGACTAAGGCCAACAAATCATAAGTCACATGTCAAGTTCTACCCGTCATTGTCCAGGTTAATTTGAACCCACCCGTACAAGCCCTTGACTAGGGCCAACAAGGCTATACGACTGTCCCAAACCAACGCATCTATCTATGCAACAGAAAAGTAACAAATAGCTACCATATACTATGCCTTGACTAAGGCCAACAAACATAGCATGAATACTAAATGCTACCCGTCTGAAATGACGAAGGGCTACGAATGGTTTTTGGCGAAAAACCTTTAACGTAATGAACTTGATATCGTTGAAGGAACCGGATAGCTTTTATAAAAATATAGTGGCGAAAACTTCTTACTAAAGAGGTCACTCCCGGTGAAGGGATCTCGGCTCTTTCCCCGTAGAATGAGGTGCAGGATATTCCAACTGAATACCACGATGCAAAGCAAAAGGCAATCGGTTATAGTGAAGTTATTACCCTGACGCAAACTTCTGTCTAAGGGGTCACTCCCGGTGAAGGGATCTCGGCCCTTGCCTCGTCGAATGAGGTGCTGGATATTCATAACCGAATACCACTGTGCAAAACAAAAGAGAACGTTCTTGCAATAACAGCTTTTTGAAAAATGTTCCAACAATATCAGAATAGGTTTGTTTAGCTTTGTATTGATCTGAATCAATGCAGTCCCATCAATTAATCACACCACAAAAGAACGAAAATACGATGTACGTATATGCCATCCACATTCGCCACTGGGTCCCGTCATCACCCGTTAGGTTACTTAACTAACGACAGAGCGGGAACAGGACTAGCGCGGGTGTAAAACATATACAACATCTACTAGTATATATATCAATATATAATATTTGCTCAAGGCGTGATAAAATGCAACATCACAGAAATGTAATAAGCATCACAGAACAATACAGATAATCTGGGATCCCCGGGTTTCATAGAGCCGCTACTGAAACCCGACGTTCCCCTGGTCGTGTGGATAGCCTGTGCAATGAAATCCTAGACCCCTACGGGCGCGGCAAGTTACCCGCCAAAACCTGAAGCGAGACAGCCCCCTTCAACAACGTGAATGGACCACCCAGCACTTCACGGAATCCGGTAACTTGAGCACCCCTCCTTGGGTCAACCTATACCCCCTACGAGTGCGGCGAATAGCCCGCCAATTCTAGAGTGAAGCTCTCTCGGTCTCAAAGCCATGAGATGTGGGTCCATTGCCCTCTAGAACCTGGCTATCCGTGCACCCCGCCGCGGGGGTAATCCTAGTACAGAAAGTAAAATATACAACGGGTACATCGATCTCAGCCCGGTCGTGCCCCAAAAGAATAATATACAAACAGGCAGTGACGACAGTCCACATGTCGGACGCTCACCCCGCAATATCAAATGTACAAATACAACCAAACTGTACTACCATTGCATCCAGGCTATCCACCACGACAAATCCGCAACATCACAGCATAACACAGAACATCAACGTGAATGTCACGTTCGCAAATCCGTCTAAAAGAACTATAGCAATTAGACAGGATTTACCGATCAAATGACATTCACGGTCGCAGATATAATGTAAATACTGTGAAATAACATATTTAAAATTTTCGATCGACAAAAATTCCCGAAGTGGGCCCCAAGTACAATACTCAGTACACAAAATAAATCTGGGCCCAAACAGAATATACCAAAAACCTCAATTCCAACAAAGAGACATACTGAAGAAATTTGGTGCACTGTAGCTACAGTACGGCGGCGGATCCGCGGCCAAAACGTGGTTACGGCCGCGGATCCGCCGTGCTACAGTGAAATCAGCCGACCAAATTTCTTCAGTTCTCTTGGAAAAAGCCTGCACATATTTCTGCAATATACCAAATAATTTTTCGAGCACAAATAAAATTCGACAGAAAGTGCCTATTTGAAACTGTGGTTTTTGAAAATTTCGTTCGATCGAGTTCTAAACACGTTAGAGCAAGCTAGTAAAGGTTAATGGCATGGCTCTGATACCCTGTAAGTCTACGGTAGCGCCCCGGCCGTATTTCCGAGGCCAAAATGCAGAAACGAAACTTTTTCTTAACTTGTAAACCGGCGCTACCGCGGGCTTAAAACCCGGATCGGGCCATTAACCTACAACTAGCTAACTAGAAAAAGGGTAGAGAGCTATACCGAGCGATCCGTGTCCTTCGGTCTTCGGCCACCATCCCGATCTCCTCGCGGCATCTCCGGTCTCGATCTCTTCGTCGGAAAGGGCACCACATCGAGAAGTCTTTTTACGGGCTCCCGCTTCATCCGAAGCAACTCGGGCGCGAAGTGTGCTAGCCGACGCGTCCAAGGTGTTGTAGAAAATGTTTGTGATCACTTTGCCTCTTGCATCCATGTCTTGGATGGAGTTTGAAGGTGTTGCCATTAATGGATATAATGAGCTAGAGGAAGAAGAATAAGAAGAAGTGAGCTCTTTTCTTTTCCTTTTGTGTTATCTTTTCTTGTGATAGAATGAGAATGAGAGAGTGTGTGAGATGATAAAAATACAAGACCAAAAAACACAACCATGGCAGCCCCCCCTCTCTCTTCCTCTCATATCATCACAAATCTATCCATTAATGTGATATATTTGCTAAAAAAGAGGCCATGAGTCATAGTATATGTTTATGTCGCATTAATACATCTAATGATGATTTCTATCTCACTAATTCCATTATCCAAACATTAATCCAAATGTTTGGTCCAACAAAAAGATCCGGCAATATCTAAAGTAAACTCGTGACGGATCACAAGGATACCCCTCACCTGTATATATATACCTGCATCCGCATTCCGACTGAATGCGAATGCGATGAGACTAAAGTAATCCAACAAATCTAATATTAGGATCCGGTTTAAACCAAAGCCCACTAGTATGATCCGTCCGATCATGATCCGTGCAATACCGCACGTATATGATCGAACCCTGCCATATATCATACGGCCTCTACAACGTTTCGCCCGAAACTTGAGAAACTGTCTGTAGGGGACTTTAAAGACTCATCAATACTTTGGCTGTGGATTTAACCACTAGCACGTCAGAGGTATTAGCCGTACGTAACGGGCTACCAAGTATTGACCAAAAAGGAGGTCGATGAGCGAACTCATGCTGACACCCTACTGAGCAAGTCAGTGACAATATCCGTACAGTCCGGTCCGTTCGTCTATGAGCATCGCATGGTGGGCCTAGGGGGTTGGTAAAAGTCAGACCCCCAAAAGCGGTACAAGTCGTGTCAGAGTGTAGCCCAGAACATCCTGAGATACTACTGGAATATCTACTAGTAAATCTCCTGCCTTAGCCAAGAACTTCGTGTAATGGTTCTCCTAGACACAGCGTGACCTCGCCCCCAATACCGAGAGAGACGAACCCCTGCAGATCCGCTCACCGCCTCCATGTGACTCGGGACTGTACCCAACTAAAACCTGTTTGCACGACTCCTTTGAGCCGTGGTAGGGTAGTAATCAAAGTACAGTGGGAACTCACACGAGACAAATGACAATATTAGGTCGATGAACTGACATGTACACATGTCACCAGGGAACTGCTATTTGATGTCAGGTATAATACCAACTAGCATGTTCCCGGCGAGTCCTGTCCGGTGTACTCATAACCCAATGAGCACCTGTATACATCTTAGGTGAACCAACTGACACCAGTGGCTTGTGAGACCGGCCACCGCCCCTCGTCGGGGTCTCGACTGTATACACTAGTCTACTCTGGAGTATCGATGCCCTGTCTCGAAAACTCCCATGACTAGGGACCTTTTAAGGATGTGCTTATAGACCCCAGCTCCCACGTATATGATCGCCATAATACTGCTGGCCATCAAGCAAGAATCTTAAGGGCTCTATCAACGTGCAATAGTGACCTGTAAGGTCACCTAAAGCAGTACACGATGATAAAGATAAACCAGATAGCATACTATCATCTCGAGTAAGACTGTCCTACCGGCATAGGTCCTCCCTCAATCATTGCAATCACGTGCCTGTGATCCAATAATTGACTCTGAGGGCACTATATCCAACAGTACAGGGGCTTGGGACGCTACATTTATGGTGGCCCATACAGGTCCCTCAGTAGTAGGTCTGTGATTCAAGGACGAACCATTGTTCTTGGTGGGGAGGATGTCCGATCCCGGTCCTTACTCGCAACACAAAGTGCCACGCCAAGTGGGCGGGGGCTACCTCTTGAATCTGTAAGACCTACTCTAGAGCAATGGGATCGGGTCTCTAAAGTAAATTCCGAAAGAGAACCGAACTGCATTATAAATATAATGATACCACCCTTAATTACAGAGATATTTTTTAAGTGACCGGCACTACAGGAACTTGAGAACTCCTTAGTTAAGCATGTTCAAACAAGGGAAATTTTGGGATGGGTGACCTGCATAGGCCATCCTGCGTACGCTCTTGTAAGATTAGATTGGTAATTATTTTATCTAATCAAGATAGCTCCCGCTGTTTTTATCAAATTTTCCTTTAAACCCTAAAAAGTAAGACTAGCCGGGATTAATTACACCCTACAAGTTCGCTAATCTTTCGGTCAGGCCAGTGTCGGTACTTTGAAGGAGGTTCCACGTGCTTTCGCACGGACCTAATTAAAATAAATCTCGTTTTCCCAGAGGCGTAACCCCGTTAACACCTTTCTAGACACCTACTTGATCGGCTAATTGTAATGTGCAAAACTCTCTCAAGAGTAACTTTTATTCACAGTGGGTATCGGGATCCAACTATCTTATAGAAGGTATGCAATCTCATTGCAAATTTCAACACTTGAAATTCCCGATAATACTCTGCCCCTAGCGTCCTATGACCTTGACGCAGGCCAACAAACCATAATCCGCTAGTCAAGTTCAACCCGTACATTTCATGATTGAATTAAACCCACCCGTACGACCCTTGACGCAGGCCAATAAAGTCGCACGACTACCCTAATCCAATCGCATCGTATGCAGCAGATAAGCACTACTTAGCTACCACACACTACGCCTTGGCGCAGGCCAACAAACGTAGCACGAATACTAAGTAGTACTTATCTGAAATGATGGAGGGCTACGACAGATTTTTATGAAAACCTTTTGCGTAATGAACTTGATATCGTTGTAGAATTGAACGATTTTGAAAAGGAGTGTTTTTTAGGTTTTTGCTAGTTTTGCTAAAAAGATCACTCCCGGTGAAGGTATCTCGGCTCTTTCCTTATCGAATAAGGTGCAGGATATTTCACAAATACCACTATGCAAAGCAAAAACTATAGAAGTAATTAAAAGACAAACCGAGTGGGTTGTAGCATCTGCTAGTTTCGCTAAAGAGGTCACTCCCGGTGAAGGGATCTCGGCTCTTTCCTTATCGAATAAAGTGCTGGATATTTTACAAGGAATACCGCTATACAAAGTAAGAACTAGAGCTACCAGTTTTTAAAACAAGTTTCTACAATATCTTTAGGTTTCTTTTATTTCATTAATCTCATTAATGAAGTCCCATCAATTTTATGCTTCCTAAGCATCACAGAAAAAACGAAAGCATCAATATTTATTATATATCATATATATAATATAGGCATTCGTCTCAAAACATATCAAGTGATCACATCACAAAATATCAGCAGTAGAAGAACACATATGAAATATTGGATATACTAGAAATTCCGTGTTTTAATCAAGCTGATAAAAAACGCAGATTCCACGGTCATGATGAATAGCCAAACCCATATCTCTAGACCCCTACGAGAGCGGCAAGCAACCCTACCAATTCGAGAGTTAGGAGACCCAGTCTCGACTCCTCGAGATGGTCTTCCACTGGACCATAGAACCCGGTTACTTGTGCTCTCCTCCTTGAGTCTATCCTAATGCAGAAAAGTAAATAATATAGATCAAATGGTGATATCATCCTCAATCCGGAAGTGCCCCAATAAAAGAATATTACATACAAACTTTTACATGAATAAAAATGAAAAACTCTCATCTCACATAAAAACCCCGGCTATTCAAAACACGACGATCCAATATAACATATCACAGCAACACATAACATCACATGTCATCAACAAAAGTAAATATGCGTATCCCAATTGTCGTTGATGTATAGCAACGAAACCGGCGATACACCACATATTACATTTACGGTCGCAGAAAAGAAAGTGAAAACCTACAACAATTGGAATCTGCAACCACCTTAGACATCATAAACCCAATGTATCACATACTTTGGATTTCATGCCCAACCAAATGAATTCCTTAGACATCACATGTCTAACAATTATAAACCCCGCATTTTAGTCTCGATATTGAAAACACTTTCTAATAACCTGTCGGGTAATTCAACAAGATTCCCGATAACCTGATCGAACGCTCGTCGAAAACTTTAATAGACGGCCGCACCCCCGATGTCGTCGACGATGTGCACTAAGGCGGAACACCGCGGCCGCGAGCACCCGAATGGATACTTTTGGCGACGGGGTTCTCCTACAGTCACTTGGTCGGGTCTATGGGGCATGGCTATTTAGTAAGGTTACCCGGCGAGTATCCGTGTACGCTACGTAATTGCGACGGACTTTTGATCCACATCAAAATTCTATGGTAACCGATCAAATGAGACTAAACTGCTAGATTTATAAAATTCAAATTAGTTATCTCATAACTAATTTTGTGGATTCGAAATATTGTATCACAATCATAGATAGCTAGACGATATTAAATTTTTCGATCGAATAAACAAACACCCAAAATTTCCCAAAAATCTCAACACTTGAGCGGGGTTCAAAAAGTACCCAGAACATGCCACAGCTCCTATGAACCATCCGTAGAAGGGCCGAGCCATGCCTCACTCATGTCGCCACGGAACTGCCGCAAACCCCAGGGTATGACCGCGGTTCCGCGATCCAAAAAATCGAGTTTGGGTATCGTTCTTCTAGAGCGTCCACAGAATCGCTTGCATAATTTTCTGAACATTTTAAACTTGAGAAAAATCCAATTCTTGGAAAATTTCCAGCGAGAGAAAATATGGGTTATTGATATCCGTTCGAACTTTTTAACGTCGTCTAAATAACCCGAATACATAGTAGAATTACTATTACGAAATATTTCGAATTGCCTTCGCAAAAAGTTAACATCACATACAAATTTAGCAAAAACAAGCAATACCTGAAACACCAAAACCGAGAGCCTGAAACACTGAAAAAATTTGAAGCCGGAATGCATCAACAGGGCCGGCCTCCTCGGATTTTCCCTTGTTGTGCTCGGCCAAAATCCGACCAAAATGCTTCAAATTTTCATAGTGTTCATGTTATATCACATACAATATTCTGCAGTTGCTAAAAAAAATTTAGAGGCCATTTAAAATTCGACAGAAACTAGGAATGTGTATCGGGTATTTCGGAGTTGTTTCGGTTTCGTTATTCTAACAAATATCGTTTACATCTCTAGCTTGACTCCGATACCACTGTAGGGTTATGTAGCGCGGCAGCAAGGTTTCGGGTGGTATCGTCCATGCCATTTTCAAAAATTTGCCGTTCTAAAGAACCCTAACCCTAGAATCTTAACTAGAGAATTAAACAATACAACATACAAACAACTTTGTATACAAAGTGAATAAGGAATATAACCTTTATAGACCGGTCCTTCACTTCAAAAGCTCCGTGTAGTAGTCCCTTCGCTCTAAGTAGTGAATACCCGAACTCTAGTAAGAGTTCAAATGAATAAATGAATAAGCTTGCTCGATGTCTTCGAGGCCGAAAATGATCTACATCGAGAAGACTCAAGCTCATGCCAGCTCTTCGCTAATTGTAGATTAGTGAAGCAAACACCCTAAACTAAATGGATAATATAGTAGAGGATGATAAAGTAACAAATGAGCTCACTTTAGATTTAATTTTCTCACAATATTTTCTCACTTAGAAAAAAAAGCTAGCAAGCTTTTTCTCATGAAGAAGAAGATGAAGTGATGAAGATGAGAAATGAAACTCATGAGATGAGAATATCAACCATGGGTGAGTTAGTATCATACACTAACTCATGTGGAGACTTAACTATGGGTGGGTGAGTATAATGGTTAGGTTAATAAATATTTACAAGTGAAACAAAATGAGTGGACTTGGTCAATGGTCCCATAAACTTCTCCAAGCTTCTACCATTAATCCAATTTCCACCAATTTTGATTTAGTTTGATAAATAAAAACCACTCATTATATCAAGCATGGTGTGAGTCTTATACACCCATGTAGCATGTGGTATCAAGCATGACAAAAATAAAATGTACATTAATATATATCATATATATACTATATGCACACAAGTGAGAAAAAGAAATGTTTAGTGAGAAAATATTAGTTAATGTAAGTTAATATATCAAATATATAATTATATATTAAATTATCAAATCAACACTTGATTTAATAATCCATCTATATCATATACAACCGACTAATATCATGTGAATCAATTTATCGAATCAACACTTGATCCGATAACCCGGTTATATCTCATATAACCGACCGATATCTCATATCGTGAGAATAGAATGCGGTATCATATACGCGCATTAATCTCGGTCCCGCACATATCACATATGTGCTCCTATTTCGTTTCGCATGAATCAGGAAAGCTCTGTGTAGGACTCTAAAGACTCATCAATACACCGACAGTAAGTAATGATCATATCAAACACCCACAAGCTGCAAGAGGTTTTCCAAACGTAACGGTCACCCGGGTATTGAGCGATCATAAGATCAACAAGCAAGCATGCTCATACTCATGCGAATCCAATCAGTAACACTATCGTACAGTCCGGTCTCTTCAGATATGTCGCATATCACAGTCTTGGGGGGTATAACGTCAGACCCCAATAGCCTGATAAGTCATGCCGATACAAGGTCCATAACGGTTCGAGAAACTACTGATAACACTTACCAGTAGATCTCAGCAATCCTGACCAGGAATTTCCTGTTATGGCCAATCGAGCATAGCGCAACATCAACTCCCAATACCGGGAGAGACGAATCCTCTCCTATTGCTCATTGCCTCCATATGACTCGGGACTGTACCCAAAAACCACCTTTTTGCACAATCTCTTGACCGTGGTATGGTGGAAATCAAAGCACGGTGGGAATCACACAAGACTCTATGACGATCTCGGGTCGACAGACTAACATGTACCGGTGTCACCAGAGAACTGCTATATGACGATATGTATAATACCATCTAGAAGTTCTCGGCAAGTCCGTCCAGTATACCCAGTCTCCACTGAGTACCCGTATACCTTCTCTGATGTCAAACACCAATTGATATGGGATCATCCATCGCCCATCATATGGGTCGAGAAGCGTATACTCTAGTTTGCTCTGGAGTATCGATGTCATGTCTCGATACTCCCACGACTAGGAATATTTGAAGGATATACTTACCGACTAGCTCTACCCTACTAGTATGATTTGCATCATAGTCCTAGTAGTCAAGTACTAATCCTAAGGGCTTTATCAACATGTCATAGAGAAACAATAAGTGTACATGTTAAGATAAAGAGCAAGCAGATAGCATACTATCATGTCGAGCAAGAAAGTCCTCCCTATATATGTCCAAGCATCCACTACAATATACATCACATGTACAGTAATAGCTTTTAGGGCATACATATAACTAACATTACCAACCCTGGATGTCTAACCAAAAGTGCAAGCATAAGTCAAAGTTTGGCAAAACAACCAAATTTACATAGAAACATTTCCGATCATACATTAACACTGCAGTTGGGAGCCTCTAAGCCTAGGTTTTTCTTTTAATTACTTTGAGAAAACAGGAATCGAGTGCCTGCTCTCGACCCACCATAAATCCGTCAAGATTGTAAATATTTAAATACTTCTAAATAATCAAGGATTCCACTGGACGAGAATGTTGGAAATTTTAATAAAATATTCCAATTAATTATTTTTATCTTATTTTAAATGACATTGAATATTGTCATCTAAACTTGCATGTAAGCTTTCTATGTCATTATTAACATTTGAGGCCATGCATTTGGTTTAATTTGCCATTTTATGGTCATTAGCTATATGGCAAGCTGGTCAATCTAATTAATTGGAGCGCAGATTTATTTTAATAATATCTAGCATTATAACATTGCTATTACCCCGCAATTATCTATATGAGTATTTATTTTTGGAAATTCAACAGTTGGTTATTATTTGGCTTTTATTGTGATTTAATTATCCAAATTTAATGTCATTTTAAAGGATATGTATATATTGATCCATTCGTATGTCATTTCGGTGGATGCAACATCTTTATGCATCCCGTGTGTTCTCTCATTTTTAAAGGACCCAATTAATGCGGTTGCTCAATATTAGTGAAATTGGTGTTGATACTGCTGGCTAGTTGCATTTGTAAAAATTGAAAATTAATTTTCAATTAAAAGAAGAATATCAAAATTGTACAATGTAACATGTTTACAATAAAGCATGCAATTTATATTTACATGATTTACTATGTCATCCAACCCTATGACATTTTTGCTGGCCTTTGAAATCTGAAGACAAGTAAGATCACGTTGTTTGCTCATTAATGCTCTTGAATTCCCCTGGTATTCGTCCCCCATCATTGATTGATCTACACTCTCTCATATTTGACGATGGGTGTCTATCACCATCATCTTTATCATCTAAGATATGGATATACCAGATCTCATGTGATTCTACTACCTTTTCACCGTCGAGTTAGCAATGAAAAAAGTTATATCGTTGGTAAACCGTTAATTTTGCACCCACTAAATCAATAGTGAAAAATTTGTAAAATCACATAAAATTTGGTATATCTCTAACACAGATGATAAAAATAAAAATGATGGACGTCCTGAAAAATGGCAAAGAGGAAATCCCCTAAAATATTCATATGGCATCTTTTCTACTTTATAATCATATATATCTAGTCATTACCACTAGCTAGTAGGAGTCACACCTATTCAATCAAGGATCACATGATTCTGTGAGGATAGTGCAAATGGTTTTTTTATATCTCATCCCAAAAATTTTAATATTTTCAGATTTCATCAATTTAGTATTTCCAAATTACCCTCAAAACTCTTAAATTGTCCAAATTTTATCTCCAAAATCTAGTCTTTCTAAATTCCATCCTTAAAACTATTAAGTTGTCCAAATTTCGTCTCCAAAATCTATCATTTCCAAATTTCATCCACAGAACCATTAAGTTGTCCAAATTTAACCCAAGTCATTTTCTTCTTTCTAATGTTAAATAAAGACTATGGTTTTAGATTTCTCACAATTTCAAAATTAAAAATTCTCTTGAGAGCGAAATTTAGGACATTTCGTCTTCATTCAATATTTGTCATTTAAATAGATAAAATCAAGCTTCTTTGTTGTTTTGCCATAACAATTACGACAACTTGAAGCAACAATATAAATTAGAGTTACTCCTACGCAAGTGATGGTTTAATTCAAGTACTTTGCGGCTAGGATATCATAGGCTGAGTTCATGAATGATCTCGGAGAAAGAGTTGACAGCAAAATAGAGAAAATTAAGAAACTTTTTGCAAAAATGAAGTTTTAATTATTGATAACTTAATGGTTTTGGAGGTAAAATTTGGAAAACTTAATGATTTTAGAGGTGAAATTTGGACAGCTTAATGGGTTTGGGGGTGAAATTTGGACAACTCAATACTTTTGGGGATGAAATTTGGAAATACAAGATTTTGGGTGTGGAATTTGGAAATATTGAAATTTTGAGGATGAGATATATAAAACACCGAAAATACAATATTTACCCACTTAAAATCATCATCAAAATATATCGATCCAAGAGAGAAAAACCGTGTATCTGATACATTTGGTTGGCACTAAAAACCAGATGATGTGATTATTACCTTTTTGTCTCTTTCATTGATTTGGATAGAATTTGGTAAAGTATTGCTCGAGGGGATAGCAAGGGCCTGTTTGTTTGGTTGCAGGATTATGGATTTGGATTTGGATTTTGGATTGTGGAATCCTGAGATTCCATAATTTTGTGTTTGGTTGATAGATTTGGATTTTTATGATTCCTTTCTTTTTTATGAGGTCCACCACAAAACAAGGATTCTTGAATCCTAAAAATTTTCAAGGATTTTCAAGAATTTGGCACTATTCATTGTACTTTTAGATAGGACCCGTGTATTTTATTTATTTAATAATCCTCTCTCTCTCTATCTCTCTCTAAAATTCTCAAATCCAAATCCCACTTTATTTTCACCAACCAAACAAAAATTATAACGATCTACAAATTCAATACTAGAAATCCAAAACCAACCAAATAACAAATTACCAAATCCATAAATTTCAACCGCACTATTTTGGAATCCAAATTCCATAATCCTGCAACCAAAAGAGTCCCTAATGTTAATTAAGAACACGTACACGTCCGCATGGATGTGAATAAAAAATCTCTGAATTCCCCGTTGATACGTACTGAGCAAAGCACGTGACGCTTAAAGATGCATATTTTGCAATTTGCATTATAATTATCAATTAATAATTAATAATTGCATGGGTATTTTGTCATCATTGAAGGTCTTTGAAATATATATGCTTGAGTTTTTCTTCATCATTCTTCTCAGTTCTCACCTAGCTATGAATCAATATATGGAACAGAATTGGGAAAATATAAAAATAAAATAAAATTTGGTGCATTAAAGTTATGATCATCTTCTTAATAGGTATATAAACTATTGTACGTACTTGAAAAAGAAAGTTGTGCATAGTTGCTTGAGAGTCGTTTCTCACGTATGTTAAAGGTTCTTGAAGTCGCCCTTGCCCATGCATCAAATTTCCAAATTATTATGGTGTTGCAAGAGGAAAAAGAAATTATATCACATCCCGATGGGTTTAGTTCGTTTTTATGGATGGAGTACCAAGTTTTTGCACAATGCTATTTCTTTTAGGCTTATTTTACTAAAACTCCTTATGGTTTTGGCTAATATATATCCAGAAACTTACTATAGTAGCTGTTAGTCCGAAACTCCCTATACTTTGTTTCCGTTACCCTCAGCCTCCTACGGTTAAATCCTGCTTTAAATCACCTTTTTACCCATCTTCTTCCCCAAATAAAAGCATCAGACCATGTTTTAGAGAGAGAGAACCAAAAAATAAAACCAGGGATTCGTTCTCTCCTATTTTTCAAAAAACACCCTCACTGAAACCACGTCTTTTGTGATCACAACATCAAAACGAGATCGAGGCAGTATCATAGTAGATCGAGATAGCGGTACAAAAGACCGACAGGCACAGCGGATGCAGTGACGCAATAGAGCGTAGTTTGGAGTTTTCTTTAGGATTTGAGGTAATACATATGCTATCATAAATAAATCCATGGATGGAAGCATGAGTGCCGGAGATGCCAAATGGTAATGATCCTTTCCGAAGCGCAGATTATGTGTTTATATAAATACTTGAATGAAATCTATGCGCAATTTGTGTGAGAGAGAGAATTTGAGTTTGTAATGTTTTTGTATAAATAATTGAATGGTAATGATGTTAATAAATGGTGCTTGGAATGTACTTGAATGAGAATTTGAGTTTGTAATGTCTTTGTATAAAAATTTGAACGATGTTGAAGTTGAATATGTTTGTAGTGATGTTCTTTTAGATGGTGTTTGGAATATGGATTATATTTTGTAAGTGTGAATTGATTTGGTGTATGTGTAACTTTGTGATGGATTTTTTTGATGAAAACTATGAGCAAGTTGTGTGTGTGTGTGTGTGTGAGAGAGAGAGAGAGAGTTTGTAACGTGTTTGTATAAATGCTGGAATGATGATGATGTAAACATTAAAAAAACTATAACTTTTGTTCATATAGATAGAGAAAAAACAAGAACAAAGAAGGTGCCTCTGTTCATCTCCACATTTCTTCTTTATGTCATCTGGCTCTCTATTGTTTCGTCATCAAGCAATGAAGTTTTTGAGAGCTACAACTCTGTCTTTTAATGAAGGCTACACTCAGCTCTTTCGTGATGGTAACCTTAAGCTCTTTGATGATGACCACCTCTATCTCCGACTGCAACTTCAAGCACCCACCACCTGCTCGACTAAATGCCTTAGTGAAACAGCCATTTTTGAGTGTTCCTTTTGAAGCATAAAAGATGGTTTTTTAACACTTTGTGGGATGTAGTTATTGTATTTGTGATACCATTTTGATTTGAGAGAAGAAAGATTGAGAAAAGAATATTTTTTTCCTCTAATTTTGTTTTTCATCGGTTTGCCAATGGGAATAGTTTATTATCAGTTTCTTCTTCGGCAAACTCAATAACATTTTTACAAACATATTCTAAGCATCATTCATTAATATAAATTTATTACAACAAAAATTAAATTAGTTTGACATACAAAGAAACATTCATACTAGAATTTAAAGCCCTAAGCTTAGATCTATCGTCTCCATCGATCATTTGGCATAGAATTCAAACCCATCAATCGATCACTGCATTGTCTAATTAACTATCTTTCGATATGAAATGTGTCATGGTGTACCATAAAACAACCGACGAGCCCAACTCTCTATTTGCAACAGTGCCATCTCCACATCATTATTTTCTTCTTCCTCTACCTACCAAGCTACACAAAACACCGTCCACCACCAAAATCCCTCATTCTATTCAACTCCCATAACTCAACCCAACACTTCATAACCACTTCCATCCATCCCAATCCCAATTCTAAACCCGCCATCTGACGGCCTTGCACCACATTTTCAAACATAACTACCTGTCTAAATCCAAGACATCCATACTCACCGTCACCATAAACAATCTCAAATGCTACACAATCATTTCCACAAAGACTTTTAGTACATCCCACAAACACCACCCATCCACCATCAATTCTCTCAACAAATGCTCCAACCACCACGCCAAACACTCCAACCACCACCACAAGCTTCATAACCATCATTCTCAACACATCAATGATAGAAACAGTAGTGACTTCTCCATCCCCTTCCCCCACCTTCCATCTCGACAACCTCAACAATGACCGTAACCTCCGTATCCGTTTTCAAACCTTCGCCTCTACTCCCCCATCAACCATACTCCTATGTCATCTTCCGATCCTTCTCCAAGATCATCTCCCACTATTACCACCTCGTCAGAACCCTATCCCTCCTCTACGACTGCCGTCTCGTCCTTCTCTGTATTGTTGGCGACGCCATGGGTTAAGAAGAAAGGAGAAGGATAGAAAAAAAGAGAGAAGTTGATGTAATATAAGAAAAGGGTAAAATGGAAATAAAAATGAAAAAGACACTTATTGGATGAATCGGATCGGGAAATGGATAGAACCGGACGAAACCTCTGATGGGTCACGTGACAGCTTAAATTTAATATTTGACGGCTAAGGGGCTGCGGGACAACGAAAGCAAAGTATAGGGAATTCTTGACTAACAGTCAAACAACAGGGGACTTTTCGATATTAGCCCAAATTACCGAGGGGTTTTTGGTAAAATAAGCTTATTTTTAATTAATATGAATTTGAATCTGCAATTGCTTTAATACCATGCATATTAAAGTCCTTACCATTACATCAACACAAAAGGCTACGATATAGTGATATAGTGACCGGGAGTTTTGTAACTTATTGCAACTGCTCTTTTGATGTACTTAACACACTGCATCTGTGTTTGTGTATCTTAAATTTTTATTATACTCATATCCGATTCATATCTTTATCTAGAGTAGAGATCAGCGGAGGCACATGCCCCCACTGACATATTGTTAGAAAAAGAAACATCTACTTGACATTATTTAATTGAAGAATAAGAAGATAATAAAATATTTCAAATAAAATATTGTTTTATATATCTTCGTTTACTGTTACTGTTACTATTATAACCAAATCTAATGATTTAATGTTCTCTCATCTCTCTTTTGGAAGAAAATAATTATAACTTCAAGCATTTCACCACAACAACATTGCAATTCACTTTGTAATTTCTTCATGCATAAGATCTGACTACACACATGTAGTGCATATAGTACGCACAGTACACCACATTGACAGAAAAAATTAGTTTTTCTCGGCTTTTTCAAAAGAGTGACTTGTATGTTTTCGATATAATTTAATGTGAAAATATTTTTTCATTATATTCTTAAATCCATTTAAAATTATATTATATATTTTTAATTAACATATGATATTATGCACTTGGAATTTTTAATTGAAACTTGTTACATGTGATGCCTGATCCAGATTCATGTATCCGACGCTGATATAAAGCTTTGACTTTTGCGTATACATTCTCTAAATTAAATTTTATTTTTCATTTTATATCCAATTGAAGCCTTTTTTTATTCCAAGTGTAGCACGGCTAAAAGTACTAGTCAAATATTATGTTTGTAAACAACACGGGTACATGCCAGAATCAAAAGTTCATTAATTTGCTACTTTCCTACGAAATCCAAAAGAAAAAAAATTCTGAAAGATGATAAAGAAAAGGGAAGTGATGGAGTGTGGAATCTCCTTCAGATCTTGCTTCCCGTTGATCTGCTGATGGCTGCGATATGTGGCTGAGATTGGATCTGGAGGCTATTGCTCCTGAAGCGTGTGGATCTCAATGGGTTGAGGTTGTGTTTGTCGAGCTACCTGCAAGGAAGTCCCGGGGTGATTGTACTACCGAAGACCCTCGACGATCAAGTTAGTCTAGAGATCTGAGCAGAGTAACGGCTTAGTGGAGTAGAATTGGCTTGACTTGACCGTCTGAAAGAGGGGTTTAAGTAGTGGTGGCAGCAGGTGCAGCAGGCACGAGAATCACGCCGGCCGTTATGCTCCCGACGTCACGCCCGCGTGAAGAGAGAGACCTCCCATTAATGGCGAGACATGCTCATTAATGGGGGATCATGGTGGCGTGGAACGTGGGATGTGGCCGGCGGAGATCTCGCGCATGATGAGATTTGCGGGATGGTGGTTACGCGTGTAAGCGGTGCTATTGGTCGGTTGATGAGACCGAGGAAGATGACCTTGGCGGGAGAGCTCGCGGACGAGCGGAAAAGCCGAGGTATCTAGTTTCTGCGGTAGCTCGGGAACGAGCTGTGAGGCCGAGGAGGCCCATCGTGCCGGGGCAAGCCAACGTCTGCTCGGTAGGACGAGCATAGGGGTGGTTTGGTCGGCTGTTGTAGGCCCTTTCTTGCATTCTCTGAGACACGTCATCTGCCATGTGTCATGATCTGGGAGATCTCCGATATCGAGCATCATCATTAGCCCCCCACTCTCATCCCGACCAGCTGACGGGTTGGGTCGAGAGTGGTCTGCTGGGTCACCCGAGGTGGGCTCCCCTCCGAAGATATCGTCGGGCGTGTCCCCGGGCAATCCATTGTATTTTTCTGGGTGACGCAGGCGAATCAGGGCGAGACCTTCTGCATTAAAGAGGGTGCGCCGGTTTGTGCGCTCCATCACTGAAGCGACGGTCCACGTGTTGAGCGTCGGTTGGACGACGCGACGTGCTACAGACCCGCGGCATCTGATGGGATATTGTCCAATGCGCGTGCGCCAGGTGGAGCGATATGGGTCGTCGTATGTGAGGGGTTGTTTTTGGTGGGAATCGACGGCCGCCGTTGGATGGGGGCGCCGGAGGCTATAGGTAGAGGCGGGGCCCGCTTCAGGGCCCATCTCTCTTCATATTTCCCTCATCTTTCATCTCGTAAGCTCGGCGCTCTCGTCTTAGGTTGGATCTTCTGCTTTCCCGAGGACTTCTCAATCAGGTTAGATGTCTTCTTCTGGGAGTCTGTAGATGCCACAGGGGTAAATTCTAGGAATTCTTCTGCCGAGTCGGGGTCTTCTCGAGGGGATGGGGTCAAATCCTCTCCCCGTGGTCGTGTGTCAAGAGCGGATCCCTGAGTGGAGATGGCGGAAGCCCCCGGCGTGCCTTCCTTGGTGAGGTACGAAGGAGATCTTGTCACCGCTCGGGCCCGCTTCCATATCCCTTCTGGCTATACTCTGCGCTTGGCCGAGGAAGGAGAGAGGGCAGATCAAGTGCGGGACAAAGAGATTGCCCTGTACCTGGAATTTTTTTAGGCCAGAATGCGCTTGCCCTTCTCTCCCGAGGTCACTGCAGCGCTGTCTTACTTCGGGTTAGCCCCGGGCCAGTTAGTGCCGAACTCCTGGAGGATTCTTCTTGGGTTTCTGGTCCGCTTGAAATTGCAGATGATCCCCTTTGGTTTGTCCATCCTTGCCTCCTCTCTCATCCACAAAAGTCACCCCGGCTCTCACGCTGGCGACCCGAAGTGGGTCTACCTCTCCTTTAGGAAATGTCGGGGGAGTGCGTCCGGGTCGGGAGTTGTCGTCCTGCCTTCTTCTATGCACGACTGGAAGAAGAAGTTTTTCTTCGTCGGGCCGCCAGAAGGTGAGGACTGGCCCGTACCCTTCCAGTGGTCTAGGGATAAGTGCTGGCAGGGAAACCCGTCCAATGACCCCGACGCAGTGAGAGTGGCGGCGTGGGAGCCTATTCCTCGGGCCGATGTGTTGTTGTCTGAGCGGGCTCTTAGTTGGGCCGGGCTCAGCCCTACACAATTCGTCGGTAAGTTAGGCTTGCATTTACTCTGATTTTTGCTTGAGTCGCTGACCCCATTTTATCTCGTTTTGTGCAGAACCCATGGATTTGAGCTACCTTCGAGCGGCTATGCGCAAGCCGAAGAAGGGGTCGAGGGCTGAAGGGGCCAGCTCTTCCCGTCAGGCGCCGACCCCGGCTCCTCCGGCAGCCGTCTGGCACCAGCGCTCGAGCACAGATCGGGCCCCGGAGTCCAGCAGGGCGCCGACCTGAAAGAAGGCTCGGGGGCAGGAAGCCCCGGCCTCGGAGGCGGAGACCAGTCTGCCGCCGGCGGCTCTCTAGAGGACCCCCCATGCAGCCCCGCGGGACCCGGCCTCCCCGATCTTGGTGGACGATGGGGAGCTCCGCTTTGAGGTGCCCTCGGGGCTCTCCGTCGCCGACAGCTTCCTGCACGACATAGAGAGGTCGACCGAGGGCAGGGTCCCCGGGGAAAGTTTGAAGGGGCAACTGGCATCCATCGCCCAAGAGGCTGTGCAGGTTAGTGCTCGTACTTTGCTCGTTTCATCTTTCGTGAGACTTGGTGATCCTTCTTCTTTCTGACCCCTTTCTTGTTTCCCCAGGTCCTCCACCACGTCGCTCTTGCTATCCGGATGGAGGAGGATGAGATAGGCCCGGCGGTCCGAGCCTCGGGTGAGTCCTCCTCGCTGAGGCGGGCGCTGGAAGTGAAGACGGCGAGGGTCTCCGCTCTCGAGGCCGAGGTGGTGGCGGGCAGCAGGAGCTAGCGGCCGCGAAGCAGGAGGCGGCGGCCGTGAAGCAGGAAGTGGCGGCGGCGAAGCAGGAGGATGCCAGGCTCCGTGAAGCCGCCCAGGCTGCTGAGGACAAGCTCCAAGACTCCATGGTGCTTATCGGCACCATGAAGAAGTCGGTGGGCACCCTCCGGAAGGAGCTGGGGGCGGCGGTAGAGGCGGCAAAACGGGCCGACCTCTTGGCGGCGAAGGCGGTGGAGAACTTCCAGAAATCGGAAGAATTTTATACCGTCCTAGCCTCGGCCACTACCGCCATCTGGCATGAGACCCTTGATGCCGTCAAGGCTCGGATGCCGGAGTTCGCCGACCAGGATCTCTAAGCCGAATATCCTTGCGGGGACGAGGAGCAGGGGCGAGGCCGAGGAGGAGATACCCGGTGAGGGCAACGCGGAGGCCCCTGCGGCGGGCGCTGGGCTTCCCGGGGATGCGCCCGGCCCTGAGGCCTGTGGCCCGTCGTCTTTTGTTTCTTTTTTCCTTTTATTTGTTTCCTTGGGAGTTTTGTAAGCCTCCGGGCTTTTTGTAAGGCTGGGATGCCTTGTAGAAGCTTTAACTTTTGTGAATAAAGGTATTTTTCTTGCAGTTTTGTTTGCACGCGTATTTTTCTTGTTGTGTGAACACTTGTATCTGCGTGGGACTGCCTTTCTGTTGTGTCGTCTCTTTGTCTGGCGATTACGCGTCGACTTGAGTTTGTTCTCTTGCCCAGTGTCCCAAGGCAGGCGGTAAGACGGTGTCTCCATGGCCCCGAAGTCGAAGTGTAGATCGTTAAGACGTTGAGAGATTGGGTGCCTCTTGTTGAGTTCGTGTTCCTTAGTCGTTGGAGGGGCCGTAATTGGCCAACTGAGGATATTGCCGAGCGAGGTAGCTACTCGGTGCTTCTTGGCAAGGGCTTTAATTCTCAGCGCGAGAGGGGCCGTGAGAGGCTTGCGAAGGATGGCCGAGCATGGTAGTTGCTCTGTGTCTCCTGGTGAGGGCTTTGATCCTCAGCGCGAGAGGGGCCGTGAGTGGCCTACTGAGGATGGCCGAGCAGGGTAGCTGCTCGGTGCCTATGGGTGAGGGCTTTGATCCTTAGCATGAGAGTGGCCGTGAGAGGCCTGCTAAGGATGACAAAGCAAGGTAGTTACTCGGTGCCTCTTGGCGAGGGCTTTGATCCTCAGTGCGGGAGGGGCCATGAGTGGCCTGCTGAGGATGGCCGAGCAAGATAGCTGCTCGGTGCCTCTTGGCGAGGGCTTTGATCCTTAAGGATGCCCGAGCGGGGTTGTCGTCCGGTACCTCTTGGCGAGGGCTTTGATCCCTGGTTTTGCCAGGAATAACCGAGCACGGATCATGCTAAGCGGTTGCCTCTTTCGAGGGCTTTTCATCCTTAGTGTTGGGAGGAGCGTTGGAGGACTACTAAGGATGTCCGAGCGGGGTTGCCGCCTGGTGCCTCATGGCGAGGTCTTTGATCCCGGGTGGTGTTCCAGGGATAACCGAGCATGGTTGTGCTAAGCGGTTGCCTCTTTCGAGGGCTTTTGGGTCCTTAAGGATGGCCGAGCAGGGTTGTTGCCCGGTGCCTCTTGGCGAGGGCTTTGATCCCTGGCGTTGTGGGGTAGGGAAGCTACCAGCCGGGGATAGCCGAGCAGGGTAGCTGCTCGGCTGCCTCTTGTTGAGAGTTTTGATCCCTGGCGTCATGGGTAGGGAAGCTACCAGCCGGGAATGGCCGAGCAGGGTAGCTGCTCGGCTGTCTCTTGGTGAGGGCTTTGATCCCTGGCGTCGTGGGGTAGGGAAGCTACCAGCCGGGGATAGCTGAGCAGGGTAGCTTCTCAGCTGCCTCTTGTTGAGGGCTTTGATCCCTGGCGTGTGGGTAGGGAATCTACCAGCCTGGGATAGCCGAGCAAGGTAGCTGCTCGGCTGCCTGTCGCTGGGGATTTGATTCCTGGCGTCGTAGGTAGGGAAGCTACCAGCCGGGGATAGCCGAGCAGGGTAGCTTCTCGGCTGCCTCTTGTTGAGGGCTTTGATCCCTGGCGTTGTGGGTAGGGAAGCTACCAGCCAGGGATAGCCGAGCAGGGTAGCTGCTCGGCTGCCTCTTGGTGAGGGCTTTGTCCGACCTTCTCATGTGAGCACCGAGGAGTGGGATGTCATCGAAGACACGTGTCGTGAGGGCACTGTGAAGGCGAAGCGCTGGAGTCTCGTCGTTCCAGTTTCACATGGGGAGGCGCGACGCTTGCTGCGTGGCGCCTGCGTTGCGTGTGAAACGGGCGACTGTTGGATTCCCAAGCGTCGTTGGCTATAAAATGGAGGGAGTAGCTGTTTGCTTCCTCCTCACACCCGAAACGCAAAAATGCAAGACTTCCCATTCACCATTGAAGACATCGTAAGTTTTGAGGATGTCTACCTCTATGACACGTACTGCACCAAGGACACGGTGCAGTTGGTAATAGGCAGGATCGAGGACTACTTCGGCCGATTGGTTCCTCGGCGGTCCTTTCTCCTTCAGCTGCTGATGTATTCCATCTGGAGGGCATCGTCGAGGCTTTACAACCCCTTATCCGAAATGCTGTTTGATGAGGCCATATGCAGGATAAGGTCTCTTAGGCTTTTCGGCCTGATCTCCGTGATCCGACTAAAACCGCTCGGAAGCGCTCGTCCGTGAGTGCTACCAGTTGAGGCTCGACGCCGAAGCTCGCGGGGGGATCGGAGATAAAGGTTATACGCTGCGAGGGCTCGGCTGGAGGAGATATGCTCAGAGTTCCATGAGCAGTGCTCTCTGCACCCTATTCCCCCGCTGTTGTAATAATAAAATTTTTTCTTTTTGTTTACGGCTGAGGAGCCGATGGTACCTTTTGAATGAATAAGATTTCCTTTTCTTTTCTGCAATGCTCTATGGATCCTTTTATTGGATAAACAAAAGATCTTAGGAAGATGGTGCATTGCTTTGAAAAGAAAATACATGCTAGCAGATGCTTTTATTCATGCAGCTTGAGCACCCCATACATCGGCCGGTACCTGTGCTCGGCATGGGATACCGCGCTTTGGGGGTACCAGTCGCATGCTCTGCTGACACTGCCATGATCTGGCCGATGGTCTGCTCGGCTGGAGGGGGACGCTGCTCCTGCTCGCGGTCAGCTTGTCACTTGTCCCTTAGGTACGCCGCGAGGTGCCCCGAATGGATAAGCTCCTCGATGTAATCTCGGAGTTGCTTGCAGCTCTCCGATGAGTAGCCCAGCGACCTATGAAAGACACAGTAGAGGCCCCGGGTCCACTTTGAAGCCGAGCGTGGGATCGGGGGGAACTTGAAGAACCCTTCGCCCTTGGCCTCCTCAAGTAGCACTGTCTGGGAGACATTAAGCGGCTTGTACTCCTGGAACTTTGGGGGATATGGCTTTTTTCGTTCCGGTCCATTTCTCTCGTCCCTGGCCTTCTTTTTCTGGTCGACTTGCTCTGCTCGGGGGAGGCTTGCGTTCACCTCGGACTCAAGTTGGACCTCACGCTCGATCCAGGCCTTTACCTCGGCCATGCTCTTAGGTTGCGCCAGTGCAAAAGAGCGTAACCACTCCTTATGCCTAAGACCAGACCTTAGAGCTGTGATGACCGTCTTGTCCCGGAGCTTTGGCACCTCGAGTAGGGCGTTGTAGAAACGGGTGACGTAGGCCTTGAACGTCTCCCTGTCCCTGCTCTTGATCGTGAAGAGGTGGTCGACTGTGTGCTTCTGCCGCTTGTTCCTGACGAAGTGGCCGAGGAATTGTGTGGCCAGCTCGACAAAGGTTGAGATCGAGCACGGCTCGAGTCCTCAGAACCAGTCTCGCCCGGCACGGATGGGAGTGGCCAGGAATGCTCGACACTGGGCGGCATCGGAGTGGTCTTGGAAGCTCATCCCAGCGGTGAACGCATCCAAGTGGTCCTTCGGGTCAGATTTGCCGTCGAAGAGGGAGACCTTTAGAGGCTTGTTGCGGGAGGAGACGTGGACGGTGAGCAGCTCCTCGGTGAACGGTTTTATGAGTGAGTCGGCGACATACTTGGCCCCGTCGCTCGAACGGTGACCTTCCCGATGCAGACTCTCGATCTTCTTCTCGAGGGAGTCGAGTCGGCCATGGTGCCCCGACGACTCGGCGCATTCTGATCCCAGGCCCTTGCTGTTGGCGGCCCGCGTCTGGCCTCGGCCGCAGTTTCTCTTAATGAGGTTCCTCAAATCCCCGGGTGAGGTGGCCCTTGAGCTGCCTTGACGAGCCCCGTCTACGCGGCCCCGTCGGGGGAGGGTGTGTCGGTCATGCCTGGTGACAGGCGAGCTGACCGAAATTTTCTCAGGACGGACCTCGGTGTCGAGCTGTTGGGCGCTCAGCGGGCTCGCAGAACGTACTATCCCAGGGGATCCGCGGCCGTGGGAGGCAACGAGGCGGCGGTCGGCCATGCCGACGCGGGCTGAGGCTTCTCTTTCCCTGTAGGGGTCCTGGTCTCGAGGCGAGGGAGCGGCGAACTGGGGATTTTGCCCCGCCGTTTAGACACGGACGAGCGCCTCCACGAAGGATGCGAGTTGGTCTATCCGGCCGGCGAGGGCGTTGATGGCGTTCGGAGGAGGAGGCTCATCCGCGCCTCCGTTGAGAGGGAGGCGGCGGTTGGCGTTTGGATCGTCTTAATGATTGCTCGCCATTGGAGTGAGATCGAGAAGCAAACTTTTGTTTTTGTGGAATTTAGTTTCCCACAGACGGCGTCCGCTGATGGAGGGTGGAATCTCCTTCAAATATTGCTTCCCATTGATCTGCTGATGGCTGCGATATGTGACTGGTATTGGATCTGGAGGCTATTGCTCGTGAAGCGTGTGGATCTCAATGGGTTGAGGTTGTGTTTGCCGAGCTACTTGCAAGGAAGTCCCGGAGTGGTTGTACCACCGAGGACCCTCCGACGATCAAGTTAGTCAAGAGATCCGAGCAGAGTAACGGCTTAGTGGAGTAGAATTGGCTTACCTTGACCGTCCGAAAGAGGGGTTTAAGTAGTGGTGGCAGCAGGTGCAGCAGGCGCGAGAATCACGCCGGCCGTTATGCCCGCGTGAAGAGCGGGACCTCCCATTAATGGTGAGACAGGTTTGTTAATGGGGGATCGTGGTGGCGTGGAACGTGGGATGTGGCCGGCGGAGATCTCGCACATGGCGAGATTCCTGGGATAGCGGTTACGCCTGTAAGCGGTGCTATTGGTCGGTCGATGAGACCGAGAAAGATGGCCTCGGCGGGAAAGCTCGCGGGCGAGCGGGAGAGCTGAGATATCTAGTTTCTGCGGTAGCTCGGGAACGAGCTGTGAGGCCGAGGAGGCCCATCGTGCCGGGGTGAGCCAACGTCTGCTTGGTAGGACGAGCATAGGGGTGGTTTGGTCGGCTTCTGTAGGCCCTTTCTTGCATACTCTGGGACACATCATCTGCCATGTGTCATGATCTGGGAGATCGCCGATATCGAGCATCATTAGGAAGCGTTCCTAGACAATGATTTTCTGAACAATTTCTATACAGCAATAAGCAAAGGAGACATTTTGGCATCCATTATCTCCATTCCTTTTTTGCAATTCTCATTATATATGAGTTGCTTAGGAGAATTTTACATAGAAACAAAACTTTTATGGCAGAAAGAAGTTTATTTTGATAAATAAATGGATTGTTTATGGGGGTGGGGGAATCTATTTTATATCCAATGCAACTCATTTTCTAAATTGCTTATGTGGCAAACAAAAGTTTATTTTGATAAATAAATTTTAGCGATATCTATTTTAAGAATTACTAAATGCAACAAAACTTTAAGAAAATTGTTTTTACCGTCAAATGTTAGCTTTTCTTCTAACTCCATTTCTAACCTAACATTCCTAAAATAATGAATAAGATCCGGAATTTTTTTTTGGCTTTTTTGGCTTTTTCTTCCTTTTTTTCTTTCTTTTTCCTTTTTGGTTTGTCTGTGTGTGTGTGTGTGTTTTTTGGGGCGAGGGGTGGTGGTGGTGGTGGTTTTATATTGCATTATTCTATGGTAATTTTAAGATACAATTTTATATACAAAATTTTAGATTTTCTCAATCACTTAGATATTTTACTTATTTTATTTCTCTCTATTAATATAATACAAACTCCAAAAATATAGCTAAAGTCATTGATTGATAGTCTCGTCTTTTTAATCGAAATATTTAAGAATTGAGAAAAAAATTTCAATATATTTCTCATGTAAAACTATTCAAATCATTAATCCATATAAACATTTTGAACCTAAAGAGGATTTAAATAGAGCATTCAAGGCATGACCCAGGCCTCTGCGGGCCTCAGGGGGCTAATTGCAAAAGCCACTGGTCCTGCAGTGGCATAGGTCAGGCCACTTGCATGTCCAGACCTGCCGTGTCCCCATACCCTCCGTTTAACCATTTAAATATCTTTGTGAAGCATGAAAATAGATCAAATTCGATTTCGGACCATTAGATAAGATAGATAAATACTTATGTTTCAAAAACATGATGGATAAATATCCAAAGATGTTCTGTGTCAGTAGCACATGTCGTTATCTTAGAACATGCCGTTTGATGATGCTCGATATCGGTGATCTCCCAGATCAGGACATGTGGAAAATGACGTGTCCCGGAGCATGCAAGAAAGGACCTACAGTGGCCGACCAAACCACACCTATGCTCGTCCAACCGAGCAAACGCTGGCTCACCTCCAAGCCCCCTGCATAACCGGCCTCCTCGGCCTCACAGCTCGTCTCTGGGCTACCGTAGAATCAAGATACCTCGGCTCTCCCGTGTGCGAGCTCTCCCGCCCGTCTGCGAGCTCTCCCGCCGAGGTCATCTTCCTCGGTCTCATCGACCGACCAACGACACCGCTTGCAGGCGTAACCGCTATCCCGCGAATCTCGCCATGCGCGAGATCTCCGCCGGCCACATCCCACGTTCCACGCCACCACGATCCCCCATTAACGAGCATGTCTCGCTATTAACGGGAGGTCTCGCTCATCACGCGGGCGTGACGTCGGGAGCGTAACGGCCGGCGTGATTCTCGCACCTTCTCGAGGTCCCCGAGCATCTGGACGAGACGGTCATCACGGCACTAAGGTCTGATCTTAGGCACAAGGAGTGGTTACACTCCTTTGCACTAGCGCAACCTAAGACCATGGCCGAGGTAAAAGCCTGGACCGAGCGCGATGTCCAACTCGAATCCGAGGTAAGCGCAGATCTCCCCCGGGCAGAGCAAACTGACCAAAAGAAGAGGGCAAGAGAAGAGAGAAAGGGACATGAACGGAAAAAGCCTTATCTCCTAAAGTTCCAGGAGTACACACCGCTCAATGTCTCCCAGGCAGTGCTTCTAGAAGAGGCTAAGGGCGAGGGGGGAGCTTGAAGCTCCCCCGATCTCGCAAATTGCCTTAAAGCGAACCCGGGGCCCCTACTGCGGGTTCTACAGGTCGCTAGGCCACTCCACAGAGAGTTGTAAGAAGCTCCGAGACTACATCGTGGAGCTCATCCATTCGGGGCACCTAGCAGCGTACCTGAGGGACAAGCGACAAGCTGACCGCGAGCAGGAGCAACGTCCTCCTCCAGTCGAGCTGACCATCGGCCAGATTATGGTAGTGTCAGCGGAGGATACATCTGGTACCCACGAAGCTCGGTACCCGATGCTGGGAATAGATTCCAACAGACATCCGGGGGGCTCAAGCTGCACGAATAAGAATATCTACTAGCATGTATTTTCTTTTCAGAGCAATGTACATCTTTCTTGAGATCTTTTGTTTATATAATAAAGGGATCAATAAAGCATTGCAGAAAAGAAAAAGAATCTTATTCATTCAAGAGGTACTATAGGTTCCTTAGCCGTACATAAAAAATATATTACAACAGCGGGAGAATGGGGTACAGAGAGCACTGTTCGTGGTACTCTGAGGATATTTCCGCCAGCCGACCCCTCGCGGCGTCTAAGCTCTCCCTTCGATGACCCCCGCTAGCATCGGCATCGAGCCTCAAGCGGTAGCACTCAAGGACGAGCGCCTCCGAGTGATTTAGCCGACTCGCAGAGACCAGGCCGAAACGCCTCAGAGACTTCAGCTTGCCAATGGCCTCGTCTTTCAGCTGCTCGGATAAGGGGTTGTAGAGCCCCGGCGACGCCCTCCAGATAGAGTACATCAACACTTGAAGTAAGGAGGAGCGCCGGGGTAGCAATCGACCGAAATGATCCACGATCCGGCCTATCACCAACTGCACCGTGTCATCAGTGCAGTACTGATCGTAGAGATACACGTCCTCGAAGCTTATGATATCGGGGATGGTGAAAGAGAAGTCCTCTATTCTTGCGTTTTGGGTGTGAGGAAATGAGTCATCAACAATTTCTCCATTTTATAGCCCACAATGCCCCCGGAGTTCAACGGTCGCCCACAACTATGCCTCCATGCGGCAGACATCGCACCGCTCGATGCGAAATCGAAACGACGCGGCTCCGGCGCTTCGCCTCCTCCACGCGTTCGTGGCACGTGTCACCGGCGACTGTCCATCTTCCCAAAGCCCTTACGAAGAGCCAGCCCTGCAGCTACCCTGCTCGGCTATCCCTGGCCGGTAGCTCGCCTACCCCACAACGCTCGGGATCTAAGCCCTCACTAAGAATGTCATGCCCCGCTTCCCAGTATACGGGCAGATAACGCGACGAGGCCGCTACATATTTACTGCGAAGTAAATACGCTAAGCGTATCTAAGAAATATAAAAATAAAGCACAAGAGACAAGATATAATAAAACAACAACTTTATTTATTTACATTCTTTCTGTACAATACATGGAAAGTAAATACAACTGATAAAAACAATGCCTAAACAATGGTATAACAAAAATGAAAAGTACTGAATGGAAAGTGTACAATGAACTAGAGCTCGGGGTCTTCACTGAATTGGTCCAAGTCTTCAGCAGTGGGCTCGATCTCTGATGTGTCCAGATCACCTGACGACATTCAAAGAAGAAAGAAACAGAATGTCGTCAGCGAACAGATTGCTCGGTAAGTCCCAAAGATAAGCGAGAAATAGAATAGACAGAGTAAGAAGGTATCTTTTAAAGTTGTATTATATTGTTATAATATTGTGTTAACGCTTTTGTTTATAGTTTGGTACAGAAGAATGCCAGTGTATACGAGAGGGGTCCTTATATGCTAGAGACCAGGGCAAACGGAATGTACAAGGAACCGTTGGGCCACGGTACAACAGCAACGGAATTTAGGTTAGGTGTCTTAATCTTATTGTCTCGTGCCACTTCTAACACCTTCTGTACCAATCTACTCCTTAAACCCCGTAGTGTTTTGATTATATTGTTTGTCTTGTATTGTAACTGTATAGATTGTATAATTGGATGACTGACCGAAACCATGATATCAGTAAACAGATGTAACTGTAGAATCATGTAAATGGATGTAACTGGAGTATCATGTAAATGGATGTATATCCATGGTTCGGTTCGGTCAAGTTGAATAGATGGATTTAATGGATTCATGTTGAATTGTAATATTGTAGATTGTAGATTGTACTTGAATCACATTGAAGTCAGATTATAATGAGACTCAAACTGAGTCAGACAGTTAGAAAAGTAAATTGAAGTTCTGATTGTTTTGATATTATCGGTAGCCGCTGCACATGGGCGGCAGGATTTGTGTCTTTTTCAAAGACAATTACCGTATTGATAACACCATTGTTAAGTTGTCTACCTTAGATAGGCAAGCACCCACTTCTCCGGCTCCCTGAGGCTCAAGAGATTGGTCCTGCTTAAACCTATGTTTACTAGGGTCCTTAGGGTAATTTATAGAACTTGAGGGGGTTTATGTAAAAATACTTTTATATACTTTTCAAAATACTCCCCAAGTATTTAGTTATCGTCTTTAGAGTTATCATGAATGTAGATTTTATAATTGTGATATTTCTAGTGAAAATATCCTAAATTCATAATAAAAGGGTATTTATTTGTAATATTGACTTGTATGGAATTCATGGTATTTTAAGGTAAATTGATTCTTGTGATTTTTAGAAAAAAATGGAATATTTATATCATAACAAAATAGGTATTTTAATGATAAATATACATATATTTATACAAAAATAATTTTAATATATATTTTATATTCTAAAAATCTCATTTTCTTAAAATGTCGTATTTTAAATCTTTCGAGACCGAATGCTCCTTGCGGAGGTCTGAATGTTGCACTACTAAGCCCGAGGATATGCGATAATCCGCACCATCCTGAACGGATTCCCCAAATGGGTTGTAGCGGTGCTTTACAAAGATTTGTATAAGTACTAAATTCTTTAGAAAACGGTTTTGTTAAGTAAATGGTATTAAAATGAAATTGTGTCGTTTTCCCGTATTCTATATTCCCAAGGGTATTGTGCTATGTTGTATATGAGTGTGTGAGGAGGTAGGTCATTACCTTGTAATCTCCTTAAAGGTATAGCAAGTTTTGTGATGTTATATGTAAAATTGAAACTATGTGTTATTTAAATGAATATACGGTAAAATGAAATAGTAATTACTTTTGATTTGAAACTTAATCAATATGGTTGATTAATATTTAATAGTCAACATGAATTAGTTTAAGCATGATCGTATTAAAGAAAAGTGAGGTTTTATAAAGAATCCGAATTGGAAATCGGATTTGTTCCGATTCCGTCTGGTTTTATAATTCCGTATTTCAAGAATAGAAAAGAGAAGTTAGAAATGAGACTTACGAGTTTAGGACAACCAGGAGAGGGAGCAGGATTGGAAGGAGCCGCCGGTACGTCGTTTCGTCGCCGGGAGCTCCTGGAGCCATCGTCGGAATTTCCGCCGGAGAATTCGCCGGAGCTTCACCTTTCGCTCACTTCGATTGCACACAAGGTTTCTAGTGAATTCTTGAGAGTTGGCTCAGAGTTTTGGGGTGAGGGGATAGTGTGTAGGGTTGGTATTTATAGGGTTAGGCTGGGGTTAGGGTAGGTGAAGATTTTTAAATTAAAAAATGTAAAAATATATGAAAATTCATTAAAAATGGAGTAAAAGAGATATTCAAAGCTCTCTGGAAACGATCTGAACATTGAAAGTATGCAGGGGGTATAGAAGCTCATAAAGCACATTATTTGTTAGTTATATGTATGCCCTAGAGGCCATTACTGTACATAGGATGTATATTGTAGTGGATGCTGGGACATATATAGGTAGGACTTTCTTGCTCGACATGATAGTACGCTATCTGGTTGCTCTTTATCTTAACATGTATACTTTCTGTCTCTCTGATTACATGTTGATAAAACCCTTAGGATGTGTACTCGACTTCCAGGACTGTGATGAAGATCATACTAGTGGGGCCTGGGTAGTCAATGAGTACATCCTTCATTGTTCCTAGTCATGGGAATATCGAGACGGGGCATCGATATACCAGAGTAGACTAGCGTATATCTTCTCGACCCATGAGATGGGCGATGGATGATCCCATATCCATTGGTGTTTGATATCGGAGATGGTATGCGGGTGCTCAGTGGAGACTGGGTACACTGAACGGACTCGCCGAGAACTCCCAGATGGTATTATACCTCACGTCAGATGGCAGTTCTCTGGTGACACTGGTACAGCTTAGTCTGTTGACCCGAGATTGTCATAGAGTCTTGTGTGTCTCCCACTGTGCTTTGATTTCCACCCTACCACGGCTCTACTGAGTCGTGCAAACAGGTGGTTTTTGGGTACAGTCCCGATTCACATGGAGGCAATGAGCGATAGGAGGGGATTCTTCTCTCCCGGTATTGGGGGTGGATGTTGCGCTATGCTCGGCTGGCCATAACAGGAAATCCCTGGCCAGGGTTGCTGTGATATACTGGTAAGAGTTATCAGTAGTTTCACGAATGTTATGGACCTCACGTCGGCATGACTTATCGAGCTATTGGGGTCTGACGTTTACCACCCCTAGGCGAGATATGCGATATATCAGACGAACAGACCGGACTATACGGTAAGTGTTACTGGTTGGATTCACAGGAGTGTGAGCGGGCTTGCTCGTCGATCTTCTGATCGCTCAATACCCGGGTGGCCGTTACGTTTAGCAGACCGCTTGCGGCTTGTGGGTGTTTGATATGATCATCATCTGCTGCCGGCGTATTGACGTGTCTTTAGAGTCCTACACAGAGGTTTCCTGGCTCAAGCGAAACGAAATAAGAGCGCATATGAGATATGTGCGGGACCGAGAATAATACGTGTATGTGATACCGTATTCTATTCTCGCGATGAATGTATCGAATGGTTGTATGTGATATAACCTAGTTATCGAATCAAGGATTGATTCGATAAGCCGATACATTGGATATTAGTCGGTTATATGCGATATGACCGGATCGTTAAATCAAGTATTGATTTAATGATTTAATGCATAATTATATATTTGATATATTACTTTGCATTAACTAGTATTGGTTCACTTTAAATGGATTTTCTCACTTGAAGTACACAAGTTGTATATGTGATATACTTTTGTGCACTTGATTGTATCATGTTTGATGATACATGAATGTTAGGGTTTATGTTTAGATTAAACCATGGTTAGGTGATGGTTAGGGTTTTGTTTTTATTTACTTATTCATTTATTTATTTATTCATTCATTTTTGGAAAGATAAAGAGAAAAAGAAATGGTGGCTTAGTTTGTTTTTTGTTGAAGCTTCATGAAGCTTTGAACAAGTCCACCATTCTTGTCTCATGCTTAATCCTAACCATTCCACTTAACCATAGTCTATTCTCTACACATAACCATGGTTAGTATATGATAAGTATTCATATTATTTTCCTTTTTGAAAATACTTATCATATTCTATCATATTCTTTTCATCATCTTCTTCTTCTTCAAACATGAAGAAAGCTTGCTCCATCAATGGCAAGTTGAGCAAATGAGTGAGAAATCCAATTCTAAAGTGAACCCACCTCCTATTTCTTCATCCTCTACCTCTTGCCAAGTAGTATAGGGTGTTTTCTTCACAAGTTTCATGACTTGGTGAAGTGGGAGCTTGATCTTGTGATGCCTCGACGTAGATCATCTTCGGCATCGTAGTCGATGACCTAGCCCGCCCATTTTCCGATGAAGCCGATGCTAGAGTCCGGGATCCGATATGGACAGCGAAGGGACTTCATCACGGAGCCTAGGAGGTGGAGAACCGGATCTACAAAGGTTGTAGCCTCTTTCCTTTTAAGATAAAGTTGTTTATTTACATCGCATCACCTATACATCTAGTTAACGATCCGTATTAGGGTTTGTAGGCACTTGTAAAATTTCAATTGGGCATGTTTGATCACCTGTGAGACTTCATTAGTGTGCCTAGGAACCCTACATTATTTATGTTGACGACTCGGCCGACTGGCCGAGTCAAGGGCTTGGGAAGTGGGGGGTCGCCCGATATAGCCTCTGGAACATTTAGTTTTTCAGGTGTAGTGGGAAAATTTGGAATTATCACATGTTGACTGTTGGTATTCTAAAAAAATTTAAAACAAAATAAAATTTAAAATAATGGGGGGTATGGATTTGAACTCAAGTGGTTTGGTTCAGCAGTGCAGGGTATTACCAATAAGCCACAAGCTCCTTCTTGTAATTAAATTGCTAATTAATTACTTATCTTGTGCTCAGGCAATAAACACCCTTTTAAACAATTTTGAAAAAAAATTGTACAAAAATTTGTATAGGAAAATTAGGGTTGTTACAAAGAGGAAACCGAGCTGCTTCACTGCTTGATTCATCCTCGGCAGGCCTCCCACGGCCCCTCCAGCGCCAAGGATCGAAGCCCTCACCCAAAGGCAGCCCTGCAGCTACCCTGCTCGGTCTATCCCTGGCCGGTAGCTCGTCTACCCCACAACGCCAGGGATCTAAACCCTCACTAAGAGGCAACCGAGCAACTTCACTGCTTGGTTCATCCTTGGCAGGCTTCCCACGGTCCCTCCAGCGCTAAGGATCGAAGCCCTCACCAAGAGGCAGCCCTGCAAATACCCTGCTCGGTTATCCCTGATGATTGACACGAAAGAGTGTGTTTTGTAGTTAACCGCAATCAATAACGGTGTCGCGTGTAGCTAGACTGAGATGAGTACGGGTCGTCCTCTGGGAAACGTGGAACCTTTTACTTTTACTTTAGATGTGTTGAGAAAGAGAGGAGGGATAAAGAATTTTATAGAATGGTTTCTAGATCTATGTTAAATAAGAATGTAAAATATAGATATAGATTATTTTAGAGACTTAGATAATATAATAAGAAGGCTTGTAGGGTTCGTTAGGATTTAGTAGTTATGAACGATTAATTAAAATTTACCCTTTTTATCCATTAATAGATTTAGAACTAGAAAGACGGTGATGCGTGTAGATTAGGGTTTCTGGATGGAAAAGGAATCCCACTCTTAACCCTTATCTCGACACGGAACTCCGTTCATATCTAGCCTTTACCAAAACAATCATTAATCTAATCTCTAATCGCGGTCGGAACTAGCAAAGAATTGCTAGCGCGCCCGATTAGGATGTTAATGATTCTTTTGATAAAGTTCCTAAACTTTATAGGACTTAAAAAGGGTTTAGTTATTTTCGTCGTCCATTAGCCTACCCTAATCCTACGAACCCTAACAAGCGGAGAATTACTCGCGCATGTTGAGAGAAGAAGATGAAAAGACAGAGAGGGAAAACATAATGTAAATGCAAAAAGAATTAAATAAAACAACTACCTTTATTAATCAACTTGAACAATCTACACTTTATTCCTTAGAAAATGATTACAAAAACTTGGTTTGCTTCTCGAACTCTTCCGAAGGAGGTAGATGAACAGTTGATGATCAGCCTGGATGCGTGAGCGTCTGGGACTTCGTGATCGCGTCGGCTTGATAGCTTTTCCAAGAGGCTCTCGGTGCCTTTTTATAGTGTAAAGCCAGAATCTTTTGCTTCAAAAGTTGGTAAAATACAGCAGAGAATCATGCCCCAAAATATTTCCTTCCAAATCCATAATATTGCGGCGGATCCGCGGCAAATAGGGGCTAAGGCCGCGGATCCGCGGCCAACGGGTGAGATCTCTTGATCAAAATTCTTGTGCTTGCATCTTGTGACATGTGGCAATCCTAGGCACCTTCATAATTCAGAAATCTTCTCTCGGTTGCTTCCAGACTTGGTCTCCAAGTTTTGCTTCTTAATTTGGCAAGATTTCTTCAACAACTTGATTTCTTTGATATATTCTGCATAACAACTTGGAAAATTCTGCACAATAATCTTAAATAATATTTAGTAGACTTAGTTCTACTAGGATTTGGTCAATAAATTTATTTGCATACATTTTTCTACCAAATGCTAATTAAAATATATTAACACATGGAAAATAGTGTTTTTACACATAAACCCTCATATGTATAATATATTATAATAAAGTCCTTTTTAATATAAAAATGGTAGGAAAAATGTAATACAAATGTGCAGTTTTATCAACTGAACAAATACCCCCAAACTTATCTTTGATCGTCCCGAGCAAACTAGTTTATTTAAGAGGAGAAAAAGAAAGGAGAAAACTAAGCACACTTTCGTAGGCAGACACGATTGCACTGAGCACGTGCAACAAGCCGTTAAACCTCTAGGTGTCCCTAGTAGGAGGAGTGTTGTCTCCTGAGGGTTTTCAGCGGATTACACCCACAAAATCATATAACAAAAGAAAGATGGTGAAATTTACATATAAAGATAAGAACCATAAAAGAAAGGCCTTGAAAAGAAGAGTTTCCAACTATACTAGCTTTTCAGTTGTCATGAGCCCTATCTTACTAGTCATGAAAAAATGTTAGCAATCACATCATCCCTCAATAAAACATCGTCTTTATTCTTCATTCCTACCTTTCATCCAAACATTGATCATATAACCCCACGTGTGTGTAAAGAACATCCCTACACTCGGAGAATTCAATTCAAGCTATCATACTCTTGTCCATCTACCTTAGTACTTTTTAATTTGATAAATATTAAGATTTGCTCACACATTTTCATGCGACCGTTAATACTTCTTGAGGTACTAACCGACCGATTACTCAAGTGCTTGCTGATTAGGTGATAATATTTTTCTCGTCTTGCACCACCTAAGGCTTAGCAGTGACTCCCAGACCAGTTGGCCTTAGGGCACTAGGTGAAGAGGCACCCTCGCTATATTTTTTTATTGCTGCCTTGGCAATACAAAACCAGTGTTCATTTTTTTCTTTTCACCATTTTTATATTTTCTTCATTTTTTCTTTTCATTTCCTTCATACTTTGGCTTTTAGACAAGAGCATTTCAAGGTATCCTCTATTATCCCGAGTTTCAAGACGTGTGTAAGTGCATATAGTAGGGTATCAACATTCAAATGTTTGGCTTCCAGAATAGAAACTATTTTTCAGACTTATTTTATCCTCAGATTAGTGACTTCCTTTATCTTACTAACCCTTGGGACAACAGCTCATAACTACTTATTACTAGTTCGTTTGAGAAAACTTCTAATTTTCTTGGTTTTCTTAAACTATTCCTATCTTTTGGATGTAATTTTTCACTTTCTATTCTTTCGTTATAAAAGAGAATTTTTAATTTTTTTTTGAAAATGTTGTGCTTATGCAAAATATGATGCAAATTGATGTGTAAATAAGCACAAATCTCCCCCAAACCTGTTTACAGCAGTGTCCTCACTGATGTCATCCGTTAAGCTCAAAAACCTGTAGACTTAGGAGGAAATTATTAATGGGGGCAAAAATATATGAAAGTGAAATTCTTCCCTAAACTTATTTTAGGCTCACAAATTTGTAAAAATCATTTTCTTTCAAGAGCCAAAATATACCATCCCCCCAAACTTGAGTTAAACAATTTTAATCTTTTAAAATCACACGAGGGGGTCAAGGTTATTGGTCAATGCCAAGCTTTGCAATGACCGAAGGTCAACACCAACCATTCAAAAATTTTATCAATGAAGCACCAAGGTTGGTGGAAGAACATGTCACCTATTGACGTGAAGAAGTGGGGAGGTGACAAGAGGTGTAATGGAAAAGGATTGCGTCTCAATTTGGAGAGACGGCACAGTGATAGTGATGATGGATTACTCGCATTATCATGATTGTCCAAAAGAGGGGGTGGAGGTCCAATTTCTTCATCTTGGAATTGATTCATCTCAACACCCGTGTCTTGTAAAAATGCGAGTTCATCAGCGAAAATTTCCTCAAAGCTTTCATCGATACCCCGAAACATAATGTCATCAGAAAAAATGGGGTGATCGTCAAACTCAATATAAGGTTCCTCATTAGATGTTGACCCGGACAACTCGGTGGAAGAGTAAATGGTTGGGTCAAACAACAACATATGAAAAGAGTCTGTATCATGAGGTTAATCAAATTCGCTGCTGTCGACATCCATTAATTCGACAGAACACACATGAGCATAGGGTTCGGAGGGTTCACTTCCTAACTTGTAAATGTTAAGCTCAATTGACTTTTTTCCAAAGGATAGGGTCATAGAGCCGTTTCTACAATTAATTACTGAGTTGGAAGTGGCCAAAAAGGGTCGACCGAGTATCACCGGGATTTGATTGCGTGGGTTTGCTACAGGTTGTGTATCTATAACGATAAAGTCCACAGGGAATATGAATTCCCCGATTTTGATTAACACATCCTCTAGCTCACCCCTTGGTTAGGTGATAGATTGATCGGCCATCTGAAGAGTGCAATGCGTAGGTTTTAACTCTCCGATCCCTAACTGCTCATACACAGAATACGGAAGCAAGTTAACACTAGCACCAAGATCGAGTAGAGCACGATTGATATTTTTACCCCCAATGGAAATAGAAATTGTAGGACTTCCGGGGTCTTTTCGTTTCTTGGGTAGTTGTTGTGTAAAAGCAGTGCTCACATTACTCGCAAGGAAAACTTTTTTAGGTACTTGAACTTTTCGCTTCCTAGTGCACAAGTCCTTTAAGATTTTCGCACATGACGGAACTTGTTGAATAGCATCTAGGAGAGGAATGTTTATGTTAACTTGCTTAAAAATTTCCACAATCTTCTCCATTTGTGGACTTGGTCTGTTGCTCCTTAACCTGTTTGGATAAGGTGCTTGATTAATAAGTTTTGGGTCCAACGTTTGTGGAGAAGACTGTGGCGACGGATTCGATCCCAAAATTGGAGTAGGCATCGACTTAGATAGATTTGGCGAAATGGGCGAAGGGTTCGAGCCTTGGGGAAAACGGAGAATAGGCTCGGGTGAAGGTGGGAGACTAGACGAATTAGGGGAAGAAGAAGGGGTATCAAATGTGTCACTATCATCAAATTACTCACCCACTTGGTTATTCAGCACTCTCCCCGATCTCAACGTAGTAATGGCATTTACATTATGACTTTGTGAATGGCCAGGATTCGGTAGGGGTTGAGATGGGAGTTTTCCTTTTTCTCTCGCACTCATTGCGGCGTTTAACTGTGTGATTTGGTTTTCTATTGATTTAATACTCTCACCATGGGAGGAGGAGTTTTTCGTTAGGGTATCAATAGAAGACCTTATCTCAGCCGAATTTTGCATGGATTGTTTTATGAACATATCCAAAGTTTGTGCAAGTGAGTTGTCAGTACCGGCCACTTGTGGTGTAGAAATGTTGGCCGGATTTTGGAAATTTTGTGACTGAAAGGGGGGCTGATTCTGTGGTTGTGGTTGCTGTGGAGGAGGTCTTTGATAATTACTTTGTTGGTTTTGATTCCAAGCAAAGTTGGGATGATTCCTCCATCCTTGAGTATATGTGGAAGAATAAGGATCATTTCTAGGTCGCTGCTGAAAAGCAGCATTAGCTTAAAACGATGCATTCACAGGACATTCTTCCGTTAAGTGTGAAGGATCCGAACAGCAATCACAGACAGTCTTAGGAAGCGTGACCTGATTTAGGGAGAATGTTGAGAACTTGTTTTCAATAGCATCGAGTTTCTTCTATATCGCTGCCATTTCGGCTTTCACTGCGATAGAAATATCGAGCTGGTGAATGTTGGGGTAAAAATTTACACCCCCGTTGACCGAGTCAAAGTCAAGGTCAACCCCAAGCCAGGTGGGCCCAAGCCCAGGTCAAGCGGGCCCATGCCCAAGTCGAGCCCGCGGCCAGCCTCCCCATGCCAACAACAAAATCATGTAATAAATAATTTTTATGTAATTTTTTATATACATGAATGTATGCAAAATGGGCATAAAGCCAATATTTTGTAAGCCCATGGCTTATGTGCAAAAATGAAATGGCACATGAGCCATGGGATGGCTAAAATGCCATTTTTGTGAAGCCCAAGGGGCTATGTGCAAATATGTAAGCCTATAAAAGGCAACATGATGAATAAAAAAATATATACTTTTCATTCTCTCCACAAAAATTAGAGCTGAGCTCTTTCTTTCTTCTTCAAGGTTCCAAAAGCTTCTTCTTTCTTTTGAATTAAATCAAGAGTTTTACTCTTCCTTTTTTCAAAACTAAATAGTTTTCCACCACAAAACCCACAAAGGGGAACTTGGATCTGTCATCAGATCTTAAAAAGGAGAGATTTTGAGATTTCACATCTCTTGATCTTCAAGATCCAGCAAGCAACAGGAGGAAGAAGAAGAACCCCTTCCATTAACCCCAAAAACACATTCAGGAGTCCAACTCCTCTCTGATTTCTCTTCTGAGAAATTTTTTTAGGCTAAAAGCCTCTTGTGCCTCTCCGGCGCGCAGCGCAAGTGCGCAAGGCGCCCGCGTGCCGACACGTGGCGCGCGCGCTTGCGCAAGTGCGCAAGGCGCCCGCGTGCCGACACGTGGCGCGCACGCTTGCGCACCTGCGCAAGTGCACAAGGCGCCCGCGTACCGACACGTGGCGCGCGCGCTTGCGCACCTGCGCAAGTGCGCAAGGCGCTCGCGTGCCGACACGTGGCCCCCCACGCATCCCTTGGATGCCTTTTCCCTCTCTTTTTATGTACATACATATACACATACATATGTATACAAATTCACACATATACATACCCCGCCACATTCTCCCCCTCCAAAAAATTTTCGGGCCGGGGCGCTGCCCCGAACCCCGCAAGGGGGCTGCTAGCCCCTTGACCCCCAGCCCGCTATCCGGGTAGCGGGACCCCCGTAAAAACTCTGCGTGGCTCCCGATATATCCAAAACCCTCTTTCAAAACACACGCACACTGCCCATTGAGTTCGCATGACCAGTTTAACCCGTTAATCGGAGGTTCCCTCGCCCCAAAGGCGATGGGTAATTAACGGCAGCTTAGTCCGCGGCTGCCGGAGATTCGGATCCCCACAATCATTAAACCCCGGCCTACCCTAGGCAGGGGGAATCTGTAGTACGCCTGACAAGCGCTCGCGTATTCCCATCTCACTGGGGTGACGAAAAACACCCTACAGTGAATACATCCCTTAGTTAAAGGTGGTCTTACGCTTTCCCACTGCAACGTGTGTTCAGCAAGGTCTTCCAGATATTTCCATGCTTCACCGTCATCTTTAGACATGAAATTGCATTGACACATTGTTTCAAGCATCTGCTTTGTCGCTGGATTAATGCCCTCATATATAATCCGACATAAATCTCATCTTTGTATTCCGTGATGGGGGCATTGGACAAGCAGATCTTTGAAACGTTCAAAGCACTTCCAAAATGGTTCATTAGGAAGCTGGGTGAACTGGTTGATCTCGCTCCTAATATGTGCAGTCTTATGATTTGGGTAAAACTTCTTAAGAAATGCTACGACGAATTCATCCCAATTAGCAATAGAGTGTGCGGCAGTATTATAAAGCCATTTTTCTGCCAAGTCGCACAGTGTGAATGGGAGAAGACGTAAGCGCATAGCATCTAAAGTCAATTGTGAAGTACCCATCATTGCGCATACGTTTTCGAATTTGGTGATGAAAACGTACGCGTCTTCTGACTCAAGCCCGTGAAATTCGGGCAGCAGATTGATGTAGTGGGGTTTAATTTCGAAATTATCCCTGTTAGGTGGTGGAAGAGATAGACAAGTAGGAAGGGGACCACGAATAGGATAGCATCTCTCTTGGAGAGAGATGCGCGGTGGATTCTGCTCACCTGCGGGCGGTGGCAGCGTGGTGTTATAATTAGATGGAGTGCCGTCCATCACGGTTGATGTGGTGTGTGGTGGGGGAAAAGAAGATGAAGAAGTACCGACTTCGGCGTCGATAGCAGGAACGCGGACAAGACGGGCACTAGGATCCCGTGTCCAGCCGAGCATGCACTAAGCGGGTTTAGTGCAAGTGGCAGCGTGTGTGTGATTTAAAATTGGCTTGTTTTGAAAAAGTGGAACTCAAGACAAATCACCCTAAGATGCACAAGCAACCCTAGAACTAAGGTCACGTAGGTCCAGTCTCTAGACCGCTCCTAGACTTCCAAAGGACAAGCCGCAGGATCAATCCTCTACCGCCTCCGTACTACCCTTGTAGCCAGGTAAGTGCCAGGTAAGTGGGAAGGAACCACGTCGTGAGCCTAATTAAAAACCACTAGCCTTTGACACACTTGCCTAGGCACTACAAAAGTAATGCAGATAAACGATAAATTACCCACAACCTTCCTCTGTCCTTATTGAGCGCGACAGTCCTTAGAGTCTGGTCTAAATATTTTTTAAATTAATGAAGGGTTGATCTATATGCTCGGTTTGTGATTTGTGGGGCTTAGGAAGGGTGATGAAATCCCCACCTAATCTTGATTTGGTCTTTGCCCCTTAAGGTCCGTATTAAAATATGCAAAACAAAACCAATCACAAAACTTTTGCAAAAAGATTTTTGAGCGGCGCAATTTTGCAAAGAATCCTGCAGAAAATAGATTTTATTGGATTTGAAGGGAGCGAGAAGGAGTTAAGAAAGATACCAGAGAATTCTGTGGCCCTAACTCTTCTATCCTGCCGCGATTCCGCCGCACAAAGTGCCTTTATGCCGCGGTTCCGCCGCGTGGCAGAGGGATCACTTGATGAAAATTTTTGTATAGCCTTCTGTGCTCCTCTGAATCTCTAAAAACGTCCATGTTCCCTGTTCCCCTTAATTCTGTGTCTCCAGATCTCCTTGCAAAATTCACGCACAAATCGTTAAATATGCAATTTGCAGTTTTGTGTTAATAATGATATGACTCGTCTAAGAATTCAACACAAATAGTAAAAATAAAAAAATTACGCACGTATCCCCAGCAACGGCACCATTTGATTGAATGATTTAGCATGCTTGCGCTTTCTAAAAGATAGATCAAAAATATTTGTAACCGCAATCAAGAACGGCGTCGCTTTGCAGCTAGCCGGTGAGTACGGGTCGGTCCACAGGGATCTTATGAATTTCCTAGTCGCGCTTACGAGTTAATTCCGAGGGGTGTTCGGATTGATTATTAAATTTAAAAATCTAATTAACCTAGGGCAATTATCTAGATCTATTCTTACTAGGGCTAGGTTTAGGGATGGTTTGGAAATGCAATTAAATCTCAACGCTTTCTATACCCGAATGAAGATCTATGTGGAGTTATAGTAATTATCAATAAAGTGGATTAGATCCGTTCGGGAAAGTGTTCCTTCCTTTAGGTTCTTGTCCTACCTTTAGAGATCCTTACCATAACCTCCATGGAAAACATCACACCCGGGCCTTTATACTACGGTATCACCGCTACCTCGAGGGATAGAGTGCCGTAGGGAGCGGTATGTGCATGTATGCATGGAGTCCTATTGTAAATATTTGGTGGGTAAGAAAGGGATGAGAGATCTCATCTCTCAAAATTCTTCCCCAAAGCTAACTCTAAACAAGTTCCTAGGGCATGAAATTAAATCTACCTAGGGCAAGGAATTTAAATCTACACTAAAGCAAGAAATTAAATTACTTACAGATGCATCCCTCCAATCATCCATGCAGGGTTGTCAGATCTGAATTTCTGAATGGTGAAGAAACACCGATGCTCTCCAAAAAGGATTTCTGAATTTTTATTAAAAGGAGGCATAAAGAATTACAATGATTAGTGTTCCTATTTATAAAGAATAAGAAACCCTAGGGTTACATTTGACCCGCATGTCTACAATTACAAAAATAGCCCTAAGTTGACTAGTCAAAGCCGCCACAAGTTTTAGTAAAAAAATCAGCTCCTGATTGCGCAATACGGCCGCGGAACCGCGGCCGCGGAACCGCGGCCGCAGCCACGGTTTGGCCGCGGTTCAACAAGTGGGCTTGGGCTCTGTAATTTTCTGTGCTGGCTCATGTCATTTTGGGCTTCTTGTTTCTTTGGTATTTTTCTCAAATAAGCTTCCAGGTTTCTTCCAGATATTCCAGTGAACATTGTAGTGAACTTCTAACCGTTCACTTCACGATTTTGGACCTTGCATTGCCTTGCACTTTGTAAACTTTATCTTTGATGTAGGCTTGATCAAGAGTCTTCTGTTTGTTGGTCAAAGTCTCACTTTTACATCGTCTTTACATCGTTTTCACTGTTTTAGATCCAAGAACCTGTAACCTGTAACATGTAGCAGACATGCGTCAAAAGCACCCGTTTATTTATAAAAAGAATAAGAATGGGGAATATAATAATGCAATATTATGGTGTGAACACCTGGCTGGTAGCTTCCCTACACTACAACGCCAGAAATCGAAGCCCTCACCAAGAGGCAGCCCTGCAGCTATCCTGCTCGGCTATCCCTGGCTGGTAGCTTTCCTACCCCACAACGCCAGGGATCTAAGCCCTCACTAAGAGGCAGCCCTACAGCTACCCTGCTCGGCTATCCCTGCCTGGAGGCTTCCCTACCTCACAACGCCAGGGATCGAAGCCCTCACCAAGAGGCAGCTCTGCAGCTCTCTTGCTCGGCTATCCCTGGCTCATAGCTTCCCTATCCCACAACGTCAGGGATCTAAGCCCTCACTAAGAGGCAGCCCTATAGCTACCATGCTAGACTGTCCTTGGCTGGTAGCTTCCTTACCCTACAACGTCAGGGATCAAAGCCCTCGCCAAGAGGCACCGGGTATCAACCCTGCTCGGCCATACATAAGGACAAAAAGCCCTCGCCAAGAGGCACCGGGCAGTAACCCTGCTCGACCATCCATAGTAGGCCACTTACGGCCCCTCCCGCGCTAAGGATCAAAAGCCCTCGCAAGAGGCAACCGGGCCCACCTTTGCTCGGTCATCCCTGGCTGGTAGCTCCCTACCCCAACACACCAAGGATCAAAGCCCTCGCCAAGAGGCACCGAGCAGCTACCCTGCTCAGCCCCGTCCTTAGTAGGTTCACTGCCCTTCCCGCGCTAAGGATCAAAAGCCCTCGTAAGAGGTAACCGGGTCCACCCTTGCTCGGTTATCCCTGGCTGGTAGCTCCCTACCGTAACACCCCAAGGATCAAAGCCCACACCAAGAGGCACCGGGAAGCTACCCTGCTCGGTCTATCATCAACATACCTCTCCGAGCCTTCCACGCTAAGGAACATGACCTCACCAAGAGGCATCCGAATCTACGTCTAAGTGATCTCCACCTCGACTTCGGGGCCATAGAGATACCGTCCCCCGCCGGTCTTTGCAAACTCGGCAAACGAACAGATTCAACTCGATGTGTGATCGCTAGACAAAGAACCGACATAAAACGAAGGTAGTGTTGCACAAATACGAGTGTCTACCGACAAAGGAAAATACAAGCACAAAGACCACTGCAAAAACAAGAATCTTTATTCACAAAGTCAAAGATTTTACAAGGGTACTGTGGGTTCCCCAGCCTTACAAAAATGCCCGAAGGCCTACAAAATACCCGAAGCAACAAAAAGAAGGAAAAAAACAAGAAGATAATGGGTTTCAGGCCACAGGGCCAGGCGCAACACCGGGAAGCTCAGCGCCCACCGTAGAAGCCTCGGCGTATCCCTCATCGGGAATCTCTTCCCCGACCTCGTCCCCGGGGCCGTCCCTCTGCTCATCATCCCCGCGAGGATATTTGGCCCGGAGCTCCTCGTCAGCGAACTTCGGCATCTGAGCCTTGACGGCGTCGAAGGCCTCGTACCAGATGGCGGTGTGGCCGAGGTTAGGACGGTGTAAAACTGTTCCGACTTCTGGAAGTTCTCCACCGCCTTCGCCGCTCTGAGGTCGGCTCGCTTCGCCGCCTCTCCCGCAGCCTCCAACTCCTTCCGGTGGGTGCTCACGGACTTCTTCATAGTGCCGACGAGCACCCTGGAGTCCCAAAGCTCGGCTTGGCAGCCTGGGCGGCCTCACGGAACCTGGCAACCTCCTGCCTCGCGGCCGCCGCCTCCTGCTTCCCGGCCTCAGCTTCGCCCTCAAGGGCAGCAACCCTGGCCATCGCCGCCTCCAGCTCCTGCTTCAAGCTCTCCCCCAGCGAGGAGAGCTCGCCCGCGGCTCGCATCACTGGGGCTATCTCTTCCTCCTCCATACGAGCGACGATAGCGACAAGCTGGAAGACCTGAAGAAATCGGAAGGGGGTCAGAAAGAAAAAGGGTTACCAAATCTTGCAAGCGATGAGACGATGTACGGGAACTAACCTGCACGACCTCTTGGGCGATGGACGCCATTTGTGCCTTCAGCGTCCCCCCATGGACCCGGCCCCCGGCCGACCTCTCCATGTCGTGCAGCAAGCTGTCAGCAACGGAGAGCCCGAGGGCACTTCAAAGCGGAGCTCCCCCTCGTCCATCAAGATCGGAAAGGCCGGGGTCCATGGAACTGTTCGGGGGAACCTCTTGAGAGACGACGGCGGAGAGCTCGTCTCCACCTCCGAAGCCTGGGCATCCTTTCCCCGAGCCCTTTTTCTGCTCGGCGCCTGGCTGGGCTCCGGGGCGTGACCCGCACTCGAGCGCTGGGGCGGGACGGCTGCGAGGGGAGCCAGGACCGGCGTCTGACAAGAAGAGCTGGCCCCTCCATCCTTCGACCCTTTCTTCAGCTTGCGCATGGCTGCTCGGAGGAGGTCCACGTCCATGGTTTCTGCATAATACAAGATATAATGGAATCAGCGACACAAACAGAAACAGAAACAAACACAAGCCTAACTTACCGACGAATTGGGCGGGGCTGAGCCCGGCCCAACTAAAGGCCCGCTCAGAAAGCAATACGTCGGCCCGGGGAATAGGCTCCCACCCCGCCACCCTCACCGCGTCGGGGTCATTGGACGGGTTTCCCTGCCGGCACCTATCTCTAGACCACTGGATGGGTACGGGCCAGTCCTCACCCTCTGGCGACCCGACGAAGAAAAACTTCTTCTTCCAATCGTGGATGGAAGAAGGCAAGACGACAACTCCTGACCCAGCTACACTCCCCCGTTGCTTCTTAAAGGAGAGGTAAACCCACCTCGGGTCGCCCGCGCGAGTTCTGGGGTGATTTTTGTAAACAAAAGAGGAGGCAAGGATGGACAGACTAAAGGGGATCATCTGCAGCTTCAGCCGGATCAGGAACCCAAGGAGAATCCTCCAGGAGTTCGGCACTAGCTGGCCCGGGGCTAGCCCAAAGTAATTTAGCGCAACTACAATCTCGGGAGAGAAAGGCAGGCGCATTCCGGCCCAAAGGGCTTCCAGGTACAAGGCGATCTCTCTACCCCGCACCTGATCTGCCCTCTCTCCTTCCTCGGCCAATCGTAGCGTGTAGCCGGAAGGAATATGGAAACGAGCCCGAGCGGTGACAAGCTCATCCTCATATCTCACTGAGGACGACGCACCAGGGATGTCCGCCGCCACCGCTCCGGGAACCACCCCAGACGTGCGACCCCGGGAAGAGAATCTGACCCCAACTTCCCGAAGGGGCTCCAACCCAGGGGAAGAATCCCTAGTATCTACCCCTACGACTTCTATAAACTCCTCAAAACAAGACATCTAACCTGATGGGAGGAAATCCTCGAGAAGAGAAAACGCAAAATCCGACCTAAAAGGGGAGAGCGCCGAGCTAACGAGACTAAGAATGAGGAAAATGTGAAGAGAGAGAGAGAGATAGATCCCTAATCAGGCCTCCCCTCGAATTATACTGCCGGCGTTCTCATCCAACGGCGACGGTCGGCTCCCGCCAAAACGGTTCACTGCACTCGACGGCCATGATCGCTCCACCTATTGCAAGCGCGTGTTCACACCATAATATTGTATTATTATATTCCCCATTCTTATTCTTTTTATAAATAAACAGGTGTTTTTGACGTATGTCTGCTACATATTACAGGTTACAGGTTCTTGCCGCGAAAACAGTGAAAAACACAAAAGACGACACAAAAGAAGGACTTTTGACCAACAATTAGGAGGACCTTGGTAAATCCCAGCAGAAGAACGGTTCACCATCAACAAAGCAACGCAAGATCCAAATTTGCAAGAAATACGGTTAAAAGATCCCTTGCAAAGTTTTCACTGAAGATCTGGAATTAATACAGAAGGCCAATTGATAAAAGGAATAAAGAACCAGGAAGCCCAAAAGACACCAAAGCAAGCCACTAAAATTTCAGGATCCAAGCTCACCATTGGGCCGCGGAACCGCGGCCCAAGCACGCCCATGCCGCGGTTCCGCGGCCGTTTGAAGCCCTAATGCGCAGGAAATTTTACCATAATTCGTTGGCGGTTTTGGAAAGATTTTCTAAGGGTATATTTGTAATTGTAGACATGCGGTGCAATTGTAAACCTAGGGTTTCTATTTCTTATAAATAGAACTCTAAATCATTGTAAACCTTATGCCTCCCTTTAATGAATAAAATTTAGAAATCTTTTGGAGAGCATCGGTGTTTCTTCTCTCTTCAGAAATTCAGATCTGACAACCCTGCATGGATGATTGGAGAGATGCATCAGTAAGTAGTTTTATTTAATTGCCCTAATTTAGGTTTTAATTCCTTGCCTTAGATGTTAGCTTTGGGAAAGGCTTTTGAGAGATGAGATCTCTCATCCCTTTCTTACTCATCACATGGAATCTATAGGACTCCATGCATACATGCACATACCGCTCCCTACGGCACCCTATCCCTCGAGGTAGTGGTGATACCGTAGTATAAAGGCCCGGGTGTGATGTTTTCCATGGAGGTTAGGGTAAGGATCTCTAAAAGAAGGACAAGAACTTAGAGGAAGGAACACCTTCCCGAATGGATCCAATCCCCTTTATTGATAATTACCATAACTCCTCTTAGATCCTAATCTGGGTATAGAAAGCGTTGAGATTTATTTACATTTCCAAACCATTCCTAAACCTAACCCTAACAAGATTTAGATCTAGATTAATTTAGTTTTTAGATAGAATCAGTTTTTAGATTTAAAAAATCCGAACACCCTTCGGAATTAACTCGTTAGCGCGATTAGGAGATTCACAACATCCCTGTGGACCGACCCGTACTCACCGGCTAGCTTCATGCGACGCCGTTCTTGATTGCGGTTACAAATATTTTTGATCTATCTTTTAGGAAGCGCAAGCACGCTAAATCATTTCAATCAAATGGCGCCGTTGCCGGGGATGGCGTAGAACTTTCCTTTTCGCAATTTCGGGTTAATCATAAAATTTAAAAAATCATAAAAATCTGAAAAATCACAAAAAAATATTTAAAAATATCATCTGTTATTTTTGGAAGGGTATTCTTGTTTGAATTTTGCAAGATTTGCACACAAATTCGGATCTGAAAATCTACAGAGATCAAAACAGCAAATATCAAATCCGAACAAATAGAAGATCACAACAACCGAGGAACAGAAGAAATTTGGAGGACCGAGTCAACAAGAAGAATCGCGGTGATCTGGTCAAAAAAAAAAAAACTAAACTCCGAAGCTACCAAACCGCGGCGGAACCGCCGCGCGAGCCCCATTTCGGCCGCGGAACCGCCGCGGTATGGTCGAATCAGGGCTTAAAAAAAAGGGGCAGAAGCGTGATTAAAAAAAAAAAAAACTGTTCCGCCATTGCAAATTTCTGTAAGTTTTCTCTCTCTCATCCTCTGCAAATCTTGATATATCTTCTGTAAATTTGCCTGCAGGATTTCTTTGCGCTCAAAAATATATTCCCTTCCATATAACAGTCTTGTGCAGGATTTTTGGGCCCCGCTCAAAATTGAAATTGATTGCAAGTAATTTTTTTTGTTGCATATCTTTTCTCGAATATCTTTTTGCAACAATTTTTTCCAAATAAAGATTCTTGTGATATGCTTCAAATAATAACCAATTGCAAGTAATATTTTGCTGTTGCATATCTTTTCTATAAAATATTTTGTTGTTGCATATCTTTTCTCTAAAATATTTTTGCAACAAAATTTTTCCAAATAAAGAGAAAAAAAATCAATGAAAAATGAAAATAAAAAGGACAAATATTTTATAGAACTTGCAAAATTTTTTAGCCCCAAATAAATCCTTGCACCACCCAACCTTCCTTCTTTTAACATGGGTACCCCACACAATAAATCATTAGCCGAACTTTGGTATCCCGAACCTAATTTTGCGTCATATGTCAATGTGTTCGGTCAATTTAAAGACGATACTTCCATGCCTAAAAAATCTTTGAAAGATCACATAGAGGAGTCTAGGAGAAACAGTTTGACTTTTCAACCCACTTTGTGTCAACCAAGTCAACCTTCACCACTTCCATATGTTGATACCAATCTTTCGAGTCCTTCTGACACTCCTAGGCCGATGTCCATTACTGAGCACATTGCTCAATCTCGCAGTCGATCTTTCACCGATCTCCACTCATCTCGTTCTAGGGATCCACACGACTATTCACCTTCTTATCCATATGTTGACCCTACCCCTGTCCTACCACCCACTTCCTATCAGTCCTACCCGACTTTTCCACCATCACTAGACACTGTTTCTTCACACCCATTAGGGAGTTTCACATATCCAACCAATTTTGAATCTTTTACTGAAACCCCCTTACCCCCAAAGTCTAGTTTGGAAGAGGCGTTGGAGGCGTATATCGCAGCAACAAACAAAATGGTTAGGAATGTGGAAGCGTCCGTGGCCACCCTTATGCAACGTGCTGAACCGGTAGCTAGTTTTCCGCTAGCTCCAAATTTTTCAATGTATGAGGCGGCAGTTGGACAGAGTGAGAATGAGAGAGGATTTCCAAATCACACTTACCCTTACCCAATTGAAGCCCATAACTCCAGTTTTTCATCGATTGCCCTAAATAGTTCGCCTATTGAAAATAAAAATGAGTTGTGCGATTTTGTAGTGTTTGATTTGCCAGATTGTGAGGAACCCCTTTTGAGTGAAACCGCACCTAATCCTTTCGATCTTTACACCTCCACTCTAGAACCTAAATCGATAGATATCCATGCTTTTGATGAGGTGTCTAAAAAAATTGATTTTCACTTGATTGAGGATATAGACGCCGGGAATATTTCGGATGATGAACCTGTCGATTTGCTTGAAATTTTATGTTCAAATCATCATCCTGAGTTATTAAATGTTTCTCCCGAATCTCATATGCGTCTAGATTTTGATGATAATGGCATGGATGAGTTAAATATTGAGGATAATATTGAGGTTGAATCATTTTTGTTTGATGTGTCTGATTTTCCAATTCATCCTCCTGAACCTTTGACTGTTATATCACCCTCCCTCCTTCCCATCGTTCCGACCCCGCTTGAAGACTGTGAGCTTGAAACCTTGTCCTTTGAATCTGACACAGATCTTACAGATGATAACACTTATGAGTGTTTCACTTTTTCGGACGATGTTGATGACTCACCGCCCGAGTTTGAGTCCTTTACATTTTCAGATGAGCCATCAGACTCGGTTGATTATAGTAGTTTCGAACCATTAATGGAATCTTTTAGGTTTAAAACAGTTTATTACGGTGAGAAAGATACTATCCCTAATTCACTCCCCTTCGTCTTTCCCATTGTTCCGACCGAACAAATGACCGTTACGCTTTCATCTCCTATACCAAGTTCGGCGTACCCATGTTTTCTTGCGAATCTTGAGGGATTTGACCCCATTTCCCGACGGGTTGGTAGGTTAGCGCAATCGATTATAACATATCGGTCATCACATATTGCGCTAATTTATTCACTCAATTTACACCCTCAAGATCGTACTCCACTTCCTTCTTCTTTTCGCCATTCTTCTCCCCCACCGAGACCATATTATACCATTCTTCTTTCCACACGGTCTCGCGTGCTTCTCATTTTCTTGCACCAACTATACCATTTCCACGATAAGATTTTTGAATGGTTGGTGCTAACCTTTGGCTTGTGTAAGGCCAAGCTTAAGTTTGGGGGGAAAAACCTTGTTGTATATATGTATATATATTTTTGTTTTCTTTTCTATAAAAAAAAAATTCAAAACATTAAAAATATAAAAAAAAAAATTATAAATAAATAAACAGGGAAGTGCCGGTATTTTGACCCTCTTGGTTTAACATGACAGTGAGGACACTGTCGAGTTTAAGTTTGGGGGTATACTCGGTACGTCTTCTTCCTTCGCATTCATTTGTACATATTTTTGCATTTACATATTTATTTGAAAACCCATAAAAATTGAAAATTTTCAAAAATTATAAAAATTATTGTATTCAATTTTGGCTAATTAACTCGAGTTTGATAAATAGGTCAACTAGCTAGGAACAACTAGATCTTAAACTTAGTAAATTAAAAACCCTAAAAATAACCTTCCTTAAAGTTTAACGGTAGAAAGTATATGCCTTGTAGTTTATTTAGAAATAGGCAAATTTTGGGTTCACTTCTTGGGCTAAGTCGAAACAAGGGAAGAGTATTGATGTTCTTATTAGAGTATAAGTTTGAAAAATAGTTCCTAACTTAAGTCTAGATTCTGAAAATGTATACCCTACAACCTGCACAATCACGCACCTTGAAACTTGGAATAGTAGAGGAGACCTTGAAATGCTCTTGTCTAAAATCCTTAGTACGAAGAAAATAAAAGAAAAAAAGAGTGAATAAAGAAAAGAAAAAAATGAACACTGGTTTTTGTGATTACTTAAGGCTGTAAAAATTAAAAAAAATTTAGCGAGGGTGCTTCATCACCTAGTGCCTTAGACCAACTGGTTTAGGAGTCACTGCTAAAAGCCTTGGGTGTTGCAAGACTAGGAAGTACGCTTTAATATGCAAACGCATCTTGTAATCGGTCGTTGGTACCTCAAGAAGTATTAACGGTCGCATGAAGGATGTGTAAGCGAAATTCAATTAAAAATTCACTAATTAATAAATGCTTTGGACAATGGACGAGAGTACGATTGCTTGATTTGAATTTCCAAGTGTGGGGATGATATTTACACACACGTGGGGATATGTGATTAGAGTTTAGATGAGAGAAAGGAATGAAGAATAGAACTTGTATCTTTAGTAGAGCTGATAAAAATTCCTAAGTGGAGATGGAACCCTAGAAGGAAAACTTAAGAAATGCCGAAAGCTAAGTAAGTCTATAGAACATATAGAATCTTAAGTTAGATGATGAGGAAGTGTGAAGAATATGGGTGGATAATTTACGGGTCGAAGATAATAGAATTCCTTGTTAGAAGACCTAATTGGAGAATTAAAGTTAATGGGCTGAATTGATAGGATTTTGTGGGTGTAATCCGCTGAAAACCCCCAGGAGACAACACTCCTCCTACTAGGGACACCTAGAGGTTTAACGGCTTGTTGCACGTGCTCAGTGCAATCGCGTTTCCCTGCGAAAGTGCGGCTAGGTTAGATTTTTATTGAGAATAAAAAATAAGTTTGCTCGAGGACGAGCAAAAGATAAGTTTGGGGGTATTTGTTCACACCATAATATTGTATTATTATATTCCCCATTCTTATTCTTTTTATAAATAAACAGATGCTTTTGACGCATGTCTGCTACATATTACAGGTTACAGGTTCTTGGCGCGAAAACAGTGAAAAACACAAAAGACGACACAAAAGAAGGACTTTTGACCAACAATTAGGAGGACCTTGGTAAAGCCCAGCAGAAGAACGGTTCACCATCAACAAGGCAACGCAAGATCCAAATTTGTAAGAAATACGGTTAAAAGATCCCTTGCAAAGTTTTCACTGAAGATCTGGAATTAATACAGAAGACCAATTGATTAAAGGAATAAAGAACCAGGAAGCCCAAAAGACACCAAAGCAAGCCACCAAAATTTCAGGATCCAAGCTCACCATTGGGCCGCGGAACCGCGGCCCAAGCACGCCCATGCCGCGGTTCCGCGGCCGTTTGAAGCCCTAATGCGCAGGAAATTTTACCATAATTCGTTGGCGGCTTTGGAAAGATTTTCTAAGGGTATATTTGTAATTGTAGACATGCGGTGCAATTGTAAACCTAGGGTTTCTATTTCCTATAAATAGAACTCTAAATCATTGTAAACCTTATGCCTCCCTTTAATGAATAAAATTTAGAAATCTTTTGGAGAGCATCGGTGTTTCTTCTCCATTCAGAAATTCAGATCTGACAACCCTGTATGGATGATTGGAGAGATGCATCAGTAAGTAGTTTTATTTAATTGCCCTAGTTTAGATTTTAATTCCTTGCCTTAGATGTTAGTTTTGGGAAAGGCTTTTGAGAGATGAGATCTCTCATTCCTTTCTTACTCATCACATGGAATCTATAGGACTCCATGCATACATGCACATATCGCTCCCTACGGCACCCTATCCCTCGAGGAAGTGGTGATACCGTAGTATAAAGGCTCGGGTGTGATGTTTTCCATGGAGGTTAGGGTAAGGATCTCTAAAAGAAGGACAAGAACCTAGAGGAAGGAACACCTTCCCGAATGGATCCAATCCCCTTTATTGATAATTACCATAACTCCTCTTAGATCCTAATCTGGGTATAGAAAGCGTTGAGATTTATTTACATTTCCAAACCATTCCTAACCCTAACCCTAGCAAGATTTAGATCTAGATTAATTTAGTTTTTAGATAGAATCAGTTTTTAGATTTAAAAAATCCGAACACCCTTCGGAATTAACTCGTTAGCGCGATTAGGAGATTCACAACATCCCTGTGGACCGACCCGTACTCACCGGCTAGCTTCATGCGACGCCGTTCTTGATTGCGGTTACAAATATTTTTGATCTATCTTTTAGGAAGCGCAAGCATGCTAAATCATTTCAATCAGCGCGGCATCCCATCGGACGCCAGAAGCCTGTGGCACGTCACATCAGCCAATCGGCACCCGACGTGTGGTCTGTCGCTTCGGCGAAAGTGCACACGATCCGGCGCACCCTCTTTAATGCGGAGATCTCGCCCTGATCCGCTGGCATCACCCAGAAAAAACAGCCGCATGCCCAGGGACACGCCCGACGATATCTTCGAAACGGAGCTCACCTCGGGTGACCAGGAAAACCACTCTTGACCCGACCCATCAGCTGGTCGAGACGAGAGTGAGGGGCTAATGATGATGCTCGATATCGATGATCTCCCAGATCAGGACATGTGGCAGATGACGTGTCCCGGAGCATGCAAGAAAGGACCTACAGTGGCCGACCAGACCACACCTATGCTCGTCCAACCGAGCAAACGCTGGCTCACCTCCGAGCCCCCTGCATAACCGGCCTCCTCGGCCTCACAGCTCGTCTCCGGGCTACCGCAGAACCAAGATATCTCGGCTCTTCCGCTCGTCTGCGAGCTCTTCCGCCGAGGTTATCTTCCTCGGTCTCATCGACCGACCAACGATACCGCTTGCAGGCGTAACCGCCATCCCGCGAATCTCGCCATGCGCGAGATCTCCGCCGGCCACATCCCACGTTCCACGCCACCACGATCCCCCATTAACGAGCCTGTCTCGCCATTAACGGGAGATCTCTCTCATCACGCGGGCGTGATGTCGGGAGCGTAACGGCCGGCGTGATTCTCGCACCTACCCTGCCTGCTGCCACTGCTATATAAACCCCTTCTTCAAACGGTCCAAGTAAGCCATTTTTACTCCACTGAGCCGTTACTCAGCTCAGATCTCTAGACTAACTTGATCGTCGGAGGGTCCTCGGTGGTACAACCATCCCGGGGCTTCCTTGCAGGTAGCTCGGCAACCACAACCTCATACCCTATGAGATCCACACACTTCAGGAGCCTGACTCCAGGACCAATCACAGCCATCCATCGCAGCCATCAGCAGATCAATGGAGGGCAATATCTGAAGGAGATCTACGTCTCCATCACCGTTATCTTAGGCTTAGAATATACACTTTTAGATGCCCATCTGCATCTCCTGTGAGCTTTAATTGACTTTTTTTTGCCTTTGGCTGCCTAAAATAAAAGAATATAATCTTTCTTCTACCTATAAATCAATTTAGCCCAAGCCCCTCTGCTATCTTCGTCTATGGCTTCTTCTTCTTATATTTCTTCGAAAACATCCTCCATTAAATATCAAGATCTGGAATATTGAGATTGCAAGTTGAAACCCTGCATGGAGACAGCTTAAGCATACAAAAAAACTAGGGTAAAAGATGATGAATCGGTTCTTCAATCCTCTTACAAACTCAAGTTGTTTGGAGTGATGAACCCATCCTTTAATTCTCCTCCACACATGTTGAGATTACCATAAAACGAGCAATTGTAATAGGCGACAACTTCTCCAATTTAAACGCTACCAATTTTAAGGTTTCATTTGAATTAAGGTTTCATTTGAAAGGAAAAGAGACAGGGTTACATTTTTCCCGATTGGTCAAACTGGGGCAATAATTTAGTGGGTCGGGTTCAAAAGGGTAAAACCGTCTTTTCACATCAGCCACAAACCGTAAACATTAAAATGCCAATAATAACTTGGAGTAAACTATGGATATTTATTTTGGGCCAAACCATGATCTGTAATCAAAATATATTTTGGGATGTATTCGAAGGAACAGTGTGAAACCATGATTTTATCATCATGAGACGTTTGGATTACCTAAACCATGATTTTGTAACCATGATTTGTATGAAAAAATTCTTTAAAATTAAAAATTATTAAAACCCGTTCAATTTTAAAAAAAATAACAAAAGGAGGGGCCAAATTTTCTTCCCCACCGCTCAAGGAGTGATGGGTAGCTTTTCCCATCGCTCCAATGAGCGGTGGGAACCGCTCACCGCTCCCCCGTTTGGAGGAGAGCGGCGGCCGAACGGACCCTTATTTACTAAGAGGGTGAAACATCAGGTTTTTAAAAGCCATTTTGCCCTATTTTAACGGACTCTATTAAATTCTTATTTGTCTGTAGCTTTAATATCTTTCATTACACGGTGATATAAGATGATAAATATGTGAAAATGAAGATCAAGGAAGCCAATGGGAATTAAAAAGTATACTATTTTCTCCTTAATAAGAAAAGGTACGAGTGTTAGTTATGATTCGAGTAGTAAATGAACCACCCCCATATGTTATGGCAATGACGTGAGCAAGCAACCCTAGAAAACATCAAGCTCCTATAGAAAAAGCCGTGAATTGATATTACCAATATTTTTCTCAAGTGCCAAAATAAAATGTATATAAAATATGAAATAAACGGACCTTGAGTAAATAAAATTCGAAGATTGATGAAACAAAAATCTCCCCGGGGAAAGAAAATACACAATTCCAAATCATAACCTTTAGTTCATCATATCATAGTCATCCAACCTCTCGTTGTACTCCATGACCTTCCTCTTGATCTTTGATGAATCGACCCAGGTCACGAAATCCTCCATGTTTCTCGTCACTAAAAATGCCGGATCTGTGATTGTGTCAGGGCCCACTCGTACATGGCCTTGCTCAATGTATGTCACCGCCTCCTTCAGATGCTCCGCAAACTTTAGGCGCACCAAAATAGACGATAATCTTCGCCTGCACCAACAACATAACAAGGGTGTATAGTCATATCAGCACACAATTTGAAGATTTTTAGCTCCCAATATCCCTTTAATTATCACATACTTATGTACATAAATACACTTATCTCAAGTATTTTAACTCAAAAAGAGAAGGGTCTCATATTAAAATCTCATATTGATCTCCGCATAACACATATCAAGAAATAATCTCATAATCTTGAGAAAAGACTAATATTTAAAATTTATGTAGCTAACTATTCATATCTTTGGATGTCTCTACTAAAAATCTTTAAGAATTCACCAGTTTAATCGAAAATTGTTTTAAAATCTTCTCAAATCGTTGTTCATGATGACTAACATTACATGCATCACACGGGCAAAAATACTTGTGAATGTTAAAGAAACAAGTCATGGTTTAATGACTCGGGTATGCAGCAATTGAACATGAATGACTCGAGCGACTACTACCTGCAATCAACTGAGCAACAACCTTGAATCCTACTAGAATGAAATTGGAATACTCTTTGAGAACCAACTTATTGAAATATGAGCTCCTAAAAGTTATGATGCTCTGAAAGTGTTGAGAAAGCATTTTAAAGCAATCAATTCATAATAAAAGTTGAATTAAAAAAGGCTAAATTGCAGGAAATATCCCTGATTTTTGCTCCAATAGCAAGAAATGCCCCAGAATTTCTGAAACATGCACTTCATTTAGGGATATTTCCTGTTATATTGGCAAAAGTTAGGGGTATTTCCTGCAATTTAGCATAAAATCACATATGAACTCTATGAGAGAATTTTAGTTGAAGCCACCAACTACGACAAAACAAAATCCGAAAAAGACTTGACAGGGTGCACTACAAATTGGATGCGCTATTTTTGCTTAAACAGACACTACCAAAACAGTCAGATAGCTAGTTTATAATTTCGAGCATCTACCATTCAATCCCTAAGAAATAGCTGGAACTGGAATAACATACTCAGCATATATATAACTGAGTATACAATTAAGAAAATCATCAAGGATTTGTCAAATTTATAGGCTAAACACGATAAGTACGTAACGCAAAAGTTCAAAGGTGCAGTTTGTTTCTTGAAGTATGCTAGGGATAAGTTTGAGTGCTTAGATAGTTTTTACTATCTAAGATACGGGACAAGCTTACCTGCAGAATGAACTCACAGACAGTTTCTCACATAAAACCAAGCTATCCTTTGTTGGTATCACACCCATATTGTAGCTGGAATGCAAGAAATTATATCAGAACTAGCCAAGGGAAGAGGTTAAAATAATGCAACTATGAACTATAGAAACCATAAAGCATCATGATCCACAAAGTATAGAAAATAAATAAGACAAAAAGGTGTAATTAATATTTTCATCGAGGCTTAATTTCACTAACCTACCAAAAATTCATGTTATTCACTAGACTAACAAAAACATCATGATTAAATACAAGTTGCTGCCAGAAACTTTGTAACAGAAAAACTATCAACCATAGTCACCTTTCTATCACATGCATAACATGTTACCAGAAATTTTGAAAATCCCTTTAGTTTAATTTTCTTAAATTACTATGATCTTCTTCCTCATATTCTTCATCAAATCTGATATTGTCCTATATCTTTATATATCATTTCTCTCTGAGAATTTCCAATAGACCTTATCAGAACCCAAACTTAATCATCATTCATCCCAAACTTCATTGCTACTAACTCAGCCTCAACTCCCAAAGCAGTAATTGCAACAAAGACATCAAAATCTCTCCTGTGTGTGGGTAAATACTTTAGGTTAGTTGATAATAGGCTCATTTTTTTGGGCGGATGAATACCTTGATTGATGGGTGATGGACCATGGATGTAATGTCAATCCCTCGGGTAGTTTGGGTAATGGGTTGAGAAGGAGATGGTTTTAAAAAGAAAAGAATAATTTAGAATGAAATATTATCAAGATGGGGAGAATTATGGTAAATCAATGTGCATCACCATCAAGGTTGTAAATCGCGTATGGCGGTCCATGGCGGTTGGGGGGTTTCATGGTGGATATCGGATAGCGGCCTTTATGGTGGCCTTCATATATAAATGGCTCTACAAGTGTTATGGAATGAAATTCATTCTAGAATTAGATTAAATAACATTTCACATAAGTTACCATACACATCAATATTCAATATAAAAGAAACAATCATCATCATTATCCAAAACCAAAAAGCAAAAGTGCTAGTAAATAACCATAAGTTTCATGCATCATAGTTCAAAAAACCAAAATGAAATAAGTTTTCAACAAGCAATCAAGTATCACAAAAGCAAACTCAATCATCTCCATCAACATCGGAGTTGGAGGTAGAATCATCATTTGCGGGTGTTATGGCGCCCGCTATACTACAAATATTGCGGGTAGCGGGCGCCATACCAGTGCATCCCGTATAGCGCCTGAGGGTCTAAAACACTATAGCGGCGCTGTTGCGGCCGCTATGTTCGCAATTTAAAACGTTGACCACCATAACCAAGCAAATCCACCAGTATCCAACCATTCACCTTCAGACGTCCAAGGAAGAAATCGGATTGTTGATGCAATGAAGATTTATAGGAAAGAAAGTCCATCAACAACAACAACTGAGCCTTTTATCCCAAGCATATGAGGTAGGCTACATGAACCAACATGAGAATCACGCCGGGTCCAGCACATGAATCCTCCGCCTCCACTCACTCCTATCGAACAATATACTTTCATCGAGTCCTTTGGCACCCATATCGTTTTGTATCACCTCCATCCATGTTTTCTTCGTTCTTCCTTTTGCCTTTTTGCCATTGCCCATATCTAAAGTATCTATTCGTCGAACCGGTGCTTCCATAGGTCTGCGTCGCACACGACCAAACCATCTTAGCCGGTTTTCCCGCATCTTCTCCTCCACAGGTGTTACACCAAGTTTTGCACGAATATCCTCATTTCGCACCTTATCTTTTCTAGTGTTACCGCACATCCAACGAAGCATGCGCATCTCCGTTACGTGCATCTTCTGTGTATGATGTTTCTTAGGAGCCCAGCATTCTGTACCATATAATAAGGCAGGCCGAATAGCGCTCCGATAAAACTTCCTTTTCAATTTTAACGGAAAGTTACGATCACACAAAATCTCTGTTGCACTCCTCCATTTCAACCAACCAGCCTGGATCTTTTGATTAACATCACTATCGATCTCCCATTCTTTTGGATGATGGAACCTAGATATCTAAACTGGTCGCTCGGTGATATCTCTTGCCCTTCCAATGTTATACCAATATGGTTTTGACTTTTCTGGTTACTAAATTTGCAATGCATATATGCTGTCTTGGACCTGCTCAATCTGAATCCCGAGATTCCAATGTTTGCCTCCATAATTCCAATTTGGCATTAACCCCTGCTTTCGTCTCATTTACTAGAACAATATCATCAGCGAATAGCATACACCAAGATACCTCATCTTTGATAGTTCTAGTAAGTTCATCCATCACGATGGTAAACAGGAATGGACTTAATGCAGATCCTTGATGTAAACCAATTGTAATCGGAAAATCACTCGTTAAGCCGCCGCAGGTTCTGACATTTGCCACTACTCCATCGTACATATCCTTGATTATGTCAATATACTTGACGGGGACCCCCTTCTTCATCATTGTCCCCTATAATACCTCTCTAGGTATCTTGTCATACGCTTTTTCTAAATCAATAGCCTCTGTCGTCGATCGTCCAGGCATGAACCCAAACTGGTTCTCTGTTATCTTAATATCCTTACTTAGCCTGTGTTCAATCACTCTCTCCCAAACTTTCATGGTGTGACACATAAGTTTTATTCCACGGTAGTTTGAGCAACTTTGAATGCCACCCTTGTTTTTGTAGATAAGTACAAGGGTACCTTTTCTCCATTCATTTGGCATCTTTTTTGTCTGCCAAATCTTATTAAACAGATCTGTCAGCCATTTAATACCTATTTCTCCTAAGCATCTCCAAATCTCGATAGGAATCCCGTCAGGACCAACCGTTTTTCTTAAATTCATTCTGTTCAAAGCTTCTTTAATCTCAGGTAGTCTTATTTTACGCATGAAATCACGGTTTATATCTTGAGATTGAATGACAAGTCCATCCAAATTCTTAGTAAAGCTCTTATTGAACAATTTGTCAAAATAATCTCTCCATCTTTTCTTGATATCCTCATCTCGAACTAAAACCTTCTGAATTTCATTTTTGACACACTTCACCGCACATAAGTCTCTAGTCTTCATTTCCCGCATCCGAGCAATCCGGTATATATCATTTTCAGGCTCTTTAGTGTCTAATTTCTCGTACACCTCCTTGTAGACCTTAGATTTAGCTTCCCGAACAGTTTTTTTAACTTCCTTTTTAGTCATTTTATACTTCTCAAATCTTTCCACATCTCTACTTTTCTTCAAATTTTTATAAGAATCCCTTTTTAATTTTAATAGCAGTCTTTACTTCTTCATTCCACCATGATGTGTTCTTAGATGGTGGAGCACCACCTCTCGACTCTCCAAGTAGATCTCTAGCTACCTTCTTGATACAACTAGCCATTTTGTTCCATGTTCTGTCTAAATCATCTTCCGCCTGCCAATCCGCTTCTTGGACTACACGATCTATAAAAGCCTTTTGGTTACCTTCTTTCAATCGCCACCATTTAATTTTAGGCTCCACCTTACGTCTAATCTTCTTAAGTCCTTTTCTAAATCGAAAGTCTAGAACTAAAAGTCTATATTGAGTGGTTACACTCTCACCCGGCACTACCTTACAGTCGATACAACAACCTCTATCTATTCTTCTCGTCAGAAAAAAGTCTGTTTGACTAGCATTTGATCCGCTCCTAAAAGTGATAAGGTGGGACTCTCTTTTCCTAAACCAGGTGTTTGCTAAGATCAAGTCATAAGATAAAGCAAAATCTAGAATCGAGTCACCTACTTCATTCCTTTGTCCAAAACCAAAACCTCCATGGATAGTATCAAACCCACTACGACTAGTACCTACATGTCCATTAAGATCACCACCAATAAATAACTTCTCTCTACTGGGTATACTTTGCACCATCTCGTCTAAATCCTCCCAGAATAGACGCTTACTAGCGTCATCAAGACCTATCTGTGGTGCATAAGCACTAATAACATTAAGGATCTCTCCACCTAGAATAAGCTTAACCAGTAAAATTCTATCACATTTTCTCCTAATCTCAACTACATTCTATGACTCTACTCTTTTCACCCACCCATATAGTTTCTTGCAAACACATAATACCAACTCTCCTCCTAATCATCAGCTCCACTAATTCTATTAGTCTACCCGTAAGGGAACCTATGTTCCAGGAAGTTAGACGGATCCTATGAAACCCTTACTTATTTGTCACTACACCCGGGGTCCGATGTAGCGCGCCGTTTCTGGACGACGACCATTGCTTATTTGTCACTACACCCGGGGTCCGATGTAGCACGCCGTTTCTAGACGACGACCCTTGCTTATTTGTCACTACACCCGGGGTCCGATGTAGCGCGCTGTTTCTGGACGACGACCTAGAATCCCTTGCATACTTAACACTACACCCGGGATCCGATGTAGCGCGTCGCTAAGTAGGAGACGCCCCAACGATATTCTTATTATGGTCCATATGGCAGTTTTATGAAACATCATGGCTTATGGTTTATTGTTCTCCAATAACGGTTAGAATGCTATGATAATGGATACAATTGGAATCGACAATCTGAATACAAATAGGATTGGGTTTTCACATTAACCACTTCTCCAATTTATAACTACACATATGGCGTCTTACCCTCATCTCTACTATTTTATTGGCAAAGGACGAGGGTCTTCGATTTCAAAATTAACCGATGACACGGCATCATCTTCTTTATAAAAAAAATCATAATGATTACCACCAAAATCACATCGCTTGAATTTTCCGCACATACCAAATAAAATAAAATAAAATTAGTTTCATAGACCAATTGTATTCAGATTTTTTTATAAAAGCATTGGCATCGAGACATGCTCACAGTCAATTGAATCACATGACTTATAATGCTCTCCATCGATCTGCCAATTTAATCCTTTTTTTATTAACCTTACAAATTTTAAACCCTAACTCTTAAAATTTGATGTGTTTGGTAGGTCAAGCTATTGAAAATTCTATAAAGAATTAGAAGCAAAACGATATTGTTGGTTTTTTTTAATCTTAAAAAATGCACTAAAAATTGATGCTCATCTATAGAGATATCTTTTCGTAATTTTTGCTTGCCTTTCTTTAAAATGCAGAAATTAAAACAAAACCCCCAAAAATAATCATTAGTATCAAGTAATCTGCACATCTTAGGTAATAAAATAACACACACACCGAGAAAAAAATTCAAAACTTACAGCTTTTCGAGCAGCGTTTCAGTCATCTCGATACGGTAAGGATCTCTCTCATTCATATGCTTCAGTGTATTGACGAGCTTCTGAGTCATCTTGCATATTGTCGAATACCTAAACATCATCATCAACAACAACAACAACAAAATTAGAAATCAAAATCAAAATAAAATCGCCATGAATCTCGAAGAAGAAAGAAAGGAGATGGAATTACTTTTTGTAATCGTCTCTCTCGGTGAGATGGTAGCGGCCGATGACAAGGGCTTCTCGATGGCCTCCTTCCTTCTTGTATTCGATGAAATTGACCTTTTTCAACAGCTTCTTCTCATGGAATTTGAGCTTCCTCATCCTTTGATTTTTAGCGAGAAAAAAAGCGGGGAGCTTCGATCGAAGGCGAGAAGAAAAAGAAGCGAGAGTTTGGAGATTTCGGGTTTTGATGTGTGGTTTATTCACGAGTGCGGATCGGGTCGGGTTAAAGAGAGAAGGCCCTTGTCAATACCCGATTAAAGTCCAAGTAATTTTATTTCCTCCTTTTCAATCCCTAATTTTTGTGAATCTTGGATGAGGTTTTCACAATTTGGCTTAAAACCTAATTGAAATGTAGAGAGAAAATGAGAGCCTTACGTTTGATTCCAATGATCTCCTCAATTGGCCGTAGGTCTAAAAAACCGTATCTTTGCTGCATTTAAACAGTCGATAGGGCTCTCGAGATTTAAGCGTATCGATCACTTTTGTATCGGAAAGCGGCCATCTCAAATATTCCATCGTTTGATAATATTTTCTTCAAAATTTAACCAATTCGCTGAGTAGTAAAAGAGATTATAAACAACTTGGCAAATTCTTCAGCAATTAATCATGTCTAAAATAGCCGTTTTAATATTTTATAAGAACGAGTATAATCGTTTTTAATATTTTCGGTATTAGTGATATTTAGCAATCAATTGTCAAACCCGTTGACTTGTTAATAAACTTACTATTAGAAATCTATTGGTCATATACTTAACCAAATGTATCTTAGTATCCGATGGCATCATTATTAAAACCCGGACGATCATTTTTGAAATATGAATTGGCCATTGTGATTTGCGGTTAAGGATTTACCGAGATTTTAAATCATGCTACAAAACAAAAGCAATACATAAAAGGTTTTTCATTTTGTTAAGGAAAAATAAATATATGTGGCATTGGGAGCTCCTACCAGTCATCTAAATCGTTATAAATTATTTCATGCATTTTTTTGTACTATTGAATCAATTAACTCCAAGCGGATCAATTTTAGCGGAAAAAACAGGCTGTATAAATTTTCTCCTATCTTCCACCTCGCATTTAGAAAATTGACTGGTGTATTTCTTGAAGAAAATTGGGTTGGGCCTATGCAGACGACAAACCTTGGAACAGGGCTGGATACATCTCAGTTAAAATTCCATAGGGTCATTGGTTGCGCTGATTCGCCTCAGTAGAACGCAACCACATTAATCTCACTAGAATTTATGCACGTGCGTTGCACGTGTTTAAAAAAATTTGAGAAGGGAAAAGAGAAAAATGTGGAGGGTTCTAGAGTCTTATTTATTTATTTATTTATTTTTAAAAAAGGGGAGGGATGAGGTGGAGGGCTTAAGAGGTAAGGGAGATGATGTGGAGGGCTTGAGAGGTAAGGATTTTTCTTATTTTTTCTATTTTTCTAGAAAAAAGAAAAAGTGTGGATCTCTAACCAAGAGCGTTTGCATTATACAGGAAGAAGATGTTTTTTTGCTTGCGAAATAAGTTTCAAGCTTAAAACGTTTTAATGGGCTACAAAAAATGTTTAAGACATTTAAATAACCGAGAAGAGTCTCGTTGTTCCAAGGCCGGTTGCTTTGTCCGCTTCGGTGCAGGGGCAGACCAGGAAACTCCACTCAATTACAGCCAAACCCAACAGAACATCGAGCCATTCCACCCATAATCCAAGGGCAATTTCGTCTTTCCATTTTTTTATTTTATTGCCCAGAAGAATAATGGAGTTGTTCGGTCTGAAAACAAGAGTAGAAAGATGAGGCGTGAGAAATCAGAAGAGAAATTTTGGGGGGTTTTCCAACAATCAAAGCTTAGAAATCTGTGAAATCGATTTAATTTTTGAGATCGATCGATCTCTGTAACGTGAATTTTTTCACCTTAAAATTTTGATTTTGATGTTGTTATCAAATTGAAGAGAGTCCGTGATTTGACGATCGAAACATCAGGTGAAAATTTCTTGATCTCGTCTTTCTAATTTTATGCCTAATTTTGATTTCACGATTCGGTTGATTGAAACGTGATGGAAAGGGGAAATTTTGGGGAAATTATTGCGTGATTTAATTCTGTTTGGTTTTTTTTTATTGCAGATTGAATCTGTTTGTTGATTGATCTTATCGCGGGGAGTGTTGTAACTTGTAAATTTAAGGTATTATCATTTTGTTTCATGAATTTAGAATTTTATTTGTTTGTGCCATGAAAGCATGGATCCCTTGAGAAATTTCGATGAAGGTTTGTGTTTGATGTTGATTTCAGGAAAGTAAAAATGTACGGTGGGAATAATGGAACTCCGATGTTTCCTGTTTTCTTGGATGAAAATCAATTCCAGTATGATTCTAATGCATCGACAACGCAGCTCCAGTTGTTTGGAAGCAGTGAGTATATTAATATTAGGAATCCATAAAATTATTCAATTTGCTAGGTTTTATCTTGGCATGTTATGCTTGTCCTAAGATTATTAATTTGGGCTGGTTTTCTTATTATGTTCATTTTAGGTTTAGAAATTTGATTGCTTTTTAGATAGGGTTATTTTGATATACCCCACCCGAAAATTTGTTGTTCTAAATAAAATCACCCAAAATTGGTAAAACAACATCCAAAACCTTAGATTTAACTACGCAGGCATCCTAGATTAAGCTCCATCCTTGTTCCGTTAAAACTCCGTTAATTTTAGCTAGTTTAATTAGTCGGGAAAAACTTGTTCGAGCGGGGGAATGTTACTTCTGCTCTTTGTTTACGTCTGTTACTTTCTTATTTATTGGCATATTGAAGTGATGCCAGGAGAGTATTGGAACAATCTTTCTTATAGAGTTACTTGCATGTGACTAAATAAAACGATTGTTATATCACTGGCTAATATGTTGGTGTCGTATAATCTTTAGAAACATGCTAACAACTTCTTGTGTAAATTTTTTTTTGAGAAAGAACTTCTCGTGTAAATTAATCTTTATTACTTAGATTGTTGATCTTACAGTGCATACTAGGTCGATTTTATTTTTTGTAAGGTTGAGGGTTAAGATGTAGATATCTTGTTGTGCATGTAAAATTAGGAGAGATTCTGAAGGTGGTTACATGAATATGGTGGAAATATCAAAGTTCACTTCCTTTATGTTATTTTTCGTGTTTCTTTGTTTTGTTTTTGAAGTGCTATGATGTCGAAAGTAACTACCCATGGATAGTCAATTAAGAACAATATATTAATTGTTAATTTGACCGAGAAAACGATTCTTAATAGAGCATAATGGAAGAAAAGTATTCATATAACCGAACCCAAATAATTTGGGATGAAGGTTGCTTGTCATAGAAAAGACTTATCAAACACCAAGTACAAGAATATATCCTATTGAAAAATACTCTATAAGTGCAGTAGTTTTTATACTGTTGAAGGAATCACAAACCACTCAAGAGACCGTAGCGGAAAACCGATCAGGATCGCGTGCTTCGAATCTATTTCTAAAAAAACTACCAAACAACCAGCAAAACACAAGATATGAAAAGAACACACCAAACAGCACAAACACGAAATTTACTTAGGTTTGATGCAACAAGCACCTAATCGTGTAATCCGACGACGAAAGCTTCCACAATTAAAAAAGAATTATATGAGATATCCTCTCTCTGATCAAATCTCAATACAAAGAAATCTTTGAATCCTTACAAAAACCTCTCCTTTTCTCTTTTCTTGGTTTTACTGCTGCCTTCTTTTATTTGTGGAGAAATATTGACAACCCTATCATCAAAACCTTAGAGTAAGCCTCATATTTATAGGGTAAATAGATGCAGGGCCAGAGTCAGGGGCGCAGGGACAGCCGTCTCCCCAGGTCGCAGAAAATGTAGGGGATTGGTTAGGTCGCAGAAAATTGAGGAGATTAATTAGGTCGGGAATTGGTTAGGTCCCAGAAAATTGAGGAGATTAGTTAGGTCGGATTAATAGAGAAGTGGTGACCACAATGGTATAACACCATAGGGACAAGTGATATCATCGAGCGATCAGTTTAGATATCTAGGTTCCATCATCCAAAAAGATGGGAAGATTGATAGCGATGTCAACCAAATGACCCAGGCTGGTTGGTTGAAATGGAGGAGTTCAACAGAGATTTTTTGTGATCGTAACTTTCCATTAAGATTGAAAGGGAAGTTTTATCGGAGCGCTATTTGGCCTTTCTTATTATATGATACAAAATGCTGGGCCTCTAAGAAGCATCATACACAGAAGATGCATGTAGCGAAGATGTGCATGCTTTGTTGGATATGTGGTAACACTAGAAAGGATAAGATGCAAAATAAGGATATCCATGCAAAAGTTGGTATAGCATCTGTGGAGGAGAGACACGGGAAAACCGGTTAAGAAGGTATGATTATATGCGATGCAGACCTATGTAAGCATCGGTTCAACGAATGGATACTCTCGATATAGACAATACCGAAAGGGTGAAAGGAAGACTGAAGAAAATGTGGATGGCGGCGATACGAAAAGATATGGTTGCTAAAAGCCTCAATGAAAGTATATCGTTCGATAGGAGTGAGTGGAGGCGGAGGATTCATGTGCTGGACCCGGCGTGATCCTCATGTTGGGTCATGTAGCATACCCTATATACTTGGGATAAAAGGCTCAGTTGTTGTTGTTTAGTTAGGTCGGATTAAATATAGGAGATTAGTTAGTATTGCAGATATAAAGGTTTTTGTTAAGTTAACCCAAAAAATAGCAATGATTTCTATAACTATCCAAAAATAACTGCTTCCCTATGAATTGTGCCTTCAATTATTCGTTCCACAGCATATATAGGTACCTAATTAGATTAGAAAAGACACTAATTTAAGCACAATTAGAAGATGGCAATGAAATTATTTAAAAGAAATCTAACCTAAAATCTCTCCATCGCTCATTTAGATGGCTTGCAAAAAACAGATCTTTGAAAAAATCGGTCAGAGTAGAGATAGATTATCAGTTTAATAGAATTTTTCTCTAGTGATAGTACTTGTGAACTCGTTAAAAAATTTGCTTCTTTATATGCTGAAAGTTACATGCAAACTTCAAGTTTGTTAATAATCCTTTTATTAAATATCCTTATTTCTTATATTATTTGTTTTGCAAAGATATTAATAAACTCGGGCTTAGGCCCTCAGAATATTATGTATGTATATAATATCGTTGAGAATTTAGTGCGCATTTATTTGTTAAATTCAATTTTGAACTTTAGTATCTATATACCAGTTTTAATGTCGTCCCCCCGGACAATCAATCCTGGCTTTGTCCCTGAATAGATGCTTGGAGATAAGACCAAATTTAAACTAAAGATGATTATGAATTTAATGTAGAAATTAGATTTAAATCTAAACTACAGCGATAGATTTAATCCCTAACTAATTCCTCTCTCTTGGGCCATGAATTTGACATAAAAAAATCAATAAGAAATTCTTCATGTGACTAGGATTAGATTGGAAGAGGATTCCAGCGATTGGATAATCTTCATCCATCGTATCAATTATAGATTAATTTAACTAGTTGTGATTTACTACTATAGATCTTAAGTCTGGTATCTGAGCATCAAAAAAGCTTTCCGATGACTATTGGATGCTCAGAAATGGATGTATATATCAAAAAATTCATATCATAAGCTATGAGCTCCTATGTTATTCAAAACTAATTATCCAAAATAAAAATTAACACGATAGTTTAAGTTGTTTCCAGGCATCTAGAGATTTTGGGTTCAAACTTTATCTTTTTGTCCGTTTAAAAATATATTTATTTGCAACATTTATTACTAGCAAAAACTAATTGCAAGAGTTTCTGTTGGAGGCCTTCCCACGTGGCCCCAAACCTATGCGAGATGGATTTTGAAGAGTTATGTTAGCTTGCTATATATTATTATTCCTCAACCCAACAGTTTAAGCTTTTTGGTAAAGTTGTTTATGGCAAATTTTATTCCTCAACCCAACAGTTTAAGCTTCTGGGTAAAGTTGTTTATGGCAATATATATATATATATATATATATATATATATATATATATAAATATAATTTTTTGGGGGTTAAATTTTATCATATGAATTAAACATGTCATCAGATCTTTTATCTCTGATCGGCTGGATTTGTCTCTTTTGTAAATTAGTACCTGATATTTTTCCTAGATGTGCAACCTTCTCTCTCTCCCATGTTCTGTGCTTTATGTTTTATAGCATGTCTTAGTGGTTAGCATATGTGTTGATTATATGCTTTAATCTCATTACGAGCATCTGCTTTCTTTTCGTATAGCTATACAGCATGTGATATGTAGTTTTATTTAGTACCTCTTAGTTTGTTAACCGACAAAGTTACTTAAACCTTGTATTACAGTAAGTGTAAGATGAATTTTGTCATGACCTTGTTGCTTTTAATCTATATTGCAGTGCCAGCTACATGCAACGTTGATCCGGAAAACTATATCGGGAACAATAATATTCCTTCTTCAAACAGACCAAATAAAAGGAGCAGGGAGTCTGAAGAGGTTGCACTGCAGCACAAGCTTCAGATTTCCTTAAATAATTTTTATCAAGATGAGACTGATAGATCAGCGAGCATCCCTAATCCAAATGCTGTGTCAACTGGGCTGAGACTTTCTTATGACGATGACGAACACAACTCATCGGTCACAACTGCAAGTGGGAGCATGCCTTCACTTCCTATCATCATGTCTCTTGGTGATAATTTGAGGACAGAAATTGAACGGCAGAAGGAAGAATTTGATCATTACATCAGAATCCAGGTATGATCTACTAATATACCATATGGAAGGATTGCAATGAGTTATTTTAGATCATTATCAGTTGCTCAGATTGAAATTTGGAAATTTCGAAATATAAAGGAATTATGAACTTAATTGAATCTTATTAAAAAACAGTATCTTTTTATACTGCAAACTTTACCGACATGACAGAACCGATTTGCATTCACGATAAATTGGTGCATGGCCATTATTGAAGAATGCGATGTGCCATCGTGAAAACTGGCTAAATCCCGTATTGTAGTGTGTCTGCTTGTAATATATCACCATATAAACTCATCGGGGGAACAGCAATTTGTGTTCCCGAAGTGGCACTGAAACCATGCTATCACTCTATTTGGAATACAAAAGCGTAGTCCACAAAGATGTTAGCCAAGCCCATTATCTATTGCTTTTTATAGACAAGTCCTTCAGAACAATAAATTTGCGTAATAAAATTCATTTACAATGTTTTCTTTGCTTTTACAAACCTACGAAGTCAATTGCAATGTTATGCTGATGACATGTTTTAAAAAAATCTATTTTTGTTTTATACTGGGGCATGGCATCATATTTTGTTATAGTAGAAAAATCGTGTATAATAATGAACAGAACCGGTGAATGAATGTTTTTGTGTACTTTCCCACAATGTTGGAATTTAATGTCGCTATTCTTTTAGCGACGACGATCATTTATATGAAAGCTGGACGTAGATCATCTAGGATTTAACAATCAATGCAAATTATGTAACCAAATCTAGATGTTCAGGCCATACAAATCTGGCTTGCGATTGTTGATACTCTTCATAAATATAAAATACTGAAATCTAAAAGTAAAACTAATACAGGGCTGAACCCACTCTTATAAACATCCAGTTTACCTCTTGACTTCAATTGAGGTTACTTCCATCTCTAATCACGCACATTCCTTGAGTGTGTTTTCCTGCCTTGTCCCAAAAAATATTAGTCATAGAAGGGACTTTGATTGATTGTGATGTAATTGGAGGAAAATTATGAGGGGTGCATTTTGGAAGGAAAAAGTGGTTAGGACAGGAATGCTAACAGATGTTAAAGTTGGCATGGGGTGCTAGTCGATAAAAGTCCGGTTATTTCATGGTCGAGGGCAATCTAACCTCGATACTTAATCCACACAGACCCGATCAAAATATCTATCCACATATATTGTTATCTATATATAAAGTCTAGTTAAGTTTAAACATAATACCACAACATAAACTACATCCAATATGTTCCATAGTAACAGTTACAGAATGAAAATAAAGAATGATTTTCCAGCAAGTCTTATATGCTTCATGATCTAAGAGAACGATATTTTTACTTCCGACCCTAGAATGAGAAAGCTTCACTCCTATGCCTGGTGTTTTTGTGTTCAAAACATAAAGCAGTTGTCGGTTTCCAAAAGAAAATTTGAGTAATTGAAATGTCGGAGTTTAGAGCATGATGGCTTTCCAATTAACTCCACTGGTAGTGGTAATAAGCATTCAGAACTCAGAAGTCTATGCTGGTAAAGAAATGCTTCTGCAGGAATCCAGGATTGGCTACTCCGGATTTTGGTTACCTAACTTAAAACATTAAGCTGGCACGATCAGCGCTAAATTATGTTAAGAGTTCGGTTTTCACAATTAAAATAAAACGTGAGGTACATTTTAATAATTAAAATTTTTAACCGGTGTTTTTGTTAAGTAAATTGTCCATACTTTTTTGTAATTCTGCATAATCCTAACCTATCTATGTGTTATGCGCTATCCAACCAAATATAGAATGGATACGAGTTTTATAACAATGCTTGCCATATTTTAGAAACTGAGATAACTGTCTCAGGAGGAACAATTTGTGAAAGGAGTGAAAGAAATGAAGCAGCGCCACGTTGCGTCCTTCCTCAACGCCATCGACCGCGGCATCAACCACGAGCTCCGCGAGAAAGAGCTCGAGATCGAATCCATCAACCGAAAGAACCGCGACCTCGCAGACCGGATCAAGCAAGCCGCCGCCGAGGCCCAGAACTGGCAGTACCGGGCCCGGTACAACGAGTCCGTGGTCCATGCGCTCCAGAACAACCTAAAGCAAGCCCTCGCTGCTTGGAATGCCGCGGCCGCCGCCGCTGCTCTCGATCAAGGAAGAGAAGGATGCGGAGACAGCGAGGTCGACGATGCGGCGTCGTCTTACGAGCCGCATATAGGGTTGAGGGAGAGAGAGGAGAAAGGGAAGGATTGTAGGGTTTGTGGGAGGAGGGAGGTTTGCATGCTGATTCTGCCATGTAGGCATCTGTGCATGTGCAAGGAGTGTGATGCGGTTGTAGATGCTTGCCCTGTTTGCATGGCTGTGAAAACTGCGAGTGTGGAGGTTTACATGGCTTAGAAAAGAGAGGGGTTTAAATGAAAACCTTGGTCCTCTTATGGCTCTGGAGTTGGTATTAATGTTGTATGTTTCTTGTGTGTTGTGCACTGATAATTTACACTTTGTGCTTTAGTTATTATAAATGTTACTTGATGCTGAGGGAATGCCTTGTACGAGTGAGTACAATGATTTCGTCAAATATGTCAATAGTTACGAGTATTGGAAGCTTTAGTATTCTTCATGATTGTTTTGTCATGTTTATAGCTGTTGCCATAAGTCGCTAAACCATTAGCAATTAGGAACAATCGTTTCCCATCTGGTAAACATTGTCGTTTCAGCTTGGGGTGGTGTGGTTATTGTTTCGATCTAATCCATTAAGAATTTAAGTTAAATAGCCATAAAAGGTCGGTATGTGTTACAAGACATATGTGTTATGTTTTACTTGACATATCTAACACGGATAGACACAAACCATCCAAAAACTCTCATCTAAAGCTATGTTTTCAGTCCCTATTATGTTTATTGGATGGAACTATCTTTATCATACCATGTTACATATAAGCGGTGTACTGAGTGTAGGCCTGTCAAAAATACCGGAACCTGGTTACCCGACCCGATAAAAGCGACTTAAAACCGACCCGAATCTGTTAAGATTTTAATCGGGTTAATCCCCACCTCCCGCCCGTTTAATAAACTTGTGGGGTATTGGTCATGTATCATGACCCGCTTCGACCCGATATATAATATCCCGAAATCGTTCGTTTTCTTTCTTGTTTCTTATCTTTGGCTTTTTGGGTAGTAATTTTTTAATATTCACAAATTTATTCATAAGTTTCAAATTTGTATTGTTCATACAAAAAAAGAAGAAGTAAAGAATCAACTTAGGTAGTGTCGGATAACCCAATTATGATCCGGCCTAAATATTAAACGGGTCGGGTGGACCTAATCCGAATATTAAATGGGTCACATATGGGTCTTTAAAAACTAATCCGATTATTAATTGAGTCGGGTCAATCCGAACCCGACTTTGGCCGGATCAAATATGACCTGACCCGTTTCTAGCAGAGCCTCCATTTTCGTCTTGCGTTCCGGGAAACATTGTTTTATATTTCGTGCACGTCAGTATTGTCTTTTTGAAAATTTAGAATTTCATTTAGGGTGAACGTGGTTGCATTAATTTTCAGGGGTTGTTTGGTTATGCGTTATTGGTAGCAAGCACATGATGTGAAATGCTCTATTGACCATGTTGCATTGAAGTAGTGATTAATTAGCATGATGTGAAATATATATGTGCATAATTAAAAAAAGGATAAGAGAGCAGTTTTGAATTATACAGTTAAGTGGATGGTGTGGAGAGATTTGGGTCTCTCCTTTGAATTTTATAATGAGTTTTCTAAGTTGATAGGTCCAATGTCGATCGAGGATTGTTCATAAGCTTTTTCTTCTTTTCACCATAACGAAGTCAGCATTAATTGGCCCTTGCTTGCAGGTTATCTTTGCAGGTACTTTTTATTTGATCTTAAACATTGTTCTGTAATTTTTTTGTTTAATTAAAACATTGTGATGTAATTGTTTACCCTAATTGCCTAAGTTTGTTTGGCAAATAGGAAGTGACGGAGGAAAGTGAGGAAGTGGAAGAGAGTAATTATTTTTCTTCTTTGGGAATTGAAGAGTGATTAGAAAATGGATGATCACTTTCTTGCCATATGGATTGCTTTTCTCAAGTTGAAATCTGAGATTATACTCAACCTTTCGATATGTTGAAGTCCGAACCAGATTAAGGAAACAAATTTCGATACTTTATTACTGCTTTCCTAATTATTGCCAAAATGCCATTTGATGGAGGTCCTTTTCGGGTCTCCGTCAGATGTTGTCTTCCATTGATCTCTCGGTGGATTTTGGTGGTGATCTTCTGTTGCGTGTGGATCTCAATGGGTTTTGATGAGATTGGTGATTTGAGGAGTTTAGCGCCGAGTACCTGCAAAGAAGTCCCGGGATGGTTTGGTACCACCGAGGACCCTCCGACGATCAACTTAGTGCTAGATCCCAGCAGAGTAACGGCTAAGTGAAATAAAAATGGCTTACTTGACTCCTCTGTGATGGGGGTTTTATAGCGGCGGCAGCACGCAGCAGTAGGCGCGAGAATCTCGCCGGCTGTTACGCTCCCGACGTCACGCCCGCATGAAGAGCGGATCGCTCATTAATGGGGATCGTGATGGCGTGGGACGTTGCTGGCGGAGAATCTGCGCGTGGCCAGATTTGCGGAGCGGCGGTTACGCCTGCGAGTGGTGGAGTTGGTCGGTCGGAGGGCCGAGGAAGACGGCCTCGGCTGGGGAGCTCGGAACCGAGCAAGAGGGCTGAGGAGTCTTGGTCCTGTGGCAGCCCGGGGCGAGCTGAGGGGCTGAGGAGGCAAATTTGCAGGGGCCCCCGAGGAGGGTCAGCTTGTGCTTGCAGATCGGGTACAAGGGTGGCCTGGTCGGCCTCTGTGGGCCCTTTCTTCCGGGTCTTGGGACATGTCATCTGCCACGTGTCCTGATCTCGCATCGCCAATATCGAGCATCATCATTAGCCCCCCACTCTTGTCCCGACCAGCTAGCGGGTCGGGTCAGGAGTGGACTGCCAGGCCTCCCGAGGTGAGCTCCTTCCTAAGGCTTTGTCGGGACGAGTCCTCGGGCTGTCAGTTATCTTTTTTGCTAGCGAATCAGGGCGAGATTTTGCATTTAAGGAAGGTGCGCCGGTTCGTGCATTCTGCCACTGAAGCGACGGTCCACGTGTCAAGCGTCGATTGGCCGACGCGACGTATGCAGGCCTGCGGCGTCTGATGGGACGCGGTCCAGCGCAGGATCGACACGTGGAGCGATCGGAGCCGCTGGATGCTAGGGGTCATTTTGGCGGGAGATGACGGGCGTCGTTGGATGAGGCCGCTTGCAGCAATAAACAGGGGTGGGGCCCGTCCTTGGGCCCCTACTCCTTCATACTTCCCTCTTCTAAGTTATGGTTGCTCGGCGCTCGTCTTCTTTCTCCCGCTTTCGGTTCTCGAGGATTCCCCTTTTCAAGGTTAGATGTCTTCCTTTGTAGAGTCAGTAGATATTGTAGGAGTAGGTTCTAGGGACCCTTTAGTTGTGTCCGAGTCCCTCCGGGGAGCAGGGGTCGGATCCTCTCCCCGGGATCGTGCGGTGGGGGCAGCCCCCAAGAAGGAGGCGGCAGATGCGGCCCCGGCACCTCGTGTTGGGTGAGGCATGAGGACGAGCTCGCCAATGCTCGGGCTCGCTTCCACATCCCCTCATGTTACAAGCTCCGATTGGCCAAGGAGGGAGAAAGGGCGGATCAAGTACGGGGCAGGGAGATCGCCTTGTATTTGGAAGCTTTTTTGGGCGGAATGCGCCCGCCCTTCTCTTCCAAGGTCGTTGCAGCGCTGAATTTTTTCGGTTTGGCCCCCGGCCAGTTAGTGTCGAACTCGTGGAGGACCCTCCTCGGGTTCTTGATCCGCCTGAAGTTACAGGCGGTTCTCTTCAGCCTCTCCCTTTTCGATTCTTCTCTCGTCTTCAAAAGTCATCCTGGTGGTCGAGCGGGCGACCCGAGATGGGTCTATCTCTCTTTCAGAAAGTGGCTGGGGGGCGCTGCCGGGACCGGGGTCGTGGCCTTGCCCTCTTCTATTCATGATTGGAAGAAGAAATTTTTCTTCGTTTCCCCTCCCGAGGGCGAGGACTGGCCCGTGCCTACCAAGTGGTAGAGGGAGAAATGTCTGCCGGAGAACCAGTCCAATGACCCCGCCGCGGTGAGAGTGGCGTCATGGGAGCCCATCCCCCGACCTAACGAGCTGCTGTCTGAGAGGGTCCTGAGTTGGGCCGGCTCAGCCCCATTGAGTTCGTGGGTAAGTTAGGCTTGCTTTTTGGCTTGTGTTTTGCTCGTGTCACTGACTTGTTGGGTATTTTTTTTTTGTGCAGGATCCATGGACTTCGACTCGCTTAAAGCCTCCATGCGCCAGCCGAGAAAGGTTACGAAGGCTGGAGGCGCCAGCTCTTCTCGCGCGAAGCCCGCCCCGGCTCCTACTGCTCCGGTGGTGGTGTCCCGCGAGTGTTCGGGGGCAGATCCCGCCCTGAGTCCCAGCAGAGTGTCGGGCCGGAAGCGGGCCCTGGTTCTGGAGGACCCGGTCTCGGAGGAGGAGATCGGCTCACCCTCGGAGCCGCTCAAGAGGAGCTCCCAGAGACCTTCCCGGGGCCGGTCCTCGCCGATCATGGTGGAGGAAGGGGGCCTCCGGTTCGCGGTGTCATCGGGGCTATCCGTTGCGGATAGCCTTCTGCATGAGATAGATGCATCGGCCGGGAGTAGAGTTCCCGGGGGGACTTTCAGGGCTCAGCTGGCGTCCATCGCCCAGGAGTCCGTGCTGTTAAGTGTTTGGTTCATTATGAGATTCGGTGCCTCCTTCATCTTTCTGATCTCTTTCGTATCTCCCAGGTTCGCTAGCACGTTGCCCTCGCCTTGCGTATGGAAGCCGAGGTGGTAGCCCCGGCACTGGAGGCTGCGGGCCGGCTCGCATCGCTGGAAGAGAGCTCCAGGTGGGAGCTGGAGGCGGTGACGGCGAGGGTTTCCGCCTTGGAAGATGAGGTGGAGGTCGGGAAACGGGAGGTATCCCAGTACCGCGAGGCAGCCGTGACTGCCGAGGCCAAGCTCGGGGATGCTCAGGTGCTTGCCGGCAACCTGAAGAAGACGGTGAAGACCCTCCGGAAGGAGCTTGGGGTGGCGGGCGAGGCGGCCAAGTCAGTCGACCTGAAGGCGGCGAAAGCGGTGGAGAGCTATAAGAAGTCGAAGGACTTCTATGATGACCTGGCCGTGGCTACGACCCGCATCTGGCACGAGGCCCTTGATGCCGTTAAGGCCCGGATGCCGGAGTTTTCCGACGGAGATCTCCGGGCTGAATTCCCCCTCGCGGACGCCGATGAGCAGGGGGAAGAGGTTCCTGACGAGGAAACCGCTGAGGACCCCGCGTGTCACGTGGTGGATGTCGAGGACCCCGAGGTCGCACCTGGCCCCGAGGTCTAGAGCCCCCGTCTTCCTCCTTTTATTTCTTTGTTTTTGGAATTTTGTAAGGATGGGGAGCCCAAAAAATACCCTTTGTAAAGCCTTTGTCTTTGGTAGTAATAAAATTTTTCTTTGGTTTCATCGAATCGCGCTCTATCATCTGTTTGTGAAGAATGCTCGTAAGATATCTTTGCTTGCACCGTTGTGTTTTCATGTCAGGTTGGCCATCTGTCTAGCGATCATCCGTCGAGTTGATTTCGATCACTTGCCAACGGGCATGCCAAGCGCTGCCGAGGAGGTATCCCCATAGGCCCCGAAGTCGAGGGGAGATCGTTTAGACCTGGATAGACTTGATGCCCCTCACTGGGGTCTCGGATCCTCTGCGGGTGACGGAAAGATCGTTGTTCGCCGTATTTGTGCCGAGCATGAGTGGGAGGCTGCTCGGTGGCCCCATGGGGGGTGCCATCTTTTTACTTCTGGCAATGCGAGCATCGACCACCAGCCGGAGATGACCGAGCAGGGTAGCTGCTCGGTTGCCTCTTGCGAGGGCTTTGATCCCTGTCGGTTGTGGTAGGAAGCTACCAGCCGGGTGTAGCCGAGCAAGGACTCGACTGCCTCTGGGAGGACTTTGGTCTTTAGCGTAGGAGGGGCTGTAGGAAGCCTGCCAAGGACCCTTGGCCGGGCAGGGTTTCTGCCCGGTTCCTCTTGGCGAGGGCTTTTGTCCTGACGGATAGCCGAGCGAGGGATCTTCAGGCTCGACTGCCTCTGGGTGGGCTTTCTGATCCCTGGCGTTGCGGTAGGGAAGCTACCCGCCAGGGATAGCCGAGCAGGGAAGCTGCCGAGATGCCTCTAAGGAGGACTTTCTGATCCCTGGCGTTGCGGTAGGGAAGCTACCCGCCAGGGGTAGCGAGCAGGGAAGCTGCCGAGCTGCCTCTAAGGAGGACTTTCTGGTCCCTGGCGTTGCGGTAGGGAGGCTACCCGCCAGAGATGATCGAGCAGGGTAGCTGCTCGGTTGCTTCTTGCGAGGGCTTTGATCTTTAGCGTTGAGGGTTGTAAGAAGCCCACTATGGGTGATCGGGCAGTGAAGCTGCACGGTTGCCTCTTGGCGAGGGCTTTGATCTCTGGCGTCGTGGGTAGGCAACTACCGGCCTGGGATGAACGAGCGGGATAGCCGCTCGGGTGCCTCTTGTGAGGGCTTTGATCCCTGGCGTCATGGGTAGGGAGCTACCAGCCGGAGTTGACCGAGCAGGGCAGCTGCTCGGTTGCCTCTTGCGAGGGCTTTGATCCTTCAGGACGGGGACCGAGCAGGGTTACCGCCCAGTGCCTCTTGGCGAGGACTTTGATCCCTGTCGGTTGTGGTAGGAAGCTACCAGCCGGGGATAGCCGCGCAAGGACTCGACTGCCTCTAGGAGGACTTTGGTCCTTGGCGCGGGAGGGGCTGTAAGAAGCCTACCAAGGACCCTTGGTCGGGCAGGGTTACTGTCCGGTGCCTCTTGGCGAGGGCTTTTGTCATGAAGGATAGCCGAGCGAGGGATCCTCGGGCTCGACTGCCTCTGGGAAGGCTTTCTGATCCCTGGCATTGCGGTAGGGAAGCCACCCGCCAGGGATAGCCGAGCAGGGAAGCTTCTGAGCTGCCTCTAAGGAGGACTTTCTAGTCCCTGGCGCTGCGGTAGGGAAGCTACCCGCCAGGGATAGCCGAGCAGGGTAGCTGCTCGGCTGATTCTTCATGAGGTTTTGCCCGACCATCCAGTCGTAGGTATGGGGAACAGAAAGGGTCGCAGTGATCGCGCGCGCAGCATGCGCATTGAATGTGGGGGGAGGCGAAGTGCCAGGGTCACGTCGTTTCAATTCCGCCAGGTAAGGCTCGTTGATCGCCGCGTGGCAGCGAATTTTTAGGCGAAGGCGGGCGACTGTTGAGTTCTGTTGGGGCGCAGTGGGCTATATAAGGCTGAAGGAGCACTGGTCCTTCTTTTCTTCATAAACAGATCATTGAGGATGCAAGACTTCCCTTTTACTATCCCCGATATCATCCATTTCGAAGACGTATACCTCTATGACCAGAACTGCACCGAGGACACGGTGCAGTTAGTCTACGGGAGTATCGAAGACCACTTCAGCCGGCTGCTCCCCCGACGCTCCTCCCTGCTGCAGCTGCTGATGTACTCCATCTGGAGGGCGTCGCCGGGGCTTTACAACCCCCTGTCCGAGCAGCTCTATGACGAGGCCGTGGGCAAGCTGCGGTCTCTGAGGCGCTTAGGCCTGATCTCCGCGAACCGGCTGGTTCGCTCAGAGGCGCTCGTCCGTGAGTGCTACGAGCTGAGGCACGGGATCAACGCGCGCGGGGGGAACCGAGGGCAAAGGTTGGACCTCGTGAGGCCCCAGCTGGCGGAGATCTTTACCGAGTATCACGAGCAATGCTCCCTGCACCCCCTTCCCCCACTGTTGTAATTTCCTTTTCCTTTTTACGTGTATGGCTGAGGAGCCCATAATACCTTTTGAATAAACAAGGTTTTTCCTTCCTTTTCGCAATGTTCCATTGATCTTTATTAAATTAACAACAGACCCTAGGAAGAGTTTACATTGCCCTAAAAGAAAAGTACATGCTAGTAGATGACCTTATTGGCTCGGCCCGAGCTCCCTGGAGGATTGTTGGCCTCCGTGCTTGGCATAGGGTACGGGGCTCCCTGAGTTTCGTGCTGGCCGTCCGCCGAAACGAGCATGATCTGACCGATGGTTAGGTCAGCGGGAGGGCGATGCTGCTCCTGCTCGTGGTCGGCCTGCCGTTTGTCCCTCAAGTATGTGGCGAGGTGTCCCGATCGAATGAGCTCTTCGATGTAGTCCCTGAGTTGCTTGCAATCCTCCGTGGCGTGGCCCAGTGTCCGGTGGAAAGCGCAGTAAGGGCCCTGGGTTCGCTTCACGGCCTGACGCAGGATTGAAGGGAACTTGAAGAACCCCTCGTTTTGGGCCTCCTCTAGCAACACTGCGAGGGAGACGTTGAGTGGGGTATACTCCTGGAACTTTGGGTGATAGGGCTGCTGACGCTCCAGCCTCTCCTCCCGAGCCCTCTTCTTCTGGTCGGATCGTTCTGCTCGGGGGAGGTTTGCGTTCACCTCGGATTCCAGCTGAACCTCGCGCTTGGTCCACGCCTTGACCTCGGCCATGTTCTTAGGTTGTGCCAACGCAAAGGAGCGTAACCACTCCTTGTGCCTCAGACCAGATCTGAGCGCCGTGATGACGGTCTCGTCCCGGTGCTCGGGGACCTCGAGAAGGGCGTTGTAGAAGCGGGTGATGCAGGCCTTGAACGTCTCCTTGTCCCCACTCTTAATCGTGAAGAGATAGTCGACCGTGCGCTTCTGTCGACGGTTCCCAATGAAGTGGCCGAGGAACTGAGTAGCCAACTCGTCGAAGGTCAAGATTGAGCGGGGCTCGAGCCCCCGGAACCAGTCCCGACCTGCGCGGATGAGGGTGGCCGGGAAGGCCCTGAACTGGGCGGCGTTGGAGTGGTCCTGGAAGCTCATCCCCGCGGTGAAAGCGTCCAAATGGTCCTTCGGGTCAGTTTTCCCGTCGAACAGAGAGACCTTTGGGGGCTTGTTGCGTGAGGAGACGTGGACGGCGAGCAATTCCTCGGTGAACGGCTTTGTGAGCGAATCGGAGGCGTACTTAGCCCCGTCGCTCGAGAGGTGAGGCTCCCGGTGCATGCCCTCGATCTTCTTCTCGAGGGCGTTGAGTCGACCGTGGTATCCCGAGGAATCGGCGCCTTGGGATCCCTGGCCTCTGCTGCGGGTGACCTGCGTCTGGAAGCGGCCCCGGTTCCTCTCGATGAGGTGCCTCAGATCCCTAGGCGAGGTGGCTCTCGAGCCGCCGAGGTGAACCCCTTCTGTGCGGCCCCGTCGAGGGAAGTGGTGTCGACCATACCTGTGGACAGGCGAGGTAACTGACATCTCCTCAGGGGGATAAGGGTCATGAGGAGACTCGAGGCGAGGCGTTCTGGCGGCGGACCTTGGTGTGGAGCCATGGGGCGTCCAGCGGGCCTCAGGGAGTACTGGCCCGAGAGATATGTGGCCAGGAGTCGTAGCCTGTTGGTGGTCAGCCGTCCCGACGGGGGCAGAGCCATCTGGAGGCGGTGGAGCGGCAATCTGGGGCCCAGGCCCGGCCCTTGGAGGTGGACGAGCGCCTCCACGAGGGACTGTAGCCGATCTATCCGGCTTGCGAGGGCGTTGATGATGGTCGCTGGAGGAGGTTCATCCACGCCTTCGGTGAGGGGAAGGTGGCGGCTGGTACCAGGATCTTCAGGACGGTTGGTCGCCATGCGGACGGAGATCGGAAGGCCAACTTTGTTTTTGTGGAGTTTGCTTTCCCACAGACTGTGCCAACTGATGGAGGTCCTTTTCGGGTCTCCGTCAGATGTTGTCTTCCGTTGATCTCCTGGTGGATTTTGGTGGTGATCTTCTGTTGCGTGTGGATCTCAATGGGTTTTGATGAGATTGGTGATTTGAGGAGTTTAGCGCCGAGTACCTGCAAAGAAGTCCCGGGGTGGTTTGGTACCACCGAGGACCCTCCGACGATCAAGTTAGTGCTAGATCCGAGCAGAGTAACGGCTAAGTGGAATAAAAATGGCTTACTTGACTCCTCTGTGATGGGGTTTTTATAGCGGCGGTAGCACGCAGCAGTAGGCGCGAGAATCTCGCCGGACGTTACGCTCCCGACGTCACGCCCGCGTGAAGAGCGGATTGCCGATTAATGGGGATCGTGATGGCATGGAACGTGGGACGTTGCTGGCGGAGAATCTGCGCGTGGCGAGATTTGCGGAGCGGCGGTTACACCTGCGAGTGGTGGAGTTGGTTAATCGGAAGGCCGAGGAAGACGGCCTCGGCTGGGGAGCTCGGAACCGAGAAAGAGGGCTGAGGAGTCTTGGTCCTGTAGCAGCCCGGGGCTAGCTGAGGGGCCTGTTGGGGTAAAAATTTACACCCCGGTTGACCATATCAAAATCAAAGTCAACCCCAAACCAAGTGGGCCCAAGCCCAGGTCAAGTGGGCCAATGCTCGGGTCGAGCCCGAACATGAAGCGGCCGGCCTTCCTCCATGCCAAAATAAAAATCTTGTAATAAATAATTTTGTTGTATTTATTTTATTTTATTTTATGAATAAATGTAAGAAAATGGGCATAAAGCCAAATTTTTATAAAGCCCATGGCTTATGTGCAAAAAGAAATGGCACATGAGTTATGGGATGGGAAAAATGCCATTTTGTGAAGCCCAAGGGGCTATATGTAAAGTGTATAGCCTATAAAGGCAAGGATAATGAAAATATCCCAACAACTTTTTCTCTCTCCAAAAAAGGAATCCCAATCTGAGATCTTTCTCCTTCCTCAAGATTCTAAAACCTTCTTCTTTCTTTTGAATTAAATCAAGAGTTTTACTCTTCCTTTTAAAAAACAAAATAGTTTTTCACCACAAAACCCACAAAGGAGAACTCAGATCTTCCATCAGATCTCAGAAAGGAGAGATTTTTAAAATCTCATACTTCATGATCTTCAAGATCCGGCCAACAAAGGAAGATGAAGGAGACCCATCTCCAGAAACCCCACTTTGGGGAAGAACTAGGGCTCAAAGGGAGAAGCCCTTCATCAGCTTCAAAACATCCTAAGAGTTTAACTCCTCAATATATACACACACACACACACACACACAAAATAATAAGTGCTCCTTTCTGGGAGTACAACTCCTATTGCAGAGACCAAGTCCCTTTTGCCGTCCGAACGCCCATGTGCTGACACGTGGGGCGCTAGCGCTCAAAGCGCTAGCACCCTTGCGCTCAAAGCGCTAGCACCCGAGCGCCCAAAGCGCTAGCGCCCGAGCGCCCACGTGCTGACACGTGGGGCGCTAGCGCTCTTGCGCTCAGAGCGCTAACGTACGACGCCCACGTGCTGACACATGGGGGCGCTAGCGCCCGAGCGTCTACGTGTCTGGCACGTGGGGCGCTAGGGCTCAAAGCGCTAGCACCCAAAGCGCTGGCGCTTTTTCCCACGTATCCTTTGGATGCCCTTTTCCTTTTTTTAATTATTTTATATATATGTACACACACACACACTCTAAAACACTGTCCCTCTAAAAAAAAATTGGGCCAGGGCGCTGCCCCGCACCCCGCAAGGGGGCTGCTAGCCCCCTTGACCCCCAGCCCGCTATCCGGGTAGCGGGACCCCCGTAAAAACTCTGCGGGGCCCCCGAATGCGAGGGGTAGTTAACGGCAGCTTAGTCCGCGGCTGCCGGAGATTCGGATCCCACATTCAATAAACCCCCAGCCTAACCTAGGTAAGGGGAATTTGTAATGCGCCTGACAAGCGCGTGCGTATTTCCATCTCAATGGGGTGACGAAAAACACCCTACAGATTCTGGCACGCCCGGTGGGACCTTTCTCTCCTCCCATATTTCGAGTTAAACATTCATGCGAACTCAATCAATATACATATCGATTGCCTATACTGAAATGATATTTTTTTTCCGTGCAGCAATCAACTTTCGACGACAATGTCTCCCAAGACGAATTCAGCTTCCAACGCGACCCCGATCCCGTACGTGGTCAAGGTCATGCTCGTGTGGTTCTCCCCGCAAGCCTCAGTCGACAGTGGGAGGAACTGCCCCGCCAGTTTGGCTCCGTCATCATCTACCCTGCCGGAAGCGCTCATCTGGCAGAAATCCCGGCAAAACAGGTGGCCAAACCAGTCTCAAGGGGCAAGAGGCCGAATGTGGTGATCGCTAAGGCACCACAACCGAAGCTTAAGACGGTGTCTGAACGACTCTCTGGCGCTCCAGCTGGGGGAAAGACTTCCGGTACAAAGAGCAACATCAAATGTTGCGGACGAGCTCAGGCGATGACTCCAACAAATGCACAATCGAGCGTATCTCCAAAATCCTCCATCGCCCGGTCTATGGTATCTTCCCAAAGAGTCGAAGTCTGCCAGGTGCTTAGAACAGAAAAGTTAAGGCAGAAGCGGCTCAGGTATCGAGCCAACAAGAGGGCCAGGGCTTCGGCCAAGTGGAATCTTGTGAAGTTCCAGGAGTAGGGTTACTCTGTGAGGACGGCTGAGTCGGCCGTAAAAATCAGCAATTCCTTCGAACGTCTAAAGTGGGTTCAGAGAAATGCCATGACCGCCAGAATCAAGAAGACAGCGGTCCGAACGTCGCTACAAAGAGACGTGTCCCGGCCCCAACAGAAAAAGTATGACACTGTCTCTTCAAGAGTCTATCAGGCGCTCTGTGCCGCATGAAAGCAGCGGGGTAAACCCAGAAAAGAAGCGCCGGCACCATTCAAGAACCTGGTCAGGCCATCCGCCTTCAATCAACTGCCCGCTACCGAAACAAAGGGGTCAGGACAGTGTTCTGTGAAATCAGCCGCCGATGATAAAAAGACGGCCGAATATATTATCCATACGGTCTATATGGCAGGTGGACGCCCTAACGACAACCTTCGCAGCAAAAGCAAGGATGGGGCCACCACATCCCAAGCCCAATCTGGCTTGAATGTGGTTGCCGCTTCCCAAGAACAGCCGCCTCCGCTGGATGATGAAAACCCTCTCGATGAGGACGATAGGCAGAAGGACCCTTCGGTCCAGGCAGAGTCAAGCTTGGAAAGCGAGGAAGAGCCGAATTTCTGCCCCAGGACCGCGGAGCAAGAGCTGCTTCAAGAGCTTCGAAAACAGCTCAAGAGCAAAGATAAAGAGATGGCCAAACTCTATTCGAAAATTGACGACCTAACGAATGTTGTGATGCAGCTTACGGCTCAAATTGCTCGAGCGCCTCCCAATCAAGCACAAGTCGCTACTCATCAGCATGGTGATGATAATCCGAAGCAGTCAATGCCTGTTCCTTTGGGTCCAAGACTGGTCGAGCCGCACGAAAGCCGGCCACATTACTCTTCTGGGGACGCCTTGGCCCCAGATAACACCATCCCGCTTGCACAAGTTCGCATAATAGATTTGGTCACCAGCAAGGTTAAAACATTGGTGGCCGAAGCTGAAGCCCAGAAAGAAATTGGCAGTAGTGGGCGGCCATATCCCGCACAGTACGATCTGATCGAGTTCCCGAGCGGCTACGTCATTCCTAAGTTCGGAAGATTTGACGGAACGGGGAATGCAAATCAGCACTTCGCCCACTTCAAAGCATCGTGCGGAAATACAGGGGGCAATGACGCGCTCCTTCTTCGTCAGTTTGTCAACAGCATGACCGGTGTCGCCTTCGACTGGTACGCGAGTATACCAGACGGGTCCATCATTACCTTTGCCCAAATGGAGTCTCTGTTTTGGCAAAGGTTCATGAGTGTCAGTAATAAAATCTCCATTGCCGACCTTGTGAGGACTAAGCCAGGGAAGAATGAAAGCAACACCGACTTTATCGCCCGATGGCGTAATCTCACAGTCAAGTGCGAACCGCCACTGGAGTAGGACCAGTCCGTCAGCCTTCTCATTGGGAACCTCAGCAATTAGATGGTCTCGTTCTTGTGTACAGCAGGCCTCAAGACGTTTCAAGAGCTAACCAAGAAAGTCCAAATGCTGGAACGCTCGAAGCAAGAGTCTACCCCGGACTCTCAGAGAGACAAAACTTGGAAAAGCAAGCGGGACGACAACTGTAGAAGCGGGAGTTCCAGCAGTACCAATGTCTTCAATGCGTCCGACAATGAAGAAAAGCGAAGGGCGGGCGAATCCAAAACCAACCGGTCTCGAAAGCTATTGCTGGGAGGAGATGGGCCTTCCCTAGAGGAGAATAAGAACAAGGTTTACTCTTTCAGAAGGGACAAGGTCCACAAGATATTTAAAGATACCTTAAACAACGGCCTACAATTGCCGAAGTCGAAAAGACCCCAAGAAGCAAAAATGACCGACAATCCCCTGTATTGCCCGTACCACCGAGTAGTGACCCATGCGATCGAGGATTGCTATATCTTCAAGGACTGGGTCGAGAAGCAGTACAAGGCCGGAGAGATCGAGCTGTTCAAAAGTGTGTTGGTGAACAATCAAGTAGCAACCACCAACTTTATACAGACAGAAGCTGAAGCCTTCTGGGAGCAGACAGCTGAAACCGCTGCCCTGAGAAATGAAACGGACTCATCGCGGCCTCCGTGGAGTACGCACATATCTAATAAGACGAAGAAGATGATAAAGCTACTTCGGAAAGAGCCCAGGACGGAATGGGAAGGGCAGAAGAAGCCTACCTTTCCATCTGCCAATGCGGCTCCATCAGGCTCAAAATTCAAAAAGCTCAAGAAGAAGAAAAGTGCAGCTCGGCGTGAAAAGGAGTCTGTAGGGAGATCGACCATTCAAAAATATATCGATTCCTTCGAAGAATATGAACAGAAGGAAAGAACTCTAATTCAATTGAAGGAGTTCCTCCCTGTACGAGCGGCTGAAATTCTGGAGGAGTTAGAAGAAGACTCCAATGAAGAGATCCCAGTAGTGACCTGCTACGCCATCCATCTTGGCAGCGACTCTAAGGAAGAGCTCTGTTTTCCCGAAGAGGACGAGGAGCTCGCCACAAAGGCCAGCCAAATCCAGCTTAGAAGCGGCAGGGCTCTACCGCCAAATCAGGGCAACTCCCCAAAAGGGAAGGAAAAACAAGTCGCTAATGAAGAAGATGGCAGAGAATTTGCTCATGAAGATTCGAGTCCTTCCCCAGTAGACTATAATGTCTTGGCTCACCTCCGAAAGCTTCCGTCTCTCCTTAGCATCTACGATGCCTTGGTTCTATTTCAAGAGCTTAGAGATGTTCTCATTCATAGTCTACAAAACCCTGAGCGGTATCAGGCTCGCTTTGCGGAAATTAATATGAAAGAAGCGCAGTACACTTTGCAAGCCGCCGCAGTCACGTTTAAGGATGAAGACTTGCTACTGGGAACGGCTGAGCATAATCGGCCGCTTTACGTGACCGGGTACAGTGGCGGAGATCGGATTAATCACATATTGATTGATCCGGGGTCCTCAGTGAACATCATGAACTTGCGGACACTGAAGAGTTTGTCAATGGACGTCCGACACCTGTCAAGGGAATGGATTGTCATTCAAGGCTTCAATCAAAACTGCCAGCAAGTTCTGGGGTCTATAGCTTTACCAATCAAATTCGGGGATCTGCAAACTGAAGCTAAGATATACGTGATCGACGCCAACACGTCTTATAAGATTCTCTTAGGACGGCCGTGGCTCCACGATTACGGCATCGTTCCGTCAACTCTCCATCAATGCATGAAGTATACTAAAAATGGCGAAGAAAGACGCATTGACGGAGACATCCAGCCGTTCGGTGTGCATGAAGTCCGATATAAAGATTCTCGGTACTTTATGAACCACCAAAATACTAAGCCACAACCGACTGAGGATAGAGCGGCCCCAAGACTCAAAAGAAAATCTGAGCCGACTGTCACTTTCAAAAGCAAAAACGCCTACGTGCACCCGTGTTTCGGTAGCGACACTGATGAGTCCGACGCTGGAAGTCCGTCCTTCCGTAAAACTCGCCCTCATTTCGGTAGCGATACGGACGAATCTGTTACTGAAGCCCCATCTAGCAGCAAAGTCCGCCCTCATCTTGGCAGCGACACTGAAGAGTCGGAGGAAGAGGACCTGCCGTGCAACATCTGTGCAGATTAGACCCCTATGCAACAAACAAAACTACGAGAGACCTTCGAAATTGCAGAAGGGCCCCTAGCTGTAACAAGGGTGCCGGAGCAGATGTGCAAAGAGCTCGATGTATTGTCAGTCTCCATCGTGGACCAGCTGAAAACTTTCTACGTGCCCGGAAGGAAAAATGGACAGAAGGGCATCCTGTTTTATGGGTCAAATCCTGTTGTGCACCCGGACGATTTGTCTGTCGCGTGCCTTCCATATGAGAGAGGCATAAAAGCCGTTCTCAATCCCAGATACTATGCGCCCGAGATGCGGGAATACTTTAAAAAGTGCGGATGCCGGTTATATCAAACGGAGTCCGAAGCAAAGTTTTACGAAGGGCTATGGCATCCACCTCAGGTCCGAGCACTCATCGATGGACGAATTCCAGATAGGCGGGGCATAGGTTTCATCCAGCTTGATTCTAAGGCATGCTACATGACCCATATTGGGGAAGCCAGCGAAGAGTCAAATGATGAAGACGAGCTAGCCAAGCCAGAAGAAGCTCCTCAAGAGCTCGAAGATGGCGGACAAGCAACCTTCGACGAGCTAACCGAGATTGACTTAGGAACGCCCGATAATCTAAGGCCGACCTATATCAGCTTACTCTTGTCGGAGGAAATGAAAGAGCAGATAATTGCCCTGCTGCATGAGTTCGTCGACTGCTTCGCGTGGATATACAAAGAAATGCCTGTCCTTTCCCCTGAAGTGGCCGTGCATAAGCTGGCTATATCTCCTGATGCTAAGCCAGTCAAACAAGCTCCTCGAAGAATGAGAAGGCAATTAGGAGAAAAGGTCATCGAGGAAACCAAGAGGCTCATTGATGTCGACCTCATCAGGGAAGAGAAATATGCGGACTGGATCACATGAATAGTCCCAGTGAAGAAGAAAAATGGGCAGATCCGAATTTGTATCGATTTCAGGGACCTCAACAAGGCATGTCCTAAAGATGACTTCCCGCTACCGGTCATGGAAATGATGGTCGATGACACCTCGAATTACGAGTTTTTCACCTTTATGGATGGCTCGTCTGGATATAATCAGATCAAGATGTCGCCTGAGGATGAGAAACACACAGCATTTCGAACCCCGATCGGAATATATTGCTACAAGGTGATGCCGTTCGGACTGAAGAACGCAGGTGCTACATATCAAAGGGAAATGACTAATATCTTTGATAACCTAATCTATAAAGTCGTCGAATACTATGTTGATGATCTGGTCTTCAAAACTAAAGCCAAGGCCGACCACATCTAAGATCTTAGGACCGTTATCACCAGACTGAGAGAATACGATCTGAAAATGAATCCTTTAAAGTGCGCTTTTGGCGTGTCATCAGGAAAATTCCTATGCTTCATAGTCCGATATCGAGGGATCGAAGTTGACCCATCAAAGATAAAAGCCATCATGGAGATGCCCCCTCCAAAGAGCCTGACACAGCTAAGATCTTTTCAAGGCAAGCTTGCTTATATACGGAGGTTTATCTCAAATTTATCGGGAAGATATAGGTCCTTCTCAAAGCTCATAAAGAAAGGAGCTCCTTTTATCTGGGATGCCGAATGTCAAGCAGCGTTCGAAAGCATCAAACAATTCTTGTTGCACCCTCCAGTGCTGGCCGCTCCCAATTCCAAATAAACCGCTGATTCTCTACACTGCCGCGCTAGATAAGTCACTCGGTGCGCTCCTTGCCCAGAATAACGAGGAGGGAAAAGAAAATGCCCTCTACTACCTCAATTGATCTCTAGTCAGGGCGGAACACAACTATTCCCCAATCGAAAAGCAATGCCTGGCTCTGATATTTGCTGTGAAGAAGCTGAGGCACTATCTGCTCGCTCATCGGGTTATGCTGATCTCCAAGGTCGACCCGCTCAAACACTTGATGACCAAAGCGAGCCTAGCCAGCAGAATGGCAAGATGGGCTGTCATGCTACTTGAGTTTGACATAGTTTATACTCCTCAGAAAGCAGTAAAAGGGCAAGCTCTTGTAGACTTTCTCGCTGCTCATCCCGTACCAGAAGTGTCACCTCTCAATTGCGAGTTACCCGATGAACAAGTGCCGCACCTCGATAATGACGAGCCATGTTGGGAGCTCTACTTCGATGGGGCCTCATCGATAAGGACCTCCAGTAAATCAAGCGTCCCGGAGATAAAAGCAGGGATAGGATTGTTGTTCATCACGCCATCAATGGGAACCCTACGGCGTTCTTTTGCTCTCACCGAGCCTCGCACAAACAATGAGGCCGAGTATGAAGCTCTGATAGCTGGTTTGGAGCTCGCCATAGAAATGGAAATCCTTCGGCTATGGGTTTACGGTGACTCCTAGCTTGTCGTCAACTAAGTAAGCGGCGACTATAAGATATATAAAACCGAGTTAGCTCAGTACAGAAGTTGGGTGGTGGAACTCATGAAATGGTTCACTCACATTGAACTAATAAGAGTCCCCAGAGCGTTGAACGGAAAAGCCGACATACTCGCTCGCCTAGCCAAGGAGATGGCTGATCATGACATGGATGAAATTCTGATCACAGTCAGGAGCCGGCAAACTCTACCCCCAGTCTCTCTGCGAGAAGATGAAAGCGCGGAGCAGAAGAGCAGTCTGGCCGAAGAAGCTTCGATCATCCAAGACGAGCCCGATTGGAGAGGACCCTTCATAGAGTACCTCCGATACGACAAGCTGCCCGAAGAAAAATCTGCAAGGATTCAGCTGAAGAAGAGAGCTCTCCGATACGTGTTTGTGAATGACACGCTATACCGCAGGTCATATGACCAACTCTGGCTCAGGTGCCTGTCATCGGCCGAAGCCCAAAAAGTTATGAAAGAAGTTCACTCAGGCGTCTGCGGGGCTCACCAGTCCGGCCCCAAAATGCGGCTTCAGATCAAACGGCTTGGGTATTACTGGCCCACCATGATACGGGATTGCAGAGAGGATGCAAAGAAATGTTATATCTGCCAAATTCACGGTGATTTCATTCACAAGCACCCCAATATGTTGCATCCTACGGTGCCGTCGTAGCCCTTCGAAGTCTGGGGAACCGACATAGTTGGTCCAATTGATCCTCCATCATCCAAAGGCCACCGGTTCATACTGGCCGCAACAGACTACTTCTCCAGATGGGCTGAAGCTGTTCCGCTAAAAGAAGTCAAGACAAAAGATATTCTGACATTCTTCCAGCATAATATTCTTTACCGCTTCGGTACACCAAGAAGAATTATTTCTGACATCGGGCCTTCTTTCAAGAGCTTCAAAATCTCAAGGTTCGCTACTCAACACAAGATAGACTGGAGATATTCTTCCATCTATAATCCAAGAGCCAATGGGCTAGCCGAAGCCTTCAATAAGACTCTATGCAAGCTCTTGAGGAAAAATGTTTCAGCCAACAAGAGAGACTGGAATCTCAAGCTTCACGAGGCGTTATGGGCATATCGTACCACGCACCGTACTCCAACTCAGTCCACTCCATACTCATTGCTCTTCGGAGTGGAGGCGGTCCTCCCCCTCGAAGTCGAAGTTCCAAGCTTAAGAATGACCGTTCAGCACGAATTGACGGAGGAGGAAAACGTGCTCCTTTGGCTTGAAGAGCTCGACGCCCTCGAAGAAAAGAGGCTCACGGTGTAGCAAAATCTGGATCTATACCGAGCCCAAATATCACGGGCCTATGACAAGATAACCGTCTTCGCGCTTTCAAGAAAGGTGAATTGGTGTTGGTGCTCAAAAGACCGATCATCCCCAATCGACATGCCAAGCGAAAATTCGAGCCAAACTGGGAAGGACCATATGTCATCGAGAAAGTGTTCGACGGAGGATCCTACCAACTAATAAGTGCCGAGGGAGAAAGGCCCATGCCACCCATCAATGGCCGGTATCTCAAGAAATACTACGCGTGAATGCTCCAAGTCGCAGGCGAATTGAGCACATCAGCCCTACGGTCTGGATCATACATCCTGCAAAACCGTATACAATCCATGGGCGTAAACGACCCCTATCTCTCCCAAATCCTGCCGGTGAGACTACTTTTAAAGTCCCACCAGCGGCAAAAGAAAAACGGTATGTTCACAAGAAAAACGGGCACGGATGAAAACCTGAAAGGGCTCCGTGAGTAAAAACAGCAGGACTACTGGCGAGTTTGTGAAAACTCGAAAGGGCGCAAACTCGTGAAAAGAGATAAAATACACTCGCAAAGTCCCCTCGACCTTGTGAGGAGAAAATCCCTGCGTGAGATCCTTACGACTCACAAAGGAGCAACACACTTAGGAATCCTCACGATTCCTAAGGAGAACATACACCTGCGAGATCCTCTTGACTCGTAGGGAGAAAATGCTTTTATGAGACCCTTACGGCTCATAAAATTGAAAAGTCTTAGGTGACAGAGACCTAAATCTGTCTCCTAAGCCACCGCTCCCCAATGAGAAATGGCAAATGATGAGTCGCTCCTGGCGTTACGCTTCAGTGTAGCGGTGCTGATGCTGACCAAAAACCCAAATCCCAAGTCCTTCCGAGGCAAATGATGAGATGCTCCTGGCATTGTTCCAGTGCAGCAATGCTGATGCCAAACAAGATCCAAATTCCAAGTCCCCAAACGGTGAATGATGAGTCGCTCCTGGTGCCATATTCCAGTGTAGCGATGCAGACGCCAACCAAAATCCAATTTCTCAAAGTTCTTCCGGCCCTACGGTTAGTCCCCAAATCGACTACCGTATACAATCCACGGGCTCAAATAATTCTCATCATACCCATACCCCACTGCAATCACCAATCCAGAGGCAGGTCTTCGCCCTTGGACTTATGCTCCATTTTGGAAGACCCACTCATATGTCTTCACGATACATGAGGATAACCAACTTACGGGATCCTCACGACTCGTAAGAAAACACCTTCGTGGGATCCTTACGACTCACAAAGGAAAAACACACTTGGGAGTCCCCACGACTCCTAAGGAGAAAGTGCACCTACGAGATCCTTTCGACTCGTAGGGAGAAAATGCTTTTATGATACCCTTACGGCTCATAAAATTGAAAAGCCTTAGGTGATAGGGACCTAAACCTGTCTCCTAAGCCACCGCTTCCCAACAGGAAAAGGCAAATGATGAATTGCTCCTGGCACATGTGCTTCAGTGTTAGCAACGCTGATGCCTACCCTAACCCCAAAATTCCAAACTCCAATCCAATAGACCCCTAAGTCTTTAAACTGGGAACAGATGACCTCTAAGTCGTTAAACCGGGAACAGATGACCCCTAAGTCGTTAAACTGGGAACGGGGGAAATTCCCTCACGGCAAATGATGATTCGCTCCTGGTACCATATTCCAGTGTAGCGATGCTGATGCCAAGCCAAAACCAAAATTCCCAAATCCTGTCATGACAGATGATGATTCGCTCCTGGTACCATATTCCAGTGTACCGATGCTGATGTTAATCCAAATCACATCAAATCAGCAAGACAACCAATGACCTCCCTGGCAGAATCAAATTCCAACTCGAAAACAAGTAAACTTCATCCCTGACACCGCAAGAAGCGGAGCAAGTCAAAACCAGAACCGACCGTCCACGTCACAAAAAGGGCAGCACCGACCGTCCAAGTCGCTAAAAGGGCAGAACCGACCATCTAAGTCGCTAAAATGGCAGCACCGACCGTCCAAGTCGCTAAAAAGGCAGAACCGACCGTCCAAGTCGCTAAAATGGCAGCACCGACCGTCCACGTCGCAAAAAGGGCAGCACCGACCGTCCACGTCGCTAAAATGGCAGCATCGACCGTCCACGTCGCAAAAATGGCAGCACCGACCGTCCAAGTCGCTAAAAGGGCAGAACCGACCGTCCAAGTGGCTAAAATGGCAGCACCGACCGTCCACGTCACTAAAATGGCAGAACCGACCGTCCAAGTCACTAAAATGCCAGCACCGACCGTCCAAGTCACTAAAATGGCAGCACCGACTGTCCACGTCGCTAAAATGGCAGCACCGACCGTCCAAGTCGCTAAAAGGGTAGAACCGACTGTCCAAGTTGCTAAAATTGCAGCACTGACCGTCCACGTCGCAAAAAGGGCAGCACCGACCGTCCACGTCGCTAAAATGGCAGCATTGACCGTCCACGTCGCAAAAATGGCAGCACCGACCGTCCAAGTCGCTAAAAGGGCAGAACCGACCGTCTACGTCGCTAAAATGGCAGCACCGACCGTCTACGTCGCTAAAATGGCAGAACCGACATTCCAAGTCGCTAAAATGGAAGCACCGACCGTCCAAGTCGCTAAAATGGCAGCACCGACCGTCCACGTCACTAAAATGGAAGCACCGACCGTCCACATCACAAAAATGGCAGCACCGACCGTCCAAGTCGCTAAAATGGCAGCACCGACCGTCCAAGTCACTAAAAGGGCAGAACTGACCGTCCAAGTCTCAAAAAGGGCAGCATCGACCGTCCATGTATAAAAAAGGCAGTGCAGGCTTCCTACAAAGCGGGAACTGGATCACTCCGGGCCAGGGAAACGTCTACCACGGACACTTCGTCTTGGAGACATGTCAAGCAATGACCGTCCATGTCGTAAAAAGGGCAGTGCCAGCTTCCCAAAAAGTGGGAACCAAATCAAGTCGCCTCCAAGTAAAAGAAGATCCATCAACTTCATGCACACGACCCACATATGTGGTGTGCATTTATTGATGGGGGGCAATTTGTTGGGGTAAAAATTTACACCCCGGTTGACCAGATCAAAATCAAAGTCAACCCCAAACCAAGTGGGCCCAAGCCCAGGTCAAGTGGGCTAATGCCCGGGTCGAGCCCGAACATGAAGCGGCCGGCCTTCCCTCATGCCAAAATAAAAATCTTGTAATAAATAATTTTGTTGTATTTCTTTTATTTTATTTTATGAATAAATGTAAGAAAATGGGCATAAAGCCAAATTTTTATAAAGCCCATGGCTTATGTGCAAAAAGAAATGGCACATGAGCCATGGGATGGGCAAAATGCCATTTTGTGAAGCCCAAGGGGCTATATGTAAAATGTATAGCCTATAAAGGTAAGGATAATGAAAATATCCCAACAACTTTTTCTCTCTCCAAAAAAGGAATCCCAATCTGAGATCTTTCTCCTTCCTCAAGGTTCTAAAACCTTCTTCTTTCTTTTGAATTAAATCAAGAGTTTTACTTTTCCTTTTAAAAAACAAAATAGTTTTTCACCACAAAACCTACAAAGGGGAACTCAGATCTTCCATCAGATCTCAGAAAGGAGAGATTTTTAAAATCTCATACTTCATGATCTTCAAGATCCGGCCAACAAAGGAAGAAGAAGGAGACCCATCTCCAGAAACCCCATTTTGGGGAAGAACTAGGGCTTAAGGGGAGAAGCCCTTCATCAGCTTCAAAACATCCTAGGAGTTTAACTCCTCAATATATATATATACACACACACAAAATAATAAGTGCTCCTTTCTGGGAATACAACTCCCATTGCAGGGACCAAGTCCCTTTTGCCGCCCGAACGCCCACGTGCTGACACGTGGGGCGCTAGCGCTCAAAGTGCTAGCACTTTGAGCGCTAGCGCCCGAGCGCCCACGTGCTGACACGTGGGGTGCTAGCGCCCTTGCGCTTAAAGCGCTAGCGCCCGAACGCCCGAGCACCCACGTGCTGACACGTGGGGCGCTAGCGCTCAAAGCGCTAGCGCTCTTGCGCTCAGAGCGCTAGCGCCCAGAGCCCGAGTGCCCACGTGCTGACACATGGGGGCGCTAGCGCTCTTGCACTCAGAGCGCTAGCGCCGAGCGCCCACGTGCCTGGCATGTGGGGCGTTAGCGCTCAAAGCGCTGGCACCAAAAGCGCTGGCACTTTTTCCCACGCATCCTTTGGATGCCCTTTTCCTTTTTTTATTTTTATTTTATATATATGTATATATACATAGACACACACACACATTCTAGAACACTGTCCCTCTCAAAAAAATTTGGGCCAGGGCGCTGCCCCGCACCCCGCAAGTGGGCTGCTAGCCCCCTTGACCCCCAGCCCGCTATCCGGGTAGCGGGACCCCCGATATATCCAAAACCCTCCAAAACACACCACTGCACATTGAGTTCGCATGACCAGTTTAACCTGTCAATCGGAGGTTCTCTCGCTCCAAATGCGAGGGGTAATTAACGGTAGCTTAGTCCGCGGCTGCCGGAGATTCGGATCCCCACATTCAATAAACTCCAGCCTAACCTAGGCAGGGGGAATCTGTAATGCGCCTGACAAGCCCGTGCGTATTCCCATCTCAATGGGGGTGACGAAAAACACCTTACAGGGCCGAAGAGGCAAATTTGCAGGGGGCCCCGAGAAGGGTCAGCTTGTGCTTGCAGGTCGGGTACAAGGGTGGCATGGTCAGCCTTTGTGGGCCCTTCCTTCCGGGTCTTGGGACATGTCATCCGCTACATGTCCTGATCTCGCATCGCCAATATCAAGCATCATCACCCTTAGATTTAGAATTTGAGCAATAGTCAACATTTCGTACAACTGTAAAACTTCTACTGAAGTTTGGGAAAAGGAGAGAAAAGCAGGCTCACTGCTATCCAATTTTCTTATGAATTTTCCGGTGATTTTGATACTATTTTACTGTTGTTTTTGTTGTAAAATATGTTTGATTATCAGTAACTACTGAATTTGCGACAATCTAATACAACTGCAAGAAGTATTGAAATCATGTAACTTTTTTGTGTTGTTTGTTTGAATATAGTGATCAAATTGTAGAGTGTCGATCCTTGAAAAATCGATAAATCGATGGATTTTGATCGATCTAAGAGTTCCCCTCCTATTAGCTGACCCATAGATTCATCAAAGAGAGGATGTGATGATGTTCACAAGTAGTGTCTCCTCAGATTACAACACGTGGCGGATGACGTGTCCCGAAGGCTACGGAGGTGAAATAGATGGGTTGCATTATGAGGATTCCTCGGGATCCTCTTCTTGAGGATCGTATCCGACCTTTCGAGAGATTTTCCTGAATACATACCACCTTCAACTAGGAAACTACCAGCAGCTCATCTCCGAGCTATCTCAATCTCCTTGCTCGTCTCCAAGCTCCTGACATGCCGAGCTTCCTCGGCCTCCCGGCTCGTCTCCGAGCCCCTGACGTGCCGAGCTTCCTCAGCCTCCCCCGATCAACCAAGAGCATGGATTCCATGCCCCCCTCAACGGCTCCACGTATATCGCCAGGGCGAGATATCCGCCTCCTCACGATCCACGTTCCACGCTAGTGCATCTCCCTATTAATGGGCGTATCCCCCATTAATGAACGCATCCCGCCATTCAAGACGAGGATAACGCTGGGACGTAACTGACGGCGTGATCTCGCACCTGCTTGCTCCACGCGACCTCTATATTAACCCCTCTCTCAGACGACTCAGGTATCTCGAATTTATTTCCAATACGCCGCTACTCTGCACTTATTTCTCGGCTCTAACTTGATCGTCGGAGGGTCCTATGGTAGTCACCCACCCCAGGACCTCTTTGCAGGCAGCTCGGTATCCAACATCAACCCATTAAGATCCACACTCAGCAACTCCCAATCAAATCTCAGCCGTCAAAGACCGCCATCAAAGGATCGACGGAGGACAACATCTGAAGGAGATCCCAGCCTCCATCAGTTGGCGCTGTCTGTGGGAACGAAAGACTTTTTTGTTCCACCACAAAAGTTGATCTTCCGTTTTCGACCCGATGACGAGCGATGACCGCAACGATCCAAATAAGAGCTGCCACAACGGAGACGGGAGCGGCTCGCCTCCCCCTCTTAATGCCATCCACGTCTTGTCCGTCCGGATAAACAGGCTCACGAAGCTGGTAGATGCCCTTGTCCTTTGATGGCATGATAAAGATAGTCACCCTCGTAATAGCGTATGTAGTAGTTATCTGGTAAATGCAAGAGTTATCTGGTAAATGCAACCGTGAACAAAAGGGTATTAGTTCACGATTTAAACCGTGAACAAAACCCACCCCCGTAGTAGTGTATGTAGTAGTTAGCTGGTAAATGCAAGAGTTATTTTAGCAGTTAACTAGTAAATGCAGCAGTCATCTACTAAATGCAGGGTTGTTAAACGAGTTAAGGTTTAGGTTTTTCGACTTGGCTTGCTTATTTAATTAAACGAGCCAAAAAAACTTGTTCAAGCTCGGCTCTTTTATTTGTTGAACGAGCCCGAGCGAGATTTTACCGAGCCCCGAGCTTTATCAAGCCAATTTAAAATCCAGAAAATAGATACAAATAATTACAAAAAATATGTGAAAAACATATAAATGTTCAATATTGTTGTTGACAAATTAAGCAGTGAGAAGTATGATTGCTATTACTAAATGAAGAGCTAGTTCTTATTACCTTGTGGAATCTAAATTCTTCGATATTATAGTATAACAATACTTGAGTAAATATTTGTTATGATCTGAATTTTGAGTTTATATCGATGAGTTAATAGTTATGATTGGAATTTAGAAATAAGTAAATATTTTTATATTAAACTATTCGATCCTACATGGGGCCTAAACGAGCCGAGCTCAAACAATCTATCTTCATATTTGTTCATTTAATTTATCGACTTTAATTTATGTTCAAGCTCGGTTGATTTAACTATCAAATGAGCTAAGCTTCCGAGCTTCAATCTTTTTTAATAACCCTAATTAAATGTAGTAAATAATGTAATAACAGGTATTTGTAGTACGAAGTATTTCATGTTTTAATAAAATTTCTTTTGATAAGTTTTCTAAATATTTTCCATTTTTCCTATTTAATCTTCTCCAGTATTTCCTATTAATATTTCTTCTATATTCCTCTAATTGTTATTATTCCTAAATCTACAAACCCTATCTTTAATAACCTTAACCAACCCCTTTAAACTCCTAACTCTAACTCTAACTCTAACTCTCTCTCTCCTTTTATTTTTTTTTTGTTTAGGCCAAACCCAAACGAATCCAACCCGGTCCCCAGTCTCTCCCCTTCCTATTTCTTTTCTTTCATATTTTCTAACACCTAGCCTCTACTCCCACCTTTCTTCTTCTTCTTTCTTCCCTCATTTCCCTGCGACCCCTTCTTCCCCCACGAACCTCACCTGCTCAACGACCACGCCCTCACTCCAACGTTTGCCTCCGAGATTCCTGCACCTGCAAACCCTGCCAAATATCTACCGCACTCTCCCTCTCGCCCTCCCTCTCTTGATATCTCTATCTTTCCCTATCTCTCTCACACTCTCACTCTATCTCAAACTCCATTTTCCCTCACCAAGCTCACACGCCGCCGACGCACATCCTCACAGTCATTTCGCCGGCCATCCTCAACCTCGTCACCACCAAGCTCCCTCTTCCTTTCCAAACACCCCAACCATACATCCACCTTCACCGTCGACCACCTCTGCCAACACCGCCGCCGAAACCACCTTGAGCCACCACCACTCATCTCCACCCCACAACCGAGCCTCCTCACCACCATCACAGCACTCATCGCCTCGCCTTTACCTTGCCGTCGACTCATCTCCAGCCCACGCCGAGGCCGCGCCACGAGCTCGAGTCATAGCCGAGCCCAAGCTTAATTAGTTGTTGCTGTGGATCGTTGCCGCTGCCGTGTCGCCGCTGTCGTGTCCCCGTCATTGTTGAGTCATCGAAGGCAAGTTTAATACTTGCTAAATCATGCTACAAATATACACTTATAAAATATAAGTGTGGATCCATGGCAATCAAATAACATGGTTAATATTTTTTAAAAGTCGATGATTGTCATTATATAGATATTTCCGTTAGTGGAACTCTCAATTTATGTTAAATAGTTCGTATTACTGATAATTAACAACATATAGAAGGTTGGGATTAAAACATGAATAATTCGATCATGAGATGATACCCCATATGGTGACAACTAAATCTGGACTTTACTGAATTTATCGCCATATTAAATTCATATTAAATTGAATATAAATCGTATCCTGACGTGGTTAGGCTCGTTACGAAACAGACTAAATAATTTATAAACTTGTGATAATTTCTACTGAATATTTCTTAATTAACTGAATGTGAATACGGCCCTGGACTGCAGTCCAGAGGAGGGACTCACCCCTTAACATGTCATTACTTACCTGAAACCTTACTGTTTAATTTTGATAGTGTGTGGAGCCATTTATCGCCGCGTAGAATTTTTTTAGATTTCCAATGGTACTGGTTTCACCGAATTCCAGTATCATTTGGTATTTTAAACATATTTTAAACGGATGACATGTACGGTAGATTTCTGCACCCTTCATCAGTAAATGGATCATAACTCATAAACTAAGACAAATATTGTTATTCCGTCTTCTGCGCCGTAAAGTTAACTCATATACCTACAAATAGTTGAACTGTAGAGTCACCTAATTGTGATCCCAACAGAGAGTAAAACGTGTTACGAAATGGACTTTCAGTTCAGGAACTGGATTTCCGGCAGTGAACACTTAAAATGAAATGACTGTAACTCGCAAACCTGAAAGCCGATTGACCTGAAACTAATTTTTTTGGATTTTTGTTTAAGTTTATTTTCTACCCATCTTGTATCATTTTGCCTAGTTACGATCGTATGATTTAATATGATTTTTTTGAACTCATAAGGCACGCAGTGATTCATATTGTACATGACTTGATTAGTAGCATAATTCACATACTTATCTGACCATAATACCTTTACTGATAGCGAGCGCTCTTATTGAATTCTCAGTGATTATTACATTGCCGAACTCGAGTGGTATCAGATTAGTTGTGTCAAGTTTGCCAGTGAAAAGTGAATGATTCGTGAAAGTGAACAGTGCAGTGAAAAATGAATAAAACGGTGTTATTAATGCGTACTTGTACACTACTAGCCATATACATATAGTTATTGAAACTTGGGAAAGAAAGAGGAAATCGAAGTGGAACCGAACTCGTATTTAGCGAGGTATTTAATTCTTTAAAGGATGATCATTCGATATTAGTGACAGTGATACGTGTAGGTATTTGTGCCTAGCAGCACGGCTGGCAGGTTATATCCCGGGCATATTTTTGACCATTGTCTCGGACATGCATTAGACCCTTGCTAAATATGATGATACATTCCACCAATCAATTTCTAATGGCATAAGATTGTTAATTTAGCAACCTGTATATTAACCCATATTACTGCCATGATCCATGCCCACTACTGCTATCTGTTTATGTTATTTTTTATATTCATGTTAGTGCTTTATACCGTTGTTTCATGCTTCACTATTTACTGTCACCTGTTTATTATATTATTATATTATAAAATTATGTCACTCTGACGACATGAATATGCATGCTCAGAGAAAGAAGTGGATCTGACTTATTTCAAGAAGATCGCGGAGATTCAGATCGATGAACCAGCTGTATCATTCGTTTGATATCACTTGTTAGTTGTCCCTTTTGTTTATAACCGTTGCACTCAGTTTCCTTTATATCTTATAGTTCCGGTGACTGCATTTCTCTTTATCTGTGCTATGTTTTACCGATTACATGTAATACTATAAGCCGAAATGTGACTACAGTAGGATTTTTCCTTGACCGTAGGAGTATGGCTGGCCTAATCACCCTTGTATTCCGTATTCGGATAACCATATTACTACTGAAATTCCATGCCAAGAATGTAGGTATGGAATACTATCCCAATTTACGGATGACCACATTATCACTGAAATTACCTGCTTAGTAGAACTACGTGCTAACACCAAATGTACTCCTACAACTACATGTCGTAGTAAGATTAGGGTTAGACACACGAATGCTAGGTATGTAATACTTTCTCGTTTTACGGATGATTTCATTACTACTGAAATTCCATGCCTAGAAAATAGGTATAGAATCATATACCTGTTGGGGTCAAAATTTACACCTCGGTTGACCAAGTCAAAATCAAAGTCAACCCCAAGCCAAGTGGGCCCAAGCCCAGGTCAAGTGGGCCAATGCCCGGGTCGAGCTTGAACATGAAGCGGCCAGCCTCCCCCATGCCAAAATAAAAAGTTTGTAATAAATAATTTTGGTGTATTTCTTTTATTTTATTTTATGAATAAATGTAAGAAAAATGGGCATAAAGCCAAATTTTGTAAAACCCATGGCTCATGTGCAAAAGAAATGAGCACATGAGGCATGGGATGGGCAAAATACCATTTTGTAAAGCCCAAGAGCTATATGTAAAGTTTGTAGCTTATAAAGGCAAACATTATGAAAATATCTATGACGGCTTTTTCATTCTCTAAAAACTCTAGGGTTTTTGTGCCTCCTTCTCCTTCCTCAAGGTTCTAAACTTTCTCTTTTTTTTGAATTAAATCAAGAGTTTAACTCTTCCTCTTCCAAAAATAAATAGTTTTCCACCACAAAACCCACAAAAGGGAGCTCGGATATTCCACCAGATCTTAAAAATGAGAGATTTTTAAAATACCGCCCCTCTTGTTCTCCAAGATTCGGCCAACAAAAGAGGAGGATAGAGACTCATCTCCAAAGATCCCATTTTGGGAAAGATCCATGGCTCAACAGAGAAGAAAAGGGTCCTCTTGAGCATTTACAAGGATTCCCTGGAGTTTAACTTCACAAATCAAAGTTTCTGGAAGTTTAACACCATAAAAATAAACAAACAATAATGATATATCTTTTTTAAAGGAGTTTAACTCCAAAAGTCAATAGGAGTACAACTCCCAGTATGGGGGCTGAGCCCCCTATTTTCTGCCGGTGCCTTGTCCCCAGCGCCCGCGTGCCAGGCACGTGAGGCGCTGGCCCTATGCGCCCAGAGCCCGCGTGCCATGCACGTGAGGCGCTGGCGCCTTGCGCCCAGCGCCCGTGTGCCATGCACGTGAGGCGCTGGCGCAAGGCGCCAGCGCCCGCGTGCCATGCACGTGAGGCGCTGGCGCAAGGCGCCAGCGCCCGCGTGCCATGCACGTGAGGCGCTAGCGCCTTGCGCCCAGCGCTCGCGTGCCATGGCGCCTTCTTCCACGCGTCCTTTGGACGCCCTTTTCCCTTATATATATATATATACACACACACTCCACACTAAAAATACCTCCCCCGTAAGAAAAAAATTTCTAACGAGACGCTGCCTCGCACCTCGCAAGGGGGCTGCTAGCCCTTTTGACCCCCAGCCCGTTATCCGGGTAGCGGGACCCCGTAAAAACTCTGCGGGGCCCCCGATATATCCAAAACCCCTTCAAAACACAACACTGCACATTGAGTTCGCATGACCAGTTTGACCCGTCAATCGGAGGTTCTCTCGCTCCAAAGGCGAGGGGTAATTAACGGCAGCTCAGTCCGCGGCTGCCGGAGATTCGGATCCCCACAATCAATAAACCCTCGCCTACCCTAGGCAGGGGGAATCTGTAGTACGCCTGACAAGCGCGCGCGTATTTCCATCTCAATAGGGCGACGAAAAACACCCTACAATCCCGATATTTGGACGACCATATTACTACTGAAATTCCATGCCTGATAGAAATACGTGCTAAATACCAACATGTATCACTATATCGCTGTATAATTCCGAGGGCGGAATACACATGTCTAACAAACTAATATGGTCATAATACCTAGTAGATGCTTTATAAAGTTTATCACTACACTCACATGACATTATGTATCGCACACACTTGTCTTCTTTACTTACTTTTCTTGAGGCAATTCTACCCAAGTGTAACTTGCTGACGGACTTCCTTTCCCATTTTCTATCCCTAGAATGTATGTTAAATGAGGACAAGTTTTATGAAGAAGGGGTGGAAGGATTAGAGCCCGCTGATGAATATTTCGCTGAGTTGTCGCCAGGCTGTTAGGATAGATCTTTTACTTTTCAGTTGCCTAACTATTTAGGGCTTATCTTTCATTTCAGTTGATGTAATAAACAATCTTTTAATTTTCAGTACTTTAAGATGTAATTGTTGGGATCGAAATTTACACCCCGGTTGACCAAGTCAAAATCAAAGTCAACTCCAAGCCAAGTGGGCCCAAGCCCAGGTCAAGTGGGCCAATGCCCGGGTCGATCTCAACACGAAACGTCCGGCCTTTCGCCATGCCAAAATAAAAAAAATTGTAATAAATAATTTTGGTGTATTCCTTTTTTTATTTTTTTGAATAAATGTAAGAAAAATGGGTATAAAGCCAAATTTTTGTAAAACCCATGACTTATGTCCAAAAAGAAATAGCACATGAGGCATGAGATGGGCAAAATGCCATTTTGTAAAGCCCGAGGGGCTATATGTAAAGTGTATAGCCTATAAAGGCAAAGATAATGAAAATATCTCAGGATCTTTTTCTTTCTCTAAAAAAAATCAAGGTCTGTGCCTCCTTCTCCTTCCTCAAGGTTCTAAACCTTTTTCTTTCTTTTGAATTAAATCAAGAGTTTTACTCTTTCTTTTCCAAAACTAAATAGATTTTCACTACAAAACCCACAAAGGGGAGCTCAGATCTTTCATTAGATCTCAAAAATGGGAGGTTTTTAAGATCTCACCCCACTTGTTCTTCAAGAACCGGCCAACAAAGAGGAGGAAGAAGGAGACCCATCTCCAAAAATCCCACTTTGGAAAAGATCCAAGGCTCAAAAGAAGATCCCAGGCTTAAGAGAGAAGAACCTCTGAAGATTTTTAGGGAGTTCAACTCCAAGACCCAAATCCTCAAAGGAGTTTAACTCCTAATCCAGACCTTCAGGAGTTTAACTCCACTCAAAATCCTCTTTTTGGAGTTTAACTCCTATTTCTGGGGTAAAAAAACCCTCATTTCGCTAGCGCCCAAAGCGCTAGCTCCCAAGCGCACAAAGCGCTAGGGCCCGAGCGTCCACGTGCCGGGCAAGTGAGGCGCTAGCGCCTGAGCGCCCACGTGTCGGGCATGTGAGGCACTAGCGCTTTGTGCCCGAGCGCCCAGAGCGCTAGCGCCCACATGCCGGGCACGTGAGGCGTTAGCGCCCAGAGCGCTAGCGTCCACATGCCGGGCACGTGAGGCGCTAGCGCCCGAAGCGCTAGCGGCCGAGCGTCCACGTGCCAGGCACGTGAGGCGCTAGCGCCCAAAGCGCTACCGCCCGAGCACCCATAGCGCTAGCGCTCGAGCCCCTACGTGCCGAGCACGTGAGGCGCTAGCGCCCAAAGCGCTAGCGCCAGCGCCAGCGCCCAAGCGCTGGCGCTCACGCGTCCTTTGGACGCCTTTTCCCCCTCATGTTACATGTACTCCACACTAAAAACACATCCCCCGTTAAAAAAAATTTCTAAGCACAACATTGCACATTGAGTTCGCATGACCTGTTTGACCCGTCAATCGGAGGTTCTCTCGCTCCAAAGGCGAGGGGTAATTAACGGCAGCTTAGTCCGCGGCTGCCGGAGATTTGGATCCCCACAATCAATAAACCTCAGCCTACCCTAGGAATGGGGAATCTGTAATGCGCCTGACAAGCGCGTGCATTCCCATCTCAATGGGGTGACGAAAAACACCCTACAGCATCTGGCACGCCCGGTGGGACCTTTCTCTCCTCCCATATCTCGGGTCAAGTGTTCATGCGAACTCATTTAACATATATGCCGATGTTTGTACTGAAATAATGTTTTTTTTCCGTGCAGCAATCAACTTTCAACGACAATGTCTCCTAAGATGGATCCAGCCTCTGATGCGACCCCGATTCCGTACGTGGTCAAGATCAATACTCGTGTGGTTCTCCCCATAAGCCTCAGTCGACAGTGGGAGGAACTGCCCCGCCAGTTTGGTTCCGTCATCATCTACCCCACCGGAAGCGCTCATCTGGCAGAAATCCTGGCAAAACTGGTGGCCAAGCTGGTCTCAAGAGGCAAGAGGCCGAATGTTGTGATCGCTAAGGCACCACAACCGAAACTTAAGACGGTGTCTGAACGACTTTCTGGTGCTCCAGCTGGGGGCAAGACTTCTGGTACAAAGGGCAACATCAAACGTTGCGGATGAGCTCAGGCGATGACTCCAATAAATGCACGATCGGGCGTCTTCACTGGCCACTCTATCACTCGGTCTACGGCGTCTTCCCGAAGAGCCGAAATCTGCCAAGTGCTTAAGACAGAAAAGTTAAGGCAGAAGCGGCTTAGGTATCGAGCCAACAAGAGGGCCAGGACTTCGGCCATGTGGAATCTTGTGAGGTTCCAAGAGCTGGGTTACTCCGCGAAGACGGCTGAGTCGGCCGTAAAAATCAGCAATTCTTTCGAACTTCTGAAGTGGGTTCAGAAAAATGCTATGACCGCCAGAATCAAGAAGACAGCGGTCTGAACGTTGCTACGAAGAAACGTGTTCTGGACTCAACAGAAAAAGTATGACATTGTCTTTTCAAGAGTCTATCAGGCGCTCTGTGACGCGCGAAAACAGCGGGACAAAACCAAAAATGAAGCGCCAGCACCATTCAAGAATCCGGCCAGGCCAGCCGCCTTCAATCGACTGCCCATTACCGAAACATGGGGGGTCAAGACAGCGATCCGTGAAATCAGCCGACGATAACAAAAAGACGGCTAGATATATTATCCATACGGTCTATATGGCGGGCGGGCGCCCCAGCGACAACCTTCGCAGCAAAAGCAAGGATGGGGCCACCACATCCCAAGCCCAATCTGGCTTGATTGTGGTTGCCGCTTCCCAAGAACAGCCGCCTCCGCTGGATGATGAAAACCCTCTAGATGAGGATGATAGGCAGAAAGACCCCTCAGTCCATGCAGAGTCAAGCTCGGATAGCGAGGAAGAGCCGACTTTCCGCCCCAAGACCGCGGAGCAAGAGCTGCTTCAAGAGCTTCGAAAACAGCTCAGGAACAAAGATAAAGAGATGGTCAAGCTCTATTCGAAAATTGACGACCTAACAAACGTTGTGATGCAGTATACGGCTCAAATTGCTCGAGCGCCTCACAATCAAGCACAAGTCGCTACTCATGAGCCGGATGATGAAAATCCGAAACGGCCGATGCCTGTTCCTTTGGGTCCAAGATTGGTCGAGCCGTACGAAAGCCGGCCACATTCCGCTTCTGGGGACGCCTTGTCCCCAGATAACACTATCCCGCTAACACGAGACCGGATAATGGATTTGGTCACCAGCAAGGTTAAAACATTGGTGGCCGAAGCTGAAACTTAGAAAGAAATTGGCAGTAGTGGGCGGCCATATCCCGCACAGTACGATCTGATCGAGTTCCCGAACGGCTACTGTAACAACTTCATTTTTAATGTACAAAGAATTGATTTAAATTCGATGTATACTTGGAGTATTTATTACAGCTGATATCTCTTTAAGTATTTATTTCACTCCATAATTACAAGAAGGAGTTTGTAGCTCATTGGTAATACCTTGCACCGCTGAACCAAGCCACCAGAGTTCGAATCCCATGCCCCACATTATTTTTATATTGTTTTGTTTTAAATTTTTTGGAAAGTCAACAGTCAAACAGCCATAACTCTCAAAATTTATACTGAACCCAAAAAGTTAGATGCACCAAAATTCCCCCCATAAGTTTCCTCACCCGACGGTGCCCCGACTCGGCCCGACTCGGCCGAGTCGGCCGGACGGCCGAGTCGTCAACACGGAATTTCTCCGTGTTGACCTGGTCATACCCACTGCATACTCTAAAATTTTTGATCGGTTACCAGATTCGCAATAAACCTCTTTTACTCCCAAATTTAATGATATTTTAATGAATTTATATATATATATTTTTAATTAAAACCCTAACCCTAGCCTAGCCCTATATAAACACCCCTACCCTCTACCCTTTCACTCTATATTCCTAAGTCCACTCTCTAAAAAATTCAAGAGAACTCGGTACGTTAGAAAAAGAGCGGAAGGCGAAGCGCTGCCGAAATCGACGATGAATTCCGGCGATCATACTAGGACCCTTCACGACGTTTCGACGCCCGACAACCCACTACCTTCCTAGCACTCTCTAACGTGTCCAAAACCCGTAAGTCCCCCTCTTTCTATCTTCCGTTTCTTTTAAGAAAAATACCTTTTTTTAAAAACCCGACGGAAATCGGAACAAACCGATTTCCGATTCGGTTTTCTATCAAAACTCACTTGTCACAAATTACATAATGCTTAAACATATTCATGTTGACTATTAATCACTTAAAAATCAATTTGGATAAAGTTTTTCACATGAAATGATAACGTTTCCATTTATCGTATTTCTTTCACTTAAATACCACAATATTTAGTTATCACATTTAACCCTTAACAATTGCTATACCTTAACGTAGATCACGAGGTAATGACCTACCTCCACACACACGCAAATACAACCCTAATTGATATCATCAAAACTTAGAATACGAAAATACAAGACTTTACATTAAAATACCCTTTTCTTTATAAACCTTTTCTAAAAGTTCTAAGTTGTATACAATTTTAAAACAAAATCTTTTAATAGGAAAATACCATATGTCATGGACATCGATCGTTTATCTAAACTGACTTTGTGGTGTCTAGACTAGGCAAGTGAGCTTGGGTAACTTTAAAAGGCCCGCCTCATGATTCGTGAGCGGATCCCTCCCTCCTCACTTGTACTTACCTGGCCGCAATTGGCGGTGAAGAGGCGATTTGAGGCTTCTAATGACTTGTCGTTTAGACCCTTTAGAAATAGGCTAGTTGGCTTAGGAAACCCTAGAAACTAAAATACGGAAATTCACACCTTTTATAAATAAATACCTTATCTTTATAAAACCATCTTTTTTCTAAATGACTAGTATTTATTAAATCTTTGCAAAGCGCCACTACAACCCACCTTTGGGGAACTCGTTAGGGATAGTACGTTTTATCGTGCACCCTCGATCTTAGTAGTGCGAGATTCAGACCTCCGCAAGGAGCATTCGGTCTCGAAAGGTTTAAAATACGACATTTAAGAAAAATGAGATTTTTGGAAAATAAAATATTTATTAAAAATTATTCTTGTATTAATATATATATATATATATATATATAATTATCATTTAAAACGCCTATTTTGTTATAAGATAAAGTTTCCACCTTTTCCTAAAAATTACAAGATTAAAAGTTACATTAAAATACCATGAACTTTCAAATAAATCAATGTTATAATTTAATACTTTTATTAGGTATATTCACTAGAATAAAACAAATAAAATTTACACTCATTATAACAATAAAGACGAATAATAAATACTTGGGGTGTATCTTGAAAACTATACAAAAGTATTTTTATATAAAACCCCCTCAAGTTTTATAAATTACAATAAAGACCCTAACAATTATAGAACTTCAAATTACTTTTCTTTTAGTCTGACTCGGGTTTGAGTCTGACTATTTCTGACTTGAATATGATTCAAGTCAATCTATATTCTTTAATATTCCAACTCAATATGAACACATGAATCCCTGAATCCAGTTAACAATCTATTCAACTTGACTGAATCAAACCATGGATATACATCCATTATTCCGTTATCCCATTTACCTGATTATGCAGTTACAATCTGTTTACTTATATCATGGTTGTGGTCAGTCATCCAACTTACAAAATACAATACAACAATACTGTCAAAACACTACGGGGTTAAGGGGTAGATTGGTACGGAAGGTGTTAAAGGTGGCACGAGGTGGTCAGATTAAGACACCTAACCTATATTCCGTTGCTGTTGTATCGTGGCTTAACGGTTCCTTGTATATTCCGTTTGCCCTGGTCTCTAGCATACAGAGACCCCTCTCGTATACACTGGCATCTTTCTGTACCAAGCTACAAACAACAGCGTTAACACAATATTCCATAATATTCCACAACATAATACTTAGAAAATACCTCTTATTCTGTCTTTTCTTATCTTTGGGTCTTACCGAGCGACCTGTTCGCTGACGACATTCTATTTCTTTCTTCTTTGAATGTCGTCAGGTGCTTTGGACCCAGCAGAGATCGAGCCCACCGGTGAAGACTTGGAGCAGTTTCACGAAGATCCCGAGCTCTAGATATTGTACCTTGTTCTTTTCAGTATTTTCATTTCCTGTTATTCCACTGTTTAGGCATTGCTTTTCATTTCAGTTGTATTTACTTTTCATGCATTGTACAAAAGAATGTTATTAATAAAGTTGCTGTTATTTCTATATCTCTTGTCTCTTGTGATTTATTTTTATATTGCTTAGATACGCTTAGCATATTTACTTCACAGTAAATACGTAGCGGACCTCGTCGCGTCCACTTCGCCGTACACCGGGAAGCGGGGCGTGACAGCTACGTCATTCCTAAGTTCGGAAGATTTGACGGGACGGGAAATGCAAATCAACACGTCGCTCATTTTAAAGTATCGTGCGGAAATACAGGGGCAATGATGCACTCCTTCTTCTTCAGTTTGTCAATAGCCTGGCCGGTGTCGCTTTCGACCGGTACGCGAGTATACCAGATGGGTCCGTTATTACCTTTGCCCAAATGGAGTCTCTGTTTCGGCAAAGGTTCATGAGTGTCAGTGATAAAATCTCCATTGCTGATCTTGTGAGGACCAAGCCGGGGAAGAATGAAAGCAACATCGACTTTATTGCCCGATGGCGTAATCTCACAGTCAAGTGCGAACCGCCGCTGGAACAGGACCAGTCTGTCAGCCTTCTCATTGGGAACCTCAGTAATTGGATGGTCCCATTCTTGTGTACAGCAGGCCTCAAGACATTTCAAGAGCTAACCAAGAAAGTCCAAATGCTGGAACGCTCGAAGCAAGAGTCTACCCCGGACTCTCAGAGAGACAAGACTTGGAAAAGCAAGCGGGACAACAACCGTAGAAGCGGGAGTTCCAGCAGTACCAATGTCTTCAATGCGTCCGACAATGAAGACAAGCGAAGGGCAGGCGATTCAAAAACCAACCGGTCTCGAAAGCCATTGTTGGGAGGAGATGGGCTTTCCGTAGAGGAGAAAAAGAACAAGATTTACTCTTTCAGAAGGGACAAGGTCCGCAAGATATTTAAAGATGTCTTGAACAACGGTCTACAATTGCCGGAGTCGAAAAGACCTCAAGAAGCAAAAATGACCAACAATCCCCTGTATTTCCCGTACCACCAAGTAGTGAGCCATGCGATCGAGGATTGCTGTATCTTCAAGGACTGGGTCGAGAAGCGGTACAAGGCTGGAGAGATCGAGCTGTCCAAAAGTGTGTTGGTGAACAATCAAGTTGCAACCACCAACTTTATACAGACAGAAGCTGAAGCCTTCTGGGAGCAGACAGCCGAACCCGCTACCTTGAGAAATGAAACCGACTCACCGCAGCCTCCTTGGAGTAAGCACATATCTAATAAGACGAAGAAGACGCTAAAGCTACTTCGGAAAGAGCCCAGGACGGAATGGGAAGGGCAGAAGAAGTCCACCATTCCAGCTGCCAATTCGGCCCAATCAGGCTCAGAATCCAAAAAGCTCAAAAAGAAGAAAAGTGCAGCTCGACGCGAAAAGGAGCCTGCACGAAGATCGACCATTCAAAAATATATCAATTTCCTCGAAGACTATGAACAGCAGGAAAGAACTCTGATTCAATTGAAGGAGTTCCTCCCTGTAGAAGCAAATTCTGGAGGAGTTAGAAGAAGACTCCAATGAAGAGATCCTTATAGTGACCTACTACACCATCCATCTTGGCAGCGACTCTGAGGAGGAGCTCTGTTTTCTCGAAGAGGACGAGGAGCTCGCCACAAAGGCCAACCAAATACAGCTTAGAAGCGGTAGGGCTCTACCGCCAAATCAGGGAAATGCCCCAAAAGGAAAGGAAAAACAGGTGGCTAATGAGGAAGATGGCAGAGAGCCGGCTAATGAAAACTCAAGTCCTTCCTCAGTGGATTACAATGTCTTGGCTCATCTCCGAAAGCTTCCGTCTTTCCTGAGTATCTACGATGCCTTGGTCCTATCTAAAGTGCTTAGAGATGTTCTCATTCACGCTCTACAAAACACCGAGCGGTATCAGTTTCGCTTTGCATAAATTGATATGAAAGAAGCCCAGTACGCTCTACATGCCGCCGCAATCACGTTTAAAGATGAATACTTACTACTGGGAACGGCTGAGCATAATCGGCCGCTTTACGTGACCGGGTACAACGATGGAGATCGGATTAATCGCATATTGATTGATCCGGGATCCTCAGTGAACATCATGAACTTGCGGACTCTGAAGAGTTTGTCAATGGATGTCCGACACCTATCAAGGGAAAGGATTGTCATTCAAGGTTTCAATCAAAACTGCCAGCAAGTTCTGGGGTCTATAGCTTTGCCAATCAAATTTGGGGATCTGCAAACTGAAGCTAAGATATACGTGATTGATGATGACACGTCTTATAAAATTCTCTTGGGACGGCCGTGGCTCCACGATTACGGCATCATTCCATCAACTCTCCATCAATGCATGAAGTATACTAAAAATGGCGAAGAAAGACGCATTGACGGAGACATCCACATGAAGTCCGATATGAAGATTCTCGGTACTTCATGAACAACCAAAATGCTAAGCCACAACTGACTGAGGATAGAACGGCCCCAAGACTCAAAAGCAAATCTGAGCCGTCTGTCACTTTCAAAAGAAAAAACGCCCAAGTGCGTCCGTGTTTCGGTAGCGACACTGATGAGTCCGACGCTGGAAGTCCGTCCTTCCGTAAAACTCGCCCTCGTTTCGGTAGCGATATGGACGACTCCGATACTGAAAGCCCATCTAGCAGCAAAGTTCGCCCTCATCTTGGCAGCAATACTGAAGAGTCGGAGGAAGAGGACCTGCCGTGCAACAGCTGTGCATATTGGACCCCCATGCAACAAGCGAAACTACGAGAGACCTTCGAAATTGCAGAAGGGTCTCTGGCCATCACAAGGGTGCCGGAACGGATGTGCAAAGAGCTCGATGTATTGTCAGTTTCTACCGTAGACCGGCTGAAAACTTTCTACGTTCCCGGGAGGAAAAGTGGACAGAAGAGCATCCTGTTTTATGGGTCAAACCCCGTTGTGCACCCGGACGATTTGTCTGTCACGTGCCTTCCCTATGAGAGAGGCATAAGAGCCGTCCTCAATCCCAGATACTATGCACCCGAGATGCGGGAATATTTCAAAAGGTGCGGATGCCGGTTATATCAAACGAAGTCCGAAGCAAAGTTTTATGAAGGGCTATGGCATCCGCCCCAGGTCCGAGCACTCATCGATGGATGGATTCTAGATAGACGGGGCATAGGCTTCATTCAACCTGATTCCAAAGCATGCTACATGATCCATGTTGGTGAAGCCAGTGAAAGATCAAATGATGATGACGAGATAGCCGAGCTAGAAGAAACTCCTCAAGACCTCGAAGATGGCGGACAAGCAACCTTTGACGAGCTAACCGAGATTGACTTAGGAACGCCCGATAATCCAAGGCCGACCTACATCAGCTCACTCTTTCCAGAGGAAATGAAAGAGCAGATAATTGCCCTGCTGCATGAGTTCGTCAACTGCTTCGCGTGGACATACAAAGAAATGCCTGGCCTTTCCCCTGAGGTAGCCGTGCATAAGCTGGTTATTTCTCCAGATGTCAAGCCAGTCAAACAAGCTCCTCGAAGAATGAGAAGGAAACTGGAAGAAAAGGTCATCGAGGAAACCAAGAAACTCATCGATGCCGGCTTCATCAGGGAAGAAAAATATGTGGACTGGATCGCATGCATAGTCCCAGTGAAGAAGAAAAATGGGCAGATCCGAGTTTGTGTCGATTTCAGGGACCTCAACAAGGCTCGTCCTAAAGACGACTTCCCGCTACCGGTCATGAAAATGATGCTTGATGACATCTCAAATTATGAGCTGTTCACCTTTATGGATGGCTCGTCTGGATATAATCATATCAAGATGTTGCCTGAGGATGAGAAACATACAGCATTTCGAACCCCGATCGAAATATACTGCTACAAAGTGATGCCGTTCAGACTGAAGAACGCAGGTGCTACATATCAAAAGGCAATGACCAATATCTTTGATGACCTAATCCATAAAGTCGCCGAATGCTATGTTGATGATCTGGTCGTCAAAACTAAAGCCATGGCTGACCACATCCAAGATCTTAGGACCGTTCTCACCAGACCGAGGGAATACGATCTGAAGATGAATCCTCTAAAGTGCGCTTTTGGCGTGTTATCGGAAAAATTCCTAGGCTTCATAGTCCGACATCGAGGGATCGAAGTTAACCCATCAAAGATAAAGGCCATCATGGAGATGCCCCCTCCAAAGAGTCTGACGCAGCTAAGATATTTTCAAGGCAAGCTTGCTTATATACGGAGGTTTATCTCAAATTTATCGGGGAGATGTAGGCCCTTCTCAAATCTCATGAAGAAAGGAGCTCCTTTTGTCTAGGATGCCGAATGTCAAGAAGTGTTCGAAAGCATCAAACTATACTTGTTGCACCCTCCAGTGCTGGCCGCTCCCATTCCAAATAAACCGCTGATTCTCTACACTGCCGCAATAGATGAGTCACTCGGTGGGCTCCTTGCCCAGAACAACGAGGAAGGAAAAGAAAATGCCCTCTACTACCTCAGTCGAACTTTAGTTGGGGCGGAATACAACTATTTCCCGATTGAAAAGCAATGCCTGGCCCTGATATTTGCTGTGAAGAAGCTGATGCACTATCTGCTTGCTCATCGGATTATGTTGATCTCCAAGGTCGACCCGTTCAAACACTTAATGACCAAGGCAAGCATAGCCGGCAGAATGGCAAGATGGGCTGTCATGCTGCTTGAGTTTGACATAGTTTATACTCCTCAGAAAGCAGTAAAAGGGCATGCTCTCGTAGACTTTCTTACTGCTCATCCCGTATCAGAGGGGTCACCGCTTAATTGCGAGCTACCCGACGAACAGGTGCTGCACCTCGAGGAAGATGAGCCATGTTGGGAGCTATACTTCGATGGAGCCTCATCAATGAGGACCTCCAGCAAATCAAGCATCCCGGAGATAAAATCAGGGATAGGATTGGTGTTCATCACGCCATCAATGGGAACCCTACGGCATTCTTTTGCTCTAACCGAGCCTCACACAAACAATGAGGCCGAGTATGAAGCTCTGATAGCTGGTTTGGAGCTCGCCATAGAAAAGGAAATCCTTCGGCTACGAGTCTACGGTGATTCCCAGCTTGTCGTCAACCAAGTAAGCGGCAACTATAAGATATACAAACCCGAGTTAGCTCGGTACAGAAACCGGGTGGTGGAGCTTATGAAACGGTTCACTCATATTGAACTAATGAGAGTCCCTAGAGCGTTGAACGGAAAAGCCGACATACTCGCTCACCTAGCTAAAGAGCTGGCTGATCCTAACATGGACAAAATTCTAATCACAGTCAGAAGCTGGCAAATTCTGCCTCCAACCATTTTGCGTGAAGAAGAAAGCGTAGAACAAAAGAACACTGTTCCCCTCCGAATGGCGCGGCGGAGACGCGGTGAACGTCATGCCTGAGATTCGGGGCAGATGCTATTTGGTTTTATTCGTCCATCTCTCCGAAGATGCCAATTTGATTTATGGCACCGTGCATCGGAGGTTTAGACGGACGCGGCCGATGTAGCAGACTTCGTCAGATTCCCCCTCGCTTGAGGGGTTTTTGATTGTGGGGACACTCTTCCCTGCAGGCGCAAGCCCCTGCAGTTAATTACGCTACCGCTTCGCAATAACAACTTTCTCCTGCTCCAGAATTTCACTTCGTGTCGTGTGTGTTTGTTTTGTTTGTGGTTGCCCGTGGATTGTATACGGAGACTAAGTAATGCTGTCGCCCGTAGGACGTGGATTAGTCCAAATCCGTATTTACTTAGATTTGGGTTTGGTGTTTTTAGTTTAAGGATGCATTAGCCGCGTTGCGGATAAGATCAACTTAAACGTTCGTTAAGGATACGTTAGTCCTGTTTGAGACTAAGATCAACTTAACGTGATAATCCATTTAATATATGGCCGTCAGGACTCGTCACCTCTCTGATGTCGTTGAAGGATTACAACAACATGTGTCAGAGGAGCTCGGAGATGTACCCTCGAACCAGAGTTGATTGGGAGTTTTATAATCCATTTGAATGTTTAAGGATACGTTAGCCGTGTTTGGGACTAAGATCGACTTAAACGGAGTCGTTTAGATCCGGTAAAAGAGCATTTGGAGGCTCTATTGTTCCAGTTTAGGGACGTGGTGGTCCATGTTCCAGTTTAGGAACGTGGTGGTCCATTTTCCAGTTTAGGGACGTGGTGGTCTATTATTAGTTTAAGGACGTTTCGGTCCGTCATTAGTTTAAGGACGTTTCGGTCCAATATTAGTTTAAGGACGTTTCGGTCCACGAGTTTAAGGACCCCGCAGTCCGTGTTGATGTGTGGTTGTCGGGACCCGTCATCTCTCTGACATCGTTGAAGGATTACAACGACAGTTGTCAGAGGAGTTCGGAGATATACCCTCGAACCGGATATAAATTGATTTAAGAGAGCAATCTTGCTCAGTCAATTTAATTTAAGGACTTATGGCCAAAATTGGGCTAAGTCCAGTTGAAAATGTTCAACATTTTATTTGCTTTTGCATTGCATTTCTTTTTATTTTTATTTGGGCTTTTTCCAGAAAGGATGCAGAGCATCAATTTGTTTTGGGCTCTGCCCTTTATAAATGATGCAGAGCATCAATTTTATTTGGGCTATGCCCTTTTATTGCTTTGCAATTTATTTTGGCCTGCTTGGTCTTTTTGATTTGGGCCTGGCCCTTTTAGGAAATGCATTGCATTTATCAGGCGCTTTGCGCCAATCAGAGAGCGCAAGCGCTTGTGGTGATGACACGTGTCATGCAGGCACAGTGCGCTGCGCTAGTGCGCTGCGCTTGCGCGCTGACACGTGGCGCGCTCTGGTGAGTTGCGCCAACTTCATAGAGCAAAGCTCTATTTCAAAAGCGCATAGCGCAAATGGTTCAGACGCTGACACGTGGCGCTCTCTGGTGGCTTGCGCCAGCCCAAGAGCGCAACAGTGCAGATTTATAAGTGCAAAGCACTGTTAATTTGAGAATCTTTTAGATTCAAGAACCAATGGTTCATAAAAGAAGTACAAAGCACTATTTGATTTCTTGATCTAATTTAGATCAAAGAAAAACAAGTTTTTCTTTTTATTTCAAGAACCAAAGGTTCATAAAAGTGCAAAGCACTATATATATATTTTTTTGTTTTTGTTTTTCCTTGTTTTAAAGAAACAGTGGTTTATAAGAAGTGCAGAGCACTGTTTATTATGTAAAGATCATTGATCTGGTTTTTAGATCAATGATCTATTAGAAGAAATTTCTTCTCTCTCATGAAGGTTTTTACTTTTTTCTTGAAATTTTCTCAGAGTTCTCTCTGTTTGAAGCTCTTGACTTTTATCAAGAAATGTTGATGCCTTTGAATTGAGATCTAGGGTCCTTTTTATAGTGCCCATAAATTAGTTAAAGAGATCTTTCTCTGAGTGATTTGGGGAATTTTCCCCACCGTTGGATCTTTGATCCAAAGGCTTCTGTTTTACAGAAGAAAATCTTCTTGTTTTAACAAGAACAGAAAGATTTCTTTGAAATCTTAATTCTGTTTGGCGCAGACGTCCCCAGCGCGTGACACGTGTCGCGTAGCGCAAAGCGCAGCGCAAAGCGCAGCACAACTGCGCTAGCGCATCTGCGCCGACACGTGTCGCACAGCGCAACTGCGCTAGCGCATCTGCGCCGACACGTGTCGCGCAGCGCAACTGCGCTAGCGCATCTGCGCCGACACGTGTCGCGCAGCGCAGTGCTTGCGCAACTGAAGCGTTGCTTCCTTTAATTTTACTTAAAATAGAGCTTTGCTCTGATTGGGTGCGTTTCCTTGGGCGCTGCGCTGATGTGTCTGTGCTTGACACGTGGCGCGTTGCGCCCGGGATTTGAAGCGTTGCTTCAAAATTTGAATTTTAAATTTCCAGCAGAGCTTTGCTCTGATTGGGGGAAACAAACACTCCTGCCGAAGAAGCTTCGATCATCCAAGACGAGCCCGATTGGAGAGAACCCTTCATAGAGTACCTCCGATACGACAAGCTGCCCGAAGGAAAATCTGCGAGGATTCAGTTCAAGAAGAGAGCTCTTCTATACGTGTTTAAATGACACGCTATACCTCAGGTCATATGACCAACTCTGGCTCAGGTGTTTGTCATTGACCGAAGCCCAAAAGGTCATGAAAGAAGTTCACTCAGGCGTCTGCGGGGCTCACCAGTCCGGCCCCAAAATGCGGCTTCAGATCAAACGGCTTAGATATTACTGGCCCACCATGATAAGGGATTGCGAAGAGCATGCAAAGAAATGTCATCTCTGCCAAATCCATGGTAATTTCATTCACAAGCATCCCAATCCGTTGCATCCTACGGTGGCGTCGTGGCCCTTCGAAGTTTGGGTACCGACATAGTTGGTCCAATTGATCCACCGTCATCCAAAGGCCACCGGTTCATACTGGCTGCAACAGACTACTTCTTCAGATGGGCTGAAGCTGTCCCGCTAAAAGAAGTCAAGACATAAGATATTCTGACATTCTTCCAGCATAATATTCTATACCGCTTCGGTACGCCGAGAAGAATCATTTCTGACAACGGGCCTTCTTTCAAAAGCTTCAAAATCTCAAGGTTCGCTACTCAGCACAAGATAGACTGGAGATATTCCTCCATCTATAATCCAAGAGTCAATGGGCTAGCCAAAGCCTTCAAAAAGACTCTATGCAAGCTCCTGAGGAAAAATGCTTCAGCCAACAAGAGAGACTGGAATCTCAAACTTCACGAAGCGTTGTGGGCATATCGTACCACGCACCGTACTCCAACTCAGTCCACTCCATACTCATTGCTCTTCGGAGTGGAGGCGGTCCTCCCCCTCGAAGTCGAAGTTCCAAGCTTAAGAATAGTCATTCAGCACGAGTTGACGGAGGAGGAAAACGTGCTTATTCGGCTTGAAGAGCTCGACGCCCTCGAAGAAAAGAGGCCCGCGGTGCAGCAAAATCTGGAGGTATACCGAGCCCAAATGTCATGGGCCTATGACAAGATAACCCGTCTCCGCGCTTTCAAGAAAGGTGAATTGGTATTGGTCCTCAAAAGACCGATCATCCCCAATCGACATGCCAAAGGAAAATTCGAGCCAAACTGGGAAGGACCATACGTTATCGAGAAAGTGTTTGACGGAGGATCCTACCAACTAATAAATGACGAGGGAGAAAGACCCATGCCACCCATCAATGGCCGATATCTCAAGAAATACTACGCGTGAATGCTCCAAGTCACAGGCGAATTGAGCACACCGGCACTACGGTCTAGATCATACATCCTGTAAAACCGTATACAATCCACATGCATAAATGACCCCTATCTCTCCCAAGTCCTGCCGGTGAGACTACTTTTAAAGTCCCACCAGCGGCAAAAAAAAACGGTATGTCAACAAGCAAAACGGGCACGGATGAAAACCCGAAAGGGCTCCGTGAGTAAAATCTGCAGGGTTGCCGGCGAGTTTGTGAAAACCCGAAAGGGTGCAAACTCGTGAAAAGAGATAAAATACACTCGCAAAGTCCCCTCGACCTTGTGAGGAGAAAATCCCTGCGTGAGATCCTTACGACTCACAAAGGAGCAACACACTTAGGGATCCCTACGATTCCTAAGGAGAACATACACCTACGAGATCCTCCCGACTCGTAGGGAGAAAATGATTTTATGAGACCCTTACGGCTCATAAAATTGAAAAACCTTAGGTAATAGGGATCTAAACCTGTCTCCTGAGCCATCGCTCCCCAATGGGCAACGACAAATGATGAGTCGCTCTTGGCATTTCGCTTCAGTGTTAGCGGTGCTGATGCCGACTAAAAACCCAAATCCCAAGTTTTCCCAACGGCAAATGATAAGACGCTCCTGGCACTGCTTCAGTGTTAGCGGTGCTGATGCCGACCCGAAAACCAAATCCCAAGTCCTCCCGGGAAAATGATGAGTTGCTCCTGGCATTATTCCATTACAGCAATGCTGATGCCAAACAAGATCCAAATTCCAAGTCCCTAAACGGCGAATGATGAGTCGCTCCTGGTACCATATTCCAGTGCAGGGATGCAGACGCCAACCAAAATCCAATTTCTCAAAATTCTCCCAGCCCTACGGTTGGTCCCCAAACTGGCTACCGTATACAATCCACGGGCTCAATTAATTCTCATCATACCCATGCCCCACCGCAACCACCAGTTACGCGGCTGGTCTCCGCCCTTGGAATTATGCTCCATTTAGGAAGACCCACTCATGTGTCCTCACGATACATGAGGAGAACAAACTTACGGGAGCCTCACGACTCATAAGAAAACACCTTCGTGGGATCCTTACGACTCACAAAGGAAAAACACACTTGGGAGTCCCCACGACTCCTAAGGAGAAAGTGCACCTACGAGATCCTTTCGAATCATAGGAGAAAATGCTTTTATGGGACCCTTACGGCTCATAAAATTGAAAAGTCTTAGGTGCTAGGGACCTAAACCTGTCTCCTAAGCCATCGCCCCCAACAGGGAACGGCAAATGATGAATTGCTCCTGGCACATGTGCTTCAGTGTTAGAATCGCTGATGCCTACCCTAACCCTAAAATTCCAAACTCCAATCCAATAGACCCCTAAGTCTTTAAACTGGGAATAGATGACCTCTAAGTCGTTAAACTGGGAACAGATGACCCCTAAGTCGTTAAACTGAAAATGAGGGAGATCCCCTCATGGCAAATGATGATTCGCTCCTGGTACCATATACCAGTGTAAGCGGTGCTGATGTCAACCCAAATCACATTAAATCAGCAAAACAACCAATGACCTCCCTGGAAAAATCAAGCTCCACCTCGGAAACAAGTCAATTTCATCCCTGACACCGCAAGAAGCGGAGCAAGTCAAATCCAGTATCGACCGTCCAAGTCATAAAAAGGGCAACACCGACCGTCCAAGTCGCAAAAAGGGCAGCACTGACCGTCCACGTCGCAAAAAGGGCAGCACCGACCGTCCAAGTCGCTAAAATGGCAGCATCGACCGTCCAAGTCGCTAAAAGGGCAGCACCGACCGTCCAAGTTGCAAAAAAGGCAGTATCGACCGTCCACGTCGCTAAAAGGGCAGGACCGACCGTCCAAGTCGCAAAAAGGGCAGAACCGACGGTCCACGTCGCTAAAATGGCAGCACCGACCGTCCAAGTCGCAAAAATGGCAGAACCGACCGTCCAAGTCGCAAAAAGGGCGGCACCGACCGTCCAAGTCGCAAAAAGGGCAGCACCGACCGTCCACGTCGCAAAAAGGGCAGCACTGACCGTCCAAGTCGCTAAAATGGCAGAATCGACCGTCCACGTCGCTAAAAGGGCAGCACCGACCGTCCAAGTCACTAAAATGGCAGAACCGACCGTCCAAGTCGCAAAAAGGGCAGCACCGACCAAGTCACTAAAATAAAAGGGCAGCAACGACCTCATCATCGGAATTATGCTCCGCCTTGGAATCAAGTCAACCAGACACACCATCTCGGAGACACGTCAAGCATCGACCATCCATGTCGTAAAAAGGGCATGCCGGCTTCCCAAAAAAGCGGGAACCAAATCAAGTCACCTCCACGTGAAAGAAGATCCATCAATTTCAAGCATACGACCCACATATGCTGTGTGCATTTATTGATGGGGGCACTTTGTTGGGATCGAAATTTACACCCCGGTTGACCAAGTCAAAATCAAAGTCAACCCCAAGCCAAGTGGGCCCAAGCCCAGGTCAAGTGGGCCAATGCCCGGGTCGAGCCCGAACACGAAGCGTCCGGCCTTCCGCCATGCCAAAATAAAAAATTTTGTAATAAATAATTTTGGTGTATTCCTTTTTTTATTTTTTTGAATAAATGTAAGAAAAATGGGCATAAAACCAAATTTTTATAAAGCCCGTGGCTTATGTGCAAAAAGAAATAGCACATAAGGAATGGGATGGGCAAAATGCCATTTTGTAAAGCCCGAGGGGCTATATGTAATGTGTATAGCTTATAAAGGCAAAGATAATGAAAATATCTCAGGATCTTTTTCTTTCTCTAAAAAAATTAAGGTCTGTGCCTCCTTCTTCTTCCTCAAGGTTGTAAACCTTTTTCTTTCTTTTGAATTAAATCAAGAGTTTTACTCTTTATTTTCCAAAACTAAATAGTTTTTCACCACAAAACTCACAAAGGGGAGCTCAGATCTTTCATTAGATCTCAAAAAGGGGAGGTTTTTAAGATCTCACCCCACTTGTTCTTCAAGAATCGACCAACAAAGAGGAGGAAGAAGGAGACCCATCTCCGAAAATTCCACTTTGGAAAAAATCCAAGGCTCAAGAGAAGATCCCAGGCTTAAGAGAGAAGAACATCTGAAGATTTTTAAGGAGTTCAACTCCAAGACCCAAATTCTCAAAAGAGTTTAACTCCTAATCCAGACTTTCAGGAGTTTAACTCCACTCAAAATCCTCTTTTGGGAGTTTAACTCCTATTTCTGGGGTAAAAAATCCCTTCCTTTCGCTAGCGCCCAAAGCGCTAGCGCCCGAGCGCACAAAGCCCCGGGCAAGTGAGGCGCTAGCGCCCGAGCGCCCACGTGCCGAGCACGTGAGGCGCTAGTGCCCGAGCGCCCACGCGCCGAGCACGTGAGGCGCTAGCGCCCGAGCGTCCAAAACGCTAACGCCCACGTGCCGGACACGTGAGGCGTGAGCGCCCAAAGCGCTAGCGTCCGAGCGTCCACGTGCCGGGCACGTGAGGCGCTAGCGACCAAAGCGCTACCGCCCGAGCGCCCATAGCACTAGCGCTCGAGCGCCCACGTGCCGGACATGCGAGGCGCTAGCGCCAGCGCCTGAGCACTGGCGCTCACGCGTCCTTTGGACACCTTTTCCCCCTCATTTTACATATACTCCACACTAAAAACACCTCACCCGTTAAAAAAATTTCTAACGGGGCGCTGCCCCACATCCCGCAAGGGGCTGCTAGCCCCCTTGACCCTCAGCCCGCTATCCGGGTAGCGGGACCCCCGTAAAAGCTCTGCGGGGCCCCCGATATATCCAAAACCCTTTCAAAGCACAACACTGCACATTGAGTTCGCATGACCTGTTTGATCCGTCAATCGGAGGTTCTCTTGCTCCAAAGGCGAGGGGTAATTAACGGCAGCTTAGTCCACGGCTGCCGGAGATTTGGATCCCCATAATCAATAAATCCCAGCCTACCCTAGGCAGGGGGAATCTGTAATGCGCCTGACAAGCGCGCACACGTTCCCATCTCAATGGGGTAACGAAAAATACCCTACAGTAATAAAGTGTTTGGTTGATGAAAATAAATGCACTTGCTTTTATTTATTTGTTTTGGTATCTTACTTGCATGTTTTATATGCTTAACGTAACTGCATTGAATTCGACCACCCTTAATACAGTTAGATTGTGGACCGTGCCACATCACCATTTCTGTTCTTTAGGAAGCGGGACATGACAATATTATATTTTTGTTATATCCAAATATTTATTAATATTTTAAGGGAAGAGAAAATATTTTATTTTAAGTAAAAATAAAATTTATTTGATTATTTTAATTTATTTGTTTGTTATTTGGATATATTTGTTTTGAATATTTTTAAAATATTATTTATTCACTGCAGCATCAGTTATGTTGTGATATACACATTTTTTATTCATGTTGGTAATCATCATTCATTTGCATTTAACATTACTAGAATTTATGCACTCGTACGTTGCACGTGTTAGTTTAAAAAACTTAAGAAAAGGAAGAGAGAAAAATATGAAGAGTTCTAAAATTTTATTTATTTTTTAAAAAAATTGAAAGTAGGTCCTCTAACCAATCCCTACTTGCATTATATATATATATATATATATATATATATATAAGAATAATGGAGGAAAGATGCCATAGGAGGGAATTTTCTCTTATGGCGTCAAAAAAATACAATCTCCATTGTGTTTTCCTACGATCGGCACCCATCATCTTCATCGTTATCATCTAAGATATGGATACACCAATTTCATGTGATTCTACAACTTTTTTACCGTTGAATTAGTGGGTTCAAAATTAACGGTTTACCGACAATAGAATTTTTTACATTGCTAAATCAACGGTGAAAAAGTTGTAGAATCACATGAAATTTGGCGTATCCACATCTTAGATGATGACGATGAAGATGATGGATTCCGATCGTCGGAAAACACGATGGAGAGCGTATTGTTTCGACGCCATAGGAGGAAATTCCCTCCTATGGCTTCTTTGCTCCATTATATATATATATATATATATATATATATATATATATATATTCGGAAAGATGATATGGAAGGTTCTTGTTAAATAATTAATTGTTTTTTAGAAGGGAGAGAGAGTATATATATATATATTAGGAGAGATGGTGATGGAGCTCCTTTTCGGGCCTCCGTCAGATGTTGTCTTCCGTTGATCTCGAGGTGAACTTGGCTGATTATTCTTCGTCGCGTGTGGGTCTCAATGGGTTTCGAGAGGAGAAGGTGGAGTGAGGAGGCCGTCGCCGAGTACCTGCAAAGAAGTCCCGGGGTGGTTTGGTACCACCGGGGACCCTCCGACGCTCAAGTTAGTGATGAGATCCGAGCAGAGTAACGGCGTAAAGTGTCGAAAAATGGCTTACCCGAACCTTTTGTGATGGGGGTTTATATAGCGGTGGCGGCATGCAGCGGCAGTCTCGTCGGCAATTACGCTCCCGACGTCACGCCCGCGCAGAGAGCGGATCGCCCATTAATGGGAATCGTGAGGGCGTGGAACGTGGGATGTTGTTGGCGTAGAATCTGCGCATGGCGAGATTCGCGGATCGGCGGTTACGCCTGTGAGTGGTGGAGTTGGTCGGAGGGATGAGGAAGAAGACCTCGGCCGAGGGCTCGGGGACGAGCGAGGAGGCTGAGGAGTCTTTGTCTTGTGACAGCTCGGGCGAGCTGAGGGGCCGAGGAGGCTAATTTGCAGGGGCCCCCGAGGAGGGCCAGTTTGCGCTTGCAGGTCGGGCACGGGGGACCTGGTCGGCCCCTGTGGGCCCTTTCTCCTGTGTCTTAGGACACGTCATCTGCCACGTGTCCTGATCTTGGAGGTCGCCAGTATCGAGCACCATCATTAGCCCCCCACTCTTGCCCCGTCCAGCTAGCGGTTTGGGTCATGAGTGGACTGCCGGGCCCCCCCGAGGTGAGCTCCTTCTCAGAGTTATGCTGGGATGAGTCCTCAAGCTGTCAGTTATCTTTTCCGCTAGCGAATCGAGGCGAGATCTTTGCATTTAAGGAGGGTGTGCCGGTTCGTGCACTCTGCAGTCGAAGCGACGGTCCACGTGTCGAGCGCCAACTGGCTGATGTGACGTGCGCAGGTCTGTGGCATCTGATGGGACGCGGCCAATCGCTGGGCTGCCACGTGAAGCGATTGGAGCTGCTGGGCGCAGGGAACCTTTTCGGCGGGAGACGACGGGCGCCATTGGATGAGGCCGTATGCGGTAATAAATACGGGTGGGGCGCGCCCTAGGGCCCTTACTTTCATATATTCCTCATTCTCAAGCCCCAGCTGCTCGGCGCTCGTCTCCCCTCTCTCGTTCCAAACCTTTGAAGAGTTTCCTTCCCAGGTTAGATGTCTTCCCCTGTAGAATCAGTACACGTCATAGGAGTAGATGATAGGGTTCCTTTAGATGTGTCCAAGTCCCCTCGGAGAGCAGGGGCTGGGCCCTCTCCTCGAGGTCGTGAGGCGGGGGCCGCCTCCAGGGAGGAGGTGGTAGATGTAGCCCCCAGCACCTCGTGCTGGGTGAGGCATGAGGACGAGCTCGCCACTGCTCGAGCCCGCTTCCACATTCCCCTGCGCTACACGCTTCGTCTGGCCGAGGAAGAAGAGAGGGCAGACCAGGTATGGGGCAGGGAGATTGCCCTGTATTTGGAAGCTTTTTAGGGTGGAATGCGGTTGCCCTTCTCTTCCGAGGTCGTCGCCGCCCTGAATTTCTTCAGCTTGGCTCCCGGCCAGTTAGTGCCTAACGCGTGGAGGATCCTCCTTGGGTTCCTGATCCGCCTGAAGCTGCAGGCGATTCCTTTCAGCCTTTCCCTTCTCGATTCCTTCCTTGCTTTTAAGAGTCACCCCGACGGTCGAGCTGGTGACCCGAGGTGGGTTTATTTTACTTTTAGGAAGCGGCCCGGGGTCGCCACCGGGACTGGGGTCGTGGCCTTGCCCTCCTCCATTCACGACTGGAAGAAGAAGTTTTTCTTCGTCTCCCCTCCCGAGGGCGAGGATTGGCCGGTGCCCACCAAGTGGTTGCGGGAGAAGAGTCTGCCGGGGAACCTGTCCGACGACCCCGCCGCGGTGAGAGTGGCGTCATGGGAACCCATCCCTCGATACGACGTGCTGCTGTCCGAGAGGGTTTTGAGCTGGGCCGGGCTTAGCCCCGTCGAGTTCGTTGGTATGTTAGGCTTGCTTTCTGGGTTCATGTTTTACTCGCGTTTCTGATAAGTGGGGTGTTTGTTTTGTGCAGGATCCATGGACTTCGACGTTCTCCGAGATGCTATGCGCCAACCGAGGCAGCCTGCTAGGGCTGGAGGTGCCAGCTCTTCCCGGGCGTAGGCTGCCCCTGCTCCCACCGCCCCGGTGGCAGTGTCCCGAGGACGCCCGGCGATGGATCCCGCCTCGGGCTCCAGCAGAGCGTCGGGTCGGAAGCGGGCCCTGATTTTAGAGGACACGGCGTCAGAAGAGGAGATCGGCTCCCCCTCGGAGTCGCTCAAGAGGAGTTCCTGGAGACCTTCCCGAGGCCGGTCTTCACCGACCGTGGTGGAGGAAGGGGGCTCCGGTTCGCGGTGCCGTCCGGGCTGTCGGTCGCGGACAGCCTCCTCCATGAGATAGAGACCTCGGCCGGGGGTCGGGTTCCCGGGGGAACCCTCAAGGCTCAGCTGGCGTCGATCGCCCAGGAAGCCGTGCAGGTAAGCCTCCAGTGCGCGGTGAGATTTAGTGTTTTGCTTCATATTTTCTGATCCTTCTCCTTTTTATGCCTTCCCAGACTTTACAGCACGTGGCCCTCGCCCTTCGCATGGAGACCGAGGTGGTAGCAGCGGCGGTGGAGGCCGTGGGCCAGCTCGCCGCGTTGCAAGAGAGCTCCAGACGGGAGCAGGAGGCAATGTCGGCAAGGATCGCCGCCCTGGAGGGTGAGGTGGATGCCGGGAAAAGGGAGGTCGCCCGGCATCGCGAGGCCGCCGCAATCTCCGAGGGCAAGTTCAAGAACTCCCAGGTGCTCGCCGGCAACCTCAAGAAGATGGTGAAGACCCTCCGGAAGGAGCTGGGGGCGGCGGCCGAGGCCTATAAGTCGGCGGAATCGAAGGCCGTGGCGAGCTACAAGGGGTCGAGGGGCTTTTATGACGATCTGGCCGTGGCCACGACTCGCATTTGGCACGACGCCCTTGATGCCGTCAAGTCTCGGATGCCGGAGTTCGACGACGCAGATCTGCGGGCCGAGTTCCCCCTCGTGGGCGTCGACGAGCAAGGGGGAGAGGCTCCCAGTGGGGAGGGGCCGAGGACCCAGCGCCCCCAGTGGTGGAGGTTGAGGACCTCGAGGTCCTGACCGGGCCCGAGGTGTAGAGCCCCCGCTCTCCTATCTTCACTTTGTTTTCCTTTTAAATTTTTTAAGGCTGAGGAGCCAGAAAATACCTTTTGTAAAAAACTTATACTTGGCAGTAGTAATAAAGTTTTTTTCTTCAGCTGTGATAAATTTTTCCTTTCTTCCATCTATATGTGAAGAATACTCGCTTTGGGATATTTTTACTTGCGCCGCTGTGCTTTCATGTCAGGTTGGTTCTCTGTCCAACGATCGTCCGTCGAGTTGACTGCAGTTGTTTGCCGACGAGCGTCTCCGAGGAGGCATCTCCTTGGGCCCCGAGGTCGGGTGGGAGATCGTTTAGGCTTGGGCAGACCTGACATTTGTTTCTGATTTAGATTATCGGATGTTATCTGGGGGTGACCGGGCAGGGTAGCTGCGCCGTCATTTCCCGCTAAGGCTTCACGCATCTGTTGATGCGTCAGGATGGGGTTACCCGGCAGGGGTGGCCGAGCAGGGTAGCTGCTGGGTCGCCTTATTTCCAGGGCTTGGTTCTTTAGAGTTGTTGATAGGCGACTACCGGCCTTGGGGGGTTAAGCGGGGTAGCCGCTCCTATGTCCTTGTTAGGGCTTTCGACCCCTGGCGTAGATGGTAGGAGCCGGGGTTTGACCGAGCAGGGTAGCTGCTCGGTGTTAGTTATATGTATGCCCTAGAGGCCATTACTGTACATACGATATATATTGTAGTGGATGCTTGGACATATATAGGGAGGACTTTCTTGCTCGACATGATAGTACGCTATCTGGTTGTACTTTATCTTAACATGTACTCTGATTGTCTCTATGTATACATGTTGATAAAGCCCTTAGGATATGTACTCGACTACTGGGACTATGATGAGATCATACTAGTGGGGCCACGGTAGTCGGCGAGTACATCCTGTAACTGTTCGTAGTCGAGGGTGTATCGAGACAGGGCATCGATACACCAGAGTAGACTAGCGTATACGCATCTTGACCCATATGATGGGCGATGGATGATCCCATATCCATCGGTGTTTGACATCAAAGATGGTGTACGGGTGCTCAGTAGAGACTGGGTACACTGGACGGACTCGCCGAGAACTCCCAGATGGTATTATACCTCACGTCAGATGGCAGTTCTCTGGTGACACTTGTACAGAGTAGTCTGTAGACCCGAGATCGTCATAGAGTCTTGTGTGATTCCCACTGTGCTTTGATTTCCATCATACCATGTCCAAGAGGGCGTGCAAAAAGGTGGCTTTTGGGTACAGTCCCGAATCACATGGAGACAATGAGCGATAGGAGAGGATTCGTCTCTCCCGGTATAGAGAGTTGATGTTGCGCTGTGTTCGATTGGCTATAACTGGAAATCCCTGGCCAGGGTTGCTGAGATTTACTGGTAAGTGTTATCAGTAGTTTCTCGAACTGTTATAGACCTCATATCGACACGACTTATCAAGCTACTGGGTCTGACGTTTTACCACCCCTAGGCGAGATATGCGACATATCAGACGACGAGACCGGACTGTACGGGAGTGTTACTGACTGGATTCACAGGAGAATGTACAGGCTTGCTTGTTGATCTTCTGAGCGCTCAATACATGGGTGGCTGTTACGTTTAGCTGACTGCTTGCAGCTTGTAGGTGTTTGATATGATCATCACCTACTGCCGGCGTATTGACGATTCTTTAGAGTCCTACACAGAGGTTTCTTGGCTCAGGAAAAACGGAGTAGGAGCACATATGTGATATGTGCGGGACCGAGAACAATATGTGTATGTGATACCGTATTAGATTCTCATGATATGAGATATCGGCCGGGTATATGTGATATAGCCGGGTCATCGGATCAAGTGTTGATTCGATGAACTGATACAGATTATATTAGTCGGTTATTTTTGAAATAGCCGGATTATCGGATCAAGTGTTGATTCGATAATTTAATGTATAATTATATATTTGATATATTAAATTACATTAACTGATATAAGCTCACTAAAAGATTTTTTTTCTCACTCGGGTAATACATTGATATATATGTGATATATGTTAATTGTATTATTTTATTTTGTTACAATAAATATTATATATGTGATATGTAATATTGTAACATGATGTGGTTATTAATGCAACATGTTTAGTGGAGATTAAACATGGTTAGGGTTTGATTTGGGTTAAGCTTTTCTAGAAGTTTCTAGAAGCTTTCATTTTTTGTTTTGGAAAAGATATTTGTGTTAATATTTTAAGTGACTCATCTTTAACTCAACCCAAACCCTAGCCCTAGTTAAATCTCTACAAAGGTTACTTGAACCATGGTTGCATTTCTAACCTTATCATTACTTTGCATTATTCATCACAAAAGGATTCTATCATCTTCTTCTTTGAGTTCTTCATGGAAAAGCTTTCTAGGTTTTTCCTAAGTGATGTGAATGAGTGAGAATATGAAAACAAATGAGAGCTAAAATCCTACTTCATCATCCTCATCTATCCTTGCCATTTAGATGAGGGTGTTCACTTCATTTAGTGAATGAGGGCTTGTGTTAATGAAACTTCAAGGTAGATCATCTTTGTTATCGAAGATCGGAAGCAAGATTGCATCTTTATCTTCGTGGAGCCTCTCGAGAGTCCGGAACACGATGATCGCAGCGAAGGGACCTCAACACGGAGCTTAAGAAGTGAAGGACCGGATCTACAAAGGTTGTAATCCCTCTCACTTAGTGTTAAAGTGTTTAACATGCTTATTTTCGCCTAATCTCTAGTTTAAAGATCTTGGTTTAGGGTTGTTCGGCACGGCTAAATTTTAAATCGGGCATGGTTGATGCCTCGTAGACCCTTGTGGCAGTGCCTAGCATCCCTGCAGTGGTATCAGAGCCAAGCTAGAGCTTTAGACGAAGTCTAGACGAAATTTAAAGTCCGATCGAACCCCGAAACCCTAGTTTTTACCCCTTTCTGGAAATTTTCTAAAATTGTGATTTTTTTCTGTATTAAAAATGCTCAAAAAAATCAGCAGTGAAATACAAGAGTTACTGTGAAACACGTGCCCCAAATACCACTAAAGAGCCGCGGAACCGCGGCCGTACCATGGCTTTGGCGGCGGTTCCGCGGCCGAACAGTAGTGTTTTGGTTCACTGTTTGCACAGTAATAACCGTAGTTGTTTCCTGATTTTTCTGGGAATTTTTAATTCATACTCAAGTGTTGAGTTTTCTGGGTTGTATTGGGGACTCGTTGATTCGATTGGATAATTTAACTTCGTTTAGTTTTCCGGATAATTTAGAAACTGTTAAAATGTTCAAACGGATATCATTAACTCACTTTTTCCCGGCACGAAAAACTTTCAAGTGTTGAATTTTTCTTGAGTTTAAATCTTTCGGAAATATGTGTAAGTAACGCGGTGGACCCTCTAGAAGAACACAAACCTTAACTCGATTATGTGACCGTCTGAACTGCCTCTAAACCTTAGGGTTTGGGGCAGTACGGCGTGCCACATGTGAGGCGTTGGCTTGACCCTTCTACGGCTGGACCATTGGTACTGTGACATATTCTGGGATTATTTGAACTCCGCTCAAGTGTTGAGCTATTTAGGAAATCTTGGGTATTTGATTATTCGATCGGAAAGTTTAATACTGTCTATTTATCTGGAATGTGATACAATATGTGGAATTCATAAAGTTAGGCATGAAATGCGAAGTATGTGATATTTCGGATTTACGATATCTAAAAAGATTGTGGATTCCAAATGTTGTAGTTTTACACTTTCTTTTCTGTGACCGTAAGCGTAGTATGTGGTGTATCGCCGGCTTCGTTACTATACATCAACGACAATCGGGATACGCATACTTGCTTATGTTGAAGATATGAGATATTATGTGTTGCTGTGATATGTTATATTGGATCGTCGCGTTTTGAATAGCCGGGGGTTTTATGTGAGATGAGAGTTTTTCTTTTTCATTCATGTAAAATTCATTTGTATGTAATATTCTTTTATTGGGGCACTTCCGGGCTGAGGATGATGTCACCATTGTATATTATTTACTTTTCCGCATTAAGTAGACCCAAGGCGGGGAGCACAAGTAACCGGGTTCTAGGGTCCAGTGGGAGACCATCTCGAGGAGTCGAGACCGGGTCTCCTAACCCTAGAATTGGCAGTGTTGCTTGCCGCTCTCTTAGGGGTCTAGGGATGTGGGTTTGGCTATTCATCGCGACCGTGGAATCCGTGTTTTATACAAGCTCGTATTAAAACACAGACCTCCTACTATATCCAATATTTCATATATGTTCTTCTGCTGCAATGTTCTGTGATGAGATCATATTACTGCCTGAGACGGATGTTTATATTATATATGAGATATATGTTATATTGCATATTTCGTTTCAAATGTGATGCTTATGAAGCATAATAAAATGGGACTTCATTAATGAGATTAATGAAATAGAAGAAACCTAAAGATGTTGTAGAAACTTGTTTAAAAAATGGTAGATCTAGTTCTTACTTTGCATAGTGGTGTTCCTTGTAGAACATCCAGTACCTTATTCGATAAGGAAAGAGCCGAGATCCCTTCACCGGGAGTGACCTCTTTAGCAAAACTAGCAGATGCTACAAACTCGGTTTGTATTTTGATTGTTTTTATAGTTCTTGCTTTGCACCGTGATATTTATGAAATATCCTGTACCTTATTCGATAAGAAAAGAGCCGAGATCTCTTCACCGGGAGTGACCTCTTTAGCAAAACTAGAAAATGCCTCAAAAACATTCCATTAAAAATCACTCGATTCTACAACAATATCAAATTCATTACGCAAAGGGTTTTCTTAAAAACCTGTCGTAGCCCTCCGTCATTTCAAATAAGTAATAGTTAGTATTCGTGCTGCATTTTTTGACCTTGTCAAGGCGTAGTGTGCGGTAGCTAATCACTTCTTATCTGTATAAGCATATGATGCGATTGGATTAGAGTAGTTATACGACTTTGTTGACCTTGTCAAGGGTCGTGCGGGTGGGTTTAATTCAGATCAGGAAATGACAGGTTGAACTTGACTTGCGGTCTATGGTTTGTTGACCTTGTCGAGGTCATAGATCGCTCGGGGTAAAATATTATTGGGAATTTCAAGTGTTGAAATTTGCAATGAGATTGCATACCTTCTATAAGATAGTTGGATCCCGATACCCGCTGCAAGTAAGAGTTACTCCTGAAAGAGTTTTACACATTATAATTAGTCGATCAAGTAAGTGTCTAGAAAGGTGTTAATGGGGTTACGCCCCTGGGAAAACGAGGTTTATTTTAATTAGGTCCGTGCGAAAGCACGGGGAACCTCCCTCAAAGTACTGGCACTGGCCTAGCTGAAAGATTGGCGAACTTGTAGGGTGTAACTAATCCCGGCTAGTCTTTCCTTTTAGGGTTTGAAGGAAGATTTGACTAAAATAGTGGGAGACATCCTGATTAGATAAATTGATAACCAATCTAATCTTGTAAAAGCGCACGCTGAGTGTTTTCTTCTCTCTCTCTCTCCAGGTAGCGACCATATCACGCCTTAATCAAGATAATAATACGGATGTATTGACCGAACCCGCTTGTTATACTGAGCTGGAGAACGTTGGTCCCGCTCCAACTTATAATTGTTATAAGACAGAGCAGGAAATTGGAGATTACCAGAATTCCCGTGCCACCCAAACGAAGAAAGTGCATGCTGATGCATCTTCTTCAGGTGCGTTCATTACAAAGAACTGTTTCTCAGTATCCTTTACGTCCTGGGTATGTGATACCAGATTAGGATCCCGCAAATGTAATTTGTTACATGGGCTAAAGATAGGTAGAGAACTGAGAACGGGTGATAAGTTTCATGAGATAGAAACGGTGCAAGAGTTGTAGCCAAGTCTGTTGGTAGTTATCACCCAGTGTTACCAGAATACATTGATTCTGAACGAATGTTATTAGATACCGAACCTGGTATACAAAATCATATCAGTCTGTTTATTTAGATAAAGAAGGATATAATTTTGTATTGATGGATAATGTTTTGAATATTTCTTATATCAAGAGTTGATCAGTTCTGGCACGTTATCATAAAGCATTAACGTTCTAAATCAAACTACAGTTCTTAGTATACAGAACACACACAAGAGGAAGAGTTCAGAAATAAACAAATCCTTCTTGAGGCATTGTAGACTAGGTCATATCAATGCGACCCGACTAGCTGAAGTTACATTTAGATGCATATTTAAATCTGTTTGAATTTACATCTTGTGAAATTAGCCGGTCATGTCACAAAGATAAAATGACCACAGCTCTGTTTATTGGAAACAGAGAAAGAGTTAGTGAACTCTTGGGATTGATACATGTTGATGTATGAAGGTCCCCTGTCTACACATACTAAGACAGGTTCTTTGTACTTCATTACATTCTCTGATAATCTCTCAAGATTCAGACATATGTTCCTGTTGAAACACAAGTCCGAAGCTTTTGAGATATTCACAGAATATAAGTTAGAAGTAGAGAACCAAAATACGGGTATAAGTATTATGTCCTTTGATGAGATCAGGGAGGAGAATACTTGAGCACGGGATTTCTGGACTATTCTAAAGGAGAATGAGATTCTCTCTCAGCATTACTCCTCTGTATACACCATAGCACGATGGTGTATCGGAGCGGAGCAATCTCACCCTATGTGATATGGTGTGCTCTATGATGAGTACTACTGAGTTGCCTATTTCCTTTTGGGAGTTATGCACTTGTGAAGTTGCATACCTATTGAATATGGTTCAAATCAAATCAAATGCCTACCACTTCATATGTGATATGGAAAGGGAAGAGCCCATATCTTAAGTTTGTTAAGATTTGGGGTTGTCCGGCCTATGTCTAAAAAGCAAAATCCGTACAAACTCGAGGCAAAGTCAGATCTGTGGAAGTTTGTTGGATATCCCAAGCATACGCAAGGGAATATCTTCTACCTAACCGAGGAACAAAAATATTTTATTTCTCAGCATGCCACCTTTGTGAAAGGGAATTTCTTGTGAAGAAATTAGTGATCATGAGGTAGAATTGGAAAGAGTTTCAGCTATACAAACTGCAGCTGATGATTTGGTAGAACCAAAGGATTCAATAGTAACCAACGAATCTCAGCCTCTCCGCCAATCTAGTAGGGTTACTCACCCACCTGAGAGATACTTTGGTTACTCTATAACAGTGGAAGCGAGGAATGCATCATGAGATGATGACCCAACTAGTTTCGAGCTGGCCATCAGGAGTGGGACTCTGTAAGAATGGCTGGATGCTTAGCGATCTGAGATGGAATCCTTATACACCAACAAAGTATGGACTTTGGTTGCTTTATCTGAAAGGTTAAATCCCTATCAAGAGCAAGTATATCTTGAGAAGCTTACTTGGTGTACATGGAAAAATTGAGACTTTCAAAGCTATGCTTAAGTCCATCCAGATCCTACTTGCCACGGCTACATACCATGACTACGATATCTGGTGGTTGGGTGTCATGATTGCTTTTCTAAATATTGATTTGGAAGAGAGCGTCTGTAAGTACACAGCCAGAGGGCTTCGTAAACAGTGGGAGCAGCGGAAACGTGTGTGTTCCCCTCCGAACGGCAGCCTGGACGTTAGGACGTCTGGCCTGAGATTCGGGGCAGATGCTAATAGGTGCTATCCGTTCACCTCTCCGAAGATGCCGAGTTGATTTACGGTACCGTGTATCGGAGGTTTAGGCGGATGCGGCCGATGTAGCAGATTTCGTCAGATTCCCCCTCAGAGTGAGGGGTTTTTGATTGTGGGGACGCTCTTCCCTGCAGGCGCAAGCCCCTGCAGTTAATTACACTACCGCATCGCGGTAACAACTTTCTCCTTCTCCAGAATTTCACTTCGTGTCGTGTGTGTTTGTTTTGTTTGTGGTTGCCCGTGGATTGTATACGGAGACTGAGTAATGCCGTCGCCCGTAGGACGTGGATTAGTCCAAATCCGTGTTTACTTAGATTTGGGTTTGGTGTTTTAGTTTAAGGATACATTAGTCACGTTGCGGCTAAGATCAACTTAAATGTTCGTCAAGGATACGTTAGTCCTGTTTTGGACTAAGATCGACTTGACGTAGTGATCGATTTAATATCTGGCCATCGGGACTCATCACCTCTCTGACGTCGTTGAGAGATTACAACGACAGGCGTCAGAGGAGTTCAGAGATGTACCCTTGAACCAAAGTTGATTTGGAGTTTTATCATTTATTTAAATATCTAAGGACACGTTAACCGTATTTGGGAGCTAAGATCAATTTAGACGGGACCGTTTAGATCCGACAAAAGAGCGTTTGGGCCCTATTGTGCCAGTTTGGGGACGTGGTGGTCCGATATTAGTTTAGGGACATCTCAGTCCATTATTAGTTTAAGGACGTTTCGGTCCAATATTAGTTTAAGGACGTCTCGGTCCGATGTTAGTTTAGGGATGTCTTGGTCCGATGTTAGTTTAAGGACGTCTCGGTCCGATGTTAGTTTAGGGACGTCTCGGTCCGATGTTAGTTTAAGGACGTCTCGGTCCGATGTTAGTTTAAGGACGTCTCGGTCCACGAGTTTAAGGACCCCGCAGTCCATATGGGTGTGTGTTCGTTGGGACCCGTCACCTCTTTGACGTCGTTGAGGAATTATAACGATGGATGTCAAAGGAGTTCGGAGATGTACCCTCGAACCGGACGTAAATTGATTTAGGAGAGCCATTTTGCTCAGTCAATTTAATTTAAGGACTTATGGCCACGATTGGGCTAAGTCCAGTTGAAAATGTCCAACATTGCTTTTGCATTTCTTTTTACTTTTATTTGGGCTTTGCCCAGAAAGAATGCAGAGCATCAATTTGTCTTGGGCTCTGATGCAGAGCATCAATTTTATTTGGGCCCAGACCTTTTATTGCTTTGCAATTTATTTTGGCCTGCTGGGTCTTTTTGATTTGGGCTTGGCCCTTCAAGTAATGCATTGCATTTGTGCAAAACACCAAGAATCTTTTAGATTCAAGAAAATAAGTGCAGAGCACTTTTTTAATTCCTTGATCTAAATTTAGATCAAAGAAAAGAAAGAAATCTTTCTTTTTCTTTCTTTCTGTCTCAGAGAACCAGAGGTTCATAGCAAGTGCAAGGCACTATTTTTTTATTATTTTTATTTATTTATTTTTTTATTGAAGATCACTGATCTTGTTCTTTAGATCAATGATCTAATCTTTAAGAGAATTTTCTCTTCTCTCAAAGGTTTTTACCTTCTCTTTTTTTTGTATTCTCAAGGAGTTCTCAAGAGTTCTCTTCTTTCTTCTTTTTTTTTAAAAAAAAAACAGATGATCCCTTTGAAATGAGGTCTGAGGTCCTTTTTATAGTGCTCAAAAAATTAGTTAAATTTGTTAAAAAGATCTTTTTCTGAGTGATTTGGGGAATTTTCCCCACCGTTAGATCTTTGATCCAAAGGCCCCTGTTTTACAGAAGAAATCTTCTTGTTTTTAACAAGAACAGAAAAAATTTCCTTAAATCTTCATTCTGTTGTTGCGCAACTCACCAGCGCGTGACACGTGTCGCCCAGTAAGGCGCTTGCACAACAGCGATTGCGCAACTGCGCAGACACGTGTCGCGCAGTGAAGCGCTTGCGCAACAGCGCTTGCGCAACTGCGCAGACACGTGTCGCGCAGCCGTGCACTTGCGCAACAGCGCTTGCGCAACTGCGCAGACACGTGTCGCGCAGCCGTGCGCTTGCGCAGTTGCGCTTGCGCAACTGCGCAGACACGTGTCGCGCTGCCGTGCGCTTGTGCAGTTGTGCTTGCGCAACTGCGCAGACACGTGTCGCGCTGCCGTGCGCTTGCGCAGTTGAGTGTTGCTTATATTTTTTAAAGAGCCTTGCTCTGATCGGACGTACTGCCTTGGGCGTTGTGCTGCCGTGTCAACTTCTGACACGTGGCGCATTGCGCGCAGCGCACGGGAACCGAAGCGTTGCTTCAAAATTTGAATTTTCAAAATTCAAACAGAGCCTTGCTCTGATTGGGGGAACAAATGCCCCCCCACCGTTGCGCTCACGTGGCGCGCACGTGAGTGCAGCGGTGGCAAGATCCTGACTGTTGGATCATGGGGGTCAGTTGAAGGGGCGCAGGCCCCTATAAATGGGACCTTTGGTCCTTAGAAAATTCTTTACTATTTTCAAGAATTTGAATCTCAGAGCCTTACTCTTGTTTAAGAACTTCCAGAGCCTTGCTCTTGTGAGAACTTCAAAGTTCCAGTTTTAGAATCACTCTAGGTAAAATTAATTAAATTAAATTAATTTAAATTAAATTTAATTAACAGAGCCTTGCTCTTATAGATCTTTGATCTAAAGAAAAACCCCTTTAGGGTTTCTTCAACAGAGCCTTGCTCTAAAAAATTTACAGATTTACAGAGATCTGATCCATGGGTTTTAACCCATGAACAGAGCTTTGTTCTTAGATCAAATGTAGATCATTTTAGATTTGAGAAACGGAGAAAATTTTTGTCTTATAAGTTTTCCTGGATTTTTCTAGACTCCAAAACTCTAATTCTTCTAAATAAAATTGATGGATCTTTCCACTATTACCATAGAGCTATGCTCTTTTAAGGAACCTTATTCCCCTGAGACCAGAGTTTGACAAATGTCACTCTGTGACAGAGCTTTGCTCTGAAAGAGAATATTTCTCCTTGTCTCTAGGGATTTCCCATCAGTGAGGATATTCTTTTGGGGACCTTTTCATTAATTGACAGTCTCATCTAATGATGGGTTTGTCTTATTAAGTGATGTACTGTCATTTAGATTCTGTGGGTCCCCCTTTGGTCCCCTACCCACTACGTCACAATGTGAAATAAGATTAAAAAAAAGTCAAGCGTTAGAACACTAATGGTTATTTTGTCTTATCACGGGAAACATGTCTGATGATTTGTCTTTCCCCTTCGTTCGCTCGGAAGGAGGGTTCCCTCACTCGCCAGTGGACCGGGTGGTGTTCGCCTTGATCAAGGATCACGATCCTGAGTGCAAGAGACTTCACCTGTGGGGAAGGTGGTACAGCCAAATCATCCAAGGCCGTCGCAGCTTCAGCTCCGCTTCGCCCTCTGAGCCCATAGTTACGATCCCTTATGCGGACAAGCCCCCGGTGGAGTATGCCGTGGAGGTTAACAATTGGAATTCCGACGACCTCCTTCAGCCTGCAATCGGTGCCATTCCGGTGCAGCCGCCGCCGGCTATAGATATCTTGGGGAGGCGAATCTGTCAGGGTGAAGCATGCCCTTGGGGACAGGCTTATAACATTGGATTGATCCCGCGGCCGCTTGCCGGATATTTGCAATGGGCCCGTTGCATTTTGGCGACGAAGAGGGCTCTCCTGACGACGATCGGTTTATACTCGGCCGTCTACGTCTCGCTTTTCGAGTATCCCTCTCCTCCGACGTGGTGGATAAAGGCCTTCATCGAACAATGGAATATCCCCACCCATACCTTCCTGACAGCGGATAGGGAAGTCTCCATCTCTCTGGAGGAGTTTGCTGAGATTTCCGGTCTGCCAATGAGGGGAGAACACAACGAGGAGCTGCTTCCTCCTGACGAGTATGTCTTCGCCACCAAGCAGCTTGTATTTGACTTAACTCCGGAAAATGCCATTCAACATCAGCACCCGGGCTTGGTGAAGGTATTGGAGATTTATGAGGAACTCCACTTGGAATCGGGCGACCGGGGCGTCAGTTTCGCGGATTTCATTGCTCGTTTTATCCGCCCGGAGTTCCTATCAGAGCAGGGCAAGAAGTTCGCTCAGCTTGCTGACCCCTTTGGTTTCGGCTTGGACCGCCGACCTTCATCGGAAAATGACCAGCGGGATTTTTATCTCCCCGGCACTGCCAGCGTCCCTTTCTCAGAGATCGTCGTTCCTGGCATGGACGAGGAGACTTTTTTCATAGGGTTCTTGGGTCTATGGCTATGCAGCTTCGCGCTTCCCATGCACCCACGCCTCTTGCGGTCTTCTGTCTTTTACCCGGCGCATCGAATGGCGGCTGGTCTACAGTTATCAGTAGGGATCGCCGGGCTTGCTTACCTCTAAAATGGACTTAGCGTAGCGGCGGACGCTAATGAGCCTGGGGTACAGCCTGCTAACTTTCCGATTCACTACTTAACTTCTTGGATGGAGCTGCATGTGCGAGGGGTGTTTGGTGCCCATAAGACTCCTCCGTTTTTTGAGAAATACAGACTCCCAAGAATCATGCGGTTGGTCGGGGCTTCAATTGTGGTTGCACCTCCACGGGAGTCTAGGGGACTGCTCTTGCGTTCACATCTAGTCGGAGCGAAGACCTCTTTTATGGATAAGGTCATCACCATAGGCTCCGAGACCACTAAATCAGTGGTGTCGCTGCGTGATGACTTTAAGGGCGGGGTTTCTGTACTGAAGGCTCGGGAAATCCTTCACCTTTACTCCATTCGGCCGGGCTACCTAGTATTTAGGCAGAATAAGACGGCTCTCTTTATGAGGTATAACCCACATCGATTTGCCTGACAATCGAGTTACAATTAAGGGATCCCGATGGAAGCCTTTCTGGAAACGCCCGCGGTCGGCCCAGAGGGGATAAGGAATGCGATGCATCATTTCGTCCGGCTTAATACGGGATCCTATTTTTTTATCAGTGAGCCTAGCTGTGCCCCTAAAATAATCCATCCGTATGTAGCCTGGTATGCGCATGCTATGGGCCCAATCATTTTAATGGAGAAACGCCTGCTGGTTGACCGTAGGGGTGCGCCTCCTGGCGGTGATCTCAAGGCTCCCTTGCAGCCAAGGATCCAGGTCACCCTCCCGATAAAAGATGCCGGAGCTGACCGACCACGCGTGTTGGCCCCCCCGCGTGGATTGCCACTGCCTACTACGGTGGATTCACCACCGGCGCCCCGTGCTCCCACAAAGACGGTTAAAGTGGTATCGCCAGAGTCTGGCGCAGGAGCGGATATCGGGACTCGCCGCCCGAAAGTGACTGCCAAGCGCAAAGCTTCTCCGAGTGGATCTAAAGCTGGCGGACAGAAAAAGAAGAAGTCCTCCCTATCCCTCGATGCGATCCTTAGCCTAAAGCCTGCGGTTCCTCCCACCGAGGCTATATGTGAGTATGGCAGTAATGTGGGCTTCGTGGTAGACCCTGAGGACACCAATCTGGCTGCCGCCATTGCAGCTTCAGAGCGATCGGCGAGGCTTGAAGCAATGTTAAGCAAACTCGCTGAGTCCGGTAATCATCAAACGCTTTATTTGTCATTTCATTGCACCTTGCATTATTATATTTAACTAACATTTGCTCCATTTTCAACAGGTGTCTCTACTGAAGAGGCTATTGCTGCCTCCCTGAAAACCTTCCAGGAGGAGGAGGAGAAGCGTGCCCTAGCAAGCGTTGGTATGTTTCACCCCTTTCTCTTTTATAAGGAAAGTGTGTTGTCTTTTTATGATAGTCAACCTGACCTTCTTTTGTTTCTTTGCAGGGGTTATATCAATTGATGCAGGGATCCTTCCCGAGTCCGTCATCGAAGTCCCGGCTTCGTCGAAGTTGCCACAAGAGCCTCGGCTTGACAAGACGACGAGGGATGCCTTGAAGAATCTAGAGGCATCCCTATATACGGACGAAGAGGCCTCACTCAAGGAAGCCCTAGTGGCATCCGTCTCAACGGCTCGAGAGGAGCGGAAGCGGTTGAGACGCAAAGCAAGGGCGCGCAGAGCTGCTTTGGCTGCGGGAGCGGGCCCTAGCACTATTCCTCGTACCGACACTCCTTCCGAAGAGGCCCCTGCCGCCCTGTCTACTACTCATAGGCAAGTGGCGCGCGCGGCTCGGAGTGCAAACGACAAGTCCTCTTCAGGTAACATTTCTTTTAGAACCTTGTTGTAAGAATTATCAAGCCGTTGGCTCATACGCATTCCATTTTGCAGGGCCAAGTCCGACTGAGGGGGACGCGGAGACCGTCGAACCCAGGGGAATGGAGGAAATGGTACTTGCCAAACCCGAGCCGACAGTGAGCACCGTCGTCGGGGCCACGGCACCAGAAACAGAAGTTGAAGGATCCACCACCGAGAAGGTCATTGATGCCGCATCTGAAGTGGCAGCAGATGAGATGATTGTCGAGCCGAAGGCAGTAGAAGTCGAAGCGCTTGAGGCTAGAGACGTCACGGTGCCGATGGACGAGACAACCGCGACCGCAGAAACCGAGGCAGTATCGGGTGAGGCGGCCACGATTCCTGAGGAGGAGCGAACCGCTCTTTCCCAGGAATCTGGTAATACTCCGATCATGGCCCTCCCCGCGTATGGTTCCTTGCCGTCTCCCGGGTTCGCGAGCACAACAACGGTTCCCATCGAGTCGGGTGACGAGGCTATGGGCGGTGGTCTCATGTCGATGAATGAGGGGATTGCTTCAGTTTCTGCCGGTAGCTCGTCGGGTAAAAATTTTTTGTCACCAGTGTTCCCCCATTTTTTATATATCTTGCGATCTCTTCTAACAAGCTTGTCTTTGCAGGTGCGGCCAGTGTCGATGCTCCATTGCTCGAGGGGGCACCGTCGACTACTGCTTTGGCGGTGGTCACCTCCCCGCCTTCCCTTGTGCCATCACGGATGTTGGAAGGTATGGACTCACGACTTATGCATTAATCTTTCAAAAATATAGCTTTGTACTAACGTTATACCATTGTGCCTTTGCAGGAGTGCTCTTCGATCATTTATATCAAGTGTTGCTCCCACACTTCTCTTTCCCATCCGAACTCGCTTCTCCCTCTGGTGGCGCCGGTGAGCATACTTTCACTATAATATTTTTATTTACCCCCTTTTTTCTAGCAATGGGATAATTCCTGACTTTTCCTTTTCTTTATTGCAGTGCCACAAATCGAAGGAGGGGATGCAAGACCTGCCACGCTACCGGCCCTTCCGGGTTTGCCGTCCGTTGCAGCTGGTATAGTAAATTTCCTTTTTTGGTAACCCTTCCACATCTTTTGAACCGTCGTTTAACCATGTTTTGTTTTGCAGTTACTGTTCCGGCTCCGGTCCCTTTTGAGTCTCGCGTCCTTCCACCGGTAAGCCCTTTCTTGAAACGCCCGTCTTCAAAGGGTGCTGTGATGAGTTTGGGCATGCTGAGCGGGTACATCGAAGAGCTCAACATAGACGCTCTCCCTTCTGCCGTAGATTTCGCTGTGGAGGTTAATCCAATGTTGGCGGCGCTCGTAAATTTTCATAACGAAGGCGTCGTCGGATCTTGGGTTAATCACTGCAGGGAGATCGAGGCCTGTCTATATCGGCTGGAGTCGACGCGCTCTTCTCCCGAAGTTTTAGCCCTGAGCACCCAACGCACAACTTGGCTCGAGCAAAGCACCTCGCACTTCCGCCACTTGGAGCAAGAAGCAGCTTTAAGACTAAGGGAATGCCAAGAGACCTCGAACGAAACGGCCAATCTGTTGAGGCAAATGCTGCCCAAGTGAAGACTATCTTTGAGGGTCTCTTGGAGCGCATCTCCCATGGGCTAAACTTGAAGCGGAAGCTTGACGTAGCTGAGCGCAATATCCCAAGTCGGGAAGCTGCCTATCAGGTCGTCAGGGAGCAGCTTGCGTCGGTCTTGCAGCAACGAGCCCAAGTGGAGGCAGAGTTGGCGGTGGTAGCCGATCAAGAGAAGGCATGGAAGGACATATGCGAGCAATTGCTACATCTATGCAAGACGCTTCCTTCCCAATAATTCTCCTTGTATCATTTGTATTTGTAAAATATATGTATATATTTTTTATTCTTTAGCGCAATGTATCCTGTACTCGATCAATATTTATGAATAAAAGATGCACATTTTTGTAATGTCTTGTGTCATTTCTCCGTCTTTTCTTTCTTTTATTATCAGTATGTCACCTTAATAACCATGATTGACGGATGATTAGGACGAGCATCCCAACCTTCTTAAGAAATAGCGATGGCTTAGGCCGCAGGTTCAGATCTGCTGCCTAAGACTTTTCAACTCTATAAGCCGTGAGGGTCTCATAGAGACTTTTCTCCCTATGGATCGAGAGGATCTCGTAGGTGGATTTTCTCCTTAGGAATCGTGAGGATTCCTAAGTGTGGTTTTCTCTCATAGGTCGTAAGGATCCTATAAGAGAATTTTTCCCTCTTACGAATCGAGAGGACCCGTAAGTGGTTGTTTCCCTCTTTATCGAATCTCGACTTTGGAGAGTGAGACCCGTGTATAGTATACAAGAGACCACTTTAGATCGACTTGTAGGGTCTCATTGTTCAGGAAGTAAGTTTTCCCATCTTTGCTGCCTGAGGCTTTGTCTTGCAAATTGAGAAGCAAATTCGATTTATTAGAGAAATCCCTTTTCTGAATGATCTGGGGGAATTTCCCCTCACCGTCGGATCTTTGATCCAAGGGCTTCTGTTTCACAGAAGCAAATCTTTTTATTTTAAAAAAGAGTAGGAACGATTTCTCCAGAATTTTTAATTTTGTTTAACGCGAATACTTCAGGGTATGATACGTGTCGCACGGCGCACAGTGCAGCGCAACTGTGTTAGCGCCTCTGCGCTATGTTGTGTAGCGCACGGCGCAGCGCAGTTGAAGCGTTGCTTCCTTTAATTTTGAAAAGGAGCCTCGCTCTGATTGGGTGCGCTGCTTTGGGCGTTGCGCTGATGCGTCTGCGTCCTCCACGTGGCCCGTTACGCAGCGCAAACAATCTAAAGCGTTGCTTCATTAAATTAATTTTTAAGACAGAGCTTTGCTCTGACTGGGGGGAGACGAAGCGTTGCTTCGTCTCCCGCCTCGGGATTTGAACAGAAGTTTGCTCCGATTAGGGTGAACCGCCGTGACGACTTTTGGAAGTCGAGGAGGCACTTGATGCCTATAAATAGGACCTTTGGTCCCCTCCAGATACTTATCATCTTCCAGATTTTCATTTTCGAAGACTTCGGAGCTCTGTTCTTGCCTTTAAGAACTCCGTTGCTTTGTTTCCCCTTTTTTTTTAAAAGTTTTTTAGAAAAAAAAAACTTCTTTAGGTAGAATCGATTAACCAGCAGAGCTTTCGTTTGGGGGATTTCATCCTTGAACATAGTCTTGCTCCTCAGGAATTTAGTCCTCTATGTACGTTATCGTTTTTCTATTGCTGATCTTCGTGTAATATTTCCTCTAGGTATAATGGCGGCGGTGCATTTATACAGTTTGCACGAGTTCATTACTTACGACGATATTCGCGCTCAGGGTCGTCAACAAAACCAGGAGTTTACGGACGCTGAATGTGCAGAAGTCATGGGTCGTCTAAACGCAAGCGGTGGTTGGCTGTTGCCTCGTCGTTCGGCCCTTTTGAAGGTCGTGTTGGGAGCCATATGGAGAGCACTTCCGGATCTTCATGAGGCCTTACCGCTTAACGCACTGGATGATGCCGAAGACAAGGTGCATTCAGTGCACCTGACAGGGCTGATCTCAAAGAAATGGCGGAACAGCCTCGTCGACATCCTACACCAAGTCTTCCAGCAGACGACGATCATTGCCGCTTATCGAAGGCCAGGGGGGCTTGCCGATGATATTGACACAGAGGAGCGCGAAAGACTGCGCATAAGAATAATTAGAAAGGCCAGAAGAACTCTGGATGGCCTTACTTTCGATTTCCTCAATCCGTGCCCCGGATCTGAGGTTATACCGTTGTAATAATTTGAATAATGTTTCTTATTCATTATTCTTATGTTTGTAAAAATTCTTAGCGGTATGAATGGAAACCCTTCCCTTTTTTTTTTATTTCGGCTTGTCTTATTCCTGGTCTTGAGTCTTCTGCTTGTGCATAAATGAATGCGATACGAACTCCCGATCCAATGTAGATCAGATATTCTTTCTGTCATCTTCTTTTTATTGTCAGCAGGCTGTCTTAATAACCATAATTGATGGATATCTAAAACAAGTATTCTGACTTCCTTAAGAAATCGCGATGGCTTAGGCTGCAGGTTCAGGTCTGCTGCCTAAGACTTTTTGACTCTATGAGTCGTGAGGGTCCCATAGAGGTTTTTTTTTTTCCCTACGGGTCGAGAGGATCCCATAGGTGGATTTTCTCCTTAGGAATCGTGAGGATTCCTAAGTGTGGTTTTCTCTTATAAGTCGTAAGGATCTTATAAGAGAATTCTTCCCTCTTACGAGTCGAGAGGACCCGCAAGTGGTTGTTTCCCTCTTCGTCGAAACTCGACTTTGGAGAGTGAGACCCGTGAATAGTATGCAAGAGACCATTTTGGATTGACTTGCAGGGCCCCATTGCTCAGGAAGCAAGTTTTTTAATCCTTGTTGACCGGGACTTTATCTTGCAAGGTGGAACGAACCGAGAACTCTCTCACGGAGACAGTGGTGGTTCTGTGAGTTGACGCGGGTTGGGAGGCTCTCGTCACGGAGTATTTGTATCCGCGAGTCGAGGAGTTTTCTAGGGATTATTTGTTTTCCAAGCGCCAAGGATTATTTGTTTCCTTGGGGTTTGAAACGAGTCGAGGATTCCTACGGAGGCAGTGGTGGCTCTGCGGGTCGACGCGGATCAGAAGGCTCTCGTCAAGGAGTGTTTGTATCCGTGAGTCGAGGAATTTGCTAGGGATTATTTGTTTCCCAAGCGCCAAGGATTATTTATTTCCTTGGGGTTTGAAACGAGTCGAGGATTCCTACGGAGGCACCGGTGCCTCTGCGGGTCGACGCGGATCAGAAGGCTCTCGTCAAGGAGTGTTTGTATCCGTGAGTCGAGGAGTTTTGCTAGGGATTATTTGTTTTCCAAGCGCCAAGGATTATTTGTTTCCTTGGGGTTTGAAACGAGTCGAGGATTCCTACGGAGGCACTGGTGGCTCTGTGGGTCGACGCGGATCAGAAGGCTCTCGTCAAGGAGTGTTTGTATCCGTGAGTCGAGGAGTTTTGCTAGGGATTATTTGTTTCCCAAGCGTCAAGGATTATTTGTTTCCTTGGGGTTTGAAACGAGTCGAGGATTCCTACGGAGGCACTGGTGGCTCTGTGGGTCGACGCGGATCAGAAGGCTCTCGTCAAGGAGTGTTTGTATCCGTGAGCCGAGGAATTTGCTAGGGATTATTTGTTTCCCAAGCGCCAAGGATTATTTGTTTCCTTGGGGTTTGAAACGAGTCGAGGATTCCTACGGAGGCATTGGTGGCTCTGCGGGTCGACGCGGATCACAAGGCTCTCGTCAAGGAGTGTTTGTATCCGTGAGTCGAGGAATTTGCTAGGGATTATTTGTTTTCCAAGCGCCAAGGATTATTTGTTTCCTTGGGGTTTGAAACGAGTCGAGGATTCCTACGGAGGCATTGGTGGCTCTGCGGGTCGACGCGGATCAGAAGGCTCTCGTCAAGGAGTGTTTGTATCCGTGAGTCGAGGAATTTACTGAAGATAATGGTTTCTTCGGAGTTGAACTGAACCGTCGATATTTGGCTCCGTCTTCTGGCGAAGCCTGTTGGGAAAGTATGGTTCCTTCTTTGTTTACGCCCTTGGATTGTATACAGGGATCGATGTGATCTTAACTGTAGGGCCAAAGTTTTATCATTTCTTCTTTTTATTTTATTTTATTTCCACGATGCTCTATCATTTCAGCTTTTATATCGCGAAGGTCGCGACTGCCCAATCATTTCGGCTATTTTTCGCGGTGCCCAATCATTTCGGCTATTTGTTTTATTTTTACCCGTCGCTTTTTATTACGGGTTGCCCAATCATTTCGGCTATTTTGCATGCATACATTTTACCTGCTGCTTTTTATTGCAAGCTGCCCCATCATTTCGGCTATTTTGCATGCATGTGCGGCCTACTGGCTTTTTCGCCGTAAACCTGAAATTAGGCACCGATTTCGGCATCAGTACCGCTACAACTGGAATATTGCCAGGAGCGAATCATCATTTGCCTCTGTCGTTGTCGAACAAAAGAGGCTTAGCGACCAGGGTTAGGGTCCTGTCGGCTAAGGCTTTTGACTTCATGGGCCGTAAGGGTCTCATGAAGGTATTTCTCCCTACAAGTCGTGAGGATCTTGTAGGTGTATTTTCTCCTTAGGGGTCGTTAGGATCCCTAAGTGTTTGTTTCTCTATAAGTCGTAAGGATCCTACAGGAGGGCTTTCTCCTTGTAAGTCGAGAGGATTTACAAGGGTTGTTTACCATGCAAACATATCCCTAGTTTCAGATGGGACTTAGTTAGGGAAATGTTTATTCGCGCCCGTGGATTGTATACAAGGGTCAATAATGAGCCACTTGTAGGGCAATATTGGAAGTTTGTGGGGGTTTGCTTAAGCACAGGTTTAGGTCTCTGTAACTTAAGACTTTCAAATCTTATGGGCCGTGGGGGTCCCATAAGAGAGTTCTCCTTACGAGTCGTGAGGATCTCGCAAGTGTATTTTCTCCTTAGGAATCGTGGGGATCCCTAAGTGTGTTTCTCCTTTGTGAGTCGTAAGGATCTCACGCAGGTGGTTTCTCCTTACAAGGTCGAGAGGACCCTATAAGCGTCCTTAACGAGGTTGCGCCCTTTCGGGTTTTCACGAACACTCGCCGGTAGCCCTGCTGTTTTTACTCACGGAGCCCTTTCGGGTTTTCATCCGCGCCCATTGTGCTTATGGACATACCGTTTTTTTTAATTCTTTTTATTCTTTTTTTCTTTTTTTTTCTTCTCTTTTTTTTTACGAGGTCGCGCCCTTTCGGGTTTTCACGAACACTCGCCGGTAGTCCCTGCTGTTTTTACTCACGGAGCCCTTTCGGGTTTTCATCCGTGCCCTTTTTGCTTATGGACATACCGTTTTATTTATTATATATATATTTTTTTATTTATTTTTATTCATCTCGTCAGCCCAAGGATGCTGTGGTAGTAGCTTAAAGACGTTTTTGTCTGCTATTAGTTTTAGGACATTTCGGTCCGTTGTTGAGAAGGTTGGCTATTCTTTATGAAGCTTGAGCTTAGGAAGATAGCGAGCGGACATAGTCGTCGTCATCCATCATTGACCTAGGCTGTGGCTCATTAAGCGTAATATTTCTTTAGGAAGCGACCGTTTATTGGTCTGAAAGGCCTTTCGCCGTGCATGTCGATGAGTAGATAGGCTCCACCTTGGTGGACTTTATCTATGATGTACGGGCCTTCATAGTTGGGCTCAAATTTTCCCCGCTTGGCGCGATTGGGGATCATAGGCCTTTTGACCACTAGCACGAGTTCGACTTGACGGAATATCCTCGGTCGGGTCAATTTTTCGTATGAGCGCGTCATCTTTGCTTTATAAGCTTCCAGATTTTGCTGTGCTAGGAGCCGGATTTCATCAAGGGCATCAAGCTCTTCAAACCGAAGGTGAGCATTTTCTTCGTTTGTCAATTCGTAGTGGACTGTCACTCGTAGAGAGGGTAATTCTATCTCGAGAGGGAGTACTGCTTCCGTCCCAAATACCAACGCGTACGGCGTTGTGTTTGTGGCCGTTTTAAATGTAGTTCGATATGCCCAAAGAGCCTCTTGCAATTTTTCGTGCCAATCTCTCTTATTTCGTGACACCGTTTTCTTCACGATCTTCGTCAAGGTCTTATTGAAGGCCTCAGCTAGACCATTAGCTCGTGGATTATAAACTGAGGAATATCTCCAGTCTACATTATGCTGTTGCGCAAAGCGACTAATCTTGTGGCTTCTATAGGCTGGCCCGTTATCGGAGATGATCCGTCGCGGAGTTCCAAACCGATATATGACGTGCGTTTTGAAGAAGTGGAGGATATTTTCTGTCTTCACTTCTCTTAACGGTATTGCTTCTGCCCACTTAGAGAAGTAGTCAGTCACCGCCAGGATGAAACGATGTCCCTTAGACGATGCTGGTTCGATAGGGCCAACTATATCAGTCCCCCACATTTCGAATGGCCAGCTAGCCACTGTTGGGTGTAGCGGATTTGGATGTTGATGGATGAAGTCCCCATGAATTTGGCATGAGTGGCATTGCTTCGCATATTCGATGCAGTCCTGAATCATCGTGGGCCAGTAGTAGCCCATCCGTTTTATTTTCAACTTCATCTTAGGGCCTGCTTGATGAGAACCGCAGAGTCCGTCGTGAACTTCCTGGACGACTCTTTTCGCTTCGTCAGGTCCTAAGCATCTCAGCCACAAAGAATCAAATGACCTCTTGTACAGGGTATCGTTGACAAAGGCGAAAGACAGGGCTCGTTTCGCGAGCTGATGTCTCGTGGACGCTTCTTCAGGCACTTGGTGGGTCTTAAAGTAGTCTATGAAGACTTCCCTCCAGTCCTCGGCCTTCTCATGGTCTTTTATTTGTAGGTTCGTCTGCTCAGTCGCTCCCTTTTCTTTATATGATTCTGGAGGTATTTCTGCCGGGACGAGTACTCGACGGCTTTGTACCACGATTCTAACGTCATCGAGGTTCTCATCAGCCAATTCTTTAGCAAGTTTGGCCAGTGCGTCCGCTTTGCTGTTTTCCGCACGCAGTTGTTGCACCTTTTCACCGTATTTTATCAATTCCGGTTTGCATGTTTGGTAATCGCCGTTCACTTGACTGACGACTAGCTGGGAGTCCCCATATATGAGGAGGTTTTCAATTCCCATGTCAATGGCAATCTCCAACCCTGCTATCAAAGCTTCGTATTCAGCTTCATTATTCGTTCTCGGCTCTGTCAAGGAGAAGGCGAAGCGCATTATTCCTCCTTGTGGGGTTACGAAGATAAGGCCTACTCCCGATTTGATCATTGACGTATTTTGTTTGTGCTTTTTTATGGAAGATGCCCCATCGAAATAAAGTTCCCAACGGGTATCACCACCGCCGATTGCGTCAAACGCATGCTTATCTGGCAAATCGCAATTCAGGGGAGAATCGTCAGGTATCGGGTGCTCAGCAAGGAAGTCAGCTATGGCCTGACCCTTCACTGCCTTGAGGGGTCGATACGTTATCGAGAACTCCATTAAGAGCAGGGCCCATTTAGCGAGTCGTCCCGTCAATATGGCCTTTGACATTAGATATTTGAGAGGGTCCACCTTTGAAATGAGATGGACTTCATGCGCTAATGCGTAATATCTAAGCTTTGTTATTGCGAAGATCAACACCAGGCAGTGTTTTTCGATGGGGGAGTAATTGCTCTCTGCCCCCAGTAGAACTCGACTTAAGTAGTAGAGTGCTCTTTCTTTCCCTTGATCGTTCTCTTGTGCCCATAATACACCTAAAGAACCTTCGAGGGCGGTCGTATAAAGAATGAGGGGTTTTCCCTTGACCGGAGCAGCCAATACCGGTGGGTTTTGCAAGTATTGCTTGATCTCGTCTAGTGCACTTTGGTACTTGTGATCCCAAACGAATGGGGTTCCCTTCTTCATCAGGTGACTGTAAGGACGACACTTTCCTGAAAGATTAGCGATAAACCGTCGAATGTATGCAAGCTTTCCTTGGAGAGATCGCAACTGTTTAAGAGTTCTTGGCGGAGGCATTTCCATGATCGCCTTAATCTTAAACGGATCTATTTCGATACCTCGGTGTCGAACGATAAATCCTAGGAATTTGCCCGAGGAAACCCCGAACGCACATTTTAAAGGGTTCATCTTCAAATTGTATCGCCGAAGGCGCTGAAATACGGTCTTCAAATGCTCGAGATGCTCTTCGTATGACTTGCTTTTAACCACGAGATCGTCGATATAGCATTCGACGATTTCGTGTATAAGGTCGTCGAAGATCTTTGTCATGGCCCTCTGATAAGTAGCACCGGCGTTCTTCAAACCGAAGGGCATTACTTTATAGCAGAATATTCCCAGAGGGGTCCGAAAAGCCGTATGTTTCTGATCTTCAGGATGCATTTTTATTTGATTATACCCCGATGAGCCATCCATGAAGGAGAAAACCTCATGAGTGGATGTATTGTCTATCATCAGTTCAGTGACTGGCACTGGGAAATCATCCTTCGGGCAAGCTTTATTAAGATCCCGGAAGTCTACGCATATGCGCACTGTCCCATTTTTCTTCATCACTGGGACGATGTTGGCGATCCATTCAGGGTACTGAACTTCCTGGATGAAGCCAGAGTCGATTAACTTTTTGACTTCGGTATTTATGCTCATCTCAAGCTCTAGTCGCATTCTTCTCGGTGCCTGTTTGACTGGTTTGACGTTTGGGGATATTGCTAGTCTATGTACAGCGACCCCTGGATCTAGTCCTGGCATCTCGGAATAGTTCCATGCGAAGCAATCTTTATGCTGTACAAGGACGTCTTTTAACGCAGCCACCCTCTCTTCAGACAGCAGTTCGCTAACGAATGTCGGTCGCGGATCATTTACCGTCCCCAACTCGATTTTCCTGAGGTTATCTGCGGTGGTATGTATTCCATCCTCCAGTTCTTTCGGAGCTGGGGGAAATTCTGAGATTACCTCATCATTACTGTTTTCGAGGCACCAAAGGAGGCTGTCCAGGTTCTTGGGTTCTTCTTTTAATATTGTGATCATATGACAGGTGCGAATTCGCTCCCAGTCCCAATGTGGAACTGTTTTTTCTTTCATGGTCTTGGGCTCGTGCTTTTGTGGTGGCGTTACCCTCCAGTTGTCAGACAGAGCAAACTTGCCGAGCTGGTACTGATCTTCGACCCAATTCTTAAAGGTAAAGCAATCTTCAAGAGGATGCCCTATCACTCGGTGGTAAGAGCAATAGTTTGGATCAGAGACTTCACCTGCTTGTTCTGGGTGCTTAGACTCCGGCAATGTAAGCATTTGATGTTTCAGAGCAAGCTCAAGTATCTTCTTCGTCTTGTCTCGAGGAAACGAGTATGCTCGACCCATTTTCTTCATGAGGGATTGGTCAATAACGCTCGATTCTCGCTTGCGTGGCTTCTTAGCCCTACTTTGTTGCTGTTGAGCGCCTCTTCGGCCTTTCGACTCGTTTCTGCCTCCGCGTCGAGCCTTTTTTGTATCAGGTTGACATGGGGCAGCACCTTCGTTCTTTACTGTCTGTTGAAGGAGGCGCTGTGTCTTGGCTTTCTCATAGATTGCCATTTCACGATTGTGATCATCTCGGGCTTTTTGACTCGCATCCCTTATAAGTTTGCTCATCTGGTCTTCAAATGATGGACTGGGCGGTTTTGTATCAGGAACTTTTGCTGGTTCAGGATTAGCGTTTTCCTCTTGAGCATCTGCTTCTTCATCAGAATTGTGCACGACGTAACAGCCACGGAGTAGCTCTTGTTTCCTGGAGCGAATGTATCCGAGCCCGATCGTCTCCAGCCTCTCATTAGGTAGCTTGCGCTGAGTTCCGGGGACGTTCCAAACCCTGTCATAGAATTTGGCCTTTTTAACGGTTTGTTCGAAAGGTATTCCCTGGTGCTTCAACAGTTTCTTCAAACCTTCGGTATAATATCTGGGAAGACGGATAGGCTGAAGCCTGTCGAGCGTGGGATCCGCGCCATGCCAAATTTCTTTTTCCACCCTGTTTTCTTCAGAACGGTAGAATAGGATTGTCTTCTCGCCTTTTCGTCCGGGAGGGATATAGAATGTCTGCAATTCTTCTACGCTGTTGGTGTCAAGTGCATCCAGTTCTTTGTAATGTTCAAGCGGCACCATGGTTATCTGCAGACTTCGCTCTTCATCAGCGGAAACCCGTATTGAAGGCCGAGCAGGGAATACAGCATGAACTTCATCCTCTGAATCACTACCGAAGATCAACGAAGGAATGGATGGTCCTGGCCTGGTGGATTGGGATGGACCTGAATAAATTATATCCTCCTCCTCTTCGGTGTCACTGCCGAAGACAGGGATGGTGGCGTTAGTTTTGTTCTCCGGTTTGTGACACCTTTCCGTGTCTTCGAAACTCGGTAAGAAGTATTTGGCATCTTCATACTTGCGAACTTCGTTCACGGAAAACGGTTTCAACTCTCCCGCCACAGTGTACTCGAGGCCATCCCTAGAATACTTCATGCACTGATGCTGTGTAGAAGGGATGATATTGTACTCGTGTAGCCATGGTCGGCCGAGCAGAGCATTGTAGCACGTCTTGGCGTCTATAACATGGAATTTGATGTCTGTGATGAGCAACCCGAAGCGTAACGTCAATATCACAGATCCAAGAGTTTTTGATGATTGGGAGTCGAATCCGGAGATGGTGATCTTGTCTCGGGCGAGGTGTTGGACACTCATGCAAATCTCCTTTAACACTCGCACATTGAGTAAATTGACAGACGATCCGTTATCGACCAAGATTTTACTTATCTTTATGTCATGGTAGTATCCTGAGACATAAAGGGGGCGATTGTGTTCACACATCCCTAGGAGAAGGTCTTCATCACCAAAAGCAACGTCGGCTGTGTGCACTTCTTCTAATTCGTCTTTCATCTTTTCTTCGGCTAAGAAGGCTTGGAACTGGTCCGGATCTTGTAGCGCCTTAATCAAAGAGTCTCTCGCCTCCTTTGATAGTAACAAGGCATCAAGGACGCTGAGCTGAGAGGGCAGTTTCCTCAGATGTGCCAGAACGTTGTAATCCACCTTACTTCTCTTCGGCGGGTTTTCGGCGTTTAGCTTTTCCAGAACTTGGTCATCTAAGACGATGTCTTCAGAGACCTTTTCTTTCCCTTTATCTTTTCTGTTCGAGGGTCCGAGGTTCTTTTCAGGCAGTGTCCGATTCCGCAGCCGGATATTTTAGCAAACCACTGGCTCTTCTTCTTTTCCCGAAGTTGACTCTTTAAAGAGAGGGGCAAGTTCTAGCTCCTCATCAGAGTCGCTCCCAAATGTAGGCACTTGTGACCCGGCAGTGTTAACCATGTGACAATTGCCGGCAGTTCTTTCAAGCTCTTTGGTCGTGTTTCTTTGCTCCCGACGAATTTTACGCTTTTCCCGTTTAAAGCGTTGTTGATTAGCGACGTATCCTTGCCACCATCTATCGAAAGCTTTGCACTCTTGAGTGGGATGCGAGACCTTCTGATGATATAAGCAATAAGAGGGGTGCATTTCTACCACACCAGTTGTTTTTCCTTTAGAGGATGGTAGCTTCATGCCCATTGATATGGCCTTAGCAAACCTCTTTTTTATCTTGAATTGGCTTTTGTCAGCGGTGGAGGCATTTTGCTCCAGCGGGATCATCTCAGCTCTTTCCTCAAGTCGTTGGCGCTTGGCCCTTTCGAATATAGCCGTCTCGCGTTCTCGATCAGCTTTACTTTTCAATCGAGCTTCACTAAGAAACGCGTCAATCCTTTCGATTGATAACTCCGGAACCCTTGACCCAGTATTTGCCCCCAGCATTTCAGTGCCAGAAGTCCCTTCATCGTTCGTGGTCGAATGGGAGGTCATATGACAGCTCGCCACATATTCCTCGGATTCATCCGATGAACTTTCTCCCTCATCTTCTTTTTGAAAGACGTGATCAAGGAAATCTTGGAGCGTAATGGGAGTCCGCGCCTTTTGGTTGTATTCATCCAGTGCGTCGATTTGCTTTTGTAAGTCCGTGCGCTTGTCGCCAGGCTTCACGGGCTTCTTAGATTTCTTCTTCTTCTTTTTCGAAGATTTTGACGGCTGACTATGAACACTTGAACTACCACCATCGGTCCTCGGAGTCGGACGTGGCTTCAACATCCCCTCAATAACCTGCGGTTCAAAGGGGTTCTTCCACTTGACCGCTGGACAGGTCTTAAGATCGTTTAGCATCCTCTTCGTCTTGGCTGATAATACAACCTTCCAAGGAGCTTCCTCAATGACGGAGCATGTTGCCCCCGGCGTATTCGTCCCTTTAGAGGTGTGGGACTGCGGGGGATTCACCTTCCATTTGTCGGATAGCGCAAATTTGCCCTAGCGGTACTGGTTCTCAAGCCAATTCTTGAAAATGTAGCAATCCTCGATGGGATGGCCTAGCACTCGATGGTAAGGGCAGTAATTGGGCTCGTTGACGTCGTTCGGTTGCAACGGACGTTTTGGATCTGGCAAATTTATGAGTCTGTTGCGCAACGCCAGCTCGAATAGCCTTCTCATTTTATCGCGGGGGAAGGAGTAAGGACGTCCCATCCTGTCCTCAAGGGGTACGTATGGGCGTGTATTGTTTGGACGAGCAACCGGCTTCGAGTCGCTCGGTTGTTGTTGGGCATTAGCGACAATGATCGCTTTTCCCTTTCCTTTGTCGTTTCAGGAGTCCGGCTTCGGGAGAGGGGGTTTATGGCCCATCTGGTCCATCTGCGCTAGTTTGTCGATCAAAGCCTGGAAGGTAGTCGGCTTGAAGAACATCATGAATTGCGAGATGGTTGCCTGTGGATCAAGGGTTCCAACAAACATTCCCACCGCTGGAGCTTCTTCTATGCGCTGTTCGCACTTCGACCATAGATTACGCCATCGTATAGCGTACTGAACCCATGTCTCGCCGGGTTTTACCCTAGCGTTAATCAGTGCCGTCATCGGGGTACGTTCACCGGCACTTGCAAAACGTTGGGTAAACAGCAGCTCCATTTCCGCGAAGGTTTTAATAGAATCATTAGGGAGTTCAGAGTACCACTCGAACGCCGTATCTGATAGACTTCCAACGAACTGGCGGAGCAAGAGCTTGTCATCACCGCCGGTGTTACCGCAAAGCGCTCTGAACTGGGCAACATGCTGATGGGGATTGCCGGTCCCCTTGTAGACATGGAACTTGGGAATTGTGTAACCCGGCGGGTACTTGATTTGGTCATACCAGCCCGGATATGGCCGCCCCGTTTTTACGACATGGCCGGCTGCCTCGGCCGCATGATGAACCCTTATTTGCTGGGCTATGTATTCGTCCAGATCAGTTTTAGAGATTGTATCCTCTTTAGCCGTTGATAGAACGGGCTGAGGATTTGATGTCTCTCCCCTATCGTCTTCAAGAATGATCGGGGGATCTTCAGCAGGTGGATCTTGTTGAATCATCATACCCACCATATCCTGGAACAGGAGGGCCATTTTCTTTATGTTGGATGCCTGCTCCGCAGCTTCTTTGTTTTTCTTCTCTAGTACGCGCCGAAGGAATTCGGCGTCCGTTTCTTGTTCTTGACGTTCTTCTGAGGTTGTTTCCGGGGTTTCTTTCGGCCCTGTAAGTGCGGCCATAGCGTTCATCATTTCCTGGAGCTTCTGTTGCTGCTCCTGAGCCTTGGTCACTGAGCGGGTGAGCGGTCGGTGAGCCGTAGAAGTGCGGCTTTCTTCCTTTCCAGAAGCCATATAAACCGTATGAACTGTTATGCCCCCTGACTTGGGGCGTTTAGGTTCACCGCTTTTAAACTTTGTCAGTGTCACGGGAGCTTTCTCTGGCCTTTTTCTTTTGTGGACCATTGAGGTTGAAGGAGCCGTTGAAGTGGGCATCCTAGCAATTGTTGCCCCCTGCTGTTTAATGGGGCGGTTTTTGTCATTTTCCACCTTTGCCTTTTTCTGGCGATGAAAGTGGTCTGGGTCAATCACGGAGTCTTGAACCCTCCGCCAAACTTTATAAATCTTTGAAGACAGCCGTTGAGGGGGCTGTTCTCGTTTTGTTTCAGGAGCTTTCTCCACAGGCGGAGATCTTTTCAATGTATCTCTTGGAGAGTTCTTTCTTACCTTCCTCAGTAATTCAAAGCTGTTCCCGGTTGGAACAGCAGCGTTGACCTCCACCATCAGAGCAGGTGGAGTCAGCCCTGAGGGGGAACTGCCCCCTGCTTTCCTCACTCGTCGCCAATGGCGACGTCGCGCACGACGAGCCGTTGGGACTGGCTCGGAAATCGAGATAGTTTCTTGTTGTCCTATGTTTGAGCGTGGGGTAACTGCCGATGTCAGCCTATCGAAGACTGATGCCTTTTGACTAGCTGGGGGAGGAGTGGGAACCGTCAATCTTGTGAAGACCGACTCTCTGATGGGAGAAGCCGCTTTAACGACTTCCGGAGCAGCGACCGTTGCCCTCTTTGGGGCGGCCACTTCATGGTTCTGACCTAGCCTGCTGAAAACGGAGGCTGTCGGTTTAGTGACGGGCGACCCGTTGACAGGGGCTGTCGAAACAGTGAGCCGGTTGAAGACCGACTTTTTACCCACTCCCGGTGCAGGTATTGGTGCAGAAAAGCTTGCAGGTGGGATCATAGTTCCGAAGAACAAGCCGGTGGTGGCTTGGGTCACTTGGTCTACCGGCAGAGTAAGGAAAGAAGCCGCTTGGGGCCCATATGCTACACCTCCGGGTGAGGTGGAGCGTCCATTGCAGTGGCACTTCGAGCAGTTGGTGCAGTTGGAGGCCATTGAATCTTGAGTTCTGTGCCAGACAAAAGACCAAATCTTAGTAATTTGAAATCCGAAGGCAACCATTTAACAAACCGCGATTGGTTCGCGAGGATGACAAACGAAGTGTGGAGTGGAAAGAGGAAAAGGTCCCACCGGGCGTGCCAGAATCTGTTCCCCTCCGAACGGCGGCCTGGACGTTAGGACGTCTGGCCTGAGATTCGAGGCAGATGCTAATAGGTGCTATCCGTTCACCTCTCCGAAGATGCCGAGTTGATTTACGGCACCGTGTATCGGAGGTTTAGGCGGATGCGGCCGATGTAGCAGACTTCGTCAGATTCCCCCTCAGGGTGAGGGGTTTTTGATTGTGGGGACGCTCTTCCCTGTTAGTGTTTATGCCCTAGAAGGCCATTACTGTATCATACTAGCTTGTATATTACTTAATGGAAGCTTGGGATATTCACATGTATATAACAGTCTTGCTAAACATGGTAGTATGCTACTTGGTTTTTCTATCTTAATATGTGAGTATACGTATTGATAGAGCTCTTAGGATCTTGCTTGTCTACCAGCGTTGTGATGGCAGTCACACTAGTGGGGGCTGGGTAGTCTACAAGCACATCCTTATTCAGGTCCCTGGTCGTTGGATTATCGAGACAGAGCATCGATACTCCGGAGTAGACTAGTGTGTACGCTTCTCATCCCAGTTGGGGAAATGGTCTGTCCCACAGCCATCAGTACGTCGTACTGGAGATAGTATACAGGTGCTCGTTAGGTTACGGGTACACCGGACAGGACTCACAGGGAACTGTTGGTTGGTTTGATACCAGTCGTCAGTGAACAGTTCCCAGGTGACATGAGTACAGCGTAGTCCGCAGACTTGACACTGCTACTTCGCCTCGAGTGTGTCCCACTGTTCTTAGATTGCTACCCTACCACGGCTCTATGGAGTCGTGCAAACAGGTAGCAGTTGGGTGCAGTCCCGAGCACTTGGAGGCAGTGGCGGTTAGACAGGATTCGTCCCTCCCGGTATTGGGAGTATATATCGTGCTGTGTCAGAGAGCCATTACGCAAAGTCCCTGGCCAGGGCAAGCGAGATTTGCTGGTAGGTTCCAGTAGTTTCTCAGGGTGTAATGGGCTTTACTCCGACACGACTTATACCGCTATTAGGGGACTGACGCTTGCCGCCCCCCTAGGCCCGATATGCGATAGTCATGGACGAACGGACCGGACTGTATGGAGATTGTCACATCAGACTCAGTAGGAGTTCGGATGGGTTTACTCATCGGCCTTCTTATCGACAACTACCTGGGGACCGTTACGTACAGCTAGTGCCGCTTGCGGTCTGTGGTTAAACCCACTGCCAGCGTAGTAGTCGAGTCTCTAGAGTCCCACACAGAGAGTTTCCTACTCCAGGCGAAACGATATAGAGGTTGCATGGTTTTGCGACAAAGGGTTCGGACGCATACGTGCGTTTACGCGCGTACGACTTTCGGACAGATTTTACCAGTCGGCTTTGGTTTAAGCCAGTTACTGGTATCCGGTTATTGGATTTTTACAGTCTAAAGTTTTTCCGTATTTTTTACGGATCGGAGGGGCGTTCTCGTAATTACTCGAGAAGCTTCTAGAAGATGTGACTAAGGAGGTTTGTTTTGGAAAGAGAGTGAGTCATAGTGGTGATTCATTCACTTCATTAATGCACATTTATTGCTTAATGACTCATGTTAATGAATCATCACAAGATATTTTGTGAAGCATGCTTATTCATTTCCTTTTATGATTATTTGATAAAAAGAATGCTTCATAATATTATGATACACTCTCTCTCTTCTCTCATTATCATATCACACATTCTCTCTCCTCAAGCTCTCATCTTCAAGATACTAACCTTAATCCTCATGTGTTGAGATCAAATGTTTAGTTAGACTAAACAATCCATAACCCACACTCTATATCATCCTCTCATCTTTGATTAGCAATCAAAGTTGATTAGTTACCTCAAGTTAGAGGTTTAGCTTGGAGTTTCGCTCTCGGGTGGATCATCTACTACCTAGAGAAGGCCGAGGAGAACAAAGGAGGACGTAAAGAAGAAGGACCGGATTCATTAGGTATAATCCCTAATCTTTTGTGAAAAGTAACTCATAGAATACGGTTATTTAGAGTTTAGCTTCGATTCAAGCGGTTAGTCGATGTTCGTTGTTTAAACTTGATAAGTTTTTGTAAATTCCGCCTCCCCATAAGTACTGGGGTGTACTACATCGACTTACAGTGGTATCAGAGCCTCGCTAAACACTAAATAACTTAATCGCAAATTTGTACGAATTTCGAACGAAAAAACGAACCCGGAAAACCCTAATTCTGTTTAGTTTCTGTCGAACTTAAAATCAAGTCCTAAAATTTTTTTAATGTGTTCAGAGAGCTAGAAAGAAGTCCAGGAGAACACCCAAGAAATTCGAGCCCATGAATCGGCAACTCGGCCGCGCAAGCGCGGCGGATCGGTGGGATCCGCCGCCCTTCCGCGGCGCTTTGGCCGAGTCATGGACTCGTCTTTCTTGTGTGGGTCCCCTGTGACATTTGGGGTTTTCTGGAATATTTAATTATTGCTCAGGTTACTGTTTAACAGAGCAGATTTTGGAGCAATATTGATGTTGTTTATTCGATCGAAAAATACGGTATTTGCGTATTGGATTATATCTGTGATTGTTTAATGTGTTCGTAAACCTCCCCCAACTGCTAGTATGTCGGTTGGCAGGGGGTTGCACATTTCTGAAATGGTTATATCTGTTTGTGCATATAAACTGTATTGGACTGTTGTGGTGTATAGCCGGGGTTAGCAAAGGTTATTGATTAATTCATATGTTGTAAATGTAATTTGTTGTAATATTATTTTCGCGGGGCACTTCCAGGTTGCGGTCGTAGCCACCGTTGTATTATTTCATTTTACTGTTTTTGCTCCTAGGACTGACCCAAGGTGGGGTACACAGACTGCCGGGTGGGTAGTTTGCCGTACCCGTAGGGGTCGAGGGTGGGGTAAACGGCTATTCATCACAACTGTGTAATCTGTCTTTTCTTGCAGGCTCAAAAGAAATACAGATTGCTTGCAAATCCAATATTGTTTATCTGTGTTCTGGAATGAATATCATTGCGTCAGACGAATGTAAAATATCTATATTTATTATAGCTATTTAGACGTCACTTATGTTTTACACCCGCGCTAGCCCAGCCCCCGCTCTGTCGTTAGTTAAGTAACCTAACGGGTGATGACGGGACCCCGTGGCGAATGCGGATGGCATAAGAGGACGTTATATTTTCGTTGTTTTCTGCAATGATAGGTTAATGATGGGACGCATTATCTATAATGCAAAGTAAAACAAACCAAAGTTTCAATCGTTGGAACAATTTAAAAGAAACCACTCGGTTATTTTTAAAACAGATATTTTTAAATGCGGAGATTTAACCACTCCTTTTAAAAGCTATCAGGTTCCTTCGGTTATATCAAGTTCACTACGTTCACGGTTTCGCCAAAACCATTCGTAGCCCTCCGTCATTTCATCTGGGTATTCAGTAGTATTCAAGCTATGTATTTTGACCTAACGCCAAGGCATAGTGTTTGGTAGCTGCTGGATATTCATTTGTTGCATAGATAGATGAGTTAGTTTGGGACAGTCGTATTATCATTTTGGCCGAACGTCAAGGATATATACGGATGGGTTCAAACTGACAGGATAATGATGAGTAGAACTTGACATGTGACTTATGACATTTTGACCTAACGCCAAGGTCATAAGAGCATGGGGCAAAAACTTATATCGGGAATTTCTAAAGAAACTGAAATTTGCAAAGAGATGCATACCATTTGGAGTTTGATGAATGTTGGTAGGATTCCTTCAACATTATCATACAATGATATTTGGATCCCGATCCTACTGTGAGTATATGCTACTTATCAGGATATTCATCGCTTAACGATCAATGCTATAAACCTAGTAGGTGTCCAGAAAAGTGTCAGCGGGGTTACGCCCCCAGAGAAAAGAGGTTATTTAATTAAGGAACTTCGCGAAAGCGTTGGAAAACCTCCCTCGAAGTATCGACACCGGCCTGGCTGAACGGTTAAGCAAGTATTGTACGGTGAGAATAGTCTTGGCTAATTCTTCTTTTATGGTTTGAGGAAGGATTCGAGAAACAGTGGGAGCCATCCAGTTTAGATAAACTAAAAACCACTCTAAACTTGCAAGAGCATCATGCTAAAGAGTTTTCTTCTCTCTCTCCTAATTGCAGCGACCCTGAAAATGACTGGACTTAAGTTACTTTTAGAGAAAAATATACTGACGGGGCCAAACTATAAAGATTGGCTGCGGAATGTCAAGATGGCTTTGACCTATGACAAACTGGGGTACGTCCTCACCGCTACAGCACCTGCTGTCCTTGGTCCCAAATCCAGCAATGCGGATAAGGAAATCCGCAAAACCTGGGATTTAGATTGCGCGAGAGCCAAGTGCATCGTGCTTGCCTCGATGAACAATGAACATCAGAGGAGGCACGAGGATATGTCCTTAGATGGCATATTTCTCCATACAAAGGAACTTTATGGAGAGCAATCTCGTATAGCAAGATACGAGACCTCTAAGAAATTATTTCGAGCGAGGTTGGCTGTCGGGTCATCGGTAGGTGAACATGTCCTACAGATGATCGGCTATATTGAAGAGCTCGCGGACCTTGGAACGACTTTGGATAATGAGCTCTATACAGACCTTGTTCTCCAGTCCCTTCCTCCCACCTACGCCCAGTTTATCCTCAACTTCAATCTTCAAGGAAAAGAAGTTGAACTTGCGGAACTCCTAAACATGTTAAGGAGTGCAGAGGGCACCTTGCAGAAGGCAAGGGAAACACCCGCTATGTTTGTTGGCGGTTCATCTTCTTCCGGGTCCAAGGCTAGGGCCAAAGGAAGGAAGAAGAAGGCCGCACCCAGACCTAGAGGAGGTGTTAGTAAGGTGGGAAAGAAGGGAAAGAAAAAGTTTACAGCACCGGTAGTTGGCCTGGATGAGTGCTTCCATTGTCACAGGAAAGGGCACTGGAAGAAGGATTGCAAGGCGTGGAACGCCAAGAACCAGGAACCGAAGCAAGCTGTGGCTTCGACTTCAGGTGTGTTTGTAATTGAGAATTGTCTGTCGATCAACTCTACTTCCTGGGTATTGGATACCGGGTCAGGATCTCATATTTGCAATTCATTGCAGGCACTGAGAAACCGTAGAGTGCTGAAGGAAGGTGATATGATCCTCAGGGTTGCTAACGGAGCTAGCGTGGGAGCTGCGTCCGTCGGGGATTATCACCTAGGATTGACGAGTGGACACATTTTGGTTTTACATAACTGTTATTTTGTACCCAGCTTAACGTGTAATATCATATCTGTTTCCTTGTTATCAAATAAAGGTTATGATTTCACGTTTGTAAGAGATGTTGTCAACATCCACCTTAATCATGGTTTGATTGGGTCCGGTACTCTAAATAACGGCATATATGTGTTAAACCAACTCCAAATTTTCAATGTCCAGAACACACTAAAAAGAAAGTCTCCAGATTTAAATAAAGCTTTCTTATGGCATTGTAGACTGGGTCACATCAATGAGAGAAGGTTGACTAAGTTGCATAGAGAAGGATATTTGGACACGTTCGAATATCAAACTTATGACACTTGTCAATCTTGTCTCAAAGGAAAGATGACAAAGACTCCATTCACTGGACAAGGAGTAAGAGCGAGCGAGCTCTTAGGACTCATACACAGTGATGTATGCGGTCCAATGTCTACACATGCGAGAGGTGGTTATTCCTATTTCATTACTTTCACGGATGATTACTCAAGATACGGATTCATTTATCTGATGAAACATAAATCCGAGGCTTTTGAGAAATTCCAAGAGTATAAGAATGAAGTAGAAAACCAAACCGGCAAAAGTATAAAGACACTTAGATCTGATCGAGGTGGTGAATACTTAAGTGCCGAGTTCCTAGGTTACCTAAAAGAGAAAGGAATTCTCTCTCAGCTTACTCCTCCGTACACTCCACAGCATAATGGTGTATCGGAGAGACGGAATCGAACCCTATTAGATATGGTACGATCCATGATGAGTAATGCTGAGTTACCGCGATCTTTCTGGGGTTATGCGCTAGAATCAGCGGCATATCTTTTGAACATGGTACCTACCAAGACTGTGCCTACCACTCCATATCAGATGTGGAGTGGGAAGAAACCCCATCTACAGTATGTAAAGATTTGGGGATGTCCAGCTTTTGTTAAAAAGCAGCATGTGGACAAGCTCGAGGCACGATCAGTAAAATGTTTGTTTGTGGGATATCCAAAGCACTCCAGGGGATATCTATTCTATTACGCAGAGGAACAGAAGGTATTTGTTTCTCGTAATGCCCATTTTCTAGAACATCAGTTTTTAGAAAAGGAATCAAATGGGAGCGAAATAGAACTGGAAGAAATTCCAGAACCACAAACTGCTACTGAAAGTTTGGTAGAACCAGAGGTTCAAGAAGAACAGAACATTCCCGCACCCCTCCGCAGGAGTAGTAGGCCGTCTCGTCCGCCTGAGAGATACTACGGTTTTCTCATAGATGGGGATAGAGAGGATTGCATCATAGATGATGATGAACCTACTGACTTCAGGCAGGCCATCCAGAGCGGTGACTCGGTACGATGGCTAGATGCAATGCGGACCGAAATGGAGTCCATGTACACCAACAAAGTATGGACTTTGGACTTTGCTCCAGATGGGGTAAAACCCATAGGATGCAAATGGATCTTCAAGAAAAAGATTGGTGTAGATGGACAGGTGGAAACCTATAAGGCTAGACTTGTTGCAAAGGGTTTTCGTCAAAGACCTGGTTTGGACTATGACGAAACCTTTTCTCCAGTGGCTATGCTCAAATCCATTAGGGTCCTTCTTGCTATTGCTGCCTTCCATGATTATGAAATCTGGCAGATGGACGTAAAGACGGCTTTTCTGAATGGAAATTTAGAAGAGAGCGTCTATATGGATCAGCCAGAGGGTTTCAATCAGAGTGGGAGCAGCGGGAAAGTGTGCAAGCTGCTTAAGTCTATTTATGGACTAAAGCAGGCATCGCGGAGTTGGAACATCTGTTTTGATGAGACAGTCAAAGAATATGACTTTATCAAAAATCCAGATGAACCATGCATATATAGTAAAGTAGTGGCCAGAAGTGTCGTATTCCTCGTCTTGTACGTGGATGACATTCTATTGATAGGAAATGACATTCCTATGCTACAATCTGTCAAAGGATTCTTGTCACACAGGTTCTCCATGAAAGACCTGGGTGATGCCTCTTACATTCTGGGGATCCGGATCTATCGTGATAGATCCAAGAGGATGTTGGGACTTTCGCAGTCCAGGTATATCGACACTGTACTGAAAAGATTCAGTATGGAAGATTCTAAGCGCGGTAATCTACCGGCTTGTCACGGAATCACCCTCTCCAAAGAGATGTCTCCCAAGACTGATTTGGAAAGGGAACGCATGTCTATTATACCCTACGCTTCTGCGGTAGGCTCTATAATGTATGCGATGTTGTGTACCAGACCAGATGTAGCTTACGCACTGAGCGTGGTAAGCCGGTATCAGTCAGACCCAGGGGAGAAACACTGGATAGCAGTAAAGAACATTCTCAAGTACCTGAGGAGGACTAAGGAGATGTTCTTGGTTTACGGCGGAAAAGACCTCAGGTTGGAGGCCTTTGCTGATTCCGGCTTCCAGAGTGATAAGGACGATTCCAAGTCCATGTCGGGTTATGTCTTTACCCTCAATGGAGGGGCGGTGTGCTGGAAGAGCTCCAAGCAGGACACCGTTGCTGACTCGACGATGGAAGCGGAGTATATAGCTGCTTGCGATGCCGCAAAAGAAGCAGTCTGGATGAAGAAGTTCCTAACAGAACTTCAGGTGGTTCCTACCATAGTTGATCCAATACCTCTGTATTGCGACAACAACGGAGCTATAGCTTTAGCGAAGGAACCAAGGTCCCATCAGAAGTCCAGACACATCTTGAGGCGGTATCACCTGATCAGGGAGATCATTGATCGTCAGGAGATCGAGGTTCGGAGAGTTGCTTCAGAAGAGAACATTGCTGATCCATTCACGAAGGCCCTTCCTCAGATTCTGTTCGAGAGGCTGCTCGAGATCATTGGTCTGCGATATGCCAGTACATGGCCCTAGTGCAAGTGGGAGATTGTTAGTGTTTATGCCCTAGAAGGCCATTACTGTATCATACTAGCTTGTATATTACTTAATGGAAGCTTGGGATATTCACATGTATATAACAGTCTTGCTAAACATGGTAGTATGCTACTTGGTTTTTCTATCTTAATATGTGAGTATACGTATTGATAGAGCTCTTAGGATCTTGCTTGTCTACCAGCGTTGTGATGGCAGTCACACTAGTGGGGGCTGGGTAGTCTACAAGCACATCCTTATTCAGGTCCCTGGTCGTTGGATTATCGAGACAGAGCATCGATACTCCGGAGTAGACTAGTGTGTACGCTTCTCATCCCAGTTGGGGAAATGGTCTGTCCCACAGCCATCAGTACGTCGTACTGGAGATAGTATACAGGTGCTCGTTAGGTTACGGGTACACCGGACAGGACTCACAGGGAACTGTTGGTTGGTTTGATACCAGTCGTCAGTGAACAGTTCCCAGGTGACATGAGTACAGCGTAGTCCGCAGACTTGACACTGCTACTTCGCCTCGAGTGTGTCCCACTGTTCTTAGATTGCTACCCTACCACGGCTCTATGGAGTCGTGCAAACAGGTAGCAGTTGGGTGCAGTCCCGAGCACTTGGAGGCAGTGGCGGTTAGACAGGATTCGTCCCTCCCGGTATTGGGAGTAGATATCGTGCTGTGTCAGAGAGCCATTACGCAAAGTCCCTGGCCAGGGCAAGCGAGATTTGCTGGTAGGTTCCAGTAGTTTCTCAGGGTGTAATGGGCTTTACTCCGACACGACTTATACCGCTATTAGGGGACTGACGCTTGCCGCCCCCCTAGGCCCGATATGCGATAGTCATGGACGAACGGACCGGACTGTATGGAGATTGTCACATCAGACTCAGTAGGAGTTCGGATGGGTTTACTCATCGGCCTTCTTATCGACAACTACCTGGGGACCGTTACGTACAGCTAGTGCCGCTTGCGGTCTGTGGTTAAACCCACTGCCAGCGTAGTAGTCGAGTCTCTAGAGTCCCACACAGAGAGTTTCCTACTCCAGGCGAAACGATATAGAGGTTGCATGGTTTTGCGACAAAGGGTTCGGACGCATACGTGCGTTTACGCGCGTACGACTTTCGGACAGATTTTACCAGTCGGCTTTGGTTTAAGCCAGTTACTGGTATCCGGTTATTGGATTTTTACAGTCTAAAGTTTTTCCGTATTTTTTACGGATCGGAGGGGCGTTCTCGTAATTACTCGAGAAGCTTCTAGAAGATGTGACTAAGGAGGTTTGTTTTGGAAAGAGAGTGAGTCATAGTGGTGATTCATTCACTTCATTAATGCACATTTATTGCTTAATGACTCATGTTAATGAATCATCACAAGATATTTTGTGAAGCATGCTTATTCATTTCCTTTTATGATTATTTGATAAAAAGAATGCTTCATAATATTATGATACACTCTCTCTCTTCTCTCATTATCATATCACACATTCTCTCTCCTCAAGCTCTCATCTTCAAGATACTAACCTTAATCCTCATGTGTTGAGATCAAAGGTTTAGTTAGACTAAACAATCCATAACCCACACTCTATATCATCCTCTCATCTTTGATTAGCAATCAAAGTTGATTAGTTACCTCAAGTTAGAGGTTTAGCTTGGAGTTTCGCTCTCGGGTGGATCATCTACTACCTAGAGAAGGCCGAGGAGAACAAAGGAGGACGTAAAGAAGAAGGACCGGATTCATTAGGTATAATCCCTAATCTTTTGTGAAAAGTAACTCATAGAATACGGTTATTTAGAGTTTAGCTTCGATTCAAGCGGTTAGTCGATGTTCGTTGTTTAAACTTGATAAGTTTTTGTAAATTCCGCCTCCCCATAAGTACTGGGGTGTACTACATCGACTTACATTCCCTGCAGGCGTAAGCCCCTGCAGTTAATTACGCTACCGCATCGCGGTAACAACTTTCTCCTTCTCCAGAATTTCACTTCGTGTCATGTGTGTTTGTTTTGTTTGTGGTTGCCCGTGGATTGTATACGGAGACTGAGTAATGCCGTCGCCCGTAGGACGTGGATTAGTCCAAATCCGTGTTTACTTAGATTTGGGTTTGGTGTTTTAGTTTAAGGATACATTAGTCACGTTGCGGCTAAGATCAACTTAAACGTTCGTCAAGGATACGTTAGTCCTGTTTTGGACTATGATCGACTTGACGTAGTGATCGATTTAATATCTGGCCGTCGGGACTCATCACCTCTCTGACGTCGTTGAGGGATTACAACGACAGGCGTCAGAGGAGTTCAGAGATGTACCCTTGAACCAAAGTTGATTTGGAGTTTTATCGTTTATTTAAATATCTAAGGACACGTTAACCGTATTTGGGGGCTAAGATCAATTTAGACGGGACCGTTTAGATCCGACAAAAGAGCGTTTGGGCCCTATTGTGCCAGTTTGGGGACGTGGTGGTCCGATATTAGTTTAGGGACATCTCAGTCCATTATTAGTTTAAGGACGTTTCGGTCCAATATTAGTTTAAGGACGTCTCGGTCCGATGTTAGTTTAGGGACGTCTCGGTCCGATGTTAGTTTAAGGACGTCTCGGTCCGATGTTAGTTTAATGACGTCTCGGTCCACGAGTTTAAGGACCCCGCAGTCCATATGGGTGTGTGTTCGTTGGGACCCGTCACCTCTTTGACGTCGTTGAGGAATTACAACGATGGATGTCAAAGAAGTTCGGAGATGTACCCTCGAACCGGACGTAAATTGATTTAGGAGAGCCATTTTGCTCAGTCAATTTAATTTAAGGACTTATGGCCACGATTGGGCTAAGTCCAGTTGAAAATGTCCAACATTGCTTTTGCATTTCTTTTTACTTTTATTTTGGCCTGCTGGGTCTTTTTGATTTGGGCCTGGCCCTTCAAGTAATGCATTGCATTTGTGCAAAGCACCAAGAATCTTTTAGATTCAAGAAAAGAAGTGCAGAGCACTTTTTTAATTCCTTGATCTAAATTTAGATCAAAGAAAAAAAAGAAATCTTTTTCTTTCTTTCTGTCTCAGAGAACCAGAGGTTCATAGCAAGTGCAAGGCACTATTTTTTTTTTTTTTTATTTATTTATTTATTTATTGAAGATCACTGATCATGTTCTTTAGATCAATGATCTATTCTTTAAGAGAATTTTCTCTTCTCTCAAAGGTTTTTACCTTCTCTTTTTTTTGTATTCTCAAGGAGTTCTCAAGAGTTCTCTTCTTTCTTCTTGTTTTTTTTTAAAAAAAAGATGATCCCTTTGAAATGAGGTCTGAGGTTCTTTTTATAGTGCTAAAAAAATTAGTTAAATTTGTTAAAAAGATCTTTTTCTGAGTGATTTGGGGAATTTTCCCCACCGTTGGATCTTTGATCCAAAGGCCCCTATTTTACAGAAGAAATCTTCTTGTTTTTAACAAGAACAGAAAAAATTTCCTTAAATCTTCATTCTGTTGTTGCGCAACTCACCAGCGCGTGACACGTGTCGCGCAGTAAGGCGCTTGCGCAACAGCGATTGCGCAACTGCGCAGACATGTGTTGTGCAGTGAAGCGCTTGCGCAACTGCGCAGACACGTGTCGTGCAGTGAAGCGCTTGCGCAACAGCGCTTGCGCAACTGCGCAGACACGTGTCGCGCAGTGAAGCGCTTGCGCAACAGCGCTTGCGCAACTGCGCAGACACGTGTCGCGCAGCCGTGCGCTTGCGCAGTTGCGCTTGCGCAACTGCGCAGACACGTGTCGCGCTGCCGTGCGCTTGCGCAGTTGAGTGTTACTTATGTTTTTTAAAGAGCCTTGCTCTGATCGGACGTACCGCCTTGGGCGTTGTGCTGCCGTGTCAACTTCTGACACGTGGCGCATTGCGCGCAGCGCACAGGAACCGAAGCGTTGCTTCAAAATTTGAATTTTCAAAATTCAAACAGAGCCTTGCTCTGATTGGGGGAACAGTGTGCAAGATGTTTTATGTGATAAATCAGGCATCGCGGAGTTGGAACGTCTGTTTTGATGTGGTAGTCAAAGAGTTTGACTTCATCAAAATGGTAGATGAACCTTGTATATACAAAAAGGTAGTAGAGAGTATGGTAGTGATCCTCGTAGAGTACGTGGATGGCATACTCTTGATAGGGAAGGAGTTTCCTATGCTACGCTCGGTCAATCTCCTCTTATCACAAGGATTCTCCGTATAGGATCAAGGTGATACCTCCTAAATCCTGGGTTTTGGATCTATGAGATAAATCTAATTGGATGTTAGGATACTCACTAGTTGTAATGAGATAGTATCAATCGATCCTAGGAAGAATAACTGGAAATGTTCCAGGGTGATAAGGACGACTGAATGTCAGTCGCAGGCATTGTCTTTACCCTCAGTGGAGGGATGGTATGTTGGAAGAGTTCCAAGCTAGATACCGTGACTTACTAGACGATTAAAGGCAAGATACATCGTTACCAAAGATACTACCAAAGAGGCAGTCTGGATATATATAAGTTCATGAGATGAACTTCGTTCCTACCATTGTGTGACAATGGAGTTGTGGCTTATGCTAAGGAACCCCCGTCCCATCAGAAATCCAGATAAAATTCTTAGGCAGTATCACCTGATCATGGAGATGGTTGATCTCCAGGGAGATCGAGATTAGGAGAGTAGACACAGAGGACAACAGCGTGGATCCACTCACAAAGGCCTTTTTCCCAGTAGAGACTTTTATGGGATGGTTGAGTATGAGATTCTTTAACCACAGCTAATTGTTGGGTATGTTGATACCACAACAGATGGCCTAGTGCAAGTGGGAGATTGTTAGTTATATGTATGCCCTAGAGGCCATTACTGTACATACGATGTATATTGTAGTGGATGCTTGGACATATATAGGGAGGACTTTCTTGCTCGACATGATAGTACGCTATCTGGTTGTACTTTATCTTAACATGTACTCTGATTGTCTCTATGTATACATGTTGATAAAGCCCTTAGGATATGTACTCGACTACTGGGACTATGATGAGATCATACTAGTGGGGCCACGGTAGTCGACGAGTACATCCTGTAACTGTTCGTAGTCGAGGGTGTATCGAGACAGGGCATCGATACACCAGAGTAGACTAGCGTATACGCATCTTGACCCATATGATGGGCGATGGATGATCCCATATCCATCGGTGTTTGACATCAAGGATGGTGTACGGGTACTCAGTAGAGACTGGGCACACTGGACGGACTCGCCGAGAACTCCCAGATGGTATTATACCTCACGTCAGATGGCAGTTCTCTGGTGACACTAGTACGGAGTAGTCTGTAGACCCGAGATCGTCATAGAGTCTTGTGTGATTCCCACTGTACTTTGATTTCCATCATACCACGTCCAAGAGGGCGTGCAAAAAGGTGGCTTTTGGATACAGTCCCGAATCACATGGAGACAATGAGCGATAGGAGAGGATTCGTCTCTCCCGGTATAGGGTGTTGATGTTGTGCTGTGTTCGATTGGCTATAACTGGAAATCCCTGGCCAGGGTTGCTGAGATTTACTGGTAAGTGTTATCAGTAGTTTCTCGAACTGTTATAGACCTCATATCGACACGACTTATCAAGCTACTAGGGTCTGACGTTTTACCACCCCTAGGCGAGATATGCGACATATCAGACGACGAGACCGGACTGTACGGGAGTGTTACTGATTGGATTCACAGGAGAATGTACAGGCTTGCTTGTTGATCTTCTGAGCGCTCAATACCTGGGTGGCTGTTACGTTTAGCTGACCGCTTGCAGCTTGTGGGTGTTTGATATGATCATCACCTACTGCCGGCGTATTGACGATTCTTTAGAGTCCTACACAGAGGTTTCTTGGCTCAGGCAAAACGGAGTAGGAGCACATATGTGATATGTGCGTGACCGAGAACAATATGTGTATGTGATACCGTATTAGATTCTCACGATATGAGATATCGGCCGGGTATATGTGATATAGCCGAGTCATCGGATCAAGTGTTGATTCGATGAACTGATACAGATTATATTAGTCGGTTATTTGTGAAATAGCCGGATTATCGGATCAAGTGTTGATTCGATAATTTAATGTATAATTATATATTTGATATATTAAATTACATTAACTGATATAAGCTCACTAAAAGATTCTTTTTCTCACTCGGGTAATACATTGATATATATGCGATATATGTTAATTGTATTATTTTATTTTGTTACAATAAATATTATATATGTGATATGTAATATTGTAACATGATGTGGTTATTAATGCAACATGTTTAGTGGAGATTAAACATGGTTAGGGTTTGATTTGGGTTAAGCTTTTCTAGAAGTTTCTAGAAGCTTTCATTTTTTGTTTTGGAAAAGATATTTGTGTTGATATTTTAAGTGACTCATCTTTAACTCAACCCAAACTCTAGCCCTAGTTAAATCTCTACAAAGGTTACTTGAACCATGGTTGCATTTCTAACCTTATCATTACTTTGCATTATTCATCACAAAAGGATTCTATCATCTTCTTCCTTGAGTTCTTCATGGAAAAGCTTTCTAGGTTTTTCCTAAGTGATGTAAATGGGTGAGAATATGAAAACAAATGAGAGCTAAAATCCTACTTCATCATCCTCATCTATCCTTGCCATTTAGATGAGGGTGTTCACTTCATTTAGTGAGTGAGGGCTTGTGTTAATGAAACTTCAAGGTAGATCATCTTTGTTATCGAAGATCGGAAGCAAGATTGCATCTTTATCTTCGTGGAGCCTCTCGAGAGTCCGGAACACGATGATCGCAGCGAAGGGACCTCAACACGGAGCTTAAGAAGTGAAGGACCGGATCTACAAAGGTTGTAATCCCTCTCACTTAGTATTAAAGTGTTTAACATGCTTGTTTTCGCCTAATCTCTAGTTTAAAGATCTTGGTTTAGGGTTGTTCGGCACGGCTAAATTTTAAATCGGGCATGGTTGATGCCTCGTAGACCCTTGTAGCAGTGCCTAGCATCCCTACACTCGGGTCCCCCCTGTATGAGGGATTTTGATCCTTAAGGATGTTGGTAGGAAGCAACCAGCCATTGGCGGCCAGGCAAGGGCCCGACAGCCTCTGGGAGGAATTTTGATCCCCGGCGTGTGGCAGGGGAGCTGCCCGCCGGGGATAGCCGAGCGAGGGAACCTCGGGCTCGGCTGCATCTGGGAGGGCTTTCAGATCCTACAGGACGGGGACCGAGCAGGGTTACTGCCCGGTGCCTCTTGGCATGGACTTTGATCCCTGTCGGTTATGGTAGGAAGCTAACAGCCGGGGATAGCCGGGCAAGGACCCGACTGCCTCTGGGAGGACTTTGGCCTTTGGCGCGAGGAAAGCTATAAGGCTATAGGAAGCCCACCAAGGACCTTTGGCCGGGTAGGGTTACTGCCCGGTGCCTCTTGGCGAAGGCTTTTGTCCTGACAGATAGCCGAGTGAGGGAACCTCTGGCCTCGACTGCCTCTGGGAGGGCTTTTGGGATCCCCGGCATTGTGGCAGGGAAACTGCCCGCAGGGGATAGCCGAGTGAGGGAACCTCTGGCCTCGACTGCCTCTGGGAGGGCTTTTTGATCCCCGGCGTCGTGGCAGGGAAGCTGCCCGCGGGGGATAGCCGAGTGAGGGAACCTCTAGCTCGGCTGCCTTTAGGAGGGCTTTCTTATCCCCGGTGTTGTGGCAGGGAAGCTGTCGGCTGGGGATGCTCGAGAAGGGCGGCTGCTGGGTTGAACCTTTGATGAGGCGCAGCCTGGTCGTTCCGCTGTATGCGCGGGGAATGGGAATGGTCGGGGCAACGGCACGCGCATCTAGTGTATTGAATGTGGGGGGAGGCGAAGCGACAGGGGCGCATCGTTTCGTTCCCACCGAGTGACGTTGAAGGACGCCGCCTGGCGCGTCGCTTCGTTTCCACCGGGTAACGATTGATGGACTCCGTGTGGTGGCCGTTGGGCTGCACAGCGGGCTATATAAGGAGTACCTGTTCTTCCCTCTTCGCAGATAAACCATCGAAAATGGAGGACTTCCCGTTCACTATCCCCGAAATCATCAGTTCGGCGGATGTGTACCTTTATGACCGCAACAGCACCGAGGACACGGTGCAGTTGGTTGTTGCTCGCATTGAGGAGCACTTCAGTCGGCTGCTCCTCAGGTGCTCCTCTCTGCTACAGCTACTGATGTACTCCATCTGGAGGGCATCGCCGGGGCTGTACAACCCCCTGTCGGAGCAACTCTTCGATGAGGCGGTGGGCAAGCTGCGGTCCTTCATGCGCTTCGGCTTGATCTCTGCGAACCGGCTGGCGCGCTCGGAGGCGCTCGTCCGCAAATACTACGGGCTGAGGTCTGAGGTCAGCGCCCGCGGGGGGAATCGGGAGCAGAGGCTGGAACTTGCGCGGCCCCGGTTGGCGGAGATCTTCGTCGAGTATCACGAGCAGTGCTCGCTGCACCCCTTACCCCCGCTATTGTAACTTAGCATTTTTTTGGCATGTACATCTGAGGAGCCAATAATACCTTTTGAATAAACAAAGATTTCTTTTCTTTTTCGCAATGCTCCATTGATCTTTATTTAGACAACAGTAGATTCTAGGAACATTGCTAAAAGAAAAGAACGGGTACAGGTTAAAGGATGACTTTGTTGGCCTGGGCCGAGCCCCCTGCAGGGATTTCGGCCCCCGCGCTTGGAATCGGGCGTGGGGCTCCCTGAGCCCCGGGCTGGCTGTCCGCCAAAACGAGCATGATCTGGCCGATAGTCAAGTCGGTGGTTGGGCGAGGCTGCTCCTGCTCGCGGTCGGTCTGCCGTTTGTCCCTTAAATAGGTGGCAAGGTGCCCAGACCGGATGAGCTTTTCGATGTAGTCCCTCAGTTGTTTGCAGTCCTCCGTGGCGTGGCCCAGCACCCGGTGGAAAGCGCAGCAGGGGCCCCGGGTTTGTTTAGTGGCCTGACGTGGGACCGGGGGGAACTTAAAGAACCCCTCATTCTGGGACTCCTCCAGCAACACCGCGAGGGAGACGTTGAGGGGGGTGTACTCCTGGAACTTCGGGTGGTAGGGCTGCTGAAGCTCCAGCATGTCCTCCCGAGCCTTTTTCTTCTGGTCGGGCCGGTCCGCCCTAGGAAGGTTAGCATTCACTTCGGATTCTAGCTGGACCTCGCGCTCAGTCCACGCCTTGACTTCGGCCATGGTCTTAGGTTGAGCCAGCGCGAAGGAGTGCAACCATTATTTGTGCCTCAGACCAGATCTGAGTGCCGTTATGACGGTCTCGTCCCGGTGCTCGGGCACCTCGAGGAGGGCGTTGTAGAAGCGGGTGATATAGGCCTTGAACGTTTCCTTGTCCCCGCTCTTAACCGTGAAGAGGTAGTCGACTGTGCGCTTCTGTCGACGGTTCCCCACGAAATGGCCAAAGAACTGGGTGGCCAGCTCGTCGAAGATTGAAATTGAGCAGGGCTCGAGCCCCCGGAACCAGTCCCGACCTGCGCGGATGAGGGTGGCCGGGAAGGCCCTGCACTGGGCGGCGTCGGAGTGATCTTGGAAGCTCATTCCCGCGGTGAAAGCGTCCAAGTGGTCCTTCGGGTCGGTTTTCCCGTCGAACAGAGAGACCTTCGGGGGCTTATTACGCGAGAAGACGCGCACGGCGAGCAGTCCCTCGGTGAATGGCTTCGTGAGCGAGTCGAAGGCGTACTTAGCCCCGTCGCTCGAGAAGTTAGCTTCTCGGTGCATGCCCTCGATCTTCTTCTCGAGGGCGTCGAGCCGACCGTGGTACCTTGAGGAATCGGCACCCCGGGATTCCCGGGCCCCTCTGCGGGTGGACTGCGTTTGGGAGCGGCCCCGGTTTCTCTCTATAAGGTGCCTCAGGTCCCGGGATGGGGTAGCTCTTGAGTCGCCGGGACGGGCCCCTTCTGTGCGTTCCTGCCGATCATGGTGGGGTCGGCCACGCTCGTGGATAGGAGAGGTGACCGACATTTCCTCAGGGGGGTAAGGGTCACGAGGAGGCTCGGGGTGAGGCTCCCTGGCGGCGGGTCTTAGCGTGGAGCCCTGGGGCGCCCAGCGGGCCTCAGGGAGCACCGGTTCGAGGGACAGGTGGCGAAGGGATGCAGCCTGCTGGTGGTTGGCCATCCAGATGGGGACAGAGTCTTCTGGATGCGGAGGAGCAGCGATCTGGGGCCCCGGCGCGGTCGTTTGGACGCGAACGAGGGCCTCCGCGAGGGATTGCAGGCGATCTATCCGGCCTGCGAAGGCGTTGATGACGGTCATGGGGGGAGGCTCATCCCCACCTTCGGTGAAGGGAAGGCGGCGGCTGGTGCTAGGATCCCTAGGATGGTCGTCTGCCATGAGAGAGGAGATAGGAAGGCCAACTTTATATTTTGTAGAATTTGACGTTTCCCACAGATGGCGCCAACTGATGGAGCTCCTTTTCGGGCCTCCGTCAGATGTTGTCTTCCGTTGATCTCGAGGTGAACTTGGGTGATTATTCTTCATCGCGTGTGGGTCTCAATGGGTTTCGAGAGGAGAAGGTGGGGTGAGGAGGCTGTCGCCGAGTACCTGCAAAGAAGTCCCGGGATGGTTTGGAACCACCGGGGACCCTCCGACGCTCAAGTTAGTGATGAGATCCGAGCAGAGTAACGGCGTAAAGTGTCGAATAATAGCTTACCTGAACCCTTTGTGATGGGGGTTTATATAGCGGTGGCGGCATGCAGCGGCAGGCGCGAGAATCTCGCCGGCAGTTACGCTCCCGACGTCACGCCCGCGCAGAGAGCGGATCGCCCATTAATGGGAATCGTGAGGGCGTGGAACGTGGGATGTTGTTGGCGTAGAATCTGCGCATGGCGAGATTCGCGGAGCGGCGGTTACGCTTGTGAGTGGTGGAGTTGGTCGGAGGGATGAGGAAGACGGCCTCGGCTGAGGGCTCGGGGACGAGCGAGGAGGCCGAGGAGTCTTTGTCTTGTGGCAGCTCGGGCGAGCTGAGGGGCCGAGGAGGCTAATTTGCAGGGGGCCCCGAGGAGGCCCAGTTTGCGCTTGCAGGTCGGGCACGGAGGACCTGGTCGGCCCTTTCTCCTAAGTCTTGGGACACGTCATCTGCCACGTGTCTGATCTTGGAGGTCGCCAGTATCGTGCGCCATCAGATGGTATGGAAGGTTCTAGATAAACAATTAATAGTTTTTTAGGAGAGGGATAAGGTGGAGGGCTTGAGAGATGAGGGAGATGATGTGGAGGGCTTAAGATGTAAGGATTTTTCTCATTTTTCTATTTTTCTAGAAAAAAAAAGAAGGATGTGTCTCTAACCAAGAGTATTTGCATTATATATAGAGAAGATATATAGTTTTAATAATAAGGGTGTTGTAAATATATTAATATTAGTATAGTATCATACTACAGTATTTCAGCATGGCACGATATACAGTATATTTTTCAACAAATGTTCATTGCACTGCAGACTCCTGCAATAACATACTACTACGAAACACCACTCATGTATTTATTTTATTTAATCGTTAGTTAATCATTATGTAATAGAGTGAATATATATATTTTGTTATATAATAATTTACAATATTGTAGTTAGTTATAATTAGTTGATATTATACATCTCATCAGATGATTTAATTAGTTGATATTCTTCTCCTCATCTCTCCCCCATCCCCAGAAGAAAAAAAACCCACCTTCTTTATTCTCTTTCTCAAAATCCCTTTGAGTTCTGCCACCGCCGCCGATCGTCTCTTGATCCACAGCCGGAGTGGTGGATCTCCACCGTCAGAGTAATCGAGCTCCGCCGCCGCTCTGGTTCCCTCGATCTTCCTACTCTCAACCTCTTTCGGACACGCAATCCCTTCAAGCTCCTCCCCCACCGATCACCTCCACCTCCACGCCCCCTCTCACTCGGCCACGCCGAGATCCGCCGCGACCCCCACGAGATACCCACCGCGCTGCATGCTCCGGCTCCTCCCTCTCCTTGCCTACCGCGGGGTTCGACCCCACTTCAAAACTCTCGCCTTTCTCCACTCTCAATGCCTCCACATCCGCTCCCTTGCCAACCTCTCTCTAGCTCGCCAACTCAACCTCTACCTTCACGTCACGGGCTCCAAACGAGCTTACCCATTGACCCCTTTCCTCTAAAATCACATCATCTCTCTCTACTTCTTTCTCGATCGTCCTGACAACACTCTTGTGCTGTTCGACAAAATGCCTATAAAGAATGTGTTCACTTACAACATAAACCTGACATGAACAACTCCAATTCTTAAAATTCTTGAATCTCGTGAACATGACATGTATGTATGTATATATATATATATATATATATATATGTATGTATGTATGTATGTATATGAATATATAGAGAGAATAATGGAGGAAAGAGACTATAGGAAGGAATTTCTCCTATGGCGTCGAAAAAATATGCCCCCATCGTGTTTTCCGACGATCGGAACCCGTCATCTTCATTGTTATCATCTAAGATGTGGGTACGCCAAATTTCATATGATTCTACAACTTTTTCACCGTTGATTTAACAATGTAAAAAGTTATATTGTCGGTAAACTGTTAATTTTGAACCCACTAATTCAACAGTGAAAAAGTTGTAGAATCACATAAAATTTGGTGTACTCACATCTTAGATGATAACGATGAAAATGAAGGGTTCCGATCGTCGGAAAACACGATGGATGTTGTGTATATATATATATATATATATATATATATATATATATATATAATGGGGATGTGATAGCTCAAAGAATCGAGGTATTTATGTGTAATGAAGGATCGTATCTTGTTTCTCATGGTATCGGAGAAAAACGGTATATTGCATTATATATAAATCTTGAATCTCACGAATCTCGTATTGCTGTTGTTCCGTAGCATTCGGAATATCCTGGTTATATAATAAAACTCCTATAAACCGAGCTTATACTTATAATTAATAACACTGAGATCTCGAATATTTTCATACTCTAATTATCTTGCACTGATCAACACATATGACTTATTTGATATGCACACTACCGTTTACTGCTCACAGTTATTCTCATGCCTAGTATTATGCATACCATGTTTCATTTTAAATACTATTTTATTATTTTTTTTATAAAATGGGGACTTACGGAACTTTAGTTCGCTGACGGCATTTCTGTTTTCTGTTTTCTTTTCTGGGGAATGTCGCCAGACGGTAGTGGGGCATGATAAGAGGCTAGGTACGAGGTGGTACCAACGAGGAGGACTTGAAGCACCTCTCACGCTAAGCCGACTTCTTGTTCTTGATGTTAGTTTCATTAAATTTGTTTTCCTTGATCATTAATAATTGCCTTATTTGTTCTAGACTTTCTTGTTGATGTAATAAGTGCTGGAATCTATTTATTTATTTTGAAATTCTTGTAATTTGTCTTTATCGCTATAAGAAAAAATATGGTATATTCCGTCAGCTATTAGCCGGCGGAATAAACCTATAAACCGTTGGAATAAATCCCAAATAATCCAAATAGGATCCTTAGTAAGTTTAATAATTTTATTTGGTGATTTCGTTGGCTATTAGCCGATGGAATAACCCAATAAATAAAAGAGGGCTCGGGCTGAGACTCTCCTCTCATTTTCCCTCTAAATTAAAAAAGAACCTAGCGTCTCTCCTCCGCTCGTCGTCCTTCTCCTCCTTTCCCGGCCACCGGCGACTGGAGCTCTTCTAAGGCTGCCGACGGTAACCCCCCCTCTCTTTCTCTCTGCCACTCTCTCCCTCTCACTCTCACTCTCACTCACACACACTCTCTCCCTCTCGCTTAGGCACCACAGCCTCCGCCGCCGTGTCTCCCCCGTCGAAGCCCTCGCCGTCTGGCCTCCCTGTTCGAGCCCGGCCCTTTCGATTAAAGGCCTAGCCTCTGAGATCGAGCTCGTCGAAGCTCGCCGCCGCCGTCGATCGAAGCCCTGGCCCCGATCGAGCTCTGCTCCGTAGTCCTCTTTAAGAAGAGGTAAGCAAAATTGGTTTAATTTTATTTTTTTTTGTTTAATTTTAAATTTTTTGCTTTCGGCCAAAAATTGTGATGATGATGTTGATGTTGATGTTGTTGTTGATGTGTTTCTATTTTCGATATTGTCGATGTTGGTGGTGATGTTGCAGTTGTTGATGGGTTGGGGAGGGTTTAGGTTAGGGATTAAGGTTAAGGGTTAGTGTTAGGATTAGGGTTAGGGCCCGGGTAATTTAGCTAATTTTTCTAAGTAGTTTATTGAAAAGCAACAATATTTAAGGGTATTTTAATGAAATTGCAACAATAGTTAAGGGTATTTTAGTGAAATTTGTAGTAATTTAGTTAGTTTAAGAAAATGAATTGTTTCTTTAAATTTGTTAATGTAGTTTAGTGAAAACCAACAATAGTTAATGGTATTTTCGTGTAATTTAGTAAAATTGAAGAAATAGATTGCTTAAGAAAAATTTTAAGGTAGTTTAGTGAGAAAATAACGATAGCAAAGGATAGTTTAGGGAGATTTTTTTTTGGTATTTTATAGTAATTTAGTAAATGTGTGTGTGTGCGCTTTTGTATGTATGTGTATGCTTGTGTATGTATGCTTTTGTGCATGCGAATAAATTTCTCAACCATATCCATTGTGAATTGAATCTTGAATATTAAAACAATACGAAAATCTTATAATTAGTGGATGAAACTTAATGATAACATGAAATATACTTGTTGTCATCGGATCTCACATTCAAAAAATTGAAATAACGCCTTAGATTTTATGGGATCATTTAAAAAAATAAATTCTAGAGTTCAAGTAAATTGAAAAGGTATATAACGCATTCTTTTCCCGGAATATTCCTTAAATTTTCATATTATGAAGGCTTGGATTATGAATGCTTTGATTGCTTAATTTATAGGAATGCTTGGATTTATGGTTGTGACTCGTCGTACTCTCTATTCATTTTTTGGATATAAAAAATAAGTTAACGCTAAAAGAACTAGGGTTTGGATTCATATTCCAGTGTGAAGCATGCAAGGCATACTAATTAATAGTCGTCATTCTCTCTTGAGACATCGAGGTAAGAAAGTACCGGATGTAAGTTTGATAATCCTTACTTTATATACATTTTTATATAATTATCGATAGTATTGTGTACTAATTAATACTTATTTATTGATAACACTATAGTAAAATTGAGTAAAATTAAGTTAATTTATCGATTTGTTCCTCATTTGCAGTGCTCTGGTTTATTATGCACATCCAGCCAGTTTCTTGCCACAAATAAACCATTTGCAAGTGAGTATATGCGTGAGAGAGTATGTGTGTGTGTCTGTGTGTATGTATACACACTCACATACACACAAGCGCGTGCGCGCACACACATACACAAGTGAATAAATAGCAACAGTTTAGAGCATTTTAGTGTAATTAGTAAAATTGAGCTAATTCATCGATTTCTTCCTTATTTGCAGTTCCCCGAGCTTATTATGCATATCTATTTAGTAGATCTCTTACTACAAATAAACCAAGTAACCATTTCAGACTCTCTCCTTCTATCTTTTCATTTTTCACATCGAAAAGATGGATAGGGAGTGAGACACAACGCACAACACTCGTTGGCGTTCGATGAAATACTTTTCCAAGTTGGAATTGAGGTGAAAGTATGCAATCAAGTATCGGCGAGTGATATGCATTATGTCTCACCTCTATCCATCTTTTTGATGTGAAAAAGGAGTGGATAGATGGAGAGATACTGGGATGGTTACTTATTTATTTATGATAAGAGATCAATTGGGTAGTTTGTTGTGTGCCTTCTGTCTCACTCCCTATCTAGCGTCAGAAGGAATATGGAGTCTACCTGCAGTATGGGACAATCAACCAAGAAACTTGTGTTTAAAAGATAATGTTTGCTTGATGTAGACTATCTTTTGTTAACATCATTGATATAATCTGATTTGTACGATCTAATTTGATTTATATGATAGTTGGTGACTCTAAAGATACTTTTGCGAAGTTTAACTGATGCAGGCATGTTTCAAAGCTAAATTTTACTTGTGCTGGGTAAGATAACTGCTACGGTTGTATAGCTATTATTTACAGAAATTTTGAGCATACAATTAATTATGTGGTGTGTGCTTTATCAGAGTCGGATGAGGATGAAGCCGATCGCTGTTGTATACAATTGTGTTCATCCAGTGCTTAACCTACCAAAGAAAAAAAGTATCGGATGTAAGCCCAAGATTTTGTATATATTTGAATTGATTTGCTGTGAAATGAATTGACTGTGTGGATATTTGAGATTTGAATTTTTCGTGAATTGAATTGAGTTTGTGGTGGATATATATATTGTATAGCAATATATTGAATTGGATATGTATCGTTTGCGCGAATTGGTGAAATGGAAATGGATTTGAATTGGATTTGGAACTGCATTATATAGCAGGTATATATTTTTGTTTATCCAATTTTTTCGACAAAGCAATTGCAGTTCAGACTTTTTTTTTCTCTGTTGCCAATTTATTTCCTCATGCCTTACCCAATGAAAAAGGTAAATAGCCGACGGAGAAAGTCTTCAAACCTAGGAAAAAATGACTTACCTTCCTTTTTTTTTTTAACTTTTTCCGTCGGAGGAAGTCGACGGAAAAAAAAATCGGCGACGAAATAAGTTAAAGATCCGACATAATAAACCTTATTACGTCGTACTTTTATATGTCTGGTGATGTCCGACGGAATAAAGTTATTCCGTCGGATATCAATTCAATCTGTCGAGCTTATGCCGACGGAATAAATATAAGTTTCTTGTAGTGTATTCTGCATGCAATTACGCTTAGTGTATTCATGATGAGAAGGGGTGCTTCTTGTTGTGGATAGTTGCGGGACTTGTCCATGCTCGCTCCTAATCTTTTGGGAAGCGAGGAGTGACAAACTTCCATGATTTCCTGCATAATACCCTTAATTAAAAGGATTCGGCCACCGCTTTGCTAAAGCATCGATATTGTTCTAACGTATGGGAGGATAAATGGGTAGGGTTGTGATAGTTAGCTGATAATCGGCATCCTAAAGATGATCGGCAAAGAGGAAGAAAACGGTTAATTTAGCACATGTAGCAAATTGCCGAAATTTTGTTATAAAGGCTTGTTTGTTGGCATCCTGCTTATACCAAGCATTGTTTTACATGGTATCCTTGAATCTGTAAAGCACTCTAATTTTGCCATACAACCACGTCCCATGTACATGATTTAATTAATAAAAAAAAGGATTGATTACGAATTAATTATGCAATATAAATATATCTATGTTAGATAACTTTAATTTGTTATTTATTTATTAGGTATCTTTTATATTTTTATAAGAAGTTTGTTAATATAAATCAATTCTAGATTTGTTATGACCGTTGAAATTTTTGTTAACAATAATCTTTTTTATTCAAAGCTAACAATTGTTGATTCTATATGATTTTGTCTTTTTTTTATAGGATTTTTTTAAACAAAAAATTTGATGACTTTAACTATCTTAGAATTATGGATTTTTCTCGTTTATTTAAACATTAAATTCGAAAAAAAATGTTAATGCACCACATGCCTCTGCTGCTCCTCTTTGGGTTTTAATAGTAAAGGCTTATTTTTAGAAAAACAAGAAAGTTCAAGACATTTATTTGCAATTTGCTTACTCCATAAATCATTCATATAGATAAACAAAATCTATATTAGTTATCTAAGAAAATGATGAAAATGTTAGGTAATTTTATGAAACTCAACCTTTTTAAAATATCTAAACATCAAATTATTATTACCATCATCACCATCATTAAGGTAAATTGTCAAAAAAAAAAAAACCAAGCAGGGTTTTCTGCCGATAAAAACGCCTAGGTCTTAAAGCGGTTGTTAAAACCCCCAAGAAAATTTTCATGCAATATATGTATAGTTGTCTGCTGTATCTAAATAGGTCATACATATCACAGGCAGCTACAAAGATACCGTAGGCAAGGTTGTTTTGACAATCGAACACCTTTTCAGCGGTTTTTGTCAACCGTTCCGACTCCGGGGTTTTTTGCCGGCCGAAAATTATTATTTATTTTTATTTTTATTCTTGAGAGAGATGTTGGGGGGGCGGGGGGGCGGGGGCGGGGTTGGGCTTAATTAGAGGGTTGTGAGGGGTGCAACCATACAATCTGCAAGCACACTCTTTATATAAAACCTCACACCCTTTGCATTACCCCCCAATATCTTATCTCATCACAACCACAAAGAAAAACCCAATGATAGGGGGGGGGGGGGGGACAGAGATATCAACACGATAAATAGCAAACGTTTGCAAATTTTCGGTGAGAGAGAGAGAGAAATGGCATCTGCAGCAACTACAACACCATTCCTTCCAACAATCTCCGGCGAGAAAACGCTCCGCCAGAGCTTCATGCGCGACTAAGACAAGCGCCCGAAAATCGCCTACGACGAATTCAGCAATGAGATCCCTATCATATCGTTGTCAGGCATCGAGGAAGCAGACGGCAAGAGAGGAGAGATTTGCAAGAAAATCGTCGAGGCCTGTGAAGACTGGGGGATTTTTGAGGTCGTGGATCACGGCGTCAATGTGAAGGTGATAGAGGAGATGGCGAGGATGGCGAGGGAGTTCTTCGCGTTGCCGCCGGAGGAGAAGCTCAGGTTCGACATGTCCTCTATCACCTTCACATCGACGCCGTGATGGCGAGGGAGTTATTCGTGGCCATTCTTTGGAAGAGTAAGAGAAAATAGCTGTTGTTTAGAGTTAGAGTGTCCCGAGAAAAAATGATAAATAAAGTTTGAAGGGAATTTTTTTTTAGAGGATCCAGAGAATAAAAGCTTCGGGAGCATTTTGCAAAACATACATAAAAAAAACTAACAAAGCCAAATTTAAGATGTAAACTGCATGTTTGACAAGTTCACGAGGGTTTCCTAATTTAAGGGCAAAATTAAGGGTTTTCCTGCATTTTAGCATTAATACCAGGGGTGAACCTCCCATCCGACGCCACAGTTATGAAATGTATAAAACCCCTACACAAAAAACTGTAAATTATACAAAATGATGTTACATATTCATATAAAATACATTAATAAACATTAAAAAAATCTTATAAACAAATAAACTAAACAATAATTTTATTTCAATTAAAGTGTATAAACTATAATAAAGATTGCACCGATTTAGAGTTACCAGAAAATAAAGCTTTTCAAGGTTTATGTGCAACCCTGAATTTTGAAAGTGATTTTATCGAGTTTAGTCATTTTTTAGTTTAATTGATTGTGTTGTGAGGTCTGACTGAGATGGAAAGCACAATGTATATGTCAAAAATAGAGCGATCCGTATAAAGAAATTAACTATATCGGATATCATTTTTATAATAATCTTATTATATTCATGGTATTTATTTGTAATAAACAAAGTTCATGGTATTTATATAAAACACGTCAAAATTTCATGGTATTTATCTGTAAAATAGTGAAAGTTTGTGCTATTTATTTGTAGTGTAAGTACATGATATTTATTTGAAAATAGATGAAAGTTCATGATAGTTATTTTGTAATAAACAAAATCCATGGAATTTATTAGTAAAAGCTGAAAGTTTATGGTATTTATTTATAGTAAAGTCCATGGCATTTATTAAAAGGCTTTGAAAGTTTGTGGTATTTATTTTTAGCAAACAAAACCCACGGTATTTATGTGAAAAACATTGAAAGTTTTGCGATATTTATTTGCAATAAACAAACTTCATTTTATTTATCATAAAAACGATGGAAGTTTACAGTATTTATATACAATACAGTGAAGTCTATGGTATTTATCAGCAAAATAATTTAAAATCATCTTATTCTAGTGAACACCCAGCGAGATTTTGCATAACGTATAAAGATTGATGATGAAATGTAAGACTAAATGTTGCTGCAATTTTTTTCTCAAATACGAGATTTATAAATTTCTATGTAGAAGATTTGGACGAATGGGACTAATTAACAAGAATATTTGTGTTGCCTAGAAAACACAATTTCTTCTTAGATTCAAACATGAATAAACTGAACCATGATATAAATTCGAGCCATTTAGCTGGCAACAATGGGGGTCATTTTCTTCTTAGAAATAAGTTTTTATCAATAGTATGCTGTTATTAATGATGAAATTAAACTATAGATAACCTCAAATTTTATATTCTTGTTAGCTAATCTAACAATTATGAAATAAACTAAATTGGTCATAGGGAGAAGCAGTGCAAGACTAGAGAGAGATCGTAATCTTTTTCTCATACCCAACAAGAGCCCGTGACTACTCGAGATGGCCGGATAAGCCCAAGGGTTGGATATCCATCGCGGAACAATACAGCGAGAAACTCATGAACTTAGCATGCAAGCTTTTAGGGGTCCTTTCAGACACCAAGGCTTGTGCAGACATGGACCAGAAGTTGGTCGTCAATTTTTATCCAAAATGTCCACAACTTGATCTCACTCTGGGCCTGAAGCGCCATACCGATCCTGTAACCATCACTCTACTTTTACAAGACCAGATAGGCGGTTTACAGGCCATGAAGGACGGCGGCAAGACCTGGATTACCGTTCAACCCGTGGAGGGGGAGTTCATGGTTAACCTTCGCGACCACGGTCATGTAAGTGTATAAATGTACCGTAAGAAACAAATTTCAAGAATCGAATTCACTCGTATTGGTTTAAAATTTTGGCGTTAAAATTTGATGTAAGGCATATAATGTTCAAGTAAGGCATATAATGTTCTTTCTTTTCTGCAGTATTTAAGCAATGGACAATTCAAGAACGCGGATCACCAAGCGGTTGTAAACTCAAACCACAGTCGTTTATCTATCGCAACAGTCCAGAATCCAGCACCAAACGCCGTTGTTTATCCTCTAGTAATCAGAGAAGGAGAGAAGCCGATATTGGACGGGTGTTGGACGGGCCGATCACGTTCGCGGAGATGTATCGGAGGAAGATGAGCCGAGCCATCGAGCTTTCCAAGCTCAAGAAATTGGCTAAGGAGAACCAGGAGGTTTGGGAGAAGGCCAAGGATGTGGTAGACAAGCCCAAAGCATTGGATGAGATCTTTGCTTGAATCTTATAGTTAGTTCTATTTTCATACATTAATCTATAATTTATTTGTCTTTCATCCTTTTATTTATTCACATATGTTTATGTATGTGCTTTTATATGCATTTCTTGCTCAATCTAACAACTAGTTTGAATTGGAAATAATATATATATTTGCAAACAACGTTTTTGTTAAAGGTAAAGTTCGAACATTTTATTTTTCATCTTTATTTTTCTTATGGGAGAAATATGTGGGAATTACCTGTTTTACCTTTTTGTGTTGTTATTTACCTGTTTACCTTTTGTACACATTAATGTTTAGGTTATGAGATAACAATGTATATCAATACAATATAATACTTTAAAACACCCTTCATGTGGGCCTTTGAATTTCAGGTCCCTATTGGGGGAATTCTCGCTAGGTTAGACGGAATAAATGGAGGGTACACAAATTTAATTGAACCCATAACCTCTTTAACATGAATGCTTTAATACCAAGTTAAGAACCACTTTACTTAAAAGCTTAAGTTTTTGGGTTATGGGATAACAATATTGTTATATCGATACAATATAATAATTTAATACTTAGCCCAGGGGAAAAAAGGTAAAAACAAATAAGATAGAGACCAGAGAAGATACACTCTGAACATAAAAGATTTGTATAAAATACTTAATTATTTTTATTTCCAACAACAATTGCAACAAGATGTATGAGAAGCATGTTAGAAACACCATAGCAACGACAGACGACTTCAGACCAGCAAAACAGACAGTCTGTGGAAAAATGAAGCCCAATCCAGAGCACAGACAGACGTCTGTCTAAGTATGGGTCAGACGTCTGTCTTAAGGAAATGAAAATTTATAGAGTCAAGGCAGTCGTCTGTCCAAGTGTGGGCCAGATGTCTGCCGTCATGATAACTTCTGTGAATCTTATTTTACCAAATTGTAATATATCTCTATTTTGGATAGGATTAAGGTTTGCCTATAAAAAAGGTCCTCTCATATAATGTTTGTACTGTCAAATTAAATCAAAAGAAAAGACTATTGTATTCAGAGGGTGACAGCTTAAATCTAAAAAGATTTGAGAGAAATCTTTTAGGATTTGCACATTGGGTACTTGATTCAAAATTATAATAGACATTGCAAATTCCACTCTGTCGGGGATTAACCATACGGTGGGTGAATCTCGTTAACAAATCTTTTATTTGATTCTTATTTATTTATTCTCGCATCGCTATTAATTTGTTTTTCGTTATTAATTATGTGGTTATTGTTATTGTATGATTTAGTTTGTCACGAGCATTGTTCCGTGTATCGACTTACTTACTCCCTAACAGTTTGAGCCGTATTGTTACTCCTGAAATTTTCTTGTCTTTATCAAATGATAAGGAGAAAAAATATTGGATCAAAAGGAAATGCGGTTTTATGCTACTGCCGAGGCAAGAAAGAACTGAAATTCTAGATCAAAACACTATGTATTCTCAAAAATATTATTATCATAAAAAAATTTCTATTTTTCATTTAGAAATTTCTAAATATTATTATATTAGCAATTACCTTTCCTTCCTGGTTTAAATTTAGCAATTAGCTTTTGTTCTTAATTCCCTCTATTCATGCTTGTTTAAGTCTATCCCTATTCTTAGTTATGCTATTAACTATAATTTTCTCACTTCGGTTTTATTGGTGGCCCATATAGGTCAGTTCTGCATGAATCATGCATGACATGAGTATTCATGTCTACGAAGACAAGATATTAACCAACACTTATTAAACTCCTTGAATCTTATCCCTTGACTCCATTTTGGATCCTTCTTTACTTTTTCTGATGATACATCAACACTTGAGAGTCGAGAAGGCGAAACACGACTATATTATCCTTACTTTTTCTTATCCTTTTACAACAACCTCCTTTTGAAAATTTCAAAGACAAAATTTTTAAGAAGGGTAGATCATAATGACCACACCTGTTTTAAAACAAATAAAATTTTTCTTCAATTTAATCTTGTTTGTTTTGTTTTATAAATTATAAAGGAGATTTTGTTTGTTGGAAAAGAAAAGGAAAAAGTATTTTAAGAAAAGAATTTATTGGTTTTAAAAAAGGAAAGAACACGAAAAGTTTTGGTTTTGTGAAAAATAAATTTTGTATGTTATTTATTTCAGTTAGGAAAAAAAAGAAGTTTTGGAAAAGATTTGTGGAAATATTATTGAAATACATAATTTTGTCCTAAAGAGGTTTCTTATTTAAAATATTTTTGAAGAAAAGAAATTTATATTTCATTTATGAAAGGTTACTCTACTCAAGTTTTTATAAGTACCATTAATGTTTATCATGTGTCATTCTTTATACAATTTGTTTATGTGTCTGAATACTTGTTTTATAGTCATATTGTTTATTTTGTATTACTCATATCTTTTGTATATTGTGTGTTGCTATTAGTTTATCGTTATTGCCATTATTCTTTACTTCCATTATTTTGTTTACAACATGTGGGTTTTGTGTTAGATTTGTTGTATTGCTGCTATTTCTTTTATCTTTATAATTCATATTTACGTGTTAGATTATTTTGTGATTTTTAGATTTTATAAGATTTTAGAAAAAAGAATTTTTTAAAATTGTTCGCTTGGATTTATAAAAGAAGATTGTTTTAGAAAAATTGTTTAAAAGAATTTATTTTTGAGACAATACTACTCATATATTTCTTTTTTAACCTGCTCCTTACAAACCTCCTTTATAATTTCGAGGTTGAAATTGTTTTAAAAGAAGATTGCTTAATTTATAGAAATGCTTGGATTTATGGTTGTGGCTCGTCTCCTCATACCTTCTATTTATCTTTTTGATATGAAAAATAAGTTAATGCTAAAAGAACTAGGGTTTGGATTCATATTCCAGCATGAAATATGCAAGGTATACAAATTAATAGTCGTCATTCTCTCTTGAGGCACCGAGGTAAGAAAGTACCAGATGTAAGTTTGATAATCCTTATTTTATATACATTTTTCATATAATTATCGATAGTATTGTGTACTAATTAATACTTATATATTGATAACACTATAGCAAAATTGAGCAAAGTAAGCTAATTTATCGATTTGTTCCTCATTTGCAGTGCTCCGGCTTATTATGCACATATAACTAGTCTCTTGCCACAAATTAACCATTTGCATGTGAGTATGTGTGCGTGTATGCATGTGTGTGCATGTCTGTGTGTATGTGTACACACACAAGCACACATACACACACATACACAAGTGAATAAATAGCAACAGTTTAGGGCATTTTAGTGTAATTAGTAAAATTGAGCTAATTTATCGATTTCTTCCTCATTTGTAGTGCCCCCGGCTTATTATGCATATATATCTAGTAGATCTCTTGTTACAAATAAACTAAGCAACAATTTCAGTCTCTCTCTTCTATCCTCATTTTTCACATCGAAAAGATGGATAGGGAGTGAGACATAATGCACAACACTCGTCGCCGTTCGATAAAATACTTTTCCAAATTGGAATTGAGGTGAAAGTATGTCATCGAGTATTGATGAGTGGTGTGCATTGTGTCTCACCTCTATCCATCTTTTTGATGTGAAAAAGGAATGGATAGATGGAGAGATACTGGGATGGTTGCTTATTTATTTGTGGTATGAGATCAACTAAGTAGTTTTTTTTATGCCTTGTGTCTCACTCCTTATCTAGCATCGGAAAGAATATGGAGTTTACCTGCAATATAGGACAATCGACCAAGAAACTTGAGTTTGAAGGATAATATTTGCTTGATGTAGATCATCTTTTGTCAACATCATTGATATTATAACCTGATTTGTACGATCTAATTTGATTTATAGGACAGTTGGTGACTCTAAAGATACTTTTGCGAAGTTTAACTGATGCATGGTTGTTTCAAAGCTAAATTTTACTTGTGCTGGGTAAGATAACTGCTACAGTTGTATAGTTATTATTTACAGAAATTTTGAGCATACAATTAAGTGTGTGATGTGTGTTTTGTCAGAGTCGGATGAGGATGAAGTCGTTGTTGTATACAATTGTGTTCATCCAGATCTAGCTTAACCTACCAAAAGAAAAAAAAAGTACCGGATATAAGCCCATGATTTTGTATATATTTGGATTGATTTGTTGTGAAATGAATTGATTGTGTGGATATTTGATTTGAATATTTCGTGAATTGAATTGAGTTTGTGGTGAATATATATTTTGTATAACAATATATTGAATTAAATATGTATCGTTGCGCGAATTAGTGAAATGGAAATGGATTTGAATTGGAATTGGAACCGCATTGTACAGCAGGTATATATTTTTGTTTATCGAATTTTTTCGACGAAACAATTGCAGTTCAGAATTTTTTTCTCTGTTGCCAATTTATTTCGTCATGCCTTACCCGACGGAAAAGGTAAATAGCTGACAGAAAAAGTCTTCAAACCTGGGGAAAAATTACTTACCTTCCCAGTTTCTTTTTTACTTTTTCCATCGGGGGGAAGCCCACAGAAAAAAAAATTGCCAATGAAATAAGTTAAAGACCCGACGTAATAAATCTTATTATGTCGTACTTTTATACGCCGGACAATGTCTGATAGAATAAAGTTATTCCGTCGGATATCAATTTAATCCGTCAGGCCTATACCGATGGAATAAATACAATTTTCTTGTGGCGTATTCTGCTTGTAATTACGCTTAGCGTATTCATGATGAGAAGGGGTGTTTCTTGTTGTGGATACGTGCGAGCCTCCTCCGCGCTTGATCCTAATCATTTGAGAAGCGGGGCACGATAAACTTTCATGATTCTCTGCATAATACCCTTAATTAAAAGGATTCCGACACCGCTTTGCTAAAGCATCGATATTGTTCTAACATATGTCCCAATCCAAGGATAGATGGGTAGGATTGCCATAGTTAGCTGATAATCGGCATCCTAAAGAGGATCGGCAAAACGGAAGAAAACGGTTAATTTAGTACATGTAGCAAATTGCCGAAATTTTGTTATAAAGGCCTGTCCTTGGCATCCTGCTTATACCATGCATTGTTTTACATGATATCCTTGAATCTGTAAAAAGCACTCTATTTTTGCCTTACAACCACGTGCCATGTACGTGATTTAATTAATATAGAAAAGGATCGGTTACGATTAATTAGGCAATATAAATATATCTATGTTAGATAACTTTAATTTGTTATTTATTTATTAGGTATTTTTTATATTTTTATAAGAATTTTTTTTAATATAAATGTATTCTAGAATCTAGATCTGTTATAACTGATCTTTTTATTCAAAAGCTAACAATTGTTGATTCTATATGATTTTGCCTTGATTTTATAGGATTTTTTTAAACAAAAAATTTGATGACTTGGACTTTCTTAAAATTATGGATTTTTCTCGTTTATTTAAACATTAAATTCGGAAAAATTTTTTTGAAGGCAACACATGCCTCTCCTCCTCTTTGCAGTTTAACAGCGGAGGCCTTTTTTAAAAAAAAAAAAAAAACAAGAAAGTTCAAGACATTTATTTGCAATTTGCTTACTCCATAAATCATTCCTATAGATAAACAAAATCTATATTAGTTATCTAAGAAAATGATGAAAATGTTAGGTAATTTTATGAAACTCAACCTTCTTAAAATATCTAAACATCAAATTATTATTACCATCATCACCATCATTAGGGTAAATCGTCAACAACAAAAAAAAGAAAAAAAGAAACCAAGCAGGGTTTTCCGCTGATAAAAACCCTGGGTCTCAAAGCTGTTGTCAAAACTCCCAAGAAAATTTTCATGCAATATGTGTATAGTTGTCTGATGTATCTAAATAGGTCATACATATCACAGACAGCTACAAAGATATCATATAATAACATAGATATAGCAAGCAATTATACAGCTACCGCAGGCAAGATTTTTGACAATCGAACACGTTTTCAATCCGCCGTTCCGACTCTGGGGTTTTTTGCGGGGCGAAAATTATTATTTATTTTTACTTTTATTCTTAAGAGAGTTGGGGGGTGCGTGGGGGTGGGGGTTGGGATTAATTAGAGGTGGTTGTGAGGGATGCAACCGTACAACCTCACACCCTTTGCATTCCCCACCCCCCGCCCCCACTCACCCACCCATCCACCACACACATATATCAAGACGATAAATAGCAAACATTTGCAAATTTTCGGTGAGAGAGAGAGAGAGAGAAATGGCATCTGCAGCAACCATAACACCATTCCTTCCAACAATCTCCGGCGAGAAAACGCTCCGCCAGAGCTTCGTGCGCGACGAAGACGAGCGCCCGAAAATCGCCTACAACGAATTCAGCAATGAGATCCCTATCATATCGTTGTCAGGCATCGAGGAAGCCGACGGCAAGAGAGGAGAGATTTGCAAGAAAATCGTCGAGGCCTGTGAAGACTGGGGGATTTTTCAGGTCGTGGACCACGGCATCGACGTGAAGGTGATAGAGGAGATGATGAAGATGGCGAGAGAATTCTTCGCGCTCCCGCCAGAGGAGAAGCTCAGGTTTGACATGTCCGGTGGGAAGAAGGGAGGGTTCATCGTGTCTAGCCATCTTCAGGTAAACAAATGTATATTTGCATATCGCATGGAGAAAAAACATAGAGTTTAAATTTTTATATTATTAATCCAAAGTATTATAATAAAATTAAGTAGGGTCGGTTGTGTTCAACCGAAAAGAGGCCCTTCATCCCAGAGGATCCCATTGAAAGCACGGGCTGACAGCAAGGTCCTGCCAGAGGGAGCCAGGATTTCAATCTTCTGGGATTTCAATCCCATGTAAACCCTAAATTCGTACTCTTTTGGATCGATGCTCGTTTTTCGGAAGACTAAGAGAAAATAGATGTTGTTTTGAGTTAGAGAGTCCGGAGAAGAAATGATAAATAAGGTTTGAAGGTGGCGTGTGTTGTATCACGTCAAGATGTTACCTTCCATAGATCTGCTGCGAGCGACGAAGGCGGCTGGGATTGAGTTGGAGGTTGCCTCCTGAAGCGTGTGGATCTCAATGGTTTTGAGGTTGTTGTGGCCGAGCTATCTGCAAGAAAGTCCCGGAATGGTTGTACCACCGAGGACCCTCCGACAATCAAGTTAGACCGGATATTTGAGCAGAGTAACGGCCTAGTGGGGAGAAATTCACTTACCTTGACCGTCTGAAGGAGGGGTTTATATAGTGGCAGCAACGGGCGGGCGGGAGCGAGAATCACGCCGGCCGTTACGCCCCTGACGTCACGCTTGCGAGATAGGCGGGATCCCGCATTAATGACGAGACAGGCTCGTTAATGGGGATCGTGGTGGCGTGGAACGCGGGTCGTGGACGGCGGATATCTCGCGCGTGGCGAGATACGCGGAGCCATGGCGAAAGTGCCTGTGATCAGCGTTGCGAGTCGGTCGGTGAGACCGAGAAAGATGAGCTCGGCGGGAGGCTCGGGCACGAGCGGGAGGCCGAGGCATCTTGGTTCTGTGATAGCTCGGAGGCGAGCCGGGAGGGCGAGAAAGCTCAGCACGAAGGAAGGCTCGGGCCCGTGATTGCTCGGAGTAGAGCAAATGGACAATTGGCTTGGCTGCTGAAGTGCTTGGGGGCAAGGAGTAGGGTGCAACCTCAGAGACGGGGTTCGAGGGAAGCCCCCACTGTAGCACACTGGTTCCCCCTCCGTGGCCCTCAGGGGTCTAACTGGCTTACGCATGTGACATATCATCCGTCATGTATCATGATCTAAAGAATTACCGTTATTCACCATCATCATTAGCCTCCCTCTCGTTCCGATCTATTTATGGGTCGGGTCGAGAGTGGACTGCTTAGTTCTTTCTTATCATGACCCACCCCCAAACACAGATGGTATTGTCCGCTTTGGCCGAAACCACACGGTTTTGTCCTTTTGAATGAACCCGGGGCTACTTCCCAGTAGGTCACCCATCCTAGAATATCTCTGGCTCAAGCACGCTTAACTACGGAGGTTTTCAAACTCCGAAGTTCCGATTCATCCAAAAGACGCCTCTGTGTTATAAGAGTGGTATCATTCCATTTATAGTTCTGATCGTGCCCTCTTTCGGAATGGAATTCGACACTCTTCATTGTTCTGGTGGGTCCCCGTGTGTATCCGTATCGGTTATATCCCCACCTCGATACCAGATAACACTTCACTTCTTACGGGGTAGGTGGTATTCAGCCCAACTCCACCTGAGGTATTATATCCCCCCACTTAGAACAATGGTTCGTCCTCAAACTACATACCTACTTTTGAGGGACCGGCTCTGATATCATATTTGTCATGACCCACCCCAAACACAGATGGTATTGTCCTCTTTAGCCGAAACTGCACAGTTTTGTCCTTTTGAAAGAACCTGGGGCTACTTCCCAGTAGGTCACCCATCCCAGAATTTCTCTGGCTCAAGCACACTTAACTACGGAGGTTTTCAAACTCCGAAGTTCCGATTCATCCAAAATGCACCTCTGTGTTATAAGAGTGGTATCATTCCATTTATAGTTCTGATCGTGCCCTCTTTCGGAATGGAATTTTATACTCCCCATTGTTATGGTGGGTCCCCGTGTGTATCCGTATCGGTTACATCCCCATCTCGATACCAGATAACACCTCACTTCTCACGGGGTAGGTGGTATTCATCCCCAACTCCACCTGGGGTATTACATTTCTGTGTGGTTTGGCGCTGGTAATTTCTCGTGGTGGATTGTTCGGGGACGACACGACGTTCTTGTTGTCGCGCATCAAGTATGAGTCGAACGAAGGACGAGTGTGGGAAGGTCGGTATCCTCCCTTTGTCGGAGTTGAGGCGCTGATCGCACGTTGAGTATGAGTTTAATCGGTGGGTCTTGGATCAGTGTCTTTGTAGGGTAGGAAGCTACCCGCTGGGGATGCGCCGAGCAGGAAGAAACTCGGCGGCCTCGCAAAGAGAGCTTCGGATCCTCGGCGTCTGATGGGCAGAAGGTTACCCGCTGGGGATGCGCCGAGCAGGAAGAAACTCGGCGGCCTTGCGATGAGGGCTTCAGATGCTCAGCGTCTGATGGGCAGGAGGCTGCCCGCCGGGGATGCGCCGAGCAGGAAGAAACTCGGCGGCCTCGCTATGGGGGCTTCAGATCCCAGCGTCTGATGGGAAGGAGGATACTTGCTGAGGATGAGCCTAGCAGGAAGAAACTTGGCGGCCTTGCGATGAAGGCTTTAGACTCTCGGCGTCGGTGGGTAGTGAACTACCAGCTATGGATGACCGAGCAGGGTAGCTGCTCGATTGCCTCTTGGCGAGGGTTTCGATCCTTAGCGCTAGAGGGGCCGTAAAAGGCCTGCTAAAGATGGACCGAGCAGTGAAGCTGCTCAGTTGCCTCTTGGCGAGGGCTTAGATCCCTGGCGTCGTGGGGTGGTGAATTACCAGTCGGGGATAGCCGAGCAGGGTAGCCGCTGGGCTGCCTCTTAGTGGGGGCTTAGATCCCTGGCGTTGCGAGGTAGGGAACTACCAGCTAGGGATAGCCGAGCAGGGTAGCCGCTGGGCTGCCTCTTAGTGAGGGCTTAGATCCCTGGCATCGTGGGGTAGTGACTTACCAACCGAGGATAGCCGAGCAGGGTAGCCGCTGGGCTGCCTCTTACTGAGGGATTAGATCCCCGGTGTTGCGAGGTAGGGAACTACCAGCCGGGGATAGCCGAGCAGGGTAGCCGCTGGGGCTCCTCTTAGTGAGGGCTTAGATCCCTGGCGTCTGATGGACAGGAGGCTGCCCGCTGGTGATGCGCCGAGCAGGAAGAAACTCGGCGGCTTCGCGAAGAGGGCTTTGGATCCTCAGCGTCTGATGGGCAAGAGACAGCCCGCTGGGGATCGCCGAGCAGGAAGAAACTCGGCGGCCTCGCGATGAGGGCTTCAGATCCTCAGCGTCTGATAGGTAGGAGGCTGCCCGCTGGGGATATGCCGAGCAGGAAGAAACTCGGCGGCCTCGCGATAAGGGCTTCAGATTCCCAGCGTCTGATGGGCAGGAGGCTGCCCGCTGGGGATCCGCCGAGCAGGAAGAAACTCGGCGGCCTCGCGATGAGGGCTTCAGACCCTCGGCGTCGATGGGTAGTGAATTACCAGCCATGGATGACCGAGCAGGATAGCTGCTCGATTGCCTCTTGGCGAGGGCTTCGATCCTTAGCGCTAGAGGGGCCGTAAGAGGCCTGCTAAGGATGGACCGAGTAGTGAAGCTTCTCAGTTGCCTCTTGGCGAGGGCTTAGATCCCTGGAGTTGTGGGTAGTGAATTACCAGCTGGGGATAGCCGAGCAGGGTAGCCGCTGGGCCGCCTCTTAGTGAGGGCTTAGATCCCTGGCGTTGAGAGGTAGGGAACTACCAGCCAGGGATAGCCGAGCAGGGTAGCCGCTGGGCTGCCTCTTAGTGAGGGCTTAGATCCCTGACGTCGTGGGGTAGTGAATTACCAGCCGGGGATAGCCGAGTAGGGTAGCCGCTAGGCTGCCTCTTAGTGAGGGCTTAGATCCCTGGTGTTGCGAGGTAGGGAACTACCAGCCGGGGATAGCCGAGCAAGGTAGCCGCTGAAATGCCTCTTAGTGAGGACTTAGATCCCTGGCATTGCGAGGTAGGGAACTACCATCCAGAGATAACCGAACAAGGGCGGGCCTGGTTGCCTCTTGGTGAGGGCTTTGATCCTTAGCGCAGGAGGGGCCGTAAGAGGCCTACTAAGGACGGGCCGAGCAGGGTTACTGCCCGGTGCCTCTTGACGAGGGCTTTGATCCTTAAGGACGGGCCGAGCAGGGTTGCTGCCCAGTGCCTCTTGGCGAAGGCTTTGATCCCTGGAGTTGTAGGGTAGGGAACTACCAGCCAGGGATAACCGAGCAAGGGCAGGCCCGGTTGCCTCTTGGTGAGGGCTTTGATCCTTAGCGCGGGAAGGGCCATAAGAGGCCTACTAAGGACGGGCCGAGCATGGTTACTGCCCGGTGCCTCTTGGCGAGGGCTTTGATCCTTAAGGACGGGCCGAGCAGGGTTGCTGCCCGCTGCCTCTTGGCGTGGGCTTTGATCCCTAGCGTTGTGGGGGTAGGGAACTACCAGCCAGGGATAACCGAGCAAGGGCGGGCCCGGTTGCTTCTTGGTGAGGGCTTTGATCCCTGGCGTTGCGGGGTAGGGAACTACCAGCCAGGGATAACCGAGCAAGGGCGAGCCCGGTTGCCTCTTGGTGAGGGCTTTGATCCTTAGCGCGAGAGGGGCCGTAAGGGGCCTGCTAAGGATAGACCGAGCAGTGAAGCTGCTCAGTTGCCTCTTGGAGACGTCTTTGATTCCTGGCGTTGCGGGGTAGGGAACTACCAGCCAGGGATAACCGAGCAAGGGCGAGCCCGGTTGCCTCTTGGTGAGGGCTTTGATCCTTAGCGCGAAAGGGGCCGTAAGGGGCCTGCTAAGGATGGACCGAGCAGTGAAGCTGCTCAGTTGCCTCTTGGAGACGTCTTTGATTCCTGGCGTTGCGGGGTAGGGAACTACCAGCCAGGGATAACCGAGCAAGGGTGAGCCCGGTTGCCTCTTGGTGAGGGCTTCGATCCTTAACGCTGGAGGGGCCGTAAGAGGCCTGATAAGGACTAGCCGAGCAGGGTTGCTGCCCGGTCGATTCATGAGGTTCTGTCCGACTTTCCCGGTGTGAGTATGGAGAAGAGGGACACTCGCGGGTGACACGTATCATGAACACATGGGGGGAGGCGATTCGTCCGCGCCTCCGTTGTGAGGGAGGCGGCGGCTAGTGCTTGGATCATCGCGGTGGTCGCTTGCCATTGAGTTGAGATCGGAAAATGAACTTTGTTCGGTGGAATCAAGCGATTCCTATAGACGGCGCCAGCTGACGTGCGTCGTATCACGTCAAGATGTTACCTTTCGTAGATCTGCTGCGAGAGACGATGGTGGCTGGGATTGAGTTGGAGGTTTCCTCTTGAAGCATGTGGATCTCAATGGGTTTGAGGTTGTTGTGGCCGAGCTACCTGCAAGAAAGTCCCGGGGTGGTTGTACCACCGAGGACCCTCCGACAATCAAGTTAGACCGGATATTTGAGCAGAGTAACGACTTAGTGGGGAGAAATTCACTTACCTTGACCGTCTGAAGGAGGGGTTTATATAGTGGCAGCAACGGGCAGGCAGGCGTGAGAATCATGCCGGCCGTCACGCCCCTGACGTCACGCCCGTGAGATAGGCGGGATCCCGCATTAATGACGAGACAGGCTCGTTAATGGGGATCGTGGTGGCGTGGAACGCGGGTCGTGGGCGGCGGATATCTCGCGTGTAGCGAGATTCGCGGAGCCGTGGCGAAAGTGCCTGTGATCAGCGTTGCGGGTCGGTCGGTAAGAACGAGGAAGATGAGCTCGACAGGAGGCTCAGACACGAGTGGGAGGCCGAGGCATCTTGGTTGTATTATAGCTCGGAGGCGAGCCCGGGAGGGCGTAGAAGCTCAGCCCAAAGGAAGGCTCGAGCCTGTGATAGCTCGGAGTAGAGCAAAGAGACAGTTGGCTTGGCTGCTGAAGTGCTCGGGGGCAAGGAGTGGGGTGCAACCTTGGAGACGGGGTTCGAGGGAACCCCCACTGTAGCACACCGGTTCCCCTCTCCGTGGCCCTCAGGGCCCTAACTGGCTTACGCATGTGAGACGTCATCCGCCACGTGTCATGATCTAAAAAATTACCGTTATTCAGCATCATCAGAAGGGAATTTTTTTAGAGGAGAAACGGTAAAAGATGTTGGAGATAGTGCCCTCAGAGTCAATTATTGGATCACAGGCACGCGATTGCAATGATTGAGGGAGGACCTGTCCCAGTAAGACAGTCTTACTCAAGATGATAGTATGCTATCTGGTTTATCTTTATCATCGTGTACTGCTTTAGGTGACATTACTGATCGCTATTACACGTTGATAGAGCCCCTAGAATTCTTGCTTGACAGCCAGCAGTATGATGGCGATCATATACATGGAAGCTGGGGTCTATAAGCACATCCTTAAAAGGTCCCTAGTTGTGGGAGTTTCGAGACTGGGCATCGATACTCCATTAGTAGACTAGTGTATACAGTCGAGACCCCGACGAGGGGCGGTGGCCGGTCTCACAAGCCACTGGTGTCAGTTGGTTCACCTAAGATGTATACATGTGCTCATTGAGTTATGAGTACACCGGACAGGACTCGCCGGGAACATGCTAGTTGGGATTATATCAGACGTCAGATAGCAGTTCCCTGGTGACATGTGTACAGGTTAGTTCATCGACCTGAGATCGTCATTTATCTCGTGTGAGTTCCCACTGTGCTTTGATTACTACCCTACAACGGCTCAAAGGAGTCGTGCAAACAGGTTTTAGTTGGGTACAGTCCCGAGCCACATGGAGGCAGTGAGCGGATCTACAGGGGTTCGTTTCTCCCGGTATTGGGGGTGAGGTCGCGCTGTGTCTAGGAGAGCCATTACACAAAGCCCTCGGACGAGGCAGGAGATTTACTGGTAGGTATTCCAGTAGTATCTCAGGGTGTTCTGGGCTTCACTCCGACACGACTTGTACCGCTTTTGGGGGTCTGACTTTTACCAACCTCCTAGGCCCGCCATGCGATACTCATAGACGAACGGACCGGACTGTACGGATATTGTCACTGACAGGCTCAGTAGGGTGTCAGGACGAGTTCGTTCATCGACGTCCCTTTTGGTCAATAGCTGGTAGCCCGTCACGTATGGCTAATACCTCTGACGTGTTAGTGGTTAAATCCACAGCCATAGTATTGACGAGTCTTTAGAGTCCACCACACACAGTTACTCAAGTTTCGGGCGAAACGCTGTAGAGGCCGTATGGAGATATGGCAGGGTTCAATCAGATACGTGCGGTATTGCACGGATCGTGATCGGACGGATTTTACTAGCCGGCTTTGGCTTAAGCCGGATCCTAGTATTAGACAGTGTAGATTTGGTCTCTTTGCATTTGTGTTCAGTGGGAATACAAATGCGGGCATGTATATGCAGTCGCGGGGTTTTCCTGTAATTTATTACGGGACCAGTTTTCTGAAGTTGCCAGTTTGCATTCCGTTCCGGCCGGTTTTTCTTTATTCCTTCGCGGTCAGACTTTCCGTTTGAGGGGGTTATTTGCAAGTGTGCAAATAATATTTTATGGAGGGGTTTTCTTGCATTTTGTGGATTCATGATGAGATCATTTTTTAGTCTCTTCCTTTGCATTAAATGAGATTTGAGTTGATTAGGATTAGATTTGAATTTGTCATTATCACTTTTGGGTTATGGTCACCTTTCACCTTTTCCTACTCTCACCTCCCTTCTTGTTATTATTCCCTCCACCATTTCATAGGGAGGGCCGGCCACTAGAGAGGAAAGAGAGGGAAGTTCATTTTTATGTGGGAAATTATTCATACCTCATATTCTCTACTTGCCACAAAACTCATTATCTCCAAAGGAAGAGACAAAAAAAGGATCTCATCATGAAGCCATACAATGCAAGAAAACCCCTCCACAAAATGTTATTTGCACACTTGCAAATAACCCCCTCCAACGGAAAGTCCGGCCGCGAAGGAACAAAGAAAAACCGTTCGGAACGGAATGCAAATTGGCAATTTCAGAAAACTGGTCCTATAATAAATTACAGGAAAACCCCGCGACTGCATATACATGCCCGCATTTGTATTCCCACTGAACACAAATGCAAAGAGACAAAATCTACACTGTCTAATACTAGGATCCGGCTTAAGCCAAAGCCGGCTAGTAAAATCCGTCCGATCACGATCCGTGCAATACCGCACGTATCTGATTGAACCCTGCCGTATCTCCATACGGCCTCTGCAGCGTTTCGCCCGAAACTTGAGTAACTGTGTGTGGTGGACTCTAAAGACTCGTCAATACTATGGCTGTGGATTTAACCACTAGCACGTCAGAGGTATTAGCCATACGTGATGGGCTACCAGCTATTGACCAAAAGGGACGTCGATAAGCGAACTCATCCTGACACCCTACTGAGCCTGTCAGTGATAATATCCGTACAGTCCGGTCCGTTCGTCTATGAGTATCGCATGGCGGGCCTAGGGGGTTGGTAAAAGTCAGACCCCCAAAAGCGGTACAAGTCGTGTCGGAGTGAAGCCCAGAACACCCTGAGATACTACTGGAATACCTACCAGTAAATCTCCTGCCTCGGCCGAGAGCTTTTTGTAATGGCTCTCCTAGACACAGCGCGACCTCACCCCCAATACCGGGAGAGACGAACCCCTGTAGATCCGCTCACTGCCTCCATGTGGCTCGGGACTGTACCCAACTAAAACCTGTTTGCACGACTCCTTTGAGCCGTGGTAGGGTAGTAATCAAAGCACAGTGGGAACTCACACGAGACAAATGACGATTTCGGGTCGATGAACTAACCTGTACACATGTCACCAGGGAACTGCTCTCTGACGTCTGGTATAATCCCAACTAGCATGTTCCCGGCGAGTCCTGTCCGGTGTACTCATAACCCAATGAGCACCTGTATACATCTTAGGTGAACCAACTGACACCAGTGGCTTGTGAGACCAGCCACCGCCCCTCGTCGGGGTCTCGACTGTATATACTAGTCTACTAATGGAGTATCGATGCCCAGTCTCGAAACTCCCACGACTAGGGATCTTTTAAGGATGTGCTTATAGACCCCAGCTCCCACGTATATGATCGCCATCATACTGCTGGCCGTCAAGCAAGAATCCTAAGGGCTCTATCAACGTGTAATAGCGATCAGTAATGTCATCTAAAATAGTACACGATGATAAAGATAAACCAGATAGCATACTATCATCTTGAGTAAGACTGTCTTACTGGGACAGGTCCTCCCTCAATCATTGCAATCACGTGCCTGTGATCCAATAATTGACTCTGAGGGCACTATCTCCCACTTGCACTCAAGGCTAATTATTGCGATGTCGCATACTCACAGCCCGTGTGATACCGAACACCCAACTCCTCTACTAGTCAGTCTCACAAAGCTCGTTTGTGAAACTATTGCGTTCGAGGAATAGCCTCAGTGAGTGGATCCGTTCTGATGTTTCTTTCTATGTCTCTCTTTATCTCAAGTTCGCGGAGAAAACCATCTCCCGAAATGAGCAATACCTGTCTTAGAATGTGTCTGGATATTTGATGGGACCTAGCTCATAAGTGAACTCCAAATCCAAACTTCTTAGACTGTATCGTCAACTGAACTTAATCAGTATCCTGCGCCATGCCTTCCCTCAGTATCTACCTGGACCACCTGTCCATAATACTGCCCCTCGTGAAAGGGAAAACTATAACTCTGACAGTCACTTTGCCATCCAGGTCACCTTGGAAGCCTGGAATGATAACCGTCTCCTAAAGGAGGCTGCCGTTATCAAATCCCTAGAACATCCACTTATGTTCTAAAACTGCTTCCGAATGTTTCTCCACGATTGGATCAATATCAACTTATTGCATCTCCTGCAAAAACAACATCTGGTGTGGTACTTGACATTTCATGATTGACTCAATTGCCTAAACAAGTGATCTGCCAATCATGCACATCCCTCTCCCCTTTAGTCTGTAAGACACCTTTAGAGAGGGTGACTCCATCACCTGCAGGTACACTACCGTGCCAGGAGTCGTCCATTCTAAATACTCATAGAATGCTGTCTAAGTACCCAGATTGGGAAACTACCCAAATCTAGATCTAAAACTATAGATCTAGTAACCAGAATGTCTTATGTAATATCCAAGTCCCATGTGGAGAAACCACTGTGTGACAACCAAAGTATAACCGATCGTAGTATAGGAATATCACTTCCTACTCTGTGTATGTCATCCAAATACCAGGACATCACACCCTACTACCTTCTTAACAGATCCATCCCCTATTCTGATGAAGTCAAACATATAACTTCACATCAGAAATAGATGATCTATCTCCGCTATATCCGCTTTAGTCTATAAATAGACATAAGCCACTTGTCCACCAATACTTCCGCTGCTCCCACTGACCACGACAACCCTCTGGCAGAGTCATATACACGTACACTTCTAAAACAAGTTTAGAATGACGCTATATTCATCCTCCTGCCGGGTCTCCCAGTCTGGAACAACAGCAATAGAAAGTCTGGGTAAACAAGAACCTCCCTGTCACCGTCCTTGAGGCTACCGGAGTACCTCTCAGGTACCTAAGGTTACCCACCGTATCTGTGGAGTGGCCAATGGAATGTCAAACCAGATTGAATCTTTAGGTTCCTGTCAAATTTTCAGTAATCGTTTGCGGTTCTGGAATCACTTCCAGTTCTACCATACTCCCACTAGTGTTTTCTGAAAAAATCCATTTCTTTATTTAAAACTGTGGCGAGTCAAGAACAATATCACTATTGATCTTTCGGATGGTAGAAAGTCAACCCTCGTCATAGCCCGGGTCAATCCACAAACAGCCATTACAGAAACGTGCCTTGAGTTATCCAGAGTCTGGTTTTAAGCATAAGCTGGACAACTCCCCGTATCTTAACATCGTTAAGATATGAACTGTTCTATATCCAATACAGAAACAGAGGCACTGATTTAATTGAACCAGATTCAAATCATGCAGCTGTCACCAGTGCATGTCAACTAAATGGAAGGAGGCCGATCAGCGTTACTCAACTTAGGAATGCTTCCAATTATGAGTAACCTGAAAGAGAAGCAAGTTCTATCAACTGAATACCATTCACAAGTATCTACATCTTCGATTACCTTGAAGAATCCCAATACTTGCAACACCTGGTTCTCTACTTTATCCACATACCTATAACTTTTCAAAACTTGGACCTTGTATTTCTATGAAACACATGTCTAAGAACTAGAGAAGTCACAAGTAAACAGAATATAGTACTAGAATCAACCCCTCTGTCCTAATGGACACTGGACAACATACACAAAACTCTGTATAAGTCTGCTGAGTCTAACAACTCATTCACTGTGTGTCGTAGGTTGAAAACTGTACTATGGTTACGAAGGATTACACCGCTGCTCAATGCTCCTTACCTAACCATCCACTGATATAGGTAAATGTCATAGACATAATTTCAAAAAGGTATATCTCACTCTATAAAAATAGACGTACAGATATATCAATTTGAAATTGGTGCACAACAACGGATATTCAAAAACCAAATATTTGCCGTCCGGCAAACAACCCAGGTGAGTTCCTCAAATATCACCAATTACAACGAATTCCGATATAATGAGAATGATCACCGAATTCCCAACAACTTACTCCCACTCATCATCTGTAAAACCATACAGATATGAGAATCATACCTGATAAATACATACCCTGGAGCAAATGTCTAATTTGGGAAATCGGTTTTCTTTTAACAGTACACAGTGAAACTGAAACATTGAAATGTTTCGATGGGGTATCCGGGTATTCCTAGTAATGTCTCTTCCATTATCCAGATTCACAACTGTAACCGTATAATTCTTTGCCATCTCTCCAAATCCCTTTATATGTTTTTAGTCGTTACCTTCTGTACACCCCTTTATGCCAAATGGTTTTCTTCCTTCCCTACCGTTCGGCACCAGCCTATGGTTTGGAAGAAGACTATCCAATAAGCATAATGGGTATACTGTCCTAATCCTAGGAGCACTCGCAATGCGAGAGAAGGTGAAGATAAAAGACAACCGAATAAACCTTATTCCTATTTCTCCTGAACCAGAATCCATCCTCGAACTGGAACAAGTTCCTTTCGAGTTCGTATATAACCACACGATGGAGTATCCAAATAAACTGTGGATCTTCGTAGTGATACGGAGTGTCCTGGAGAAATACATAGGTGAATTGGGAGTGGTAATGAAATACTTGGTTTGGTCGTGATTAGCAGTCGCATTTTACTTTGCCCTCTTACTAATCCCTTGATATGTCTTTACTTAATACCTTCTGTACACCATTGTTATGCTAATTGGTTTTCTTCATTCCCCACCGTTCGGCACCAGCCTAAGGTTTGGAAGAAGACTATCCAACTTGCATAATAGGTGTACTATCTCCTAAACCAAGGAGTACTCGCAACCTGAGAGAAGGTAAAAGGAAAAGACAACTGAATAGTCCTATTCGTTTTCTCCAGAACCAGAAACCATTCTCGAATAAATTCCTTCGAGTTCGTATATAACCATACGATGGTTTTGTCCAATGGAAGTGGACGTTCGTAGTAATACGGGGTGTCCTGGAGAAAAGGGTAGAAGTAGGAGTGGCAATGAGGTTTGCAACTCTGACAATCCAAAAGCAGTGTTTAAAGAAGGTTCGGTTAATTTTGGTCACTGAGTCATAGTCTAGGGTCGGGTCAATGGTCGCTGCCAAAGAGAGAGAGAAAAGAAACACTCAGCGTGCACTCTAGCCTAGATCAGAATGGTTATCACTTTATCTAATCAGGAAACCTCCCACTGTAACCTTAAATTCTTCTCCAAACCTGAAAGAAGAATTAGTCAGGATCACCCGAGGAGTAAACCAACTCATCAGTGGGAATCGGGATCCAACTATCATCGCATGATAACTTGACGGAATCCACTCAAGTCACCACACTACAGAAGGTATGTGCATGCCTGACAATTTTCAGTTTCTTTAGAAACTCCCGATGTGTGTTTTTACCCCTAGGACCCAAGTGACCTTGACTGAGCCAACATATCAAAGGATCCTAGTCAAGTTCAACCCGTCATTATCTTGATTGCATTAGACCCACCCACACGAGTTCTTGACTGAGCCAAAATGACCGTATGACTGTCCTAACCAATCACATATCCATAAGACAGAAAAGCATTACAGAGCAACCGCACACTACTTCTCGGCTGAGCACGACATACGTAGCACGAATACTAAGCAATACTAATCTGAAATGACGGAGGGCTACGGCTGGTTTTTGGCGAAAAACCTTTAACGTAATGAACTTGATATCGTTGAAGGAACCGGATAACTTTTTATAAAAATATAGTGACGAAAACCTTTGCTAAAGAGGTCACTCCCGGTGAAGGGATCTCGGCTCTTTCCCCGTAGAATGAGGTGCAGGATATTCCAACTGAATACCACGATGCAAAGCAAAAGTAATCGGCTATAGCGAAGTTATTGCCCTGACGCAAACTTTTGTCCAAGGGGTCACTCCCGGTGAAGGGATCTCGGCCCTTGCCTCGTCGACTGAGGAGCAGGATATTCCAACTGAATACCACGATGCAAAACAAAAGAGAACGCCCTTGCAATAACAGCCTTTTTGAAAAAAATGTTCCAACAACATCAGAATAGGTTTGTTTAGCTTGCATTGATCCGAATCAACGCAGTCCCATCAATTGATCACACCAATAAAGAACGAAAATAATGATGTACGTATATGCCATCCGCATTCGCCACTGGGTCCCGTCATCACCCGTTAGGTTACTTAACTAACGACAGAGCGGGGACTGGACTAGCGCGGATGCAAAACATATACAACATCTACTAGTATATATATCAATATATAATATTTCGCTCAAGACGTGATAAAATGCAACATCACAGAAATGTAACCAGCATCACAGAACAATACAGATATCTGGGATCCCCGGGTTTCATAGAGCCGCTACTGAAACCCGACGTTCCCCTGGTCGTGTGGATAGCCTGTGCAAAGAGATCCTAGACCCCTACGGGCGCGGCAAGTTACCCGCCAAAACCTGAAGCGAGGCAGCCCCCTTCAGCAACATGAATGGACCACCCAGCACTTCACGGAATCCGGTAACTTGGGCATCCCTCCTGGGTCAACCTGTACCCCCTACGAGTGCGGCGAATAGCCCGCCAATTCTAGAGTGAAGCCCCTTCCGTCTCAATGCCATGAGATGCGGGCTTGTTGCCCTCTAGAACCCGGTTATCCGTGCACCCCTCCTTGGGGTAATCCTAGTACAGAGAGTAAAATATACATACAACGGGTACATCGACCTCGACCCGGTCGTGCCCCAAAAGAATAATACAAACAGACAGTGACGGCAGTCCACATGTCGGACGCTTGCCCCGCAATATCAAATGTACATATAAAACAAAATTGTACTAACATTGCATCCAGGCTATCCCCCACGACCAATCCGCAACATCACAGCACAACACAGAACATCAACGTGAATGTCACGTTCGCAAATCCGTCTAACCGGGCTATAGCAGTTAGACAGGATTTACCGATCAAGTGACATTCACGGTCGCAGATATAATGTAAATACTGTGAACTAATGTGTTTAAAATTTTCGATCGATCAAATTTTCCTAAGTGGGCCCCCAAGCACTACTGTAGCACTTAAAGAAATTCTGGGCCCAAAAAGAATGTTCCAAAAACCCTATATTCAAGTCAGGAGGCCTCTGTAAAATATTGGTGCAGTGAACAGTAAATCCAGCGGCGGAACCGCGGCCCAAGCATGGGTTTGGCCGCGGTTCCGCGGTGGGATGATGAGTTCATGCAACCAAATTTTTACAGAGTGCTTATATTTCCCTGATCATGCTTCTGCAATAACCTGAAAAATTTTTAGAGCCCAAAAAATTTCGACAGAAACCTGATGCTTTTGAAAATGCGGTTTTGGAATTTTGTTCGATCGGAAATGTAAACACATCAGACCAAGCTGGACTAGGTTAATGGTATGGCTCTGATACCATGTTGTGCCACGGCAGCGCCCCGGCCGTCTATTCTAGGTCAAAAAAAGAATCCGGAGAATAAAAGCTTTGTGAGCATTTTGCAAAACATACATTAAAAAAAACTAACAATGCCAAATTTAAGGCGTAAAGTGCGTGTTTGTCGAGTTCACCAGGGTTTCCTAATTTAAGGGAAAAAGTAAGGGTTTTCCTGCATTTTAGCATTAATACCAGGGGTGAACCTCCCATCCGACGCCACAGTTATGAAATGTATAAAACCCCTACACGAAAAACTGTAAATTATACAAAATGATGTTACATATTCTTATAAAATACATTATTAAACATAAAAAATCTTATAAACAAATAAACTAAACAATAATTTTCTTTCAATTAAAGTGTATAAACTATAATAAAGATTGCACCGATTTAGAGTTACCTGAAAATACAGATTTTCAAGGTTTATGTGCAACCCTGAATTTTGAAAGTGATTTTATCGTGTTGAGTCATTTTTTAGTTTAATTGATGGTGTTGTGAGGTCTGACTGTGATGGAAGCACAATGTATATGTCAAAAATAGAGCGATCGGTATAAAGAAATTAACTGTATCAGATATCATTTTTATAATAATCTTATTATATTCATGGTATTTATTTGTAATAAACAAAGTTCATGGTATTTATATAAAACACGTCAAAATTTCATGGTATTTATCAGTAAAATAGTGAAAGTTTGTGCTATTTATTTGTAGTGTAAGTACATGATATTTATTTGAAAATAGATGAAAGTTCATGATAGTTATTTTGTAATAAGCAAAATCCATGGAATTTATTAGTAAAAGTTGAAAGTTTATGGTATTTGTTCATAGTAAAGTCCATGGTATTTATTAAAAGACTTTGGAAATTTGTGGTATTTATTTGTAGTAAACAAAGTCCATGGTTTTATGTGAAAAACATTGAAAGTTTTGCGATATTTATTTGTAATAAACAAACGTCATTGTATTTATCATAAAAACGATGGAAGTTTATGGTATTTATATACAATAAACAGAAGTCCATGGTGTTTATCAGCAAAAAAATTTAAAATCATCTTATTTTAGTGAACACCTAGTGAGATTTTGCATATCGTATAAAGATTGATGATGAAAGGTAAGACTAAATGTTGCTGCAATTTTTTTCTCAAATAAGAGATTTATAAATTTCTATGTCGAAGATTGGACAAATGGGACTAATTAACAAGAATATTTGTGTTGCCTAGAAAACACAATTTCTTCTTAGATTCAAACATGAATGAACTGAACCATGATATAAATTCTAGCCATTTAGCCAGCAACAATGGCAGCCATTTTCTTCTAGAAATAAGTTTTTATCAATAGTATGCTGTTATTAATGATGAAATTAAACTATACATAAACTCAAATTTTATATTCTTGTTAGCTAATCTAACAATTATGAAATAAACTAAATTGTGCACAGGGAGAAGCAGTGCAAGACTGGAGAGAGATCGTAACCTTTTTCTCATACCCAACAAGAGCCCGCGACTACTCAAGATGGCCGGATAAGCCCGAGGGTTGGATATCTGTCGCGGAACAATACAGCGAGAAACTCATGAACTTAGCATGCAAGCTTTTAGGGGTCCTTTCAGAAGCCATGGGCCTCGACACCGAGGCCCTCACTAAGGCTTGTGTAGACATGGACCAGAAGATGGTCGTCAATTTTTATCCAAAGTGTCCGCAACCTGATCTCACTCTGGGCCTGAAGCGTCATACCGATCCTGGAACCATCACTCTGCTTTTACAAGACCAGGTAGGCGGTTTACAGGCCACGAAGGACGGCGGCAAAACCTGGATTACCGTTCAACCCGTGGAGGGGGCGTTCGTGGTTAACCTTGGCGACCACGGTCATGTAAGTGTATATATGTACCTTAAGAAACAAATTTCAAGAATCAAACTCAGACGTATTGGTTTAAAATTTTTGCGTTGAGTTTAGATAACATTTATGCAACTCTTGTTGGATTTAATTCTGAAACTTAACAATAAAACAATGAATATAATGTTCTTTCTTTTCTGCAGTATTTAAGCAATGGCCGATTCAAGAACGCGGATCATCAAGCGGTCGTAAACTCAAACCACAGTCGTTTATCTATCGCAACATTCCAGAATCCAGCACCAAACGCCGTTGTTTATCCTCTAGCAATCAGAGAAGGCGAGAAGCCGATATTGGACGGGCCGATCACGTTCGCAGAGATGTATCGGAGGAAGATGAGCCGAGACATCGAGCTTGCCAAGCTCAAGAAATTGGCTAAGGAGAACCAGGAGGTTCGGGAGAAGGCCAAGGATGTGGTAGACAAGCCCAAAGCTTTGGATGAGATCTTTGCTTGAATCTTATAGTAGTTAGTTCTATTTTCATACATTAATCTATAATTTATTTGTCTTTCATCCCTTTATTTATTCACATATGTTTATGTATGTGCTTTTATATGCATTTCCTGCTCGATTGAGTAACAACTAGTTTAAATTGGAAATGATATATTTGCAAACAATGTTTTTGTTAAAGGTAAAGTTTGAACATTTTATTTTTCTTATGGGAGAAATACGTGGGAATTACCCGTTATACCTTTTTGTGTTGTTATTTACCTGTTTACCTTTTGTACACATTAATATTTAGGTTATGAGATAACAATGTATATCAATACAATATAATACTTTAAAACACCCCTCATGTGGGCCTTTGAATTTCAGGCCCCTCAAGGGAACTCTCGCTAGGTTAGACGGTCGTAATACAAATACAGTCATTATATACCCTATCTCTTAATATATTGCAGCTCATCTATTTTAATATGCTCGTTTCTGACACAATTATTTCTTGAACATGTTGTTTGTTAACTGTATATTATTTTGATCCACAAAAAACAGCCGACCATATTGCGCATTTTGCCATACCTCCTGTTCCTGTAGCTTCTATAGCCTTCTCATTTCTTAGGAACTCTCAAAAAGTAATTGGTTTTCCAAATTACACGAGCCTTATAAGAAAGGAATGTTCCAATCTACTTCCTAAGTAAATCCCAAAAGGAAGAAAATAACATTCATCTTCTTCGAACATAAAAACTTTAAAATATTTAAAACTTATCTTCTCTGAATTAAAATAAGAAAAGTGTATCTAAACACCATTTTCGACCCATTCCAATAAATGAAGGGTTTTGAGTCCCACTCACATGGATGGACCCGTTGTCCCATCTCTTTTTTCTGTCGCTTTTATGAATTGCATTCTTTGTCGCTTTTATGAATTGCACAGAAAAGTGTTGCTTATGAATTGCGCGTAAATTGTTACTTAGGAACACCCTCTATAAACATATGCCAATCAAGCGCATCACTACTTTTAAATTTTAGTGAACCGGTTTCATGGAAATCCATGTTCAAATTTCACTAGCAATCAGAATATTAAAAATATATCGTTAATATCTTATCTTATCGTAAATTCGGAGTTTTGCTCGAGTAAAAAAACACTTCAAAAAACAAGTAATATCCATTCGAAAGTAACTAAAAATTCACATTAAAAGCTTTTACTTTTCTATACAGATTAAAAATGTGCCTATGCGTAAATAAAGCAGAATATAAAGTAGCCTAAAGTTGATATCTCTCTTTTCTTTTTTCCTTTTGATGGAGGCCTGGATCTCCTTCAGGTGTCGTCCTCCGTCGATCTGTTGCAAGCGTTGATGAAGGGTTGAAATTGATGTTGATGATTGACTTCTTGAGCGTGTGGATCTCAATGGGTTGATTTTGAGGTATAGCCGAGCTGCCTGCAAAGAAGTCTCGGGATGGTTATACCACCGTGGACCCTCTGACGATCAAGTTAGCCGAGAATTGGGCAGAGTAGCGGCTTGTTGGATTTAAATTCTCTTACCTGAGTCGTCTGAGAGAGGGGTTTTTCTAGTGGTCGCATGGAGCGAGCTGGCGCGAGTTCTTCGCCGTCGGTTACGCCCCTGACGTTACGCCTGCGTGAATGACGGGATCCCCTATTAATAACGAGATACGCTCGTTAATGGGGGAATATGACGGCGTGGAACGTGGGATGTTAGGTGGCGGATATCTCGCCTCTGGAGAGATACGTGGAGCCGTGGCGGAAGCGCTTGGGCTCTGCGTTCTTGGTTGCTCGGTAGAACCGAGGAGATTTAGCTTGGCGGGAGGCCCGGATGCGAGCGGGAGGCCGAGGAGGCTCGGTTCTGTGATAGCTTGGAGGCGAGCAGGGAGGGCTGAGGAAGTTCAACGTGTATGAGGGCTCGGAGGTGAGCCAATGGTATTTTGTAAGGCGGGCATGGGACTGTTCTGGGAGGCCATCGAAGGTCGGGTCAATACTTGGGGCAAAACCCGGGGAATACCTTCAATGTATCGTGTTTTGCCCCTGTCCCGTGAGCCTCGGGACATGTCATCTACCACGTGTCATGATCTGGGGAATTCCCACTTATGAGTATCATCATTAGCCCCCCACTCTCGTCCTGGCCTATTTATGGGTCGGGTCGAGAGTGGTCTGATCGGTTTTCTGGACGCAGACCGTTGCCAAAAATATATCGGTGCGGATTCCCGGGGCGACTCGGTGAAGGGCAGTTGCGTCGTTCGGACTTACGAGCCCGCTATCTCGGACACTTGGATCTCTGCGCGCATTTCTGATGACATCAGCGGATTAGGGGAAAGGATCGTGCATTAAAGAGGGGGAGCCGATTCTCTTGTACGTCTGTTGAGGTGCAGGCCACGCGTCGGCAGCGGGTTGGCAGACGCGACAGGCTGTCACTGTCGCCTGCGATCGATGGGTCGTACCCAATGGTCATTCAACACGTGGAGACTTGACGGCCGGCAGACGCGATGCTTAGTTTTGGCGGGAATTAATCCGGACCGTTGGATGCCTTTCCTGAAGGGTATAAATAGGAGGGGGCCCCCATAGGGCCAACACTTCCTTCATAATTTCCCTTCGTTGCCGAAGATTGCCCGACGCTCCTACCTTTTAGATCGGATCGCCCTTGCTTTTTCCTCGGCCAGCCCCTTCCTTTGAATCAGGTTAGATGTCTCCATCTGAAGAGTCTGTAGAGGTAGTTAGGGTAGAGTCGGGCGATGAGGTTCCAGTTGTTGGAGCCGAGTCCGGAGGATCTTCCTCCTCTTCGGCTTCATATAGCCAAGAGGGTTCGTCTTCTTCTTCGACCTCTGTGTCAGGGTCGCATCCGAGAGTCAGGGCCACCCGCGTCGCTCGTCGCCAGGCGACGGCAAGGGCCCCTAAGGTGCGCATCGGGAACGCCTGTGATGCGCCCTCCGTCTTGAGGGATGTGGGCGAGCTTGCCGAGATTCGGGCTCGTTTCCATATCCCCTCTAACTATTCGCTCCATTTAGCTAGGGAGGGAGAACGGGCAGATCAGGTGCAGGGAAAGGAGATGGCTCTGTATTTGGAAGCTTTCCGAACATGAATGCGTCTGCCCTTCTCAACCGAAGTATGCGGGGTGCTTCGTTATTTCCAACTTGCCTCGGGCCAGCTAGCGCCGAACTCGTGGAGACTCCTCCTCGGGTCCCTGTTCCGGTTGAAACTTGAAAATATCCCTTTCAGTTTGACCCTCCTAGTCTCCTTCCTTTGTTATAAGAATCATCCCGGAACCAGCAAAGATGAGCCGAGCTGGGTGTATTTTTCCTTCAAAAAACGCAAGGATGGGGTCGCCGGGTCGGGGGTAGTAGTCGTCCCTTCCTCCATTCATGACTGGAAGGAGAAGTATATATTCGTCGAGCCACTCGAGGGTGAGGATTGGCTTGTGCCTACACAATGGCACAGGGCCAACTGCCCGAGGGCGAGGCAATCGTCCTCACTCGAGGCGATGGCGGTATCCATGTGGGAGCTGATCCAGCGGGCCGACGTTCTGCTTTCTGAGCAGGCCCTGAGCTGGGCCGGGCTCAACCCTGCGCGCTTTCTGGGTAAGTTAGGGCCATCGTAGACGATCTATTTAGACTTTGATGAATTTTCTTTGCCATTTTCAACGGCACTAACTCTCTTTGTGTATTCTCCTTTCTGCAGAGCAAATGGACCGATCTAAATTGTTAGCCGCCGTAGCCGCGAAGGCAAGAAGGAAGACTGGTGGTGCTAGCTTGTCTCGACCTGGTTCGAGTTCTTCCCCGAAGCCAACTGCACCAGCGAAGCCTTCCGCTGCGCCCCGAGCCTCGGAAGTCAGCCGCGGGGAGAGCCAAAAGTACGCACGGGAACCGGAGACCCGAGCGAGGGGGGTGGAGGATGAAGCCAGCCTTATCGAGGTCCCTCTCAAGAGGCACAAAGGGACGGTCTCTTGCTTTCCATCCTCCGGGATCCCTGTGAAAGAGGGGGACGTCTGTTTTGAGGTGCCTTCGGGGCTTTCCGTTACCAATAGCCTGCTTTCGGACATGGAACGATCGGTCGGGAGCAAAATTCCTTGGGGAACCCTAGAGGCCAAAGTGACCGCCATCGCTCAGGAGGCGGTCCAGGTCGGTATCTGTTTTCTTTTAAGGATTTTGTCAAGTGTTTTTCCTCGGATCGAACATTTTTAACCCCCTTTTGCTACTTTCCTTAGGTCCTCCAACACTGCACCCTCATCGTCAACATGGAGTCCGAGAAGATTGTCCCGGCCATGAAGAAGGCGGGAGAATCGTCCTCGCGAGAGGAGGACCTGCGCATGGAGCTGCAGCAGGCAAGGGAGAGGATAGCCATCCTCGAAACCCGGGTGGCCGCTGAGGAGTTGACGAACTCCAAGTGTAAGGAGTCCATTCGACTTCTGAGTGAATCCAACAAGGCCATCCAGGCTAAGTTGGAGGAGGCTATGGTGCTTAATGTCATGATGAAGAAGTCGCGGGATTCCTGCAAGAGGGACACCCAGGAGACGCTTGAAGCGGTGAAACTTGCCGATCTCCGGGCTTCGAAGTCCGTGGAGAGGTATAAGGCGTCGGACCAGTTCTACGCCGACCTCGCCAACACCTCGGCCATTGTCTGTCACCAGGACCTTGACATTGTCAAGGCGTTGATGTCGGTGTTTGCTGACGGCGAGCTTCGGCTCCAGTACCCTCTCTCCGAGGATGCACCACAGGGGGAGACTGCCGGGAGTGCCGCCGGGGGAGAGGTTGCCGGTGGTAGCACCGACCCATAGGCCGCCATTTCGGTCCCCGATGATGGTGTCGAGCAGGGCGAGATCCTTCCCGGTTCCGAGGCCTGAGCTTTCCTGCCTTTTCCCCTTTACTTTTTCAAATTTTGTAAGCCTCTGGGTACCTTTTGTAAGGCTGTTGAGCCTAAAATACCTTGTAATGACTTTCAGAACATAAATAAAACTAGGTTTATTTTCTTTTGCATGGCAATGTGTTTCTTGCGTAAGTACTTGAGCTTGTCAGTCTTTTCCTCGATCAAAGTGTTAGGCCGTAGGTCAATGAACGGCCTTTTAAATGGCGATCGTGCGTCGAGTGTAAGTCAGTTAATCGCCAAGTACAGGAAGGTCAGAGCCCTCCCACCCCCGGAGTCGAGGTGGCAATCGTTCACTTAGGATACATCGGAAGACCTCTCCGTGTAGGGAGGTCAGTATCTGACCATTCCTTAGAGTCGGAACGACGACCACGTCTCTTAGCGTAAGTTGATCAATAACCAAGTCATAATTGATTGGCATCGACTGGTTCCCCTGCGATGTAGTTCCTAGACTTTCGTCTTGAGACGGTAGGAATTTATCAGTCGGATTGACTGAGCAGGAAAGCTGCTCGGGGTCCTCTTGATGAGGGTTTTCGAGCCTTGGCGTTAGTGGGTAGGGGACTACCTGCCAGGGATTGACCGGGTAGGGAAGCTGCTCGTTGGCCTCTGTTCCCTCATAAAATATCAGGAAAAACCCCAATGGGGCATCACGTGCAGACACGTGATGGTTTCCTGGGGATTCTGTTGTAATAAAAATTAAATTCTAATCAAACAGGAGTCACGTGCCCACACGTGATGGGCCTTTAAACCCCCTGAAAGGGATTAAAAGATATAATAAAACAGCAGAAAAGAGAAACCCCAATGGGGCATCACGTGCCCACACGTGGCCATGGGTCACGTGCAGACACGTGATGGGCTCTTAAGCCCTCTAAAGTAATAAGAATTAAATTCTAATCAAACAGCAGTCACGTGCCCACACGTGATGGGCCTTTAAACCCCCTAAAAAGGATTAAAAGATATAATAAAACAGCAGAAAAGAGAAACCCCAATGGGGCATCACGTGCCCACACGTGACCATGGATCACGTGCAGACACGTGATGGGCTCTTAAGCCCTCTAAAGTAATAAGAATTAAATTCTAATCAACAGGAGTCACGTGCCCACACGTGATGTGCCTTTAAACCCACTGAAAGGGATTAAAAGATATAATAAAACAGGCAAGAAAAAACCCCAATGGGGCATCACGTGCCCACACGTGACCCTTGGTCACGTGCCCACACGTGACCCTTGGTCACGTGCTAACACGTGATAAGTTCCTGAGTTCTTTAAAAATAACAGAATTAAATTCTGGTTAAATGCTCAATCAGTGGGTCACGTGCCACCACGTGATAGAAACGGGGCATCACGTGCCCACACGTGACAGGGGGTCACGTGCAGACACGTGATGGGTTCCTAAGCTCTCTGATTAATAGAATTAAATTCTAATTAAATAATCAAACAATGGGGTCACGTGCCAACACGTAATAGGCTTTTAAACATTCTGAACTAATAGAATTAAATTCTAAATTAAGGGAAATCAAAAACCGTAATATTTCCGTAGATCTTTCCAAACAAAAAGATTGCGCTCTGTAAAGTAGAGCACCGTTGGATTAAAAATCCAATAGTGATTAAAAATCACCAATTCATAGAAAGATTCTATACAAGGAAAGATTTCCCTGAAATTTGCCAGGAATAACAGATAAAATATCTTTTGGATTAAAAATCCAATGGTGAATAAAATTCACTAAGTAATCTAAAAGATCATGTTGGTTACAAAATCAATTGAAATCTTTCAATGAAAGATTGACTAAACAAACCGATTCTTTTCTTTCTCCTATATATAGGAGCCAAGAAGAGAAGAGGATATATCTTTTTTTGGAGAGATACAACAACAAAGAGAAAAAAAAAGAAGAGAATCTAATTCTCCAGAGAGAAAAGAAGATTTTCTTAGAAGAGAAAGAAACCCTAGGTGAGAAAGGGAAAGAGATCATAAGCTCTACAAAACAAAAAGAGAATTTAATTCTCAAACTAAAAGTTTAACTCTTCTGAATTAGAACTTAGTTCTTCCTTTGGTTGAGAATCTGCAGAAGCAGATCTCCCCATAAGTTGAGAATTTAATTCTCATCGGGGAGATTCTGCCATGCAGATCCAAAACTTAGAGAGAGAACTGAGTTTAAAGAATTTAATTCTTCCAAATACATAGAAATTTAATTCCTCTAACAAAGATAGGATTTAACCCTTAAATATAAGAACTTAGTTCTTCCCTCTGGTTGAAGATCTGCAGAAGCAGATCTCCTAATAAGTTGAGAATTTAAATCTCATTGGGGAGATTCTGCCATACAGATCCAAGACTTACAGGAGAATTGGGTATAAAAGAATTTAATTCTTCCAAATACATAGGAATTTAATTCCCCCAAACAAAATTAGGGTTCAACCCTACAGAAGAATTTAATTCTTGAACAAGAAACTTAAAACTCTCCATGCACGTAAAAGAAGTCAATACCCAACTTGATCATGTGGCAACACGTGACCCTCCCCCTCAATGGTCAGAATGGAATGAATGAGATAGGGTCACGTGCTCCTACGTGACCCTTAGATAAATTCCTTAAAATAAACAGAACAAGGCCAGGGCAGAATCGATTTTGGGTGCCCTCACGTATCCTCGCGTGACCCCTAATAAACACTTTAATAATCAATGTATGGGTACCCATCAGGTGCCTACACGTGATGGCCGTTAAGATTAAGTGTTTAACACTTCTGTGAATATTCTGAGAACAAATAACAGAGGCAAGGCCCAATCATCGGGCGCCTCACGTGACCCCACGTGAGCGCTTTAGTCTTAGTGTTTAACACTATATTTTTTATGCATCACATGGGAGCACGTGATAGCCGAATATTCTCTAGTGTTTAACACTATATCCAAGCCAATCTTAGCTTGAACTAGCCAAGTTTTCCAGAAACAAGACTCCCCTTTTGACTGAGCTTCAAATACTTTCTTGTTTTCCAAGATTGATCATCTCATATGGTATATGAGTGTTCAGCACTAAATAAAAGATAAAAATATAGCCAGAACCCAGACCCATGCTTAGCATTGCTAAATAATGGGGAGCTGAGCCCAGACAAATGTTCAACAGTCCCAACAAAAGTCCAACATTTTAAACCCAAGTGGACTTAGCCCAAGTTGGCCATAAGTCCTTAATTCAGATTAATTGAGCCCATATGCTCATAAATCTTTCGATCTTAGTCCCAAATTGGACTACAGATCTCTCAACCTACATTGGTTCAAGGGTACATCTCTTCACTCCTCTAATATATGTCGTTGTAATCCTTCAACGTTTTCAGAGAGGTGACGGGTCCCGACAACCAGATTTTCCATGGACTATGATGTCCTTAACCTTGGACTGTGGGGTCCTTTAAACCCATGGACTATGATGTCCTTAACCTCGGACTGTGGGGTCCTTTAAACCCACGGACTATGATGTCCTTAAGCTCGGACTGTGGGGTCCCTTTACACCCATGGACTATGATGTCCTTAATCTTGGATCGTAATGTCCTTAAACTAATTGACCGCAATGTCCCTAAACTAAACAACAGAGCCTAAATGCTCTCTTGTTGGATCTAAACAATCCTGTTAAGTTGATCTTAGTCTGAAATTAGACTAACGTATCCTTAACAAACGTTTAAGTTGATCTTAGTTTCAAATGAGACTAACGTATCCTTAAACCCAACCCCCAAACCCAAATATAAGAAGATACGGATTTGGACTAATCCACGCCCTACGGGCGACAACATAAATTAGTCTCCGTATACAATCCATGGGCAACCAAAAAACAAAACAAACACACATGACACGAAGTGACCATATGGAGAAGGAGAAAGTGGTTACCGCGATGCGGTAGCGTAATTAACTGCAGGGGCTTGCGCCTGCAGGGAAAAGCGTCCATACAATCAAAAACCCCTCAATGAGGTGGAATCTGACGAAGTCTGCTACACCGGCCGCATCCGTTTAAACCTTCGAAACATGGTATCGTAAATAAACTTGGCATCTTCGGAGAGGTGGATGGATAGCACCAATTAGCATTTGCCCCCAAATTCAGGCAAGACGAACCTATGCGGTTCCGTCTCTGTATTCAGAGGAGAACAGATTCTGGCACGCCCGGTGGGACCTTTTCCTCTTTCCACTCCACACTTCGTATGTCGTGTTCGTGAGCGAATCGCGGTTTAATATGGTTGCCTTTGGGTTCGAGGTACTAAGATTTGGTTTTGCTCTCGTGCAGAAAAAAGAAGAGCAATGGCTTCAAACTGCACTAACTGCAACTGCAACTCCCGTTCCGCCTCATCTGGAGGAGTAACCTACGGCCCCCAAGCGGCCTCCCTGTTCATAATACCTGTGGAACAAGTGACCCAAGCCACCACTGGGCTATTCTTCGGGACCATGATCCCGCCAACGAGCTTCAGCGCTTCTATACCATTGCAAGAAGCTCCGAAGAAGTCGGTCTTTGATCGGCTTGCAACTACTACGGCCCCTCTCAACGGGTCGCCCAAATCCAATGCATCGGTTCTCAATAGACTGGTCCAAAACTCCAACGGGCCCATGAAGAAGCCCGCCATACCAGAAGGTGCTATTCCTAAGCGGATAACCATTCCTGCTCCTGAAGTTGTCAAGGCGGCTTCTCCTGCCAAAGGGTCGGTCTTCACAAGACTGACTATTTCAGCTCCTGTTCCAGGCGAAATCGTCAAGGCTGTTTCCCCTGCTCGGAAGTCGGCCTTCGATAGGTTGGTTATCCCCACTCAGCGGACATCAGTCTTCAATAGGCTGACAACGACAACTTCTGACCAACACAGGGGGCTTGAGGAAGTCACTCCTACAGCTGAGATAATCCCAACGGCTCGACACGCTCGACGTAGCCACTGGCGCCGGGTAAGGAAGGCTGGGGGCAACTCTCCTTCTGGACTGACTCTGCCACCTCCAACGGTGGAAATCGATACTGTTGTTCCAACTGGGAACAGTTTTGAACTACTTAACATGGTACGCAGAAATTCGCCAACTGCTGTGCTGAAAAGATCTCCTCCACCTATGGAGAATGCCCCAAAGGCGAAGCCGGAGCAGCCCCCTCAGTGGTTGTCCTCTAAAATTTACAAATTCTGGCGTCAAGTCCAAGACTCGGTGATTGATCAAGATTACTCTTGCCGACAGAAAAAGATGAAGGTTAGGCAAGAGAAGGATCACCCTGTCAAGCCACAAAAGGCGACAGCTAATTGGGCGCCCACTACAACGGCCCCCTCATCTTCGACCGCCCACAAGAGGAGAAAGCCGGAGAAAATCCCTGAGTCTGCGATGAATCGTAAGACCACTGAACATAAACACCCCAAGTCTAGGGGCATGGTGGTGCACACCATATATATGGCATCCGGAAAAGAGGATAGCCGTATCTCCACAGGTCATCGACCACTTACGCGATCAGTGAATAAGGCTCAGGAGCAGCAACAACAAAAGCTCCAAGAAATGCTAACAGCAATGGCCGCACTTATGGGACCGAAAGCAAGCCCAGAGACATCCTCAGAGCAGCGCCATGAGCAGGAAACTGATGCTGAATTCCTTCGGAGAATGCTTGAAAAGAAGGACAAAGAGGCCGCGGAACAAGCGGCCAATATAAAACAAAAGGCCCCTCTATTCCAAGATATGGTGGGTATGATGATCCAGCCGGACTCTCCGGCCGAAAACCCTCCAGTAATAATTGAAGATGATAGAGGGGAGACATCGAACCCTCTTCCAGCTTGTTCAGCAGCCAAAGAGGAGGCCATCTCAAAAGCCGCCTTGGATGATTACATCGCTCAGCAGATACGAGTTCATCAGGCGAATGAAGCGGCTGGGCAAATTGTTAAAACTGGACGACCCTATCCGGGTTGGTACGATCAATAAAGTTCCCGCCGGGATACACAATCCCCAAATTCCACGTATATAAGGGGACGGGAAATCCGCATCAGCACGTCGCTCCATTCAGAGCCTTGTGCGGCAACACCGGAGGTGATGATAAGCTACTGCTTCACCAATTCGTTGGCAGCTTGTCGGAGACAGCATTCGAGTGGTATTCCGAACTCCCAATTGACTCTGTCAAAACCTTTACGGAGATGGAGTTGCTATTCACCTAGCGTTTCGCAAGTGCTAGCGAACGCACCCCAATCATGGCATTGATCAATGCCAGGGTGAGGCCCGGAGAAACATGGGTTCAGTATGCAATACGGTGGCAGAATCTATGGTCAAAATGCGAGCAGCGCATCGAAGAAGCGCCTGCGGTAGGCATGTTCGTGGGTACTCTCGACCCTCAGGCGACCATTTCCCAATTCATGATGTTCTTCAAGCAAATTACTTTCCAGGCCTTGATTGATAAGTTGGCCCAAATGGACCAGATGGGGCCACAGGCCTTCCTCTTCGAAGCCGGAGCCACGGAACGAAAAAGGGAAAGGGAAAGCGACCTTCGTCGCCAATGCTCAACAGCAGCCCAGTAGCCCAAAACTAACTGACCGCCTAGACGAGAGACGGCGATTCTTTAATGAGAAAATGAAGCGTCCTTATTCATTTCCCCGGGACAAAACGAGGAGATTGTTCGAGCTGGCGGTGCACAACAGGCTCATCAATTTACTGGATCCAAAACGCCCATTGCAACCCGGTGAGGTTAATAATCCCAATTATTTCCCCTATCACCAAGCGATAGGCCATCCAATCGAAGATTGCTTCATCTTTAATGGGGAGATTGAGAACCAATACCAACAGGGCAAATTCGCACTGTCCGAGAATTGGAAAGTAAACCCGCCCCAGCCGCACGCTCTCAAAAAGGCGGACACACCGGGGGCATCGTGCACTTTTGTCGAAGAAGCTCCATGGGAGATCGCTCTTTCATCCAAAACGAAAAGAATGCTGATCGAGAGCGCGAAACGACCATATTTGAAAAAACCAAACGTCGGCGACTGGATGAAAGGGTTGAAGCACTCCAACCAAATCAAAGCACGTTCGCGGCGGACAAGAGCAGGTTCAAGATGAGGAAAATGTTCACCAAAGCCATGTCGATGGGAATGAAGCTACCACCCTCCGAAGGAAACACTCCTGATAAGATGCACCTTGATGAAGCGGATGTACATCCTAGCTACTGCTTGTATCATCGAAAGATTGCGCATCCTACCGAAGAGTGCAATACCTTTAAAACTGGTGGCAGGGATATGTTGCTCACCGGCAGCACGTTCAGCGATTGAAACGCAAAGCTCGTCGGGAACGGAGAAACACGACAGAGGAGCACAAAAGAACTGCTGGCAACTGTCATATGGTTGACGCTTGGGGATCACAAGTTCTCACCTTTGGGAGCGATTCTGATGAAGAAATAGCTCTTGGCCCTCTCTTCAAAGAATCCACCTCAAGAAAAGAGGAAGAACCGAAAAGTTGTTAGAACATTCAGCTGCGCAATCGCACATTACCTAAAACAAATCTCGGACCCGTAAACAAGGGGTCGAACAAAAAGGATAAGGGAATAGAAAAGGTCCCTGAGGATATCACCCTCGAAGACCAAGCTGTCGAAAAGCGGACAGCCAAGGATCCGCCCAAGAAAAATAAGGTGGATTACAACGTTCTGGCACACCTAAGGAAGATACCCTCACAGCTAAGTATTCTCGACGCCCTTCTGCTATCTAAAGAGGCGAGAGATTCTTTAATCAAGGCACTACAAGATCCCGAGCAATTCTAGGCTTTCCTCGCCGAAGAAAAAATGACGGACGAGCTAGAAGAAGTGCACACAGCCAATATCACCTTCGGCGATGAAGATCTCATCCTCGGGACGTACGAGCATAACCGTCCCCTTTATGTCTCCGGATACTGTCATGATATTAAGATCGGCAAGATCCTGGTCGAAAATGGGTCCTCCATCAACTTTCTCAATGTAAGAGTGTTGAAGGAAATCTGCATGAGCGTTCAGCACCTCGCTCGTGATAAAATCACCATCTCCGGGTTTGACTCCCGGTCATCACAGACGCTCGGGTATGTGATACCGACGTTACGCTTTGGGCAGCTCGTCACTAACATCAAGTTTCATGTCATTGACGCCAAGACTTGCTACAACGGTTTACTCGGCAGGCCTTGGTTACACGAGTACAACATCATCCCTTCTACACAGCATCAGTGTATGAAGTATTTCAAGGATGGTCTCGAGTATACTGTGACAGGGGAGTTGAACCCATTCTCCGTGAATGAAGTCTGAAAGTACGAGGATGCAAAGTATTTCCTGCCGGACTTTGAAGACATAGAAAGATGCCATAAACCGAAGAACAAAACTATCACCACTATTCCGGTCTTCGGGAATGATACCGAAGAGGAGGAAGAAATAGTTTATTCAGAGATTCCCTAATACAAGCCGGGACCGTCCACCCCTATTCTGGTCTTTGGCAGCGACTCAGAGGATGAGATCAATGCCATATTTTCTGTACGACCATCGATACAAGCCTTCGCTAGCGATGATCGGAGTTTACAAATCGCCCTGGTTCCGCGAGAGCATTACAAAGAGCTCGAGGCACTTGATACCTATGGTGTACAGGAACTGCAGACATTTTACGTCCCTCTCAGGCAAAGAGATGAAAAGGCGATCCTCTTTTATCAATCCTCGGAAACCAAAGTGGAGAAAGAAATTTGGCATGGTGCCGATTTTGCACTTGACAGGCTCCGGCCCATCCGTCTGCCCAGATACTACACAGAATGATTAAAAAGACCGTTGAAGCTCAAGGTGTACCCTCCAAACAGACTGCTCGACAAGTTCAGTTCTACAACAAGATCTGGAGTGTCCCTGGAACTCAGAGAAAATTACCCAACGGGAGAATGGAAACTATCGGGCTTGGATATGTTCAATCCAAGAAACGGGAACGATTCCATGGCTGCTACGTCATACATGACTTCGATGAATAAGGGGATGTTATATTAAAGGACGCTAACCCTGAACCAAAATAAGGTCCCGCTATGAAAATGCCAAGTCCGTCGTTTGAAGAACAGATGGACAAGGTAATAAGATAAGCGGGTCAGAAGGTCCGGGACGACCATAGCCCAAAATGACCATTTACGAGAAAGCCAGGACGCAGCGCCTCCTTCAATAGGCCGCGGAGAATGACAATGCTCCCCGTCGCCAACCTGTCATGAAAAAGACCCGGCGCAGAGGCAAAAATAAATCAAAGAACGGAAAAAATGTTCGACAGCGGCAAAGCGGGTCCAAGAAGTCAGGCGATCGAGAATCGAGCAGCCAGGATCCGTCTCTTATAAAGAAGATGGGTCGAGCATATTCTTTTCCCCAAGACAAGATAAAGAAGATATTCGATCTTGTCATAAAATATCAGATGATGACACTCCCGGAGTCCAAGAACCCCGAGCAAGCAGACAAGGTTTCTCACCCAGACTATTGCTCTTATCACCGAGCAATATGACATCCTCTCAAAGACTGCTTCACCTTCAAGAACTGGGTTGAAGACCAGTATCAACTCGGCAGATTCGCTCTATCCAACAGTTGGAGGGTAAGTCCGCCACGGAAGCATGAATCAAAAGCCACTTATGCGATGAGAGTAGAACCATATCAACATCGGTCTTGGAAACGATCTCGTACCTGTCACGCGATAACGTTGTCAGAAGAAGAACCCGAGAATATGGATAACCTTTCTTGGTGTTTCGAAAATGACGAAGATGAGTTGATCTCAGAATTTCCACCGGCGCCAAAAGAGCTGGAAGATGGGATACATACTACTGCAGATGACCTCAGAAAAATTGACTTGGTGACGGCAGACGACCCATGGCCGATGTTCGTCAGTGAACTGTTGTCTGAAGAAAAGGAGGCTACGCTTAAAGACGTGCTCATGCAGTATAAAGATTGCTTCGCATGGAACTATTCGGAGATACCAGGACTCGATCCAGAGATTGCTGTCCACAAATTGGCGATTTCTCCAGACGTCAAGCCGATCAAACAAGCACCGAGAAGAATGCGGCTCGAGCTTGAAATGAGCATCAACGCCGAGGTCAAGAAACTAATTGACTCCAACTTCATCCAGGAGGTTCAGTTCCTGACTGGATCGCCAACATCGTCCCAGTAATGAAGAAAAAGAGGATGGTGCGCATAGGCGTGGACTTCCGGGATCTCAACAAAGCTTGCCCAAAGGGCGACTTTCCAGTACCGGTCACTGAGCTGATGATAAATAATACGTCCACTCACGAAGTTTTCTCCTTCATGGACGGCTCATCAGGATACAATCAGATAAAGATGCATCCCGAGGACCAGAAGCATACCGCTTTCCGGACCCCTTTGGGTATATTCTGCTACAAGGTGATGCCTTTCGGTCTAAAGAACGCCGGTGCCACCTATCAGAGGGCCATGATGAAGATTTTCGATGACCTCATACATGAAATCGTCGAATTCTATATTGACGACCTCGTAGTTAAAAGCAAATCATACGAGGAGCATTTATAGCATCTGAAGACCGTGTTTCAGCGCCTTCGTTAATACAACTTAAAGATGAGCCCTCTTAAATGCACGTTAGGAGTCTCCTCGGGCAAGTTCCTAGGATTCGTCGTCCGACATCGAAGCATCGAGATAGACCCGTCGAAGATCAAGGCGATCATGGAAATTCCTCCGCCGAGGACTCTCAAGCAATTGCTGTCTCTTCAAAGGAAGCTCGCGTATATCCGGCGATTCATAGCCAATCTCTCCGGCAAGTGTCGTCCTTACAGTCACCTAATGAAAAAGGGAACCCCGTTCGTCTGGGATCGCAAATGCCAAAGCGCACTGGACGAAATCAAGCAATACCTGCAGAATCCGCCAGTGATGGCTGCTCCCGTTAAAGGAAAACCCTTCATCCTGTACACAACAGCCCTCGAAGGTTCCTTAGGCGCGCTGTGGGTACAAGAGAACGACCAAGGGATGGAAAGAGTCCTCTACTATTTGAGTCGAGTTCTCCTGGGGGTAAAAAGCAACTACTACCCCATTGAAAAACGTTGCCTGGCGTTGATCTTCGCGATAACGAAGCTCAGACACTATGCGTTGGCACATAAGGTCCATCTCATATCAAAGGTGGATCCTCTCAAATATTTGATGGCAAAGGCCATATTAACGGGACGGCTCGCTAAATGGGCCCTACTCTTAATGGAATTCTCGGTGACATACCGACCCCTCAAGGCAGTGAAAGGCCAGGCCATCGCCGACTTCCTCGCTGAGCATCCGATACCTGCTGATTCTCCCTTGAACTGTGAATTGCCCGATGAGCATGCGTTTGAGACGATCGACAGTGAGAGAAGAGAAAGTGACACCCGATGGGAACTCTATTTCGATGGGGCATCTTCCATGAAGAAGCGCAAACAAATCACCCCCATAATCAAATCAGTGATAGGCCTTATCTTCGTGACTCCACAAGGAGGGATAATGCGCTTTGCCTTCTCCTTAACAGAGCCAAGGACAAACAATGAAGCCGAGTATGAAGCTTTGATAGCAGGTTTTGAGATCACTATCGACATGGGAATCGAAAACCTCCTCATATATGGAGACTCCCAATTGGTCGTTAGTCAAGTAAACGGCGATTATCAAACGTGCAAGCCAGAGTTGGTGAAGTATGGCGAGAGAGTGCAGCAACTGCTGACTCAAATTCCTTCCTACAAGCTGGAAAGTATACCACGTGCGGAAAACAGCAAGGCGAATGCATTAGCCAAACTCGCTAAAGAATTGGCCGACGAAAACCTTGATGACGTGAGGATCGTTGTGTAAAGCCGTCGGCTTCTTGCACCGGCGGAAATATCTCCGGATTCGTATGAAGAAAAGGGAGCCACCGAGCAAACGGCCCTACAAATAAAGGACCAGGAAAAGGCTAGGGATTAGAGAGAAGTCTTTATAGACTACTTCAAATTCCGTCGAACACCTGAAGATGCGTCCTCAAGACACCAGCTCATGAAACGAGCTCTATCCTTCGCCTTCGTCAATGATACTCTGTATAAGAGATCATTTGATTCTCTGTAGTTAAAATGCCTGGGACCTGAAGAAGCAAGGAGAGTCGTCCAAGAAACCCACGACGGACTCTGCAGTTCTCACCAAACCGGGCCGAAGATGAAACTAAAGATCAAAAGGATGGACTACTATTGGCCCACGATGATCCAGGACTGCCTTGAATACGCGAAGCAGTGCTACTCGTGCCAGATTCACGGGGACTTTATCCATCAGCATCCAAATCCGCTATATCCAACGGTGGCTAGCTTGCCATTCGAAATGTGGGGAACTGACATAATCGGGCTCATCGAACCAGCATCGTCCAGAGGACATCGGTTCATACTGGCAACAACCGATTACTTCTCCAAGTGGGCAGAAGTAGTACCACTAAGAGAAGTGAAGACGGAGAATATCCTCTATTTCTTCAGGACACACGTCATCTCTCGGTTCGGCACTCCGCGACGGATTATCTCCGATAATGGGCCAGCCTACAGAAGCCACAAGATCAACCGCTTCGCACAACGGCATAATATAGACTGGAGATACTCTTCGGTCAATAATCCCCGAGCTAACGGTCTAGCTGAGGCTTTCAACAAGACCTTGACGAAGATCGTGAAAAAGATGGTGTCCAAAAATAAGAAGGACTGCCATGAGAGACTGCACGAAGCTCTCTGGGTTCAAAACAGCCACGAACACAATGCCGTATGCATTGGTATTCGGCACAGAAGCAGTACTCCCCCTCGAGATAGAGTTACCCTCTCTATGAGTGGCAGTTCATTACGAGCTAACGGACAAAGAGAATGCTCATCTTCGCCTTGAGGAGCTTGATGCCCTCGATGAAACCCGACTCATGGTGCAACAAAACCTGGAGGCTTATAAAGCAAAGATGACGCGTTCATACGAAAAATTGACCAGGCCGAGAACATTCTGCCAAGGTGAACTCGTGCTAGTGGTCAAAAGACCTATAATCCCCAATCGTGCCAAACGGGGGAAATTTGAGCCGAACTATGAAGGCCCGTACATCATAGAAAAAGTTTACCATGGTGGAGCCTATCTACTCATGGACATGCATGGTGAAAGACCTTTCAGGCCAATAAACGGCCGCTTCCTGAAAAAATACTACGCCTGACGAGTCACGGCCTAGGTCAACGATAGATGACGACGCCTATGTCCGCTCGCTATCTTCCTAAGCCCAAACTCTATAAGTAGTAGTTGGCTTACAGACCGAAACGTCCTTAAACTAACGATGGACCACTATGTCCTAAAACTGGCTATTGACTGAGACGTCTATAAACTACTACGGACCGCAGCATCCCAAGGCTGACAAAAAAAATAAAAAATAAATAAAAAGAAGAAGAAAGAAAACGGTATGCCCATAAGCGAGATGGGCACGGATGAAAAACCCGAAAGGGATCCATGAGTAAAAACAACAGGGCAACCGGCGAGTTTGTGAAAACTCGAAAGGGCGCAATCTCGTTAAAAGACACTTGCAAGGTCCTCTCGACCCTGTGAGGAGAAACTACCTGCGTGAGATCCTTACGACTCACAAGGGAGCAACACACTTAGGGATCCCCACGATTCCTAAGGAGAAAATTACACTTACGAAATCCTTACGACTTGTAAGGAGAATTCCCCTTTGAGACCCTCACGGCTCATAGGATTCAAAAGCCTTAAGCTACAGGGATCTGAACATATTCTTAAGCCATCACAATCTCCAATGATGCCCTACATGTAGTTCAATATGGACCCTTGTATACAATCCACGGGCATAAATAAACATTTCCCTAACAAAGTCTCATCAGAGACCGGGGATATGCTCATATGGCAAACGACACTTGTATGTCCTCTCGACTTATAAGGAGAAAATACTCTTGTAAAATCCTTACGACTTATAAGAGAACACACACTTAGGAATCCTCACGATTCCTAAGGAGAAAACGCACCTATGAGATCCTCACGACTCGTAGGGAGAAATACCTTTATGAGACATTTACGGCTCATGAAGTCAAAAGCCTTAGTCGACAGGATCCTAACCCTGTTTACTAAGCCACCTTTGTTCGACATCAACAAAGGCAAATGATGATTCGCTACTGGCAATATCTCAGTTGTAGCGATGCTGATGCCTAAATCGGTATCAAATCCCAAACCCGCAGCGAAAAGTCAGCGAGCCACAAATTCATATGAAATAGCCGAAATGATGGGGCAACTTGCAATAAAATCAGCAAGTAAAAATGTATGCATACAAAATATCCAAAATGGTTGGGCAACTCGCAATAAAAAGCAGCGAGTAAATAAAACAAATAGCCGAAATGATTGGGCACCGCGAAAAATAGCCGAAATGATTGGGCAATCGCGACTTTCGCGATATAAAAGCTGAAATGATAGAGCATTGCGGAAAGAAAAAATATATATAAAATGAAACTTTTTGCCCTACAAGTGAGATCACATCGATCCCTGTATACAATCCAGGGGCACAAACAAAGAGGGAACATACCTTCCCTCCCAGGCTCCATCCGAAAGAGAGCCAAGTCTCGACGGTTCACAGACAGCCTGGAGATCATCTCAACATTCGTCTCATTACAACAGACGCAATATCAGCAAATCGGAGCCGCGGCAAAGTTCCCAGTTCCATGACTCGGCGATGCACAGACAACCGAGAGTCAACCAATTCTGGTCCTGTGGAACACGGCTAATGTCAATCCTGACCTCGTGGGAAGCATCCAGAGCAAATCCTGGTCTTGTGGAACACGGCTAATGTCAATCCTGACCCCGTGGGAAGCGTCCAGAGCAAATCCTGGTCTCGTGGAACATGGCTAATGTCAATCCTGACCCCGTGAGAAGCGCCCAGAGCAGATCCTGGTCCTGTGGAACACGGCTAATGTCAATCCTAACCCCGTGGGAAGCGTCCAGAGCGGATCCTGGTCCTGTGGAACACGGCTAATGTCAATCCTGACCCCGTGAGAAGCGTCCAGAGTGGATCCTGGTCCTGTAGAACCCGGCTAATGTCAATTCTGACCCCGTGAGAAGCATCCAGAGCAAATCCTGGTCCTGTGGAACGCGGCTAATGTCAATCCTGACCCGTGGGAAGCATCCAGAGCAAATCCTGATCTCGTGGAACACGGCTAATGTCAATCCTGACTCCGTAGGAAGCGTCCAGAGCGGATCCTGGTCCTGTGGAACACGGCTAATGTCAATCCTGACCCCGTGGGAAGCGTCCGGAGCGGATCCTGGTCCTGTGGAACACGACTAATGTCAATCCTGGCCCCGTGGGAAGCATCTAGAGCAAATCCTGGTCCTGTGGAACACGGCTAATGTCAATCCTGACCCCGTGGGAAGCGTCCAGAGCAAATCCTGGTCCTGTGGAACACGGCTAATGTCAATCCTGACCCCATGGGAAGCATCCAGAGCAAATCCTGGTCCTGTGGAACACGGCTAATGTCAATCCTGACCCCGTGGGAAGCGTCCAGAGCAAATCCTGGTCCAGTGGAACACGGCTAATGTCAATCCTGACCCCATGGGAAGCGTCCAGAGCGGATCCTGGTCCTGTGGAACACGGCTAATGTCAATCCTGACCCTGTGGGAAGCGTCCAGAGCGGATCCTGGTCCTGTGGAACACGGCTAATGTCAATCCTGACCCGTGGGAAGCATCTAGAGCAAATCCTGGTCTAGTGGAATACGGCTAATGTCAATCCTGACCCCGTGGGAAGCGTCCAAAGAAAATTCTGGTCTCGTGGAACACGGCTAATGTCAATCCTGACCCCGTGGGAAGCGTCCAGAGCAAATCCTGGTCTAGTGGAACATGGCTAATGTCAATCCTGACCCCGTGGGAAGCGTCTAGAGCAAATCCTGGTCTAGTGGAACACGGCTAATGTCAATCCTGACCCCGTGGAAAACGTTCACAGCAACTCCTGACTCCGTGAAATGCAGATAAAGTCAACCCTCGATTTCCCCGTCAAAGCAATTCTATGATTCGGGAGCAAGTCAACTCATCAATCACTTACAGGTCATCTCGACTTGTAAAGAGAAAATCCTCTTGTGAGATCCTCACGACTCTCAAGAGAAAACACACTTAGGAATCCTCAGGATTCTTAAGGAGAAATTACACTTACGAGATCCTCACAACTCGTAAGGAGAAATACCTTTATGAGACCCTCACGGCTCATAAAGTTGGAAAGCCTTAGGAGGCAGATCTGAACCTGACTCCTAATCCATCGCTGTCTTTCAAGAAGATCGAAATAGAATATCCACAAAATGCATTTACTAAAAGGGATACACCACCATGAAGCAAAATATGTTTTTTATTCATGAATCAAAATGAATACAAAGTAAATTTATAAAAGAATCAAAAAGTACTCTCATTCAGGAGTATGTACAAAAAAAACATATACATTGTCTTCAAGCCGGCGAACGATTTAATAGAGTCGTCAGTTCATCCTTCTTCCGACGGGTCTCGGACTCATATTTTGTTAAGACGGGCCTCCGCTTGAGACTGTTGGGCCTGGTACGAAGCGAGCCGACTTTCAAGCTCCTTTTCGGTAACTTTGTAAGCTTCAACCATCTCGCGAGTAAAAATGACGGATTTATCAATGGCTACCACCTCCCTGATAGCTTCTTGAAGCACCCGCCAGAGTTCATACGCCCGAGTGGTCTTGGCCATTTGCGCACCGTTCAATCAGCCCCTGCAAGCTCGTCTTTGCAGCCACGACCTCTGAGTGAAGGCGTGTGCACTTGAGATCATGTAAACAGACCTCCACTCGTCGCCAATCCTCGATCCAAAACACACACAAGCTATTTTCTCTTTCTGGCAACAAGGAAAGTTTCCGTGTTCGTACTTAAAGAAAATTCCCAGGGGTCAAGTATGAAGCTCGTGTATACAGGTGGGATGCACATACGGATACACATCAAGCAGAAAAAGCCAATAGAGAACATTCAACGATTAATGATAAGAGAAAATACATTATTATTACTCTAAGGGAAAGAGATCAACAAACAAGGGATCGGAAATACTAGGGTTAACAAAGCAAAACACAAAATTTTCCAGCTCCCTCTCCGCCTTCTCCAGCACGTCAAAACGACAGTTTTCGCGAGGAGTCACTCCCCATCGGTTGGCGCCGTGCTCATCAGCGAAAGCGGACATGACGGCCCGTCGGGCCTTTATCTGACTCAGTATATGAACTGAATTATCCTTCGGAGCTTGAGTGATTAGACAAGCCTCGTGAAAGCACTCGAGCTTGTCCTTCGCCGCGTCAAGGATCGCCGAAGTCATCTCCGTCGGATGAGGGGATACATCGGCAAGCACAGACAGAAAGAGCATCCGGAGCCAAATGGAGCCCATGGGAAGAGGAGAGCCTGATTGATACGAAAAAGTGTGTTTGTAGAATAACCGCAATCAGAACGGTGTCGCGCGTAGCTAGACCGAGGTGAGTACGGGTCGTCCTCAGGGAAACGTGGAACCTTTTACTTTTACTTTAGATGTGTTGAGAAAGAATGAAGAGATAAAGAATTTTATAGAATGGTTTCTAGATCTACGTTAAACAAGAATGTAAAATATAGATCTAGATTATTTTAAAGATGTAGTATATAATAAAAAGGCTTGTAGGGTTCGTTAGGATTTAGTAGTTATGGACGATTAATTAAAAGTTACCCTTTTTATCCATTAATAGATTTAGAACTAGAACGACGGTGATGCGTGTAGATTAGGGTTTCTGGAGGGAAAAGGAATCCCACTCTTAACCCTTATCTCGACACGGAACTCCGTTCATATCTAGCCTTTACCAAAACAATCATTAATCTAATCTCTAATCGCGGTCGGAACTAGCAAAGAATTGCTAGCGCGCCCGATGAGGATGTTAATGATTCTTTTGATAAAGTTCCTAAACTTTATAGGACTTAAAAAGGGTTTAATTATTTTCATCGTCCATTAGCCTACCCTAATCCTACGAACCCTAACAAGCGGAGAATTACTCGCGCATATTGAGAGAAGAAGATGAAAAGACAGAGAGGGAAAACATAATGCAAAAAACAATTAAAAAGAACTACCTTTATTAATCGACTTGAACAAACTACACTTTTAATCCATAGAAAATGATTACAACTAATTGCTTCTCGATCTTTCCTAAGGAGGTAGTCGAACAGTCGATGATCAGCCTGGATGCGTGAGCGTCTGAGGCTTCGTGATCGCGTCGGCTTGATAACTTTTCCAAGAGGCTCTCGGTGCCATTTTATAGTGCAAAGCCAGAATCTTCTTATTGAAAACTTGGTAAAATATAGCTTTGATTCACCCCAAAAAATCTTGTCTTCCAACTCCTTAAGATTGCGGCGGATCAGCGGCCCAAGTGGTGGTTTGGCCGCGGATCCGCGCTCAATGGTGAGGATCTCTTCATCAAAATTCTTGGGCTTGCTTCTTGTGACATGTGGCAATCCTAGGCATCTTTAGAATTCAGAAATCTTCTCTCGGTTGCTTCCAGACTTGGTCTCCAAGTTTTGCATCTTAATTTGGCAAGTTTTCTTCAACAAATTGATTTGTTTGATAAATTCTGCATAACAACTTGGAAAATTCTGCACAATAATCTCAAATAATATTTAGTAGGCTTATTTCTACTAGGATTTGGTCAATAGATTTATTTGCATACATTTTCCTACCAAATACTAATTAAAATATATTAACACATGGAAAATGGTGCTTTTACACATAAACCCTCATATGTATAATATATTATAATAAAGTCCTATTTTAATATGAAAATGGTAGGAAAATTGTAATACAAATGTGCAGTTTTATCAACTGAACAGAGCCCCGACGAGTCAGAAGCTCATACATCACCGCGTCATATTGAGCATTGGTGAGGAGGGGATCTGCCAGCCGCGCAGCGAAGCGATGGATTATCTCCACAATGGGCACCTCCCATGGTTGCTGACGAGTGTGGAGATGATTGCAAACCATAGCAATTGATCGGTTTCTCAAAGATGATCACCTTAAGGTATAAATGGGTTTCTCTGTGAGGAAAGGAAGAAAGGCATGGTTTCAGGTTATAAAGGGGAGTATTTAATGCCATGCACAAAAAATGTTGTGCATGGTGGAACTATTCTCAAAACCCAGAAAAAAAGGGAGAGCGTTGGAAATGAAAAGCAATGACGCATCGAAATCAGATCAGGGAAATGAAACGTCCCCATCAAGAAGAGCCCCGCATGCGCAACACGTGAGCACAAGCCTTGATTGGAAGATAAAGCTGCACTGCACATGCATGACACAGAACTGAGCTCTGAGGAAGAGAATTAAATTCTCAAGGCAAGAACAAGAAAGAAAGAAGATGAAGGAGTGGAGGAACAGCTGAAGAGACCCTTGCATTTATAGGATATGATGGGAAACGATTCATCTACCCCCTTCCCTAGGCAGATCCAATGGCCATAAAAGGTGACAGCATTGAACTCACCTGCAAACACGTGAGAACAACGCTGTGGGGGCATTTGTTCCCTCATAAAATATCAGGAAAAACCTCAATGGGGCATCACGTGCCCACACGTGACCAGGGGTCACGTGCAGACACGTGATGGTTTCCTGGGGATTCTGTTGTAATAAGAATTAAATTCTAATCAAACAGGAGTCACGTGCCCACACGTGATGGGCCTTTAAATCCCCTGAAAGGGATTAAAAGATATAATAAAATAGCAGAAAAGAGAAACCCCAATGGGGCATCACGTGCCCACACGTGACCATGGGTCGCGTGCAGACACGTGATGGGCTCTTAAGCCCTCCAAAGTAATAAGAATTAAATTCTAATCAGACAAGGGCCACGAGCCCACACGTGATGGGCCTTTAAACCCCTGAAAGGGATTAAAAGATATAATAAAAGAGCAGAAAAGAGAAACCCCAATGGGGCATCACGTGCCCACACGTGACCATGGGTCACGTGCAGACACGTGATGGGATCTTAAGCCCTCTAAAGTAATAAGAATTAAATTCTAATCAACAGGAGTCACGTGCCCACACGTGATGGGCCTTTAAACCCACTGAAAGGGATTAAAAGATATAATAAAACAGGCAAGAAAAAACCCCAATGGGGCATCACGTGCCCACACGTGACCCTTGGTCACGTGATAAGTTCCTGAGTTCTTTCAAAATAACAGAATTAAATTCTGGTTAAATGCTCAATCAGTAGGTCGCGTGCCACCACGTGATAGGGTCTTAAAAACTCTCTGAGTTAAAGGAATGGAAACCCTAAACGGGGCATCACGTGCACACACGTAACAGGGGGTCACGTGCAGACACGTGATGGGTTCCTAAGCTATCTGATTAATAGAATTAAATTCTAATTAAATAATCAAATAATGGGGTCACGTGCCAACACGTGATAGGCTTTTAAACATTCTGAACTAATAGAATTAAATTCTAAATTAAGCGAAATCAAAAACCCTAATATTTCCTTAGATCTTTCCAAACAAAAAAATTGTGTTATGTAAAGTGGAGCACCGTTGGATTAAAAATCCACTGGTGATTAAAAATCACCAATTTATAAAAAGATTCTATACAAGGAAAGATTTCCCTGAAATTTTCCAGGAATAACAGATAAAATATCTTTTGGATCAAAAATCCAATGGTGAATAAAATTCACCGAGTGATCTAAAAGATCATATTGGTTACAAAATCAATTGAAATCTTTCAATGAAAGATTGACTAAACAAACTGATTCTTTTCTTTCTCCTATAAATAGGAGCCAAGAAGAGAAGAGGATATATCTTTTTTGGAGAGATACAACAACAGAGAGAGAAAAAAAGAAGAGAATTTAGTTCTCCAGAGAGAAAAGAAGATTTCCTCAGAAGAGAAAGAATCCTTAGGTGAGAAAGGGAAAGAGATCATAAGCTCCACAAAACAAAAAGAGAATTTAATTCTCAAACTAAGATTTTAATTCTTCTGAATAAGAACTTAGTTCTTCCTTTGGTTGAGGATTTGCAGAAGCAGATCTTCCCATAAGTTGAGAATTTAATTCTCATTGGGGAGATTCTGCCATGCAGATCCAAATCTTAGAGGGAGAACCGAGTTTAAAAAATTTAATTCTTTCAAATACATAGGAATTTAATTCCTCCAACAAAGATAGGGTTTAACCCTTAAATATAAGAACTTAGTTCTTCCCTCTGGTTGAAGATCTGCAGAAGCAGATCTCCCCATAAGTTAAGAATTTAATTCTCATCGGGGAGATTCTGCCATACAGATCCAAGACTTAGAGGGAGAATTGAGTATAAAAGAATTTAATTCTTCCAAATACATAGGAATTGAATTTCTCCAAACAAAATTAGGGTTCAACCCTACAGAAGAATTTAATTCTTGAACAAGGGACTTAAAACTCTCCATGCATATGAAAGAAGTCAATACCCAACTTGATCACCTGGCAACACGTGACCCTCCCCCTCAATGGTCAGAATGGAATGAATGAGATAGGGTCACGTGCTCCCACGTGACCCTTGGATAAATTCCTCAAAATAAACAGAACAAGGCCAGGGCAGAATCGATTTTGGGCGCTCTCACGTGTCCTCACGTGACCCCTAATAAACACTTTAATAATCAATGTATGGGTACCCATCACATGCCCATACGTGATGGCCGTTAAGATTAAGTGTTTAACACTTCTGTGAATATTCTGAAAACAAATAACAGAGGCAAGGCCCAATCATCAGGCGCCTCACGTGACCCCACGTGAGCGCTTCAGTCTTAGTGTTTAACACAATATTTTTTATGCATCACGTGGGAGCACGTGATAGCCGAATATACTCTAGTGTTTAACACTATATCCAAGCCAATCTTAGCTTGAACTAGCCAAGTTTTCCAGAGACAAGACTCCTCTTTTGACTGAGCTTCAAATACTTTCTTGTTTTCCAAGATTGATCATCTTATATGGTATATGAGTGTTCAGCACTCAATAAAAGATAAAAATATGGTCAGAACCCAGACCTATGCTTAGCATTGCTAAATAATGGGGAGCTGAGCCCAGACAAATGTTCAACTGTCCCAACAAAAATCCAACATTTTAAACCCAAGTGGACTTAGCCCAAGTTGGCCATAAGTCCTTAATTCAGATTAATTGAGCCCATATGCTCATAAATCTTTCGATCTTAGTCCCAAATTGGACTACAGATCTCTCAACTTACATTGGTTCAAGGGTACATCTCTCCACTCCTGTGATATATGTCGTTGTAATCCTTCAACATCTTCAGATTGGTGACGGGTCTCGACAACCAGATTTTCCATGGACTTTGATGTCCTTAACCTCGGACTGTGGGGTCCTTTAAACCCATGGACTATGATGTCCTTAACCTCGAACTGTGGGGTCCTTTAAACCCACGGACTATGATGTTCTTAACCTCGGACTGTGGGGTCCCTTTAAACCCACGGTCTATGATGTCCTTAACCTTGGACCGTAATGTTCTTAAACTAATTGACCGCGATGTCCCTAAACTAAACAATAGAGCCTAAATGGTCTCTTGTTGGATCTAAACGATCCCGTTAAGTTGATCTTAGTCTGAAATTAGACTAACGTATTCTTAACAAACGTTTAAGTTGATCTTAGTTTCAAATGAGACTAACGTATCCTTAAACTCAACCCCCAAACCCAAATCTAAGAAGATACGGATTTGGACTAATCCACGCCCTACGGGCGACAACATAAATTAGTCTCCGTATACAATCCGCGGGCAACCAAAAAACAAAACAAACACACACGACACGAAGTGACCATCTGGAGAAGGAGAAAGTGGTTACCGCGATGCGGTAGCGTAATTAACTGTAAGGGCTTGCACCTGCAGGGAAGAGCGTCCCTACAATCAAAAACCCCTCAATGAGGGGGAATCTGACAAAGTCTGCAACATCGGCCGCATCCGTTTAAACATTCGATACATGGTGTCATAAATCAACTTAGCATCTTCGGAGAGGTAGATGGATAGCACCAATTAGCATCTGCTCCCAAATTCAGGCAAGACGAACCTACGCAGTTCCGTCTCTGTATTCGGAGGAGCAAAGCTTCTTGGTGAGGGCTTCGATCCTTAGTGTGGGTGGGTAGGAAGTTACCCGCTAAGGATTGACCAAGCAGGGAATTTGCTCGGTGGCCTTGTGAGGAGGGCTTTAGATCCTTGGCGAAGATGAGTAGGAATCTACCCGCCAGGGATTGACTGAGCAGGGAAGCTGCTCGGTGGCCTCTTGGTGATAGCTTCGATCCTTAGCGCATGTGGGTAGGAAGTTACCCGCTAAGGATTGACTGAGCAGGGAAGCTGCTCGGTGGCCTCGTGAGGAGGGCTTTAAATCCTTGGCAAAGATGGATAGGAATCTACCCGCCAGGGATTGACCGAGCTGGGAAGCTGCTTGGTGGCCTTTTGGTGAGGGCTTCGATCCTTAGCGCAGGTGGGTAGGAAGTTACCCGCTAAGGATTGACCGAGCAAGGAAGCGGCTTGGTGCCCTCATGAGGAGGGCTTTAGATCCTTGGCGAAGATGGGTAGGAAGTTACCAGCTAAGGATTGACCGAGCAGGGAGGCTGCCCGGTGGCCTCATGTGGAGGGCTTTAGATCCTTGGCGAAGATGGGTAGGAATCTACCCGCCAGGGATTGACCGAGCAGGGAAGTTGCTCGGTGGCCTCTTGGTGAGGGCTTCGATCCTTAGCGCAAGTGGGTAGGAAGTTACCCGCTAAGTATTGACCGAGCAGGAACCTGCTCGGTGGCCTCTTGTTGAGGGCTTCGATCCTTAGCGTGGGTAGGTAGGAAGTTACCCGCTAAGGATTGACCAAGCAGGGAAGCTGCTCGGTGGCCTTATGAGGAGGGATTTAGATCCTTGGCGAAGATGGGTGGGAATCTACCCGCCAGGGATTGACCGAGCAGGGAAGCTGCTCGGTGGCCTCTTGGTGAGGGCTTCGATCCTTAGCGCAGGTGGGTAGGAAGTTACCCGCTAAGGATTGACTGAGAAGGGAAGCTGCTTGGTGGCCTCATCGTTAGGGCTTCGATCCTTAGCGTAGGTGGGTGGGAAGTTACCCGCTAAGGATTGACCGAGCAGGGAAGCTGCTCAGTGGCCTCTTGGTGAGGGCTTTGATCCTTAGCGTAGGTGGGTAAAAGTTACCCGCTAAGGATTGACCGAGCAGCCGCTAAGGTTTGATCGAGCAGGGAAGCTACTCGGTGGCCTCTTGGTGAAGGCTTAGATCCTTAACGTAGGTGGGTAGGAAGTTACCCGCTATGGATTGACCGAGCAGGGAAGCTACTCAGTGGCCTCTTGGTGAGGGCTTCGATCCTTAGTGTAGGTGGGTAGAAAGTTACCCGCTAAGGATTGACCGAGCAGGGAAGCTACTCGGTGGAATCTTGATGAGGGCTTTATATCCTTGGCGTTGGTAGGTAGGGAACTACCCGCCAGGGATTGACCGAGCAGGGAAGCTGCTCGGTGGCCTCTTGGTGAGGGCTTCGATCGTTAGCGTAGGTGAATAGGAAGTTACCCGCTAAGGATTGACCGAGCAGGGATGCTTCTCGGTGGCCTCTTGATGAGGGCTTTAGATCCTTGGCGTCGGTGGGTAGAGAACTACCCGCCAGGGATTGACCGAGCAGGGAAGCTGCTCGGTGGCCTCTTGGTGAGGGCTTTAGATCCTTGGCGTCGGTGGGTAAGGAACTACCTGCCAGGGTTTGACCGAGCATGAAAGCTGCTCTGTGGCCTCTTGGTGAGGGCTTTGATCCTTACCGTAAGTGGGTAGGAAGTTACCCTCTAAGGATTGACCGAGCAGGGAAGCTGCTCGGTGGCCTCTTGATGAGGGCTTTAGATCCTTAGCGTCGGTGGGTAGGGAACTACCCGCCAGGGATTGACCGAGCAGGGAAGCTGCTTGGCGGCCTCTTGGTGAGGGCTTTGATCCTTAGCATAGGTGGGTAGAAAGTTACCCGCTAAGGATTGACCGAGCAGGGAAGCTTCTCGGTGGCCTCTTGATGAGGGCTTTAGATCCTTGGCATCGGTGGGTAGGAAGTTACCCGCTAAGAATGAACGAGCAGGGAAGCTGCTCGGTGGCCTCTTGATGAGGGCTTTAGACATCTCTTCGTCTTCATAAGGCGTCGTTCAATCTCCTTTGACCCGTAAAATCTAGAAGAGTGACCGTCGCAGACAACACATGGCAGAAACGCAAAGGCGAGGCGCGACGCTCTGTGGTTCGTGTCGTTCCAACTTCCATTGACCGCTTAATGGCTCGTGAGGATTGGCATGGTAGCCATGTGGTAGCTCTGTATTGGGAGATATTTTGCTGTGCGCGCAAACTTCGGCCTTTAGGGATTTTGTTAGGGCTATAAATAGCGAAAGCATGTTGGTTTCTTTTAGCATTGCGTTTCTGAAAATGGCCGGGTTTATTTACAGCATCAAGGAGATCATTTACTTCGACGACGTGTATCTTTATGACCCGAAGTGCTCCGAGGAGATGTACCAAGGGGCGATAGAGCGCGTGGAGGGCCACTTTGGTCGCCTACTCCCCCGGCGATCGCCTCTCCTCCAATTGCTTATGTACGCCATTTGGAGGATGTCCCCGGGTCTGAACGATGCCTTGTTCGAGCAGCTAAAGGATGAAGCGGTTGATAAGTTGCACACGCTCCATCACTTCGGCTTGATCTCGAAGAGCAGGCAGGATCGCTCGGTGGCCCTTCTTCTGGAGTGTTTCCAGAAAAGGATGATCGCCGACTCCTGTCCAGTGGGTGCGGTCTCCGGCCCTTCCGTGGCATCTCGGGTCCGCGAGCACCATGATAAGGAGCGGACTGAAGAAGCTATGGCTCGGCTGGCGGAAATCTCCTTGGAGCACCATCAGCAGTGCTTTCTTAATCTCCGGCCCCCTTTATTGTAGTAATAATTTTTTGTGTAAGGCTGAGGAGCCCATAATACCCTTTAATGAATAAAGTTCTTCCTTTTCTTTCCTCGTTCATTCTACGGACTTAATTAAGTGCCGACAAGAATTATATTATTTCAAAAAGGAATACACTTTATTTAAACAACTTAAACTTTGCAGCGTTGTAAGGCCGGAGTTTCTCGAGCAGGGTCCTAGGTAACGACCATAATTTGGCCGATGGTTAATTCCTCGGGAGAGATCGGGTCTTTTTGTTCTCGTTCCTCTTAGCGCTTGTCCCGCAGGTACTCCTCCAGGTGGCCAGAGCGGATCAACTCCTCGATGTCGTCGCGGAGGTGTTTGCAGTTTTCGGTTAGGTGGCCCTGCGACCTTTGGAAGGCACAGAACGGGCCCTAGATGCGTTTAGCCACTTTATGGGTGACTGACGGGAGCTTGAAGAATCTCTCGCCCTTCGCCTCCTCCAATAGCTCATACTGGGAGATGTTAAAACGAGTGTACTCCTGGAACTTCGGGTAGTCGGGTTTTGGCGGGTCGACCTTCTCCTTCTTTTCTCTGCCCCTCTTCTTTTGGTCGGTTTGGTCACCCCGGGGCAGGTTGGCGTTCACCTCCGACTCGAGTTGGATCTCTTGCTCGGTCTAAGATTTTACGCCGGCCATGGTCTTAGGTTGCGCTGATGCAAAAGAGCGGAGCCACTCTTTGTGCCTAAAACCCGACCTTAGGACGCTGATGACAGTTTCATCTCGGTGCTTGGGAACCTAGAGAAGAGCGTTGTAGAAAAGAGTGACGTATCCTTTAAAGGATTCCTTATCTCCGCTCTTTATGGTGAAGAGGTAATCGACAGTTCGCTTATGTCGTCTGTTTCCGACGAAGTGACTAAGGAACTGGGCGGCCAACTCATCAAAGGTAGAGATGGAGTGTGGCGTGAGTCCTTGGAACCAGTCCCGTCCAACCCGGATAAGGGTGGTGAGAAATGCTCGGCATTGAGCAGCGTCGGAGCTATCCTAGAATCTCATGCCTGCCATAAATGCGTCCAGATGGTTCTTTGGGTCGGATTTCCTGTCGAAGAGGGCTACATTGGGAGGATTTTTCCTAGACGAGACGTGTACGGCGAGCAACTCTTCGGTGAAGGGTTTCGTAAGTGAGTCGGCAGCGTACCTGGCTCCTTCACCGGATATATGACTCCCCCGATGTATACCCTCGATTTTCTTTTCGAGCGCGTCGAGGCGGTCGTGATACCTCGAGGATTCGGCGTAGTCAGAGCGGCGGCCATTCCCACTTGTGGTCTGCGCCAGGCTGTGGCTCCATTTCCATTCTATCAAATTTCGTAGTTCCCCAGGAGAGGTCCTTCTTGAGTCTTTGCGGCGAGTGTCGTTTGTGAGATCCCGTCGAGGGAGAGGGTGTCGGTCATGCCTGAGAGCAGGCGAGCTGAACGATACCTTCTCGGGAGGGAAAAGAACGCGGTGGGCCTCGGGGCGATGGGATCTTTCGTGAGACCGCGGCGTAGGGCCGTGGGGCGCCCAGCAGGCCATAGAATCGGTCGCTGCGGAGGAGCCGCGCTTTCCAGAGCGAGCATGAAGTTGTTCGGTAGCGCCAGTGTGGGCGATGTCATCCGCCCCTCTGCAGAGGTCATGATCCATGGGAGGGGGAACGGCGACCTCGGGGGCTGGGCCTGCCATTTGGACATAGACAAGGGTGTCGACTATGGACACGAGCCTGTCGATCCTTGCCGAGAAGGCGTGGATGGCGTTCGGAGGGGAGTAGATCCGTCCGCGCCTCCGTTGTGGGGAGGGTGGCGGCTTGTGCTGGGATCATCACGGTTTTCGCTCGCCATGAAGTTGAGGGTGGAAGATCAAATTTTGATGGGTGGAGAGAATCGGAAGTTCCCACAGACAGCGCTAACTGATAGAGGCCTGGATCTCCTTTAGATTTTGTCCTCTGTCGATCTGTTGCGAGCGTTGATGAAGGGTTGAGATTGATGTTGATGATTGTCTTCTTGAGCGTGTGGATCTCAATGGGATGATTTTGAGGTGTAGTCGAGCTACCTGCAAAGAAGTCCCGGAGTGGTTATACTACCGTGGACCCTCCGACGATCAAGTTATCCGAGGAATTGGGCAGAGTAGCAGCTCGTTGGATTCAAATTCTCTTACCTGAGTCATCTGAGAGAGGGGTTTTTATAGTGGTCGCATGGAGCGAGCTGGCGCGAGATCTTCACTGTCGGTTACGCCCCTGACGTTACGCCTGTGTGAATGACGAGATACACTCGTTAATGAGGGGATACGATGGCGTGGAACGCGGGATGTTGGGTGGAGGATATCTCGCCTCTGGCGAAATACGCGGAGCCGTGGCGGAGGCGCTTGGGCTCTGCGTTCTTAGTTGCTCGGTACAACTGGGGAGGTTTAGCTCGGCGGGAGGCTCGGACGCGAGCGGGAGGCCGAGGAGGCTCGGTTCTATGATAGCTCGGAGGAGAGCAGGGAGGGCTGAGGAAGTTAAGTGTGTATGAGGGCTCGGAGGCGAGCCGATGGTATTTTGTAAGGCGAGCATGGGAGTGTTCTGGGAGGCCATCGAAGGTCGGGTCAATCCTCAGGGAGAAGCCCGGGGAATTCCTTCAATGTATCGTGTTTGCCCCTGTCCCATGAGCCCCGAGACACGTCATCTACCACGTGTCATGATCTGGTGAATTCCCACTTATGTGTATCATCACTTTTCTTCTGAACAAAAAGGTTATCTTGGTTTTCTTTTTAACTCATACCTATCCAAAACTTAACTGTTTATGTCGGCTCCTTTCACTTCTAAGCATTTACCCAGACCCCCAAACTAATTGTAATTTGCTCATTTACCCCTAATTTTTTTTTTGAATTTTCTATTTTAATTTCTTAACTTAAATTCATAATCCAAATCATGGCTAGCATTATTCAAATTCTCTCATCTTCTGCTTTCTAAAACTAAACTCCTAAATCTCACATCCAATTTCTTGTCTTTTCAACCCAAAATCCTACAATCCAATTATTATTTTTTTAAATCTCATCTTTAATTCATCATCTTTCACAATCAAAATCCTAAGACTCGACTATTCCATTTTCAACCCCTCCTCCGTATCGAAGCCTAAAACCCAACGGCATTCTTCAATTCCATATTCAATCACTCAATTCTTATATCAACAACAACAACAACGATAGCAACAAACTTATATCAAAATATTGGTGTCGGCCACATGAATCCTTCTCTTCTATTCTGCTTTGTTAATTTGAGCTTTCTATTACATATACGTCGAAATCAGTATTTGTGTGTTTATATTTGAGTTAATAATTATGGAGTTTACTTCAGGTCGGACGTTTGCAATTCAATGAGACAGAGGTCTGGACGTGTATGAGAAGTATGTCAGAAACACCATAGCAACGCCAGACGTCTTCAGGCCAGCAAGGCAAACGTCTGTGGAAGAACGAAGCCCAATCCAGAGTGCAGGTGACATCTGTCTAAGTATGGATCAGACGTTTGTCTTAAGGAACTGAAAGTTTACAGAGTCGGAACAGACGTCTGCCCAAATGTGGGTCAGACCTCTGCCGTCGTGATAACTGCTGTGAATCTTATTTTACCAAATTGTGATTTATTTCTATTTTGTGTAGGATTGGGGTTTTCCTATAAAAAGGGTCCTCTCATATAATGTTTGTACCGCCAAATTAAATCAAAAGAAGAGACTAGTGTATTGAGAGGGTGACGGTTTAGATCTAGAAAGATTTGAGAAAAATCTCCTATGGTTTGCTCATGGTGCACTTGATTCAAGATTATAGTAAACATTTCAAATTCCGCTCTGTCGGGACTAGTCATACGGTAGGTGAATCTCGTTAACAAATCCTATGTCTCTTGTTTGATTCTTATTTATTTATTCTCGCATTGTTATTAAATTTTTTTCATTGTTAATTGCGTGGTGGTTGTTATTATATGATTTAGTTTGTCGCGAGCATTATTCCGTGTATCGACGTACTCCCTAACAGTTTGAGCCGTATTGTTACCCTTGAAATTTTCTTGTCTTTATCAAATGATAAAGAGAAAAAATATTTGATCAAAAGGAAATGAGGTTTTATGCTATTGTCGAAGCATGAAAGAATTGAAATCCTAGATCAAAACTCTATGTATTCTCAAAAATATTATCATCATAAAAAAATTCTATTTTTCATTCAGAAATTTCTAAATATTATTATATTAGCAATTAGCTTTCGTCCTAGTTTAAATTTAGCAATTAGCTTCCGTTCTTAATTCCCATTATTCATGTTCGTTTAAGTCTATCCCTATCCTTAGTTAACTATTAACTATAATTTTCTCACTTTGGTTTTATTGGTGGCCCCATACGGATCGGTTCTACATGAACCATGCATGTCATGAGTATTCAGGTATACAAAGGCAAGATATTAACCAACACTTATAAAACTCCTTGAATCTCATCCCTTGACTCCATTTTGAATCCTTCTTTACTTTTCCTGATGATACATCAATACTTGGGAGTCGAGAAGGCGAAACATGACTACATTATCCTTACCTTTTCTTACCCTTTTAAAACAACCTTCTTTTGAAAATTTCAAGGACAAAATTTTTAAGGAGGGTAGATAGTAATGACCACACCTGTTTTAAAACAAATAAAATTTTGCTTCAATTTAATCTTGCTTGTTTTGTTTTATAGATTATAAAAGAGATTTTGTTTGTTGGAAAAGAAAAAGGAAAACTATTTTAAGAAAAGAATTTATTGGTTTTAGGAAAGGAAAGAAAACAGAAGTTTAGGTTTAGAGAAAAATAAATTTCGAATGTTCTTTATTTTATTTTTAAAAAAAGAGTTTTGGAAAAGATTTTTGGAAATATTATTCTAAGGAAATACATAATTTTGTCCTAAAGAGTTTTCTTATTTAAAATAATTTTGAAGAAAAGAAATTTAAATTTCATTTATATGAGGAAATTTTTAAGAAAGGTTACTTTACTCAAGTTTTTATAAGTACCATTATTTTTTATCATGTGTTATTCTTTATATAATTTATTTATTTGTCTGGATACTTGTTTTATAGTCATCTTGTTTATTTTGTATTATTCATATCTTTTGTATATTGTTTGTTGCTATTAGTTTATCGTTATTGTCATTATTCTTTACTTCCGTTATTTTGTTTACGACTTATGTTTTTTGTATTAGATTTGTTGTATTGTTGCAATTTCTTATATCTTTATAGTTCATATTTATGTGTAAGGTTATTTTGTGATTTTTAGATTTTATAAGATTTTAGAAAAGAGACTTTTGTTAAATTCATTTATGTTCACTTGGTTTTATAAAAGAAAATTCTTTTAGAAAATTTGTTTTAAAAAATTTATTTTTGAGACAATACAACTCATATATTTCTTTTTTAAGCTAGTCCTTACAACCTCCTTTATAATTTCAAGAGTGAAATTGTTTAAAGGAGGGTACATTATAACGTCTGCGTTTTGTCCATACTTTAATAAATGCTCCGTATAATTTTTATTCATATCTATGTATTTATTTTAGTATTTATTTTTTATGAAAAAATTTGGAAAAAGGTAATTTTGAGTTAAATATAAATAATATAATTTTTAGCAAAAGAAAAGAATTTAAATATGATTTTTAGTATTTTTGAAGTTTTATTTTAGTAAATGTATTTTAGAAAAAGAATTATTTTTGAGGTGAAAATGGTTGGAAAAATAGTAAATATCGATTTAGTATTTATCTATAAATTTTCCATAATTTTTCGGCATTGAAAAGTATTTTAACTAATTTTTATTCGAGGAAAACATTTTATAAAACATCTTTTGAAAAAAAAGAATAAAATAAAATAATATATATAAAGTTTTTTGGCCTAAAACCCTGACCCAAACTCGAGCCCGGCCCAGGCCTAACCCGGCCTGCACACAACGGCACGAGCTAGCATGTGGCCGCTACGCACAGTCATGCGTCTGCGCGTGCTTGGACGTCGCGCCCATGTGGGCGGCTCATGCCCATGTGGGGAAATGGGAACCGTTCGATTTTGCAATCGAATGATCAAGATGGGCACGGGGGTCAGCGGCGTTGTCACGCCCCGTATCCAAAAAGCAGTGTAGTAGACCCATATGACAGTACGTGACAAGTCGGCGTTGTATATACAAGGGAAATGACAAAGTTGACTTGCATATACAATAAGCCTAAATATCAATTCACGCAGTTTAAAATATTTACAGCGGAAAATAACTAAACTGTACTTGTACTTCATAATATAACATGCAAGCCACAACTATATAAGAAGTTTTCCAAATATTAGAAGTCTTTCAGGATCCAAAAGATCGCACCAAAAATTACAAAAGTTTCTGATTTAAAGGAAACGGACACGCAACTGTGCAAAAGGAAAAGTGTCCTACCAAAAGTAACAAGAAGATAAAGATCACCACCACTAATTGTCTGCAAGATCCTGGAAATAAGTTATATCCTGAGCTGACGGATCAACGGAGCTGTCGTCTATTCCTGAGCTTGCAAGTCTTAGGGTCGTCAAAAAATAACCTAGCAGGTGATAAAATGAAGGAATATGTGTACTTGTGTGTGTAGACGTGTATGTGATGTAATGGTGTTAAGTACCATCACAATATAGCAACACATTAAGTTTTAAATAGTTTATTTCTTTAGTTTGTGAAAGTCTTTGATAGCCAGCGAATAACAATGGAAAACATCCCGTACATACTCGAGACCATGGCCTCATATTTCCTGGTGCTGAATTCAGGATGTTCCGCTAGGCACTACTTGTGAACTTGTGTATTACGGCTTGGAAAAATTTAAAAATATTTCCATGGAGTAGAAAACTGTACTTGTCGGTAGCAAACTACCCGGACCATCATGGCTAGTCCTAACATGTAACGAGCTGTAATAACAATATGCAACATGTCGGTAGTCCAGCAACTACCCGGGCCTCTTAGGTTGGGTCCTAACTGTTGGTACCATAAATAAGCTTTCTAAAACTATTAACCGAGTCTACCAAGTTCTTTCCCCATCCCCCGTTGTATCATCTTATTTATGGAATTCAATAGGTTAAAACATGATTTCATATTGATGTCAATACTTGTAATTATATCGGTATACATGTAAGCATATCATGTATCATTATTCAAGTAGTTGTGTCATGTCATAGAAACTTGTCATACTATTTAATAATAAATACAGTATCAGAAACAATTATAACAAGTATTCAGTGGTAACTATAACTTACTGTGTATCATTTTTTCAGGTATCAGTGTCATGTTATGAAACTTATAAATATGGTGGCGTCCCATGTAAATCGTTGTATATGATTTCTAGTAATTATATTGATATTTCAGGTAAACTGTGTTTTGTCTTGAAACAAATATTATATAAGATATGTCACGAAAATCCATGAATATGGAGTCTAGGGTACATATGATAAATCAAGTAATATGGTATGGTGATTAGGAAAATAAATTAACAATCTATATGGCTTGTTTGAAGTAAAACGAATTGAAGAAAATAAGAGACATCTCAAGTTTAAGGTGTTGGATATAGTGTCCTCAAGGCAATTATTGTGATCGCAAGTAGGCGATTATGATAATTGAGGGAGGACCTATGTTGGGGTCAAAAATTACACCCTGGTTGACTAAGTCAAAAGTTAGTCAACTCCCAGCCAAGCGGGCCCAAGCTCAAGCGAAGTGGGTCCAAGCCCAAGTCAAGACCAAGAATGGAAGGGGCCGGCACCATGCCAAGAATGAAGCAATAAATAAGTTCGATGTAATTTTTTAGAAATAAATGTATGAGAAATAGGCAGAAAGCCAAAATTTTGTAAACCCCGTGGCTTATGTGCAAAAATAAATAAGCGCATAAGGCATGGGGTGGCACAAGTGCCATTTAGCAAAGCCCAATGGGCTATATGTAAAGTGTGTAGCCAATAAAGGCAAACATGATAAACAACTTTTTCACTCTCTCAAAAAATTAGGGTCCTGTACCTCCTTCTCTTTCCTCAAGGTTCTAAACATTCTTCCTTTTTTTTGAATTAAATTAAGAGTTTAACTCTTCTTTTTTCAAAAAGAAACAGTTTTTCGCCATTGAAGGGGAGTTCGGATCTTCCATCAAATCCCTAAAAGGAGAGATTTTTAAGTTCACCCCCTTTCTCTAAGATCCAGCCAACAGAAAGGAGGAAGAAGGAGACTCATCTCCAAAAACCCCACTTCGGGAAGATCCAAGGCTCAAAAGAAAATCCAGGGCTAAAAGAGAGAAGAAAGGGGCCCCCTTTAATCATCTCCAAAGATTTTTCGGAGTTCAACTCCATTTGTCAAGATCTTTTGAAGTTTAACCCCATAAATAAAACCCTTTTCGGAGTTTAACTCCATTCAAAATATTTTGGAGTTTAACTCCACAAATAAAAACTTTTTAGGAGTTTAACTCCATTCAAAATCTTTTGGAGTTTAACTCCATAAATAAAAATCCTTTTTGGGAGTTTAACTCCAAACAAAATCTTTTGGAGTTTAACTCCATAGATAAAAGAATCCTTTCAGAAATTCAACTCCACATCTCGGGGTTAAGCCCCTTCTTTCTTCAGGCGTCCAGCGCCCACGTGCCGGGCGCGTGAAGCGCTGACGCCCAGCGCACACGTGCCGAGCATGTGAGGCGCTGACACCCGGTGCCCACGTGCCGTGCATGTGAGATGCCGACGCCCAGCGTCCACACATCCTCAGGATGTTACTCACCATTTTTTTCTTTTCTTCTTTCTTTCTTTTCATACACTCCATACTCAAAACACGTCCCCCGCTAGAAAAAATTTCTAACAGGACGCTGCCCCGAACCCCTCAAGAGGGTTGCTATCCCCCTTGACTCCCAGCCCACTATCCGGGTAGCGAGACTCCCGTAAACCGCAAGACCCTCGATATATCTAAAACCCCTCAAAACACACACATACACACACTGCACATTGAGTTCGCATGACTAGTTTGACCCGTCAATCGGAGGTTCCTTCGTTTCAAAGACAATGGGTAATTAACGACAGCTTAGTCCGCGGCTGCCGGAGATTCGGATCCTCAAAATCAATAAACCCCGGCCTACCCTAGGCAGGAGGAATCTGTATTCGCCCGAAAAGTGACGCGTATTTCCCATCTCAATGGGGTGACGAAAAACACCCTACAACCTATACAAGTATAACAGTCTTACTCGAGATGATAGTATACTATCTGGTTTGTCTTCATCATTGATGAAGCCCGTAGAATTGTTTCTTGACCACCAGTATTATGATGGCGATCAAATATGTGGAAGCTGAGTTGTCTATAAGCACATCCTTAAATGTCCCTAGTCGTGGGAGTATCGAGACTGGGCATCGATATTCCGGAGTAGACTAGTGTATACGTTTCTAGACCCCGACAAGGGGCGGTGGCCGGTCTCATAAGCCATTGGTGTTGTGTCACTTATGATAGTATACAGGTGCTCACTGGAGGTGAGTACACCGGATGGACTCGCCGAGAACTTCTAGATGGTATTATATCTATCGTCAGATGGAAGTTCTTAGGTGGCATGAGTACAGGTTTGTCTTTTGACCTAAGATCGTCATTTTTCTCGTGTGAGTTCCCACTGTACTTTGATTACTATCCTACCATGGCTCAAAGGAGTCGTTCAAACAGGTTTTAGTTGGGTACAGTACTGAGCCACATGGAGGCAGTGGTCAATTGTGAGGGATTCGTCTCTCCTGGTATTATGATTCAATATCACGCTGTGCTCAGTTGGCTATCACCAGAAATCCGTGGCCACGGTGGATGTGATTTACTGATAGTTGATCAATAGTATTTCTATTAGTGATGAGCTTGACTCAGACATGACTTATCGGGTTAGTAGGGGTATGACGTTATCCACCCCCTAAATCCGATGTGAGATATTCTTTGACGAAGAGACCAGACTGTACAGAGATTGTCACATTTAGGCTCAGTAGGGTAAGGGCGTACTTGATTGTCGACCCCCCTTTCGGCAAGTACCTGGGTAGCCGTTACGTACAGCTAGTGTCGCTGACGTGTTTGTGGTTAAACCCATTGCCAGCGTATTGTCGAGTCTTTAGAGTCCTACACAGAGGGATTTCCCGGTTCGGGCGATAGATGTAGGAGTCGTACGTCAGTAAGTGCAGGGGTCCGATTAAATACGTGTACGGGCTACACGGAGTTTAATCGTACGGTTGATAATACTAGCTGGTTTAGGATTAAGATGAATTATTAAATCAGGTTTTGATTTAATAATTTATATATGTATTTTGATACATATATTTTATTATTATTGTTCACTATTCATTTTCTCTCTTTGGTGCTATCCGCATTTTTATACGAATACGCATATATGTAGCGATACATATAAGTATTCCGTATTTATACGGGAATACTTCTAAAAGAATGACACCTCATATTTATTTTTCTTTTTAGAAAAAAAATGAGAAAATTAGGTGGAGATGAGATGGCATGAGCATGTAGAGAGGTATGGCTTGGTGTGATCATTTATATGCATTTATTGGTTCACTATTGAACCATGGTTGATTTATTTGTAGCCATTCTTTCTACACATGGAAGGAGTTTTTCATTCCACATTTTTCGCGTGAGTTCATGCTTCATGGTTGAGACTAGCAATCATCTTCCTCACACCTCTTCACCTTCTTCTTCCTCTTACTTACTTAAGCTTGAGAAAACGAGAGAAAATTTTTAGTGGAAAGATTCTTATATCACCGACCATCCACACTTAGCAAGTTTGTATCGTCGATCGGAGCCTTTTCCGGTTTCTCTCAGGTGGATCTTCTTCGGCGAGAGTAGTCGACTTTCAAGCGCAATTCCGGCAGCTACATGCTTGGAGTGTTCTTTCACAATTGAGTGGACACGCATCGAAGATTGTAATTTCTACACCCTTGCATATTTCTAGTTTGCTAGTTTAAGGTCTTAGATCGATTTCTTGGGTTACGGGTGTTTGGTGCTCACAAAAACTTTTTGTTTTGGCTACCACCTCGGCCGCGGCTTCCACGGCACGGGCACCGAACCACAACATAAGGCCTAGACATTTTAACCGCCAGTTTAACCGTATGTTACATTTAGACTTCTTACATCTAAGGCCTTTTTAAGTATCTTAACGTCAATATTTGCAAATATAGTACACACGAAAGTTGTAGATCTCGATGATATCTTTCCAATGAGCCCGAGAATATCAGAATCTGATTACCGAGTAAAAAGCTATATTCTATTTAAAGTCAATGCGCTTAAATTGTTATTGCAGATATCAGCAATACGTGTCAACAGTTTAAAATAATTTTAAAATATCAAACGGCGTCTAATTTTAAAGAAACCAGTTCCTATAGTTATCGATTATCTACGCAACGATATAGGTTCTCACAGAATATTAATTTCATATAGGAAGATATGGACGTTTCAAATCAGGTTTCGACTAGAAATGTTGCTATAAACTGCAGACCAGAGCCTCATTTTCCTTAAGTTTTCACTATCGTAACGTATCAATAATCAGTAAATACCTACATCGGTTTATAGGATATCTATACGAGCCCTGGAACGTTACATTTCGATGTGTTTTTAATTTAATATCAATTTTTCAAGGTAACATGCGCTGTAATTTCAGATTTGATTTAAACCATTAAATTTCTATAAAAACCTAATTTTTCTTATAAATCAAGTTTCAAAAATTATCAAAAATCGGATCTTTACGCTAATTTGAGGGAATAAGGGAAGATATATGCTTGTAGGAAATCACTAGATATAATTGAGTTGCTTCACTTTGAAAAATTTAGAAAGGAGGCAAAGCTTAATGGTGAAGGGTTTAGATATTTGGTGCAGTGTTAGTGTTAAGTGTATGAGTTAAAACTTGGTAGATGTGTGTGTGATGAGATTAAAATACCCTAATTCATTCATATCTATTAGGGTGTTAGAACCGGATAATAATTTATCCTTGTTTTAGATGAGATTAAAATCAAGTGTTATATTTATCAAAATATGGTTAGTTTCAAATTATCAAAATTCTATAAATATTTTCAAATACCAATATAAGAAATTTTTGTTTTTAAGAAAATTCATGTTTTCGAAATATGAGTACTAAAATTCTGAGGAATACCAATACATATATATTAGGAATATCAACACATGTATACTAGAATCTGGGGATTACATTTCTACCCACCAGCAAATAAATTTGTTCCTCGAAATTTACTCAAAATGGAGGATGCAACAAAACAAAGAGAAGGGTCAGGATAACGTAAGTATGTATCGTCGTTGTCGTGCTCCATTAGTCGGCACTCTCATCAATAAGAAGGTGTGACATTTGAGTAAATTACAGAAGGACGAGAAATTTAGAAGATCGGAATAGATACTGCTAAGATCGGTACTACTTTTACTGATCCTCTTTTGAAACAATGAATCAAGGAATTAAAGGAGATATAATTCAAATGATATTTAGTAGACTAAGGTTCACAATGATTCCACTGCGACTCTAATTACCCTCTTGAAATAAATTCCCGGATAATTAGGATCCCAAAATACGTCACGCTTATTTCTATAGTTGATTACGGCGTAGAATATAGACAGCCAATCCAAGCAAGGTTTTACCTCAAAACCAGTCGATTCCAGTTGAGTCAATCTCTAATAAATTAGCAAAGAATTCTCGCCCACACAACATAATAGGACATAACCTACACTCCCTATTGGTTATGATCTTCTCATTTCCGGTACTAATACTCTATTCTAAAGATAGCTCAGTGCATGGTATATGGTGCTTGGTAATGAATGATGCGGAAACATAACAAAGTGATGCGCCGGAATCAAACAATGCTCTTGTTGGAATAGGATATATTAAGATAATACATGTTACTACCTCGCCTGTTGCTGCAACCGGTTATGTAGTTAGGGTATATACTTGTCCATAACCACGAGCTGGACCCTCCTGGCCTTGTTATCCAATCTATCCCGGATCTTGCCTATATGCCTGCTGCGGTGGAGGAAATAGCGGTCTCTGAAAGGTTCCTCCTACTGGGACTGTAGGAGTAGCTGGGGCAACTGGAGCCGATAAGGCTGGTCGTTGTTTTGCATATCCTGCGGTTCTACCAGCCGTGGGATCTGTTCAGTCGAAAATATTGCACATTTGATGGAACATTTTTCCTTATTTTTGTTAAGTATTTAAAGGTGTTTATTGTAATTATGGAATATATGTGGGTTTATCTGCAAAATACTCTTTATCATATGTTTATATATTATAATTAACATTATGAAGGAAAATATATGCATATAATATTTATATGATATTTTGATAATTTAAATATGCATATCTTATCAAATATCTCTAATCAATATTCTTAAATATTGTATCATTTATAAAATGATTAGGATAATATCTCAAATACAACAAATATTATTAATACTATGAATTGAGATATTGTGTAGATTTAGCTCAGGTCTGGAGATCGAGATATTCGAAATGTCTGGAATAAAATCTGCCGATAAAGTTGAATAAAATCATAAAAGAAGAGACTCAGAGGAAGATATAAAGAATCCAGGCATCACAACAATCTCCACGTGTCAACATGAGGTAGCACCAGAATTTTGAAGACGTGATCCCACCATACTACCGCCAAATCGTGGCCAAATCCTTATATATGCGGCAGATCCGCGGCCCTCTGATGGCCGTAGGAACTGAGATTTTGTAGGTGTGATCGTATCATCAAATAACAATAAATGAGATCTAGGGTTTCTGCTTCTATGGCTATTTAAAGGACCGAGAGCTTCAGATAAAAATTATCTCTAAATAAATCTCGAAATAGATCACTAAAATCATCACCTAATAGATCACTGACAAGATCAAGAGATCCAAGACAGGACCATGAATCAACGTGATCAATCGACGAATCATCTACTTCCTACGAGACAGAGACCGGGAGCATAAACTAGGGTTCTTGTACTCTAAATTCGACGGATTTGTAAATGATAGTTGATTAATAAAAAGGTAGATCTTTAGTTTAATTCTTTGCATTTTACTTTCTGCACTTAATTTCTGCATTTACATTATGATCTCCTTCTCTATCCTTTCTTCCTCTTCTCCAACCATGCGTGAGTAATTCTACGCTTGCTAGGGTTCGTAGGCTAGGGTAGATCAATGGATGATAAAACCATTTAACTCATTTTATACATTTTAAAGTTTATAAACTTTTGCAAAATAAATATTAACTTCCTTATCGGTCGCGCTACCAATTTATTGATAGTCTCGACCACAATTTGAGATTAGATTAACACTTGTTTTGTTAGGGGCTAGACATGAATAGAGATCAATGCAAGGACAAGAGTTAGGAGTAGGGAAACCCTAGTTTCTTCCAAAAGAACCCTAATCCACACTCATCACTATCGATCTAGTTTTAAACTTTTAAAAGATAAAATGAGTCATTTTTAATTAGTCATCCATTACTACTAAGTCATATGAACCCTACAAGCCTCTTCTTCATAAAATCTATATCCGTATATCGTAGATCTAGAACAAACCATCCATATTTCAATCAACTCATCTAAAACAAGATAAAGGTTCGAAGTTTCCCTGAGGACAAACCATACTCATCTCGGCTAGGTACTAGCGACACCGTTATTGATTGCGGTTACTTTATTCACAACACACTTTTCCAAATCTAAAATCAATCAAATGGCGCCGTTGCCGGGGATACGTGCGTAATTTTTTTCTTACTATTCGTATTGAATTCTTATAAAATCCATGCCATAAAAAATTTCAAAACCGCATATTATGTATTTAACGATTATTGTGCGACTTTTGCGAGGGAATCTGGAGTCACTGGAGCGAGGAAAAAGAGATTCAGATTTTCATCGAATTCCAGAGGAGCAAAGGGGTGCACCGACGAAAAAAAAGCAAAAGACCAAACCAAACTGTGGCGGAACCATGGCAGAAACAAGCAATTGGCCGCGGTTGGGCGGCGGCTTTGGTGATTTGTGCCCCAAAATCTTCAGGTATCTTTCTCTGATTCTTCTCTCTCCTCTACAATCCAATAATTTGATATTTTCTGCAGGATTCTTTGCAAATATCGCTGCTCAAAAATCTTTTGCATGTTTTGACATTGGTTTGTTTATGCATATTTTAACCGGACTTTAAGGGGCAATAACCCAAATTCGGATTTGGTGGGGATTTCATCACCCTTCATAAGCCCCACAAATCACAAAATGAGCATACTTTCACCCTACATTAATTAAAAAATATCTAGACCAAGCCTCGAAGGACCGCCACGCTCAATTAGGACAGAGAAGGGTCGTGGGTAATCTATCGCTTATCAGCATCTCTCTTGTGGTGTCTAGGCAAGTGTGACTAAGGAAAGTGGTTGCTTAATTAGGCCCGCTATTTTCGGTGATTCGTATAGCGGATACCTCCCACTTACCTATCACTTACCTGGCCACAAGAGTGATAAAGAGGTGGTAGAGGATTGATCATGCGGCTTGTCCTTTGGAAGTCTAGGAGCGGTCTAGTGCTTGACCTAGGTGACCTTAGTTCTAGGGTTTGATTGTGCATTTTTGTGATTTGTTGAGTCAAGCCTCACGTCTGACACTTTTTCAAAACAAACCATTTTAAAATCGTTCTCACGCATGCTGCCACGTGCGCTAAACCCGCTTAGTGCATGATCGGCTGGACACGGCATTCTAGTGCCCGTCTTGTCCGCATTTCTGCTATCGACTCCAAAGTCGGTACTTCTTCATCTTCTATTTCCCCTCCACCCACCACATCCACCGAGATGGACGGTTCTCCATCAGATTTTAACAACACTACCCTTCCGCCACCCGTAGGTGCGCATAATCCACAGCGCATCTCTCTCCAAGAAAGATGCTACCCAATACGCGGTCCCCTTCCTTCTTGTCTATCTATTCCACCAACCAATGGGGATAATTTTGAAATTAAACCCCACTTCATCAACCTGTTGCCCAAATTTCACGGGCTTGAATCCGAAGACGCATACGTTTTCATAACCAAATTCGAAAACGTATGTGCAATGATGGGCACTACACAACTTTCTGTGGATACTGTGAGATTACGTCTTCTCCCTTTTACCTTGTGCGATCTAGCAGAAAAATAGCTTTATAACACTGTCGCACACTCTATTGCAAAATGAGATGAATTCATTATAGCATTCCTTAAGAAATTTTATCCAAATCATAAGACCGCCTGTGTTCGAAACGAGATTAACCAGTTTACCCAACTTCCCAACGAATCATTTTGGAAATACTTTGAACGGTTTAAAGATCTTCTTGTCCAATGCCCTCATCACGGAATCAATAGATGGGATCTTTGCCGAATTATATATGAGGGTGTTAATCCAGTGACAAAATAGATGCTAGAAACCATTTGTCGATGCCATTTCATGTCTAAAGACGATGGTAAAGCTTGGCAATTTCTGGAAGATCCCGCTGAACAAACTTTGCAGTGGGAAACGTTAGACCAACATCGTCTAAGGGAGGTATCCATCAGCTTGATGTTTCCATTGCAGTGAAAGCCGAAATGGCCGCGATGCAAAAGAAACTCGAAGCTATAGAAAAAAATTCCCCAGCCTCTCTAAACCAAGTTATACTCCCCAAAACCGTGTGTGGTTGTTGTTCTAACCCATTATATTTAAAGGAAGAATGTCCATTGAATCCTTCGTTTCAAGGTCAAGAAAAAACTAATGCCGCTTTTCAGCAACGACCTAGAAACGATCTTTATTCTTCCGCATACAATCAGGGATGGAGGAATCATCCTAATTTTGCTTGGAACCAAAACCAAACTCAAACTCAAAATGCGTTCCCAAGCCAAAATAACTATCAAAGACCTCCCCCACAGCAACAGCAACCACCACAACAGAGTCAACACCCCTTTCAATCACAACCTTTTCAAAATCTGGCCAACAATTTTGATCCTTAATATATTTCAAAGGCCGGTACCGATAAAACCTCTGCGCTCGAACGAAACTTAGAAACATTCATTAAATAATCTACACAAACGACGGCTAATTTAACGTCTTCTATTCAAACATTGGTGCAACACACCGCTTCCCACGGTGAAAGCATAAAATCGATAGAAGCACAACTTGCACAGTTAAATGTCACGATGAGCGAGAGAGAGAAAGGGAAACTTCCATCTCAACCTCTAGCAAATCCCGGCCACTCACAAAGCACGGATATCATCCTTCAAAATCATAATGTGAGTGCCGTAACCATGTTGTGATCGGGAAGAGTGCTGAATAATCAAGTCGATGAACATGTTGATGACGTTGAATCAAATGAAACACCGACTACTTCTTCGTCTAACCCTAATTCGTCTAGCCCATTATCTTCTTCTGAGCCTATTCTCCGTTTTCCACTAGGCTCAAACTCTTCGCCCACTCTCTTGAGTCAACCTAAAACGATTCCAACTCCAATTTTGGGATCTATTTCATCCCCACAAACTTCTCCAAAGTTGGACCCAACCCTTATTGATAAAGCTCCTTATTTACATAGGTTAAGGGGCAACATACCAAGTCCCCAAATGGAGAAGATTATGGATATTTTAAAGCAAGTTAACATAAATATCCCTTTCCTAGATGCTATCAAACAAGTTCCGTCCTGTGCGAAAATTTTAAAGGACTTGTGTACTAGGAAGAGGAAAACTCAAGTACCCAAAAAGGTTTTCTTAGCGAGTAATATGAGCAATTCTCCTACCCAATTGGTGCCCACGAAACGTAAGGACCCCGGTTGTCCTACAATATCTATAACCATTGGGGGTAGAAATATCAATCGTGCTTTACTGGATTTAGGTGCTAGTGTTAACTTACTTCCATATTCTATTTATAAGCAATTAGGGATAAGAGAGTTGAAACCTACGCATTGCACTCTCCAGATGGCTGATCGATCTATCACCCAATCTCGGGGTGAGCTATAGGACATGTTAATCAAAGTCAGGGAATTTATATTCCCTGTGGACTTTATAGTCATAGATACACAGCCTGTAGCAAACCAACAGAAACAAATTCTAGTGATTCTAGGTCGACCTTTCCTAGCAACGTCAAATGCGATAATCAATTGTCGTAACGGTTCTATGAACCTATCCTTCGGGAAGATGAAAATTGAGCTGAACATCTACAAGCTAGGAAGTTAACCATCAGAACCCTATGCTCATATGTGCTCTGTTGAAAAGATAGCTTACAAAAGTTGCGAATTCGAGGACCTTCACGATACCGATCCTACTATTTATTAAATACGTGAAGACCCTTCTGTCAACAAGTCCACACCTAAGTCCGAACCCCTTGACTTGTCGAATGATTTAGTCAAGCTATCCGAGTATCATGACTTTCTTTCCGATGAGACTATCATTCGGAATATCGATGGAAGTTTTGAAGATATTTTTGCTGATGAACTCGCATTCCTAGAAGACTTGGGAGTTGTGATGAATCAACCCCCACCTAAAAAAGTTGAGCCACCACCCCTTCGTCTTATCAAGAATGAGAATGCGAGTAGTGCATCATCACCATTTATTCTCTACCAATTGAGACGTAAACCCGATCAATTACGTGCCTTATCTCCCCACTTCTTCAAATCTCTGATCTTCCACAAACTATATTGTTATATCGATAAAATATTCGAATGGTTGGTGTTGATTTTTGGTCTTTATAAAGCTTTGCACAGACGAATAACTTTACCCCCCTCGTAATTTTAAATGCTTAATACTATTTTACTCAAGTTGGGGGGGAGAAAATATTGTGGCTCTTGAAAGAAAAAAAATTACAAAATTGTGAGCCAAAAATAAGTTTGGGGGAGGTTTTCACTGTCATTATTTATTGTCCCCGTAACTAACTTTTCCTTCCAAGTCTACAGGTTTTAAGTTTAACAGATGACACTAGTGAGGACACTGCTGCAAATTGGTTTGGGGGAGATTTGTACTTATTCACACATCATTTTCTGCATTATACTAAATAAAAGCACAAAAAAAAATTTGATAATAAAAGATAAGAAAGTGGAAAATTACATATGAAAGATAGGAAAAGTTTAAGAAAAGCAAGAAAATTAGATGTTTTATAACGAAGCTAGTAATAGGTAGTCATGAGCTGTTGTCCCAAGGGTTAGTAAGATGAAGGGAATCACTAATTTGAGGATAGAATTAAATCTGAAAAATAGTCCTCAATTTTGAGTCCAAACATCTGAACGTTGATACTCTACTATACGCACATGCACACATCTTGAAACTTGGGATAGTAGAAAATACCTTGAAATGCTCTTGTCTAAAAACCTTAGTATGAAGATCAATAAAAAAAGAGTGAAACATAAAAAAAATAAAATGGTGAAGAAAAATGAACACTTGTTTTGTAATTGCACAAGGCAGTATAAAAGAAATATAGCGAGGGTGCTTTATCACCTAGTGTCATAGATCAACTGGTTTGGGAGCCACTGCTAAGCCTTAGATGTTGCAAGACGATGATATTGCTAATTACGCCTTAATAAGAGAGCACATTCGGAATCGGTTGGTTAGTACCTCAAGAAGTATTAACAGTCGCATGAAAAATGTGTGAATAATTCCATCTAAAATATTCACCGACTAAAAAGTACTAAGGAAGATGGACAAAAGTATGATAGCTTAAATTGAATTATCTAAGTGTAGGGATGTCTTTTACACACACGTAGGGATATATGATCGATGTTTGGAAGAAAGATAGGGAGGAAGACTAAAGGCGATGTTTTATTGAGGGATGATGTGATTTCTGATATCTTTTCACGACCATTAAGATAGGGCCCATGGCAACTGAAAAGCTAGTGTAGTTTTAAACTCTTATTTTCAAGTTCTTTCTTTTATATAATCCTTATCTTTGTATGTAAATTTCATCTTCTTTCTTTTATTATGGGATTTTGTGGGTGTAATCCGCTGAAAACCCTCAGGAGACAACACTCATCCTATTAGGGACATCTAGAGATTTAAAGACTTGTTGCACGTGCTAAGTGCAATCGTGTTGCCTATGAAATTTTGCTAGGTTTTTCTTTTCCTTTTTCTCTCTCTCTTGAATAACTAGTTTGCTCGGGACGATCAAAGTTAAGTTTGGGGGTATTTTTCAGTCGAAAATATTGCACATTTGATGGAACATTTTTCTTACTTTTGTTAAGTATTTAAAGGTGTTTATTGTAATTATGGAATATATGTGGGTTTATCTGAAAAATACTCTTTATCATATGTTTATATATTATAATTAATATTATGAAGGAAAATCTATGCATATAATATTTATATGATATTTTAATAATTTAAATATGCATATCTTATCAAATATCTCTAATCAATATTCTTAAATATTGTATCATATATAAAATGATTAGGATAATATCTCAAATACAACAAATATTACTGATACTACGAATTAAGATATTGTGCAGATTTAGCTCAGGTCTGGAAATCGAGATATTCGAGATGTCGGGAATAAAATCTGCCGATAAAGTTGAATAAAATCATAAACACAGAGACTCAGAGGAAGGTATAAAGAATTCAGGAATCACAACAATCTCCACGTGTCAAAATGAGGCAGCACCAGAATTTTGAAGACCTGATCCCACCATCTGCTGCCCAACCGCAGCCAAATCCCTATATATGCGGCGGATCCGCGGCCTTCTGATGGCGTAGGATCTGAGATTTTGTGGGTGTGATCGTATCATCAAATAACAATACATGGGATCTAGGGTTTCTTCTTCTAGGGCTATTTAAAAGACTGAGAACTTCAGATGAAAATTATCTCTAAATAAATCTCGAAATAGATCACTAAAATCATCACCTAATAGATCACTGACAAGATTAAGAGATCCAAGACAGGTCCACGAATCGACGTGATCAATCGACGCATCATCTACTTCCTACGAGACAGAGATCGGGAGCATAAACTAAGGTTCTTGTACTCTAAATTCGACGGATTTGTAAATGATAGTTGATTAATAAAAAGGTAGATCTTTAGTTTAATTCTTTGCATTCTACTTTCTGCACTTAATTTCTGCATTACTTTCTGCATTTACATTATGATCTCCTTCTCTATCGTTTCTTTTTCTTCTCCAACCGTGCATGAGTAATTCTACGCTTTCTAAGGTTCGTAGGCTAGGGTAGATCATTAGATGATAAAATTATTTAACTCCTTTTATACACTTTAAAGTTTATAAACTTTAGCAAAATAAATGTTAAAATCCTTATCGAGCGCGCTACCAATTTATTGATAGTCTCGACCACGATTTGATATTAGATTAACACTTCTTTTGTTAGGGGCTAGACATGAATAGAGATCAATGCAAGGACAAGGGTCAGGAGTGGAGAAACCCTAGTTCCTTCCAAAAAAACCATAATCCACATTCATCACTATCGATCTAGTCTTAAACTATTAAAAGATGAAATTAGTCATTTTTAATTAGTCATCCATTACTACTAAGTCATATGAACCCTATAAGCCTCTTCTTCATAAAATCTACATCCGTATATCGTAGATCTAAAACAAACAATCCATATTTTAATCAACTCGTCTAAAGCAAGATAAAGGTTCGACGTTTTCCTGAGGACGACCCATACTCATCTCGGCTGGTTACTAGCGGCACCGTTATTGATTGCGGTTAATTTATTCACAACACACTTTTCCAAATCTAGAATCAATCAGGATCCCTCCTGAATGGACACTGCCAATACAAATGTTCACTTGAACCACAAATAAAACATTAGCGGTTAGCCTTCCTACATTCCTTTTATGGCCAACCACATTGTCGGCAAATAACTGCAACTTTATCTACCTGAATTGCTTGCTTCTTTTGTAGTATTGTCACTTGTTTAGATGTTGAATTTTGGCCATTCTGACGTTTCGGCGCCCCCGAATTAGCTCCTTTCAACTTTTCGAATATCACCTCTTGTTCTCTAGCAGCATCTAATACTTCAGTGAATGTCTTGTACCTCAAAGACACAATATGCTGCTGAATATTTAGCTTCAATCCTTGTTGAAATCTCTTTGCCAAGTCTTGTTCCGTCTTCACCATGTAGGGAGCAAATCAACTCAATCTCAAAAATTCTGATGGATAAGCATCTACAGTCATATCTCCATGTCGAAGATTTATGAACTTCTGCTCCATTTCCTGTTTAAGCGTCTCAGGAAAATGTTTAGCCAAAAATCTTTGCGAAAATATCTCCCAAGTGATTGGCTCTTGTAAACGCTTCTCTTCTGTTATCCACCAAGTTTGAGCTAACCCCTCCAACTGAATTCTCACTACGTCAATCTTGTCCGTATCAGGAATACGTGCAGCTTTAAGAAGATTTTCGGTATCTATTAACCCTTGCTCTACTATTAGGGGGCTCTCTTCCCCAGAAAACATCTTCGGGCCTAGTTTCTTGAAATCAGATACTGTACCAAGCTTATCCATACCCTTGTTTACCGCCGGTCTTCCAAACATCGTTGTTGTAGTCTGTTGTTGAGCAATCATTCCTACCCTTATCAATGTATTCTGCTCCTGCTGAATCCGAAGCATTCCGCGCATTACCTCTAAAATATCACTGGTCTTAGACTATGGATGCTCGCTAGCGTTAGGCTGAGATCCTTGCTGTGTATTCCCATCGGATCCATTGGAGACATCCACTAGAGGAAGATCACGAGAAGGAGTAACTGGAGTATCGGAAGCTATCGCTCTGAAACAAAAGATAGAGAGACAAGGATAAATGAACGATTCAAGGATAGATAAGATGAATGGAACAATGAAATATTATTGTAACTTTGCATGTGTATCAGATTTACAGTAGCTGAATATTGAATTAAACTGGTGTTCTTATACTAAAATAACCGGTCACGCCTCATACCCAAAATACATTGTAGTGGACCCAGAAATATGGCGGTACGTGACAAGCCGGCGTTGTATATATAAAGGAAAGGTCAAAGTTGACGTGTATATACAATAAGCCTAAATATCAATTCACACGGTTTAAATATTCACAGCGGAAAATGACTAAATTGTACATGTACTTCATCATAATATCACATGCAAGCCACAACTGTATAAGAAGTTTTCCAAATATTACAAGTCTTTCAAGATCCAAAAGATCACACCAAAGATCACAAAAGTTTCTGATTTAAAGGAAACGAACACGCAACTGTACAGAAGGAAAAGTGCCCTACAAAAAGTAACAAGAAGATAAAGATCACCGCCACTAACTGTCTGCAAGATCCTGGAAACATGTTATATCCTGAGCCGACGAATCAACGGAGCTGTCGTCTATATCTGAGCATGCAAGTCTCAGGTTCGTTAAAAAGCGAGCTAGCAAGTGATAAATTGAAAGAATATGTGTACTTTTGTGTGTAGACGTGTATGTGATATAATGGAGTTAAGTACCATCATAATATAGCAACACATTAAGTTTTAAATAGTTTATTTCTTTAGTTTGTGAAAGTCTTTGATAGCCAGCGAATAACAATGGAAAGCATCCCGTGCATACCCGAGACCACAGCCTCATGTCTCCTGGTGCTGAACTCAGAACATACCGCTAGGCACTTGATTGATGATAAAATCTCGTTGTGTGTAAATCGAATCAAATAGTCCCCGGCAACGGCGCCATTTGATTGAAAAGAATTCTTGATGTGTAGTATGGAATTGTAAAGAAATCACAACCAAAAATTATTTGACCGCAATCAACTACGGTGTCGGATGTAGTTTGTATGTGAGTGCGGATCGTCCACAGGGAAAGTGTAATCGTTCGTGTTTCGAATTAGATGAGTCGAAACTTTAAAGAAAACAAAAGAAAACAATTCATGATTTATATTTGAGGTTCAAGAATTAGAAAAAAAACTAGATCTAAGAAAGCATTAAAAGATAGAATCAAGAATTGATCGTTTGATGATTTTTCCAAACCAAATATCAAGAATTGAAATGAGGCTCGTAGGAATCGATCGGATCTATAGATGTGATGTAATCTTACAATTACGTATTCTTATCCTTCGATGAATTGATACTAGATCGATGATGATCGACGAGAATTAGGAATTTCCTGTGAAACTAGGGTTTCATCTTATCCCTTGTTCTTTCGTCGATATCATTCACATTCTAGCCTCTAGTAAATTCAAGAAACAATCGTAGATCCCTAATTTTGAGCGATCACAATCAAGAAAGCATCGCCACGAAACTAGGTCATCGATTCTTGAACTTGCTAGGGTTTACAAAACTCGTAGGACTTAAAAATCGTTTAAAGATTTGTTACATCATCATTCTACAATCGTCTCGACTCCTTTACGAGCGGAGTTTCACTCACACATCACAACAAGAGCAACAATTACAAATTGAGATCTAATCATGATGCAAGAATTAAAAGAAAGCAAGATTAAAGAATTTCACCTTTTATTTATATCGACAATTTTATTACATTCGCTCAAGAACTACAAGAGGAAGAACTCGATCGTCGATTTGGCTTCGCTCGTCTCCGTGGATCGCGGATCGGCTTGGATCACTTGCCCGATTGAAGATCGGCTCGGCTCCTAAAAGGTTGAAGGCTTCTTGCTTGATTTGGTACTCAAGATCTTGGATTTGGAGTGGAATTAGGGTTAGGGTTTCGCACAAGCCTTGTCACTAGACTTGTGGAAGAAAATGGTGTAGAATGAACCAATGGTTATTGATTAGCCTTTAACCCTAAGTCTAGGTTCTTATTTATAGATAACTAACCCTAGATCTAGGATTTCAAATTCTAAGTTTCCCTCCTAAAGTTTGTTGAAGAAATTCAAATTTCCCTCCAAAAGTTAGTTAGGGGAGAAGTTTCTAGATGTGATTAGTTAGGAGGAGCTTCTAGAAGAGGATTAATTAGGAGCTTAATTAGGATTAGCCTTCCTTAATCTTCTTTGCTGATCTGGCAGTAGTTTCTGGAGTCTTCTGGAAAATGTCATGCATTTTTGAAGTGTAGCAGACGAAACAGGAGTTGTGTGCAAATTTGAGGAGCTAACTCCCTGGGCCCACCGCGGTTCCGCGGCCTTAGCAAGCCACTGCCGCGGATCCGCGGCTCCTTGATGGTCTTGGGCCTTGGTATTTCAGGTTCTGTCTTGTACTGTCATTTGGGCTTTTCTCTGATGTTTTGATTTGTATTTTCCCTTCTGTGTTGATACCAGATTTGAGTTTAGTGAGTTGACGTATATTTGATCAGCTCTTTTGCTTTTCTTCCGTATTTCCTGCACAGACTCAAGACAAGTGTTGCGCAAATACAGAAATGATGCGATGCCATGAAATGCGGTTAATTTCCTTTAAAGTGTCGGTTTAAAAGTCTAATACATGCAATCTCATATTTTGTGACAGATTTGCTAATATGTAGAATATGAATGCCGAACACTTCTAAATGTATGCAAATGTTAGGGAAATTGCCGGCTAAAATATACAATATTTTCGACTGATCAGCACTATTTGTGAACTTATGTATTACGACTCGGAAAACTTTAAGAATATTTCCATGGAGTAGAAAATTGTACTTATCGGTAGTAAGCTATCCGGACCTCCATGACTGGCCCTAATATGTAACGACTTGTAATAATAATAGGCAACATGTCGGTAGTCCAGCAACTATACGGATAAGCACTCCTTATCCGTATAAGTACGCTAAGCGTCTGCAACAACAGATAATAAATGCAAGAATTTAAAACACACCAACGATCCTTACTTATTAGAAACAAGTCCAAATATTTATTACAACTTCAAATTGTTCAAAGTGCGGTAACAAAAATCTGAAATAAAAGCCTTTAGATTACGATGAGGAAATCTAAAAGTCCGTGTTACTTGCGAAGTCTGGCACGTTCTCCCCAACTGGCTCGAGCTCAAATGTAGTTTCCTCAGTACTACCTATGTCGTCTGGCACGTCCTCCCCCTAGGTTGGGTCGTAACTGTTGATACCATAAATAAGCTTTCCAAAACTATTAACTGAGTCTGCCAAGTCCTTTCCCCATCCCCCGTTGCATCAGCTAATTTATGGAATTCAATAAGTTAAAACATGATTTCATATTGATGTCAATACTTGTAATTATATCGGTATACAGGTAAGCATATCATGTATCATTATTCAAGTAGTTGTGTCATGTCATAGAAACTTGTCATACTATTTAACAGTAAATACAGTATCATGTCATATAAACTTGCTGATTGATCGTTCTCGATGTGTGCATGGAAAAGTGTTTTCACAATCAAAGAATTTATAACCGCAATCAATAACGGTGTCGATGTAGCTCGTTAATGAGTACGGATCGTCCACTGAGATTCGTGAATTTATTCGTTCTTGTTTTAGTTGAGTCGAAAGAAAAATAGTAAAGAAAAATTCAAGAAGATGAATCAAGATTTAATTGAGTTGTCATATCAAGAAAATCAAGAATATGTTCAAGAATTAGAAATCAAGAAAGTGTCCAATATCAATTTTAGTTATCAAGAATATGAAGAATATCTTATAGGATTCGATAGGAATTAGTAGCAATGGTGAATAATAAAAATGACCAATCTTATCTATTGATGAATTATAGCAAGAACGATGATGATGAATGAAGATTAGGGATCCTTTGAAGAAACTAGGGTTTTTCCTTCACTATCCCTTATCTTTTCATTGATCATCATTCAAATCTAGCCTCTAGAAAAGAGAATCATCACTCATTTAATCCCAAATTGCAACGAAATTATCAAGAACGATGATCTCGCTCCAAATTTGGTCGTTGATGACTCTTTTTCCTAAAGTTCATAATTCTCATAAGACCTAAGACTAGTTTAGGATTTTATCACCATTTGATCTACCGAATTCATCAAATCCTTAACAAGCGGAGATTTCACTCACGCATCATGAAAATAAAAGAATCGAGAATGAGAAATTTCATAATGCAAGAATGTAAAGAAAGCGAGAATTAACAATTTATCACCTTTATTAATCAACTTCAAATTTATACTTCTCAATCCGAGATTACAAGACTAAGCTCTCGATCACTCCTTTGAAAAGAGAATTTTTCGTCGAATTTCGCTTGGCTCGATCTTCGTGAGACTTGGACCTGTCGAGGATCTCACGCTCTTGATGATGATCGGCTTCGCGTAAAGGATCTTCGTGTGTCGTCGCTTGATAATGATCTCATGAATCTTGATTTGGATCTTTGATTGGAAATTGAATTGGATTTAGTTTTGGTTTTTGTACTTTGATGAAAAACCTTTTCAATGAAGCCCTAGATCCCTTTATATAGCTCTTCACCAATCTTCCACTAGAAGCTAGGTCAATCTTCCCCAAGAAGCTAGGTAGTTGTAGGGAAACTTCTAGAATAAGATAGTTATCAAGCTTCCTTAAGAAGCTAGGCTATTGTAGAGAAGTTTCCAGAACAAGGTTGTTACAATAGAGCGTCTCGAGTAAGCTAGGTTGTTGGAATGAAGCTTCTGGAGAATTATCGTCACCGGAGCCCACAACTCAGCCGTGGATCCGCGGCGGATCGGCCTGTCTCGGCCGCGGTTCCGCGGCCGTTTGGTGAGATCTCAGCTTCATTTTTCTGTGGTCTTCTGGTGTTGGTCTATGGGTATTCAGGTGATATCTGGAATCTTTTTATCTCTTCTGAATCTCTGCCAGATTTTATCTCTTTGATTTCCTGTATTTTGTCAGCGAATTTGCGATTCCGATATCTGTCCTGAAATAATTTTCTACACATAATCTCAATGAAGAATGTTGAGATATACAATATCATGCGTGAAATAATAAACACACAATTTCCTTCAAAAATGTTGATTATAATGTATAAAACGTTATAACTGATATTTTCCCAACGAATTTGTAATACGTGTTATATTTATAACAAACATTCTTAGATGAATAGAAAAGTGAGAAAATTGTTATGTTAAAGATTGCAATATTTTCGACCGAACAATTCCCCCAAACTTGATTTTGATCGTCTCGAGCAAACTTCTTTTATTCAAGAGAAGGAGAAAATATAAAGAAAAAGAAAAACTAACTAGCACACTTTCGTAGGCAACACGCTTGCACTGAGCACGTGCAACAAGCGTTTAAACCTCTAGGCTTCCCTAGTAGGAGGAGTGTTTTCTCCTGAGGGTTTTCAGCGGATTACACCCACAATATCGCATAATAAAAGGAAGACTGTGAAAGTTACATATAAAGATAAGAATTGTAAAAGAAAGATTTTGAAAATTAGAGTTTCCAACTACACTAGCTTTTCGATTGTCATGAGCCATATCTTAATAGTCATGAAAGGATGTTAGAAATCACATCATCCTTCAATAAAACATCGTCTTTATTCTTCATCCCTTCCTTTCTTCCAAACACCGATCATATACCCCTACGTGTGTAAAAGACATCCCTATGCTCGGAGAATTCAATTCAAGCTATCATACTCTTGTCCATCTACCTCAGTACTATTTAGTCGGTGAATTTTATAGATGGAATTGCTCACACATTCTTCATGTGACCGTTAATACTTTTTGAGGTAATAACCGACCGATTACTCAATGTGCTCACATATTAGGCGTAATTAATAATTTCCTCGTCTTGCAACACCTAAGGTTTAGCAGTGGCTCCCAAACCAATTGGTCTAAGGCACTAGGTGATGAAGCACCCTCGCTATATTTATTTTATGTTGCCTTGGTGATTACAAAACCAGTGTTCATTTTTCTTCACCATTTTATGCTTCATTTATTATTTTCTTCGTACTTTGGCTTTTAGACAAGAGCATTTCAAGGTATCTTCTACTATCCCGAGTTTCAAGACGTGTGTAAGTGTGTATAGTAGGGTATCAAAGTTCAAATGTTTGGCTTCCAGACTAGAAACTATTTTTCAGACTTATTTTTATCCGCAGATTAGTTACTTCTTTCATCTTACTAACCCTTGGGACAACGGCTCATAACTACTTATTACTAGTTTCGTTTAAGAAAATATCTAACTTTCTTATTTTTCTTAAATTTTTCCAATCTATTAGATGTAATTTTTCACTTTCTAATCTTTTATTTTAAAAGAAAATTTTTTGAAAATTTTGTGCTTATGCAAAGTGTAATGCAAAGTGATACGTAAATAAGCACAAACCTCCCCCAAACCTGTTTATAGCAGTGTCCTCACTGTTGTCACCTTTAACGCTTAAAAACCTGTAGGCTTGGGAGGAAAAGTTATTGACGGGGGCAAGAATAAATGAAAGTGAAAATCTTCCCCCAAACTTTTTTTTTTAGTATGTACAATTTTTTAATTTTTTAATTTTTATATATTTTTATTTTATGTAAAAAAATTGACTCACCTCCACTCTAAAGATGAGACAATATTACCGAGACATGGAGGTGAGGTGGAGGAAAAATTAGTCATTGTAAAGCGGCTCCTGTAAAAACAGGAGCTCCTCCGTGGGGTCAGTGGAAAAATACGGTTTTAATCTATGCCCATTAACTTTGAAAATTGTACCATTTTTTCTATTTTCAACTTCAACTGCCCCGTGCGGGTAGACATACCGCACCACAAATGGTCCTTTCCAACGATATCGTAGCTTTCCCGGATGAAGATGGAGACGGGAATCATAAAGAAGGACTTGTTGACCAGGTGTAAAAAATTTTCTCAAAATATTTTTATCGTGAAATAGCTTAGTCCGGTTCCTTACTATCACCGCATTATCGTAAGCTTCATCACGGAGTTCGTTTAGCTCATTTAATTGCAGCTTCCGAAATTTGCAAGCTTGATTTAAATCAAAGTTAAGTTCTTTAATAGCCCACAATGCTTTATGTTCAATCTCGACTGGAAGGTGGCAAGCCTTACCAAACACTAGGCGATAAGGAGACATACCTAGATCAGTCTTATAAGCGGTACGGAATGCCCAAAGTGCATCCGTCAATTTAGTTGACCAATCTTTACGATTTTTAGAAATTGTTTTCTCCAGAATTAGTTTGATCTGCCTGTTGGAAATCTCAGCTTGCCCGCTCGTTTGGGGATGATAGGGTGTGGAAAGTTTGTGGTTGATTGCATATTTTCGCATCAAAGTCTCGAAAGACCGACTACAGAAATGCTTCCCGTTATCGCTAATGATAGCGCGAGGGTGTCCAAATCGTGAAAAGATATTTTCTTTAAGGAACTTAATGACAACCTTGTTGTCATTAGTACGACATGGAATAGCTTCTACCCATTTCGAGACATAATCAACCGCTAACAATATGTACAGATTCCCAAAAGAGTTGGGAAAAGGACCCATAAAATCAATACCCCAAACGTCGAAAATTTTAACAACCAAGATCGGTTGAAAAGGCATCTCATTCCTTTTAGAAATCCGACCCGTGTTTTGACATTGTGGACAGATTTTGCAATGATCATATGCATCTTTGAAAAAAGTCGGCCAGTAGAAACCACATTGCAAAACCTTCTCTGCCGTCTTTCATGGACCAAAGTGACCTCCACATGCCTGATCATGACAGAAAGACAGAACACTCTTGAATTCATCATTGGGGACACATTTGCGAATGATTTGGTCAGGACAATACTTAAACAAATAAGGTTCATCCCAGTAAAAATGGTTTACTTGGGACAAAAATCGATAATTGTCTTGTTTAGACCAATCGCTTGGAATAAGTCCCGTTGCAAGATAATTCACGATATCCACGAACCAAGGTTCGCTGGATGTGGTCAAGAACTGCTCGTCAGGGACAGAATCGTTAATTGGCAGGGTCATAGTTGGTGAAGAAGAGATGCGTGAAAGATGGTCGGCTACTACGTTTTCACATCCTTTCTTATCTCGAATGACAAGATCAAATTCTTGTAATATAAGGATCCAACGTATTAACCTACCCTTAGCATCCTTCTTCGATAAAAGATGTTTTAAGGCGGAGTGATCAGTGTATACTACAATCGGTCAGCCAATCAAGTAAGGCCTGAATTTTTCTAATGCAAATACAACTGCCAAGAGTTCTTTCTCGGTGGTTGTATAATTAATTTGGGCATCATTCAAGGTCTTACTTGCATAATAAATCGTATGTGGCATCTTATCAATGTGATGTCCTAAGACTGCACCAACAGCAAAATCTGATGCATCACACATAAGCTCAAACGGGTGGTTCTAATCAGGAGATGATAGAACGGGGGCTGTAGTGAGGGATCTTTTAATCGAGTCAAATGCAGCCTCACAATCCGAATCAAAGTGAAATGTGGTATCCTTGGCTAAGAGAAGAGTTAAGGGTCTAGCAATTTTGCTAAAATCCTTAATGAATCTCTGATAAAATCCTGCATGACCAAGGAAAGATCGTATATCTTTGACGCACTTGGGATGGGGAAGGTTATGAATGGCATCTATCTTAGCTTTGTCGACTTCAATGCCTTTCCGTGAAATAACATGTCCAAGCACAATACCCTCTTGGACCATGAAATGGCATTTTTCCCAGTTCAAAGTTAAGCTCTTATCTTTACAACGAGTAAGAACTCCGTCAAGATGAGATAGGTAGTCATCAAAAGAGTCCCTGAATATCGAGAAACCGTCCATGAAAATCTCCAAAAAATTCTCAACCATGTCCGAGAATATCCACATCATACACCGTTGAAATGTAGCGGGAGCATTGCATAACCCAAAGGGCATGCGTCTATAAGCAAATGTACCAAAAGGACAAGTAAATGTGGTTTTATCTTGATCCTTTTCGGAAATAGGGACCTGGTTACAGCCAGAGTATCCGTCCATGAAACAATAGTATTCATGTCCAGCTAATCGTTCCAACATCTGGTCAATAAAAGGTAGAGGGAAGTGGTCTTTCCTCGTTGCGGTATTGAGTTTTCTATAATCAACACACACACACCACCCAGTTTGAGTGCGTGTCTGGATCAACCCATTAGCCTCATTAGTGATGATCGTGATGCCGGACTTCTTAGGGACTACATGAATAGGACTCGCCCATTGGCTATCAGAAATTGGGTAAATGATACCACTGCCAAGGCATTTGACGATTTCTTTCTTTACCGCATCTTTCATGACGGGATTTAACCGTCTTTGTGGTTCCCGGGTTGGCTTGGCTTCATCCATCAAATGTATATGATGTTCAACAATCAAGGGACTAATCTCTTTGATGTCAGCCATTGTCCAGCCAAAGGCCTGCCTATTAGATCTCAGGACCATCAAAAGAGTGTTCTCTTGCTCTAAGGCTAGAGAAGCAGATATGATCATGGGTAAAGACTCATTCTCACCTAAATATGCATATTTAAGGTGAGAAGGTAACAATTTGAGATCTAATGTCGGCAGAGAGACAATAGAAGGTGGGGTAAGTGAATGACATTCGGATTCTCGAAGAAGTTCATAGCCTGCAAAGGATACAGACTCGGAAAGTATGTCTGACTTTTGTGATAAGTCAGAAGGTTCAAACTCAGGGGTGGACTCGTCAAAAGTGTCCTCACTATGATGTGCAAGATCAAACAATGATGTGCTAATGTCGTCGATATCATCAAAGCAAAGTTCATCAATCTTGCAGCTTTCGGGAGCTATCTCGTGGACAGAACAGACATCAAGCAAATGAGCAGAGAGTTTAGATGGCTGACTTCCAATCTTGTAAATATTAAGCTCAATTTTCATTTTCCCAAAGGATAGGTTCATGGAACCGTTTCGAAAATTAATGACAGCATTGGAAGTGGCTAGAAAAGGTCGTCCAAGAATCGCCGGAATTTGGTTACGTGGGGTTTGCTACAGGTTGTGTATCCAAAAAAATAAAGTCCACAGCAAATATAAATTCCCCGACTTTTATCAACACATCCTCAAGCTCGCCCCTAGGTTTGGTGATTGATCGGTCTGCCATCTGGAGAGTACAATGAGCTGGTTTTAACTCTCCAGTCCCTAACTGCTCGTAGACAGAGCATGGAAGCAGGTTAACACTAGCGCCAAGGTCGAGTAAAGCACGATTAATATTTTTACCCCCAATAGAAATCGAGATTGTAGGACAGCCAGGGTCCTTACTTTTCTTTGGTAATTGTGGGGTACATTATTTGTCATGAATACCTTTTTAGGCACTTGAGTCTTCCTCTTCCTAGTGCACAAGTCTTTAAGGATTTTCGCATAAGCTGGGACTTGTTGTATAGCATCTAGGAGAGGGATGTTGATGTTAACCTGTTTAAACAATTCCATAATCTTCTCCATATGCGGATTCGGTTTGTTTCTCCTTAACCTATTCGGATAAGGATCTTTAGCAATAAGAGTTGGGTCCGACACTGGAGAAGGTCGTGTGGGTGGAACAGATCCCAGAATTGAAGTTGGGACCGAGTGAAGTGGACTCAAAGAAGGTGGGGGAGGGTTTGAGTTCGAGCCTAGAGGAAAACGGAGAATAGGCTCTGAGGAAGATGAACTAGGGTCAGAAGTGGAAGTGGAAGTGGAAGCCGGGGTGTCATTGATAGATTCATCATTATCAATCCATTCACCGACTTGATTATTCAGCACTCTTCCAGATCTCAACGTTGTAATGGCACTCACATTGTAGTGTTGTGAGTGCCCAGGATTCGGTAGGGGTTGAGATGGAAGTTTCCCTTTCTCTCTAGCACTCATTTCGGCATTTAATCGTGCAATTTATGCTTCTATCGATTTAATACTCTCACCATGGGAGGCGGAGTCCTTCTTTATGTTATTGACAGAAGACCTAATCTCGGCCGAAACTTGCATGAAATTTTTCAGAAATAAATTCATGGTTTGTTCGAGTGAAGAGGAGTTTTCGGTACCGGCCAATTGCAAAGAATTATTATACGGTGCAGAAGTGTTGGCCGGATTTTGAAAATTTTGTGGTTGAAAGGGGTGCTGACTCAGTTGTAGTGGTTGCTGTTGTTGTGGAGGGACCATTTGAAAGTTATTTTGGTTTAGAACCGAATTTTGAGTTTGGTGTTGGTTCCAAGCAAAATTAGGGTTGTTCCTCCAACCCTGATTATAAGTGGAAGAATAAGAATCGTTTCTAGGTCTTTACTGAAATGCAACATTAGTGTGTTCTTGACCTTGAAACGGAGAATTCAAAAGACATTCTTCCGTCAAATGTGATGGATCGGAACAGCATATACACACTGCTTTAGGGAGTGTGACCTGGTTTAGGGAGGCTAATAAAAATTTGTGTTCCATAGCTTCAAGTTTCTTTTGCATTGCTGCCATTTCAGTTTTGACTGCTATGGAAACATCAAGTTGATGGATACCACCCCTAGAAGATGATTAACTAACACTTTCCCATTGCAAAGTTTTTTCAGCGAAATCTTCTAAAAATTTCCATGCTTCGCCATCGTCTTTAGACATGAAATTGCCTTGACACATGGATTCAAGCATCTGCTTCATTGTTGGATTAATGCCCTCATATATGATTCGGCACAGATCCCATATATGGATTCCGTGATGAGAACATTGGACTAACAGATCCTTGAATCATTCAAAACACTTCCAAAATTGTTCATTGGGAAGCTGGGTAAATTAATTTATTTCGCTACGGACACGAGCGGTCTTATGATTGAGATAGAATTTCTTAAGGAATGCTATGACGAATTCATCCCAGTTTGAAATAGAATGTGTGGCTGTGTTATAAAGCCACTTCTCGGCTAAATAGCACAAAGTGAACGGGAGAAGACACAATCTCATAGCGTCCACAGAAATTTGTGAAGTACCCATCATAGCACATACGTTTTCAAATTTGGTAATAAAAACGTATGCATCTTCAGACTCGAGACCGTGAAATTTTGGTAAAAGATTGAAATAATGTGGTTTGATTTCGAAGTTATCCCCGTTGGCTGGTGGAATGGAAAGACAGGTAGGAAGAGGTCCTCGAATAGGGTAACATCTCTCTTGGAGAGAGATGCGCGGTGGGTTCTGCGCACCTGCGGGCAGTGGCAGAGTGGTGTTAAAGTTTGATGGAAATCCGTCCATCGCGGTGGATGTGGTAGTGAGTGAAGAAAAAGTAGATGTATAATTACCGACTTCGGAGTCGATAGGAGGAACGCGGACAAGACGGGCACTAGAATTCCGTGTCCAACCGAGCATGCACTAAATGGTTTAGCACAAGTGGCAGCGTCTGTTATAATTAAGGAAAAAGTGTTGTTTGTTTTGAAAAAGACGGATTTTGAAAAATCACACAAAAATGCATAAGCAACCCTAGATCTAATGGTCACCTAGGTCAAGTCACTAGACCGCTCCTAGACTTCCAAAAGAAAAATCGCAGGATAAATCCTCTACTGCCTCTTTATCTCTCCTGTAGCCAGGTAAGTGTCAGGTAAGTGGGAGGTTCTCCGCTATGTAAGTAGCAGGCATAATTAAGTAACCACTTGTCTTAGACACACTTGCCTTCGACACCACAAAAGAAATGCGGATAAGCAATAGATTACCCACGACCTTCTTCTGTCGTAATTGAGCACGACGGTCCTTAGAGTCTTGTCTAGATATTTTTTAGTTAATGAGGGGTGATGCGGATGCTAGTTTTGTGTTTTGCGGGGCTTAGGAAGGGTAATGAAATCCCCATCTAATCTGAATTTGGCCTTTGCCCCTTAATTTCCGTATTACAATATGCACACAAAAAATATCAAGAAAAACAACAAATTTTGTTTTTGGGCGCTGCGAATTTTTGCAAAGAATCCTGCAGAAAAGTGTTATTGGACAGATCAGGGAGAAGATAAGAAAGAAGAGAATATATCACAGAGAGTTGACTCTCTGAATAGACCAAGAGGTCGCGGTTCCGCCGCCAAAACCTGCAATGCGCCGCGGTTCCGCGGTATAATGAAGAGTTCTTTGAATGAATTTTTGTACTGCTGCTACTTTATCTCCTCTGTCCTAAATGTATTGATCTGAATAATTTTCTCACTTCTGCAGTGATTCCAGATTTCCTTGCAAAATTCACAAACAAAAACTTTAAGCACACGATGGTTCTTGATTCAAATTTTTGATGGAATAATAATGTTTCAACTCAAATAGCAAGCACGGACAAATTACGCACGGATCCCCGGCAACGGCGCCATTTGATTGATCGTTCTCGATGTGTGTATGGAAAAGTGTTTTCACAATCTAAGAATCTATAACTGCAATCAATAACGGTGTCGATGTAGCTCGTTAATGAGTACGGATCGTCAACTGAGATTCGTGAATTTATTCGTTCTTACTTTAGTTGAGTCGAAAGAAAAATAGTAAAGAAAAATTCAAGAAGATGAATCAAGATTTAATTGAGTTGTCATATCAAGAAAATCAAGAATATGTTCAAGAATTAGAAATCAAGAAAGTGTCCAATATCAATTTTAGTTATCAAGAATATGAAGAATATCTTGTAGGATTCGATAGGAATTAGTAGCAATGGTGAATACTAAAAATGACTAATCTTATCTATTGATTCATTATAGCTAGAACGATGATGATGAATGAAGATTAGGCATCCTTTTAAGAAACTAGGATTTCTCCTTCACTATCCCTTGTCTTTTCATTGATTATCATTCAAATCTAGACTCTAGAAGAGAAAATCATCACTCATTTAATCCCAAATTGCAACGAAATTATCAAGAACGATGATCTCGCTCCAAATTTAGTCGTTGATGACTCTTTTTCCTAAAGTTCATAATTCTCATAAGACTAGTTTAGGATTTCATCACCAATTGATCTACCGAATTCATCGAATCCTTAACAAGCGGAGATTTCACTCACGCATCACGAAAATAAAAGAATCGAGAATGAGAAATTTCATAATGCAAGAATGTAAAGAAAGTGAGAATTAACAATTTATTACCTTTATTAATCAACTTCAAATTTATACTTCTCAATCCGAGATTACAAGACTAAGCTCTCGATCACTCCTTTGAAAAGAGAATTTGTCGTCGAATTTCGCTTGGCTCGATCTTCGTGAGACTTGGACCTGTCGAGGATCTCACGCTCTTGATGATGATCGGCTTTGCGTAAAGGATCTTCGTGTGTTGTCTTTTGATGATGATCTCATGAATCTTGATTTGGATTATGAAAACCTGAGTATACTATAAGTATTACGATCTCGATGTCCAAACCTTGTTGAAAATCTTGATTTGGATTATGAAAATCTTGATTTGGATTACTCAGGTTTGCAAAATACTTCATTCTGTATATTAATTTAAAATTTATAATGCAATTTATAGTTGCACATCCTCGGGACTAGTAGAGTGAGATGCAGACCTCCTCACGGACCATACGATCTCGATGGAATTTTTAATGCAATTTTTAAGAAAAATATGATTTTCTATTTAATAAATAAATTTTATTTTTACTAATTATATATTAATATTATCAAGCCATCTATTTTAAATATATAATAAATTCCATGTTTTTCTAAACAAAAGAAAAGAAGTACATTTCCATGAAAATACCATCAAGAGTCCATACAAGTTAAATTTACACAAAAAATACCATGAACTATTCAACTAGATATTTATTCACTAGAATACCTCACTTTTAAAATTTAAGTCCATGAAAATCCTAAATACGATAAATAAATACTTGAGATTTATTTTGAAAGTATACTAAAACTATTTTTTCATAAAACCCCCTCAAGTAATATTAATTTACGTTAAGGGCCCTAGTAAATATATATTTAAGCGGGACCAATTCTTTTGAGCCTCAGGGAGCCGGAGAAAGTGGGTGCTTTCCTATTTAAGGTAGAAAACTAAAATGGGGTTATCAATGGTAATTGGCTTGGAAAAAGTCATAAATCCTGCCGTTCATGTGCAGCAGTTACCGATAACTCCAAAACCTAATTCAGGAATCAAATTCTGTTTAAGTGTCTGACTCAATCTAAATCTCAGTCTAATCCGAATACAATCTAAGTATGAAATCAATCCAATCTTAACTCCAATACAACATGAATCCAATCTATACTTGAACTTGAACATGAATAGCAGAACAACATCAACATGACTTGAATTAACCTAACCATGGATATATCTTGACTTGAATTCATGACTATCCGTTTACATACTTATCCGTTTACATGAACAACTTATACCATGGTTTCGGCAAGTCTTATACAACAAATCATTACAAACAACACAATATACTTTACGGGGTTTTTAAGGGGTAGATTGGTACGGAATGTGTTAGAAGTGGAATGAGACGGTCACTATAATACACCCAACCTAAATATCCGTTGTCGTTGTCCCGTGGGTTTTGACGGGGCCTTGTACTCCATATACCTTAATCTACGGAGAAAGTTGGACTCCTCTCATATACACTGATATATTATGTACCAAGCTACAAACAACTACGTTAGTATAATAAAAACAGATAAATTACCATATCTATTCCTTTTACTTGATCTATCTATCTTTTGGGACTTACCGAGCGATTGTTCGCTAACGACATTCATTTCTATTTTTCTTTGGAATGTTGTCAGGAGGACCCGACTCTCAGGAGGTAGAGCCCAGCCAGGACGATTTGGAGCAGTTCATTGAAGACCCAGAGCTCTAGACTACTTGTACATACTTTTATTTTCGGTTCATATGCCATTGTTTAGGCATTGCTTTCCAGTATTTTATTTACTTTCTAGTTGTATTGTTAAGAATATTTAATCAATAAAAAGTTGTTGTTTATTTATATCTCTTGTCTTTTCTTGTGTACTTTTATTATATTGCTTATTTATGCTTAACGTGTTTACTTCTGAGTAAATACGTCGCGGGCCTCGTCACATCTCCTTACCCGTACACCGGAAAGCGGGCATGACAGGTTTTGTTGGTGGCCCATGCAAGTCAGTTCTGCGTGGAAACCTACATAACCATGCATGGTCAGTTCTGCATGGAAACCTAAGCAATATATCACAAGAATTATAAGAATCAACAGCTAACCATTCTTTATATTTCATATTCCTTGAATCTATTATAACCCTATTTTTCTTTTAAGGTTATGGATTCCCCGAACAACACGAGCACCAACGTGAGTGACAACGCTCCACCACCACCTCTTCCACTTACATCTACCGTAGCAGCTCCTATCAACGAGCAGACGGTATTGCTTGAGGCGATCAAGAGTCTCTTGGAGGGACAACAGCAGACTGCTATCCTAATGAACCGTCCAGAATCCGAGTCACCCGGAGTGAAGCAATTCCGGGCATTTCACCCAAAGAACTTTTCTGGGAAAGAGAGCCCCCTGGAGGTAGAAGAATGGGCTCAATCCATCGAGGATGACCTGGTAGCAGCACAAGTGCCAGACATTGCTTGGGTAAGGGTTGCGAAGGTGCAACTCACAGACAATGCCAAGGTATGGTGGAAGGCTAAAGAAAGCCGACTTACCCAGCCGATCGAATGGAGGATTTTTTGCGAGATGTTCGACGCGAAATATTTTCCCGAGACTGCCCGATTTGATATGGAGCAGCAATTCATCCACCTGCAATAAGGTTCAATGTAGAACAAATCTGTAGATGAGTATGACGCTGAATTCACCATGCTGAGCAGGTAAGGTATGTCTCAAATATTCGATTTTTTTAATATCACATATTACACAGCTAATACAAGACCGTAACAGGTTCGCAGCACATCTCATACCGACTGCTGAGATCAGGGCTAGACGATTTCAACAAGGGTTGGACCAGGAGATCCAAGCTGCTCTAGCTACAGGGGATTTCCCAACCCATGACCTAGCTCTGAAGGCTTCCTGTCGATATGAGGCAGTAGTAAAGAAGAAGGGCAGACCTCAATCTGCCGGTATGAAACGCCCTGCTACTCAGATAGCAGGAGGAGCCTCTTCCAGGCCACCGTTTGTACCCAGGAGACTTGGACTAACTTTTAACCGGCCCGGTCCAGATTTCTACTTCCATTGCAAAAGGAATGGACACCGGGTGAAGGAATGCAGGCATGAAAATCGCCTATGCTTAGTCTGTGGCTCATCCACACACAATATTGGATCTTGTCCTTAAAGACTCAATCCAAACCCTGCATCCAGACCAGCAATCACCTATCCGCAGCGGCTACCTATCCAGGCACCTGCTCTTCGACTCGCTCTCCCAGCTCCACCTACTCGTGGACCTACTGCACCTTTTCCTCGTCAGTTCCATCATGCATAAAGGAACCTACCTCAAGGACAGAGAAACAGACAGAGAAATGCTCCCCCAGCAAGGAGGAACGTACCTAGGCGTCAGGCTTTCACAATGACTGTGGAAGAAACTGAAGCCACTGGCCAAGTCATCACTGGTAACTCCCTTTCTTTCAAACTTTCTTTCAACCTTTATACATATCAAAATATCTTTTCCTATACCTAAACATATTCCACACAACGTAGATACAATCTTAGTAGCCTCCTTACCTGCACTGGCACTTTTTGATACTGGAGTATCATATTGCTCTATGTCGCAACAGTTCGTTCTAACTCATGCGATTCCAGTCAAACCACTCATATCCAGCTAGAATGTCAGTTTAGGGAACGGCGTTCTAAAGGCAACCGACCTGTGTCCAGTGGTCGTCTGCAGCAGAGAATTTTATGCGGACTTCAAGGTGCTGGACATACCGAACTTTGATGTAGTCTTGGGTATGGACTGGCTAGGAACTTTCTACGCTACCATCGACTGTCGTCAAAGGAGGGTAGTGTTCGAGATTCCAGACCATCCGAACTTTTATTTCAAGAGTGGAGACTGTACACTAGAGCCTAGCACTTACAAAGCTAAACCAAGGAAGGCAGTGATTGCAACAACACAAGCTGAAGAAGACAAGCCAGAGGTTGTTCAAGAGTTCGACGATGTATTTCCTAAAGACATATCAGGTTTGCCTCCCGATCGAGCTCTTGAATTCAGTATTGACTTAATATCTGGTGCACAATCGGTGATAAAAGCACCGTACCAGTTAAGTCCAGAAGGATTGAAGGAGATCCATACTCAATTGGACGAACTTCTGAAGAAAGGATGGATTCATCCCAGTATTTCAAGTTGGGGATCTCCAGTTTTGCTTGTGAAGAAGAAGGAAGGTTCATACAGAATGTGCATTGACTACCGAGCTCTGAACGAAGTCACGATAAAGAACAAATATCCACTACCGCGAATCGATGATCTGTTCGATCAGCTAAGTGGGTCTTGCGTTTTCTCAAAGTTAGATCTTCGTTCGGGTTATCATCAGGTGAAGGTCAAAGAGTCTGATATTCCGAAGACGGCATTCAGGACTTGCTATGGTCATTATGAGTTTCTCGTGATGCCATTTGGAGTGACCAATGCACCAGCCATATTCATGAATCTGATGAACCAAGTTTTCCGATAGTACCTAGACAAATTTGTTGTTATTTTCATAGACGACATCCTTGTTTATTCAAAGAATCGGAAAGAGCACGCTGAACATTTACGAATTGTCCTAGAGACATTGCGACAATATCAACTCTATGCCAAGTACAGCAAGTGTGAATTTTGGCTAGATCAAGTCGGATTTCTCAGACATATCGTTTCAGGCGAAGGAATCTCTATGGATCTAGCTACAGTATCAGTAGTAAGCGAATGGCCGACACCAAAGACAGTGAAGGACATTCGAAGTATCTTAGGATTAGCGGGATACTACCGAAGATTCATAGAAGGCTTTTCGAAGATTGCAACACCCCTGACCAAGCTCACACGTATAGATGAAGCATTCGTGTGGTCAGAAGCATGCGAACGAGCTTTTGTAGAAATCAAGTCAAGATTGACATCAGCGCCTATTCTCGTAATACCGGACCAATCAGGAGGTTTTGTTGTACATTGCAATGCATCCGGTAAGAGATTAGGATGTGTTCTACACCAGCATGGAAAAGTTGTAGCTTATGCATCAAGACAGTTAAGGATTCATGAGTGCCATTATCCAACTCATGATCTGGAGTTGGCGGCCATTATATTGGCACTAAAGATTTGGCGTCATTACCTTCTTGGTGGTCGGGTAGATATATATACGTACCACAAAAGTCTGAAATATGTGTTTACTCAGAAAAAATTGAACATGCGGCAGAGAATATGGTTAGAACTTATGGCGGACTTCGACATCAACCTACAATATCATCCAGGGAAAGTGAATGTAGTTCCTGATGCACTTAGTCGCCAACCACTATCAATGAATCTCACCACGCAGTAGAAGCTTCAGCAAGATTTACACAAGATGGAGATAGAAGTGGTTATGCAAGGTAATACTTCAAAATTGATGAACTTACAAGTTCAGTCTACTATTGTCAATCAGATCAAAGAAGCTCAAGCAAGTGATTCCAAGTTGCAAAAGATCTAAGAACAAGTAGAAAGTGGATTTAGAACAGACTTCATCATCCACGAAGATGGATATTTGAGATACGGAAGCAGATTGTGTGTACCATAAGGATCTGTTAGGGAAGAGTTGATGAAAGAAGCTCACAGCTCTTCATACTCAATACACCCTAATGGTACAAAGATGTACATGTAAGTCCACGTTGCCAACCCCGGTTCTTGCGGGGAGGCGGAAACGGTATAAAAAACAAATTTTTAGCGCATTAGGCAACATGGACTAACAAAAGTCGGGATCTTTTCTAAACTAAACTAGCTACAAAGCTGAAGAGAGTTAGCTACTCGGAAAAGATGTTATACCTCACTTGAACTCCTTCTTCTTGAAACCTTTGTAGAGCTTGGATGGTGCTTTCCTCGTCGCCTTCTTCCGTCAAAGATAGATCCACCTGAGGGTTCAACCTTCGGGCTCCTTTCTCGAACTTTGAGAGAACTAGGATCTTTGGCTTGCTAGACCTCTAACCCTAGAGTGAGTAGAGAGTTGCTTTGGGGTGTTTTTATCTCAAGGAGAGGGATTCTCAACACATGAGAAGGAAGCTCCTTGAACTAGAGGAGGAGGAAGAAGAAGAGAGGAGAGAGAAGAGTTATGATAGAATGAATAATATCCTTCTCATTTTACAACCATAACCCAAAATGAAAAGAATATCAAATTAATAATAATAATAAAAATGAAATAGTTGATGGATGGTTTGGAATGACTATTATCATTACATTCATTAAATGGTTTTGCTAGAATCAAAGAGCATCTTTGATATGTAATGATAATGGTCAAACTTTCAACCATGGTCAACAAGTCAACCTTGGTCAACAAGTCAACAAACCCAACCATAACATAATTTCATTTAATTAATATTATTAATTGATATATCACAAATTCATTAGGGTTTGGAAAAAGACGACTGTCAACTGTGCATACACACCCGTTCTGAAACCCTAATGAAAATCCTCTTCCTCCGCCTCAAACAACTGTGCATACACACCCGTATTCTTGTTCCGAGGAACATGAACACAATGAGATAAAACTAACCCCAAAACATATACTAGTATCTGGCTCAAACCAGAGCCGGCTAGTAATATCCGTCCGGACTCCAAACGTGCACAAGTGCGCGGATGAGAACGAACCCTGTCGCAAGACCATGCGACCTCTACTCAGTTTTGCCCAAAAGCGAATAGCCCTCTGTATGGGACTCTAAAGACTCGACACTACGCTGGCGGTGGGTTTAACCACAGACCGCAAGCGGCACTAGCTGTGCGTAACGGTCCCCAGGTAGATGCCGATAAGAAGACTGACGAGGTGAACCCCATCTGAACTCCTACTGAGTCTGAATGTGACAATCTCCGTACAGTCCGGTCTGTTCGTCTGATACATCGCATAGCGGGCCTAGGGGGCGGTAAACGTCAGTCCCCTAATAGCGGTACAAGTCGTGTCGGAGTGAAGCCCAAAACACCCTGAGATAACACTGGAAGCCTACCAGTATATCTCGATTGCCCTGGCCAGGGACTACTCGTGTAATGGCTCTCCTAGACACAGCGCGATGTCAACCCCCTATACCGGGAGAGACGAATCCTGTCTAACCGTCACTGTCTCCAAGTGCTTCGGGACTGTACCCAACTACTACCTGTTTGCACGACTCCTTTGAGCCGTGGTAGGGTAGTAATCAAAATACAGTGGGAACACACTCGAGGCGAAGTGACAGTGTCAAGTCAGCGGACTAAGCTGTACTCATGTCACCTGGGAACTGATAACTGACGATAGGTATAATACCAACCTGTCAGTTCCCGACGAGTCCTGTCCAGTGTACTCGTAACCCAACGAGCACCCGTATACTATCTCCAGTACGACGTACTGATGGCTGTGGGACAGACCATCTCCCACACTGGGATGAGAAGCGCATACGCTAGTCTACTCCGGAGTATCGATGCCCTGTCTCGATAGTACTGCGACTAGGGACCTGTATAAGGATGTGCTTATAGATTACCCAGCCCCCACTAGTGTGACTGCCATCACAACGCTGGTAATCAAGCAAAGATCCTAAGGGCTCCACTAATGTGTATAGGTGATATACTAAAATAAACACATGTACACATTGAAGTAGAAACAAACCAAGTAGCATACTACTATATTGAGCAAGATTGTTTATACAAGGTGAATATCCCAAGCTTCCATTAAGTAATATACAAACTAGTATGATACAGTAATGGCCTCTAGGGCATATACACTAACAGTACAAAGATCTACGTCAAAGTTACTGGTGGCATGGAATGAAGCGTGAAATAGCCAGAAGCATAGTCAAATGCTTGGTGTGTCAGCAAGTAAAAGCTGAACATCATACGACTGATGGTTTACTTCAACTGTTACCTATTCCAGAATGGAAGTGGCAACACATCGCCATGGACTTCGTGACTGCACTTCCTTGCAACACGAAAGGTAACGATGCAGTATGGGTTATTGTGGATCGACTCACAAAGTCGGCTCACTTCATCCCATTTCGAGTTGGCCAATCTACCGAGACTCTAGCAAAGAAGTACATGGAAGTAAGTCTGAATCTAAGTAAGATTTAACACTTCATAGTGTACTATCTCTAATACCCATGAACTCATGCAGGAGATCGTGAGATTACATGGAGTACCGGTTTGCATTATCTCCGATCGTGACACAAGATTCCGATCGCAGTTTTGGCAGAGTCTGCAAGCTAGCCTGGGAACGAATCTGAACTTCAGCACAGCTTACCATCGACAAACAGATGGACAGTCTGAGTGAACGATTCAGATCCTTGAAGATATACTAAGAGCTTGTATGTTAGACTTCGGAAGATCGTGGGAAGATTACCTACATCTTATGGAGTTCTCATACAACAACAGCTACCAATCGAGTATTGGAATGGCACCGTTTGCAGCTCTCTATGGAAGGAAGTGTCGTTCACCATTAATTTAGGACGACATCGGAGATAGAGAACACCTTGGACCTAAGATGATCATGGCGACTGTGGATGTAGTTCGCACGATTAGGGAAAGAATGCGCATAGCCCAAGACGGACAGAAGCACCGGGCTGATGAAAAGCGCCAAAATCTGGAGTTCCAACCGGGAGATCATGTGTTCTTAAAGATCTCTCCAAACCTTGGAGTGATTCGCTTTGGCAAGAGGGGTAAGCTCGGTCCGAGATTTATTGGACCGTTAGACATAATCGAACGAGTTGGAGAAGTGGCATATCGTTTGTCACTTCCACCCATATTGGAAGGAGTGCACAACGTATTCCACATATCCCAGCTTCGAAAATATATGAGTGACCCCAGCCACATTCTTGATCACTCCGAGCTCACAGTACAGACAGATCTATTTTGTGAGCAGCAACCCGTTGAAATCCTGGATAGAAAGGTAAAGTCACTTTGGAACAAGGAAGTAAACTTGGTTCGAGTGATGTGGAGAAAAAATTCACCAGGAGAATCAACGTGGGAATGTGAGGACGACATGCGTGCAAGATACCCTTTCTTATTCGTAAATTAGTCCTTATATACTTGTAAATTTCGAGGACGAAATTTTTGTAAGGAAGGTAGAATGTAACGACTCTGTTTTTAATGTACAATAAGTTTTAAATTAATGTACAGAATAGAGTATTTTGCAAACCTGGGTATACTTTAAGTATTATTTTTGTTCGTGAATAGCAAGAAGCAACTTGTAGCTCATTGGTAAAGCCTTGCACTGCTGTGACATAGCCCCTGTGTTCGAATCCCATCAGCCACATATATTTTTACTGATTTTTCTTTTAAAATTTTTGGAAGCCCAAAAATTTGCATGTGCAATACACGTAAAAATGAAAAGTCACTGAAAACAAATATGTGGAAAATTGTATTAACAACGACCTAGACACGTGGCAAGAATCCCACACCCCACCTCGAACAGTGGACCGGCGAGATTTGAGAAAAGGCCGACGCCGCCGGGCTAGACCGTCAGTAATGCCCCCAATTTTTGCTTACCTGACCCTTGGCCTACCCCCTTAACTCCTATTATGTTTGATTTCTCTGCATTTATCCAGAGAGTGTAATTTCACTTTTTAATTCTATTTTAAATGCATTTTTAATTCCTTTCTTCAATCCTCAAAACCCTAATTTCTCCTATAAATACCACATCATATCCTAGCCCTCTTCATTCTGAAATATATTGTTCAAAATTCTCAAAATTTTCCAAGTCAAAGAAGAGTACAAGTGGAGTTAGCCCAAGGTCAAGTTCCGGCGACGATTCGAGACGATTCCAGCAACCCCGCAACTCCACGAAGCTTCCAAATCCTTCCTCAACCTCCCCTCTTTCATTTCATCTAGTAAGTGTCCTCTCTTCTTCTCTTTTCCTAATTTAAAAAGTTCTCTTTTCAAAACTCGACGGAAGTGGAGTTATTCCGACATCTGATTCTAAACTTATTATAAAACACAGTCTTTCTTAATAACCAAACACCCATTTCGTTATAACTTGCTTAGTAATCTTTAAAAAAATATTGAGAACAAGTTTCATCTTAAAATACCATGCTATGTAACTTTTATTACACTTTTTTGTTTAAATACCACAAACTTTATGTATGACATATTTTAATAATTTTGCTCATAATACCTTTAGAAAATCCCACGAGGTAATGACCTACCCCTCACAACACATACCTTGACATAGCACGATTCGCTTTTGAACAATTATTTTGTGGCTAATACTACTTTTACATTAAAATACCATAAACTATTAAAAATCGTATTTCTTTGAACTGTGTTATTTATATTCCTTGCGATTAAGCCTCTACAACCCATTTTGGGGAACCCGATCGGGATATTGCGGGTTATCGCAGATCCTCGGGACTAGTAGACGAGATGCAGACCTCCTCACGAAGCATACGATCTCGATGGAATTTTTAATGCAATTTTTAAGAAAAACGTGATTTTCTATTTAATAAATAAATTTTATTTTTACTAATTATATATAAATATTATCAAACCATCTATTTTAAATATATAATAAATTCCATGTTTTTCTAAACAAAAGAAAAGAATTACATTTCCATGAAAATATTATCAAGAATCCATACAAGTCAAATTTAGACAAAAAATACCATGAACTATTCAACTAGGTATTTATTCATTAGAATACCTCACTTTTAAAAGTTATATCCATGAAAACCCTAAATACGATAAATAAATACTTGAGGTTTATTTTGAAATTATACTACAACTATTTTTTCAAAAAACCCCTCAAGTTATATTAATTTACATTAAGGACCCTAGTAAATATATGTTTAAGCGGGACCAATTCTCTTGGGCTTCAGGGAGTTGGAGAAAGTGGGTGCTTGCCTATTTAAGGTAGAAAAATAAAACGGGGTTAACAGTGGTAATTGGCTTGGAAAATGTCACAAATCTTGCCGTCCATGTGCAGCAGTTACTGATAACTCCAAAACCTAATTCAGGAATCAAATTCTGTTTAAGTGTCTAACTCAATATGAGTCTCAGTCTAATACGAATAAAATCTAAGCATGAACTCAATCCAATCTTAAATCCAATACAACATGAATCCAATCTATACTTGAACTTGAACATGAATACCAGAACTATACCAGAACAACATCAACATGACTTGAATTAACCGAACCATGGATATATCTTGACTTGATTACATATCTATCTGTTTACATCCTTATCCGTTTACATGAACAACTTATACCATGGTTTCGGCAAGTCTTATACAACAAATCATTACAAACAACACAATATACATTACGGGGTTTTTAAGGGGTAGATTGGTACGAAATGTGTTAGAAGTGGAATGAGACGGTCACTATAATACACCTAACATGAATATCCGTTTTTGTTGTCGCGTGGGTTTTGACGGGTCCTTGTACTCCATATGCCTTAGTCCACGGAGAAAGTTGGACTCCTCTCATATACACTGATATATTCTGTACCAAACTACAAACAACTACGTTAGTATAATAAAAATAGATAGATTACCATATCTATTCCTTTTACTTAATCTATCTCTCTTTTGGGACTTACCGAGCAATTGTTCGCTGAGGACATTCCTTTCTCTTTTTCTTTGGAATATTGTCAGGAGGACCCGAGTCTCAGGAGTTAGAGCCCAGCCGGGACGATTTGGAGCAGTTCATTGAGGACCCAGAGCTCTAGACTACTTGTACATACTTTTACTTTCGGTTCATATGCCATTGTTTAGGCATCGCTTTTCAGTATTGTATTTACTTTCCAGTTGTATTGTAAAGAATGTTTAATCAATAAAAAGTTGCTGATTATTTATATCTCTTGTCTTTTCTTGTATACTATTATTATATTACTTATTTACGCTTAACGTGTTTACTTCTGAGTAAATACGTCGCGGGCCTCATCACGTCTCCTTACCCGTTGTTCACCGCCGAAAACGGAGATGAACCGGGATGGATCGTTCTGCCTGAATTTAGGGACAGATGCTATTTGGATTTATCCGTCCACCTCTCCGAAGATGCCAAGTTGATTTATGGCACCGTATATCGGAGGTTTGGACGGATGCGGCCATTGTAGAAGATTTCGTCAGATTCCCCCTCGTTTATGCGAGGGGTTTTTGATTGTGGGGACGCTCTTCCCTACAGGCGAAAGCCCTTGCAGTTAATTACGTTAGCGCATCGCGATAACCACTTTCTCCTACTTCGGAAGTTTACTTCTTGTCGTGCGTGTTTTTGTTTGTTTAGGTTGTCCGTGATTGTATACGGAGACTAATTTATGTTGTTGGCCGTAGGGCGTTGATTAGTCCAAATCCGTATATCTTAGATTTTAGGTTTTTATTTAAGGACCGTTAATCTAGTTTGAGATTAAGATCGACTTAAATGTATGTGAGCATTTGGGGCTCGATTTGTTTGTGTTAAGGATATATTAGTCCAATTTGAGACTAAGATCCACTTAACAGGGTTTCAGGATCATTTTTATTTGGGATCCAAAAAAGAGCGTTTGGGCTCTATTGTTATAGTTTAAGAACGTTTCGATCCATTATCGCCATTTTGGAGGCATATATTAGCTTAGAAACATTTCGGTCCATTATCGCCGTTACGGAGGCGTATATTAGTTTAGGGACATTTCGGTCCATTGCTAGTTTAGGAACGTAGTGGTCCATTGCTAGTTTAAGAACATAGTGGTCCTTTATCACCATTTTTTAGGCGAATATTAGTTTAGGGACATTTCGGTCCATTGCCAGTTTAAGGTTGTAGTGGTCCATTGCCAGTTTAAGGACGTAGTGGTCCATTATGTTTATTTTGTGCACACGTGTATTTATTACGTGATGGAATGAAAAAGGATGATATGGAATGCACCCAGTATGGGGTGCGATCTGATTTGAGGTGTGCACGTCGGTTTGGACGGTCTGGGAATGCACTGAAGAATTTTTGGTTGTCTGGACCCGCCATCTCTCTAAAGATGTTGAAGAATTACAACGATATATCAGAGGTGTGGAGAGATGTACCCTTAATCCAAATCCCTTATTTGAGGGAGACGGATTATGGTGGCCCTAGGAATCGTTAATCATATTTTGAGACTAAAATTATCTTAGGTGATATGGGATGAATATCATTTTGGATATCATCAATTGAAAGATCAATAGTCATATGTGAGACTGTAATCAGTTTGGGCAATCATGAGTATATAGGCTCGGTTGATTTGAACCAAGTAGGTTCTATCCTCAGAGGACCTAGCCAATTTAGGCATGATCTGCTCAGTGGTCTTTTTTTCTTCTTTCTTTTTAAAAAATAAGAGTGCTAAGCACTTGCTTAGGCTCTGTTTAATAAGTCCCCCTTTTATGCAAAAAGTGCTGAGCACTTATATAAGTTCTGACGCCCACATATGATCATGTGGAGCTTTCAGTCATGGGGGATTACCTAATAAATGTAAAACACTTTACTCTTTTTGTCTTTATATGGAGTGTTAAGCGCCCTTTATGACGTCCAAGTGTGAAGCACGTGAGGCACTAGGCGCTGGGTGCTGCCCAGTGAGTGCTAAGCACTCTTTTCTTCTGTGGCGCCCACGTGAGGGACACGTGAGGCGCTGGGCGCTGGGAACTACCCCATGAGTGCTAAGCACTCTTTTCTTCTATGGCGCCCACGTGAGGGATACGTGAGGCGCTGGGCGTTGGGCGCTGCCCCATGAATGCTAAGCACTCTTTTCTTTTGTAGCGCTCACGTGAGGGACACGTGAGGCGCTGGGCGCTGCCCAGTGAGTGCTAAGAACTCTTTTCTTCTGTGGCGCCCACGTGAGGCGCTGGGCGCTACCCAGTGAGTGCTAAGCACTCTTTTCTTCTGTGGCGCCCATTAATGATCAAGCTTTCATTTTTTTAAGAACCAAGTTCTTTTATAAGAACCAGGTTTCTCTTATATGCTTCGTTTCAAGGAATTCAATTCCTAGTTATTTTCTGAATCTTCGATTCTCAAGAATAAATTCTTCCCGATGAGAATTAAATTCTCAACTTATGGGAGACTGCTCTTGTGGATCTCAGATCCCGAGAAAGAACTAAGTTCTTTTTAAAATGGGTTAAACCTTTAGATATGTAAATGAGATGTTTTGATCTCTGATCTTTTTATTTACCTAGAGTTTTTGAGGAGGGAGATCTTCTTCTCTGTTCCATTTTGAAGCTTTCTGCTTTAGTTTTTAGAAGCTTATGGGGGGTTCCTCTGTGTCAGACTTGAAGTATTGGGTCCTTTATATAGTAGAGGAAATTTGTTAATTAACTCTGAAGAAATCTCTCATTAAGAGATCCCGATTGATTTGGGGATTTTTACCTACCATTGGATCTTTGATCCAAGGGTTTCTATTTTACATAACATATTTTCTTATTTCTAAAAAGATTGGGGAAATATTTTCCCTTACACAGAATTTATTCTGTTAAATGGTGATTTTTTAAGTCACCGTTGGATTTTTAATCCACCGGACCGGCTCTCTGTTTTACAGAGGGCAATCTTTCTTGTTTAGAAATATTTAGGGAATATATCCCAATATAGAATTTTATTCTATAATCCAATTTGGGGGATGTTTTCTCCCGACGGAATTTAATTCTGTATTTTTGATGATTTATCATCTCCGTTGGATCTTTGATCCAACGGCTCTGTTTAACAGAGAGTAGAATTTAATTCTACTTGGGCGCCTGCGCTCACGTATTATGCATATGGGCGCTACTTAAAGTTTTAATTCTTATAATGGGTATTCATGTTCTTTGCACATTGGCGCCCACGCGAGGAGCACGTGAGGCGCCACCATAGGATTAATTCCTATCAGATTGGTCTTGGCGCTGGCGCTCTCATGGGAAGCACGTGAGGTGATGCCTCGTTTTTAACAGAGCTCTGCCCTTTTATTGGGGAAACAAATGCCCCTCCACCGCTGTGCTCTCGTGGCCCGCACGTGAGTGCAGCGGTTGCTTCTTTTCCACTGTTCGATCTCCTGGGGAGTTGAATTGTCTCCTTGTGTTTATAAGTAGGGCCTTTGGCTCTTGAGATGACTGTTGTTCATCTTCTTTAGTCTTCTTCCTTCTCTGAGAATTTAATTCTCTTTCCAGCACTCAGATCTCTGTCCAAAGAAATTTCCCCCAGAGTTAAAACTCTGTCAAAAATTGGTAAGAATCATTCTCATGATTTAACTCCTGAAGAAATCTTTGGAGAAATCTCTTCGTGTTCTAGGGTTTTTAACCCACTAACAGAGCTTTGCTCTTCTTTTTGTAATGATCTTTTAGAGATCTAAAACTTTTACTTGAGTAGATCGTAGATCTTAAAGATCTTTAGGGTTTTACCCTGTTATTAACTGTAATTTTATTTAGAATTTAATTCCTTTTCTCAAGCGGAGTTCTGGGATGTTATCACATTGTTCTATAGAGCTTGACTCTGAAAAATTTCTTTTAAAGAAATTCTTTAAGGAATTTTATTCCCTTTCTTGTTTTCCTTGCAGATTCGAAATCTGCTTGTAGGACACATTTCTCTAGGGAGTTTGACTCCATAATATTTTCTTATTAAATGAGAATTCTTTTGGATTCTTTCAATGAGTGACTGTCCCATCATTGATGGGGTGTTATCTTGATTTTTTAGGGTCCCCTGTCCCTTTCTCTTTGAACCGCGGTGCAGTACAATTTTAGGTGTAAAAGAATGTTAAAGTCTTAAATATCGTGTCGATACTTAACCCCTCCCTTTTTGTGCAGGTACTATGGATTTTGAATCCTCCTTTCCATTCGTTCACTCGGAGAGTACTTTCGCTGACGCATCTATAGATCGGGAGGCCTTCGCACTTATTCGGGACCACGACCCAAAGCAAAAGTCTCTTCATTTATGGGGGTCATGGTACAATCAAATTATTCGGGGTCGGCGTAGTTTTACTTGCGCAGCGTCTTAAAAATCGATCCCGGCGATCCATTATGTCAATCCGCCGCCGGTGATCTACGTAGTAGAAGAGGTCAACTGGACTTCGGAAGGTCGTCTTCAGCCTTCCATGGCCTCAATACCAGTGCAGCCGCCGATGGCCTTAGACATTTTAGGGCGACACATATGCCAAGGAGAGTCGCATCCTTGGGGGAAAGTTTACATGATAAGAATGACTCCCCGTCATTCGGCTGGCTATCTACAGTGGACCCGATATATCCTGTCGGCCAAGAAATCGCTGTTATTAAAGATCGGGTTGTATCCTGCGATCTATGCGGCCCTCTTTCACTACCACGCTCCTCATGTGTGGTGTATTAAATCTTTTTTTGGAACAATGGAATATCCCAACCCATACCTTTCTCTTATCAGATCGGAAGGTTTCGATTTCATTGGATGAGTTTGCGGAGATCTCCAGCTTACTTGTCAGAGGGGAGCACTATGAGGAGCTACTTCCCTCCGATGAGTATATCTTCGCCACCAAGTCAGTAGTAATGGGCCTTACTCCGGAGAATGCCGTTCAACGTCAGTTCCCGAGCTTGATCAAGGTGTTGAACATGTACGAGAGTTTATTCCTAGTGTCTGGTGGGCCCGAAATTAGCTTCGCAAATTTCATCACCCGCTTTCTTCGTCCAGAGGCTCTGTCTAAACAAGCTGCGAAAATTGCCAAACTCGATTACCCGTTCGGATTTGGTTCGGACAACTTGCCGACTGCGGAGGTGGATTTAAAGAAATTCTTTATTCTAGATACTCCAGTCATCCCCTTCGCAGAGATTGCCGCCCTGGACGTTGACGACGAGATGTTCTTTATAGGGTTTGTCGGCTTTTAGTAGAGCTGGTTTGCGCTTCCGACGCACCCCCGCTACATGAGACCATATGTTTTTTATCCGGCTCATCGTATCACCGCGGGGACGCGCGTGTCCATTGGGGTCGCGGGATTAGCTCACTTGTATCAAGGCATGAGCTTAGCAGCCGACACTACTCAGCCGGGTCTTAATCACGTCAATCTCCTACTGCAGTACTTCACCTCATGGATTGAGATGCATGTACTGGGTGCCTTTGGTATGCATAAACGACCCAAATTTTATGAAGGATACAATTTTCCTCGGGTCATGCACTTAATCGATGCTTCTTCACCCGACCCAACACAACAGGAGGCTCAGCGACTTCTCCTTCGCCCGCGCATGGTCGGGGATAGCAAGATCTTCGTCGACAAATTCCTGACCATTGGCAAAGAACCTTTAACAGCGGTCCAGCCGTTGCACGATGTTTTAAAGGATGGGGCTTCTGTGTTGAGGGCTCGAGAGGTTATACACCTGTATTCTATCAGGCCGGGTTTTCTAGTATTTAGACAGAATGCTTCGGTGTTGTTTATGAGGTATAACCCGCATCTCTTCGCTCAGCAATTGGGTTACAACCAAGGCATTCCTCTCGAGGCGTTCATCGTGTACCCCATCACTACTGAGGAAGGTATTCGTAACGTGACGCATTACTTCATGCGTCTAAATACAGGATCCCACTTCCTTGTCAGTGACCTGAGTTATACTCCAAGGGCATCGAATGCTTACGTTGCTTGGTATCAACATGCAACGGGTGCTATCATTAGGGAGAAGAGACGGCTGCTGCTTGACCATAAGGATGTCGTTCCTGCTAGTAATCTAGCAGTCCCGCTGAAGCGACGGACAATCGTTCCTCCTTCCTTAAGGGAGACTTCTACGACTGTAGTCCCACGAGCTTTTCATGATAAGCTTCAACCAGATGTTCCTGCGGCTGTGGTAGCCATGGCGTCCCCGGAGTCGGGCATTGGTTCGGCGATTGGGACTCGCCGTCCGAAGAGACCCGTCATGAGAAAACTCTTATCAGTGGGTGTTGGCGCCTATTCGCAGAAGAAAAAGAAATCATTATTTTCTGCTGACGTCGTATTCGGCCAGGAGCCCCATGCTCCCTATAGTGAGGGCTTGTGTGAGTATGGCTAATGTCGATCTGTTTGATGCGCCTGTAACTGATACCAATCTTCAGGCCGCCATTGAAGCGTCGAAACGACTGGCCCGTGAACAGGCGACGTTAGCCTCTATTTCGAAGTCCGGTATACTTTATTTATACTCTCCTGTATATATCCCCTCCTTTTTTAATTTATTATTTTTTACTAATGCTCTCTTCCTTAATAGATATTTCTACTGAAGAGGCTCTCTCGGCTTCCCTCAAGACGTTTGAGGAGGAGGAGAGGCTCTGTGTCTCCTTGGGCCTTGGTATGCTTCGCTTCACTACACCTTTATATTTTTAGTTCCTTTTATTTATGATCTGATCATTTTCTTTATCCTATTACAGGAACCACCACAACCCAGGTTGTTCCGAATGTAATGTCGGCCCTGGGTGGTGATGTAGAAAATCCTACAGAGACATCGGTTACGGTTGAGGCCCTCCCAAGGCCACCACGGGAGGTGTTGCTGAAGCTGCCTATGATGGATGCCACAACAGATCCGGAGGCCGAGCTCGGTTTGGATGACGACGTCCCCCTGTCAGAAGTTTTAAGGAGGTCAGTTCATACAGCCCAGGCTGAAAGGAAGCGTAGAAAGCATGATGCGAGGGAACGTAAGGCTGTCTTGGCCACAGGCGCAGGTTCGAGAGAAGTTCGACCTTCTGTCGTTCCCATGGCAAATGTCCCTTCTGACTTGTCTATTGCTCATAGGCGAGTTGCATGTGCGGCTCAGGAAGAGGCCGAGTGGTTGCTTCAAGGTATAATAACGCGCAGTCCCTTATTAGAACTTACTAACCGCTTTTCCTCGAATCAAGACACATTTTTTAAAGCAGGGCCAAATTCTGGTGGTGGCCTGGCAGGTGAAGTGCCGGCGACTAAAAAGACTGAAGTGGCCAACCTTTCTCTGGAATCTGAGACCGCTCCGACTGTCACTTCTTCTCCCTGTGGATCCTTGATATCGGCGGGGGATACCAGCATTACAACTGCCCTTATCGAATCAGGGGATGAAGGTGGGGGTGCTGAATCCACTTTCCCAGAGGCAACCGAGGAAGCCGTCACAACTGGTGGCGTTTCGGGCACTGTCTCAGTTCCTGCTCTGTCAGGTACTCCTTGAATTATTATCTTTGAGTTTTTAATCCCACCAGGCATCTAATGATATCTTCTTTATCCTGAGTATAGGTATAGTAGACCCTAATGCTGTATTGACTGAAGAATTGTCGCCGGTCATTGCTCTGACTGCCACGGTTCCACCCCTTTCTTCTGCGTCTTTCTGAACTTTGGAAGGTGAATATTTCTCATTTCTTTGCTTCATTATACATACCATTTTTCTGTATTGACCACCTATTGTTGCAATCCTGCAGGAGTGCTCTTTGATCGCTTACACCAGGTGTTAAGCCCGCATTTTGCCTTTCAGTCGGAATTCATTCCTCCTTCCGGCATTGGTTAGTATACTCATTGCTTGGTTTTTCTTCTTTTCATTATGTTGCTAAGCTTTCCCCATATTGACCACAGCACCACGGCTCGAGGGAGGATGTGAAGGGATAGTCGAGTCTCCTATGCTCCCTGTCATGCCGCCTTCAACAGATGGTACAGTAGATCTCGTCCATCAGCCGTCTTCTTTATTTTTTCAAATCGAAATCTGACCCTCGTTCGTGCATGATTTATTTTGCAGCGAATACACCGGCTTCGGTTCCTTTTGAGCCTCACATTCCCATGCCTACGGGGCATTTTGCTAAGCGCCAATCTTCCAGGGGTGCGGCAACTAGCAAGCGGATGTTACACGAATTTATCGAAGATCTTGATGTCGAAGCTCTCACCTCTGCTGCGGATTTCGCTGACGAAGCCAATCCTATGTTGGTGACGCTTGTGAACTTCCACAGCAAAGATTTTTTTGACTTTTGGGTCGATTATTGTAAGAGGATCGAGGCCTGTCTGCATGAGATCGAGCTCAAGCGTCTCTCTCCTGAGGTATTGACCTTGAAGGCTTAGCGGGTTGCATGGATCAAGCAAAGTGCCGATTTCATTCAATATTTTGAACAAAAGTTGACCCTGAAGCGAATGGAGCATGAGACGGCTTCTGGCGAATCCATCAAATTGCGCGCCCAGCTTGAAGCGAATGCCGCTCAGCTGCAAGTTATTTTCGAAAACCTCCAACAATGTATTTTTGATGGGTTGGCACTGAGGCAAAAGCTGGATTTTACTGAGCGGGGCATGCAAGATTGCGAAGTTGCCAAGCAGGAAATCGCTGAGAAGCTTTCATCATACTTGCAACAACGGGCTCAAATTGAAGTGGGGTTGGCCGCAGTAGAAGCATGCGAGGAGGAGCTGCGGGGAGCACGTGAGCGGGTTGCCAACTTGTTAAAAGCCCCGCCTTCTTAACAATTATAAATGTATTCCCTTTTTTGTATTAACTGTATCTCTTAAACACTTTGATTCGTGAATAAGAATATACATATTTTGCATGAGCTTATCTGTGTCTTAATGTGGCGCTAATTAATTTATTTACTCGTTTCGGAGTTTGTAGTTTATTCACTCGTTTTGGAGCTTGTAGTTTATTTACTCATTTTGGAGTCTCCATTTTATGGACTCGTTTCAGAGTCTCTAGTTTATGAACTCATTTCGGAGCTTATAGTTTATTCACTCATTTCGGAGTCTCTAGTTTATGAACTCATTTCAGAGTTTTTTAGTTTACCTCCCTTGGGTTTACAGGTAAACTTATCCTAACATTATATATAGCTAAGCTCTGCTCTTTGCGACAGAGGTCCACTGGGTTTTGTGGTACTAGGGCTTTGGTCCGTAGTATCATCGTGTTGGCTGATGTATTCCTCGATATGCAGTCTTTAAGTTGTTGTTCGAGTAGCCCCGCGACTGTCGTGTCTCTGATCCCTTCGGGGGATAGACAAAACGTCTTCAACTAATCTCCTTAGGCTATATGACCATCGGAAGAGCAAGCGTTAGGAATTTGCCATGTCGCTTTTTTACTTGAGGTTAGGCTCAGTTTGGAGCCCCGATGAGTCATAACCACTCCGCGCTGGTGTGGAATTATCTCCGATAGTCTCTTAGACTTTATATGACTTTCCATCGATACCCTGAAGCCAGGAATATGTCGTTACTTCAATTTGATTTGACTATTTGGAGCCTTTGTTAACATTGCGTCTGCTATAACGAGAAGAATGTCGAGCTAAAGCTGGGATTTTGCCGTCACTCCTTTTTGATTTGACTATTTGGAGCCTTTGTTGACATTGCGCCTGCTGTAACGAGAAGAATGTCGAGCTGGAGCTGGGATTTTGCCGTCACTCCTTTTTATTTTGACCCTTGGGCCTTTTGTTGACATCGTGTCTGCATCCTGTCGGAATGAGAAGGTGCGTCGGGTAGTCTTTAGGTTGTGTATGGACCGTCAAGACTTGGCTCTCCCTTTGACAGAGCCAGATGGAAAACATGGTTCCCTTTTCCATTTGTGCCCATGGATTATATACAGGGGTCAGTGTAGACTCACTTGTTGGGCAAAGAAAATTTTCTTTTTTTAATTTTATTTTTGATTTCCGCGATGCTCTATCTTTTCAGCTTTTCATATTGCAAAAAGTTGCGATTGCCCAATCATTTCGGCTATTTTCACGGTGCCCAATCATTTCGGCTATTTTTTCTTACTCGCTGCTTTTTATTGCGAGTTGCCCAAACGCTATTTCGTATGCATATTTTTTGCTCGCTGATTTTTATTGCGAGTTGCCCCATCATTTTGGCTATTTCATGTGCATTTTTTTGCGACTCGCTGGGTTTTATTATGAGTCAGGAACTTGAGATCCGATACCAATCTTGGCATCAGCATCAATGCAACCGGAATATTGCCAGGAGCGAATCATCATTTGCCTTTGCGAGGACTTGAAATTTGATACCTATTTAGGCATCAGTATCGCTACAACTGGAATGTTGCCAGGAGCGAATCATCATTTGCCTTTGTTGATTTGAACAAAGATGGCTTAGAAAACAGGGTTAGGATCCTGTCGACTAAGGCTTTTGATTTTATGAGCCGTAAGGATCTCATAAAGGTATTTCTCCCTACGAGTCGAGAGGATCTCGTAGGTGTAAGTTATCCTTAGAAGTCGTGGGGACTCCTAAGTGGTATTTTCTTTTGCAAGTCGTAAGGATCTTACAAGAGTGTTTTCTCCTTATAAGTCGAGGGGACTTACAAGTGTCGTTCACCATATGGGATATTTCTCACCATTAGTAGAACTTGGTAAGGGAGTATTTATTCGTGCATGTGGATTGTATACAAGGGTCAATATTGGATCGCTAGTAGGGTAATTTGGGGAATATGACGGCTTAAGAACAGGTTCAGATCCCTGTAGCTTAAGGCTTTTGAATCTTATGAACCGTGAGGGTCTCATAAGGGGAATTCTCCTTATGACTTGTGAGGATCCCGTAAGTGTAATTTCTCCTTAGGAATCATTTCTAAGTGTGTTGCTCCTTTATGAGTCGTAAAGATCTCACATAGGTATTTTCTCCTCACAAGGTCGAGAGAATCTTGTAAGTGCACATGAATTTTTTTAACGAGATCGCGCCCTTCCAGGTTTTCACGAACTCGCCGGCAGTCCTGCTGTTTTTACTCACAGCGCCCTTTCGGGTCTTCATCCGTGCCCATTTTCCTTGTGGACACACCGTTTTTTTAACGAGATCGCACCCTCTCGGGTTTTCACAAACTCGCCGGTAGCCCTGCTGTTTTTACTCACGACGCCCTTTCGGGTTTTCATCCGTGCCGATTTTGCTTGTGGACATACCTTTTTTTAACCCATCTGTGCTAATGGGATTTAGGGATGACTTCACCGCTGGAGTAGCTGTGTAGCCAGTGGGACTTGAGTTGCAGTCTTCGCCATTGTGGCTTCGATTGCAATGTAGATCTCAAGAGTAGAGATTGCCGTTTTGGAGACAACGTGCTAGTTTAGGGACATCTCGGTTCGTTATCGCCATGTTTAAGGCAGATAATTTCTAGTTTAAGGACTCCTCGGTCCAAAGTCGCCATGTTTGAAGCGAATATTTAGTTTAAGGACATCTCGGTCCGAAGTTTTAGTTTAAGGACATCTCGGTCCATTGTTAGTTTAGGGACATATCGGTCCATGGCCAGTTTAAGGACGTAGCAGTCCACTGTTACCATTTTCGAGACAACAGATCTTCTGGATACTACCTTCAGGGCTCTAACTCAAGAAGATAGCGAGCGGACACAGGCATCGTCATCTATCATTGACCTGAATCGTAACCCGTTAGGTGTAGTATCTTTTGAGGAATCAGCCATTTATTGGCCGGAAGGGTCTTTCGCCATGCATATCCATGAGCAGATAGGTCCCACCCTGGTAGACCTTGTCTATGATGTACAGGCGCTCATAGTTCGGCTCGAATTTTCCCCTTTTTGCACGATTGTCCAAACCTGGAATTTAAAAGTGAGGTATTCTAATGAATAAGTATCTAGTTGAATAGTTCATGGTATTTTTTGTGTAAATTTAACTTGTATGGACTCTTGATGGTATTTTCACGGAAATGTAATTCTTTTCTTTTGTTTAGAAAAACATGGAATTTATTATATATTTAAAATAGATGGCTTGATAATATTAATATATAATTAGTAAAAATAAAATTTATTTATTAAATAGAAAATCATATTTTTCTTAAAAATTCCATCGAGATCGTATGCTCCGTGAGGAGGTCTGCATCTCACTCTACTAGTCCCGAGGATGTGCAACTATAAATTGCATTATAAATTTTAAATTAATGTACAGAATGGAGTATTTTGCAAACCTGAGTAATCCAAATCAAGATTTTCATAATCCAAATCAAGATCGTAATACTTATAGTATCAAGTGTGTTCATAATCCAAATCAAGATTTCAACAAGGTTTGTTCGTTCTTTTTTTTTCCTTCTTACTTTTTTTTAACTGGGGCCTACACACTTTGTTGCAAATGATGATCAGGTGCTCGTGCGTGAGGCTTTAATTGCCACTTATTAAATGGAGCCTATACAGTTTGTATATAGATGCATCACGTGCTTGCACGTGATGCTCCACTAGCGGGAAGTTTTCCCTTTTCCTTTCTGAATTTTTTTTTATAAGGGAACAAATGCCCCCACAGCGTTGTTCTTACGTGGCTTGCACGTAAGTGCAACACTGTCACCTTTATAGACGTTGGATCTGCCTAGAGAACGGGGAAGATGAACCGCTCCCCATTACATCTTATAAATGCAAGGGTCTCGTCTCTGCGTCGCCACCGTTCCTTCATCTCCTTCTTTCTTTGTTTTCTTTGAGAATTTAATTCTCTTCTTCAGAGCTTAGTTCTTTGTCCATTGAAACTTTCAGAGTTAAGCTCTGCCAAAAAGAACCCCTTTTTAGGTAAAGATTTTGAACGACCGAGGAACCCCCTTTTTTTCTTTTTATTTTTCTCTTCTCTTCTTTTTTTTTAACAAGATTTTCTTTGGATTTTAAGTCCACAATAAGGTTTTTTCCCTCTTCTGAAACCCATTTTTCAGAGATCTGAAAGGCACTATCTTTGGGTAGTAAACCCCAATGTCTCCAAAGACTGGGCATTTCTCTTCTAATCTTTGAGGATTGATGGAGACTTACCTTCGTTTCTCTTGCATGGTGTTTTCTGGAATTTAATTCCACTGCTCAAAAGGAATTTAATTCCTCCCCGAAGAGCTTAGCTCTAAAGATTAAGAGGACCTTCTGGAATTTTATTTCCTGGTGTTCTCGAGAACATTTTCACAGAGCTTTTCCTTTATTTGCATAAATTCAAATTTGTTGAGTATTTTAACAAAACATGCTCTCTCTATGAGGATGTCAAGGGTTATTTAAAACCCCGTGTCCGTTGAAATGAGAATCTTTTTAGATTCTCGTAATAAACCCTGTCTTAATCACTTTGAATATTAACTCTCATTGATTTTTCCTTTCAGATACTATGGTTGTTTATTTGTATGATCTTGACGAAATTATCTCATATGAAGATATTCGTGTCCAAGGTCGTTGTCAAAACTAGGAGTTCACGGACGCTCAATGTGCTGAGGTTATGTGTCGCCTCAATGAATACAACGGTCGACTACTCCCCCGTCGTTCCGCTTTGTTGAAGATCATCGTAGGAGCAATTTGGGAAGCCCTTCTTGGATTTTATGAAGCCATGCCGCTGGAGGTGCTTGATGACGCCGAAGACAAGGTACACTCAGTATATCTGATGGGCTTGATCTCGAAGAGGCGGCGAGATAGTCTCGTTAATATCTTTCATCAAGTTTTCCAACAGACAAAGATAATCTCTGCCTATCAAAGGGCGAATGATATCAGCGAAAATCCTGACGCTTGTATTCGCGAGAAGATGCGCACGAGAATGGTCAGAAAATCCAGAAACACTTTACTCGACCTTGCTTCTGAATTCCTTAATCCATGTCCAGGATCGAGTGTTTTACCATTGTAAACATTTTCTTTTATTCTTAGACCATTTACAAGTTCTTGGAGTATGAATGACAAAACTTCATGTTCACCCTCCTTTTTTTATGTTTACATGTGTTATGTATGAGGTGTTGCCATACTGTTGTTGGTGTTCACGTGTTTTGAGCATGAGGCATTGCTGGGGATTTCAATCCTGCATTAGCGTCTGCGCTCACGTGTTATTCACGTGCAGTGCCGTTTTAGTTTTCAAAAAGGATCAAGGCTATTGCTCACGTGCCATGCACGTGGGGCTCTACTGATGAGGTCGTTTCGCCTCCCTACTCTGATTCCCATGAGTCGCCATTTTCTTTTCCCATGCCCCATTTTTCTGGCCTTGGAAATAGCTCCACCATGCATGATGAATAGCTTTGAATGCGTCTTTTTATAACCTGAGTTTACACCTTCCTTCTTCTCTTCAAAGATAAACCCTTCTTTTATTAACAGAACTCAAACAAACCCATAGCTATGGCTTGCGATCGCCCTCACGCTTGTCGGCAACCATGGGAGGTGCCTATCGAGGAAATGGTTCCTCGCCATGTTGCGCAGCTAGCAGATGCCCTTCTCACCGACGCTCAATGTGACGTGGTGATGTACGAGCTTCTGAATCGTAGGGGCTCTCCTCTTCCTATGGGCTCCATTTGGCTCCGGATGATCTTTCTATCCGTGCTCGCCGATATTCCTCCTCATCCGGCAGAGATGACCCCGGCAATTCTTGATACGGCGGAGGATAAAATTGAGTGTTTCCACGAGGCACGCTTGATTACCCAGGCTCTGAAGGATCGCTCAATTCATCTACTAAGTCAGATAAGAGCCCGGGGGGCTGTCATGTCTGCTTTTGCTGATGAGCATGGCGCTAATCGGTGGGGATCAACCCCTCGCGAAGACCACTGCTTCGATGTGGTAGAGAGGGCAGAGAGGGAATTGGAGAACCTTGTGTTTTATTTCGTTAACCCCTGTATCTCTGATCCCATATTTGGTGATCTTTTTCCCGTAGAGTAGTATATTTATATCGATGTACTTCTCCTATTATTGACTGTTGAATGCTTTCTATTGAATTTTTCTGTTCGTCATATATTCGTACGTGCACCCCATCTGTGTACATGAGCTTTACACTTTACCCTTAGGAATTTTCTTTAAGTGCGAGTGCTATTGTCGTGTTGCCTGCAAATCAGCGCGTTTTGGATACCATTTCCATTTAAGCAGACATACAGTCGCGAATGCATGCTCAATGGGGTATACACCAAAGACTCTCCTTATTGCCTTACATGGCACATGGTTTGTGCGTGTCTTGGATTGAGTATTGTCGTTGAGTGGAGGCTTGCCTACGTGGTCTTGAGTGCATACGTCTTTCTTCTGAGCTCTTGACTGCAAAGACGAGTCTGCGGGGGTTGATCAAACGGTGCGCCGCCAACCAAGGCTACTCGTGCGTACGAAATTTGGTGAGTACTTCAAGAAGCTATAACCGAGGTGGTCGCTCTTGATAAAGCCGTCATCTTTACCCACGAGATGGTTGAAGCTCATAAAGTTGCTGAAAAGGAGCTTAAAAGTCGGCTCGTCTCGTATCAGGTTCAACAGTCTCGGGCGGAGACCCATCTTGTGGCAATAACAAAGCTTGAAGCCGAGGCCCAGCGGAAGAATGATGAATTGACGAAATTATTGCACCGTCCGCCGGCTTGAAGATATTTTTTTATTCTCCTTTTTTGTATTTACTCCTGAATGAGAGTGTCTTTTGATTCTTTTACGAATGTACCTTATATTCATTTGGAATCATGAATAAAAGACATATTTTATTTCATATCGACGTGTCCCTTTTAGCAAATTTATTTTGTAGATAGTCTATCTTGATCTCTTTGCAGGGCACGATGGCTTAGAAGAGAGGTTCAGATCTACCGCCTAAGACTTTTCAACTTCATGAGCCGCGAGGGTCTCATAAAGACTTTTCTCCCTATGAGTCGAGAGGATCCCGTAGGTGTAATTTCTCCTTAGGAATCGTGGGGATTCCTAAGTGTATTTTTTCTCTTATGAGTTGTAAGGATCTCACAAGAGAATTTTTCCCCTTTACAAGTCGAGAGGACTCGTAAGTGGTTGTTTCCCTCCTTGTCGAGATTCGACTTTGGAGAGTGTGGCCCGTGCAATGGCCCATCTTGGACCGACTTGCAGGGCCCCGGTGCTTAGGAAATAGGTCCTTATCCCCATTGCTTAAGGCTTTCCCCTACGAGTCGATACGAACCGAGGGATTATTGCCTGACTTGTTTCCGAGACGGAGCGTTGTTTCGGTGGGGAGGTCATTGGCTGACTTGTTTCCAAGACGGAGCGTTGTTCCGACGGGGAGGTCATTGGCTGACTTGTTTCCGAGACAGAGCATTGTTCCGGCGGGGAGGTCATTGGCTGACTTGTTTCCGGGTCAGAGCATTGCTTCGAGGGGGAGGTCATTGGCTGACTTGTTTCCGAGACGGAGCGTTGTTCCGGCGGGGAGGTCATTGGCTGACTTGTTTCCAAGATGGAGCATTGTTCCGGCGGGGAGTTCATTGGCTGACTTGTTTCGGAGACGGAGCGTTGTTCCGGCGGGGAGGTCATTGGCTGACTTGTTTCTGGGTCGGAGCATTGCTTCGACGGGTAGTTCATTGGCTGACTTGTTTCCGAGACGGATCGTTGTTCCGGCGAGGAGGTCATTGGCTGACTTGTTTCCGAGACGGAGCGTTGTTCCGGCAGGGAGGTCATTGGCTGACTTGTTTCCGAGACGGAGCGTTGTTCCGGCGGGGAGGTCATTGGCTGACTTGTTTCCGAGACGGAGCGTTGTTCCGGCGGGGAGGTCATTGGCTGACTTGTTTCCGAGACGGGGCATTGTTCCAGTGGGGAGGTCATTGGTTGACTTGTTTCCAGGTCGGAGCATTGCTTCGACGGGGAAGTCATTTGCTGACTTACTCTGCTTTCTGCGGTGTCGAGAAGGAACGCCGTGTTGATCTTCTGGGATGCAGATGTTGCCGTTGAGATCTGGAACTAGGGGCTTTGTCATGGCCCCGTTTCGTTGTGACCCTGAGGTCGGTTGTTGACGTTACGTCTGCATTCGATTGGACTGAGAAGAAACATCGTGGTGATCTTTAGGCTGTAGATGTTGCCGTTGAGATCTGGATACCCTTTGACAGAGTCTGGTGGAGAAATGTGGTTTCCTTTTCGTTTATGCCCATGGATTGTATACAGAGGTCAGTATGGACTCAACTGTAGGGCAAAAGTTTCATCTTTTCTTTTCTTTTTTTTCTTTCCGCGATGCTCTATCATTTCAGCTTTTTATATCGTGAAAGTCGCGATTGCCCAATCATTTCGGCTATTTTTCGCGGTGCTCAATCATTTCAGCTATTTTTCTTTCTCTTTACTCGCTGCTTTTTATTGTGAGTTGCCCTATCATTTCGGCTATTTTTATATGCATATATTTTACTTGCTGCTCTTTGTTGCAAATTGCCCTATCATTTCGGCTATTTCATATGCATTTTTGGCTTGCTGTGTTTTTTTTTGCTGCGAATATAGAATTTAAGATCTGATACCAATCTTAGCATCGGCATTGCTGCAACTGGAATGTGGCCAGGAGCGAATCATCATTTGCCGTAAAAGGACTTAGAATTTGATGCTGATTTAGGCATCAGCATCGCTACAACTGGGAGATTGCTAGGAGCGAATCATCATTTGCCTTTGTTAACTTGAACAAAGGTAGCTTAACAAACAGGGTTAGGATCCTGCCAACTAAGGCTCTTGACTTTATGAGCCGTAAGGGTCTCACAAAGGGTTTTCTCCCTAAGAGTCACGAGGATCTCATAGGTGTATTTTCTCCTTAAGAATCGTGAGGATTCCTAAGTGATATCTTCTCTTATAAGTCGTAAGGATCTCACAAGAGAAATTTTCTCCTTGCAAGTCGAAAGAACCTACAAGTTTCGTTCACCAAATGGGGTAATTTCGCACCATCGGTGGGGTTAGGTGAGGGAATGATTATTTATGCCCGTGGATTGTATACAAGGGTCAGTATTGAACCGCTTGTAGGGCAATTTGGGGGCTATAATAGCTTAAGAACAGGTCCAGGTCCCTGTATCTTAAGAATTTTGAATCCTGTGAGCCGTGAGGGTCTCATAGGGGGGATTCTCCTTACAAGTCATGAGGATCTCGTAAGTGTAATTTCTCCTTAAGGATCGCGAAGATTCATAAGTATTTTTCTCCCTTGTGAGTCGTAAGGATCTCACGCTGGTATTTTCTCCAGATGAGGTCGAGAGGATCTTGCAAGTGCACAGGAAAAAAAAATTATGAGTCTGCGCCCTTTCGGGTTTTCACAAACTCGCCGGTAGCCCTGCTATTTTTACTCACGGGGCCCTTTCGGGTTTTCATCCGTGCCCATTTCTCTTATGGACGTACCATTTTTTTTGTTTTTTTTGCCGCATAAGGATGCTGCGGTTCATAGTAGTTTAAGGACGTTTCGGTCCGTAACTAGTTTAAGGACATTACGATCCATAGTTAGTTTAGGGACGTTTCGGTCGGCAACTAGTTTAAGAACATTACGGTCCATCGTTAGTGTAAGGACATTACGGTCCATAGCTAGTTTAAGGACATTACGGTCCATTGAGATTTTGGAGCGAGATTTCGCCGGATACTACTTATAGAGTTTGGACTCATGAAGATAGCGAACGAATATAGGCGTCGTCATCTATCATTGACCTAGGTCGTGACTCGTCAGGCATAGTATTTCTTAAGGAACCGGACATTTATTGGCCGGAAGGGTCTTTCGTCATGCATATCCATGAGCAAGTAAGCACCACCTCGGTAGACTTTGTCTATGATGTATGGGCCCTCATAGTTTGGCTCGAATTTCCCCGTTTGGCACGATTGGTGATCATAGGTCTTTTGACAACTAGCACGAGTTCGCATTGGCGGAATGCTCTTGGCCTAGTCAATCTTTCGTATGAGCGCGTCATCCTTGCTTTGTAAGCTTCTAGGTTTTGTTGCACCACGAGACGAGTTTCATCGAGGGCGTCGAGATCCTCGAGCCGAAGATGAGCATTCTTTTCTTCTGTTAGTTCGTAATGAACCGCTACTCGTAGGAAAGGTAGCTCTACTTCTAAGGGGAGTACAGCTTCCGTGCTGAATACCAATGCATACGGCGTCGTATTCGTAGCCGTTTTGAACGTAGTTCGATACGCCCAGAGAGCTTCATATAGTATCTCGTGCCAGTCGTTTTTATTTTTGGACACCGTCTTCTTTATGATCTTTGTCAAGGTTTTGTTGAAAGCCTCAGCTAGACCGTTAGCTTGGGGATTATAGACCGAAGAGTATCTCCAATCTATATTATGCTGCTGTGCAAAGTGGCTGGTTCTGTAACTTTTGTAGGCCGGCCCGTTATCAGAGATAATCCGTAGCGGAGTGCCGAACCGATAGATGACGTGTGTCTTGAAGAAATGGAGGATGTTCTCTGTCTTCACTTCTCTTAGCGGTACTGCTACTGCCCACTTAGAGAAGTAATCATTTGTCACCAATATGAACCGATGTCCTTTAGATGACGCTGGTTCGATAGGCCCAATTATGTCGGTTCCCCACATTTCGAACGGCCAGCTAGCCACTGTTGGATGTAGCGGATTTGGATGCTGGTGGATGAAGTCCCCATGAATTTGGCACGAGTGGCACTGCTTCGCATATTCGAGGCAGTCCTGAATCATCGTGGGCCAATAGTAGCTCATCCTTTTGATCTTTAGCTTCATCTTTGGGCCGGCTTGATGAGAACTGTAGAGTCCGTCGTGAGTTTCTTGGACGACTCTTCTTGCTTCTTCCAGTCCCAGGCATCTCAGCCACAGAGAGTCGAACGATCTCTTATATAGAGTATCATTGACGAAGGCGAAAGACAGAGCTCGTTTCATGAGCTGATGTCTTGAGGATGCATCTTCTGGTGTTTGACGGGATTTGAAGTAGTCTATAAAGACTTCTCTCTAATCCTTAGCCTTTTCTTGGTCCTCTATTTATAGGGCTGTTTGGATCCATTTTGCTGATGTCAAACGTTTCTTTCGTTCTTTAGCTTATTTTTACCTCCGCGTCGGGCCTTTTTCTTGTCTTGGGAATGCATGGCAGGCTGACGGTGAAGAACATTGTCATCCTCCGTAGCCTGTTGAAGGAAGCGTTGCTTCTTGGCTTTCTCGTAAATGGCCATTTCGCGGATGTGGTCGTTTCGAACCTTTTGACTTGCTTCCCTTACTAGCTTTTCCATCTGTTCTTCAAATGAAGGACTCGGTATTTTTATGGCGGGACCTCATTCTGGTTCAACGTCAGTGTCTTTTAAAAGAGCATCCCCTTCTTCATCGAGGTCATTTATGACATGGCAGCCATGGAATTGATCCCGTTTCTTGGACTAGACATATCCAAGCCCGATCGTTTCCATTCTTCCGTTGGCCAATTTTAGCTGAGTTCCGGGGATGTTTCAGATCCTGTTGTAGAATTGGTCATGTCGCGTGGTCTGCTTAAAGGGTACGCCTTGGCATCTCAATAACCTTTTCAATCCCTCTGCGTAGTATCTGGGCAGACGGATTGGTTGGAGCCTGTCAAGCGCCGGTTCGGCACCATGCCAGACTTCTTTCTCGACTTTAGTCTCCGTGGATCGATAGAATAGGATCGCCTTATCACCTCTTCGCCTGGGAAGGACGTAGAATGTCTGCAGCTCTTGTACACTATATGTCTCAAGCGCATCAATCTCTCTGTAGTGCTACCGCGGAACCATGGCGATTTGCAAACTCTGATCATCTCCAGTGAGGGCCTGCATTGATGGAAGGACCGAGAATACTGCGTTGACTTCGTCTTAAGAGTCACTGCCAAAGATTAGAATAAAGGTAGATGGTCCCGGCCTGTTGCATTGGGGTGGCCCCGAATCTCTTCTTCCTCCTCGGTATCGCTCCCGAAGACCGGAATAGCGGTAATAGCTTTTTGCTTATTCTCCGGTTTATGGCATCTTTCCGTGTCTTCAAAGTCTGGTAGGAAATACTTAGCGTCTTCATACTCTCGGACTTCATTTACGGAGAATGGGTTTAGTTCTCCCGTCACGGTATACTCGAGACCATCTTTGAAATACTTCATACACTGATGTTGTGTAGAAGGGATGATGTTGTACTCGTATAACCAAGGCCTACCGAGCAAAACGTTGTAGCAGGTCTTGGCGTCAATGACATGAAATTTGATGTCAGTGACGAGCAGCCCAAAGCGTAACGTCAGTATTACAGACCCGAGCGTCCGTGATGACTGGGAGTCGAACCCAAAGATGGTGATTTTATCCCGAGCGAGGTGCTGAACGCTCATGCAGATTTCTTTTAGCACCCTCACATATAGGAGGTTAACAGAGGACCCGTTGTCAACTAAGATCTTCCTTATCTTGATGTCATGGCAGTACCCTATGACAAACAGGAGACGGTTGTACTCGCACATTCCGAGGAGGAGATCTTCATTGCCGAAAGTGATGTCAGCTGTGTGCACTTCTTCTAGCCCGTCCTTCATCTTTCCTTCGGTAAGGAAAACTTGAAACTGCTCGGGCTCTTGTAATGTTCTGATCAGAGAATCTCATGTCTCTTTAGACAAGAGAAGGGCATCCAAAATGCTTAATTGTGAGGGTATCTTCGTCAGGTGTGCCAGGACATTGTCCACTTTGTTTTTCTTGGGCGGGTCCTTGGCTGCAAGCTCTTCGACTACTCGGTCATCGAGGGCGATATCCTCAGGGACATTTTTCTTTCCCTTATCTTTTTTGTTCAATCCCTTATTTGTAGGTCCGAGATTCTTTTTGGGCAACGTACGGTTGCGCTGCTGAATGTTTTCACAATTCTTTATTTCTTCCTCTTTTCCTGAGGTGGATTCTTTGAAGAGAGGGCCGAGGGCTATTTCTTCGTCAGAATCGCTTCCGAAAGTGAGAACTTGCAATCCCCTGATATCAACTATATGACAGTTGCCGGCAGTTCTTTTATGCTCACCCGTCGTGCTTCTCTGTTCCCGACGAGTTTTGCGTTTCATCCGTTTGAAATGTTGTCGGTGAGCAACGTATCCTTACCACCACTTCTTGAAGGCATTGCACTCTTCGGTAGGATGTGCAATCCTCCAATGGTTTAAGCAGTAGTTAGGATGCACATCCGCTTCGTCAGGATGTATACCGCCAGGAGTATTTCCTTTGAAAGATGGCAGCCTTATTCCCATTAACAGGGCTTTAGCGAACTGTTTCTTTGTCTTAAGACTGCTTTTGTTTGCCACGGGCGTGCTTCGATCTGGACAGAGCGCTGTAGCCTCTTCATCCTGTCGCCAATGCTTGGCCCTTTCGAATATGGTCGCTTCACGCTCGCGATCAGCTTTGCTCTTCTGACAGACTTCGTTCAGCAGCATGTCAATCATCTCGTCTGACGGTTCTAAAGATTTTGGCACTGATCCTACCCCCAGCTCCTCTATATTATCTTCTGATGCCTAGTGAGCTTCTTCGTCATTTATTGGTGAATAAGAGATCATGTGACAACTTGCCACATAATCCTCGGGTTCTTCTGACGAGTCTTCTCCCTCATCATTGTCATTATCTCCTCCCTCAAGGATGTGGTCGAGAAACTCTTGGAGTGTGATCGGGGTTCGCGCCTTCTGGTTATATTCTTCCAGCACGTCAATATGCTTTTGCAGGTCCGTGCATTTGTCGTCAGACTGCGCGGGCTTTTTGGTCTTCTTCTTCGAAGACTTCGACGGATGGGCCTGCGTATTTTTCCCATTGCTACTAACTCTCGGTGTTGGGCGCGGTTTCAGCATTCCCTCAATTATCTCGGGCTCTAGCGGGCTTTTCCACCTGATTGCTGGGCATGCTTGAAGATCCTTCAGTATTCTGTAATACCCAGTTCTTTTGCGCTCCAATATACGTATTTTTATAAAATGCTACCTACAAATTTAATTATTTATATTTATAATTATTTTATTTTATTTTTAAAAAAAATCCTAATTCCCTTTCCCTTTCCATTTTCCTTTCCCCTTATCTTAGCCTGGCCTGATTCTCGTTTTTAATTAAATCCCCCCTCTTACCCTTAGCCCACACTTCCTCATATCCCTTTTTCTACTTTTATTTAAACTCTTAACCCAAACCTTATTTCTTTTTTTTTCTACTCCCGGTCCAGCCCGTTCTCTCTATTTCCCATTCAAATCTAAATTATTCCGGCCCACCTCCCTTTCCCCATTTTCCCTTATTCTTTAATTTTAATTCCCAAGCCCGGTCTAATTTTCCAATTTCATTTAGTTCTATAATTCCATTTAATTCTCAAATTCCATGCCCGGCCCGGCCCCTCTCTTTTCCCTACATCTTTCCTATTTTTAAAATCAATTAAGTATTTTCCTTTCCCCGACCCACTACATCCCGAGCCCGGCCCACTCCTTTCCCCTTTTCCAATTAATTTCCTTTCCCTCACCAGCCCGGCCCATGCCCCTCCAACCCGACCCGACCCGTATCTCTCCTTCTTCCCCATGTGAAAATTTTTCCCGCTCGATTTCATGTGCATCCTCGCGTCGCCCCCACGTCGCCACTCCCCGTCACGACCACGTTCCCACTCCCTCACCCATGACCGCGAACGCATACCCACCTTCCCCATCGACCTCTCCACTCTCTTTCGCTCCATCTCTCTTTTCCCCGCTCCTTCTCTCCTCACTTCACCTTCCACCAAACCCCTTGCTTCATCCCTGCATCCCGACGACGACCACCACCACCACCACCTCAGTCATCTCATCGTCCACCCTCACATCTCTCTCCCCTTCACCCACTGCCTCACCCCCTCGCCTACACACCGAACCCTACCGCCGAGCTCGAAGCCTCCCCTGCACCCTCCTCGCCGACGAGCTCCCCATTGCCCCTGAACCGCCTCGTCGACCCGAGCACCACTGCCATCACCTCCTCCAACCACCAAGCCCCCCTCTCTCTCTCTCGCAACATCTTTCACAGCGCCCCTCTCGCTCGCATCACCTGAGTCCTCTTCTCCGGCACCCCTGGACCTCCGCAGCCTCTCCTAGCCCTCCTCGGTGCACCGTCGATCACCCCCTGCGGACCTATCACCTTCACCGCAGCACCAAAGCTAGCCCAAGTTTCAAATCAAGCCCCGGCATTTCGTCAAACACTTACATCCGACATGGTTCCCGCTCCTCTGATCACCGGCGTGGTCATTAAACTGTGGCCCCGGTCCCCTGAAGCCGTCATCGTCAGCAACAAGCCATCCATCGCAACGCCGTACACAACTGTCGCGCCCACTCCGTGTCGCCGCGGACCCATTCCCGTGTCGCGCTCGTGCCCGGTCTCCGTGTCACCGCGGACCCACTCCCGTGTCGTGCCCGTGCCCGGTCTCTGTGTCACCGCAGACCCACTCACGTGTCGCGCCCCGTGCTCAGTTGCCGTGACGCGCCTGTGTCGTGTCGTGCCCACCTCCGGACCAGGTCCCGTGCCGCACCGTGCCTGCCTCCGTGTCATCACCAGGCCCAGCACCGCATCGCGCCCGCATCGTCACCAGGCCCAGTTTCGTGTCGCGCCGTGCCACGCACCGAGCCAGGACCACGCCCACTGCCGTATCACACCCGCGTCGCCACCGCGTCCAGTACCGGGTCACCGCGCACCGCGCTTGCGCCGCGCGCCGTACCCAGCATCGCGTCGTCCCGTTTGTCGGGACAAACCATGCAGCGGTGTCGCTTCCATATCAAGCAACCGAGGCAAGTGATCTCCGCTTGCTTTACATGCTATTAGTATTAACCCTATAATTGTTTATATCTTTCGCATAACCGAAGCTTCGATCATCATACGTATAAACAAGTATTCGAGGTGAACCCATAAGTGAAAACCTATCTTTAAATGGAGGGACTTATGATCAATAATCCCGTTTACTATCCATAGTAGTTCTACGGAAATTTGGTTGCAAAAAAATATCGTTTCACCTACAAAATACTACCCCCGACAACCATTGCGAAATCAGATTTTCCTGAACATGCTAAACCGTAAAATTTATAATAAATTATGGACAAACCGGATTTTAGCGTTCGATGGTTCATATCGAATCTAACTTTCTAACCTACTTTATTATATTGTTTCTCACTGAATTTTAATAAACTATGATAGAGATAATCACGGAGGATTACGATTCTGGACTGCAGTCCAGAATGGAAACCCCGATCAACCCCTGTTTCTAGACCCCTGTATATTCCTGTTTAAATATGAGAATGTGCGGAACCCTTTATTGTTATGTAGGAAATTGAATTAGCTTTCTTAATCGACTGGTCTCACTGCTTTCCTAAACCGTTTGATATTTTTAATTTGTTTTGTAATGTTGGTATGTCTTGCTAAAATTCTGCAGAGGCAGATTTTACACACCGAGCATAATCTGTCCATAACTCCCTGTCGCCATAATATATTACTGATCCGCCAATTACGGTAGAAACCTGACTGAAAACCCTAAATTTCATTCAATTGTAGTGTCGCTAAATTCTGATCCCAACTGGGATTAAAATGCGTTACGAAACGGACTTCCGATTCTGAAACCGGATTTTCAGCAGTGAACGCTTAAAATGAAATGGCCATATCTAGTGATCCTGAAACCCGATTAACGTGAAACCAATTTTTATGGTTAGATAATTAAACATATTGTTTACCCCTTTTCATTGTTTCACTAAATTTTGCATTTATGATTTATGATAAATTATACAAGTGGTAGGACACCGACTTATGACATCTTAATCATATCTGAATTATCGTATTCTCATCACATTACATATATGTTATTGCATTGGTAACCTAGTGAACATGTGCATTACCCAGTGTTAGGTTATAGCGTTTGATTGTGGCAAGTACGTTAGTGTTTAAGCATGATTGGACAAGTCAAAGTGACACGTACTTGTACACAATCAGTGGACCCTATTGATTTATTGCATTGTCGACGTCTGTGGGACGTGTATAAGTGTGACTATAATTGGTATGGGACAATTATGGAAGCACTTATATGGGTGTCACAGGTAAGGCACCAAACACTGTCCATTTATCTTGGGTATCGGTCGGGACATGCTTGATGGAGATCCTGTCTCCAGTTCTCGCGCAGACTTGTCATGGACCGACCGGTATTTGAGTTTATGGTTGGCGTTTGATGTAGACCACGGGGTGTGGGGTAGTTTGAGTGTGAGTTCAACAGAATATCGGGAGTCCCATGCCGGTACATATGGAGGTATATAGAGATATATAGGGATATCACTGATTATTAGCGAGCGACTCGGGCCCATGTTCCCTTGTCCTTGGTTCTACCCTTGGGCGGGGGATACTCACGAGTGATTGACTCTCACACTTGGACTGACGATAGGCTTAGTGACCTGTACAGTGAGACCTATAGACTGATAGGGATCGTGACATTGACATGCATCGATTACTGATTCAATACACCGGGCATACTATTTACTGCTTTACTGTTCACCTGCTCTATTAGACACCCGCATTAGCTATTTCGTATTCACGTCCTTACTCTCTTGATTTACTGTTACATATTCATTATTACTGCACGAGTTACCATTTGTACCTACATATATATGTTGTTATCATGTCGCTCTGACGACCTGAGTATGCATGCTCAGAGTGAGAGGTGGATCTAGCTTGGACCAGGACCTGACGTATCTCGAGGACATCGCGGACATCTTGATCAGCTACCCAAGGCTATACTCTTAATCTCCATCGGGTTAGTTCTTTTGTATTTGTTTTGATTCAGTTACTGTATTTCTCATTACCTGTGCGTTGATTACTGATTACCATGTAAAGCTAGAAGCCGAAGTGTGACTACGGAGAGATATCTCCTCGACCGTAGGAGCATGGCTGGCCTTGTCAACCCCTCGTATTCCGTATTTTGGAAAGCGGGGCGTGACACATTCTCTTAGTCTTGTTCGAAAGAACAACTTCCCATGGAGCTTCCTCTATAAATGAGCATGATGCCCCTGGCGTGTCCACCTTTTTAGGAGCGTGCAGTTGTGGTGGGTTTACCCTTCAGTTTTCAGACAGCGCGAATTTGCCTTGTTGGTACTGGTCTTCAATCCAGTTTTTGAATATGAAACAGTCTTCGATTGGGTGGCCCAATATTCGGTGGTAGGGGCAGTAATTAGGATTGTTGACGTCTCTCGTTTGCAGCGGGCGTCTCGGATCTGGTAGAGTGATAAGCCTGTTGCGCACCACCAGTTCGAACAGTCTTCTCGTTTTATCCTGAGGGAATGAGTAAGGGCATCTCAGCTTTTCTCCGAGTGTTTGTTGTTTATCATTTTGGTGAGCAGCTGGTTTCGGATCACTCAGCTGTTGCTGAGCATTGGCGATGAAGGTCGCTTTCCCTTTGCCCTTTTCATTTCGAAGCTTCGTTTCGAGGAGGGCGGTCTATGGCCCATCTGGTCCATTTGGGCCAGCTTTTCGATCAAGGCCTAAAAAGTGGTCGGCTTGAAAAACATCATAAACTGGGATATAGTCGCTTGCGGGTCAAGGGTCCCTACGAACATGCCCACAGCAGGCGCTTCTTCGATGCGTTGTTCGCATCTCGACCATAGGTTCCGCCACCGAATTGCATACCGAACCCAAGTCTCTCCTGGCTTCACCCTGGCGTTGATCAACGCCGTGATTGGGGTGCGTTCGTTAGCCCTTGCAAAACGCTGGGTGAATAGCAACTCCATTTCCATGAATGTTTTGATGGAGTCATTCGGAAGTTCCGAGTACCATTCAAATGCCGTCTCCGCTAAGCTGCCGACGAACTGGCGAAATAGCAATTTGTCGTCGCCTCCGGTATTGCCGCACAGAGCCATGAACTGAGCGACGTGCTGTGGGGGTTGCCTGTCCCCTTGTACATGTGAAATTTAGGGATCGTATATCCCGGCGGGTACTTAATTTGATCGTACCAGCTTGGATAGGGTCGTCCAGTCCTGACGACTTGGCCAGTGGCTTCACTTGCCTGATGAGCTCGTATTTGTTGAGCTATGTAGTTATCAAGCACAGCTTTCGAGATCGTCTCCTCCCTGGCTGTTGATAGAGCCGGAAGAGGGTTCGATGTTTCCCCTCTGCTGTCTTTAATGATTATTGGGGGATCTTCGGCTGGAGGGTCCCGCTGGATCATCATCCCCACCATATCTTGGAACAGGAGCTCCATTTGTTTTATGTTAGCCGCTTGTTCCGTGGTTTCTTTATCTTTCTTCTCGAGCATTCTTCAGAGAAACTCGGCGTCGGTTTCCTGTTCCTGGCGTTGATCAGACGATACTTCTAGGCTTTCTTTCTGCCCAGTAAGTGCGGCCATCTTTGTCAGCATCTCCTGGAGTTTCTGTTGTTGCTCCTGAGCCTTTGTTACGGACCGCGTAAGTGGTCGATGACCCCCAGAAGCACAGCTTTCCTCTTTTCCGGAAGCCATGTAAATGGTGTGCACTACCATGCCCCCAGACTTGGGGCATTTGGATTCGGTGCCCTTGAGATTTATCGCAGACACGGGGATCTTCTCCGGCCTTCTCCTTTTATGGGCGGTCGAAGTTGAGGGGGCTGTCGCAGACGATGCTTTCCATGGTACGATGGCGGGATGACCCTCCTCTTGCTGGACATTCATTTTCTTCTATTTACGGGAGTAGTCTTTGTCGATCACAGAGTCTTGGACTCTTCGCCAGACCCTATGGATTTTGGAGGACAGCCGCTGAGGGGGCTGCTCCGGCTCCGCCTTTGTGATGTTTTCAGCGGGTGGAGAAGACCTTTTCAACACAGCAGTTGGAGAGTTCTTGCGCACCCTCCTGAGCGGCTCAAAGCTGTTCCCAGTTGGAACAACAACATCAACTTCCACCATTGGAGATGGTGGGATCAGTCCAGAAGGGGAATTGCCCCCAGCTTTTCTTACTCGGCGCCAGTGATGACGTCGAGCATGTTGCGTAGCCGGGATCACCTTTATCGTCGGAGTAGCTTCGACATGCCCCCTGCTTTAAGGAGAGGCTGTTATTGGCGCCAGCCTGTCAAAGACTGACATCCGCTGGGAAGGAATGGTCAACCTGTCGAAGGCCGACTTTTGAGTCGGGGAAGTAGTTTGGGCTACTCCGCCCGCAGCGGGTGTTGGAACGGCCAGTCTTGCGAAGACCGATCCCTTAGCAGGAGAAGCCCCTCTGATGACTTCGTTTACCGGAGCTGGAATGGCTATCCTCTTCGGGATAACTCCTTCGGGTATTGCAGGCTTCTTCATGGGCCCACTTGAGTTTTGGCCTAGTCTGTTAAAGACCGAGGCGTTGGACTTGGACGACCCATTGAGAGGGGCCGTGGTAGTGGTAAGCCGATCAAAGACCGACTTCTTTGGAGCTTCCTGTGACGACACTGGAGCGTTGATGCTCATTGGCGGGAGCATGGTCACGAAGAACAATCCAGTGGTGGCCTGTGTCACCTGTTCCACCGGCATTGCGTAGATGGAGGCCGCTTGGGGCCCGTAAGGTACTCCTCCAGACGGGGTGGAGCGGGAGTTGTTGTTGCAGTTGGTACAGCTGAAAGCTATTTTCTCTGCACGGGAGCAAGACACTAAATCTTAGTATCTCGAATCCACAGGTAACCATAGCAGACCGTGACTTGTTCACGGAACACGACACGCGAAGTGTGGAGTGAAAAGAGGAAAAGGTCCCACCGGGCATGCCAGAATCTGTTTACCGTCAAAAATAGAGACGGAACCGCGTAGGTCGTCTTGCCTGAATTTGGGGGCAGATGCTATTTGGTTTTATCTGTCTACCTCTCCGAAGATGCCAAGTTGATTTATGGCACCATGTATTGAAGATTTAAACAGATGCGGCCTTTGTAGCAGACTTCGTCATATTCCCTCTCGTTGTGAGAGGTTTTTGATTCTGCGGACGCTCTTCCCTGCAGGCGCAAGCCCCTGCAGTTAATTACGCTACCGCATCGCGCTAACCACTTTCTCGTTCTCCAGATGTTCACTTCATGTCGTGTGTGTTTGTTTTATTTTTGGTTGCCCGTGAATTGTATACGGAGACTAATTTATGTTGTCGCCCGTAGGGCGTGGATTAGTCCAAATCCGTATTTTCTTAGATTTGGGTTTGGTTGATTTAAGGATCGTTAACCTCATTTAAGATTAAGATCAACTTAAATGTTTGTTAAGAATACGTTAGTCTAATTTTAGACGAAGATCTACTTAACGGGGGTTCAGGATCATTTTTGATCCAACGAAACAGCATTTAGGCTCTATCGTTTTAGTTTAGGGACATTACGTTCCATTGGGTTTAAGGACATCATAGTCCATGTAGTTTAGTTTTAAGGACGTTGCGGTCCATAATTAGTTTAAGGACATTACGGTCCATAGTTAGTTTAAGGACATTACGGTCCATAGAGTTTAGTTTAGGGACGTTGCGGTCCATAATTAGTTTAAGGACATTACGGTTCATAGTGTTTAGATTAGGGACGTTGCGGTCCATAAAGTTTAGTTTAGGGACGTTGCGGTCCATAGTGTTTAGTTTAGAGACGTTGCGGTCTATAATTAGTTTAAAGACATTACGATCCATAGAGTTTAGTTTAGGGATGTTGCGGTCCATAATTAGTTTAAGGACATTACGGTCCATAGTTAGTTTAAGGACATTACGGTCCATAGTGTTTTGGCTCATCAGTTTGAGGGTGTGCTAAGAGTTATTGGTTATTAGGACCCTCAACCTCTCTAAAGACGTTGAAAGATTACAACGACATATATCAGAGGTGTGGAGAGATGTACCCTTGAACCAGATTCCAAATCGAGGAGTTATCAGTTCTGAGCATAGAGGCTCGGTTTGTTTGGAGATTTAATCTCAGAAGGAACTTAACCAATTTGAGGTTAGAGTTGGTTCCTTATAATGTTAAATACTAATGTACCTTTAGTGCTCACGTGATCCCACGTGATCCTCTAAGGCAGTGTTAAACACTGGAATTTGGGATTGGCGTTGTTTCTTTGGCGTTATTCCCTTGTTCCTTTCATAAATGCTAAGCCCTATTGAGGGTCACGTGGGATCACGTGAGGCGCCCCCGATGCGGGAACTGTCTTGGGTTTATTCCTTTTTTCTTTTGGAAGTGCTAAGCACTTTTAGAGGGCCACGTGGGGATATGTGACCTGATCTCGGTTGTTCTCTTTTATTTTATCAAGGGTGCTCACGTTGGAGCACGTGATATGCCATCATCATGCAGGGTGTTAATCTTTCTATGTGCATGGAGATCTTGAGTTTTGAGACTTTCAAGCCCATTATTTTATAAGAATTAAATTCTTATATAGGGTTAAACCCTAGTTTTATTAGAGGAATTAGATTCCTATATGTTCTTGTAAGAATTAAATTCTTTGAACTTAGTTCTTTCCCCTAGGCTTGAATCTACAAAACAGAATCTCTCCGATGAGAATTAAATTCTCAACTTGTGGGGAGATATGCTTCTGCAGATCTCAACCAGAGAAAGAACTAAGTCCTTTTGAAAGAGTTAAACTCTTGTGGAGACGAAGAAGAAGTAAGAGATTCTCTGTGTTTTGTTTTTTCTTACCTAGGTTTTCTTCTTTTCTTTGAGGAAATCTTCTTCTCTCTAGAAAATTAAATTCTCTTTTGTTTTAAACTTATCAAGAGGGTTTTTCCCTCTCTTTTTTCTTTATGTCTCTGAACTTCAAGTTTATGGGGGGGTTCTTCTGTACAAGACTTGAAGTCTTAAGGCCTTTATATAGTGGAGGCAAGTTTGTTGATTTTTGTTAAGGAAATCTTTCATTGAGAGATTTTTGATTGATTCGGGGATTTTATCCACCGTTGGATCTTTGATCCAGGGACTCCTGTTTTACAGAAGACATTTTCTTGTTTTTAACAAGATTGGGAAAATATTTTCCCATACAGGGCTTATTCTATATCTTGGTGATTTTTAATCACCATTGGATCTTTGATCCAACGGTGCTCTGATTTACAGAACACTATCTTTTTTGTTTAGAAAGATTTCGAGGAAATATTTTCCAAACAGGGTTTTGACCCTTTTATTTAGAATTTAATTCTATCAAATTGGAAGGGGGTCAAGGATCCTCACGCGTGACATGTGACCCTTATAGAATTAAACTGGTTCGCTTAAAGAAAAGGCATAAAGTTAAGCTAGTTTGCTTAAATGCCAAAGCCTAACAAAGGGAAGGCATCACGTGGTAACACGTGAGCTTCTCTGCCCTTTTCTTCGTTCTTTTTTTTTTCCTTCTTACTTTTTTTTAACTGTGGCCTACACACTTTGTTGTAAAAGATGATCACGTGCTCGTGCGTGAGGCTTTAATTGCCACTTATTAAATGGAGCCTATATAGTTTGTATATAGATGCATCACGTGCTTGCACGTGATGCTCCACTAGTGGGAATTTTTCCCTTTTCTTTTCTGAATTTTTTTTATAAGGGAACACTCCAAGTGACGGCGCTTTGCATCTGCCCAGTGCTTCTGTCGATCTTGGGCTATGCGCATTCTTTCCCTGATAGTACGAACTACGTCAACAGTTGCTACTATCATCTCAGGTCCAAGAAGTTCTCTATCTCTGATGTCGTCCCAACTTAATGGTGATCGATACTTCCTTCCATAAAGTGCTGCAAAAGGTGTCATTCCTATACTTGCTTGGTAGCTGTTGTTGCATGAAAACTCTACAAGATGTAGGTGATCTTTCCAAAATCCTCCGAAGTCAAACATACACGCTCTTAGCATATCTTCTAAGATATGGATAGTTCGCTCAGACCGACCATCTGTTTGTGGATGATAAGTCGTGCTGAAGTTCAGACTTGTTCTCAAGCTAGCTTGCAGATTTTGCTAAAATTGTGATCGGAACCTAGTGTCACGATCGGAGACAATGCAAACCGGTACTCCATGAAGTCTCACGATTTCCTGCATGAGTTCATGGGTATCAGAGATAGTACATTATGAAGAGTTTAAATCTTTACTTAGATTCTTACCTCCATGTACTTTTTTGCTGGTGTCTCGGTAAATTGGCCAACTCGAAAAGGAATAAAGTGAGCCGACTTTATGAGTCGATCCACAATAACCCAAACCGCATCGTTACCCTTCGTGCTGCAAGGAAGTGCAGTCATGAAATCCATTGTGATGTGTTGCCACTTCCATTCTGGAATAGGTAAATAGTTGAAGTAATCCAACAGTCCTGTGATGTTCAGCCTTTACTTGCTGACACACCAAGCATTTAGCGACGCTTTATTTTACGCTTCATTCCATACCACCAGTAATTTTGACGTAGATCTTTGTATATCTTTGTACCTCCAGGATGTACTGAATAAGAAGAGCTATGAGCTTCTTTCATCAACTCTTCTCGCACAGAACCTTTAGGTACACACAATCTGCTGCCGTATCTCAAAAATCCGTCTTCATGGATGATGAAGTCTGTTCGAAGTCCATTTTCCACTTGTTCTCTGATCTTTTGCAACTTAGCATCACTTGCTTGAGATGCTTTGATCTGATTGACAATGGTAGATTGAATTTGTAAGTTCATCAAACTTGAAGTGTTACCTGGCATGATCACTTCAATCTCCATTTGATGCAAGTCTTGTTGAAGCTTCCGCTGTGCGGTGAGATTCAATGCTAATGGTTGGCGACTAAGGGCATCTGGAACTACATTCACCTTCCCTGGGTGATATTGTAGGTTGATATCAAAGTCCACCATGAGTTCTAACCATCTTCTCTGCCGCATATTCAACTCTTTCTGAGTAAACACATATTTCAGACTCTTGTGATCTGTGTATATGTCCACTCGTTCACCAAGAAGATAATGGTGCCAAAACTTAAGAGCAAAGATAACGGCCGCCAACTTCAAATCATGCGTCGGATAATTGCGCTCATGAATCTTCAGCTGTCTTGAAGCATAAGCCACAACCTTACCGTGCTGATGTAGAACACATCCTAATCTCTTACCGGATGCATCGCAATGCACTACAAAACCTCCAGATTGGTCCGGTATAACGAGAATAGGCGCTGATGTCAATCTTGACTTGAGTTCTACGAAAGCTTGTTCGCATGCTTCTGACCACACGAATTCTTCATCTTTACATGTGAGCTTGGTTAGGGGTGTTGCAATCTTCGAAAATCCTTCAATGAACCTTCTGTAATATCCAGCTAGACCCAAGAAACTTCGAATGTCCTTCACTGACTTTGGTGTCGGCCATTCACTTACTGCTGATACTTTAGCTGGATCTACAGAGATTCCATCGCCTGATACAATGTGTCCAAAAAAACCAACTTGATATAGCCAAAACTCGCATATGCTGTACTTGGCATAGAGTTGATGTTGTCGTAGAGTTTCCAGGACAATTCGTAGGTGCTCGGTATGTTCTTTTTGACTCTTAGAATACACCAGGATGTCTTCGATGAAGATGACAACAAACCTGTCTAGATACTCCCGGAAAACTTAATTCATCAGGTTCATGAATATCACTGGTGCGTCGGTCACTCTAAATGGCATCACAAGAAATTCTTAATGTCCATAGCAAGTTCTGAATGCCGTTTTATGGATATCAGATTCTTTGACCTTCACCTGATGATAACCCAAATGAAGGTCTAACTTGGAGAAAACGCAAGATCCACCATGCTGATCGAATAAATCGTCGATGCGCGGGAGTGGATACTTGTTCTTTATTGTTACTTCGTTCAAGGCTCTATAATCAATGCACATTCTGTATGAACCTTCCTTCTTCTTCACGAGTAAAACTGGTGATCCCCAACTTGAAGTGCTGGGACGAATCCATCCTTTCGCCAATAATTCGTCCAACTGAGTTCGGACTTCCTTCAAACCTTCCGGACTTAACCGATATGGTGCTTTGATCACCAGCTGTGCTCCATGTACTAAATCAATGCTGAATTCAAGAGCTCTATCGAGAGGTAAACCAGATATGTCTTCAGGAAACACATCGTCGAACTGTCACGCCCCACTTCTCAAAATACGGAATACGAGGGGTAGACAAGGCCAGCCATGCTCCTACGGTCAAGGAAATGTCCTGCTGTAGTCACACTTCGGCTTCTAGTTTTTCATGGTAAACAGTAAATGATGCGCAGGTAATGAGAAATACAGTAACTGAAAGAAACAATGTAAAGACTGACCTGAAGTGGAACAAACGAATGTAACTTGGAATGGCAAGTCAAGGAATCTGTGATGCACTGGTCCGGGCTAAATCTCCTCCCCACACTGAGCATGCATACTCAGGTCGTCAGAGCGACACAATAGCAATATAATATATATAAATTCAGGTGACAGTTCTAACAATGGTGATAGATATGAATAACAGTAAATCAATGACAGCATGAATATGAATGTGCAGTAATCAATGCAGCGGAGCAGTAAAGCAGTAGAACGATATGTCACGTATGTCAACGCAGTATATAAGGTATATAAATGTCTGTATCCCTATCAGTCTCTAAGTCTCACTGTACAGGTCACTAAGCCTATCATCAGTCCAAGTGTGAGAGTCAACCACTCGCGAGTATCCTCCACCCAAGGGTAGAACCCAAGGGCAAGGGACCACGGGCCCAGCATGTAACATGTATATCACGGTATATATCACGTACCCTGTAAATCTCCATATATCTCCCTAAATATATAAGCCGGCATGGGACTCCCGAGATTCTGTTGAACTCACATTTAAACTACCCCACACCCCGTGGTCTACATCGAACGCTAACCATAACCCTAAATACTAATCGATCCGTGACAAGTCTGCGCGAGAACTGGAGGTAGGACCTCCATCAAGCACGTCCCGACTAATATCTAAGATAAATGGCAGTGTCAGATGCCTTATCTGTGACACCCGTGCAAGCGCTTCCATAAGTGTCCCATACCACTTATAGTCACACGTACACGCATCCCACAGACGTCGACAATGCAATAGAATAATAGGGTCACTGATTGTGTATAAGTACGTATCACTTTCACTTAATCACGGATACACGAACACTGACGTACTTGCCACAATCATCGCTAGAATCTAACACTGGGTAAATGCACGATATCACTAGGTTATCACTACAATGATATGGGTATGATATGATGCGTGAACAGTAAATAAGCACGATTAAGGTGTCACAAAAACAGTATTCTATCACTTGCACGATTTATCATGAAAAGTACATATATAATTTAGTGAAACGATAAACAGGTGATAATTAGTATGTTCAGTTGTCCATCCATCAAATTTGGTTTCAAGCCAATTGGGTTCCGGGATCAATAGTTATAACCATTTCATTTTAAGCGCTCGCGGCTGGAAATCCGGTTTCAGAATCAGAAGTCCGTTTCGCAACGCATTTTAATCTCAATTGGAATCAGATTTTAGTGACGCTACAGTTGGATAAATTCTAAGGTTTTCAGTAAGGTTTTCAACGCAATAGACGGATCTTCGATCGCGTCTGCACGTCAGGAGATATACACTATTCAATACCAATATGTCGGTTCTGATTCTACTGGAACTGTTATGTGTCCCGATCTTTTAAATTATAGAATAAATAACAAATGGTAACGAAACAGAATGAAATCAATTGTGTTGTCTAGATAACAGATTTATCTATACTAACCAGCAGAGTTCCGCAACCTACGAGTTAAGGAAATCTTGTGGTACCCATTACGGAACAGCAAGCAACAACTGGAGTCGCTCTGGACTGCAGTCCAGAGTCGCACTCCGATCCAAATATCATCACAGTTTAAGTACAGGAATACCAGGAAACCAGTATAGGGTTAAAGTTCGTCGAGTCAGCTTCGATTTGATCCCTCGAACGCACCATTCTATTATGTATATGATTTATGGTGAATTTAACGGTTTTCAGGTACAATAGAATTACAGTTTTACGATTAGACTTGGAGGTAGTCGTTTTAATCGTTAACGGTCATATTTTCCAGCGAATCTTGCACACGGTGTTCATCATAGCAAGGGCCAAAGTAATTAAACCAGTTCCGTCAATTTAGAAAAGTATTTTCTTTGGAAACACGCGTCGAGCAGGTTATGTCACGTAATTAGTTTAAACTGTAACTTAGAATCTATATACTTAGCGATTGTAACATAGGTAAAATAGCATGTAAGCAAGTAAAGAACTTGCCTGGAGGCGTCTTGGCGATGCACGGCAATGATAACGGTACGAACGCGCGATGAATGGCGCGTGTAGGGTTCGTGGCCTCGGCTCGTGCTCGGCTATGGGGTTTTGCCTCGGTAACAGCTACGGCTCGCGAGACTGGGGAGATGATGGTGCTGCGAGGCCGATGGCGAGGGATTTGAAGAGGGAGAGAGTTATTGAGAGAGAGCGAGAGAGTGTTAGAGAGAGAGAAAGAGATTAAAGAGAATTGAGAGAGAGAGATGCAGGGAGAGAGATAGTGAGGGAAGTGAAAGAGAGAGGGAGAAGCAGTGAGGGAAAGAGAGAGAGAGAGAGAGAGACAGTGAGGGAAGGCCAGAGAGAGAGCTAGAGAGAGATGTACAGAGGGTTGAGATGTAAGGAGAGAGAGGGAGAATTTGGCTGTGAGAGAGAGAGAGTAGGCAGAGAAAGAGAGAGAGGGACAGAGTGATGGTGGGAAGGATGACGACGACGATGATGATGTCGACGAGATGCAGTGGCCGTCGTCGAGGGTGCAGGGACTCGAGTTCGAATGCAGGGGTTCTGTGGAGGTGCCGGTGGCGATGTGGGCGAGGGTGGTCGGCTGCGGTGAGCGAGGGTGGAGGATGGAGAGAGGAAGCGAGGTCGTGGTCGACGCCGTCGGGGCGAGCGGAGTTGGTGGGATGAACGTCGGCGGTGGAGGTGGCAATGGGTTGGTGTGCAGGGGTGCTCGGCTGGGGCGACGAGCGGAGTTGTAGGAGGAGTCGTGTTGGTAGGGGAGGAGTGTCGAGTTGAGGGTGCGATGAGGTTGGTGATGAGGCGATGGTGATGGTGATGGAGAGAGGTGGCCGGTGATGGGTAGCGGGAGACGAGAGGAGGAAGGAGAACGAGGCGGGGGAGAGAGGAAATGAGATCAGGAAAAAGAGGGTGTAGGTGTGAAGAGAGGAGAGGTAGTGAAGACGGGTCGCGCGTCGAGGGCGGTAACGCACGCAAGCGACGAGGCACGAGCGTGGGCGGAGGCGACGGAGTTGGGTCGAGCGCGCACGGGAATTTGGGAAAAAATAGCCGTTGCGAGGTAGGAGATGAGTGGGGTAGCGGGTCAGGTCGAGGAAGAAGCGGGCGTGGGCTGAAGGAGAGAGGGCCGGGCCGAGAAAATTATTTAAGGGATTTTAATAAAACTAAGTGGGCTGAAGGAGTGATAGTGGGCCTGGGATTTTCTTTTTTTTTTGTACAGAATTGATTTAAGAAATTGGAAGTGGGCTGGGAAAATAAATGTTTGGGTTTTAATGAATTAAGTTATAGAAAGGGATGGGCTTAGATTAATAGGAAATTAAATGAGGATAAAATATAGGGAGTGGGTTTTATTAAAATAATTAAGTAACAAAATTTGGTTTAAAAAGGAAAGTACGGATTTTAGGCGTACAAAAAGAACCGGGTCTTATATCATACCACCCTTACAAAAATTTCGTCCTCGAAATTTAAAATAAACAATAATTTATACAAACATATCCAAAAGCAATTATATTGTAAACTAACACATAATGCTTTATTAAAAATAGGCAGATAACGAAATTTGAAAGTTTATATATGTAAGAACAACATACAAAGGTATAAGTCTAAATAAATATAAGACAGGAACAACTACAAAAACAACCTATATGTATACAAGAATATCAGTAATAACAATGATGAACAGTGATATTCGAGACGTACTCGACAAAATCGAAACTCAATTATATGTACATGTAGGTATAGCAAAAGTAATACATCAGAACTAGTAAGTATAAGGCACGAACATCGATAATAGTATCCATAGGTACAATACTCGAAAATAAAGTAACGACAATAGAATAGTGAAGTATTAGTCGGTAGGTTAAAACATTTTAGGAAATTGTATCGGTCAATTAACTTAGGAAACTCATATAGTGAAAATAAGAAATATGGAACAAGAATATGCGCGGTGTAAGGTCGCGCTACTGAAAATGGGAATAATAATAATGCACTTAAAATACATAAAACGGAGAAATCAATAACACGTACTCTTTGATAAATTTAAAATAATGAAAACTAAATTTTGAATAATAATGTCTCTAAATATATTTGGGGTAAAAGAGAAATCACCAATATGAATAGGGCTAGCTAGGGTAGTGATTACAAAAAGGTGTGGCTCAATCAGAAGGTCGGAGTGTGGCGGCTTTAGGCTGAACGTTAAGGAGATTGGGATAGGGTCAGCACAGGAAGTAAGGATGAGCAACAAAAGAATACAAAAGGAAAAGTGTGGGGGGGGGGAAACAACAGTCGGTACAACACACGAATCAAAATTTGAAGAGTTAGTGAATTCGGAAGTTTCACAGGAACTGTTCTCCTCTCAGAAGGATCTCAACGGGGCACAGACGAGGGATGAATGGTGGCTCATTCCAAGGATCAGGGTGCGGTACTTTCTAGTCGAATCGAGGGCGAAAACTATACAATGAGTAGGGGTGGAAAGTCAGGAATCTCCGCAGAAAAAATGGATATGGGCAATAAACAAGTATCAAGCGAACCAATAATCAAAAGATTTACGAATTCAGAAGATTTATTTCATTCAAGAAAATTTGAAACAAGACATTCTCAAAGACGAAAAGTGGCCCTAAACTATACATATTTTATTTGGCCAGAAAGACAACATCAAAATGAATTCCGTCAGTCGCGGTTGTGGAGGTTCAGTAGGTAGCGGTAGGCTCACGCACTCGGGTAGGGGCGTCCATTTCCATATCGCCTCGCAGGCATCACCGCTGGAAGTTCTTCAACAGTAGGGTCTTGATCTTCTGGTCCTTCTTCTTCGGATGGAGCTTCTTCATCGAGGTCCGATTCCATGTGATTCTCTTCTTCTGGATTTTCTTCCACGGGATTTTCCTCAACTGGATTTTCTTCTATCGGGTCTTCATCGGGATCTTCCTCTATCGGGTCTTCCTCTATAGGGTTCTCTTCAGGATCTCCTTCTTCTTCGTCGGAATCAGCTAACACGTTAAACTCTGGGGCGGCTACTCCTTCATCCTCTGAATCGTTGTTTCCGAAGTTGACTTGGGGACCGTTGATCTCGTCGTCAGAACTCATCAGCGCGCGGTCTAAGGAAACGCAAGACTATGCATCCTCATCTAGATGCGGCGCTGCTCCAGGGTGAGCCATAGCCTGAAAGAAAGAATCATGATTAGGCAGTGGAATACATCAAGAAGAATAGCTAAGTGTACGAAGCATAAAAAGATATGCGGTGGCAGGAAGCTGAAAAATCAAGATTAAAACATTTTGCTAATGAACAGTAAGAACAAGGGAAATGACAAGAGAATGATACATATTTTATGATTCAAGTTTTATTGCATTCGATCAAGAGTTCAGCGGATACAAGATTTCAACTGAAAGAAATATTCATAAGAAGATGACAACATTATTACTGAAAAATAGATAACATGAAAAAATCCTTTTTCGACTACTATAACGTTGCATTCTCGTCGCGTGAGTTGAATCCTGCGTTTGGTCCGCCTTATCGTCGAAGTCCGAACTACGCGATAATCCTCACTTGGCAGAAGTGGGGAGTGTGGACGAGTTTCCTCCTTGTAGTTCTTTCCTTTCTGGGCAACCGTTGATGAGATGTTCGCTGGATCCACAAATCAGACATTTCCCTTGGGCATGGCGACAATCCCTCTGAAGATGTCCTGACCTCTTACAGTATCCACAACAAGGGGTCTTCTGCTTCTTCTGTCGTGGAGAAACAAATTGGCGCTTCATCTTCTTCTCTTTTCCTCGTCTAACGGGGATCCCTTTATGATTGGAGACTCCCGCTGGTGCCTGATTCACCTGTCTTCTCAGTCCTTCAGCCAACAAGTCGTTTGTTCGCTCCTGGGCTTCCTTTAGACCTCGCAGTGCACTCAGAATCTCAACGGTCTGATTCTGGGGAGCGGAAACAGATGAAGAGTCGTTGGAAGACATGATCCTGGGACAACAATTTTGAGAATGATATAAGTCACAAGCCAAACTAATCAAAATATACTATGGATGGGACAAGATTCAAGAATATCAGAGATGATGAATTTATTACAAGTGGGGAATCAACTGCATGACTTTAAGTCACTTGAATAGAGTACGGTAGTGCAATTGCAACTACGTAACCTTGTCAAGTCACCCGAAACCATAGCGAATGGATAGCTGAACGCACGATGTGAATATGGATCAAGAATGACAAGTTTACAACCTAGACCGAGGAATGTCTCAGATTGCCAAACTATGCACGGAAAAACTGCAATCCCAATCGATGCAAAACCTGGGCTCTGATACCAACTAAACCATGTCACGCCCCGCTTCCCAAAATACGGAATACGAGGGGTAGACAAGGCCAGCCATGCTCCTACGGTCAAGGAAATGTCCTGCCGTAGTCACACTTCGGCTTCTAGTTTTTCATGGTAAACAGTAAATGATGCGCAGGTAATGAGAAATACAGTAACTGAAAGAAACAATGTAAAGACTGACCTGAAGTGGAACAAACGAATGTAACTTGAAATGGCAAGTCAAGGAATCTGTGATGCACTGGTTCGGGCTAAATCTCCTCCTCACACTGAGCATGCATACTCAGGTCGTCAGAGCGACACAATAGCAATATAATATATATAAATTCAAGTGACAGTTCTAACAATGGTGATAGATATGAATAACAGTAAATCAATGACAGCATGAATATGAATGTGCAGTAATCAATGCAGTGGAGCAGTAAAGCAGTAGAACGATATGTCACGTATGTCAACGCAGTATATAAGGTATATAAATGTCCATATCCCTATCAGTCTCTAAGTCTCACTGTACAGGTCACTAAGCCTATCGTCAGTCCAAGTGTGAGAGTCAACCACTCGCGAGTGTCCTCCACCCAAGGGTAGAACCGAAGGGCAAAGGACCACGGGCCCAGCATGTAACATGTATATCACGGTGTATATCACGTACCCTGTAAATCTCCATATATCTCCCTAAATATATAAGCCGGCATGGGACTCCCGAGATTCTGTTGAACTCACATTTAAACTACCCCACACCCCGTGGTCTACATCGAACGCTAACCATAACCCTAAATACTAATCGATCCGTGACAAGTCTGCGCGAGAACAGGAGGCAGGACCTCCATCAAGCACGTCCCGACTAATATCTAAGATAAATGGCAGTGTCGGATGCCTTATCTGTGACACCCGTGCAAGCGCTTACATAAGTGTCCCATACCACTTATAGTCACACGTACACGCATCCCACAGACGTCGACAATGCAATAGAATAATAGGGTCACTGATTGTGTACAAGTACGTATCACTTTCACTTAATCACGGATACACGAACACTGACGTACTTGCCACAATCATCGCTAGAATATAACACTGGGTAAATGCACGATATCACTAGGTTATCACTACAATGATATGGGTATGATATGATGCGTGAACAGTAAATAAGCACGATTAAGGTGTCACAAAAACAGTATTCTATCACTTGCATGATTTATCATGAAACGTACATATATAATTTAGTGAAACGATAAACAGGTGATAATTAGTATGTTCAGTTGTCCATCCATCAAATTTAGTTTCAAGCCAATCGGGTTCCGGGATCAATAGTTATAACCATTTCATTTTAAGCGCTCGCAGCTGGAAATCCGGTTTCAGAATCAGAAGTCCGTTTCGCAACGCATTTTAATCCTAGTTGGGATCATATTTTAGTGACGCTACAGTTGGATAAATTCTAGGGTTTTCAGTAAGGTTTTCAACGCAATAGACGGATCTTCGATCGCATCTGCACGTCAGGAGATATAAACTATTCAATACCAATATGTCGGTTCTGATTCTACTGGAACTGTTATGTGTCCCGATCTTTTAAATTATAGAATAAATAACAAATGGTAACAAAACAGAATGAAATCAATTGTGTTGTCTAGCTAACAGATTTATCTATACTAACCAGTGGATTTCCGCAACCTACGAGTTAAGAAAATCTTGTGGTACCCATTACGGAACAGCAAGCAACAACTGGAGTCGCTCTGGACAGCAGTCCAGAGTCGCACTCCGATCCAAATATAATCACAGTTTAAGTACAGGAATACCAGGAAACCAGTATAGGGTTAAAGTTCGTCGAGTCGGCTTCGATTTGAGCCCTCGAACGCACCATTCTATTATGTATATGATTTATGGTGAATTTAACGGTTTTCAGGTACAATAGAATTACAGTTTTACGATTAGACTTGGGGGTAGTCGTTTTAATCGTTAACGGTCATATTTTCCAGCGAATCTTGCACACGGTGTTCATCATAGCAAGGGCCCAAGTAATTAAACCAGTTCCGTCAATTTAGAAAAGTATTTTCTTTGGGAACACGCGTCGAGCAGGTTATGGCACGTAATTAGTTTAAACTGTAACTTAGAATCTATATACTTAGCGATTGTAACATAGGTAAAATAGCATGTAAGCAAGTAAAGAACTTGCCTGGAGGCGTCTTGGCGATGCACGGCAATGATAACGGTACGAACGCGCGATGAATGGCGCGTGTAGGGTTCGCGGCCTCGGCTCGTGCTCGGCTATGGGGTTTTGCCTCGGTAACAGCTACGGCTCGCGAGACTGGGGAGATGATGGTGCTGCGAGGCCGATGGCGAGGGATTTGAAGAGGGAGAGAGTTATTGAGAGAGAGCGTGTGTGTTAGAGAGAGAGAAAGAGATTAAAGAGAATTGAGAGAGAGAGATGCAGGGAGAGAGATAGTGAGGGAAGTGAAAGAGAGAGGGAGAAGCAGTGAGGGAAAGAGAGAGAGAGAGAGAGAGACAGTGAGGGAAGGCCAGAGAGAGAGCTAGAGAGAGATGTACAGAGGGTTGAGATGTAAGGAGAGAGAGGGAGAATTTGGCTGTGAGAGAGAGAGAGTAGGCAGAGAAAGAGAGAGAGGGACAGAGTGATGGTGGGAAGGATGACGACGACGATGATGATGTCGACGAGATGCAGTGGCCGTCGTCGAGGGTGCAGGGACTCGAGTTCGAATGCAGGGGTTCTGTGGAGGTGCCGGCGGCGATGTGGGCGAGGGTGGTCAGCTGCGGTGAGCGAGGGTGGAGGATGGAGAGAGGAAGCGAGGTCGTGGTCGACGCCGTCGGGGCGAGCGGAGTTGGTGGGATGAACGCCGGCGGTGGAGGTAGCAATGGGTTGGTGTGCAGGGGTGCTCGGCAGAAGCGACGAGCGGAGTTGTAGGAGGAGTCGTGTTGGTAGGGGAGGAGTGTCGAGTTGAGGGTGCGATGAGGTTGGTGACGAGGCGATGGTGATGGTGATGGTGATGGAGGGAGGTGGCCGGTGATGGGTAGCGGGAGACGAGAGGAGGAAGGAGAACGAGGCGGGGGAGAGAGGAAATGAGATCAGGAAAAAGAGGGTGTAGGTGTGAAGAGAGGAGAGGTAGTGAAGACGGGTCGCGCGTCGAGGGCGGTAACGCACGCAAGCGACGAGGCGCGAGCGTGGGCGGAGGCGACGAAGTTGGGTCGAGCGCGCACGGGAATTTGGGAAAAAATAGCCGTTGCGAGGTAGGAGATGAGTGGGGTAGCGGGTCGGGTCGAGGAAGAAGCGGGCGTGGGCTGAAGGAGAGAGGGCCGGGCCGAGAAAATTATTTAAGGGATTTTAATAAAACTAAGTGGGCTGAAGGAGTGATAGTGGGCCTGGGATTTTCTTTTTTTTTTTGTACAGAATTTATTTAAGAAATTGGAAGTGAGCTGGGAAAATAAATGTTTGGGTTTTAATGAATTAAGTTATAGAAAGGGATGGGCTTTGATTAATAGGAAATTAAATGAGGATAAAATATAGGGAGTGGGTTTTATTGAAATAATTAAGTAACAAAATTTGGTTTAAAAAGGAAAGTACGGATTTTAGGCGTACAAAAAGAACCGGGTCTTACACGAACTCTCGAACTATTTCCGGATTTGATCCTTCCTCCGCTTGAATTGCTGCAATCACTGCCATCTTCGGTTTCGTCTTGTAAGTGCCTGGCTCTAGGGTACGGTCTCCACTTTTGAAATAAAAGACCGGATAGTCTGGAATCTCGAATACTACCCTCTTTTGACGACAGTCGATGGTAGCGTAGAAGTTTCCTAGCCAATCCATTCCCAGAACCACATCGAAATTCGATATGTCCAGCACCTTGAAGTCAGCATAGAATTCTCTGCTGCAGATGACCACTGGACACAGGTTGTATCCCATTGTTGCCTTTAGAACACCGTTCCCTGAACTGACATTCCTGCTGGATACAAGCGGTGTGACTGGAATCGCATGAGTTCGGACTAACCGTTGTGACATAAAGCAATGAGATGCTCCAGTATCGAAGAATGCTAGTGCAGGGAATGAGGCTACTAAGATTGTACCTAAGTTATGTGGGATAGGTTTTAGGTGTAAGGAAAAATGTATGGATATGTATATATAGATGGGAAAGTAAAGCTTGGAGGAAAAGTGGTACCAGTGATGACTTGGCCAGTGGCTTCAGCCACTTCCATAGTCATTGTGAAAGCATGTCGCCTCGGCACACTCCTCCTTGCTGGAGGAGCATTCCTCTATCCGTTCCTTGGTCCTTGAGGTACATTCCATTGAGCTTGATGGAACTGACGAGGAGGAGGTGCGGTCGGCCCACGAGGAGGTAGAGCAGGTAGTGCGAGTCGTGGAGCAAGCGCCTGAATGGCTGGGCGCTGCTGATAAGTAAATGCTGTCCTGGGTGCAGCATGTGGGTTGTGTCTACAAGGACAAGACCTAATATCATGAGTAGCTGAGCTGCAGACTAAGCAAAGGCGATTTGCACGCCGGCAGTCTTTCGCTAAATGTCCATCTCTCGTGCAGTAGGTACAAAAGGCTGGGTTGGGCCGGTTGTTCTGTACTCCCTGTCTCCTGGGCATAAATAGTGGCCTTGAAAAGGCTCCTACTGCCATTTGAGTAGCAGGGCGCTTCATCTCGGCAGATTGAGGTCTGCCCCTCATTTTCACCACTGCCTCATATCTACGGGTACTTTTCAGGGCCAATTCGTAGGTCGGGAAATCCCCTGTAGCTAACGCAACTTAAATTTCCGAATCTAACCCTTGCTGAAATCGACGGGCTCTGATCTCATCCGTCGGTATCAAGTGTGCCGCGAATCTGTTAAGGTATTGTGTTAGCTGTGAAGTATGTGATATTTGAAAATCGAATATTGAAACATATCTTACCTACTGAGCATGGTAAACTCATCGTCATACTCATCTACTGACTTGGTCCACATCAAACCCTGTTGTAGATGAATAAATCGTTGCTCCATGTCGAATTGGGCAGTCTCAGGGAAGTATTTCACGTCAAACATATCGCGAAACGTCCTCCATTTGATAGGTTGGTCAAGGCGTCTTTCTTTCGCCTTCCACCGGACCCATGCACTGTCAGTGAGCTGCAGCTTCGCAACTCGAACCCAGGCTATCTCTGGCACTTGTGCCGCTGCCAGATCATCTTCAATACTCTGAGCCCACTCTTCAGCTTTCAGAGGGCTGAGAATTGCTTAGGGTGCAAGGCCTGAAATTGCTTTACTCCCGGGGCTTCCGCTTCTGGGCGGTTCATCAAAATAGCAGTCTGTTGCTGCTGTCCCTCCAGGAGGCTGCGGATCGCCTCAAGCAGTATCGTCTGCTCATTGATCGGAACAGCGATGGTAGGTGTAATGGTGGAGTGTTGTTGAAGTTGGTGCTAATGTTGTTTGGGGAATCCATAACCTTGAAAGAAAATTTTGGGTTAGAACAGATTCAAAATATATGAAATTGGAAGATTCAAGGAATATGTAAAGAATATTTTTAGCTGCCGGTTCTTGTGTTATATTGCTTAGGACTTCATGCAGAATTAACCCGCATGTCCATGCAGAACTGACCTGCATGTCCATACAAAGCTGACCTGCATGGGCCGCTAACAAAACCTGTCACGCCCCTCTTCCCGGTGTACGGTGAGGGGATGCGACGGGTCACGTGACGTATTTACTCAGAAGTAAACACGCTAAGCGTATCTAAGAAATATAAAGTAAAGTACACAAGAGTCAGGAATGTAAATGAACAGCAACTTTATTTATTAAACATTCTTTTAGAAGTACAACTGAAATGTAAATACATAAGTAGAAAACGATGCCTAAACAATGGCATAACTGGAAGAAATAAAAATGTACAAATGTCTAAAACCCTGGGTCAAATGGTATCTGCTCTAAATCTTCAGTGCTAGGCCCGATCTCCAGTGAGTCCGAATCACCTGACAACATTCCAAAGAAAGAAGAACGGAATGTAGTCAGCGAAAAATCGCTCGGTAAGTCCCAAAGGTAAGTAGAGATAGAATAGGCAGAGAGAAAATATATCTTATAATGTCTGATTATATTGTTAACGTTGTTGTTTGTTGCTTGGTATTATAAATGCCAGTGTATACGAGAGGAGTTCCACTATTCCGGAGACTAAGGTATAAGGAGCATAAGAAACCGTTCAGCCATGGTACAACGACAATGGTTATTCAGGTTAGGTGTATTATAGTTACAGTCTCGTGCCACTTTTAACACCTTCTGTACCAATCTACCCCTTATAAACCCCGCGATATCTTTTGTATTGATTGTATTGTTTTGTTATTTAGATGGATGACTTGCCGAAACCATGATATCAGTAAATGGAATGAATATAAATAGAGATTCATGTAGACAGAGTATATCCATGGTTCGGTTCAGTCAATATAGATTGATATAGATTGAATAGACGAATTCATGGATTCATGTTGTACTGTAGTTATATACTTGAATCGTATTCAAGTCAGATTGATTAGATTGATACCCGGTCTGAGTCAGACGCTTTAAAAAGAACTTGAAATCCTGAATTAGTTTTGATGTTATCGATAACTGCTGCACATGGACGGCATAATTTGTGTATTTTTCCAAGACAATTCCCGTGTTGATAACACCGTTTGTTAGATTGTCTACTTTAAATAGGCAAGCACCCATATCTCCGGCTCCCTGAGGCTTAAGAGACCGGTCCCACTTAAACCTATGTTTACTAGGGTCCTTATTGTAATTTGGTATAACTTGAGGGGGGTTTATGTAAAAATAGTTTGATATAATTTTCAAAATATACCTCAAGTATTCAATTATCGTCTTTAGGGTTTTCATAGATGTATATTTTATAATTGTGAAATTTCTAGTGAGTAAAACCTAATTTTCATAGTATAGGGTATTTTCTTGAAATATTGGAATTATTTTGTATTTGGATGGTATTTTCATGTAATGGTGATTTCTTTAGAAAACATGGAATATTTATATAATATAATTTAAGTAGATATTTTGATTATATATATATATATATATTTAATGAAAATATATTTATTTATTTTCTTGTAGAAATCTCATTTTCTAAAGAAAAATGCATAAAAATTCCATCGAGATTGAATGCTCCTTTCGGAGGTGTGCATCTCGCTCTACTAGGCCCGAGGATGTGCAATAACCCGTACCATCTCGAACAGGGTCCCCAAAAGTGGGTTGTAGAGGCGCAATTGCAAGGAATTGTTTATTACATTTTTTTAAAGAAAATGGTTTTATAAGTTAATGGGATTTATTTGAATTATCGCATTATCCACAACCATGTTCCCAAATTTCCATCATGCTATGTCAAATATGTGTGTTGTGATTAGGTAGGTCATTACCTCGTGAGTTATTTAAAGGTAATACATGAATTATGATGATTTATGTCGAAACTAAAGTATATGGTATTTTACTGTAAAATTGTGATAAAAGTTGTATAAAACATTATTTTGAGATGATTCTTGTTTTAAAGTATTTGTTAATGTTTGTTAAACATGATACGAGAGTATGGTATTTTCTTGATTAAGAAAAGTTGAGTTTTGAAGAAAAACCGAATTGGAAGTCGGATTAACTCCACTTCCGTCAGGTTTTATAATTTAAAGTTTTTAGAATAGAGAAAGAGAGGGGAAGAGGGGACTTACTGGCTCTTGGGAAAGAAGAGGGGTAGGAGAAAACTATTGAAGCGTCGGGACGTAGTTTCGTGACCGGAATCTCTTTAGATCGTCGCCAGAACTTCACCCTTTGCTAACTCCACTTGTACACAAAAGAGACTTGGAAATTTTGTAGAGTTTTTGTAATAGAATTCTGAGTGAGAATGTGTGAAATAAGGTGTGGTATTTATAGGGAAAATTAGGGTTTGGTGTATTGAATTGGTGAATTAAAATTTGTATTAAAAATGGATTTAAAGAGGGTATTTTAATTCTCCGGATAAATACAGAGTAAACAAATAGTATAGGAATTAAGGGGGGAGTCCAAGGGTCTAGGGTAGAGGAGAAAAATGGAATTTGGTCTATGTTGGACCGGCGGCGCCGGATCGAGAATGAATCTCGCCGGTCCGTTCCCGGTGAGGAGGGCTCGGATTCTCGCCACGTGTCTTGGTAATACCATTTTGCACCTGTTTGTTTGTTCCGTGTCTCTTCAATTTACGTGTAGTGCACGTGTAAACCTTTGGGCTTCTAAAAAATTATAAGAAATTTAAATAAAAAATTAATGTGGCTGGGGGGATTCGATCACAAAGGCTACGCCACAGCAGTGCAAGACTTTACCAATGTGCTACAAGTACTTTCTTGCTGTTCTAAAATAAAATAAATACTTATACTATACACAGTATTGCAAATACCCCAATTGTACAATACCTTTTAAACAATTTTCTTGTACATTGAAATTGGAGTTGTTACAAAGGTCATCTTCCGACGACGACTCGGGACAAATCCGGCGACACTGCGACTCCACAACGCTTTCAAACCATTCCCATATCTCCCCTCTCTTTTTATCCAGTAAGCCCCTTCTTTTCTCCTCTCGTCTCTATTAAACAAGTTCTCTTTTCAAATGATGTCGGTAAGTGGAGTTAACCGACTTTTAAATTCTATTCTCTTTAAAACAACAATTTTTCTTAGGAAAATCAGATCCATATTATTAAACCTTGTTTATTAAACATTAACTAAAATTTAGAAACCAATTTCACTATAAAACTCCATGTAAAACCATGTTTATTACACTTTTACAGTTTAATACTACAAGGTTTACCTATGACATTATTTCATATATTTGCTCATATTACCTTTAGAAAACTCACGAGATAATGACTTATCTCATCACAACACTCATCATGACATAGAAATGATTGTCTCTTTACAATATTTTTGGGATAAATACAATTTTACAAAAAGATACCTTAAACTATAAAACTGTATTCTTTAACATTGTTTTAAATTAAATTCCTTGCAATTAAACCTCTACAACCCATTCTGGGGAACCCGATCTGGATGGTGCGAGTTATCGCACATTCTCGGTACTAGTAGAGCGAGATGCAGACATCCTCATAGAGCATCCGATCTCGATGGAATTTTTATTACAATTTTTAAGAAAACGGGATTTCTATTTAATAAATAAATTTATTTTTCTATAATTATTTATAATATTATCAAATTATCTATTTTAAATACATATAATAATTCCATGATTTCTAAACAAAGAAACCATAAATTTCATGAATCTACCATCACAACTCCATACAATTCCAATTTACACTAAAATACCATATACTATTCAATCTAGGTTTATATTCACTAGAATACTTCACATTTAAAAATTACTTCCATGAAAACCCTAAATACGATAAATAAATACTTGAGAATTATTTTGAAAGTATACTAAACTATTTTTCATAAAACACCCTCAAGTTTATTAATTTACAATAAGGACCCTAATAAATATAGGTTTAAGCAAGAGCAATTCTCTTGAGGCTCAGGGAGCCGGAGAAAGTGGGTGCTTGCCTATTTAAGGTAGAAAACTAAAACGGAGTTATCAATAGTAATTGGCTTGGAAAAAGTCATAAATCCTGTCGTCCATGTACAGCAGTTACTGATAACTCCAAAACCTAATTCAGGAATCCAATTCTGTTTAAGAGTCTGACTCAGACAGAGTCCCGGTCTAATCGGAATACAATCCATACATAAATACAATCCAAATATAACTCCAATACAACATGAATCCATATATACCAGAATACAATCTATATCAACATGACTTGATTTGACCGATCCATAGATATATATTGACTTGTCTACATGACTATCCGTTTATATCTTTATCCGTTTACATGAACAATTGATATCATGGTTTCGGCAAGTCTTATATTTACAAATCACTAAAAAACAATACAATATGCATTACGGGGTTTTTAAGGGGTGGATTGGTACGGAATGTGTTAAAGTGGCACGAGACGGCCACTTTAATGCACCTAACCTGAATATTCGTTGCCGTTGTCCTGTGGGTTGGACTTCTCTCGTATACACTGGCATATTCTGTACCAAGCTACAAACAACTGCGTTAATATAATAATCATACATTATACTAGATATATTCTCTTTACCTGTTCGGTCTATTTCTATCTCTCTTTGGGACTTACCGACATTCCTTTTCTATTCTTTCTTTGGAATGTTGTCAGGAGGACCCGACTCTTTAGAGATCGAGCCCAGCCCAGAAGACTTGGAGCAGTTCGCAGAAGACCCAGAGCTTTAGTCACTTGTATATACCTTTACTTTCTATTCATGCCATTGTTTAGGCATTGCTTTCCGCATTGTATTTACTTTCCTGTTGTATTGTAAAGAATATTTAATAAATAAAAAGTCAATTTTCATTTACATCTCATGTCATTCTTGTGTACATATATATTATATTGCTTATTTACGCTTAACGTGTTTACTTCTGAGTAAATACGTCACGTGCCACGTCGCGTCTCCTTATCCGTACACCGAAAAGCGGGGCGTGACATGGCCCTCCAATAAGCTCTTAATAACCTCAAAAAGTACCGTTTGCTCATTGATAGGAGTTGCAACGGTAAGTGGTGGTGGTGGTATAGGCGGTGGAGTATTACCGTTGACGTTTGTGCTGGTATTGTTCGGAGAGTCCATCATCTTGATATAAAAGATAAGTTATGATAGATTCAAGAAATTTGAAATTCAAGAAATATAAATATTTGTTGAACGCATTAATTCTTCTGGTATATTGTTTATGACTTCATGCAGAACTGACATGCATGGGCCACCAACAAAAATCTGTCATGCTCCGCTTCCCAGTAGACGGAAACTGTAAGTCCATGTCACGCACCCCACGAGCTTGCGGGAAGGCGGAATATATGAAAAACAATTATCAAAGCTTCGTAATACGGACTTGAGCACACGGATTGTATCTAAACCATTACTAGCAAACTACGAAAGGTTTAACTACTCGGATTCGAAGTTTTATCTCACATTACTTGTCCTTCGGGTCTTCATCGATGTCCTCCACTCCTCGTAGGCTCTATGGAACGTCGGCACCTCAACGGCCTCCTCGAGTCAAAGACGATCCACCCGAGAGCTACTACTCCAAGCTTGACCTCTAACCTGAGGTAACTAGGCTTCTCAAAGTGCTAATCTAAGCAATCTAGGGGATATAGAGTAGGATTATGGATTAATAAGTCTTGCTAACCCTTGATCTCAACACATGAGAGGTTAGGGTTAGGGTTTGAAGAGAGAGAGCTTGAGGAGAGAGAAGGTGAGAATGAGCATTCTTTTTGGAATAATGATCTCATTTGAATATATGAAGCATATGATATAATTAAAATGAATAACAAATAAATATGTGTCATCATGCTTCATTAATGCATAGAGTGATTCATCTCATGAGTCATTTAAAACATTAATGCAACATTAACTCCATGGATGATTCACTCTCATGACTCATTAATCCAATAAATGCAAATGCCACCTTAGCCTCCAAGTCATCATCCTTCTAGAAGCTTCTCGACAATTTACGAGAACGCCCCTCCTATCCGTGAAAACACGGAAAAACTTTAGACTGTATAAATCCAATAATCCGATACTAGAATCTGGCTTAAACCAAAGCCGGCTAGTAAAAACTGTCCGAACATCGTACGTGTGTAAGAACACGTATGCGTCCGAACCCTGTCGTAAAACCATAAGACCTCTATATCATTTCGCCCGAAGCAGGGAAACTCTCTGTGTGGGACTCTAAAGACTCGACACTACGCTAGCAGTGGATTTAACCACAGACCGCAAGCGGCACTAGCTGTACGTAATGGTCCCCAGGTAGATGTCGATAAGAAGGCCGATGAGGAAACCCATCCGAACTCCTACCGAGCCTGATATGACAATCTCTGTACAGTCCGTTCTGTTCGTCTAGGACTATCGCATATCGGGCCTGGGGGGCGGTAAACGTCAGACCCCTAATAGCGGTATAAGTCGTGTCGGAGTGCAGCCCATTACACCTTGATAAACTACTGGAAGCCATCAGTAAATCTCGCTTGCCCTGGCCAGGGACTTTGCGTAATGGCTCTCCATACACAACGCGATATCAACCCCCAATACCGGGAGAGACGAATCCTGTCTAACCGCCACTGCCTCTAAGTGCTTCGGGACTGCACCCAACTACTACCTGTTTGCACGACTCCTTTAAGCCGTGGTAGGGCGGTAATATAAGTACAGTGGGAACACACTCAAGGCGAAGTAGCAGTATCAAGTCAACGGACTAAGCTGTACTCATGTCACCTGGGAACTGCTATCTGACGATGGGTATAAATCCAACCTGCAGTTCCCGGCGAGTCCTGTCCGGTGTACCCGTAACCTAACGAGCACCTGCATACTATCTCCAGTACGACGTACTGATGGCTGTGGGACAGACCATCTCCCCAACTGGGATGAGAAGCGTATACACCAGTCTACTCTGGAGTATCGATGCCCTGTCTCGATAATCCTATGACCAGGGATCTGTATAGGATGTTGCTTATAGACTACCCAGCCCCCACTAGTGTGACTGCCATCACAACGCTGATAATCAAGCAAAGATCCTAAGGGCTCTACTAATATGTATAAGCGATACGTTACAAGAAACATATGCACATATTAAAGTAGACACAAACCAAGTAGCATACTACCATTTTTAGCAAGACTGTCAATATAACTGTGAATATCTCAAGCTTCCATTAAGTAATATACAAGCTAGTATGATACAATAATGGCCTCTAGGGCATAAACACTAACAATCTCCCACTTGCACTAGGGCCATGTACTGGCATATCGCAGACCTATGATCTCGAATAGCCTCTCGAACTGCGTCTGAGGAATGGCCTTTGTGAATGGATCAGCAATGTTATTCTCCATCTCTACTCTCTTTACCTCGATCTCCCAGCGATCTACGATCTCCCTGATCAGGTGATACCGCCTTAAGATATGTCTGGACTTCTGATGAGACCTGGGTTCCTTCGCTAAAGCTATAGCACCGTTGTTGTCGCAATACAGAGGTATTGGACCAACACTGGTAGGAACCATCTGAAGTTCTGTGAGGAACTTCTTCATCCAGACAGCTTCTTTTGCGGCATCGCAAGCAGCTATGTACTCCGCTTCCATCGTTGAGTCAGCAACGGTCTCCTGCTTGGAACTCTTCCAATATACCGTCCCTCCATTGATGGTAAAGACATAACCCGACATGGACTTGGAGTCATCCTTGTCACTCTGGAAGCTGGAGTCGGCAAAGGCCTCGATCTTAAGGTCTTTTCCGCCATACACCAAGAACATCTCCTTAGTCCTCGTCAGGTACTTGAGAATGTTCTTTACTGCTATCCAATGCTTCTCTCCTGGGTTTGCCTGATACCGGCTTACAATGCTCAATGCGTATGCTATATCTGGTCTGGTACATAATATCGTATACATTATAGAGCCTACCGCAGAAGCGTAGGGTATAATCGACATGCGATCCTTTTCCAAATCAGTCTTGGGAGACATCTCTTTGGAGAAGGTGATTCCGTGACAAGCTGGTAGGTTACCGCGCTTAGAATCTTTCATACCGAATCTTTTCAATATGGTGTCTATGTACCTGGACTGCGAAAGTCCCAACATCATCTTTGATCCATCACGATAGATCTGGATCCCCAGAATGTAGGTGGCATCACCCAGGTCCTTCATGGAGAACTTCTGTGACAAGAATCTTTTGACTGACTGTAGCATAGGAATATCATTTCCTATTAGGAGAATGTCATCCACGTACAAGACGAGGAATACAACAGCTCTCCCTACAATCTTACTGTATATGCATGGTTCATCTAGATTTTTGATAAAGTTGAATTCTTTGACAGCATCATCAAAACGGATGTTCCAACTCCGCGATGCCTGCTTTATTCCATAAATGGACTTAAGCAACTTGCACACTTTACCGCTGCTCCCACTCTGAATGAATCCCTCTGGCTGATCCATATAGACGCACTCTTCCAAATTACCATTTAGAAAGGCCGTCTTTACGTCCATCTGCCAGATCTCATAATCGTGGAAGGCAGCAATAGCAAGAAGGACCCGAATGGATTTGAGCATAGCCACTGGAGAAAAGATTTCGTCATAGTCCAAACCAGGTCTTTGACGAAAACCCTTTGCAACAAGTCTAGCCTTATAGGTTTCAACCTGTCCATCTACACCAATCTTCTTTCTGAAAATCCATTTGCATCCTACGGGTTTTACCCCATCTGGAGCAAAGTCCAAAGTCCATACTTTGTTAGCGTACATGGACTCCATTTCGGTCTGCATTGCATCCAGCCATTTTACCGAGTCGCCGCTCTGAATGGCTTGCTGGAAGCTAGTAGGGTCATCATTATCAATGATGCAATCTTCTCGATCCCCGTTTATGAGAAAACCATAGTATCTCTCGGGCGGATGAGACTGCCTACTACTTCTGCGGATAGGCGCTGGTATGTCCCTTTCTTCTGAAACCTCTGGTTCTACCATACTTTCAGTAACAGCTTATGGTTCTAGAATTTCTTCCAGTTCTACTGCGCTCCCACTCTTCTGATTTTCTAAAAATTCAGTTTCTAAGAAGTGGGCATGACGAGAAACAAAAACCTTTTGTTCCTCTGCGTAATAGAAATAATATCTTTTGGAGTGCTTTGGATATCCCACAAACTTACACTGTACTGAACGTGCCTCGAGCTTGTCCGCATGCTGCTTTTTTACAAAAGCTGGACATCCCCATGTCCTAAAATGTTTAAGACAGGGTTTTTTCCCACTCCACATCTGATATGGTGTGGTAGGCACAGTCTTGGTAGGAACCTGGTTCAAAAGATATGCAGCTGATTCCAGTGCATAACCCCAGAAAGATCGCGGTAACTCAGCTTTACTCATCATGGAACGAACCATATCCAATAGGGTTCAATTCCTCCTTTCCGATACACCGTTGTGTTGTGGTGTGTATGGAGGAGTAAGCTGAGAGAGAATTTCATTCTCTTTTAAGTAACCCAGGAACTCGGCATTTAAGTATTTACCACCTCGATCAGATCTCAGTGTCTTGATACTTTTGCATGTTTGTTTTTCCACTTCATTCTTGTATTCCTGGAATTTCTCAAAGGCCTCGGATTTATGCTTCATCAAGAAGATATGTCCATACCTAGAGAAATCATCCGTAAAAGTAATGAAGTAGGAATAACCACCTTGCGCATGTGTAGACATTGGACCGCACACGTCACTGTGTACGAGTCCCAAGAGCTCACTCGCTCTTACTCCGTGTCCAGTAAACGGAGTCTTTGTCATCTTTCCCATGAGACAAGATTCACAAGTAGCATAAGATTGATATTCGAACGGATTCAAATATCCTTCTCTATGTAACTTAGTTAATCGTGTTTCATTGATGTGACCTAGTCTACAATGCCATAAGAAACCCTGATTTATTTCTGGAGACTTTCTTTTAAGCGTGTTCTGGACATTGAAAACCTGAGCTTGACTCAATACGTATATACCGTCATCTAATGTACCGGACCCAATCAGAACTTGATTTAGGTGGATGTGAACTACATCGCTTACGAATGTAAAATCATATCCCTCTCTCGAAAGTGAGGACACTAATATGATATTACAAGTCAAACTAGGTACATACAAACAGTTACGTAGAATCAATATCTGCCCACTTGTCAAACCTAGGCGATATTCTCCCACGGATTCAGCGTTCACACTCATTCCGTTTGCAACTTTGAGAGACAAATCACCTACTGAATTACAGATATGAGATCCTGCTCCGGTATCTAGTACTCAGGAAGTAGAGTTAATTGACAAACAGTTCTCAATTACAAACACAGTTGAGGCCGAAGCCACAACATACTTCGTATCCTGGCTACTGGCTTCCAAAGCCCTGCAATCCTTCTGCCAATGCCCAATCCCATAACAATAGGAACATCCATCCTTACCTACACCAAGTCCCGAAACTTTTGCTCTTCCCTTTCCTTCTACTTTACTAACACCGTATATCGGCTTTGTAGATGTCTTCTTCTTTTCACCCTTTGCTTTCGCCCTGAATGTAGAAGAAGAAGGTCCCCCATTAAGCAGAGCTTGTGTCTCCCTGGTTTCTTTCAGGGTGTAAGTAGAGGGTAGGGACTGTGGAAATAAGTCAGCATATGACCTGTTTCCCAACGTAGTCTCCAGGTCGTTGAGCTCATCAACATAGCTAGTCATCGTAAGGACGTCGTTCCCTACAGATGACCCGACAACCAACCTCGCTTGAATTAATTCGTTCGAGATCTCATATCTTGCGATATGAGATTGCTCTCCATATAAATCTTTGTTATGGAGAAATATGGAAACTAAGTCCATCTTTTCGTGCTGCTTTTGGTATACACCATCAACTAAAGCTAACACGAGGCACCTAGCATTCACATTATCCTTTTCCCTTGTCTGATGGATATCCATATCCGTGACGGCGGAAAATGGACCTGGGACGGTGGGATCTTGAGTAGTAATAGGGTGGTCCAGCTTGTCATAGGCAATGGACATCTGGACAGACCTTTGCCAGTCATATAAGTCAGATTCGGTCAAATTGTTATCTAGATGTAACCTAGTCATGGTCACAAGGTCGCTGCAATGAGAGAGAGAGAAGAAAAAAATTTAGCATGATGCTCTTGTAAGTTTAGATTGGTTTTTGGTTTATCTAAACTGGATGGCTCCCACTGTTTCTCGAATCCTTCCTCAAACCATAAAAGAAGAATTAGCCAGGACTGATCTCACCGTACAATACTTACTTAATCGTTCAGCCAGGCCAGTGTCGGTACTTCGAGGGAGATTTTCCAACTCTTTCGCGAAGTTCCTTAATTAAATAACCTCTTTTCTCTGGGGGCGTAGCCCCACTGACACCTTTCTCGACACCTACTTGGTTTATAGCATTGATCGTTAAGTGACGAATCTCCTGATAAGTAGCATATACTCACAGTAGGATCGGGATCCAAATATCATCGTATGATAATGTTGAAGGAATCCTACCAACATTCATCAAACTCCAAATGATATGCAACGCTAGCAAGTTTCAATTTCTTTAGAAACTCCCGATATGGATTTTTGCCCCATGTTCTTATGACCTTGACTAAGGGCCAACAAATCATAAGTCACATGTCAAGTTCTACCCATCATTATCTTGTTAATTTGAACCCACCCGTATATACTCTTGACTAAGGGCCAAACAAAGTAATACGACTGTCCCAAACCAACTCATCTATCTATGCAACAAATGAATACCCCAGCAGCTACCAAACACTATATCTTGACTAAGGGCCAAACAAACATAGCTTGAATACTACTGACCATCCATAAGAAATGACGAAGGGCTACGACTGGTTTTGGCGAAACCGTGAACGTAGTGAACTTGATATAATCGAAGGAACCTGATAGCTTTTTAAAAGGAGTGGTTAAAGCTCCGCAATTAAAAAATTCTGCTCTTTTAAAATAACCGAGTGATTTCTTTTAAATTTGTTCCAACGATTCAACTTTGGTTTATTTTCTTTGCATTATAATAATGCGTCCCATCATTTATCCTATCATTGCAAAAAACAACGAAAATACCACGTCCTCTTATGCCATCTGCATTCGCCACTGGGCCCCGTCATTCACCCGTTAGGTTACTTAACTAACAACAGAGCGGGGGCTAGGCTAGTGCGGGTGTAAAACATAAGTGACGTCTAATAGCTATCATATATAGATATTGTACATTCGTCAGACGCAATAATAGGCATTCCAGATCACTGATGAACATTATTGGATATACAAGCAATCCGCGTTTCCTTAGAGCCTGCAACGAAAGACGGATTACACAGTTGTGATGAATAGCCATTACCCCACCCTAGACCCCTACGGGTACGGCAAACTACCCGCCAAGTACCCGAAGTGAAGCGGTCTCCCTCAACAACGTGAGTAGGCCACTAAACACTTCAAAGTACCCGGTAGTTTGTGCACCCCACCTTGGGTCTATCCTAGGAGCAAAAAACAGTAAATAAAATAATACAACGGTGGCTACAACCTCAGCCCGGATGTGCCCCGCAAAAGAATATTATATCATATTACAATTTATATCGAATGAATGAATATAAAAAACATCTCAAACCCCGGCTAATCATCACAACGATCCAATCAAGTTCATATACACAAACAGTAAAATCATTACAGAAATGTGCAACCCCCTGCCAACCGACATACTAGCAGTTAGGGGAGGTTTACGAACACATTAAACATTACAGATAAAAACCCGATTAGCAAATAATTTAGAATATTGATCGACAACCTTTTTCCGTGTCTACCCCAAATGCAAGCCAGCACAGAAATAACCTGGGCAGAAACAGAATATACTGGAAAACAAAACACCACAAAATATGAATTACTGTGAAAATCCGAGTCAACTCGGAGTTGACTCGGGCGGCGGATCCGCGGCCAAAAGCACTATTATGCGGCGGATCCGCGGCCATATCACCGAGTTACCTCCTTGTATTTCCCCAGAATTCTTATAATCCCCTGCCGTTAATTTTCAGGCACATCAAATAATTTTTTCGACACGTTTAAAATTGACAGAAACTTGAGGGGTCCGGGGTTATGTTTTCGCGTTTTTTCGACGACCGAAGTTCTAATTAGTTGCTAACAAGCTAGTGAAGGTTTAGTTGGCTCTGATACCACTGTAAATCCATGTCACGCACCCCACGAGGTTGCAGGAAGGCGGAATATATGAAAAACAATTATCAAAGCTTCGTAACACGGACTTGAGCACACGGATCGTGTCTAAACCATTACTAGCAAACTACGAAAGGTTTAACTACTCGGATTCGAAGTTATACCTCACGTTACTTGTCCTTCGGGTCTTCATCGCTGTCCTCCACTCCTCGTAGGCTCTATGGAACGTCGGCACCTCAACGACCTCCTCGAGTCAAAGACGATCCACCCGAGAGCTACTACTCCAAGCTTGACCTTTAACTTGAGGTAACTAGGTTTCTCAAAGTGCTAATCTAAGCAATCTAGGGAATATAGAGTAGGATTGTGGATTAATAAGTCTTGCTAACCCTTGATCTCAACACATGAGAGGTTAAGGTTAGGGTTTGAAGAGAGAGAGAGAGCTTGAGGAGAGAGAAGGTGAGAATGAGCATTCTTTTTGGAATAATGATCTCATTTGAATATATGAAGCATATGATATAATTAAAATGAATAACAAATAAATATGTGTCATCATGCTTCATTAATTCATAGAGCGATTCATCTCATGAGTCATTTAAAACATTAATGCAACATTAACTCCATGGATGATTCACCCTCATGACTCATTAATCCAATAAATGCAAATGCCATCATGCTTCATTAATTCTAGAAGCTTCTCGACAATTTACGAGAACGCCCCTCCTATCCATAAAAATACGGAAAAACTTTAGACTGTATAAATCCAATAATCCGATACTAGAATCTGGCTTAAACCAAAGCCGGCTAGTAAAAACTGTCCGAACATCGTACGTGCGTAAAAACACGTATGCGTCCGAACCCTGTCGTAAAACCATACGACCTCCATATCGTTTCGCCCGAAGCAGGGAAACTCTATGTGTGGGATTCTAAAGACTCGACACTACGCTGGCAGTGGGTTTAACCACAGACCGCAAGCGCCACTAGCTGTACGTAACGGTTCTCAGGTAGATGTCGATAAGAAGGCCGATGAGGAAACCCATCCGAACTCCTACTGAGCCTGATGTGACAATCTCCGTACAGTCCGGTCTGTTCGTCTAGGACTATCGCATATCGGGCCTAGGGGCGGTAAACGTCAGATCCCTAATAGCGGTATAAGTCGTGTCGGAGTGCAGCCCATTACACCTTGAGAAATTACTGGAAGCCACCAGTAAATCTCGCTTGCCCTGGCCAGGGACTTTGCGTAATGGCTCTCCATACACAGCGCGATATCAACCCCCAATACCGGGAGAGACGAATCCTGTCTAACCGCCATTGCCTCCAAGTGCTTCGGGACTGTACTCAACTACTACTTGTTTGCACGACTCCTTTGAGCCGTGGTAGGGTAGTAATCTAAGTGCAGTGGGAACACACCCGAGGCGAAGTAGCAGTATCAAGTCGACGGACTAAGCTGTACTCATGTCACATGAGAACTGCTATCTGACGATGGGTATAAATCCAACCTGCAGTTCCCGGCGAGTCCTGTCCGGTGTACCCATAACCTAACGAGCACCTGCATACTATCTCCAGTACGACGTACTGATGGCTGTGGGACAGACCATCTCCCCAACTGGGATGAGAAGCGTATACACCAGTCTACTCCGGAGTATCGATGCCCTGTCTCGATAATCCTACGACCAGGGATCTGTATAGGATGTTGCTTATAGACTACCCAGCCCCCACTAGTGTGACTGCCATCACAACGCTGGTAATCAAGCAAAGATCCTAAGGGCTCTACTAATATGTATAAGCGATACGTTACAATAAACATATGCACATATTAAAGCGGACACAAACCAAGTAGCATACTACCATTTTTAGCAAGACTGTCAATATAACTGTGAATATCCCAAGCTTCCATTAAGTAATATACAAGCTAGTATGATACAATAATGGCCTCTAGGGCATAAACACTAACAGAAACGATGACGTGGCAAGCCTGCGACATATTTATCCAGAAAAGGTCATTCTCTAAATAAATATATTAAGCGTATTGAAATAATAATACACAATATAAGAATAAATGGAGACTGTAAAATTTTCAACAAATATCTTTATTTACATTCAAATTTAAATATTTACAAGTATATGAATTTCAACTGAAAAGTAAATACAATAAAAGAAAATGTCTAAATATGCGGCATACATAAGCTGAATAACAAGTAAAGTTAAGCTAATCCTGAGTAGCAATCCGGTTGTAGTCCTCCTCGGTGGCCTCCACATCCTCCGTCTCGACTGTATCTGACGAATATTCCAACAAAATAAGGGCGGATGGAATGCATGTTAGCGAACTAGTTCTCGGTAAGTCCCAAGAATAAAAAAAGAGTTAAAAGACAAGTATAGAATATATATATATATATATATAATGAGTAAAAGCACATGTTCATGGGTAAATATGTATTATAGGTCTCTATATGGTCATTATGTTAACGTTAAGTTCCAAGTGTGAATGTAAACGCAACCGTATAATTATTCACGAGCTCAAGAGTGAGGCCCCATGAGTACTGAAACACGGGCCCATTTCATGTGTTAGCATCGGAACTCTAGGCTGTGGAGAAGTCGATCCGACTGATATTCGAGTAAAATAAAAAAGAGGTTAATATGGAACTCCTTAAGCTCCGTTGGATTTACACAAGAAACTATCCAAAGCACCCCGAGTATAATAGTCTATAACCGTATAATATACTTAATTAATTTGATTGATTGATTATAGCATGTTTTGATCGAAACCATCAATTGCAAAAGGTGTAGAATGAAGTTGAGAGAGTCGAGTAAAATGCGAGTCATGTCAATTGCAATCTTGGTTCGAGTCAAATTAGTTCGAGTAGATTGGGTTCGAGTTCATGTTCAAGTATAGATTCGAGTTCGGATCTTTTTCATATGAATTGATTTAACTGTTAAAGATCTTATGTTCGGGAGAAAATCGGCAACTGTTACACATGGACGGCAGGATTTGTGTTTTTTCCAAGACAATTGCCATTGATAACTCCGTTAAGTTGTCTAACCTAAATAGGCAAGCAATCACTTTCTCCGGCTCCCCGGGGCTCAAGAGAAATGATACCGCTTAAGCTTATATTAATTTAGAGTTCTTAAATATTTATTATTGTTGTTTACTTTGTATTTATATTATTTGCATTTCTCGAGGGGTTTTGTGAAAAATACTTTAATATGGTTTAAAAAATAAATCTCGAGGATGATTTATAATATTTAGGATTTTCATGAACATGTATTTTAATTGTTGTGATATTTTATTGATAGACCTAACTTTTTGAAAGTTTATAGTATTTTTATTAAAACTACTACTTTTGAAAGCTTACCGGTATTTTATTAAAATTTTAATCTTTTAAAAATATATATTTTCACAAGTTGCTTTTATTGAAAATAAGAATTCATAGTTTTATATAATTTTCCAAAGTTTGTTTTGTTTAGAAAAGTCGTATTTCTTTAAAACGTATTTTTATTTCCTTTCGAGACCGAATATTTTGTGAAGGGTTCTGCACCTCGCTCCACTATTCCAAAGATGTGCGATAATCTGCACTATCTATTAGCGGACCCCCTAACGAGAGTTTTAGAGGCGCAATTACCAAGAATTCCAAAAATATCGATTAAGAAACCTTTTTTGTAAAACTGCGGTATTTTAATGTAAAACCTATTTTTTGAATTAACCATATATTTAGACATCGTGCTATGAAACCATAATGTGCGTGTAGGTTAGGTCGTTACCCCATGAAATTTTTAAAGGTATATACTCTAGTTATTAAAAATACGGTTATATTAAACTTCATGGTATTTTTATGAAAAACTTCACTATATAATTATTGGATATAAAATTTTGGTTACATAAAAAGGTATTTGATGTGAATATTATTTAGAAGTGATATTAGGGAATTTGTATGAACTTTTAAACATGGTAAAATGACAAAAAATGTTTTAAAGATAAAAGTTATATACTAACTCCGCTTTTGTCGATATATTTTAAAGATTATATTGACGTGAAGAGAGAGAGAGAGAGAGATGAAGGGACTTACTGGTTTAGATTATTAACAAGGGATAGGGGAAGCCTTCGGGGGTCATGGTCTCGTCGGAGATGCTCCGGTCGTCAAGATTGGCTTGGTACTTAGAGATTTGAGAGAATTTTTGATAGAAATTTCAGAATGAGGGAGAGATAGGGGATGCGGTGGTATTTATAGTGAATAATTTAGGGTTTTGGGAATTAAAAGTTAGATTAAAAGAATTAAAATTGATATTAAATGATGAATTAAATAGTCTATGTTTAATTGCAGGAAAATCAAACAGTGCAGGAGAGTGGAGGGGAGCTGAAGAGACGCGTGTGCAAAGCACGGAAGCGATTGGGGCAAAAGGGACCGTCGGTGGCGGCCAAGATGGAGAACCGGACGGTCGGATTTGAGTCAAGTGCCTCGAGATTCGTATTATGTGTTTTAATAAGTATTTACTCCTCATTGCGCCTGTTTGATTTTTCTGAAACCTTTTGATTCTCCGTGAATTGCACGTGCAACTCTTGAACTTCCGAAAAATTAAAAAGAAAAAATATTAAAAAAATATGACTGATGGGATTCAAACACACAGGTTACGTCACAGCAGCGTAGAGACTTTACCAGTGAACTACAAGTCGTTTCTTGTTTTTATTGAACAAAAATAACCTATAACTCCTACACAGGCTGAAATACCCTTTTCTATATAATAAATAAATAATTTTGTACAGAGATTTCAGAGTCGTTACACCATGATTCCAGGAATATACAGAATACTCTATCATACCCGAAGATCCGTTATGTTCCCTGAACTCCTAAAACCAAGCATTGCAAAACATCATTAAATGATATGATCAACTTGAATAAACTTGCTTGCCACAACACTACACCGTTTATCATATCAAGTCGTTTCTTGTTTTTATTGAACAAAAATAACCTATAACTCCTACACAGACTGAAATACCCTTTTCTATATGATAAACAAATAATTTTGTACAGAGATTTCAGAGTCGTTACACCATGATTCCAGGAATATACAGAATACTCTATCATACCCGAAGATCCGTTATGTTCCCTGAACTCCTAAAACCAAGCATTGCAAAACATCATTAAATGATATGATCAACTTGAATAAACTTTCTTGCCGCAACACTACACCGTTTATCATATCTCATTTTACTCGGAATGCGGGTACCCTCATAAGACTAAACTAAACAAGCTAAACTACCATTGTTAAATACTGGAGGACACTCTCTCATATTGTCATGCCCCACTCCCCAGCATGCCCCACGCCCCAGTATGGATGGTATTGTCCGCTTTGGCCGAAACCGCACGGGTTTGTCCTTTGGAGCGAACCGGGCTCGAGAAGGGGGCACTTCCCAGGAGGTCACCCATCTCAGAATTTCCTTGGCTCGAGCACACTCAACTATGGAGTTCGCAAGCTCTTGTAATGCCGGTTCACTTAAAAGACGCATCTGTATTGAAGAGTGATGTCATTCCATTTATAATGCAGATCTTTCCTCTTTGGCTCGAGCACGCTCAACTACGGAGTTCTTAAGCTCCTGTTATTCCGGTGCACTTAAAAAGCGTCTCTGTATTGAAGAATGGTATCATTCCATTTATAGTACATATCTGCTCTCCTTCGGAATGTATTCCGAAGATTCCCCATTATTCTATAGCGGGTTTCACGGACTCAAAAGGTGGCTCCCATGAACTCAAGAGGTGGCCCCCGTCCTTTGGTGTGGCACTTTGTTCCATGTGGCATTTTATTTCATGAGCAAGGACCGGGGCCCGACACATATACACTTGCGGTATGACCCTACATTATATCTGGCTTTCATCTTTTTACATTTTAATTCCCTTGAGAATCCTGTTCGAGTTTAACTCGCTGACGGACTTACTTTCCTCTTATCTTTTCTGGAACATCCGTTAGATGAGGACGAAGCACGCATTGAAGATGCAGGAGTGAAATCCACTGAAGATGATTGCACGGAGCCATCGACCAGATATTGGAATTAGTTAACTTTTCTTTTCAGCTGCTCATCTGTTTAGGGCTTGCTTTATTCTTCTTGTTTCATGATGTAATAAGACTTTGAATCTTGTTGTAATAAATGTTGGCTAATGAATAAAGTTGATTTTTTAATCTTGTTTTTGCGTACTCCTGCATTACTAAATACTTAGCGTAGCTGTATCGGGAAGAGTCTACTTCTCGGTATAGTTACGTTGTGGTCTTCGTTGCGTCTCCGCTCCTGTATTTTGGGAAGCGGGACGTGACATCTTCCAACTGGGGTATTGATTGGTCTCTACTACACATTTCTAAATATTCTCCATGATTTTTTCTCATCTTATCTTTGTGAGAGATTGTTCTAACTTGTTACAAATATACTTGTTTCATATTATATCTTTTAATGTACTGCTCACTTCTATATTCAAAACCTTAAACGACCACAAAAATTTTCATGTTCTCTTATCTTGCACCTACAAATTTCACCTTCGGTCTATCATCTTTCCTACCCCGTTATAACTCATCGATCACTCTTCCCAAAATCCTAAAGCACAAAATCTCACTTTGATCTTTTATTTCTAACCTACAAAATCTCACAATCCTTTTTCCATATTCTTCTATCTTCAAAACATCCTGATCCTAGCAAATTCTCATTAATGTTCCACTCATCTCTCTCAAATAATCCTAAAATTCTTTAAATTTTTATTTAATTATCCTTAAACTGCTTTTTAATCTATCACCTAACCATTTCAGTTAGTTTTAATGGAATATTTCGAAAAGATGTCGGTTTAGCTTGCTCTAGGTCCAAAAAGAGCAGCTAAAAAGATTTGGGAGGCCTTGAGCTAAATAGTGGAGTTTTGGGGGTGTGAGGGAAAAAAAAAGCCTTTCTTTTAGCTTAGGCTGGAAAAGGTGGCGTTAGAAGGGCCCACATAAAATCCAAGATCACCCTCACCTTCCATCAAAAGACCAAATGGCCCCACCCCCTTTAAATAAAACTCACCAAAGTCCAAGCCCGTCTCTCTCTCTCTCACTCACTTCCCTCATTCGAAAAATTAGAAAAGAAAACTTCCCCCAATTCCCTCTCTTTCCCTTTTCCCCAAAAATCTAGGGCAAATTCCGAAACCCTAGCTCAAAATGTCCGCCGCCGATCAAGAGAAGAAGGAAGAAGAGAACGAGAAGGCCGTCTCCGGAGAGCTCCTCTACTGCGGCAGCACCAACTGGGAGGCTCTGGGGCGAAAGGGCGGCGTGGCGGCGGGAAATCTCCTGTCGCCGACAAGGATCCGGTCGCTTATTGGCGTTGATATTCGAGTCGTTGCTTCAGGATGCAGTGAGAATCCTTTCATTGCTTTGATTTCTTTGATTTGTGTTTTAATTTAGTTGGTTCCGACTTTAAGGTTTATCCTTTTGAAATTCTTCTGTTGTTTGAGAAATTTATGTTTGATGTTGTGATCGGTTGATGTTTTTGACTTGAAAGTTTTGATTTTTATGGAGTTGCTAATTTGCGTAAGAGAGCTGCAAATATGAGATGGTTGGTTTTGACCAACCGAGCTTTGCGTAAGGCAATAGCATTCACATTGCATGTAGGAGGTCCTTGTCTCGAATATCACGTGTCAAGGAAATATACTGCAAAATTTACATTTTTGAAAAAAAACCTATGTTTGGAACCTCTATATGAGGCTCATTACACAACTGAGGTGTTTGGTGCCGGAAAAATAACTCTCTTTCCTTTATATTTTTCATGTTTTAACTTTTGTTCCCAAACGTGGAACCTTTTCATTCCAAAAAGTTAAATTTGTGGCTGAACAAGAAGATGCAACATGCACATATTTTTTGTGCATATTACTTAAACATAGTCGTCGAAATATCTGTGGCTATTCAACAAACAACAACTACATTATGGGCATATTCCTGTGGCATAATAATGAAAATATAGGCATTTGAGTTTCTAAAAATATTCGCATTTGTGCATTGCTTTACAGTTTACACCCAACATTCTCAAGAAGTCATATCCATTGGACCTTGTATAGTGCATTGCTTCACAGTTACGCCCAGCATTAGTGTATTGCTTCACAGTTTACACTCAGCATTCTCAAGAAGACAAAAATATGTCCCACCTTCCCTGTGCCGAGACATGTTGATTCTGCATTTTATGCAGCGTTGATTTAGTATCTATTCTCTCTTCCAATTTCTGTCAGCATCCAACCTTTTTGCTATTATGATCTGACTTAGTGTTTTAAAGGCGGAGCGCCTCATGCACCGGGCGAGGCGATTTGAGCTGTTATTGCCTCAAGTGCCCAGGCTATCGCCTCAACGTTCAGGGCGAGACTTTGTGGCGAGCATCTAAATGATTTTTATTTTAAAAATGAAAATAAAATAAATTTCATGTTATTTCAATCTCAGTTTTATATATATATATATACATGCTTTCTCCTTAATCATAGAGAAACCTTATATGGCAACATAATTAAACAAAAAATGACGAAAAAACTAGGTTTTTAATTCCAAATTGGAAAGCCTTTTATTCTTCTTTGTCACATTCTTTCTATAATCCTCAAACCAACCTAGTAAAGTTATGTTGGCGGACTAAATATTTGTCGCCTCACTTAACTTAGGTGGTCGCCTTTTTAACGTCTCTCGCCTCATGTGATAGGCAAGCTTTGTCGCCTTTCGCTTTAAAAACAGTACGATCTGTGTATCTAAGGATGGTATGTTTCATGAGACAACTTAGGCTGAGCAGGATAGTACTTGAATGGTTGATGCTAGTATAATATATTTCCTTAGCTGACATTTTCATCGAACATAGTCTGAAAGGATCCTCCCCATATGCTTGGAATAAAAGGCTCAGTTGTAGTTGTATGGTCTGAAAGGATCCTTGTTTGCATGAAATTGGTATGTTGAGGTTTGCCTATGATGACTGCAAGAAGCTTTTGGTTTCCAAAACATTATTAGTTTATTTCTCTTATTTTAACTTCGTTTAGCGGACCGCGGTTTCCCCCCTTACCAGCCTCTCATCCATTTTTGTCTTACACCATTCTTTTATTAGGCATAGCTTTTCCTCGTACATTCAATTACTTTGTTTGTTTGCACTGTCATAGTATTTTCCCTGTTTCATGGTTATGTAACAGAATCTAGCTTAAAAGTGCAAAAGGAGAGATCCATACAATGGATATAATTTTAATACTCTCTTGTCAATATCATTACTTTTTATGTATCGTTGTGATATTATAACTTTATATGTTGCTGATCCTAATGACCTGTTTTTCAAATTTGTCACTATTCTGTAGCTTCTTGCCATTGTGTGGCATTGGATGCTGAAGGACATTGCTATACATGGGGCCGAAATGAGGTATGATCTTTGACAAGAGTAATTTTATTTCAAGCTACATGCCAAGTTCTCACGGACAAGAGTATGCTGACAGAAGGGGCAGTTGGGTCATGGAGATACCCTTCAACGTAGTATGCCGACAGTTGTGTCTGAATTATCAGAGTATGTCTAGCAGATCTCTGTATATTTTCCCTAACCATTCATATGTTATTTAGTTTGTGCTGGATTGTTTTCTCGGCGACTATTGATTGTGCTTGAGTGTGTGAAAAAATTTAAATATTTTAAAAGACAAGGCAAGAAAAGATGAACAAAAACTAAACCCTTTACAAGGGCAAGCAAGTATTGTTAGATGGAAAACATTTTGAACCAAGAAAAAAGGAATAAGGTCCTCTCTGAATCAGTATCAACTTCGTAAAAATGACGCAACTTTAACTGTGGGAGGCCAGGCCACACTATGAACATTGATCACAAAATAGAACTGCTGATGCCTTCTTTTCGCCAAGATTCTTGGACACCAATGTATAGTAATAGTAGGCAGCTCAAACTTTTCCTGATCTCTGTGAAGTACAAGTGGCGCATCGCTTCTAATCTGTTTTAACACCGAGGCAGTCCTACATGTTTTCCATAATAGAATTCTGCAAACACTTCCATCTTTCTCTACTTCTTTTGTCTTTCTAGAATTCTTTGGGTTTCATTTTTCTCACACCCAGCATTATGTGGATCTTTGTTCTGTCCTACTAACCTCAACAAAATGTTCCTCTGGTTCCTTAGGTTCTGCATCCTCTATAGATTATTTTAAGCTTTAAAATTAGAACCACTTCCTACTTTTTTCGAGCCAAACCTTTATTTTCAAGGTATTCATGGTTTATATTCTTTTGCATTTTTTATACGACACCTTTTTGTTAAACTGCCTTTTTCTCTTCCTTTCGTCATTGTCTTCTTTCCTTCAAATGAAGTCTTCTAGCTTTAGATATTTGAATCATCTATGTTGATGTTGTTGTTTTGGTATTAGATGCATCTTTGACAAGGTATGGTTTTTTTTTATTTCATATTCCATTTCCCCTTTTATTGTTTACACAAAAAAATTCTCTCTTTTTAAGGTGCATCCTTATGTTCTCTTTTGTTAGCGAAATACTTTTTCCTTCCACCTTTTATTATTATTTCTGACTGTCATCAATTTATTTTCTGTGATCATGTTCGCTTTAGGGTTGTATCAGATTATGGAGTATTCTACAATTTAGGATTCGAATCGTACAATATACAAAATGATACGAAAAATATAATTTGTGATACAAATTCGACCGAGTCCGCACTTTATTAGATCAAGTTACTAAGGCTAATAATAGCCTACAATATATAAAGATCCATGAGATTTCTGCACAATTTCTTTTAGAAATCCCAAATTTCTCCTTCTATGCCACCCTCATGCTCTTTGACGCCTCCCTTGCATGAGGATCTTCTTGAATGTCTCCCTTGCGAGATTTCCCCTTCCATGCCTCCCTTCGTGTGGGGATCTCCTTCGACGCCTTGCCTCGTCTTGCCATGAGAACTCCTCGACAGGATCTGTTACCCTACACGGTAAATCGTCTAGGAGAGCTCCCCACGAGTTCTATTGCCCTTCACAATAACTCCACAAGAGCTCCCCGCCCGTGGTTTGTTTTCAAAAATTAATTGAGATACAAATACAATTACTTTATATTAATTTTTTTTAAAACATATATTCATCTCAAAATCTTTCTATTGCACCTTAGCTCGCTATGGTTCATTGTTGAATACTTGAATGCTCTTGAGTCGTTTATTATGATTGTTCACATGATTTTTGTTTATATCTTATGTTTGCAGGTGTTTATTCAGTCGGTTGTGTGAATGATGCTTTACTAGACTTTAAATTCCTTTTTATGTATTGTTTTATATTGCTAATATAATCATATTTTTATGAAGTGTATAGTTGTATACTTAATTGTTTAGCTATTGCACAACCAAACAACATATCTTATGCGATGATACTGTATACAATATATGATACAATAGACATTAGGATATATGAGAATAATGATATATATCATGATTTGACAACTTTGTGCATTACCTGGATGCAAAAGTATATACTTTGACTATCATTTGGTCTATTTAATGAGCTCTGTATTCATACCTTGTTTGAGTATAATTTCATATGCCATAGAATAATCTCTCATAATATCTCCAACTACAAGGTTTATGAGTCCATGATGTCTCCTTCCTTTTTTTTTACATCAAAAGATCATCCTTTAAAATATTAGGAGGATACAAGCATTCTTTCTCTTTCATTTTGTATCAAAGTCTACATGTTCTTTTGCATCTTCTTATTTCTAACCTGCCGACGCAGTTCCTTAAAGTAGTCAAATTTTAATTTTTGGATTTTGGGCAGGATTATTTTTTAGGGCATGGAAATAGTAGTGAGAATTTTATGCTCATGTTTTCAAATTGTTTATTCGATCAGATTCATATTTTTGTCTATAGTGCCACAAAAGATGTAACTGAAATATGCTTTATTTTAATTGTATATCTGCTTTCTAATGCATGATACATTTAGTGACTTGTGGAAGGACTAGAGGAGGGTAGTTAACATGTTAGTCATTTGTTATCCTAACATCTCAAGTATGGATTTGTTTTTGTTAAAAAGGGTTATGTGGATTAACTTCTCTTCCACATCTTATATCCAAATATAGATTTTGTCCATTTCCATGTATGTAGAGGCTATTTTGTTTCACCTCGTGAGTCTATTCTAAGCTGATCTTACTGGAATATTAAAAGGAGTTAATTTAAAACAATTTTGAAAGGGAGTTTATGTACATTTCATTCAGCTCTTTTTCTTCTCCATCGTATCATATTAGCACAAATTCTTAAATATTTTTGTTATTAACTGCCCAAAAATTGATTCATTATTGGCATAATATTTGCATTCAGAATATTTTTCTGTTCAATGCTTGTAGTATAACAGGATGTTTTACACATTACAGATACAAAGTTATTAGAGCAGGTGCAGGGAGAAATCACACAGTAGTGGCAACTGAAGATGGGAAATCCTTCTCTTTTGGAATGAATAAGCACGGGCAGTTGGGAACAGGTTCCGTGAAGAATGGTATGTCAAACATTGGCTGCCTTATTGATAGCACATTTAAATATGAAATTTCATCTGCGAGGAATTTAAATGTTTCCCTGGGATTAATTAAGCTAAATGTTACCACACATAATTGACATGTGCAATGACGATGCTTTTCCTTGTTGTTGAATTTAAAAACCAATTGAAGCTATTCAGTTATTACTATTACTGGTTGATGCAAAAACTGATGTTTTTATTGAATTAAAATAAAAAGTTAGATGCTTGGATACAAACTCATGAAACCACTATATCATATGATTTTGGAGGAATGCATCTCAAGTTTAAGCTTTAAAATCTCAATGTAATTGTTCTATTTAAATGTTTGTTATGTGTTTATTGTTTCTTCTTGCAATAACCTTTCCAGAAATGGAGCGATCTCCAGTTCCCTGTTTGGTGTCTCAAGTCACAAGCGTTGTTTGTGGGGCTGACTTCACTGTTTGGCTGTCATCAGTGGAAGGCTCTTCTATACTGTAAAACTTTTAGGATTTTGTATTCTTAATGTGTAGTGCCTCTTTTCTTTCGCAACCACAATAACTCCATTGATACATGATATGAGTTCTAGGACAGGGTATACTAATTGCAATTATTTGCAGAACTGCAGGGCTTCCACAATACGGTCAACTTGGACATGGAACAGACAATGAGGTCACATGATTACGTATTATTTAATTGCTCTCATTTTATGTGTTCCATTGACACGATGAATGTTGTGAACTTTCAGTACAACTCAAAAGATAGTTCCGTAAAGCTAGTTTACGAGCCTCAGCCTCGGCCACGAGCAATATCTGCATTTTCAGAGAAAACTATTGTCAAAGTTGCTTGTGGAACGAACCACTCAGGTTTGTCTTTGTTTCCCTTACCATTCCTCTTATTGTCATGCATATTGCATAGAAGAAAATAAATCCAGAATTCTAACTGTCATAAATTGCACATTTGAATCCAGTTGCCGTTGATTCCAGTGGATTTGTCTATACGTAAGTACCACAACTTAAGCTTCTTATGGTCATTCATATTTGCATATCTTCAGTTCAAATTTCCATATATTTGTTTGTCATACATATTACCTGCATTCTTTTTTCTGAGTGCAGTTTTGACTGTTACACTCAGTTGCCAACTCCTCTGATTTGTAATTACCAGACCTACACTAACTATTAATTTACTTTCTTGTGTATTTCCAGGTGGGGATTCGGTGGATATGGAAGGTATAAATGAACATCTGCCATCTGGAGTCTGTACTCTGCATGCGCTCAATTTTAGAGTGTGTGTGTGTGTGTCTGTCTTGATCTTATATTTTTTGATAATGGTAGAAGATGAAAAACATCACCCTTGCTATATTTACATTCATTCCTCGTTGGCTTATTCTGATGTTGCTGCATGACATTATCTTTCTTTTGTTCAGGTTAGGTCATAGGGAACAAAAGGATGAATGGGCCCCTCGTCTCGTTGAAGTATTCCAGAGGAACAATGTTTTACCACCTAATGCTATCATCTCAGCTGGTGCCGTTAGTTCTGCTTGCACTGCTGGTATGTTGTGCTGTCTTATAGTTATAACTAACCCAAAAATTTCCTACTTCATTCCTAAATTGAAACTTCAAAATAATTCATATTCTCTAAGTTGTTTGATTGCCTTCCGAATCTATTTGTGTAACCTTCTATTATTAAGCCTTCAATACTGCTACTTCTAAAGCTCAATATAACCATAATTTTCCTAAGCTTTTCCTCTTTCTTTTTGCAAATATTATGTGAATTGGTTGGTTGTAGCCGAATATCTGCAACTGTCCTTTCTTTCTGCACTTTATGCCCGGCTCATCATTTTTATCCTGAACAAACTTCACACTTGGGATTGCTTGTTACTGTTCCTACCTTTCAGGACAATTGGAAAACCAAACATATCTAAGGGGTGCTACTAAAATGTTCCCTTAGGTCAATAATATTCAGTCGATCAATTCCTTTGACATCGCTGACTGCAGCAACCAGCTGATCACTTGGTCAAGGTGAAAGTATTTGTCTAAACTAAACTCACTAAACCAAATCATGATGTTTGCACTTAGGAAAAGATTATCTGTTTGATTGCTTTTACCGGTTGAGATGTTTGAACTCTGAATCTATTTTTTTTGTCCCATCCTTTTTAACCGAGGACTATCCGTGCATGAGGCTTCTGCCATTGTGATGTCGCAGAGGATTCACATATCACTAATATTCTTCTTTAAGGATTTCGTAAAATGTTTGATTTGCAAAATGGATCTTCATTAGGATTCCATGATATGAAATATGTTTTGCTTACATGAAGATTCAGTTATCCAAGACAGAGTTTATAGGTGTTAATGTCTACTATATCCCATGTGTAGATAACTGTAGACTGAATTGCAACCTGGGCTAATAACAAGGCTTTTGAGTAATATTCAAGATCAATGGTTTTTGACCTCTGACCTCTAACCAGTTAATTTTATAGATAATATCTGTTAGTATTATTTCTTCTTCATGTGTGTAACTAAATCTTAGTTTATCTCCAGCTTTGTAGTTAATACATTATTTCATGGTTTTGTGCCAAGAATTCTGGACCATCCTTAAAGGATGATACAATGAATTTACATAAACTAATTTCATTGCTTTGTACATGTTTACAACCTATCATTGGAAAAGAACATAGAAATTTATTTACCGGATCACTTAACCTTTTCATAGTCATTATTAAATTTTTTTGTCCCTTTCTATGTCTTTTACCATGGACTTCCCAAGTTTTTGTGCTATGAACTCTGTTGCATGGATTGTTTGTTGAGGAGACATTCATATTGGTTTCATATTGGATTCATGTCGGATACTCCATTAGACACATCCTAAAATTTATATTGTATTCTATGTATTCAATATTTACCAATGACTAAAACAGCAATAGCATATGATCTCAATAATTCATAATGCAATATACACATACTAGTTTTTTGCACGTGCAATGCATGTGGATATGATTTAAATATTTATGTTTTAGAATAATGTTTTGTAGATATACCTAGAAATTAATTGGTGTGGCTTGGATAATGGTGCCTAAATGTACCTTGGGGTGGGGTGGGGGAGAGGGGGAGAGGGAGGTTTAATTTTTAAATTTACAGAGGCAGTTAAAAATTTAATTGTGATGATGTAGATATCTTGAATGAGAGAATATATTGGTTGAATTTTCTTATTTGTTGCTTTTTTAACTAAAAAAAATAATCCATCAATAGGTGACATTAGCTACACCCTTGGAGTTTGCATTATAATAGTAGAGATAATAAATTTAAGTGTTTTGCTCATGGGCGGATGCAGGAATTTAGGTCAGTCGGGGCAAATTAAAGGCAACAATGTTAATATATAAGACCGTCACACAATTTGAAAAGTAGAGCATGACCATTAAAGGCAACAATGTTAATATATATGACCATTACACAATTTAAATAATTTATATACTTAGAAGATTTTTACAGTGTAAAGGCATATTAAAAACCTATACCATTTAAATAAAGTATAAAAAGATCAAATTTTGCAAGTAGTGGGATCCGAACCCATGATCTTCTTCTTGGGAATTGATTAGCTTACCATCTAGGCTACACTACACTATTGATAAATGGTAGCATATATATGTATAAAATATATTGTAAAATACAATACCTGTTTGCTATCAATAATAGTCTTCTGGTTTTTTGGCAAAAGTTCAGTGGGGGCAATTGCCCCAGCTGGTCCCTATATAAATCCACCCCTGGTTTTGCCCACTTTATTAATAGAGAATAAAAAAAGATACTTGCCTGGGTAACTGTTGTCTTGCAAAATAAAAATAAAAAAGACTGTCTGCTGTCCTATAAATCCTCTTAAGTGGGAGGAAGCATAGATTCTAAAAGAATGTGAAAGATTCTAAGAACTGCATTTTTAGTCCGAAAAAATTATTTCTATTAGCAGTTCAGATTTGCTAAAACAATATTTTTTCTCAATTGATATATATATATATATTTTCCAATAACGAATTAATGCATCCCAAAAATTTGTATCCTAGATTTTTGGGAGAAGTACAAATTGGTGAGTCCGACCTTTATTACATCACGTATCTCATATGTGTCCTTATCTGTGCTCCTTAGGCTATCCGTCATAGGCTTCTAGTGCCAGGATTAACGCGATCAACACCTACTGCTTTTTTCGGTTTCTATGCTGCATATTTTAACTGTGGTATATGGGTTAAAAGCAACACATGATATACAAGGGAAAAGTTATTCGGCTCTTTGGTGCCAGCAAGAAGAGAAACTTAGTAATTCCTATATTATTATTAAACAAAGAAACTAATACAAAATTAGAAACAGTGACAGCACTTACAAATTGCTTTAGGCTATGATATCACAAACATTTATCATCACACTACACTCAAACTATCGCCGCATATTCACAATGATTTTATAAATGTTACACACAAAAGCTCTTTGATACTTTTCTCCGATGTTTCCATGTTCTTCCTTTACTCTTTTTTTCCTTGATTCATTTTGTCATGCTTACATTACAGGAATTACTTAGTGATTCCTTAGAGGTTGCATCCTATAGATACAATACAACCAAGAAGTGCACGTTGGAAGTGCAAGTATCTTTATCAATTTATTCATTTTGAATATTTGTCAATGATTAAAAAGGTCTTGTATTTGGATGGAATATTTTTTATTGTTGTATGGAAGCAATAATTAGCTACTTGTTGGCTATAATTTCTAGTGAAATGCATTCGGTTAAATTTTTTTAGGGAAAAATGGGGGTGTGAACGTTTAGAGCTCCATTAGCTGCTGTGATGACTGGATGCATCCACAACCCCCTTGTGGCTCCCCCTACAACTTAAACAGGCTCAGGGGGCTGTGAGTGCGTTCATTGCCCCATTAACCTCTTTTTTTAGTACTCGTGCTTGTGTGAACATTTGTTGCATCCGCTCATGATGTTTATTCCTTTTTTGTGAGTTTATTTCCTTTAAAGTATAATGCCAACCGGTAGTTATGGATTGGAACATGAAACGGTGCTTTCTTTTACATGTTTTTGTTCCATCAAATTTATCTGGCAGTAATTGTTAGTAGTCTTTACTATGGTTATGGAATATCTTTTCAGGAGGAGGTCAGTTATATATGTGGGGAAAGCTAAAGAACAATGGTGATGACTGGATGTATCCTAAGCCAGTGATGGATTTGAGGTTTATTCCTCAATACATTCGTGATTGATTTTTTTTTTGTTGAAGTAGCTACTCCTTCCATTATATTTACTGTCAATAAATTGAAATGGAAATGTTTATCTATTGGATTATCTGGCTATGTTGGTTAGTCAGTGGCATATACACATGACCACAGCTAAGCTGCATGTATTGACGTTAAACACCTTTTATACCCTCTCTCTCTCTCTCACACACACACACACACACATTCAGACATAAAGGGAAAAAGGGACGAAATAATGATTGAGCATCTTTAATCTTTCCTAAACCCCAAACAATTTAATATGCAGAAATTTATAAGGGCTGAATTATTGACTGGTAATACTGGTGTTAACAGGCTTGCATTGTGGTTAGCACTTAGCAGGTTGTAACTTGGTAATTATTAAACCAGTAACCAAAATCCAATTGCTTGTAGCCCGAAATTTCTGCCTTAAATCTAATAGAATGATGCATTGCCTTTCTTATTTTTGCATCTATGCCCTAATTCAAAAATAGAAAAAAAGATAATGTTTAATGATTAGAACCTTTTGCATTATATTCTAATTATATTTTAGCTAGCTTGATTTAGACTTTGTGAAACAACACATTTTCATAGAATACTGGGTGCTTATACCATTCTTGTTTTGTATTGTTGGATATATCTTTTAACGGCTCTAATCAGCCAGTTAGACCTACAACTCATATTTCTCTTACATAAAGAGCAACATTGGTTCTATCTCTGTGTAATAATTCCCTCATCCTAACATAATAGTTCTGTTTAAAGATTATAATGCATTTTGTAGTGTTACGTAATTTAGACCATATAGTGGGATATTTATTGCTTTTCCAAGGAAAGAAAATGGGAAAACAAGTCTTCCCCAAGTGTCCCCTCAATTTAAGCATATCAACCTTTCTGAATAGAAGGAATTTTGAATTTTGAGAGCTTACGGTTGAACCATGAACACTGGCTTAAGATTCTGCGACCTTTGTATCTGCACATGATAGTTGACAGGTTCAGATAATCTCAGTAGATTTTTGAACTCCTGCTATTAAGTTTTTCCTTTTTCTATTTTTTTTGGGCCTTCCTATACGTGTCGCGGGAACTTACTATCAAGTATGGAGGGATCCAAGTTGGTGTTCTGTAACAAAATATGATTGTTGTTCTTAGACTTCACTTTCACGCTCTAGTGGGTAGACACTGGTTTGCTCTCCAAGTGGATGAAATAGCGATATTCTTCTCTCTCACTACTCTTGGTTCAGTATAGTGATAATGGAAATAGGAATCAAGTCAAGAAGTTTTGGAAGGATCTTTTTCTTAAAGCTATCTAGAGTTCATAAGCAAGCTGGTTAACAAAACAACTTTAAGTGGGTTCAATGGAAAGGTTTAGTTCAACATAAGCCACATAATTATGTGTCTGCAAACTAATTGCTTTTTCTCAAGCCATCTAATTTATTCTTTCATGTACATAAATTTTATTACCTGTTGATTATTTCTTGTTTTTCCATAACTGCAATTCATGTTCTTAACTTACGTGTTTCTTACTTTTCTATTAGTGGTTGGAATATCCGCTGCATGGATTCGGGTAATATGCATCATGTTGTTGGTGCCGATGATTCCTGCATAAGTTGGGGTGTTGCTCAATATGGGGAGCTTGGTTATGGACCTCTTGGGCAGAAGTATGTGTTTAAGACATTCTTAAATTTGGCATAATATTAATATGATTGAATTTTTAATCGCTATTAAACATGTATGTGTTTGTTATAGATCATCTGCAAATCCCAAAAAGGTTGAGAGTCTTGATGGGATGCACGTTACAAGGTGTATATTGGATGGCCCATTTTCTTGAATTAGCTTATTTGTCGTCTTCTTTTTCTTCTTTTTATGTAGTTTGTTTGAACTGCTTTTGTTTTAGTGTGGCCTGTGGAGTTGGTCTCTCGATAATTGTGGTGGATAGAACAAATGCTGCTGATCGTTTGGAACAGGTAACATTGTACATTGTTCCTTCTGTTTTACTATGGCCATTGACCAATAATTTTTATATTTATACTCGACTCACTTACAATAAACGTCAAAATCCCATAATTCTTTAGTTTGATTCAGAATAGCATGTTGTGGTGCTATGCCTGTGTACTGTTTTTTATGATTAAAATTTTATAATTAATGCATGCCTTTTTTTTTGGGGGGGGGGGGGGGGGGCTTGTAGATTGACTTGTTGGTTCAGCAATCCTGAACATCGGCTTTACTTTGTTTCCTCTTTCTGAAAGGAGCAAAGTTAAACGATCTTCCGAACTTTTGGTAGTTTATTTCTTTAGATGGATGCTGATCTTGTTTATTCATGTAAAACGGATCTAATAGTTTGCTCCTTTTGCAGCTTGAAGTCTATGAAGGTGAAAATAATGTGGAAGGTATGTGCATCTCAACACTTCTGATTGTAGTTGATGTGATTACATAAGATGACATTATTGCTGCTCGATTTTCAATTGAAGCAAGTTTGAGTGATTTTAAATGGTTGGTAAGGAATTCTAGTGACCTAATATTCAGTATATGTAAATTGGCAATCTATTATCTTTCTCACGAGAATTTAACATGCTGTATTTTTTCTCTGAAGCAACTAGATATAACTGGTTTAAGTTGTAAAAAACATAATTGTAGAAGTGCTTATTAAATGAGTGTTTTAGCAGGTATAGTAGATTTGAGATTAAATTACACGTAAGAGCCAAGGAGACATGTGCCAACATTATGGGGTGAAAACAAGTGTGCTTTAAATAACATTCAAGTGCAGGAAGAAGAATGATATTAATCCTTTGTACCGACATCACCTTGTTCTTGGTATATGCCTGTTCAAAAATGTATAAATGCCAAAACATATTGCATGCCCCATTTTAAGTAGCAAATTAAGTATTATCTTATGCAATAATTTAAGTTAAATGTAGGATGTTCATCAATCAAAGTGTTTATTTTATATGTTACAAGTTAAATATATGAGTTGAATTGCTGGAAGCTCGGCCACTGGTATCTTTGGATGAATATATTTTTATTTTATTAACTATTTCTTTCGGGTATGTAATTGGCAGAAGCATTAGGGATTGTGTTATGTTCACTCTTCATTTTTTGTGCTTTAAATTTGAACATAATTTCTATAACAAATCTGTCGTTCCCCCATCTCATTTTGAACGAAAAGAAATGCTTTAGTGCAGTCTGTGGATATATAGTATAATTTCTTGCTTTCTAATTCTTACAATTTATTTTGTAAGCAGAGGAAAAAGATAATGAGAATGGTGCCATCAAACCGTCCAATAACAAATCAAAAAAAGGAGCTGCTGCAAAGTCTTCTGCAAATTCCAAGAAAAGGAAGAAGCAAAAAGAGACATCCAAATCCGAAGACGAGGTAGAAGAAAATAGTGAAGAAGAGGATGGAGCAGATGCAGATGATGATACCGAGACCAAGCCTAAGCGAGGAAGGCCGTCAACTCGAGGCCGTGGTGAAAAAAAGACAGCTAATGAAGGCAAGTCTCCAGGACGAGGGCAAGGGCGTCCAAAATCATCCGAAGGAAAAAGCAAAGGCTCTGGCCGTGGAAGAGGCCGTCCGAGAAAGTCATAGATGGTATTTATTTGCCAAGTTACCTCGATAAGAGATCTTTTTTGCGTTGGATGGGGATCGAGGCCGAAAGTTAAAATATTACATTTGATGTTTTTATTTGTTAGATTGTTCTAATGGCAAAATTATGTCTGATATTTCGGGAAATGCCTAATGGGGTGAGGATTAGCGTCCTTAATGAAGGTTAATTTGTACTAATGTCCTATGGTGAAGATTGCTGGATGTCGATTTTTATTATTTTGCTTGAAAAAGTAATTTATTTTGTGGTTTTTTGTCATCTGAATTTACTGCCATCTTATTTCATATGTTTTTGTGTAGCTCCCCAGATTGCTGTGTTGCGAATCATGGTTTAAATTTCTTGTATAGGTATTAAATGCTCTATGAATATTATGTGTAAAATTTTGATGTTCTATGAATCGAAGTGTTTTGAGATTCATTGTATGTTAAAATCTTTCCACCATTAAAAGTGAAACCAATGATTTCAGAAATCAACCTTTTTCCTTCCTGCTTTTGTGTTTGTCAACGTTGAAAGCACCAAGTATATATTATGTATGCATTGCTTGTTTAACCCTTCTGAAAATGCATGCGACCATAACCGACCAACTTTCATCCGATTTTTTTAATAAGCACCATTTTCTTAAATCCATCTAAATATTATCTGTCTTCTTATTAAAAGGGAAGGCATGTGCCTTAATCATCAGGCTAATCTATTTCTATAACGAGCATAATAGTATATAGAGAAAATAGAATATAAATTGACACTCTAGGAATTTTATATATCGGCGGATGATATGGTAACACCATATTTATTAATCTATTATGCATGCTTATCTTGCAACTACAAACATTAATTACAACGGAATGGGAAAAGATAAAGTGAAATGAATTCATGAATACTGTATTGTCATGTATCCCGTTACTAAAATAAATTCATTTACATTGAATACCCGGCATCCTTATATATATTTCCGCACCTCAACATGGTACGTGACATGGCCGCAGAATTATGATTATTGGAGTTTTGTTGGGTGGGGAACATGGATGATTAGGCTGTCACTGCCCCCCAACCATGTGACATGCATGGACTCACTTGCAAACATCTCTCACCTATCATTGATATATATTCTCATTACAACTCTCTCTCTCTCTCATTAACCTTATTACTTAATCGTACTATAAGCCTACTTAAACCTAACCCTATCCTTCAATCATAACCTTGAACATTGCCTTTTCTAATCACATTTTGACAAATATGCAACCACTCTTTTTCTTTTCTTTCTTTTTTTGCCCTTTTAAAGTCGACACTCACATGTATCATATCAATAAACTTTTACATCAACAGGCCAATTTATAAGAGTGGAAGATATGTTTGTTAATTTGTTGCGTGCTTGTTGCTAGGAACCAATTCTCTCGATGCCAATAGCTGTTAATTACCGAATGTGCCGTTTCATCTGATATTAGAAGACATATATGAATAGATAACTCAACTATAACTTAAATCAATGACTAATCACTCAGTCGATATGGGCACTTCCCCGGAAAGAGTGTGGGGTTCGAATCCAAGAAATCCGAAGAGAGGAAGTGGCCACAAATTAACGCATGTATGTAGTGTGTGCGTGGGTGTGTGCATAGGTTAGAGCTTATGAGCTCTATAAAATTATCAAGTGCTTTGAGCTACGCAAATATGTTTGGTCGATCGAACATTATGGACCCGCAGTGCTGCTTCTTTCTTTCATGAGTGGAAACATTACATTTTTGTATTATAATGTTCTTTATACATCTGAATGATGCTGCAGTTACAATTTTTCCTTTTTGCAACAGCGCATGAGCTTTGGCGGAGGGGGGTCTCTATACCAATGAGAACTTTCTCCATATAATTGGTTGAAAATCCTACTTATCACTGTAAGTGGGGGATTTCAAATTCAAGAACTTTCAGAGCAAGTGGTAGTGTGGTTACTGCCGGAGACAATCCACTTCCCAATGCCTATCGGCAGTTAAAAAAAATAAAAATAAAAATAAAAATAAAAATAAAAAAATGGACCCACCTGCTATTCTCCATTTGGAAACTTACACGTGTCACAGTGAGAGTAGGTTCATTTATGTGGGTCCCGGAAAACCCACTCTCCCCGGCGACGTATCTCGTATCGCGAAATACTCACGTCAGTTTCTCGCGAATCTCGTGACGCCGCGATCAGGTCACTTGCCAGCTAAAACTTACCCCCACGACAAAAATGCGCACTTTCACGATGGCAGCATATATCGAGACAAAAATCTAAGTTAGTTACCGTAGCAGCATTAATTCATTAGATTAGATTAATTTAATCAGTGGTGCAAACGGCTAGGGATAATAAATGGCGGACGCGAGGCCTAAGAGTGAAATAGATTTAATAAGGGCGTTTTGAGTCCGCTATTTCGAATACAAGCGAGAGAGAGAGAGAGAGAGAGAGGGAGGGAGAGGAGATGGGGAGATCTAAGAGCTCGTGCTTGAAGATCTTCACTTGCGCTCATGGCGATGAGGTTGATGGCCACGACGATCCTGTTGCTTCGCCTCAGGTTTGCATTCTGATAACGTTTCATCAATTGATTTCTTCGAATTTGAATATTTAGGGATAATGCTGCTGTATGATGATATATTGATATGCAATGTGTTTGGTTCATTGTGTGCTAGATCTTAACTCTGCTCAATTCTCGATCGATCGTGTATTTTAGTGTAATTTGAGCTAAAGAAAGATAAAAAGAATGAAATCTGGAGTGCCTGCAATGGCGATGATATATGGAAAATGTGAAAGTTTGTGGCTTTGCCTGTATTTTCTTTGATTCTTTTGCCTTTCTTTGTGTTTCTTTTAGGCCCTGTTTGGGAATGGAGTTAAGTTTAGAAAACTGTTTCATAAAGTTAGCTCCAAAATGCTAACTTTACCTTTTTTGGCAATCATTTTGAAGTTGAGATAATTGCATTTATCTCACCTCAAAAGTCACTACTACAGAGCACGGATTCGGTCACGGTTACCACAGATATATATGGTCACGATTAAAACCATGACACAACGGTCGCCTAAAACCCCGTCACGAGAACCGTAGTCACGCCCGTAACCGTGACCATATACGCGGCGTTACCAAAAACGGTTCAAACAACTAAATGAAACCTATGTGGGGTCCACATATATGGTCACGGTATAAACCGTGACGGTAGGTGATATATGGTCACGGTTATAACCGTGATAAAAAGGTTAAAGCGTAATGTAGAATACCTGCTATAGCAGGTAACCGTGACTATATAGTCTCTATGGTCACTGGTTAAACCGTGACCATAAGGAGAAACTATAATGAAGCTTACCTGCTACTAACAGGTAACTGTTACTATATCTTATGGTCACGGTTACAACCGTGACTAAATACATTATCAATTTTTTTAAAACTGAAGTCTGCGCGCCCCACGCGTGTTACTTTTCAATTACAACCAGCGATTGATAATAATTTTATGATCAAATCTCACGCAATTTTAACAATCAAGAAGTAATATGATTAGAATCAAACACGATTAAACAAAATATATACACCAAACGGTTTAATCAATAAAGCAATAAAACAAATGTTTGTATAAAAAAAAATCAATAATCTATGGTTGGTGGGACGATCCAGCTCTATCGTCCCGTGACCTGAACATACTCCCAAACTCTATAGCCTGCCTGATGGCCTCCACGTTCGATCGCCTCAGCTCCTCGATCTGCGCCCGAAGCGTATCCACTCGCACATTCTGCTGCTCCATCCGATCTTGGAGCTGATGAATCTCCTCCTGCGATGCAGCAGCTGCATCTGTCCGCGTCTGGGCCACAGCATAATCGTGAACGGACGAACGTCTTGCAAAGTGTCGGTAGGTCCCAGGACTAACCCCGCGCTCATAGCCACCGTGATACCCGCCGGATATCGAATTCAGAACAAGGACAATGGCGGTAATCGAGTCGTTGGGGACAAGTCCTAAGGCGTCCGTCCTCTCCTGAAACCGGGTCTGTGAGAATATATATATATATATATATATATATATAAACGTGTTAACTTAAATACAGTATCGACTTGATTATATGAAACTTACCATGTACTTGTCCGTACCCCCGTGTAACACGGACCATCCCCCGGTAGCAGTGTAGTTGGCGGTGTCTTTTTTTTCTGCGATAAAATTAGGATTTATTTCAATTAGTAATTTTCGACAAAGAAAACATATATTCTTAAACGTCGAAATACTCACGAGTTGGTGCCGAGCGCTAGCCTGCGACCGCTTTCCTTGGATCGGGATAGCACGTTCTCTATCGTCGTTGTTCTGGTTCTCCCTGTTGCGAACCGACGCCGTTTTGCAAATATAAAGAAGATAATATTATATATCACAAAATATGATTTCATTTATATTATTATAATCTTAAAAATTAAATTTATACTTGAACATCATCGCGCTTGTAATATGCGACCAGCTGCGGCCAATCCTCTCTCGGGACATTCCGAAAAATGGCCTCCATCATCGCCTCCCGCTCCTCCTCAGTAGCGGTGGCCCAGGAAATGTAATGTTGCTTCCTTACTTCATATCGGCGTCTCCTCTTGATAGCCCGACAGTCGAATATGACCCAGTCTATGGCCCGATGTACATCGAACGGCATAGGAACACCATCCTCGCTGATGACGCCAATGAATCTGTAATGTCCCTGCATATGAAATTACAAAAACTTAAATATATATAACGACGATTAAATTTAAATGTATAAAAGGTTATGTGATACCGTAGCCGCTGCAAGAAACCGCCGAACATAGTCGGTCTGGCGTGGGCTCCATCTAATATGGAGCGGGTACCTATAGCAGCTACGGATCTCTGCTCCCATGTAATCCCCCACTTGGTCGAGTAGTCACCAACGGGCACACCTGACGTGGTCCACTCCATCGTCCACGGAGCAGCGTCTAGGGCTGGCCTGGAGGAGGAAGGTCCAGTAGAACCCCTCGTCCTAACACTGGTAGAGCCTGAAAAAATTGATATACGGACACAATATTATAATATTCAGAGTATGTATATAGAATTTGACAAATTTAAATTATAATTGTTATTTAAAAGATTTAAGCAATAATGATTATATCTGACGTTCCTGTCACGTCCCGCTTCCCAGTGTACGGCGAAGAGGACGCGACGAGCTCCGCTACGTATATATTCAGAAGTACATACGCTAAGCATATCTAAGCAATATAAATAAATACACAAGAGACAAGAAATAAAAAGAACAACTTTTATTTATTGACATTCTTTGTACAATGCATGAAAGGAAATACAACTGAAATAAAGAGATGCCTAAACAGTGGCATAACAGAAAATGAAAAGTACAGAAAAGAAAAGTGTACAATGAAACTAAAGTGCATGGTCTTCGGCAAACTGCTCCAAGTCTTCTTGAGATGACTCGATCTCCGCCGGTCCAAATCATCTGACGGCATTCAAAGAAGAAAGAAACAGAATGTCGTCAGCGAACAGGTCGCTCGATAAGTCCCAAAGGTAAGAGGAAAGTAGAATAGACAGAATAAGAAGATATCTTTTAAAGTTGTATACTATTGTTGTTATGTTGTGTTAACGTTGTTGTTTGTAGCTTGGTACAGAAGGATACCAGTGTATACGAGGGGAGTCTCTATATGCCAGAGACTAGAGGCACGTGTAGTACAAGGAACCGTTTATGCCACGGTACAACAACAACTGGATTCATGTTAGGTGTATTAAATATGACCACCTCGTGCCACCTTTAACACCTTCCGTACCAATCTACCCCTTAAACCCCGCGATGTCTTGTTTGTATTGTTATCTTGTAAATTGTATTGATTGTATGAGTGATTGACTGACTGACCGAAACCATGATATCAGGAAACGGTTATAACCGTAGAGTCATGTAAATGGAATACTGAGAATCATGTAAAAGGAATATATATCCATGGTTCGGTTCAGTCAAGTTGTATAAATTGATAATTGTATTCATGTGTTCATTTTGGATTGGAATATTATAGATTATAGGTTGAACTTGAATCATATTCAAGTCAGATTAATCAGACTCAAACCCGAGTCAGACAATCAGAAATGTGAATCGAAGTCTTATAATTGCTAGGGTCCTTAGGGTAATTGATAAAACTTGAGGGGTTTTATGTAAAAATACTTTTATATACTTTTCAAAATACACCTCAAGTATTTATTGTTCGTCTTTAGAGTTGTAATGAGGGTGGATTTTATGTTGTGCCATTTCTAATGAAAATATACTAGTTTTATAAATAAGGGTATTTATCGGTAATATTGATTTATTTGAAGTTCATGGTATTTTAGTGTAAAATTTGTTCTTGCGATTTTTAGAAAAAGGTAGAAAATTTATATTATAATAAAATAGGTATTTAAATGATAAATATACATATGTTTATACAGAAAATAATTTTAATAAATATTTTTATATTCCACAAATCTCATTTTCTTAAGATGTCGTATTTTAAACCTTTCGAGACCGAATGCTCATTGCGGAGGTCTGAATCTCGCACTACTAAGCCCGAAGGTACACGATAAACCGCACTATCCCTAACGGGTTCCCCAAAGGTGGGTTGTAGCGGCGTTTTGCAAAGATTTTAAAATTCTAATCCTTTAGAAAACGGTTTTATAAAGTAAAAGGTATTTATTTGCAAAGTGTAATTTTCCGTATTTTAGATTCTAGGGTTTCCTAAGTCAACTAGCTTATTTCTAAATGGTCTAAACGACAAGTCGTTAGAAGCCTCAAATCGCCTCTTCACCGCCAATTGTGGCCAGGTAAGTACAAGTGAGGAAGGAGGGATCCACTCACGAATCGTGAGACGGGCCTTTTAAAGTCACCTTTGCTCACTTGCCTAGCCTAGACACCACAAAGTCAGGTTTAGATAAACGATCGATGTCCACAACTTATCGTGTTTCTTAATAAGAGGTATTTATTTAAAAGTGTATCAAAGCTAAACTTTTAGAATAGATTTTATTAAGAAAATGGTATTTAAATGAAAGTGTTGTTTTTATCGTATTCTAAGTTTTGATGATGTCGCTTAGGGTTGTATTTGCGTGTGTGTGGAGGTAGGTCATTACCTCGTGCTCTACTTTAAATGTATAGCAAAGTTTAGGGGTTAAATGTGAAATCGAAACATGATGGTATTAAAGTGAAAAAATACGATACATTGGAAAGATTATCATTTCATGTGAGAAACTTGTTCAAATTATTCGTTGAATGTTTAATAGTCAACAATAAGATGTTTAAGCATGATTGAATTGATTAGAAGTGAAATTTTATAGAAGACCGAGTCGGAAATCGGATTTGTTCCGATTCCGTCGGGTTTCGTAATTTCGTATTTTAGAGAAATAGAAAGGGGATAGAATAGGACTTACGGGTTTCGATTAGGCAAAAGAGTGTAGGGGGAACTAAAGGAGTTGCCGATGCGTTGCTTCGTCGCCGGTTGTTTCTAAAAACGTCGCCGGAAATCCCGCCGGAATTTTGTCGAAGCTTTGCCGCGAACTTGTTTTCAAAGTACACACTTCTTGGAAATTTTTGAGAGAGTGAGCCTAGAGTTTTGGGATGAGAGGGTAGAGGGTAGGGGGTGTATTTATATGGTAGGCTAAGGTAGGATAGGTGAAAGGTTTTTATTTTTTAATTAAAAAAAATTGTAAAAATTATAGAAAATCATTAAAAATTGTAGTAAATGGGGTGTATTTAAGATTCGGGTACCGATCCAAATAAATGGTGTGTGCAGGGGAGTTGAGAATGCAAAACGACGCATTTTTCGTTTTGACGACTCGACCGTCCGGCCGAGTCCGGCCGGCGGCGCCAGCCGACTCGGCCGATCCCGGCCGAGTCGGGGTTCGAGGGGGTGGGGATTATTCTGACGTACACTCTGGTATTTTTAGTTTTTTGGGTGAAGTTCAAAGTTTGGGAGTTATGGTCTGTGGACTGTTGGGCTTCCAAAGGATTTAAAACAAAAATAATCTAAAAATAATGTGGGGCAGGGAATTTGAACTCTGATGGCTTGGTTCAGCAGTGCAAGGTGTTACCAATGAGCTACAAGCTCCTTCTTGTAATTATTGTGGAAAAATAAATACTTAAAGTGGTAACAACAACATTAAATACCCCAAGTATACTTCAAATTTAAATGAATTTTATGTATACAAAAATTAGAGTTGTTACAGTTCCCGGCGTGGCGCTAGAACCAACACCACACCCTGTCCCGTCTGTACCATGCATGACTGCAAACGGTAAACTGTTAGATAATTCGATATAATTATTTTAATAGAAAACTGAAATATGAATAGATAGCTATATACCATGTGCAGGAGTGACTGGGATAGAAGGATCTGCTACCCCGCTAATAGGGATAGGCAGCGGGTCATGTGGCGCTACGACTGCTGAGGATGGTGGGGGTCCAGTAGTAGGGGCGCCAGTAGGAAGGGCCATGGTAGTAGGGCGGTAAGAGGGTCGCCGGTTGGAGGGACGCTAGTACGTGGGGCACGGATAAGGGTAGGCGCCACCGCTGCCGCACCTACTGACATCTCGCCAATCTCGTCTAAACGTCATTTCCTATGACGTCTAGAGCCGGATCCAAAACTCCCATCAGACTCTACATATTTATTCAAATATTAAAAATTTGATTATAAACATTATACAATTTAAAACATTTAGTTCAATTTCGTTACCTAGCATTCTTGTTCGGTGCATTAGATTAAGATTCGTTGGGCGGATTATCAAAATCTTGGTCTGTGACAATCAGTTGGCCGATATTACGTCTTACTAACGAATTGATGGACGGTGCAGAATAGTTTGGTTCGTTGGTACGTTCAATAGATTGACTAAGACGTGTTATCATCTCTTCCTCGCCACTCTCATCTTCGGAGTCACTCAACATCGGCACATTATAATAATCTCTTGGTTTCCAACGACAAACAACACTCCAGTCAGCTTTCTACAAGTCCCGAGAATAATATATTTATGTTGCCATCGATGGAAAGATAAAATTATTGTATTCGTAGGCCGTCCGTTTGGTGTTTACCAAAATGAGTTTGTATTTATCGACCTTCATACCCCGTTCAGACTTGGTATCGTACCATCTGCATTGGAATATAAAAAATAGGGCAGCCTTATGAATATATGAGACCGCTATAATCTGCTCAAGAACACCGTAATAGGGATTTTCTCTGTCGTCGGAGGTTGTGACGCCGCTATTTTGCGTAGCTCTAATGCGTTCCGTCCTTTCGACCTCAAATTTATAGCCGGAAACCCCGTACCCGTTGTAAAACGTAGCTGCAATCGATGGACCGATTAAAAGGTCCTGGACCTCTCTATCAATCTTCTCACCACGATTCATTTGTCCGTCAACTTATTCTCTGCACCAAGCGACGGAAGTGCGTCTTTGTTCTTCCTTGATTCTGTCATCCGACCACGTCCTAAGATTCGATCTTTTGAGCATAGTTTTGTGCGTCATGTTTGTTAATTTACAGTTATATTCGTTAGATTATACTCAATTTCAAATGGTTTAAATGGATGAAATTAGAAAAACTTATTCTGCATATTTAGCAAAACATTCGCTGTTTAGCAAGATGAAAACATGTAAAGCGCCAATGAGATCGTAAGAAATATTTTTTAGCCTTCCTATTCCAATTGGACCGTCAGGAACGCGCGTCGGTTTATTCAGTTTCGTCCTAATATCGTTGTTCAGGAAACGAGCACAGAAAGACGTCACTTCTTCCAAGAGATAACCTTCCGCAATTGATACTTCAACGATATTTGTTGCGGATATATTTTTTAAAGTTAATAGAAACCATCAGGGACTTTCAATTCTTTCAATACCCGCAGGAACCGTCGCTTCTCCTCTTTGTCCATATTGTAGATTACTGGTGGGATCTCGTAATAACCTGGTTTACCAGCCACAGGCCAAGAATGCAATTCTTCTTTAATGGACAAACCATCCAAATTTGTCAAATCACGGCGGATGTTGAGATTGTCCTTCGTTTTTCTATCCTTATAAAGCAGAAGATTGATGACGTGTTCAGAGACGTCCTTCTCGATATGCATAATATCTAAATTGTGGCGGAGCGGTAGATCGGACTAGTACGGATGTTGAAATAAACCACTTAACTTCTTCCAACCAGTTGGGCATGGTATTGCATCTTTGTTTTATTTCTTTCCGAATGTGATATTTTGATAAGCTTTCCATTGTTGTAATATGTCATTATCGGACAATGGTTTAGAAGGCCTATCAGTCTCCGTCTTACCGTTGAACTATTTTTTATTCTTTCTGAATCTGTGAGTTATAGGCAAGAAACGTCGGTGGCTCATAAACGACCCTTTCCCGCTAAACTTCAAGCATACGGCGTTCGTATGCGTATGACAACTGGGGCAAGCAAGGTTACCTTAAGCTGTCCTCCCCGACGGCATACCGTAGGCTTGAAAATCATTAATAGTCCACAATAAAGCAGCCCGCATATGAAAAAATTGTTTACCATCTGCATCATAGGTTCTCACGATAGGTTCCCACAACAACTTTAACTCATCGATCAAGAGTTGAAGGTACACATCAATGTTTCTCCCAGGAGACGATGGACTGTCGATTAAAAATGCCAACGCAAAATAAGACCGCGTCATAACCCTCCATGACGGCAGGTTGTATATAGTCGTCACAACGGGCCAAGTACTGTGAGTACGCCCGCCGCGAACCATCCTAAATGGACTGAAACCGTCGCTCGTAATTCCTAGCCTCACGTTATGAGGGTCTGCGCCGAATGAAGGATGCTTTTCATTTATTACTTTCCACGACATCGAATTTTTGGGAAGACTCATTTTTCCCTCCTCACGAGGCGCTATATGGTGCCACTGCATTTCGGACACCCTCTCCTCACACATAAATAACCGTTGCAGTCTCGGTATTAATGGAAAATGACGAAGAATTTTCACGGGCACATCACTCGACTGAGGGTCTTTCTTAGGCTTGAATCGACTGGTCCCGCACACGAGGCAGTTTCTGAGTGTTGCGTGTTCATTCCGGAACAAAACACAATCATTCTTACATGCATGTATCTTATGATACTTCAAGCCGACATTTGTGATTATCTTTTGCGTCTCGTACCAGCTTGATGGCACTTCACTCCCGTCGGGAAAAGCTTCCTTCAGGAGTTTTAGGAGATTGGTGAAAAACTGGTCACTCCATCTATTCTTACACTTGATCTGGAAGAGACGTACAAAAAAATAACAATTTTGAAAACCCTTTACAATTTGGATATGACGAGATCCTAGAGTCTGCCTTGTACTTCTCCAATAATGAGGGTTCAGTGCTTTCTGTATAATAAGGAAGTCCAGCGGTATTTATAAGATCATCCATGTCATCGATCGGCGTGAATACATCATCTTCTTCGACGGCTTCGTCTTTCTTCAAACTGCCATTCCTCTTCATTCTCTTCTTCTACTATCTCTTGCCACTCTGCGTTTTCCGTTTCGATGAATTCGTTTCTTGTCTCTTGCACCCATGCCTCGTCTCCCGTTACAACGACTTTTTCTCCGTGAAGTTCTTATATAGTGTAATCTCTAACGAAACCGTATCTCACGATCTGTAATTCAACTTCCGACTTTTTGAGCAATCGCTTATTCATACACTTAGAATAAGGACAATAGATTTCGGGCTCTTTCGGTAAGCCAAGACATGTATAGGAAAAATTGGTGAAAAAGCTAACACCGTCAACGAAAAAGCGGTTGACTCTCGAAAGAGTATCGACGTACATCCAACTCTTGTCGTGGAGGTACGAGAATACCATATTGGAACAGCTCGGACGAAGCAAGGTTCTTGTAGACAAGATGTGTTGGATTAAGATTATTCGACAGATACGCGATAGATGGGATACTAAGAAGCGTTAATGCTAGGTTTAATTGACGACTTGGTTAATTTAAATTTCAATTGACGATTTAGCTATAAAGATTATTAAGGACCGAGAGCAAATACTCATAGGTAGAGAGTTGGATTCTTCTTCCAAGAAAGATGATGATATTAAATGTTCTATATTGGATGTCGAGGGTAGCGGCTGTCGGGGGTAAGGCACATATCCTATTAAGAATATATAAAGTATACACCCATTCACTTGTGCTTTCGTCCGTTTCGAGAAAATTTCGGCAGCACCTCCCCGCTATTCTCCAAGTATACTGTAATAGAACAGATAATCGTTTTAATGCCGTGAAACGCCGTTGAAACGAATATCTAATTTATCGTTGTACACGGAGAATCTGCGGAAACGTACCGACGAAATATTCCGAAACGAATGAAAAACACAAGTGAATGCATGTGTGTGCTTTATACATCCCTAATCTGTCCACACGGGACAAATCAATTGGTTATCATACGATCGAATATTAATTCTCGTCATACAGACTACGCGGTAGTTGTTAAAAACCGAACGATAACGTCCGGTGTCTAACGATGTTCGTGTAGTTTTATGTCACGACGAACACTGAACGTATGTTAATCGATAGACGGGAACTAAGTCGCGTTTTCATTTTCACATATGATTGGCTATGATAATATGAAAATTTCATATTTTCATCGATTATCATACGCGCAAGTTAAATATTTAAGTTGAACTAGTTTTACTTTTACGTTTCGATTTCAATGCGTTGAAGTTTTTATTTTAAGGTAAAGTTTTTAAAACTTAGGGTTTTCTTAATCGAGTTTTAGATTTTGGACTTAGGGTTAGGAATAGTGTGGTATTTGACAAGAGTTCAATATAGAGAATAATGATCGAAGATGAATTATGATTTGGCGATGTACGTGTGTATGTGTATGTGTATGTGCATGTGCATGCGCATGTGTATGTGTATGCTTATGTGTGTGTATGTGTATGCTTGTGTGTGTATGTGTCTTTATGTATATTACACTAAAATACCCTTAACTATTGGTTTTTTTCCACAAAACTATTTTAACAAATTTAAATAAACAACTCATATTCTTAAATTAACTAAGTGAATATATAATTCACTAAAATACCCTTAATTATTGTTGTTTTTCACTAAACTATGATTATGTTTTTTTAGTATAACACCCCTTCACTCAACTTTATTTTTTAACACTAAAATACCATTAACTTTTATAACTATGTCACTAAAATACCCTTAACTATTCTTTCATTTCATTAAACTACCTATCCCCAACCCTTATCCTAACCCCAACCCCTAACGTTAACCCCAACCCTAACCCAAAATCCTAATTAACTACCCTAACCGCTGACCCTAACCCAAACCTAAAACCCTAACCCAAACCCTAACTTAGTCTCTAACCCAAACCCTAACCCCAAAATTAACTACCCTAACCACCGACCCTAACCCCTAATCGGTCATAAAATTGGAATTAACAAAAATTGGCCAAATTACCCAAATACCAACAATAACACCACCAACATCAACAATTACAACAACACCAACAATAATATCATCAACAATAACAGCAGCAACAACAGCAAAATAAAAACAAAAAAAAATCGGGTATTCTGCAAAAATAAAAAATTAAACCCCAAAAAAATTAAAATTTACCTCTTAATGACTACGACGATCTTCGACGGCGACGATCCAGGGTTAGGACAAAATTAAAATTAACCTAATCCTAATCAATTTTACTTACCTCTAGACGACGACAGTGAGTTTCGACGACGGCAATGACGAGCTCGATCGGATTTGGACCTTCGACGACAAGCTCGACCAGATAGGCGAGGGCTTTGAAGGGGACGGCCACGGCGGCGACGGCAGGCAGCTCCGGTGGCGGAAGAGGCAGCGGCGACGATTTTTGGTGCTTGGTGAAAAATTTGGGGGGATGATCGGGGGAAAATTAGGATGGGATTTAGGCTTTTATCTTCAGTGCGTTGTGGGGCTCACCATTTTTTTTATTAGTAGCGGTTTGAATCGTGACTAAATCTTTTATAACCGTGACGAAATGACCATAACCGTGACCATAATATGGTCACGGTTATAACCGTGACGAAATGACCATTATTACTGGGCATATTTGTAGTAGTGAGTTGAGATAGATGCAGTTATCTCAACTCCAATCTTATCAAATTTTTGTAAAATGGAGTTTAGGGCTTCCAAATCACAGTTTGCATCTCCTACCTCCTTAAAATAAACTACAGTTAAGCCTACCTCCATATCCAAATAGGGCCTTAGTGTTGAATGCGGTTCCTTTTGTAGTTAGGATAACAAAAGTTTAATCTTTTTTAAAAGGTGTATGAGTTAAGAAAATTGGAATTTGCAAGGGCCTAGCTCCATTAAAAGAGTTCATTTCTTCTGAATTCCAATTCTTTGGAGTTAAAATAAATGAAAATAGGAGTGAATTTTAGAAATGTTTTATATGGTCGATGTTTAAGTCTTAACATCTCATTTCAATTTTTTCAATGAAATGTTTTACTTGGCTAGGGTTATTTTGAGTATATCCTTCTTTCTTAAAAAATTAATTTGGAGTGAATTTTAGATATCTCAAGTTGGGTATATAAAATAACAATTTTAGATACTCCGAGAGCATTCTTTTATCTAGCATTAAAGGAATATGTGTTAAAGTCCTAGCCACTGCACCAAAACTACTAAGTTATAACGAGGGTTGATGAATAGGTATGTCCTAACATGCCTCCGTAGGTTGAAGGTGGACAAAACCTGCTTAACTTTTTTGCGCAACGGTATCTTTTTAATCCACAATTTAAATAATGTGTCCGATTGGAATTGAGCATGGGTTGCTTTGCTACCATTTATAGCCTTTGCGATTGTACCAAAACTCCAAAGTTATTATGAGCGTTGAGTGTCATGTTTTTACATTCTAACAGTTTCTTCTTTTTTCCCCCCTGTAACACTCTGCTAAACTCTTTCACGGTCAAATTAAAGTTGGAGATGTTCCCGAGTTGCATAAGCTGAAACATATGAATTATCACATCAAGGGTCTATGATTGATAGGCATTCTTTTGCTCATGATGCATTCCTTGGGTAGGAATTTTTGCATTAAAACAAGAGCATCAATGTCAATTTTCAATGGTGTAAAACTTGGTCAATTCTGTTGTGAAGCTTCCTCGACCTCAAATATTCCTCCATTATCAACCTATTGTCGTTAAAATGTTTTCCTAAGGAAGTAGAAATATTAGGAATGGATGCCTTCTATCACTATTGTGGTCTGCATCCAAGTAAAGGTCCAAATATGTAACTTATTAAATTCCCCTCACTATTGATATCGGTTTCCTAAATAATTTCTTCTTAGTTTGTATAACAATCATGTGCATTCCATTGATATGATATGTTTTGTATACATAATCTCCCTGCTATACACACTTCTAGACATCAAAAAGTTGCATGAGTTCTCTCTTAATGCAACTCTTGATAATTACTCCGTTATGCATATTCTATTCTCCTATATAGTTTTTCCTTTTTATAATATATTAAATACCCATCAAAAAGCGCCATTTTTTATGTACACTTCACCCTAACATAGCTAAAAATTTATCCATCACCCAAATCCTGTTCTGGATGTTATTTACATTACATTTGCATTCTCACCTTCCAAAAATTCTATTTTCTCCATAGCTAGTTACTGAGAGAAACGCCCCATATTTACATATTTAATCCTTTTCTTTTCAGAGCAAGGTTTCATCAGATAAACACAGGTGGAGTTTCCGGAAGAAACCAGCAACACATCAAGTGCCAAGCAGCAGTGTTATTTCAGAACCTATATATGACTGCTATAACAAGGAAATTGAAGACACCACATCCGTTAATATTCATTGTCCAAAAAATTCAACCGTCTCTGAAAAATCTCTCTTTAAAGACACACTGAATGTAGCACCACCAGAATTATCAGTTTCACGTATATCAGAATTAATCCCTCCATTTGTTCTGGATACAAATTCCAATGTCAGCGATCACAACATCGAGGAATCTGATGTGGTCATAATTCAGGCTTTTATCCGCGGTTACTTGGTAATAAATCTATTTCTTTATTTTAACCATTTATTTTTTAGGGTTAATTTTACAAAACCCCTTTATAGTTTACTTCGTAGAGCACTTGTACCCTCAATCGATTTATCAGCACAAACGCCTACTCTATTCTTCATCCACCACACTAAAAGAAAAACTCAGCTTCTATTCTAAACAACACAAACAAGTCTAGTCATCTAGACAGTGGCGGATCCCGTGGGAGTTGAACCCACGCCCCTCTCAAAGACCAGCTTAAGGCTAGCACCTAAGACCACTAGGACACCCTTATCTTCATGTTTTTATTTATATCTATATAATGATATATGTACACATCAATATATATACAGATATAGGGTGTTTATTTTTCAAAACAGGGTGGGGCCATGGCCCCACCCTGCCCTCAAGTGGGTCTGCCCCTGCTTCTAGAGTTAAATTAGATATTCATTTGAGGTGTTTAAAGTTGAATTTGAGTGTAGTTATGAGTTTAATCAATGAGCAGAGTGAGTGTTTACATCTAAATAAATGTTATACAGGGGTGTTTTGTGCAATTAAAACTTTTATTTGAAGATGATTTTCTTTGGGTTAATATTAAATCCTCATGTATCCTACAAATATATCAGGTTCGAAGAGAGCTCCCTAAACTGAAGAATGTCGTCAAGTTGCAAGCTGCAGTGCGTGGACATTTGGTTAGGAGACAGGCTGTTGGAACTTTACGCTGTGCACAAGCTATTATCAAAATGCAAGCGCTTATACGGGCTCATCGTGCTCGTAAACAAGAGGACGAGAAATTCCAGACGGATATGCAAAATCCAGAAGCCTTGGTAACACAATTTTTTTGTCTTAATTATTGAATTATGTCTAAAGGCTTTAGCAATTATACTTACTGTAATTATGATGAATGATTTTTTCATCCCAAACAAACTTATTATTTGATACTTGAGTTCTTAACGATTATAATCATGTTGTTTTTCACCAACCTGGTGTAAATTTCAGTGAAAATGGTCTATTAATCTTCTGTCATGTTATTTATAGAACATTTTATGAATCTTTGCATCTCTCCTTCTTACCAATAATTACTAGAAGCTCGATGCTGATATTGTCATCAAGTGTTGTAATTGATTTGATGCAAAATAAACAGCATGTCTTTTCATGTGCAGCTTCTTTTGATTCTTCCTTTTTTCTCCTTTCTTTCAGGGGAAGAGAAAACCTAGAAGCTCGCTTTCTACTGGGTTTGCTCGTCAGGTATTATTAGGTCGATCTTTTGTATTTATTCTTCTACGACACAAATAGTGCTCTTTTCCTTTTATTTGAATATGATTTATTGCACACCTATATGATATGTTAAATCTCTTCAAGCTCTTGGAGTCTACACCGAAAACAAAGCCGATCTACATAAACTGCGATCCTTCAAAATCCGATTCAGCATGGAAGTGGTTAGAGAGATGGATGACTATAACCCTAACTGAAGGTCCGCAACTTGAGCCAAAGTTTCAAGAACAAGAAGAAAGCTCTAAGCCATCGGATTACGAAAATGAAAATGATGGCACATTTGTTGATCTTTCTGCGTCATATGATTCAAAATTAGCTCCAAGTGAATCCAAAGAGCGAAGTGAAGATGAAACGCATTTGATAACTATTGAAAAGAATGATTTAGACATGAAGCAAGAGAAAGACACAGAGGTCGAGGAACATATGGAAAATCTTACTTCTCTTTCGAGCCAGATATCGATACAAACAGATACACCTACAGAATTAGTGCATGACTCAATCTTTGATAAGCCCGATTCAAAGTTAGATAATTCACATTTTCATGAGGATTCTTCGATAAAGCCTAAGGACATTATTTCTGACAACTCATTTTCTTGTGATCCAAGGGTTCAAGGTGCTGCTTCAGAGTGTGGGACCGAAATTTCGATTTCGTCCACGCTCGATTCTCCTGATAGGTCAGAAGCTGAAGGGGGAGAAATTGTACATGAGCTTGGATCTCTCGGAAGACAATTTTTTGATGCCAATGGCGGATGTGATATTTCTTTCGATCCTCAAAACACTGAAGCTAAGTCCCTTAATTTGCATCAAGATCTTATTCAATCTGCAAACGTGGAGGAAATTGATCGAAAACAGCCCAATTCAACCGCTACTTTTGATTCAGTAGAGCCAATTACTCCAGAATTGCATGGAACTCCATCAAGCCAAAATTCAGCAAATGGCAAAAAGAACAAAAGAGAGATTAAAAAACCTGATGGAAAACTAATTTCACAAATAGGAAAAAAGTCACCATCTAACACTGCCAAAGATTCAAAAATTGAGAAGAGACGAAAATCACCGGGGACAGCTAAACCTGATCATGTTGATCAAGAGCCTAGGATTAGCACTACTAGCGATTCAGTTCCGAGTTACATGCAAGCCACAGAGTCGGCAAGGGCCAAGGCCCTTTTAAATATATCTCCAAAATCAAGCCCGGACTTTCATAACAAAGATGATCATTTGAAGAAGAGGCATTCTTTGCCTATTGCAAATGGAAAGCAGGGTTCTTCGCCTCGCATTCAGAGATCGACATCACAAGCCAAAGGCAATGGTACTCAATCGCCGCATAATTCTGCAGGTAATAGTTTGTCCTGATATTTGTTTAAGTCAATAATCTGCTATCAATCCTCTAGAGAATCAGATGAATCTTAAAGTTAGTGATTCTGTAAAAAACTTTAACATAGTTTAGTGAAAACAGCGGTAGTTAGGGACTTAAGGGTAATTTACTAACATTTACCCTTTGCCATGGGCAGAATGCTCCAGTCTTGACATATAACTAGAAAGATCACTAATTCGAAATATGAACTTCAGTATTATTTTCTCTTAGCAAAATTCATCGACTTCAAGTTATCTTATTTTTGATACCATATGAAATATTTTTTCTTATTTAGAAAAATAATATGTTCTAGAACTGCTTAACAAGGATAATAACTTTGGCATATTGTAGTATGTCTCATATCGGCTCTATATTATACCAATTAATCATAAAAATCACAGGAGTAAACAATGCAGGCCATCATCTTTTTGCTTTATTTCATCCATTCATTCTTTCTTCTGTTTTATTTTTCTTTCTTTTTAGTGTAAAACAATCAACGTATGCTAAGCATCTGGATATTGCAATCTTGTTTCAGAGAGGAGGTGGCAAAGATGACGGAAAGATTATAAAAGCAGCATACGATCCAAACTTTCAGCAACTGATTCAGACAATGTGAGTGCTACAGGAATTAATTCTACCTGCAATTGGTTTGATTCCTTGCCACAATATGAGGTGATGGACTTGTGATTTACTTTGTACCTTACCACTGTTTTGGAGCTTTTGCTTCACATATTTCTTTGTTTTGGCAGATGCTTGTTTATGATGAGTTTATGTTGTTTGAGTTGTTTTTTTGTGTGCTTGAAGGATTAACCTGATATGTTCTACTGGAATAAAGTTTGTTTCTTAAATATTTATATAATGTGTTTTTGGAATAATTTTTATTTTTTTCTTTCGCCTATGTATCAGATTTGAGTTAAGTTCATCAGATATAAAAAGCAACGGGAGGCTATTATTGATGCTCGTAGTTTTTGAATCAATTTACTTATCGCATATCGTACCATGTTATATCGTAAGATAAATTTTCTATTAATAGCTATACAATTAAGTATCCAATTATATATTTCATAAATATATTTACAAATTAGAAAATTTTGAAGGATATATACAGAGAAATATGATGCTCAATAAAGTGCTAGTCAAGTGCTAGTCAAGTGATCGCAACAGAAATGAAAATACAAAATATGTGGATCAAAAAAATTCAAATGAACAATTTTAGTTCCTAAGATGATTAACCAATATGAACGGAACCGAATTGAAGTAAAATTTAAAACCTATTTTTGATATCGTACATTACTCTATATTGTATTGTTTTGTATCATATCAAAATCTACCGATATGAATAAAAAAATAATATATTGACTGCTATGTGGATGCTTATATGTATTAAAGTGTTGATTACAATTTTATTAACAGGATGGAGATTTTAAGGTTTTGATAAGGAAAAGTTCTATACAACAACAATATAAATCCAGTTGATAGGAAGTCTATAAATTTATGATCTCTCACATGGGGACTTATGTATAGATACATGTACATGCAAATAATCATACATGCACATATATATGGAGCTTCTCACCATCTACCCCTAAATGTATACATGCAGCAAATTTGCAAACTTTTCACGACTCCAGTTCACACAATTGGGCCTGTAACTCATGCATCTCAAATGAGATCCCCAGAGGAATTCATATTTACAAACTTTATAGTAAAGTTATAACTAGAGATATATGTTAAAACAACACTAAATATGCTTTTAGAAGGATGGTTATGATTGATATCAACACATCGGCAAACAACCGTAATTGCTTATTGATGAAATTTTCATATACAAAGGACTCACTTCAAGTCATGAGATGTTTGAGAAAACCATAATTAGTGATACACATCCGGTGACTGTAGCCATGGCGGTCAACATCAAATCTATAGAATTTTAGAGAAGATAGTTTTTAGGGTTTGAACTTGGTAATTGTATTGAATATAAAGGTGTATATATAATACACTTAACACGATTGAAAGCTAAAATAAAATAAAATCTTTCCTAATAGCAAATATCACAAGTTATGGAAAAATCCAATTATCACAAGTCATAGAAAGATCCGCTACTGCTGCGTTCCGATGGACAGATGTCTGAACACCAAAGGTGCAGATGTCTGTGTATTCTCTGTTATTGCCAAAGTCTCAAGACCAGACGTCTGACTCTTCTCCTTCAGACGTCTGGCTTTACTCTGTTCATTGGTCAGACGATTGCAGACGTCTGGATCCTCTGGCAGACGTCTGCGCGTATATGTTCAGACGTCTACTTATGTTTCTGGCTTGTGTCGCTAATACGCCCTCGCAAGATTGAGGCTCCGTTGGAGACGCCAATCTTGGATCGAAGTTTGAGGAATTGTGAGCGTCCAAGTGATTTTGGGAGGACATTCGCAAGTTGATCATGAGTGCCGATGTGGTGTACACAAATGGTTCTATTTTCAACGCACTCTCGAACGAAGTGATAGTCTAGAGCAATGTGCTTTATTCGAGAGCGGAAAACTGGGTTCACACTAAGATAGGTAGCTCTGGTGTTATCACAGTATAGAGAGGACAGTTTGTGCAGAAGTATCTTGAGTTTATATAGAAGATTTTTCACCCAAATACCTCAGTCGTGACATTCGCAAGGGCTTTATATTCGGCTTCAAAGGAGGATCGAAAAACAGTGTTTTGTCGAGCCAGTTTCCATGATATGGGATTTGTGCCTAGATAGAGAATGTAGGCAGCTATGGAACGACCGTCATCGCGGCTTTCACCACAGTCAGAGTCACTGAAAGCCTGAAGAGTTGGAGGAGATCATTAACAGAGGTAAAGATCATGATGTATCGTACCTTTGAGTTAACTAAAAACACGTTTGAGGGTCGTCCAGTGAAGTTATGTGGGAGAGTACATGAATTGACTGCCATATACAATCCATAGGCCACCCGCAACAAAATTGCATCCAAGACGTCATCCATTGGCAAACCAAGCTACCGATGAGGAGATGACTCACTCATGTGTTCTCATGATACATGAGGAAAATGACACTTGCGAGATTCTCTGGACTTGTAAGAAAAATACACCTTCGTGGGATTATTACGAATTATAAAGGAAAATACACTTAGGAATCCTCACGAATCCTAAGTAGAAGATGCAATTACGAGATCCTCTCGACTTGTATGGAGATTTTTTTTATAAGACCCTTATGGCTTATAAAAATTGAAAAAGCCTTAGGCGACAGGGACCTAAAGCTGTCTTCTAAGCCATCGCTTTCCAATAAGCAACGACAAATGATGAGTCGCTTCTGGCATTAAGTTTCAGTGTTAGTAGTGATGATACCGACCCAAAACCAAAATTCCAAGTTTTCTCCAAGGCAAATGATGAATTGCTCCTGATACACGTGCTTCAGTGATAGCAACATTGATGCCAGCGTGGAGTCCAAAATCTTGACTCTTAAATCGTTAAACTGGGAGATATAAAAAAAGAAGAAAAGAAATAGCTGAAATGATGGGACAACTCGCAATAAAAATCAGTGGGTAAAAATAAAAAGAAATAGTCGAAATGATGGGGCAACTCGCAATAAAAATCAACGAGTAAAAATAAAAAGAAATAGCCGAAATGATGGGGCAACTCGCAATAAAAATCAACGAGTAAAAATAAAAAGAAATAGCCGAAATGATAGGGCGGCCGCGAATAAATAGCCGAAATGATAGGGCAGCCGTGACCATAGCGATAAGAAAAGCTAAAATGTTAAAGCGATCGTAGTAAATAATAATAATAATAATACAAATAAAAAAATCGTGTGACGGTATCAACCTAGCACCTAGTCTTGACGACAACACATACAGCCTAAAGACTACCTGAACGTCTATATTACTCCAGCAGGATGTAGACATGCGTCAACAAGGCTCAAGGAGTCAGAACGAAAGCGGAGTAACGTCAATTTCTTAGCTCCAGGTTTCGATGGCAGAATGTGCATGCCTAAAGACCACTAGATGTCATCTCGCCTCAGAAGGGTATAGTTTGACTTTCTTGGGACTCAAAAAGTCTGGCTCCAAGGTAAAGTGCCATGATGACGCCTAACACTGAATTTCTGATGGCAATGTATATACTCGCCTAGGAAGATTACTTGGGACATTGTATCCCGTCTCAGCAGGGTTTGGAGATACAGCAAGTGCGTGGCTACTCAAACAGTGATATGAGGAACGCGAATCGAGAAGAAGTAAGCTAACGCAATGGTGTGACGGACTACACCTAGTACCGCAATCCTGACAGATGTCTATGTTTAACATTAGAATGAGTTTATTCATACCTAAAAGGAGAATAAACCGAACGCTTCGAAATGAGTACATAAACTAAGCCAGGTCATTATAGCACAAGCAAAAGGAGAAGTGCGATGGCTGACACCACTCCATCCACATGTAATGCACGTGGGCGTAGTGGTGGGGGGAAATTTGTTTCCTCCAAAATTTGGCGCTCGGAGCTTAAGCTCCGCCAAAGCAAAAACGCCAATCTTTGTTGTGCCAAACGTGCAACGCACGTGGCGCATGCGCATGCGCACCACATGCAATGCACGTGGCGCAAGCGCCAATTCTTTGCGCCAGCGCCGAACGTGCAATGCACATGGCGCAGACACATCTGTTTGTTGAAGCACATACTTCTGTTTAGTTCTTAAGCTCTATTTAGGAAAATATTTCCCTGTATCTTTCTAAAACATAAAGATATTTTCTTTTTAAATATGGAACCCTTGGATCAAAGATCCAACTGTGTTTAAGCACCACTGGTTGATCATGTGATCAATTGAGATATCTCAAATGAGAGATTCTCTCAACTTTCTCAATCATTCTCCTCTTCTATAAATAGGAGCCTGAGACATTAATCTTCATATACACAAAAGCCCCCATAAAGTGCACAATAGATTTAAGCCTCTGCCGAAGAAAATTCTTCATCTTCCTCAAGCTTTAGGTTGAAAAATAGAGAAAAATCTATCCTTTTGCTTATCCACGAAGCTTAAGCTTCTAAAAAACCCTAGGTTCTTCTTTCGGATCAATGATCCATGAGAGAAATCTCCCATGGCCGAGCGCTTAACCTCTCATGGGAGATCCAATCTCAAGATCTAAGATCTTGGAAGAACTTTGGTATTTCTCCACCACAAGATGAAAGATCATCAAGATCGAAGAAAACCAAACCTTAAGCTTCATGAGATATGAGTCTCCGCAAGAACTATACCAGTCATCAAGGCTATGATTATATAAACAATAAATAAGACCCAAGATTATGAAAAATTCGATCTTGATGATTTTAATGATCAAAAGATTATTTTACAGAAGCTTAAGATTCATGAAAGTCGAGTTCTGAAAGGTTAACCTTTCTGTTCCAAAGAGAATGGAGCTTAAACTCTCAAAACTCTAGCGCTGCACTAAGTGCAATGCACGAGCGCCGGCTTCAAAGTTGATCTGCCAAAGATTGCGTCAAAGCTTAAGCTCTTAATACTGCACTGCGCCAAGTGCAATATACGCGCGCCAAGCGCCAATCGTATATCATGTCCACCGAGCGCCACACGCCAAATAGAAGATGGCAGCGCCAGCGCCATGTGCAACGCATGTGCGCTAGAGTAGCGCCAACGTCAAATATATATGAGTGCCAAACAGACCCTTGGCTTAACAAATTGGCTAAGTCTTGAAGCTTAAGCTTCCATGTGATCTAATGATTTTCTGAGAATAAAATTCTCATGCCATCTAGGTCGATCTAGTTCTCAAATAAGACTACGTATCCATGGGCAATGCCTATATACACGTAGGTCGATCTAGTTTTCAAATGAGACTATATATCTCTAGACAAGGCCTATATACACCTAGGTCGATCTAGTTTTCAAACGGGACTACGTATTCTTAAGCAAAGCCTATATACCCTAAACCATCTAAGCCGACCTTAGTTCTCAAATGAGACTAACGTGTTCTTAGATAGAGCTTAAGTTCTCGTGTGACCTATGGATCTCACAAATGTGAGAATAAACCTAAGTTCACTCCCATCGGCAAACCATGACACCAACGTGGACCCTGTCAAGCAACACTTAACTAAAATATAAAATATAAGTACGGATTTGGACTAATCCGCGTCGTAAGGACGACGACAAAAATTAGTCTCTGTATACAATCCAAGGGTAAACCAAATAAACTAAAAAACACGACACACAAAGAAAAAAATCTGGAGTGCAGAAAGTTGTCGTACGCGACAACGTAATTAACTACATGGATTTGCGTCTATAGAAAAAATTCGTCCCCACAATCAATAAACCTCTCACCTATAGATGAAATCTGAAGTCAGTTATATTGGTCGTATCTATCTAAACCTCCGATATACGGCGTTATAATCACTTAGTGTTTTCGGAGATGTGAATGGATCAAACCAATGCATCTGCCTTCAAATTCAGGCAAGACGTTCTACTCCATTTCGTCTCCTGTTTTTGGCGGTAAACAACGGTGTTTTTTCTAATATACGACAGAAAGAAAGAAATGAATATTTATTAAAAGAGTAAAAATATTTTCGGTCCGATCTTGATAAAAATAACAACAATAGAATAAAAATATTATCCTAATTAATTATTTTAAGAAAAAATAACTTAAATGAAAAAACATGTTAAGAAAAATATGATATTCTATAAGATAATTAATTATTTTAATAACAGTAAAATAAAAGAAGGTAAATAAATATCTAAAGGAAAATATCCTGTCATATATCTTGTCTATGGAAATTTAAATTTAGACTACGGGGCTTTTTAAAGAAAAGAGTTCTAATATATATATATATAAAAGGATGAAAATGCTAGTAAAAATAAATTGTTGCACCTGATAAATTTTTTTATAACCACATATAACTTATCTTAAATCTTAAATCCCAACAATACAAATATATTAAAATATTATAGTACATTTAAATTTTAAAGTTTTTGGATTATCCAAATCCCAAATTATATCTCAACATATATTTCTTCTCTTTTTAAAATACTACTAAGTAGTTTTATTCTTTTGAAAAATTTCTTTTCTCTAACAAAAATAAAATGCCACTTTAAAACATGATTACATATTTTCAAAAATAATATTTCTTCTTTAAAATAATTCTAACAAAATCTTATTTTCCTAAAACAAAACTTCTTTTTCTTTTCTAAAATATTTTCCCTTTTTCTCTACTTCCAAAAACAACATTCTTAGCTATAATATTATATTTCATAACAAATAATTTTCTCAAATATAAATAATATCCTTTTCATGCCAAAATAAACTAATAACCCTTTTTTTCAATAAAAATTTTTATTAAATAAATAAAAACTTGCAATATCAGGGACTCGAACCTGTGATATTTAGGATTGCAATGCAAAATGATAATCAGGATATACCAAAATGGACCATGTATATAAATAAAAAGAAAATTAATTTATACACACTTAATTCAATGAATAGGGATTTATTAAAGAAGGAAAATTATAAAGAAGGTATACGGATTTTACGGTTGTTATTGAAAAAATAAAGAGAATTATAATTGACACACAGAGAGAAAGAGAGAGGGAGAGAGAGATAATTGACAACAGGGGTATTTTGGAGATAAAATGATCATATGCAAGTCACGTGACCCCTTGATCAACAGTGTTAGCCAGAAATCGTTAGATAGGGTAGTTATATGTTTTTTTTTAAACTTTAGGGTAGTTAATTGCCACGAGGTGAAACTACATGAGAGTTTGTTGCATTTAAGCCTTCTTTTTATTACCAAACCTAGACCCTCTCAATCACCTTATATAGGATGATCCCTACTGCAAACACTTCGATTCATTTTCATTAGTTGAAGAGGCTATTAAACTTTTCATCAAAAAAACGGCTATTAAACCATTATGCTGAGCTGGTTGGGATGTTGGTTTATCTTACCATTTCACTATCTTACCATTTCACTACTGAATATTAAACACATCGTTCATGTGGCCGGTTAGCCAATTTGTCCATGTCTAGTTCTATTCATTATGTTGCATATCATTGAATACCTTCGTGGTACTATATATATCTTAGACAGAAATAGTTGTTCTCCTCTCTACAACCTTAAGCATTCATGTACATGTGGTCGCTCTATTATTAACTAGATCATAAACATGTGCCAGCATGTGAAGGAAAAAAAGGGAGTAGTTGTGTTCAGTCGATTAAAGCGCACATTTGATATGACATTTTCCTTACTATTCTTAAATATCTAAAAATGTTTATTATAAATATGACACATATGAGAGTTTATCTGTAAAAATACTATTTTCATATGTTTATATATTATAATTAACATTATGAAGGAAAATGTATACATATAATATTTATATAATATTTTGATAATTTAAATATGCATATCATATCAAATATCCTTAACCAATATTCTTAAAATATAATATAATATCAAATGGTTAGGATAATATCTAAAAAATACCAAATATTACTAATATTATTCTTTGAGACATGGTGCAAGCTTTGGCTCAGGTCAGGAGATCGAGACGTTGAGATGCGAAAATAAAAAATCTGCCGAAATATTAAAGAAAATCGAAGAATCAATACTGGCAGAGACTCAGAAAATATTTTCAAGTTCCAGACATCAGCTAAATCTCTATGTGTCACAAGAATAAATCCCCAGAAATTTGCAGCTAAGATCCCACCAAACGGCCGTGGATCCGCGGCTAAACCATGCAATATGCGGTGGATCCGCGGCCGATTCACCGAGTCAGGAGTTGGGATTTTTAGGTTGGATTTGCTACAACTAACCATAATTCTGGGGATCTTTGGTTTCTGGCTTTGGGGCTATATAAAGGACCGATGGCTAAACTTAGAAACTATCAATCTTTTACACAAGCTAATCACCGTCAAAGAACAAGTGATCCAAGACAGGTCCAAGATTTGACGTGATAAAGCGACGTGAGATTCGACAGAACATCTACATTCGACAAGGCAGAGATCGAGAGCAACTTCTTCTTCCTTTTGTAATCTAAACTTGAAGTTTGTACTTGTGAAGTTGATTAATAAAGGTAGATCTTTAGTTTAATTATTTAGTTACATTATGAATTTCATCTCTATCCGTTCTTCTATCTCCATCATGCGCGAGTAATTCTCCGCTTGATAGGGTTCGTAGGATTAGGGTAGAACAATGGATGGGAAAATATTTTAACTTCTTTTAAGTCTTATGAAATTTATAAACTTTAGCAAAATAAATGTTAACATCCTTATCGGGCGCACTACCAATTTATTGCTAGTCTCGACCGCGATTTAAGATCAGATTAACAATTATTTTGTTAAGGGCTAGACATGAATAGAGATCAATGAAAGGACAATGGTCAATAGTGGGGAAACCCTAATTTCTTCCAAGAACCCTAATCCCCATTCATTACTATCTATCTAGTATTAAATCTATCAATAGATAAAAAGAGTAATCTTTATTAGTCATCCATGACTACTAAATCCAAACGAACCCTACAAGCATTCTTCTTATAAAATTTATATCCGTATTCAAACTACATCCGTATTCTACATTCGTATTTTGACGTAGATCTAGAAACTATTTCCACTATTCTTTATTTCTCTATTCTTCCTCTTTTTCAACACGTCTAAAGTAAAATTGAAAAATTCCACATATCCCTGAGGACGACCCGTACTCATCTCGGTCTAGCTACACGCGACACAGTTATTGATTGCAGTTACTACACACACCATAAAACAGATCAATCAAATGGCGCCGTTGCCGGGGATACGTGTGTAATGTTTTTTTCTTACTATTCGTGTTGAATTCTTATTCGATCAATATCATAAATAAAATAAAACAGCAAATTGTGTATTTAACGATTAGTGTACGATTTTTGCAAGGGAATCTGGAGTTACTGTAGCGAGGAGATAAAGATTCAGAGACATTCATCAAGGCCCAGAGGAGCAAGGAAGGGCACCACAGCAAAATTTTCAAACGATCCCTCAAACGCGCGGCGGAACCGCGGCAAAAAGGGCATTTTGGCGGCGAAACAGCGACGGTCTTGAGGGCTCGTGCATCCAAACTTCTATGGTATCTTCTTTACATCTTTCTCTCTCTTCTGAAAAATCCAATAATATATTTTCTGCAGGATTCTTTGCAAAATATCATTGCTCAAAAATCTTTTTGCGTGATTTATTTTATGCGTTGTTTTTGCATATTTTAATACGGATTTTAAGGGGCAAGACCAAAATTCAGATTAGGTGGGGATTTCATCACCCTTCCTAGGCCCAACAAATTACTAACAAGCATCTGCATCACCCTATTTTAATTAAAAAAATATCTAAACCAAGACTCTAAGGACCGTCGTGCTCAAATAGGACAGAGGAAGGTGGGTAATCTATCGCTTATCCGCATTTCTTTTGTGGTGTCTAGGAAAGTGTGTCTAGGCAAGTGGTTACTTAATTAGACCCGCTATTTTCGGTGATTCGTATAGCGGATACCTCCCACTTGTCTGGCACTTATCTGGCCACAAGAGTTATAAAGAGGTGGCAGAGAATTGATCATGCGGCTTGTCCTTTGGAAGTTTACGAGCGGTCTAGTGCTTGACCTAGGTAACCTTAGTTCTAGGGTTTGCTTGTGCATTTTGTGATTTGTTGAGACAACCCTCAAGTCCCAATTTCAAAGCAAAACAATCCAAATAGAGCTTAAATCTTTTCACCATCCTCCCTCTTTTCACCTTCTTATAATGGGTAATCCAAATAAAAGAACTCTTGCCGAGTTTTGCTATCTAGAACCAAATATTTTTTGTTATCGTAATCGCTTCGGTATACCATCCGTTTCTACCATGTCTTTAAGAGATCGGAAAGAGCAAGCGGAAAGAAACAGTTGGCCACTTCACTCCAGGTCCTATCAACCGCATCAAAAATCTACATTTTCTTTTGTTGATACTCCATTTAACACGTGTGAGGGAACTCCTAAACGCATGTCCATCGCTGAGTATATAGCGAGGACTAACGGCCAAAGTTTCAATCCGGTCAAACCGTTAGGACAACAAACGCCACCACCTTCTAAAGAAGATTTTACTACTCGGTTTGTGGCGTATATGATATCTGTTGACAGTCGCCAACCACACAACCACTATCAATATTCTTCTTATCACAATGTTGATCCCACTCCTGCCCAATTTTCACAAGCTTTCGATTCCTGTAACAACCCTAAATTTTCTGTACAACTTACTGTATAATTTTTTCAAAAAAATACAGAAAGGGGTATTTTTGCCTGAGCACAAGTTATAAATTTGTTTTGCTTTTTAATAGTAAGAAGAAGCTTGTAGCTCATTGGTAAGACCTTACACTGCTGAACTAAAGCACCAGAGTTCAAATCCTATCCCCCACATTATTTTTAATATTGTTTTGTTTTGAATTTTTAGAAGTCCAAGGGTCTACACATGCATAACTCGTAAAACCCCCACTACACATGTAAAAAAAAACTGACCCAAGGGCTACACCAAGCGACGAGGGACACGTGGCGGCGAGCCCCGGCCCGACTCGGCCGACTTGGGCCGGCGACTCGGCCGACTTGGCCCGCCACCGCTGGCCGGACTCGGCCGGATTACCGATTGTCCAACATGAAAGTTCCGCCTCTTGGTCTTCCCTAAACCCCTGTACACTTTAAATTTCCTGCAATTTAATAGAGCTCTTTAAAATCCCATTAAACCATAATTTTAATACAATTTAATACATTTTTCTTTACACCCTTTCACCTATCCTAAACCCTAATTTTTCCCTATAAATATCAACCTTAAACACACCCTCCTCACTCCAAATTTCTGTCCAAAACTCTCAAGAAAATCCTTAGAACTTTTGTGTACAAGTAGAGTTAGCGAAAGGCGAAATTCCGACGACGACTCTAGGAGCTTCCGGCGACGAAACGACGCACCGGTGAATCCTACTTCCTCCTCTACCTCTTCTCTTGATTCTAAGCCAGTAAGTCCCACCTCTATCTTCTCTAATCTATTCTTAAAACCTCTTTTACGAAAACCCGACGGAAGTGGAGTTAAATCCGACTTCCGATTCGGTTTTCTTTATAAAGTTCAATTTCCTTAACACAACCATATTAAACTCTTATATCTTGACTATTAATCATTAACAAAATATGTTGAACAAGTTTCATAGTAAAATATTTAATTTTGTAATTTTTACCGCTCTTTTTCAATAAAATACCATGTAGTTTACTTTCTTCCTTAAAATATCATTAATCTTGCTATACCTTTAATTAGATCACGAGATAATGACCTACCTCCTCACAACACTCATATGCAACATAGCATAATACCTTTCGGGAACATAGAATACGGGAAAACGAAACTTTACATATAAATACCACTAACTATTAAAACCGTTTTCTATAAGAATTTGTATTTTTATAAATCTTTCCAAAGCGCCGCTACAACCCATTTTGGGGAACCCGACTGGGATGGTGCGGATTATCGCACATCCATGAGTTTAGTAGTGCGAGATGCAGACCTCCGCAAGGAGCATTCGGTCTCGAGAGATTTAAAATACAAATATCTTAAGAAAATGAGATTTCTAGAAATATAATATATATATTAAAATTATATATATATATATATATATATATATATATATATATATGTGTGTGTGTGTGTGTGTGTGTGTGTGTATCATTAAAATATCTATTTTTATGATAATATAAATATTTCAACTTTTTCTAAAATCACAAGAATTACTTTACATTAAAATATCATGAATTCAATACAAGTGCAATATTACAATTAAATACCCTATATTATGAAATTAGGTTATTTTCACTAGAAATATTCACAAATATAAAATCCACAACTATGAAAACTCTAAAGACGATAATTAAATACTTGAGGTGTATTTTGAAAATTATACAAAATTATTTTTATATAAAACCCCCTCAAGTTTTATAAATTACAATAAGGACCCTAGTAAGTATAGGTTTAAGCGGGACCAATCTCTTGAGCCTCAGGGAGCCGGAGAAGTGGGTACTTGCCTATTTAAGGTAGACAACTTAACAAACGGTGTTATCAACACGGTAATCGTCTTTGAAAAAGACACAAATTCTGCCGTCCATGTGCAGCGGTTACCGATAACATCAAAACCTAACTCAGCATTCAATTTCTTTTCTATTTGTTCTGACTCAGACTGAGTCTCATTATAATAATCTGACTTGAATATGATTCAAATACAATCTATAATATTAAAAGTCAATAAGAATCCATGAATCCATATAATCAATCGGATCAAACTATTCAATATATATTGACTGAACTGAAGATATACTTCCATTTACATGATTCTCCAGTTACATCCATGATTCTCCAGTTACATCCATTTACTGATATCATGGTTTCGGCAAGTCATCCAATTATACAATCTATATTACAAGACAATACAAGTTGCAATACAATACAAACAATTCAAACGATACTTCGCGGGGTTTAAGGGGTAGATTAGTACGGAAGGTGTTAGAAGTGGCATGAGACTGCAAGATTTAAGACACCTAACCTGAATACCACGCCGTTGTTCCTGGCTTTCTAACGGAGCCTTGTACTTCCATTTGCCTCTAGTCTCTGGCATATAGAGACTCCCCTCGTATACACTGGTATCTTTCTGTATCAAGTTACAAACAACAACGTTAACAATAATAATACAACTTTAAAAACTACACACACACACTCTCTCTCTGTCTATTCTATTTCCCCCTTATATTTAGGACTTACCGAGCGATTTGTTCGCTGACGACATTCTCTTTCTTCTTCTTTGAATGTCGTCAGGTGTTTCGGACCTTCCAGAGATCGAGCCCAGCACTGAAGATTTGGACCAGTTTACTGAAGATCCCGAGCTGTAGTTTCACTTGTACATTTTCCATTTCATTTCAGTACTTTCCATTTCTATTATGCCACTGTTTAGGCATCGCTTTATCCCATGTATTTACTTTTCCATGTATTGTAAAAAGGAATGTGAATAAATAAAGTTGCTGTTCAATCATTACATTTGTCTCTTGTGTATTTTTATTTATATTGCTTAGATACGCTTTGCGTATTTACTTCAGAGTAAATACGTAGCGGCCTCGTCGCGTCCTCTGCCCGTACACTGGGAAGCAGGGCGTGACAATTCCGATCAATCCTACCCGACTTTTACACCTTCTCGAGACATTCTTTCTAATCAGTCATTTGAGAGTTTTACTTATCCACAAGAATTTCAATCTTATACTGAAATCCCTTACCGACCCATGTCTAGTCTTGAACGGACTGTGGAAGAATATGAGGTAGCGTCACGCCGCGCCAGAGAGGAATTGAATGAGTGCATGGCCGTTCTCAATAAACAAAACGAATGAGCAACTAGTTTCAAACCAGCTCAAAATTTTTCAACGTATGATACGATCATAGGACAAATTGAGAATTTGGATAGTGAGAGACAACTGTACACCCTTCCAAATCAAACCTCCCCATCCCAAATTGAAATCCACAACTCCAGTTTCACAGATCTATCGAGTACACCAAATGATTCACCAATTGAAGATAGAATGTCTGATGAGTTGTGTGATTTTGTAGTGTTTGATTTACCCGATTGTGAGGAGTCCATTTCAAGTGATGCCACACCCAATCCTTGTGATCTCTATACCTCCACTCTAGAACCTAAATTAATTGAAAATTATGCTTTTGATGAGGTGTCTGATACTTTTAACCTTTACTTGATTGAGAATATTGACGTTGGGGATATATTGGATGATGAACCCGAAATTTTGGATGAATTTGTCCCACCAATTCATCAGGTCCTTTCACTCCCATGTGGTCATCATCTCGAACCTTTAACTATTCTTCCCTAACCCCATATGCATCTTGAAGTTGATGATAAATGTATAACCGAAAAGCAGAACGAAATTCAGCCTTCATTTCCCACATCTGGTTCAGCAATGCTCAACACACCAATTTGTTTACCCATTTCATCTCCCACTTTCTCTGGTTCTTTTTCTAATTAACCTTTACTTTTAGAGAGTGTTGATAAATCACAATCCGATATTTCGAGTTCGATAATTCTAGAAAAACAACTTGATTTAGATAGGTAGATAAGCTTTTCGAGTCTCCTACTTCTATAATTTTTGACAAATCAAGTGTGTTGAATTCTGGCGCGACACTTATTGATATTGAAACGTTCTGTCACGCCCCGCTTCCCAGAGTACGCAAGATGAGGCACGTGACATAGCCAACCAAGCTACCTGTGGGTAGGAATTATCCATCCACAGTCACATTACGGTTGTGGAGATATCAAGAACAAAATAATAAACTAATCTAATACATGTCCAAATCCATAATAACGAGAATCAATAAACAATGAGTGCGGAAGCAAATGATCCAATACAATAAATAAACAGTACGTCCCATAATGCGGGCTCACATCTGGAAATGGAATGAAAATAAATAAACTAAACCCTAAGGAACTCACAGTTCAGCCTGCTGGCTGAAGTACTCCTGCTCGGTCGTCGATAGTGGTAAGGAATCTGGGCCATGCAAAACCCAGACGTCAGCGCGTCATGTCAACCAAATAATATAATATAAACATGGTAATAAGCAATGCAGGTATGAACATGAATAAAGCAGTACTAAGAAATAACAGAGCAGGGTAATGTGCAGTGGTGACTAAACTGTCCTATCAGGTTTCTACTCTATAGTCTTTGAAATCAATTGATGAATCGTCGATGTAACTCAATAGTATCCCGTGCGTGCCCGGGACCACGGTCAAGGTCCTCGGGGCTGAATCCGAGACGTGCCGCTAAGCAGTAATAGGTAGTAGGATGGATGAGTGATGTCAGCATCATCACTCCCGGACTGGCCAAGCCCGTAAGACTGATCAGAACAAGTATCGAACTGTTGAGTTACAAGTCGGTTTCACCTTTGATTTCCCCATACCCCCAAGTTATGTATGTCAGGTCAGGTATTCACTAGTCAAGGACTAATGCCAACACAAAATCAGGTGAAAAAAATAGGTCTGTCTGGATAGACAGCAGGAATGGTCAGGTTGGTCGGCATTAGGCCTGAAATCAGGTAACAGGTCAGGTCACGTTCAACAGGTTGAGTCGATATGTACAGGGTGTCATGTCCGGTGTATCAGTACATGTGTCAGGTGTATCAAGATTGGTCAATATGTAATGCAATCAAATGTATTCTGATAACAGGTATAGTAACGAATAAGGAACAACAGCAGGAACGACAAATAACAATATTATTCCATGTAACCACAGTGATGCTTTGTATTCTCTTATTAACAGGTTCAAGCACCCTTGGGGTGCAATAATCACAGTGTAGCGCAATATTAATAACAGTAGGCAATAAAGATATAAGTGTGCGACTATTATCCTCTAAATAGTAAAATGATTAGCAGGTAGTTGTCATTAAGATTACGGTGGCAAAATACGATTTAGGTGGCAGTATTATAATGCATATCACACTTCGTCCAATGAGGACACGTAACAATACTTAGTTAAAACAACACGTTTTATGAGTCAAATATTTAATTAGTTAACGTAGCATGTAGCAAGAAATCTTGCCTCGACGGTTACGCAAACCGGAAAGCGCGGATGCAAAGTCGGCGGAAAACACGAGACGGAAGCACGGGTCACGGATCGAATCCACACAACGAACAGCAGGACCACGCGGACCGGAGTACCTTGCTGGAATGTCGGGTCAGGCCGTCGGCATCGCCGGATTCCGGCGAGAAAGATAACGGTGAATATGATTTCAATGGTATAGATCTAGAAAGCAAAGGGAATGAGTAGAGGAAGGAGAGGATAGGGATTACTCACTGTGGGTGAAGGGGGTCACGACGGTCGACGGCGTCGACTGGCTCCGGCGGTGAACAGTGCACGTGGTGAAGATCTGCTGAACAAGGATTAGTTAGCAGCGGGAAGGAAAGAAGGGAGAGAGGAAGAAGGTGATCTCACCGAGGGGTGTGCCTGCGAGATCGGGGCACGGGAACGGATCGTCGGCGGCGACAGGCGGCGGTCCGATGAGGTGCTGGGATGTGCAGGCGGGGTGAACGGTGATCGGGGTGGTGCAGGGTGAATGGTGGTGGAAGAAGGAAGGTGTGGGCGAGGCGAGGCAGAGAAGTCGACGGCGCTGGTGATGCTGACTCCGGCGTCGGGGCTCCGGCGGCAAGGAAGGAGGTGGCTAGGGTCGAGATCGAGGCCCGTGGTGGGTTGCTGGTGCACGTGGAGGAAGGCGAGGGTCGTGGTCGAGACGAGGAAGCGCGGGCGGCGACGGTGAGGTCGCGGGGAGGTCGACGGTGAGGTCGCGGCGAAACTAGGGTTAGGGTTCAGGGGGTTCTCGCGATGGGTTTCATCAGGGGAGAACGTGAAATATATGAACATGGGAGAGAGAGTTAGAGAGAGAGAGAGAAAGATTATATGAGAGATAGAGAGAGGGTTAGAGATAGAGAGAGAATGAGAAAATTTAGAGAGAGATAGAGAGAGACGGAGAGAGAGAGATTTAATGAGGGGAGAGAGAGATTCGTGAGAGAGAGAGGGAGAATGAGAAACGGAGAGGGAGAATGAGGATAGAGGCCCACGAGAATTATGAGACTCCTGATTGGTTGAGGGATTTAATCAAAAGATTTAAAAATATTTTAGAAATCTTGCACAGTTAGAAAAATATATATGATTGCTAAGGGATTGAAATATATGAATGGTTTAATATATATTAATATTTGGGATTTTGGCGCCAAATAAAACATTTCCAAATCGCGCCTGGGTTGCGCCCAAATGTTTCAAATTCAAACTATAGGATTTTAAGCGAGTTCCAAATTTTGAAAAGAGGTGTTTTGTGATTAAAATGCATGCCCCCAAGTCGGACACTTGCACGCGCGCGTAGCCGTCCAAACTTGCCCGTTTAGCCGAACGGGAAGAAATCTCGACACGCGGACGCTACCACGCGACTAGTGGCGACGAGTAGGCCAACATGGATATTTTTAATTTCATTTTCGGTGTTAAAATTTGTTATGTGCCACAATGATTTAACTGGTTAAAATTTAGCAAAAAGCACCAAACAATCAGGATAATGGGAATGAGCAATATATAACACTCAACTAGCAAAAGAAATAGTATTATTGGGCTCGGGTGTTACATCATACCCAACTACAAAAAGAATTTCGTCCTCGAAATTCCAAGATTACAAGATAGCTAACTACAGGAAAAGGTGAGGAAATTTCTGTCGGATCTCGTCTTCTCGCTCCCAAGTGGATTCTCCATGGGATCGGTTACTCCAAGAAACTAGCACAAGAGGGATAACCTTGTTCTTAAAGACCTTTTCTCTTCGATCCTTGATTTCAATCGGTCGCTCCTCAAAAGTCAAGTCTTCTCGTACTGTTAGTTCCGAATGATCCAAAACGTGTGTTTCATCTCGAACATACCTTCGTAGTTGAGATACGTGAAACACATCGTGCACATTTGCCAAGGACTGCGGTAACGCCAAACGATACGCTACCTCACCAATACGCTCCACGATCTCAAGGGTCCAACGAATCGAGGACTAAGCTTTCCCCGACTTCCAAAGCGAAATACCCCTCTAGTCGGTGATATCTTCAGGAATACCAAATCACCCACGGCGAACTCTAGAGGTCTTCTTGACGTGTCGGCCCAACTTTTCTGTCTGTCTTGAGCTGCCTTCATATGCTTCCTGATTGTATTCACCTTCTCGACTGTCTGTACCACCAAATCTGGTCCTAACCATCTTCGTTTCACCAATGTCGTCCCAACAAACGGGTGAACGGCACTTACGACCATACCACGCTTCAAACGGAGCCATCTGAATAGTCGCTTGGAAGCTATTGTTGTACGAAAACTCCACCAGGTGTAGATGATCCTCCCAAGAACCTTTGAAGTCCAACATGTAAGCTCTCAACATATCTTCAAGGGTCTGGATCGTTCCTTCCGATTGTCCATCAGTTTGAGGATGATAAGATGTGCTAAACTTCAATCGAGTCCCCAACTTTCTTGTAAACCCCTCCAGAAGTACGACAAGAACCGAGTGTCCCGATTGGACACGATGCTTACCGGCACTCCATGCAATCTGACAATCTCCTGCATGTATCGCTCTGCCAAAGCTTCCGTCGATTGACCAACCCGAAAAGGAATAAAGTGAGCTGCTTTGGTCAACCGATCGACAATCACCCATACTGCATTGTTGCCTTTTGGACTCCGCGGTAAAGCCGTCACGAAATCCATGGTTATATGTTCCCACTTCCACTGAGGGATCGGAAGTGGTTGCAACAAACCAGCAACCCTTTGGTGTCCAGCCTTGACTTGCTGACACACCAAGCACTTAGCCACGAAGCGAGCAATTTCCCGTTTCATACCTTCCCACCAGAAGTGCTGTCGAACATCTCGGTACATCTTTGTCCCTCCTGGATGTACAGAGTAAGCTGAACTGTGTGCTTCCTTCATAAGCTCTTCACGCACATCTCCTTTTGGCACACACACACGGCTACCATATCTCAACGAACCGTCTTCATGGATCAGTAAATCGGTTCGTAGTCCGGCTTCAACCTGCTCTCGAAACTTTTGCAGTCTAGGATCCTGCAATTGTGACGCTTTAATCTTCTCAACTAAGGACGACTGTACTTGCAACTGCATCAACTGTCCCGTAGCATGTGGTAGCACAACCTCCAAGTCAAATCTCTGAAAATCCGCAATGATCTCCCTTTGTGCGGTCAATACCTGAATTGCTGGTAACCGACTCAGCGCATCCGGCACGACGTTGACTTTTCCCGGATGGTACTTAAGATCAAGGTCATAGTCGGCCATCAGCTCCAACCATCTGCGTTGCCTCATGTTCAACTCCTTCTGAGTGAACACATACTTTAAACTCTTGTGATCTGTAAAGACTTCAACTCTCTCGCCCAAAAGGTAGTGTCTCCAAATCTTCAGGGCGAAGATCACGGCTGCAAGCTCTAAGTCATGAGTCGGATAGTTCTTCTCATGAGTCTTCAGTTGTCTCGATGCGTAAGCGACGACTTTCCCATTCTGCATCAACACGCATCCCAATTCCTTTCCGGATGCGTCGCTATGAATCACCAGTCCTCCTGAATTATCCGGTATGGTTAGGATAGGGGCGGTTATCAACTTCTGCTTCGACGTCTCGAAGGCCAATGCACATCCATCCGTCCAAACAAACGGTACCTCCTTGCGCGTAAGCTTGGTTAACGGCTCAGCCAAACGAGCGAAGTTCTCCACAAATCTTCTGTAGTAACCGGCGAGTCCAAGAAAACTTCTTATCTCCGCAACATTCTTTGGAGTTGGCCAATCTCGAACTGCTGCAATCTTCTCGGGATCAACGGCGATTCCATCGCCCGACACGACATGCCCCAGAAACTTCACTTCTTCTTTACTAAAAGAACTGGAGCTCCCCAAGGCGAGTTGCTGCTTCGAATCCATCCCTTCTCGAGTAATTCACCAACTTGTTTCTTAACTTCTTCCAATTCCACCGGTGCCATCGGATAATGAGATTTTGATACTAGCGCTGCACCAGGAATAAGGTCAATCGCAAACTCCACATCTCGCTTCGGCGGTAAACCTGATATATCTTCAAACACGTCCATAAAGTCGCGAACAACTGACGGCTCTTCAATACTATCCGCTTCCATTGTCGCAAGAACACTGTTTGTCGGCCTAGCCCTAAACTCGACTGGCCCGACAGAGCTGCTTCCTCCAGTGAAGGTAAACTCAGGGTGTCCGGGAATCTGGAAAATTACTTTCCTTGCCCTACAATCAATGTGTGCGTGGAAAGTGCCAAGAAAATCCATTCCCAAGACTGCTTCATAACTGCCCGTACCTATCACCAAGAAATCTGCAAAGAGCTCCCGTCCGCAAACAACAACTATACAATCCTTACATTCCTTACTAGCTATGATTTTCCCATTCCCAGTGTGTATGTCCCAGAAACTAGACAGGGTCGTGCGGGTAATCGAGGGTGTAGTTATAACTTTGGATGACATAAACAGTGGGATGCTCCGGAATCAAATAATGCCAATGCGGGAAAACCATGAACGAGTAGATTACCTGAAACCACTTCTCCTGATGCCTTAGCTTCCTCAGCTGTCAGCGTGAAAACTCGAGCCTGATTAGATTCTTGAGTCAACTGTCTCTGCCCCCGGAACGGTCTCTGCGGAGGCTTCTGAATATCATCCCTTGTACGAAGCTTCGACGGACAAGCACTAACGGTGTGATCTGCCGCTCCACATCTAAAACAGAGTCCCAACCTCTTACGACACTCCTTTCGCACATGTCCGGGTACATGGCAGTAGTTACAAATCACGCTCCCTTTCCGATCACCCACAGTTGTTTTCTTCATTGTTGCTACACTGCGCCTGTTCACCGGAATACTTCTGCGTACAGACGTTTGGTCCAGTGCAAATGCCGGTTCCAGCTCGGTCTGTTCCTTTAGGTTCTCCAGCAATCTTCTTATCACTCTACGCCTGGCGGCTAAGACCGCACGTCTTTGGTCCATCTTCAAATCCTTACCGGCCATATTCCTGAAATCAAAGTACCCAACATTAGCATGATGATAGATTCTGAGTATAGATCGATGATAGAACTCCAAGATACTTAAATAGAGTACAGCATTGTAGCTATGCCGCGGTATCATAGCCGCAATTACTTAACTCCACCCAAGTCGCCTAAGTCCTAGAGATAACAAGAAATTAGGTTTTCGAGTTGACAATGCAAAGTAAGTTTGCATGTCGACATGATCCGGAAGAATGATTCAAGGATGGTAAAACGGTCAAGGTGGCAGGACATGTTTCCTAATCACGGGTATTATGATTCATGTATTGGGTGCAATACCCAACTACAAAGAATCAACCCAATTAACCTATGGCTCTGATACCAAAAGAACCATGTCACGCCCCGCTTCCCAGAGTACGCAAGATGAGGCACGTGACATAGCCAACCATGCTACCTGTGGGTAGGAATTATCCATCCACAGTCACATTACGGTTGTGGAGATATCAAGAACAAAATAATAAACTAATCTAATACATGTCCAAATCCATAATAACGAGAATCAATAAACAATGAGTGCGGAAGCAAATGATCCAATACAATAAATAAACAGTACGTCCCATAATGCGGGCTCACATCTGGAAATGGAATGAAAATAAATAAACTAAACCCTAAGGAACTCACAGTTCAGCCTGCTGGCTGAAGTACTCCTGCTCGGTCGTCGATAGTGGTAAGGAATCTGGGCCATGCAAAACCCAGACGTCAGCGCGTCATGTCAACCAAATAATATAATATAAACATGGTAATAAGCAATGCAGGTATGAACATGAATAAAGCAGTACTAAGAAATAACAGAGCAGGGTAATGTGCAGTGGTGACTAAACTGTCCTATCAGGTTTCTACTCTATAGTCTTTGAAATCAATTGATGAATCGTCGATGTAACTCAATAGTATCCCGTGCGTGCCCGGGACCACGGTCAAGGTCCTCGGGGCTGAATCCGAGACGTGCCGCTAAGCAGTAATAGGTAGTAGGATGGATGAGTGATGTCAGCATCATCACTCCCGGACTGGCCAAGCCCGTAAGACTGATCAGAACAAGTATCGAACTGTTGAGTTACAAGTTGGTTTCACCTTTGATTTCCCCATACCCCCAAGTTATGTATGTCAGGTCAGGTATTCACTAGTCAAGGACTAATGCCAACACAAAATCAGGTGAAAAAAATAGGTCTGTCTGGATAGACAGCAGGAATGGTCAGGTTGGTCGGCATTAGGCCTGAAATCAGGTAACAGGTCAGGTCACGTTCAACAGGTTGAGTCGATATGTACAGGGTGTCATATCCGGTGTATCAGTACATGTGTCAGGTGTATCAAGATCGGTCAATATGTAATGCAATCAAATGTATTCTGATAACAGGTATAGTAACGAATAAGGAACAACAGCAGGAACGGAAAATAACAATATTATTCCATGTAACCACAGTGATGCTTTGTATTCTCTTATTAACAGGTTCAAGCACCCTTGGGGTGCAATAATCACAGTGTAGCGCAATATTAATAACAACAGGCAATAAAGATATAAGTGTGCGACTATTATCCTCTAAATAGTAAAATGATTAGCAGGTAGTTGTCATTAAGATTACGGTGGCAAAATACGATTTAGGTAGCAGTATTATAATGCATATCACACTTCGTCCAATGAGGACACGTAACAATACTTAGTTAAAACAACACGTTTTATGAGTCAAATATTTAATTAGTTAACGTAGCATGTAGCAAGAAATCTTGCCTCGACGGTTACGCAAACCGGAAAGCACGGATGCAAAGTTGGCGGAAAACACGAGACGGAAGCACGGGTCACGGATCGAATCCACACAACGAACAGCAGGACCACGCGGACCGGAGTACCTTGCTGGAATGTCGGGTCAGGCCGTCGGCATCGCCGGATTCCGGCGAGAAAGATAACGGTGAATATGATTTCAATGGTATAGATCTAGAAAGCAAAGGGAATGAGTAGAGGAAGGAGAGGATAGGGATTACTCACTGTGGGTGAAGGGGGTCACGACGGTCGACGGCGTCGACTGGCTCCGGCGGTGAACAGTGCACGTGGTGAAGATCTGCCGAACAAGGATTAGTTAGCAGCGGGAAGGAAAGAAGGGAGAGAGGAAGAAGGTGATCTCACCGAGGGGTGTGCCTGCGAGGTCGGGGCACGGGAACGGGTCGTCGGCGGCGACAGGCGGCGGTCCGATGAGGTGCTGGGATGTGCAGGCGGGGTGAACGGTGATCGGGGTGGTGCAGGGTGAATGGTGGTGGAAGAAGGAAGGTGTGGGCGAGGCGAGGCAGAGAAGTCGACGGCGCTGGTGATGCTGACTCCGGCGTCGGGGCTCCGGCGGCAAGGAAGGAGGTGGCTAGGGTCGAGATCGAGGCCCGTGGTGGGTTGCTGGTGCACGTGGAGGAAGGCGAGGGTCGTGGTCGAGACGAGGAAGCGCGGGCGGCGACGGTGAGGTCGCGGGGAGGTCGACGGTGAGGTCGCGGCGAAACTAGGGTTAGGGTTCAGGGGGTTCTCGCGATGGGTTTCATCAGGGGAGAACGTGAAATATATGAACATGGGAGAGAGAGTTAGAGAGAGAGAGAGAAAGATTATATGAGAGATAGAGAGAGGGTTAGAGATAGAGAGAGAATGAGAAAATTTAGAGAGAGATAGAGAGAGACAGAGAGAGAGAGAGAGATTTGATGAGGGGAGAGAGAGATTCGTGAGAGAGAGAGAGGGAGAATGAGAAACGGAGAGAGAGAGAGAGAGGATAGGGGGCCCACGAGAATTATGAGACTCCTGATTGGTTGAGGGATTTAATCAAAAGATTTAAAAATATTTTAGAAATCTTGCACAGTTAGAAAAATATATATGATTGCTAAGGGATTGAAATATATGAATGGTTTAATATATATTAATATTTGGGATTTTGGCGCCAAATAAAACATTTCCAAATCGCGCCCGGGTTGCGCCCAAATGTTTCAAATTCAAACTATAGGATTTTAAGCGAGTTCCAAATTTTGAAAAGAGGTGTTTTGTGATTAAAATGCATGCCCCCAAGTCGGACACTTGCACGCGCGCGTAGCCGTCCAAACTTGCCCGTTTAGCCGAACGGGAAGAAATCTCGACACGCGGACGCTACCACGCGACTAGTGGCGACGAGTAGGCCAACATGGATATTTTTAATTTCATTTTCGGTGTTAAAATTTGTTATGTGCCACAATGATTTAACTGGTTAAAATTTAGCAAAAAGCACCAAACAATCAGGATAATGGGAATGAGCAATATATAACACTCAACTAGCAAAAGAAATAGTATTATTGGGCTCGGGTGTTACACGTTTAATCGGACCATCAATGAAAGTTTGGAAGACATTTTCGCCGAAGAACCCGCATTCTTAAATGACACGGATTTTATGATTAATCAACTTCTACCTGAAGAAGTTGAACCACCACCATTTCTTGTTATCCCATACGAGAATGTGACCATTCTTCTCATTCCTAATCATCCACATTCTCATTTTCATTCACCATTATTGTTTCGTCTCTATTAACCGAGACGTAAACCATACCGCCACCCATCTCCCTATTTCTTCAAATCTCTGATTTTCCACCAACCAGTGCGTTATATCGATAAATTTTTTGAATGGTTGGTGTTGACGTTTGGTCTTTCTAAGGCTTAACTTTGACCAATAACTTTAACCCCATCTCATTTTAAATGCTTATTACTATTTTACTCAGGGGGGGGGGGGTGGGGTGGGGGGGAGAAAAATCTTTTGCCTCTTGAAAGAAAATAAATTTTTACATAATTATGAGCCAAAAATAAGTTTGGGGGAGAATTTCACTTTCATTATTTCTCATCCCCTTTGATAACTTTTTCTTCCAAGTCTACAGGTTTTTTTTAGGCTTAACAGATGACATCAGTGAGGACACTGCTATAAATAAATTTGGGGGAGGTTTGTGCTTATTCACGCATCATTACATTATACTATAAGCACAATTTTTTTTTGAAAATGAAAGTTTGATAGTGAAAATTTTACATATGAAAGATAGAAATAGTTTAAGAAAAGCAAGAAAATTAGATATTTTCTTAAACGAAACTAGTAATAAGTAGTTATGAGTTGTTGTCCCAAGGGTTAGTAAGATGAAGTAAATTACTAATCTGAGGATAAAAATATGTCTGAAAAATAGTCCATATTCTTAAGGCCAAACATTTGAACGTTGATACCCTATTATACGCACTTGCACAAATCTTGAAACTTGGAATAGTAGAGGATACCTTGAAATGCTCTTGTCTAAAAGTCTTGGTATGAAGAAAAAAAATTATAAGTGGTGAAGGAAAAAAATAAACACTGATTTTGTAATTGCTTAAGCCAGCATAAAAAAATATAGCGAGGGTGCTTTATCACCTAGTGCCTTAGACTAACTGGTTTGGGAGCCACTGCTAAACTTTAGGTGTTGCAATACGAGAAATTACGTCTTAATACGCAAGCACATTTTGTAATTAGTTGGTTAGTATCTCAAGAAGTATTAACGGTCGCATGAAAAATGTGTGAGCAATTCCATCTAAAATATTCACCAACTAAAAAGTATTAAGGAAGATGAACAAGAGTATTATAGCTTGAATTGAAATAGGGTTATTTTTTACACATACGTAGGGTTCTATGATCAATATTTGGAGGAAAGATAGGGAGGAATACTAAAGACGATATTTTATTGAGAGATGACGAAATTTCTAACATCTTTTCACGACCATTAAGATAGGGCTCATGACAACCGAAAAACTGATGTAGTTAGAAACTCTTATTTTTAAGTTCTTTCTTTTATAGTTCTTATCTTTGTATATAACTTTCATTATCTTTCTTTTATTATAGGATTTTATGGGTGTAATCCGCTGAAAACGCTCAGGAGACAACACTCCTCCTACTAGAGACACCTAGAGGTTTAACGGCTTGTTGCACGTGCTCAGTGCAATCGTGTTGCCTACGAAAGTGTGCTACTTAGGTTTTTATTTCTTTTTCTCCTTCTCTTGAATAACTAGTTTGCTCGGGACGATCAAAATTAAGTTTGGAGGTATTTTTTCAGTCGATAAAAGTGCACATCTGATATGACATTTTCTTTACTATTCTTAAATATCTAAAAATGTTTATTATAAATATGACGCATATGAGGGTTTATCTGTAAAAATACTATTTTCATATGTTTATATATTATAATTAACATTATGAAGGAAAATATATGCATATAATATTTACATAATATTTTGATAACTTAAATATGCATATCATATCAAATATCCTTAATCAATATTCTGAAAAAATAAAATAACATATTAAATAGTTAGGATAATATCTCAAAAATACCAAATATTACTAACATTATTCTTTGAGATATGATGAAAATTTTGGCTCAGGCCAGGAGTTCGAGATGTTGAGATTTCGGAAATAAAAAATCTGCCGAAATATTAAAGAAAATTGAAGAATCAATACTGGCAGAGACTCAGGAAATATTTTCAAGTTTCAAACATCAGCTAAATGTCCATGTGTCACAAGAATAAAGCCCCAGAAATTTGCAGCCAAGATCCCACCAAACGGCCTCGAATCCGCGGCTAAATCATGCAATATGCGGCGGATCCGCGGCCGGTTAATCGAGTCAGTAGTTGGGATTTTCAGGTTGGATTTGCTACAACTAACCATAATTCTGGGGATCTTTGGTTTCTGGTTTTGGGGCTATATAAAGGACCGATGGCTAAACTTAGAAACATCAATTTTTTACACAAGCTAATCACCGTCAAAGAACAAGTGATCTAAGACATGTCCAAGATTCGACGTGATAAAGTGACGTGAGATTCGACGGAGCATCTACATCCGACAAGACAGAGATCGAGAGCAACTTCTTCTTACTCTTGTAATCTAAACTTGAAGTTTGTACTTGTGAAGTTGATTAATAAAATAGATTTTTAGTTTAATTAGTTTAATTATTTAGTTACATTATGAATTTCATCTCTATCCGTTTTTCTATCTCCATCATGCGCGAGTAATTCTCCGCTTGATAGGGTTCGTAGGATTATGGTAGATCAATGGATGAGAAAATGTTTTAATTTCTTTTAAGTCTTATAAAGTTTATAAATTTTAGCAAAATAAATGTTAACATCTTTATCGGGCGCGCTACCAATTTATTGCTAGTCTCGACCGTGATTTGAGATCAGATTAACAATTGTTTTGTTAAGGGCTAGACATGAATAGAGACCAATGAAAAGACAATGGTCAATAGTAGGGAAACCCTAATTTCTTCCAAGAACCCTAATTCTCATTCATCACTATCTATCTAATATTAAATCTATCAATAGATAAAATGAGTAATCTTTATTAGTCATCCATGACTACTAAATCCGAACGAACCCTACTAGCATTTTTCTTATAAAATCTATATCCGTATTCAAACTAGATCTGTATTCTACATCCGTATTTTGACGTAGACCTAGAAACTATTTCCACTATTTTTTATTTCTCTATGCTTTCTCTTTTTCGTAAGATTGAAAGATGCCACATATCCATGTGGACGTCCCGTACTCATCTCGGTCTAGCAACACGCGACACCGTTATTAATTACGGTTACTGCACACGTCATAAAACAGATCAATCAAGTTGTTATAAAAAGAGCAGTAAATAATTATAGTGAGAGAACAAAGAAAGCAATTAACATGAGATGGACTTTCCTTTCTTTTTTGATTTGTGGAGCAAAAATTTGTTAACATGCCCAATTCAGTCTATTATTGTACCGATCATAAAGCGTGTGGCAGATGCATGTGAAAAATGAGGAATGGATAGTTATAAAAAGAGAAGTAAGCTGTTATAATGAGAGAAGAAAAAAATAGTTACTTCAGCAACATCCACTTGATCTTTCATGGGTTGAAGCCGGAGAAAAATCGTAAAGCTCATGGCGGAACCGTTAGAAAGTAAACACATAATAATAAAGTAATATTTGTACTCATGGTGGATCGATCGCCGAGATATTTGACAACAACTCTAGCTCGAGAAATCCGCTTGATCTTCAAACAGTGATGACAATGTCTTGTTTCTTGGAAAATCAACACTCACATTGGATGAAAGCCGACATAGCGTGGATCTTTGATGTAACATATGCAACACCTCTTTAGCACTGAGACAATGTCTTGTTTCTTGGAATGCCATGAAATGAGAAAGTCTCCAATAAACATGTAATGTCTCTATTATTATAATGCAATCAGAATGAGATGTGTGGCACTTCCAATTTCAATTTTAAAAAGAACAAATGAAAAACTAAAAAAATCCTTTATTATAAGCCACTTTCCTTTTCTTTCCATTTTACAAATAAAAAAGAAAGAAAATTCCATGTCATGTTAATTAGTGGCATTCTCCAACACTAATCTAGCCTGCTTCCCATCCCTTGAAGATGTTGAACCTATCTAGAATAAAGTGATTGTCTCAATCCAGTTTGCAACAGCAGTAGCATTTTGGTAGGACTGTTAAACATTTGATTATTTCACTCTTCACGGATCAACCACTTTACTCATGCTACCACTATATCATATAACACTAGTTATTTTTAGCCCAAAATCACATGCCAAAATTAAATGCCAAATCTAACCCAAAATCCTTTGGAAACCGGAGTAGTAACATGAATATAATGAAAAGTTGATCGACAGACTATCATTCTCATCAACTGGACTTAGATCAGTTAGTAGCGATTTTCTTCATACTGTGAGAACTCGCAAGTTAGATCTGAAGAGGTTGATTCCCTTTATAAAAAAAAACAAAAATACAAAACAACTCAGTAGTATTCTCCCCACATATGCCACATTCAAGTGGACCCATCCATCTATTTCTTTTTAGCAAGGTTACCTTTGGCAAGTAACTACGGGCCAACCAAACAAATTTCGCAACTTTGAGTGGTGCTTATACCTTCCTTGGAAAATTCAGACTTTAATCCTTTGTAGTTATGAATTCTATAAAATGGTATAATGAAGAAAGTGTTCAGTTTATTCCACTTCCAATACTCTCTATCCTCCATCATACCATCATATGGGTTCCAACATTATATTCTAAGTAGCTAATCATTTTTCTTCCATCTTTTATCTTCTCCATGACATGAATTTTGCATGTATGCGGGGAAAAAAAAAGCATGAACTGGCCGCCAATATATCTCAAATTTTTACTTACCATGTATATATGGATGTATACGTATATGGTAAAAGAGCATGAATGCGTATGTATACACACTGCTCCTATTCATCTATCCCTACCTTATGTGTACCGGCAACATGCAATATTAATGTCATGATTTGAATTCACATAAATGCACCTTGGCTCATACATCTCGAGTGAGTTCCCCTTAGAAATACATATTATCTTCAACTTCTTGTTAAAGGTACTTGACAAAATAACACAATCAGTTGCATACAATGAAAGGTCCCTGTTGTCAAAATAACTGTTATTTTCTGGCAATGAAATGAGATATTAGAGCAAACAATTAATAGTTTATGATTTAAGTATTCAAAAGATGGAATTGTTACCGTTTAAAATTGAACCCATAATAAAGCAGTTATCCTCGATTAATACTGACCAACCTTACAAATGGCTCTAAATGATTGACTCCGTTTTTCAAAATCTTTATATATCATTTGCCTTAAATCCTTATATCTAAATTATACCGGATTTAGTGGTTCTCTATCAGCTTTGAAGAGGGGTTTATTCTTGTATTAATATTTTTAATGGTTATTTAATTATTTTGGACACTTAAATATGATTAATTAATGGAATTTTATAAAGACAAGTGGTTATTTAACATGCTAATACTAGTAATAGCACATAGAAATTAGTAATTTGATAACATTGGATTATAATGGATAAGACATTTCCTATTCAAAAAATATGTTAATCAATTTGTTATAAGAGAGCGAGATCGATTAATTTTTATAAATATTACTTGGACCGAGAAATTCATGGCTTCAACCATATTCTTCAATAACAAAACATCTAAATAAAAACTAAACTCTCTAAACTCTGAGGACACCAATGCATTGCATAGTCCATAATAAACAAAAAGAGAGAAATAGTAATAAGACTAATAAACACATCTGATCATCATTAGATCCAAACAACCAATATGCGAAGAAACACTCTAGTAATACCAGTTATTTACCAAACTCAAAATGAATCATATAACCATCCTCAGAATTAGAAACAGCAAGAACAACCACCTTGTGATAAGAAAATAGAAAGCAATAGTTAACTTGTTATTACTACATCTGAGAAGATGACTGATGCAGCCCTAGCCTATATGGACCGGCTCGACCGTTCTAAAACACGTCGTGTCTATTTCAACTCGAGAAACCTAAACTGCCAAATCTTGTCCGATTCGCTAGTTCTACCAGCCAAATCGAAGATCTCGTAAAATGATCTGGGTCAATGGGTTTGTTGCAAACATTCCCTCTCTTGAAATCACGAAAATTAATCTATCGTTTAAGGTCCTGAAATCGCGGTCAAAGATTTGTTCCGAACTTTGACCTTCGAATCGGGGATGGAATCAGCGTCCAAATCAGATTTTACAGGCAATATCGGGAATCAATTTGGACGCAACCAAATAATTAGTTTTTCGTTTTAGCAACTTCTATTTTTAACAATTTTATATTTTGTTAGTAAATTAGTTGTGATTTCGATTGTGGATCTATTAAAAGGCTCGTTTGCAATTGTAACAGCGGCTTTTGATTAATAAAAAGCCTAAATTTGATAAAATTGCCATTGTTATCTTCTTATTCCTTCAACCACTTTTCAAATCATTCTAAAATTGCAGCATCCCCAACCAGGGTCGCACGAATGAGTTGGAATGAAACTCATACTATCTGTAGTGTAGAAGATTAGAAAGACCAAAACACTAATAGTTTTCTCTAATTAAGGAACATTTAGATTGAACATGAACCCCATAAACGAAAGAAATCACAACCTGACAACAAACTGTGCTTCATGATCCATACTAAACATCGTTAATTGGTGTGTTTGTGTGTGTGTTGGGGAGGGGAATAAAATCAATAATAAACACATTTGATCCAAATCGAGCAATATATGAAGCAACACATTTGATTAATACTTTTTTGGTAAATCACAGCTAAAATACCCTCAACTATTAATGCGGACGTACACTAAACTAGCTTACTGTTTGTTTTTATTACGTTAAAATCCCTACAACTTTGGTTTTAAATGGATTTTTCCCGCTAAAATACCGTAGCACTTTTAATGTTAAGATAGCTTATTACAGCTAGAAAAAAAATTAGAGCAAAACGGTACCCGAATGCTTCCTCCAGAAACTCCTGCACGGTATGGCTCTCCTCCGTTGCCACAACATAATCTCCAGGCTCGTCCTGCTGCAGCAGCATCCACATAGCCTCCACATAGTCTCCGGCAAAGCCACAGTCTCTGGCAGCCCACAAGTTACCTAGGAATAATTTGGTCTGGAGGCCCACACGGATTGAGCTGCAAAATGTATCATCAAATTTCTGCACAAATAATTTGCATTTCCATTTCTTCCGACCAAACACAAAATGTGCTATGAATTGGAGGATGATGATTATTTTAAAAAAGAAAACCGGCCAGCATTACCTGATGGAATCCGATCTGGCGGAGGACCTTACGGCCTCCAGTAGCCTAAGCGCCCCCATCCCCACGACATCCGCCGTGTAGTCCAGGATCTTGAACGACATAGCCACATGCGACTGCGCCGCCAGGTTGTACACCTCATCAGGCACAATCAAATCAACCCAGCGGCGCAGGGACGAGGCGTCGAAGAACCCAGCGGCGCAGGGACGAGGCGTCGGAGAGGTTGGCGTAATGCAGCCTCATACTGGCCTTGTGCAGGCTGTTGTGTGGGTCCACATAGAGGTGGTCCAGGCGCGCCGTGTTGAAGTTGGAGGATCTCCGGATGAGGCCGTGCATGTCGTACCCTTTCGACAGCAGCAGCTCCGTCAGATAGGAGCCGTCCTGGCCCATGATGCCCGTCACCAGTGCCACCTTCCGCTTCGTCTCTACAGATTTTGGGATATTCTTTTGCGGCGTATCGCTAGCGCCATTGGAGTTGTCCTCATTTGACATTGTTGAGAGAGAGAGAGTGATGATGCTCATGAATGGTATCTCCTCAAGATTATGACACGTGGCCGATAACGTGTCCCGAAGGCTATATGGTGGAATAAATAAGTCGCATTATGGGGATTCCTCGGGACTTCATCTCGAAGAACGTGCCCGACCTTCCAGAGGGCCTCCCTAGATACATTCCACCTTCATCCAGGAAACTACCAACAGCTCGTCTCTGAGCTATCTCAGACTCCCGGCACGTCTCCGAACCGTCTGGCGTGCCGAGCTTCCTCAACCTCCCGGCTCGTCTCCGAGCCTCCGACGTGCCTAGCTTCCTCGGCCTCCCCCGATCTACCAGGGCCGCAGATCCCATACGTCCCGCAACGGCCCCACGTATATCGCTAGGACGAGATATCCGCTGCCCCACGTTCCGCGTCCCACGCCGGCGCATCCCCTCATTAATGAGCGTATCCCGTCATTAATGGAGAGATCCCATCATTAATGCAGGTGTAACATCAAAGGTGTAACTGACGGTGAAGATCTCGCACCTGCTCGCTCCATGCGACCACTATAAAACCCCCCTCTCAGACGATTCAGGTAACTCGAATTATCTCAATACGCCGCTACTCTACTTCTATTTCTTGGCTCTAACTTGATCGTCGGAGGGTCCTACGGTGGTCATCCATCCCGGGACTTCTTTGCAGGTAGGTCGGCGTCCAACACCAACCCATTGAGATTCACACCCAACAACTCTAAAACCAAATCACAGCCGTCCAAGATCACCATCGCAGGATCGACGGAGGACAACATCTGAAGGAGATCCGAAGCTCCATCAGTTGGCACCGTCTGTGAGAACGAAAAACTTATTTTGTTCCACCAAAAAGAAGTCGATCTTCCGCCCTCGATCCAATGGCGAGCGACGACCGTAACGATCCAACTACGAGCTGCCACAACGGAGGTGGGAGCGACTCGCCTTCCCCTCCTAATGCCATCCACGTCTTGTCCGTCCGAATAGACCGGCTTACGACGCTGGTAAATACCTTCGTTCGCATTAAAGCGGCGGGCCCTACCCACCAGAGCGCAGCTCCCCCTCCCCGGGATAACGACGTCCGCCGAAGGACGAACGGGCACGCTCAAACCCTCGATCTACCCCACCCTCATCATAGCGCTACTAAGCGCCGGCGGGCCGACTCCGGCCACCTTAACCGACATGCGGCGATTGATTCCATGACCCGCTGGGTGCTGGACAGCTCCACGCCATGGTCCTAAGGAAGACTGGGTCGTCGTCCTAATGCCCGGCGTGCGTTCTCTCCTCCTGAGGAGGTGTCGGTCAGCTCCCCTGGTTCTAGAAATGACCGACGTCCCCACTCTCGCCGGGATCGTGAGAACGACGAGCGCAGGGACCACTCGAGAAGGGCCTCGCCCGAGGACCTGAGACACCAGATAGAGCGGAATCGAAGCCGCACCCTGGCGCAGACCCGGAGTGGGGATAGCCGCCACTCCGAATGTGCAGAATCCTCGGGTTACCACCACCGACTCGAGGCCCTCGAGAAGAAAATCGAGGGCATACGCCGGGATGGTCAAGCGTCCGGCGAAGGGGCCCGTTACTCCGCCGATTCGCTGACGAAACCCTTTACGGAAGAACTGCTGGCCGAGCACATCTCGTCCTGGAACAAACTGCCTAAGGTGGCCCTCTTCGACGGGAAATCCGACTCGAAGGACCATCTAGATGCATTTACGGTAGACATGAGCTTCCAGGATAACTCCGACGTGGTCTAATGCCAAACCTTCCCCACCACCCTCATCCGGGCTGGACGGGACTGGTTCTAAAAACTTACGCCACGCTCCATCTTGACCTTCGACGAACTGGCCTCCCAATTCCTCTGTCAATTCGTCGGGAATCGACGGCAGAAGAGGACGGTCGACTATCTTTTCACCATCAAGAGCGAAGACAAAGAATCCTTCAAAGGATATGTCACACGCTTCTACAACGCGCTCCTCAAGGTCCTCGAGCACCGTGATGAAACGGTCATCACCGCGCTGAGGTCGGGTCTTAGGCACAAAGAGTGGCTCCGCTCTTTTGCATTAGCGCAACCTAAGACCATGGCCGAGGTAAAGGTCTAGACCAAGCAGGAGATCCAACTCGAGTCCGAGGTGAACTCAAATGTGCCCAGAGGCGACCAAACCGACCAAAAGAAGTGGGACAGAGAAGAGAAAAAGAGAGTCGATCGACCAAAACCTTACTCCCCGAAGTTCCAGGAGTACACTCCTCTTAACATCTTCCAGACCGAGCTGCTAGAGAAGGCAAAGGGCGAGAGGTTCTTCAAACTCTCGCTGGTGACCTAAAAGGAGGGACAGCGTCTCCGAGGCCCGTACCGCGCCTTCCACAGGTCACAGGGCCACCCAACCAAAAACTGCAAACAACTCCGTGTCTACATCGAGGAGTTGATCCGCTCCGGCCACCTGGCGAAGTACTTGTGGGACAAGAGGCAAGCAGAGCAGGAGCAAGAGAACCAGCCCTTTCCCAGGGAGTTAACAATCGGGAATATCATGGTCGTTGTCTCGGATCCTGCTCGAGAAGCTGGCATAAACCACCGCCTCCTTCCGGTTGAGGGTGTGGACGATCCACCCCAGAAGAAGTGCAGGAAGGACTGTAGGGTGTTTTTCGTCAACCCATTGAGATGGGAATACGCGCGCTTGTCAGCCGTACTACAGATTCCCCATGCCCAGGGTAGGCGGTGGTTTATTGATTGTGGAGATCCGAATCTCTGGCAGCTGCGGACTAAGCTGTCGTTAATTACCCCTCGCCTTTGGAGCGAGAGAACCTCCGATTGATGGGTCAAACTGGTCATGCGAACTCAATGTGCGGTGTTGTGTTTTGAAAGGGTTTTGGGTATATCGGGGGCCCCGCGGAGTTTTACGGGGGTCCCGCTACCCGGATAGCGGGCTAAGGCTCAAGAGGGCTAGCAGCACCCTCGCGGGGTGCGGGCAGTGCCTCGTTAGAAAATTTTTCCTAACGGGGGTGTATTTTGAGTGTGGGATATTGTAGGAAAAAGTAGGGTGAGAAGCGTCTTAAAGATACTAGGGAGCTTGGGCGCCGGGCGCTTGAGCGCTGGCGCTGGCGCCTCACGTATCCAGCATGGGGGCGCTGGACGCTTGGGCGCGAGCGCCTCACGTGCCCGGCATGTGGGCGCTGGACGCTTAGACGCTTGGGCACCGGCAGAAAGAAGGGGGCTTTTAGCCCCAGAAAAATAGGAGTTAAACTCTGAAAGGGGATTTTGAGTGGAGTTACACTCCAAAAGATTTAGATTTGGAGTTAAACTCGTAAAGGATCTAGATTAGGAGTTAAAATCCTATGAGAATTTGGATCTTAGAGTTGAACTCCCCAAAGGTCTCCAGAAATGGTAAAAAAGGAACCCTTTCTTCTCTCTTAAACCTTGGATCTTCTCTTGAGCCTTGGATATTTCCCAAAATGGGATTTTTGGAGACAGGCCTCCTTCTTCTTCCTCTCGGTTGGCCGGATCTTGGATAAAAAGGGGATGAGATTTAAAAATCTCCCATTTTTGAGATCTAATGGAAGATCTGAGCTCCCTTTTGTGGGTTTTGCGGCGAAAAACTATTTTTTTTGGAAAAAGAACAGTAAAACTCTTGATTTAATTCAAAAGGGGAAGAAGATTTTAGAACCTTGAGAAAAGAGAAGGAGACATAGACCCTAATTTTTGAGAGAGAGAAAAAGTTGTTGAGATATTTTCATCATTTTTGCTTTTATAGGCTACACACTTTATATATAGCCCCTTGGACTTTACAAAATGGCATTTTGCCCATCACATGCCTCATGTTCTCATTTCTTTTGTACATGAGCCATGGGTTTTACAAAAATTTGGTTTTATGCCCATTTTTCTTACACTTATTCATAAAATATAAAAAAGAAATACACCAAAATTATTTATTACAAAATTTTTATTTTTGCATGGGGGAGGTCGGCCGCTTCATGATCGGGTTCGACCCGGGTATTGGCCCACTTGACCCGGGCTTGGACCTACTTGGCTTGGGGTTGACTTTAATTTAGTCAACCGGGGTGTAAATTTTGACCCCAACAAATTGCCCCTATCAATAAATACACACCACATATGTGGGTTGTGTGCATGAAATTGATGGATCTTCTTTCACGTGGAGGTTGATTTATTTGGTTCCCATTTTGACGACGTGGAGGTCGTTTCTGCCATTTTAGCGACGTGAACGGTCAGTTCTGCCCTTTTTGCGACTTGGACGGTCGGTGCTGCCATTTTTACGATATGGACGGTCGGTTCCGCCCTTTTTACGACTTGGACGGTCGATACTGCCCTTTTAGCGACTTGGATGGTCGATACTTCCATTTTTGCCACTTGGACGGTCGGTACTACCCTTTTTACGACTTGGACGGTCGGTGCTGCCATTTTAGCGACGTGGACGGTCGGTGCTGCCCTTTTTACGACGTGGACGGTCGGTGCTGCCATTTTAGCGACGTGGACGGTCGGTGCTTCCATTTTAGTGACCTGGACGGTTGGTGCTGCCCTTTTAGCGACTTGGACGGTCGGTGCTGCCATTATAGTGACGTGGACGGTCGGTTCTGCCCTTTTACGACTTGGACGGTCGGTGACTTGCTGTGCTTGTTACGGTGTCGGGATTTGATTTGACTTGCTCCGCTTTCGCAGTGTCGAGGTTGATGTTGACTTGCTCCGCTTCTTGCGGTGTCGGGGTTTGATTTGACTTGCTCCTCTTTCTGCGGTGTCGAGATTGAAGTTGACTTGCTTCGCTTCTTGCGGTGTTTGGGTTTGATTTGACCTGTTTCCAAGGTGGAGCTTGATTCCGCCAGGGAAGTTGTTGGTTGTCTTGCTGATTGTGATTTGGGTTGACATCAGCATCGCTACACTGGAATATGGTAGCAGGAGCGAATCATCATCTGCTATGAAAGGAATTGGGGATTTTGGTTTTGGTTTGGCATCAACACCGCTACACTGGAATATGGTATCAGGAGCGAATCATCATTTGCTGTGAGAGGATTTCCCTCGTTCCCAGTTTAATGAATTAGGGGTCATATGTTCCCAGTTTAACGACTTAGGGGTCATCTGTTCCTAGTTTAAAGACTTAGGAGTCTATTGGAGTGGAGTTTGGGATTTTGGGGTTAGGGTAGGCATCAACGTTGCTAACACCGAAGCATATGTGCCGGGAGCAATTCATCATTTGCCCCGGGAGGACTTGGGATTTGGTTTTTAGGTCGGCATCAGCACCGCTAACACTGAAGCAATGCCAGGAGTGACTCATCATTTGCTGTTGGAAAAACTTGGGATTTAGGTTTTGGGTCGGCATCAACACCGCCAATACTGAAGCAATGCCAGGAGCGACTCATCAATTGCCGTGCCCGTTGGGGAGCGATGGCTTAGGAGACAGGTTAGATCATTATCACCTAAGGCTTTTCAATTTTATGAGCCGTAAGGGTCTTATAAAAGAATTTTTTTCCCTATGAGTCGAGAGGATTTCGCAGGTGTATTTCTCCCTAGGAATCATGGGGATTCCTAAGTGTGTTGCTCCTTTGTGAGTCGTAAGGATCTCATGCGGGGATTTTCTCCTCATAAGGTCGAGAGGACTTTGCGAGTATATTTCATCTTTTTTTTTACGAGTTTGCGCCCTTTCGGGTTTTCACAAACTCGCCGACAGTCCTGCTGTTTTTTACTCACGGAGCCCTTTCGGGTTTTCATCCGTGCCCGTTTTGCTTATGGACATACCCTTTTTTTGGCGAATCTTCATTACTGGTGGGACTTTAAATGTAGTCTCGCCGCTAATACTTGAGAGAGATAGGGATCGTTTATGCCCGTGAATTGTATACGATTTTACAGGATGTATGATCCAGACCGTAGGGTCGGTGTGCTCAATTGGCCTGCGACTTGGAGCATTCATGCGTAGTATTTCTTGAGATATTGGCCATTGATAGGTGGCATGGGCCTTTCTCCCTCGGCATTTATTAGCTGGTAGGATCCTCCATCAAACACTTTCTCGATGACGTATGGTCCTTCCCAGTTTGGCTCGAATTTTCCCTTAGCATGTCGATTGGGGATGATCGGTCTTTTAAGGACCAACACAAATTCGCCTTTCTTGAAAGCGCGGAGACTGGTCTTCTTGTCATAGGCACGTGACATTTGGGCTCGGTATAGCTCCAGATTTTGCTGTACTGTAAGCCTCTTTTCTTCGAGAGCGTCAAACTCTTCGAGCCGAAAGAAGACGTTTCCCCCCTCTGTCAACTCGTGTTGGACGGCCATTCTTATGCTTGGAATTTCGACTTCGAGCGGGAGTATTGCTTCCACTCCGTAGAGTAGTGAGTATGGAGTGGACTGAGTTAGAGTACGGTGTGTGGTACAATATACCCACAACACCTCGTGGAGCTTGAGATTCCAGTCTCTCTTATTGGCTGAAGCATTTTTCCTCAGGAGCTTGCATAGAGTTTTATTGAAGGCTTCAGCTAGTCCATTGTCCCTTAGATTATAGATGGAGGAATATCTCTAATCTATCTTGTGCTGAATAGCGAACCTTAAGATTTTGAATCTCTTGTAAGAAGGTTCGTTGTCAGAAATGATTTTTCTAGGTGTACCGAAGCGGTATAGGATATTATGCCGGAAGAACGGCAGAATATCTTCTATCTTGACTTCTTTTAGCGGGACAACTTCAGCCCATCTGGAGAACTAGTCAGTTGCAGCCAATATGAACCGGTGGCCTTTGGATGACGGAGGATCAATTGGACCAACTATGTTGGTGCCCTAAACTTTGAAAGGCCATGACGCCACCATAGGATGCAGCGGATTAGGATGCTTATGAATGAAGTCACCGTGAATTTGGCAAAGATGACACCTCTTCGCATGCTCTTCATAATCCCTTATCATGGTGGGCCAGTAATATCCAAGCCGTTTGATCTGAAGCCGCATTTTGGGGCCGGATTGGTGAGCCCCGCAGATGCCTGAGTGAACTTCTTTCATGACTTTTTAGGGTTTGGCCGATGACAAGCACCTGAACCAGAGTTGGTTATATGATCTGCGGTATAGCGTATTATTTACAAACACGTATCGGAGAGCTCTCTTCTTCAGCTGATTCCTCGCATATTTTTCTTCGGGCAGCTTGTCGTATCGGAGGTACTCTATGAAGGGTCCTCTCTAATCGGGCTCGTCTTGAATGATCGAAACTTCTTCGGCAGGATTGTTCTCTTGTTCTACGCTTTCTTCTTCACGCAAAGATACTGGAGGTAGAATTTGCCAGCTTCTGATTGTGATTAGAATTTCGTCCATGTCAGGATCAGCTAGCTCTTTAGCTAGGCGAGCGAGTATGTCGGCTTTTCCGTTCAACACTCTAGGGACTCTCATTAGTTTAATATGAGTGAACCGTTTCATGAGTTCCACCATTCGGCTTCTATATCGACCTAACTCGGGCTTGTATATCTTATAGTCGCCGCTTACTTGGTTGACTGCAAGCTGGGAATCACCGTAGACTCATAGCCGAAGGATTTCCATTTCTATGGCGAGCTCCAAACCAGCTATCAGAGCTTCATACTCAATCTCATTGTTTGTGCGAGGCTTGGTGAGAGCAAAAGAACGTCGTAGGGTTCCCATCGATGGCGTGATTAACACCAATCTTATCCCTGCTTTTATCTGCGGGATGCTTGATTTGCCGAAGCTCCTCATTGATGAGGCTCCATCGAAGTAAAGCTCCCAACATGGCTCATCTTCCTCGAGGTGCAACACTTGTTCGTCGGGTAATTCGCAATTGAGCGGTGACCCTTCTAGTACAGGATGAGCTGCAAGGAAGTCTGCAAGAGCTTGCCCTTTTACTGCTTTCTGAGGAGTATAAATTATGTAAAATTCAAGCAGCATGACAGCCTATCTTGCTATTCTACCGGTTAGGCTTGCTTTGGTCATTAAGTGTTTGAGCGGGTCGACCTTGGAGATCAGCATAACCCAATAAGCAAGAAGATAGTGCCTCAGCTTCTTCACAGCGAATATCAGAGCCGGGCATTGCTTTTCGATCGAGGAATAGTTGTGTTCCGCCCCAACTAAAGTTCGACTGAGGTAGTAGAGGGCATTTTCTTTTCCCTCCTCGTTGTTCTGGACGAGGAGTGCACCGAGTGATTCATCTAGCATAGCAGTATAGAGAATCGACAATTTATTTGAAATAGGAGCAGCAAGCATTGGATGGTGCAACAGGTACTGTTTGATACTTTCGAACACTCCTTGACATTCGATATCCCAGACAAAAGGAGCTCCTTTCTTCATGAGTTTTGAGAAGGGCCTTCATCTCCCCGATAAATTTGAGATAAACCTTCGTATATAACCAAGCTTGCCTTGAAAAGATCTCAGTTGCATCAGATTCTTCGGAGGGGGGCATCTCCATGATGGCCTTTATCTTGGATGGGTCAACTTCGATCCCTCGATGTCGGACTATGAAGCCCAGGAATTTTCCCGATGACACGCCAAAAGCGTACTTCAGAGGATTCATCTTCAAGTCGTATCTCTCAGTCTAGTGAGAACGGTCCTAAGATCTTGGATGTGATCGGCCTTGGCTTTAGTCTTGACGGCCAGATCATCAACATAACATTCGACGACTTTATGGATTAGGTCATCAAAAATATTGGTCATTGCCCTTTGATATGTAGCACCTGCGTTCTTCAGTCCAAACGTCATCACTTTGTAATAGTATATGCCAATCGGGGTTCGAAATGCTGTATGTCTCTCATTCTCAGACGGCATTTTTATCTGATTGTACCCAGACGAACCGTCCATGAAGGTGAACAGCTCGTAATTTGAGGTGTCATCGACCATCATTTCCATGACCGGAAGCGGGAAACCATCTTTAGGGCATGCCTTGTTAAGGTCCCTGAAATCGACACAAACCCGGATCTTCCCATTTTTCTTCTTTACTGGGACAATGCATGCGATCCATTCTGCGTATTTCTTTTCCCTGATGAAGCCAGCATCGATAAGTTTCTTAGTTTCCTCGATGATCTTTTCTTCCAGCTCCCTTCTCATTCTTCGAGGAGCTTGTTTAACGGGCTTAGTATCAGGAGATATAACCAGCTTATGCACGGCCACTTCAGGGGTGAGGCCAGGCATTTCTTTGTACATCCATGCGAAGCAGTCGGCGAACTCATGCAGCAGGGCAATTATCTGCTCTTTCATTTTCTCTGACAAGAGTGAGCTGATGTAGGTCGGTCTTGGATTATCAGGCATTCCCAAATCGATCACGGTTATCCCATCGAAGGTTGCTTGTCCGCCATCTTCGAGCTCTTGAGGAGCTTCTTCTGGCTCGGCTATCTCGTCATCATCATTTGACCTTTCGCTGGCTTCACCAACATGGATCATGTAGCATGCCTTAGAATCAGGCTGGATGAAACTTATGCCCCGTCTATCTGAAATTCGTCCATCGATGAGTGCTCGGACATGAGGTGGAGTCATAGCCCTTCATAAAACTTTGCTTCGGACTCCGTTTGATATTGTTTTAGTTTAGGGACAAGTCCTGAAATCGTTTCATCTCCGTAAACCTCAGGTTTGAAACTTATGTCCTTAAACTATCTGCATCTCGTCCCTAAACTCATTTGTGGCTCAGTATTTTGGGAATCCACAAAGTACCGAGAATCTTCATATCGGACTTCGTGCACACCGAACTTCTGGATGTCTCCGTCAATGCGTCTTTCTTCGCCATTTTTAGTATACTTCATGCATTGATGGAGAGTTGACGGAACGATGCCCTAATCGTAGAGCCACGGCCGTCCCAAGAGAATTTTATAAGACGTGTCAGCGTCGATCACGTATATCTTAGCTTCGGTTTGCAGATCCCAAAATTTTATTGGCAGAGCTATAGACCCTAGAACTTGCTGGCAGTGTTGGTTAAAGCCTTGAATGACAATCTTTTCCCTTGACATGTGTCGGACGTCCATTGACAAACTCTTTAGAGTCCGCAAGTTCATTATATTCACCGAGGATCTCGGATCAATCAATATCCAATTAATCCAATCTCCATCGCTGTACCCGGTCATGTAAAGCGGCCGATTATACTCAGCCATTCCCAGTAGCAAGTCTTCGTCCTTAAACATGACGGCGGCGGCATGCAGAGCGTACTTGGCTTATTTCATATTAATTTCCGCAAAGTGAGCCTGATACCGCTCAGGGTTTTGTAGAGCATGAATGAGAACATCTCTAAGCTCTTTAGATAGGACCAATGCATCGTAGATGCTCAGGAGAGACTGAAGCTTCCGAGGATGAGCCAAGACATTGTAGTCCACTGCGGAAGGACTTGAGTTTTCATTAGCCGGTTCTCTGCCATTTTCCTCATTAGCCACATGTTTTTCCTTTCCTTCTGGGGCGTTGCCCTGATTTGGCGGTAGAGCCCTGCCGCTTCTGAGCTGGATTTGGTTGGCCTTTGTGGCTAGCTCCTCGTCCTCTTCGAGGAAACAGAGCTCCTCCTCAGAGTCGATGCCAAGATGGATGGCTTAGCAGGTCACAATAGGGATCTCTTCATTGGAGTCTTCTTCTAACTCCTCCAGAATCTCAGCCGCTTCTACAGGGAAGAACTCTTTCAATTGAATTAGAGTTATTTCCTTTTGTTCATAGTTTTTGAGGGAATCGATATATTTTTGAATGGTCGATCTCCCTACAGACTCTTTTTCGCGTCGAGCTGCATGTTCTCCGCCGAAAGATCGGGAAAGACAAACGTCTTGCCTGAATTTGGGGGCAGATGCTATTTGGTTTTATCCGTCCACCTCTCCGAAGATACCAAGTTGATTTATGACACCGTATATCGGAGGTTTAGACGGATGCGGCCGTTGTAGAAAACTTTGTCAGATTCCCCCTAGTTTGAGGGGTTTTTGATTGTGGGGACGCTCTTCCCTGCAGGCGCAAGCCCCTGTAGTTAATTACGCTACCACATTGCGGTAACCACTTTCTCCTTCTCCAGATGGTCACTTCGTATCGTGTGTGTTTGTTTTATTTTTGGTTGCCCATGGATTGTATACGGAAACTAATTTATGTTGTCGCCCGTAGGGCGTGGATTAGTCCAAATCCGTATTTTCTTAGATTTGGGTTTTGGTTTGGGTTTAAGGATCGTTAATCCCATTTGAGACTAAGATCAACTTAAACGTTTGTTAAGGATACGTTAGTCTAATTTTAGACTAAGATCTACTTAACAGTTTGTTAAGGATACGTTGTTCCCCTCCGAAAGACGCAGCGGAGACGCGGTGGGCGTCTTGCCTGAGATTCGGGGCAGATGCTATTTGGTTTTATCCGTCCACCTCTCCGAAGATGCCAAGTTGATTTATGGCACCGTGTATCGGAGGTTTAGACGGATGCGGCCGATGTAGCAGACTTCGTCAGATTCCCCCTCGCTTGAGGGGCTTTTGATTGTGGGGATGCTCTTCCCTATAGGCGCAAGCCCCTGCAGTTAATTACGCTACCGCATCGCGGTAACAACTTTCTCCTTCTCCAGAATTTCACTTCGTGTCGTGGGTGTTTGTTTTGTTTGTGGTTGCCCGTGGATTGTATACAGAGACTAATTTATGTCGTCGCCCGTAGGACGTGGATTAGTCCAAATCCTTATTTTCTTAGATTTGGGTTTGGGGTTTTTGTTTAAGGTTACGTTAGCCATATTTGGGGCTAAGATCAACTTAAACGTTTATTAAGGATACGTTAGTCCAATTTGAGACTAAGATCAACTTAACGGGATCGTTTAGATCCGACAAAAGAGCATTTGGGGGCTCTATTATTCCAGTTTTAGGGACATAGTGGTCCATTGTTCCCATTTTGGGTACGAATGTTGGTTTAAGAACACATTAGTCCATGTGTTGAAGGACCCCACAGTCCGTATTACCAGTTTAGGGACATGGTGGTCCAACATTCCCATTTTGGGGACGGATATTGGTTTAAGGACGCATAAGTCCATGAGTTTAAGGACCCCACAGTCCGTATTACCAGTTTAGGGACATGGTGGTCCATCATTCCCATTTTGGGGATGAATGTTGGTTTAAGGACGCATAAGTCCATGAGTTTAAGGACCCCACAGTCCGTATTGCCAGTTTAGGGATATGGTGGTCCAATACCAGTTTAAGAACATAGTGGTCCAATACCAGTTTAAGGACATAGTGGTCCATAAAATGTATGGCTGTCGGGACCCATCACCTCTCTGAAGACGTTGAAGGATTACAACGGCAAATATCAGAGGAGTTCAGAGATGTACCCTTGAACCAATGAGTTGGTTGAAAGAGCGGATGTGCTCAGTTCAAGATGATTTGAGGACTTATGGCCAGTTTGGGCTAAGTCCAATTATGTTTGAAATATTGGCCCTTTGGACCATTAGACATTTGTCTGGGTTTAGCCCCTCATCATTCAGCAGTGCTAAACAGAGGTTTGGAGGCTCTGACAACATTTTGTCTTTGATTTCCTCAATTTGTAGATTCATTTGGAGGAGGGACTTTTGCCTTTGGAGAACTAGCCAATTTGGCTAAAAGTAGTGTTAAACACTAGAGAACAACAGTGTTAAACACTGGAGGTAGAAATCTCAAATTAGTGTTAAACACTAAAAGACAATCAGTGTTAAACACTGGAAATATAATCTTCAATTTAGTGTTAAACACTAGAAACAATCAGTGTTAAACACTGGAAATATAATCCCCAAATTAGTGTTAAACACTAAAGAAAGAGGGGTCACGTGTGGACACGTGAGAGCGCCCAAAAGTAGGACCAGATCCCTTTTATTTGTTCTGCAATTAAGTGTTAAACACTTCTTCATCTTTTTATTTTTGAGGATCACGTGTTGGCACGTGATTGAGATCTGTGCGCCAATTGTTAAAGCATTTGCTGAGGGGTCACGTGATAACACGTGAGAGCGCCCAAAGCTTGGATTTCCTTTGCTTTTTTTTTTCTGTGTTTTGGAAGTCACGTGGGAGCACGTGAGGCGTTGCCTCAGAGCTTTTTCCTTCTAATTTTTTGGGGATCTCTTCAGGGGTCGCGTGGGGCCACGTGACCGTAATTCTTTTGCATGCATGAAGATCTCTTTATCTTTATGAATTAAATTCTCTGTAGGGTTAAACCCTAATTTTGTTTTGGAGGAATTAAATTCCTATATATGTAAAAGAATTAAATTCTTGAGTAGGGTTAAACCCTAATTCTGTCCATCTTGAAGGAATTAAATTCCTGTGAGTTTGGGAGAATTAAATTCTCATATAGGGTTAAACCCTAATTTGTTTTGAGAGAATTAAATTCTCTAAACTCAATTCCCCCTCTATGTTTTGGATCTGCATGGCAGGATCTCAACCTTAAATTCTCAACCTATGGGGAGATGTGCTTCTGCAGATCTTCAACTAGAGGAAGAACTAAGTTCTTTTGTAGAAGAGTTAAACTCTTCGATTTTGAGAATTAAATTCTCTGTCTGAAGTTTTGATTCCCTTTCTTTTCTCACCTAGGGTTTTCTTTATTGAGAATTAAACTCTCCTTTCTTTTCTTCTCTCTTGAGAATTAAATTCTCCTTTCTCTATTCTTCTCTCAAAAAGGCCGATCCCTTCTCTTTTCTTCTTGGCTCCTATATATAGGAGAAAGAAAAGAATCAAATTGTTTAGTTTATCTCTCATTGAAAGATTTTGTTTGTTTTCATAATTGATATGAACCTTTAGATCATTAAGTGAATTTTATTCACCATTGGATTTTAAATCCAAAGATATTCTGTTTGTTATTTCTGGTGAGATTTTCAGGGAAATCTTTCCTTGTCTAAAATCTTTCCATAAATTGGTGATTTTTAATCACCCTTGGATCTTTAATCCAACGGTCCCCATAATCCTTTTCCATTTGGAAAGATTTAGAAGCTTTTAGAATTTAATTCTATTAAACTGTAAGGCTTTCGAAGCCAGTCACGTGCTTACACGTGACCCTTGGTCACGTGTGAGCACGTGACCCCCAATTGAGTCCTTTTCTCAGCGTTTATTTATGCTTCAGTTTTAACCATCACGTGTCAACACGTGACCATTGGTCACGTGTGAGCACGTGATACCTCATTGAGGTATTTCCTTCAGCCATTTGTTTTTATTTCTGTTTTAACTATCACGTGTCAACACGTGACCATTGGTCACGTGTGAGCACGTGACCCCCAATTGGGTCCTTCTTCAACCGTTTGTTTTTATTCATGTTTTAACTATCACGTGTCAACACGTGACCATTGGTCACGTGTGAGCACGTGACCATTGGTCACGTGTGAGCACGTGACACCTCATTGAGGTAATTCCTGATTTTTTTAATCAGGGAACAATGAATAGCATATTTGCTCATAACTTTTGATCCCGGATGAATTATGAAGCCCATAATATATCAAATCGAAGGGATTTTCGAGATGCTTTCGATACCATCAGAATTTAACAGTTCATCCTTCGGGATTTTATCAAAATACAGGCCGGAAGATACTGGTTCGCATTTCCTTAAGCGTATCGCTGCCATTTGATACCTTAGACTCTTTTGCGCAGAAATATTTGGCGGGAACATACGTTAGTCTAATTTTAGACTAAGATCTACTTAACAGGATCATTTAGATCCAACAAAAGAGCATTTGAGCTCTATTGTTTTAGTTTAGGGACTTTGCAGTCCATTGGGTTTAAGGACATCGTAGTCTATAGAGTTTAAGGACATCATAGTCCATAGTTAAAAGACACCGTAGTCTATGAGTTTTAGGACTTCACAGTCCATAGTAGTTTAGAGACATCATAGTCTATAAAGTTTAAGGACATCGTAGTCCATGAGTTTAAGGACCCCACAGTCCGCGGTAGTTTAGAGACATCATAGTCTGTAAAGTTTAAGGACATCGTAGTCCATGAGTTTAAGAACCCCACAGTCCGTAGAATGTCTAGTTGTCGGGACCCGTCACCTCTCTGAAGACGTTGAAGGATTACAACGACAAATATCAGAGGAGTGAAGAAATGTACCCTTGAACCAATGTTGGTTGAAAGGCTCTGGGTTTTGCTTTTAATTTTATATGAGATGATCAATTTTGGAAGACAAGAGTGTATTTGAGGTTCAGTCAAAAATAAGGGGGTCCTGCCTCTGGAAGACTTAGTTAATTTGGGCTAAGATTGGCTCGAATATAGTGTTAAACACTAGAGTACACTCGTCTATCACGTGCTCCCATGTGATGCGCTTAAAATAGTGTTAAACACTAAGGATAAAGCGCACAAAATAGTGTTAAACACTAAAAAAGAAGCGCTCGCGTGGGGTCACATGAGGCGCTTTAGTGTTGAGCCAAACTTCTTTTATTTTATTCTCAAAATATGCAAGTAAGTGTTAAACACTTAATCTTTATGACCATCACGTGCGGACATATGATGGTGCCCATGCATTGGGTATTAATCCCTCAGTTTTACCCCATTTTCTTTTTTTAAAGAGGTGTTTGTCAAGGGTCACGTGGGGACACGTGAGGCACCCAAAATCGATTCTGCCATTTTTATTTTGAGAAGTCTGTTCAAGGGTCACGTGGGAGCACGTGACCTAATCTTATTCGTTCTCTTTTGGTCATTGGAGGGAAGGGTCACGTGTTACCACGTGATCATGTTGGGTATTCGATCCTTTTACGTGCATGGAGAGATAAATCCCTTGTATAAGAATTAAATTCTCTTATAGGGTTAAACCCTAATTCTTTGTGTTTAAAAGAATTAAATTCTTTAAACCCAATTCTCATTCTAAGCTTTAAATCTGCATTGCAGAATCTCCTTGATGAGAATTAAATTCTCAACTTATGGGGAGATCTGCTTCTACAGATTTACTACCGTGAAGAAGAACTAAGTTCTTGTATTAAGGGTTAAACCCTATCTTTGTTGGAGGAATTAAATTCCTATATGATTTGTGGGAGAATAAAATTCTCTGAACTTAGGTCCTCCCTCAGATTTTAAATCTGCGTGACAGAATCTCCCCGATGAGAATTAAATTCTCAACTTATGGGGAGATCTGCTTCTGCAGATCTTCAACCAGAGAAAGAACTGAGTTCTTATTTAGAAGAGTTAAATTCTTAATTTGGGAATTAAATTCTTTTTTTTTGTGGAAGCTTATAAAATGATCTCTTTCCCCTCTTACCTAGGGTTCCTTTCTTTTATGAAGAGATCTTCTTTTCTCTCTGGAGAATTAAATTCTCTTCTTCTTTTTCTCTCTCTTCTGTATTCTCTCTCTGTTGTTTTTTTTCCTTTTCTCTTCTTGGCTCCTATTTATAGGACAAAGAAAAGAATCAGTTTGTTTAGTCAATCTTTCATTGAAAGATTTTGATTGATTTTATAACCAACATGATCTTTTAAATCACTCGGTGAATTTTATTCACCATTGGATTTTTAATCCAAAAGATATTTTATTTGTTGTTCCTGCAATTTTTAGGAAAATATTTCCTTGTACAGAATCTTTCTATAAATTGGTGATTTTTAGTTACCATTGGATTTTTAATCCAACGGTGTTCCACTTTACAGAGTGTAATATTTTTTGTTTGGAAAGATTTAAGGAAATATTTTTCCAGTTAGGGTTTTTGATTTCCTTTAATTAGAATTTAATTCTATTGTTCAGAGGGTTTGAGAGCTCATCATGTGTTGGCACGTGACCTTACTGATTACGCATTTGATTAGAATTTAATTCTATTAGTTCGGAGGGTTCAGGAGCCCATCACGTGTTGTCACGTGACCCCACCGATTAAGATTTAATTCTGTTAGTTCAAAGGGCTCAGTAACCCATCACGTGCTGGCACGTGACCCCATTGGTTAAGCATCTCCAATTGTTTATTTCTGCGCCTATAAACCTTGTTCATAAAAGGTCACGTGTCCACGTGATGCCCGATCACATGTTGACACGTGATGCTCCTCTTGGGTGTTTCTTCATTGCTTTATTCATTTTTTATTCAGTTCCCACGAGGGAACAAATGCTTTCAATTCCTTTTAATTAGAATTTTATTCTATTAATTCAGTGGGTTCAAAAGCCCATCATGTGTGGACACGTGACTTTATCAATTAGGCATTCAGGCGTAGATAGAATCTGCCCATAAAAAGGTCACGTGTTTGCACGTGAGGCCTGGTCACGTATGAGCACGTGATGCCCCATTTGGGGGGTTTTCTTACTGCTCCATTTGTATTTTATTCAGTTCCCATGAGGGAACACTGCACTTTTCTTCTTCTTGAGCTTTTTGGATTTTGAGCCCGATTGAGCCGAATTGGCAGCTGGAATGGTGGGCTTCTTCTGCCCTTCCCATTCTGTTCTGGGCTCTTTCCGAAGTAGCTTTATCATCTTCTTCGTCTTATTAGATATGTGCGTACTTCACAGGGGCTGCGGTGAGTCAGTTTCATTTCTCACGGCAGCAGGTTCAGTTGTCTGCTCCCTGAAGGCTTCAGCTTGTGTCTGTATGAAGTTGGTGGTTGCAGCTTGGTTGTTTACCAACACACTCTTGGACAACTCGATCTCTCCAGTCTTATACTGCTTCCCGACACAGTATTTGAAAATATAGCAATCCTCGATCACATGGCTCACTACTCTGTAGTACGAGCAATACAGGGGATTGTCGGTCATTTTTGCTTCGTGAGGTCTCTTCGACTCTGACAGTTGTAGACCGTTGCTCAAGACGTCTTTGAATATCTTGTGCACCTTGTCCCTTATGAAAGAGTAAACCTTTTTCTTTTTCTTCTGTAGGGAAGGCCCTTCTCCTCCCAACACTGGCTTTCGAGACCGGTTGGTTTTGGATTCGCTTGCTTTTTGCTTGTCTTCATTGTCGGACGCATTGAAGACATTAGTATTGCTGGAATTCCCGCTTCTACGGTTGTCGTCCCTCTCGCTCTTCCAAGTCTTGTCTCTCTGAGAGTCCGGGGTAGACTCTTGCTTTGAGAGTTCCAGCATTTAGACTTTCTTGGTCAGATCCTAAAACGTTTTGAGGCCTGTTGTACATAAGAATGGGACCATCCAATTGCTGAGGTTCCCAATGAGGAGGCTGACGGACTGGTCCTGCTCTAGCGGCGGTTCGCACTTGACAATGAGGTTGCGCCATCAGGTAATAAAGTCCGTGTTGCTTTCATTTTTCCTTGGCTTGGTTCTCACGAGGTCAGCGATGAATATTTTGTCACTGACGCTCATGAATCTTTGCCGAAACAGAGACTCCATTTGGGCAAAACTAATGACGGACCCATCTGGTATGCTTGCGTACCAGTCGAAAGCAACACCGATCAGGCTATTGACAAACTGGCGAAGAAGAAGCGCATCATTGCCCCCTGTATTTCCGTACGACGCTTTAAGTGGGTGATGTGCTGATTTGCGTTTCCCGTCCCATCAAATCTTTCGAATTTAGGAATAACGTAACCGTTGGGGAACTCGATCAGATCGTACTGTGCGGGATATGGCAGCCCACTACTGCCAATTTCTTTCTGAGCTTCGGCTTCGGCTACCAATGTTCTAACCTTGCTAGTGACCAAATCCATTATCCGATCTTGTGTTAGCGGGATAATGCTATCTGGGACCAAGGCGTCCCGAAAAGCTGAATGTGGTTGTCTTTCATGCGGCTCACCCAATCTTGGACCCAAGGGGACATGCATCGGTTGCTTCGGGTTGCCATCACCCGGCTCATGAGTAGAGACATGTGCCTGATTGGAAGGCGCTCGAGCAATTTGAGCCGTGAGCTGCATCACAACATTCGTCATGTCGTCGATTTTGGAGTAAAGCTTGGCCATTTCTTTATCTTTGCTCCTGAGATGTTTTCGAAGCTCTTGAAGCAGCTTGGATGACGTATTTCCGTGACGGGGTCCTTGGATGACGTATTTCCGCGATGGGGTCATTTGGATGACGTATTTCCGCGACGGGGTCATGTGGATGACGATTTTCCGTGACGGGGTCATTTGCTGAGGTATTTCCGCGACGGGGTCATTTGCTGACGTATTTCCGCAACGGGGTCATGTTTGATGACGTGTTTCCGTGACGGGGTCATTTGGTGACGTATTTCCATGACGGGGTCATGTTTGATGACGTATTTCCGGGACGGGGCCATTTGCTGACGTATTTCCGCGACGGGGTCATGTTTGATGACGTGTTTTCGCGATGGGGTCATTTGCTGACGTATTTCCGCAACGGGGTCATGTTTGATGATGTGTTTCCGCGACGGGGTCATTTGCTCACGTATTTCCAAGACGGGGTCATTTGCTGACGTGTTTCCGTGACGGGGTCATTTGATGACGTATTTCCGCGACGGGGTCATGTGCTGACGTATTTCCGCGACGGAGTCATGTGCTGACGTATTTCCTCGACGGAGTCATGTGCTGATGTATTTCCGTGACGGCGTCATTGGATGACGTATTCCGTTTTCTGCGGTGTCGGGGCTGACTCTAGGTTGTTCATGAACCGTAGAGTCTTAGAACTGGGGACTTCGCCGTGGCTCCAATTGGTGGTGTCGCGTCCGTGCTCTGCTGGCAGGAGAAGGAACGCTGTTGTTGGTCTTCTGGGATGCAGATATTGCTGTTGAGATCTGACTTTCCCTTTTGACAGGATCTGGTGGGGGACATGTGGTTCCCTTTTCGTTTATGCCCATGGATTGTATACAGGGGTTAGTATGGACTCGCCTGTAGGGCAAAAAGTTTTATTTCATTTTTTTTATTTTTTTCCGCGATCCTCTATCATTTCAGTTTTTTATATCGCGAAAGTCGCGATTGCTCAATCGTTTCGGCTATTTTTCGCGGTGCCCAATCATTTCAGCTATTTTTGTGTGCATATATTTTACTCGTTGATTTTTATTGCGAGTTGCCCAAACATTTCGGCTATTTCATATGCATTTTTAGCTCGCTGATTTTTATCGCGAGTATGAAACTTGGAATGTGGTGCCAGTCTTAGCATCAGCATCACTGCCACTGGGACATTGCCAGGAGCGAATCATCATCTGCCTCTGTCAGTTCGAACAAAGTTGGCTTAGCAAACCAAGGTTAAGATCCTGTCGACTAAGGCTTTTGACTTCATGAGCCGTAAGGGTCTCATAAAGGTGTTTCTCCATACGAGTCATGAGGATCTCGTAGGTGTCTTTTCTACTTAGGAATCGTGAGGATTCCTAAGTGTGTGTCTCTTATAAGTCGTAAGGATCTTATAAGAGTGTTTTCTCCTTATAAGTCGAGAGGACTTACAAGTGTTTGTTTATCAAATGAGGGCATTCCTTGTCGTTGATGGGACTCAGAAAGGAAATGATTATTTATACCCGTAGATTGTTTACAAGGGTCGGTATTAAATCGCTTGTAGGGAAGCCTGGGAGATGTGATGGCTTAAGAACAGGTTCAGATCCCTGTAACTTAAGGCTTTTAAATCTTATGAGCCGTGAGGGTCTCATAAGAGGGTTCTCCTTACGAGCCGTGAGGATCTCGTAAGTGTAATTTCTCCTTAGGAATCGTGGGGATCCCTAAGTATGTTGCTCCTTTGTGAGTCGTAAGGATCTTATGCAGGTATTTTCTCCTTACAGGGTCGAGAGGACCTTGCAAGTGTCTTTTAACGAGATTGCTCCCTTTCGGGTTTTCACAAGCTCGCCGGTAGTCCTGCTGTTTTTACTCACGGAGCCCTTTCGGGTTTTCATCCGTGCCCATTTTTCTTATAGACGTACCTTTTTTTCTTTTTTTGCGTCGGCTTTGGGATGCTGCGGTCCGTAGTAGTTTATAAACGTCTTGGTCAGTTTCTAGTTTTAGGACATCGCGGTCCATCGTTAGGTTAGGGACGTTTCGGTTCGTTGTTAGTTTAAGGACATTACGGTCCGTTGTTAGTTTTAAGGACATTACAGTCCGTCGCACGTTTTCGAGGCGAGGTTTCGTCGGATACTACTTATAGAGTTTGGGCTTGGGAAGATAGCAAGCGGACATAGGCGTCGTCATCTATCGTTGACCTAGGCCGTGACTCGTCAGGCGCAGTATTTTTTCAAGAATTGGCCGTTTATTGGCCTGAAGGGTCTTTCACCATGCATGTCCATGAGCAAGTAAGCCCCACCTTGATAGACTTTGTCTATGATATACGGGCCTTCATAGTTTGGCTCTAATTTCCCCCGTTTGGCACGATTGGGGATCATAGGTCTTTTTACAACTAGCATGAGTTCTCCTTGGCGGAATGTTCTCGGCCTAGTCAATCTCTCGTATGAGCGCGTCATCTTTGCTTTGTAAACCTCCAAGTTTTGCTGCGCCATGAGCCGGGTTTCGTCAAGAGCGTCGAGCTCCTCAAGCCGAAGATGAGCATTCTCTTCGTCTGTTAGCTCGTAGTGAACTGCCACTCGCAGAGAGGGTAACTCTATCTCCAAGGGAAGTACTGCTTCAGTGCCGAATACCAATGCATATGGCGTTGTGTTTGTGGCCGTTTTGAACGTAGTTCGATACGCCCAGAGAGCTTTGTGCAGTCTCTCATGTCGGTCCTTTTTATTTTTGGACACCGTCTTTTTCATGATTTCGTCAAGGTCTTGTTGAAAGCCTCAGCCAGACCGTTAGCTCGGGGATTATAGACCGAAGAGTATCTCTAGTGTCATGACCCATAAGGTACGGAACGCGATCGGCACTTAAGTTACGAAACGTCTCAAGGCGTCCGTAAAATAAGTAAGCTGAAACCCAGAATACAAAACCCAATTAAGAATTAGAGTGAAGGAAACCAATTTATTTAAAGCATTTTACTCCATTAAACCACATCAAGTTTCCTTTGTAAAACAACTTTCCCTTCTTCCAAAAATTCCGGCAGAATCTCCTTTGTAAAAACAAGCCCCAAACGGGTACAAAACAGGAATATAAATGAATAACATGAATATGGCATCCCCAAGCGGGAGCTAGCTCTTCGCCTCAAGGCGGTCACAAATCCCACACATTGTAAGATAACAATGTGCATAAATAAGCATGAAGCACAAGTAAAATAACATGTCGACTCAAGTGAGCTCGACCCCCAAATAACATAAATCCACAAGTCTCACAATCTCGTCTCTAGGTCAATATACAGTAATCCAAATAAACTGGTACAGCTGAAATAGTAGTAGATGGAGTACTCTAGATACAATGAACATATATAAGGTGGTACAAAATGATAACAACCCACATATGAGCAAAAGCCTCGAGTCCAGGCAAAGAGAGCAAAAGAGGCAAAAGTGTCCGCCGCTATAGTGCTGACGGAACGGACCTGCAGAAAAGCTGTGGCACAACGGGGGTGAGTTGCCAGCTCGTGAGTAATAAATAACATCTACAAAGGCTATCGCATGTATGCACACAACTATCCTAGCATCTCTAAACAGGTATGGCTATAGGCACTAGTAGGTATATATGCATCATCAGTGTGCTAGCAAGTATGAATGTCACATGGATGTACTAACAGGTATGTATGCCACATGAATGTACTAACATGTATGTATGCTATATGAGTCAACTCAAGATCTCAACATGTAAGTACAAGAACTATTCTTTCTTTGTATTTGAAACTCTTTTCAATATCAGCATAATATCCATGAAATCAACAAAATCCGATTCTAGCAATGACATCTCAAAACTGTCTCAATCTCATATATCCATGTCAAGTATCTCTGGTCTCAGCAATCCGGCTGATCCATCCCAAATATTCATATCTCAATCTAGCGGCCACGGTCGGTATCCTCTGGATATCCACCATGCCAAATGAAGTCACCGGTAGGTAGTCCGTCCCCTTCTTCCCTTTCTCTGCTGCGCTCGAAGTCCCCGCCGGCGAACCTAGAATTTACAAAAGTCACATATATCAGGAAAATCCTGCAAAAACACGATATATCGATAAAAAAGGATACGCGTGCGTGAAACTAAACGCGGGTTCTCACGACACGTCGCGACGCGCGCAAACCCACCAGAACCTACTCTGACACGCTGTGTCGCGCAGCGCGCCATAGAACCACGGGTATCACGCGCGTGTCGCACAAGACTAAAATATCGAAAACACGTTTATATCTCCAGATTTTGCCTCTGGGCCTAACTTAAAAAGTTACAGATACCAACAGACTAAGCTATCCAGCAGAGCCCCACACCCAAAAACCCAACACCCCACCCCCTAGTCTGGCCGCAATTTGTGGCCAGAATGAATAAACCGGCGGCCTCAAAGGTGAGGTGGGTCCCCGTACTTTGTGTGCGTGTCCCTGCTAGTCTCACCATGCTACAGTCTTCACAATTTTATTTTGAAAGGCTTGGGTCAACAGCAGATCTAACAGAGGCTAAAAAGTCACTAAAACTGCTAAATTATGCAAAGTCGGATAAATCGGGTATATTTGTGAAATCTAGGGCAAATCTCTGGTTAACTGGTCTCAAAAGCACCTAATTAGGCTACTCTAACCATCACAACCAATACTTTGCCAAAACTCACCTAAATTACCCAAGATTACCACTAAAACAAATAATAAACACTAAATTAAGCTAGATAACCATAACTTTAGCAATTAGGAGTCGGGTTAAGGGGTTATACCTCTAGAGATCCTAGGTGAAGGAGAAGAGAGGAAGGAGAAAGTGTGTGTGCTGCTGGAGTGCTGCTCCTACTGCCCCAAGAGCTGTAATTCCATGGCTGAAAAGTGCTGATCTGCTTCACTGTTTATTGCTGAAGCTGTTGCTGTTGCTGTTGCTTTGTGTTGTGTATTTTTGTGTTGATGTTGTAGCAGTAGCAGCAGGAGGGGTTGAGGTATTGTTGAGGGAAGGGTTGTGTGTTGTGGGGGAAGGGTTATGTAAGAAGTTGGGGCTGTTTGTGGCTGATGTTTGGGCTGATAGTGCTGCTGCTGATGCAGCTACTGCTGTGCTGGTGATGTATTGGGCTGCTGATGTTGTTTTGGTGGCTATGTGTTGATATTGGCTGATGTGTGTGTGTGTGTGTGTGTATGTGAGAGGGAAGGATGTGAGAGATATGAGAGTATGAAAGAGAGTGTGAGAGGGATGTGTAAAAAGTTTTGAAAAGAGGTGGAGGGTGACATAACCATAGCCACCATTTTCTCTCCCTCATTAAATGCTTACATGACACCCATCATAATCTCTCTCTCTCTCACCACAAGTCAACCTTAAACCCTAATCCAATTTTTAACAAAACTAAACCCTTAATTATTCTAATTAGCTTAACCAAGTGTGTTAGGCCATCATGGTTGCCTAAATATGGTTAACCCACAAGCTCACCTAAACATGGAAACCCTAGACTTAACTCACATTAACATGCACAAGTGTGTGCAGTCGAGATAAAATTCTACTAAAATAACCATAAAACCAGATAAATTATTAGAAACCAGTTTTGGTAAACTTTTTACCAAAACCCCCCATATTAACACACAATTACTACTAAACACAGACTTAGGTGTTACATCTAGTCTATATTATGTTGCTATGCGAAGCGGCTAATTTTGTGACTTCTGTAGGCTGACCCGTTATCGGAGATAATCCGTCGCGGAGTGCCAAACCGATAGATGACGTGTGTCTTGAAGAAATTGAGGATATTCTCCGTCTTCACTTCTCTCAGTGGTACTGCTTCTGCCCACTTGGAGAAGTGATCAGCTGTCGCCAGTATGAACCGATGTCCTCTGGACGATACTGGTTCAATGGGCCCGATTATATCGGTTCCCCACATTTCGAATGGCTAGCTAGCCACTGTTGGATGTAGTGGATTTGGATGCTGATGGATAAAATCCCCGTGAATCTGGCACGAGTGGCACTGCTTCGCGTATTCGAGGCAGTCTTGGATCATTGTGGGCCAATAGTAGCTCATTCTTTTGATCTTCAGCTTCATCTTTGGCCCGGCTTGATGAGAACCGCAGAGTCCGTCGTGAGTTTCTTGGACGACTCTCCTTGCTTCTTCAGGTCCCAGGCATCTTAGCCATAGAGAATCAAATGATCTCTTATATAGAGTGTCATTGACGAAGGCGAAGGATAGAGCTCGTTTTATGAGCTGATGTCTTGAGGACGCATCTTCAGGTGTTCGACGGGATTTGAAGTAGTCTATAAAGACTTCTCTCCAATCCTTGACCTTTTCCTGGTCCTCTATCTATAGGGTTGCTTGCTTGGTCACTTCCCTTTCTTCAAACGACTCCGGAGATATTTCTGCCGGTGTAAGAACCCGACGACTTTGCACAACGATCCTCACGTCATCGAGGTTTTCGTCAGCCAGTTCTTTGCAAGTTTGGCTAACGCGTCTGCTTTGCTATTTTCCGCTCACGGTATGCTTTCTAGGGCGTAGGAAGGGATTTGTGTCAGCAATTGTTGCACTCTCTCACCGTACTTTACCAACTCTGGCTTGCACGTTCGATAGTCGCCGTTTACTTGACTAACGACTAATTGGGAGTCTCCGTATATGAGGAGGTTTTCGATTCCCATGTCGATAGCGATCTCAAGACCTACTATCAGAGCTTCATATTCGGCTTCATTATTTGTTCTTGGCTCTGTTAAAGAGAAGGCAAAGTTCATTATCCCTCCTTGTGGAGTCACGAAGATGAGGCCTACCCCAGATTTGATTATGGGGGTGCCGTTGTTCCCTTCCGAATGGCGGCCGCGACGTGGAGGCGTCATTGCCTGAGATTCGGGGCAGATGCTAATTGGTGCTATCCGTCCACCTCTCCAAAGATGCCAAGTTGATTTATGGCACCATATATCGAAGGTTTAAACGGATGCGTCCGATGTAGGAGACTTCATCAGATTCCCCCTCGCTTGAGGGGTTTTTGATTGTGGGGACGCTCTTCCCTGCAGGCGCAAGCCCCTGCAGTTAATTACGCTACCGCATCGCGGTAACCACTTTCTCCTTCTCCAGATGGTCACTTCGTGTCGTGTGTGTTTATTTTGTGTTTAGTTGCCCGTAGATTGTATACGGAGACTGAGTTATGTCGTCGCCCGTAGGGCGTGGACTAGTCCAAATCCGTATTATCTTAGATTTGGTTTTGGGGGTTTTGGGTTTAAGGATGCATTAGCCTCATTGAGAACTAAGATCAACTTAAACGTTTGTTAAGGATACGTTAGTCTAGTTTTCAGACTAAGATCAACTTAACGGGATCGTTTAGATCTAACAATAGAGCAGTTAAGGGAGCCCTGTTGTTTAGTTTAATGACATTGCGGTCGATAGGTAGTTTAAGGACATTGCGGTCCATAGGTAGTTTAAGGACATTGCGGTCCAATGTTAGTTTAATGACATTGCGGTCCAGGTTAAGGACCTCTTAGTCCGTGGATTTAAGGACTCCACAGTCCGTCGTTAGTTTTAAGACATCACGGTCAAGATTAAGGACGTCGTAGTCCATGGGTTTAAGGACTCCACAGTCCAATGTTAGTTTTAAGACATCACGGTCAAGGTTAAGGACGTCGTAGTCCATGGGTTTAAGGACCCCACAGTCCGATGTTAGTTTTAAGACATTCCGGTCAAGGTTAAGGACGTCGTAGTCCATGGGTTTAAGGACCCCACAGTCCGATGTTAGTTTTAAGACATCCCGGTCAAGGTTAAGGACGTCGTAGTCCATGGGTTTAAGGACCCACAGTCCGATGTTAGTTTTAAGACATCCCGGTCAAGGTTAAGGACGTCGTAGTCCATGAGTTTAAGGACCCCACAGTCCGATATTAGTTTTAAGACATCCCGGTCAAGGTTAAGGACATCGTAGTCCATGGGTTTAAGGACCCCACAGTCCGATGTTAGTTTTAAGACATCCCGGTCAAGGTTAAGGACGTCGTAGTCCATGGGTTTAAGGACCCCACAGTCCGATGTTAGTTTTAAGACATCCCGGTCAAGGTTAAGGACGTCGTAGTCTATGAGTTTAAGGACCCCACAGTCCGTGTCAATATGTGGTCATTGGGACCCGTCACCTCTTTGAAGACGTTGAGGAATTACAACGCCGAGTATCAAAGGAGTGAAGAGATGTACCCTTAAACCGAAGTAGATTAAATAATCTTTGGCCCAATTTGGAACCAAGACCAATTAATTATATTATGAGCCCATTGGCTCAGTTGAATTTGAATTGAGGACTTATGGCCAGCTTGGGCTAAGTCCAATCATGTTTAGGATATTGGCCCTCTGTTGGTCCATTAGAGGAGAGGCTTTGCCTCTAGACACTTAGCCAATGGGGCTAAAGTTAGTGTTAAACACTAAAGATCAATCAGTGTTGAACACTGAGGATGAGATTGACAAGTTAGAGTTTAACACTAAAAGATAGTTAGTGTTAAACACCAGTAACGGGGCTTTCTAATTAGTGTTTATACACTGAAACAAATCGGTGTTAAACACTGGCAGTGGAGATTTCAAATTAGTGTTTAACATTAAGGCAGATCAACTGGAAACAGGGTTTTCCAGGTTGGTGTTCAACACTAAGAAAGTCAGTGTTAAACACTGTAAATAGAGTTTTCCAAATTAGTGTTTAAACATTAAGAAGGTCAGTGTTGAACACTGGATATAGAGGTTTCAATTTTAGTGTTAAACACTAAATGCAAGAGGGGTCACGTGGTAGCACGTGAGAGCGCCCTCAATTTATTTTATTCTGCCAAAAGTATTGAATACTTTGGAGCATCACGTGCTGTCACGTGACGGGCATTTAAATGCTTGTCTGTTAGAGCTTCTGCCAAGGGGTCACGTGGGGCACGTGAGGCATTGCCTCAAAGCCCTTCTCTGTGGAACTTTTCAGGGGTCACGTGGTAACACGTGACCCTGATTTTTTGCCTGTTTGAAGATGTGTTTATCTTTTTAAGAATTAAATTCTTTATAGGGTTAAACCCTAGCTATAACTTTAGAGGAATTAAATTCCCACTTTTCTTTTTTGAAGAATTATGTTCTCAGATGGAGTTAAACCCCGGCTTTTCTTCTGTAAGAATTAAATTCCTGGTGTATGTGAAGAACTGAATTTTATCATAGGGTTAAACCCTAATTTCTTCTTTCTTAAGGGAATTAAATTCCTGTTATTTTGACAGGATTAAGTTCTTAACTAGGGTTAAACCCTGGCTCTGTTCATTTTGAAGGAATTAAATTCCTACAACATAGGGTTAAACCCTAATTTTAATTCGAAGGAATTAAATTCCTATAATTCTATGAGAATTAAATTCTCAAACATCCATTCCCTCTCTATGCTTTGGATCTGCATGGCAGGATCTCAACCCAATGAGAATTAAATTCTCAATTCATGGGGAGATGTGCACTTTGCAGATCTTCTGCTAAAGAGAGAACTAAGTTCTTCTTTTTAATATCAGAGTTAAACTCTTTTGAGAATTAAATTCTCTTTTTTTTTGAAAGCCTCCCCCTTCTTACCTAAGGTTTTCTTTTGCAGAAGATCCAAATTCCTCCAAAGTCTCAAGGCTCTGTTTCTCTCTCTCTCTGTGTGTGTGTCGATCTCTGTATATATATCTCTCTCTTTCTCCTTTGGCTCCTATTTATAGGAGAAGGAGCAGAATCGATTAGTTTCGATGAATCATTCATTGAGAGATCTAATTTGTATTCATTAGAGATTTGATTTGCATTCATCATTCATTTGGACCTTTGGATTATTAGGTGAATTTTATTCACCATTGGATTTTAAATCCAAAGATATCTCTTTGTTATTTCGGTTAGATTTAAAGGGGAAATCTTTCCAAGTTCAAGATTTTTCCATAAATAGGTGATATTTAATCACCTTTAAATCTTTAATCCAACGGTTCCAAATAATCATTCTCCTTTGGAAAGATTCGAATGTTGTTCAGGATTTAATTTTGTTAAATAAAGAGGCTTTGAAAGCCGGTGACGTGTGGCCACGTGACCCTTGGTCACGTGTAGGCACGTGACCCCTGGTCACGTGTAGGCACGTGACCCCTGGTCACGTTTAGGCACGTGACCCCCTGGTCACGTGTAGGCACGTGACCCCCTGGAACGAGCTTTCTTCTGCCTTCTGTGCTTTGTCTTCTTGCCGCTGTTCAACCGTCACGTGCCAACACGTGACCCCTGGTCACGTGTGAGCACGCGACCCTTTCCAGAGCCTTTTCTTTGATTTAATCAAGGAGCTGAATCTGCCTTTGCCGCTGCTTTTAATTGTCGCGTGCCAACACGTGACTGCTGGTCACGTGGTAGCACTTGATGCCTCTTCCGAAACTTTCCTGATTTTAAATCAGGAAACAAATACTCCCACAGCGTTCTCACGTGTCTGCACGTGAGTTCAACGCTGTCACTTTTGTGACCGTCGGACTTGCTTTGTGAGTAGGGTAGATGAATTGTCCTTTCAGAAGCGCCTTCACTTTTTCATCCTCTTTTTTTCAAACCTTTCCTTTAAGAATTTGATTCTCGTTCTCAAAGCTTAGTTTTCTGTTGTGTCTGTGCAGCGCCGCTTTATCTTCCAATCAAAAGCTAGTGCTCGCATGCAGGACTCTGCTTGATGGGGACGTTTCATTTCCCTGATCCGATTCCAATGCGTCGTTGGATTTCATTTCCAACGCTCTCCCCTTTTTTCTGGGCTTTGAGAATAGTCCCACAATGCACAACATTTTTTGTGCATAGCATTAAATGCTCTCCTTTATAACCTGAACCCATGCCTTACCTCTTTTCCTCACAGAGAAACCCATTTATACCTCAAGGTGATCATCTTCGAGAACCCGATCAATCGCCATGGCTTGCAATCGTCCCTATGCTCGTCGGCAACCATGGGAGGTGCCCATTGAGGAGATAATCCCTCGCTTCGCTGCGCGGCTGGCAGATCCCCTTCTCACCGACGCTCAATGTGACACGGTGATGTACGAGCTACTGACTCGTCGGGGCTCTCCTCTTCCCATGGGCTCCATTTGGCTCCGGATGATCCTCCTGTCTGTGCTTGCCGATATACCCCCTCATCCGGTGGAGATGACTTCGGCGATCCTTGACGCGGCGGAGGACAAGCTCGAGTGCTTTCACGAGGCTTGTCTAATCACTCAAGCTCTGAAGGATCACTCAGTTCATATACTGAGTCAGATAAGAGCCCGTCGGGCCGTCATGTCTGCTTTCGCTGATGAGCACGGCTCCAACCGATGGGGAGCGACTCCTCGCGAAAACCGTCGTTTTGACGTGCTGGAGAGGGCGGAGAGGGAGCTAGAGAATTTTGTGTTTTGCTTTGTTAACCCTTGTATTTCTGATCCCTTGTTTGGTGATCTTTTCCCATTAGTGTAGTATGTTTGAATCAATGTACTCCTTTAATCATTGGCGGTTTGCATGCTTTCTGTTGAATTTTCATATTTGTCAGATAGTCGTACATGTGTCTTTTTTGCGTAAATGAGCTGCCTGTTTTTCTCATGGGAATTTTCTTTAATTGCGAGCACCATCGTTACGTTGCATGCACACCAGTGTCTCGGGCAACATTTCCTTTTAAACATTCGTACAGTTGCAAATGCGCGCCTGATAGGATACATATCAGAAACCTTCCTTGTTATCTCCCGTATCGGGTGGTTTGTGCTGGCTTTAGATCGGGTATTGTTGTCGCAGGGAGGTTTATGAATGAAGACATATTTTTCTTTTCAATGGTGTGTCTCCTTTTTATTGAATGTGTTCTGTGGACAATTTATCTAGGTCTACTTGCAGGGTAGCGATGGCTTAGGATTCAGGGTTAAGATCTGCTTCCTAAGACTTTCGCGCTTTATGAGCCGCGAGGGTCTCATAAAGAGTTTTCTCCCCATGGGTCGAGAGGATCCCATAGGTGTAAGTTCTTCTTAAGAATCATGAGGATTCTTAAGCGGGTTTTCCCGTGGGAGTCGTAAGGATCTCATGAGAGAGTTTTTCTTCCCTACAGGTCGTGAGGACCCGCAAGTGCTGGGTGCGGTCGCCCTTATCCATATTTCGCGGGGTCAGGGGTTGGTTTGGGATGGTTTCCAGGGTGTCGTAGTTTAAAGACATCGCGGTCAAGGTTAAGGACCTCATAGTCCATGGGTTTAAGGACCCCACAGTCCGATGTTAGTTTTAAGACATCCCGGTCAAGGTTAAGGACCTCATAGTCCGTGAATTTAAGGACTCCACAGTCCGATGTTAGTTTTAAGACATCACGGTCAAGGTTAAAGACCTCATAGTCCATGGATTTAAGGACCCCACAGTCCGATGTTTGGTTGCAGGGACCCGTCACCTCTTTGAAGACGTTGAGGAATTACAACGCCAGGTATCAAAGGAGTGAAGAGATGTACCCTTAAACCAAGGTAGAATCCATACAGAATCAGGCTGGTTGATCGATAGTTTTAAGACATTACGGTCGAGGTTAAGGACGTCATAGTCCGTGGATTTTAAGGACTCCACAGTCCGGTGTTTGCTCTGGATGCTTCACACGGGTTCACTGCCGTGCTTGGCGAGGACCAGGCTCCGCTCTGGATGTTTTCCGCGGGGTCAAAGAGTGACGTTATCCGCGTTCCACGTAACCAGGAATTTTGCACTAGATGCTTCACACGGGTTCACTGCCGTGCTTGGCGAGGACTAGGCTCCGCTCTGGACGCTTTCCACGGGGTCAAAGAGTGACGTTATCTGCGTTCCACGTAACCAGGAATTTTGCACTAGATGCTTCACACGGGTTCACTGCCGTGCTTGGCGAGGACTAGGCTCCGCTCTGGACGTTTTCCACGGGGTCAAAGAGTGACGTTATCCGCGTTCCACATAACCAGGAATTTTGCACTAGATACTTCCACGGGTTCACTGCCGTGCTCGGCGAGGACTAGGCTCCGCTCTGGACGTTTTCCATGGGGTCAAAGAGTGACGTTATCCGCGTTCCACGTAACCAGGAATTTTGCACTAGATGCTTCACACGGGTTCACTGCCGTGCTTGGCGAGGACTAGGCTCCGCTCTGGATGCTTCCCACGGGGTCAAATAGTGACGTTATCTGCGTTCCACGTAACCAGGAATTTTGCACTAGATGCTTTACACGGGTTCACTGCCGTGCTCGGCGAGGACTAGGCTCCGCTCTGGATGCTTCACACGGGTTCACTGCCGTGCTCTGCGAGGACCAGGATCCGCTCTGGATGTTTTCCGCGGGGTCAAAGAGTGACGTTATCCGCGTTCCACGTAACCAGGAATTTTGCACTAGATGCTTCACACGGGTTCACTGCCGTGCTCGGCGAGGACTAGGCTCCGCTCTGGATGCTTCACACGGGTTCACTGCCGTGCTCTGCGAGGACCAGGATCCGCTCTGGATGTTTTCCGCGGGGTCAAAGAGTGACGTTATCCGCGTTCCACGTAACCAGGAATTTTGCTGATTGTATCCGCATTTCACGGGATGGAGGTTTGACTGTTGGTGATATGTATATCGCCGAGCCATGGAACTAGGGATTGCCGATGCTCCGTTTTGTTTGAAGTTGTGTTCGTCGTTACGAGACGAGTGTTGGGATGATCTCTAGGTCTCTTGTGGCCCGTCGAGATTTAGCTTCTTTCTTTGATGAAACCTGGGGGGGAGGTATGTTCACTTCTTTGTTTATGCCCTTGGATTGTATACAGGGTATGATGGAATATCGCCTGCAGGGAATAAATTAAAACTTTTTTTTCTATTTTATTTCTTTTTCCGCGATGCTCTATCATTTCAGCTTTTATATCTTGAAGGTCGCGATTGCCTTATCATTTCGGCTGTTTTTCGCGGTGCCCAATCATTTCGGCTATTTTTTTTATTACTCGATGCTTTTTATTGCGAGTTGCCCCATCATTTCGGCTATTTCTTTTTTATTACTCGCTGCTTTTTATTGTGAGTTGCCCCATCATTTCGGCTATTTTGTGTGCATACATTTTTACTTGCTGCTTTTTATTGCAAGTTGCCCCATCATTTCGGCTATTTCGTATGCACGTGCGGCTTACTGGCTTTTCGCCATAAACCTGAAATTAGACACCGATTTCGGTATCAACACCGCTACAACTGGGATATGGCCAGGAGTGAATCATCATCTGCCTCTGTCGATGTTGAACAAAGGTGGCTTAGTAAACAGGGTTAGGGTCCTGCCGACTAAGGCTTTTGACTTCATGAGCCGTAAGGGTCTCGCGAAGGTACTTCTCCCTACGAGTCGTGAGGATCTTGCAGGTGTATTTTCTCCTTAGGAATCGTGAGGATTCTTAAGTGTATGTCCCTCTGTAAGTCGTAAGGATCCTACAAGAGGGTTTTCTCCTTATAAGTCGAGAGGACTTATAAGGGTTGTTCACCATATGGACATATCCCTAGTCACGGGTGTGACTTTGCTGGGGAAATGTTTATTCGTGCCCGTGGATTGTGTACAAGGGTCAGTATTGAGCCACTTGTAGGGCAATATCGAAGGTTGTGGGGGTTTCTTAAGCACAGGTTCAGGTCTCTGTAACTTAAGGCTTTCAAATCTTATGAGCCGTGAGGGTCCCATAAGAGAGTTTTCCTTACGAGTCGTGAGGATCTCGCAAGTGTAATTTCTCCTTAGGAATCGTGAGGACTCCTAAGTGTGTTGCTCCCTTGTGAGTCGTAAGGATCTCACGCGGGTGGTTTCTCCTTACAAGGTCGTGAGGGCCCTGTAAATGTCTTTTAACGAGATTGCGCCCTTTCGGGTTTTCACAAACACTCGCCGGTAGCCCTGCTGTTTTTACTCACGGAGCCCTTTCGTGTTTTCATCCGTGCCCCTTTTGCTTACGGACATACCTTTTTTATCTTTTTTTTATTTTCATATCTACATTTTTTACGAGGTCGCGCCCTTTCGGGTTTTCACGAACACTCGCCGGTAGCCCTGCTGTTTTTACTCACGGAGCCCTTTCGGGTTTTCATCCGTGCCCATTTTGCTTATGGACATACCGTTTTTTTATTATATTATTTTTTTTATTTTTATATATCGGCTTTGAGGTATTGCAATCCACCGTAGTTTATCGACGTCTCGGTCGACGGCTAGTTTTAGGACATAGTGGTCCATTTTTAGTTTAAGGACGTTTCGGACCGTTGTTAGTTTAAGGACGTTTCGGTCCGATGTTAGTTAAAGGACGTTTCGGTCCGTCGTTAGTTTAAGGACGTTTCGGTCCGTCGTTAGTTTAAGAACGTTTCGGTCCGTTGTTAGTTTAAGGACGTTTCGGTCCGTTGTTGAAGAAGGCCGGTTACTACTCAGAGTTCAGGCTTAAGAAGACAGCGAGCGGACATAGTCGTCGTCATCTATCATTGACCTAGGCCTTAACCCGTTAAGCATAGTATTTCTTCAGGAAGCGACCGTTTATTGGCCTGAAAGGTCTTTCATCGTGCATATCCATAAGTAGGTACGCTCCGCCCTGGTAGACCTTGTCTATGATGTACGGGCCTTCGTAGTTTGGCTCAAATTTTCCCCGCTTGGCACAATTGGGGATCATAGGTCTTTTGACCACTAGCACGAGTTCGCCTTGGCAAAATGTCCTCGGCCTGGTCAATCTTTCATACGAGCGCGTCATTTTCGCTTTGTAAGCCTCCAGATTTTGTTGCGCTATGAGCCGGGTTTCATCGAGGGCGTCAAGCTCCTCAAGCCGGAGGTGAGCATTTTCTTCGTCTGTCAACTCATGGTGGACTGCCACTCGTAGAGAAGGTAGCTCTATCTCGAGGGGGGTACTGCTTCCGTACCGAATACCAATGCGTATGGCGTCGTGTTCGTGGCCGTCTTGAACGTAGTCCGATATGCCCAGAGAGCTTCTTGCAGTCTCTCGTGCCAGTCCTTCTTATTTCGGGACACCGTCTTCTTCATAATCTTTGTCAAGGTCTTGTTGAAGGCCTCAGCTAGACCGTTAGCTCGTGGATTATAAACTGAGGAGTATTTCCAGTCTATATTATGCTGTTGCGCGAAGCGGCTGATCTTATGGCTTCTGTAGGCCGGCCCGTTATCGGAGATAATCCGCCGCGGAGTTCCAAATCGATAAATGACGCGCGTCTTGAAAAAGTGGAGGATATTCTCCATCTTCACTTCCCTCAGCGGTACTGCTTCTGCCCTTTTGGAGAAGTAATCAGTCGTCGCCAGGATGAAACGATGTCCCCTAGACGATGCCGGTTCGATGGGACCGACTATGTCAGTTCCCCACATTTTGAATGGCCAGCTAGCCACCGTTGGATGTAGCGGATTCGGATGCTGGTGGATGAAATCCTCATGGATTTGGCATGAGTGGCACTGCTTCGCATATTCGAGGCAGTTCTGGATCATTGTGGGCTAGTAGTAGCCCATCCGTTTGATTTTTAACTTCATCTTCGGACCTGCTTGATGAGAACCACAGATTCCCTCATGAACTTCCTGGACGACTCTTTCTGCTTCGTCAGGTCCTAAACATCTCAGCCACAGAGAATCAAACGACTTCTTGTACAGAGTATTGTTGACGAAGGCGAAAGACAGAGCTCGTTTCATGAGCTGATGTCTTGAGGACGCTTCTTCGGGCATTCGGTGGGACTTAAAGTAGTCTATGAAGACCTCCCTCCAGTCCTCAGCCTTCTCACGGTCTTGTATTTGTAGGGTCGTCTGCTCAGTCACTCCCTTCTCTTCAGATGATTCCGGAGATATTTCTGCTGGGGCAAGCACCCGACGGCTTTGCACCACGATTTTAACGTCATCAAGGTTCTCGTCAGCCAGTTCTTTAGCGAGCTTGGCCAACGCGTCTGCTTTGCTGTTTTCCGCGCGTGGTATGCTTTCCGGAGCATAGGAGGGAATTTGGGTCAACAGTTGTCCCACCTTTTCACCGTACTTCACCAACTCCGGTTTGCACGTTTGGTAGTCGCCGTTTACTTGACTAACGACTAGTTGAGAGTCCCCGTATATGAGGAGGTTTTCAAGTCCCATGCCGACGGCGATCTCGAGGCCTGCTATCAAAGCTTCATATTCGGCTTCATTGTTCGTTCTTGGTTCTGTTAAGGAGAAAGCGAAACGCATCATCCCTCCCTGTGGAGTTACAAAGACGAGTCCTACTCCCGATTTAATTATAGGGGCACTTTGTTTGCGCTTCTTTATGGAGGACGCTCCATCGAAATAAAGTTCCCATCGGGTATCACCACCGTCGATCGCGTCAAACGCATGTTCGTCCGGCAAATCGTAATTCGGGGGAGAACCGGCAGGTACTGGATGCTCAGCAAGGAAGTCGGCGATGGCTTGGCCTTTCATTGCCTTAAGCGGCTGATAGGTTATTGAAAACTCCATCAAGAGCAGGGCCCATTTAGCGAGTCTCCCTGTCAATATGGCCTTTGACATTAGATATTTAAGGGGGTCCACCTTCGAGATGAGACGGACTTCGTGCGCCAATGTATAATGCCTGAGCTTTGTTATCGCGAAGATTAACGCCAAGCAATGTTTTTCGATAGGGGAGTAATTGCTTTCTGTGCCCAGAAGAACTCGGCTTAAATAGTAGAGCGCTCTCTCCTTCCCTTGGTCATTTTCTTGCGCCCATAATGCTCCCAAGGACCCTTCGAGGGCCGTTGTATATAAGATAAGGGGCTTTCCCTTAACTGGAGCAGCCAGCACCGGCGGGTTCTGCAGGTATTGCTTGATTTCATCTAGCGCGCTCTGGCATTTTCGGTCCCAGACGAACGGAGTTCCCTTCTTCATCAGGTGACTGTAAGGACGGCACTTGCCTGACAGGTTGGCGATAAACCGCCGGACATACGCGAGCTTTCCTTAGAGAGATTGCAGCTGTTTGAGAGTCCTTGGTGGTGGCATTTCCATGATCGCCTCGATCTTGGACGGATCTATTTCGATACCTCGGTGTCGGACGATGAATCCTAGGAATTTACCCGAGGAGACTCCGAAAGCGCATTTGATGTTTTATGGCGAGCTCGAGTAACTTCTTCGTCTTGTCACGGGGGAAGGAATACGCTCGACTCATCTTCTTTATGAGGGAAAAATCCGAACCGCGGAATGCCTGATCATATGACTCTCTAATCCTGCGTCGTTGTTGTCGGCTCCTCTTTCCGCTTCTTGACCTACTTCTGCCTCTGCGTCGGGCCTTTTGTACAACGGGTTGACAGGGAGGAGCATCTTCGTCTTTTGCGGCCTGTTGAAATAGACGTTGCGTCCTGGCCTTCTCGTAGATGGCCATCTCGCGATTATGGTCTTCCCGAGCTTTTTGACCCGCTTTTCTGATAAGCTTGTCCATTTGTTTTTCAAACGACGGACTCAGCATTTCGATTGCGGGATCCAGTTTTGATGAGGGGTTAGCATTGCTGGACATGGCGTTTTCCTCCTCATCGAAGTTATATACGACGTAGCTACCGTGGACTCGCTCCCGTTTACCGGATCTCGCGTATCCAAGGCCGAGCGTTTCCATTCTCCCGTTGGGCAATTTGCGCTGAGTTCCAGGGACATCCCAAATCCTGTTGTAGAACCGAGCTTGTCGAACAGTCTGTTTTAAGGGTACTCGGCGCTTCAATAGCCTCTTTAGTCCATTTGTGTAGTATCTGGGCAAACGGATGGGTTGGAGCCTGTCGAGTGTAGCATCCACGCCATGCCATATCTCTTTCTCCACTCTTGTTTCTGTGGATTGGTAGAATAGGATCACCTTTTCACCCTTTCGCCTGGGAGGGATGTACAACGTCTGCAGGTCCTGCATATTGTGAGCTTGAAATGCGTCGAGATCCTTGTAGTGTTTCCGCGGCACCATGGTGATTTGCAAACTCTGATCATCGCCAGGGGATGCTTGTATTGACGGCCGACTGGAGAACACGACGTTAACCTCATCTTCCGAGTCACTTCCGAAGATCGACATGGGGGTGGACGGTCCCGGGTTGTTTCATCGAGACGGCCCAGCGTAAACTATCTCTTCTTCTTCTTCGGTATCGCTCCCGAAAACAGGGATGGTGTCGGCGGTCTTGTTCTCTGGCTTGCGACACTTTTATGTATCCTCGAAGTCTGGCAAAAAGTACTTTGCATCTTCGTACTTGCGGACTTCGTTCACGGAGAATAGGTTCAGCTCACCTGTTACGGTATACTCGAAACCATCCTTAAAGTACTTCATACACTGATGCTGTGTAGAAGGGATGATGTTGTACTCGTGTAACCAAGGACGACCGAGCAAGGCGTTGTAGCAGGTCTTGGCGTCAATGACGTGAAACTTGATGTCCGTGATGAGTAGTCCGAAGCGTAATGTTAGTATTACAGATCCGAGAGTTCGTGACGACTGGGAGTCGAAACCGGAGATGGTAATTTTTTCACGAGCGAGGTGCTGCACGCTCATGCAGATTTCCTTCAACACCCGAACATTAAGGAGATTGACGGAGGATCCATTATCCACCAGGATCTTGTTTATCTTGATATCATGGCAGTATCCAGAGATATATAGGGGACGGTTGTGGTCGCTCATCCCGAGGAGAAGGTCTTCGTCACTGAAAGTGATGTCGGCCGTGTGCACTTCTTCCGGTTCATCCTTCATCCTTTCTGCGGTGAGGAAGGCTTGGAACTGCTCGGGTTCTTTTAACGCCTTGATTAATGAATCTCGCGCTTCTTTTGATAATAGGAGGGCATCGAGAATGCTGAGCTGAGAAGGTAGCTTCCTTAGGTGCGCTAGAATGTTGTAGTCTACCTTATCCTTCCTAGGAGGGTCTTTGGCAGTCAACTCTTTCATGACTTGGTTATATAAGGCGATATCCTCAGTGACCTTTTCCTTTCCCTTATCTTTTCTATTTGCGGGCCCGAGATTCTTTTCCGGGATCGTGCGATTGCGCAGCTGAATGTTCTCGCAGAGTTCCGGTTCTTCCTCTTTCCCTAAGACGGACTCTTTAAAGAGAGGGCACAAAGCCATTTCCTCATCAGAGTCGCTCCCAAAGGTGAGAACTTGTAATCCTCTGGCGTTGACCATGTAACAGTTGCCGGTAGTTCTTTTGTGCTTGTCGGTCGTACTTTTCTGCTCCCGACGAGTTCTGCGTTTCATGCGCTTAAAATATTGCCGATGAGCAACATATCCTTGCCACCACATCTTAAAAGCGTCGCACTCCTCAGTGGGGTGCGAAATCTTCCGATGATATGAGCAATAATTAGGGTGCCTCTCCGTCCCATCGAACGCGTTCTCTTCCGAGGGTGGTAGCTTCATCCCCATTGGCATGGCTTTGGCAAACCTTTTCCTCGTCTTGAATACGTTTTTATTCGCATCGGATATCTTCTGATCTGGCAGGAGTGCTCCGACTCTTTCGTTTAGTCGCCTGCGCTTGGCTCCTTCCGATGCAGCCATCTCACACTCCTGGTCGTCTTTACTCTTCAAACGAATCTCGTCTAGAAAGACGTCGATCATTCCCTCTGTTGGCCATACAAGTTCTGGCTCAGGCTGTGCCCCCAGTTCCCCAGTGCTAGGATCTTTCTTATCTTCCGAGTGGGAAATCACGTGACAACTCACCATATATCTCTCGGATTCATCCGATGAGCTCTCTCCATCATCTTCCTCCTGAAAGACGTGGTTGAGGAACTCTTGCAGCGAGACGGGAGTCCGCGCCTTTTGATTGTACTCTTCCAGCGTGTCGATTTGCTTCTGCAAGTCTGTGCGCTTGTCTCCAGGCTTCACGGGCTTCTTAGATTTCTTCTTCTTTTTCTTCGAAGATTTTGACAGTTGGGCGTGAGTACTTGGGCCATCACTACCGCTCTTTGTAGTTGGGCGCGGCTTCAGCATTCCTTCGATGATTTGGGGTTCAAGCGGGTCTTTCCATTCGACTGCTGGGCACACATGAAGATCACTCAGCATTTTCTGGTTTTAGTCGATAGCACGACTTCCCATGGAGCTTCCTCAATGAAAGAACAGGTTGCCCCCGGTGTGTCTGCTTTCTTAGGAGTATGCGGCTGTGGCGGGTTTACCTTCCACTTTTCGGACAGCGCAAACTTTCCCTGGAGGTATTGATCTTCAATCCATCCTTTGAAGACGAAGCAATCCTCAATCGAGTGACTTACCGTTTGATGGTAAAGGCAATAATTGGGGTTATTCACCTCAGTGGGTTGTGGCGGTCGGCTTGGATTTGGCAAGTTAATAAGTCTGTTGCGTACTGCCAGCTCGAATAACAGTTTCGTCTTATCCCGTGGGAACGAGTAGGGGCGCTTCATCTTCTCATTATAATACCGGCGTCTTTCTTCCAGTTGATCCGCCAGCTTTGGGGCACTAGGCTGCTGCTGAGCGTTCGCAACGAAGGTTGTCTTCCCTTTACCCTTGTCACTCCGAGGCTCCGGCTTCGGGGGAGATGGTCTGTGACCCATCTGGTCCATTTGGGCCAACTTGTCGATTAAAGTCTGGAACGTGATTGGTTTAAAGAACATCATAAACTGGGAGATAGTTGCATGAGGGTCTAGGGTTCCCACAAACATGCCCACCGTGGGCGCTTCCTCAATGCGTTGTTCGCATTTTGACCACAAGTTTCGCCAGCGTATAGCGTACTGGACCCACGTTTCGCCTGGTTTCACCCTGGCATTAATTAATGCTGTTATCGGAGTGCGTTCGCTGGCGCTCGCGAATCGTTGGGTGAATAGCAATTCCATTTCAGCGAACGTCTTGATGGAATCGTTCGGGAGTTCCGAACACCATTCGAACGCTGTCTCTGATAAGCTGCCCACGAACTGGCGAAGCAACAGTTTATCGTCACCGTCGGTGTTACCGCAAAGGGCCCTGAACTGGGCAACATATTGGTGGGGATTGCCGGTCCCCTTATACACGTGGAATTTTGGTATTGTATAACCCGGCGGATACTTAATTTGGTCATACCAGCTCGGATATGGTCGCCCCATTTTTACGACTTGACCAGCTACCTCAGTCGCATGATGAACCCGGATTTGCTGGGCTATATAGTCGTCCAAGTCAGCCTTAGAGATTGTCTCCTCCTTGGCCGTTGAGAGAGCCGGTGGCGGATTTGACGTCTCTCCCTTGTTGTCTTCAAGGATGATCGGAGGATCCTCAGTAGGTGGGTCTTGTTGTATCATCATTCCCACCATGTCCTGGAATAAATGGGCTATTTGCTTTATATTGGTTGCTTGTTCTGCAGCCTCTCTATCTTTCTTTTCCAGTATCCTCCGGAGGAACTCGGCGTCGGTTTCCTGTTCTTGTTGCTGATCCGAGGACGCCTCGGGGCTTTCTTTCGGCCCAGTAAGTGCGACCATTGCGATCATCATTTCCTGGAGCTTTTGTTGTTGCTCCTGAGCTTTGGTCACCGACCGTGTAAGCGGTCTATGACCTGTGGACGTGTGGCTATCTTCTTTCCCCGACGCCACGTATACAGTGCGGACCATCCTGCCCCCCAGCCTTAGGGCGTCTGGGCTCAGCGCTTTTAGCTTTCGTTGCAGGCCCGGGGGTCCTCTCTGGCCTCTTCTTTTTATGAGCAGTGGAAGTTGAGGGGGCCGTTGAAGTGGGCACCCAGACAGCTTTTCGTGGCTCAGCCTGGTGACTGACTTCCTGTTGGACCTTCAGTTTGTTGTGCTGGCGGGAGAAATTTGGATCGATCACCGAGTCTCGGGTCTGCCGCCAGACTTTATAGATTTTGGAAGATAGCCGTTGAGGAGATTGGGGCTGTTCTGGCTTTATTTCCGCGCCCTTTTTCAGCGGAGGGGGAGACCTTTTTAGTACCGCGGTAGGAGAATTCCTACGCACCTTATTTAGCATCTTAAAGCTGTTCCTAGTTGGAACAGCAGCATTAACTTCTGTCGTCGGGGCTGGAGGAGTTAGCCCAGAAAGGGAGTTGCCTCCGGCCTTCCTCATTCGGTGCCAGTAACGGCGTCAAGCGCGTCGAGCTGATGGAACCGGCTTGGTGAGAGTGATAGTCTCGTCTTGCCCCCTGTGTAGGTGGTGGGTCGCTGCTGGTGTCAGCCTGTTAAAGACCGATGTCTTTTGGGTAGCAGGAGCGGGAGCTGGAACAGCCAATCTTGTAAAGACCGACTCTTTGGTAAGAGAAGCCGCCTTGGCGACTTCAGGAGCAGGGACGGCTATCCTCTTCGGAATTGTCACGACCCAAAATTGACCCGTGACGGCCTTAATACTACGCAATGCCAAAAGACGTAACGCAGTAAAAGAAAGCCAACACCCAGAAATCTAAACCAAGAAAATACGGAAAAGATAATATAAGTTTTTGAAACATTTGAAATCGCAACCCAAATTCTTTAAAAGTCCCACTTTCTTTCCTTAAAGTTTTGGCAACACCCATTTTGTGTAAAAACTAGCCCAAAGACGGAAAACAATCACATCATAAATATACGACGCCGAAGCGAAGAAATAAGAGACAATAGAGAGAAAGCTGTATATAAAAGACATCAAACCCACAAATAATATACAATAACGTTCTCACCAAGTCTCTAAGTCAACAATACAATAGTAGATAGAGAGTACAAGATACAACGAATGTACAATAAGAAATACAGATAATCATCTAACCCACCTAAGCAAAATAGTACTGTGAGCTGATGCGGTATCTGTAGCAAAAGATGATAGAGGGATACTGAATAGCCTGCCTCGACTACTCTGGGGAACAACCTGAAACACCTGTGGCACAACGGGGGTGAGTTGTCAACTCGTGAATAGTAGATAACATATGCAGGTAATCGCAGGAATGTACGTACAGCATGAATCTAAGATATGCGATTACAGTAATGACATGTCATGTGAATGCAGAATAGTGGAAAGTACACTAGCAGGTACAATCAATATGTGAAGCAATGATGACATGATAATAGTATGTAATAACTATGAAATAGGGATATGAGAAAGCAAATATGCAACTATCATAAGGGTACACTAACAGGTACTACCAATATATGAAACTGTGCATAAAAATAGATAAGTGTGAGGTATAGGGTGGAATATGTCATTTCCACGGAAACCTGACATCGTGGCAGGATCACAATCCATCAAGACACTCCAATCCACAAATCCTCAAATCAGCCCCCAAACTGGGCTCTCACATCATATAAGTCTCACATCTCTTCAATGTATAATATCGAGTAATCTCCTATATCCCGAATGTACAAATCAACAATCGCCTAGATATGTCCAATACCCAATCTCAATGAATCACCTAATAACCCAAGTCAAATCTCCAGTAAGAATCTAACATCCTAAAGGTATATATATATACAGAAATAAATATGATGGGAGCAATACACATATATTAGCGTCCCATTCCACTAATATTGGTGTAAGGGTATATATAACAACGGCTAAATCCCCTGTTATATATACAAAGGTATTAAAAGAAATATCATGAAAACAGTGTGCCAAGCATCGACACAGAAATCCTGACCACGTATCATACGCTATCCCGAAAGCACGAGTGCCTAGCTCTGACCCTCGCCTTTCGACGTATGCATACGTACATGACTCCCAGCGGTGTCTCCATGATCCCCCGCCGAGTCATGGGTACTGTCACCGGTAGGTACTCGCCCACCTCCAGGCTCAATCGGAAATATCCATCGATCTTCTTGCCGAGAGAAACCATACCGGGCCCCACCATGTACCCTCATACGGCAACCACACCTCGTATGGAGTATATAATCAGCACCGATAAAACTCATGGTGGACGCGTAAATATCATATCAAGGAAACCGGGTTTTTCAATGTATGCATAATTTCATGAACTTCCGCGGTTTCCAAATCCCGAAAACACCATGAAAAAATATCCAAATAAATGAATGCGCAAATCCGGGAATAAACATATGCGATATATCTGAAATGCGAGCATATAAATGAGAATATGTAGCTGAAACCAGATGTATGCGAAAACAATAAGGTACAGCTAAGTATAGATGTCTACCTGTGAGCAAATGATATAGTATACCCCACTGGGTATAAGTAAAATATGAGTAAGGTATACCTGTAGATGTATCGTAAGGGGTATGTGTACCTATCACTAATGGTATGATACTCTATAGGTATATAGGTATGGTAATGTCATATGTGGTAAGCGGTACGAATCAATGTCACAAGGTCCCTAACCAAGCAATATAATGTCTATAATGGTTTGTGTGTGACATGGCAATTATTGACGGTGTGTGTGTAGCATACTATCCGTGCTCGTGCAACATGAACCGTCAATAATATGTGCAGTGTCCTATGGCTGCTAGTCACAGTATAACTATATCAAGGAGATAAAGTAAAGGCGCAATTCTAACATTGACGTAGAATATGCGACAAATATTAGAATCCTAGCCCAGACGCATAACGCCATGCGGGCGATTCCCCTGTAGGTGTTAAATCTACTCACCTACGCTCCACGCTAGGTGAATCCTACCATCTGCTCCCCCCCGTAGCAGTGTCCGTAGTTCCTGCCTGCAAACCTGCAAATAAGACATGGAAATCATATATAAGCTTAATATTCCGCAAAACGCGATATCGAACCAAAACGAGAAACTCGCGTCACGAACTAAACGCGCGTGTGCACGATACGCTAAAACGTGTGTATACGCGTCTAGAACTACCGTGACACGCCGCGATATGCTGGATCACAGAACCCACTCACGTATCGCGCGTATCGCGCAAACACAACAAACACCAAATACGATATATTGGCCCAGATTTTCCTACAGGTCAAATATTACAAAATTAGACATGCCAAAGCCCTAGACAACACAGAAGAGAGCCCTACACAAAACCCCAACACCCTTGCCCCTTACTTGGCCGCAAATTGCGGCCAAAACCATGAAATTGGCGGCCTACCTTGGGAATGGTGGGTTCGTGCTCTGGTGGTGGTATCTAGACCTAGTGTACATGTTCCAGTTTCCTCAATTTTGTTCTGTAAGGTCCGGGTCAAAAGCAGATCACAAATTGCCAAAATATCACTTTAAAATCACCAAATTGCACAATTAGAAACCTTATGGTATTTTAGTGTAATCCAGGGTTAAGCTCAGTTAAGGTGACCCTAACAATACTTAAATAGCTAGGGTTTACCAACACAATCAAGACTTAACCAAAATTCCACTTAAAACACCATAATCTAGCACTAAACCCACTATTTAACACAACCCGACACTAATTAGCACACAAGCTAAGCAAAAGAGAGATGGGTTCAGAAAATATACCCTAGAGAACCCTAAGAAGCAGGTGAAGAAGTGTATGGAGGAGGTGAGAGCTTGCTACAACTACTGGAGCTCCTGCTGCTGCTGCTCTTGCCTCTGCTGCTGCTTGCTGCTACTGCTGATGGAGTTGTTGTTGATGCTGATGCTGCTGTTGCCTCTTCTGCTGCTGCTGCTGCTGCTAAAGGTGATGTTGTTGTTGTGGTTGATGCTATGGCTGCTGCTGCTGTTGTTGTTGTTTGAGCTGCTGCTGCTGTTGTTGTTGTTGGTGTGTGTGTGTGAGAGAGTGAGAGATGGGTGATATGAGAGTGAGAAAATGAGAGTAAGGCTAGAACCCCTCCCTCTCTCCTTCTCTCTCATCATTAAATGAGGCATGGCAAAGGCCATCATGCCCCATAATGCACTCTCTCTCTCTCTCAAGATCAACACAAAGAAAGTCAATTTAAAAACCTTATTCAAATTCATTTTAAAACAACCATAACACTTAAAACCCAAAACACTTAAACAAAACATAAAATTAGATTAGGGAATGGTTAGTTCACCATGTTGCTAATCATGGTTAAACCCCCAAAACAACCCTAGTTATCATGCACAAGGGTGTGCAAGCCTAGAAAAAATCTAATAAAATACTCAATAAGTAGGATAAAATATTTAAAACTTAATTTGGTAAACTTTTTATTAAAAACCATACATTAAAATATAATTAGCTACAAAACACATTCTAAGGTGTTACAATCTCCCCTCCTTAAAAGAAATTCGTCCCCGAATTTAAAAATATACCGATACGCGTACCTTCAAAGGGAAGATTACAACTTCCAGATCTTGCTCGCAGCCTTCCAAGTGACTACCTCACTATGCGGCTACGTCCAAGAAAACCCTTCACAGATGGCAAGACCCTTGACCGATGTTCCCCCACCTGCCGAGCCATTAACACACATGGCTGCTGGTGAACGAAAGATCGCGTCCAAGCTAATTGGTCTGGTGCCGAATCATGTGAGAAAGGTCAAGAAGGTAATTGTAAAGTATCATCACAAGGAATACGGGGTGAAAATTCAATAATCTGGGCGGAAGTGCCAAATTAAAGGCAACGAAACTAACTCGCTTATAGGATCTCAGAAGGACCTAAATCCTGGGACAAGCTTCCCAAAATCCAACACGTCATTCATCGGAAGGTCCGTAGGAATACATGATTTGCCACTGCGCACTCAAGCCTGCGACCAGCACAGCCGCATAAGACATCTGTTTGCAATGGACAATTCTCATCCTGACCTGAACACAACTGGACCATCTCCAAAGCTCTGGACTAGCTGGGGTCCAAAATCCTACTTACACAGAGTCAGAAAAACAACAGGCTGGCGATCGACACGACCTAACCCCTAAACCTAAAGGTGGCCAATTGGAGTGTCTCCTGATAACAGCTATCGAAGGAGAACCCTAACGATGGCGAGTGACGATCCCCAACTGCTGACGACAATCAAAACAAACACACCACTTAAACGAACAACTGAGCAAACTGAGTATAACCGGACGACAAGAATCCGAATGGAGTCACACCCTGACTAAACTTGGGTAGACACCATAACGAAATCTCGTGGAGATCTGCTCCCACTCCAACTCCGGAACGGCAAAAGGTTGCAACTCTCCAGCCGGCCTCAGATGCTCGACCCAAGCACACGACAAAACAGACACCTTGAATCAAACCATGAAACTTCTCTTTACATTCCTGTCCACCCGTAACTATCTCACAAGTCACGTGAATATTGGCGGAACTTGAATGAATATAGAGAGTTGACTGATGTGCTTACTTTAGGATTTCACGTCTCTACCCGATAATGTCAGGTACACAAACGTGTCCCTAACTTAGCACATCATTGTCATAAATCAAGGACTCCGAATCATTACCCAGCCGAGTATGCTCAAGTATCACTGACGAATGAGCATAGGCGGGCAGTGTCTCGCGAAAACGATTTTAAGGAAGGTGGTCGCGCGCGGACATGAGCAAGCTGTCCCCTCCGTAGAGACGAACTTAAGCTGTACTCAACGATCACACAAGAACTGTAAATCTGCAGAAAACTATCACAACAAACAAAATCCACCGCAGAAAGATGTACATTAAGCTCTGGTGGTCCGCGAAAATCTGACACGACTCTCGAACAGATAGTGTCTCCAAAACTCCAACGCAAAACCACCGCGGCCATCTCCAGATCATGAGTGGAACATCCTTCTCGTACTTCCTCTAAATGTAGGGAAGCAAAAGCGATAACTCTATAGTGTCACCTCAGTACACAATCGAGCCCACTCAAGAAACATTACAGTTAAACAACAAAGTCGCCCGAACCAACAGCAAAGAAAGACTGATGCAGTTGTTAACTGAATCTTCAACTGCTGAAAACTCCGCACACATGCCTCAGTCCAAAGAAAAGAAACCTCCTTTCTGGTCAATTCAGTCGACGGTGCAGCACTACTCTAGCAATCCTGCATGAAACGGCGGTAAAAATCTGCTAAGCCCAACAATCTGCGGATCTTCGTCCTGCACACAAGTCTGGGCCTAAGCTGTACGGCCACGATCTCCCTCGGAACCATACGGAACCGTCTCCCGTGACTAGAAGACCTAGGAGTCAACACAAACAAGCATGAAGAAACACTCCGAGAATCTAGCAAACTACCGGTGCTCTCCCAGTATCTGCATAACAAATCCTCAAGTGCTGCTCCTGTTCCTCAAGACACATTAGATAGACCAGAGTGTCGTAAATAACACAACAAAACTGGTCGAGGAACGGCCTGAAGAAATCTGGTTCATCACATTTACAAATGCTGCCAGGGCATCAGTGAATCCAATGACTCACCAAAACACACAAAGCCCGTAGCACGCACAAGGCAGTCTTCGGAATGCCGTCACTCCGAATCGCAATAATGATGACCTGATCCCAAGCAAACTTAGAAAATGTCTCGCACTCTGGAGCTGATCGAAGAAATCGTCAATGCGAGGTAAAGGGTACCTATCCGCACCGTAAGCCGGTTCAATTGACGATCCGTCGATACACAACCTCAAACTGCCGTCTCTCTCCTTGACGAACAGGAATAGGAGCTTCCAAAAGCGAAACATTCAGACGCACAAAACTCCCCAAACCACAACTCTGCAGCTGATCCTGTAGCTCCCAAGCTTCGCCGGCTCATCCGGAACAACGTCGGAAAAACTCTCGCACGAAAGGAACCCAGTCCAACGATCCCACTGTGGCTCCGGTATCACGAATGAACGCCAAGGATCCACGACATCTCCTCAGTAGCCGACTAGCGAAAAAGGCTGAATTCAAGCTGTGAGAGGCGGCACAACTATCCACCTGCACAACAAGAACTGACTTGCCGGGAAAACAAACTTGACTGTTTCCCTCACGGTAGTCCACAGACGCCTAGCACGTAGCTAACCATTCCGTGCCCAGGAGAACGTTAAATCCAACATCTCGAGAAGGATCGAAATGACGGATGAATCTCTATCTCCTATCCGATTGGCACAAAACTGAAATACGTGTCGCGCAACTAAAGAATCGCTGATAGAAGTTAGCACAACAACTACGACTAATCTACCCAACCACGGCACAAGCATGAAAAACAAACTGATACATCAAAAGAACATGCGAAATAAGGATACCTGAAAACTCCACATTGGACGCCTGCGCGTCCCGATGAGTAGAAGCAAACTCCTGTGTCTGCCCTCTACCCGCAACTGGCTGAACTCCTCTGGTAGACTGAGCCCTCTGAGCGAGCCTCCCGCGTCCACGGCCTCTCTGAATACGATCCTGACGCCGTGCTGAGGAACAATCCCTGACGAAGTGCTGAAGGCTTCCGCATCGAAAACATCCACGCGCTGACTGCTGACCATCCTGGGGATGAGAGCTGAACGACTGTTCTCGTCCTAAGCCTCTGCTACTCCCGCGACGGCCACGAAATCTGTCCCGACGACCAAACCTCTGTCTCTGGGCTAGTACACTGGTACGAGTCCTCCACTGTCCTGGAACTCTCTGAGCCTCTGGAATATGCGCCTCATCAACTGGAGCTGCAACTACTGGTGCTATGTAAGTGACGGACTGCTGCATGCTGATCGCAAGTGACAACTGAGTAACAGGGGTGACAACCTCCTGTCGTAGCTCCCGAACGACATCAACCAAAGAACTCATCGTCTGGCGGAAATCCTGCATCTCTGCCAAAAGTCTATCCATAGTATAGGTCGTAGGCTGATCCGTCTGCACCTATGCAATTAGAGTGCCATCCTGGTCAGTACTCGTCTCACCCGAGCCAACTCTGACCTCGGCCCTCGCTGCATCACTCTGAGTCCCCATAGTCATCGGTGGCAAGGCTATAGATAGATATAAGATTCGATGAGAATAAGGAAATCGAATCTCAAGGATAGGAATCATCAAGGAAGGAATTTCAAACAATTTGTACTTAGGTCACTTAATGCAAGGTACCGCATCGTGGGTATGCTGCAGACATACATACACTACGTTACTCTGTTTAAGCTACCTACTCCATCATACTAAGGTCATCCTACACTCTGAAAGGTAAAACCTAACGCTCTGATACCAACTTTGTCACGACCCAAAATTGGCCCTTGACGGCCCTAATACTACGCAACGCCAAAAGACGTAACGCAGTAAAAGAAAGCCAACACCCAGAAATTTAAACCAAGAAAATACGGAAAAGATAATATAAGTTTTTGAAACATTAGAAATCGCAACCCAAATACTTTAAAAGTCCCACTTTCTTTCCTTAAAATTTTGGCAACACCCATTTTGTGTAAAAACTAGCCCAAAGACGGAAAACAATCACATCATAAATATACGACGCCGAAGCGAAGAAATAAGAGACAATAGAGAGAAAGTTGTATATAAAAGACATCAAACCCACAAATAATATACAATAACGTCCTCACCAAGTCTCTAAGTCAACAATACAATAGTAGATGGAGAGTACAAGATACAACGAATGTACAATAAGAAATACAGATAATCATTTAACCCACCTAAGCAAAATAGTACTGTGAGCTGATGCGGTATCTGTAGCAAAAGATGATAGAGGGATACTGAATAGCCTGCCTCGACTACTCTGGGGAACAACCTGAAACATCTGTGGCACAACGGGGGTGAGTTGCCAACTCGTGAATAGTAGATAACATATGCAGGTAATCGCAGGAATGTACGTACAGCATGAATCTAAGATATGCGATTACAGTAATAACATGTCATGTGAATGCAGAATAGTGGAAAGTACACTAGCAGGTACAATCAATATGTGAAGCAATGATGACATGATAATAGTATGCAATAACTATGCAATAGGGATATGAGAAAGCAAATATGCAACTATCATAAGGGTACACTAACAGGTACTACCAATATATGAAACTGTGCATAAAAATAGATAAGTGTGAGGTATAGGGTGGAATATGTCATTTCCACGGAAATCTAACATCGTGGCAGGATCACAATCCATCAAGACACTCCAATCCACAAATCCTCAAATCAGCCCCCAAACTGGGCTCTCACATCATATAAGTCTCACATCTCTTCAATGTATAATATCGAGTAATCTCCTATATCCCGAATGTACAAATCAACAATCGCCTAGGTATGTCCAATACCCAATCTCAATGAATCACCTAATAACCCAAGTCAAATCTCCAGTAAGAATCTAACATCCTAAAGGTATATATATATATAGAAATAAATATGATGGGAGCAATACACATATATTAGCGTCCCATTCCACTAATATTGGTGTAAGGGTATATATAACAACGGCTAAATCCCCTGTTATATATACAAAGGTATTAAAAGAAATATCATGAAAACAGTGTGCCAAGCATCGACACAGAAATCCTGACCACGTATCATACACTATCCCGAAAGCACGAGTGCCTAGCTCTGACCCTCACCTTTCGACGTATGCATACGTACATGACTCCCAGCGGTGTCTCCGTGATCCCCCACCGAGTCATGGGTACTGTCACCGGTAGGTACTCGCCCGCCTCTAGGCTCAATCGGCAATATCCATCGATCTTCTTGCCGAGGGGAACCATACCGGGCCCCACCATGTACCCTCATACGGCAACCACACCTCGTATGGAGTATATAATCAGCACCGATAAAACTCATGGTGGACGCGCAAATATCATATCAAGGAAACCGGGTTTTTCAATGTATGCATAATTTCATGAACTCCCGCGATTTCTAAATCCCGAAAACACCATGAAAAAAAATCCAAATAAATGAATGCGCAAATCCGGGAATAAACATATGCGATATATCTGAAATGCGAGCATATAAATGAGAATATGTAGCTGAAACCAGATGTATGCGAAAACAATAAGGTACAGCTAAGTATAGATGTCTACCTGTGAGCAAATGATATAGTATACCCCACTGGGTATAAGTAAAATATGAGTAAGGTATACCTGTAGATGTATCGTACGGGGTATGTGTACCTATCACTAATGGTACGGTACTCTATCGGTATATAGGTATGGTAATGTCATATGTGGTAAGCGGTACGAATCAATGTCACAAGGTCCCTAACCAAGCAATATAATGTCTATAATGGTTTGTGTGTGACATGGCAATTATTGACGTTGTGTGTGTAGCATACTATCCGTGCTCGTGCAACATGAACCGTCAATAATATGTGCAGTGTCCTATGGCTGCTAGTCACAGTATAACTATATCAAGGAGATAAAGTAAAGGCGCAATTCTAACACTGACGTAGAATATGCGACAAATATTAGAATCCTAGCCCAGACGCATAACGCCATGCGGGCGATTCCCCTGTAGGTGTTAAATCTACTCACCTACGCTCCACACTAGGTGAATCCTACCATCTGCTCCCCCCCGTAGCAGTGTCCGTAGTTCCTACCCGCAAACCTGCAAATAAGACATGGAAATCATATATAAGCTTAATATTCCGCAAAACGCGATATCGAACCAAAACGAGAAACTCGCGTCGCGAACTAAACGCGCGTGTGCACGATACGCTAAAACGTGTGTATACGCGTCTAGAACTACCGCGACACGCCGCGATATGCTGGATCACAGAACCCACTCACGTATCGCGGGTATCGCGCAAACACAACAAACACCAAATACGATATATTGGCCCAGATTTTCCTACAGGTCAAATATTACAAAACTAGACATGCCAAAGCCCTAGACAACACAGAAGAGAGCCCTACACAAAACCCCAACACCCCTGCCCCCTACTTGGCCGCAAATTGCGGCCAAAACCATGAAATTGGCGGCCTACCTTGGGAATGGTGGGTTCGTGCTCTGGTGGTGGTATCTAGACCTAGTGTACATGTTCCAGTTTCCTCAATTTTGTTCTGTAAGGTCCGGGTCAAAAGCAGATCACAAATTGCCAAAATATCACTTTAAAATCACCAAATTGCACAATTAGAAACCTTATGGTATTTTAGTGTAATCCAGGGTTAAGCTCAGTTAAGGTGACCCTAACAATACTTAAATAGCTAGGGTTTACCAACACAATCAAGACTTAACCAAAATTCCACTTAAAACACCATAATCTAGCACTAAACCCACTATTTAACACAACCCGACACTAATTAGCACACAAGCTAAGCAAAAGAGAGATGGGTTCAGAAAATATACCCTAGAGAACCCTAAGAAGCAGGTGAAGAAGTGTATGGAGGAGGTGAGAGCTTGCTACAACTACTGGAGCTCCTGCTGCTGCTGCTCTTGCCTCTGCTGCTGCTTGCTGCTACTGCTGATGGAATTGTTGTTGATGCTGATGCTGCTGTTGCCTCTTCTGCTGCTGCTGCTGCTGCTAAAGGTGATGTTGTTGTTGTGGTTGATGCTATGGCTGCTGCTGCTGTTGTTGTTTGAGCTGCTGCTGCTGTTGTTGTTTGAGCTGCTGCTGCTGTTGTTGTTGTTGGTGTGTGTGTGTGAGAGAGTGAGAGATGGGTGATATGAGAGTGAGAAAATGAGAGTAAGGCTAGAACCCTTCCCTCTCTCCTTCTCTCTCATCATTAAATGAGGCATGGCAAAGGCCATCATGCCCCATAATGCACTCTCTCTCTCTCTCAAGGTCAACACAAAGAAAGTCAATTTAAAAACCTTATTCAAATTCATTTTAAAACAACCATAACACTTAAAACCCAAAACACTTAAACAAAACATAAAACTAGATTAGGGAATGGTTAGTTCACCATGTTGCTAATCATGGTTAAACCCCCAAAACAACCATAGTTATCATGCACAAGTGTGTGCAAGCCTAGGAAAAATCTAATAAAATACTCAATAAATAGGATAAAATATTTAAAACTTAATTTGGTAAACTTTTTATTAAAAACCACACATTAAAATATAATTAGCTACAAAACACATTCTAAGGTGTTACAGGAATAATCTTCTCTGGGATTGTAAGCTTCATCGTGGGCCCAGAGGAATTTTGGCCTAGTCTGGCGAAGACCGAGGAGTTGGACGACCTGCTGAGAGGGGCCATGGGGGCGTCAAGTCGATCAAAGACCGACTTCTTTGACGCTTCTGGTATGGGCATTGGGATGTTAATGTTCACTGGCGGGAGCATGGTCCCAAAGAATAGACCGGTGGTAGCTTGAGTCACTTCTCCACAGGCATGGTGAATAGGGAAGCAGCCTGCGGTCCATATGCTACACCTCCAGGTGAGGCGGAGCGTAGGTTGCATTTACAGTTGGTGCAGTTCGAGCAGTTACCAGCCATTGATTCTTTTGTTTTCTGCACGGAGCAAAACGCCAAATCTTAGTACCTTGAAACCCAAGGGCAACCATTAGCGACCCGTGTTTGGTTCGCGAACACGACACACGAAGTGTGGAGTGGAAAGAGGAAATGGTCCCACCGGGCGTACCAGAATCTGTTCCCCTCCGAATGGCGGCCGCGACGCGGGGGCGTCATTGCCTGAGATTCGGTGCAGATGCTAATTGGTGCTATCCATCCACCTCTCCAAAGATGCCAAGTTGATTTATGGCACCATGTATCGAAGGTTTAAACAGATGCGTCCGATGTAGCAGACTTCGTCAGATTCCCCCTCGCTTGAGGGAGTTTTGATTGTGGGGACGCTCTTCCCTGCAGGCGTAAGCCCCTGCAGTTAATTACGCTACCGCATCGCGGTAACCACTTTCTCCTTCTCCAAATGGCCACTTCGTGTCGTGTGTGTTTATTTTGTGTTTAGTTGCCCGTGGATTGTATACGGAGACTGAGTTATGTCGTCGCCCGTAGGGCGTGGACTAGTCTAAATCCGTATTATCTTAGATTTGGGTTTGGGGGGTTTTGGGTTTAAGGATGCATTAGCCTCATTGAGGACTAAGATCAACTTAAACGTTTGTTAAGGATACGTTAGTCTAGTTTTCAGACTAAGATCAACTTAACGGGATCGTTTAGATCCAACAATAGAGCAGTTAAGGGAGCCCTGTTGTTTAGTTTAAGGACATTGCGGTCGATAGGTAGTTTAAGGACATTGCGGTCCATAGGTAGTTTATGGACATTGCGGTCCAATGTTAGTTTAAGGACATTGCGGTCCAGGTTAAGGACCTCTTAGTCCGTGGATTTAAGGACTCCACAGTCCGTCGTTAGTTTTAAGACATCACGGTCAAGGTTAAGGACGTCGTAGTCCATGGGTTTAAGGACCCCACAGTCCGATGTTAGTTTTAAGACATCACGGTCAAGGTTAAGGACGTCGTAGTCCATGAGTTTAAGGACCCCACAGTCCGATGTTAGTTTTAAGACATCCCGGTCAAGGTTACGGACGTCGTAGTCCATGGGTTTAAGGACCCCACAGTCCAATGTTAGTTTTAAGACATCCCGGTCAAGGTTAAGGACGTCGTAGTCCATGGGTTTAAGGACCCCACAGTCCGATGTTAGTTTTAAGACATCCTGGTCAAGGTTAAGGACGTCGTAGTCCATGGGTTTAAGGACCCCACAGTTCGATGTTAGTTTTAAGACATCCCGGTCAAGGTTAAGGACGTCGTAGTCCATAGGTTTAAGGACCCCACAGTCCGATGTTAGTTTTAAGACATCCCGGTCAAGGTTAAGGACGTCGTAGTCCATGGGTTTAAGGACCCCACAGTCCGATGTTAGTTTTAAGACATCCCGGTCAAGGTTAAGGACGTCGTAGTCCATGCGTTTAAGGACCCCACAGTCCGTGTCAATATGTGGTCATTGGGACCGTCACCTCTTTGAAGACGTTGAGGAATTACAACGCCGAGTATCAAAGGAGTGAAGAGATGTACCCTTAAACCGAACTATATTAAATAATCTTTGGCCCAATTTGGAACCAAGACCAATTAATTATATTATGAGCCCTTTGGCTCAGTTGAATTTGAATTGAGGACTTATGGCCAGCTTGGGCTAAGTCCAATCATGTTTAGGATATTGGCCTTCTGTTGGTCCATTAGAGGAGAGGCTTTGCCTCTAGACACTTAGCCAATGGGGCTAAAGTTAGTGTTAAACACTAAAGATCAATCAGTGTTGAACACTGAGGATGAGATTGACAAGTTAGCGTTTAACACTAAAAGATAGTTAGTGTTAAACACCAGTAACGGGGCTTTCTAATTAGTGTTTATACACTGAAACAAATCGGTGTTAAACACTAGCAGTGGAGATTTCAAATTAGTGTTTAACACTAAGGCAGATCAACTGGAAATAGGGTTTTCCAGGTTGGTGTTCAACACTAAGAAAGTCAGTGTTAAACACTGTAAATAGAGTTTTCCAAATTAGTGTTTAAATATTAAGAAGGTCAGTGTTGAACACTGGATATAGAGGTTTCAATTTTAGTGTTAAACACTAAATGCAAGAGGGGTCACGTGGTAGCACATGAGAGCGCCCTCAATTTATTTTATTCTGCCAAAAGTATTGAATACTTTGGAGCATCACGTGCTGTCACGTGATGGGCATTTAAATGCTTGTCTGTTAGAGCTTCTGCCAAGGGGTCACGTGGGGGCACGTGAGGCATTGCCTCAAAGCCCTTCTCTGTGGAACTTTTCAGGGGTCACGTGGTAACACGTGACCCTGATTCTTTGCCTGTTTGAAGATGTGTTTATCTTTTTAAGAATTAAATTCTTCATAGGGTTAAACCCTAGCTATAACTTTAGAGGAATTAAATTCCCACTTTTCTTTTTTGAAGAATTATGTTCTCAGATGGAGTTAAACCCCGGCTTTTCTTCTGTAAGAATTAAATTCCTGGTGTATGTGAAGAACTGAATTTTATCATAGGGTTAAACCCTAATTTCTTCTTTCTTAAGGGAATTAAATTCCTGTTATTTTGACAGGATTAAGTTCTTAACTAGGGTTAAACCCTGGCTCTATTCATTTTGAAGGAATTAAATTCCTACAACATAGGGTTAAACCCTAATTTTAATTCGAAGGAATTAAATTCCTATAATTCTATGAGAATTAAATTCTCAAACATCCATTCCCTCTCTATGCTTTGGATCTGCATGGCAGGATCTCAACCCAATGAGAATTAAATTCTCAATTCATGGGGAGATGTGCACTTTGCAGATCTTCTGCTAAAGAGAGAACTAAGTTCTTCTTTTTAATATCAGAGTTAAACTCTTTTGAGAATTAAATTCTCTTTTTTCTTGAAAGCTTCCCACTTCTTACCTAAGGTTTTCTTTTGCAGAAGATCCAAATTCCTCCAAAGTCTCAAGGCTCTGTTTCTCTCTCTCTCTCTGTGTCGATCTCTGTATATATATCTCTCTCTTTCTCCCTTGGCTCCTATTTATAGGAGAAGGAGCAGAATCGATTAGTTTCGATGAATCATTCATTGAAGGATCTGATTTGTATTCATTAGAGATTTGATTTGCATTCATCATTCATTTGGACCTTTGGATTATTAGGTGAATTTTATTCACCATTGGATTTTAAATCCAAAGATATCTCTTTGTTATTTCGGTTAGATTTAAAGGGGAAATCTTTCCAAGTTCAAGATTTTTCCATAGATAGGTAATATTTAATCACCTTTAAATCTTTAATCCAACGGTTCCAAATAATCATTCTCCTTTGGAAAGATTCGAATGTTGTTCAGGATTTAATTCTATTAAATAAAGAGGCTTTAAAAGCCGGTCACGTGTGGCCACGTGACCCCCGGTCACGTGTGGCCACGTGACCCCCGGTCACGTATAGGCACGTGACCCCCGGTCACGTGTGGCCACGTGACCCCTGGTCACGTGTAGGCACGTGACCCCCTGGAACGAGCTTTCTTCTGCCTTATGTGCTTTGTCTTCTTGCCGCTGTTCAGCCGTCACGTGCCAACACGTGACCCCTGGTCACGTGTGAGCACGTGACCCTTTCCGGAGCCTTTTCTTTGATTTAATCAAGGAGCCGAATCTGCCTTTGTCGCTGCTTTTAATTGTCACGTGCCAACACATGACTGCTGGTCACGTGGTAACACGTGATGCCTCTTCCGAAACTTTCCTGATTTTAAATCAGGAAACAGCCGTGCTCTCTCTTCTTCATGGAAGATGCCCCATCAAAGTAGAGCTTCCATCGGGTGTCACTCTCTCCTTTCTCCCCATTGATCGTGTCAAACGCGTGCTCGTCTGGCAATTCGCAATTTAGGGGTGAATCGGCAGGTATAGGATGCTCAACGAGGAAGTCGGCGATGGCCTGGCCTTTCACTGTCTTGAGGGGACAATAAGTTATCGAGAACTCTATCAAAAGGAGGGCCCATTTAGTGAGTCGTCCTGTTAGTATGGCCCTTGACATCAAATATTTGAGAGGATCCACCTTTGATATGAGATGGACCTCATGCGCCAACGCATAGTGCCTGAGCTTCGTTATCGCGAAGATTAACGCAAGGCAGTGTTTTTCGATGGAGGAGTGATTGTTTTCTGCCTCCAGTAGAACTCGACTCAAATAGTAGAGGGCTCTCTCCTTCCCTTGGTCATTTTCTTATGCCCATAGTGCCTAAGGAACCCTCAAGGGCTGTTGTATACAGGATGAGGCTTTCCCTTGACCAGAGCGGTCAGTACCGGCGGATTCTGCAGGTATTGCTTGATTTCATCTAGTGCGATTTGACATTTGCAATCCCAGACAAAAGGAGTCCCCTTCTTCATTAGATGACTGTAGGGGTGGTACTGAAAGGTTAGCCTAGCACCTCATGAAGGGTTTGGAAGCATCACATGAACCAAAGATGGAGTCTTTAGGGTGCTAAGTTAACAAACATCGGATCGATCCTAGAAAATTAGGGTTTCTAAATTTATCACATCATCATATGAAAGGAAAGCCAGGGTTTAGAGAGTACAACCTTTGTAGCTCCCTACGCTAGACTCCTCGGCTACTTGGGGTTTGAAAGAACTCCGCTTGAACGCCTCTCGGTCACCGATGATCCACTCGGAGTCCGCTTTGTCCAAGCTTGCAACTTTATCCGATCAAATGAACGAAATGAAGCTAACACTCTAAACAAGTAGGCTAGACTTGTGTAGAATGGTGTTGTGGTTCTCTTTCTCACTTCAAAATCCAATCTTAATGAGTGTATTGCTCACTACAAAGAACTAGAGAGCAAAGAGAGAGAGGTTGATGAAGATGATGGCTTTTGAGAAGAAGATAAGAATAAGCTCTCTCTCTTGAAAAATGAAAATATAAGTATATATATTTTCCATCTCTCATTTCAAACCATGGTTAATTATATAGATATTATTGCAATGGAGTTAAAAGCACAAAAGGAAAATAAACCATGGGTTAAAAGGTAGGTGAGCATGGTAAAGTCAAGAAGAGTGTAGAAACATTCTATCATTTAACCCTTTTTCTTTTCCCTTTTTGTTTAAATTCAAAAGCAATGAAAAATCCATATAATAACCATGGTGTGATTCTTATATTGCCACCATTCTCATTGTATAAGCAACCATGATGAATGTATGTATGTATGTGTATTTGTACATCCATATGTGCATGAATCAAAAAGAAGGAATACATGCATGCATACATCCAACTAACTCAAGAAAGGATTTCAAGTGAGAAGCTAATGGTTAAATGATAAATCAACACTTGATTTATCAATCCGGCCATATCACATATGACCCCTACCAAAAGCAAGCCGCCCGATCAATATACGGTATCCTATACGCGCATTTTAATCGGGTCCATGCGCATATCGCATACGCGCACCACAACGTTTCGCCTGGACTAGGAAACTCCATTGTGGGACTCTGAGACTCGTCAATACGCCGGCAGTGGGTGATGATCATATCAAGCACCCCCAAGCCGCAAGCGGTCAGCTAAACGTAACGGCCACCCGGGTATAGAGCGATCAGAAAAGAACAAGCGAACCTGCTACAACTCCCGTCGAGCCGATCGGCAACACTTCCCGTACAGTCCGGTCTCCTCGTCTGATATGTCGCATATCAAGTCTAGGGGTGGTAAACGTCAGACCCCAATAACCGATAAGTCGTGCCGATGTGAGGCTCATAACGGGTCGAGAAACTACTGGTAACACTTACCAGCAAATCTCTGAATCAGCCCTGGCCAGGGACTTCCCTGTTACGGCCAATCGAGCACAGCGCAACATCAACCCCCAATACCGGGAGAGACGAAACCCCTCCTATCGCTCATTGTCTCCATGTGACTCGGGACTGTACCCAAAAACCACTGTTTTGCACGCCCTCATGGACGTGGTAAGGTGGAAATCAAAGCACAGTGGGAATCACACAAGACTCTATGACGATCTTGGGTCTACAGACTAACCTGCACAAGTGTCACCTGAGAACTGCCATCTGACGTAAGGTATAATACCATCTGGGAGTTCTCGGCGAGTCCGTCCAGTGTACCCAGTCTCCACTGAGCACCCGTATACCATCTCTGATGTCAAACACCAATGGATATGGGATCATCCATCGCCCATCTCATGGGTCGAGAAGCGTATACGCTAGTCTACACTGGTATATCGATGCCCCGTCTCGATACACCTACGACTAGGGACCTTGAAGGATGTACTTATGGACTACCATGTCCCAACTAGTATGATCTGCATCATAGTCCAGGTAGTCAAGTACACATCCTAAGGGCTTTACCAACATGTAACTATAAGACAGTATAAAGAGACTAGTATATATGTTAAGATAAAGAGCAACCAGATAGCATACTATCATATCGAACAAGAAAGTCATCTCTATATATGTCCAAGCATCCAATATAATATACATCATCTGTACAATACTGGCCTCTAGGGCATACATACAACTAACAGGTACTTGCCGGAGAGATTGGCTATGAATCATCGGATATATGCGAGCTTTCCTTGGAGAGACCGCAGTTGTTTCAAAGTCCTTGGCGGAGGCATTTCCATAATCGCCTTGATCTTCGACGGGTCTATCTCGATGCCTCGGTGTCGTACGATGAATCCTAGGAATTTGCCTGATGAGACCCCGAACGCGCATTTGAGTGGGTTCATCTTCAGATTGTATTCCCGAAGACGTTGGAACACTGTCTTCAGATGCTCCCAATGCTCCTCGTGCGATTTGCTCTTTACCACGAGGTCTTCAATATAGCACTCGATAATTTCGTGTATGAGGTCATCGAAAATCTTCGCCATAGCCCTCTGATAGGTGGCGCCAGCGTTCTTCAGACCGAAAGGCATCACTTTGTAACAGAATATGTCCAGAAGAGTCCGGAAAGCGGTATGCTTCTGGTCTTCGGGATGCATCTTTATTTGATTATATCCTGATGAGCCATCCATGAAGGAGAATGTTCCCCTCCGAATGGCGGCCGACGACGCGAGGACGTCTTGCCTGAGATTTGGGACAGATGCTATTTGGTTTTATCCGTCTACCTCTCCGAAGATGCCAAGTTGATTTATGGCACCGTGTATCGGAGGTTTAGACGATTGCGGCCGATGTAGCAGACTTCGTCAGATTCCCCCTCGCTTGAGGGGTTTTTGATTGTGGGGACGCTCTTCCCTGCAGGCGCAAGCCCCTGCAGTTAATTACGCTACCGCATCGCGGTAACAACTTTCTCCTTCTCCAGATGGTCACTTAGTGTCGTGTGTGTTTGTTTTGTTTATGGTTGCCCGTGGATTGTATACGAAGACTAAGCGATATCGTTGCCCGTAGGACGTGGATTAGTCTAAATCCGTATTTACTTAGATTTGGGTTTGGTGTTTTGGTTTAAGGATACGTTAGCCGTATTTAGGCTAAGATCGACTTAAACGTTTGTTAAGAATACGTTAGTCTGATTTGAGACTAAGATCAACTTAACGGGATCGTTTGGATCCGACAACAGAGCATTTGGGGGCTCTATTATTCCAGTTTAGGGACATAGTGGTCCATATTCCAGTTTAAGGACGTGGTGGTCCATCGCCAGTTTAGGGACTCGGTGGTCCATGTTCCAGTTTAGGGACGTGGTGGTCCATCGCCAGTTTAGGGACGTGGTGGTCCAACATTAGTTTAAGGACGTTTCGGTCCAACATTAGTTTAAGGACGTTTCGGTCCAACATTCCCATTTTGGGGTAAATATTAGTTTAAGGACATCTCGGTCCACGAGTTTAAGGACCCCGCAGTCCATATCGATGTGTGGTCATCGGGACCCGTCACCTCTCTGATGTCGTTGAAGGATTACAACGATGGGTGTCAGAGGAGTTCGGAGATGTACCCTCGAACCGGTCGTAAATTGATTTAGGAAGCAGTCGGGCTCAGTCAATTTAATTTGAGGACTTATGACCATGACTGGGCTAAGTCCAGTTTCAAGATTCTTTTGTCTTTGGCTTATTGGACCCGTGTTAGGCCCTTGCCCGTTTACTGTATTATTTTTCTTTATTTTGGTTGGGCTCTGTCTCTCTTTTAAAATGCATAGCATTTTTGATTAGGCCTGTTAGGCCTTTTAATTGGGCTCTGTCCCTTTTCTTAATAATGCAGAGCATTAAATACTCTGACAGTGCCCCACGTGGCTTGTCAGGCGCTTTGCGCTAATTAATGAGCGCAAGCGCTCGTGGAGGTGACACATGTCACGCTCTGGTGAGCGCAAGCGCAACAGCGCAGTGCGCTGCGTCAGTGGGCTGCGATGTTGCACTGCTGACACGTGGCGCTTCCTGACGGCTTGCGCAATAGTGCAGTTTTGGCAAGTGCTGGGCACTGTTCTTATTCTTTTGGATCAATTTTAGATCAAAGAAAACAAGTTTTTTCTTGTTTTTTTTAAAGAACCAGTGGTTCATAAAAGGTGCAAGGCACTGTTATCTTGAGAATCTTTTAGATTCAGAACCAATGGTTCATAAAAAGAAGTGCAAAGCACTGTTTATTATTTATTTTTCTTTTCATTAGAGATCCTTGATCTTGTTCTCAGATCAATGATCTGTTCATAAGAGAATTTTCTCTTTTTCTAAAGGTTTTTTACCTTTTTTTGTTCTTGAGGAATTCTCTCCAATTCTTCAGAGTTCTCTCTGTTTGATTTCTCACAAAATGTTGATGCCTTTGAATTGAGATCTAGGGTCCTTTTTATAGTGCCCATAAATTAGTTAAATTTGTTAAAGAGATCTTTCTCTGAGTGATTTGGGGAATTTTCCCCACCGTTGGATCTTTGATCCAAGGGTTTCTGTTTTACAGAAGAAAATCTTCTTGTTTTAACAAGAACAGAAAGATCTTACTAGAATTTTAATTCTGTTTAGCGTAAACGCCCCAGCGGTTGACACGTGTCGCGCAGCGCAGCGTTTGCGCAGTTGTGCTTGCGCAACTGCGCAGACACGTGTCGCGCAGCGCAATGCTTGCGCGGCTGTGCTTGCGCATCTGTGAAGACACGCGTCATGCAGCGCAGCGCTTGCACAACTGTGCTTGCGCAACTGCGCAGACACGTATCGCGCTGCGCGCAGCGCAAAGAATCTGAAGCGTTGCTTCATTTATTAAAGTTTAAATTTTCAAAGCAAAGCTTTGCTCTGATTGGGGGAAGATGAAGCGTTGCTTCCTCTCCCGCCTTGGAATTTGAACAGAGCTTTGCTCTGATTGGGGTAAACAGAGAAGACTTCATGAGTGGACGTATTGTCTATCATCAGCTCGGTGACCGGCACGGAAAAGTCATCTTTTGGACATGCTTTATTGAGGTCCCGAAAGTCCATGCAGATGCGCACCGTCCCGTTTTTCTTCATCACTGGGACAATGTTGGCGATCCAGTCAGGATATTGTACCTCTTGGATAAAGCCGGAGTCAATTAGCTTCTTGACCTCGGCATTGATGCTCATTTCAATTTCGAGCCTCATTCTTCTCGGTGCTTGTTTGATTGGCTTGATGTCCGGAGATATCGCCAATTTGTGCACAGCTACTTCTGGATCTAGTCCCGGCATTTCGGATTAGTTCCATGCGAAACAGTCTTTATACTGCATTAGCACGTCTCTGAGCGCAGCTTCTTTTTCTTCAGACAACAGCTCACTGACGAACGTCGGCCGTGGGTCGTTTTCCGTTCCCAAGTCGATTTTTTTGAGGTTATCTGCAGTAGTATGTATCCCATCTTCTAGCTCTTTTGGCGTCGGTGGAAACTCTGAGATCACCTCGTCCTCATCATTTTTGAAGCACCAGAGGAGGTCGGCCATATCCTCGTGTACTCCTTCTTCTGAAAGTGTTATCACGTGACAGGTACGAGATCGTTTCCAAGACCGATGTTGATCCGGCTCTACTCTCGCTGCATATGTGGCTTTCGGTTCATGCTTCTGTGGCGGGGTTACCCTCCAACTGCTGGATAAAGCGAACCTGCCTTGCTGATACTGGTCCTCGACCCAGTTTTTGAAGGTGAAGAAGTCTTCGAGAGGATGTCCTGTCGCTCGGTGATAAGTGCAATAATCTGGGTGATGAACCTCACTTGCTTGTTCAGGGTGCTTGGACTCCGGGAGGATAATCATCTGATATTTAATGACAGGACTGAATATCTTTCTTGTCTTGTCTTGGGGAAAAGAATATGCTCGACCCATCTTCTTTATAAGAGACGAATCCCGGCTGCTCAATTTTCGATCGCGAGGCTTCTTGGACCCGTTTTGCTGCTGTCGAACATTTTTTCCGTTCTTCAGTTTAGTTTTGCCTTCGCGTCGAGTCTTCCATATGACGGGCTGGCGACGAAGGGCATCGTCATTCTTCGTAGCCTGCTGAAGGAGGCGCTGCATCCTGGCTTTCTCGTAGATGGCCATTTCGCGGCTATGATCATCCCGGATCTTTTGACCCGCTTCTCTTATTAGCTTGTCCATCTGTTCTTCAAACGACGGGCTTGGCATTTTTATGACGAGAACTCGTTTTGGTTTAGGGTTAGCGTCTTCTAACAGAGCATCTCCTTCTTCATCGAAATCATGTATAACGTAGCATCCATGGAATCTCTCCCGTTTCTTGGATTGAACATATCCAAGACCGATCATTTCCATTCTCCCATTGGGCAATTTTTGCTGAGTTCCAGGGATGTTCCAGATCCTGTTGTAGAACTGAGCTTGTCGAGCAGTCTGCTTCAAGGGCATGCCTCGGCGCCTCAACAGCCTTTTTAATCCTTCTGTGTAGTATCTGGGCAAACGGATGGGCTAAAGCCTATCAAGCGTAGAATCAGCACCATGCCAGATCTCTTTCTCCACTTTGGTTTCCGTGGATCGATAAAATAGGATCGCCTTTTCATCTCTTCGTCTGAGAGGGACGTAGAACGTCTGTAGTTCTTGCACATTGTAGGTATCAAGTGCGTCGAGCTCTTTGTAATGCTCTTGCGGAACTATGGCGATCTGCAAACTCTGGTTATCTCCAATGAAAGCTTGCACTAATGGACGAGCCAAGAATACTGCGTTGACCTCGTCTTCAGAGTCACTGCCAAAGACCAGAATAGGGGTGGACGGTCCCGGTTTGTTGTATCGGGGAGGCCCTGAATAGACTATCTCTTTGTCCTCCTCAGTATTGTTCCCGAAGACCGGAATGGTGGTGATAGCTTTTTTCTTATCCTCAGGTTTATGGCATCTTTCCGTGTCTTCAAATTCTGGTAGAAAGTACTTTGCGTCCTTGTATTTTCGGACTTCATTCACGGAGAATGGGTTCAGCTCCCCTGTCACGGTATACTCGAGACCATCCTTGAAATACTTCATACACTGATGTTGTGTAGAAGGGATAATGTTGTACTCGTGTAACCAAGGCCTACCGAGCAAAGCGTTGTAGCAAGTCTTGGCGTCAATGACGTGAAACTTAATGTCAGTGATGAGCAGCCCAAAGCGTAATGTCAGTATCACAGACCCAAGCGTCCGTGATGACTCGGAGTCGAACCCGGAGATATAATTTTATCCCGAGCGAGGTGTTGAATGCTCATGCAGATTTCTTTTAGCACCCTAACATTTAGGAGATTGACAGAGGACCCATTGTCAACTAGGATCTTCCCTATCTTAATATCATAGCAATACCCGGAGACATCTAGGGGACGGTTGTGCTTGCATGTTCCGAGGATGAGATCTTCATCGCCGAAAGTGATGTCAGCTGTGTGAATTTCTTCCAGCTCGTCCTTCATCTTTTCTTCGGCGATGAAAGGTTGAAACTGGTCAGGCTCTTGTAATGCCTTGATCAGAGAATCTCTCGCCTCTTTGGATAGTAGAAGGGCATCGAGAATGTTTAGCTGCGAGGGTATCTTCCTCAGATGCGCCAGAACGTTGTAATCCACCTTGTTTTTCTTGGGCGGGTCCTTGGCTGCGAGCTCTTGGACGACTCGATCATCGAGGGCAATATCCCCAGGAATTTTTCCTTCCCCTTATCTTTTCTATCTGATCCCCTGTTTATGGGTCCGAGATTCTTTTCGGGTAATGTGCGATTGCGCAGATGAATGTTCTCACAGGTCTTCATCTTTTCTGCTTCAGAGATGGATTCCTTAAAGAGAGGACCGATGGATATTTCTTCATCCGAATCGCTCTCGAAGGTGAGAACTTGCGATCCCCCGGAATCAACCATGTGACATTTGCCGGCAATTCTTTTGCGCTCATCTATCGTGCCCTTCTGCTCTCGACGTGTTTTGCGCTTTATCTGCTTGAACTGCTGCCGATGAGCAACGTATCTCTGCCACCAATTTTTAAAGGCATTGCACATTTCGGTAGGGTGCGTGATCTTCCGATAGTACAAGCAGAATCTTGGATGTGCATCTAGTTCGTCGGGGCACGTATTTTCTGAAGTATCTTCTTTGGAAGGTGGTAACTTCATTCCCATCGACAGGGCTTTAGCAAACCGCTTCCTTGTCCTGAACCCGCTTTTGCTGGCGGCGGATGTGGTTTGATCTGGTGGGAGTGTTTTTACCCTTTCGTCCAGTCGCCGGCGTTTGGCTTTTTCGAATATGGCCAATTCGCGCTCTCAATCCGCTTTGCTTTTCTGACGGGCCTCATTCAGGAATACGTCAATCATTTCGTCGAACGGTTCTAGGAGTTTAGGCTCGGGATCTGCCCCCAGTCTCTCTGTATCAGGAGCTTCTTCACTATTTATCGAGTGAGAGATCATGTGGCAGCTCGCCACATAGTCTTCAGGCCCTTCCGAAGAATAGTCTCCTTCATCAGCGTCATCGTCTTCATTCTTAAGAACATGCTTAAAGAATTCGTCTAACGTGATTGGGGTCCGTGCCTTCTGGTTGTATTCCTCCAGTGCATCAATGTATTTCTAAAGGTCCATGCACTTGTCATCAGACTTCACGGGCTTTTTGGTCTTCTTATTCTTCTTCGAAAACTTTGATGGCTGGGCCTGAGCATTTTGATTATCGCTACCAATTCTTGGATTTAGGCGCGGCTTTAGCATTCCCTCAATGATCTCGGGTTCCAGCGGGCTTTTCCACCAAATCGCCGGACATGTTTGAAGGTCCTTCAGCATTCTTTTAGTCTAGCTGAAAGGGCCACCTCCCATGGGGCTTCCTCTATAAGTGAGCATGATGCCCCCGGCGTGTCCACATTTTTAGGAGCGTGAGGTTATGGCGGGTTCACCTTCCAGTTTTCTGATAAAGCGAACTTTCTCTGTTGGTACTGATCTTCGATCCAACTTTTGAAGATGTAACAATTTTCGATCGGATGACCCAATATTGGGTGGTAAGGGAAGTAATTAGGATTGTTAACGTTTCCTGGTTGCGTTGGACGTCTTGTCTTCGGCAGAGTGATGAGCCTGTTGCGCAGCGCTAGCTCGAATAACCTCTTCGTCTTATCCCGAGGGAACGAGTAAGGGCGTCTCATCTTTTCTCCAAGGGATCTTTGTTTATTGTCTTGGTGAGCAACCGACTTCGGGCCACTCGGTTGTTATTGATCGTTGGCGACGAAGGTTGCTTTCCCTTTCCTCTTTTTGTTTCGGAACTCTATTTTTGAAGAGGATGGCCTGTGACCCATCTGGTCCATCTGGGCCAGCTTGTCTATCAGGGCCTGGAAGGTAGTTGGCTTGAAGAACATCATGAATTGAGATATGGTCGCCTGCTGATCGAGGGTCCCCACGAATATGCCCATTACAGGAGCTTCTTCGATACACTGTTCGCACTTCGACCATAGATTCCGCCACCGTATCGCGTACCGCACCCATGTTTTGCCTGGCTTCACCCTGGCGTTAATTAATGCGGTGATCGGGGTGCACTCGCTAGCGCTGGTGAAACGTTGGGTGAACAACAATTCCATCTTCGTAAAAGTTTTGACGGAGTCGTTGGGAAGCTTTGAGTACCATTCGAACACCGTCTCCGCCAAGCTGCCGACGAATTGGCGAAGCAGTAGCTTATCATCCCCTCCAGTGTTGCCGCAGAGAGCCCTAAACTGAGCGATATGTTGATGGGGATTGCCTATCCCCTTATACACATGGAATTTAGGAATTGTGTATCCTGGCGGGTATTTTATCTGATCGTACCATCCTGAATATGGTCGCCCAGTTCTGACGACTTGGCCGGTTGCTTCATTCGCTTGATGAGCTTGTATTTGTTGAGCTATATAATCATCGAACATGGCTTTAGAGATGGTCTCCTCCTTGGCTGCTGATAGAGCCGGCAGAGGATTTGATGTCTCTCCTCTATCATCTTCAATTATTACTGGAGGATCTTCGGCTGGAGGGTCCGGCTAGATCATCAGGCCCACCATATCTTGGAATAAAAGGGCTATTTGTTTTATGTCGGCCGCTTGTTCCACAGCCTCTTTGTCCTTCTTCTCAAGCATTCTTCGAAGGAATTCGACATCCGTTTCCTGCTTATGACGCTGCTCCGGAGATGTCTCCGGGCCTGCTTTTGGTCCAGTGAGTGCAGCCATGGCTGTCAGCATTTCTTGGAGCTTTTGTTGTTGTTGCTCCTGAGCCTTAGTCATAGACCGTGTAAGTGGTCGGTGACCCGTAGAGATACGGCTATCCTCTTTTCCGGAAGCCATATAAACAGTATGCACTACCATTCCCCCAGACTTGGGGTGTTTAGATTCAGTGTCCTTGCCCCTTGCCAAAGACGCAGGGATCTTCTTCGGCCTTCTTTTTTTGTGGGGGGTTGAAGTTGAGGGAGCCGTTGCAGCGGGCACCCAAACAGATGACACCTTCTGTGGCTTGACAGGGTGATCCCTTTCTCGCCGAACTTTCATCTTTTTCTGTCGGCGGGGGTAGTCTTGATCAATCACGGATTCTTGGACCTGTCGCCAAACCTTGTGAATTTAGGAGGATAGCCGCTGAGGGGGCTGCTCCAGATTCGCCTTTGTAGCGCTCTCCACAGGTGGAGGAGAGCTCTTCAGCACGGCCATCGGAGAGTTCTTGCGCACCCTCCTGAGTGGTTCAAAGCTGTTCCCAGTTGGAACAGTAGCAGCAATTTCTATCGTTGGAGTTGGCGGTGTCAGTCCAGAAGGGGAACTGCCCCCAGCCTTCCTCACTCGGCACCAGTGGCGACGTCGAGCATGTCGTGCGGTCGGGATCACCTACGCTGTTGGATGAGCTTACTCATGCTCCCTGCTTTTAGGAGAAGCTGTTATTGGCGCTAGCCTGTCAAAGACTGAGGTCCGTTGAGAGGAGATAGTCAGTCTTGCGAAAGCCGACTTTCGACCAGGGTAAGAGGTCTTAGCGATTTCTCTTGCAGCGGGAATCAGAATGGACAGTCTTGTGAATACCGACCCCTTAACAGGAGAAGCCGCTTTGAGAACTTCAGGAGTAGGAATGGCTATCCGCTTTGGGATAACACCTTCTGGTATTGCAGGCTTTTTCATGGGCCTACCTTAGCTTTGGCCTAATCTGTCGAAGACTGAGGCGCTGGATTTGGGCGACCCGTTGAGAGGGGCCACGGCAGTTGTAAGCCGATCGAAGACCGACTTCTTTGGAGCTTCTTGCAACGGCATTGGGGCATTGAAGCTCATGGGTGGGAGCATGGTCCCAAGGAACAGTCGAGTGGTGGCTTGCATCACCTGTTCCACCGGCATCATGGAAAGGGAGGCCGCTTGGGTCCTGTAGGTTACTCCGCCAGATGAGGCGGAACGGGAGTTGTTGTTGCAGCTGGAGCAGTTAGTGGCCATTGATGTTCTTTTTTCTGCACGGGAGCAAAACCAAATCTTAGTACCTCGAACCCAAGAGCAACCATATTATACTGCGATTCGTTCGTGAACACAATACACGAAGTGTGGAGTGGAAAGAGGGAAAGGTCCCACCGAGCGTGCCAGAATCTGTTCTCCGCCGAAAGACCGGGAAAGACAAACGTCTTGCCTGAATTTGGGGGCAGATGCCATTTGGTTTTATCCGTCCACTTCTCCGAAGATGCCAAGTTGATTTATGACACCGTATATCGGAGGTTTAGACGGATGTGGCCGTTGTAGAAGATTTCGTCAGATTCCCCCTCGTTTGAAGGCTTTTTGATTGTGGGTACGCTCTTCCCTGCAGGTGTAAGCCCCTGCAGTTAATTACTATACCGTATTGCAGTAACCACTTTCTCCTTCTCCAGATAGTCACTTCGTGTCGTGTGTGTTTGTTTTGTTTTTGGTTGCCCGTGGATTGTATACGGAGACTAATTTATGTTGTCGTCCGTAGGGCGTGGATTAGTCCAAATCCGTATTTTCTTAGATTTGGGTTTGGGTTTGGGTTTAAGGATCGTTAATCTCATTTGAGACTAAGATCAACTTAAACGTTTGTTAAGAATACGTTAGTTTAATTTTATACTAAGATCTACTTAACAGTTTGTTAAGGATAGTTAGTCTAATTTTAGACTAAGATCTACTTAACAGTTTGTTAAGGATACGTTAGTCTAATTTTAGACTAAGATCTACTTAACAGTATCATTTAGATCCAACAAAAGAGCATTTGAGCTCTATTGTTTTAGTTTAGGGACTTTGTGGTCCATTGGGTTTAAGGACATCGTAGTCCATGGAGTTTAAGGACATCATAGTCCATAGTTAAAAGACATCGTAGTCTATGATTTTAAGGACCTCACAGTCCATGGTAGTTTAGAGACATCATAGTCTATAAAGTTTAAGGACATCGTAGTCCATAAGTTTAAGGACCCCATAGTCCGTGGTAATTTAGAGACATCATAGTCTATAAAGTTTAAGGGCATCGTAGTCCATGAGTTTAAGGACCCCACAGTCCGTAGAATGTCTGGTTGTCGGGACCCGTCACCTCTCTGAAGACGTTGAAGGGTTACAACGACAAATATCAGAGGAGTGAAGAGATGTACCCTTAAACCAATGTTGGGTGAAAGGCTCTGGGTTTTGCTTTTATTGTCATATGAGATGATCAATTTTGGAAGACAAGAGTGTATTTGAGGTTCAGTCAAAAAAAGAGGGTCCTGCCTCTGGAAGACTTAGCTAATTTAGGCTAAGATTAGCTCGAATATAGTGTTAAACACTAGAGTTCACTCGTCTATCATGTGCTCCCACATGATGCGCTTAAAATAGTGTTAAACACTAAGGATGAAGCGCACAAAATAGTGTTAAACACTAAAAAAGAAGCGCTCACGTAGGGTCACGTGAGGCGCTTGAGTGTTGGGCCAAACTTCCTTTATTTTATTCTCAGAATATGCAAGTAAGTGTTAAACACTTAATCTTTATGACTATCACGTGTGGACACGTGATGGTGCCCATGCATTGGGTATTAATCCCTTAGTTTTACCCTATTTTCTTTTTTTAAAGAGGTGTTTGTCAGGGGTCACGTGGGGACACGTGAGGCGCCCAAAATCGATTCTGCCCTTTTTATTTTGAGAAGTCTGTTCAAGGGTCAGGTGGGAGCATGCGACATAATCTTATTCGTTCTCTTTTGGTCATTGGAGGGGAGGGTCACGTGTTACCATGTGATCATGTTGGGTCTTTGATCCTTTTACGTGCATGGAGAGATAAATCCCTTGTATAAGAATTAAATTCTCTTATAGGGTTAAACCCTAATTCTATGTGTTTAAAAGAATTAAATTCTTTAAACCCAATTCTCCTTCTAAGCTTTAAATCTGCATGGCAGAATCTCCCTAATGAGAATTAAATTCTCAACTTATAGGGAGATCTGCTTCTGCAGATCTATTGCCATGAAGAAGAACTAAGTTCTTGTATTAAGGGTTAAACCCTATCTTTGTTGGAGGAATTAAATTCCTATATGCTTTGTTGGAGAATAAAATTATGTGAACTTAGGTCCTCCCTCAGGTTTTAGATCTGCATGACAGAATCTCCCCGATGAGAATTAAATTCTCAACTTTTGGGGAGATCTGCTTCTGCAGATCTTCAACCAGAGGAAGAACTGGGTTCTTATTTAGAAGAGTTAAACTCTTAATTTGATAATTAAATTCTCTTTTGTTTTATGGAAGCTTATAAAATGATCTTTTTCTCTCTCTTATCTAGGGTTCCTTTCTTTTCTGAAGGGATCTTCTTTTCTCTCTGGAGAATTAAATTCTCTTCTTCTTTTTCTCTCTCTTATGTATTCTCTCTCTGTTGTTTTTTTCCTCTTCTCTTCTCTTCTTGGCTCCTATTTATAGGAGAAAGAAAAAAAATCAGTTTGTTTAGTCAATCTTTCATTGAAAGATTTTGATTGATTTTATAAACAACATGATCTTTTAGATCACTCGGTGAATTTTATTCACCATTGGATTTTTAATCCAAAAGATGTTTTATTTGTTGTTCCTGACAATTTTTAGGAAATTATTTCCTTGTACAGAATCTTTCTATAAATTGGTGATTTTTAGTCACCATTGGATTTTTAATCCAACGGTGTTCCACTTTACAGAGTGTAATCTTTTCTGTTTGGAAAGATTTAAGGAAATATTTTTCCATTTAGGGTTTTTGATTCCCTTTAATTAGAATTTAATTCTATTGTTCAGAGGGTTTGAGAGCTCATCACGTGGCATGTGACCTTGCATATTAAGCATTTGATTAGAATTTAATTCTATTAGTTCGGAGGGTTCATGAGCCCATCATGTGTTGGCACGTGACCTCACTGATTAAGATTTAATTCTGTTAGTTCAAAGGGCTCAGGAACCCATCACGTGCTAGCACGTGACCCCATTGGTTAAGCATCTCCAATTGTTTATTTCAGCGCCTATAAACCTTGTTCATAAAAGTTCGTGTGTCCTCACGTGATGCCCGATCACGTGTTGATACGTGATGCCCGATCGCGTGGGGATACGTGATGCCCGATCACGTGGGGACACGTGATGCTCCTCTTGGGTGTTTTCTCATTGCTTTATTCATTTTTTATTCAGTTCCCACGAGGGAACAAATGCTTTTAATTCCTTTTAATTAGAATTTTATTATATTAATTCAGTGGGTTCAAAAGCCCATCACGTGTGGACACGTGACTTTATCAATTAGGCATTCAGGCGTAGATAGAATCTGCCCATAAAAAGGTCACGTGTTTGCACGTGAGGCCTGGTCACGTGTGAGCACGTGATGCCCCATTTGAGGGTTTTTCTTGCTGCTCCATTTGTATTTTATTCAGTTCCCATGAGGGAACACTGCACTTTTCTTCTTCTTGAGCTTTTTGGATTTTGAGCCTGATTGAACCGAATTGGCAGCTGGAATGGTGGGCTTCTTCTGCCTTTCCCATTCTGTTCTGGGCTCTTTCCGAAGTAGCTTTATCATCTTCTTCATCTTATTAGATATGTGCATACTCCACAAAGGTTGCGGTGAGTCAGTTTCATTTCTTAGGGCAGCGGGTTCAGCTGTCTTCTCCCAGAAGGCTTCATCTTGTGTCTGTATGAAGTTAGTGGTTGTAGCTTGGTCATTTACCAACACACTCTTGGACAGCTCGATCTCTCCAGTCTTGTACTGCTTCTCGACCCAGTCTTTGAAAATATAGCAATCCTCGATCGCGTGGCTCACTACTCTGTAGTACGGGCAATACAGGGGATTGTCGGTCATTTTTGCTTCGTGAGGTCTCTTCGACTCTGGCAGTTGTAGACCGTTGCTCAAGACGTCTTTGAATATCTTGCGCACCTTGTCCCTTATGAAAGAGTAAACCTTGTTCTTTTTCTCCTTTAGGGAAGGCCCTTCTCCTTCCAGCACTGGCTTTCGAGACCGGTTGGTTTTGGATATGCTTGCTTTTCGCTTGTCTTCATTGTCGGACGCATTGAAGACATTAGTATTGCTGGAATTCCCGCTTCTACGGTTGTCGTCCCTCTTGCTCTTCCAAGTCTTGTCTCTCTGAGAGTCCGGGGTAGACTCTTGCTTTGAGCGTTCCAGCATTTAGACTTTCTTGGTCAGCTCCTGAAACATTTTGAGGCCTGCTGAACACAAGAATGGGACCATCCAATTGCTGAGGTTCCCAATGAGGAGGCTGACGGACTGCTCCTGCTCTAGCGGCAGTTCGCACTTGACAGTGAGGTTACGCCATCGGGCAATAAAGTCTGTGTTGCTTTCATTTTTCCCTGGCCTGGTTCTCACGAGGTCAGCGATGGAGATTTTGTCACTGACGCTCATGAATCTTTGCCGAAACAGAGACTTCATTTGGACAAAAGTAATGACGGACCCATCTGGTATGCTTGCGTACCAGTCAAAAGCAACACCGATCAGGCTATTGACAAATTGGCGAAGAAGAAGCGCATCATTGCCCCCTGTATTTCCGCACGATGCTTTAAGTGGGCGACGTGCTGATTTGCGTTTCCCGTCTCATCAAATCTTCCGAATTTAGGAATGACGTAACCGTTGGGAAACTCGATCAGATCGTACTGTGCGGGATATGGCAGCCCACTACTGCCATTTTCTTTCTGAGCTTCGGCTTCGGATACCAATGTTCTAACCTTGCTAGTGACCAAATCCATTATCCGATCTTGTATTAGCGGGATAGTGCTATCTGGGACCAAGGAGTCCCCAGAAGCTGAATGTGGCTGTCTTTCATGCGGCTCACCCAATCTTGGACCCAAGGGAACAGGCATCGGTTGCTTCGGGTTGCCACCACCCGGCTCATGAGTAGAGACATGTTCCTGATTGGAAGGCGCTCGAGCAATTTGAGCCGTGAGCTGCATCACAACATTCGTCATGTCGTCGATTTTGGAGTAAAGCTTGTCCATTTCTTTATCTTTGCTCCTGAGATGTTTTCGAAGCTCTTGAAGCAGCTCTTGCTCTGCGGTCCTGGGGTGGAAAGTCGGCTCTTCCTCGCTGTCTGAGCTTGACTCTACATGGACTGAGGGGTCTTTCTGCCTATCATCCTCATCGAGAGTGTTTTCATCATCCAGCAGAGATGGCTGTTCTTGGGAAGCGGCAACCCCATTCAAGCGAGATTAGGCTTGGGATGTGGTGGCCCCATCCTTGCTCTTGCCGCATAAGTTGTCGCTGGGACGCACGCCCTCTATATAAACCGTATGGATAACATATCCAGCCGTCTTTTTATTATCGGCAGCTGATTTCACGGATCGCTCTCTTGTCCTTCCTATTTCGGTAACAGGCAGTCGACTGAAGGCGGCTGGCCTGGACGGATTCTTGAATGGTGCTGACGCTTCCTTTTTGGTTTTACCACGCTATCTTCGCGCGGCACAGAGCACCTGATAGACTCTCAAAGAGACGGTGTCATGCTTTCTCTGTTGGGCAGGGACACGTCCCTTTGTGGCATTATTCGAACCGCTGTCTTCTTGATTCTGGCGGTCATGGCATTTTTCTGACCCATTTCAGAGGTTTGAAGGGATTGCTGACTTTTACGGCTGACTCAGCCGTCTTCGCAGAGTAACCTTGCTCTTGGAACTTCATAAGATTCCACATAGCCGAAGTCCCGGCCCTCCTGTTGGCTCGATACCTAAGCCGTTTCTGCCTTAACTTTTCTGTTTTAAGCACTTGGCAGACTTCGGCTCTTCGAGGAGTCGCCGTAAACTGAGCGATGGAGGGCTTTGGAGATACTCCTAATTGTGCAATTGTCAGAAGCGTCGCCTGTGCTTGTCCGCGACGTTCAATTGCCCTTTGTTCTGGTAGTCTTGCCCCCAGCTGAAGCACCAGAGAATCGTTCAGACACTGTTTTATGCTTGGTTTGTGGTGCCTTGGCAATCATAACGTTCGGCCTCTTACCCTTTGAGATCGTCTTAGCCGTTTGGTTTGTCAGGACCTCCGCCAGATGGGCGCTTCCAGCAGGGTAGATGATGACGGAACCAAATTGACGGGGTGGCTCCTCCCATTGCTGGCTGAGATTTGCAGGGAGAACCACGTGGGCATTGATCTTGACCACGTACGAGATCGGGGTCGCGTCGGAAGCTGAGTTCATCTTAGGAGACATCATCGTTGAAAGTTGATTGCTGCACGGAAAAAACATTATTTCAGTACAAACATCGGTATATATGTTAAATGAGTTCGCATAAACACTTGACCTGAGATATGGGAGGAGAGAAATATCCCACCGGGCGTGCCAGAATCTGTAGGGTGTTTTTCGTCACCCTATTGAGATGGAAATACGCACGCTTGTCAGGCGTACTACAGATTCCCCCTGTCCAGGGTAGGCGGGGGTTTATTGATTATGGGGATCCGAATCTCCAGCAGCCGCGGACTAAACTACCGTTAATTATCCCTCGCCTTTGGAGCGAGAGAACCTCTGATTGACGGGTCAAATTGGTCATGCGAACTCAATGTGTTGTGTTGTGTTTTGAAAGGGTTTTGGGTATATCGGAGGCCCCACGGAGTTTTGCGGCGGGTCCCGCTACCCGGATAGCGGGCTAGGGTCAATGGGGCTAGCAGCCCCCTTACGGGGTGCAGGGCAGCGCCCCATTAGAAATTTTTTCCTAACGGGGTTGTATTTTGAGTGTGGGATAGTGTAGGAAAAAGTAGGGTGGGGAGCGTTTTAAAGACGCTCGGGAGCTTGGGCGCCGGGCGCTTGAGCGCTGGGTGCTGGCGCCTCACGTGCCCGGCACGGGGGCGTTGAGCGCGAGCGCCTCACATGCCCGGCATGTGGGCGCTATCGCCTCACGTGCCCGACACGTGGGCGTGGGCCCACACGTGCCCGGCATGTGGGCGCCGGGGGCGTGGGCACCGGTGGAAAGAAAGAGGCTTTTAGCCCCAGAAAAAAAGGAGTTAAACTCCGAAAGGGGATTTTGAGTGGAGTTACACTCCAAAAGATTTAGATTTGGAGTTAAACTCCTAAAGGGTCTGGATTAGGAGTTAAACTCCTATAAGAATTTGGATCTTGGAGTTGAACTCCCCAAAGGTCTCCAGAGGTGGTCAAAGAGGACCCCTTTCTTCTCTTTTAAGTCTTGGATCTTCTCTTGAGCCTTGGATATTTCCCAAAATGGGATTTTTGGAGAGGGGTCTCCTTCTTCTTCCTCTCAGTTGGCCGGATCTTGGAGAAAATGGGGTGAGATTTAAAAATCTCCCCTTTTGAGATCTAATGGAATATCTGAGCTCCCCTTTGTGGGTTTTGTGGTCAAAAACTATTTTTTTTGGAAAAAAAAGAGTAAAACTCTTGATTTAATTCAAAAGGGGAAAAAGGTTTTAGAACTTGAGAAAGGAGAAGGAGGCACAGACCATAATTTTTGAGAGAGAGAGAAAGTTGTTGAGATATTTTCATCATCTTTGCCTTTATAGGCTACACACTTTACATATAGCCCCTTGGCTTTACAAAATGGCATTTTGCCCATCCCATGCCTCATGTGCTCATTTCTTTTGCACATGAGCCATGGGTTTTACAAAAATTTGGCTTTATGCCCATTTTTCTTACACTTATTCATAAAATAAAAAAATACACTAAAATTATTTATTACAAATTTTTTATTTTGGCATGGGGGAGGCCGGCCACTTCATGTTCGGGCTTGACCCGGGCATTGGCCCACTTGACCTGGGCTTGGGCCCACTTGGCTTGGGATTGACTTTGATTTTGACTTCGTCAACCGAGGTGTAAATTTTGACCCCAACAAGGACGAGCCCATCATCTTCACCAACGAAGATCTCCACGGTATATTCTTGCCTCACAACGACCCTCTCGTGATAACGGCCCGGGTCCATCGTTACGAGGTACAAAGAATATTGGTCGTTTCCGGAAGCTCGGCAGACATCCTCTTCTATGACTGTTTCCAGCGTATAGGGCTAGGACCGTCCGACCTACAGCTGACCTCCCACGCTCTCTTTGGATTTACCAACCACTCTACCCAGCCGAAGGAGTGGTCACCCTCCTCCTCAACATTGGAGAAGCAGGCTGTACGGGGACCATGCCAGCGAAACTCATTGTCGCTAAGGTCCCTTCGTCCTATAATATCCTCCTGGGTCGACCAACATTAAACGCTCTCCGGGCTTAAATCTCGACTTACCATCTCTCGATCAAATTCCCTTTGGATCAAGAGGGTATAGGCCGGGCCTACGGGAACTGGTAAATCGCTAAGGTCTGTCTCGCCACCGCGTCACCCACCGAAGAGCCGGGCAACAGTTTTGAAGATGCATGTGATTTCCAGGGGTTTTTGTGCAGGGTTGCCCAGGACGGCAGCAAGGTTTCGGGAGGCATCTCTCATGCCATATTAAAAATTTGCCGTTCTAGCTAACCCTAACCCTAGAATCGTTAACTAGCAATCCGACAGAATAATATACAAACACTTTGTAACTAAAAGCGAACAAGGAATACAACCTTTGTAGACCTGTCCTTCACTTCATTAGCTCCGTGTAGTAGTCCCTTCGCTGCGATCATGAACTCCGGACTCTAGAGAGGCTCCCTTGAAGAAACAAACATGCTTGCTTCGAAGACTTCGAGGCCGAAGATGATCTACGTCGAGGAGACACTAATCCAAGCTATCCCTTCACTAATTACGGAATTAGTGAAGCAAACACCCTATACTAAATGGCAAGTAGTAGAGGATGATGAAGTAGGAAGTTTGCTCACATTAGAAATGATTTTCTCACTCATTTTCCATCAACTCCATTGAAGCTAGAAAGCTTTGAGGAAGAAGAAGCAAGTGATCAAGTGATGAATGAATTAATGTTGTTGTTAGAAATGCAACCAAGGGTTAAGCATGTCATTCTTAACCCTTGTAGAGAGTTAACCATGCGGTAGGGTTAAAAGTTAGGTCAAATAATATCTTAAGCTGGACAAAAGGAGTGGACAAATTTAAAGATGCTTACAAGCTTCTACAAGTTTTCAACAAATATCAACCATGACAAATATCCACAATATTTGAATTACTTAATGATAAATTATAAACCCTAATCTTAACCCTAGCATGGTTTAATCTCTATAAACCCTAGTTGCATTTGTAACCTAGCATGATACAAATATGTATACAAATTTACATATCACATATATACAATGTGCACAAAGTGAAAAAAAGAAATCATAAGTGAGCTTAATATTAGTTAATGTAATATAATATATCAAATATATAATTATACATTAAATTATTAAATCAACTCTTGATTTAATAATCCGGCTATATCACATATAACCGACTAATATCATGTGTAACAACTTATCGAATCAACACTTGATCCGATAACCTGGCTATATCACATATAACCGACCAATGTCACAAATCACGAGAATAAAATACGGTATCTTATATCGTATCAATCTCGGTCCCGCACATATCACATATGTTCTCCTACTCCGTTTCGCTTGAGCCAGAAAATCTCTGTGTAGGACTCTAAAGACTCGTTAATACGCCGGCAGTAGGTGATGATCATATCAAACACCCACAAGCCACAAGCGGTCTGATAAACATAACGGCCACCCGGGTATTGAGCGATCAGAAGATCAACAAGCAAGCTTGCTCTTACTCCTGCGAATCCAATCAGTAACACTATCGTACAGTCCGGTCTATTCGTCTAATATGTCTCATATCTCGTCTAGGGGTGGTGAACATCAGACCCCAGTAACTCGATAAGTCGTGCCGATGTGAGGCTCATAACGGGTCGAGAAACTACTGATAATACTTACCAGTATATCTCTGAAGTAGCCCTGGCCAGAGTCGTCCTGTTATAGCCAATCGAGCACAGCGCAACATCTAATCCCAATACCGAGAGAGCGAAACCCCTCCTATCGCTCATTACCTCCATGTGATTCAGGACTGTACCCAAAAGCCACCGTTTTGCACGTTCTCTTGAACGTGGTAAGGTGGAAATCAAAGCACAGTGGGAATCACACAAGACTCTATGACGATCTTGGGTCTACAGACTAACATGTACCAGTGTGACCAGAGAACTGCCATCTAACGTGAGGTATAATACCATCTGGGAGTTCTCGGCGAGTCCGTCCAGTGTACCCAGACTCCACTGAGCACCCGTATACTGTCTCTAATGTCAAACACCAATGGATATGGGATCATCCATCGCCCATCTACATGGGTCGAGAAGCTATACGCTAGTCTACTCTGGTATATCGATGCCCTGTCTCGATACACCCACGACTAGGAACATTTGAAGGATGTACTTGGCGACTACCATGTCCCCACTAGTATGATCTTCATCATAATCCTGGTAGTCAAGTACCCATCCAAAGGGATTTATCAACATGTAACATAGAGACAATAAGTTTACATGTTAAGATAAAGAGCAACCAGATAGCATACTATCATGTCGAGCAAGATAGTCCTCCATAAAAATGTACAAGCATCCACTACAATATACATCGTATGTACAGTAATGACCTCTAGGGCATACATATAACTAACAATCTCCCACTTGCACTAGGGCCATCTGTTGTAGTATCCAATACCCAACAATCAGCAGTGGTTGAAGTATCTCATACTCAACCATCCCATAAAAGTCTCTCCTGGGAAAAGGCCTTTGTGAGTGGATCCGCCATGTTTTCCTCTGTGTCTACTCTCCTAATCTCGATCTCCCTGGAGATCAACCATCTCCATGATCAGGTGATACTGCCTAAGAATATGTCTGGATCTCTGATGGGACGGGGGTTCCTTGGCCAAAGCCACAACTCTATTGTCACACAATGGTAGGAACGAAGTTCATCTCGTGAACCAATATACATCCAGACTCCTTCTTTGGTAGTACCCTTGGTAGCAATGTATCCAGCCTTTATCGTCTAGTTTGCCATGGTATCTAGCTTGGAACTCTTCCAACATACCATCCCTCCACTGAGGGTAAAGACAATGCCTATGACTGAGATTCAGTCGACCTTATCACCCTGAAAGCTATCCAGTGATTCTCCCTAGGATCGATTGATACCATCTCACTACACCTAGTGAGAATCCTAACATCCACTTAGATCTATCTCATAGATCCAAAACCCAGGATTTAAGAGATATCACCTTGATCCTATATGGAGAATCCTTGTGATAAGAGGAGATTGACCGAGTGTAGCATAGGAAATTCCTTTCCTATCAAGAGTATGTCATCTACATACAATACGAGGATCGCCACCATACTTCCTACTACCTATTTTTATATACAAGGTTCATCTACTATTTTGATGAAGTCAGACGCTTTGACTACCTCATCAAAACAGGTGTTCCAACTTTGCGATACCTGCTTTAACCCATAAAGCAACTTGCACACGTTTCTGCTGCTCCCACTATCTACGAAGCCCTCTGGCTGTGTATTTATAGACGCTCTCTTCTAAATCATTATTTAGAAAAGCAGTCATGACACCCAACCGTTAGATATCGTAGTCATGGTATGTAGCAATGGCAAGTAGGATCCGGATGGACTTAAGTATAGGCAGTAGAAAAGGTTTCATCATAATCTACACCTGGTCGGTGACAAGAACCTTTTACAACAAGCCTTAGCTTTGAAAGCCTCAACTTTTCCATGTACACCAAGTAATCTTCTCAAGATATACTTGCTCCTGATGGGGATTTAATCATTCAGATATAGCAACCAAAGTCCATACTTTTTTGGTGTATATGGATTCCATCTCAGATCGCTTAGCATCTAGCCATTCTTACATAATCATCACTCCTGATGGCCTGCTCGAAACTAGTTGGGTCATCATCTCATGATGCAATCCTCGCTCCCACTGTCATAGAGAAAACCGAAGTATCTCTCAGGTGGGTGAGGAACCCTACCAGATCGGCGGAGAGGCTGAGCTTCGTCGGGAACTATTGAATCCTCCGGTTCTACCAAATCATCAGCTGCAGTTTGTATAGCTGGAACTCCTTCCAGTTCTACCTCATGACCACTAATTTCTTCATAAGAAATTCCCTTTCTAAAAAGGTGGCATGCTGAGAAACAAAACACTTTTTGCTCCTCAGTGCGGTAGAAGATATTCCCTTGCTAATGCTTGGGATATCCAACAAACTTCCACAGAACCGACCTTGCCTCGAGCTAGTCCGGATCTTTCTTTTGACATAGGCCGGACAACCCCAAATCTTAACTTTCTTAAGAGATGAGCTCTTCCCATACCATATCTCATATGGAGTGATAGACTCCTGATTTGGTTAGAACCCTATTCAATAGGTATGCAACTTCTCAAGTGCATAACCCCCAAAAGAAAATAGGCAACTCAGTATTACTCATCATAGAGCATACCATATCACATAGGGTGTGAATTCTCCGCCCCGATATACCAACGTGCTGTGGTGTATACAGAGGAGTAATGCCGAGAGAGAATTTCATTCTCCTTTAGAATAGTCCAGGAATTCCGTGCTCAAGTATTCTCCTCCCTGATCTCATCAAAGGACATAATACTTATATCCATTTTTGGTTCTCTACTTCGCACTTATATTCATTGAATTTCTCAAAAGGCTCAGACTTGTGTTTCAATAGAAACATATGCTCGAATCTTGAGAGATCGTCAGTGAATATAATGAAGTACAAAGAACCGGTCCTGGCATGTGTAGACAGGGGACCTACATACATCATCATGTATCAATCCCAAGAGTTCACTAACTCTCTCTCTCTGTTTCCAATAAACAGAGCTATGGTCATCGTATCTTTGTGACATGACTGGCAAGTTTCACAAGATGTAAAATCAAACTGATTTAAAAATGCATCTTTATGTAACTTCAGCTAGTCGGGTCGCATTGATAGGACCCAGTCTACAATGCCTCAAGAAGGATTCATTCATTTCTGAACTCTTCATCTTGTGTGTGTTTTGTATGTTAAGAACTGTGGTTTGATTTAGAACATATATGCTTTTATATAACGTGCCTGAACCGATCAACTCTTGATATATGAAATGTTCAAAACATTATCCAACAATACAAAATTATATACTTCTTTACATAATAAAGAGACTGATATGATGTTGTATATCAGGTTTGGTATCTAATAACATTCGTTCAGAATCAATGTATTTGGTAATACAGGATGATAACTGCCAACAAACTTGGCTGCAACACTTGCACCGTTTCCAACTCTTGAAACTTATCACCCATTCTCAGTTCTCTACCTATCTGTAGCCCATGTAACAGTTTACATATGTGGGATCCTGATCCGGTATTTCATACCCAGGACGTAAAAGATATTGAGAAACAGTTCTCGATAATGAACACACCCAAAGAAGATATATCAACATACACTTTCTTCTTTTGGGCGGCACGGGAATTCTGGTAATCCCCTATTTCCTGCTCGATCTTATAACAATTATAAGCTGGAGAGGGACCAACGTTCCCCAGCTCAGTATAACAAGCAGGTTCGGTCAATACATCCATATTATTATCTTGATTAAGGCATGGAATGGTCGCTACCTGGAGAGAGAGAGAAGAAAACACTCAGCGTATGCTCTTGCAAGATCATATTGGTTATTATTTTATCTAATCAGGATGGCTCCCACTGTTTTAGTCAAATCTTCCTTCAAACCCTAAAAGGAAAGAGTAGACGGAATTAATTACACCTTACAAGTTCGCCAATCTTTCAGCCAGACCAGTGTTGGTACTTTGAGGGAGGTTCCCCGTGCTTTCGTACGGACCTAATTAAAATAAACCTCGTTTTCATATAGGCATAACCCCGTTAACACCTTTCTAGACACCTACTTGATTGGCTAATTGTAATGTGTAAAACTCTCCCAGGAGTAACTCTTACTCGCAGTGGGTATCGGGATCCAACTATCTCATAAGAGGTATGCAATCTCATTGCAAATTTCAATACTTGAAATTCCCGATAATGTTTTGCTCCAAGCGTCCTATAACCTTGACAGAGGTCAACAAACCATAGTCTGCTAGTCAAGTTCAACCCGTCATTTCTTGAATGAAATAAACCCACCCGCACGACCCTTGACAGAGGTCAATAAGGTCGCATGACTACCCTAATCCAATCGCATCATATGCTTATGCAGATAAGCGCTAATCAGCTACTGCACACTACGCCTTGACAGAGGTCAACAAACGCAGCACGAATACTAAATATTACTTATCTGAAATGACGGAGGGCTACGACAGGTTTTTAAGAAAACCTTTTGCATAATGAACTTGATATCGTCGTAGAATCGAGTGATTTTGAAAAGGAGTGTTTTTGAAGCTTTTACTAGTTTTACTAAAGAGGTCACTCCCGGTGAAGGGATCTCGGCTCTTTCCTTATCGAATAAGGTGCATGATATTTTACAAATACCACTATGCAAAGCAAAAACTATAAAATAAATCAAAAGACAAACCGAATTAATAGCATCTGCTAGTTTCGCTAAAGAGGTCACTCCCGGTGAAGGGATCTCAGCTCGTTCCTTATCGAATAAGGTGCTGGATATTCTACAAGGAATACCGCTATGCAAAGCAAGAACTAGAGCTACCAGTTTTCGAGACAAGTTTCTACAACATCTTTAGGTTTCTTTTATTTCATTAATCTCATTAATGAAGTCCCATCATTTAAGTTACCTAAGCATCATAGATAAATACAACGTATGCTTATGCCATCCACATTCGCCTCGATATCCCTCGTGCACCGTTAAGTTAGGTAACTAACGGCAGAGCGGGGCAGGGCTAGCGCGGGTGTAAAACATAAGTAACCTCTATATAATATATCACATATACTATATCCTATATCTATCTCAACATATACAGTGATCACATCACAGATAAATCGCAGCAGAACACAACATATGAAATATTGGATATACTAGGATTTCCGGGTTTTATTTTAAGCCAGTATAAAATACGGATTCCACGGTCATGATGAATAGCCAAACCCACAATCCTAGACCCCTACGAGAGCGGCAAGCAACCCTCCTAATTTTAGAGTTAGGAGACCCGGTCTCAATTCCTTGAGATGGTCTCCCACTGGACCCTAAAACCCGTTTACTTGTGCTCCCCGTCTTGGGTCTATCCTAATGCGGAAAAGTAAATAATATACAATGGAGATATCATCCTCAACCCGGAAGTGCCCCAATAAAAGAATATTACATACAATGAATTTTATATGAATGAAAATGAAAAACTCTCATCTGACATAAAAAAAACCCGGCTATTCAAAACACGATGATCCAATATAACATATCACAGCAACACATAACATCACATGTTATCAACGTAAGTAAATATTTGTATCCCAATTGTCGTTGATATATAGCAACGAAACCGGCGATACACCACATATTACACTTACGGTCGCAGAAAAGAAAGTGAAAAACTACAACAGTTGGAATCCGCAACCACCTTAGACATCATAAACCCAAAATATCTTATATTCGGATTTCATGCCTAACCAAATGAATTCCTTAGACATCGCATGCCTAAGAATTATAAACCCCGCATTTTTGTCTCGATCTCGAAAACACTTTTCAATATCAAGTCGAGCAATTCAACAAGATTCTCGACATCCTGATCGAATGCTCGTCGGAAACTTTAGTAGACGGCCGCACCCCCCGATACCGTCGATGAAGTGCACTAAGGCGAAACACCGCTGCCGTGAGCACCCGAACAGATGCTTTTGACGACGGGGTTATTCTACAGTCACTTGGTCGGGGCTATGGGGCGTGGCTATCTAATAATGTTACCCGGCGAGTATCTGCGTACGCTACATGATTGCGACGAACTATTGATCACATCAAAATCCCATGGCAACCGATCAAATGAGACTAAATTGCTAGATTTATAACATTCGAATTAGTTATCTCATAATTACTTTTGTGGAGTCCAAATATTGTATCCAATCACATGCTACCCGGACGACATTAAACTTTTTGATCGATTCATCAAAGTCTCACAATTCCCCGACAGCTCAACACTTGAGCACAGTTCAATAATACCCAGAATATGCCACAGTACCTATGCACCAGCCGTAGAAGGACATACCCAATTCTCACTCATGTTGCCATGGAACTGCGGCAAACCCTAGGGTATGACCGCGGTTCCGCGATCCAAAAAGTCGAGTTAGGGTTTCATTCTTCTAAAGGGTTCATAGAATTACTTGCATGTTTTTCCGAATACGTTAAACTTGGAAAAATGGGTTTTTGATAATCGTTCGAACTTTTTAACTTCGTCTAGACAATATGTGAATAACCCGAAACAATGTTAAAACTACGAATACGAAACACTCCGAATTGCTTATAGTGTAAGATTACATCACATGCAAAATTAGCAAAAACAAACAACACCTGAAACATCAAAACCCAGTCACTGGAACATAGTGCAAATTTTAACCCAAAACTCCAATAAATGGCCGAGCTCACCGGAATCCCTTGCATTCTCGTCGGCCAAAATCCGATGGAAGGGGCTAAATTTTATATTGTGTTCATGTTGCATCTCATACAACATTCTGCAGTTGTTTAAAAAATTTTTAGAGGACTTTTTAAAATCGACAGAAAGTGAGTTTCCATGTGTTACCCTCCGAATGGCGGCCAAGACATGGACGTCTTGCCTGAAATTCGGGGCAGATGCTAACAGGTGCTATCTGTCCACCTCTCCGAAGATGCCAAGTTGATTTATGACACCATGTATCGAAGGTTTAAACGGATGCGGCCAATGTAGCAGACTTCGTCAGATTCCCCCTCGCTTGAGGGGTTTTTGATTATGGGGATGATCTTCCCTGTAGGCGCAAGCCCCTGCAGTTAATTACGCTGCCGCATCGCGGTAACAACATTCTCCTTCTCCAGATGGTCACTTCGTGTCGTGGGTGTTTGTTTTTTTTGTAGTTGCCCGTGGATTGTATACGGAGACTAATTTATGTCATCGCCCGTAGGACGTGGATTAGTCCAAATTCGTATTTTCTTAGATTTGGGTTTGGGGTTTTGGTTTAAGGATGCGTTAGCCATATTTGAGGCTAAGATCAACTTAAACGTTTATTAAGGATACGTTAGTCCAGTTTGAGACTAAGATCAACTTAACGGGATCGTTTAGATCCGACAAAAGAGCGTTTGGGCTCTATTGTTCCAGTTTAGGGACATAGTGGTCTATTGAATGTATGGCCGTCGGGACCCGTCACCTCTCTAACGACGTTGAAGGATTACAACGACAGATGTCAGAGGAGTTCTGAGATGTACCCTTAAACCAAAGTTGGTTGGGAGACCTGTAGTCCAATTTGGGATTAAAGTCTGTTTGAGGGTTTAAGGATACGTTAGCCATATTTGAGGCTAAGATCAACTTAAACGTTTGTTAAGGATACATTAGTCCAGTTTGAGACTAAGATCAACTTAACGAGATCGTTTAGATCCGACAAAAGAGCGTTTGGGCTCTATTGTTCCAGTTTAGGGACATAGTGGTCCATTGCCAGTTTAGGGATATGGTGGTCCAATACCAGTTTAGGTACGTAGTGGTCTAATACCAGTTTAAGGACATAGTGGTACAATAAAATGTATGGATGTCAAGACCCATCACCTCTCTAAAGACGTTGAAGGATTACAACGACAAATATCAGAGGAGTTCAGAGATGTACCCTTGAACCAATGAGTTGGTTGAAAGAGCAGATGTGCTCAATTTAAGATGATTTGAGGACTTATGGCCAGTTTGGGCTAAGTCCAATTATGTTTGAAATATTGGCCCTTTGGGCCATTAGACATCTGTCTGGGTTCAGCCCCTCATCATTCAGCAATGCTAAACAGAGGTTTGGGGGCTCTGACAACATTTTGTCCTTGATTTCCTCAATTTTGAGATTCATTTGGAGGAAGGACTTTTGCCTCTGGAGAACTAGCCAATTTGGCTAAAAGTAGTGTTAAACACTAAAGAACAACAGTGTTAAACACTGGAGGTAGAACTCTCAAATTAGTGTTAAACACTAAAAGACAATCAGTGTCAAACACTGGAAATATAATCTTCAATTTAGTGCTAAACACTAGAAACAATCAGTGTTAAACACTGGAAATATAATCCCCAAATTAGTGTTAAACACTAAATAAAGATGGGTCACGTGTGGACACGTGAGAGCGCCCAAAAGTGGGACCAGATCCCTTTTCTTTGTTCTCAGAATAAATAAGTGTTAAACACTTTTCATTTCCTGGCCATCACGTGTGGACACGTGATAGGCATCCATCCATTGGACATTAAAGGGATTTGTTAGGGGTCACGTGGGGACACGTGAGAGCGCCCTAAATGTGGAGCCAGATCTCCTTTTGTTTTATCATCAAATCTGCGAATAAGTGCTAAACACTTTTCATTTTTATTTTGAGCATCACGTGTTGACACGTGATGGGGGTTTATGCACTGACTGTTAAAACGTTTGCTAAGGGGTCACGTGGTAACACGTGAGAGCGCCCAAAGCTTAGATTTCCCTTGCTTTTATTCCCTTTGTCTTGGAGGAGCATTGCCGCAAAGCCTTTTCCTTCTTGTTTTTTGGGGATCTTTTCAGGGGTCAAGTGGGGACACGTGACCTTTGTTCTTTTCATGCACAGAGATCTCTTTAGTCTCTTTATTTTATTCTGAGAATTAAATTCTCTGTAGGCTTAAACCCTAATTATGATTTTGAAGGAATTAAATTCTTATGGTGCAAGAATTAAATTCTTAAGTAGGGTTAAACCCCAATTTCTTTTTAGAGGAATTAAATTCCCATATATGTAAAAGAATTAAATTCTTATATAGGGTTAAACCCTAGTTCTGTCCATCTTGAAGGAATTAAATTCCTGTAACTTTGGGAGAATTAAATTCTCTATACTCAATTCCCCCTCTAAGTTTAGGATCTGCATGGCAGGATCTCGACCCGATGAGAAATAAATTCTCAACTTATGGGGAGATGTGCTCTTTACAGATCTTCAACCAGAGGAAGAACTAAGTTCTTTTGTGCAGAAGAGTTAAACTCTTAGATTTTGAGAATTAAATTCTCTGTTTGAAGTTTTGATTCCCTTTCTTTTCTCACCTAGGGTTTTCTTTGTTGAGAATTAAATTCTCATTTTTTTCTTCTCTCTTGAGAATTAAATTCTCCTCTTTCTGTTCTTCTTTCAAAAAGGTCATCCCCCTCTCTTCTCTTCTTGGCTCCTATTTATAGGAGAAAGAAAAGAATCAATTTGTTTTGTGAATCTTTCATTGATAGATTTTAATTGATTTCATAATTAATATGATCCTTTAGATCACACAATGAATTTTATTCACCGTTGGATTTTAAATCAAAAGATATTCTGTTTGTTATTTCGGTGAGATTTGGGGAGATCTTTCCTTATTTGAGATTTTTTTCCATAAATTGGTGATTTTTAATCACCCTTGGATCTTTAATCCAACGGTCCCCATAATCCTTTTCCATTTGGAAAGATTTAGAAGCTTTTAGAATTTAATTTTATTAAACTGTAAGGCTTTCGAAGCGAGTCACGTGCTGACACGTGACCCCCAATTGAGTCCTTTTCTCAGCGTTTATTTACGCTTCAGTTTTAACCATCACGTGTCAACACGTGACCATTGGTCACGTGTGAGCACGTGATACCTCATTGAGGTATTTTCTTCAGCCATTTGTCTTTATTTCTGTTTTAACTATCACGTGTCAGCACGTGACCATTGGTCACGTGTCAGCACGTGACCCCCAATTGGGTCCTTCTTCAGCCGTTTGTTTTTTATTTCTGTTTTAACTATCACGTGTCAACACGTGACCATTGGTCACGTGTGAGCACGTGACCCCCAATTGGGTCCTTCTTTAGCCGTTTGTTTTTATTTCTGTTTTAACTATCACGTGTCAACACGAGGCCATTGATCACGTGTGAGCACGTGATAACTCATTGAGATAATTCCTGATTTTTAATCAGGGAACAGTGCATAGCATATTTGCTCATAACTTTTGATCCCGGATGAATTATGAAGCTTATAATATATCAAATCGAAGGGTTTTTCGAGATGCTTCCAATATCATTAGAATTTAGCTGTTTCTCCTTCGGGATTTTATCAAAATACAGGCCGGAAGATACTGGTTCGCATTTTCTTAAGCGTATCGCTGCCATTTGATACCTTGGACTCTTTTGCGCAGAAATTTTTGGCGGGAACAAATGCCCCCCACTACTTTGCCCACGTAAGTATATACGTGGATGAAGTAGTGCAAAGTTATGAGTAGCCATGGAATTGAGGGCTTAGGAGACAAGTTTAGGGTCCTTGTAGCCTAAGACTTTTCAATTTTATGAGCCGTGAAGGTCTCACAAAGACTTTTCTCCCTACGGATCGAGAGGATCTCGTAGGTGTATTTTCTCCTTAGGGGTCGTGAGGACTCCTAAGTGTGTTTTCTCTTATAAGTCGTAAGGATCTTATAAGAGAATTTTCCCTCTTACGAGTCGAGAGGACCCGTAAGCGGTTGTTTCCCTCTTTGTCGAGATTCGACTTTGGAGAGTGTGACCCGTGGATAGTATGCAAGAGACCGTTTTGGATCGACTTGCAGGGTCCCAGTGCTTAGGAAACAGATTTTTTAATCCCCGCTGCCTAAGGCTTTTCCTTACGAGTCGAGACGAATCGAGCATTTCTCACAAAGACACTAATTTCCTCACGAGTCGAGATGAATCGAGCATTTCTCGCAAGAATATCCTAACGTCACAGTTAACCTCTGCTCTTTACGACAGAGGTCCGTTAGGGTCTGTGGTACTTAGGGTTTTGTCCGTTGTACCACTGCATCGGCTGATGTATTCCTCGATAGGCAGTTTTGCTGTTCGAGTAGCCTTGCGATTGTCGTGTCTTCGATCCCTTCTGGGGCTGGACAAGACGTCTTCAAGCTATCCTCCTCGGCAGTTTGACCGTCGGAAGAGCAAGCGTTAGGAATTTTTCCATGCCGCTTTTTACTTGAGGTTAGGCTCATTTTGGAGAGCCCCGATGAGTCATAACCACTCCGCGCTGGTGTGGGATGATCTCCGATAGTCTTTCAGGCTTTATATGACTTGCCGTTAAGACCCTGAAGCTAGGAATTTGGCCTTTGCTTCGTTTGCTGGTATTGTGTCTGCTGTATCGAGACGAATGTCATGGTTGTCTCTAGGTTGCTGGTGAACCGTCGAGGTTTGGAACCAGGGATTTTTCCGTGACTCCTTTTGGTGATGTTGCGTCTTCTGTGTCCAGACGAACGTCGAGGTGGTGACCACTCTGCACTGGTGCGAGATAATCTCCGATTGTCTTCCAGGATTTATATGACTTGCCGTTAAGACCCTGAAGCTAGGAATTTGGCCTTGCTTTGTTTGCTGGCATCGCGTCTGCTGTATCGAGACGAATGTCACGGTTGTCTCTAGGTTGCTGGTGAACCGTCGAGGTTTGGAACCAGGGATTTTGCCGTGGCTCCTTTTGGTGATGTTGCGTCTGCCGTGTCGAGACGAACGTCGAGGTGGTGACCACTCTGCACTGGTGCGGGATAATCTCTGATTGTCTTTCAGGCTTTATATGACTTGCCGTTAAGACCCTGAAGCTAGGAATTTGGCCTTCGCTTCGTTTGCTTGCATTGCGTCTGCTGTATCAAGACGAATGTCGCGGTTGTCTCTAGGTTACTGGTGAACCGTCGAGGTTTGGAACCAAGGATTTTTCCGTGGCTCCTTTTGGTGATGTTGCGTCTGCTGTGTCGAGACGAATGTCGAGGTGGTGACCACTCTGCAATGGTGAGAGATAATCTCCGATTGTATTTCAGGCTTTATATGACTTGCCGTTAAGACCCTGAAGCTAGGAATTTGGCCTTTGCTTCATTTGCTGGCATCGCGTCTGCTGTATCGAGACGAATGTCGCGGTTGTCTCTAGGTTGCTGGTGAACTGTCGAGGTTTGGAACCAGGGATTTTGTCGTGGCTCCTTTTGGTGATGTTGCGTCTGCTGTGTCGAGACGAACGTCGAGGTGGTGACCACTCTGCACTGGTGCGGGATAATCTCCGATTGTCTTTCAGGCTTTATATGACTTGCCGTTAAGACCCTGAAGCTAGGAATTTGGCCTTCGCTTCGTTTGCTTGCATTGCGTCTGCTGTATTGAGACGAATGTCACGGTTGTCTCTAGCTTGCTGGTGAACCGTCGAGGTTTGGAACTAGGGATTTTGCCGTGTCTCCTTTTGGTGATGTTGCGTCTGCTATGTCGAGACGAATGTCGAGGTGGTGACCACTCCGCACTGGTGCGAAATGATCTCCGATTGTCTTTCAGGCTTTATATGACTTGCCGTTAAGACCCTGAAGCTAGGAATTTGGCCTTCTCTTCATTTGCTGGCATTGCGTCTGCTGTGTCGAGACGAACGTCGAGGTGGTGACCACTCCGCACTGGTGCGAGATGATCTCCGATTGTCTTTCAGGCTTTATATGACTTGCCGTCAAGATCCTGAAGCTGGCAATTTGACCTTTGCTTCATTTTCTTTGGCGCGTCCGAATCCTGCTGGAGGAAGAACGCTGGGGTGACATCTCATCTGCTGTATCGAGACGATCGTCGAGGTGGTGACCACTCCGCACTGGTGCGAGATGATCTCTGATTGTCTTTCAGGCTTTATATGAGTTGCCGTCAAGACCCTGAAGCTAGGAATTTGGCATTTGCTTCATTTGCTTTGGCGTTGCGTCTGCTGTGTTGAGACGAACGCCGGGGTGGTGACCATTCCGCACTGGTGCGAGATGATCTCCGATTGTCTTTCAGGCTTTATATGGCTTGCCGTCAAGACCCTGAAGCTAGGAATTTGGCCTTTGCTTCATTTGCTGGCATTGCATCTGCTGTATCGAGACGAATGCTGAGGTGGAGCTGGGATTTTGCCGTCACTCCGCTTTGTTTGGACCGTGAGGTCTTTTGTTGACGTCGCATCCGCATCTTGCTGAGGGAAAAAACGTTGTCGTTGACATCTCATCTACTGTATCGAGATGAATGCTGAGGTGGAGCTGGGATTTTGCCGTCGCTCTGTTTTGTTTCGACCGTGAGGTCTTTCATTGATGTTGCATCTGCGTCCTGCTGGACTGCGGAGGAATGTCGTCGTTGACATCTCGTCTGCTGTATCGAGATGAATGCTGAGGTGGAGCTGGGATTTTTCCGTCACTCCACTTCGTTTCGACCATTGGGTCTTTCGTTGATATTGCATCTTCATCCTGCTGGACTGCGGAGGAACGCGGTCATTGACATCTCGTCTGCTGTAATGAGACGAATGCTGAGGTGAAGCTGGGATTTTGCCGTCGTTCTGCTTTGTTTCGACCGTGAGGTCTTTTGTTGACATTGCATCTGCATCCTGCTGGACTGCGGAGGAACGTCGTCGTTGACATCTCGTCTGCTATATCGAGACGAATGCTGAGGTGGAGCTGGGATTTTTGCCATCACTCTGTTTTGTTTCAACCATGGGGTCTTTCGTTGACGTTGCGTCTGCATCCTGCTGGACTGCGGAGGAACGCCGTCGTTGGCATCCCGTCTGCTGTATCGAGATGAATGCTGAGATGGAACTGGGATTTTGCCATGGCTCCGTTTGATGGTGTAACATCTGTGTCATGCTGGAATGAGGAGGCCCACCGTCGTTTGTCTTCAGGCTGCAGATGTGGCCATTGAGATTTGGAACTAGGGACTTTGCCATGGTTTCGTTTCGTTGCGACTCTGAGGTCGATTGTTGACGTCACGTCTGCATCTGGTTGGAGTGAGGAGTAACGCCGTTGGTGATCTCTAAGTTGTCGATGTTGACGTCGAGACCCTGAAGCTAGGGATCTTCCTTCGCTTCATTTGTTGACATTGTGTCTGCAATATTGCGAGAAATGTCGAGGTTGTCTCTGGGTTGTCTATGAACCGTCGAGATTTGGCTTCACTTTCTGGTGGAGCCTGTTGGGAAGGTATGGTTCCCTCGTGTTTGTGTCCCTGAATTGTATACAGGGATCGATGTGATCTCACCTGTAGGGCAAAAGTTTCATTCATTTTTTTATATTATTATTTTATTTCCGCGATGCTCTATCATTTCAGCTTTTATATCGCGAAGGTCGCGATTGCCCAATCATTTCGGCTATTTTTCGCGGTGCCCAATCATTTCGGCTATTTTTCTTTTTACTCGTTGCTTTTTTTTGCGAGCTGCCCAATCATTTCGGCTATTTTTTTTCTTTTACTCGCTGCTTTTTATTACGAGTTGCCCAATCATTTCGGCTGTTTTTGTATGCATACATTTTTACTTGCTGATTTCGTTGCAAGTTGCCCCATCATTTCGGCTATTTCATATGCATTTTTTTTGTTCGCTGATTTTTTTTTTTTGCGAGTAGGGGATTTGGGATCTAATACCAATCTTAGCATCAGTATCGCTGCGACTGGAAATTGCCAGGAGCGAATCATCATTTGCCATGGAAGGACTTGGAATTTGATACCGTTTTAGGATCAGTATCGCTACCACTGGGATATTATCAGGAGCGAATCGTCATTTGCCTCTGTCGATGTCGAACAAAGGTGGCTTAGTAAACAGGGTTAGGATTCTGTCAACTAAGGCTTTTGACTTCATGAGCCGTAAGGGTCTCATAAAGGTATTTCTCCCTACAAGTCGTGAGAATCTCGTAGGTGTGTTTTCTCCTTGGGAATCGTGAGGATTCCTAAGTGCGTGTTCCCCTGTAAGTCGTAAGGATCTTACAAAAGGATTTTCCTCTTATAAGTCGAGAGTACTCACAAGGGTTGTTCACCGTGCGAACATATCCTCAGTCACGGATGTGACTCAGTTAAGGAAATGTTTATTCGCGCCCGTGGATTGTATACAAGGGTCGGTATGGAGCCGCTTGTAGGGCAATATCGAAGGTTGTGGGGGTTGCTTAAGAACAGGTTCAGGTCTCTGTAACTTAAGACTTTCAAATCTTATGAGCCGTGAGGGTCCCATAAGAGAGTTCTCCCTACGAGTCGTGAGGATCTCGCAAGTGTAATTTCTCCTTAGGAATCGTGAGGATCCCTAAGTGTGTTGCTCCCTTGTGAGTCGTAAGGATCTCACGCGGGTGGTTTCTCCTTACAAGGTCGAGAGGACCCTGTAAGTGTTTTTTAATGAGGTTGCGCCCTTTCGGGTTTTCACAAACACTCGCCAGTAGCCCTGCTGTTTTTACTCACGGAGCCCTTTTGGGTTTTCATCCGTGCCCATTTTGCTTATGGACATACCGTCTTCTTCTTTTTTATTCTTTTTTCTAACGAGGTTGTGCCATTTCAAGTTTTCACAAGACTCGCCGGTAGCCCTGCTGTTTTTACTCACGGAGCCCTTTCGGGTTTTCATCCGTGCCCATTTTGCTTATGGACATACCATTTTTTTTTACCACGCCAACCTGAGGATACTGCGGTAGTAGTTTAAAGACGTTTCGGTCATTTGCAAGTTTTAGGACATTGCGGTCCATTGTTAGTTTAACGACGTTTCGGTCTATATCCAGTTTTAGGACATAGTGGTCCGTTGGGCTTTCCTTATGAATGAGCATGATGCCCCCGGTGTGTCCATCTTTTTCGGAGCATGTGGTTATGGCGGGCTCACCTTCCAGTTTTCGGACAGCGCGAGTTTGCCTTGTTGGTATTGGTCTTCAACCCAGTTTTTGAAGACGAAGCAATCTTCGATCGGATGACTTACTGCTCGATGGTAGGGACAGTAATTAGGATCGTTGACATCGCCTGGCTGTAGCGGACGTTTCAAACTTGGCAGATTGATGAATCCGTTGCGCACTGCCAGCTCAAACAGTTTCCTCGTTTTATCCTGGGGAAACGAGTAAGGACGTCCCAGTCTTTCCTCGAGGGATGGGCGTGGATGTTCCCCTCCGAACGGCGGCCTGGACTCGGGCGTCCGTGCCTGAGGTTCGGGGCAGATGCTAATTGGTGCTATCCGTCCACCTCTCCGAAGATGCCAAGTTGTTTATGGCACCGTGCATCGAAGGTTTAGACGGATGCGGCCGATGTAGCAGACTTCGTCAGATTCCCCCTCATTTGAGGGGTTTTTGATTGTGGGGACGCTCTTCCCTGCAGGCGCAAGCCCCTGCAGTTAATTACGCTACCGCATCGCGATAACAACTTTCTCCTTCTCCAGATGGTCACTTCGTGTCGTGTGTGTTTATTTTATGTTTTGTTGCCCGTGGATTGTTTACGGAGACTGAGTTATGTCGTCGCCCGTAGGGCGTGGACTAGTCCAAATCCGTGTTTATCTTAGATTTGGGTTTGGGGGTTTGGTTTGAGGATACGTCAGCCATTCTCGAGGCTAAGATCAACTCAAACGTTTATTAAGGATACGTTAGTCTAGCTTGAGACTAAGATCGACTTAACGGGGTCGTTTAGATCCGACAAAGGAGCGTTTGGACTCCCTTGTTCCAGTTTAAAGACATAGTGGTCCATCGTATGTGCGGCCGTCGGGACCCGTCACCTCTCTGACGACGTTGAAGGATTACAACGACGGATGTCAGAGGAGTTCAGAGATGTACCCTCGAGCCAGAGTTAATTGGGGGGATTCATAGTCCAGTCTGCTTGAAGGTTTAAGGATTCGTTAGCCATCTTTGAGGCTAAGATCAACTTAAACGGGACCGTTTAGATCCGACAAAAGAGCATATAGGGGCTCTATTGTTCTAGTTTAGGGACATTGCGGTCCGTGGGTAGTTTTAAGGACATTGCGGTCCATGGGTAGTTTAAGGACATTGCGGTCCATGGGTAGTTTAAGGACATTGCGGTCCGTGGGTAGTTTAAGGACATTGCGGTCGATTGTTAGTTTTAAGACATCTCGGTCGAGGTTAAGGACGTCATAGTCCATGGGTTTAAGGACTCCACAGTCCGGTGTGCGCTCTGGATGCTTCACACGGGTTCATTGCCGTGCTTGGCGAGGACCAGGCTCCGCTCTGGACGTCTTCCGCGGGGTCAAAAAGTGACGTTATCCACGTTCCACGTAACCAGGAATTTTGCACTAGATGCTTCACACGGGTTCACTGCCGTGCTCGGCGAGGACTAGGCTCCGCTCTGGGCGTTTTTCCGCGGGGTCAAAGAGTGACGTTATCCGCGTTCCAAGTGACCAGGAATTTTGCATTAAACATGGGTTTAAGGACCCCACAGTCCATATCATGGGTGGTCGTCGGGACCCGTCATCTCTTTGAAGACATTGAGGGATTACAATGCCAAGTATCAAAGGAGTGAAGAGATGTACCCTAAAACCGGAGTGGATTAAATAGTCTTTGGCCCAATTTGGGATCAAGACCTATTAATTATATTATGAGCCCATTGGCCCAGTTAATTACGAATTGAGGACTTATGGCCAGCTTGGGCTAAGTCCTATCATGTCTGGAATATTGATTTCTTGTGGGTCCATTGAAGGAGAGGCTTTGCCTCTATCCCTTTAGCCAATTGGGCCAAAGCCTAGTGTTAAACACTTCAAAGCAATCAGTGTTGAACACTGGTAATGAGGTTGACAAGTTAGTGTTTAACACTAAAAGATAATTGGTGTTAAACACCAGCAACAAGGCTTTCAGATTAGTGTTAAACACTAAAACAGATCGGTATCAAGCATTGGCAACGAAGCTTTCAAATTAGTGTTAAACACTAAGGTAGTCAGTGTTGAACACTGCAAATAAAGTTCTTTGATTAGTGTTGAACACTACAGCCCAACAGTTGTTTTAACGCTGGATTCGGGAGTTTCGATTTAGTGTTAAACACTAAGGCAAGAGTGGTCACGTGGCAACACGTGAGAGCGCCCTCCCTTCATTAATTCTGCTGAGATTATCGCATTTTTCAGAGTATCACGTGTCATCACGTGACGGGCATTCATATGCCTATGTATTAGAGCTTCTGTCAAGGGTCACGTGGGTCACGTGGGGGACTGCTTCAAAGAGCTTTCTGTAGATCTCTTAGGGGGGTCACATGGTGACACGTGACCCTGCCTCTATGTTGTTTAGAAGATCTGTTACTCCTTTTTCAGGAATTAAATTCCTCGAGCTTTAAATTTCAGAGGAATTAAATTGAAGACTTGTATTCTGGAGTAGAATTGAACCCTGAATCTTCTGTAGGAATTAAATTCCTCGTTTATGTGAAGAACTAAATAGGGTTAAACCCTAATAAAAGCTTTTTAAGGAATTAAACTTCCAGTCCCTGTTAAGGGAATTGAATTCCCGTTGTTTCAACAGAACTAAGTTCTTAATTAGGGTTAAACCCTGTTTCTCTTTGTTCTGAAGGAATTAAATTCCCATGATATAGGATCAAGCCCTAATTTTATTTTAAAGGAATTAAATTCCCATAGTTTTGTGAGAATTAAATTTTCGTGCTTGCATTCCCTCTCTATGTTTTGGATCTGCATGGCAGGATCTCAACCCATCAAGAATTAAATTCTCAACTTCAAGGGGAGATGTGCTCTTTACAGATCCTCTATCAAAGAGAGAAGAAATATGTTCTTCTGTTTCATATATCAGAGTTAAACTCTGTTGAGAATTGAGTTCTCTTTCTTTCAGAAAGCCTTCCCTTTCTTACCTAGGGTTTTCTTTTGCAGAAGATCCAAGTTCCTTCAAAGTATCCAGGCTCTCTCCTTTTTCTTCCCTCTGCGTATATATCCTTTTTGTATCTCTTGGCTCCTATTTATAGGAGAAGCAGCCGAATCAATTAGTTTTGTGACGAATCTTCATTGAGAGATTTGATTTGCATCCTTCATTCGTTCTGGACCTTTGGATTATTAGGTGAATTTTATTCACCATTGGATTTTAAATCCAGAGATTCTCCTTTGTTATTTTGGTTAGATTTAAGGGGGAAATCTTTCCAAACCCGAGATTTTCCATAGGTAGATGATATTTAAATCACTTCTGAATCTTTAATTCGATTGGTCTCAGATAATCACTTTCCTTTGGAAAGATTCAAATCTCCTTCAGAATTTAATTCTGTCATCAAAATGGGCTTTGAAAGCCGGTCACGTGTGACCACGTGACCCATGGTCACGTGTGGACACGTGACCCCCTTGGAATGAGCCTTCCTCTTTCTTTTTGCGCTCTGTCTTCTGATGGCTGCTTAACCGTCACGTGCTACCTTGTGACCCCTGGTCACGTGTGAGCACGTGACCCCTGTCTGGCGCTTCTTTCCTTGGTTTTACTGGAGAACAATTCCACTGCTTTGAACGTCACGTGCTAAAACGTGACCCTGGTCACGTGGGAGCACGTGACCTCTTCTGAAGCCTTTTTTCTTGACTTGATTAGGTAACCGGTGTGCCTTTGACGCTTGCTCTCAAATGTCATGTGTCGCCACGTGACCCCGGTCACGTGGGAGCATTTCTGAAGCCTCTTTTCTTCAATGTGACCAGGAAACTGAACTTGCCTTGATGATGCGTTTAGGTGTCACGTGTCAATATGTGACCGCTGGTCACGTGTAAGCACGTGACCCTTTTTTGAGGCCCCTTCCGTAGGCTTTCCTGATTTTAAATCAGGAAACAAATGCCCCCACAGCGTTGTTCTCACGTGTCTGCACGTGAGTGCAACGCTGTCACCTTTTGTGACCGTTGGATCTGTTTTGGGAGTAGGATAGATGACTCGTCCTTTCAGAAGCGCCTTCACTTTTTCATCCTCTTCTTTTCAAACCTTTCTTTTAAGAGTTTGATTCTCGTTCTCAGAGCTTAGTTTTCTGTTGTGTTTGTGCAGGGCCACTTTATCTTCCAATCGAAGGCTAGTGCTCACGTATTGCCCATGCAGGGATCTGCTTGATAGGGACGTTTCATTTCCCTAACCTGATTCCAATGCGTCGTTGGATTTCATTTCCAACGCTCTCCCCTTCTTTCCGGGCTTTGAGAATCGTCCCACCATGCACAACGTTTTTTGTGCATAGCATTAAATGCTCCCCTTTATAACCTGAACCCATTCCTTACTTCTTTTCTTCACAGAGAAATCCATTCATACCTTAGGGTGATCGTCTTTGAGAGCTCGATCAATCGCCATGGCTTGCAATCGTCCCCATGCTCGTCGGCAACCATGGGATGTGCCCATTGAGGAGATAATCCCTCGCTTCGCTGCGCGGCTGGCAGATTCCCTTCTCACCGACGATGAATGTGACACGGTGATGTATGAGCTACTGACTCGTCGGGGTTCTCCTCTTCCCATGGGCTCCATTTGGCTCCGGATGATCCTCATGTCCGTGCTTGCCGATATACCCCCTCATCCGGCGGAGATGACTTCGACGATCCTTGACACGGCAGAGGACAAGCTTGAGTGCTTTCATGAGGCTTGTCTAATCACTCAAGCTCTGAAGGATCACTCAGTTCATTTACTGAGTCAGATAAGAGCTCGTCGGGCCGTTATGTCTGCTTTCGCTGATGAGCACGGCTCCAACCGGTGGGGAGCGACTCCTCGCGAAAACCGTCGTTTTGACGTGCTGGAGAAGGCAGAGAGGGAGTTGGAGAATTTTGTGCTTTGCTTTGTTAACCCTTGTATTTCTGATCCCTTGTTTGGTGATCTTTTCCCACCAATGTAATATGTTTGAATCAATGTACTCCTTTAATCATTGGTGGTTTGCATGCTTTCTGTTGAATTTTCATGCTTGTCAGATAGTCGTACGTGTGTCTTACTTGCGTAAATGAGCCGTCTATTTTTCTTTAATTACGAGCACCATCGTTACGTTGCATGCACATCAGTGCCTCAGGCAACATTTCCTTTTAAACATTCGTACAGTTGCAAATGAGTGCCTGATAGGATACAGATCAGAAACTTGCCACGTTATCTCCCGCATCTGGTGGTTTGCGCTGGCTTTAGATCGAGTATTGTTGTCGAAGGGAGGTTTATAAATGAAGACATATTCTTCCCTTCAATGGTGTGTCCCCTTTCTATTGAATGCGTTCTACGGATATTCTATCTTGATCTCCTTGCAGGACAGCGATGGCTCAGGATTCAGGGTTAAGATCTGCTTCCTAAGACTTCTGCATTTTACGAGCCACGAGGGTCTCATAAAGAGTTTTCCTCCCGGTCGCGAGGACTTGTAAGTGCTGGATGCGGTTACCCTTGTCCGTGTTTTACGGAGTCAGGGGTTTCTCCAGATATTGTAGTTTAAAGACGTCGCGGTCAAGGTTAAGGACCTCATAGTCCGTGGATTTAAGGACTCCACAGTCCGCTGTTAGTTTTAAGACATCACGGTCAAGGTTAAGGACCTCATAGTCCATGGATTTAGGGACTCCACAGTCCGATGTTAGTTTTAAGACATCACGGTCAAGGTTAAGGACCTCATAGTCCGTGGATTTAGGGACTCCACAGTCCGATGTTTGGTTGCAGGGACCCGTCACCTCTTTGAAGACGTTGAGGAATTACAACGCCAGGCATCAAAGGAGTGAAGAGATGTACCCTTAAACCGAGGCAAAAATCTGTAAGGAATAGGGGTGGTTGATCGTTAGTTTTAAGACATCGCGGTCGAGGTTAAGGACGTCATAGTCCGTGGATTTTAAGGACTCCACAGTCCGGTATTTGCTCTGGATGCTTCACACGGGTTCACTGCCGTGCTTGGCGAGGACCAGGCTCCGCTCTGGGCGTTTTCCGCGGGGTCAAAGAGTGACGTTATCCACGTTCCACGTAACCAGGAATTTTGCACTAGATGCTTCACACGGGTTCACTGCCGTGCTCGGCGAGGACTAGGCTCTGCTCTGGATGCTTCACACGGGTTCACTACCGTGCTCTGCGAGGACCAGGATCCGCTCTGGACGTTTTCCACGGGGTCAAAGAGTGACATTATCCGCGTTCCACGTAACCAGGAATTTTGCACTAGATGCTTCACACGGGTTCACTACCATGCTCGGCGAGGACTAGGCTCCGCTCTGGACGTTTTCCACGGGGTCAAAGAGTGACATTATCCGCGTTCCACGTAACCAGGAATTTTGCACTAGATGCTTCACACGGGTTCGCTGCCGTGCTCGGCGAGGACTAGGCTCCGCTCTGGATGCTTCACACGGGTTCATTGCCGTGCTCTGCGAGGACCAGGATCCGCTCTGGACGTTTTCCACGGGGTCAAAGAGTGACATTATCCGCGTTCCACGTAACCAGGAATTTTGCACTAGATGCTTCACACGGGTTCACTGCCGCGTTAGGCGAGGACTAGGCTCCGCTCTGGATGCTTCACACGGGTTCGCTGTCGTGCTCTGCGAGGACCAGGATCCGCTCTGGACGTTTTCCACGGGGTCAAAGAGTGACATTATCCGCGTTCCACGTAACCAGGAATTTTGCACTAGATGCTTCACACGGGTTCACTGCCGCGTTAGGCGAGGACTAGGCTCCGCTCTGGATGCTTCACACGGGTTCGCTGCCGTGTTCTGCGAGGACCAGGATCCGCTCTGGACGTTTTCCACGGGGTCAAAGAGTGACATTATCCGCGTTCCACGTAACCAGGAATTTTGCACTAGATGCTTCACACGGGTTCACTGCCGCGTTAGGCGAGGACTAGGCTCCGCTCTGGATGCTTCACACGGGTTCATTGCCGTGCTCTGCGAGGACCAGGATCCACTCTGGACGTTTTCCACAGGGTCAAAGAGTGACATTATCCGCGTTCCACGTAACCAGGAATTTTGCACTAGATGCTTCACACGGGTTCACTGTCGCGTTAGGCGAGGACTAGGCTCCGCTCTGGATGCTTCACACGGGTTCACTGCCGTGCTCTGCGAGGACCAGGATCCGCTCTGGACGTTTTCCACGGGATCAAAGAGTGACATTATCTGCGTTCCACGTAACCAGGAATTTGGCTGATTGTATCCGCATTTCACGGGATGGAGGTTTGACTGTTGGCGATATGTATACCACTGAGCCATGGAACTGGGAGTTGCCGCTGTTCCGCTTAGCTTGAAGTTGTGTCCGTCGTTACGAGACGAATGTTGGGATGATCTCTAGGTCGCTTGTGGCCTGTCGAGATTTAGCTTCTTTCTTTGGTGAAACCTGGGGAAGGAGTATGATCCCTTCTTTGTTTGCGCCCCTGGATTGTATACAGGGGTAGGTGTACCGTCACCTGTAGGGCGAGGATTTCACTTTTGTTTTATTTCTTTTTCCGCGATGCTCTATCATTTCAGCTTTTTATATCGCGAAGGTCGTGATTGCCCCATCATTTCGGCTATTTTTCGCGGTGCCCCATCATTTCGGCTATTTATTTATTTTCTGCTCGCTGCTCTTTATTGCGAGTTGCCCCATCATTTTGGCTATTTTTCATGCCTTCATTTTTACTTGCTGCTTTTTATTGCAAGTTGCCCCATCATTTCGGCTATTTTGTAGGCATGTGTGGCTTGCTAGCTTTTTCGCTGCGAGCTTGGATTTTAGGCACCGATTTCGGCATCAGCACCGCTACAACTGGAATGTTGCCAGAAGCGAATCATCATTTGCCTTTGTCGATGACGAACAAAGGTGGCTCAGCAAACAAGGTTAAGGGTCCTGTCGACCAAGGCTTTTGACTTTATGAGCCGTAAGGGTCTCACAAAGGTATTTCTCCCTACAAGTCGTGAGGATCTTGCAGGTGTATTTTCTCCTTAGGGATCGTGAGAATTCCTAAGCGTGTGTTCCTCTGTAAGTCGTAAGGATCCTACAAGAGGGCTTTCTCCTCATGGGTCGAGAGGACCTACAAGGGTTGGACTTTGCTGGGGAAATGTTTATTCGCGCCCGTGGATTGTATACAAGGGTCAGTATGAGCCGCTTGTAGGGCAATATCGAAGGTTGTGGAGGATTTGCTTAAGAACAGGTTTAGGTTTCTGTAACTTAAGACTTTCAAGTCTTATGAGCCGTGAGGGTCCCATAAGAGAGTTCTCCTTACGAGTCGTGAGGATCTCGTAAGTGTATTTTCTCCTTAGGAGTCGTGAGGATCCCTAAGTGTGTTGCTCCTTTGTGAGTTGTAAGGATCTTACGCAGGTGGTTTCTCCTTGCAAGGTCGAGGGGACCCTACAAGTGTCTTTTAACGAGGTTGCGCCTTTTCGGGTTTTCACAAACACTCGCCGGTAGTCCTGCTGTTTTTACTCACGGAGCCCTTTCGGGTTTTCATCCGTGCCCGTTTTGCTTATGGGCATACCGTTTTTTTTTATTCTTTTTCATATATATTTTTTATTTTTTTTTTCTCATCTCGTCAGCCTGACGATGCTGCGGTAGTAGTTTTAGGGACGTTTCGGTCCGTCGTTAGTTTAAGGACGTTTCGGTCCGTCGTTAGTTTCAGGACGTTTCGGTCTGTTGCTAGTTTAAGGACGTTTCGGTCCGGCGTTAGTTTAAGGACGTTTCGGTCCATTGTTAGTTTAAAGACGTTTCGGTCCATTGTTAGTTTAAGGACGTTTCGGTCCGTCGTTACGGGAAGGCCGGCTGCTGCTTGTAAAGTCTGAGCCTAGGAAGATAGCGAGCGGACATAGTCGTCGTCATCTATCATTGACCCAGGCTATGGCTCATTAAGCGTAGTATTTCTTTAAGAAACGGCCGTTTATTGGCCTGAAAGGTCTTTCACCGTGCATGTCCATGAGTAGATAGGCTCCACCCTGGTAGACCTTGTCGATGATGTAAGGGCCTTCGTAGTTTGGCTCAAATTTTCCCCGTTTGGCACGATTGGGGATCATAGGTCTCTTGACCACTAGCACGAGTTCGCCTTGGCGGAATGTCCTCGGCCTGGTCAATCTTTCGTACGAGCGCGTCATCTTTGCTTTGTAGGCTTCTAGATGTTGTTGCGCTATGAGCCGGGTTTCGTCGAGGGCATCAAGCTCCTCAAGCCGAAGGTGAGCATTTTCTTCGTCCGTCAGCTCGTGGTGGACTGCCACTCGTAGAGAGGGTAACTCTATCTCAAGGGGGAGTACTGCTTCCGTCCCAAATACCAATGCGTACGGCGTTGTGTTCGTGGCTGTCTTGAATGTAGTTCGATAAGCCCAAAGGGCTTCTTGCAGCCTCTCGTGCCAGTCTCTCTTATTCCGGGAAACGGTCTTTTTTATGATCTTCGTCAAGGTCTTATTGAAGGCCTCGGCCAGACCGTTAGATCGTGGGTTGTAAACTGAAGAATATCTCCAGTCTATATTGTGCCGCTGCGCGAAGCGGCTAATCTTATGGCTTCGATAGGCTGGCCCATTGTCGGAGATAATCCGCCGTGGGGTTCCGAACCGATAGATAACGTGCGTCTTGAAGAAATAGAGGATATTCTCCGTCTTTACTTCCCTCAGTGGTATTGCTTCTGCCCATTGGGAGAAGTAATCAGTCGTCGCCAGGATAAAACGATGTCCCCGGGATGATGCTGGCTCGATGGGGCCGACTATGTCAGTCCCCCACATTTCGAATGGCCAACTAGCCACCGTTGGGTGTAGTGGATTCGGATGTTGGTGGATAAAGTCTCCGTGGATCTGGCACGAGTGGCATTGCTTCGCATACTCGAGGCAGTCCTGGATCATCGTGGGCCAGTAGTAACCCATCCGTTTAATTTTTAGCTTCATCTTTGGGCCTGCTTGGTGAGAACCGCAAAGTCCGTCGTGAACTTCCTGAATGACTCTTTCTGCTTCGTCGGGTCCTAAGCATCTCAGCCATAGAGAATCAAACGATCTCTTGTATAGGGTATCGTTGACGAAAGCGAAAGATGGAGCCCGTTTCATGAGCTGACGTCTTGAGGATGCTTCTTTGGGCATTCGGTGGGACTTAAAGTAGTCTATGAAGATTTCCCTCCAGTCCTCGGCCTTCTCATGGTCTTTTATTTGTAGGGTTGTCTGCTCAGTCGCTCCCTTCTCTTTATATAATGTCGGAGGTATTTCTGCCGGGGTGAGCACTCGACGGCTTTGTACCACGATTCTTACATCATCGAGGTTTTCGTCCGCCAGTTCTTTAGCAAGTTTGGCTAACGCGTCTGCTTTACTGTTTTCCGCGCGCGGTATATTCTCCAAAGTATAGGAGGGAATTTGGATCAATAGTTGTTGCACCTTTTTGCCGTACTTTACCAACTCCGGCTTGCACGTTTGGTAGTCACCATTTACTTGACTAACAACTAGCTGAGAATCCCCGTATATAAGGAGGTCTTCAATTCCCATGTCGATGGCGATTTCGAGGCCTGCTATCAGAGCTTCATATTCAGCCTCATTGTTTGTCCTCGGCTCTGTTAAGGAGAAGGCGAAGCGCATTATCCCTCCTTGTGGAGTTGCAAAGATGAGGCCTATCCCCGATTTGATCATTGGGATATCTTGTTTCTGTTTCTTTACGGAGGACGCTCCATCGAAATAGAGTTCCCATCGGGTGCTTCTGCCGCTAATCGCATCAAATGCATGCTCGTCCGGCAAATCACAATTCAGAGGAGAATCGGCCGGTATCGGGTGCTCAGCGAGGAAGTCAGCAATGGCCTGCCCTTTCACTGCCTTGAGAGGTTGATAGATTATCGAGAACTCCATCAAGAGCAGGGCCCATTTAGCGAGTCGTCCCGTCAATATGGCTTTTGACATCAGATATTTAAGAGGGTCCACCTTCGAGATGAGACAGACTTCGTGTGCCAACGCATAGTGCCTGAGCTTTGTTATCGCGAAGATTAATGCCAAGCAATGTTTTTCAATGGGAGAGTAATTGCTTTCTGCCCCCAGTAGAACCCGACTTAAGTAGTAGAGTGCTCTCTCTTTTCCCTGATCGTTCTCTTGCGCCCATAGTGCGCCCAAGGAACCTTCGAGGGCGGTTGTATAAAGGATGAGGGGTTTTCCCTTGACCGGCGCGGCCAACACCGGAGGTTTCTGCAGGTACTGCTTGATCTCGTCTAGTGCACCTTGGCATTTGTGATTCCAAACGAATGGAATTCCCTTTTTCATCAGGTGGCTGTAAGGACGGCATTTGCCAGAAAGATTGGCGATAAACCGCCGGATGTATGCGAGCTTCCCTTGGAGAGACCGCAACTGTTTGAGAGTTCTTGGCGGAGGCATTTCCATGATCGCTTTAATCTTTGACGGATCTATTTCAATACCTCGGTGTCGAACGATGAATCCCAGGAATTTGCCCGAGGAGACTCCAAACGCGCACTTGAGGGGATTCATTTTCAAATTATATTGCCGAAGGCGTTGAAATACAGTCTCCAGATGTTTTAAATGATCTTCGTATGACATGCTCTTTACTACGAGGTCATCGATATAGCACTCGACGATGTCATGTATGAGGTCGTCGAAGATCTTTGTCATGGCCATTTGATAGGTAGCGCCCGCGTTCTTTAGACCAAAGGGCATAACCCTGTAGCAGAATATACCCAAAGAGGTCCGGAAAGCGGTGTGTTTCTGGTCTTCGAGATGCATCTTTATCTGATTGTATCCTGACGAACCGTCCATAAAGGAGAAAACCTCGTGAGTGGACGTGTTATCTATCATCAGCTCGGTTACCGGTACTGGGAAATCATCCTTTGGATAGGCTTTATTGAGATCCCTGAAATCCACGCATATGCGTACCGTCCCATTCTTCTTCATTACCGGGATGATATTGGCGATCCAGTCGGGATATTGGACTTCTTGGATAAATCCAGAATCGATCAGCTTCTTGACTTCGGCGTTGATGCTCATCTCCAGCTCGAGTCGCATCCTTCTTGGCGCTTGCTTGACTGGCTTGATATCCGGGGATATTGCTAATTTATGCACGGCAACCTCCGGATCTAATCCTGGCATCTCAGAGTAGTTCCACGTGAAGCAGTCTTTATGCCGTAGTAGCACGTTCTTTAACGCGGCCACCCTTTCTTCAGAGAGTAGCTCGCTGACAAATGTCGGTCGCGGGTCATCTGCCGATCCCAACTCAATCTTCCTGAGGTTATCCGCCGTAGTATGTATACCATCTTCCAGTTCTCTCGGAGCTGGCGGAAATTCTGAGATCACCTCGTCGTCGCTGTTCTCAAAGCACTGGGGAAAGTCATCCATGTTCTCGCGCTCTTCTTTTAATATCGTAATCGTATAACAGGTGCGAATCCGCTCCCAGGACTGAGGTGGATCCGGTTTTGCTCTTGCGGCCTTAGGTTCATGCTTTTGTGGTGGCGTTACCCTCCAGCCGTTGGATAAAGCGAATCTGCCCCGTTGGTACTGGTCCTCGACCCAGTTCTTGAAGGTGAAGCAGTCTTCGGTAGGATGTCCTACGGCTCGGTGATAAGAGCAATGGCTCAAACGAGAAGCCTTGTTAACTTGCTCAGGGTGTCTAGACTCTGGAAGTGCGATCATTTGATGTTTTAAAGCGAGCTTGAGTAACTTCTCCGTCTTGTCTCGGGGGAAGGAATACGCTCGACTCATCTTTTCCATGAAGGACGAATCCGAGCCGCGCAGTACCCATAACCCTCTAATCCTGCGTCGTTGTTGTCGGCTCCTCTTCCCGCTTCTTAATTTATTTCCGTCTCCGCATCGGGCCTTTCGCACAACGGGTTGACGAAGATGAGCATCTTTGTCTTTTGGAGCCTGTTGAAATAGACGTTGCGTCCTGGCCTTCTCGTAGATGGCCATTTCGCGGTTGTGGTTTTCCTGAGCTTTCGGACCCATTTTCCTGATAGGCTTGTCCGTTCGTTCTTAAAATGACGGACTCGGCGCTTCGATCGTGGGGTGTAATTTTGACGAGGGGTTGGCATCTCCTGACAGGTCGTCCTCTTCTTCATCAAAGGTGTATATGGCGTAGTTACTGTGGACCCGTTCCCATTTTCCCGCTCTCGCGTATCCAAGCCCGAGTGTTTCCATTTTCCCGTTGGGCAATTTGCGCTGAGTCCCAGGAACATCCCAAATCTTGTTGTAGAACCGAGCCTGCCGAACAGTCTGTTTTAAGGGTACTCCTTGGCGCTTCAATAGCTTTTTTAATCCATTTGTATAGTATCTGGGCAGACGGATGGGTTGGAGTCTGTCGCATGTAGCATCCGCGCCATGCCAGATCTCTTTCTCTATTTTCGACTCTGAGGATCGGTAGAATAGGATCACCTTCTCACCCCTTTGCCTGGGAGGGATGTAAAATGTTTGCAGATCCTGCATATTGTGAGCTTGAAGCGTGTCGAGATCCTTGTAGTGTTCTCGTGGTACCATGGTGATTTGCAAACTATGGTCATCGCCAAGGGGTGCTTGCATTGACAGCCGATTGGAGAATACGGCATTAACTTCATCTTCTGAATCACTTCCGAAGACCAACACGGGGGCGGGCGTCCCCAGGTTGTTACGCTGAGATGGCCCTGTATAAACTATCTCTTCCTCTTCTTCGGTATCGCTTCCGAAAACAGGGATGGTGGCGGCGGCTTTGTTCTCCGAGTTGCGACACCTTTCTGTATCTTCGAAGTCTGGCAAAAAGTATTTCGCATCTTCGTTCTTGCGGACTTCGTTCACGGAGAATGGATTTAACTCTCCTGTTACGGTATACTCGAAACCATCCTTAAAGTACTTCATACACTGATGTTGTGTAGAAGGGACGATGTTGTATTCGTGTAGCCAAGGACGGCCGAGCAAGGCGTTGTAGCAAGTCTTGGCGTCAATGACATGGAATTTGATGTCTGTGATGAGAAGTCCAAAGCGTAATGTTAATATCACAGATCCAAGAGTCCGTGACGACTGTGAATCGAAACCGGAGATAGTAATTTTGTCACGAGCGAGGTGTTGCACACTCATGCAGATTTCCTTCAACACCCGAACATTAAGGAGATTGACGGAGGATCCATTATCCACCAGGATCTTGCCTATCTTGATGTCATGGCAGTATCCGGAGACATATAGGGGACGGTTGTGGTCGCACGTCCCGAGAAGGAGGTCTTCATCACCGAAAGTGACGTCGGCCGTATGCACTTCTTCCAGGTTGTCTTTCATCCTTTCAGTGGCGAGGAAGGCTTGGAATTGTTCAGGTTCTTGCAACGCCTTAATTAGTGAGTCTCGCGATTCTTTTGACAATAGGAGGGCATCAAGGATGCTAAGCTGAGAAGGTAGCTTCCTTAAGTGCGCGAGGATGTTATAGTCCACCTTACCCTTCTTAGGAGGGTCTCTGGTAGTTAGTTCCTTCGTGACTTGGTCATCTAAAGTGATATCTTCAATGACCTTTTCCTTACCCTTATCTTTTCTGCTCACGGGCCCAAGATTCTTTTCTGGGAGTGTGCGATTGCGCAGCTGAATTTTCTCGCAGGCCTCCGATTCCTCCTCTTTCCCTAACACGGGTTCTTTAAAGAGAGGGCCCAGAGTCATTTCTTCATCAGAGTCGCTCCCAAAGGTGAGAACTTGTGACCCCTCGGCGTTAATCACGTAACAGTTGTCAGTAGTTCTGCTGTGCCCATCGACAGTACTTCTTTGCTCCCGACGGATCTTGCGTTTCATGCGCTTAACGTATTGCCGACGAGCAACATATCCTTGCCACCATATTTTAAAGGCGTCGCACTCCTCCGTGGGGTGTGAGACTCTCCGATGATATGCGCAATAATTAGGGTGCCTCTCCGTCCCATCGTGTGTATTCCCTTCCGAGGGTGGTAGCTTCATCCCCATTGACATGGCTTTGGCAAACCTTTTCCTCGTCTTGAATATCTTTTTGTCTACTTCGGACGCCTTTTGATCTGGCGGGGGTAGTTCAACTCTTTCATTCAGTCGCCTGCATTTGGTTCTTTCTGACGTCGCCATCTCATGTTCCTGATCCGCCTTACTTTTTAGACGAATTTCGTCTAGAAAGGCATTGATCATTTCATTTGTCAGCCACGCACGCTCTGGTTCAGGTTCTGCCTCCAGCTTCTTAGTGCCAGGAGTTTTCTCATCATCGGTAAACGAGTGAGAGATTACGTTACAACTCGCCGCATACTCTTCGGATTCATCCGATGAGCTCTCTTCATCATCTCCCTCTTGAAAGATGTGGTTGAGGAACTCTTGCAGTGTGACAGGGGTTCGCGCCTTTTGATTGTATTCTTCCAGCGCGTCGATTTGCTTTTGCAATTTCGTGCGCTCGTCTCCAAGCTTCGCGGGCTTCTTGGATTTCTTCTTCTTTTTCTTCGAAGCTTTTGACGGCTGGGCGTGAGTATTTGAGCCCTTATCACGAGTCTTCGTAGTTGTGCGGGGTCTCAACATCCCCTCGATAATTTGAGGTTCAAGAGGGTCTTTCCATTCGATCGCAGGGCACGCGTGAAGGTCTCTCAGCATTCTTTTTGTTTTCGTTGATAGCACGACCTCCCATGGAGCTTCTTCAATAAAGGAGCAGGTTGCCCCCAATGTATCTGTTTTCTTAGGAGTATGCGGTTGTGGTGGGCTCACCTTCTGTTGGAGATAGTGCCCTCAGAGTCAATTATTGGATCACAGGCACGTGATTGCAATGATTGAGGGAGGACCTATCCCGGTAGGACAGTCTTACTCGAGATGATAGTATGCTATCTGGTTTACCTTTATCATCGTGTACTGCTTTAGGTGACCTGACAGGTCGCTATTGCACGTTGATAGAGCCCCTAGGATTCTTGCTTGACTACCGGCAGTATGAGGGCGATCATATACGTGGGAGCTGGTAGTCTATAAGCACATCCTTAAAAGGTCTCTAGTCGTGGGAGTTTCGAGACAGGGCATCGATACTCCAGAGTAGACTAGTGTATACAGTCGAGACCCCGACGAGGGGCAGTGGCCGGTCTCACAAGCCACTGGTGTCAGTTGGTTCACCTAAGATGTATACAGGTGCTCATTGGGTTATGAGTACACCGGACAGGACTCGCCGGGAACATGCTAGTTGGTCTTATACCTGACGTCAGATAGCAGTTCCCAGGTGACATGTGTACAGGTTAGTTCATCGACCTGGGGATCGTCATTTGTCTCGTGTGAGTTCCCACTGTGCTTTGATTACTACCCTACCACGGCTCAAAGGAGTCGTGCAAACAGGTTTTAGTTGGGTACAGTCCCGAGCCACATGGAGGCAGTGAGCGGATCTTCAGGGGTTCGTCTCTCCCGGTATTGGGGGTGAGGTCGCGCTGTGTCTAGGAGAGCCATTATATGAAGTCCTTGGCCAAGGCAGGAGATTTACTGGTAGGTATTCCAGTAGTATCTCAGGGTGTTCTGGGCTACACTCCGACACGACTTGTACCGTTTTTGGGGGTCTGACTTTTACCAACCCCTTAGGCCCGACATGCGATGCTCATAGACGAACGGACCGGACTGTACGGATATTGTCACTGACAGGCTCAGTAGGGTGTCAGGATGAGTTCACTCATCGACGTCCCTTTTAGTCAATAGCTGATGGCCCGTCACGTATTGGCTTATACCTCTGACGTGCTAGTGGTTAAATCCACAGCCATAGTATTGACGAGTCTTTAGAGTCCACCACACTTTCAGTTACTCAAGCTTTCGGGCGAAACGCTGTAGAGGCCGTATGGAGATATGGCAGGGTCCGATCAGATACGTGCGGTATTGCACGGATCAGGATCGGATGGTTTGTACTTGTGGCCGTATGGTTATATGGCAGCGTTCGATCAGATACGTGCGGTATTGCACGGATCAGGATCGGACGGATATTACTAGCCGGTTTTGGCTTAAGCCGGTCCTAGTTTAGTACAGTGTAGATTTTGTCTCATTGCATTTGTATCCGGGCGGAATACAGATGCGGGTGTGTATGCACAGTATCGGGGTTTTCCTGTAATTTATTACGGGACCAGTTTTCTGGAGTTGCCAGTTTGCATTCCGTTCCGGCCGATTTTCCTTTGTTCTTTCCCGGCCGGACTTTTCCGATGGAGGGGGTTATTTGCAATTGTGCAAATAACATTTGTGGAGGGGGTTTCTTGCAATTGTAGAGATTATGATAGCATCTTTGATTCCCTCCATCACTTGCATTAAATGAGATTAGAAAGGATATGGGTTTGATGTGAAAAAGGGTATGGTTGATGTTTGTTTATGGTCACCTTCCTACTTTTACTACACTCACTCTCTTCTTGGTTTTTATATATTTGATTCCATTTTTCCTCCACCATTCTCTTGATGGCCGGCCACTTCTTTGAGTGAGAGAGAATGAATTTGATTTTGGTGGTGTGGCAAATTTCGTACATCTTATTTTTGATACAAGGAAAAATGAAAGCACCATTTTTCATACCATTCATTCCTCCATCTTCAAAAGGCAACCAATACCCCAAAGTGAGACATGCACTCTACACTACATCCTACAGCAAGTCTTGGGCATGTCGACTTGCCAGCTTCATGCCCGAGTTGCCTCGGTATAGAGGCGGGTGCCCGTAAAAGATGCAGGCGACGTGGTGCCCTTCCGGCGAGGAGGCGACGACCGGAGATCCCGCGAGGAGATCGGAGTGGAGATGAAGACCGGTGGACTCGGATCAGTCGGTATATCTCTAACCCATCTTCTAGTTAGCTTAGACTAGTTTAATGGCACGATCCGGGGTTTAGTGCGCGGTGGTGCCGGTTTGCGAAGTCCGCAAAATTAAAGTTTATCACCGTTTCCGCATTTGGCCGTCGGGTTGACGGCCGGGGCGCCGCCGTGCACTTACAGTGGTATCAGAGCCTCGCCATTAACTTCGTCTAGCTTCGTTTGATGTGTTTTTCAGTTCCGATCGACCAAAATTCCAAAAACCCAATTTTACCTCACATCAGTTTTCTGTTGAATTTTTTCTTGCTCCAAAAATTTTTCAGGTGGTCTCAGAATGATGTGCAGGGAGTTCTAAGACTACTGGGAAAATTCGACACATTCAGTCGACCAACCAAGCGCGGAACCGCGGCTAAACCCTCCTTGGGCCGCGGTTCCGCCGCACATTGGTTCCTTCACTGCGTCGTATTTTTCCAGTGGGCTTCTGGGCTTATTTTAGGGGTTTTGGAATATTAAAATTGGGCCCAGGTTTTCTGTGAGTGCTACAGTATTGATTGGGGGCCCACTTGTTAATTTTTGATCGATCGGATATTTTAAACACATTTTTTCACAGTATTTACATTGTATCTGCGACCGTGAATGTTACTTGATCGGTAAATCCGGTCTAACTGCTATAGCCCGGTTAGACGGATTTGCGAACGTGATTTTCACGTTGATGTTCTGTTTTTGCTGTGATGTTGCGGATCGGTCGTGGGGGATAGCCTGGATGCAATGCTAGTACAGTTTTGTTGTATTATGTACATTTGATATTGTGGGGCGAGCGTCCGACATGTGGACTGCCGTCACTGCCTGATTGTATTATTCTTTTGGGGCACGACCTGGTTGCGGTCGATGTACCCGGTGTATGTATATTTTACTTTCTGTACTAGGATTACCCCGCGGTGGGGTGCACGGATAGCCGGGTTCTGGAGGGCAACAAGCCCGCATCTCATGGCATTGGGACGGAGGGGGCTTCACTCTAGAATTGGCAGGCTATTCGCCGCACTCGTAGGGGGTACAAGTTGACCCAGGAGGGGTGCCCAAGTTACCGGATTCCGTGAAGTGCTGGGTGGTCCATTCACGGCGCTGAAGGGGGCTGCCTCGCTTCAGGTTTTGGCGGGTGACTTGCCGCGCCCGTAGGGGTCTAGGTTTTCATTGCACAGGCTATCCACACGACCAGGGGAACGTCGGGTTTCAGTAGTGGCTCTGTGAAACCCGGGGATCCCAGATATCTGTATTGTTCTGTGATGCTGTACATTTCTGTGATGTTGCATTTTATTCACGCCTTGAGCGAAATATAATATATTGGTATATATATTAGTAGATGTTGTATATGTTTTACATCCACGCTAGTCCAGTCCCCGCTCTGCCGTTAGTTAGCTAACCTAACGGGTGATGACGGGACCCAGTGGCGAATGCGGATGGCATATACGTACGTCAGTATATTTTCGTTCTTTATTGGTGTGATCAATTGATGGGACTGCATTGATTCGGATCAATGCAAGTTAAAGCAAACCTATTCTGATGTTGTTGGAACACTTTTCAAAAAAAGCTGTTATTGCAAGGACGTTCACTTTTGTTTTGCATCGTGGTATTCATTTGGAATATCCTGCTCCTCAGTCGACGAGGCAAGGGCCGAGATCCCTTCACCGGGAGTGACCCCTTGGACAGAAGTTTGCGTCAGGGCATTAACTTCACTATAGCCGATTGCTTTTGCTTTGCATCGTGGTATTCAGTTGGAATATCCTGCACCTCATTCTACGGGGAAAGAGCCGAGATCCCTTCACCGGGAGTGACCTCTTTAGTAAAGGTTTTCGTCACTATATTTTCTAAAAAGCTATCTGTTCCTTCAACGATATCAAGTTCATTACGTTAAAGGCTTTCGCCAGAAACCATTCGTAGCCCTCCGTCGTTTCATATGGGTAGTCAATAGTATTCAAGCTGTGTTTGTTGGCCTTAGTCAAGGCACAGTGTTTGGTAGCTATTGGATATTCATATGCTGCATAGATAGATGCGTTGGTTTGGGACAGTCGTATAGCCTTGTTGGCCTTAGTCAAGGGCTTGTACGGGTGGGTTCAAATCAACCTGGACAATGACGGGTAGAACTTGACATGTGACTTATGATTTGTTGGCCTTAGTCAAGGTCATAAGAGCATGGGGTAAAAATCACATCGGGAGTTTCAAAAGAACTGAAACTTGCCAGATATGCGCATACCTTCTGGAGTGTGATACCGTGAGCGGATTCCGTCACGTTGTCATACGATGATAGTTGGATCCCGATTCCCACTGATGAGTTGGTTTACTCCTCGGGTGACCCCGACTAATTCTTCTTTCAGGTTTGGAGGAGAATTTGAGGTACAGTGGGAGGTTTCAAGATTAGATAAATTGGTAACCATTCTGATCTAGGATAGAGTGCACGCTGAGTGTTTCTTTTCTCTCTCTCTCTGGCAGCGACCATTGACCCGACCCTAAGACTATGACTCAGTGACCAAGTTGACCGAACCTTCTTAACACTGGTTTTTGGATTGTCAGAGTTGCAGACCTCATTGCCACTCCTACTTTTACCCTTTTCTCCAGGACACCCCGTATTACTGCGAACGTCCACTTCCATTGGACAAAACCATCGTATGGTTAGATACGAACTCGAAGGAATTCGAGGATGGTTTCCGGTTCTGGAGAAAACGGATAGGATTATTCAGTTGTCTTTTCCTTTCACCTTCTCTCAGGTTGCGAGTACTCCTTGGTTTAGGAGTAGTACACCTATTACGCAAATTGGATAGTCTTCTTCCAAACCATAGGCTGGTGCCGACCGGTAGGGAATGAAGAAAATGAGTTAGCCTAAACGGTGTACAGAAGGTATTAAGTTAAGACAAAACAAGGGATTGGTAAGAGGGCAAAGTAAATTGCGACTGATATTCACGACCAAACCAAGTATTTCATTACCACTCCCACATCACCTTTGTATTTCTCCAGGACACTCCGTATCACTACGAAGATCCACAGTTATTTGGATATTCCATCGTATGGTTATATACGAACTCGAAAGGAACTTGTTCCAGTTCGGGGATGGATTCTGGTTCAGGAGAAATAGGAATAAGATTTATTCAGTTGTCTTTTATCTTCACCTTCTCTCGCATTGCGAGTGCTCCTAGGACTAGGACAGTACACCCATTATGCTTATTGGATAGTCTTCTTCCAAACCATAGGCTGATGCCGAACGGTAGGGAAGGAAGAAAACCAATTGGCCTAAAGGGGTGTGCAGAAGGTAATGACTAAAGACATAATAAAGGGATTTGAAGAGGTGGCAAAGAACTATACGGTTACAGTCGTGAATCTGGAAGAGGCATTACTAGGAATACCGGGATACCCCAACGAAACATTTCAATGTTTCAGTTTCACTGTGTACTGTTAAAGGAAAACTGATTTCCCGATTAGACACTTACTCCAGGGTATGTATTTACCAGGTTTGATTCTCACATCTGTATGGTTTTACAGATGATGAGTGGGAGTAAGTCATTGGGAATTGGGTGATCATCCTCATTATATCGGGATTCGTTGTAATCGGTGATATTTGAGGAAATCACCTGGGATGTTTGCCGGTCGGCAAATATTTGGTTTTGAATATCCGCTGTTGTGCACCAATTTCAAATTGATATATCTGTACGTCTATTTTCATAGAGTGAGATATACCTTTTGATATTATGTCGATGACATTTACCTATATCAGTGGATGGTTAGGTAAGAAGCATTAAACAGCGGTGTAATTCTTCTTAACCATAAGTACAGTTTTCAACCTACGACATACAGTGAAAGAGTTGTTAGACTCAGCGGACTTATACAGAGTATTGTATGTTGTCCAGTGTCCATTAGGACAGAGGGGTTGGTCCTCATACTATATTCTGTTTACTTTTAACTTCTCTAGTTCTTAGACATGTGTTTCGTAGAAACACAGGGTCTAAGTTTTGAGGAGTTATAGGTATTTGAATAGAGTAGAGAACCAGGTGTAGCAAGTATCGGGATTCTTCAAAGTGATCGAAGATGTAGATACTTGTGTATGGTATTTAGTTGATAGTAATGATAAAGAGAAATTGCTTCTCTTTCAGGTTACTCATAATTGGAAGCATTCCTAAGTTGAGTAACGCTGATAGGCCTCTCTCCATTTAGTTGACATGCACTGGAGACAGTTGCATGATTTGAATCTGGTTAAATTAAATCAGTGCCTCTGGTTCTATATTGGATATAGAACAGTTCATATCTTAACGTTGTTAAGGTACGGGGAGTTGTCCGGCTTATGATTAAAACCAGACACTGGACAACTCAAGGCACGTTTCTGTAATGGCTGTTTGTGGGTTGACCCAGGCTATGACGAGGGTTGATTTTCTACCATCTGGCAGATCAATAGAAATATTGTTCTAGACTCGCCACAGTTTTATTAAAAAATGGATTTTTTCAAAAACAGTAGTGGGAGTATGGTAGAACTGGAAGTGATTCCAGAACCGCAAACGATTACTGAAGATTTGATAAGGAACCTGAAGATTCAATCTGATTTGCCATTCCATTGGCCACTCCGCAGATAAGGTGGGTAACTTCAGGCACCCGAGAGGTACTCCGGTAGCCTCAAGGACGGTGACAGGGAAGTTCTTGTTTACCCACACTTGCCATTGTTGTTGTTCCAGGCTGCGAGACCCGGCAGGAGGATGAGTATAGCGTCGTTCTAAACTAGCTTTAGAAGTGCACGTCTGTATGACTCTGCCAGAGGGTTGTCGTAGTCAGTGGGAGCAGCGGAAGCATTGGTGGACATCAGGCTTATGTCTATTTATAGACTAAAGCAGATACAGCGGAGATAGATCATCTATTTCTGATGTGACAGTCATAGGTTTGACTTCATCAGAATAGGGGATGGATCTGTTGAGAAGGTAGTAGGGTGTAATGTCATGGTATTTGGATGACATACACATAGTAGAAAAGGAAACTCCTATACTACGATCGGTTATACTTTGGTTGTCACACAGTGGTTTCTCCACACAGGACTTGGATATTATATCAGACATTCTGGTTACTAGATCTATGGTTTTAGATCTAGATTTGGGTAGTTTCCCAATCTGGGTACCTTGACAGCATTCTATGAGTATTTAGAATGGACGACTCCTGGCACAGTAGTGTACCTGCAGGTAATGGAGTCACCCTCTCTAAAGGTGTCTTACAGACTAAAGGGGAGAGGATGCGCATGATTGACAGATCACTTGCTTAGGCAATTGAGTCAATCATGAGATGTCAAGTACCACACCAGATGTTGTTCTTGCACTAGATGCAATAAGTTGACATTGATCCAATCCTGGAGAAACAGTCGGAAGCAGTTTTAGAACATAAGTGAATGTTCTAGGGATATGATAACGGCTGCCTCCTTTAGGAGACGGTTATCATTCCAGGCTTCCAAGGTGACATGGACGACAAGGAGGTTGTCAGAGTTATAGTTTTCCTTCTGACGAGGGGCAGTATTTTGGACAGGTGGTCCAAAGCAATACTGAGGGTGGCATGGCGCAGGATACTGATTAAGTTCAGTTGACGATACAGTCTAAGAAGTTTGGATTTGGAGTTCATTTATGAGCTAAGTCCCATCAGACATCCAGACATTCTAAGACAGGTATTGCTCATTTCGGGAGATGGTTTTCTCCGCGAACTTGAGATATAGAGAGACATGGAAAGAAACATCTAGGCGGATCCACTCACTGAGGCTATTCCTCGAACGCAATAGTTTCGCAAACGGATTTTGTGAGACTGACAGGTAGAGGAGTTGGGTGTTCGGTATCACACGGGCTGTGAGTATGCGACATTGCAATAATTAGCCTTGAGTGCAAGCGGGAGATTGTTGGAGATAGTGCCCTCAGAGTCAATTATTGGATCACAGGCACGTGATTGCAATGATTGAGGGAGGACCTATCCCGGTAGGACAGTCTTACTCGAGATGATAGTATGCTATCTGGTTTACCTTTATCATCGTGTACTGCTTTAGGTGACCTGACAGGTCGCTATTGCACGTTGATAGTGCCCCTAGGATTCTTGCTTGACTACCGGCAGTATGAGGGCGATCATATACGTGGGAGCTGGTAGTCTATAAGCACATCCTTAAAAGGTCCCTAGTCGTGGGAGTTTCGATCGATACTCCAGAGTAGACTAGTGTATACAGTCGAGACCCCGACGAGGGGCAGTGGCCGGTCTCACAAGCCACTGGTGTCAGTTGGTTCACCTAAGATGTATACAGGTGCTCATTGGGTTATGAGTACACCGGACAGGACTCGCCGGGAACATGCTAGTTGGTCTTATACCTGACGTCAGATAGCAGTTCCCAGGTGACATGTGTACAGGTTAGTTCATCGACCTGGGGATCGTCATTTGTCTCGTGTGAGTTCCCACTGTGCTTTGATTACTACCCTACCACGGCTCAAAGGAGTCGTGCAAACAGGTTTTAGTTGGGTACAGTCCCGAGCCACATGGAGGCAGTGAGCGGATCTTCAGGGGTTCGTCTCTCCCGGTATTGGGGGTGAGGTCGCGCTGTGTCTAGGAGAGCCATTATATGAAGTCCTTGGCCAAGGCAGGAGATTTACTGGTAGGTATTCCAGTAGTATCTCAGGGTGTTCTGGGCTACACTCCGACACGACTTGTACCGCTTTTGGGGGTCTGACTTTTACCAACCCCTTAGGCCCGACATGCGATGCTCATAGACGAACGGACCGGACTGTACGGATATTGTCACTGACAGGCTCAGTAGGGTGTCAGGATGAGTTCACTCATCGACGTCCCTTTTAGTCAATAGCTGGTGGCCCGTCACGTATTGGCTTATACCTCTGACGTGCTAGTGGTTAAATCCACAGCCATAGTATTGACGAGTCTTTAGAGTCCACCACACTTTCAGTTACTCAAGCTTTCGGGCGAAACGCTGTAGAGGCTGTATGGAGATATGGCAGGGTCCGATCAGATACGTGCGGTATTGCACGGATCAGGATCGGACGGTTTGTACTTGTGGCCGTATGGTTATATGGCAGCGTTCGATCAGATACGTGCGGTATTGCACGGATCAGGATCGGACGGATATTACTAGCCGGTTTTGGCTTAAGCCGGTCCTAGTTTAGTACAGTGTAGATTTTGTCTCATTGCATTTGTATCCGGGCGGAATACAGATGCGGGTGTGTATGCACAGTATCGGGGTTTTCCTGTAATTTATTACGGGACCAGTTTTCTGGAGTTGCCAGTTTGCATTCCGTTCCGGCCGATTTTCCTTTGTTCTTTCCCGGCCGGACTTTTCCGATGGAGGGGGTTATTTGCAATTGTGCAAATAACATTTGTGGAAGGGGTTTCTTGCAATTGTAGAGATTATGATAGCATCTTTGATTCCCTCCATCACTTGCATTAAATGAGATTAGAAAGGATATGGGTTTGATGTGAAAAAGGGTATGGTTGATGTTTGTTTATGGTCACCTTCCTACTTTTACTACACTCACTCTCCTTCTTGGTTTTTATATGGTTGATTCCATTTTTCCTCCACCATTCTCTTGATGGCCGGCCACTTCTTTGAGTGAGAGAGAATGAATTTGATTTTGGTGGTGTGGCAAATTTCATACATCTTATTTTTGATACAAGGAAAAATGAAAGCACCATTTTTCATACCATTCATTCCTCCATCTTCAAAAGGCAACCAATACCCCAAAGTGAGACATGCACTCTACACTACATCCTACAACAAGTCTTGGGCATGTCGACTTGCCAGCTTCATGCCCGAGTTGCCTCGGTATAGAGGCGGGAGCCCGTAAAAGATGCAGGCGACGTGGTGCCCTTCCGGCGAGGAGGCGACGACCGGAGATCCCGCGAGGAGATCGGAGTGGAGATGAAGACCGGTGGACTCGGATCAGTCGGTATATCTCTAACCCATCTTCTAGTTAGCTTAGACTAGTTTAATGGCACGATCCGGGGTTTAGTGCGCGGTGGTGCCGGTTTGCTAAGTCCGCAAAATTAAAGTTTATCACCGTTTCCGCATTTGGCCGTCGGGTTGACGGCCGGGGCGCCGCCGTGCACTTACACCTTCCACTTCTCGGACAGTACAAACTTCCCCTGGAGGTATTGATCTTCAATCCATCCTTTGAAGACGAAGCAATCTTCAATCGGATGACTTACCGTTTGATGGTAAGGGCAATAGTTAGGGTTATTCACCTCGGTGGGTTGTGGCGGTCGCCTTGGATTTGGTAGGTTTATAAGTCTGTTGCGTATTGCCAGCTCGAATAACCGTTTCGTCTTGTCTCGTGGGAACGAGTAGGGATGCTTCATCTTTTCATTATAATACCGGCGTCTTTCTTCCAATTGATCTGCCGGTTTCGGGGCGTTAGGTTGCTGTTGGGCATTTGCGATGAAGGTCGCCCTCCCTTTACCCTTGTCATTCCGAGGTTCCGACTTCGGGGGAGGTGGTCTATGACCCATCTGGTCCATCTGAGCCAACTTGTCGATTAAAGCCTGGAATGTGGTTGGCTTAAAGAACATCATAAACTGGGAGATAGTTGCGTGGGGGTCTAGGGTTCCCACGAACATGCCCACTGCGGGTGCCTCCTCAATGCGTTGTTCACATCTCGACCACAAGTTCCGCCAGCGTAAAGCATACTGGACCCAGGTTTCGCCTGGTTTTACCCTGGCGTTAATCAATGCAGTTATTGGAGTGCGTTCGCTGGCACTTGCGAATCGCTGAGTGAATAACAACTCCATTTCAGCGAACGTTTTGATAGAATCGTTCGGGAGTTCCGAATACCATTCGAATGTTGTTTCTGATAAGCTGCCCATGAACTGTCGGAGCAACAGTTTATCATCACCGCCGGTGTTACCACAGAGGGCCCGGAACTGGGCGACATGTTGATGGGGATTGCCGGTCCCCTTGTACACGTGGAATTTTGGTATCGTATAGCCTTGCGGGTATTTGATTTGGTCGTACCAGCTTGGATACGGCCGCCCCGTTTTCACGACTTGACCAGCTGCCTCAGTCGCACGATGGACCCGGATTTGCTGGGCTATGTAGTCAGCCAAGTCAGCCTTAGAGATTGCCTCCTCCTTGGCCGTTGAAAGGGCTGGTAGTGGATTTGACGTTTCTCCTCGGTCGTCTTCAAGAACGATTGGGGGATCCTCGGCAGGCAAGTCCTATTGGATCATCATTCCTATCATATCTTGGAAGAGAAGGCCCATACGCTGTATGTTGGCCGCTTGTTCAGCAGCCTCTTTGTCCTTTTTCTTTAGTATCCGGCGAAGGAATTCAGCGTCGGTTTCTTCTTCTTGGCGCGCGTCTGAGGATGTTTCTGGGCTTTCTTTTGGCCCGGTAAGTGCAGCCATAGCACTCATCATTTCTTGGAGCTTTTGTTGCTGCTCCTGGGCTTTCGTCACGGATCGGGTAAGTGGTCGGTGGCCTGTAGAAGTGCGGCTTTCCTCCTTTCCAGAGGCCATGTATACGGTGTGGACCATCATGCCCCCAGACTTAGGGCGTCTGGGCTCAGTGCTTTCAGCCATCGTCGCACGCTGGGGGATCTTCTCTGGCTTCCTCCTTTTGTGAGCAGTGGAGGTTGAGGGGGCCGTTGAGGTGGGCGCCCAGACAGCCTTTCGGGGTTTAGCCTGGTGTCCAGCTTCCGGTTGGATTTTCAGCTTTTTGTGCTGGCGGGAGGAGTTTGGATCGATGATCGAGTCTCGGGCCTGCCGCCAAACCTTATAGATTTTGGAAGACAGCCGTTGAGGAGATTGGGGCTGTTCTGATTCCATTTCCACAACCTTTTTTAACGGGGGAGGAGACCTCTTCAGCACTGCAGTAGGAGAATTCCTTCGCACCTTATTTAGCATTTCGAAGCTATTCCCATTTGGAACAGCAGCATTAACTTCTGTCATCGGGGCTGGTGGAGTTAACCCGGAGGGGGAGTTGCCCCCAGCCTTCCTTACTCGGCGCCAATGGCGACGTTGAGCGTGTCGAGCGGACGGCGCTGGGTCAGCGGTAAGAATGGTTTCGTCTTGCCCCCTGCGTGGGTGGGGGGTTGCTGTTGGTGTTAGCCTATCAAAGACCGATGTCCTTTGGGTAGCAGGAGCGGGAGCTGAAGCCGTCAATCTTGTAAAGACCGACTTTTTGGCCGGAGAAATCGCCTTGGCGATTTCGGGGGCAGGAGCGGCCACTTTCTTAGAAGCGGCCTCCTCTGAGATTGTAGGCCCTATGATGAGTTCGCAGGATTTCTGGCCCAATCTAGAGAAGACCGAGGCGTTGACGTTGGGCGACTCGTTGAGAGGAGCCGCAGCAGGGGTAAGACGATCAAAGACCGACTTCTTGGGAGCTTCCTTTGTCAGCACCGGCGCCGCGAAGCTTGATTATGGGAGTATATTCCCGAAGAACAATCCGGTAGTGGCTTGAGTCACTTGGTCCACCGGCATTGTGAACAACGAAGCAGCTTGGGGTCCATAGGCTATACCTCCTGGCGAGGTAGAGCGTTGGTCGCAATTGCAGTTTGAGCAGTTGAAGGATTTCGCAGAAGTAGAATCCATCGATTCTTTGCTTTCTGCAATAGGCAAGACGCCAATTTTTAGTATCTTGAAACCCAAGGGCAACTATTAACGAACCGCGATTGGTTCGCGAATCATGACACACGAAGTGTGGAGTGGAAAGAGGAAAAGGTCCCACCGGGCGTGCCAGAATTTGTTCCCCTCCGAACGGCGGCCTGGACTCGGGCGTCCGTGCCTGAGGTTCGGGGCAGATGCTAATTGGTGCTACCCGTCCACCTCTCCGAAGATGCCAAGTTGTTTATGGCACCGTGCATCGAAGGTTTAGACGGATGCGGCCGATATAGCAGACTTCGTCAGATTCCCCCTCATTTGAGGGGTTTTTGATTGTGGGGACGCTCTTCCCTGCAGGCGCAAGCCTCTGCAGTTAATTACGTTACCGCATCGCGATAACAACTTTCTCCTTCTCCAGATGGTCACTTCGTGTCGTGTGTGTTTATTTTATGTTTTGTTGCCCGTGGAATGTTTACGGAGACTGAGTTATGTCGTCGCCCGTAGGGCGTGGACTAGTCCAAATCCGTGTTTATCTTAGATTTGGGTTTGGGGGTTTGGTTTGAGGATACGTCAGCCATTCTCGAGGCTAAGATCAACTCAAACGTTTGTTAAGGATACGTTAGTCTAGCTTGAGACTAAGATCGACTTAACGGGATCGTTTAGATCCGACAAAGGAGCGTTTGGACTCCCTTGTTCCAGTTTAAAGACATAGTGGTCCATCGTATGTGCGGCCGTCGGGACCCGTCACCTCTCTGACGACGTTGAAGGATTACAACGACGGATGTCAGAGGAGTTCAGAGATGTACCCTCGAGCCAGAGTTAATTGGGGGGATTCATAGTCCAGTCTACTTGAAGGTTTAAGGATTCGTTAGCCATCTTTGAGGCTAAGATCAACTTAAACGGGACCGTTTAGATCCGACAAAAGAGCATATAGGGGCTCTATTGTTCTAGTTTAGGGACATTGCGGTCCGTGGGTAGTTTTAAGGACATTGCGGTCCATGGTTTTAAGGACATTGCGGTCCATGGGTAGTTTAAGGACATTGCGGTCCATGGGTAGTTTAAGGACATTGCGGTCGATTGTTAGTTTTAAGACATCTCGGTCGAGGTTAAGGACGTCATAGTCCATGGGTTTAAGGACTCCACAGTCCGGTGTGCGCTCTGGATGCTTCACACGGGTTCATTGTCGTGCTTGGCGAGGACCAGGCTCCGCTCTGGACGTCTTCCGCGGGGTCAAAGAGTGACGTTATCCACGTTCCACGTAACCAGGAATTTTGCACTAGATGCTTCACACGGGTTCATTGCCGTGCTCGGCGAGGACTAGGCTCCGCTCTGGGCGTTTTTCCGCGGGGTCAAAGAGTGACGTTATCCGCGTTCCACGTGACCAGGAATTTTGCATTAAACATGGGTTTAAGGACCCCACAGTCCATATCATGGGTGGTCGTCGGGACCCGTCACCTCTTTGAAGACATTGAGGGATTACAATGCCAAGTATCAAAGGAGTGAAGAGATGTACCCTAAAACCGGAGTGGATTAAATAGTCTTTGGCCCAATTTGGGATCAAGACCTATTAATTATATTATGAGCCCATTGGCCCAGTTAATTACGAATTGAGGACTTATGGCCAGCTTGTGCTAAGTCCTATCATGTCCGGAATATTGATTTCTTGTGGGTCCATTGAGGGAGAGGCTTTGCCTCTATCCCTTTAGCCAATTGGGCCAAAGCCTAGTGTTAAACACTTTAAAGCAATCAGTGTTGAACACTGGTAATGAGGTTGACAAGTTAGTGTTTAACACTAAAAGATAATTGGTGTTAAACACCAGCAACAAGGCTTTCAGATTAGTGTTAAACACTAAAACAGATCGGTATCAAGCATTGGCAACGAAGCTTTCAAATTAGTGTTAAACACTAAGGTAATCAGTGTTGAACACTGCAAATAAAGTTATTTGATTAGTGTTGAACACTACAGCCCAACAGTTGTTTTAACGCTGGATTCGGGAGTTTCGATTTAGTGTTAAACACTAAGGCAAGAGGGGTCACGTGGCAACACGTGAGAGCGCCCTCCCTTCATTAATTCTGCTGAGATTATCGCATTTTTCAGAGTATCACGTGTCATCACGTGACGGGCATTCATATGCCTATGTATTAGAGCTTCTGTCAAGGGTCACGTGGGTCACGTGGGGGACTGCTTCAAAGGGCTTTCTGTAGATCTCTTAGGGGGGTCATGTGGTGACACGTGACTCTGCCTCTATGTTGTTTAGAAGATCTGTTACTCCTTTTTCAGGAATTAAATTCCTCGAGCTTTAAATTTCAGAGGAATTAAATTGAAGACTTGTATTCTGGAGTAGAATTGAACCCTGAATCTTCTGTAGGAATTAAATTCCTCGTTTATGTGAAGAACTAAATAGGGTTAAACCCTAATAAAAGCTTTTTAAGGATTTAAACTTCCAGTCCCTGTTAAGGGAATTGAATTCCCGTTGTTTCAACGGAACTAAGTTCTTAATTAGGGTTAAACCCTGTTTCTCTTTGTTCTGAAGGAATTAAATTCCCATGATATAGGGTCAAGCCCTAATTTTATTTTAAAGGAATTAAATTCCCATAGTTTTGTGAGAATTAAATTCTCGTGCTTGCATTCCCTCTCTATGTTTTGGATCTGCATGGCAGGATCTCAACCCATCGAGAATTAAATTCTCAACTTCAAGGGGAGATGTGCTCTTTACAGATCCTCTATCAAAGAGAGAAGAAATATGTTCTTCTGTTTCATATATCAGAGTTAAACTCTGTTGAGAATTGAGTTCTCTTTCTTTCAGAAAGCCTTCCCTTTCTTACCTAGGGTTTTCTTTTGCAGAAGATCCAAGTTCCTTCAAAGTATCCAGGCTCTCTCCTTTTTCTTCCCTCTGCGTATATATCCTTTTTGTATCTCTTGGCTCCTATTTATAGGAGAAGCAGCCGAATCAATTAGTTTTGTGACGAATCTTCATTGAGAGATTTGATTTGCATCCTTCATTCGTTCTGGACCTTTGGATTATTAGGTGAATTTTATTCACTATTGGATTTTAAATCCAGAGATTCTCCTTTGTTATTTTGGTTAGATTTAAGGGGGAAATCTTTCCAAACCCGAGATTTTCCATAGATAGATGATATTTAAATCACTTCTGAATCTTTAATTCGATTGGTCTCAGATAATCACTTTCCTTTGGAAAGATTCAAATCTCCTTCAGAATTTAATTCTGTCGTCAAAATGGGCTTTGAAAGCCGGTCACGTGTGACCACGTGACCCATGGTCACGTGTGGACACGTGACCCCCTTGGAATGAGCCTTCCTCTTTCTTTTTGCGCTCTGTCTTCTGATGGCTGCTTAACCGTCACGTGCTACCACGTGACCCCTGGTCACGTGTGAGCACGTGACCCCTGTCTGGCGCTTCTTTCCTTGGTTTTACTGGAGAACAATTCCACTGCTTTGAACGTCACGTGCTAAAACGTGACCCTGGTCACGTGGGAGCACGTGACCTCTTCTGAAGCCTTTTTTCTTGACTTGATTTGGTAACCGGTGTGCCTTTGATGCTTGCTCTCAAATGTCATGTGTCGCCACGTGACCCCGGTCACGTGGGAGCACGTGACTCTTTCTGAAACCTCTTTTCTTCAATGTGACCAGGAAACTGAACTTGCCTTGATGATGCGTTTAGGTGTCACGTGTCAATATGTGACCGCTGGTCACGTGTAAGCACGTGACCCTTTTTTGATGCCCCTTCCGTAGGCTTTCCTGATTTTAAATCAGGAAACAGTGGACGCATATTGTTTTGGCAAACAACCGGCTTTAAGTTGCTCGGCCGTTGTTGAGTATTGGCAACGAAGGTTGCCTTCCCTTTACCCTTTTCATTCCAAGGCTCTGTCTTTGAAGAGGAAGGCCTATGGCCCATCTGGTCCATTTGGGCCAGCTTGTCAATCAAGGCCTGGAAGGTGGTCGGCTTGAAAAACATCATGAACTGGGAGATGGCCGCTTGAGGGTCAAGAGTGCCTACGAATATACCCACCGCCGGCGCTTCTTCGATCCGCTGTTCGCATTTCGACCACAGATTCCGCCATCGTATCGCATACTGGCCCCAAGTTTCGCCTGGCCTTACCCTGGCGTTGATCAATGCCGTGATCGGGGTGCGTCCACTAGCACTCGTGAATCTTTGTGTAAACAGTAGCTCCATCTCCGCAAACGTTTTGACAGAGTCGTTAGGTAGCTCCGAATACCATTCAAAGGCCGTTTCTGCTAAGCTGCCAACGAATTGGCGAAGCAGCAGTTTGTCGTCGCCTCCAGTGTTTCTGCATAAGGCCCTGAATTGAGCGACATGCTGATGTGGATTCCCTGTCCCCTTGTACACATGGAACTTAGGGATCGTATATCCCGGCGGGTAACTGATTTGGTCATACCAGCCCGGGTAGGGTCGTCCGGTTCTAACAATTTGCCCAGCCGCTTCATTCGCCTGATGAACTCGTATCTGCTGAGCTATATAGTCGTCTAGTGCAGCTTTGGAAATGGTTTCCTCCTTGGCTGCTGAAAGAGCCGGCGGAGGATTAGATGTCTCCTCTTTGTCGTCTCCAACAATGATTGGAGGGTCTTCAGCTGGAGGGTCCGGCTGTAACATCATCCCTACCATATCTTGGAAGAGGAGCGCCATTTGTTTTATGTTAGCCGCTTGCTCTGCGGCTTCTTTGTCCTTCTTTTCGAGGACTCTACGTAAGAAGTCAGCATCGGTTTCTTGTTCGTGACGCTGCTCTGATGATGCCTCCGGGCTTTCTTTTGGCCCGGTGAGTGCGGTCATTTGCGTCAGCATTTCCTGAAGCTTCTGTTGCTGCTCCTGGGCTTTGGTCACGGATCGAGTGAGCGGTCGGTGATCCGTCGAAGCACGGCTTTCCTCCTTTCCGGAAGCCATATAAATGGTGTGCACCACCATGCCCCCAAACTTAGGGCGTTTGGATTCACTGCCTTTGATGTTCACCACAGGCGTAGGGATTTTCTCCGGCCTTCTTCTCTTTTGGGCCGTCGAAGTTAAGGGGGACGTTGATATGGGCACCCAGGTGGCTGTCATCTCCCGTTGCTTAACAGGGCGGTTTTCTCCCTGTCGGACTTTCGACTTCTTATGCTGATGGGAGAAATTCGGATCAATCACTGATTCTCGGACCCGTCGCCAAGTCTTGTAGATTCTGGAAGACAGCCATTGAGGAAACTGCTCCGTCTTATCTGGTTTTGCTTCTACAACGGTCTCTACCGGTGGAGGAGACCTTTTGAGCACAGCAGTTGGCGAATTTCTGCGTACCCTGTTCAGCAACTCAAAGTTGTTCCCGGTTAGAACGGCAGCATTAACTTCCACCGTTGGAGCTGGCGGAGTTAGCCCAGAGGGGGAGTTGCCCCCAGTCTTCCTTATCCGGCGTCAGTGGCGTCGTCGGGCGTGACGAGTTGTCGGTATTGGTTCAGCGACGACTTTATCTTGCCCCCTATTCAGGTGAGGGGCTGTTGCCGGTGCAGCCTCTTGAAGACTGATGCCCGTTAAGAAGCCGTGTCCAACCGGTCAAACACAGATTTCTGAACGGGAGCGGGACTGGGAGCAGTCATCCTTGCGAAGACCGACCCTCTTGCAGGAGAAGCCGTCTCGACGACTTTAGGAGCAGAGATGGCTGTCTTCCTTGGGATGGCCACTTCAGGGGTCATGGGCTTCTTGGCAGGCCCATCGGAGTTCAGGCTCAGTCTGGTGAAGACCGAGGAGTTGGAATTGGACGACCCGTTGAGAGGGGTCGTGGTAGTAGTGAGCCGATCGAAGACCGACTTCTTTTGCGCTTCCTTCGGCAGCGGGACATTAATGTTTACTGGCGGGAGCATGGTCCCGAAGAACAGACCGGTGGTAGCCTGAGTGACTTGTTCCACTGGCATAGCAAAGATAGAGGCCGCTTGAGGCCCGTAAGCCACACCTCCATGTGAGGCGGAGCATCGGTTACAGTTGCATTTGGAGCAGTTTGAGCAGTTGGACGCCATTGCTGTTTGATTTCTGCGCCAAGCAAGAGACCAAATCTTAGTAACTTGAAACCCGAGGGCAACCATTAACAAACCGCGATTCGTTCGCGAAGACGACACACGAAGTGTGGAGTGGAAAGAGGAAAAGGTCCCACCGGGCGTGCCAGAATCTGTTCCCCTCCGAATGACGCGGTGGAGACGCGATGGGCGTCTTGCCTGAGATTCGGGGCAAATGCTAACAGGTGATATCCGTCCATCTCTCCGAAGATGCCAAGTTGATTTATGACACCATGTATCGAAGGTTTAAACGGATGCGACCGATGTAACAGACTTCGTCAAATTCCCCCTCGCTTGAGGGGTTTTTGATTGTGGGGACGCTCTTCCCTGCAGGCGCAAGCCCCTGCAGTTAATTACGCTACCGCATCGCGGTAACAACTTTCTCCTTCTCCAGATGGTCACTTCGTGTCGTGGGTGTTTGTTTTGTTTGTGGTTGCCGTGGATTGTATACGGAGACTAATTTATGTCGTCGCCCGTAGGACGTGGATTAGTCCAAATCTGTATTTTCTTAGATTTGGGTTTGGGGTTTTGGTTTAAGGATGCGTTAGCCATATTTGAGGCTAAGATCAACTTAAACGTTTGTTAAGGATATGTTAGTCCAGTTTGAGACTAAGATCAACTTAACGGGATCGTTTAGATCCGACAAAAGAGCGTTTGGGCTCTATTGTTCCAGTTTAGGGACATAGTGGTCCATTGAATGTATGGCCGTCGGGACCCGTCACCTCTCTGACGACGTTGAAGGATTACAACGACAGATGTCAGAGGAGTTCTGAGATGTACCCTTGAACCAAAGTTGGTTGGGAGACCTGTAGTCCAATTTGGGACTAAAGTCTGTTTGAGGGTTTAAGGATACATTAGCCATATTTGAGGCTAAGATCAACTTAAACGTTTGTTAAGGATACGTTAGTCCAATTTGAGACTAAGATCAACTTAACGGGATCGTTTAGATCCGACAAAAGAGCGTTTGAGCTCTATTGTTCCAGTTTAGGGACATAGTGGTCCATTGCCAGTTTAGGGACATGGTGGTCCAATACCAGTTTAGGGACGTAGTGGTCCAATACCAGTTTAAGGACATAGTGGTCCAATAAAATGTATGGTTGTCGGGACCCATCACCTCTGTGAAGACGTTGAAGGATTACAACGACAAATATCAGAGGAGTTCAGAGATGTACCATTGAACCAATGAGTTGGTTGAAAGAGAAGATGTGCTCAGTTTAAGATGATTTGAGGAATTATTGCCAGTTTGGGCTAAGTCCAATTATGTTTGAAATATTGGCCCTTTGGGCCATTAGACATCTGTCTGGGTTCAGCCCCTCATCATTCAGCAATGCTAAACAGAGGTTTGGGGGCTCTGACAACATTTTGTCCTTGATTTCCTCAATTTTGAGATTCATTTGGAGGAAGGACTTTTGCTTCTGGAGAACTAGCCAATTTGGCTAAAAGTAGTGTTAAACACTAAAGAACAACAGTGTTAAACACTGGAGGTAGAACTCTCAAATTAGTGTTAAACACTAAAAGAAAATCAGTGTCAAACACTGAAAATATAATCTTCAATTTAGTGCTAAACACTAGAAACAATCAGTGTTAAACACTGGAAATATAATCCCCAAATTAGTGTTAAACACTAAATAAAGAGGGGTCACGTGTGGACACATGAGAGCGCCCAAAAGTGGGACCAGATCCCTTTTCTTTGTTCTCAGAATAAATAAGTGTTAAACACTTTTCATTTCCTGGCCATCACGTGTGGGCACGTGATAGGCATCCATCCATTGGATATTAAAGGGATTTGTTAGGGGTCACGTGAGAGCGCCCTAAATGTGGAGCCAGATCTCATTTTGTTTTATCCTCAAATCTGCGAATAAGTGTTAAACACTTTTCATTTTTATTTTGAGCATCACGTGTTGCCACGTGATGGGGGTTTATGCGCTGACTGTTAAAACGTTTGCTAAGGGGTCACGTGGTAACATGTGAGAGCGCCCAAATCTTAGATTTCCCTTGCTTTTATTCATTTTGTCTTGGAGGTCACGTGAGAGCACGTGAGGCATTGCCTCAAAGCCTTTTCCTTCTTGTTTTTTGGGGATCTTTTCAGGGGTCACGTGGGGACACGTGACCTTTGTTCTTTTCATGCACAGAGATCTCTTTAGTCTCTTTAATTTATTTTGAGAATTAAATTCTCTGTAGGGTTAAACCCTAATTATGATTTTGGAGGAATTAAATTCTTATGGTGCAAGAATTAAATTCTTAAGTAGGGTTAAACCCCAATTTCTTTTTAGAGGAATTAAATTCCCATATATGTAAAAGAATTAAATTCTTATATAGGGTTAAACCTTAGTTTTGTCCATCTTGAAGGAATTAAATTCCTGTAACTTTGGGAGAATTAAATTCTCTAAACTCAATTCCCACTCTAAGTTTAGGATTTGCATGGCAAGATCTCGACCCGATAAGAATTAAATTCTCAACTTATGGGAAGATGTGCTATTTGCAGATCTTCAACCAGAGGAAGAACTAAGTTCTTTTGTGCAGAAGTGTTAAACTCTTAGATTTTGAGAATTAAATTCTCTGTTTGAAGTTTTGATTCCCTTTCTTTTCTCACTTAGGATTTTTTTTGTTGAGAATTAAATTCTCCTTTCTTTTCTTCTCTCTTGAGAATTAAATTCTCCTCTCTCTGTTCTTCTCTCAAAAAGCCCTCCCCCCCCCTCTCTCTCTTCTCTTCTTGGCTCCTATTTATAGGAGAAAGAAAAGAATCAATTTGTTTTGTGAATCTTTCATTGAAAGATTTTAATTGATTTCATAATTAATGTGATCCTTTAGATCACACAATGAATTTTATTCACCGTTGGATTTTAAATCCAAAGATATTTTGTTTGTTATTTCGGTGAGATTTGGGGAAATCTTTCCTTATTTGAGATTTTTTCCATAAATTGGTGATTTTTAATCACCCTTAGATCTTTAATCCAACGGTCCCCATAATCATTTTCCATTTGGAAAGATTTAGAAGCTTTTAGAATTTAATTTTATTAAACTGTAAGGCTTTCGAAGTGAGTCACGTGCTGACACGTGACCCCCAATTGAGTCCTTTTTTCAGCATTTATTTACGCTTCAGTTTTAACCATTACGTGTCAACACGTGACCATTGGTCACGTGTGAGCACGTGATACCTCATTGAGGTATTTTCTTCAGCCATTTGTATTTATTTCTGTTTTAACTATCACGTGTCAATACGTGATCATTGGTCACGTGTCATCACGTGACCCCCAATTGGGTCCTTCTTCAGCCGTTTGTTTTTTATTTCTGTTTTAACTATCACGTGTCAACACGTGACCATTGGTCACGTGTGAGCACGTGACCCCCAATTGGGTCCTTTAGCCGTTTGTTTTTATTTCTGTTTTAACTATCGCGTGTCAACACGTGGCCATTGATCACGTGTGAGCACGTGATATCTCATTGAGATAATTCCTGATTTTTAATCAGGGAACAGTGCATAGCATATTTGCTCATAACTTTTGATCCCGGATGAATTATGAAGCCTATAATATATCAAATCGAAGGGTTTTTCGAGATGCTTCCAATATCATCAGAATTTAGCTGTTTCTCCTTCGGTAGTTTATCAAAATACAGGTCGGAAGATACTGGTTCGCATTTTCTTAAGCGTATCGCTGCCATTTGATACCTTGGACTCTTTTCCGCAGAAATTTTTGGCGGGAACACCGTGTTTCAAGTTTCGGAGTATTTCGGTTTCGTAATCTTAACAAAATCCGTCTAAATTTCTAGCATGGCTCTGATACCACTGCAGGGTTGCCTAGGATGGCAGCAAGGTTTCGGAAGGCATCTCTCATGCCATATTAAAAATTTGTCGTTCTAGCTAACCCTAACCATATAATCGTTAACTAGAATTCCGACGGAATAATATACAAACACTTTGTAACTAAAAGCGAACCAGGAATACAACCTTTGTAGACCGGTCCTTCACTTCATTAGCTCCATGTAGTAGTCCCTTCGCTGCGATCATGAACTCCGGACTTTAGAGTGGCTCCCTTGAAGAAACGAACATGCTTGCTTCGAAGACTTCGAGGCTGAAAATGATCTACGTCGAGGAGACACTAACCCAAGCTATCTCTTCACTAATTACAGAATTAGTGAAGCAAACACCCTATACTAAATAGCAAGTAGTAGAGGATAATGAAGTAAGAAGTTTGCTCACATTAGAAATGATTTTCTCACTCATTTTCCATCAACTCTATTGAAGCTAGAAAGCTTTGAGGAAGAAGAAGAAGCAAGTGATCAAGTGATGAATGAATTCATGTTGTGGTTAGAAATACAACCAAGGGTTAAACATGTCATGCTTAACCCTTGTAGAGAGTTAACCATGAGCTAGGGTTAAAGTTTAGGTCAAATAATATCTTAAGCTAGACAAAAGGAGTGGACAAAGTCAAAGATGCTTACAAGTTTCTACAAGTTTTCAACAAATATCAACCATGACAAATATCCACAATATTTGAATTACTTAATGATAAATTATAAACCCTAATTTTAACCCTAGCATGGTTTAATCTCTATAAACCCTAGTTGCATTTGTAACCTAGCATGATACAAACATGTATACAAATATACATATCACATATATACAATGTGCACAAAGTGAGAAAAAGAAATCATAAGTGAGCTTAATATTAGTTAATGTAATATAATATATCAAATATATAATTATACATTAAATTATTAAATCAACTCTTGATTTAATAATCCGACTATATCACATATAACCGACTAATATCATGTGTAATAACTTATCAAATCAACACTTGATCCAATAACCCGGCTATATCACATATAACCGACCAATGTCACAAATCGCGAGAATAAAATATGGTATCTCATATCGTATCAATCTCGGTCCCGCACATATCACATATGTGCTTCTACTCCGTTTCTCTTGAGCCAAGAAACCTCTGTGTAGGACTCTAAAGACTCGTCAATACGCCGGTAGTAGGTGATGATCATATCAAACACCCACAAGATGCAAGCGGTCTGCTAAACGTAATGGCCACCCGGGTATTGAGCGATCAGAAGATCAACAAGCAAGCCTTCTCGTACTCCTATGAATCCAATCAGTAACACTACCGTACAGTCCGGTCTCTTCGTCTGATATGTCGCATATCTCGTCTAGGGTGGTGAACGTCAGACCTCAGTAACTCGATAAGTCGTGCCGATGTGAGGCTCATAACGGGTCGAGAAACTACTGATAACACTTACCGGTATATCTCTGAAGCAGCCCTGGCCAGGGTCTTCCTGTTATAGCCAATCGAGCACGGCGCAACATCTACTCCCAATACCGGGAGAGACGAAACCCCTCCTATCGCTCATTGCCTCCATGTTATTCGGGGCTGTACCCAAAAGACACCGTTTTGCACGTTCTCTTGAACGTGGTAAGTTGGAAATCAAAGCACAGTGAGAATCACACAAGACTCTATGACGATCTCGGGTCTACAGACTAACCTGTACCAGTGTCACCAGAGAACTGCCATCTAACGTTAGGTATAATACCATCTGGGAGTTCTCGGCGAGTCATTCCAGTGTACCCAGTCTCCACTGAGCACCCGTATACTGTCTCTGATGTCAAACACCAATGGATATGGGATCATCCATCGCCCATCTACATGGGTCGAGAAGCTATACGCTAGTCTACTCTGGTATATCGATGCCCTGTCTCGATATACTAGGAACATTTGAAGGATGTACTTGGCGACTACCATGCCCCCACTAGTATGTGCATCATAATCCTGGTAGTCAAGTACTCATCCTAAGGGCTTTATCAACATGTAACTTAGAGACAATAAGTGTACATGTTAAGATAAAGAGCAACCAGATAGCATACTATCATGTCGAGCAAGAAAGTCCTCCATATATATGTCCAAGCATCCACTACAATATATATCGTATGTACAGTAATAGACTCTAGGGCATACATATAACTAACATTTTGGATACACGTGACGACCAAAAGGAACTCCGAGGATCCCCGGTGGAAGCATTGCTCGGTGGAGCGTATCGCTTACAAGACGCCCGGGGGCCTAAGTTTCTTCGGCCTTACAACGCTGAAAAACTCAAATTGTACAAATAAGCATGCCTTCTTCTTTTGAAACAATGTAATTCTTATTGACTTTGAATTAAATCTCCTGAGCGAGGTCCTCTCATAAAAGAGACATTTTATATACCTTTTGTTTCTTTTCTCGATTCCGAGACTCCTAAGTTTGTTTTAAAAGTTGTGTAAAATATACTGAGGGGATAAAAAGAGACAATACACATCAACGAGAAGAACCTTATTCATTAAGAAGGTATTATGAGCTCCTCCGCCTTACAAAAATTACAACAAAAGGGGCTGGAGATCAAGGTCGCTTTGTCGATGGTATACCGAGGAAATCCCTTCCAACTGATCTGATGCAGCATCAATCCGTTCCCTCCGGCGGTACGCAAGAACCCTAGACGCCACGGACTCCCCAGGTTCCTCGTTCACCGAGTTGATGCAATAACCAATCTTCACTAGAAACCTTCGAGCAAAATATTCACCGAGCGGACCCGCCTGCTCTTTAAAATAAGACCGGGCAGCTTCCTACCCGGTCCATCCCTAGCGGGTATCTTCCTGGACATTTACGCTAAGGATCTAAAGCCCTCATCTAAAGGCCGCCGAGCAATTTCCTACTAGCTCATCCCTAGCGGGTAGCTTCCTATCCATTTACGCTAAGAATCTAAAGCCTTCATCAAGAGGTGACCGAGTAGATTCCTGCTCGGTCATCCACCACCGGGTAGCCTCCTGTCCAACAATGATGTGGATCCAAAGCCCTCCTCGCGGGACTACCGAGTAGCTTACCTGCCCAGTTCATCCCTAATGGGTAGCTTCCTACCCATTTACGATAAGGATCTAAAGCCATCATCAAGAGGCCGCCGAGCAATTTCCCGCTGGCCCATCCCTAGCGGGTAGTTTCCAACCCATTTACGCTAAGGATCTAAAGCCCTCATCAAGAGGCCGCCGAGCAATTTCCTACTGGCCTATCCCTAGCAGGTAGCTTCATGCCCAACAACGTTGTGGATCCAAATCCGTCCTCACAAGGCGACCGAGTAACTTCCTGCTCGGTCATCCACCAGCGGGTAGCCTCCTGCCCAACAATGCTGTGGATCCAAAGCCCTCCCCGCGAGGCGACCGAGTAGCTTACCTTCCTGGTCCATCCCTAGCAGGTAGCTTCCTACCCATCAACGCTAAGGATCTAAAGCCCTCCTATAGAGGCCACCGTGCATATTCCTGCTCGGCTAATCTCCGAGAGGTAGAATCCTACCCTACGAAGACGCGGATCTAGGACCCACATCAAGGAGGAATCAGTCAATGTCGACCTATTCTAGCTTGGCTGATTTTCAACTCATACTAAGATATGTGGTCGTTACCTCGACTTCGAGGTATGGACTGATACCGACCTTCCTACTCGGGTATATTTTGACTCGCGCTAAAAAGAACGACCGCCACCTTGACTCTAGGGAGCGGGAGGGTACCGACCTTCCTACACTTGGCTATTATTCAACTTACACTCGACGCGCGATCGTCATCTAAAAAGCTGGGCAACGACCTACGACCTAACACTTGCAGTAGAATGAAAATTCAAACAAGAAGAAGACTGACGGGCTAAAGTACTTACGCAGAAAGCAGACAGTCATGCAGAGGAAAATAAGATCAACTTTATTTATATTCCAAAATTTTACAAGATATTCTGGGCTCTTCAGCCTTACAAAAAATGCCTGGAGGCTTACAAAATTTTGGAAAGAAAAACAAAATCTCCCAAGGGAAGAAAGCTCACCATCGGCAAACTTCGGAATCGACACCCTGACGGCGTCGAGAGCTTCGTGCCAAACGATGGCCGAGGCTTCGGCGAGGTCGGCGTAGAACTGGTCCGATGCCTTATACCTCTCCACGGACTTCACCGTTCGGACCTTGGCGAGCTTCACGGCCTCGAGCGCCACCCGAGCGTCCTTTCTGCTGACGTCTCTCGACTTCTTCATTGCATTATAGAGGTTATTAACCTCCTCCAACTTGGCCTGGACAGCCCGATTGGATTCACTTAGAAGTCGGTGAGATTCCTTGTACTTGGAGTTCGTCAGCTCCTCGGCGACCACCCGGGTTTTGAGGGCGGCTATCTTCTCCTCCTTCTGTTGCAGCCGAAGGCACAGATGCTCCTTCCATGAGGACGATTCGCTTGCCTTCTTCATGGCCGGGGTTATCTCCTCGGATTCCATATTTACAATGAGGGCGCAGTGATGGAGGACCTGAGGAAAGTAGCAAAAAGAGTTAGCAATGTTCAAACTGAAAAAAATATACTTAAGAAAATTCTTAAAGGAAAACGGATACCGACCTGAACCACCTCCTGAGCAATGGCGGCCACCTGGACTTCAGGGTCCCGCGGGGTATCTTGTCCCCAACTGCTTGCTCCATGTCGGAGAGCAGGTTGTCTGCGACGGAGAGCTCCGAGGGCACCCCGAAGCAGAAGTCCCCCTCCTGCACTGGAATTCCGGTGGATGGCGCCCGAGAGACCATCTTTTTTGCCTTTTGAGGGGAACGTCTCTGGGTTCCTCCTCCTCTTCCTCCCTCGCCCGGGGCGCCGAGTCCCGGGCATGCTTCTCCCCCCCCCCCCCATGGCTGTCTTCTGGGGCTCAGGGCGCAGCAGAAGGCTTTGCCGGTGGAGTTGGCTTTGGGGCCGAGCTCGGGCCAGGCCTGGACGAGCTTCCTCCCCCGGTCTTCTTTTGGGTGTTCGCGGTCATAGCAGCTAAGAACTTGGATCGGTCCATTTTCTCTGCAAAAAGGAGAATACACAAAAGAGATTTAGTGATGCTGAAAAGGGAAAAGAAAATTTATCAAAGTCTAAATAGATCGTCTACGGCCCTAACTTACCCAAAAAACGCACAGGCTGAGCCCAGCCCAGCTCAGGGCCTACTCAGAAAGCAGGATGTTGGCCCGCTGGATCGTCTCCCACAATGACACCACCCTTGCCTCGGGTGAAGATGACTATTTCACTCTCGGGCAGTCGGCCATGTACCACTGTGTAGGCACGGGACAATCCTCACCCTTGGGTGGCCCGACGAAAATAAACTTCTCTTTCCATTCATGGATGGAAGAAGGGACGGATACCACACCCGACCCTGCCACCCCGCTCTTACGTTTTTTGAAGGAAAAATACACCCAACTCAGCTCATCCTTGCTGGTGTCAGGGTAATTCTTATAACAGAGGAAAAAAAACGATGAGGGTCAAACTGAAGGGGATGTTTTCAAGTTTCAACCGGACCAAAAACCCGAGGAGAATTCTCCACGAGTTTGACGCTAGTTGGCCCGGGGCAAGATGGAAGCAGCGAAGCACCCCACATACCTCGACTGAGAAGGGAGACGCATTCCGGTCCGGTATGCTTCCAAATACAGGGCAATCTCTATGCCCTGCGCCTGGTCCGCCTGTTCACCCTCTCTAGCTAAGCGAAACGAATAGTTGGAGGGAATATGGAATCGAGCCCGAATCTCGGTAAGCTCGTCCACATTCCTCAAAATAGAGGGCGTATCGCGGGCGTTCCCGATGCGCGCCTTAGAGGCCCTTGTCGCCTCCCGATGGCGAACGACACAGGCGGCCCTGGCTCTAGGGGGCGAGTCCGACACAGATGACCCAGTAGAAGAACCATCTCGGCTATCTAAGCCGGGGGGAGGAAGACCAGCTGGACTCGGCAACAACTGGAGCCTCATCATCTGACTCAACCCTAACTATCTCTACAGAGTTCTCAGATGAAAACATCTAACCTGATTCAAGGGAATGGGCTCGCCGAGAAAAAATCACGGGTGATCCGATTTAACAGGAAGGAGCGCCGAGCAATCTTCGACAACGAAAGTAAATTATGGTGGAAGTGTTAGCCCTAGAGGGGTCCCCTCCTATTTATACACTCCAAATAAAGCATCCGACGACCCAGATCGATTCCCGCCAAAACGAAACGTCGCGCCTGCCAGCCCTCAGAGCTCTACATGGCGATCGGCCATTGGGGACGTCCCTTCGGTTGCAGGTGACAGCGACAGCCTGTCGCGTCCACCAACTGACGTTCGACACGTGGCATGTATCCTAACTGGCAACCGACTGAAACGGCGCCCCCTCTTTAAAGCGCGATCATTTTATTTGATCCGCTGACGCCATCGGGGATACGCGTGAAGATTCAAGCGCACGACGAGGCGACACGTAGGCCCAAAAGATCGAAACGACGCGACCGCCAAAAATCGTGCCGTTCCCAGGCATTCTGCATTATGATTCTTGGCGCCAAATTGAACAGAAGAGAAACCGAGCAGACCACTCTCGCCCCGACCCTTGGATAGGTCGGAACGAGAGTGGGGGCTAATGATGATGCTCACGAGTGGTATCTCCTCAAGATTACGACACGTGGCCGATGACGTGTCCCAAAGGCTACGGGGGTGGAATAAATGAGTCGCACTATGGGGATTCCTCGGGATTTCGTCTCAAGGAACGTGCCCGACCTTCCAGGGGGCTTCCCTAAACACATTCCACCTTCACCTAAGAAACTACCAACAGCTTGTCTCCGAGCTATCTCAGACTCTCGGCTCGTCTCTGAGCCGTCTAGCGTGCCGAGCTTCCTCGGCCTTCCGGCTCGTCTCCGAGCCTCCGACGTGCCGAGCTTCCTCGGCCTCTCCTGACCTACCGGGGGCGCAGATCCCATGCGTCCCGCAACGGCTCCGCGTATATCGCCAGGGCGAGATATCCGCCGCCCCACGTCCCTCGTCCCACGCTGGCGCATCCCCTATTAATGAGCGTATCCCGTCATTAATGGAGGAATCCCATCATTTACGCAGGCGCAACGTCAGGGGCGTAACTGACGGCGAAGATCTCGCACCTGCTCGCTCCATGCGACCACTATAAAAAACCCTCTCTCAGACGACTCAGGTAACTCGAATTATCTCAATACGCCGCTACTATGCTCCTATTTCTCGGCTCTAACTTGATCGTCAGAGGGTCCTTCGGTGGTCACCCACCCCGGGACTTCTTTGCAGGTGGCTCGACGTCGAACACCAACTCATTGAGATCCACACCCAACAACTCCAAAACCAAATCACAGCCGTTCAAGATCACCATCGCAGGATCGACGGAGGACGGTATCTGAAGGAGATCCGAACCTCCATCAAAGAGAGAGAGAGAGAATGGGAATGGTGGTGAGGTGTTTAGGTCTGTGAGAGAGAATGAATGAATGAAGTGGAGCGGTTTTTATAGGTAGGCAGCGGATGAATAGCTAGCGTTCATAAATATTTTGTTCCAAATGTTTTTGGAATGTAATATTTCTAATCTAATGAGAGTTTTTTGAAATTTGTCATGGGAAAAAGTAGCTTATATTGGAAAATTTTGATATTATGGCCAAAATGCTCATGAATTATTGCTAAATTTGTATGGAATAATTTTACTTTACTAAATTAGCCATAATTTTGAATAGAGAGGAGGGTGAGAGAGAATCCATCTGATATAATTTTAGCAAGCAACGAGAATGATGCATCCGCTCTTGGTCTATAAGATATAGAATGCATTATATATGATATGAGGGGAGAAGTTCGAAAAGAAGCTTGGATGCCGCTTTTTTCTCCGCTTTCTTTCCTGTTTGTAATTTTTCATTTTTATCAGCTTGCCGAGTATATATATAATCATTGTTGGGCAATTTTTTGGATTTGGATTTGGATTTGGACTCAGACTCGAGTGCTGGATTTGGATTTTGACTCGTACTTTCGTGCTGGATTTAGATTTGGTTTTAGACTTTTGGTATAGACTTATTTGAGTTCTTGCATAATTTATATTACGGCTTTTATTATTTTTACGGGGCTTTTTTTGACATAAAATTTTTATTATTTAATCTTATAAATGTACAAAGTCTATCAAAATTAATTAATTATTATTTTTAATATTTAAATAATTTAATTATATAAAAAATTATTAATTAATAACAAACAACAAGTTCATTATTATCGATAAATACATACTAACCAAAATTATAAAATACAAAACTTGTAACTATCAAATTTTAATCTAGATATTTCTAATATATGCATGAATTTTTTTATCAAAGCAAAAAATAAACAATATTGACACAAAAGAACATTTTTAGGTTTTTATGAAAAGTTATGAAATATAATATAATTAACTAAAACCTAAATAAAAATAAACCGAGATCTAGAAAAGAAAAATGATTTTATGATTTTATGAAAAATTGCAATATATATGATCTAATCAATCAAAACATCGAATTAGAATTAAATGAGATCAAGAGAATAAACATTTTCAGGGTTCCATGAAAGAGTTAAATAAAGATAATATAATAAATCAATATATAGATAAATAAGATTAGATCAAGAATAAAAATAAAAATAAGTTTATAGGGTTCGAAAGAGTTCATGAAAATGGAGATGTCTCAAAGTTCAAGCATAAAAAAAAGCCTCTAAATTTTTTTCTTGGGCATTTTTTTCCCAAACTTTTGTAGTTTTGTTTATATAGGTGTACTTGAAATTTGGACTTTTAAAGTCTAATCCAAATCCGTGTCCAACAAACCAATAATGCAAAATTTTGAAATCCGAGTCCGGCTAAACTTTAAAATCCAAATCCGAGTCTATATTTAAAAATTCAAATCTGAATTCAAAACCAATACCGCTAGATTTCAAAATCCAAATAGTACAAAACCAATAATACCATAAAATACAATACAAATAAAAGCCCAAATCCAATCCATGAATCAAAAACCAATAACCCCCTTACCATTCTTAGATAACTGTGCAACATTTCACAATGCTATTTCTTTCTAATTCAAGGCCACATCACAAATCCTATATTACCTTTTTCGCAATAAGTTTTGCAAATAGCTAGCCGTGAGAAGGCTGCAATATATATTTTTTTACATTATTTTGCAGCCATGCAGTCCACTCCTTTTTCTGCTCACCGACGCGGCTATTCTACTATTAATTAAAACTCAAGAAAAGACAAATCGTTGATGAGATCTTCTGCCATGTCTAACACGTCAAACACGACCTGTGAATCTTTTCTGCCATTCTTTATAAAATCATTACAAATTCATTCATTTATGTCTATTGGCCTGCTATAAAGAAATAAAAATAAAAATAAAAAACCCAAGTGAGATCTTCAATGAAATTGTTTCAAAAGAAATTTACATAATAAAATTGGAATAATATATGAGATTGTTGGGCCTGCGGTATGCCCGCTGCATGCGGTGCACAGACCCAAAGTAAAGAAACTAGAAATGTTACACCCAGAATCAAAAACAAAATTTTTGCTTGTTTAGAAATAAAGGTAACGAAGACAGCATTATCATCACAGTTGCCCAACACCAAACAAGATATTTACTGAACTGATGAATGAAAATGAAGAAATAAATAACTGACCACACATCAATTTCTTCCAACAACCCCTCCATCCAATTTAATTCTCTTCGTCGTCGGCCCCTTGTGCTGCTCAATCCTATGCGGAGGAACCAACGATGTATCATGCAGGTACAAGCAGTTCGCTCCGTGCCTGCAACCTCTTGAGGTGTTAAAGTACGCGCACGGCTTCTGAATCTTTGCCTGATTCACAACCCCAACATTGTTAAACTGAACTTGATTCTGATCTTGAGCATCTTGCTTTTCTCCACCGTGCATTAGAATCAAAGATTTATAGTAGTTTGCATCCTTTACTGGACCAGCAGCTTTCGCAGGAGTTGCGCCGGGCAAGTGAGGAAGATGATGAGGATGGTGATGATTTAAAGCTGGAGACGGCACATGATTTGGCACTGGAAGTATTTGTGGGGACCGTGATGGTGCAGCAGCTGTCGGAGTAACCATGGACGGTGGCGGTTGTGGAGTTTGTTTGGGGCCGCTGTACTCTGAGACAAGCCTCTCGACCATTTGTGGATCGCTTAGGATCTTAATGAGCAAGTCACGGTCGATCAAGCTTCCTTGCTCCGAGCTCCTCATTATGGCTGTGAAAGCAGCAGATGCGGCAGCTAACACGTCGGGCTCGGCACTGAGAGAAGCGAGGACATCTGACACTGTCGATGTCGATGGCAGAGGCGGTGGGTCCAAGCGAGGCAGATTGGGCGCTGAAGAAGGTGTTGGGTAGGGTTGCGAGTGTGCACGGATGGGGGAATGGGGTGGTGGGGATGGGGAATCTGAACGGTCGGACCCGTCTTCATCTTCAATGGCAGTTATAGGAATGAGAGGGGTGCTGGAATCATTGACACGGGCGTCTTGGACATCTGGAGCGGTGAACGGGCTGGATCATTTTGTAGTGTGAGATAAATTAAGGCAAGAAATGGATATGAGAGACGAGAAGAGTGACGGTTGTCTACCCAAAAGCTTATGCTGGTGCTGGACCAACAATTGTTATATATCATCCAACATTGCCCCTCACATTGTTATACAAATGAAATTTAACACATGTCGAGGAAAATCATATTTTCTAACAGGTTAATCACATATAACACTCATCATGTATATCTCATCCAACGTCTATCATCCTCACATTGCACATACAAGAAACGAAAAGTTGAAAGTTGAATGAATCAACGGTGTCATACGCTAATAAATAAAGAGTGATAACTGATGGGTGCTAGATGAGGTATAGATAAGGGAAGCTAAATGAAATTTTGACCTTTTATAATGGTTAATTGCACACAAAAAAACCCTTTTAATTTACCATCACTTAAACCTCTCAAATGATTAATTCGCACGAAAACCCTTTCCTTCATCGACCAAAATCCAATACATGAGTAATACTTGCCTACTAGCTTGAAATCCTACCACAACCTATCCAAGAGACAATGGTAAAGACCCACAACACCTAGATACTAGTGTCAAACAAGTGGGCTCATGGTATTTGTCTCTTGGATATGTTTTGATAGATATTTAAAAGTAGGCAGGTTAAGCATTTTCCATAAAAAAAAAACTCAAATTAAGGGAAAGTAAGATGGCTTACTTTGGAGGAATTGAAGTTAGACGGGGATAGATTGCTTCAAGTACCCCTGATTGCCTTTGGTGCTCCAAAGCCATCTCTTCACTTTCTCCTCCAGCAACCACAAGCCATTCCGGATTTAACACTAACTGCAGAAAGCAAAAGAAAAATAAGGAACCAATGATAATGGTTTCAGTCAAAGGCCAGAGGAGAGAAATAATTACTTTGAAAGGGCGTTGCCAATTGATGAGAGGGATCTGTGATGTTTCTATTTTGGGGTGGTGTTTAAAGGATTGCGCTTCAAAACCGGGAGGTAGAGAATCATCGGAATCCACGAAACCTGCTGCATGCAATAACCATGTAGCTTTAGCTTGAAGATTGTCTTGTGTTCCAAGTCCGGATTGGGAAGGCGCATCCTCTGATAGAAATAATCTCACCTGTTCAACAGAAAACATGATAAGCGAAAATTATAATTATCTGAAAAGAGCCATGCAAAAGGAAATATAAGGCTAAATTACGCTAAAGTACCCTGACTATCGTTTCCACTAAACTACCTTAAAATTTTCTATTGAGGTAAACTCCCTTGAAACTTATGCTTTTAAGAGAGTTATTTTTTGACGGAACTTACTGTGATAAAAAGAATTAAGGTAGTTTAGTGCAAAATAACGATAGTTAAGGGGTATTTTAGTTTAATTTAGCCTTATATTTATTTGAAAGCTAGGACCTTATAGAACACTGAAGCAAGGATAAACCTTAAAACGTTCAGTTACCATAGGGTTTATCAGCATACATATCAATATTTATCATGCTTGAACAAGAACTCCACATAAAATCCCATAAAAAATTAGCAGATAGGAAGAAAAGCACAATATCCAGATGCAACCAAAAATTAGCAGACCCAAAAAATGCAAAAGAGTAGGTCAAAACATTTCTCCTGCTCTTGTTTCGGTACATTAAATAAGTTCCAGGCATGCAAAGAAACTAAGAGTCAAAAATTTGTGTGGATGATGCAAAAATTACGTGCATGGTGATTAACTTGCGAACATAAGCAATTGAGTGTTTTTCCAAATCATCACCAGGATTACCTAATGCTCCTTGTTTGAACATCATTACCATCAAAGATCCAAAAAGTCTCTTGGTAACCCAATGCATCATGTAAAGAATATTGACTCGAGATATGGAAAGGTTTGAAAATATGCCGGAAGCATAAGCGATAGAGGAATGTCCTCAACCAAGCATATTACAGTTTTCAGGTGCATCGCTCTCATCTTTAATATGAATTAAAGTTGCAAGTATGAGTGTGTTGGTACTTTCTATTCGGTCACTCAGGGATATCATATCAGTTTCGTATTGATCCGGAAATTTGCAAAACATGTCACACATCCATAACCAAATCTTATTACCTAAAGAAATATTAGCTTCCTCGTCATAAATAAAATATTCTGGTCTCTTCTTTTTAGTTTTCCGCCTTTCATATACTGTTTTCTAAGCTGATATGGTAATTCACCAACTCAATGTGTTGTGTGCTAGCTGTTCAAATAATAAATGTTCGAGAATATTGAACACATTAATGAGCAAATCTTCTAATCACCTACTTTATCGAAAATTACATCTATTCAAAAGAAAAGAACATCCAGTTATATAAATTAATCACAGAATATGCAATAAAACGTATAAAAGTGTAACCTATTCTGAAACGCCATAGCAAAAACATGCGAATATTTCCCCTCCAACATCAAATCTGCTATTATTTCATACAATACCTTTTAAATTTTGCCTGCTACTAGTCGAAAGTGATGCACAAAAGCAGTAATTCCATAACACTCTATGTTCAATTTTTTGAAACGATGGAGGGATGGATAATCATGACACTTGAACAATTTGAGAGTGAGTAACACCGCCAACAACATATCAAGTCAGCATATTAATTAATATGATGAGGTTAGTGGCGCTGCGCAACCCACGTGCTGCATAGCGCCCAACCCCCTTTTCCTTCGTGTTGCGTAGCGCTGCAAAGACAATGGGTTGTGCAGCGCCACTTTTTCCTAATATAATATCATGCTTGCTCTTCAACATTGATTTCATATGGAAGATCTCAAGTCAAAAGTTCAAAACCACATCAAGTTCTAAACTTTATCTGGACTGATTGGTTGTGTCCAGTCCAGATTTTAGTACATATCTAACATTTACATGCACACCTATAAACTATAGTTGTATGATTGAATCCCCACATCAAGATATTAAAGGGACCTGTATCGGAATATGACGCTCACACACTTAGGCACGTGCTTGTATCCATGTAACATAGCACCAAAGTATCCCAATCTCATTACGAGGATATACCAAATAGTGGTATAAATTGAAAGGGATGGGTTACCCCAGGTGCTTGTATCCATGTAACATAGCACAAAAGTATCCCAATTTCATTACGAGGATATACCAACTAGTGGTATAAATTGAAAGGGATGGATTACCCCAGGTGAGAGAAGAAGTCAATGTCATGCCACATTAGTCATATAAAATGTTGAAGCAAATACAAAGGAATCATCAGTTCATCACCATCAACATCGACATCATGCAAGCCTTGGCCATTCAAAATGGGGTGTCTTATGGAGCAAGGCTCCATGGAACATTTGACAATTTAATAATTGGTTTTCAGATTAATGTCAAAGTCTTTCTAAATTAGTACCAAATTCATGGAAGAATATTATAAATTTATAATAATGAGTCAAGCAGGATGTCTATATTTAAGGGGGGGGAAATATACCAAAAGATTTCGGTTTCAGCTAAAAAGTCAGGCATGATCTACACAATAACCAAAATAAAAAGTTCCCATTCTGCGGGCAAAATATAGTGGAAAAGAAAGGAGCAAAGGCTGATCAGGATCATGGTCATTAGTAAAGAAACTTATGGACAAGATCAGACTTTTCTTTTGAAATTGATATTTTAATTACAAACCATATCTGGTGGAATTGAGTGTGATGGAATTGAAGTTTATATTGAAATTCGCTACTTGCAAGTAAACTGCTGGATTCCATTGTTTTAAATTTCTTTCATTTTGTTGAATACACACACACACACACAACTCTTTTATTTAAATCAGACACTAAATTGCAACTCTTTGAGAAAACTACTAAATTATTATACAATATTTTTTGTGTCTAAATATCAAATAGTCAGGAAATCATCATTGATTATTGCAACAAAAATTGGAAATGAATATATACAAACAATGCAAAATTAATTTCAATATCATGCCATTTAACTGGAAAAAAACACAATCATATAGGCCTGATAAATTCAAAATAATAATACAAAAATTATTTAAAAAAAGATAATGCTGAAAATTAGTCTATATTATCCATGCATATATTGTGTAGTGACCTTCCTGGCTTCTCATGTCAAGCTGCCAAAAGGTTGATTAGTTTCTATAGAAATGGATATCTTAGTAAATAGATTTTAGCTGGAAAACTTATAATGGGAAACATATGCAGGTGTACAAACAAAAAGAGGTAAATAACTATTTTACTTTGTAAAGAGCACAATAAGCAGCAAAGTTAAGATTTAAACATAATATTTCGGTAACTATTTGCCTCCTTAACTTACCAGGCCCTATCACAAAGGATTTTAAAGTTTGGTGCAAAATTTGACTTTAAAGACAAAAAAAGAAGAAAGCAAGCTATGAAGTATGAACGCTTGGAATAGGGTGTTCCATCCATGGCTGACATGTCTCACATCCAAACTTGCTGACATGAATCGAACATGCATATAGTGTCCAGGTATGTTTTTGTACATGCCATGTCTGTGATGAATGTGCATCTTATACATGTCTCTAATTTAATAACATGTTAGCATCATATTGTGTATGTTCAAAATTATTCATCTACAAATCTAAATACAATTTCTTACATGTTTTATATATGCAACTAATCAATAACATAATTTTAAGTTGGATTTTTGTGAGTTCATAACTACTATCAACTTTCTAGTTCGTTTAATGATGTATCTGGCTTTGATTTAAATTTTAATGCTCAAGTATTTTCTTTTGGATATATATAAATCTTTTGATATTTCATTTAGGTGTATTTCTTTTCTTCCGGGCAACATTATATTGCTAGTTGTCCGCTTGTCCTACACATTTAAGTTCGTATCTTCACATGTTAATTGGTATAAATGATTTCTCTTGTGATAATAGTTTAGTCGTTATATTTTTTTATCTTTACAAAAAACATATATGTACGATGTAAGTTAAAATTGGCATAACTTCATGTCCGCATATCGAGTGTTGGAATTCTCTTGTCGTTTCTGTGTTGTGTTGTGTCATATCTATTCCCCACGACTGTGTCCATGCTTCATAGCAATCGGATTATGAGCAAGTTACTATGATTTGTATTATATAAGTCAATTTTCAGGATTTCACAAAACAATTAACAACGAAAAGGGGGAACCCATGATGGCAATAAAGATGATGTCTATGGGCTTATTTTTGGCTTTGTTTTAGCACTCGACACGACAAGATGAAGGCTAATATCATTTATAAAGTTCTTAGGTCAATGGCAGTAATATGTCAAGACCTGAAATATTGTTTGCAATGGCGTTTTACATGAGTTCTAATAGTTTTGTGGGTATTCATTTATTTAGTTTTTCGTCCTTGTCTCTCCTTATGCATTATAGTCGGTATCCCAAAAGGTACGGGGCTTGCATAATTGTTTTATCATTTACTATTACATTATTTGAGATCTATTTTGCATTGTTGTGTCATACAATTCCATGACTACAAGTCAACTTGAATGCCTTTCACATTTAAGTAACCTGTATTATTAGCTAGATAAGATAATTATATTAGGTTTGCCAATATTTGTATATATGAGATGAGATGCTCATTATTCACTTGTTGCTATTTCATATATGCCACCAGTGTAAATCTCTTAAGAAATAACATTCTTTCCATGGTTCCCGTAGCTATTATTTTGTAAACCATCATAGAATAGTTCTAGTAGCAAGTTTTTTTTTGGGTTGGGAGGGGAAGATCTTGACTAGAGTATAAAAGGTAGAGAAGGGCAAAGATCTTCCTAAAAGCTAATTGTGGATTCATCTTATCACTTCGTTATTATTTTGTGAACCATCATAAAATAATTCTAATAGTAAGGTTTTTTTGGGTTGGGAAGGGAAGATCTTGATTAGAGTATAAAAGGTAGAGAAGGGCAAAGATCTTCCTAAAAGCTAATTGTGGATTCATTTTATTACTTCGTTCAGAATTCATGAACAATTTGACACCATACTTTATTTCTAAGCTTGAGAACATAGATAAGTAAGAATGTAATCAAATTTAAGCCAACAATGTTTAATTCTTCTCAGTTAAAAATTATATGTTTGAATCATTGTGATCAATGGTAGAGGAATCCAACAAAATAAGTTTTGGAGAGTTTTTGCAAGTGTTGCTTGTTCCCCCAAATTCTCCTATGATAACAATCTGTCCAAGACAAGCTGCTAATAAAGAGGGTTGAAAGAGTTATGAATGTGGATATATAATGTGTAAATTCATAAAATTTCCACTTATTGAATTGACCTCTATTTCAAATGTATTTGCATTTTAGATAGTTGGAATGATAGCTTGAATAAGTGAGTAATGCCGACCAAAGTTGTAACATGATTAATGAAATGACCTCACCAAATAATTTTGACTTAATTACGTTAATAAAGCCAGCAAAAGTTTAGGATAAAGGCTTCTTGTTGCTGGCGGTTATGTGAATATGGTATAAGTATTTATTAATAAAACCATACTTTATTGATAAATACTTATAATTGGTATCAGAGCCATGATTATCCATAGTATCGTTTAATACAATTGTTGATAGTAAAAAAACCGAATGATGGGACTTTAAAGATAGTCCCACATTGGAAACAACAAAAGAAACGCATGGGTATAAAATATAAAATGGGTCACACCTCAACAAAACTTGAGTCTAATTGTTAAACCCATTTATCATTAAAAGCCTATGTGTAAAAGCCCATTACTCCTCCAACTCTTCTCTAATTTTAAACTCTACTTTATTTTAAAAATAACTTTAAAATGATAACAGAGCCAATGGCTCGATCCAAACTCGACTCGGCAATAGTACCAAGTGTTATACTTTCTATATGACAACCATACCAAAGAAAAAGATGATGATTGCACGTTAAGAGAAGTGTTGAAAGTAAAAAAACAAATGATGGGACTTTAAAAATAGTCCCACATTGGAAACAACAAAAAGAAACGCGTGTATAAAATATAAAATGGGTCACACCTTAACAAGGCTCGAGTCTTATTGTTGGAATCCACTTATCATTAAAAGCTCATATGTAAATGCTCGTCACTCCTCCAACTCTTCTATAACTTTACTCTACTTTAAAAATAACTGACGGTAACAAAAGGCCGTGATTTTTTACCATGATTGATAAAGAATTTATTTTTTGTTCATCTCTTGTATTAATGAAGAGAAGGGTTTTATCTCATTATATTTTTGTATGAGAATCCATTTTTAAAAAAATTTTGCCTTTCCTATGCATTTAAAAAACAAGAAATAAATGATTCATTTGAGAATTGAATTATGTTCTTACATTGTCTTTTAAATTTATGATTTTATGGATATTTACCTATATTCAAATTTGATTGGATATTCCATCATCTTCTATTTGATTGATTAATGTGATTTATGGATTTAAACCTTTTTATGAATTAGAGATAAAATTGATCCATTTATTTATGGATAAAATCTACTATTTAATTAGTTTTCGGATCTAAATCAACTTTGCAAATTTCTTGACTGTTTTGCAATTATTCAGAATTTTAATGCAATTACATAATGTAATTAATCATTTGGATATGTTTGCAAAATCTGGATAGAAACCGAATGCAGAGGCCTTAGTGCAAATGTTGCAGTAAATTCTAGTATTTACGATTTAGTCTAGAATTGATGTTTTGCAAATTTCAAGGGCTGATTTGTAATGGCTTATATTACTTACGCAAATTTATTGTTTTATGCCCATCTCTAGAAGTTTTTTCGTACAATTTGGGTTAAAATAATTTACATAATTTGCTTACTATGTGATTATTTGTTAAAATTATCTATTGAGATTATATGGATTAGCATGATATTTAGTAGATTTTATAAATTGCAATTTTATAAAATTTTGCATACATTATGTATATCTTAAAGTAAAAATGTTTTTTTGACATACTTATCCATTGTTTTACAATCCAACATTCGTTGGAAAGCATTTCTCATGCACAACACATATTGTCAATTTATATTATTATATACCAAGTGAAAATATTGTGTTTATGTGCATATATATTGTTTCATCATATATATATATGAGAATAATGGAGAAAAAAGGCCATAGGAGGGGATTTCCTTCTATGGCGTCGAAAAAATTCAACATCCATCATTTTTTCCGACGATCGGCATCTATCATCATCATCGTTATCATCTAAGATGTGCATACACCAAATTTCATATGATTCCACCACTTTTCACCGTTGAATTAGCAATGTAAAAAGTTCTATTGTCGGTAAACCATTAATTTTGCACTAACTAAATCAATGGTGAAAAATGGTATAATCATATAAAATTTGGTGTATCCACATCTTAGATGATAAAGATGGAGATGATGCATGCCGATCGTCGAAAAAAAACATGGAGGATGTATTTTTTCGACGCCATAGGAGGAAATTCCCTCTTATGGCACATTTCCTCCATTAACCTCTCTCTATATATATATAATATTGGATTAAAGTTTAGATGTCATTCGCAATTAAATTATCTTAATGAATTAGGAGTAGCACAACATCCTAATACATGTGATACACGTATATTATGGTTTTCTCCACATCATGTTATTAGTTATTTTTGTACTTACATGATATCTAATATTGCAATAGTTTTCATTTAGATAATTAGTTGGCCTCACATAGAGGTAATTATGTATGTGATTCAATTGAAAGAAGATAGCTTAAGGAAATATTAGAATAGAAATTTCTTATGTCCACAAGAAAAGAAGTTGTCTATATATTGCTAGTCTTATTATACATGGTTCTTAGATTTCCTTTAATTGGATTAAGATTGCTTAAAGAATGTTAAAATAAAGATTTCCTATGCTCATAGGAAAAGAGATTTCTATTTTGATATTAAATTGCCAATCTTAATATATGATAATTAATATATTCATGCATTTAGCAACATCTGCCCACAGGAAGGTTGAATTTACTAATAAAACTAGACATCGGTCTATTTCAATATAAGAGATTGTCATAGCAATGATGCATATAGATAAAGATATTCCTACCTGCGATTCTAGTATATATATTCCAATGATAAAGTCTTAGAATTTTGAGTTCCATAGGAGTAAATTTTCTCATACGTAAAGTTTGAGAAATTATTTTACTTTCTTAGAATAAAGTTAAAGCGGACCACTCCCATTATTAACTAACTCTTAAAGCTTAATTTGTCCAAAATATGGATATTTTGGATGAACCATTGAAAATAAAGATATCCTCGATAATAAGAAAGACTTAAGCATGAGGTTATATAAAAATGTAAATATAACAACTCATGATGAGGAAAATATGTTTGAAGGTAATGGAAAAAAAATTGTATACTGCCGTGAGACATTTTTCATAAGCATAATAGTTGAGGGATTGTTACATGGCTTAGAGTGATTGACACATGTTAAATTTTTCTGCCAGTATATTATGACATTACTTTTGCGGTTGCATTTGCTAACAAAGATAAAAATAGAAGTCAACTAAAGGACATCGACATCAAATCCTAAGAATTATGATTGATTTCATGATCATGAATAGCTTTAATTTGAGCACATAAAGACAGGAGTCCATCTTTACTAGATCCACTTACTAAAGTATTACTTGTCATTTCATTTACATTACTTGTCTAGACTCGAGACATTTATGGATGTTGTTAGTACCTTGTACATAACTTTTAAAGTGTGCACATTCAATTTAAGTCATGTAAATTTTTTGCTTTTGAAGCAATTTAAAGTTGGACACGGAATAGTTATTAACTGTTCATATGGTTATTTATATATACGTATATGAAGCTTCTTAAAGTTCAATTATTTTACTCGTTCAAGTGCAACATATCAGTTGGCCATAAAGTATAGTTACAACGATATAAATAGATTAATAATTAAGTCAGGTGGAAGAATGTAAGAACTCTAACAATCTATAATAATGTAATATATGAGTATAAAATAATTATGGTGGATATAATTATGAAACCACATCGTAGTTTTGAGTGGTCATTGTCATGCCCCTAAGTAGTTATAAAAACTACAATAACTCCCTTGATGTAACAAGTTATATAAAGAGAGTCTCTTGCCTACACAATAATGAATAAGATGATAAAACTTGTGAAAATAAAGTTTTTGTTCCTTTCCATCAAGGATGCTCTAAGGCATTTGAGTAGGCAAGAAAGTTAATTGGAATTCGGGTTTATTCTTATTCAACATTTTTGACTCAAGGTATGTTCTTTAGACTCATGTGTGACTTACCTAAGATTATTAGATTGTTAATCATGTCGTATATATGATTATATAATATCTTACATATGATTCTACAATAAAGTTAACTATGTAGAAACAATAAACCCATATATGTTATAGCCTGAAGCAATACATATTATAGCGGGCACTAGAATGATACGACCTAAACTAATACTGCTATCATTGGAATCGATGAAACAGCATCACCTTTTCAGCACCTATTTTGGTGACGAAGGTACTGCCTAGTACAAACAGAAACCGTTTTACAGATGATGGTATAAATATTTATTCCGGAGAAGAAAATAATATTTATATAAATATCTCTACTGATTTTAGGTTATTAGAAGATTAATAAAGACAATAATTGCAATATCATATTCATTTTTTGTCTCCATGAACTTTATACACAGTTTGATACATATGGTTAGCCAAATATAATCAACTGAAAACAAAATTACTAAAAAGAAATAATGCATATGTTGAAAAAATGTAAGCTACAACTTTCGTATGATTAAGTCATAAAATTTGAACAAATATCTAGTAGATACGGCAATTTAAAGAATTTAAAGGTTCCCAAAGATAAAACTGGAGTATACTAAACTGTTCAAAACTCTATAAGGTCAATCTGACTTTGATTGTGTACATAAATTATACACCAAGAGGTGAAAGTTATTTCTTATAAGATAGTTCTACCTGCTCTTTATTTCTGTAACTTGCGGGTATCGATAAATTATAAAGTGGGCTTAAAAAGAGTCTTGCTCTAAAGACGCAATAAACACCAAAGGAAAAAGAGGGCTGGAAAAACACGTCTAGTATTATAGCTTAATAAAATTATCGAATTGTACATGGGACTCAAAGGGAGAGCACCCAAGTGACCCAACCATATGAAGTAGGGTGACTAATTACATTGATGGTCAGAGCAGCAAGAACAGTTGAACAATTGCTCACAAATGTTTCCATCTCTGACTATAATTTTTCAACTTCAAGTCTATGTTCTTAGGATAAAATTTGATATATTACTACAATGGAGGAAATCTTAACAGGTTGATTGAATCATTTGATTATATACAACTTTTAGTTGTTAGACAAGATACACAATATTTATAGACATTTGTAAAATTCGATGACCTTGAAAGACCAAGAATATATTAGCATCAGATTAAATATTAATCTCTTCTGAAAGCAAGATAGAGTTCCTAAAAATTGTTTACAACAATCTTTAGCTGTCTTGCCCCTTAATCAGCTAAGTCCACATGAAATGATAGGCGATATGCATTACAAGTTTATCCTTTCTATTTGTTGAAATGATCTCTGCCAAAAAGCTGAATATGTTCTCAGGCACTAAAATAAGCAGTTTTTAAGTTGTGCACCGACAAAACCTAAAAAAAAATCTTCATAAATTTTCTCAGGGTAGCCTCGAAATTTTGATGATATTCTAAAACCTCACGAGGATAAAGGTGATTCCTTGTGCAATCAAATATCTCATGCTGCAATTTTAGTATAATCCAAAATGCTGCCGACAGTCTCAAAAAAACATTGCACCAGATTATCGAATTAAACCTGACTAGTATTAATCCTGATAGTTAACTTAAACATATCCTCAAATAGCCCTTCTGTTTCATCCTACAGATTATTTAGCTATGTAAGCATAATAACATTTTCAAGATATATATTATATGATTGATTATTATGCTTTATATAGTTTAAAAGCTAAAGATCCCATAAATTCAAGATAAATTAATGGAATGTTTAATTTGTATTAAAATGTGCAATGCACCAATCTTGTTCGGGTACTCGAATAAACTTCCATGCTTTATTGGCATGAAAAAGTTTGAAGCAGATTTTGCAGCCAATTATCTCAGCAAGGATCCTCAATTTGTTTATGCATCTTTCAATAATTAGGTAACATGATGAAGCATGGCCCACCATGTCTCGACGTTTAAAGGTCAAATCAATATGGATATTTTCCATGTTTGATCAAGAAGCATCAAAGTTATTTTACCAAGAGCAGTTTGGATTAAATATAGAGTATGATGCTGAACATCTACGTGCAAATCCATTAAGTTCGCATATTCTGGTCCATTCTACTGCTGCCATCCATCAGGATACAAAATATTAGCGTCAAACACATGACAGCTTTTCTAATATGTTGTAAATTAAGGATCAAGAAAACATAGTTAATTGGTTCAGTTGTTTCTTATGTTGAAGTGCATTAAGTTAAACAGCAGTACATCATTTACGAGTAGGTTGTTGCACTTTTTTTGGTGAGGTACGCAACATGCGTTCTTGCTTATTAACATTGATGGATTAGTCGCCCGTACAGAGGAATTTCTTAAATGTATTTACGAAAAGTTGTAAAAAGAAAACATTGAACAAATCAGCAAATGTGCTTCGCGATAGCTGAAAATGCTACCTTGCAAATCTGTTACATACTTCATGTCATATCAAATTTATAATAGCTGGCCAGAGAACCAAGCGAGCAACAATTTCATACACCCATTGTTTCAAATATCGGCTGGACGAAGGTATATTGATTATTGAATAGCCTAATAATAAACTATAAATCTTTTAGTATCAGTTTTATAGCCACGATACTTGATGAAGATGAGTAATCTGTTCATATTGATTACAAGGGTGTATCTTGAAATATATGAATCAATATAGATTTGTTGTAATGTGCGAGCGGCAGTGGCATCAACTAAAAAAATTGTTTGGAGTTATGACCTTGTAGGGACACGAATGGTGATAAAATTCAGTGTTTTAAATGTCGGCTGACGTCACCGAAATGTCGGCGACATTTCGGTTTTCGGAAGAAAACGACACGGATTTACATAATTGTTTCGGTTACCGGTATTTGGTAAATGTCAGCTGACATTTCATGATGTCGGCCGAAATTTTGTGTTGTCGTTGTTTTACCCGACATTTACCAATATGTGGAGGGAAAAATTTGGGTAATTTTCTTTCAGGTTTTGGGCTTTGTACATTGAGTCATTAATAGGCAACCATTCTTCCGCTGACCTATTGAGGAAGATATAAATTTAATAAAACTAAAAATCTGAATAAATTAATATTATTTTTTCAAAAAAATAGATTATATAAATGACGTTTATATTACAAAAATGTAAAACCCGATATTTGATAAAACCATCCAACATTTCACGATATCCGACATCAAAATCTTCACACGACACCGACATCCGAAATTTAGAACATTGATAAAAATAGGTATTTTCCTGTTAACAAGTAATTAGCATACCTCAAACTTGCTAGATTTTCACATTTAAGGCCTAGTTAGGCAACAACGTTTCGGAAACCGCTGTTTTGTTTAGTTAAAACGAAACCATGGTTTGCAAGCATGCAAACCGTGGTTTCGTAAATATGGGGTTTAGCAAAGTTTACGGGGTTAGCAAAGGTTTCATATAACTATTTTTTTTTAAAAGAAACTAGCAACAATTTCCAAATTGATATTGCCTTTTATTGTTGAAAAATCCATAGTTATGAATAACAAATTTATATATTGCTTTCTTTCATATCCTCGTCTAGATGAAATGAGACAACAAAATGGAATATATGAATAAATATTATATCTTTGTGGGATCGATTTGGCGGGTCATTCAAGATCATTGATATGACATTTCAGATTTAGATAAAAGAAGAATTACAGAAGAGAAGCGATAATAGATTTGAGGGGGGGATATGCGAGAATGAAAAGATATTAGAGTTATGTAGAGAGAGATCGGTTGAAGGAAGGGGTTAAAGAGAGAAGGAAAGGGGGGATATGTGAGAAATGAAAAGAGATTAGAGTTATGTAAAGAGAGATCGGTTGAAGGAAGGGGTTACAGGGGGGATAGAAAGGTCGGAAAAAGAAAAGAAAAGGACATGGCACTAAATTTTTCAAAATGTGGCAAAGAGAGGAGGCGGCTCGAAATTCTAGTTTTCTTAAGAGTTCAGAAAAATGGGGCTTCGAGCCCTCGAAACTTTTTGAAACCGCGGTATGGGAAACACTTTTGGCTGCCAAATAGGCCTCGGTTACAAATTTTATAGTTTCGCCTCGAAACCAAGGTTCCAGAAACCATAATTCCGTTGCCAAACGAGGCCCAATTGACTGAAAATTAACTATATAACTTGTTTGCATTGCATGATTGCCCAAGAGTCAATTCCAAGTAAACATCCAATCAACAAATAAAATTATCACATTATATGAGATACTTGTCTACTTGATATTTTCTTTTTAAGTAATATTCTTGTTTAATGCATACGTATTTCGTCTTCCGATGCCCTCCGTGCATCTTATAAGAAATTTTCAAAAGTGATAGATGAGACCATGAAATTAAAGAAATCCTTAAGTTCGAAAATAACAAAACTGAATCTTGATGCCAAGAAAGAGATGAATCAACTTGAGTGAAAACCAAAGGGGCACCAAAAAGGAACAGATTCATAGAGATATCAAACTAGATGCAAAAGTTATATACTTCACAACAAATCCAATCACACAGATTGTGTTAAAATCGTATTGTTGTGGTAGGATTAGAATTCCCTTTTTACCTTACACAGGTTGCCATCGGTTGGCCACCAAACCCGCTTCGATTGCTTCAATCCAGCCATCCAAAAACCTAAAGACGAAGAACTCCACGATCTTATCGCAAAACCCTAACCCTAATCCTAACCCTAACCCTAAATTTGATATCTTTTTTTCCTATAATTTTTATTTGTGAAGAGAGATAGGGAGAGGGACAGGCGAGAGCCCTAGGGCACGCGTCGGAGGATTCTGGATTTCGTTGGCGTTGTTGTTTTAAAACCTGTTTTGCTTTACTTTTTTACTGCTACGTTGACGTCAGCGCAAAAAAATACGGGTAAATTGGAAGAAAAAAAAAAAAAAAACAAGTAGGTTTTTTCCGCTGACAACAAACCCCAATACTGAAACGTCTTGTCAAAAACCATTTGAAAACGTTTTCACTTGTCAAAAAAAAACCTATTAGTGTTATCTATATAGTTGCATACTATATCTAGTTATTATGTGATATTTATGCAGCAGTCTGCAATATATATACAACTACATACGATATGTATGGTCTATTTAGATATAGCAGGCAACTATACGGATACTGAATGAAAAAACTTCCATGGGATTTTTGATAATCGCTTAGAGGCCACGTATTTTATCGGCGGGAAAACTTGCTTTTGGAGGTTTTGACAATTTAACCTCAATAAATGTCACATCAAGGTAATTTTGTTTCCTGGAAAATTAATTGTAGTTTTAAAAATAGGGCTTTTGAGATAAACATCGATTTTGATACTCTTCGTTGATTTGGTAACTAAAATTGTTGATAAGTGCAAAATGTATCTGATGATGCTTGTAAGAAGAAATTCCTCAGATCACGACACGTGGCAGGTGATGTGTTATCCGCATAAGCTCGCTAGATTCCTAAGGACTACGGAGCTGGAATAAGTATGATGCATCGAAGACTTTCTTCGGTGTCTCACCTCCGAGGCTGCACCAGACCTTCTCAGAAGACCTTCCCAGAGTATCTTCCCCTTTCTGCTGACCGCCAGCTAATAGCTCGTCTCCGAGCTATCCTATAGCTGAGACTCCTCAGCTCGTCTGCTCATCTCCGAGCTAGCCTATATTTGAGATTCCTCGGTGTCCATGTTTGGCCAGGAGCACGAAGCATAAGCGCCCCTGTAACGGCTCTGTGTATCTCGCCACAACGAGATTTTCGCTGCTCTACGTCTCGCATTCCACGCCGGCGTATCTCGCCATTAATGGGCGTATCCCGCCATCAACGCGAATGTGACGCAGGGACGCAATGGACGGAGAGAATCTCGCATCGACTCGCTCCATGCGACCGCTATATAAACACCACTTCCGGACAATTCAGGTAACTCAAACTCATTTCAATACGCCGCTACTTTGCTCTAATATTCCTCTGCATTTATTTGATCATTGGAGGGTCCTACGGTAGTTTCCCACCCCGGGACTTTTCTTGCAGGTAGCTTGGCGTCCACAACAACCTATTAAGATCCACACTTTCAATCCTCACACCAAATCTCAATCGTTCGACACCGCTGGCCACAAGTTCGATGGAGGACAGCATCTTAGGAAGAAATCGACCTCCATCAGTTGGTGCCGTCTGTGAGAAACCTTTTCCACCTAAAAAAGTTGATCTTCCGCCTTCGATATAATGACCAATGATCCTCACCACGAAGACCCCAGCACGAACCGCCCCATCCTCCACAACGGAGGCGGGAGCGGTCCTACTCCACCTCCCAACGTCGTCGACTCCTTATTTGCATGGATCAACAGGCTCACGACGATTGTGAATGCGCTTGCTCGTGTTCAAACAGCCGAACATGCCCGCCAAACCGCTGTCCCCATTCTCCAAAACGACGGCGTGCGTAGGGCGACGGAGGGACGTATTCAATCCCTCGATCTTGCTCATGCCTATCTCGGTGCCACCAAACACCAGCGCGCCGATTCTGGCAATAACGACACCCATACGATGAATGATTCCATGACTCGTTGGGCGCCAGATAGTTCGACGCCGAGATCTCAGGGAAGTCCGAGCCATCGCTTCAACACCTGCCGCGCTCTCTCACCCCTTGAGGAGACGTCGATCAAGTCGCCTGATTCCAGGGGAGACCGGCGTCCCCATGTCCATCGAGGCCGCACACATGGCTCACCTCAGGACTGTCCACAAAGGGTTCCCCCGAGGACCTGAGGAACGTGATAGAGCGAAGCTGAAACCGCTCTATCGCTCAAGCCCAAAGCAGAGACAGCAGGCACTCCGATTATGGAGAATCCTCGGGGTACCATCAGCGAATCGAGTCCCTCGAGAAGAAAATCGAAGACATGTGGCACGCTACCCACTCGGCTGGAGGAGTGGCAAAGTCCTCCGCGGATTCGCTTATGAGGCCCTTCACCGAGCAGTTACTAGGTGAGCGGGTCTCGTCTCAGAACAAATCGACCAAGGTGGCCTTCTTCAACGGGAAATCTAACCCAAAGGACGACTTGGATGCATTTACGGTAGGCATGGGTTTCAAGATAACTCAGACGCGGCTCAGTGCCGAGCCTTCCCCACCGCCCTCATCCAGGCCGGCCGAGATTGGTTCCGCGACCTTACGCCATGCTCGATCTCAACCTTTGACGAGCTGGCGACTCAATTCCTCGGTCATTTTTTCGGCAATCAACGACAGAATAGGATGGTCGACTACCTATTTACCATCAAGAGTGAGGACAGGGAATCTTTCAAGGGTTACGTCACCCGCTTCTATAAGACCCTTCTGGAGGTCCCCGAGCACCACGACGAAACGGTTATCACCGCCTTTTGGTTGGGTCTTAGGCATAAAGAGTGGCTCCGATCTTTTGTATTGGCGCAACCTAAGACCATGTCCGAAGCAAAAGTTTAGACCGAGCGGGAAATCCAACTCGAGTCAGAGATAAACGCCAACTTACCCCGCGGCGACCAAGCGAACCGAAAGAAACGGGAAAGAGAAGAGAAGAAAAGGGTCGACCGTCCAAAATCGTATTCCCCGATGTTTTATGAGTACACTCCCCTGAACGTCTCCCAGGACGAGCTACCAGAGGAGGCTAAGGGCGAGAGATTTTTCAAACTCCCGCCAGCGACTCAGAGGCCGGGCAAGCGACTCCGCGGCCCGTACTGCGCCTTTCATCGATCACAGGGGGCACTCGACCGAGAACTGCAGGCACCTCTGTGACTACATCAAGGAGCCGATCCGTTCCGGTCACCTGGTAAAGTACCTACGAGACAAACGGCAGGCAAATTGAGAGCAAGCGAACCAGCCTCCTCCTGGAGAGTTGACGATCGGGCAGATTATAGTCATCTTTGTAGGCTCGACTCCGAGCAACGAGGACACTCGTCGCTTCCAGTCGGTCATGACCTTAAGTGATCCGTGTAGGGTGTTTTTCGTCACCCTATTAAGATAGGAATACGCGCGCGCTTATCAGGCGCATTACAGATTCCCCCTGCGTAGGGTGGATGTAACATTTTAGAAAAATAAAATATTATTTTTGGGAAGTTAAACAATTTAAGTAATAAATATTATGAATATTTAAAGTATGGAGATTAGTTTTAATGATATGGTATAACTATATATCGATAATTCGGGAGATAATTGAAAGTTCTACATGATTATTGATTTTGAGTGTATTAAGTCGATTTGGATATTTTAGAATGAATTACATATAAGTTTACGGCTAAACTTAATTAATAATTACTAATGATGCATTAAGCTTGATTATGTACATGACATGCACCATGTCATGTTGTAAAAATACTTGTTACATTTCTATTTGACCATGGCTTTAATTCTTCATTTTTCTTTTATGTATGGTTTTTGCTTTGTGTTTCTTTTAAAAAGGAAAAAGAAAAAGGGATTTTTAAATTAAAGATTTTTGAGTGTGGGAGACCAAGAGACAAGGAAGTATGGGCAACGAGAGAGAGGGCGAGGGGTCTTTGGACCATGGCTCATTGTTTCTTCATTCGATCTTCATCATTCTTCTTCTCCCCCTTCATGGCCGCCTGATCAGTCGAAAATATTGTATATTTTAGCCGGCAATTTCTCCATCTTTTGCACTCATTTAGAAGTGTTCGGCATTCATATTCTACATATTAGCAAATCTGTCACAAAATATGAGATTGCATGTGTTAGACTTTTAAACCGACACTTTAAAGGAAATTAACCGCATTTCATGGCATCGCATCATTTCTGTATTTGCGCAACACTTGTCTTGAGTCTGTGCAGGAATTACGGAAGAAAAGCAAAAGAGCTGATCAAAAATTACGCCAACTCAAAGCCCTGAGATCTGGTAGCAATACAGAAGGAATTATTCAATTCAACATATAAAAGAAAAGCCCAAAAGTGAGCCCAAGTTCAACCCAGAAGTCCCAAGCCATAAGCCTTCAACAGAGCCGCGGAACCGCGGCGGGAGCTGGCTTTCGCCGCGGTTCCGCGGCTGTTTGGACACGTCAGCCTGGAATTTTTACTGCAGAATTTATATCTCTGGGCCCATAGTCCTTTATGATACTTCAAATTCCAGAATTACCTCGAAGCTACTGCCAGATCAGCAAAGAAGATTAAGAAGGCTAATCCTAATTAAGCTCCTAATTAATCCTCTTCTAGAAGCTCCTCCTAACTAATCACATTTAGAAGCTTCTCCCCTAACTAACTTTTGGAGGGAAATTTGAATTTCTTCAACAAACTTTAGGAGGGAAACTTAGAATTTGAAATTCTAGATCTAGGGTTTAGTTATCTATAAATAGGAGCCTAGATCTAAGGGTTGAGGTTAATCTTTAATATTCCTAAAATTCTAATTCTACACCATTTTCTTCCACAAGTCTCGTGACAAGGCTTGTGCGAAACCCTAACCCTAATTCCACTCCAAATCCAAGATCTTGAGTACCAAATCAAGCGAGAAGCCTTCAACCTTTTAGGAGCCGAGCCGATCTTCAATCGGGCAAGTGATCCAAGCCGATCCGCGATCCACGGAGACGAGCGAAGCCAAATCGACGATCAAGTTCTTCCTCTTGTAGTTCTTGAGCGAATGTAACTAAATTGTTGATATAAATAAAAGGTGAATTTCTTTAATCTTGCTTTCTTTTAATTCTTGCATCATGATTAGATCTCAATTTGTAATTGTTGTTCTTGTTGTGATGTTTGAGTGAAACTCCGCTCGTAAAGGAGTCGAGACGATTGTAGAATGATGATGTAACAAATCTTAATACGATTTTTAAGTCCTACGAGTTTTGTAAACCCTAGCAAGTTCAAGAATCGATGACCTAGTTTCGTAGCGATGCTTTCTTGATTGTGATCGCTCGAAATTAGGGATCTACGATCATTTCTTGAATTTACTAGAGGCTAGAATGTGAATGATATCGACGAAAGAACAAGGGATAAGATGAAACCCTAGTTTCACAAGAAATCCCTAATTCTCGGAGATCATCATCGATCTAGTATCAATTCATCGAAGGATAAGAATGCGTAATTCTAAGATTACATCACATCTATAGATCCGATCGATTCCTACGAGCTTCATTTCGATTCTTGATATTTGGTTTGGAAAAATCATCAAACGATCAATTCTTGATTCTATCTTTTAATGCTTTCTTAGATATAGTTTTTTCTCTTTCTTGAACTTCAAATATAAATCATGAATTGTTTTGTTTTCTTTCTTTAAAGTTTCAATTCATCTAATTCAAAAGACGAACGATTACACTTTCCCTGTGGACGATCCGCACTCACTAACAATCTAGATCCGACACCGTAGTTGATTGCGGTCAAATAATTTTTGGTTGTGATTTCTTTACCATTTCACATACACAAACGAGAATTCTTTTCAATCAAATGGCGCCGTTGCCGGGGATAGTGCGCTAATAGTTCGTATTTTGAAATTTGAGTTGAACAATTTTATTCCATCTAAATTTTGTGATCAAAATTCGTGCAAACACTAATACGTGTGTTGTGATTTGATTGCGAGGAAATCTGGGATCATTGGAGCTGGAGAAAAATTATTCTGAAAATTCCAGAGAGCCTTTCAAGTGAACAGGAACCTACTGTGAAAGTTTAGTGCAGAGATCACCTTGGACCGCGGCTGATCCGCGGCGTTAGCCTTCATATTGCGGCGGAAGAGCGGCTGTGTTGACTGTTCACTGCACCAATTTTTCTCAGTAACTCTCTGTACTTTCTTATCTCTTACCTCATCTACTCCAATTAACATTTTGCTGCAGGTTTCTTTGCAAATAAATCGCAGCGCCGCAAAAGCAATAAAAATTTTGTGCGTGTTTTTGATTTCTTGGTTGTTTGCATATTAATACGGAATTTAAGGGGCACGACCAAATCCAAATAAGGTGTGGAATTCATTACCCTTCCTAGGCCCCGAAAATCGCAAAACTTGCATCCGCATTTACCCTCATTAATTAAAAGAAATCTAGAGATGACTCTAAGGACCGTCGCGCTCAATTAGGACAAGAGAAGGCCGTGGGTAATTCATTGCTTATCCGAGTTTTCTTGTGGTGCCTAAGGCGAGTGTGTCTAAGGCTAGTGGTTTTTAATTAGGCCCACTACTTACGTAGTGGAGTACCTTCCCACTTACCTGGCACTTATCCGGCCACAGGAGGACAAAGAGGCAGTGGAGGATTCTATCCTGCGACTTGTCTTTTGGCAGTTAGGAGCGGTCTAGAGCCGGACTTAGGTGACCACTAGATTCTAGGGTTTGTGTGTTGCATTTGTTTTGTTACATCATTTTTTCAAAAATCCGTATCTTTTTTTTTCAAAACAAACACCAATCACATTCATTCTCTCCCCTAATTATAAATTCACGCTGCCACTTGTACTAACCCTTTTTAGTGCAAGATAGGCTGGACACGGGATTCTAGTGCCTGTTAGTCCGCGTTCCTTGATCGACCCAAAAGTCGGTATTTCTACACTTACCTTTTCTTTACCCACCACCACACCCACATCGATGGATCCACCTCCATCAAACTTCTTTTCCACTACTCTGCCGCCGTCCGTTGGTGCGCAGAATCCACCTCGCATCTCTCTCCAAGAGAGGTGATATCCGACACGAGGCCCCCTTTCCACCTGCCTTTCCATTCCACCAGCCAACGAGGAAAATTTTCAAATAAAACCCCAATACATCAACCTTGTACCAAAATTTCACGGTCTCGAGTCTGAAGACGCATACGTGTTTATCACGAAATTTGAAAATGTATGCGCAATGATGGGTACTTCACAGCTTTCTGTGGATGCTTTCCGTCTACGTCTTCTCCCATTCACCTTGTGCGATTTAGCCGAGAAGTGGCTATATAACACTACCGCACATTCCATTTCAAATTGGGACGAATTCGTCAAAGCATTCCTTAAGAAATTCTACCCACATCAAAAGACAGCTCGAGTCCGTAGCGAAATCAATCAATTCACCCAGCTTCCAAATGAAACATTTTCAAAATGTCTTGAACGTTTCAAGGATCTGTTAGTCCTATGTCCACATCACGGCATCCCGAGATGGGAATTGTGCCGAATCATTTATGAGCGCATTACTCCTTACACAAGACAGTCCCTTGAATCCATGTGTCAAGGCAATTTTATGACCAAAGATGATGGGGAAGCCTGGAACTTTCTAGAAAATTTCGCTGAAAAGTCTTTACAGTGGGAGGGTGTGAGTCAATCGTCTAGGGATGGCAATGATATTTCCATAGGAGTTAGAGCTGACATTTCAGCTATACAAAAGAAACTCGAGAATATGGAAAAATTCTTAGCTGCCCTAAGTCAAATATCACTCTCCAAAACTGTATGTGGATGCTGTTCTGATCCGTCTCACTTGACGGAAGAGTGTCCGTTTCAAGGTCATGAGCATACCAATGCATCATTTCAAAGACCTAGAAATGATCCATCTTCCTCCACATATGATCAGGGTTGGAGGAATCACCCTAACTTTGCTTGGAACCAATCACAATTTCAAAACACGGCTCCAACCCAAAACAATTTCCAAGGGGCCCCTCCACCACAACAGCACCCACAACTTCAATTGAGTCAGCACCCCTTCCAAGTACAAAATTTCCAAAATCCGGCCAACACTTTTGCACCGTCTAGTCCTTTGCAATTGACCGGTACAGATAATACCTCTGCACTAGCACAAACCTTGGATACTTTCATGAAACAATCCATCCAAGGGACGGCAAGTTTGCAATCTTCCGTCGAGAATGTGATGAAGATCATTATCTCTCAAAATGATAATATCAAATCGATGGAAGAACAAATTGCACAACTAAAAGCCGAAATGAGTGCACGAGAGAAAGGGAAACTTCCAGCTCAACCTTTACCTAATCCTGGCCATTCACATCATGTGGATGAGATCACGTTGAGATCTGGAAGAGTGCTTGAACATCACCTTGGGGAAGAGTTTGATGATACTGATAAATCAATCAATAACACCCCGGCTGAGACCTTTCCTCACACACACACTTCTGACCCCAGTTCTTCTACCCTACCACCTTCTTCCGAGCCTATTCTCCATTTCCCAAAAGGTTCGCCACTACAGCCCACCTCTTTTACCCCTCCAAGGACGATTCCCACTTCTATTCCGGGATCGGTTCCACACCCACTTCCTTCTCCTATGATGGACCCAGCGCTTATTGCTAAAGCACCTTATCCTAATCGGGTAAGGGCTAACACACCGAGTCCACATATGGAGAAGATTATGAACATTTTTAAGCAAGTAAACACCAACATCCCTTTCCTAGATGCCATCCAACAAGTTCCTTCCTATGCGAAAACTCTTAAGAACTTGTGCACCAGGAAGAGGAAGAATCCAGTGCCCAAGAAGATTTTCATGGAAAAGACAATAGACACGGTTTTCCCCCAACAATTACCGAGGAAACGTAAGGATCCTGGATATCCTACTATTTCCGTTTCTATTGGGGAAAAACACATCAACCGTGCTCTACTAGACCTTGGCGCTAGTGTTAACTTGCTTCCATATTCTGTTTATGAGCAATTAGGAATCGGAGAGTTGAAGCCAACCAATTACACTCTCCAGATGGCTGACTGATCAATCACCAAACCAAGGGGTGAACTGGAGGATGTGTTAATAAAAATCGGGGAATTCATATTCCCGGTAGATTTTATTGTAATTGATACACAACCTGTAGCGAACCCAAGGAATCAAATTCCGGTGATTTTAGGTCGCCCCTTTTTGGCCACTTCCAATGCTATTATCAACTGTCGTAACGGTTCTATGACCCTATCTTTCGGGAATAGGTCAATAGAGCTGAATATTTACAAGTTGGGAAGTGTACCCTCCGAACCTACTGCTCAGGTCTGTTCTGTCGACTTAATGGATGTCGACAGCAGCGAATTTGATGATCCTCCTGATATCGATCTTGACTCTTTTTATACATTATTGTTTGACCCAATTATGTATCATACACATACGGACTCTTCCACCGAGATGTCCGGGTCAACAACTAACACTGATTATGAACTGCTTTTAGAGTCTGAAGATCACCCCGCACTTTGTGATGACATTTTTCATCGGGGTATTAATGGAACTTTTGAGGAAATCTTCGCTGATGAACTCGCATTTTTAAATGACACGGGTGTTGAGATGAATCATCTCCCAATCAATGAAATTGAACCTCCACCCCTTCTTTTGACTTGTAAAAAGAATGCGAGTAATCCATCGCATTCACTGCATCGTCTCTCCAAAACGAGACGCACAAACACTCTCTTCCACCACTTAATCTTTCCCCACTTTTTCTTCTACCAACCAGAGCACTGCATTGATAAAATTTTTGAATGGTTGGTGTTAACGTTCGGTCTTTGCAAAGCTTGGCATCGACCACTGATTTTTGACCCCCTCATATGATTTTCAAAGCTTAACATTGCATAACTCAAGTTTGGGGGGGTATGTATATTTTCGGGCTCCTGAAAAGAAAATTTGTACAAAATTTTGAGCCAAAAATAAGTTTGGGGGAAGTTCTTCACTTAAATATTTTGCCCCCACTAATAAATTCCTCCCAAGCTTACAAGTTTTTCGAGATTTAGCAGAAGGCAACAGTGAAGACACTGTTGAAAACAAGTTTGGGGGAGGTTTGTGCTTATTTTCGCATCATTTGCATATCACTTTGCATAAGCACAAAACATTTTTTTCGAAAACCTATAAAAATTTAAAAAATTTCAAAATTATAAAAATAATTTTTGTACATAAATAAGATAATAAAAGTTTAGATAGTGAAAAATTACATCCATGAGATTAGAAAAATTTAAGAAAACTAAGAAAATTAGAAGTTTTCTTATACGAACTAGTAATAAGTAGTTATGAGCCGTTGTCCCAAAGGTTAGTAAGATGAAAGACGTCACTAATCTGAGGATAAAAATAAGTCTGAAAAATAATTTCTATTCTGGAAGCCAAACATTTTGAACGTTGCTACCCTGCTATTCGCACTTACACACGTCTTGAAGCCTGGGATAGTAGAGGATACCTTGAAATGCTCTTGTCTTAAAGCCAAAAGTATGAAGGAAATAAAAAATGAAAAGTGGTGAGAAAAATGGACACTGGTTTTGTTATCACCGAGGGCAATAAAAAATATATAGCAAGGGTGCTTCTTCACCTAGTGCCCTAAGGCCAACTGGTCTGGGAGTCACTGCTATGCCTGAGGTGGTGCAAGACAAGGAAAATACACCAAGCATGCAAGCACAGGAGTAATCGGTCGGTTAGTACCTCAAGAAGTATTAACGGTCGCATGAAAGTGTGTAAGCAATCTCGTTTATCAAAAAAAAATACTGAGGCTGATGGGCAAGAGTATGATAGCTTGAATTGAATTCTCCGGGTGTAGGGATGTCTTTACACACACGCAGGGTGATATGATCAATGTTTTGGAAGAAAGATAGGAATGAAGAATAAGACGATGTTTTATTGAGGGAGGACGTGATTTCTGATATCTTTTCATGACCATTAAGATAGGGCTCATGACAACCGAAAAGCTAGCTTAGTTGGAAACCCTAATTTTCAAGGCTTTTCTTTTACAATTCTTTTCTTTAAATGTAATATTCATGATCTTTCTTTTATTATTGGATTTTGTGGGTGCAATCCGCTGAAAACCCTCAGGAGACAACACTCCTCCTACTAGGGACACCTAGAGGTTTAAAGGCTTGTTGCACGTGCTCAGTGCAATCGTGTTGCCTACGAAAGTGTGCTAGTTAGTTTTTCTCTTTCTTTATTTTCTCCTTCTCTTTTTAATAAAACATTCGCTCGAGACGATCGAAATTAAGTTTGGGGGTATTTGATCAGTCGAAAATATTGTATATTTTAGCCGGCAATTTCCCCATCTTTTGCACTCATTTAGAAGTGTTCGGCATTCATATTCTACATATTAGCAAATCTGTCACAAAATATGAGATTGCATGTGTTAGACTTTTAAACCGACACTTTAAAGGAAATTAACCGTATTTCATGGCATCGCATCATTTCTGTATTTGCGCAACACTTGTCTTGAGTCTGTGCAGGAATTACGGAAGAAAAGCAAAAGAGCTAATCAAAAATCACGCCAACTCAAAGCCCTGAGATCTGGTAGCAATACAGAAGGAATTATTCAATTCAACATATAAAAGAAAAGCCCAAAAGTGAGCCCAAGTTCAACCCAGAAGTCCCAAGCCATAAGCCTTCAACAGAGCCGCGGAACCGCGGCGGGAGCTGGCTTTCGCCGCGGTTCCGCGGCTGTTTGGACACGTCAGCATGGAATTTTTACTGCAGAATTTATATCTCTGGGCCCATAGTCCTTTATGATACTTCAAATTCCAGAATTACCTCGAAGCTACTGCCAGATCAGCAAAGAAGATTAAGAAGGCTAATCCTAATTAAGCTCCTAATTAATCCTCTTCTAGAAGCTCCTCCTAACTAATCACATCTAGAAGCTTCTCCCCTAACTAACTTTTGGAGGGAAATTTGAATTTCTTCAACAAACTTTAGGAGGGAAACTTAGAATTTGAAATTCTAGATCTAGGGTTTAGTTATCTATAAATAGGAGCCTAGATCTAAGGGTTGAGGTTAATCTTTAATATTCCTAAAATTCTAATTCTACACCATTTTCTTCCACAAGTCTCGTGACAAGGCTTGTGCGAAACCCTAACCCTAATTCCACTCCAAATCCAAGATCTTGAGTACCAAATCAAGCGAGAAGCCTTCAACCCTTTAGGAGCCGAGCCGATCTTCAATCGGGCAAGTGATCCAAGCCGATCCGCGATCCACGGAGACGAGCGAAGCCAAATCGACGATCAAGTTCTTCCTCTTGTAGTTCTTGAGCGAATGTAACTAAATTGTTGATATAAATAAAAGGTGAATTTCTTTAATCTTGCTTTCTTTTAATTCTTGCATCATGATTAGATCTCAATTTGTAATTGTTGTTCTTGTTGTGATGTTTGAGTGAAACTCCGCTCGTAAAGGAGTCGAGACGATTGTAGAATGATAATGTAACAAATCTTAATACGATTTTTAAGTCCTACGAGTTTTGTAAACCCTAGCAAGTTCAAGAATCGATGACCTAGTTTCGTAGCGATGCTTTCTTGATTGTGATCGCTCGAAATTAGGGATCTACGATCGTTTCTTGAATTTACTAGAGGCTAGAATGTGAATGATATCGACGAAAGAACAAGGGATAAGATGAAACCCTAGTTTCACAAGAAATCCCTAATTCTCGGAGATCATCATCGATCTAGTATCAATTCATCGAAGGATAAGAATGCGTAATTCTAAGATTACATCACATCTATAGATCCGATCGATTCCTACGAGCTTCATTTCGATTCTTGATATTTGGTTTGGAAAAATCATCAAACGATCAATTCTTGATTCTATCTTTTAATGCTTTCTTAGATCTAGTTTTTTCTCTTTCTTGAACTTCAAATATAAATCATGAATTGTTTGTTTTCTTTTCTTTAAAGTTTCAATTCATTTAATTCAAAAGACGAACGATTACACTTTCCCTGAGGACGATCCGCACTCACTTACAATCTACAATCCGACACCGTAGTTGATTGCGGTCAAATAATTTTTGGTTGTGATTTCTTTACAATTTCCAACATACACAATCCGAAATCTCTTCTCAATCAAATGGCGCCGTTGCCGGGGACTATTTGATTCGATACACACAACGAGAATTTATCTACAATCAAATGGCGCCGTTGCCGGGGACTATTTGATTTGATAAACACAATCCGAAATCTTTACAATCACCGCCCTCTCCCTCTCCCCCTTCATGGCCGCCCTCTCCCTCCACCTCCTTATAACACTCCCAAATCCACATCAAAACCGTATATCCCCTTCATTAAAATTGTGCACAAGCTCACTATAAATATGGTAGACTAAGCAAGTTGAGATTTTGAGCACTTAGGGCAACTCAAGAAAATTCTTGAGTTGCCAAATGAGGTATTTCTTTCACCATTAGTGTAGTAATTGATTTCCTTTAGCTTCTATTTTAGTTTAGAATTGATTAAGTAAGGTTTAGTGATCTTGGAAAATTCCAAGATGAAGTTTAGGGGATTCTTGAATTGTGATGATGCAATTGAGGTGTATCGGTGACTACAACCCCCCTTAGTGTTAAAAACCTAGATCAAACTAGAGCCTAGGCTATGAAACTTGAGTTAGAAACTTTCCGTGTCGGTTTTTGTGGTTTGTGATGCCTACAGGAAATCTAGAGTGACCTGAGACCTTTGCAGAAAAAACAAGCAACTCTATTGACCTAGATTGAGCACTAGAAGACCACCCTGAAAATACGAACCCAAACCTAGCAACTAAAATCGGCCAGGCCGGAATTTTCGTTGATCTCGCCGGGTCATCTGTGGGTATTGGTGTTAAGATTGGTTCTGTTGCTCACATACCCCAAGACTATCCTACTGTACTGCTTGTTTATCCCCAATTCACCTGACCAAAAATCTGGAGCAAGTTTTTCGAGTTTCTGTTTTGGGGTTCATGATTGTTCATGACTTAAGTTCTGATATGGGTGTTTTATCTCGATCGATTGGCGTTTGTACGTCGATATCGAGGGTTATTTGGTTCTTTTGCATGCGTAGACCATAGGTTTTAACCTATGTGTGATTCGTGTGCCGTTTTGGTTTTCGTTCGCGATTTCTGTTTACAATACTATGTGTTTATATATGTAGGCATCTTCACATGGACTTCGGATAATAAGGAAGAGCATGGCGACATCGACTTCGACAAGCAAGAATCAATATGAGTAGATGTATATCTTGGGGGGAAGTCGGGTGGATGGCGTATAGCACCCCCGCAAATTCGTAGGGTATAATGCGTTTATGATATATATACATATGTGTTATTGTGAGATGTGAATACTTAGCAAGAAAGGCTTTAGGAGCCATGGGTTGGATTTAGTGCAATTGGAGGAAAGTGCTTTTAGTTTAGTTTCTTAGTCGTGAAATCCTAGAGTAAAGGTTGACACACACATATGCACACATGTGATATGATTTTAGGTGTATATGTTTATATGTATATATACATATATATGTAGATGCGTTGACACACACACACACACATATACGTATACACGGATGATGAGCCCAGTATATGATACTTAGAGATGAGCCGATATGATCGGGCATGATGCCGTGAGATTGTGATATTTGATTGGGTCGTGATATGATATACGATATGATATTATAGTGGATCGTTGGGCGATGTGTTTTCATACACACGAGGATATATGTTTGATGATATTGGAATGTACTAGATTTTAGAACGGTACCCCTAATTCATGATTTTACGATAATAATACTATATGAATAATGAGATATATGTGATATTTAACCCGTATCCCGATTTTGGGATGCCGTACGATGGATTTTACCGTACGAGGTATAGATATGATTATTAATCCGCACTCTTGACTCGAGGATGTCGTACTATATATTTTTTTACTGTACGTGACGCTATTGAGACGGGATCACCGATTGCTAGATATATCGACTCGGACTTTAGGTGGATTTCCTTACCCTTTCGAGTAGTCTCTTAGTTTAGTCCTGTAATTGATTAGATAGATGATAGACTAGGCTCGAGTCATACTTATTTTCAAAACTAACGAATCGTGGGTATTTTTAAAGACAGACCGAGGGATACTACGGATTTTTCAAAAGACGTATCTTTTCTCAAAGACCCTGTAGCCCCTATTTTTCTAAAACCACGATTCGTGCTATTTCAAATACCAAAAACTGTATGACTCGTATATAGAAAGGTATATTCTTCAATGTTGCGGTTACTACATCTTTTTCCATATATTCATGTTATTCTCATCGCATTGCATGCTTATAAATGCGTTTTCTTTATTTATTATGAACCCCTGTTGTCAGGACACCAGCACCATTACCGATGATGCGTATGCTCTACGTACACTTGCTTGCCGGCTCACACACATTATCATCGGTAATTTCCATTTCATATACACATTAGAAAGCATTACTTCGTTGGTATAAATTGCTAGTTGGTAGTTTCAATATAGTACTAGTACACTTGCTTTCATATACTGGTTTAGATATTGCATTTCTTACTTAGACACTTCATGCATTTATACATTTATTCTGTTATGCAATATCGTGGGGCTTTATGCTGGTATTCACTGTTTATTGACTCTTGATTTTGGGATTTCGGATTTTCCATGAGGTTTCTAGATTTGGGGAAAACCGCAGGGATTTTATAAATTCATTATCATTCTAAAATGCAAGTTGCGGTTTTCTCGTGATATGATGTATATGTCATCCACCATGAGCTTTCCTGATTTCTGTTGGTAGTCGAGACCCGATTCGAGGAAGAGGATGAACCGTCTCGGGTACATGGTGGACCCGGTATGGTACATCGGGGCGAGAGTGTTTTTATAGGGATGACGATGAGCCTGGCAGGGACGGACTACCTACCGGTGATTTCGGACGCGGCGGATATCCGGAGGATACTGACGTAGTCGAGAAATTTGATGTGATGGGCCGATTCGGACTGACGGAGCCCATGGGCCGATCTGGACTGACGGAGCCCGAGATTTGAGTATTATGTGTCGCTATTAGACATGGATTTCGTGATGTTTTGAGTGTCGGTGCTGGGCACTCGGGTTTTATCATGATTTGTGTGTCGTTGCTGGACACATGTTGGATGGTGCATTAGTACATATCACGCATCGATATATTATTACTCTTGACACGGACACGAGTACTTTGATATCACACTTATGATATGTTGTCACCCTGGTTGTAGTATTGTGTATTTTTATTGTATGACCTAGGAGAGAGTCATACATGCGATTTCTTCTCGGTGATGTTTTCTACTCACGAGCTGGCAACTCACCCCCGTTGTGCCACAGTTTCTTGCAGGTTTGGCCGTACGGGTTTCGTTGCGGCTTGCTGGCACACTTCTTCCTTCCGGGTGATTGCTTTGGTAGGTGGGTTCACTTGTATCGTGACCACCGTTGTACTTTTATTTATTTCAGTTGTATCTAGTAAACTCCATCAACCAGACTTGTATTATTTGATAGACTTAGAAAACCAGTTGTTTATTCTTTCGACCTTAGAGTCGCGCGCTTGTATTATTATGGTTCTTCTCTGGTTTTCTTGAGAATGTTGGTTTTCTTTTTGAGTTTTGATCCTCGCCTTGTATATCTGTATTGCTTGCGTGGTTGTTTCTGCCAATTGGCGAAGAGCTAGCTCCCACTTGGGGATGCCTTTATTCATTTCTTATGTATATGCATGTTTGTACCCGTTTGGGGCCAGTATTTACGAAGGAAGCTCTGCCGAAACTTTTGAGAAAGACTTGATACTTTTAAAAATGCTTACTACGACTTTCAAAGTGAATTTATATGTTAACTTTTAAATAAGTATTCCTTCACTCTTTTTTTAAATGGTTTAGATTTCTAGGCTTTGGGTTACTTAGATTACGTTACGCCTCTAGACGTTTCGTAATTTAAGTGCCAGTCACGTTCCGTACCTTCGGGTCGTGACAAAGTTGGTATCAGAGCGCTAGGTTTAATCTTGGTTCGAGTCTAGGTTTGACTATGCGAAGTCTAGGGCGTATATTAATATTCGGAACCTAGGCTTGACCTTACGGAACTTAGACTTGGTCGAGAGGGTATTAGACCTGAACTTTCGGAGTTAAACTCCAAAAAAAAGATTTATTTGGAGTTAAACTCCCAAAACAATTTTATTCGGAGTTAAACTCCAAAAAAAGGTTTTTATTATAGAGTTAAACTCCAAAAGATTTTCTTCTTTCTTTTTTGAGAAGAAACCCAAAATGGGTTCTCTTGAAACTCCAAGATTTAGATCTTGAATGATAAAAAAAGAGACCCTTTTTCTTCTCTTGATGGAGTCTTGGGAGGTGAGTTTATGGTAAAACTTTATTTAGTTTTTAAAAAAAAAAGAGTTAAGCTCTTGATTCAATTGGAAAATGAAAAGGAAGAGGAAGAACTTGGGGGAGAGAGGAAGGAGGCACAAACCCTAGTTTTTGGGAAGAATGAATTGTTCTTTTTTATTTCATTATCATGTTGCCTTTTATAGGCTTACACATTTACGTATAGCCCCTTGGGCTTTATAAAATGGCATTTTGCCCATCCTATGTCTCATGTGTTCATTTGTTTTGCACATGAGCCATGGGTTTTATATAAATTTGGCTTTACGCCCATTTTTCTTACATTCATGTATAAAAAATTATATCAAAATTATTTATTACATGATTTTATTTTGGCATAGGGAGGCCAGCTGCGGGGCTCGACTTGTCATGGGCCCACTTGATCTGGGCTTAGGCCCACCTGGCTTGGGGTTGACTTTGACTTTGACTTGGTCAACCGGGGTGTAATTTTTGACCCCAACAAAGTTCCCCCATCAATAAATGCACGCCGCACATGTGGGTCGTGTGCATGAAATTGATAGATCTTCTTCCACGTGAAGGCGGCTTAATTTGGTTCCCGCTTTTGGGAAGCTGGCACTGTCCTTTTTACGACATGGACGGTCGACGCTTGATGCGTCTCCGAGATGGAGTGTCCGTGGTAGATGTTTCCCCGGCACGGAGTGATTTGGTTCTCACTTTGTGGGAAGCTGACACTGTCCTTTTTACGACATGGACGGTCGATGCTTGATGCGTCTCCGAGATGGAGTGTTCGTGGTAGACGTTTCCCCGGCACGGAGTGATTTGGTTCCCACTTTGTGGAAAGCTGGCACTGCCCTTTTTACGACATGGACGGTCGACGCTTGACACGTCTCCAAGACGGATTTTCCGTGGTAGACGTTTCCTCGGCATGGAGTGATTTGGTTCCCGCTTTGTGGGAAGCTGGCACTACCCTTTTTTCGACATGGACGGTCGACACTTGACGCGTCTCTAAGACAGAGTGTCCGTGGTAGACGTTTTCCCGGCACGGAGTGATTTGGTTCCCGCTTTGTGGGAAGCTGGCACTACCCTTTCTACGACATGGATAGTCGACGGCACGAAGTGTCGCTGGTTGATTCCGAGTCGATGCATAATTCTGACAGGGAAGGCAGATACACCGAAGCGAAGCATGATTTCGACACGGGGTACACTCTGAGACGAAGCATGATTCCAACACAAAGCTTGTTGGGTGACTTGATTCCGAGACGGAGCATAATTCCGACGGGGAGGTCACTGCTCGACTTGATTCCGAGGCGGAGCATAATTCCGACAGGAAGGTCGTTTGGTGATTCCGAGTCAAAGTATAATTCCGACAGGGAAGACGGATACACCGAGGCGAATCATGATTTCGACACGGGGTACACTCTGAGACGAAGCATGATTTCGACACAGAGCTGGTTGGTTGACTTGATTCCGCGACAGAGCATAATTCCGACGGGGAGGTCACTGGTTGATCTGATTCTGAGGTGGAGCATAATTCCGACATGGAAGTCGTTGCTGCCTTTTTTGCGGCTTGGACGGTCGGCGCTGGATTTGACTTGCTGATTTGAGGTGATTTGGGTTGACATCAGTATCGCTACACTGGAATATGGTACTAGAAGCGAATCATCATTTGCCATGAGAGGATTTGAGGATTTTGGTTTTGGTCGGCATCTGCATTGCTGCACTGGAATAATGCCGGGAGCAACTCATCATTTGCCCCGGGAGGATTTGGGAATTGGTTTTTGGGTCGGCATCTGCATTGCTGCACTGGAATAATGCCAGGAGCAACTCATCATTTGCCCCGGGAGGATTTGGGAATTGGATTTTGGGTCGGCATCTGCATTGCTGCACTGGAATAATACCAGGAGCAACTCATCATTTGCCTTTGCCTGTTGAGGAGCGATGGTTTAGAAGACAGGTTTAGGTCTCTATCACCTAAGGCTTTTCAATTTTATGAACCGTAAGGGTCTCATAAAAGTATTTTCTCCCTACGGGTCGAAAAGATCCCGCAAGTGTATTTTCTCCTTAGGAGTCGTGAGGACTCCCAAGTGTGTTTTTCCTTTCTGAGTCTTAAAGATCCCACGAAGGTGTTTTCTTATGGGTCGTGAGGATCCCGTAAGGTTTGTTCTCCTCATGCATCGTGAGGACGCATGAGTGGGTCTTCCCAAATGGAGCATAATTCTAAGGACGGAGACCGGCCGCGTGACTGGTGATTGCGGTGGGGTATGGGTATGATGAAAATTATTTAAGCCCGTGGATTGTATACGGTAGTCAGTTTGGGGACCAACCGTAGGTGTTAGTGATATGTATGCCCTAGAGGCCATTACTGTACATTCGATGTATATTGTAGTGGATGCTTGGACATATATATGGAGGACTTTCTTGCTCGACATGATAGTATGCTATCTGGTTGCTCTTTATCTTAACATGTACTCTGATTGTCTCTATATTACATGTTGATAGAGCCCTTAGGATGAGTACTTGACTACCAGGACTATGATACAGATCATACTAGTGGGGACAGTGTAGTCGCTAAGTACATCCTTCAAATGTTCCTAGTCGTAGGTGTGTCGAGACAGGGCATCGATATACCAGAGTAGACTAGCGTATACTTCTCGACCCATGTAGATGGGCGATGGATGATCCCATATCCATTGGTGTTTGATATCAGAGACAGTATACGGGTGCTCAGTGGAGATTGGGTACACTGAACGGACTCGCCGAGAACTCCCATATGGTATTATACCTCACGTCAGATGGCAGTTCTCTAGTGATACTGGTACAGGTTAGTCTGTAGACCCGAGATCGTCATAGAGTCTTGTGTGATTCGCACCGTGCTTTGATTTCCACCTTACCACGTTCAAGAGAACGTGCAAAACGGTGGCTTTTGGGTACAGTCCCGAATCACATGTAGGCAATGAGCGATAGGAGGGGTTTCGTCTCTCCCGGTATTGGGAGTTGATGTTGCGCTGTGCTCGATTGGCTATAACAGGAAGTCCCTGGCCAGGGCTGCTTTAGAGATATACTGGTAAGTGTTACCAGTAGTTTCTCGACTCGTTATGAGCCTCATATCGACACGACTTATCGAGTTACTAGGGTCTGACATTTACCACCCCTGGACGAGATATGCGACATATCAAACGAAGAGTCTGGACTGTACGGTAGTGTTACTGATTGGATTCGTATGAGTACTAGCAGGCTTGCTTGTTGATCTTCTGATCACTCAATACCCGGGTGGCCATTACGTTTAGCAGACCGCTTGCGGCTGTGGGTGTTTGATATGATCATCACTTACTGCCGGCGTATTGACGAGTCTTTAGAGTCCTGCACAGAGGTTTCCTGGCTCAAGCAAAATGGAGTAGGAGCACATATGTGATATGTGTGGGACCGAGATTGATACGATATGAGATACCGTATTCTATTCTCGCGAATTGTGACATTGGTCGGTTATATGCGATATAGCCGAGTTTTCGAATCAAGTGTTGATTCGATAAGTTGTTACACATGATATTAGTCGGTTATATATGATATATCCGGATTATTAAATCAAGAGTTGATTTAATAATTTAATGTATAATTATATATTAGATATATTACATTACATTAACTAGTATTAGCTCACTTATGATTCTTTTCTCACTTGGTTTGTGCACATTGTATATATGTGATATATGCAAGTGTACATTATTTTGTGTCATGCTTGATGATACATGCAAGATGGGTGTATGAGACTTATACCATGCTAGGGTTAAGTTAGGGTTTTTATTTATTTCTTAAGTTATAACAAAAGAGAGAAGACTTGGTCAATATTGTCAAGCTTGGATGAAGCTTGTAGAAACATTGACAAAGTCCACTATTTTGTCTAGCTTAGGATATTTTGTTAACCCAACCCTTAATCATAGCCCTTGGTTAATTCTCTAAATGAGTTAGGAATGAGGGCTTAACCCACCCATGGTTGCAATAATTCATTTGGATAACTCATACGATGAGTTCTTTCTTCTTCTTCTTCTTCTTCCTCAAAGCTTTCAAGCTTTAATGGAGATATGAGAAAAAGTGTGAGATAATGAAATCTAAAGTGAGCCCACTTCCTACTTCATCATCCTCTACTACTTGCTATTTAGTATAGGGTGTTTACTTCACTAATTCCATAGTTAGTGAAGAGATAGCTTTGGTTAGTGTCTCCTCGACGTAGATCATCTTCGGCCTCGAAGTTTTCGAAGCAAGCATGTTCGTTTCTTTATGGGAGCTTCTCTAGAGTCCGGAGTTCACGATCGCAGCGAAAAGGACTACTATACGGAGCTATTGAAGTGAAGGACCGGTCTACAAAGGTTGTATTCCTTGCTCACTTCTTATGCAACGTTGTTTGCATTACTTTCAGTACGATTTCTAGTTAACGATTCATGATTAGGGTTAGCTAGAACGACAAATTTTTGAATTTGGCATGGACGATGCCTCCCGAAACCTTGCTGCCTGCTAGGTAACCCTGCAGCAGGGCTGGGAGAATTTTGGGATTTGAATTTTGGCTGGCGTCTGCATTGCTGCACTGGAATATGGTACCAGGAGCGACTCATCATTCGCCGTTTGAGAATTTGGATTTTGGTTGGCGTCTGCATCGCTGTATTGGAATATGGTACCAGGAGCGACTCATCATTCGCCGTTTGGGGATTTGGCGTCCGTATCGCTGCACTGGAATATGGTATCAAGAGCGACTCATCATTCGCCATTAGGGATTTTCAGAGATTTGAAATTCTGGTTGGCGTCTGCATCGCTGCACTGGAATATGGTATTAGGAGCAACTCATCATTCGCCATTGGGATATTCGGGGATTTGAGTTTTGGTTGGGGTTCGTATCGCTGCACTGGAATATGGTACCAGGAGCAACTCATCATTCTCCATTGGGACATTCGGGGATTTGAGTTTTGGTTGGCGTCTGTATCGCTGCACGGGAATATGGTACCAGGAGCGACTCATCATTCGCCATTTGGAATAGTTTTTTTTACCGCGATTACTCTATCATTTCAGCCTTTCTTATTGCGAAGGTCGCGATTGCCCTATCATTTCGGCTATTTATTCATAGTTGCCCCATCATTTCGGCTTTATCTTTATTCGCTGATTTTTATTGCGAGTTGCCCCATCATTTCGGTTTTATTTTCATCTTTATTTTTACTCGCTGATTTTTATTGCGAGTTGCCCCATCATTTCGGCTTATTATTATTATTATTTTTTATTTTTTTTATTTTTGTTTTATTTACATATTTTTACATTCCCAGTTTAACGACTTAGAGGTCGACTGTTCCCAGTTTAACGACGTGGTGGTCATCTGTTTTGTATGAAGTTGGCGGTCGCAGCTTGACTGTTTGCCAACACGCCTTTAGACAATTCTATCTCTCCTGCCTTATATTGTTTTTCGACCCAATCTTTGAAGACGAAACAGTCCTCAATAGCATGACTTATCACTCTGTGATAGAGGAAATATTTGGAGTCGTCGGTCATATTCGCTTCCTGCGGTCTTTTTGATTCCGGCAATTGCAGACCGTTTCTTTAGGCATTCTTGAATATTTTACGGACTTTGTCCCTTCTGAAAGAATAGACCTTATCCAGCTTCACTTTCAGTGGAGATTCTTCTCCCGCTCCGAACACTGGCTTCCGAGGCTGGTTGGCATTAGGCCCGCTCATCTCTTGCTTATTTCGGTTAGCCGAAGTGTTAAAAGATTCAGCATCGTCAGAATCTCTGTCTTTGTGATTTTCGTCCTTTCGGTTTCTCCAGGACCTATTGTTATTTTGGGAGTCAGAGGAGGACTCTTGCTTTGAGCGTTCCAGCATATGAACTTTTCTGGTCAGCTCTTGGAATGTTTTGAGACCCGCGATGCATAGAAACGGGGACATCCAATTGTTGAGATTTCCGATGAGGAGACTGACAGATTGGTCATACTCTATCGGCAGTTCACATTTGACGGAGAGATTGCGCCATCGGGTTATAAAATCCGTACCACTTTCGTTGTTCTTTGGTTTGGTCCTTACGAGATCGGCAATGGTGATCTTATCGCTGATGCTCATGAACCTCTTCCGAAACAGAGATTCCATTCGGACGAAAGTTGTGACGGAGCCATCCGGTATGCTCGCGTACCAATCGAAAGCAATATCGGTCAAGCTATTAACAAACTGGCGGAGGAGGAGCGCATCATTGCCCCCAGTATTCCCGCATGAGGCTTTAAAGTGAGCGATGTGCTGATTCGCATCTCCCGTCCCATCGAATCTTCCGAATTTAGGGATGACATAGCGGCTAGGAAACTCTACTAGATCATACTGAGCGGGATATGGTTTCCCACTACTGCTGATATCTTTTTGCGCTTTGGCTTCGGCTACCAAGGTTTTGACTTTGTTAGCAACCAAATCTATGATTTGATCTTGAGTTAGTAGGTTGCTGTCATCGGTAGCCAAGACATTTGCCGAGATAGGATGCGACTGGCTTGTGCGGTCCGCCCACTTTTGGATTTGGGGGAATAGGCGTCAGCTGTCTCGGGCACCGTTTCCCGGTTCATGAGCAAAGCCCTGCGCTTGATTGGGCGGCTGAGAGGCAAGTTGGTTTGTGAGCTGTAAGACGACGTTTTTCAAGTCGTCAATTTTTTAGTAGAGCTTGGCCATCTCCTTGTCTTTGTTTATGAGCTGCTTTCGGAGCTCTTTGAGAAGTTGCTGCTCTGCGGTCTTAGGATGGAAAGTTGGCTCATCTTCGCTTTCCGAGCCCGACTCCTCATGAACTGAAGGCTCTCTCTGGTTATCAGCCTCACTGGAAGGGTCTTCATTACCTTCCAGAGGAGGCTGGTCTTGGGATGTGACAGCCATATTCACACCAGATTAGATTTGAGATGTGGTGGCCCCATCCTTGCTCTTGCTACGAAGGTTGTCGCTAGGACGCGTGCCTACCATGTAGACTGTATGGATAACACATTCAGCCATCCTTTCATCACTGGCAACTGGTTTCACGGAGTGGTCTGGGCTTTGGAACTTCATAAATTTTAACATGGCTGGAGCCTTAGCCCTTTTTTTGGCTCTGTATCTGAGCTGCTTCTGCCTCAGCTTCCCTGCTTTGAGCGCTTGGCAGGCTTCTGCTCTTCGGGAAGCCGCCATAGGCCGAGTGATGGGGAGGCTTGAGAAGACTGTAGGGTTCCTAGGCACTCTTGTGAAGGTTCATAAGGCATCAAACATGCCCGGATAAAAATTTAGACGTGCCGAACAACCCAAAGCCGGGATCTTTGCTAGATTATTAGGGTTTAACATGCAAGATGATAACTTTTATCTAAGTGTGAGGGATTACAACCTTTGTAGTCCGCTCCTTCGCTTCACAAGCTCCGAGTAGAAGTCCCTTTGCCGCGATCCACGATCTCCCGGACTCATGAGAGGCTCCACGACTCGAACGATCCATGCTAGCTTGAAGTGTTCCAAATCTCCGATGATCTACGTCGAAGTTGCAAAGACTCAAGCTTTCTCACTCTAAAGAGATGAACACACTAATCTCATGGGCTAGATGAGATGAGGATGAGAGAGTAGTAATTTTGCTTTCTTTTTAAATCATTTTCTCATATTTATTCATCACATAAAGAAAATCAAGTAAGCTTTTTCAAGAGAGAAGAAGAAGATGATCATGGAAAAATCATAAAAAGATTATCCTTTTGTGATGAATAGAAAGAAATGTATATGATTGATATATAAACCATGGTCAAGGATGAGTGGATAAGAATGTGTAGAGAATAAACTAGAGTTAGGGTTTGGTTGGGTTAAAATGTGTCATCCAAAAATATCTTTACAATGACAAAAGAAAAATGCTTCTAGAAGGTGCATGAAGCATCTAACCCAAATCAAACCCTAACCTCAATTAATCATCCTTAAACATGTTTAACAATTAATCATATCATGTCACAATAATATATATCACATATATATTATATATTTGCAACAAAAGAAAATAATACAATTAACATATATCGCATATATATCAATGTATCATCCAGTGAGAAAATGAAATAATAAAGTAATCCAATATTAGATAATGTAATAATATATCATATATATATTATTATACATTAAATCATCGAATCAACACTTGATCCGACGATCCGGCTATATCGAATATAACCGACTAATATATCATGTACCGATTCATCGAATCAACACTTGATCCGATGTCCCGATTCATATCTAAATATCGCGAGAATATAATACGGTATCTCATATCGCATTATTCTCGGTCCTGCACATATCACATATGTGCCTCTACTCCGTTTTGCCTGAGCCAAGAAACCTCTGTGTAGGACTCTAAAGAATCGTCAATACGCCGGTAGCAGGTGATGATCATATCAAACACCCACAAGCTGCAAGCGGTCAGCTAAACGTAACAGCCACCCAGGTATTGAGCGATCAGAAGATCAACAAGCTAGCCTGTGCGTTCTCCTGTGAATCCGATCAGTAACACTCCCGTACAGTCCGGTCTGTTCGTCTGATGTGTCGCATATCAAGTCTAGGGGTGGTATACGTCAGACCCCAGTAACCGATAAGTCGTGTCGATGTATGGCTCATAACGGGTCGAGAAACTACTAGTAACACTTACCAGTAAATCTCCATATCAGCCCTGGCCAGGGACTTCCAGTTATAGCCAATCGAACACAGCACAACATCAACTCCCTATACCGGGAGAGACGAATCCCCTCCTATCGCTCATTGCCTCCATGTGATTCGGGACTGTACCCAAAAGCCACCGTTTTGCACGCCCTCTTGGACGTGGTAAGGTGGAAATCAAAACACAGTGGGAATCACACAAGACTCTATGACGATCTCGGGTCTACAGACTACCCTGTACCAGTGTCACCGGAGAACTGCCATCTGACGTGTGGTATATCACCATCTGGGAGTTCTCGGCGAGTCCGTCCAGTGTACCCAATCTCCACTGAGCACCCGTACACCATCTCTGATGTCAAACACCGATGGATATGGGATCATCCATCGCCCATCATATGGGTCAAGATGCGTATACGCTAGTCTACTCTGGCGTATCGATGCCCTGTCTCGATATACCCTCGACTAGGAACAGTTATAGGATGTACCCATCGACTACCGTGGCCCCACTAGTATGATCTCATCATAGTCCCAGTAGTCGAGTACAGATCCTAAGGGCTTTATCAACATGTGAGAGTAAAACAGTAAACCAATACAAGTCAACATGTTAAGATAAAGTGAAACCAAATAGCATACTATCATGACGAGCAAGAAAGTCATCTCCATATATATCCAAGCATCCATTATAATATACATCATATGTACAACAATGGCCTCTAGGGCATATACATAACTAACAATCTCCCACTTGCACTAAGGCCAGCTGCTGTAGTATCTCATACCCAGCATCCCGAATAATCTCTCAAACTGTATCTGGGGAATAGCCTTCGTGAATGGATCCGCAGTGTTGTCCTTCGTATCTACTCTCCTGACCTCGATCTCCCGGCGATCAACTATCTCCCTGATCAAGTGATACCGCCTCAGAATATGTCTGGACTTTTGATAGGATCTGGGTTCCTTGGCCAAAGCCACAGCTCCATTGTTATCGCAATACAGAGGTATTGGATGCTTAATGGATGGAACCACACCAAGTTCACTAATGAACTTCTTTATCCAGACAGCCTCCTTGGCAGCATCGTTGGCAGCGATGTATTCAGCCTCCATCGTCGAGTCTGCAACGGTATCCTGTTTGGAACTCTTCCAACATACCGCCCCTCCATTGAGGGTAAAGACAAATCCCGAGTGCGACTTAGAGTCGTCCTTATCACTTTGGAAGCTGGAATCGGTAAAGGACTCCACCTGGAGTTCTCCGTTACCATACACCAAGAACATCTCCTTAGTCCTTCGTAAGTACTTGAGAATGTTCTTCACAGCCGTCCAATGACTCTCTCCAGGATCTGCTTGATATCGACTCACTACACTTAGTGAGTATGCTATATCGGGTCTGGTACATAGCATCGCATACATAATAGAGCCTACTGCCGAAGCATAGGGTATCCCTTGCATGCGAGCTCTCTCCAAATCAGTCTTGGGAGACATCTCTTTGGAGAGAGTGAGTCCAGAGATCGTGGGCTGATTCCCACGTTTGGATTCTTCCATACTAAACCTCTTTAGTATGGTGTCAATGTACCTGGATTAGGACAATCCCAGTATCCTTTTAGATCTATCTCTATAGATCATGATTCCCAATATGCAGGAGGCATCACCTAGATCTTTCATTGAGAATCTTTGTGATAAGAAGAGCTTGACTGATTGCAGCATAGGAATATCATTTCCTATCAAGAGTATGTCATCCACGTACAATACGAGGAAGACAACCTTACCCTCTGCTACCTTCTTATAGATACAAGGTTCATCTATATTTTTGATGAAGTCAAACTCTTTGACTACAACATCAAAACAGATGTTCCAACTCCGCGATGCTTGCTTTAACCCATAAATGGATTTAAGCAGCTTGCACACCTTTCCGCTGCTCCCACTATCTACGAAGCCCTCTGGCTGAGTCATTTACACGCACTCTTCTAAATCACCGTTTAGAAAGGCGGTCTTAACATCCATTTGCCAGATTTTGTAGTCATGGTATGCAGCAATGGCAAGTAAGATCCGGATGGACTTAAGTATAGCCACTGGAGAAAAGGTTTCGTCATAATCCACACCTGGTCGTTGACGAAAACCCTTTGCTACAAGTCTAGCTTTGAAAGTCTCAACTTTTCCATCTACACCAAATTTCTTTTTAAAAATCCACTTGCTCCCAATGGGTTTTACCCCTTCAGGAGCATTTTCCAAAATCCATACTTTATTGGTGTACATGGATTCCATCTCAGATCGCATTGCATCCAGCCATTTCACAGAGTCACCACTCGTGATGGCCTGCTCGAAACTAGTCGGGTCATCATCATCAATGATGCAATCCTCGCTTCCACCATCAATGAGAAAACCGTAGTATCTCTCAGGTGGACGAGAAACCCTACTAGATCGGCGGAGAGGCTGGGGTTCGTTGGGTACTATTGAATCCTCCGGTTCTACCAAATCTTCAGTTTCAGTTTGAGTTTGTGTAGCTGGAATTTCTTCCAGTTCTACCTCTTCGCCACTAATTTCTTTTGTAAGAAATTCCTTTTCTAAAAAGGTGGCATGTCGAGAAACAAACACCTTTTGTTCCTCGCGATGGTAGAAAAGATATCCATGTGAATGTTTGGGATATCCCACAAACTTGCATAGAACTGACCGTGCCTCGAGTTTGTCTGGATTTTGCCTTTTGACATAGGCCAGACAACCCCATATCTTAACTCGTTTAAGACATGGTCTCTTCCCACTCCATATCTCATATGGTGTGGTAGGTACAGATTTAGTTGGAACTTGATTCAACAGGTATGCTGCTGTCTCCAGTGCATGCCGCCAGAAGGAAATAGGTAACTCAGCTGTACTCATCATCGAGCGCACCATATCTAATAGGGTCCGATTCCTCCGCTCAGATACACCGTTGTGCTGTGGTGTATAAGGAGGAGTAAGCTGAGAGAGAATCCCATTCTCTTTTAGATAATCTAGGAACTCACTGCTTAAGTATTCACCTCCTAGATCAGATCGAAGAATCTTAATACTTTTGCCCGTTTGATTCTCTACTTCGTGCTTATATTCTCTGAATTTCTCAAAAGCTTCAGACTTGTGTTTTATCAGGAACACATATCCGAATCTTGAGAGATCGTCAGTGAATGTAATGAAGTAGGAAGAACCGTTCCTGGCATGCGTAGACATGGGACCGCATACATCACTATGTACCAGTCCTAAGAGTTCGGTAACTCTTTCTCCGTGTCCACTAAACGGAGCTTTGGTCATTTTTCCTTTGAGACATGAATGGCAAGTATCATAAGATGATAATTCGAACGAATTCAAATAACCATCTTTATGTAACTTAGCCAGTCGTGTCGCATTGATATGACCAAGTCTACAATGCCACAAGTAGGATTCGTTCACATCTAAACTTTTCCTCTTGTGCGTGTTTTGTATATTCAGGACTGTATTCTGATTTAGAATGAATATGCCATTATGTAACGAGCCTGATGCAATCAACTTTTGATCTAGGAATATGTTCATAACATTATCCTTTACTACAAAATTATATTCTTCTTTACTTAATAAAGAAACTGATATAATGTTGCACATCATGTTCGGTATATAATAACACTCATTCAGAATCAGTGTATTACGACTTGGTAATACAAGGTGATATTCGCCAACTGCTTTGGCTACAATACTTGCACCGTTCCCTACTTGAACGGAATGATCACCTTTTCCTAGTTCTCTACCTTTTCGTAGCCCATGTAACAATTTACATATGTGGGATCCTGATCCGGTATCTAATACCCAGGACGTAGGGTGAACTGAGAAATAGTTCTCAATAACTAACACACCCGAAGAAGATGCATCAACATGCATGTTCTTTTGGGCGGCGTGAGAATCCAGATATTCTCCTGTTTCCTGTTCAGTCTTATAACTCTTATAAGAAAGAACGGGTCCAACGTTCCCTTGCTCAGTACAATAATTGGGTTCAGTCAATACATCCATATTATTATCTTGATCATGGCCTGACATGGTCGCTACCTGGAGAGAGAGAGAAGAAAACACTTTAGCGTATGCTCTTGCAAGATTAGATTGGTTATTATCTTATCTAATCAGGATGTCTCCCACTGTTTTTATCAAATCTACCTTCAAACCATAAAAGGTAAGATTAGCCGGGATTAATTACACCCTACAATTTCGTCAATCTTTCAGCCAGATCAGTGTCGGTACTTTGAGGGAGGTTCCCCGTGCTTTCTCACGGACCTAATTAAAGTAAACCTCGTTTTCCCAGAGGCGTAACCCCGTTAACACTTTTCTAGACACCTACTTGAATGACTAATTGTCCTGTGTAAAACTCTCCCAGGAGTAACACTTACTCGCAGTGGGTATCGGGATCCAACTATCTCATAGGAGGTATGCAATCTCATTGCAAATTTCAACACTTGAAATTCCCGATAATGCTTTTGCCCCTAACCCCTATGACCTTGACAAAGGCCAACAAACCATAGGAAGCTAGTCAAGTTCAACCCGTTATTTCTTGATTGAAATTAAACCCACCCGCACGACCCTTGACAAAGGCCAACAAGGTCGTACGAATACCCTAATCCAATCACATCATATGTTTAAGCAGATAAGTACCAGTTAGCTACCGCACACTACGCCTTGACAAAGGCCAACAAACGCAGCACGAATACTAAATAGTCTTTATCTGAAATGACGGAGGGCTACGCAGGTTTTTCAGAAAACCCTGAGCGTAATGAACTTGATATCGTCGTAGAATCGAGTGTTTTTGAAAAGGAGTGTTTTTGAGGCTTTTTCTTAGTTTCGCTAAAGGGGTCACTCCCGGTGAAGGGATCGTCAGCCCTTTCCTCATCGAATAAGGTGCAGGATATATCATATATACCGCTGTGCAAAGCAAAACACTAAAAGCATTCAAAATACAAACCGCGTTTTGTAGCATCTGCCAGTTTTGCTAAAGTAGTCACTCCCGGTGAAGGGATCTCGGTCCTTTCCTCATCGAATAAGGTGCAGGACATATCATATATATCACTGTGCAAAGCAAAACTGTAGCCACCCCTTTTATAAAGTTTTTGATTCTACGACATCTTTAGGTTTCTTTTCTTTTTATTAATCTCATTAATAAAATCCCATCAGCTTATGCTTCCTAAGTATCACAGAAGAAACGAAAGCAGTAATATTTATATATCAGCATATATATATAATATAAGCATTCGTCTCAGGCAGTAATATGATCTCATCACAGAACATTGCAGCAGAAGAACATATATGAAATATTGGATATACTAGGACGTCCGTGTTTTCAATACGAGCCTGTATAAAACACGGATTCCACGGTCGCGACGAATAGCCAAACCCACATCCCAAGACCCCTACGAGAGCGGCAAGTAACACTGCCAATTCTAGGGTTAGGAGACCCGGTCTCAACTCCTCGAGATGGCCTCCCACTGGACCCTAGAACCCGGTTACTTGTGCTCCCCACCTTGGGTCTACCTAATGCGGAAAAGTAAATAATATACACTGGTGACATCAACCGCAACCTGGAAGTGCCCCAAATAAAAGAATATTACATTACAAATGAATTTTACATGAATGAAAATAAAAACCCTCATCTCACATAAAACCCCCGGCTATTCAGAACGCGACGATCCAATATAACATATCACAGCAATACATAATATCACATATCATCAACGTAAGTAAATATGCGCATCCCAATTGTCGTTGACATATAGCAACGAAACCGGCGATATCACATATTACACTTACGGTCACAGAAAAGAAAGTGTAAAACTACAATATTTGGAATCCACAATCACTTTAGACATCGTAAATCTGAAATATCACATACTTCGCATTTCATGCCTAACTCTATGAATTCCACATAATGTATCACATTCCAGATAAATAGACAGTATTAAACTTTTCGAACAGATAATCAAACACCCAAAATTTCCCAAAGTGCTCAACTCTTGAGCGGAGTTCAAATAATCCCAGAATATGTCAAAGTACCAGTGATCCAGCCGTAGAAGGGTCAAGCCAACGCCTCACATGTGGCACGCCGTACTGCCCCAAACCCCGAAGGTTCAAAAGGCAGTTCAAGACGGTCACATAATCGAGTTAAGGTTTGTTGTCTTCTAGAGGGTCCACCGCTTAACTTGTACAATTTTCCGAAAGATTTAAACCCGATAAAAATTCAACACTTGAAAGTTTTACGTGCCGGGAAAAAGTCGGTTAATGATATCCGTTCAACTAGTTTAACAGTTTCTAAATATCCGGAAAGAAATACGAATTTAAAGTTTCCGATCGAGTCTACTATTACAAAACAAACCCCAGAATTTTCAACACTTGAAACAGATTAAAAATACCCAGAAGTATCAACAAGCACCTACGGATATTACCATAAAAGACACGTGTCACCAATCCATCATTCCGCCGCGGAACCGCCGCGCAAGGCATGCTTGCGCCGCGATTCCGCCGCCGTTTGGACGAATTGGGGGCCCGGGTTTTATGGTAATTCTTAGAATTCCCTGCTGATTTTTTACGTATTTTTAATTCAGAAAAAACCCAAATTTTAAAAAAATTCCAGAGAGGGGGTATATTTTGTCGTTTCGGGTTCGATCGGAGTTTTAACTTCGTAAACACATCGCCTAATGCTCTAGCTAGGCTCTGATACCACTGTAGGGTTCCTAGACACTCTTGTGAAGGTTCATAAGGCATCAAACATGCCCGGATAAAAATTTAGACGTGCCGAACAACCCAAAGCCGGGATCTTTGCTAGATTATTAGGGTTTAACATGCAAGATGATAACTTTTATCTAAGTGTGAGGGATTACAACCTTTGTAGTCCGCTCCTTCGCTTCACAAGCTCCGAGTAGAAGTCCCTTTGCCGCGATCCACGATCTCCCGGACTCATGAGAGGCTCCACGACTCGAACGATCCATGCTAGCTTGAAGTGTTCCAAATCTCCGATGATCTACGTCGAAGTTGCAAAGACTCAAGCTTTCTCACTCTAAAGAGATGAACACACTAATCTCATGGGCTAGATGAGATGAGGATGAGAGAGTAGTAATTTTGCTTTCTTTTTAAATCATTTTCTCATATTTATTCATCACATAAAGAAAATCAAGTAAGCTTTTTCAAGAGAGAAGAAGAAGATGATCATGGAAAAATCATAAAAAGATTATCCTTTTGTGATGAATAGAAAGAAATGTATATGATTGATATATAAACCATGGTCAAGAATGAGTGGATAAGAATGTGTAGAGAATAAACTAGAGTTAGGGTTTGGTTGGGTTAAAATGTGTCATCCAAAAATATCTTTACAATGACAAAAGAAAAATGCTTCTAGAAGGTGCATGAAGCATCTAACCCAAATCAAACCCTAACCTCAATTAATCATCCTTAAACATGTTTAACAATTAATCATATCATGTCACAATAATATATATCACATATATATTATATATTTGCAACAAAAGAAAATAATACAATTAACATATATCGCATATATATCAATGTATCATCCAGTGAGAAAATGAAATAATAAAGTAAGCCAATATTAGATAATGTAATAATATATCATATATATATTATTATACATTAAATCATCGAATCAACACTTGATCCGACGATCCGGCTATATCGAATATAACCGACTAATATATCATGTACCGATTCATCGAAACAACACTTGATCCGATGTCCCGATTCATATCTAAATATCGCGAGAATATAATACGGTATCTCATATCGCATTATTCTCGGTCCTGCACATATCACATATGTGCCTCTACTCCGTTTTTCCTGAGCCAAGAAACCTCTGTGTAGAACTCTAAAGAATCGTCAATACGCCGGTAGCAGGTGATGATCATATCAAACACCCACAAGCTGCAAGCAGTCAGCTAAACGTAACAGCCACCCAGGTATTGAGCGATCAGAAGATCAACAAGCTAGCCTGTGCGTTCTCCTGTGAATCCGATCAGTAACACTCCCGTACAGTCCGGTCTGTTCGTCTGATATGTCGCATATCAAGTCTAGGGGTGGTATACGTCAGACCCCAGTAACCGATAAGTCGTGTCGATGTATGGCTCATAACGGGTCGAGAAACTACTAGTAACACTTACCAGTAAATCTCCATATCAGCCCTGGCCAGGGACTTCCAGTTATAGCCAATCGAACACAGCACAACATCAACTCCCTATACCGGGAGAGACGAATCCCCTCCTATCGCTCATTGCCTCCATGTGATTCGGGACTGTACCCAAAAGCCACCGTTTTGCACGCCCTCTTGGACGTGGTAAGGTGGAAATCAAAACACAGTGGGAATCATACAAGACTCTATGACGATCTCGGGTCTACAGACTACCCTGTACCAGTGTCACCGGAGAACTGCCATCTGACGTGTGGTATATCACCATCTGGGAGTTCTCGGCGAGTCCGTCCAGTGTACCCAGTCTCCACTGAGCACCCGTACACCATCTCTGATGTCAAACACCGATGGATATGGGATCATCCATCGCCCATCATATGGGTCAAGATGCGTATACGCTAGTCTACTCTGGCGTATCGATGCCCTGTCTCGATATACCCTCGACTAGGAACAGTTATAGGATGTACTCATCGACTACCGTGGCCCCACTAGTATGATCTCATCATAGTCCCAGTAGTCGAGTACAGATCCTAAGGGCTTTATCAACATGTGAGAGTAAAACAGTAAACCAATACAAGTCAACATGTTAAGATAAAGTGAAACCAAATAGCATACTATTATGACGAGTAAGAAAGTCATCTCCATATATATCCAAGCATCCATTATAATATACATCATATGTACAACAATGGCCTCTAGGGCATATACATAACTAACAAAGACATCCGCCCGCGTGTCCGTCAAAGGTATCGCCTGGGCTTTCCCGCGACGTCTGGCAATTTCTTTTGTTCTGACGGCTTTACCCCCAGCTGGGGCCATGGAGAGCCATTTGAACACCGACTCGCGTTTAGGTTGGGGCTCCCTCGAGACCACCACATTTGACCTCCTGCCTTTTGAGGCCGGTCTTTCTGTTACTGGAGCTTAGAAAGCTGGGATGGCGTTAGCTGGCACGAATAGAATAGAGCCAAATGGTAGCGGCTCCTCCTCCCACTGTCGTCTGAAACTGGCCGGGAGGACCTTTCTGGCGTCCATCTTCATCGTATAGGAGATGTGAGATGTGTCGAGAGCTAAGCTTATCCTTGGAGACATTTTGCTGCGTCCGAAAATTGCAATTGGAAATTGTTAACCTGCAAATAGAAACATGATTTCAGTACAGGCAATCGATATGTATATTGATTGAGCTTGCATGAACGTTTAACCCGAAATATAGGAGGAGAGATTAGTCCTACTGGACGTGCTAGAATTTGTAGGGTGTTTTTCGTCACCCCATTGAGATGGGAATATGCGCGCGCTTGTCAGGCGCATTACAGATTCGCCCTGTCTAGGGTAGGTTAGGTTTTATTGATTATGGAGATCCGAATCTCCGGCAGCTGCGGACTAAGCTGCCGTTAATTACCCATCATTTTTGGAGCGAGAGAACCTCCGATTGACGGGTAAAACCGGTCATACGAAGCATTGGTGTATGTGTGTGTTTTTTAACATATTATAATGGAGACGTGTTCATTTTGTTTTGTTCCATTTGTAAAAAAAATGATATATATTTTTTTATATAAAAAAACAAAAACAAATAAATATTTAGAGAAATGTTTTTATTAAAATATTATTTATAATTTATTTTTTAAATAAAAAGATTAAAAAAAAGAAAAAAAAGGCTCCCCCACGCACGTGAGGGGAGCCTCTCCCTGACGTGAGGGGAAAAAGGCTCCCACAAAACGGGAGCCTCCCCCTCACATGGGTGGGGGGAAGGCTCCCATTTAGTGGGAGCCTCCCCCTCACGTGAGGGGAAGGAAAAGGCTCCCATTTGGTGGGAGCCTCTCCCTCACGTGGGGTGCTCCAAATTAAATATTTTTTAATTATTATTTTTTTATTATTTAAATTTTTTACATGGAGTTTAACCCCAAAAGAATATTTTTGTGGAGTTAAACTCCAAAAGAATTTTAAATGTGGAGTTAAACTCCAACGGAATTTTAAATGGAGTTTAACTTCAAAATTTTTTTTATTGCGGAGTTAAACTCCAAAAGAATTTTAAATGTGGAGTTCAACTCCAAAAGAATTTTAAATGGAGTTCAACTCCAAAAAGATTTTTATTGCGGAGTTAAACTCCAAAAGAATTTTATTGTGGAGTTAAACTCCAAAAGGGGTTTTAAATGGAGTTCAACTCCAAAAAGATTTTTATTGTGGAGTTAAATTCCAAAAGAATTTTAAATGGAGTTGAACTCCCAAAACAATTTAATGTGGAGTTAAACTCCCCAAAAAGAATTTTATTATGGAGTTAAACTCTAAAAGAATTTTAAATGGAGTTCAACTCCAAAAAGATTTTTATGTGGTATGGAGTTAAACTCCACTAAAGGGGAGCCTCCCCCTTACGTGAGAGGGAGAAAGCTACCACTAGTGGGAGTTCCTTCTTCCTCATGTAAGAGAGAGCAGGGGCTTTCAAAAGATCTTTATTTTTGTGATGGAGTTAAACTCCCAAAACAATTTTATTCGGAGTTAAACTCAAAAAAAAGATTTTTATTTGTGGAGTTAAACTCCAAAAGAATTTTATTTGTGGAGTTAAACTCCAAAAGATTTTCTCCTTTCTCTTTTAAGAAAAAACCCAAAATGGGTTCTCTTGAAACTCCAAGATTTAGATCTCGGATGATAAAAAAAGAGACCCTTTTTCTTCTCTTGATGGAGTCTTGGGAGGTGGGTTTATAGTAAAACTTTATTTAGATTTTTTTAAAAAGATAGCTAAGCTCTTGATTCAATTGGAAAATGAAAAGGATGAGGAAGAACTTGGGAGAGAGAGGATAGAGGCACAAACCCTAGTTTTTGGGGTGAATGAATTGTTCTTTTTTATTTCATTATCATGTTGCCTTTTATAAGCTTACACATTTACATATAGCTTCTTGAGCTTTACAAAATGACATATTGCCCATCTCGTGTCTCATGTGCTTATTTGTTTTGCACATGAGCCACGGGCTTTACAAAAATTTGGCTTTATGCCCATTTTTCTTACATTCATGCATAAAAAATTACATCAAAATTATTTATTACATGATTTCATTTTGGCATGGGGAAGGCCGGCCGCGGGGCTCGACTTGGGGATGGTCCCACTTGACCTGGGCTTGGGCCCACTTGGCTTGGGGTTGACTTTGAATTTGACTTGGTCAACCGGAGTGTAATTTTTGACCCCAACAATCCACCCCACAAGAGGTGTAAGAAGAATGATCCGATCACCTTCTTCGACGAGAACCTTCACGGCATATCACTCCCGCACAGTGATCCCCTTATGATAACAGCCTGGGTAAACCGATATGAAGTCCGGAGGATCCTAGTTGACTCAGGGAGCTCGGTGAACATCCTGTTCTGTGACTGTTTCCAGCATATGGGGTTAAACCTATCCGATCTCCAACCGACCTCCCACGTCCTTTCCGGATTTACAAACCATTCCATTTCAGCTGAAGGAACGATCACCCTCCCTCTCAACATTGGGGAATAGGAAAAACGCGAACCATATCGATGAATTTCCTCGTCGCTAAGATCTCGTCGTCCTATAATATCCTCTTGGGTCGCCCCACCCTAAACGCCCTCTAGGCTCAGATCTCGACCTACAACCTCGTGCTCAAATTCTCCCTAGACGATGGAGGGACAAGCCAGGCCTACGGTGACCAGCAAACCGCCAGGGTTTGCCTCGCTTCGACACTACCCAAGGACAAAGAAGCTGATATTTCTGAAGGTACATACGACTCTCGGGAATCCCTGGATACGCGTGATGACAAAAGTAAGACTCGGGGTTCCCCGGTGGAGGCCTTATTAGAGTTTCCTCTTAAGGAAGGGAACGACAACCGAACTGTACAGATCGGTTCACTATTGACCGGGGACGCTCGAGACAGCCTAGTCCAGTTCTTCCGGAACAACTTCGATGTGTTCGCTTGGACTCAAACGGACATGCCCGGGATCGACCACATGGTGATCTCCCACAAGCTCGGAGTCGACTCTGTTCCCGCCAAAAATTTCTGCGCAAAAGAGTCCAAGGTATCAAATGGCAGCGATATGCTTAAGGAAATGCGAACCAGTATCTTTCGGGCTGTTTTTTGACATACTCCTGAATGAGAAACAGATAAATTCTGATGGTATCGAAAGCGGCTCGAAAAACCCTTCGATTTGATATATTATGGGCCTCGTAATTCATCCGGGATCAAAAGTTATGAGGAATTACGTGTCCACACGTGATGGACTTTTAAGAACCCGCTGGAGGAGTTAAAAAATATAATAAAAACTCAGAAAAGACCCCAATGGGGCATCACGTCTCACACGTGACCATGGGTCACGTGCAGACACGTGATGGGCTTTTAAGGCCTCTAAAATAATGAATAGAATTAAATTCTAAAATCTGTTCCCTGATTAAAAATCAGGAATCACGTGCTCACACATGACCAATGGTCACGTGTTGACACGTGACCAATGGTCACGTGTTGACACGTGACCAATGGTCACGTGTTGACACGTGATGGTTAAAACTGAAGCGTAAACAAACAGCTGAAGGAAATACCTCAATGAGGTGTCACGTGCTCACACGTGACCAATGTTCACGTGTTGACACGTGATGGTTACAACTGAAGCGTAAGTAAACACTGAGAAAAGGACTCAATTGGGGGTCACGTGGCAACACGTGACTGGCTGTAAAAGCCTTGCTGTTCAACAGAATTAAATTCTGAAAAAAGATCATTTAAATCTTTCGAAATAGAATTAAAATTCTAAAAGCTTCTAAATCTTTCTAAATGGAAAAGGATTATGAGGACCGTTGGATTAAAAATCCAAGGGTGATTAAAAATCACCAATTTATGGAAAAATCTTGGACAAGGAAAGATTTCCCTGAAAATCTCACCAGAATAACAAATAGAATATCTTGTGGATTTAAAATCCACGGTGAGTAAAATTCACTGAATGATCTAAAGGCCCAGATTAATGATAAATATAAATCAAATCTCTCAACAATCAAATCGAATCTTTCAATAAGAGATTTGCTAAACAAATTGATTCTTTTCCTTCTCCTATAAATAGGAGCCAAGAAGAGAAGAGAAGGGATCTACTTTTTTAGAGAGAAAAACAGAGGGAGAAGAATTTAATTCTCAAGAGAAAAAAAAGCAAAGAGAGGAGAATTTAATTCTCTGCAAAAGAAAAAACCCTAGGTAAGAAAAGAGATGCTTCAAAAGAGAATTTAATTCTCAAAAGAGTTTAACTCTTATTTAAAGAAAAGAACTTAGTTCTTTCTCTGGTTGAGGATCTGCAAAGTGCACATCTCCCTATGAATTGAGAATTTAATTCTCATTGGGTTGAGATCCTGCCATGCAGATCTAAAACACAGAGGAGGAATTGAGTTTTGAGAATTTAATTCTCCTAAACTCACAGGAATTTAATTCCTCCTAAAATGAAACTAGGGTTTAACCCTAATCAAGAATTTAATTCTTTCACATATCTGGGAATTTAATTCCTTTGAAAAGAAATCAGGGTTTCATCCTAAATAAGAATTTAATTCTTTGACGATAGAAATTTAATTCCTCCAAAATCATAATTAGGATTTAACCCTATAAAGAATTCAATTCATAAAAGAGCTCTGTTCATGAAAAGAACTAGGGTCACGTGCCCCCACGCGACCCTTGAAAAGATCCCCTGCAAAGAACTTTGAAGCATCACCTCACGTGCTCCCACGTGACTCCCAAAACGCAAAAAGGAAAAGCAAAGAAAATGAAAGATTTGGGCGCTCTCACGTGTTATCACGTGACCCCTCAGCAAATGGTTTAACAATTGGCGCACAGATCCCCATCACGTGCCAACACGTGATGCTCTAAAATAAAAACAAAAGTGTTTAACACTTATTCGCAGATTTGAGGATAAAACAAAGGAGAGCTGGCTCCACATTTAGGGCGCCCTCACGTGTCCCCACGTGACCCCTAACAAATCCCTTTAATATCCAACGGATGAATGCCTATCACGTGTCCACACGTGATGTCCAGGAAATGAAAAGTGTTTAACACTTAATTGCAGAACAAAATAAAAGGGATCTGGTCCCCCCTTAGGGCGCCCTCACGTGTCACCACGTGACCCCTAATGAGCATTCTAACAGACCAGGGCGAGGGCCTCCATCACGTGCTCACACGTGATGGCCGTCAGAATTAAAAGAGTTAAACACTGATCTGCAGAATAAAATAAAGGAAATCAGGGCGCTCTCACGTGTCCACATGTGACCCCTCCGTGCTTAGTGTTTAACACTAATCTGAAGACTTTGTTCCCAGTGTTTAACACTGATTTGCTTTAGTGTTTAACACTAATTTGAAATCTCTGATTACCAGTGTTTAACACTGATTTGCTTTAGTGTTTAACACTAATTTGAAAGCCCTGTTGCTAGTGTTTAACACTGGTTATCTTTTAGTGCTTAACACTAACTTGCTAATCTTATTCCCAGTGTTTAACACTGTTGGTCTTTAGTGTTTAACACTAGCTTTAGCCCAATTGGCTAAGTTTCTAGAGGCAAAGCCTCTCCTTCAATGGACCGACAAAGGGCTAATATTTCAAACATAACCGGACTTAGCCCAAACTGGCCATAAGTCCTCAAATCATCTTGAACTGAGCACATCTGCTCTTTCAACCAACTCATTGGTTCAAGGGTACATCTCTGAACTCCTCTGACATCTATCGTTGTAATCCTTCAACGACGTCAGAGAGGTGACGGGTCCCGACAACCACACATCAACACGGACTGTGGGGTCCTTAAACCCGCGGACTTATGCGACCTTAAACTAACGGACTAATGCGTCCTTAAACACACCCATATGGACTGTGGGGTCCTTAAACCCATGGACTTATGCGTCCTTAAACTACCAATGGACCACTATGTCCCTAAACTGGAGATGGACCACCATGTCCCTAAACTGGCAATGGACCACTATGTCCCTAAACTGGAACAATAGAGCCCCAAATGCTCTTTTGTCGGATCTAAACGATCCCGTTAAGTTGATCTTAATCCCAAACTGGACTAACGTATCCTTAAAAACCGTTTAAGTTGATCTTAGCCTCAAATATGGTTAACGTATCCTTAAACCTTCAAACAGACGTTAGTCCCAAACTGGACTATAGATCCCCCCCAATTAACTCTGGTTCAAGGGTACATCTCTGAACTCCTCTGACATCTGTCGTTGTAATCCTTCAACGTCGTTAGAGAGGTGACGGGTCCCGACGGCCATACATGCAATGGACCACTATGTCCCTAAACTGGAACAATGGAGCCTAAATGCTCTTTTGTCGGATCTAAACGATCCCGTTAAGTTGATCTTAGTCTCAAACTAGACTAACGTATCCTTAACAGACGTTTAAGTCGATCTTAGCCTCAAAAATGGCTAACGTATCCTTAAACCAAAACCCCAAACCCAAATCTAAGAAAATACGGATTTGGACTAATCCACGTCCTACGGGCGACTACATAAATTAGTCTCCGTATACAATCCACGGGCAACCACAAACAAAACAAACACCCACGACACGAAGTGACCAGCTAGAGAAGGAGAAAGTTGTTACCGCGATGCGGTAGCATAATTAACTGCATGGGCTTGCGCCTGCAGGGAAGAGCGTCCCCACAATCAAAAACCCCTCAAACGAGGAGGAATCTGACGAAGTCTGCTACATCGGCCGCATCCGTTTAAACCTCCGATACATGGTGACATAAATCAACTTGGCATCTTCGGAGAGGTGGACGGATAGCACCAATTAGCATCTGCCCCGAATCTCAGGCAAGGCATTCCATGTCTCGGCCGCCATTCGGAGGGGAACAGATTCTGGCACGCCCGGTGGGACCTTTTCCACTTTCCACTCCACACTTCGTGTGTCGTGTTCGCGAACGAATCGCGGTTTACTGTGGTTGCCTGTGGATTCGAGGTACTAAGATTTGGTGTCTTGCTCCGTGCAGAAAACAGATGATCAATGGCTTCAAACTGCACTGCCTGCAACTGCAACTCTCGCTCGGTCCTTACTGGAGGAGTGACTTATGGGCCCCAAGCGGCCTCCCTTTTCAAGATGCCAGTGGAGCAGGTAACTCAGGCCACCACTGGATTATTCTTCGGGACCATGCTTCCACCGTTGAGCTTCAATGCCACAATGACGTTGCAAGAAGCCCTAAAGAAGTCGGTCTTTGATCGGCTTACCACTGCCGCGACCCCTCTCAACGGGTCGCCCAGCTTCAATACCTCAGTTTTCAACAGTCTGGGCCAGAACGTCTGCAAACCCGCGATACCCGAAGCTACCATCCAAAAGCGGATAGCTATCCCGGCTCAAGCGGACGAAATCATTGGAAAGGCTCCTCCTTCCAAGAAGTCAGTTTTTACAAGGCTGGCCATTCCAGGTTACTGCTCCAGGAGAGGTCTTCAAAGCTGCTTCCCCTGCTCAGAGGTCTGTCTTTGACAGATTAGACATTGCTTCTCAACGGGCGTCAGTCTTCGATAGGCTAGCACCAATAACAGTCTCTCCTCAAAGCAGGGGGCATGAAGAAGCTTATCCAACAACGGAGGTGATCTCATCCGCACGACATGCTCGACGTCGCCACTGGCGCCGAGTGAGGAAGGCTGGGGGCAACTCCCCCTCTGAGATAACTCCGCCAGCTCCAACGGTGGGGATCGATGCTGCTGTTCCAACCGGGAACAGCTTTGAATTGCTGAACACGGTGCGCAGAAACTCTCCTACCGCCGTACTAAAAAGATCCCCTCCTCCGGTGGGAAATGTTGCGGAAGCCAATCCAGAATAGTCCTCTCAGCGGCTTTCCTCTAAAATCTACAAGGTCTGGCGCCAAGTCCAAGACTCGGTGATTGATCGAAATTTCTCCCGCCAGCAGAAGAAGCTGAAGGTCCGGCAGGAAGAAAACCGTCCTGTTAAGCCACGAAAGATGACGACTACTTGGGTGCTCACGACAGTGGCCCCTTCAACGTCAACCACTCAGAAAAGAAGGAGGCCAGAGAAAGCCCCAATAAACGTGGCAGACCATAAAGACGCTAAGCCCAAACGCCCCAGGTCTGGGGGCATGGTGGTGTACACCGTATACATGGCTTCTGAAAAGGAGGAAAGCCGTGCTTCGACGGGTCACCGACCGCTTACCCGATCCGTAACGAAAGCCCAGGAGCAGCAACAGAAGCTTCAGGAGATGATGACTGCAATGGCCGCGCTTACCGGGCCAAAAGAAAGCTCGGAGGCATCATCAGAGCAGCGTCACGAACAAGAAACTGATGCTGACTTCTTACGCAGAGTCCTCGAAAAGAAGGACAGAGAAGCCGCAGAGCAAGCGACTAACATAAAGCAAATGGCGCTCCTCTTCCAAGATATGGTAGGGATGATGCTACAGCCGGACCCTCCAGTTGAAGACCCTCCGATCATTACTGAAGACGATAGAGGAGAGACATCTAATCCTCCTCCAACTCTTTCAATAGCCAAAGATGAAACCATTTCCAAGGCTGCGCTGGATGACTATATAGCTCATCAAATATGGGCTCATCAAGTGAATGAAGCGGCTGCGCAAATTGATAGAACTGGACGACCCTATCTAGGCTGGTATGACCAAATCAGTTACCCGCCGGGATATACGATCCCTAAGTTCCACGTATATAAAGGGACAGGGAACCCACATCAGCATGTCGCTCAATTCAGGGCCTTATGCGGCAATACTGGAGGCGATGACAGACTGTTCCTTCGACAATTTGTCGGCAGCTTAGCGGAAACGGCATTCGAATGGTATTCGGAGCTACCTAACGACTCTGTCAAAACATTTGCGGAGATGGAGTTGCTGTTTACACAAAGATTCGCGAGTGCTAGTGGACGCACCCCGATAACAACACTGATTAATGCCAGGATAGGGCCAGGCGAAACGTGGGTCCAATACGCAACACGATGGCGGAACCTATGGTCAAAATGCGAACAACGCATAGAAGAGGCTTCTGCAGTAGGCATGTTTGTGGGTACCCTTGATCCGCAAGCGACCATCTTACAGTTCATGATGTTCTTCAAGCCGACCACCTTCCAGGCCTTGATTGACAAGCTGGCCCAAATGGACCAGATGGATCATACGCCTTCCTCTTTAAAGACAGAGCCTTGGAATGGAAAGAGCAAAGGGAAAGCAACCTTCGTCGCCAACGCTCAACAACAACCAAGCAACTTAAAGCCGGTTGTTCGCCAAAACAACGTGCGTCCACGCCCATCCCTCGAGGAGAGACTGGGACGTCCTTACTCGTTTCCCCAGGATAGAACAAGGAAACTGTTCGAACTGGCAGTGCGCAACAGACTCATCAATCTGCCGGATCCAAAACGTCCGTTGCAGCCAGGCGATATCAACAATCCCAATTATTGCCCTTACCACCAAACGGTAAGCCACCCGATCGAGGATTGCTTCGTTTTTAAGGGATGGATCGAGGATCAGTACCTACAAAGCAAGTTTGCACTGTCTGAAAACTGGAAGGTAAACCCACCACAGCCGAACATTCCAAAGAAGACGGACACGATGGGGGCAGCTTGTTCTTTTGTTGAGGACAGAAGCGATGGAGAAGACTCGTCGGATGAATATGAAGATTATGTGGCAAGCTGCCATGTGATCTCTTACTCGTTGATAAACGACGAAGGAGCTCCTTACACAGAGAAGCTGGGGGCAGATCCTGAGCCAGAACTTCTGGGACCATCAGACGAAATGATTGATGCATTCCTGAACGAAGCCCGTCTTAAAAGTAAAGCTGATCGAGAGCGCGAGATGACCATATTCGAGAAGGCCAAACGCCGGCGACTAGATGAAAGGGTCGAAACACTCCCACCAGATCAAAGTACATCCGCCGCAAATAAAAGCAGGTTCAAGATGAGGAAAAGATTCGCCAAAGCCATATCGATGGGAATGAAGCTCCCCTCTTTCAGAGGAAATTCTCCCACAGATATATATCTTGATGAAGCGGACATGCATCTTAACTTCTGCTTATATCATCAGAAGATTACACACCCTACTGAAGAATGCAATGCCTTTAAAAATTGGTGGCAGGGATACGTTGCTCACCGACAGCACGTTCAACGATTGAAGCGCGAAGCTCGTCGGAAACAGAACACGGCAAATGAGCATATGAAAACTGCCGGCGACGGTTACATGGTTGACGGCAGAAGATCGCAAGCTCTCACCTTCGGGAGCGACTCCGACGAAAAAGTAGCCCTCAGTCCTCTCTTCAAGGAATCCATCTCTGAAACGAAAGAATTGAGGAGTTGCGAGAACATTCAGCTGCGCAATCGCACGCTACCCGAAAAGAATCTCGGACCCGCAAACAAGGGATCGAACAAAAGGGATAAGGGGAATGGAAAAGCAACCTCCGTCGCCAATGCTCAACAACAGCCGAGTGACCCGAAACCATTTGGTCGTCAAAACAACAAGCCGCGATACCTCAATGAGAAGTTGAAACGTCCTTACTCGTTTCCCAGAAATAAAACAAAGAGACTGTTTGAGCTAGCGGTGTGCAGTAGGCTCATCACTCTGCCGGATCCAAAACATCCGTTGCAGCCAGGTGACGTTGACAATCCTAACTATTGTCCCTGCCACAGAGTAATGGGTCACCCACTCGACAATTGCTGCGTCTTCAAAAACTGGGTTGAAGACCAATACCAACAGGGCAAGTTCACGCTACCCGAAAAGTGGAAAGTAAACCCGCCACAACAACATGCTTCGAAAAAGGTGGATATGCCGGGGGCATCATGCTCGTTCATAAGGAAGGCCTCCTGGACCAAAAAGTCCGGGAACTAAGAATACGCCTCAAATATGGCAACGATAGACCGAAACGTCCTTAAACTAACGATTGACCGAAACGTCGTTAAACTACTCCCAACCCGCGACATTTTCAGGCTGACGTGGTAAAAAAAAATGGTACGTCCACAAGCGAGATGGGCACGGATGAAAACCCGAAAGGGCGCCGTGAGTAAAAACAACAGGGCTACCGGCGAGTCTTGTGAAAACCCGAAAGGGCACAACCTCGTTAGAATAAAAAAAAAGAATAAACAAAAAAAAGAAAAAAAAAGAAAACGGTATGTCCATAAGCAAAATGGGCACGGATGAAAACCCAAAAGGGCTCCGTGAGTAAAAACAGCAGGGCTACCGGCGAGTGTTTGTGAAAACCCGAAAGGGCGCAATCTCGTTAAAAGACACTTACAGGGTCCTCTCGACCTTATAAGGAGAAACCACCCGCGTGAGATCCTTACGACTCACAAGGGAGCAACACACTTAGGGATCTTCACGATTCCTAAGGAGAAAATACGCTTGCGAGATCCTCACGACTCGTAAGGAGAACTCTCTTCTGGGACCCTCACGGCTCATAAGATTTGAAAGTCTTAAGTTACAGAGACCTAAACCTGTGCTTAAGCAATCCCCACAACTTTCGATATTGCCCTACAAGCGGCTCATATTGACCCTTGTATACAATCCACGGGCACGAATAAATATGTCCCTAACAAAGTCCCATCCGTGATTAGGGATATGCTTGTACAACAAACAACACTTGTAAGTCCTCTCGACTTATAAGGAGAAAACCCTTTTGTAAGATCCTTACGACTTACAAGAGAACATGCACTTAGGAATCCTCACGATTCCCAAGGAGAAAACACACCTACAAGATCCTCACGACTTGTAGGGAGAAATACCTTTGTGAGACCCTTACGGCTCATGAAGTCAAAAGCCTTAGCCGACAGGACCCTTAACCCTGTTTACTAATCCACCTTTGTTCAACATCGACAGAGGCAAATGATGATTCGCCCCTGGCAATATCCCAGTTGCAGCGATGCTGATGCCTAAACCAGTAGCAAATTCCAAGTCCTTTCACGGCAAATGATGATTCGCTCCTAGCAATATTCCAGCGCAGCGATGCTGATGCCAAGATTGGTATCAGATCCCAAATCCCCTACTCGCGAAAAAAAAATCAGCGAGCCAAAAAAAAATGCATACGAAATAGCTGAAATGATGGGGCAACTAGCAAACAAAATCAGCAAGTAAAAAAAAATCCATACGAAATAGCCGAAATGATTGGGCAACTCGCAATAAAAAGCAGCGAGTAAAAAGAAAAATAGCCGAAATGATTGGGCACCGCGAAAAATAGCCGAAATGATTGGGCAATCGCGATTTTCGCGATATAAAAAGCTGGAATGATAGAGCATCGCGGAAAGAATAAAAAAAATGAAAGAATGAAACTCTTTGCCCTACAGGTGAAATCACATCGATCCCTGTATACAATCCAGGGGCACAGATAAAGAGGGAACCATACCTTCCCAACAGGCTCCATCAGAAAGCGAAGCCAAATCTCGACGGTTCATAGACAACCTAGAGACAATCTCGACATTTGTCGCAATATTACAGACACGATGTCAACAAATGAAGCAAAAGAAGGTCCCTAGCTTCAGGGTCTCGACGTCAATATCGACAACCTAGAGATCACCAACGGCGTTTCTCCTCACTCCAACCAGATGCAGACGTGACGTCAACAACCGACCTCAGAGTCGCAACGAAACGGAACCATGGCAAAGTCCCTAGTTCCAAATCTCAATGGCCACATCTACAGCCTGGAGACCAACAACGGCGTGCCTCCTTATTCCAACAGGACACAGATGTTACACCATCAAGCGGAGCGATGGCAAGATCCTAGCTCCACCTCAGCATTCGTCTCGTTACAGTAGACGCAATGTCAACAGCAGCGTTCCTTCGCAGTCCAGCAGGATGCAGATGCAACGTCAACAAAAGACCTCACGGTCGAAACAAAGCGGAGCGACGGCAAAATCCCAGCTCCACCTCAACATCCGTCTCGATACAGTAGACGAGATGTCAACAATGGCGTTCCTTCGCAGTCCAACAAGATGCAGAAGCAACATCAACAAAAGACCTCATGGTCGAAACAAAGCGGAGTGACGGCAAAATCCCAGCTCCACCTCAGCATTCGTCTCGATACAGCAGACGCAATGCCAGCAGACGAAGCGAAGGCTAAATTCCTAGCTTCAAGGTCTTAACGACAAGTCATATAAAGCCTGAAAGACCACCGGAGATCATCCCAGTGCGGAGTGGTCACCACCTTGACGTTCGTCTCAATACAGCAGATGAAATGTCGCCCCAGCGTTCTTCCCCCAGCAGGAGTCAGACGTGCCAAAGCAAATGAAGCAAAGGCCAAATTCCTAGCTTCAGGGTCTTGACGGCAAGTCATATAAAGCCTGAAAGACCACCGGAGATCACCCCTCATGGAGTGGTCACCACCTCGACGTTCGTTTCGATACAGCAGATGAGATGTCACCCCAGCGTTCTTCCTCCATCAGGGTTCAGACGCGACACTCAAACAAACGGAGCCAAGGCAAAATTCCCAGTTCCAAGCCTCGACGGTTCACCAACAACCTAGAGACAACTGCGACATTCGTCTCGATACAGCAGACGCAATGCCAGCAGACGAAGCGAAGGCTAAATTCCTAGCTTTAAGGTCTTAACGGCAAGTCATATAAAGCCTGAAAGACCACCGGAGATCATCCCAGCGCGGAGTGGTCACCACCTCGACGATCGTCTCGATACAGCAGACGAGATGTCACCACAGCGTCCTTCCTCCAACAGGATCCGGACACGCCAAAGCAAACGAAGCGAAGGCCAAATTCCTAGCTTCAGGGTCTTAACGGCAAGTCATATAAAGCCTGAAAGACCACCGGAGATCATCCCACATGGAGTGGTCACCACCTCGACGTTCGTCTCGATACAGCAGACGCAACATCACCAAAAGGAGCCACGGCAAAATCCCTAGTTCCAAATCTCGACGGTTCATCAGCAACCTAGAGACAACCACGATATTCGTCTCGATACAGAGGACGCAATGCCAGCAAATGAAGCAAAGGCCAAATTCCTAGCTTCAGGGTCTTAACGGCAAGTCATATAAAGCCTGAAAGACTATCGGAGATCATCCCACACCAGCGCGGAGTGGTTATGACTCATCGGGGCTCTCCAAAATGAGCCTAACCTCAAGTAAAAAGCGGCATGGCAAATTCCTAGCGCTTGCTCTTCCGACGGTCAAACTGCCAAGGAGGATTGCTTGAAGACGTCTTGTCCAGCCCCCGAAGGGATCAGAGACACGGCAGTCGCAGGGCTACTCGAACAGCACGATTGCCTATCGAGGAATATATCAGCTCATGCGATGGTACGACGGCCAAAACCCTAAGTACCACAGACCCTAACGGACTTCTGTCGTAAAGAGCAGAGGTTAACTGTGACGTTAGGATATTCTTGCGAGATCTGCTCGATTCATTTCGACTCGTGAGGAAATTGATGTCTTTGCGAGAACTTCTCGATTCATCTCGACTCGTGAGATAAAGCCTTAGGCAGTAGGGATTAAAAAAACCTATTTCCTAAGCACTGGGATCCTGCAAGTCGGCCCAAAATGGTCTCTTGCATACTATCCACGGGTCCCACTCTCCGAAGTCGAATTTCGACAAGGAGGGGAACAACCGCTTACGGGTCCTCTTGACTGGTAAGAGGGAAAAATTCTCTTACAAGATCCTTACGACTTATAAGAGAAACATACTTAGGAATCCTCACGACTCCTAAGGAGAAAATACACCTACGAGATCCTCTCGATCCGTAGGGAGAAAAGTCTTTATGAGACCCTCACGGCTCATAAAGTTGAAAAGTCTTAGGTGGCAGATCCTAACCCTGTCTCCTAAGCCATCACTGCCGTGCAAAGAGGTCAAGATGGACCATCTATGAGCCACACTTGCCAAAGCTACATGCCACTGGAATGGAGAACTTACTCATAAGCGTATAAACTACTCCACGCCAGAGTAAGACATAAAGAGATAAAAGGGTGCGGCACATGGAGTTAAGGGTTTGAAACTATATCTCTTAAGAGTCAAGATTTGAGTCAACGATAAATGACGACGCTTGTGTCCGCTCGTTATCTTCTCAGATCAAGATCCTGAAAGTTATATACCAATCCGAAACTGGTCATACGCCATGCATTACTCTGCACTACTTCACCCACGTATATACTTACGTGGGCAAAGTAGTGGGGGACATTTGTTCCCGACAAAAATTTCTGCGCAAAAGAGTCCAAGGTATCAAATGGCAGCGATATGCTTAAGGAAATGCGAACCAGTATCTTCCGGGCTGTTTTTTGACAAACTCCCGAATGAGAAATAGATAAATTCTGATGGTATCGAAAGCGGCTCGAAAAACCCTTCGATTTGATATATTATGGGCCTCGTAATTCATCCGGAATCAAAAGTTATGAGGAATTACGTGTCCACACGTGATGGACTTTTAAGAACCCGCTGGAGGAGTTAAAAAATATAATAAAAACTCAGAAAAGACCCCAATGGGGCATCACGTGCTCACCGTGACCATGGGTCACGTGCAGACACGTGATGGGCTTTTAAGGCCTCTAAAATAATGAATAGAATTAAATTCTAAAATCTGTTCCCTAATTAAAAATCAGGAATCACGTGCTCACACGTGACCAATGGTCACGTGTTGACACGTGATGGTTAAAACTGAAGCGTAAACAAACAGCTGAAGGAAATACCTCAATGAGGTGTCACGTGCTCACACGTGACCAATGGTCACGTGTTGACACGTGATGGTTATAACTGAAGCGTAAGTAAACACTGAGAAAAGGACTCAATTGGGGGTCACGTGGCAACACGTGACTGGCTGTAAAAGCCTTGCTGTTCAACAGAATTAAATTCTGAAAAAAGATCATTTAAATCTTTCGAAATAGAATTAAAATTCTAAAAAATTCTAAATCTTTCTAAATGGAAAAGGATTATGAGGACCGTTGGATTAAAGATCCAAGGGTGATTAAAAATCACCAATTTATGGAAAAATCTTGGACAAGGAAAGATTTCCCTGAAAATCTCACCAGAACAACAAATAGAATATCTTGTGGATTTAAAATCCACGGTGAGTAAAATTCACTGAATGATCTAAAGGCCCAGATTAATGATAAATATAAATCAAATCTCTCAACAATCAAATCAAATCTTTCAATGAGAGATTTGCTAAACAAATTGATTCTTTTCCTTCTCCTATAAATAGGAGCCAAGAAGAGAAGAGAAGGGATCTACTTTTTTAGAGAGAAAAACAGAGGGAGGAGAATTTAATTCTCAAGAGAAAAAAAAGCAAAGAGAGGAGAATTTAATTCTCTGCAAAAGAAAAAACCCTAGGTAAGAAAAGAGAGGCTTCAAAAGAGAATTTAATTCTCAAAAGAGTTTAACTCTTATTTAAAGAAAAGAACTTAGTTCTTTCTCTGGTTGAGGATCTGCAAAGTGCACATCTCCCCATGAATTGAGAATTTAATTCTCATTGGGTTGAGATCCTGCCATGCAGATCTAAAACACAGAGGAGGAATTGAGTTTTGAGAATTTAATTCTCCTAAACTCACAGGAATTTAATTCCTCCTAAAATGAAACTAGGGTTTAACCCTAATCAAGAATTTAATTCTTTCACATATCTGGGAGTTTAATTCCTTTGAAAAGAAATCAGGGTTTCATCCTAAATAAGAATTTAATTCTTTCACGATAGGAATTTAATTCCTCCAAAATCATAATTAGGATTTAACCCTATAAAGAATTCAATTCTTAAAAGAGCTCTGTTCATGAAAAGAACTAGGGTCACGTGCCCCCACGCGACCCTTGAAAAGATCCCCTGCAAAGAACTTTGAAGCATCACCTCACGTGCTCCCACGTGACTCCCAAAACGCAGAAAGAAAAAGCAAAGAAAATGAAAGCTTTGGGCGCTCTCACGTGTTATCACGTGACCCCTCAGCAAATGGTTTAACAATTGGCGCGCAGATCCCCATCACGTGCCAACACGTGATGCTCTAAAATAAAAACAAAAGTGTTTAACACTTATTCGCAGATTTGAGGATAAAACAAAGGAGAGCTGGCTCCACATTTAGGGCGCCCTCACGTGTCCCCACGTGACCCCTAACAAATCCCTTTAACATCCAACGGATGAATGCCTATCACGTGTCCACACGTGATGGCCAGGAAATGAAAAGTGTTTAACATTTAATTGCAGAACAAAATAAAAGGGATCTGGTCCCCCCTTAGGGCGTCCTCACGTGTCACCACGTGACCCCTAATGAGCATTCTAACAGACCAGGGCGAGGGCCTCCATCACGTGCTCACACGTGATGGCCGTCAGAATTAAAAGAGTTAAACACCGATTTGCAGAATAAAATAAGGGAAATCAGGGCGCTCTCACGTGTCCACATGTGACCCCTCCGTCCTTAGTGTTTAACACTAATCTGAAGACTTTGTTCCCAGTGTTTAACACTGATTTGCTTTAGTGTTTAACACTAATTTGAAATCTCTGATTACCAGTGTTTAACACTGATTTGCTTTAGTGTTTAACACTAATTTAAAAGCCCTGTTGCTAGTGTTTAACACTGGTTATCTTTTAGTGCTTAACACTAACTTGCTAATCTTATTCCCAGTGTTTAACACTGTTGGTCTTTAGTGTTTAACACTAGCTTTAGCCCAATTGGCTAAGTTTCTAGAGGCAAAGCCTCTCCTTCAATGGACCGACAAAGGGCTAATATTTCAAACATAACTGGACTTAGCCCAAACAGGCCATAAGTCCTCAAATCATCTTGAACTGAGCACATCTGCTCTTTCAACCAACTCATTGGTTCAAGGGTACATCTCTGAACTCCTCTGACATCTATCGTTGTAATCCTTCAACGACGTCAGAGAGGTGACGGGTCCCGACAACCACACATCAACACGGACTGTGGGGTCCTTAAACCCGTGGACTTATGCGACCTTAAACTAACGGACTAATGCGTCCTTAAACACACCCATATGGACTGTGGGGTCCTTAAACCCATGGATTTATGCGTCCTTAAACTACCAATGGACCACTATGTCCCTAAACTGGAGATGGACCACCATGTCCCTAAACTGGCAATGGACCACTATGTCCCTAAACTGGAACAATAGAGCCCCTAAATGCTCTTTTGTCGGATCTAAACGATCCCGTTAAGTTGATCTTAATCCCAAACTGGACTAACGTATCCTTAACAACCGTTTAAGTTGATCTTAGCCTCAAATATGGCTAACGTATCCTTAAACCTTCAAACAGACTTTAGTCCCAAACTGGACTATAGATCCCCCCCAATTAACTCTGGTTCAAGGGTACATCTCTGAACTCCTCTGACATTTGTCGTTGTAATCCTTCAACGTCGTCAGAGAGGTGACGGGTCCCGACGGCCATACATGCAATGGACCACTATGTCCCTAAACTGGAACAATGGAGCCCAAATGCTCTTTTGTCGGATCTAAACGATCCCGTTAAGTTGATCTTAGTCTCAAACTAGACTAACGTATCCTTAACAGACGTTTAAGTCGATCTTAGCCTTAAAAATGGCTAACGTATCCTTAAACCAAAACCCCAAACCCAAATCTAAGAAAATACGGATTTGGACTAATCCACGTCCTACGGGCGACTACATAAATTAGTCTCTGTATACAATCCACGGGCAACCACAAACAAAACAAACACCCACGACACGAAGTGACCAGCTGGAGAAGGAGAAAGTTGCTACCGCGATGCGGTAGCGTAATTAACTGCAGGGGCTTGCGCCTGCAGGGAAGAGCGTCCCACAATCAAAAACCCCTCAAACGAGGGGGAATCTGACGAAGTCTGCTATATCGGCCGCATCCGTTTAAACCTCCGATACATGGTGACATAAATCAACTTGGCATCTTCGGAGAGGTAGACGGATAGCACCAATTAGCATCTGCCCCGAATCTCAGGCAAGGCATTCCATGTCTCGGCCGCCATTCGGAGGGGAACAGACTCGAAAGCCCGGCCAGTCCGATAAAAGAAAAGAAGTTTTGCACCAATGAAGCAGAAAGCAATAGAGGAGGAGATGGACCAATTGCTCGCGGAAAATTTCATCAGGAACCTGGACCACTCGGCTTGGCTAGCAAACGTGGTCATAGTCAAAAAGGCAAACGGGAAATGGCGCATGTGCATCGATTTCACCGATCTAAACAAGGACTGCCCCAAAGACAATTATCTACTCCCTCGGATAGATATGTTAGTAGACAGCTTGGCCGGTCACGAGCTACTGAGCTTCATAGATGGCTTTGTAAGTCGATGTCGCGCACCCCACGGGTTCGCGGGACGTCAGAATATTTAAAAAACGATTTTCAAAGCTTGCAACACCGACTTGAACTCCAGGATCTATACTAAACCCTAACTAACAAATTACTGTGTGAGGTTTAACTACTCGGATGAAAGTTATACCTCACGTTACCAAGTCCTTCTGGTCTTCTAGTCGATTTCCTCCTCCTCGTCATCACAAGCTCCAAGGAACGTTTGGATCGGGTAACCTCGTCGGCCTTCTCGAGTCAAAGACGATCTACCCGAGAGTCTATAGTCCGAGCTCCAACCTCAAATCCGATGTAACTAGGGCACCTAGTTCGCTAAACTAGATGGCCTAGATGATGTAGACAGTGAAGATGGATTAGTTTATCTCTTGAAACCCTAGGATTCTCAACACATGAGAGGTTTAGGGTTATGAGGAAGAAGAAGAAGACTTAAGGAAAAGTGAGAGTGTAGTGTTCACATAGAAAAAGATGGCTGCCTCTTTTTAAATTATGAATCATATAATAATTGAGGAGATAAAATATCTCACCAAATATCTAACATGCTTCATAAAATATCTAGTGAGTGAATCATTCCATGAGTCACCAAGTAGCCATGCTAGATTCAATGTAAAATTCCACATCATTTCTTCCACCTCATTTAGTTTAATCCAAAAAGAAATAAGCCCTAATGAGGTGTCCACTTCTAGAAACTTTCCCGAAGAATTATGAGATTGCCCATCATCCGTATATACATACCCGCATCCTCATTCCGAAGAATACGAATACAAAGAGACGAAATAAATCCAACAATATAATACTAGGATTCGGCTTAAACCAAAGCCCACTAGTATTATCCGTCCGATCATCATATACGCACAAGTGCACGTACGTGATCGAAGCCCTACCGTAAAACCATACGGACTCTACATCTTTTGCCCGATGCAGGGAAACCCTCTGTGTGAGACTCTAAAGACTCGACAGTACGCTGGTAGTGGGTTTAACCACAAGCCGCAAGCGGTACTAGCTGCACGTAACGGCTACCCAGGTATCTGTCGATAAGAAGGCCGATGAGCAAACTCATCCGAACTCCTATTGAGCCTGTATGTGACAATCTCCGTACAGTCCGGTCTGTTCGTCTAAGAGTATCGTATATCGGGCCTAGGGGGCGATAATCTTCAGACCCCTAATAGCGCAGTAAGTCGTGCTGGAGTGTAGCCTAAAATACCCTGAGAAACTACTGGAATACCTACCACTAAATCTCGCGCCCTGGCCAGGGACTTTGTGTAATATCTCTCCAAACACAATGCGATATCAACCTCTAATACCGGGAGAGACGAATCCTATCTATCTGCCACTGCCTCCAAGTGCTTCGGGACTGTACCTAACTACTACCTGTTTGCACGACTCCTTTGAGCAATGATAGGATAGTAATCAAAGTATAGTGGGAACACACTCGAGGCGAAGTAGCAGTGTTAAGTCGACGGACTAAGCTGTACTCATGTCACCTGGGAATTGCTACCCGACGATAGGTATAATACCCACCAGCAGTTCCCGACGAGTCTTGTCCAGTGTACTCATAACCTAATGAGCACCTGCATGCTATCTCCCGTACGACTTACTAATGGCTGTGGGACAGACCATCTCTCCTGCTGGGATGAGAAGCTTATATACTAGTCTACTCCGGAGTATCGATGCCCCGTCTCGATAACCCAACGACTAGGTACCTGTATAAGGATGTGCTTATAGACTACCCACCCCCATCAACGCTGGTAATCAAGTAAAGATCCTAAGGGCTCTACCAATATGTATACGTGATATGCTAAAAGAAACACATGCACATATTGAGGTAGAAACAAACCAAGTAGCAAACTACCATTTTGAGAAAGACTGTCAATACAACTGTGAATATCCCAAGCTTCCATTAAGTAATATACAAACTAGTATGATACAATAATGGCCTCTAGGGCATATATCACAAATAGGCTTCTCCGGTTATAATTAAATCCGGATGAATCCGGCCGATGAAGAGCTAACCGCCTTCACCACCGATCGGGGAGTCTAGTGCTACAGGGTAATGCCTTTCGGCCTCAAAAACGCCGGGGCAACGTACCAGCGGCTAGTCAATAAGTTGTTCAAACCACAAATTGGGAGAAATATGGAAGTATACGTCGACAACATGCTCGTGAAATCCGCCCGGTCAGCCAAACATACCACGGACCTTGGCGAGACATTCGATGTCTTGCGAAAGTACAAAATTAAACTGAATCCAGCCAAGTGTGCGTTCGGCATCACGAGCGGGAAATTCTTTGGATTCATGGTTACCCACCGAGGAATCGAAGAAAACCCGGAGAAGATCAGGGCCATCATCGACCCTAGGAGCAATGTCGATATCATGCGGCTCAAGATAGGGTGGCTGCTTTGAATCGCTTCATGTCCAGATCCGGAGAAAAGTGTCTGCCTTTCTTCAAAGCCTTAAGGAAGATCTCCGGGTTCGAATAGTCTGAAGAATGCCAGATCGCTTTCAAGCAGCGCAAGGCGCATCTGGTGATCCCCCCGCTTCTCACCCGACCAACTGAGGGGGACGGGCTGTTACTGTATCTGGTCGTCTCTGACCAGGCTGCCGGCTTCGTACTCATCAGAGAATTTGAAGGAATACAAAGACCGGTCTACTACGTCAACCAAGTTTTCAAGGACACAGAGACCAGATACCTGGGTATAAAAAAAACAGTCGCGGCACTCGTCGTCACCTCCAGGAAGCTCCGACACTATTTCCAGGCTCACAGGATCATCGTTCTTACCAAACGACCTTTCGGGAATATCCTCGGTTCCCCGAATCGTTGGGCCGCTTAGAGAAATGGAGATGGGAGTTGCCTCAATTCGAAATCAAGACTGACTAAGGCAAGCTATCAAAACACAGGCCATAACCGATTTCTTGGTTGAATGCACCATTCCCAATAAGGAAGGAGCACCGGCATGAGGCCCTAACCCACGACCCTCAGTCGAGGATATGCTCGGCCCGGTTCTGGACTGGGTACTCTATATGGACAGCTCCTCCACAGAAGAAGGGAATAGGGCCAGGTTAATCATTTGTTGACCGAATGAAGTAGAGATGGAGTACTCTATGAGACTTGGTTTCAAGGCGTCAAACAACGCCGCAGAATACGAAGCCTTATTAGCTGGGCTACGAATCGCCTCCAGGGTGGAGCTAAAGGCGATCAGGATCCAAAGCGTGCTAGTCGTCGGCTAGGTGATCAGACGTTTCGAAGCCCGGGGACCCCCGATGATGAAATACCTAGCGGAGGTAAAAAGATTTCGGAGGAATTTCGATGAGGTCCAGGCGGAACAGATTCCCAGGAGCATGAACGCCGAGGCCGATGCGCTAAGCAAACTCGGCTCTTCTTATTCGGCCAATCACAAAAGAAACATTCTCTTCGAAGTCCTGCCACGGTCCAGCGTGGAAGATGGAGAAGTAATACACCGGATCTACACTACTTAAGGGGATGTCCCAGATTGGAGAAAACTCGTTGTGGAGTTCCTCAAGAACGGAGTACTCCCTGAGGACCGGGTCGAGGCACGCCAGTTTCATATGAAAGCTCGTCACTACGTGTGGAGTAAAGAAACCAGTACAAAAAGTCATACACCCAACCTCTACTCCATTGCGTCGATCCCGACAAAGCAGATTACGTTCTCCGAAAGATACATGAAGGAGTCGGAGGGGCACATCAAGGGGCCCGCAGTCTAGTTCAAAGACACTGTTGCGGGGGTTTTACTAGCCGACTATACACCAAGACGCAGAAAAGCTGGTCAGAAGGTGCAAAACCTACCAACTCTTTGGCAGCATCTCTCGGCTACCCGCTATCGAATTAACGCCACAAAGTTCCCCTTTGCGATTTGCCCAATGGGGGATGGATATGGTTGGCCAACTCCCATCTGGCACGAGTGGACACAAATACATCCTTATCGTCGTGGACTACTTTACAAAGTGGATAGAAACTATGCCGATCAGGAAACCGGATGCCGCCTCTATGGTAAAATTCCTCCAAAATAATATAATCTCCATGTTCACAGCCGAAAGACGCGACCGGGACGTTAAGATGTCTGACCTGAATTTTGGAGGCAGATGCTATTTGGGTTTATCCGTCCACCTCTCCGAAGCTGCCAAGTTGATTTATGTCACCGTATATCTGAGGTTTGGATGGATGCAGTCGTTGTAGCAGACTTAGTCAGATTTCCCCTCGTTTGTGAAGGGTTTTTGATTGTGGGGACGTTCTTCCCTGCAGGTGCAATCCTCTGCAGTTAATTACGTTACCGCATCGCGATAACCACTTTCTCCTGCTCCGGAAGTTCACTTCGTGTCGTGTGTGTTTTTGTTTGTTTTGGTTGCCCGTGGATTGTATACGGAGATTAATTTATGTTGTCGCTCGTAGGGCATGGATTAGTTTCAAATCCGTATTTCTTAGATTAAGGGTTTTTATGTAGGGACCATTAATTTATTTTGAGATTAAGATCGACTTAAATGTATGTGAGCATTTGGGGCTCGATTTGTTAAGAATACATTAGTCCAATTTAAGACTAAGATCTACTTAACGGGGTTTCAGGATCATTTTTATTTCAGATCCAACAAAAGAGCATTTGGGCTCTATTGTTTTAGTTTAAGAACATTTCGGTCCATTATCGCTATTTTGAAGGCGAAGTTCAAGTTTGAGGACATCTCGGTCTGTTGATCACCATTTTGGAGGTGAGATTTTAGTTTAAGGATGTCTCGGTCCGTTGATCACCATTTTGGAGGTGAGATTTTAGTTTAAGGACGTCTCGGTCCGTTGATCATCTTGCACGCACGTGTATTTGTTACGTGACGGGATGAACAACGATGATATAGGATGCACCCAGTTTGGGGTGCGGTCTGATTTGAGGTGTACACATCAGTGCACCAAAAAGCTGTTGGTTGTCGGGACCCGCCACCTCTCTGAAAACGTTGAGGAATTACAATGACGTGGATCAGAGGTATGGAGAGATGTACCCTTGAACCAATTCCCCTGTTTGAGCGAAAAAGGAGTTAGTGGTAAACCCGGAAATAGGAGTTAGTGGTAAACCTGAAAATCATCGGTCATATTTTGAGACTAATATTTCCTTGGGAGAATGTGGGATGAGTATCGTTTTGAATATCATTAGTCGGAAGATCAATAGTTGTATTTGGGACTAAGATCAGTTTGGTAAATCATGAGCACATGGGCTCGATTGGTCTGAATCGGGGAGGTTCTATCCTCAGGGGACCTATCCAATTTGGGCTTGGTCCATTCAGTTTTTTTTAAAAGTGCCAAGCACTTGTTTGGGATCTATATGATCAGTCCCCTTTTTGTACAAAAAGGGCTGAGCACTTATATAAGTCCCGACGCTTACATATAATAATATGGGCTTTTAGTCATGGGGATTGCCCAATAAGTGTTAAACACTTTACCCCTTTTTGTCTTTGTATGGAGTGCTAGGCACTCATTATGGCGCCAACGTGCGAAGCACGTGAGACGCTAGGCGCTGCTTAGTGAGTGCTAAGCACCCTTCCATTCTGTGGCGCTCACGTGAGGGACACGTGAGGCGCTGGGCGTTGGGCGTCGCTCACTGAGTGCTAAGCACTCTTTTCTTCTAGGGCGTCCACGTGAGGAGCACGTGGGGCGCTGGACGCTGGGTTCTTTTCCTTATATGCTTTGTTTTGAGGAATTCAATTCCTAGTTCTTTTCTGAATCTTTGATTCTCAAGAACAAGTTCTTCCCGATGAGAATTAAATTCTCAACTTGTGGAAGACTTGTCTTGTGGATCTCAGATCCAGAGAAATAACTAAGTTCTTTTAAAAGGATTAAACCCTTCAATAGGTAAATGAGATGTTTTGATCTCTTTTTTTTTATTTATCTAGAGTTTATTGAGGATGGAGATCTTCTTCTCTGTTCCTTTCTAAAGTTTTCTGCTTTAATTTTTTTTTGATTTAGAAGCTTATGGGGGGTTCCTCCTCTATATTTGAAAAGAGGGATTATTGGTCGTTGGGACCTACCACCTCTCCGACGACGCTGAGAGATTACAACATCATATATCGAAGGTGTGGAGGGATGTACCTTTTGAACCATGTCCTACTCATTAGGGGGAAGAACATGTTGGAGCTTAAACTCCTAGCTGCTGAAAAAGGCTTCTTTGCATTCACACACGTGTTGGGTGCACGTGCGTCGCACGTGTTGCGGACTTGGCGGGCACACGTGCGTCGCACGTAGTGCTTGCGCACTTGGCGGGCATACGTGCGTCGCACGTAGTGCTTGCGCATATGTGCATCATGGGGGGCAGCTAAGACCCTAGCTTGGAGAACTAAGCTCCTTTGAGAATTGAATCCTCGTAATGCGGGCGCACGTGCGTTGCACGTGGCGCATATGCGCATTATGGGGGGAAGATAAAGCCGTAACTTAGAGAACTAAGCTCCTTTGAGGATTGAATCCTCGCACGGTGGGCGCATTTGCGTTGCACGTGGTGCGCATGTGGCGGACGCTCGTGCGTTGCACGTGGCGGGCGCTCATGCATTGCACATGGCGCTTGCGCATATGCGCATTATCGGGGGGAGGGGACAGCTAAGACCCTAATTTGGAAAACTAAGCTCCTTTGATGATTGAATCCTATTTTTTCTAAGAAGTATCCCCTCTTATTTATATGGGAGTGGTAGAGAAGGGATTTCTTTTTTTCCCGACGTGGGACTAAAAAAGTATCCCTCATGTGATAGAGCATTACTTAGACTATACATGCATAGTATATTTGCCCATAACTTTTGATTCCGAAAGAGTTATGAGTCCCGTAATATATAAAATCGAAGGATTTTTCTAGATGCTTTTGATTCCATCATAATTTACTTTATTCTCATTCGGGAGTTTGTCAAAATACAGCCCGGAAAATACTGGTTTGCATTTTCTTAAGCGTATTGCTGCAATTTGATACCTTGGGCTCTTTTGGGCAGAAATGTTTTTGGCGGGAAAAAATGGCCCCCACTACTTTTCCCATGTAGATATGTACGTGAGTTAAGTAATGCAAAGTTATGCATCTCCGTAGGATTGATGGCTCAGAAGATAGGTTTAGGTCCATATCGCCTAAGACTTTTCATCTTGATGAGCCGTAAGGGCCTCAAGAAGGTTTTTTCTCCATATGAGTCATGAGGATCTCATAGGTGCGTATTCTCCCGAGAAATCGTGAGGATTCCTAAGTGTCTTTCACTTTCGTGAGTCATAAGGATCTCACGTAAGTATTTTCTCCTGACGAGTTGAGGGGATCCGCAAGTAGTTTTTTCACTTTATTAGCGAATGTGGCCTGTTGATAATGTATAAGAGTCAGTTTAGATTTTCTTGTAGGGCAGCAATGGCTTAGGAAACATGTTTAGATCTTTCGCCTGAGACTTTTCAACTTTATGAGCCGTGAGGATCTCATAAAGACTTTTCTCCCTACGAGTCGAGAGGATCTCGTAGGTGTATTTTCTTCTTAGAAGTCATGAGGACTCCTAAGTTCGTTTTCTCTTGAGAGTCGTAAGGATCTCACAAGAGAAATTTCTCATTACGAGACGAGAAGACTCGCAAGTGATTTTTCCTCTTCATCGGTATGCGAATTTAGAGAAGGTGGCCCGTGGATAGTATATAAGAGTCATTTTGGACCTACTTATAGGGCTGCGATGGCTTAGGAAACAGGTTTTAGATCTGTCGCCTAAGGCTTTTCAACTTTATGAGCCGTGAATGTCTCAAAAAGATTTTTCTCCCTACGAGTCGAGAGAATCTCGTAGGTGTCTTTTCTCCTTAGAAGTCGTGAGGACTCCTAAGTGCATTTTCTCTTGAGAGTCGTAAGGATCTCACAAGAGAATTTTCTCATTACTAGTCAAGAGGACTCGCAAGTGGTTTTTCCTCCTCATCGGTATGAGACTGTGGAGAATGTGGCCCGTGGATAGTATACAAGAGTCAGTTTGGACTTGCTTATAGGGCCACAGTGCTTAGGAAACAGGTTGATATCCCCGTCGCCTAAGGCTTTTCACCTTCATGAGCCATGAGGGTTTTATGAAGATGTTTTTCCCTACGAGTCGAGGTGAGTCGAGAAGTTTTTGCAGGTATATCCTAACGTGAAATATAGAAAACCCTTGCTCTTTACGACAGAGGTTCGTTAGGTTTTGTGGTACTAGGGTTTTAGTCTGTGGTACCGTCGCGTTGGCTGATGCATTCTCCGGTATGCAGACTTTACGCTGCTGTCCGAGTAGCCCCGCGACTGTCCTGTCTTTGATCCCTTCGGGGGTTGGACAAGACGTCTTCAAGTAATCTTCCTAGGCAATTTGACTATCGGAAGAGCAAGCGTTAGGAATTTTGCTATGCCGCTTTTTACTTGAGGTTAGGCTCAGTTTGGGAGCCCCGATGAGTCATAACCACTCTGCACTAGTGTGGGATGATCTCCGATAGTCTTTCGGGTTTTATTTGACTTGCTGTCAAGACCCTGGGGCTAGGAATTTGGCCTTCGCTTCCTTTGTTGACACTGCGTCTGCTGTAATGAGATGAATGTCGAGGTGATCTCTAGGTTGTTTTGTGAACCGTCGAGACTTGAAATTAGGGACTTTGCCATGGCTCCATTTTGTTTTGACCCTGGGGTCGTTTGTTGACGTTGCGTCTGCATTCTGCTGGAGTGAGAAGAAACGTTGTTGTTGACACTATATTTTCTGTAACGAGACGAGTGTCGAGGTGGTTTCTAGGTTGTTTGTGAACCGTCGAGACTTGGAACTAGGGACTTTTCCATGGCTTCGCTTTGTTTCGACCCTGGGGTCATTTGTTGACGTTGCGTCTGCATCCTGCTGGAGTGAGAAGGAATTCCATTGTTGACATTGCGTCTGCTGTAACGAGACGAATGTCGAGGTGGTCTCTAAGTTGTTTGTGAACCGTCGAGACTTGGAACGAGGGACTTTTCCATGGCACCACTTTGTTTCGACCCTGGGGTCGTTTGCTGACGTTGCGTCTACATCCTGCTGGAGTGAGAGGGAACGTCGTTGTTGACATTGCGTCTGCTGTAACGAGACGAGTGTCAAGGTGGTCTCTAGGCTGTTTGTGAACCTTCGAGACTTGGAACTAGGGACTTTGCCATGGCTCCGCTTTGTTTCGACCCTGGGGTCGTTTGTTGATGTTGCATCTGCATCCTGCTAAAGTGAGAGGGAACATCGTTGTTGATATTGCGTCTGCTGTAACGAAACGAGTGTCGAGGTGGTCCCTAAGTTGTTTGTGAACCGTCGAGACTTGGAACTAGGGACTTTGCTATGGCTCCGCTTTGTTTCGACCCTGGGGTCGTTTGTTGACGTTGCGTCTATATCCTGCTGGAGTGAAAGGGAACGCCGCTGTTGACATTGCGTCTGCAGTAACGAGACGGGTGTCGAGGAGGTCTCTAGGTTGTTTGTGAACCATCAAGACTTGGAACTAGGGACTTTGCCATAGCTCTGCTTTGTTTCGACCCTGAGGTCGTTTGTTGGCGCTGTGTCTGCATCCTGCTGGAGTGAGAGGGAACACCGTTGTTGACATTGCGTCTGCTGTAACGAGACGAGTGTCAAGGTGGTCTCTAGGTTGTTTATGAACCGTCGAGACTTGGAACTAGGGACTTTGCCATTGCTCCGCTTTATTTTGACCATGGGGTCGTTTGTTGACGTTGCGTCTGGATCCTGCAGGAGTGAGAGGGAACGCCGTTATTGACATTGCGTCGGCTGTAATGAGAAGAATGTTGAGGTAGTCTTTAGGTTGTTTCGTGAACCGTCAAGACTTGGAGCTAGGAATTTTTCCATGGCTCCATTTTGTTTCGACCGTGGGATCTTTTGTTGACGTCTTGTCTGCATCCTGCTGGAGTGAGAGGGAACGCCATTGTTGACACTGCGTCTGCTGTAACAAGACGAATGTTGATGTAGTCTTTAGGTTATTTTGTGAACCGTCAAGACTTGGCTCTCCCTTTGACGGAGCCTGGTGGGAAAATATGGTTCCCTTTTCGTTTATGCCAATGTATTGTATACAGGGGTTGATGTGGACTCATCTGCAGGGCAAAGGAAATTTTATTTTATTTTATTTTTTATTTCCGCGATGCTCTATCCTTTCAGCTTTTCGTATCGCGAAAGTCGCGATTGCCCAATCATTTCAGCTATTTATCGCGGTGCCAGATCATTTCGGCTATTTTTATATTTTTACTTGCTGCTTTTTATTGCGAGTTGCCCAAACATTTCGGCTATTTCATATGCATATATTTTTTGCTCGCTGATTTTTATTGCGAGTTGCCCAAACATTTCGGCTATTTCATATGCATATATTTTGCTTGCTGATTTTTATTTCGAGTTGCCCAAACATTACAGCTATTTCATATGCATATATTTTGCTTGCTGATTTTTATTGCGAGTTGCCTCGTAATTTCGGCTATTTTTATATGCATTTTTCGCTCGCTGATTTTTATTGCGAGTATGGAATTTAAGATCCGATACCAATCTTGGCATCAGCATCGCTGCGACTGGAATATTGCCAGGAGCGAATCATCATTTGCCTTGAGAGGACTTGGAATTTGATACCGATTTAGATATCAACATCGTTACTACTGGGATATTGCCAGGAGCGAATCATCATTTGCCTTTGCTGATTTGAACAAAGGTGGCTTAATAGACAGGGTTACAAGGAAGCGTAGATCGCAGGGTACAATCCAAGCTTCAGCAGCTGTGATTTCTTTGCCGATAAGATATATCGGGCCCACTGCAGATATCCGGCCGGGTGACGGGGAGTTAGTCTTATGTTGTAGGGTTGTCCCCAAGGACGCGACTCGTCCTGACATATGCGCCGCCCTAGAGTGTCCAAAGCCACCGGCGGCTGCACAGGTACTGCGGCAATAAAAGACCGTAGGAGACCTTCCGAAGTCCAGTTCACTTCCTCCACAGTATAGCTCATCTGCATAAGGGATCGCAGATATAGGCTTCGAGGGTGTCGCACAAGAAAAGCTCCGGCGGCCTCTGATAATCTGATCGTACCATCTACCGCATATATGAAGACTCTTTTACTCCGGGTCATGGTCTTTGATCAGCGTAAGAACCTCTCGGTCTACGGGGGCTTCGGGGAACCCGCCTTCCGAGCGGACGAACGTGAAAGAAGTGTCGAAAGACATAGTACCTGCGCGGGAAAAGAACAAATTGTCAGCCGCCAATTCTACAGTTTAAGTGCTATCACTAGGTACTTTAAATTTGTACTACACCGCAATGCAGTAAAAAGGGGACCAAATGGGGACCCACAAAATCTAGATGACAGTTCATCATTAATAAAACAGCCTCATGATTTGATGAGACTGTTAATTAAATGAGGAAATCCTCAATTGATTTTCATTTAATGAGAACCCCTCGGGCTAAGAAGTAAATCTCCCCTTGAGAGCAGTGCTCTGTGACAGAGTGACATCTGTCAAACTCTAATGATGAAGGAATAAAAAGTCCTGAAGAGCCTTGCTCTGAAGAAATGATGGAATAACCATTAGAAAAATTTAAAATAAAATTTTTAATGGAATAAAATTCCATGATCTTTAAGATCCACGAACAAACTCTTAAGAGTTCTTTATGAAAGATTAATAAATCTATGTAATTTGAGAAGAGCAAAACTCTGTTAATGGGTTAAGAAACCCTGAAAAGTATTTCTTAAGATCTAAGATCTAACAAGAGCAAAACTCTGTTGAGAAACCCTACAAAAGTTTTCTTGAAGATCTATGATCTAAAAAGAGCAAAGCTCCATTAATGGGTTAAGAAACCCTAAGAAAGATCTCTTTAGATCTATGATTCTAAGAGAGCAAAGCTCTGTTAATGAAACCCTAAAAGGGGTTTTCTTTAGATCAAAGATCTATGAAGAGCAAAGCTCTGCTAATGGGTGAAACCCTAGATTCTTAAATAATCCTTTAAAAGATTTAATCCTTACCTAAGTTTTGACAGAGTTCTGTCCTTAAAAGAAGTTCTTAAGACAAAGAGCTATGCTCTGCAAGAGAATAAAAATTCTCAGAAGGAAGAAGATGAATAGAAATCATCTCAAGAGCCAAAGGTCCTATTTATAGGCACCGAGATACCGTTTCAACTTCTGAGTTGATCCAAGGACGCAGATGCTACCACCGCTGCACTCACGTGTGGGCCATGCGAGCGCAACGGTGGGGGGACATTTGTTTCCCCCAATCAGAGCAAAACTCTGTTTAAAATTCAAATTTTGAAATGAAGTAACGCTTCAGAAGCAACACCAAGTGTGCTGCGCCCTGAGCAGCGCACCACGTGCAAAACACGTGTGCGCCAGCGCCAAGTGCGCCAGCGCCAAGTGCGCTGCGCCCTAAGCAGCGCACCACGTGCAAAGCACAGGTGCGCTAACGCTGGAACTAAAAGTTCCCCAGCGTCAGATCAAAGATCCAATAATAATGATAAATCATTAATTAATCAGAATTAAATTCTGTTAAGGAAAGATTCCTCAAAATCTTTCCAAACAACAAGATTGTGCTCTGTAAATCAGAGCACCGTTGGATCAATGATCCAATGGTGATTAAAAATCACCAAAAATACAGAATAATTTCTATATGGAAAAGATTTCCCAATTTTGTTAAAAACAAGAAGATTGCCTTCTGTAAATCATAAGCCCTTGGATCAAAGATCCAATGGTGGGGAATCCCCAAATCAATTGGAGAAAAGATCTCCTTAACTGATTGAACAAATCAGCTTGCCCTATATAAAGGCCCCCAGACTTCAAGTCTCAAAAGAGAGAAAAAAGATATACAGAAGTATAGAGAGGAACTTCCCCATAAGTTTTGAGAGAATCTCAGAAAGAAGAGCCAAGCTCTCAATAGAAAAACTTCTTTTCTTCAAGGTAAAAGAACAGAGAGATGAAATCATCTCATAATTGAAAAAAAAGAACTCACTTCTTTAAAGATCATAGATCTACAAGACCAAGATCTTTCACAAAAAGATCAAAAGGTCTCATTATAAAATAAAAAAAAGAAGAACATAATTCTTCTCACAGATCATAGATCTATAAGACAAATTGTCTTTTACAAAAAGAGATCATGAACATCTCATTATAAAATAAAGGGGGAGAGAATAATTCAATTCTCTTAAGAATCATAGATCCATAAAGGCAAAGCCTTTCATCAATACAAGAGATTGAAGTATCTCCTATAAAATAAGAACTTTTGTTCTTAGGATCTTGAGACAAAATCTCTTCTAAGGGAGAATTTATTTCCCAGATCATAAAATTGATCAAATGCGCTTCTGCGCTCTTGGACTGGCGCTCAGCGCCAAGCGCACCGCGTGTCACTCATGTGTGCGCCACTCAACAGTTAGCGCTTTGCGCTCTTGAACTAGCACTTTGCGCTCATGGACTGGCAAGTGCACCACGTGCTCCTCACGTGTGCGCCATTGAACAAATAGCGCTATGCGCTCATAAATCAGCGCAACGCGCTCATGGACTGGCGCAAAGCGCGCCACGTGTCCCTCACGTGTGCGCTACTCGGCAGAAGCGCACTGCGCTCTTTGACTGGCGCAAAGCGCCAAGCGCACTACGTGCCCCTCACGTGTGCGCTGATAGAACATAAATTGTTCTTTAATAAACCCAGAGATATGACGAATGCTCAGATTCAATAAAAGACAAAATATTGTCAGCATGCAAGTCAATGCTCAGCATTATTAAAAGGGCTAAGCCCAAACAAATGCTCAACGGCCCAAAATAAATAATAAACATTTTAACTCGATTGGACTTAGTTTAAGATTGGCCATAAGTCCTTAATTCAGATTAATTGAGCCCATATGATCATAAATCTCAGATCTTAGTCCCAAATTGGACTACGGATCCCAACCAATATCGGTTTAAGGGTACATTTCTTCACTCCTCTGATATTTGTCGTTGTAATCCTTCAACGTCTTCAGAGAGGTGACGGGTCCCGACAACCATACATTTCATAGACTATAACGTCTTTAAACTGGACTGTGGGGTCCTTAAACCCATGGACTATGATACCCTTAACCTCGGACTGTGAGGTCCTTAAACCCATGGACTATGATGTCCTTAACCTTGGACCGTAATGTCCTTAAACTAATAATGGACCGCAATGTCCCTAAACTAAACAATAGAGTCCAAATGCTCTTTTGTTGGATCTAAATGATCCCGTTAAGTTGATCTTAGTCTAAAATTAGACTAACATATCCTTAACAAACCGTTAAGTTGATCTTAGTCTAAAATTAGACTAACGTATCCTTAACAAGCGTTTAAGTCGATCTTAGTTTCAAATGAGACTAACGCATCCTTAAAACCAACCCCAAACCCAAATCTAAGAAAATACTGATTTGGACTAATCCACGCCCTATGGGCGACAACATAAATTGGTCTCTGTATACAATCCACGGGCAACCAAAAACAAAACAAACACCCACGACACGAAGTGACCATCTGGAGAAGGAGAAAGTTGTTACCGCGATGCGGTAGCATAATTAACTGCAGGGGCTTGCGCCTGCAGGGAAGAGCGTCCCCACAATCAAAACCCCCTCAATGAGGGGGAATCTGACGAAGTCTGCTATATCGGCCGCATCCGTTTAAACCTTCGATACATGGTGTCATAAATCAACTTGGCATCTTCGGGGAGGTGGACGGATAACACCAATTAGTATCTGTCCCCAAATTCAGGCAAGACGAACCTACACGGTCACGTCTCTGTGTTCGGAGGAGAACAGCTGGTAATCAAGCAAAGATCCTAAGGGCTCTACCAATATGTATAAGCGATATGCTAAAAAGACACATGCACATATTGAGGTAGAAACAAACCAGGTAGCATACTACCATTTTGAGCAAGACTGTCACTATATCCGTGTATATCCTGTAACAACCCCAAATTTCCTGTACAACTTTCTGTGCAAATTTTTCAAAATTTAAAGAAATGGGTACTTTTGCCTGAGCACAAGTTAAATATTTGTTTTGCTAATTAATAGCAAGAAGGAGCTTGTGGCTCATTGGTAATACCTTGCACTGCTGAACCAAGCCACCAGAGTTCAAATCCCATACCCCACATTATTTTTAATATTGTTTTATTTTGAATTTTTAGAATACCAAGAGTTTACATGTGCATATCTCACAAAAACCCCACTACATCCTGAAATGTAACTGTACCAGAGGATAGATCAGCCGTCGGGGGAGGATTCCAACCGCCTAACTCAGCCGGAATCGGCCAACTCGGCCGGCGAACCGGCCGACTCACGGCCGAGTCGGCCGATTCCGGCGATGACCCCAACACAAAAAATGTGTCTTTTGGTCTTCTCTGTACACCTGCAAAATTTTTTCATCAGACCATTTCCAGAGCTCTTTTAAAACCCCAATTACTCCATTTTTAATACATTTTATTACATTTATCATATTTTTTCATTTTAACCTTTCACCTACCCTAACCCTAGTCTAACCCTATAAATACAACCCCTAAACACTACCCCCTCACCTCAAAATTCTGAGCAAACTCTCAAGAAATTCCTAGAAACCCCAGTGTGCATTTGAAGTGAACAAAGAGGCGAAGCTCCGGCGACAACCCTAGGAGTTCCCGGCGACGAAACGGCGCACCGGAAACTACGTCCACTTCCTCTCCCTCTCCTCTTTGAGCTAAACCCGTAAGTCCCACCTTCCCCCTTCTCTACTCTTTCTGAAAATACGAAATTCTAAAACTCGACGGAATTGGAACAAATCCGATTTCCGATTCGGTTCTTCCTAAAATCTCACTTTTCTTTTAATACAATCTTGTTAAACTATTACATGTTAACTATTAAACACTAGCTAATCATATTGAACAAATTCCATACCAAAGAAATTGCTATTTCCATTTTACCGTACTTTTTCATTAAAATACCATATAGTTTCATTTTCGACATTTAAACATTACAAACTTGCTATACCTTTAAGTAGATCACGAAGTAATGACCCGCCTCTTCACAACACTCATATGCAACATAGCACAATACCTTTCGGGAACATAGAATACGGAAAAACGAAACATTTCAAATAAATACCATTACTATTAAAACCGTTTTCTAAAAGATTAGTATTTTACACAAATCTTTGCAAAGCGCCGCTACAACCCATTTTGGGGAACCCGACCGGGATGGTGCAGATTATCGCACATCTCTGGGCTTAGTAGTGCGAGATGCAGACCTCCGCAAGGAGCATTCGGTCTCGAGAGATTTAAAATACGACATCTTAAGAAAATGAGATTTTTAGAAATATAATATATATATTAAAATTATTTTTATATAATTATGTATATGTGTAACATTAGAATATCTATTTTGAAATAATATAAATATTCCAACTCTTTTCAAAAATCATAAGAATCGCTTTATATTAATATACCATGAATTCCATACAAGTTAATATTACAAACAAATACCCTTTATTGTGAATTTAGGATATTTTCACTAGAAATATCACAATTATAAAATCTACATTCATGATAACTCTAAAGACGATAAATAAATACTTGGGGAGTATTTTGAAAAGTATATAAAAGTATTTTTACATAAAACCCCCTCAAGTTTTATAAATTACCCTAAGGACCCTAGTAAACATAGGTTTAAGCGGGACCAATCTCTTGAGTCTCAGGGAGCCAAAGAAGTGGGTGCTTGCCTATTTAAGGTAGACAATTAACGACGGTGTTATCAATACGGTAATCGTTTTTGAAAAAGACACAAATCCTGCCGCCCATGTGCAGCGGTTACCGATAATATCAAAACAATCAGGACTTCAATTTACTTTTCTAATTGTCTGACTCAGACTGAGTCTTATTAATAATCTGACTTGAATATGATTCAAGTACAATCTACAATCTACAAACTACAATTCAACATGAATCCATGAATCCATATATTCAATATATCAATCTATACAACTTGACCGAACCGAACCATGGATATACATTCATTTATATGATTATCCAGTTTCATCCATTTACATGATTCTTCAGTTGCATCCATTTACGGATATCATGGTTTCAGCAAGTCATCCAATTATACAATCTATATTACAAGACAATAAAAGTTGCAATATAATTTACAATACAAACAAGATATCACGGGGTTTAAGGGGTAGATTAGTACGGAAGGTGTTAAAAGTGGCACGGGACTGCAAGATTAAGACGTAATTACATACATGCCGTTGTTCCGTGGTATTATTGACAGAGCCTTGTACTTTCATTTGCCCTAGTCTCTAGCATTCGTATACACTGGCATTCTTCTGTACCAAGCTACAAACAACAGCGTTAACACCACATTATAACAATATAATACAACTTTAAAAGTTACCTTCTTATTCTGTCTATTCAATTTCTCTCTTATCTTTGGGACTTACCGAGCGATCTGTTCACTGACGACATTCTCTTCTTTCTTCTTTGAATGTCATCAGGTGATCTGGACACGTCAGAGATCGAGCCCAGCGCTGAAGACTTGGACCATTTCGTTGAAGACCCAGAGTTTTAGTTCATTGTACACTTTTATTTCAGTACCTTTCCTTTTCTGTTATGTCATTGTTCAGGCATTGCTTTATTTCAGTTGTATTTACATTTCCATGCATTGTACAGAAAGAATGTGAATAAATAAAGTTGTTATTTTATTATATCTTGTCTCTTGTGCATTTACTTTTATATTGCTTAGATACGCTTAGCGTATTTACTTCACAGTAAATACGTAGCGGCCTCGTCGCGTCCTCTGCCCGTATACTGGAAAGCGGGCCGTGACATATCCCAAGCTTCCATTAAGTAATATACAAACCGGTATGATACAATAATGGCCTTTAAGACATATATCACTAACAATCTCCCGCTTTCACTAAGGCCATATATTGGCATATCGCAGACCAATGATCTCGAATAGTCTATCGAACAGTGTCTGAGAGATGGCCTGTTGTGAGTGGATCTGCGGTGTTGTTCTCCGAATCTACTCTCCTCACCTCGATCTCCAGGAGATCAGTGATCTCCCTGATCAGGTGGTACCGCCTCAAGATTTGTCTAGATCTCTGATGGGACCAGGGTTCCTTCCCTAAAGCTATAGCATCGTTTGTTGTCAATACTAAAGTATAGGACCAACAATAGAAGAAACTACCTGAAGTTCAGTTAAGAACTTCCTCATCCAGACCGCCTCTTTTGCGGCGTCTTATGCAGTAAAACACTCTGTTTCCATTTGTCGATTCAGCAACGGTGCCCTGCTTAGAGCACTTCCAACAGACCATTTGTCACGACCCAAAATTCGGCCCGTGACCGGCATTTAATCACGTAACGTTTACAGGCGTAACGCAATTAAGTAAGCCGAAAACCCAGAAATCAAAACCATTAAAAGTAGTGAGTGATGAAAACATTGATTTAAAACATTTGGAAAACTCGAGTAAAAATCTTTAAAGTTCAAATTATTTTCTTAAAAATTTCGGCAGCACCTCCTTTGTAAAAACTAGCCTCGAAAAATGGGTACAAGACATGATATATGTAAAATGACATATAATATAGATAAAGCATCCCAAAACGGGAGCAACCATGCCCAACGGCGGAAACAATCACCACGAGAATAGTATACGATGCTGTAGCGAAGAAATGAACAATATAAGTGAAAAACAACGATAAAAACTGCATAAATAAAGTCGGCTTACACGAGCTCGACATCTAGAGTACAAAACAATATACAACATCGTCCTCACAACTAAGTCAATAAATGATATGGTAGATGGAGAGTACTAGATACAATAGAATATACAATGAAATATAAATGGATACCCGCAACCCACCTATAAGCAAAATGGCCCACACGCCAAACTGTAGCGGGATCCGCAACAAAAGATACAATGAGGTAGCCCTGCCGCGACTACTCTGAGGGTCAACCTGCAAAACACTGTAGCACAACGGGGGTGAGTTGCCAACTCATGAATAGTAAATAACATATACAGGTAATCGCAGGTATGCACGTACTGCGATACTCTAACATGTGCAATCTGATAACATCAATATGATAATCTGGGTATGCAATAATCATGCGAGGTACTCTATCAAGTACTACAACTACATGATGCAATGCATATAAATGAGTACTGAGCATGGGAAAACATATCATCAACATGAGTCATCACCGTGGAAAAACCGGTGTCCATCAATACACCCAAAATCCCGATAACTCAGGCGCCGTCAATCCAATTGGCCCTCATATCCTGTAAATCTCATGGAAACATGAGTGCCCAACATCGGCACTCGAAAATATCATGAAATACTCATGTCCAGCATCGGCACGCAAATCCTCATCTCTCAGGCGCCGCATACCAGATCGGCCCTCAATATATAACTCATGTCATAACCCCCAGACGGGATCCTTCGGATATCCGTCGGGCTCCATACTATCACCGGTAGGTAGTAGTCCCTCCGCTGGGCTCACCGTCTATCTATACGAGTCTTCTTACCCCGGGGTAGCATACTGGGTCCACCATATACCCGCAGACGGTGCCTACCACTCCTCGGATTGGGTATACTCACACAAGCTCTCAGAACCGAGAAAACTTATGGTGGACACACTAAAATATCATATCAAGAGAAACCGGGCTTTTAAAACAGTACTTGCTTTCTTTTGAAATAGCCACGGTTCTCATATCCAGAAATCTCATGAAAACAGCATATCTCAATGCGTAAAATCATAAAATATGATGTATGCGACATATGATAAAAATGTAAGCATATCCGAATATTATGCAACATGGAACAGTGATATGACATATTAAGGGAAACCGCTCTTTTAAATGGATCCAGTTTTGAAAATATCTCATGCGGTCCCCAATTCTACAAAACCAAAGCCAGCATCATCTATGTATGTGCAATAAGTATGTATGTAGGTATGGATGCACAAGTGGTATATACGCAAGTATGAGTGTACAATGTGTATATGCGCAAGTATGGATGTACAAGTGGTATATACGCATGTATAAGTGTACAATATGTATGTGCGCCAATATGGATGTACAAGTGGTATATACGCAAGTATGAGTGTACAATATGTATATGCGCCAATGTGAATGTACAAGTGGGTATATACATAAGTATGAGTGTACAATATGTATATGCGCCAATGGCAATTACCGACGGTGTGGGTGTAGCATGCAAATTAGTGCTCGTGCACATGAACCGTCTGTAATAGTGCAGTGTCCACTAAATACTAAATCGAGCACAACAATATAATGGCATGTAATGATGCTATGCAAAAGTCAACATATACGAATATGAAAATGCGGCTACAATATCCTATCAAGCCCTGACGCATAACGCCATACAGGCGATTTCCCCGTAGATGTTAAATCTACTCACCGCTGATCTCGAGCTAAGCGTATCCGACCACCTGTTTCCCCTTCTTCGCGGCGTCCGAAGTCCCCGCTTGCGACCCTAGAATTTACACAAAGTAACACACATAAGGCTAGATCCTGCAAAAACGCGATATCAAGGCCAAACGAGAAACTAGCGTCGCAAGCTAAACGCGTGTGCACTCGATACACCAAAACGTGTGTATACTCGTTTAAAACTATCCCGACATGCTGTGACGCACAGCAAACACCAAACCCACTCACATAACGTACGTGTCGAGTAAGTTAAAAGTGCTAAAAACAAGGAAATTGGTTCCATATTTTGACACGAGCTAAAATAAGAAAAGTTGCATATACCAAACACCTTAAATATGCAGCAGACACCCGTAGCCCAAACCCCGACACAAACCACCCCCATCTGGCCGCAATTTGCGGCCAGAACACAATAATTTGCGGCCTGTAAAGGGAATGGGGGTCTCGTGCTCTGTGTGTGTAGTCTAGGTCTAGTGAACATGCTTCAGTAAACTCAACTTTTTCCTGAAGCATCGGGAGTGAAAGCAGATCCCAAAACGGCTATAAATCTTAACTAAACACTAATTAAACACTAAATTAATACATTATGGGGTTTTAGTGTAACCTGGTGCAAAGACACGGATTAAACAACACTAATAACACTTAGTTAAGCTAATTAAGCCGTAAAAACCATAACTTGACCTAAACTCCACTTAAACCACTTAATTAGCACTAATACATCACTTAAACCCTAAACTAAGCTAAATAACTAAAAGTTTAGCAAGAAAAAGATTAGGTTAAGTTTATACCTCAAGTTGGTTTAGTGATGGCTTCACTTGCTAACCTTGCCTTCAAAGGCAAAGACTTGCCTCTAGAACCAACAAGAAAATGTTTAAACAAGAGGTTTAGTGAAGTGAGGAGGGAATTTTAATGGAGATTGGGGCTTGAATGAATGGAAGAAGAAGAAGAATGAGGGAGAGGGGGGCTGCTGCTGTGCAGAAATGAGAGAGGGGGAGAGAGTGTGTGAGTGTGAGAAAAAATGAGGGTGTGAGAAAACAATTGAGTGAGTGAAATGAGTGTGGTGAGAGTCAACCATGCCCCTCTCTCTCTCCTCCATAAATGCTAGCCATGCCTAAACCTCATCATTCCCTCTCTCTCTCTTCCTTCATCTCTCAAGTCAACCCAAAAGAAAACAATTATTTTTGAATTTTTGAAAACTAATTTACTTAATTAACTACAAAATACCCTAATGGAATGGGTTAATGCACCATGGCTACTTAAACATGGTTTAACCCCAAATTAGCCCTAGGTTAACATGCACATGTGTGTGCAAGCCCAAATTAAATACTAATAAAATATTCATTAATTTTTATAAAATATTTAAAAACCGTTTTGGTAAATTTTTTACTAAAAACCATACTATCGCTTAATTAACCCCTAATCGCATCCTAAGGTGTTACAATCTTCCCCCCTTATATAAATTCGTCCCCGAATTTAAAGATTTTACTAGGCGTACCTTCAAAAAGATGAGGGAATTTCTTCCGCATCTCACCCTCGGCCTCCCAAGTGATCTCTTCACCATTCTGGCTGCGCCAAAGAACCTTCACAAATGGCAGAACCTTTGATCGAAATTTCTTCACCTGCCGATCCAATATCACTACTGGCTGCTTGGTGAATGAAAGATTGCGCTCAAGCTGAACGGTCTGGTGCTGAATCGTGTGAGAAGGGTCATGAAGGTATTTGCGAAGTATCGACACATGGAATACGGGATGAACATCCGGAAAGTCGGATGGAAGAGCCAAACGATACGCAACTGTGCCTACACGCTCGAGGATATCGAAGGGACCTACAAATCTGGGGCTAAGCTTCCCTTTCCGTCCAAATCTCATCACGCCCTTAATCGGAGAGACCCTCAGAAAAACATGATCGCCAACTGTGAACTCGAGTCTGCAACGGCGTCTGTCAACATACGATTTCTGCCTACTCTGAGCTGTCCTCATCCTATCTCGAATCAACTGTATCTTCTCGGTCGTCTCCTGTACGATCTGCGGCCCCAAAATACCGCTCTCGCTGAGCTTTGTCCAACAGACGGGCAATCGACATCTCCTCCCATATAAAACCTCGAAAGGTGTCATCCGAATCGTATCCTAGAAGCTATTATTGTAAGAGAACTCTACCAAGGGCAAATGACGATCCCAGCTACCACCGAAATCTAGAATACAAGCTCGAAGTATGTACTCAAGAGTCTGAATAGTCCGCTCTGACTGGCCGTCGGTTTGCGGATGAAATGCCGTGCTGAAACTCAAGCGGGTGCTCAAAGCCTCCTGAAGTCTCTGCCATAGTCGGCTGGTGAACTGGGTGCCTCGGTCGGACACGATACATGTTCGGACGCCATGCAATTGTACAATCTCGTCGATGTATATCTGGGCATACTGAGCAAATCCAAAAGTGGTCTTCACTGGCAGAAAGTGAGCCGCTTTCGTCAATCGATCCACGATCACCCAAATGGAGTTATACCCTCGACTGGTCCTGAGTAGACCCACAAGTCAGGCATCTCGAAACGAAGTCTGTGACGTCCCTCTTCATCCCTTCCCACCAGTAAACATCTCTCAGATCATGGTACATCTTGGTGGAACCTGGATGAACACTGTACACCGATCGATGCGCTTCCTCAAGAATCTCACGCCTCAGTCCCTCTGAATCTGGTACGCACAGTCGAGTGCCAAATCGCAGTACCCCCTGATCATCGATCACGAATTCGGAGTCTCTGCCCTGCCTAACCTACTCCCTGATCTCTGAAAGGCGGTCATCACTAGGCTACGCCTCGCGGATACGGTCAAGCAACTGTGGACGTGCACGGATATGCGCAAGCTGTCCTCCGGTCGAAGTAAACTCGAACTGCACTCGGCTGTCGCATAGAGTCTGCCAATCTGCCGACGATTGCCTTTGCACTGCGCTCAAACAAGATAGACTCCGGACCTCCGACTCAAAGCATCCGCCACTACATTCTCATTGCCTGGATGATAAAGGATCTCGCAATCGCAGTCCTTCACTAGCTCCATCCAATGGCGCTGTCTTAGATTCAGGTCTCGCTGCTAAAATATGTACTTCAAGCTCTTATGGTCCGTGAATATCTGGCACGACTCGCCGTATAGGTAATGTCTCCAGATCTTGAGTGCAAAAACCACTGCATCCATCTCTAAATCGTGAGTGGGGTAGTTCTGCTCGTGCTTCTTCAGCTGCCGAGAAGCATACGCGATAATCCTGCCGTGCTGCATCAATACACAGCCTAGCCCCACCCGAGAAGCATCACAATATACTACAGAACCGCCCAATCCCGAAGGCAATGATAACACCGGCGCCGTAGTCAAACGAGTCTGCAACTGCTGAAAGCTATGCTTGCACGCCTCCGTCCAATCAAAAGGGACTCCCTTCCAGGTCAACCCGGTCAACGGTGCAGTGATACGGGAGAAGTCCTGAACGAATCGTCGGTAGTAGCCAGCCAGTCCTAGAAAGCTGCGAACTTCTGTAACTGATATCGGTCTAGGCCAATGCTGAATGGCCTCGATCTTCTTCGGGTCCACACATATGCCATCTCTCGTCATCACGTGACCCAAGAAGTCAACACTGTCGAGCCAGTATGCGCAATTGGAGAATTTAGCGAACAACTGATGCTCCCTCAAGGTCTGCAACGTAATACGCAAGTGCTGTTCGTGCTCCTCTCGGCTCCGGGAATACACTAAGATGTCGTCAATGAATACGATGATGAACCGATCAAGATACGGCTTGAAAACGCGGTTCATCAAGTCCATAATGCTGCTGGGGTGTTGGTGAGTCCGAAGGACATCACCAAAAACTCATAGTGTCCGTAACGCGTACGCAAAGCCATCCTCGTAATATCCTCCTGCCGAACCCGCAACTGATGGTAGCCTGATCGCAAGTCAATCTTCGAGAAGTGTCTCGCTCCCTGAAGCCGGTCGAACAAATCATCGATACGAGGTAAGGGATATCTGTTCCGCACAGTAACCCGGTTCAGCTGACGGTAATCAATACATAAACGCAAACTGCCGTCTTTCTTCTTAATGAAAAGATAGGAGCTCCCCACAGCGAAACACTCAGACGCACAAGTCCCCTATCTAGCAACTTCTGCAACCGATCCTTCAGCTCCCTAAGCTCCGCCGGGGCCATTCGGTAAGGCGGTATAGAAATCGGCCCCATGCCGGGAATCAGATCAATGAAAAACTCTATCTCACGCTCCGGCGGCAATCCGGGCAACTCATCAGGAAAGACGTCAGAAAACTCTCGTACGATAGGAACCCGGTCCAACGAATCTACTGTGGCTCCGGTATCACGAATGGAATCCAAGAATCCCTGACATCCCCTCCTCAAAAGCCGACTAGCGCGAAGGGCAGAAATCAATCTGTGAGGGGCGACACCACGGTCTCCCTGCACAACAAAACCGACTCGCCGGGAAAACAAAACCTAACTGTCTTCTCACGGCAGATCTAACAAACATGACTCTCTGCCCAAACTCGGCACGAAGTGTGTGGAAACTTACGAGTGTGTAGATCCCGGATCGAACAATACGTGTGCGTCAAAAGAACATACTGAAAGAGTACTTGAAACCACAGCATTGGACGCGTGCGCGTCCTGATGAGTCAAGGCGAATGCCCATGCCTGCCCTCCACCTGCGACTGGCTGTCCTCTACCGGCAACATATGATACGGATGCCTTCCTCTTGCGTTTCAGGGTACAATCTCGAACGTGATGATAGATACTCACGCACCGGAAACATCCATGCGATGGTTGCTGATCCTCCTGGGGATGTGTCAGGGTACAATCCCGAATGTGATGATAGATACTCACACACCGGAAACATCCATGCGATGGCTGCTGACCCTCCTGGGGATAAGAGCTAAACAACTGGCCTCATCCCCAGCCTCTGCTACTCCCACGACCTGGACGAAATCTATCGCGGCTCCTAAATATCTGCCCCCCGTGCTGATACACCAGTATGAACCCTCCTCGGTTCCGGAACGACCGACGGCTCGGAGAGACGCTCCTCAACTGGTAGGGCCGCGTCCACTGCTACTGCATACGAGTTACAATACTGGGCGCTGATAGCGATGAACAACTAGGGAACAGGTGGGACAACCTCCTGTCGCTGCGCTCAACTAGCCTCAATCAACGATCCCATCATCTGGCACAAATCCTGCATATTGGCCTCTAGTCTAGTGATACGATCTAGCGAAGGTGGATCAACCTGCTCCTGTACAACGGGCGTATCGTCCTGGTCAGTCCTCGTCTCTGACGAACAAACTCTGCCCTCGGCTCTCGCGGCCGCTCTCTGCGCCCTCGTAGTCTTCGGCGGCATAATGGCTGGAAATGAAAATAAGATTCGATAAGAATACGGAAATCGAATCACAACGATGTATATAATCACGAGGAATTCTAACCAATAAGTCCTAATGTCACTTAGGCAGAGTACCGTGTCGTGAGCATGCCGCGGAACATACACACGCTACGCCACTCTGCTTCAGCTAGCTACTCCATTATACCAAGGTCATCCTACACTCCGAAAGGTAAAATCTACGCTCTGATACCAACTTTGTCACGACCCAAAATTCGGCCCGTGACCGGCACTTAATCACGTAACGTCTACAGGCGTAACGCAATTAAGTAAGCCGAAAACCCAGAAATCAAAACCATTAAAAGTAGTGAGTGATGAAAGCATTTGGAAACCTCGAGTAAAAATCTTTAAAGTTTAAATTATTTTCTTAAAAATTTTGGCAGCACCTCCTTTGTAAAAACTAGCCCCGAAAACGGGTACAAGATATGATATAAGTAAAATGACATATAATATAGATAAAGAATCCCCAAACGGGAGCAAACACGCCCAACGGCGGAAACAATCACCACGAGAATAGTATACGACGCCGTAGCGAAGAAATGAACAATATAAGTGAAAAACAACATAAATGATAAAAACTGCATAAATAAAGTCGGCTCACACGAGCTCGACATCCAGAGTACAAAATAATATACAATATCGTTCTCACAACTGGTCTCTAAGTCAATACATGATATGGTAGATGGAGAGTACTAGATGCAATAGAATGTACAATGAAATATAAATGGATACCCGCAACCCACCTATAAGCAAAATGGCCCACACGCCAAACTGTAGCGGGATCCGCAACAAAAGATACAATGAGGTAGCCCTGCCGCGACTACTCTGAGGGTCAACCTGCAAAACACTGTGGCATAACGGGGGTGAGTTGCCAACTCATGAATAGTAAATAACATATACAGGTAATCGCAGGTATGCACGTACTGCGATACTCTAACATGTGCAATCTGATAACATCAATATGATAATCTGGGTATGCAACAATCATGCGAGGTACTCTATCAAGTACTACAACTACATGATGCAATGCATATAAATGAGTACTGAGCATGGGAACACATATCATCAACACGAGTCATCATCGTGGAAAAACCGGTGTCCATCAATACACCCAAAATCCCGATAACTCAAGCGCCGTCAATCCAATCGGCCCTCATATCCTGTAAATCTCATGGAAACATGAGTGCCCAACATCGACACTCGAAAATATCATGAAATACTCATGTCCAGCATCGGCATGCAAATCCTCATCTCTCAGGCGCCGCATACCAGATCGGCCCTCAATATATAACTCATGTCATAACCCCCAGACGGTATCCTTCGGATATCCATCGGGCTCCATACTATCACCGGCAGGTAGTAGTCCCTCCGCTGGGCTCACCGTCTATCTATACGAGTCTTCTTGCCCCGGGGTACCATACTGGGTCCACCATGTACCCGCAGACAGTGCCTACCACTCCTCGAATCGGGTATACTCACACAAGCTCTCAGAACCGAGAAAACTCAAGGTGGACGCACTAAAATATCATATCAAGAGAAACCGGGTTTCTAAAACAGTACTTGCTTTCTTTTGAAATAGACACGGTTCTCAAATCCAGAAATCTCATGAAAACAGCATATCTCAATGCGTAAAGTTATAAAGCATGATGTATGCGACATATGATAAAAATGTAAGCATATCCGAATATCATGCAATATAGAACAGTGATATGACATATTATGGGAAACCGCTCTTTTAAATGGATCCAGTTTTGAAAATATCTCATGCGGTCTCCAATTCTCCAAAACCAAAACCAGCATCATCTATATATGTGCAATAAGTATGTATGTAGGTATGGATGCACAAGTGGTTTATACGCAAGTATGAGTGTACAATATGTATGCGCGCAAGTATGGATGTACAAGTGGTATATACGTATGTATGAGTATACAATATGTATGTGCGTCAATATGGATGTACAAGTGGTATATACGCAAGTATGAGTGTACAATATGTATATGCGCCAATGTGGATGTACAAGTGGGTATATACACAAGTATGAGTGTACAATATGTATATGCGCCAATTGCAATTACCGACGGTATGGGTGTAGCATGCAAATTAGTGCTCGTGCACATGAACTGTCAGTAATAGTGCAGTGTCCACTAAATACTAAATCGAGCACAACAATATAATGGCATGTAATGATGCTATGCAAAAGTCAACATATACGAATATGAAAATGCGGCTACAATATCTTATCAAGCCCTGACGCATAACGCCATTCGGGCGATTTCCCCATAGATGTTAAATTTACTCACCGGTGATCTCGAGCTAAGCATATCCGACCACCTGTTTCCCCTTCTTCACGGCGTCCGAAGTTTTCGCCTGTAACCCTAGAATTTACACAAAGTAACACACATAAGGCTAGATCCTGCAAAAACGCGATATCAAGACCAAACGAGAAACTAGCGTCGCAAGCTAAACACGTGTGCACTCGATACACCAAAACGTGTGTATACTCGTCTGAAACTACCCCGACATACTGTGACGCACAGCAAACACCAAACCCACTCACATAACGTACGTATCGCGTAAGTTAAAAGTGCTAAAAACAAGGAAATTGGTTCCATATTTTGACACGAGCTGAAATAAGAAAAGTTGCATATACCAAACACCTTAAATATGCAGTAGACACCCGTGGCCCAAACCCCGACACAAACCACCCCCATCTGGCCGCAATTTGCGGCCAAAACACAATAATTTGTGGCCTATAAAGGGAATGGGGGTCTCGTGCTCTGTGTGTGTGGTCTAAGTCTAGTGAACATGCTTCAGTAAACTCAACTTTTTCCTGAAATATCGGGAGTGAAAGCAGATCCCAAAACGGCTATAAATCTTAACTAAACACTATTTAAACACTAAATTAATACATTTTGGGATTTTAGTGTAACCTGGTGCAAAGACACGGATTAGACAGCACTAATAACACTTAGTTAAGCTAATTAAGCCATAAAAACCATAACTTGACCTAAACTCCACTTAAACCACTTAATTAGCACTAATACATCACTTAAACCCTAAACTAAGCTAAATAACTAAAAGTTTAGCAAGAAAAAGATTAGGGTAAGCTTATACCTCAAGTTGGTTTAGTGATGGCTCCACTTGCTAACCTTGCATTCAAAGGCAAAGACTTACCTCTAGAACCAACAAGAAAATGTTTAAACAAGAGATTTAGTGAAGCGAGGAGGGAATTTTAATGGAGATTGGGGCTTGAATGAATGGAAGAAGAAGAAGAATAATGAGGGAGAGGGGGGCTGCTGCTGTGCAGAAATGAGAGAGGGAGAGAGTGTGTGAGTGTGAGAAAAAATGAGGGTGTGAGAAAATAATTGAGAGAGTGAAATGGGTGTGGTGAGAGTCAACCATGCCCCTCTCTCTCCCCTCCATAAATGCTAGCCATGCCTAAACCTCATCATTCCCTCTCTCTCTCTCTCTCTCTGTTCCTTCCTCTCTCAAGTCAACCCAAAAGAAAACAATTATTTTTGAATTTTTGAAAACTAATTTACTTAATTAATTACAAAATACCCTAGGAGGTTAATGCACCATGGCTACTTAAGCATGGTTTAACCCCAAATTAGCCCTAGGTTAACATGCACATGTGTGTGCAAGCCCAAATTAAATACTAATAAAATATTCATTAATTTTTATAAAATATTTGAAAACCGTTTTGGTAAACTTTTTACTAAAAACCATACTATCGCTTAATTAACCCCTAATCTCATCCTAAGGTGTTACACCATCCCTCCACTGAGGGTAAAGATATAACCGGCATGGACTTGGAGTCATCCTTGTTACTCTGGAAGTTGGAGTCAGCAAAGGCCTCGATCTGGAAGTCTTTTCTTCCATACACCAAGAACATCTCCTTAGTCCGTCTCACGTACTTGAGAATGTTCATAACCGCTTTCCAGTGCTTCTCCCCTGGGTTTGACTGATACCGGCTTAACACGCTGAGTGCGTAAGCAACCTCTGGTCTAGTACACAACATTACATACATTATAGATCCTACCGTAAAAGCGTAGGATATAATCGACATGCGAGCGCTTTCCAAATCAGTCTTGGAAGACATCTCTTTGGAGAGGGTGATTCCGTGACAAGCCAGTAGACTGCCGCGTTTTGAATCTTCCATACTAAATCTTTTCAGTATGGTGTTGATGTACCTTGACTGTGAAAGTCCCACTATCCTCTTTGATCTATCACGATAGATCTGGATCCCCAGAATGTAGTTGGTATCACCCAGGTCAATCATGGAGAACCTCTGTGACAAGAATCCTTTGACTGATTGTAGTATAGGAGTGTCATTTCCTATCAAGAGAATGTCATCCACGTACTAGACGAGGAATCCCACAGTTCTCCCTACAATCTTACTATAGGTGCATGGTTCATCCAGATTTTTGATAAAGTCGAATTCTTTGACTGTCTCATCAAAACAGATGTTCCAATTCTGCGATACCTACTTTAGTCCACAAATGGACTTAAGCAATTTGCACACTATCCTTCTACTCCCACTCTGATTGAAACCTTCCGGCTGATCCATATAGACGCATTCTTCCAAATATCCATTTAGAAAAAGCTGTCTATACGACCATATGCCAAAACTCGCAATCATGGAAAGCAACAAGGTCAAGTAGGATCCGAATGGATTTAAGCATAGCCACAATCGCCGGAAATACTAGGCCCACTAAAGGGACAAAAATAGAGGGTAAGTTAAGATCTGTCATAGAAAAGGTTTCATCATAATCCAAACCAGGTTTATGACGAAAATCTTTTACAACAAGTCTAGCCGTAAAGGTTTCAACTTATCCATCTATACCAATCTTCTTTCTGAAGATCCATTTGCAGCCTTCGGGTTTTACCCTTTCTGGAGCAATGTTCAAAGTGTATACTTTGTTGGTGTCAGATGGACTCCATTTCGGTCTGCACTGCATCCAACCATTTTACCGAGTCACCGCTCTAAATGGCTAGCTGGAAGCTAGTTGGCTCATCATATACCATGATGCAGTCCTCTCTATCCCCGTCTATGAGAAAACCGTAGTATCTTTCGGACGGATGAGACTGCTTACTAGTCCTTGTGGAGTAGCGCGGGGATGTTCGGTTCTTCTGAAACCTCTGGTTCTACCATACTTTCAGTAATAGTTTGTGCTTCTGGAATTTCATTCAGTTCTATTGCGTTCCCGCTAGTTCCTTTTTCCAAAAAATGATTTTCTAAAAAGTGGGCATGACGAGAAACAAAAACCTTTTGTTCCTCTGCGTAATAGAAAAGATACCCCCTGGAGTTCTTTGGGTATCCCACAAACCTACACAGTACTGAGCGTGCCTCGAACTTTTCCGCATGCTGCTTTTTCACAAAAGCTGGACATCCCTAAATCTTCAGGTACTGAAAATAGGATTTCTTCCCACTCCACATCTGATATGGTTTGGTAGGCACAGTCTTGGTATGAACCTTTTTCAAAAGATATGCAGTTGTTTCTAGTGCATAACTTTAGAAGGATCGCGGTAACTCAGCGTCACTCATCATGGAACGAACCATAACCAATAGGATGCGATTCCGCCTTTCCGATACACCGTTGTGTTGTGGTGTGTATGGAAGAGTAAGCTGAGAGAGAATTCCATTCTCTTTTATGTAACCCAGGAACTCGGCATTTAAGCATTCACCACGTCGATCAGATCTCAGTGTCTTGATACTTTTGCCTGTTTGTTTTTCAACTTCATTCTTATATTCTCAGAATTTCTCGAAAGGCCTCGGATATATGTTCCAACAAAAAAACATGTCCATACCTAAAGAAATCATCCGTAAAAGTAATGAAATAGGAATAACCACTTCATGCATTTGTAGACATTGGACCACACAAGTCGCTGTGTATGGGTCCCAAGAGCTCGCTCGCTTTTACTCCGTGCCCAGTGAACAGAGTCTTTGTCATCTTTCCTATGAGATATGATTGGCAAGTTACATAAGACTGATATTCGAACGGATACAAATATCCCTCTCTATGTAACTTCGTCAATCTTGTTTCATTGATGTGACCCTGTCTATAATGCCATAAGAAAGCCATATATAATTCTGGAGACATTCTTTTAAGTGTGTTCTGGACGTTGAAAACCCGAGCTTGATCTAATACTTATATACTGTCCTCTAATGTACCTGACCCAATCAAGCTTTTATTTAGGTGGATGTAGACCACATCGCTTACAAGCTAGACTAGGTACACACAAACAGTTACGTAAAATCAATATCTGCCCACTTGTCAATCCTAGGTGATATACGCTACGAATACAGCGTCCATGCTCATTCCGTTAGTAATACTGAGAGTCATATCACTTGCCCTTATAACTTTACGGTTTCTCAAAGAAATGAGATCCTGATCTAGTATCTTGTATCCAGGAAGTAGAGTTAATTGACAGACAGTTTTCAACCACAAACACACTCGAAGTCGAAGCCACAACATGCTTCAAATTTTGGATTCTAGCTTTCCAAGCCCCGCATCCCTTCTGCCAATGTCCTTTCCCGTGGTAATAGGAACATCTCTCATTCCCTACTATTAACCCTGAAACTTTTGCCCTTCCCTTTATCTCTACCTTACGGATACCGCCTATCGGCTTTGTGGAGGTCTTCTTCTTCTCATCATTGGCGTTTGCCTTGGATCCAGAAGAGGAAGATTCCCTAATAAGTAGAAAGGGCGTCACCCTGGTTTCCTTCAGGGTGCCATCAACTGGAAGTATTACTTTCTTCCTTTGGGCGTAAGTAGAAGGTAGGGACAGTAGAATTAAGTCAGCATATGACTCGTTCACCAACGTGGTCTCCAGGTCCGTAAGTTTTTTAATACAGCTGATCATTGTAGGGACGCGGTCCCCTACTGATGACCCGACAGCCAACCTCGCTTGAAGCAATTCTTTCGAGATCTCATATCTTGCGATACAAGATTGGTCTCCATATAAATCTTGTTATAGAGGAAGATGGAAAACACAGTCCATCTTCTCGTGCTGCCTCTGGTATACACCATCTACTGAGGCCAACACGAGCCACTTAGAATTTGCACCGTCTTTTTCCCTTGTCTTACGGATATCATCCGCGACGGTGGAATCTGGACCTGGGACGGTGGGGGCTTTAGTAGTAAGAAGGTGGTCCAGCTTGTCATAGGTAACGGACATCTGGACAAACCTTTGCCAGTCAATATAGTAAAACTCAGTAATGTTATTATCTAACTATAACCTATTCTGGTCACCTGGTTGCTGCAATTAGGAGAGAGAAGAAAACACTCAGCATGAAGCTCTTACAAATTTAGATTGGTTTTTAGTTTATTTAAACAGGATGGCTCCCACTGTTTCTCGAATCCTTTCTCAAACCATAAAAGAAGAATTAGTCAGGATTAATCTCACCCTACAATACTTGCTTAATCCTTTCAGGCGGGCTGGTGTTGGTACTTCGAGGAAGGTTTTCCAACGCTTTCGCGAAGTTCCTTAATTATATAACCTCTTTTCCCTGGAGGCGTAGCCCCTTTAACACCGTTCTAGACACCTACTTGGTTTATAACATTGATTGTGTTAGTGAAATATCTTCCGAGGAGTAGCAGATACTTACAGTAGGATCAGGATCCAAATATCATTGTGTGATAATCTTGAAGGAATCCTACCAACATTATCACACTCCAAATAGTATGCAACATTAGCAAGTTTCAGTTTCTTTAGAAACCTCCGATGTGGATTTCTGCCCCGTGCTTTTATGACCTTGACGAAGGTCAACATACCATAAGTCACATGTCATGTTCTGCCCGTCATTGTCCAAGTTAATTTGAACCCACCCGTACATACCCTTGATGAAGGCCAACATTGTAGTACGACTGTCCCAAACCAACGCATCTATCTATGCTACAGATGAATATCCAGCAGCTACCAAACACTATGCCTTAGATAAGGTCAAAATACATAGCTTGAATACTAATGAATATTCAACTGAAATGATGGAGAGCTACGGCGGGTTTTGGCGCAACCGTAAACGTGATGAACATGATTTAATCGAAGGAACCTGATAGCTTTTAAAAGGAGTGGTTTAAGCTCCGCAAAAAGTCTGATGTTTTGAAAAAACCGAGTGGTTTTAAAATTTGTTCCAACGATTCAAGTATTGTTTGTCTGCTCTGCATTAATAATCTAGTCCCATCATTTACACCTATCATTACAGAGAGAAACGAAAATATGACGTACGCTTATGCCATCCACATTCGTCACTGGGCCCCGTCTAACACCGTTCGGTTACTTAACTAACGTCAGAGCGGGGGCAGGACTAGCGCGGATGCAAAACATAAGCAATGTCTAATATATAGCATATATATATATAATAATCATTCGTCTGGCCACTCAGCATTTCAAAAAACCCGGTAGTTTGTGCAACCCACCTTGGGTCTATCCTAGGAGCAGAAAACAGTAAAAAAGAAATAATACAACGGTGGCTACAACTTCAACCCGGATGTGCCCTGCAAAATAATATTACATCAAATTACAATTTACATCGAATGAAAGAAAAACAACTCTCTTCTCACATCTCCGGTTATTCATCCACGATGATCCAACAAAATTCATATACACAAGCCAACAGATATGTGCAACTTCAAACTAACCGACATATAGCAATTAGTTGAAGTTAAAAAACACATATAAACAATACAGAAGATCTGGTTAGTCAAGAACAATTATAATTTCTATTGAAATATATTTTCCGTGTCTACCCCAAGTGCAAACCAACACACCAAAAAACAATGGGTAGAAACCAAATATTCCAGAGAACAGTACACCAAAAACAAGAAATAACAGAACAAAAATGACCTGAATCGGTCTTGACTCGGCTGTGACTTTGCGGCGGAATGGACTGATCCGCCGCGCTTCCGCGGCCGTCTTGGCGATTCAGATACTCATTATTCTTCTGCCATCTTATAATACCCTGCACACATTTTTAGTACATCTAAAATAATTTTTCTGGCATTTTTAAAAATCGACATAAAGTTAGGGTATTGGAGTTTAGTTTTCCGGTTTTTCTGATGATCGAAATTCTAACACTTGCTAACAAGCTAGTAAAGGGTATAGTAGGCTCTGATACCACTATAATTCGATGTCACGCACTGTTCAGTCGAAAATATTGCACTTTTGATATAACATTTTCCTTACTTTCCTTAAATATTTAAAGGTGTTTATTATAAATATAGAACATATTTGGGTTTATCTACAAAATACTATTTACCATATGTTTATATATTATAATTAATATTATGAAGGAAAATATATGCATTTTATATTTATATAATATTTTAGTAATTAAAAGATGCATGGCATATCAAATATTCTTAATCAAGTTTCTTAAAGATTTATTACCATATAAAGTAATTAAAATACACTCTCTAATTTAATAAATATTACTAACATTATTCTTGGAGATTTTGTGCAGATTTAGCTCAGGTCAAGAGATCAAGATATTCAAGATGTTAGGATAAAAAATCTGCCAATGAAATCGTAGGATCTGAAAACTTGGAAAGTGGATCTTTATGGTAAGTCTAAACCTATGAGATCTAGAATTTCTAATTTGAGGGCTATATAAAGGACCAAGGGCTAAAGTTAAAACTCATCACCTTTATACGAAGCAAATCACCGTCAAAGAACAAGAGATCCACGACAGGTCCACGATTCGACGTGATAGGGAGACGTGAAAATAGACGGAGTATCTACTTCCTACGAGGCAGAGATCGAGAGCAACTTCTTCCTCTTGAAATCTAGATTCATAGGATTTGTACTTATGAAATTGATTAATAAAAGTATATCATTTTGTTTAATTTTTTATTTTCTATATTTTTTCTTTCTGCATTTTAATTATGATCTCATTCTCTATTCTTTCTTCTTCTTCTCACAACATGCATGAGTAATTCCTACCTTACTAGGGTTCGTAGGATTAGGGTAGAACAATTGATGAGAAAATATTTTAACTTCTTTTATATCTTATGAAGTTTATAAACTTTAGCAAAAGAATCGTTAACATCCTTATCAGGCGCGCTACCAATTTATTGATAGTCTCGACCGCGATTTGAGATTAGATTAACAATTGTTTTGTTAAGAGCTTGACATGAATAGAGATCAATGAAGAGACAAGGGTCAATAGTGGGGAAACCCTAGTTTCTTCCAAGAACCCTAATCCTCATTCGTCACTATCAATCTAGTTTAAATCCATCAAAAAATAAAAGGAGTCGTCTTTATTAGTCATCCATCAACTACTAAATCCTAAGAAACCCTACGAGCATTTTCCTTATAAAATCTATATCCGTAATTAAAATAGATCTTAAAACTATTCTCTCTCTTTTCAATCATCTCATCTAAAGCAAGATAAAGGTTCCACGTTTCCTTAAGGACGACCCGTACTCATCTCGGCTAGCTATGAGCGACACCGATATTGATTGCGGTTATTCTACAAACACTTTTTCATGATCAATCAAATGGCGCCGTTGCCGGGGATACGTGCGTAATTTTTTTTCTTGCTATTCGGGTTGAATTCTCATTCGATCCATATCATAATAAAACAAAATAGCAAATTGTGCATTTAACGATTATTGTGCGACCTTTTGCAAGGGAATCTGGAGTCACTTGAACGAGAAATTTGAGATTCAGAGACTTTCAGAAAGCACCAGAGGAGAAAAGGAGGCCACAGTGGAATTTTTTTCAAAAGAACCCTCATTCACGCGGCGGAACCGTGGCAACAAGGAACTTTTCGGGGCGGAACCGCGGCGGGGTTGAAGGATCATACACCCAAACTCCTCTGGTATCTTCTACATATCTTTCTATCTCCAATGAAATCCAATAAAATATTTTTTCTGTAGGATTCTTTGCAAAATATCGCCGCTCAAAAATCTTTTTGCGAGTTTTGTAATTGATTTGTTTGTGCATATTTTAATACGGACTTTAAGGGGCAAGACCAAAATTCAGATTAGGTGGGGATTTCATCACCCTTCCTAGGCCCCACAAATCACAAAACGAGTATCCGCATCACCCTACATTAATAAAAATATCTAGAACAAGACTCTAAGGACCGTCGCGCTCAATTAGGATAGAGGAAAGTCTTGGGTAATCTATCGCTTATCCGCATTACTTTTGTGGTGTCTAAGGTAAGTGTGTCTAAGGTAAGTGGTTACTTAATTAGGCCCGCTATTTTCGGTAATTCGTATAACAGATACCTCTCACTTACCTGGCACTTACCTGGCCATAAGAGTAATAAATAGGTGGTAGAGGATTGATCTTGCGGCTTATCCTTTGGAAGTCTAAGAGCGGTCTAGTGACTTGACCTAAGTGACCTTAGTTCTAGGGTTGATTGAGCATTTTTGTGTGATTTGTCTCATGTCCGCCTTTTTCAAAACAAACCATTTTTTATCGTTCACACGCTGCCACTTGCACTAAACCCGCTTAGTGCATGCTCGGCTGGACACGGGATTCTATCTTCGATGACCTCATTCATGAGGTTGTTGAATACTACATTGACGACCTTGTGGTAAAAAGCAAATCTCATAAGGAACATTGGGAACATCTAGATATAGTGTTCTAACGTCTTCGGAAGTATAATCTGAAGATGAACATTCTCAAATGCGCATTTGGAGTTTTCTCAGGCAAATTCCTGGGATTCATTATACGGCACCGGGGTATCGAAATTGACCCTTCGAAGATTAAGGTGATTATGGAGATGCCCACGCCTAGAACTCTCAAACAACTGCGGTCTCTCCAAAGAAAACTCGCGTATATCCGGCGGTTCATAACCAAACTCTCTGGAAAATACCGTCCCTACAATCACCTGATGAAGAAGGGGACCCCGTTCGTCTGGGATCATAGATGCCAGAATTCAATAGACGAAATCAAGAAATACCTGCAGAATCTGCCAGTACTAACTGCTCCGATTAAGGGAAAGCCCCTCATCCTGTACACAACAGCCCTTGAAGGTTCTTTAGACGCGCTATGGGCACAAGAGAACGACCAGAGAAAGGAGAGAGCTCTGTACTATTTGAGTCGAGTTCTTCTGGTGGCAGAAAACAAATACTCTCCCATCAAAAAGCATTGTCTGGCACTGATCTTCGCAATAACGAAGCTCAGGCACTATGCTTTAGTACATGAGGTCCATCTCATATCGAAAGTGGATTCCCTTAAATATCTGATGTCAAGGGCCATTCAAACAGGAAGGTGCGCCAAATGGGCCCTCCTCTTGATGGAATTCTCAATAACGTATCGACCCCTCAAAGCGGTGAAAGGCCAAACCATCGCCGACTTTCTCGCCGAGCATCCAATACCCGCCAACTGCCCCTTAAATTATGAGTTGCCGGATGAACATGCGTTCGATGTAGTTGAAGGAGAGGAGGAAGAAAATGATGCCCAATGGGAACTCTACTTCTATGGAGCATCTTCCATGAAAAGGCGGAAGCATAACACCCCCATAATCAAAGCTGGGGTGGGTCTCATCTTTGTGACTCCGCATGTATAGATACTGCGTTGTGCCTTCTGCCTGACGGAACCGAGGACTAACAACGAAGCTGAGTATGAAGCTTTGATTACAGGTCTCGAGATCGCTGTTGACATGGGAATTCAAGACCTCCTCATATATGGAGACTCCCAACTGATCGTTAGCCAAGTAAATGACGACTATCAAACGTGCAAGCTGGAGCTAATAAAGTATGGCGAAAGAGTGCAGTGACTGCTGACACAAATTCCTTCCTACATCCTGGAGAGTATACCGCGTGCGGAAAATAGTAAGACGGATGCATTGGCCAAGCTGGCTAAGGAATTGGCCGACGAAGACCTCGACGACGTAAAGATTATCGTGCAAAGCCTCAGGGTTCTCGCGCCAGCAAAGATGTCTTCGGAGGATTTAACAGAGTCATCTGAAGAAAAGGAAACGACCAAACAAGCAGTCCTTCAAATAAAAGACGAAGAAAAGATCAAGGATTGGAGGGAAGTCTTCATAGACTACTTCAAATCCCATTGAATGCCCGAAAACGCGTCGTCAAGACATCATCCCATGAAACGGGCTCAGTCTTCCGCTTTCGTCAATGATACTCTATACAAGATATCGCTTGACGGTTTGTGGCTAAGGTTCTTGGGGCTAGAAGAAGCAAAAAGTGTCGTTCAAGAAACTCATGACGGACTCTGCGGTTCTCATCAGGCCGGGCCAAAGATGAAGCTGCAGATCAAAAGGATGGGCTATTATTGACCCATAATGATTTAGGACTACCTCGAATATGCGAAGCAGTGTCACTCGTGCCAAATTCATGGGGACTTCATCCACCAACACCCGAATCCGCTACACCTAACGGTAGCTAGCTGGCCGTTCGAAATGTGGGAAACCGACATAATTGGCCTCATCGAACCAGCATCATCCAAAGGACATCGGTTCATACTAGCAACGACCGATTACTTTTCTAAGTGGGCAGAAGCAATACCACTAAGGGAAGTGAAGACGGAGAATATTCTCCATTTCTTCAAGACACATGTCATCTACCGGTTCGGCACTCCTCGATGGATAATCTCGGATAATGGACCAACCTACAGGAGCCATAAAATCAGCCGCTTCGCAAACAACATAAAATAGACTGGAGATATTCCTCCGTCTATAATCCCCGAGCTAATGGTCTACCTGAAGCTTTCAACAAGACCTTAACCAAGGTTATAAAGAAAACGGTGTCCAGAAGAAAAAAAAGACTGGCACGAAAGGCTGCACGAAACTCTCTGGGCGTACCGGACAACATTCAAAACAGCCACTAATACAACTCCTTATGCGTTGGTATTCGGCACGTAAGCAGTCCTTCCTTTGGAAATAGAACTCCTTTCTCTCCGAATAGCGGTTCAATATGAACTGACAGATGAAGAAAACGCTCATCTCCGGCTTGAGGAGCTCGACGCCCTCGATGAAACTCGCCTTATAGCACAGCAAAACCTGAAGGCTTATAAGGCGAGGATGACGCGGTCATATGAAAAACTAATCAGGCTGAGAACATTCCGCCAAGGCGAACTCGTGCTAGTCGTTAAAAGACCTATGATCCCTAATCATGCAAAACAGGAGAAATTCGAGCCGAACTATGAGGGCCCGTACATCATAGACAAGGTCTACCAGGGTGGGGCCTACCTGCTCATGGATATGCATGGCGAAAGACCCTTCCGGCCAATAAATAGCCGATTCCTCAAAAAATACTCTGCCTAACGGGTTACGATTTAGATCAATTATAGATGACGACGCCTGTGTCCGCTCTCTATCTTCCTGAGTCAAAACCCTGAAAGTACTAGCCAAAAGATCCGTTGCCTCGAAAATGGTAACAATGGACCACTACGTCCTTAAACTGGTAATGGACCGAGATATCCCTAAACTAACAGTGGTCCGGAATGTCCTAAAACTAGTGCGCCGCCTCAAACATGGCGCATCTCCCCAAATATGACAATATCCATCCTTGAGATCTGTGTTGCAATCAAAGTCTCAACAGCAGAAGTTGTAACTCAAGTACTACCGGCTACACAGCTACCGCAGCAATAAAGCCACTTCCCAAGTCCCGTTGGCAAACACATAAAAAATGTGTATATTCTTATTCATGAATCAAAATGTTTAACAAATATAATTAATGCAAAAAGGGGAATACATTTACAATTAGGAAAGAGGGGCTTTCAACAAATTGGCGACCCGCTCACGCGCTCCCCACAACTCCTCCTCGCATTCAGCTACTGCGGCCAGCCCCGCTTTGATTTGAGCCCGTTGTCTCAAGCAGGATGAAAGCTTCTTAGCGATTTCCTGATTTGCAGCTTTGCAATCTTGAGTAACCCGCTCAGTAAAGTCGAGCTTCTACCTCAGCGCTAGCCCATCAGATATACATTGTTGGAGTTTTTCAAAAATAGCTTTCAACTGCGTAGCATTCGCTTCGATTTAGGCGCGCAATTGAATGGATTCGCCAGAAACCGTCGCATGCTCCTTTCGCTTTAGGGTCAGCTTTTGTTCGAAATGCCGAATGAAGTCGACGCTTTTTTTGATCCACGCGACCCACTGAGTCTTCAAGGTCAATACTTCAAGAGCGAGACGCTTGAGCTCGATCTCATGAAAACAAGCCTCGATCTTCTTACAATGATCGACCCAAAAGTGAACAAAATCTTCATTGTGGAAATTCGCAAGCATTGTCAGCATAGGGTTGACTTCGTCAGCGAAATCCATAGCAGAGGTAAGAGCATCGGCATCAAGATCTTCGATAAATTTGCTTAACATCCACTTGCTAGTCACTGCGCCCCTGAAAGATTGACGTTTAGCAAAAGGCCCCGTAGGCATGGGAATTCAAGACTCAAAATGAAGCGAAGCTGGTATAATTGCTGCAAAATAAATCACGCACGAATAAGGGTTAAATTTCAACTTGAAAGATAAAGAAGGAAGCTGATAGATAAGAGCTACCGTACCAGCTGTTGAAAGTGGCAAGACAGGGAGCACCGGAGGCTTGGCTATTCCTTCGCTCCCTCTTTCGATCCATGATACTGTGGTCAATATGAGGAAAAATTAGCAACAGAAGTTCTACCCATGAAAAGGAGAAACACCAAGCGAAGAATACATTGACTAATGCCGGAAGGGGGAACGACTTCCGATTGGATGGAAAAATGTGGATTTAGTACTTGGTATAAGTGGTCAAAGAGCACTTCTGCAAGGTTGCGAAAATATATGGTTAATGCAAAAAATGGTATCTACAGTGAAGCAAATAAATGAGAAGTCTTTACCTTCCAAAATTCGGGGAGACTCGGAGGAGGGAGAAGGAACCGTGACAGTCAAGGCAACGGCCGGCGGTAGTTCTTCAGCCAGTACAGCTTCAGGGTTTACTGCATCTATGCTCAGGAAAAAGGAAATGTCATCAGAGATGCTTAGCAGGATTAAAAGCTCAAAGATAATAACCCAAGGAGTACCTGACAGGTCAGAAACCGAAACCGTGCCCGAAGCGTTACCAGTTGTGACGGCTTCATCGTTTTCCATTGGGAAAGTGGACTCAGCACCCACACCTTCATCCCCTGACTCGATAAGAGCAGTTGTAATGCTGGCATCCCCCGTCGATATCAAGGATCCACAGGGAGAAGAAGCGACAGTCGGAGCGGTCTCAGATTCCAGAGAAAGGTTGGCCACTTCGGGCTCTTTAGTTGCCGGCACTTCACCTGCCAAGCCGCCACCAGAACTTGGCCCTGCTTTAGAACAAAAAATGTTTCATGATTCGAGAAAAAATGGTTGCTATGTTCTAATAAGGGACTGCGTGTTGTTATACCTAGAAGCAGCCGCTCGGCTTCTTCCCGAGATGCGTGCGCGGCTTGCCGATGAGCAATAAACAAGTCAGAAGGGAAATCCGCCATGGGAACGACAGAAGGTCGAACTTCACTCGAACCTGCGCTCACGACCAGTATAGCCTAACGTTCCCTCACAGCCTGCTTTCTACGATTCCTCTCAGCATGGGCCGTATGAACCGATCTCCTTAAAACTTCTGACAGGGGGACGTCGTCGTCCAAATCAAGTTCAGCCTCCGGATCCGCTGTGGCATCCATCATCGGCTGCTTCAGCAATGCCTCCTGCGGTGGCCTTAGGAGAGTCTTAGCCGTGGTCGGTGGCTCTGAAGGATTTTCTGCATAACCACCCAAGACTGGCATTATACTCGAAACAACCTGGGTTATGGTGGTTCCTATAATAGGATAAAGAAAAGGGTCAGATCATGAATAAAAAAAAGAACTAAATGTGTAATGAAATGAATCATACCAAGGCCCAAGGAGGCACGAAGCCTCTCTTCCTCCTCAAACGTCTTGAGGGAAGCCGAGAGAGCCTCTTTAGCAGAAATACCTATTAAGGAAGAGAGCGTTAGTAAAGCATAATAAATTCAAGAGAAAAGGGAGGGGATATATATACAAGAGAGTATAAATAAAGTATACCGGACTCCGTAATAGAGGCTAACGCCGCCTGTTCACGGGCCAGTCGCTTCGACACTTCAATAGCGGCCTGAAGATCGGTATCAATCATAAGCGCATCAAACAGACCAACATTAGTGCCATACTCGCATAAGCCCTCACTATAGGGAGCATGGGGCTCCTGGCCAAATACGATGTCAGCAGAGAATAGATATTTCTTCTTCTTCTGCGAACTGACACTAACAGCCGATGATAAAAGCTTTCGATTGACAGGCTTCTTCGGACGGCGGGTCCCTATCTCCGAACCAATGTCCGATTTCAGGAACGCCACGGCTACCACAGTTGTAGGAACATCCAGTCAAAGCTTATCAGGGAAAGCTCATGGGACTACAGCCGTAGTGATTTCTCTTAAAGAAGGATGAACGATTGTCCATTGCTTCAGCGGGACTGATGGATTACCGGCTGGGACGGCATCCTTGTGGTCGAGTAGCAGCTGCCTCTCCTCCCTGATAACAGCACCTGTCGCATGCTGGTACCATGCGACATAAGCATTTGAGGCTTTTGGCACATAGATCGGCTCACTGACAAGGAAATGGGACCCCGTATTTAATCGCATAAAATGATGTGTTGCGCTGCGAATACCCTCCTCCATAGCAACCGGCTCAACTAAGAACGCCTCAAGAGGAACACCTTAGTTATAACCCAATTGTTGGGCAATACGATGTGGTTGTACCTTATAAACAGCACCGAGGCGTTTTTCTAAATACTAGGAAGCCCAGCCTGATAGAAAACATGTGCATAACCTCCCGAGCCCTCAATATAGAAGCCCCGTCCTTGAAGGTATCATGCAACGGTTGGACCACCTTGGAAGATTCTTTGCTGATAGTCAGGACTCTATCGACAAAGGTCATACTGTCCCCAACCATACATGGGCGAAGGAGCAATCGCCGAGCGTCTCGCTGTGATAGGTCTGGAGCGGAAGCATCAACTAGATACATGACCCGGGGAAAGTTGTATCCTTCATAGAATCGGGGTTGTTTATAAACCCCAAAGGTGCCCAGCATGTGCATCTCGATCCATGATGTGAAGAAGTGCAAAGGGAGATACACGGGCTTTACCCCCCGTTGAGTAGTGTTAGATATGTATGCCCTAGAGGCCTGTATTGTATAGGATGCTAGGCATGTATATGTACAGAAACAATGTTTGCTCGAAATGATAGTATGCTATCTGGTTTATCCATCTTAATGTGTGATCTGTTGTATTTCATATCTTATATACATGTTGATGAAGCCCTTAGGATTATGCTTGACTACCAGGATTATGCTGTAGATCATACTAGTAGGGCCTGGGCAGTCTAAAAGCACATTCTTTAATAGTTCATAGTCGAAGGTATATCGAGACATGCATCGATATTACCAGAGTAGACTAATGTGTACGTTTCTTGATTCTGGGGTCGATGGTTGATCCCAAAACCATTGGTGTTTGACATCAAAGATTGTACACAGGTGCTCATTGGAGAATTGGTACACCGAACAGGACTCGCCGAGAACTCCTAGATGGTATATATACCTATTGTCAGATAGCAGTTCTCTGGTGACACTTGTACAGATTAGTCTGTAGACCCGAGATTGTCATAGTGTCTTGTGTGATTCCCACTGTGCTTTGATTTTCTCTATACCACGGCTCTATCGAGTCGTGCAAACAGGTGGATTTTAGGTACAGTCCCAAATTACATGGAGGCGGTGAGCGATAGGTGGGGTTTCGTCTCTCCCGGTATAGGGAGTTGATGTCGCACTATGCTTGATCGGCCATAACAGCAAATTCTTAGCCAGGGTTGTCGAGATTTATTGATAAGAGTTATCAGTAGTTTCTCGAACCGTTATGAGCCATACATCAGCATGACTTATAAAGTTACTGGGGTCTGACATATACCACCCCTAGACTTCATATGCGACGTATCGGACGAAGAGACCGGACTGTACGGTAAGTGTTGCTTACAGACTCGTTAGGGTTGGGATGAGTTCGCTCGTCGGCCACCTTTTCATTATGTACCTGGGTAGCCGTTACGCACAGCTAGTGCCACTGACGTGCTTGTGGTTAAACCCACTACCAGCGTATTGTCGAGTCTTTAGAGTCCTACACAGAAGGTTCCCTGGTTCAGGAAAAGATATAGAGGCCGTAAGTTATTACGACAGGGTTTCGATCATGTTCGTGTACTGTCTACAGGAATGATGATCGGAAGGATAATACTGATAGGCTTTGGTTTAAGCCGGATACCAGTATTATATTATTGGATTATTTGTATTCGTATTTTCGGAATACGAATACGGTTATACTTATAAGGTATATGGTGAGGGGTATTCTTGTAATTGTACAAGAGTACCTTCTAGAAGGAGACACCTCATAATAGGATTTTTATTTTGTGAAAATAAAAATATGAGGTGGAATTTGGAGAATTGTCAAAGCGTGGATGAAGGCATGGATCATTGTATTTTTTTATTCATTTGGGATTACTATTGAAGTATGGTACATTATTTTGGAGATAAAATAATACACACTTCAATAATTTCTATGAGCCATATCTTTTTGTGTATGCTTCATTTTCTCTGATTCATCACTCTTATCTTCTCTCACAAAAAATTATCTCCTTCTTCGACCTCTAAGCTTTACCCTTCACATGAGTTGTGAATCAAAATCTTAAGGATAAAAATAATCCGCTAGTTCATCTCTACATCATCTAAGTAGTCATTTTTAGCACACTTGACTTCTTAGTTAACTCTTGTGAAAAGTTTGAAGCTTGTTCCAAAACTCTCGGGTGGATCATCTACGTCTTAAAGGTGACCAAAGATCGAGGTCGTTGCAACCATCCAAGGAGCCTAGGAGTTGCATCCGAAAGAAGACCCGAAAGGCCGATTCTCTAGGTATAACCCCCTATCATAGTAGGTAACAACTCTAGATAGGGTTTCTAGTTATGGTTTAGTACAAGATCTAGGGTTTAAAGTGGGTGTTGCATGCAAAAAAATTTCCGTTTGCCACTTCCGCCTGCTCACAAGTGTTGTGAAGGTGTGCAATATCCACTAACATGGTATCAGAGCCTAACTAAACCATAACTAGCTTGTTAGAAAATTGTTAGAACTTCGATCGACGGATTTTTTCCTGAAACCACGTTTTCTGCCCATGCTTGCTGTCGATTTTTTAAAGTGTTCAAAAAATCTTTTAATAGTCCTTAAAAATACAAGCAGGGAATTCTAAGACACCTGAAGAAAAACGAGCTCCCAACTCACCAAGAACGCAGCAGAACCGCCGCCAAACTCAGTGTTTGGCCGCCGTTCCGCGGCCGAGTCGTGGCCGAGTCAACTTCTTTTTCTCCAGTTTGTCTATTATATGAAAATATAGTTTCTGGGATGTTTTGTTTCTACACAGAGGTGTTTGTGTACTGGATTGTGCAAGTTGTTGACATGGTTTTAAATCATTGATCGAAATTCTAAGTATTTGGCTAATCGGGTTTGCTGTTTTCGATATGTGTTTGAAATGTCCGCTAATTACTATATGTCGATTAGTGGGGGTTGCACATATGCATATCATGTGATGGTATGTGTATATGAATATGTTAGATCGTCGTGGATGAATAGCCGGGGGATGTGAGAAGAGTGTTTTTCTTTTCTTTCATTCATATAATTTGTAAAATTGATGTAATATTATTTTGCGGGACACATACGGGTTGAGGTTGTAGCCACCGATGTATTATTTCTTTTTACTATTTTTGCTCCTAGGATAGACCCAAGGTGGGGTGCACAAACTACCGGGTTCTCGAAGTGCTGAGCGGCTTACTCATTTTATTGAGGGAGGTTGCTTCGCGTCGGCAATTTGGCGGGTAGTTTGCCGTACCCGTAGGGGTCTAGGGTGGGGTTTGGCTATTCATCACAACCATGGAATCCTTCTTTCGTTAAGGGCTTATACGAAATACGAAATTCCTAGTATATCCAATGTATTCATCTGTGATCTGGAATGTTTATAACCGCGTGAGACGAATAGCTATTTATATATTATATATATAATAAACGCTGCTTATGTTTTGCACCCGCGCTAGTTCAGCCCCCGCTCTGCCGTTAGTTAAGTAACCTAACGGTGCATGACGGGGTCCAGTGGCAAATGCGGATGGCATAAGCCTACGTTCTATTTTCGTTCCTTTTCTGTGATGTTTAGGAAACGTAAATGATGGGACAACATTAATGTGATTAATGTTAAGAAAAAGAAACCTAAACATGCTGTAGAATCAAACTTTTTAAAAAGGATAACTCTAGTTTTTGCTTTGCATAGTGGTATTCTTTGATGAATATCCATCACCTCATTCGATGAGAAAAGGGCCGAGGTCCCTTCACCGGGAGTGACCCCTTTAGCGAAACTAGCAAATATTACAAAGCACTCGATTTGTTTTTATAGTTGATCTAATTTTTGCTTTGCATCGTGGTATTCCTTGATGAATATCCAGCACCTCATTCGATGAGGAAAGAGCTGAGATCGCTTCACCGGGAGTGACCTCTTTAGCAAAATTAGAAATATGCTTCAAAACCATTCGATTTTTAAAACTGGAGCTTAAACCACTCCTTTTACTCGATTCTACAACGATATCAAGTTCAAAGCGTTAAGGGTTTTCATCAAAACCATCCGTAACCCTCCGCCATTTTAGGAAGCAGAGTACTTAGTATTCGTGCCACATTTGTTGGCCATACTTAAGGTGTGGTGTATGGTAGCTAAGTGATGTCTTCCTACAAAGCATATGATGCGATCGATTAGGACATTCGTATGACTTTGTTGACCATAGTTACACACGGGTGGGTCTAAATCAATCACGAAATGGCGAGTTGAACTTGACTAGTGCTTATGATTTGTTGACCATAGTTAAGGTCATAAAACACTAGGGGTAAAAACCATATCGGGAATTTCAAGAGTTGAAATTTGCAATGAGATTGCATACCTTCTATTTAATAGTTAGATTCCGATCCCACTGTAAGTAAAAGTTACTCCCGGGAGAGTTTTGTACTTTAGAATTAGCTAATCCAGTAGGTGTCTAGAAAGATGTCAATGAGGTTATGCCTCTAGGGAAATGAGGTTTATTTTAATTAGGTCCGCGCGAAAGCACGGAGAACCTCCCTCGGAGTACCGACACTAGCCTGGCTGACCGGTTAGCGAACTTGTAGATTGCAATTAATCCTTGTTAATTTTCTTTTTAAGGTTTGAAGGAAAATTTGATAAAAAGCAGCCAGAGACATCGATTAGATATGATTAATAACTTATCTAATCATCCAAGAGCAATCGCTGAGTGTCTTCTTTTCTCTCTCCTAATGGAAGATGCCTATGATGGGACTTAAGCTTTTATTAGACAAAAATAAACTCACGGGGCCGAATTACAAAGGATGGATGAGGAACGTAAATATTTCCCTGACCTATGATAAGGTCGCATACGTCCTAACTACTCCAGCCCCTCCTAACCTAGGCCCTGATTCTTCAGTTGCAGATAAGGAAATCCGCAAGACATGAGATATAAACTGCGCAACAGCCAAATGCCTCGCGCTTGCTTCTATGGACAATGAACATCAGAAGTAACATAAGAAGATGGATGTACAATCCATCTTTCTCCATACAAAGGAGTTGTATAGAGAGCAATCTCGTACTCTCCGATACAAGGCATCCAGAAAGTTATTTCAGATGCGGATGGCTGCTGGCACGTCTATAGGTGACTATGTATTGAAGATGATAGGACTTATCGAAGAACTAGAGTACATGGGATGGACGATGGAGAATGAACAGTATGTTGATATTGTTCTGCAGTCTCTCCCACTGCATTTGCTCCGTTCATAGTGAACTTCAACATGCACAATTTGGAGAAGTCACTTCCTGAACTTCTCAATATATTGAGGAGTGCAGAAAGCACGCTAAAAGTAGCGAAAACTCCCGCTCTAGTTGCTGGGCCATCTTCCTCTTCCGTCCCGAAAGCCAAGGCTAAGGGAAAGAAGAAGAAGAATCCCATCAAACCGAGAAGTGGAGTGAAAAAGGCACTGGGGAAAGACATGACATGGGCTGCTGTGTCGGGAAAAGTGAAATTGTAACGACCCTAATATTACTATACCTTCGTATTTTCTTTCTTTAGTAAAATATTGTATTTATTTATTCTTAGTATTTTTCCGTATGTTTTGTTTTCTATTAAATATATTATTTTATTATTCCATCTATTTTTCCCAAAATCATTCTTTAAACTAAATCTTAATCTATTTCAAATTAATCGCAATACCTGACCCAGCCCATAACCCAAATCCAATCTCATTTTCATTTTTTTAATAAAACTATGAGCCCAAAAGCTCACTTTCTTTTCAAGCAACAGCATATATTTAATTCTAATTACATATGTGCATGAACAACCTTATAACTTATTGGTTAAGTCTTTGTATTGTTATTCCATAGGTCATATGTTCAAATTCTCATTCTTGCAATTATTTTTTATCAATTTTTATTCTTCTCATAAGCTACAAATGAGACCTTTCATTTCATCTTCTTTTTAACTCCCAAAATAATTAGAATGGTTATGAGCTATAATTTATTAGAATTATAGTGGCTATAAACCTATTTTATATATCACTCTTCTTTCTTTTCATCATCTCACATTTCTATTATTTCCTATCTCTCTCTTCATCACTTCTTCATCCCACCTTAGACATTCATTTTGATCAATTCTATAAATAAAATAAAATAAAATCTCTTTTCCTTTGAGCATGGAGAAGCACCGGTTCCATCAAGTTTCAAAGACCCGGTTGAAGATTTTATCTAAATAGTGAGCCGGTTGTTATACCGACTCACACAACCTGTAAATCCATTCTCTCTCCATCCCTCCATCTCTTTATTCTTCTCTTGTCATACCTCGTGAACCCCCTATTCTTTTCATATCGTAATCCGTAAGAGAAGATAAATATAAACACACACACACACACACATATAAGTCTAGATATATATGATTCTATATGGTTTAATAATACCTTATTACCTCTTGTTTAAATTAAAGTGTTTTCAATTTTTTGTTCATGACTATGAATGTTTATTACGATTTGTGAGAACATAAATTTCATGCCACAATATATTTATAATGTCTCATGAAATCGGTTTGCTTATTAAAAGAAAAATAGAAGCTTGCATAAAAATACTAGTTAATCTTTTTGCCGATTTTAGTATACACATCAATACCTTTACCTTTAAAATAATTTCTAGAAATTAATTTTTACTTCTGGAAATTTCAAGAAATTTATATTTGATAGAATATATTTTTGTGTACACGCTATAAATTTTTTAAATCAAATCACTTAACGGTTTAGGAATTATATTATTTTTATTCATTGTTCGTAAAAACAGAAAACTGTATTTATCGGTCAATTTATTAGATAAATAATTTGGTCTACCGATATCCAAATTGAGCAAACTCAGGTGTTTTGGATATCTAAATCGAATGATCTAGATTTTCTTACTATTATGTTTTTACTGAAAACCGATGTAAAATATAGAAAACTGCGTCACAATATTAAGTGACGGGTCTGGACAGAATCTGTCCTGATTCGCACATTGTTTTTAAATAGGACATAACTCGAACTCCCGATATCCGATCGTGACAAACATTAGATGTGTAGATGGATAATTGATGGAACTATAATTTTTTGTATATTATATTACTTAGAAACACATGAAATAACTCGATATAGGCTTTGCAATATAACATAAAGTTGTTGTTCATTTACATCATGTCTCTTGTGTACATTACATTTTATATTGCCTAGATACGCTTAGCGTGTTTACTTCAGAGTAAATATGTAACAACTCCAATTTTTGTATACCTAAATTTGATTTAAATTTGAAGTATACTTGGAGTATTGATGTTGCTGAAAACACTTTAAGTATCTATTTCCCTATAATAATTACAAGAAGGAGCTTGTAGCTCATTGGTAATACTTTGCACTGCTGAACCAAGCCACCAGAGTTCGAATCCAATACCCCACATTATTTTTAGTTTATTTTTCTCTAAAAAATTCTTGGAAGCCCAAAAGCCCACAGGCCATAACTCCCAAATATTGAACTGAAACCCAAAAATGAAGTATGCCATAGTCTACGTCAGAGAACCCCGCACCCGACGATGGCCGAACCCGGCCGGACGGCCGAATCGGCCGGCGCCGCCCGCCGGAGTTGGGCCGATGGCCGGGGTCCCAACATGAAAAGTGTGGCTTTTCATCTCCCTTAACCCCCTGTTAACTCCAATTTAAGGGATCGGTTTTCAATTGTTAAATACAACCAAATTAATACAAATTTTAATGCTTTTTATTTAATTTTTATAATTTTTTTTAATATACAAAATCCTTCACCTACCCTACCCTAGCTACCCTATAAATAGACCCCTACCCCTACCTTCTCATTCCAAAACCATAGAATTACTCTCTTGAAATTTCCACAAGAAAAGTGTGTGTTGAAATCGAGTGCACGGCGAAGCGCTGACGGATTCCGGCGACGTGCTTTGAAGCAACCGGCGACGAAACCACACCTCGGCCTTTCTCCCTAGTTCCTCTTTACTCTTTAGAAGAGTTTTAAACCCGTAAGTCCCGTCCTTCTCTCCTTTCTATTTCTAAAAATACGACCTTTTAGAACCCGACGGAAATCGGAACAAACCGATTTCCGATTCGGTTTTTCTACAAAATTCCACTTGTCACCTAATCCATAATACCTAAACATATCCATGATGACTATTAATCACATAAAAACCAATTTAAACAAAGTTTCTCACATGAAATGATAAATTTCTTGTAATATCGTATTCTTTTCATAAAAATACCATAAAGTTTATTTTTCCTCTTCTAATTAATTCCCTCATTCCTAAACATGTTCATCTTGATAAATAAACTTGTAAAAATCAATTTGAATAAGTTTTCACACATGAAATGATAACGTTTTCAAATACTGTATTCTTACACTTAAATACCCTTATGTTTAATTTAACATGTTTAACCTCTAAACTTCACTAAACCTTAAAATAAGTCACGAGGTAATGATCTATCTCTACACACACACAAATATAACCTTAATTGATATCGTTAAAATTTAGAATACGAAAATACAATACTTTTCGCTAAAATACCATTTTCTTTATAAACCTTTTCTAAAAGCTTTAAGTTGTACACAATTCTAAAACAAAAATCTTTTAAAAGAAAATTACGATATGTCATGGACATCGATCGTTTATCTAAACCTGACTTTGTGGTGTCTAGGCAAGTGTGTCTAGGCTAGTGGTTTTTAATTAGGCCCACTACTGTGGTTCTTTCCCACTTACCTGGCACTTACCTGGCCGCAATTGGCGGTGAAGAGGCGATTTGAGGCTTCTAATGACTTGTCATTTAGACCTTAGAAATAGGCTAGTTGGCTTAGGAAACCCTAGAAACTAAAATACGGAAATTTATACCCTTTTACAAATAAATACCTTATATTTATAAAACCGTTTTTCTAAATGAATAGTATTTATTAAACCTAAGCAAAGAGCCACTACAACCCACCTTTGGGGAACCCGTTAGGGATAGTACGGTTTATCGTGCACCCGCGGGCTAGTAGTGCGAGATTCAGACCTCCGCAAGGAGCATTCGGTCTCGAAAGGTTTAAAATACGGCATTTAAGAAAACTGAGATTTTGGAAAATAAAATATTTATTTAAAATTATTCTTGTATTAATATATATTTAATTATCATTTAAACACCTATTTTATTATAAGATAAAGTTTCCACTTTTTTTCTAAAATTACAAGATTAAAAGTTACATTAAAATACCATGAGTTTCAAATAAATTAATTAATACTTTTATTAGGATATATTCACTAGAATAACACAAATAAAATTCACACTCATTATAACTATAAAGACGAATAATAAATACTTGAGGTGTATCTTGAAAACTATACAATAGTACTTTTTACATAAACCCCCCTCAAGTTTTATAAATTACAATAAGGACTCTAACAATTATAGAACTTCAAATTATCTTTCTTTTAGTCTGACTCGGGTTAGAGTCTGACTATTTCTGACTTGAATATGATTCAAGTCAATCTATATTCTTTATATTCAACTCAAGATGAATACATGAATCCCTGAATCCAGTTAACAATCTATTCAATTTGACTGAATCAAACCATGGATATACATCCATTATCCTGTTATTCCATTTACCTGATTATACAGTTACAACATGTTTACTGATATCATGGTTTTGGTCAGTCACCCAACTTACACAATACAATACAACAATAATGTTAAAACACTACGGGGTTTAAGGGGTAGATTGGTACGGAAGGTGTTAAAGGTGGCACGAGGTGGTCAGATTAAGACACCTAACCTGAATCCTATTGCTGTTGTACCGTGGCATAAACGGTACCTTGTACTATACGTGCCCTTAGTCTCTGGCATATAGAGACTCCCCTCGTATACACTGGCATCCTTCTGTACCAAGCTACAAACAACAGCGTTAACGTAACATTACAACAACAGCTTACACTTTAAAAATGTATTTTCTTATTCTGTCTTCTCTACTTCCCTCTTACCTTTGGGACTTACCGAGCGATCTGTTCGCCAACGACATTCTGTTTCTCTCTTCTTTGAATGTCGTCAGGTGACCTGGACCCGGCAGAAGTTGAGCCAACCCAAGAAGACTTGGAGCATTTTGCCGAAGACACTGCAGTATAATTTCATTGTACATTTTTCTTTTCAGTACTTTCCATTTCCTGTTATGCCACTGTTTAGGCATCTTTATTTCGGTTGTATTTTCCTTTCCATGTATTGTATAAAGAATGTTAATAAATAAAAGTTGCTGTTCTTTTTATACTCTTGTCTCTTGTGTATTTATTTTATATTGCTTAGCTACGCTTAGCGTATGTACTTCTGAGTACATACGTAGCGGACCTCGTCGCGTCCCCTTCGTCGTACACTGGGAAGCGGGGCGTGACAAAATACGCAGCAGTCTCATCGCGTTCTCTGCCCGTATACTGGGAAGCGGGGCGTGACAAGTTTTGTTGGCAGCCCATGCAGGTCAGTTCTGCATGAATATCGTATGCAATATAATACACGAATTATGAAATCCAATTATTACCTTCAACTTTTCTTTTGAATCTTACCCAATTCCTTGAATCCATCTTGAACTCCATCTTCGACTTCCTTGAAGTCCATCTCTCGACTTTTGAATTCTTAACTCTTGTTCACTTTTTCTATTTGTATCCCATAGACCTATTAGCTCAATTGGTTAGAGTATCGATCGACGGAGCTCGAAGATGATATCATCCTTAACTTTCCAGCACCTTGTTGAAACATCCTTCCTGAGTAAATTCGAGGACGAAATTATTTTTAAGGAGGGTAGAATGTAACGACCCTAATATTACTATACCTTCGTGTTTTCTTTGTTTAGTAAAATATTGTATTTATTTATTCTTAGTATTTTTCCGTATATTTTGTTTTCAATAAAATATATTATTTTATTATTCCATATATTTTTCCAAAACTCATTTCTTTAAACTAAATCTTAACTTATTTCATATTAAACGCAATACCTGACCCAGCCCATAACCCAAATCCAATCTCATTTTCATTTTTTTTATAAAACTATGAGCCCAAAAGCCCACTTTCTTTTAAAGCAACAACATATATTTAATTCTAATTAAATATGTGTATGAACAACCTTATAGCTTATTTGTTAAGTCCTTGTATTGTTATTCCATAGGTCACATGTTCAAATCCTCATTCTTTCAATCTTTTTTTTTATCAATTTTTATCTTTCTCATAACCTACAAATGAGACCTTTCATTTCATCTTCTTTTTAACTCCCAAAATAATTAGAATGGTTATGAGCTATAATTTATTAGAATTATGGTGGCCATAAACTTATTTTATATGTCACTTTTCTTTCTTTTCTTCATCTCACATTTCTATTATTTCCTATCTCTCTCTTCATCTATTCTTCATCCCATCTTAGACATTCATTTTGATCAATTCTAAAAATAAAATAAAATCTCTTTTTCCTTAAGCTTGGAGAAACACCGGTTCCATCAAGCTTTAAGGACCCGGTTGAAGATTTTATCTAAACGATGAGCTGGTTGTTATACCGACTCACACAACCTGTAAGTCCCTTCTCTCTCCATCTTTCCATCTCTTTATTCTCCTCTTGTCATACCTCGTGAACCCCTATTCTTTTCATATCATAATCCGTAAGAGAAGATATATATATATATATATAAATATATATATATATATATATATATATATAATACATTATTACCTCTTGTTCAAATTAAAGTATTTTCAATTCTTTGTTCATGACTATGAATATTTATTACGATTTGTGAGAACATATATTTCATGCCACAATATATCTATAATGTCTCATGAAATCGATTTGCTTATTAAAAGAAAAATAGAAGCTTCCATAAAAATACCAGTTAATCTTTTTGCCGATTTTAGTATACACATCAACACCTTTACCTTTAAAATAATTTTTAGAAATTAATTTTTACTTCTGGAAATTTCAAGAAATTTATCTTTGATAGAATATATTTTTGTGCACACGCTGTAAAATTTTTAGATCGAATCACTTAACGGTTTAGAAATTATATCGTTTTTATTCATTATTCGTAAAAACAGAAAAATGTATTTATTGGTCAACTTCTTAGACAAATAATTTGGTCTACCGATATCCAAATTGAGCAAACTCAGGTATTTTGGATATCTAAATCGAATGATCTAGATTTTCTTAGTTTTATGTTTTTACTGAAAACCGACGTAAAATATAGAAAACCGCGTCACAATATTAAGTGACGGATCTGGACAGAATCTGTCCTGATTCGCACACTGTTTTTAAATAGGACATAACTCGAACTCCCGTTATCCGTTCGTGACAAACTTTAGATGTGTAGACGGATAATTGATAGAACTATAATTTTCTGTATATCATATTACTTAGAAACGCATGAAATAACTCGATATAGGCTTTGTAATATAACATAAAGTTGCTGTTCATTTATATCCTGTCTCTTGTGTACATTACATTTTATATTGCTTAGATACGCTGAGCGTGTTTATTTCAGAGTAAATACGTAGCGGCCTCGTCGCGTTCTCTGCCCGTATACTAGGAAGCGGGGCGTGACATGAATGCTTCTACTTCCACAAGACTAGGCACCGGAAGAGAAACTGCGTTGGATACCTTGCCGACCTCAAGAAAAAGAAACATGTTGATACTTCCACTTCAGGTGTGTTTGTAAGAGAAAACTGTTTTTCAATTAACTCTGCTTCGTGGGTATTAGATACCGGGTCAGGATCTCACATCTGCAATTGTGTGCAGGAGCTGAGAAATAGCAAGGTTCTGAAGAAAGGTGATCACACTATGTTGGGGTCAAAATTTACACCCAGGTTGACCAAGTCAAAATCAAAGTCAACCCCAAACCAAGTAGGCCCAAGCCCAGGTCAAGTGGGCCAATGCCCGGGTCGAACCCGAACATGAAGCGGCCGGCCTCTCTCATGCCAAAATAAAAATTTTGTAATAAATAATTTTGGTATATTTCATTTATTTTATTTTATGAATAAATGTAAGAAAAATGCGTATAAAGCCAAATTTTGTAAAACCCATGGCTCATGTGCAAAAGAAATGAGCACATGAGGCATGGGATGGGCAAAATGCCATTTTGTAAAGCCCAAGGGGCTTTATGTAAAGTGTATAGCCTATAAAGGCAAAGATAATGAAAATATCTCAACAATTTTTTTCTCTCAAAAATTAGGGTCTGTGCCTCCTTCTCCTTCCTCAAGGTTCTAAAACCTTCTTCCCCTTTTGAATTAAATCAAAAGTTTTCCTTTTTTTTTCAAAAATAAATAGTTTTTCACCACAAAACCCACAAAGAGAAGCTCAGATCTTCCATTAGATCTCAAAAAGAGGAGATTTTTAAATCTCACCCCCTTTCTCCAAGATCTGGCCTACCGAGAGGAAGAAGAAGGAGACCCCAGAAATCCCATCTTAGGATGATCCAGGGCCAAAGGGGAGAGAAACAAAGGGGGCCCTTTGATCATTTCTAAAGATTTCTAGGAGTTTAACTCTATTCAAGGTCTGTTGGAGTTCAACTCCATAAATTAATATCTTTTTAGGAGTTTAACTCCAGAAGTCAAATCGGGAGCACAGCTCCTAGTACAGGGACAAAGACTTTTTTCCGGCTGACGCCCAGCATCCGCGTGCTAAGCACGTGGGGCGCTGGCGCCCAGCTCCCGCATGCCAAGCACATAGGGCGCTGACACCCAGCGCCTAACGCTAACGCAAGCGCCCAAGCGCCAGCGCCCACGTGCCGGGCACATGAGGCACTCGCGCCCAGGCGCCCGCGTGCTAGGCATGTGGGGCGCTGTCGCTCACGTGTCCTTTGGACGCCATTTCCCCCTCATTTTATATACACTCCACACTAAAAATATGTCACGCTCCGCTTCCCAGTATACAGGCAGAGAACGCAACGAGGCCGTTACGTATTTACTCTGAAGTAAACACGCTAAGCGTATCTAAGTAATATAAGTAAAATGCACAAGAGACAATATCAACGGATATAATTGAACAACAATTTTATTTATTAAACATTCTTTTTACAATACAATTGAAAAGTAAATACATTGAATGGAAATCAATGCCTAAACAGTGGCATAGCAGAAATGAAAATACTGAAATGAAATGTACAAGTAACTAAAACTCCGGGTCGAAAGCTAGTCGATCCAAGGCCTCGCTGGTGGGCTTGATCTCCTGAAGATCCGATCCACTTGACAACATTCCAAAGAATAAAGAGAAAGAATGTCGTCAGCGAACAATCGCTCGGTAAGTCCCAAAGATAAGGAAGAAGTAGAATAGACAGAGAGAGAATGTAGCTTTTAAAGTTGTATTATAGTGTTAACGCTGTTGTTTGTAGCTTGGTACAGAAGAATGCCAGTGTATACGAGAGGAGTCCCACTATTCCGGAGACTAAGATATACGGAGCACAAGGAACCGTTCAGCCACGGTACAACGGCAATTGAATTCAGGTTAGGTGTATTATGGTTATAGTCTCGTGCCACTTTTAACACCTTCCGTACCAGTTTACCCCTTATAAACCCCGCGATGTCCTGATTGTACTGTTTGTATTATTTGAACTGTATATTGTATATAGATGGATGACTTGCCAAAACCATGGTACGGATATACTGGATGAACATGTAGATGGAATATATACATGGTTCGGTTCAGTCAATATAGATTGATTAGATTGAATAGACGGATTCATAGATTCATGTTGTATTGTAGTTTTGTAATTTCATACTTGAATCATATTCAAGTCAGATTGATTATATTGAGACTCGGTTTGAGTCGTACAATTAGAAAAGAAATTGAATCCTGAATTATTTTTTGGTGCTATTGGTAACTGCTGCACATGGACAGCAGGATTTGTATCTTTTTCCAAGATAATTACCGTATTGATAACACCGTTGTTTAGATTTTCTACCTTAGATAGATAAGCACCCAAATTCTCCGGTTTCCTAAGGCTCAAGAGAACTGGTCCCGTTTAAACCTATATTTACTAGGGTCCTTATTGCAATTTATATAACTTGAGGGGGTTTTATATAAAAATAATTTTTAAATTCTTTCAAAATAAACCTCAAGTATTTTTTTTATCGTCTTTAGGGTTTTCATGGAGGTATATTTTAAAATATAACGTTTACTAGTGAATAGAACCTAGATTGCATTGTATATGGTATTTTAATGTAATATTGGAATTGTATTGATTTGTAATGGTGGTTTCATGAAATATGTAAATCTTTTATTTTTGTTTAGAAAGCATGGAATATTTTTATTTATATATTTAAAATAAATTTTATTTATTAAGTAGAAATCGCCTTTTTTCTTAAAAATTGCATTAAAAATTCCATCGAGATCGGATGCTCCGTGAGGAGGTCTGCGTCTCGCTCTACTAGGCCCGAGGATGTGCGATAATCCGCACCATCCCGATCGGGATCCCCAAAAGTGGGTTGTAGAGGCGCATTTGCAAGGAATTAAATAATATACTTTTAAAGAAAACGGTTTTTGATAGTTCATGGTATTTAAACGTAAATTCATATTTGTCTCAAAATATTATTTCAAGAAATCGTACTATATCAAGATGTGTGTTGTGAGAGGTAGGTCATTATCTCGTGAGATTTTTCTAAAAGTAAAATAAGCAAATATGATAAAAGATATCGTATGTAAAGTTTATGGTATTTAAACGTAAAAATGCAATAAAAGTTACATAGCATGGTATTTTTTTGAAATACCCAAATTAGCAAAAAATATGATTTTACAGGTTTATCATTAATTTTACCAATATATAAAAATTTACTATAATTTTTCCATGTTTTAATAATTAAGGAACTAATTATCGATAACCTTTATTCATCGCCGTAGAATAATTACATTTATTCTTGCAAAAGTTGTCCTGATCATGATAGTCATTTTAAGACAGTTTCATATGTCCAAGCAAGAATCCGGGGTTGTTCATTACCCTGTGATTTTATCGTGAAGGATAAATGATAAAAGTTCATTATATTATTATGGTTTAATATCATTTTTAATTATCAAAAAACGTAAAATAGATAATGTTATCAAGACATTATAATTAGGTCCTAAATTTTTTTTCATAGGTGGATATTTTCATGATGAAGATAATAAGAGGTCAAGTGTTGAGAGATCTTATCTGAAATGATCTAGAAAAGTGAAAGTCGGTGAGCGTCGGGTTATATGAGAAACGGTATATCTTTAATCCGAGAATTGTTCTGCCTTTGGAGCTTGTTCCAGAGTGTAGAGGACTTAAAGAGAAATCTCTGGAAATGTTTTGGAATTTTTTTGTCGAACAGATATTTTTTGGTGAATTTTAGAATCTCATGGCTGTTTATAGGGATTTCTGGGATTAAAAAACTAATTTTTTTTTCAAACTGCTACAGTAGCCGACCAGATCCGACGGCCCACATTAAATAACGTGTGAACTGACGTGGGATGCGATTGGGGTTGGTGTGGGTGATTCATGACCGTTGATCGTTGATCCGACGATCCAGATTAAAAGCGCATATAAATATATATATATTTCATCTTTTTTTAAAATGAAAACTGTCGGCGGAATCTGGACCGTTGATTTTTAAATCTGACGGTCCAGATTAATTCCAGCTCAAAAAAATAAAATAAAATTATTTTTAATATTTAAAATTGTTTTAAAAATTATTTTTGGCTTCTAAAAATTATTTAAAAATATTTCAAAAATCTAGAAAAATTATATAAAATGTGTTGTGATGTTTCATATATTTTGCAACCAAATTTGGTCTAAAATAGATCTTCTTATCGGTTATAAAAAAAATTCCCTTTGATAAAAAAAAATTTAAATTCTTAAAAATTCCTAAAAATCATATTAATTTATTTTAATCATGGAAAAATATTTTTAAAGTGTTTTCTACCAATATAAAATAGTACAATAATTTTTTTGACATCAAGAAAAATTATAAAACGTTTTTATTACGTTTCTAGGGTACATTGTCGTTACAAAATAACTCCCCCGTTAGAAAAAAATTCTAACGGGGCGCTGCCCCGCACCCCACAAGGAGGCTGCTAGCCCCGTTGACCCCCAGCCAGCTATCCGGATAGCGGGACCCCATAAAAACTCCGCGGGGCCCTCGATATATCCAAATCCCCTTCAAAATACAAAAATGTACATTGAGTTCGCATGTCCAGTTTAACCCGTCAATCGGAAGTTCTCTCGCTCTAATGGCGAGGGGTAATAAATGACAGCTTAGTCTGAGGCTGCCGGAGATTCGAATCCCCACAATCATTAATCTCCCGCCTACCCTACGCAGGGGGAATCTGTAGTACGCCTGACAAACGACGCGTACTCCCATCTCAATGGGGTGACGAAAAACACCCTACAGATTCTGGCACGCCCGGTGGAACCTTTCTCTCCTCCCATATCTTGGGTCAAGTGTTCATGCGAACTCATTTAACATATATACCGATGTTTGTACTGAAATAATGTTTTTTCCATGCAGCAATCAACTTTCAACGAAGATGTCCCCTAAGATGAATTCAGCTTCCGACGTGACCCCGATCTCGTACGTGGTCAAGATCAACACCCGCGTGGTTCTCCCTACAAGTCTCAGCCGACAATGGGAGGAGCCACCACGTCAATTTCGTTCTGTCATCATCTACCCTGCTGGAAGCGCTCATCTGGCGGAGATCCCGACAAACCAAGTGGCCCAACCGGCCTCAGGGGGCAGGAGGCCGAACGTTGTGGTCGCCAAGGCTTCCCACCCCAAATGCAAATCTGTATTCGAACGGCTCTCCACTGTTCCGACTGGGGGAAAGGCCGTCAACACCAATGGAGCCACAAAGCATCTCCAGCAAGCTCAGATAGTGCCCTTGACAATCACGCGAACGGGTATCTTCTCCGGACTCTCTATCAATCAGTCTACGGCGTCTTCCTGAAGAGCCGAAGTCTGCCAAGTGCTTAAAATAGAAAAGTTAAGCCAGAAGCGGCTCAGGTATCGAGCCAACAAGAAGGCCAGGACTTCGGCCATGTGGAATCTTGTGAGGTTCCAAGAGCAGGGTTACTCCGCGACGACGGCTGAGTAGGCCATAAAAATCAGCAATTCCTTCGAACATCTAAAGTGGGTTCAGGAAAATGCCATGACCGCCAGAATTAAGAATACGACAGTCCGAACAATGTTGTAAAGAGACGTGTCCCAGCCCCGTCAGAGAAACCATGACACCATCTCTTCAAGTGTCTATCAGGCGCTCTGTGCTGCGCGAAAGCAGCGTGGCAAAACCAAAAAAGAAGCATCAACACTATTCAAGAACCCGGTCAGGCCAGCCGCTTTCAGTCGATTGCCCATTACCGAAACAGGAGGGTCACTACAGCGATCCGTGAAATCAGCCGCCGATAATTAAAAGACGGCTGGATATGTTATCCATACGGTCTATATGGAGGGCGGGCGCCCCAGCGACAACCTTCGCAGCAAAAGCAAGGATGGGGCCACCACATCCTAAGCCCAATCTTGCTTGAATGTGGTTGCCGCTTCACAAGAACAGCAGCCTCTGCTGGATGATGAAAACCCTCTCGATGAGGATGATAGGCAGAAAGACCTCTTAGTCTATACAGAGCCAGGCTCAGACAGCGAGGAAGATTTGACTTTCCTCCTCAGGACCGCGGAGCAAGAGCTGCTTCAAGAGCTTAGAAAACAGCTCAGGAGCAAAGATAAAGAGATGGCCAAGCTCTATTCGAAAATTGACGACCTAATGAACGTTGTGATGTAGCTTACGGCTCAAATTGCTTGAGCGCCTCCCAATCAAGCACAAATCTCTACACATGAGCCCGGTAATGACAACCCAAAGCAGCCGATGCCTGTCCTTTTGGGTCCAAGATTGGTCGAGCCGCACGAAAGCCGGCCACATTCCGCTTCTGGGGATGCCTTGGCCCCAGATAGCACTATCCTGCTAACACAAGATCGGATAATGGATTTGGTCACCGGCAAGGTTAAAACATTGGTGGCCGAAGCCGAAGCTCAGAAAGAAATTGGCAGTAGTGGGCGGTCATATCCCGCACAGTACGATTTGATTGAGTTCCCCAGCGGCTACGTCATTCCTGAATTCGGAAGGTTTGACGGGACGGGAAACACAAATCAGCACGTCACCCACTTTAAAGCATCGTGTGGAACTACAGGGGGCAATGATGCACTCCTTCTTCGTCAGTTTGTCAACAGCTTGACCGGTGTCGCTTTTGACTGGTACGTGAGTATACCAGATGGGTCCGTCATTACCTTTGCCCAAATGGAGTCTCTGTTTCCGCAAAGGTTCATGAGTGTCAGTGATAAAATCTCCATTGCTGACCTTGTGAGGACCAAGCCGGGAAAGAATGAAAGCAACACCGACTTTATCGCCCGATGGCGTAATCCCACAGTCAAGTTGGAACCACCGCTGAAGCAACCAGTCCGTCAGCCTTCTCATTGGGAACCTCAGCAATTGGATGGTCCCATTCTTGTGTACAGCAGGCCTCAAGATGTTTCAGGAGCTAACCAAGAAAGTCCAAATGCTGGAACTCTCGAAACAAGAGTCTACCATGGACTCTCAGAGAGACAAGACTTGGAAAAGCAAGCGGGACGACAACCGTAGAAGCGGGAATTCCAACAGTACCAATGTCTTCAATGCGTCCGACAATGAAGACAAGCAAAGGGCAGGCGATTCCAAAACCAACCGGTCTCGAAAGCCATTGCTGGGAGGAGAAGGGCCTTCCCTAGAGGAGAAAAAGAACAAGGTTTACTCTTTCAGAAGGGACAAAGTCCGCAAGATATTTAAACATGCCTTGAACAATAGTCTACAATTACCGGAGTCGAAAAGACCTGAAGAAGCAAAAATGACCGACAATCCCCTGTATTGCCTGTACCACTGAGTAGTGAGCCATGCGATCGAGAATTTCTATATCTTCAAAAACTGGGTCGAGAAGCAGTACTAGGATGGAGAGATCGAGCTGTCCAAGAGTGTGTTGGTAAACAATCAAGTTGCAACCACCAACTTTATACAGACAGAAGCTGAAGCCTTCTGGGAGCAGACTGCTGAACCCGCTGCCCTGAGAAATGAAATTGACTTACCACAGCCTCCGTGGAGTACGCACATGTCTAATAAGACGAAGAAGATTCTGAAGTTACTTCGGAAAGAGCCCAGAAAAGAATGGGAAAGGCAGAAGAGGCCCACCATTCCAGCTGCCAATTCGGCTCAATCATGCTCAAAATCCAAAAAGCTCAAGAAAAAGAAAAGTGCAGCTCGACGCGAAAAGGAGTCTGCAGGGAGATTGACTATTCAAAAATATATCGATTCACTCGAAGACTATGAACAAAAAGAAAGAACTCTAATTCAATTGAAAGAGTTCTTCCCTGTAGAAGCAACTAAGATTCCGAAGGAGCTAGAAGAAGACTCCAATGAAGAGATCCTTATAGTGACCTGCTATGCCATCTATCTGGGCAGCGACTCTGAGAAAGAGCTTTGTTTTCCCGAAGAGGACGAGGAGCTTGCCACAAAGGCCAACCAAATTCAGCTCAGAAGCGGCAGGGCTCTACCGCCGAATCAGGGCAATGCCTTAAATGGGAAGAAAAAACAAGTCGCTAATGAAGAAGATGGCGGAGAGCCGGCTTATGAAAATTTGAGTCCTTCCTCAGTGGACTATAATGTCTTGGCTTATCTTTGAAAGCTTCCGTCTCTCCTGAGCATTTATGATGCCTTGGTTCTATCTAAAGAGCTTAGAGATGTTCTCATTCACGCTCTACAAAACCCCGAGCGGTATCAAGCTCGCTTTACATAAATTAATATGAAAGAAGCCCAGTACACGTTGCATGACACCGCGGTCATGTTTAAGGACGAAGACTTGCTACTGGGAATGATTGAGCATAATCGGCCGCTTTATGTGACCGGGCACAATGACGGAGATCGGATTAATCGCATATTGATTGATCCGGGATCCTCAGTGAACATCATAAACTTGCGGACTCTGAAGAGTTTGTCAATGGACGTCTGACACCTGTCAACGGAAATGATTGTCATTCAAGGCTTCAATCAAAACTGCCAGCAAGTTCTGGGGTCTATAGCTCTGCCAATCAAATTTAGGGATCTGCAAACCGAAGATAAGATATACGTGATCGACGCTGACACGTCTTATAAAATTCTTTTGGGACGGCCGTGGCTCCATGATCACGGTATCGTTCCGTCAACTTTCCATCAATGCATGAAGTATACTAAAAATGGCGAAGAAAGATGCATTGACGGAGACATCCAGCCGTTCGGTGTACATGAAGTCCGATATAAAGATTCTCGGTACTTTGTGAACCTCCAAAGTGCCGAGCCACAGCTGACCAAAGACAGAATGGTCCCGAAACGCAAAAGCAAGTCTAAACCGGCTGTCGCTTTCAAAAGCAAAAAACCCCAAGTGAGTCTGCATTTCGGCAGTGACACTAATGAGTCTGACGTTGGAAGTCCGTCCGTCCATAAAAAACGCCCTCATTTTGGTAGCGATACGGACGAGTCTGATACTGAAGGCCCATCCGATAGCAAAATACGCCCTCATTTAGGCAGCGAAACTGAAGAGTCGGAGGAGGAGAACCTGCCTAGCAACGGCTATACAGATTGGGTCCCCACGCAAAAAGCAAAGCTATGAGAGACCTTCAAAGTTGCAGAAGGGCCCCTAGACATCACAAGGGTGCCGAAGTAGATGTCCAAAGAGCTCGATGCATTTTCAGTCTCTACCGTGGACCAGCTGAAAACTTTCTACGTTGCCGGAAGGAAAAGTGGACAGAAGGGCATCCTGTTTTATGGGTCAAATCCTGTTGTGCACCCAGACGATTTGTCTGTCGCGTGCCATCCATACAAGAGAGGCATAAGGGCCGTCCTCAATCCCAGATATTATGCGTCCGAGATGCGGGAATACTTTAAAAAGTGCGGGTGTCGGCTATATCAAACGGATTCCGAAGCGAAGTTTTATGAAGGGCTATGGCATCCACCTCAGGTCCGAGCACTCATCGATGGACGAATTCCATATAGACAGGGCATAGGTTTCATCCAGCCCGATTCCAAGGCATGCTACATGATCCATATTGGTGAAGCCAGCGAAAGGTCAAATGATGACGACGAGATAGCCGAGCCAGAAGAAGTTCCTCAAGAGCTCGAAGATGGCAGACAAGCAACCTTCGATGAGCTAACCGATATCGATTTAGGAACGCCTGATAATCTAAGGCCAACCTTCATCAGCTCACTCTTGTCAGAGAAAATAAAAGAGCAGATAATTGCCCTGCTGCATGAGTTCATCGACTGCTTCGCGTGGACGTACAAAGAAATGCCTGGCCTCTCCCCTGAAGTGGTCGTGCATAAGCTGGCTATATCTCCTGATCCAAACCTGTCAAACAAGCTCCTCGAAGAATGAGAAGGGAGCTGGAAGAAAAGTTCATCGAGGAAACTAAGAAACTTATCGACACTGGTTTCATCAGGGAAGAGAAATATGCATACTGGATCGCATGCATTGTCCCAGTAAAGAAGAAAAATGGGCAGATCTGGGTTTGTGTTGATTTCAGGGACCTTAACAAGGCATGCCCTAAAGATGATTTCCCACTTCCGGTCATGGAAATGATGGTCGATAACACCTCAAATTACGAGCTATTCACCTTCATGGACGGTTCGTCTGGGTACAATCATATAAAAATGTCGCCTGAGGATGAGAAGCATACAGCATTTCGAACCCCGATCGGTATATACTGTTACAAAGTGATGTCGTTCGGACTGAAGAACGCAGGTTCTACATATCAAAGGGCAATGACCAATATCTTTGATGACCTAATCCATAAAGTCGTTGAATGCTATGTTGATGATCTGGTCGTCAAGACTAAAGCCAAGGCCGATCACATCCAAGATCTTAGGACCGTTCTCACTAGACTGAGGGAATACGATCTGAAGATGAATCCTCTGAAGTGCGCTTTTGGTGTGTCATCGGGAAAATTCCTGGGCTTCATAGTCCGACATTGAGGGATCCAAGTTGATCCATCCAAGATAAAGGCCATCATGGAGATGCCCCCTCCGAAGAATCTGACGCAGCTAAGATCTTTTCAAGGCAATCTTGCTTATATACGAAGGTTTATCTCAAATTTATCGGGGAGATGTAGGCCCTTCTCAAAGCTCATAAAGAAAGGAGCTCCTTTTGTCTGGGATTCCGAATATCAAGGAGCGTTCGAAAGCATAAAACAATACATGTTGCACCCTGCAGTGCTTGCTGCTCCTATTTTAAATAAATCGTTGATTCTCTATACTGCCGTGCTAGATGAATCACTCGGTACACTCCTTGCCCAGAACAACGAGGAGGGAAAAGAAAATGCCCTCTACTACCTCAGTCGATCTTTAGTTAGGGCGGAACACAACTATTCCCCGATCGAAAAGCAATGCCTGGCTTTGATATTCGCTGTGAAGAAGCTGAGGCACTATCTGCTTGCTCATCGGGTTATGCTGATCTCCAAGGTCGACCCGCTCAAACACTTAATGACCAAAGCAAGCCTAGCCGGTAAAATGGCGAGATGTGCTGTCATGCTGCTTGAATTTGATATAATTTATACTCCTCAGAAAGCAATAAAAGTGCAAGCCCTCGCCGACTTCCTTGCTGCTCATCCCATACTAGAAGGGTTGCCGCACAATTGCGAGTTACCCGACGAACAAGTGTTGCACCTCGAGGATGACAAGCCATGTTGGGAGCTCTACTTCGATGGAGCCTCATCAATGAGGAGCTCCGGCAAATCAAGCATCCCGCAGATAAAAGTAGGGATAGGATTGGTGTTCATCACGCCATCGATGGGAACCCTACCAAGCCTCGCACAAACAATGAGGCTGAGTATGAAGCTCTGATAGCTGGTTTGGAGCTCGCCATAGAAATGGAAATCCTTCGGCTACGAGTCTACGGTGATTCTCAGCTTGTCGTCAACCAAGTAAGCAGTGACTATAAGATATACAAACCCAAGTTAGCTCGATATAGAAGCCGAGCGGTGGAACTCATGAAACGGTTCACTCATATTGAACTAATAAGAGTCCCTAAAGAGTTGAAAGGAAAAGCCGACATACTCGCTCGTCGAGCTAAGAAGCTAGCTGATCCTGACATTGACGAAATTCTAATCACAGTCAGAAGCTGGCAAATTCTGCCTCCAGTCTCTTTGCGTGAAGAAGAATGCGTAGAACAAGAGAACAATCCTGCCGAAGAAGCTTCGATCATTCAAGACGAGCCTGATTGGAGGGAACTCTTCATAGAGTACCTCCGATATAACAAACTGCCCGAAGAAAAATCTGCGAGGATTCAGCTGAAGAAGAGAGCTCTCCGATACGTGTTTGTAAATAATATGCTATACCGCAGATCATATGACCAACTCTGGCTTAGGTGCCTATCATCGGCCGAAACCCAAAAATTCATGGACACTCAGGCGTCTGCGGGGCTCACCAGTATGGCCCCAAAATGCGGTTTTAGATCAGACGGCTTGGATATTACTGGCCCACCATGATAAGAGATTGTGAAGGGCATGCAAAGAAATTCCATCTCTGCCAAACTCACGGTGATTTCATTCACAAGCATCTCAATCCGTTGCATCCTACGGTGGCGTCGTGGCCTTTCAAAGTTTAGGGCACCGACATTGTCGGCCCAATTGATCCTCCATAATCTAAAGGCCACCGGTTCATATTGGCCGCAACTGACTATTTCTCCAGATGGGCTGAAGTTGTCCTGCTAAAAGAAGTCGTGACAGAAAATATTCTGACGTTCTTCCAGCATAATATTCTATACCGCTTCGGTACACCAAGAATAATCATTTCTGACAACGGGCCTTCTTTCAAGAGCTTCAATGTCTCAAGGTTCGCTACTTAGCATAAGATAGACTGGAGATATTCCTCCGTCTATAATACAAGGGCCAATGGGCTAGCCGAAGATTTCAATAAAACTCTATGCAAGCTCCTGGGAAAAAATGCTTCAGCCAACAAGAGAGACTGGAATCTCAAACTTCACGAGGCGTTGTGGGCATATCGTACCACACACCACACTCCAACTCAATCCACTCCATACTCACCACTCTTCGGAGTAGAAGCAATCCTCCCGCTCGAAGTCGAAGTTCCAAACCTACGGATGGTCGTTCAGCACGAGTTGACGGAGGAGGAAAACATGCTCCTTCGGTTCGAACAGCTCGACGCCCTCTAAGAAAAGAGGCTCCAAATACAGCAAAATCTGGAGCTGTACCGAGCCTAAATGTCACGGGCCTATAACAATATAACCCGTCTCCGCGCTTTCAAGAAAGGCGAATTGGTGTTGGTCCTCAAAAGACCGATTATCCCCAATCGACATGCTAAGGGAAAATTTGAGCCATACTGGGAAGGACTATACGTCATCGAGAAAGTGTTTGATGGAGGATCCTACCAGCTGATAAATGCCAAGGGAGAAAGGCCCATGCCACCCATCAATGGCCGATATCTCAAGAAATACTACGCGTGAATGCTCCAAGTCGTAGGCGAATTGAGCACACCGGCCCTACGGTCTGGATCATACATCTTGCAAAACCGTATACATCTCTCCTAAGTCCTACTGGCGAGACTACGTTTAAAGTCCCACTAGCAATGAAGATTCGCCAATCCCAAAAAAACAAAAAATGGTATGTCCATAAGCAAAACGGGCACGGATGAAAACCCGAAAGGGCTCCGAGAGTAAAAACAACAGGACTGCCGGTGAGTTTATGAAAACCCGAAATGGTGCAAACTCGTAAAAAAAGGAGATGAAATACACTCGCAAAGTCCTCTCGACTTTGTGAGGAGAAAATCCCTGCATGAGATCCTTATGACTCACAAAGGAGCAACACACTTAGGAACCCCTACAATTCCTACGGAGAAAATACACGTGCGAGATCCTCTCGACTCGTAGGGAGAAAGTGCTTTTATGAGACCCTTACGGCTCATAAAATTGAAAAGCCTTAAGTGATAGGGATCTAAACCTATCTCCTGAGCTATCGTTCCCCAACGGGCGACGGCAAATGATGAGTCACTCCTGGCATTACGCTTCAGTGTTAGCGGTGTTGATGCCGACCCAAAACTCAAACCCCAAATTCACAAACGGCGAATAATGAGTTGCTCCTTGTACCATATTCCAGTGCAGCGATGTAGACGCCAACCAGAATTTCAAATCCCCGGATGTCCCAATGGCGAATGATGAGTCGCTCCTGGTACCATATTCCAGTGTAGCGATGCAGACGCCAACCAAAATCCAATTTCCCAAAATTCTCCCAGCCTTACGGGTGGTCCCCAAATCGACTACTGTATATAATCCACGAGCTCAAATAATTCTCACATCCATGCCCCACAGCAACTACCAGTCATGTGGCCGGTCGCCGCCCTTGGAATTATGCTCCATTTGGGAAGACCCACTTATATGTCCTCACGATACATGAGGAGAACAAACTTACGAGATCCTCTCGACTCGTAAGAAAACACCTTCGTGAGATCCTTACGACTCACAAAGGAAAAACACACTTGGGATTCCACATGACTCCTAAGGAGAAAGTAAACCTGCGAGATCCTTTCGACTCGTAGGGAGAAAATGCTTTTATGGGACCCTTACGGCTCATAAAATTGAAAAGCCTTAGGTGATAGGGACCTAAACCTGTCTCCTAAGCCATCGCTCCCCAGCAGGAAAGGGCAAATGATGAATTGCTCCTGGCACATGTGCTTCAGTGTTAGCAACGCTGATGCCTACCCTAACCCCAAAATTCCAAACTCCAATCCAATAGACCCCTAAGTCCTTAAACTAGAAACAGATGACCCCTAAGCCGTTAAACTAGGAATAAATGACTCCTAAGCCGTTAAACTGGGAACAGGGAAATCCCCTCACAGCAAATGATGATTCGCTCTTGGTACCATTGTTCCCCTCCGAAAGACGGCGCGACATGGGCGTCTTGCCTGAGATTCGGGGCAGATGCTAATTGGTGCTATCCGTCTACCTCTCTGAAGATGCCAAGTTGATTTATGGCACCGTATATCGAAAGTTTAAACGGATGCGTCCGATGTAGCAGACTTCGTCAGATTCCCCCTCGCTTGAGGGTTTTTTGATTGTGGGGACGCTCTTCACGGTAACAACTTTCTCCTTCTCCAGATGGTCACTTCGTGTCGTGTGTGTTTATTTTATGTTTTGTTGCCCGTGGATTGTTTACGGAGACCGAGTTATGTCGTCGCCCGTAGGGCGTGGACTAGTCCAAATCCGTATTATCTTATATTTGGGTTTGGGGGTTTGGTTTGAGGATACGTTAGCCATGCTTGAGGCTAAGATCAACTCAAACATTTGTTAAGGATACGTATGTCTAACTTGAGGCTAAGATCAACTTAACGGGATCGTTTAGATCCGACAAGAGAGCATTTGGGCTCCATTGTTCCAGTTTAGGGACATAGTGGTCCATTGCATGTATGGCCGTCGGGACCCGTCACCTCTCTGACGACGTTGAAGGATCACAACGACAGATGTCAGAGGAGTTCAGAGATGTACCCTCGAACCAGAGTTAATTGGGGGGATTCATAGTCCAGTCTGTTTGAAGGTTTAAGGATACGTTAGCCATATTTGAGGCTAAGATCAACTTAAACAGGATCGTTTAGATCCGGCAAAAGAGCATGCGTGGCTCTATTGTTCCAGTTTAGGGACATTGCGGTCCATTGTTAGTTTAAGGACATTTCGGTCCATTGTTAGTTTAAGGACACTGCGGTCCATTGTTAGTTTAAGGACATTGCGGTCCATGGGTTTAAGGACCCCACAGTCCGTTGTTAGTTTTAAGACATCTCGGTCGAGGTTAAGGACGTCGTAGTCCATGGGTTTAAGGACCCCACAGTCCGTTGTTAGTTTTAAGACATCTCGGTCAAGGTTAAGGACGTCGTAGTCCATGGGTTTAAGGACCCTACAGTCCGTATCAATGTGCGGTCATCGGGACCCGTCACCTCTTTGAAGACGTTGAGGGATTACAACGCCAAGTATCAAAGGAGTGAAGAGATGTACCCTGGAACCGGAGTGGATTAAATAGTCTTTGGCCCAATTTGGGATCAAGACCAATTATGTTGTGAGCCCATTAGCCCAGTTAATTACGAATTGAGGACTTATGGCCATCTTGGGCTAAGTCCAATCATGTCTGGAATATTGGCTTCCTATGGGTCCCTTGAAGGAGAGGCTTTGCCTCTATCCATTCGGCCAATTGGGCCAATGCCTAGTGTTAAACACTAAAGACCAATCAGTGTTGAACACTGGGAATGAGATTGATAAGTTAGTGTTTTAACACTAAAAGATAGTTAGTGTTAAACACCAGTAACAAGGCTTTCAGATTAGTGTTGAACACTAAAACAAACCAGTGTTAAACACTGGCAAAAGAAGTCCTAAACTAGTGTTGAACACTAAGGTAATCAATGTTGAACACTGCAAATAAAGTTCTTTGCTTAGTGCTGAACACTAAGGCCAATCAATGTTTTAACACTGAATTCAGGGGTTCCAATTTAGTGTTAAACACTAAGGCAAGAGGGGTCACGTGGCAACACGTGAGAGCGCCCTCCCTTCATTTGTTCTTCTGAGGCTATTGCATCTTTTAGAGCATCACGTGCCATCACGTGACGGGCATTCAAGCGCTTGTGTGTTAAAGCTTCTGTCGAGGGTCACGTGGGTCACGTAAGGCGCTGCCTCAAAGGGGCTTTCTATAGATCTTTTGGGGGGGTCACGTGGTGACACGTGACCCTGCCTCTATGTATGTTGTTTAGAAGATCTGTTAATCTTTTTCAGGAATTAAATTCCTCGTAGGGTTGAACCCTGACAATAATTTCAGAGGAATTAAATTACTTCTTCCTTTTGAAGATTTATATTCTGGAATAGAGTTGGACTCTAAATTTTCTGTAGGAATTAAATTCCTTATATATGTGAAGAACTGAATAGGGTTAAACCCTAATAAAAGCTTTAAGGAATTAAACTCCCACTCTCTGTTAAAGAATTATGATTAAGGGAATTAAATTCCCATTGTTTCAACAGAACTAAGTTCTTAATTAGGGTTAAACCCTGTTTCTTTTTGTTCTGAAGGAATTAAATTCCCATAACACAGGGTCAAGCCCTAATTTTATTTTAAAGGAATTAAATTCCTATAGTTCTGTGAGAATTAAATTCTCGTGCTTCCGTTCCCTCTCTATGCTTTGGATCTGCATGGCAGGATCTCAACCCATTGAGAATTAAATTCTCAACTTCAAGGGAAGATGTGCACTTTACAGATCCTCTATCAAAGAGAGAAGAAATAAGTCCTTCTGTTAAACTCTGTTGAGAATTAAATTCTCTTTTCTTTCAATGAAACCTTCCCTTTCTTACCTAGGGTTTTCTTTGCAGAAGATCCAAATTCCTCTAAAGTATCAAGGCTCTCTTCTTTTTTCTTCCCTCTGCACACACCTATATATCCTTTTTTGTGTCTCTTGGCTCCTATTTATAGGAGAAGCAGCCGAGTCAATTAGTTTTTGGTGAATCTTTTATTGAGAGATTTGATTTGCATCCACCATTCGTTTTGGACCTTTGGATTATTAGGTGAATTTTATTCACCATTGGATTTCAAATCCAGAGATTCTCCTTTGTTATTTCTGTTAGATTTAAAGGGGAAATCTTTCCAAATTCGAGATTTTCCCATAGATAGATGACATTTAATCATCTCTAAATCTTTAATTCAATCGGTTGCTTTTGGAAAGATTTGAGAGATCTTTTCTCAGAATTTAATTCTGTTAACAAATAGGCTTTGAAGTCGGTCACGTGTGGCCACGTGACTCTTGGTCACGTGTGGGCACGTGACCCCCTTGGAACGAGCCTTCCTCTTTCTTTTTGCGCTCTGTCTTCTGGCTGCTGCTTAACCGTCACGTGCCACCACGTGACCCCTGGTCACGTGTGAGCACGTGACCCTCGTCTGGGCTCTTTTTCTTGATCTAACCGGAGAACAAGTCTGCTGCTTTTGAGTATCATGTGCCAACACGTGACCCTGGTCACGTGGGAGCACGTGACCTCTTCTAAAGCCTTTTTCTTGATTTGATCAGGGAACCGGTTTGCCTTTGAAGCCGCTTTTAATTGTCACGTGCCAACACGTGACTCCGGTCACGTGGGAGCACGTGACCCTTTCTGAAGCCCTTTTCTTTGATGTAATCGGGAAGCTGAATTTGCCTTGCTGATGCTTTTAGATGTCACGTACCAACACGTGACTGCTGGTCACGTGTAAGCATGTGACCCTCTTCTGAAGCTTTTTCCATAAGCTTTTCTGATTTTAAATCAGGAAACAAATGCCCCCACAGCGTTGTTCTCACGTGTCCGTACGTGAGTGCAACGCTGTCAGCTTTCGTGACTGTTGGATTCCTTTAGGGATTTGGGGAGATGAAACGTCTCCATCACCTCCTATAAATACCCATGTCTCTTCAGAAGAGCCTTCACTTTGCTCATCTTCTTCCTTTGAGAGCTTTTTCCTTTGAGAATTTAATTCTCGCTTCCAGAGCTTAGTTCTCTGTTTTGAAACAATCTTCAGAGTTTAACTCTGTTCAGGTGACCCTTTTTTTCTCAGGTAATGTTCTTGGACAAACAACGAACTTCCACATTCCTTTGGATTTTAAATCCAAAACAAGGGTTTTTACTCTTTTTTAACAAGGAACCCATTTTTCTTCAAGTTTTCCATAAGAACAGGAAACCGCCTAACCTTCGAACTGTAGATCTCTTAGGGTTTCGATGATCTTTGGGGAGATGATGATGGCGTTTCGACTCCGTGGAATTTAATTCCATCCAAAAATGTTTCTGGGAATTTAATTCCCTTTTCTTAGTAAGGAATTTAATTCCAATGAAGAACTCAGTTTCTTCACACGGAGGCTTCTTGGGGTTTCCTTGTCATTCTATAATTAGTGAAGAAGAAGAGGGTTTGTAATAAATCGTCCTGATTTTTATTTCAGGTATCATGGACGCTCATTTGTATAATCTCAACGAAATCATTTCCTACGGGAATATTCGTGCCCTGGGCCGTAGTCAGAATCACGAGTTCACCAACGCTCAGTGTGCTGAGATTATGAGCCGCTTTGACGAGTACAACCATCGGCTACTCCCCCGTCGCTCTTCTCTTCTAAGGCTCATCGTGCTGGCGATTTGGGAGGCGCTTCCTCTCTTCTACGCCGGTGTGCCACTCAGGGCATTGGACGTTGCCGAGGATAAGATACATTCGGTGTATCTGATGAGTCTGATCTCGAAGAGAAGGCGTGACAACCTCATCGATCTTTTGCACCAGGCGTTTCAGCAGTCGGCCATACTTGCCGCCTACCGGAGGGTGGAGGACATCCGCGAGGACCCCGACGCTTGCGATCATGAGAGAAAACATACTCGGGAGGTTCGAAATGCTTGGAGGATCTTGGACAAGGTTAAACTTGAGTTTCTCAATCCGTGCCCCGCGTCTGAAGTCTTACCATTGTAAAAGTTTTCTCTTTATTTTGTATGACCTTCTTGAAGTATGAATGATAAGTTTTATTATGTCTTTGTATGTTTGCATGCTTTTCTGTGAGATTTTATCATTTCACTATTGTTGTTGCTGGTGCTTTTAATATGCATGGTGCTATTCCATTTTTTAGTGCACGTCAAATTTGGGCCTCACGTGTTCCACACGTGGGATCATTTGATGGGACTATTCACAAAATTTTCCATGCCGTATCTTTAGTGCACAGTATCAGATGCAGAAAAGGAGCCTTGAAAATAGTTCCATCTCCTTGATTTTCGATGCCTTTCCTTTTTTGGGCTTTGGAAACAGCTTTCACATGCAGGATTTTCCGCGCATAGCACTTAATGCACCTCTTTATATCTGAGGCAATGGCCTTCCTTTTCTCTTCACAGAGAACTTTTATTCCTATTTTGACGCAATTCAATTCGAGAACAACTAAGTGCCATGGCCTGCAATCGTCCACACGCTCGTCGACAGCCATGGGAAGTGCCTATCGAGGAGATGATTCCTCGCTTTGCTGCACGATTGGTGGACCCTCTCCTTACCGACGACGAATGTGACTCAGCGGCGTACGAGCTCTCAATTCGTAGGGGGTCCCCTCTTCCAATGGGCTCCCTCTGGCTCCGAATGATTCTCGTTGCCGTGCTTGCCGACGTCCCTCCTCACCCGGCGGAGATGACCCTAGCAATGCTCGATGCGGCTGAAGAGAAGCTCGAAGGTTTTCACGAGGCCTGCATGATTACTCAGGCTCTGAAAGATCGCTCAGTTCATCTTTTGAGCGAAATAAGAGCCCGACGGGCTGTTATGTTTGCTTTTGCAGATGATCATGGCGCCAATCGCTGGGGAGCGACTCCTCGCGAAAACCGTCGCTTTGATGTGTTGGAGAAAGCAGAGAGAGAGATGGAGAACCTTGTTCTTTGTTTTGTTAACCCTTATGCCATTGATCCCGTGTTTGGTGACCTTTTCCCGTTAGCGTAGCATTTTTAAATTAGTCCCTCCTTTTCTATGCTTTATGCCGAACTTCCATGTAGGCTTGGTACTAGTATGTATGTTTCCGCTTGCATAAATAAACTTTGTATTCTTCTTATGAGAACTTTCTTTAATTGCAGATGCATATCAGACCTTTTTGAGCGTTATGAATGTCCATACGATTGCAAATGTATGCTTGAAATACGTCGGAAATCTTTCTTGTTGCTTTTCACATCAGGTGATGTGAGCGCGCTTTAGATCGATTATTCCCGTCGACTGGAAGCCCATTTATACGGTCTTGTAAATGTCTTGTTTCTGCGGTCACGAAAGCGAGCTTACGTGGCCTGATAGAGCGACACGTAGCGAACATATTGTTGTGCAAGAAAAGGACCCGGCCGTAAATTTTCGGAGAGGGAGCTAGCTTCCAAGGCGCTGAGCGAGCTTCGCGCCATTCTCACCGCCAAGGCCAACAAAGCATACGAACTCTGGCGGGTGCTTCAGGAGTCCATAAAAGAGGTGGTGGCTCTCGATAAAGCTGCCACGTTCACTCGTGAGAGGGTCGAGGCTCATAAAGCCACTGAGAAAGAGCTCGAAGCTCGGCTTGCTTCGTATCAGGCTCAGCAAGCTCAGGCGGAGGCTCGTCTTCTGGAGATCTTGCGTCATGAAGCCGTGGCTCAGCAACATAACGATGAGTTGGTAAAATTACTACACCGCCCGCCGGCTGGAGGACTTGTATCTTTTCTCTCTTTTTTGTACATACTCATGAATGAGAGTATCTCTTTTTTTTGTTTCCTTCATAAATTGTACTTTGTATCTATTTTGGTTTATGAATAAAAGATACATTTTTCCTCTCAATGGTGTGTCCCCTTTTTATTGAATGTATTCTGCGGATATTCTATCTTGATCTCCTTGCAGGACAGTGATGGCTTAGGATACAGGGTTAGGATCTGCTTCCTAAGGCTTTTGCATTTTATGAGCCACGAGGGTCTCATAAAGAGTTTTTCTCCCTATAGGTCGAGAGGATCCCATAGGTGTAAGTTCTTCTTAAAGATCGTGAGGATCTTTAAGCGGGTTTTCCCTTGAGAGTCGTAAGGATCTTACAAGAGAGTTTTTCCTCCTTACAGGTCGTGAGGACTTGTAAGTGCTGGATGCGGTCGCCCTTGCCCGTGTTTTACGGAGTCAGGGGTTTCTCCAGGCATTGTAGTTTAAAGACGTCGCGGTCAAGGTTAAGGACCTCATAGTCCGTGGATTTAAGGAGTCCACAGTCCGATGTTAGTTTTAAGACATCACAGTCAAGGTTAAGGACCTCATAGTCCGTGGATTTAGGGACTCCACAGTCCGATGTTTGGTTGTAGGGACCCGTCACCTCTTTGAAGACGTTGAGGAATTACAACGCCAGGTATCAAAGGAGTGAAGAGATGTACCCTTAAACCAAGGAAGAATTCGTAGGGAATCGGGGTGGTTGATCGTTAGTTTTAAGACATCACGGTCGAGGTTAAGGACATCATAGTCCGTGGATTTTAAGGACTCCACAGTCTGGTATTTGCTCTGGATGCTTCACACGGGTTCACTGCTGTGCTTGGGGAGGACCAGGCTCCGCTCTGGGCGTTTTCCGCGGGGTCAAAGAGTGACGTTATCCGCGTTCCACATAACCAGGAATTTTGCAATAGATGCTTCACACGGGTTCACTGCCGTGCTTGGCGAAGACTAGGCTCCGCTCTGGATACTTCACACGGGTTCACTGCCGTGCTCTGCGAGGACCAGGATCCGCTCTGGACGTTTTCTACAGGGTCAAAGAGTGACGTTATCCGCGTTCCACGTAACCAGGAATTTTGCACTAGATGCTTCACACGGGTTCACTGCCGTGCTCGGCGAGGACTAGGCTCCGCTCTGGATGCTTCACACGGGTTCACTGCCGTGCTCTGTGAGGACCAGGATCCGTTCTGGACGTTTTCCACGGGGTCAAAGAGTGACGTTATCCGCGTTCCACGTAACCAGGAATTTTGCACTAGATGCTTCACACGGGTTCACTGCCGTGCTCGGCGAGGACTAGGCTCCGCTCTGGATGCTTCACACGGGTTCACTGTCGTGCTCTGCGAGGACCAGGATCCGCTCTGGACGTTTTCCACGGGGTCAAAGAGTGACGTTATCCGCGTTCCACGTAACCAGGAATTTTGCACTAGATGCTTCACACGGGTTCACTGCCGTGCTCGGCGAGGACTAGGCTCCGCTCTGGATGCTTCACACGGGTTCACTGTCGTGCTCTGCGAGGACCAGGATTCGCTCTGGACGTTTTCCACGGGGTCGAAGAGTGGCGTTATCCGCGTTCCACGTAACCAGGAATTTTGTACTAGATGCTTCACACGGGTTCACTGCCGTGCTCGGCGAGGACTAGGCTCCGCTCTGGATGCTTCATACGGGTTCACTGCCGTGCTCTGCGAGGAACAGGATCCGCTCTGGACGTTTTCCACGGGGTCAAAGAGTGATGTTATCTGCGTTCCACGTAACCAGGAATTTTGCTGATTGTATCCGCATTTCACGGGATGGAGGTTTGACTGCTGGCGATATGTATACCACCGAGCCATGGAACTGGGAGTTGCCGCTGTTCCGCTTAGCTTGAAGTTGTATCCGTCGTTACGAGACGAGTGTTGGGATGATCTCTAGGTCGCTTGTGGCCCGTCGAGACTTAGCTTCTTTCTTGGGTGAAACCTGGGGGAGATGTATGATCCCTTTTTGTTTACGTCCTTGGATTGTGTACAGGGCGTGATGGAACATCACCTGTAGGGCATAAATTTTATTTTTATTTTATTTCTTTTTCCGTGATGCTCTATCGTTTCAGTTTTTATATCGCGAAGGTCGCGATTGCCTCATCATTTCGGCTATTTTTCGCGGTGCCCAATCATTTCGGCTATTTATTTATTTTCTGCTCGCTGCTTTTTATTGCGAGTTGCCCCATCATTTCGGCTATATTTTTTTATGCCTTCATTTTTACTTGCCGCTTTTTATTGTAAGTTGCCCCATCATTTCGGCTATTTCGTAGGCATGTGTGGCTTGCTAGCTTTCTTGCCGCAAGCTTGGATTTTAGGCACCGATTTTGGCATCAGCACCGCTACAACTGGAATATCGCCAGGAGCGAATCATCATTTGCCTCTGTCGATGTTGAACAAAGGTGGCTTGGCAAACAGGGTTAAGGGTCCTGTCGACCAAGGCTTTTGACTTCATGAGCCGTAAGGGTCTCACAAAAGTATTTTCTCCCCACAAGTCGTGAGGATCTTGTAGGTGTATTTTCTCCTTAAGAATCGTGAGGATTCTTAAGTGTACGTTCCTCTGCAAGTCGTAAGGATCCTACAAGAGGGCTTTCTCCTTATGGGCCGAGAGGACCTACAAGGGTTGCTCATCATATGGACATATCCCTAGTCACGGGTGGGACTTTGCTGGGGAAATGTTTATTCGCGCCCGTGGATTGTATACAAGGGTCAGTATTGAGCCCCTTGTAGGGCAATATCGAAGGTTGTGGAGGATTTGCTTAAGAACAGGTTTAGGTTTCTGTAACTTAAGACTTTCAAATCTCATGAGCCGTGAGGGTCCCATAAGAGAATTCTCCTTACGAGTCGTAAGGATCTCGCAAGTGCGTTTTCTCCTTAGGAATCGTGAGGATCCCTAAGTGTGTTACTCCTTTGTGAGTCGTTAGGATCTCACGCAGGTGGTTTCTCCTTACAAGGTCGAGAGGACCCTATAAGTGTCTTTTAATGAGGTTGCGCCCTTTCGGGTTTTCACAAACACTCGCCGGTTGTCCTGCTGTTTTTACTCACGGAGCCCTGTCGGGTTTTCATCCGTGCCCATTTTGCTTGTGGACATACCATTTTTATTATTCTTTTCTTTATTTATAGATTTTTCTTTCTCTCCCCTTTTTTTATCTCGTCAGTCTAAGGATGCTGCGGTAGTAGTTTTAGGGACGTTTCGGTCCATCGTTAGTTTAAGGACGTTTCGGTCCATTGATAGTTTAAGGACGTTTCGGTCCGTCGTTAGTTTAAGGACGTTTCGGTCCGTCGTTAGTTTTAAGGACGTTTCGGTCCGTCGTTAGTTTAAGGACGTTTCGGTCCGTCGTTAGTTTAAGGACGTTTCGGTCCATTGATAGTTTAAGGACGTTTCGGTCCGTCGTTAGTTTAAGGACGTTTCGGTCCGTCGTTAGTTTAAGGACGTTTCGGTCCGTCGTTCAGGGGAAGGCCGGCTACTGCTTATAAAGTCTGAGCTTAGGAAGATAGCGAGCGGACATAGTCGTCGTCATCTATCATTGACCCAAGCCGTGGCTCATTAAGCATAGTACTTCTTTAAGAAGCGGCCGTTTATTGGCCTGAAAGGCCTTTCACCGTGCATGTCCATGAGTAGATAGGCTCCACCCTGGTAGACCTTGTCTATGATGTACGGGCCTTCATAGTTTGGCTCAAATTTTCCCCGCTTGGCACGATTGGGGATCATAGGTCTTTTGACCACTAGTACGAGTTCGCCTTGGCGGAATGTCCTCGGCCTGGTCAATCTTTCATACGAGCGCGTCATCTTTGCTTTGTAGGCCTCTAGATTTTGTTGCGCTATGAGCCGGGTTTCATCGAGGGCATCAAGCTCCTTGAGCCGAAGGTGAGCATTTTCTTCGTCCGTCAGCTCGTAGTGGACTGCCACTCGTAGAGAGGGTAACTCTATCTCGAGGGGGAGTACTGCTTCCGTCCCAAATACCAACGCGTACGGCGTTGTGTTCGTGGCCGTCTTGAATGTAGTTCGATAAGCCCAAAGGGCCTCTTGCAGCCTCTCGTGCCAGTCTCTCTTATTCCGGGAAACGGTCTTTTTTATGATCTTCGTCAAGGTCTTATTGAAGGCCTCTGCCAGACCGTTATCTCGTGGGTTGTAAACTGAAGAATATCTCCAGTCTATATTGTGCTGTTGCGCGAAGCGGCTAATCTTATGGCTTCTGTAGGCTGGCCCATTATCGGAGATAATCCGCCGTGGGGTTCCAAACCGATAGATGACGTGCGTCTTGAAGAAGTGGAGGATATTCTCCATCTTCACTTCCCTCAGTGGTACTGCTTCTGCCCATTTGGAGAAGTAATCAGTTGTCGCCAGGATAAAACGATGTCCCCAGGACGATGCTGGCTCGATAGGGCCGACTATGTCAGTCCTCCACATTTCGAATGGCCAGCTAGCCACCGTTGGGTGTAGTGGATTCGGATGTTGGTGGATAAAGTCTCCATGAATCTGGCACGAGTGGCATTGCTTCGCATACTCGAGGCAGTCCTGGATCATCGTGGGCCAGTAGTAACCCATCCGTTTAATTTTTAACTTCATCTTTGGGCCTGCCTGGTGAGAACCGCAGAGTCCGTCGTGAACTTCCTGAACGACTCTTTCTGCTTCGTCAGGTCCTAAGCATCTCAGCCATAGAGAATCAAACGATCTCTTGTATAGAGTATCATTGACGAAAGCGAAAGATAGAGCTCGTTTCATGAGCTGATGTCTTGAGGACGCTTCTTCGGGCATTCAGTGGGACTTCAGTAGTCTATGAAGACTTCCCTCCAGTCCTCGGCCTTCTCATGGTCTTTTATTTGTAGAGTCGTCTGCTCAGTCGCTCCTTTTTCTTCGTATAATTCCGGAGATATTTCCGCTGGGACGAGCACTCGACGGCTTTGTACCACGATTATGACGTCATCGAGGTTCTCGTCAGCCAGTTCTTTAGCGAGCTTAGCTAACGCGTCTGCTTTGCTATTTTCCGCACGTGGTATACTTTCCAAAGTATAGGAGGGAATTTGGGTCAACAGTTGTTGCACATTTTCGCCGTATTTCACCAATTCTGGTTTGCATGTCTGGTAGTCGCCGTTTACTTGACTAACGACCAGTTGGGAGTCCCCATACACGAGGAGATTTTCAATTCCCATGTCGATGGCGATCTCGAGGCCTGCTATCAGAGCTTCGTATTCAGCTTCATTGTTTGTCCTCGGCTCTGTTAAGGAGAAGGCGAAGTGCATTATCCCTCCTTGTGGAGTTACGAAGATGAGGCATATCCCCGATTTGATCATTGGGATACCTTGTTTCCGTTTCTTTACGGAGGACGCTCCATCGAAATAGAGTTCCCATCGGGTACTACCGCCGCCAATCGCATCAAATGCATGCTCGTCCGGCAAATCGCAGTTCAGAGGAGAACCGGCAGGTACTGGATGCTCAGCGAGGAAGTCGGCAATGGCCTGGCCTTTCACTGCTTTAAGAGGTCGATACGTTATTGAGAACTCCATCAGGAGTAGAGCCCATTTAGCGAGTCGACCCGTCAATATAGCCTTTGACATCAGATATTTAAGAGGGTCCACCTTCGAGATGAGACGGACTTCATGTGCCAACGCATAGTGCCTGAGCTTTGTTATCGCGAAGATTAACGCCAAGTAGTGTTTTTCAATGGGAGAGTAGTTGCTTTCTGCCCCCAGCAGAACTCGACTTAAGTAGTAGAGTGCTCTCTCTTTTCCTTGATCGTTCTCTTATGCCCATAATGCGCCTAAGGAACCTTCGAGGGCGGTTGTATAAAGAATGAGGGGTTTTCCCTTGACCGGCGCAGCCAACACCGGAGGGTTCTGCAGGTACTGCTTGATCTCGTCTAGTGCACCTTGGCATTTGTGATCCCAAACGAATGGAGTTCCCCTTTTCATCAGGTGGCTGTAAGGACGGCATTTGCCTGAAAGATTAGCGATAAACCGCCGGATGTATGCGAGCTTCCCTTGGAGAGACCGCAACTGTTTGAGGGTTCTTGGCGGAGGCATTTCTATGATCGCCTTGATCTTAGACGGATCTATTTCGATACCTCGATGTCGGATGATGAATCCCAGGAATTTACCCGAGGAGACTCCAAACGCGCATTTGAGGGGATTCATCTTCAAATTATATTGCCGAAGGCGTTGAAATACAGTCTCCAGATGCTTTAAATGCTCTTCGTATGACATGCTCTTTACTACGAGGTCATCGATATAGCACTCGACGATGTCATGTATGAGGTCGTCGAAGATCTTTGTCATGGCCCTTTGATAGGTAGCGCCAGCGTTCTTTAGACCAAAGGGCATAACCCTGTAGCAGAATATACCCAAAGGGGTCCGGAAAGCGGTGTGCTTCTGGTCTTCGGGATGCATCTTTATCTGATTGTATCCTGACGAACCGTCCATAAAGGAGAAAACCTCGTGAGTGGACGTGTTATCTATCATTAGCTCGGTTACTGGTACTGGGAAATCGTCCTTTGGACAGGCTTTATTGAGATCCCTGAAATCCACGCATATGCGTACCGTCCCATTCTTCTTCATTACCGGGACGATATTGGCGATCCAGTCGGGATATTGGACTTCTTGGATAAATCCAGAATCGATCAGCTTCTTGATTTCGGCGTTGATGCTCATTTCAAGCTCGAGTCGCATCCTTCTTGGCGCCTGCTTGATTGGCTTGATATCTGGGGATATTGCTAATTTATGCACAGCAATCTCCGGATCTAATCCCGGCATCTCGGAGTAGTTCCACGCGAAGCAGTCTTTATGCCGTAGAAGCACGTTCTTAACGCAGCCACCCTTTCTTCAGATAGTAGCTCGCTGACAAATGTCGGTCGCGGATCATCTGCCGATCCCAACTCAATCTTCTTGAGGTTATCTGCAGAAGTATGTATACCATCTTCCAATTCTTTCGGAGCTGGCGGAAATTCTGAGATCTCCTCATCATTGCTGTTCTCAAAGCACCAGGGAAGGTCATCCATGTTCTTGGGCTCTTCTTTTAATATCGTAATCATATAACAGGTGCGAATCCGCTTCCAGGACTGAGGTGGATCTGGTTTTGCTTTTGCGGCTTTGGGTTCGTGCTTTTGTGGCGGCGTTACCCTCCAGCTGTCGAATAAAGCGAATCTGCCCTGTTGGTACTGGTCCTCGACCCAGTTCTTGAAGGTGAAGCAGTCTTCGGTAGGATGTCCTATGGCTCGGTGATAAGAGCAATAGCTCAGATGAGAAGCCTTGTTAGCTTGCTCAGGGTGTCTAGACCCTGGAAGCGCGATCATTTGATGTTTTAAAGCGAGCTTGAGTAACCTCTCCGTCTTGTCTCGAGGGAAGGAGTACGCTCGACTCATCTTCTTCATGAGGGACAAATCCGAGCCGAACAATACCCGATTACGTAACCCTCTAATCCTGCGTCGTTGTTGTCGGCTCCTCTTTCCGCTTCTTGATTTATTTCCGTCTCTGCGTCGGGCCTTTCGTACAACGGGTTGACAAGGATGAGCATCTTTGTCTTTTGCAGCCTGTTGAAATAGACGTTGCGTCCTGGCCTTCTCGTAGATGGCCATCTCGCGGTTGTGGTCCTCCCGAGCTTTCTGACCCACTTTCCTGATAGGCTTGTCCATTCGTTCTTCAAACGACGGACTCGACACTTCAATCGCGGGGTCTAGTTTTGATGAGGGGTTGGCATCTCCTGACAGGGCATCCTCTTCTTCATCAAAGGTATATATAGCGTAGCTACTGTGGGCCCGTCCCCGTTTTCCGGTTCTCGCGTATCCAAGCCCAAGTGTTTCCATTTTCCCGTTGGGCAATTTACGTTGAGTCCCAGGGACATCCCAAATCCTGTTGTAGTACCGAGCCTGTCGAACAGTCTGTTTTAAGAGTACTCCTTGGCGCTTCAATAGCCTCTTTAATCTATTTGTATAGTATCTGGGCAAATGGATGGGTTGGAGCCTGTCGAGTGTAGCATCCGCGCCATACCAGATCTCTTTCTCTACTTTCGACTCTGAGGATCGGTAGAATATGATCACCTTCTCACCCCTTTGCCTGGGAGGGACGTAAAATGTTTGCAGGTCCTGCACATTGTGAGCTTGAAGTGTGTCGAGATCCTTATAATGTTCTCGCGGTACCATGGTGATTTGCAAACTATGATCATCGTTAGGGGGTGTTTGTATTGACAGCCGATTGGAGAACACGGCATTAACCTCATCTTCCGAGTCACTTCCGAAGACTAACATGGGGGCGGACGTCCCCGGGTTGTTGCGTTGAGATGGCCCGGCATAAACTATCTCTTCCTCTTCTTCGGTATCGCTCCCGAAAACGGGGATGGTAGCGGCGGCTTTGTTCTCCGGGTTGCGACACCTTTCTGTATCCTCGAAATCTTGCAAAAAGTACTTCGCATCTTCGTATTTGCGGACTTCGTTCACGGAAAATGGGTTCAACTCACCTGTTACGGTATACTCGAAACCATCCTTGAAGTACTTCATACACTGATGTTGTGTAGAAGGGATGATGTTGTACTCGTGTAGCCAAGGACGACCGAGCAAGGCGTTGTAGCAGGTCTTGGACGAGAAGTCTGTGACGAGAAGTCCAAAGCGTAATGTTAGTATCACAGATCCGAGAGTTCGTGACGATTGTGAATCGAAACCGGAGATAGTAATTTTGTCACGAGCGAGGTGTTGCACACTCATGCAGATTTCCTTCAACACTCGAACATTAAGGAGATTGACGGAGGATCCATTATCCACCAGGATCTTGCCTATCTTGATATCATGGCAGTATCCAGAGACATATAGGGGACGGTTGTGGTCGCACGTCCCGAGAAGGAGGTCTTCGTCACCGAAAGTGATGTCGGACGTATGCACTTCTTCCAGTTCATCCTTCATCCTTTCAGTGGCGAGGAAGGCTTGGAATTGCTCAGGTTCTTGTAGCGCCTTAATTAGTGAGTCTCGCGCTTCTTTTGATAATAGGAGGGCATCGAGAATGCTAAGCTGAGAAGGTAGCTTCCTTAGATGCGCTAGGATATTATAGTCCACCTTACCCTTCCTGGGAGGGTCTTTGGTAGTCAGTTCTTTCATGACTTGGTCATCTAAAGTGATATCCTCAGTGACCTTTTCTTTTCCCTTATCTTTTCTATTCGCGGGCCCGAGATTCTTTTCTGGGAGTGTGCGATTGCGCAGCTGAATGTTCTCGCAGGCCTCCGATCTCTCCTCTTTCCCTAAAACGGATTCTTTAAAGAGAGGGCCCAGAGCCATTTCTTCATCAGAGTCGCTCCCAAAGGTGAGAACTTGTGACCCCCCGGCGTTAACCATGTAACAGTTGCCAGTAGTTCTGTTGTGCCCATCGATAGTACTTCTTCGTTCCTGACAGTCTTGCGTTTCATGCGCTTAAAATGTTGCCGATGAGCAACATATCCTTGCCACCATATCTTAAAGGCGTCGCACTCCTCCGTGGGGTGTGAAATTTTCCGATGATATGCGCAATAATCAGGGTGCCTCTCCACCTCATCGAGTGTGTTTCCTTCCGAGGGTGGTAGCTTCATTCCCATTGACATGGCTTTGGCAAACCTTTTCCTCATCTTGAATATTTCTTGTCTACTTCGGATGCCTTTCGATCTGGCGGGGGTAGTTCAACTCTTTCGTTCAATCGCCTGTCTTTGGCTCCTTCCGATGCGGCCATCTCACGCTCCTGATCCGCTTTACTCTTTAGACGAATCTCGTCTAGAAAGGCATTGATCATTTCATCTGTTGGCCACACACGCTCTGGTTCAGGCTCTGTCCCCAGTTTCTTAGTGCCAGGAGTTTTCTCATCGTCAGTAAACGAGTGGGAGATTACGTTACAACTCGCCACATATCCCCCGGATTCATCCGACAAGCTCTCTCCCTCATCTTCCTCTTGAAAGATGTGGCTGAGGAACTCTTGCAGCGTGACAGGAGTTCGCGCCTTTTGATTGTACTCTTCCAGCGCGTCGATTTGCTTCTGCAAGTTCGTGTGCTCGTCTCCAGGCTTCACGGGCTTCTTGGATTTCTTCTTCTTTTTCTTCGAAGATTTTGACGGTTGGACGTGAGTATTTGGGCCCTTATCGCGAGTCTTCGTAGATGGGCGGGGCTTCAGCATCCCTTTGATAATTTGAGGTTCAAGAGGGTCCTTCCATTCGATCGCAGGGCACGCATGAAGGTCTCTCAGCATTCTTTTAGTTTTAGTTGATAGCACGACCTCCCATGGAGCTTCTTCAATAAAGGAGCAGGTTGCCCCCGGTGTATCTGCTTTCTTAAGAGTATGCGGTTGTGGTGGGTTCACCATCCATTTTTCGGACAGTACAAACTTCCCTTGGAGGTATTGATCTTCAATCCATCCTTTGAAGACGAAGCAATCTTCAATCGGATGACTTACCGTTTGATGGTAAGGGCAATAGTTAGGGCTATTCACCTCAGTGGGTTGCGGCGGTCGCCTTGGATTTGGTAGGTTTATAAGTCTGTTGCGTACTGCCAGCTCGAATAACCGTTTCGTCTTGTCTCGTGGGAACGAGTAGGGACGCTTCATCTTCTCATTATAATACCGGCGTCTCTCTTCCAATTGATCTGTCGGCTTCGGGGCGTCAGGTTGCTGCTGGGCATTCGCGACGAAGGTTGCCCTTCCTTTACTCTTGTCATTCCGAGGTTCCGACTTCGGGGGAGGTGGTCTATGACCCATCTGGTCCATCTGAGCCAACTTGTCGATTGAAGCCTGGAATGTGGTTGGCTTAAAGAACATCATAAACTGGGAGATAGTTGCGTGAGGGTCTAGGGTTCCCACGAACATGCCCACTGCGGGTGCTTCCTCGATGCGTTGTTCGCATCTCGACCACAAATTCCGCCAGCGTATAGCATACTGGACCCAGGTTTCGCCTGGTTTCACCCTGGCGTTAATCAGTGCTGTTATTGGAGTGCGTTCACTGGCACTTGCGAATCGTTGAGTGAATAGCAGCTCCATTTCGGCGAACGTCTTGATAGAATCGTTCGGGAGTTCCGAATACCATTCGAACACTGCTTCTGATAAGCTGCCCACGAACTGGCGAAGCAACAGTTTATCATCACCGCCGGTGTTACCGCAAAGGGCCCGGAACTGGGCAACATGTTGATGGGGATTGCCGGTCCCCTTATACACGTGGAATTTTGGTATTGTATAGCCCGGCGGGTATTTGATTTGGTCGTACCAGCTTGGATACGGTCGGCCCGTCTTTACGATTTGACCAGCTGCCTCAGTCGCATGATGAACCCGGATTTGTTGGGCTATATAGTCGACCAAATCAGCTTTAGAGATTGTCTCCTCTTTGGCAGTTGAGAGGGCCGGTGGTGGATTTGACATTTCTCCTCGGTCGTCTTCAAGAACGATTGGGGGATCCTCGGCGGGTAGGTCCTGCTGGATCATCATTCCTATCGTATCTTGGAAGAGAAGGCCCATACGCTGTATGTTGGCTGCTTGTTCAGCAGCCTCTTTGTCCTTTTTCTCCAGTATCCGGCGAAGGAATTCAGCGTCGGTTTCTTCCTCCTGGCGTGCGTCTGAGGACGTTTTTGGGTTTTCTTTTGGCCCGGTAAGTGCGGCCATAGCATTCATCATTTCCTGGAGCTTTTGCTGTTGCTCCTGAGCTTTGGTCACCGACCGTGTAAGCGGTCTATGACCCGTGGACGCACGGCTGTCTTCTTTTCCTGACGCCATATATACGGTATGGACCATCATGCCCCCAGACTTAGGGCGTCTGGGCTCAGTGCTTTTAGCTGTCGTTGCAGGCTGGGGGATCTTCTCTGGCTTCCTCCTTCTATGAGCCGTAGAGGTTGAGGGGGCCGCTGAGGTGGGCGTCCAGACAGCCTTTCGTGGTTTAGCCTGGTGACCGGCTTCCGGTTGGGTTTTCAGCTTCTTGTGCTGGCGGGAGAAGTTTGGATCGATCATCGATTCTCGGGCCTGCCGCCAAACCTTATAGATTTTGGAAGGCAGCCGTTGAGGGGATCGGGGCTGTTCCGACTTTATTTCCACAACCTTTTTTAGTGGGGGAGGAGACCTCTTCAGCACTGCAGTAGGAGAATTCCTTCACACCTTATTTAACATCTCGAAGCTGTTCCCCGTTAGAACAACAGCATTAACTTCTGCCATCGGGGCTGATGGAGTTAGCCCAGAGAGGGAGTTGCCCCCAGCCTTCCTTACTCGGCGCCAATGGCGACGTCGAGCGTGTCGAGTGGACGGTGTTGGCTCAGCGGTGAGAATGGCTTCGTCTTGCCCCCTGTGTAGGTGGGGGGTCGCTGCTGGTGTTAGCCTGTCAAAGATCGATGTCCTTTGGGTAGCAGGAGCGGGAGCTGAAACCGTCAATCTTGTAAAGACCGAATTTTTGGCCAGAGAAGCCGCCTTGGCGATTTCGGGAGCAGGAGCGGCCACTTTCTTAGAAGCAGCCTTCTCTGGGATTGTAGGCCCCATGATGGGTCCACAGGATTTTTGGCCCAATCTAGAGAAGACCGAGGCGCTGATGTTGGGCGACCCGTTGAGAGGAGCCGAGACAGGGGTAAGACGATCAAAGACCGACTTCTTGGGAGCTTCCTTTGTCAGCACCGGCGCCGCGAAGCTTGTTGGTGGGAGTATAGTCCCAAAGAACAATCCGGTAGTGGCCTGAGTCACCTGGTCCATCGGCATTGTGAATAACGAAGCAGCTTGGGGTCCATAGGCTATACCTCCTGGCGAGGCAAAGCGTTGGTCGCAATTACAGTCTGAGCAGTTGGAGAATTTCTCAGAAGTAGAAGCCATCGATCCTTTGCTTTCTGCAATAAGCAAGACGCCAATTCTTAGTATCTTGAAACTCAAGGGCAACCATTAGCGAACCGCGATTGGTTCGCGAATCACGACACACGAAGTGTGGAGTGGAAAGAGGAAAAGGTCCCCCCGGGCATGCCAGAATCTGTTCCCCTCCGAAAGACGGCGCGACATGGGCGTCTTGCCTGAGATTCGGGGCAGATGCTAATTGGTGCTATCCGTCTACCTTTCTGAAGATGCCAAGTTGATTTATGACACCGTATATCGAAGGTTTAAACGGATGCGTCCGATGTAGCAGACTTCGTCAGATTCCCCCTCGCTTGAGGGGTTTTTGATTGTGGGGACGCTCTTCCCTGCAGGCGCAAGCCCCTGCAGTTAATTACGCTACCGCATCGTGGTAACAACTTTCTCCTTCTCCAGATGGTCACTTCGTGTCGTGTGTGTTTATTTTATGTTTTGTTGCCCGTGGATTGTTTACGTAGACCGAGTTATGTCGTCGCCCGTAGGGCGTGGACTAGTCTAAATCCGTATTATCTTAGATTTGGGTTTGGGGGTTTGGTTTGAGGATACGTTAGCCATGCTTGAGGCTAAGATCAACTCAAACGTTTGTTAAGGATACGTTAGTCTAACTTGAGGCTAAGCTCAACTTAACGGGATCGTTTAGATCCGACAAGAGAGCATTTGGGCTCCATTGTTCCAGTTTAGGGACATAGTGGTCCATTGCATGTATGGCCGTCGGGACCCGTCACCTCTCTGACGACGTTGAAGGATCACAACGACAGATGTCAGAGGAGTTCAGAGATGTACCCTCGAACCAGAGTTAATTGGGGGGATTCATAGTCCAGTCTGTTTGAAGGTTTAAGGATACGTTACCCATATTTGAGGCTAAGATCAACTTAAACAGGATCGTTTAGATCCGGCAAAAGAGCATGCGTGGCTCTATTGTTCCAGTTTAGGGATATGGTGATCCATTGGTAGTTTAAGGACATTGCGGTCCATGGGTAGTTTAAGGACATTGCGGTCCATTGTTAGTTTAAGAACGTTGCGGTCCATTGTTAGTTTAAGGACATTGCGTTCCATGGGTTTAAGGACCCCACAGTCCGTTGTTAGTTTTAAGACATCTCGGTCGAGGTTAAGGACGTCGTAGTCCATGGGTTTAAGGACCCCACAGTCCGTTGTTAGTTTTAAGACATCTCGGTCAAGGTTAAGGACGTCGTAGTCCATGGGTTTAAGGACCCCACAGTCCGTATCAATGTGCGGTCATCGGGACCCGTCACCTCTTTGAAGACGTTGAGGGATTACAACGCCAAGTATCAAAGGAGTGAAGAGATGTACCCTGGAACCGGAGTGGATTAAATAGTCTTTGGCCCAATTTGGGATCAAGACCAATTATGTTGTGAGCCCATTAGCCCAGTTAATTACTAATTGAGGACTTATGGCCATCTTGGGCTAAGTCCAATCATGTCTGGAATATTGGCTTCCTATGGGTCCCTTGAAGGAGAGGCTTTGCCTCTATCCATTCGGCCAATTGGGCCAATGCCTAGTGTTAAACACTAAAGACCAATCAGTGTTGAACACTGGGAATGAGATTGATAAGTTAGTGTTTTAACACTAAAAGATAGTTGGTGTTAAACACCAGTAACAAGGCTTTCAGATTAGTGTTGAACACTAAAACAAACCAGTGTTAAACACTGGCAACAGAAGTCCCAAACTAGTGTTGAACACTAAGGTAATCAATGTTGAACACTGCAAATAAAGTTCTTTGCTTAGTGCTGAACACTAAGGCCAATCAATGTTTTAACACTGAATTCAGGGGTTCCAATTTAGTGTTAAACACTAAGGCAAGAGGGGTCACGTGGCAACACGTGAGAGCGCCCTCCCTTCATTTGTTCTTCTGAGACTATTGCATCTTTTAGAGCATCACGTGCCATCACGTGACGGGCATTCAAGCGCTTGTATGTTAAAACTTCTGTCGAGGGTCACGTGGGTCACGTGAGGCGCTGCCTCAAAGGGGCTTTCTATAGATCTTTTGGGGGGGTCACGTGGTGACACGTGACCCTGCCTCTATGTATGTTGTTTAGAAGATCTGTTAATCTTTTTCAGGAATTAAATTCCTCGTAGGGTTGAACCCTGACAATAATTTCAGAGGAATTAAATTCCTTCTTCCTTTTGAAGATTTATATTCTGGAATAGAGTTGGACTCTAAATTTTCTGTAGGAATTAAATTCCTTATATATGTGAAGAACTGAATAAGGTTAAACCCTAATAAAAGCTTTAAGGAATTAAACTCCCACTCTCTGTTAAAGAATTATGATTAAGGGAATTAAATTCCCATTGTTTCAACAGAACTAAGTTCTTAATTAGGGTTAAACCCTGTTTCTTTTTGTTCTGAAGGAATTAAATTCCCATAACACAGGGTCAAGCCCTAATTTTATTTTAAAGGAATTAAATTCCTATAGTTCTGTGAGAATTAAATTCTCGTGCTTCCATTCCCTCTCTATGCTTTGGATCTACACGGCAGGATCTCAACCCATTGAGAATTAAATTCTCAACTTCAAGGGGAGATGTGCACTTTACAGATCCTCTATCAAAGAGAGAAGAAATAAGTCCTTCTGTTAAACTCTGTTGAGAATTAAATTCTCTTTTCTTTCAATGAAACCTTCCCTTTCTTACCTAAGGTTTTCTTTGCAGAAGATCCAAATTCCTCTAAAGTATCAAGGCTCTCTTCTTTTTTCTTCCCTCTGCACACACCTATATATCCTTTTTTGTGTCTCTTGGCTCCTATTTATAGGAGAAGCAGCCGTGTCAATTAGTTTTTGGTGAATCTTTTATTGAGAGATTTGATTTGCATCCACCATTCGTTTTGGACCTTTGGATTATTAGGTGAATTTTATTCACCATTGGATTTCAAATCCAGAGATTTTCCTTTGTTATTTCTGTTAGATTTAAAAGGGAAATCTTTCCAAATTCGAGATTTTCCCATAGATAGATGACATTTAATCATCTCTAAATCTTTAATTCAATCGGTTGCTTTTGGAAAGATTTGAGAGGTCTTTTCTCAGAATTTAATTCTGTTAACAAATAGGCTTTGAAGTCGGTCACGTGTGGCCACATGACCCTTGGTCACGTGTGGGCACGTGACCCCCTTGGAACGAGCCTTCCTCTTTCTTTTTGCGCTCTGTCTTCTGGCTGCTGCTTAACCGTCACGTGCCACCACGTGACCCCTGGTCACGTGTGAGCACGTGACCCTCGTCTGGGCTCTTTTTCTTGATCTAACCGGAGAACAAGTCTGCTGCTTTTGAGTATCACGTGCCAACACGTGACCCTGGTCACATGGGAGCACGTGACCTCTTCTGAAGCCTTTTTCTTGATTTGATCAGGGAACCGGTTTGCCTTTGAAGCCGCTTTTAATTGTCACGTGCCAACACGTGACTCCGGTCACGTGGGAGCACGTGACCCTTTCTGAAGCCCTTTTCTTTGATGTAATCGGGAAGCTGAATTTGCCTTGCTGATGCTTTTAGATGTCACGTGCCAACACGTGACTGCTGGTCACATGTAAGCACGTGACCCTCTTCTGAAGCTTTTTCCATAAGCTTTTCTGATTTTAAATCAGGAAACAACCATATTCCAGTGTAGCGGTGCTGATGCCAAACCAAAACCAAAATCCCCAAATCCTGTCATGGCAGATGATGATTCGCTCCTGGTACCATATTCCAGTGTAGCGGTGCTGATGTCAACCCAAATCACATCAAATCAGAAAAACAACCAATGACCTCCCTGGCAGAATCAAGCTCCACCTCGGAAACAAGTCAACTTCATCCCTGACACCGCAAGAAGCGGAGCAAGTCAAATCTTGCACCGACCGTCCACATCGCAAAAAGGGCAGCATCGACCGTCCAAGTCGCTAAAAGGGCAGCACCGACCGTCCAAGTCGCTAAAATGGCAGCACCGACCGTCCACATCGCAAAAAGGGCAGTATAGACCATCCAAGTCGCAAAAAGGGCAGCACCGACCGTCCAAGTCGCTAAAAGGGCAGCACCGGCCGTCCAAGTCGCTAAAAAGGGCAGCACCGATCGTCCAAGTCGCAAAAAGGGTAGCACCGACCGTCCAAGTCGCTAAAAGGGCGTAACCGACCGTCCAAGTTGCTAAAAAGGGCAGCAACGACCGTCCAAGTCGCAGAAAGGGCAGCACCGACCGTCCAAGTCGCAAAAAGGGCAGCACCGACCGTCCGAGTCGCAAAAATAGCAGAACTGGCCGTCCATGCAGCTAAAATGGCAGAACCGACCGTCCAAGTCACAAAAAGGGCAGAATCGACCGTCCACGTCGCTAAAATGGCAGAAATGACATTCACGTCGTCAAAACGGGAACCAAATTAAATCAACCTCCACGCGAAAGAAGATCCATCAATTTCATGCACACAACCCACATATGTGGTGTGCATTTATTGATGGGGGGCAATTTGTTGGGGTCAAAATTTACACACTGGTTGACCAAGTCAAAATCAAAGTCAACCCCAACCAAGTGAGTCCAAGCCCAGGTCAAGTGGGCCAATACCCGGGTTGAGCCCGAACATGAAACGGCCGGCCTCTCCCATGCCAAAATAAAAATTTTGTAATAAATAATTTTGGTGTATTTCTTTTATTTTATTTTTTGAATAAATGTAAAAAAAAATGGGCATAAAGCTAAATTTTGTAAAACCCATGGCTCATGTGCAAAAGAAATGAGCACATGAGGTATGAGACGGGCAAAATGCCATTTTGTAAAACCCAAGGGGCTATATGTAAAGTGTATAGCCTATAAAGGCAAAGATGATGAAAATATCTCAACAACTTTTTCTCTCTCTCAAGAATTAGGGTCTGTGCCTCCTTCTCCTTCCTCAAGGTTCTAAAACCTTTTTCCCTTTTTAAATTAAATCAAGAGTTTTACTCTTCTTTTTTCAAAAATAAATAGTTTTTCACCACAAAACCCACAAATGGGAGCTCAGATCTTCCATTAGATCTCAAAAAGGGGAGATTTTTAAATCTCACCCTCTTTCTTCAAGATCCGGCCAACCAAGAGGAAGAAGAAGGAGGCCCATCTCCATAAATCTCATCTTGGGAAGATCCAAGACCAAAGGGGAGAGAAACAAAGGGGCCCCCTTTGATCATTTCTAAAGATTTCTAGGAGTTTAACTCCATTCAAGATCTGTAGGAGTTCAACTCCATAAACTAATCTCTTTTTAGGAGTTTAACTCCAAAAGTCAAATCGGGAGCACAGCTCCCAGTGCAGGGACAAAGTCCTTTTTCCTGCTGATGCCCAGCGCCCGCGTGCCAAGCATGTGGGGCGTTGGCACCCAGCACCTGGCGCCTAGCGCTAACACAAGCGCTTAGCGCCAGGGCCTAAGCACCCAACGCCCATGTACCGAGTGCCCAAGCACCCAGCACCCGTGTGTTAGGCCCGTGGGGCGTTGGCGCTCACGCGTCCTTTGGACGCCATTTTCCCTCTCATTTTATATACACTCCACACTAAAAATACCCCCCCCCCCGTTAGAAAAAATTTCTAACGAGGTGTTGCCCCGCATCCCGCAAGGGGGCTGCTAGCCCCTTTGACCCCTAGCCCGCTATCCAAAAACCCCCATAAAAACTCTGCGGGGCCCCCGATATATCCAAAATCCCTTCAAAACACAAAATTGCACATTGAGTTTGCATGACCAGTTTGACTCATCAATCGGAGGTTCCCTCGCTCCAAAGGCGAAGGGTAATTAACAGCAGTTTAGTCCGCGGCTGCCGGAGATTCGGATCCCCACAATCATTAAACCCTCGCCTACCCTAAGCAGGGGGAATCTGTAGTACACCTGGCAAGCGACGCGTACTCCCATCTTAATGGGGTGACGAAAAACACCCTACACACTCTCCGAGTTGGAAATGGTTCCTCTGTACATGCTGTATCAGTGGGAGAGTATCACCTTGGTTTGCCATCGGGTTGTATATTGGTTTTGAACCTATGTTATTTTGTACCTTCGATATTATGTAATATTATATCTATATCGTTGTTGGATAATGAAGGATATAATTATGTGTTACAAAGTAATGTTATGAACATTAACCTTAATTAACAGTTGATTGGGTCTGGTACATTAAATAACGGGATATATGTCCTGAATCAACACACAATTTTCAATATACAACACACAAACAAAAGAAAGATTTCAGACATAAATGAAGTTTTTATTTGGCATTGTAGACTTGGTCATATTAACGAAATAAGACTAACCAAGCTACATAAAGATGGATATTTAAACCCGTTTGAATATAAATCTTATGCGACTTGCCAGTCTTATATCAAAGGTAAAATGGCCAAAACTCCGTTTACTGGATACGGAGAGAGAGCTACTGAACTCTTAGGCCTCATACATAGTGATGTATGTGGACCAATGTCTACACAAGTGAGAGATGATTTTTCATACTTCATAACTTTTACTGATGATTTCTTGAGATTCGGACACGTGTTCTTGTTGAAACATAAGTCCGAAACCTTCGAAAAATTCAAGGAGTACAAATCTAAAGTAGAAAAATAAAAAGGCTTGAGTATCAAGAAACTTCGATCGTATCGAGGAGGTAAGTACCTAAGCTCAGAGTTTCTAGATTTCCTAAAAGAGAATGGGATTCTCTCTCAGCTCACTCATCCGTACACATCACAGCACAACGGTGTGTCGGAACGGAGAAATTGTACCCTATTAGATATGGTACGGTCAATGATGAATGATGCTGAGTTACCACTTTCATTCTGGGGACATGCATTGGAGACTGCAATATATCTATTGAACAGGGTTTCGACCAAAACCGTGTCTACTACTCCATATGAGATATGGTATGGGAAGAGACCATCTCTTAAACGAGTTAGGATATGGGGTTGTTCGGCTTATATGAAAAAGAAAAATCTGGACAAACTCGAGACACGATCGGTTTTGTATAAATTTGTGGGATATCCAAAACATTCGTATGGATATCTTTTCTACCACAAGGAGGAACAAAGGGTGTTTATTTCTCAGTATGCCACATTTTTAGAAAATGAATTTCTTACAAATGACTCTGTTGGCAATGTGGTAGAACTTGAAGAAATTCCAGAACCACAAACAAATACCGGTGATTTGGTTGAATCTGAGGTTTCATTAGAACCCAACGAGCTTCACCCACTCCATAGATCTAGTAGGACTTCTTGCCCTCCTGATAGATACTATGGTTTTCTAATTGATGGTGATAGAGAAGATTTCATCATAGATGATGATGATCTTAGTAGTTTTCAGCAAGCTATCACGAGTAGTGACTCAGTGAAGTGGCTGGATGCCATGAGATCCGAAATGGAATCCATGCACACTAACAAAGTATGGACTTTGGAGGTTACACCTTCTTGAGTAAAACCCATAGGGTGCAAGTGGATCTTTAAGAGAAAGATTGGTATGGATGGACAGGTGGAGACCTATAAAGTTAGGCTGGTAGAAAAAGGATTTCGTCAAAGACCAGGATTGGACTATGATGAAACCTTTTCACCAGTCACAATGCTTAAATCCATTCGGATCCTGATTGCTATAGCTGCTCACTATGACTATGAAATCTGGCAGATGGATGTTAAAACGGCATTTCTAAATGGTGATTTAGAAGAATGCGTTTTTATAGATCAGCTAGAAGGCTTCATTGAAAAGAGGAGCAACAGAAAAGCATGCAGGTTGCTTAAATCCATCTATGGATTGAAGCAGGCGTCACAGAGTTGGAACATCTGCTTTGATGATACAATCAAAGAGTTTGGTTTTATCAAAAATGTAGATGAACCTTGTATTTATAAAAAGATTGTAGGGAGTACTGTCGCATTCTTCGTATTGTATGTGAACGACATTCTTTTGATAGGAAATGATGTTCCTATGCTACAATCGGTCAAACTATTCTTATCGCAGAGGTTCTCCATGAAATACCTGGGTGATGCCTCGTACATTCTGGAAATTAAGATCTATAGAGATAGATCTAAGAGATTGTTGGGATTGTCCCAATCGAGATACATAGACACCATATTAAAGAGATTTAGTATGGAAGATTCCAAGTGAGGTAGTTTACTCGCTTGTCACGGGATCACCCTCTCTAAAGAGATGTCTCCAAAAACTGATGAGGAGAGCGCTCGCATGAGCATTATACCCTGCGCTTCGGCGGTAGAATCTATAATGTATGCGATATTATATACTCGCCCAGATGTAGCTTATGCATTGAGTGCAGTAAGAAGGTATCAATCCAATCCGGGGGAGAAACACTAGACTGCTATGGAGAACATTCTGAAGTACTTGCGAAGGACTAAAGAAATTTTCTTGGTGTATGGTAACATAGATCTCCAAATGGAGGCCTTTACCGATTCCAGCTTCCAGAGCGATAAAGATGATAGTAAGTCCATCTTGGGGTTTGTATTTACCCTAAATGGAGGGGAGGTATGTTGAAAGAGTTCCAAGCAAGATACGGTCGCTGACTCCATGATGGAAGCTGAGTATATTGCTGCTAATGATGCCGTAAAAGATGTAGTCTGGATGAGAAAGTTCATTTCTGAATTTCAGGTGGTTCCATCCATTGCTAATACAATACCTTTGTATTGCGATAACAATGGAGCCATGGCTTAAACAAAGGAACCATGGTCCCATCAGAAATCCAGACATATCTTGAGGCAATATCACCTCATCAGGGAGATAGTGGATCGGCATGACATCGAGATACGGAGAATAGACACGAAAGACAACAAGGTGGATCCATTCACCAAGGCCATCCTTCAAGTCCAGTTTGAGAAACTGTTCGAGATGTTGGGCATGCGGTACGCCGGCAACTGGTTCTAATGTAGACAGTGGGTACTTATTGCACCAACTACAAGCCTTAGTGCAAGTGGGAGATTGTTAGATATGTATGCCCTAGAGGCCTGTATTGTATAGGATGCTAGGCATGTATATGTACAAAAACAATCTTTGCTCGAAATGATAGTATGCTATCTGGTTTATCTTCATCTTAACGTGTGATGTGTTGTATTTCATATCTTATATATATGTTGATGAAGCCTTCAGGATTATGCTTGACTGCCAGGATTATGATGTAGATCATACTAGTGGGGCCTGGGCAGTCTAAAAACATATCCTTTAATAGTTCCTAGTCGACGGTATATCGAAATAGGCATCAATATTACCAGAGTAGACTAGTGTGTATGTTTCTTGACCCTGGGGGCGATGGTTGATCCCACAACCATTGGTGTTTGAAATCAAAGATTGTACACATGTGCTCATTGGAGAATGGGTACACCGAACAGGACTCGCCGAGAACTCCTAGATGGTATATATACCTATTGTCAGACAGCAGTTCTCTGGTGACACTTGTACAGATTAGTCTGTAGACCCGAGATCGTCATAGTGTCTTGTGTGATTCCCACCATGCTTTGATTTCCTCCCTACCACGGCTCTACCGAGTTGTGCAAACAGGTGGATTTTGGTACAGTCCGAATCACATGGATGCGGTGAGCGATATGAGGGGTTTCATCTCTCCCGGTATAGGGAGTTGATGTCGCACTATGTTTGATCGGCCATAACAGCAAATCTCTGGCCAGGGTTGTCGAGATTTACTGATAAGAGTTATCAGTAGTTTCTTGAACCGTTATGAGCCATACATCAGCATGACTTATAAAGTTTACTGAGGTCTAACATTTACCCCCCTAGACTTCATATGCGATGTATCAGACAAAAAGACCAGACTGTACAATAAGTATTGCTTATAGGCTTGTTAGGGTTGGGATGAGTTCGCTCGCCGGCCACCTTTTCGTCATGTACCTGGATAGCCGTTACGCACAGCTAGTGCCGCTGACATGCTTATGATTAAACCTACTACTAGCGTATTGTCGAGTCTTTAGAGTCCCACATAGAGGGATCCCTGGTTCAGGCAAAAGATGTAGAGTCCGCAAGTTGTTACGGCATGGTTTCGATCATGTTCGTGTACTGGCTACAGGAATGATGATTGGAAGGATAATACTGGTAGGCTTTGGTTTAAGCCGGATACCGGTATTATATTATTGGATTATTTGCATTCATATTTTTCGGAATAGGAATATGGGTATACTTATACGGTATACGGTGAGGGGTATCTTGTAATTGTACAAGAGCACCTTCTAGAAGGAGACACCTCATAATAGGATTTTTATTTTGTGAAAATAAAAATATGAGGTGGAATTTGGAGAATTGTCAAAGCATGGATGAAGGCATTGCTCATTGTATTTTTTATTCATTTGGGATTACTAATGAAGTATGGTGCATTATTTCGGAGATAAAATAATACACACTTCAATAATTTCTATGAGCTATATCTTTTTGTGTATGCTTCATTTTCTCTGATTCATCACTCTCATCTTCTCTCTCCAAAAATTATCTCCTTCTTCAACCTCTAAGCTTTACCCATCACATGAGTTGTGAATCAAAAGCTTAGGGATAAAAATAATCCACTAGTTCATCTCTACATCATCTAAGTAGTCATTTCTAGCATATTTGACTTCTTAGTTAACTCTTGTGAAGAGTTTGAAGTTTGTTCCAAAGCTCTCGGGTGGATCATTTACGTCTTAAAAGTGACCGAAGATCGATGCCGTTGCAACCATCCAAGGAGCCTAGGAGTTGTATCCGAAAGAAGACCCGAAGGACCGATTCTCTAGGTATAACCCCCTATCATAGTAGGTAACAACTCTAGATAGAGTTTCTAGTTATGGTTTAGTACAAGATCTAGGGTTTCTAGTTATGGGCTGCCTGTAGGGTTCCTAGGCACACTAAGGAGGTCTCACAAGGTATCAATCATGCCAATTTCAAATTTTACAGGTGCCGAGAAACCCTAATACGGATCGTTGACTAGAGTTAAGGCGAAACATGCAACTAGTTAACAACTTAACTAAGAGTGAACGGAAAATACAACCTTTGTAGATCCGGTCCTCCACCTCCATAGCTCCGTGATGAAGTCTCCTCGCTGCGATCATCGGATCCCGGACTCTAGCGTCGGCTTCATCGGAGAAATGGGCGGCGTCGACTTCGATGCCGAAGATGATCTACGTCGAGGCAACACAAGATCAAGCTCCAACTTCACCAAGTCATGAAACTTGTGAAGAAAATACCCTATACTACTTGGCAAGTGGTAGAGGATGAAGAAATAGGAAGTGGGTTCACTTTAGAATTGGATTTCTCACTCTTTTTCTCATTTCACCATTGATGATAGCAAGCTTTTCTTCATCTTGAAGAAGGAGAAGAAGAAGAAAAGAATATGATAAGTATTATTGAAAAAAGAAAAATAAGTTGATTCTTATCATATAGCAACCATAGTTTAGTGTAGAGAATAAACTAGGGTTAGGTTGAATGGTTAGGGTTAAGCATGAAACAAAAATGGTGGACTTATTCAAAGCTTCATGAAGCTTCAACAAGCAAACAAAGAAAGCCACCATGATTTATTTATCTTTCAAAAATGAATAAATAAATAAATGAAAAGATAAGTAAATCAAAACCCTAACCATTAACATAACCATGGTTTAATCCTTTACACAAACCCAAGTTTGCATGTATCATCAAACATGATACAAACAAGTGCACAAAATATATCACATATACAATGTGCACATCAAGTGAGAAAATCCATCTTAAGTGAACCAATACTAGTTAATGCAAAGTAATATATCAAATATATAATTATACATTAAATCATTAAATCAACACTTGATTTAACGATCCGGTCATATCGCATATGACCGACTAATATCCAATGTATCGGCTTATCGAATCAATCCTTGATTCGATGAGTAGGTTATATCGCATACAACCAATTGATACATTCATCGTGAGAATAGAATACAGTATCACATACTGGTATTATTCTCGGTCCCGCACATATCTCATATGCGCTCCTATTTCGTTTCGCTTGAGCCGGGAAACCTCTGTGTAGGACTCTAAAGACTCGTCAATACGCCGGCAGCAGGTGATGATCATATCAAACACCCACAAGCCGCAAGCGGTTTGCTAAACGTAACGGCCACCGGGTATTGAGCGATCAGAAGATCGACGAGCAAGCCCGCTCACACTCCTGTGAATCCAACCAGCAACACTTACCGTATAGTCCGGTCTGTTCGTCTGATATGTCGTATATCTTGCCTAGGGGTGGTAAACGTCAGACCCCAATAGCTCGATAAGTCGTGTCGATATGAGGTCTATAACAGTTCGAGATGCTACTGGTAACACTTACCAGTAAATCTCAGCAACCCTGGCCAGGGATTTCCGGTTATAGCCAATCAAACACAGCGCAACATCAACTCCCTATACCGGGAGAGACGAATCCTCTCCTATCGCTCATTGCCTCCATGTGACTCGGGACTGTACCCAAAAACCACCGTTTTGCACGCCCTCTTGGACGTGGTAAGGTGGAAATCAAAGCACAGTGGGAATCACACAAGACTCTATGACGATCTCGGGTCTACAGACTAACCTGTACCAGTGTCACCAGAGAACTGCCATCTGACGTAAGGTATAATACCATCTGGGAATTCTCGGCGAGTCCGTTCAGTGTACCCAGTCTCCACTGAGCACCCGTATATCATCTCTGATGTCAAACACCAATGGACATGGGATCATCCATCGCCCATCTGTATGGGTCGAGAAGGTATACGCTAGTCTACTCTGGTATATCGATGCCCCGTCTCGATATACCCACGACTTGGGACCTTGAAGGATGTACTTATGGACTACCATGTCCCTACTAGTATGATCCGCATCATAGTCCAGGTAGTCAAGCACACATCCTAAGGGCTTTACCAACATGTAACAGAGAGACAATCAGTGTACACGTTAAAGTAAAGAGTAACCAGATAGTATACTATCATGTCGAGCAAGAAAGTCCTCCCTATATATGTCCAAGCATCCACTACAATATACATCCTATGTATAGTAATAGCCTTTAGGGCATACATATAACTAACACTGCCCATCATCCCTTTTGAATGAGTCTCTTTACATCTTCATGGCATCATAGAGCCTGTTGACCTCCTCCATCTTGGCCTGAATAGCCCGGTTGGATTCGGTCAGGAGCCAATGAGACTCCTTCAGCTCCGTGAGAGTCAGGCCCTCCACTACCAACCTCAGGTCCATGGAGGCCATCTTGTCCTCCACCTCCTTCAGCTTGGCCTGAAGCTCTACCTCACGCGAGGAAGATTCCCCGGCCTTTTTCATCGCCAAGGCCAACTCCTCGGTCTCCATTGCGGTGAGGAGGGTGTAATGCTAAATAACCTGTGGGAAAGACACGAGCAATTTTCATCAGAAGCCAAACCGAGATAAAAACACTTGTTGGAAGTTCTTCAGAAGATTACTAACCTGTACGGTCTCCTGAGCTATTGCAGTGACTTGGGCCTTCATGGTTCCCCGGGGAATCTTGGCCCCCGCCGCCTTCTCTATGTTCGCCAGCAAGCTGTCGGCCACGGAGAGCCCTGACGGCACCTCAATACAGAAGTCGCCCTCCTGCACCTGTATCCCAGATGGGGGAGAAACCACCATTTTCTGCCTCTTGAGCGGAGACTCGGCGGAAGGTAGCGTTTCCACCCTGGCCCGGGGAGCCTGATCCTGGGTATGCTTCTGCCCACTGCCTCGGTGATCTTCTGGTACGGGGGAAGCAACGGTGACCTTCACTGGAGGGGCTTACCGGGGAACCATGCTCGGTGCGGGTCTGGAAGAGCTAGCGCCACCGCCCTTCCTCCCATGCGCATTGGCGGCCATGGCAGCTATGATATCCATTGGCTTTGCGGGATATGTAAGAAAGAAAGGTCAGCAACTAAAACAACAAAATTATGCTAAGTCTAAATTAATCAGCAAAATCCTAACTTACCTCCGAAGCGCGCGGAACTGAGTCCAGCCCAGCTCAAAGCTTGCTTGAAAAGCAGGACATCGGCCCATTGGATCGGTTTCCACTGTGACACCACCCTTGCCTCTGGGGCATTCGACGGTTTGCCCCGGGGAATTCGACGGTTTGCCCTAGGGCAATCGGCCCTATGCCGCTTGGTGGGCACGGGCTAATCTTCTCCCTCCGGAGGACCGACGAAAACAAATTTTTCCTTCCATTCATGGATGGAAGAAGGGACGACCATTACTCCAGACCCAGCCGTTCTACCCTTATGTTTTTTGAAAGAAAGGTACACCCAGCTCGGTTCATCCTTGCTGGTACCGGGGTGATTTTTATAACAAAGAAAGGAGAGAAGAAGACTCAAGCCGAAATGGATCCGATCAATTTTTAACCAGACCAGAAACCCGAGGAGGATTTTACACGAGTTCGGCGCTAGCTGGCTTGGGGCAAGGCGGAAGCAATGGAGTACAGCGCAAACTTCGAGTGAGAAGGGCAGACGCATTCCTTCCTGGAACGCTTCTAGATACAGAGCAATCTCATTGCCCTGCACCTGATCTTTCCGCTCACCCTCTCTGGCCAGACGAAGAGAATAACCGGGAGAGATGCGGAAACAAGCCCGAATATCGGAAAGCTTTCCTGGGCGATTCATTATCAAGGGCGCATCACGAGTATTTCCGATGCGTGTCTTGGGGACCCTCTTTTCCGCCTGATGACGAAGTACAAGGGTGTTGCCACCCCTTGGGGGCGAGCTCGAAGCAGAAGAAGAAGACGAAGAGGAAGAAGAAGAAGAAGAAGAACTTTCTCGGCTATCGGAAGCCGAGGAGGAAGAAGAAGACCCACTGGATTCGACTTCAGAAGCTGAAGCCTCATCGCCCGACTCGACCCCTACCACATCAATAGAAACTTCGGAAGAAGATATCTAACCTGATTCAAGGGAAGATTAGCCGAAGAAGGGTTTTTGGCTGAGGGTCCAACCTAAGCAATGATGCACCAGGCAATCTTCAGATGGAAGGAGACAACTAGGGGAAAATGTCTGCCAAGGAATGGCTTCTCCTATTTATACACTCGGTAAAAACCATCCAACGGCTCAAATCCGTTTCTGCCGAAATGAAGCATCACACCCGACAGCCATGAGGACTCCACATGGAAATCAATCATTGGACACTTCCCCTTCATTCGGATTCAACTGACGACCTCTCGCATTCCGCCACTCCGCGGTGGACACGTGGCACGAAGATCAACTGACTGAACGAGCGAAGCGGCGTCTTCTTTAAGGCGCAATCATTTTGCCGATCCGCTGACGTCACCAAAGATACGAGCGGGAATCAAGGTGCTTCGTGAACCGCCACATGGGCCCAGGAATCAGAGAAGCACAGCCGCCAAACGTCACGTCATCCTCGGACAACCCAATAAGAAGAACCCTCGGCGCCAAGCTGAATTATTGAAGACTGTAACAACTCCAATTTTTGTATACCTAAATTTGATTTAAATTTGAAGTATACTTGGAGTATTAATTTTACCGACAACACTTTAAGTATCTATTTCCCTACAATAATTACAAGAAGGAGCTTGTAGCTCATTGGTAATATATTGCACTGCTGAACCAAGCCACCAGAGTTCAAATCCCATGCCCCACATATTTTTTATATCATTTTGTTTTATTTTTTTGGGAAGGTCAACAGTCAAACAGCCATAACTCTCAAAATTAATACTGCACGTAAAAAGTTAAGTATACCAAAAATCCCCCCATGGAATTCCCCACCCAACAGTGTCCCGACTCGGCCGGCGCCGCCTGCCGGACTCGGCCGGCACCGCCTGCCGGACTCGGCCGGACGGCCGAGCCGTCAACACGGATTTTCTCCATGTTGACTTGGTCAACCCCCCTGTATGCACTAATTTTCCAGAACAGTTATCAATTTCCCATTAAACCTCTTTTATTCCAAAATTTAATGAATTTTAATGTTTTTCTTAATTATTTTTATATTTTTTAAAATCAAAACCCTAACCCTAGCCCAGCCCTATATAAACACCCCTACCCTCTACCATTCCACCCTACAATTCTAAGTCCACTCTCTAAAATTCTCAAGAGAACTCGGTACGTTAGAAAAAGAGCGAAAAGCGAAGCGCTGCCGAAACCGACGACGAATTCCGGCGATCGGGCTAGAACCCGTCGCGACGTTTCGACGCACCGACAACCCACTACTTTCTTAGCCTCCCTAACTTGTCCAAACCTGTAAGTCCCACTTTTTCTATCTCTCTTTTCTTTTAAGAAAAATACGACTTTTTAGAACCCGACGGAAATCAGAACAAACCGATTTCCGATTCGGTTTTTCTATAAAATCTCACTTGTCACCAATTCCTTAATACCTAAACATATTCATGATGACTATTAATCACATAAAAATCAATTTAGACAAAGTTTCTCACATGAAATGATAGCTTTCTTGTAATATCGTATTCTTTTCACAATAATACCATAAAGTTTATTTTTCTTCTTCTACTCAATTCCCTCATTTCTAAACATGTTCATCTTGATCACTAAATTTGTAAAAATCAATTTGAATGAGTTTTCACACATGAAATGATAACGTTTATAAATACCGTATTCTTACATTTAAATACCTTCATAGTTAATATATCATATTTAACCTCTAAACCTCATTAAACCTTAAAATAAGTCACGAGGTAATGACCTACCTCTACACACACATAAATATAACCCTAATTGATAACGTCAAAACTTAGAATACGAAAATACAAGACTTTTCACTAAAATACCATTTTCTTTATAAACCTTTTCTGAAAACTTTAAGTTATACACGATTCTAAAACAAAATCTTTTAAAAGAAAATACGATATGTCATGGACATCGATCGTTTATCTAAACCTGACTTTGCGGTGACTAGGCAAGTGTGTCTAAAGCAAATGGTTACTTAATTAGGGCCACTACTTGTAGTGGAGAGCCTCCCACTTACCTGGCACTTACCTGGCCGCAATTGGCGGTGAAGAGGCGATTTGAGGCTTCTAATGAGACCTTAGAAATAGGCTAGTTGGCTTAGGAAACCCTAGAAACTAAAATACGGAAAACTATACTTTTTTACGAATAAATACCTTATACTTATAAAACCGTTTTTTCTAAATGAATAATATTTATTAAACCTATGCAAAGCGCCACTACAACCCACCTTTGGGGAACTCGTTAGGGATAGTACGGTTCATCGTGCACCCGCGGGCTAGTAGTGCGAGATTCAAACCTCCGCAAGGAGCATTCGGTCTCGAAAGGTTTAAAATACGACATTTAAGAAAAATGAGAGTTTTGGAAAATAAAATATTTATTTTAAATTATTCTTGTATTAGTATATATCTAATTATCATTTAAACACCTATTTTATTATAAGATAAAGTTTCCACTTTTTCCTAAAATTACAAGATTAAAAGTTACATTAAAATAGCATGGATTTCAAATAAATCAATTAATACTTTTATTAGGATATATTTACTAGAATAACACAAATAAAATTCACACTCATTATAACTATAAAGACGAATAATAAATACTTGAGGTGTATCTTGAAAACGATACAATAGTACTTTTTACATAAAACCCCCTCAAGTTTTATAAATTACAATAAGGACCCTAACAAATTATAGAACTTCAAATTACCCTTCTTTTAGTCTGACTCGGGTTAGAGTCTGGCTATTTCTGACTTGAATATGATTCAAGTCAATCTATATTCTTTTATATTCCAACTCAATATGAATACATGAATCCCTAAATCCAGTTAACTAACTATTCAATTTGACTGAATCAAACCATGGATATACATCCATTATCCTGTTATTCTATTTACCTGATTATGCAGTTACAACATGTTTACTGATATCATGGTTTTGGTCAGTCATCTAACTTACACAAAACAGTACAACAATAATGTTAAAACACTACGGGGTTTAAGGGGTAGATTGGTACGGAAGGTGTTAAAGGTGGCACGAGGTGGTCAGATTAAGACACCTACCCTGAATCCCATTGCTGTTGTACCGTGGCATAACCGTTCCTTGTACTTTCCATTTGCCCTGGCCTCTAACATATAGAGACCCCCCTCGTATACACCGACATCCTTCTGTACCAAGTTACAAACAACAGCGTTAACATAACATTACAACAACAGCTTACACTTTAAAAATGTATCTTCTTATTCTGTTTTCTCTACTTCCCTCTTACCTTTGAGACTTACCGAGCGATCTGTTCGCTGACGACATTCTGTTTCTCTCTTCTTTGAATGTCGTCAGCTGACCTGAACCCAGCAGAAGTCGAGCCAACACAAGAAGACTTAGAGCAATTTGCCGAAGACCCTGCAGTATAATTTCATTGTATACTTTTCTTTTCAGTACTTTCCATTTCCTGTATGCCACTGTTTAGGCATCTTTATTTCAGTTGTATTTTCCTTTCCATGTATTGTACAAAGAATGTTATTAATAAAAGTTGCTGTTCTCTTTATACTCTTGTCTCTTGTGTAAATATTTCTATATTGCTTAGCTACGCTTAGCGTATGTACTTCTGAGTACATACGTAGCGGGCCTCGTCGCGTTCCCTTCGCCGTACACTGGGAAGCGGGGCGTGACAAAGACCGGGATGCTAACCACTCTCGACCCGGCCAACAAATAGGTCGGAACGAGAGTGGGGGGATAATGATGATGCTTGTAAGAAGGAATTCCCCAGATCACAACACGTGACAGGTAACATGTCATCCACGTAAACCCGCTAGATTCCTAGGGGCTACGGAGCTGGAATAAGTATGATGCATTGGGGACTTTCTTCGGCGCCTCACCCCCGAGGCTGTACCAGACCTTCTCAGAAGACCTCCCCGGAGTACCTTTCCCCTTCAGCTGACCGTTAGCTAATAGTTCGTCTCCGAGCTATCCTATAGCTGAGACTTCTATGCTCACCTGCTCGTCTCTGAGTTAACCTATATCTGAGATTCCTTAACGCCTCTGTTTGGCCGGGAGCACGGAGCCCAAGCGCCCCCCGTAAATCTCGCCACGACGAGATTTCCGCCGCTCCACGTCCCGCATCCCACGCCAGCGTATCTCGTCATTAATGGGTGTATCTCGCCATTAACGCGAATGTGACGCAAAGACGTAACGGACGGCGAGAATCTCGCATCGGTTCGCTCCATGCGACCGTTATATAAACCCCTCTTCCAGAAAATTCAGGTAACTCAAACTCATTCCAATACGCCGCTACTCATCACTAATATTCCTCGGCACTTTCTTGATCGTCGAAGGGTCCTACGGTAGTTTTCCATCCCGGGACTTTTCTTGCAAGTAGCTTGGCGTCCACAACAACCCATTGAGATCCACACCTTCAATCCTCACACCAAATCTCAACTGTTCGACACCGCTGGCCGCAAGATCGACGGAGGACAACATCTAAGGGAGAAATCAACCTCCATAAGTATCAAAATTATATGATTTTCAATTTTGATGTGATTTTGATACTCTTCATTGATTTGGTAACCGAAATTGTTAATGCAAGCTCAAAAACTATCGAGATCACATAGTTTTTTTTGTGTGTATGTCTTAGAATAGATAGACAAATGCTATTATTCAAAATGCTGATAAATTATTGACTTTTTGACCGACATGGAAAGAAACCCTCTTCTATTTGTACACTGAGAAGACACAATTTTTGATAAATTTATTTCAAAATTAGACACCCTGCCATTTGCACCGCAACAGAGATACACTATGGATATTTATTTTTTTGGGTCGGGTCGGTTGGAGTATAGACCCGCGATTCCGGCCCACTACCTCTTCCCCACGCGCGCTGAACCCTCTCTCCTTTGCTCGAGGGTTTCTCTCTCGCTGAGCTTTTTCTCTCTCATCAAGCGCTAGGGTTAGGGTTTGTTACCCAAATCACTCAAAAATGTTGAAATTTCTATCGAAGGTTCGGATCGAATTCAACGCCCTAGACCCGCGCACGGCGTCGTGCATGGAGTTCTTGGCACAATGCAACGCCCGCAAGGCCAAGGAGTCGAACCCCGCGTGCCAGGTGGAGGTTCATCGTCACCCCGACGGGGCTCCGCCGCTGATCACGGTGACGTTCGTGAACGGCGTGGTGGACGTCATCGACGCGGCGGCGACGCCGGCACAGGCGATCCGGGAGCGGATCCTGCAGCGAGGGCAGATGCTGGAGACAGAGCAGATGTTTCGCGAGGCCGGGGAGGCGTGGCCCGTCGTGATCCCTGAGGACGAGATTCATCAGTCCTTTCCTGGGACCAAGGTCAGATTTTTATTCTTAATTTTTCTTTTTTGATTGATTTTTATTTTCTTGGTGATGATTTTTGTTGCTGTGGTTTTATTAAGGAGTTTCATGGATTAGTTGGTCAGCATTGAACAATGTTTCAGTGATTGAATGATGAAGCAGTCTTAGACAAGAATCGGGACCAAACGATCCATCATCATTTTTAAGTTTCTCATCAAAATGAGCTCAGCGATTTTGCAAAGTTTGAGGGTTTGATGATGATTTTTGTGTTTGTTTTGTTTCTTAAGGCATTTCATCAAACTGTTTGTGAGCATGATTTGTTTTATGGGGTAATTGAATATTGACCTGGTGATCTTTCACAATACAGGATTAGGTGTTATAATGTTGCGGTAGTTGTGGACATAAGCGAGAATTGATTATCATTGTCATACAAATCAAATCATCATATCAACACATCTAATCTTCTTCTCTATCTATTTGTGGTTGGCTATAAAGGAAACTTTGATTGAATTTTTGAAAGTGCTGTGAGCGAAAGTTATTATCAGTGTTCTAAATGTCGGTCGACATTACCGAAATGTCGGCGACATGTCGGTTTTGGGAAGAAAACGACGGATTTGCAGAATTATTTCGGTTTCCGATATTTGGTAAATCTCGGCCGACATTTCGTGATGCCGCCGTTTTATCTGACATTTTCCGATCCGCGGTAAATTTTTTTGGGTAACGCCCTTTCGAATTTTGGGCTTTATACATTAAGTAATTAACAGACGACCGCTCTATCACTAAGCTATTGAGAAAGATATAAATTTAATAAAACTAAAAATCTATATAAATTAATATTTTTTCAAAAAAATAAGTTATATAAATGACGTTTATATTACAAAAATGTAGAACCCGATATTTGATAAAACCATCCGATATTTCACGATATCCGATATTCGACATCAAAATCTTCGGACCGATACGACACCGGCATCTAAAATTTAAAACATTGGTTATTACCAATCCTCTATAAACAGTGCCAAATTTATTACTGTGAAAAGCTATGGAAAATATAGTGGCTTGCCATTGTCCTTAAGAATTTATTGACATCCTCCAAATTTTCTTTAACTTTATGTATGGGAAAATCTATTTTCAAATGATTTTCTATTATTAAGGCACAAATAATCCAGGATAAAAGCAAACATTCTCGATTTTCAAATACTGACCTCGAAAAATTGGAAGAATGACTTAATGTTGGTGCTGATTGCAATTAGAAGGGTGGTTTATGTATGTGATCCTCAAGTTAGTTTGAGAATTGAGAGAGATGGCATAGAGGGAATAAAAAAGAATGGTTAAAACCCCATGATACTAATATTAACCCAGTTAAACCCACATGCATTACTACGCTTATTGCGTAGTGGAACAGTGACAAATTTTTTTGGTTGTTTAAGAGTTAGTAAATTCTATAATAGAGTAGACAATATGAAGGAAAATAAATCTCTAGAATGTGTCAAAAGTTTGAACGATCTTATCACTTTCTAATCCCATTTCATGAACTTATCATGACTTCAAGGTCAAAATACTCTCTTATGGCATTATTGTTATTATCTAATGTAAAGATGTTTGCTTTACAAGATGTAGGGAAGAGAGAATAAATCAGATCAACAGATTTCTTTGGGGTTGATCGATAAGAATACGATTCAAATCCTCTCTAGTGCCAAGCCTTTGGTTTTAATCCAAGGGTTTAGAGAGATTCTTCAAAAATTAAGAAAGGACTCACCACACTAACTTGAACCTTATCCGGCACTCTTCTTTACACACATCTCTCTCCCCTCATTTTCTTCCTCTTTCACCATCTCAATCTAGAGCTTATCACTAGCCTAGCCTTCTCTCTATTTCTTTACATCGTTATCAGCTTCATCGATAATCACTATTCATCAAGAATAAGAATATTAAACCCATTAAGGGAACTGAATTTTAAACCTATTAAGTTGTGATAAGATACCGTACTTTTCATATCAATTTGAACCCATCAAATCTATTTTTATTTTTATTGAAAGGTTCGGTCAAGTTTGCTTAATGTCAACATATGTTTCAATGAATTGATCTAAACAAACATCAAAATTTTAAATCCGAGAGCACAAAATCGGCCTTGTTTGTAGGAAAGTATTTGAGTTTGGCAACATTCTGATTTAATCATAAAATGAAAACCTATTCCCAGATCCATTTATTAACATCGAGAGGGAAAGATATTGAGATTGATATATTAAGCCAAGGATTAGAAATGATTGATTCTATTTTCATTCTTTTGATGGGGAAAACTTTCATGAGCCATGAAGGAAACAAAAGAAAGTGAGGTTAAACAAAAGAAAGGTTGAGACGTTATCATGTGACAACATATCAAGTTATCTGGTGGGTCATATTCTTAATTATTTATAAATACCTCTCAGCCATCCCATTAAAATGGACGGCTGAGAATGTGCATTGTCCTCTCCAGTGCCAAATCAGCACTGGAGAGGATTTGAATCCATAATAGTATTACTTTCCAATCTAATTCGGTATATTCCATATGGGCTACCGGGTTGGTGATTGGCAATGAAGACGGGTTAGCTTTAAGACTTGAACCCCTATTCCACTTCTTTAACCAATCACTAACTCATTAGCTTATGTGGAATCGATCGGGTTAGTAGGCAAGTATTTTCGAATAAATAAAGAGAATTGCTAAGCTATATAGGGATTTGTAGAGCATGTTCATCGAATATAGCAACTAGCATGCATTTCTAAAGTGCGGCGGAATCCTTAAGAACTAATAGTATAAATTAAAAGTAATAAAGGAAGAGAAAGAATGTGCAAACTATTAGTTTTAACTTGTCCTTAATGAAACTTTGTTGTACATAACGATTGGACTATTTATAAAAGCTTTTACTAGGGTCCATATTTGGCATTAGCTTAATATTTCTTTAGTTAATTGTCACCCAGTAAGATGAAGAAAATAAAGACATAACCACATGATCCTTTCTTTATATTCATTCAATTGTTTGATAATGCCAAAGATGTTCTTCAAATCAAGGAAGCATATTTAGGATTTTGCAACAGCTCGTGAGTGCTATTGCTTTGTATGGGAATCAAAGTCTTGTGTGTTATATCATGTTAGAGGCGAAAGATTCTAAACATGATACAAAATTTACTTTTTGATATTTGTGCTTGAAAGAATTTGCAAATATTCTAACACCAAGACAGCTAGAATTGTGTGGGAGCATGGAAATGCACAAGACCGTTGAAACTTAGGCTGGCTATTGGGCACGGATTCATCCTTGAGGTGACGTATCCATATTGGATTCTTATCGGATTTGTACCTATACAGGATTTTATGAGATTCGTCAAGGCTACCTTGGAACTCTTTTTGATACATCAAAAAATTATATATTGTATTCTAGATGCATTGGACATTTATTATTGACAAGGACATCAGCAACCTATGCATCAAAACTAAAAAAGTATTCATATTCTAGGTTTATTTTTGTGAAAATGAACAGTTTTTGTTATTATGCATACGTATTTTACCATAAATGAGTAGTGTATCCCAATGAATCGTATTCTCGAATTTTGGAATATTGTGAATCGGTGAATCTGACTTGTATTGTATCCCGTATCTGAATATGTGCTACTTAGTAGGCTGATATTATCTTATATTACAACTTTATCAGAATTTAAGTTTATTGGAGTTTGTGTTCCTTGTAAGTTATAATTTTCTGATGAAAATTGAATAGTTACCGTCTATACTATGTGGATAGGGCACATTCATCCATGGCTTAAGAACATGAGCACTATAAAGACATGATCCTAGATCATTGGTTCTAGGCGGCTTCTTCATAGAAAGATTGTCAAGATCTGTAATTTTTGATCAATTTTTCCATTGATAGAGTTGACCAATCTTGGTGCGGACAATGTTCTAAAAGCGGAAGATAAAAGTGAGGCGGCCATTGAGGCATGGCCGCCGCCTAGGCAGCCGCTCAAGCCACTCATAAATCAACAACCTTGTTCTGTATCTAATTGTGTTATTTCTTAAGGCGCAAGCATGCATTTTAAGTTAAATATTATTCTTACACCAAGGAAAGTATAAATACACATTTAATAAGAGTTCATAAGGAGTATGTATTCTATTAGGAAGATGTGGTAATAAAATTACTACTAGTCTACTACGATGCTCATATACATCTAAATACACCTCGTTAAGTAATACCAAGAGTATATTTACACCAATATTAGGATGGCAATAGCAAGTCGCTTAATTGCCAAAAGGCTGAGTGTTACTTTGGCCTCTTGAGACTGCTTAGTGTCCGCCTAGGCTTCTAGACGGCGGCTTTTTAAAAACTGGCTGCGGAACAACTTGACTAGTCATAATTCAGACAATGAGATGTTTTATTTATATACATCTTTTGAATGCGACCCCTTTGGGAACCAAACCAGCGACCTCTCACTTTGGAGATGAAAGTTTTACCGCAAGAGCTACGCTTATTCAATTCGTTTGTATGCACTTGGTTATTAAGCTAATGGTAGTGTTATAAAATAATTTATGTGCTTAAAGGACTTAATTCTGCCAATGTTTCCCCCTAAAAATTATTGGACAGGCTTAATTCTGATAGAATTATTGACAATTGATAATTGTTGGACGGGTTTAGGGATATATCTCACTTGTTACCTCAAAGCTAGAATCCAAGATTTGTTTGCCAAATTTTATTTAGATTTGAGGGTTGTTCATGTCCTATTACATGGCAAATATAAGAAAATGCTTACAAAAGAATGCAACGTGGAGAATTGTTTTCTCAAAAAATAATAACAGTAAAATATAAGGTGGAGAAGAGATATCAAAACTAGAAGAGATGGTATATCTGAGATTTGCTTTTGCTAGGTATATGAGGGAGATTAGGCATTATGCAGTGCATGGACATATTGCGAAGAAGAAGAAGAAGAAGAAGAAGAAGAAGAAGAAGAGGATTGGAGATGGTTGTTCCAAGTGAGACGAGTCCACATGGACATAGAAAGCCTATAGAGCCACAAAGCTATTTGAGTTGATTTTAGATATTAGAGTGACTGATATAATATCCGGATTAAACTGGAATAGTTTAAATTTTATATTTAGCTAAATTTTGATTGATGATTTGCAACTCCTTTGGAAATATTACCCGAATGGTACCTTTTTCCCGTCTCGAGAAAAAAGACTTTTTCGTGGAATTAATCATTCAATTTCTTTTAGAAAGATATTCTTACAATAAGTCTTATGGGATTTAATAGTTGATATACCCTGCTACGTTACGAGTTTGAGTTCGAATAATTAATGCCTTGAGCAAAATAGATACGGAAGCCTAGATCATGTATTTCCTGTTTACCGACATTTCCTAAATACATTTATGTACAACCCCCCTCCCAACCCAAAAAAAAAACAATAACTTTTGTTGGCAGTGTCAATGAGATGTTAGTTAAATTTCCCAAGAGTCCTTTACCTTATTTTTTGCCACCGGCTTGGATGCCATGTTGAACATAAATACTTTATCAGTTGAGGCTAAACAAACATATATGCTTCTACTAAACAACCCAGTTTAAGGCCCACAAATTCGATTGGGACAGCATTTACAGATGGAAGTTGGTAGATGAAGGAATCAGGTTACACTTCCAAAAATACAATGAAATGCTTGTTATGCTGTTTTAAGGATCACCATGCCATTTTGCTTATTTTTTATTATTGAGCTTATGTCTCTGGTTCGAAATGATCACACACGCATTGCGTTGGGATTATGGACCACACAATACCCAATAATGGATATGGGCAAAAAAATTTGGTAAGGAAGGAATCGCAAAAAAATTTGGTAAGGAAGGAATCATAATCTTTCTTTTCTTATTACAAATACAAATAAATTCGTGAGAATTACTTCTTTTTTTCCCCTTAAAGGAAACACTTCATTTTTGTACTTGTTTCTTCTGTTTTCATTTGTAGTGACTACTGTTCTCTTCTTGCAGCCGAAGAAAGCAGTAGAAAAGAGCCAGTGACCATTTAACTATTTTTCTAGGATAGTTTCCCTCTGAGATCCGATTCAATGTTTGTCGTGGTCCTCAAAATGTAGGGGAAACATGATATTTTGTTGTTGAATTTATATTAAAAAAATGCAGTTGCATGTAAGCTTAGGCTATGAGGTTTATTTGTGTATTTTGCGAGATCCAATGTAGTTTTATTTTTTTTTCCACAAAAGGATTGAATTGGACGAATGCACATGAATAAAATTGTATTACAAAATACTCGATGCAAATAAACTGCCTGTGTTTGATGAGCAACATGACAAGTGGGAAAGGTAATGACATTGCGGGTATGTATAACAGCAAATTACAGCAAAATCATGGCTAATTGTTACAGTTATCAGTTAGTGGTCTATATTTTAAGAATTAAAACAAGTAGTAAACACAGGTCGATTAATTTTTTGGATAGTGACCGTTCATTTTGAAAAGAAAAGTTATACCGCATGTGATGTCTAACTGTGGCAATATAAACTTGACAACCATAAACAAAATAAAATAGAATAGCACAAAAATAAACATAAAATAAAGAAACGATTCCTATGCACACAACAAACCACACAAGCACCCTAACCTATGCACACGCACATACGACTTGGAGACCCACGAATTTGACCCAAAAATGTTGATTTGTGTCCACTTCATCTTTTGGGGGTGGTAGGGTTTGAACCCGCACTCTCTCCAAGAGAGGAAGTGCCCGAACCAACTGCGCTTCTGCTCATTGGTGAAAATGAGGGATTTCTCCATGATCAGCTAGTCAATGGGAAATCCAAGTTAAATGAGCAGTAAACTTCATACCATAATAATGACTTCATTCCAAGCACAACAAAAGAGAGTCAACAACTTATATATCTTTCCCTGCAGTAAAGCTAAAGAACTAAAACTTATCTGCTACCATCAGGATACAGAGGGTTCAGAAACCATCATCATAAATTGGCTGGGCAAAAGCAATCAAACAAAATATCAAATTTTTATTATTGTGAAATTCATACAATGTCGATTTTAGCATTTAGATTTGAAAATGTTGAGATACAGTTATTATGCAATGAGTTCAGTTTTAATAACACCAAACATGAAGAACCGATGTTTTATGCCCATCAAGATCATACACAGCATAAATGGTGACAACTAAGCACAGACATAAATGTTCCGCGTCAACTAAATTCAGGACGCCGAAGAAATTTCTGAAAGAATTATCAGCCAGTCCTCAAGATGATATGAACTCCGCTATCGGTATCAACAATGCCGCTCATCTCTCCAGCTTTTAAAGCAAAGGCAGCGTCCTCAAATGGTTTCTACATCTGACTGCACCCAAAACGCCCTGTATGAAAATAATACAAGATCAGGGTCGAAAACAAAAACAAATTTGGTGGGGATATTCTTCAAGATTTTCTAGAATCCTACTAAAATACTACAAAGTGGATGATATAACTATACTTTGCAAGGCATTCTCCAATAAAGCCACTAAGGAGAGTTCCCGTGGATTTGATTCATGAAAAAAATACTGAATTTCTACAAAAAGACGCACATGAGTGAGCATGCGTGCATTCAATTAACATCTTTCTGATAAAACGAAATGCATTGCATGTTGAGTATCACCATAAAAGAAGAAAAGAGCAGGACACTCTATTAAAAGTCCCGAACACTTTAAATAAAGATCATCCTACACTAGCAATCTGTGCCAAATGTTGGACTATAATTGGTTTCTTGTCAATTATTTTGTACAAAAGCAGGATAGGTATAGTTTCCTGCAGTATCTCGTTAACTTTATATTTGTATAGTTTCCTGCAATATGTATGCAGCTCACTTGTGTATTTGTACAGTGTCAAGTAATGTGTACGTAGTTAATATTGCATGAAACTATACAGATATTGCAGCCCGGGGTTTTTAACAGCGGGAGAATGCGCCGGGGGGTTTTGCTGAGATTCTTTGGGCCAAGGGATTTTGACAGCAGGAAAGTTGGTCAGTTTTTTTTTTGGGACAATTTACCGTAAATATAATCTTTAGTTAGCTTAAGTACGCAGATGCAGGTTAGCAAACTGACAAAGATAACAAGATTTTTAACCCGTGTGTTTACCCATGTCTTGAAGAGTGATATAAGCAAGGGCGCTGGAAAATATCATGAGTTGACAAGAGTCAACAAAGATGAAATTAGGAGTTTTATGTTACTATAAAAAATATTATTACTGATTAGGCTATCATCGTCGGATTGCAAGCAATAGGTTGATAAATCATCTTTTTGATCTAGATCCAACTCCACTTTGTTATGGGTTCAAGATGGTTGCTGGGTTAGATGATAACTGAACTTCAGATTTAAATGATACGACCATGTTTGCTGTGCCGGCTATCACTTGTTCCATGGGCCAAGCCAAGTTCGTATGGCATCCTCTTGTCTTTCTTGACACTTTGGGTCTCGGTCTTTCCCCCCTTTTGCAGACGGACGAGATCTCCGTTCCGCTCCACAGGACCACATATTCAAATCTTAGTCATAAACATTAAATGGGTAAATATTTGGTATACAAGAATTTTTCCTCTGTTCCTCTAAACACATTTGGTGATGCACAAATCCTGTTGTTTAAAAATAAGGAGGAAAAACACCAAACGCACAAGGAGTGTCCTCTCTAATAATGGAGATGACATAACCCTTAAAATAGACTAACAAAGTCCTTGGCTCATACGAAATGGTCATTTCATAACAAAGGTGAAAAAACCCCAACGCATCAAATTCTCTACATTTTAACATAAATTACATATTAAAAAAAAACCTCCCCAACATTTGCATTCTGTTCTTTGTGCTTTATAGAGGGTGTTTTAACCTAATATGACCAAAAGAAGCGAGCTTTTAATCTTCAGATAAAATTTGGAGGTACCGCCAGCAAAGCTAATTACCAAAACTATACATTGCATTCTTCAAGTCTTTGAACATGGCATATATCATCTATGTGGTCTCGCATTGTGTCGGCGGGGTTTAATACTACCTACTATATGTTGTCCCTTTCTTATTCTGATGCCAAGTCTTATTTTCAATTCATAATCCCACAACTCTAATAAGCCAGGCGATTTGAAAACAACGATTGATAAATAATAGGAAACAATCCTTCTGCCATTTCCTGTTGCACTATTATTACCTACAGCATTCTAAACACTATTTCATAAATAGTGTTTAGAACATTTCAAGCTAATCAATATCACCACCACCACCTCCTCCGCCAGTAACAACAAGCCTTTATCCCAACATTGTGGTCCGCTATATGACCCGTTTCTTCCATTTTCCTCAATTAAGGACCGTATCCTCGGTCAAATTAACATGTAACATATCGTTCTTAATTATCTCTATCGATGTTCATCTAGGTCTACTCTTGTGCCTAGTTGCACCATCAACTACAATTTTGTTGCTTCTTCTAATTGGGGCATTTGATGGTTTTCGTTGCATGCGTCTTAATCATCTCAATCAGTTCTCTCTCATCTTATCCTCTATGGGAGTGACATCCAACTTGTTACCAATGCACCCGTTCCTTATCCTATCTTTCATACTATCACCACTACATGAAATCGTCGTTTTCGAAAAACCCCCAAAAGACTTTCTTTATTTCAAGCCCAAGGAATCAACTTTCAAAAGTAATATTTATTCTTCAATTAGTAAATCAAATTGATCCAACAAGGCAACAACTCAACAATCTCTTCTTTTCTTTTTTTTATAAAAACCCTAATCTATACAGAACCCTAGAAAAACAAAATCAAGAATATCAATAAAAAAAAAACATTATTACCTAGATCGCCACCGCGCTTGGCGGAGCTGCAATCGGAGTCCTGCGACACCGCCGCCATTTATTCATTTGATTTGATCGATGATAGCTTCACCTCCTCCTCCTTCGATCTGAGGGTGACGCCTCAATGATGATGCTTTACTGATACCATTTTCCCTTTTTGGGGGTAAATTGTCAAAAAAGCCCAATCACTTTTTCCGGCTCCCTGAGAAAAGACAGTAGTTTGCTATATCTCACCAAATCATACAAACTAGTTTGATATCACACGAAACAGTTTAGATATCAATGACTGCTGTTTAGATATCGTAAGAAACTAGATATAGCAGACAACTACTAGATATCATAGATAAAGGGTTTCTTGACAACTAAAAACTTTTTTAGGAAGGTTTTGACTAACTATTCGAGGCGGGTTATTTTGACAATAGAAAAAAAATGCTTGAATTTTTTTGTTGACAATTTACCCTTCTTTTTTTATAACTTAGGTCCCTGTTTGAGACCCGAGTTAAGTTAATTTACATGACTCGGAATGTTATAAAGTTATCTGAACTTTAGCTCCAGAATCCCGAAGTCCAATTTGGCAACAAGGTTTTCATAACCTGGTTTAGACTAAGTTAATAGAAACCATGGTTTGTACAAGTAGAGACCGTGGTTTCATAAAATTGGCTCCTCGTAATGTTCAGGATCGTTAAGCAACATACCTTAGGAAACCAAGGTTTCATAAAATGAGAGATATAGATAATAAAGAGAAACGACACAAAACTTTTTGAAACTCCATCCTTTTTAGAGTTCATAAAAATGGGGTTTTGAAACCTAGAAAACTTTTTGAAACCACGGATTGGGAAATTCTATTTTGGTAATTGTCAAACGAGCCGTAGTTTCAATTTTAAAGTTTAACATCTAAACCTCACGAAATCAGTATATAATAAACCATAGCCCCATCGCCAAAAGAGGCCTAAGCATATGGGATGGATTTGGAGTTTAGAAAACTAGACTTCCATGAAGTTATCTCATCTTTCAAATTTGGATAAATTCTTATTTACTAAATTATAATTTGACCAAACATTTCCAAACTCCTAAATTTATGAAGAAAAAACCCGTTTAATTTAGATCAATTCAAGAGAATGTTTTGAAGTTTAGATGACTACAAAACCAAATATCCCATCAAAATTAAAATCTAAAGTGGAGATAGAGACTTGCAGACTAAAGTTTGCATAAACTCAAGCATAGCTTAAAAAATAAACTCAACTCATCCTCTTCCTAGCTCTATATTCAAACAGTGCCTAAAAACTTATATTACATAGTACCGAGTGAGGTTAGAGAAATCGTTTTTGTTAAAACATTGATGATACCCGTAAGTGAGAATTTCTTGATCACGACACGTAGCGGATGACGTGTCATTCACGTAAGTCCGCTAGATTCCTGGAGATTACGGAGCTGGAATAAGTGTATTGGGGACATTCCTCAGCGTCTCGCCTCCGAGGTTGCACCCGACCTTTTAGAAAACCTCTCCGGAGTGCGTTCCCCCTTCGGCTGATTGCCAGCCAATAGCTCGTCTCCGAGTTATCCAATAGCTGGGACTGCTCAGCTTACCTGCTCGTATCCGAACTATTCTATATCCGAGATTCCTCAGCATCTCTGTTTGGACGGGAGCACGGAGCCCGAGAGCCCCTGTAACGGCTCCGTGTATCTCGTCACGATGAGATCTCCGCTACTCCACGTCCCACATCCCACGCTGGTGTATCTCGTCATTAATGGGCGATCCCGCCATCAACGCGAACGTGACACGGGGGCATAACGGACGGCGAGAATCTCGTATCGGCTTGCTCCAATGCGACCCCTATATAAACCCCTCCTCCAGACGGCAGAGTATGTCGAACTCATTTCCAATACACCGCTACCCTGCTATTATTATTCCTCAGTACTTACTTAGTCGTTGGAGGGCCCTACGGTGGTTTCTCACCCCGGGACTTCCCTTGCAGATAGTTCGGCGTTAACAATAACCAACAACCCATTGAGATCCACACGCTCAACCCTCATCTCAAATTTCAACCGTTCAGCCTCGCTGGCAATAAGATCGATGGAGGACAACATTTGAGGGAGATTCCAACCTCCATCAGTTGGCGCCGTCTGTAGGAACAGCTTTCCCACCTAAGAAAGTTGATCTTCTGTCTTCGATTTGATGGCCAGCGATAATCGCAACGATCCCAGCACAAGCCGCCCTATCCTTCACAATGGAAGTTGGGGTGGTTTTACTCTACTTCCCAATATCGTCGACGCCTTATCTACGCGGATCGACAAACTCATGGCGATGGTGGACGCGCTCGCTCGTGTTCAAACGGCCGACCATGCCTACCAAACCTCCATCCCCACTTCCTGAAACGACGGCACGCGTGGAGCGACGGAAGGGCGCATTTAGGCCTTCGACTTCGCTCATCCCCATCTCGATGCCACGAAACACCGGCGTGTCGATTCCGGCAGTCACGACCCCTATACGAGGAATGATTCCATGACTCATTGGGTGCCAGACAGTTCGACACAAAGATCTCGGGAGCGACCAGAGTACCACTTCAGCGCTCGCTGTGCTCTCTTGCCCCCTGAAGAGACGCCGGTCAGGTCACCTGGTTCCAGGAAAGACTGACGTCACCACACTCACTGAGACCACGCGCATGGCGAACGTCGGGGCCAACCACAAAGGGTCTTCCCCGAGGATCTAAGGAACATGATAGAACGAAGCCGAAACCACTCCATCACGCAAGCCCGGAGCGGAGATAGTAGGCAGTCCTACAATGGAGAGTCCTCAGGGTACCAACAGCGAATCGAGGTCCTCGAGAAGAAGATTGAGAACATGCGGCTCGCCACCCGTTCGCCCGGAGGGTTGGCGAAATACTTCGCGGATTCTCTCACGAAACCCTTCATGGAGCAGTTACTACGTGAGCGCGTCTCGTCTCAAAACAAGCCTCCCAAGATGGCCCTCTTCGATAGGAAGTCCGACCCAAAGGACCACCTGGACACGTTCACGGCGGGCATGACTTTCAGGACAACTCAGACGCGGCTCAATGCCGAGCCTTTCCCACCACCCTTATCCGGGCCAGGCGAGATTGGTTCCGTGGCCTTGCTATACGTTCAATTTCAACCTTTGGCAAGCTGGTTACTTAGTTCCTTGGTCATTTCGTCGGCAACCGACGGCAGGAAAGGACAGTCGACTACCTGTTCACCATCAAGAGCGAGGACCGGGAATCTTTCAAATGTTAAGTCACCTGATTCTATAATGCCCTTCTGGAAGTGCCTGAACATCGTGATGAAACGGTCATCACCATCTTGAGATCGGGTCTTAAGCACAAAGAGTGGCTCCGCTCTTTTGCATTAGCGTAACCTAAGACTATGGCCGAGGTAAAAGTCTAGCGGGAGATCCAACTTGAGTGTGAAGTGAACGCTAACCTACCCCGTGGGGACCGGATAGACCTAAAGAAACGGGACCGGGAGGAGAAGAAAAAGACTGATCGATCGAAACCGTATTCCCCGGGGTTTCACGAGTATAGCCCCCTCAAGGTCTCCCAGGCCAAGTTGCTAGAAGAGGCAAAGAGCGGGAGATTCTTCAAACTCCTGCTAATGATACAAAGACTGGGTAAGCGACTTCACGGCCCATATTGCTCCTTTCATCGGTCGCAAGGGCACTCGACCAAGAACTGCAAACAACTTTGTGATTATATCAAGGAGATGATCCGCTCCAGTCACCTAGCAAAGTACCTACGAGACAAACGCCAAGCAGATCGGGAGGAAACATACCGGCCTTCACCCGGAGAGTTGACAGTCGGGCAGATCATTGCCATCTCTGTTGACTTGGCTCCGAGCAACGAAGATACCCGCCGTATCCGGCCGGTCATGACCTTAGATGATCCCCTCCAAGATATATAAGAAGGTTGCTCCTATCACCTTCACCGATGAAGACCTTCATGGCATATCCCTCCCGCACAATGATCCCCTGGTGATCATGCTCGGGTAAATCGGTACGAAGTCCGGAGAATCCTAGTTGACTCGGGAAGCTTGGCGGACATCCTATTCTATGACTTTTTCCAACGTATGGGATTAAACCCGTCCGATCTCTAACCGACCTCCCAGGTTCTCTCTGGGTTTACGAACCACTCCATCCGAGCCGAGAGAACGATCACTCTCCCTTTTAACATCGAGGAGGCCGGAAGAACCCGAACCATGTCGGTGAGTTTCCTCGTCGCCCGGGTTTCTTAGTCATATAATATCCTTTTGGGTCGCCCCCCTTTAAACGCCCTTCAGGCTCAGATCTCGATTTACCACCTCGCCTTCAAGTTTTATCTGGGCGATGGGAGAATAGGTCGGGTTTACAGAGATCAGCAAACCGCCAGGTTTTGTCTCGCTTCGACACTTCTCAAGGATAAAGAAGTTGATGTTTCCAAGAGGCCGTGCGATTCTCGGGAATCTCTGGATACACGTGATGACAAAAAAGAGATCCATGGGTCCCCAGTGGAGGCCTTATCCAAGGTTCCACTCATGGAGGGAGACAACAGTCGAACTGTCCAAATCGACTCCCTCTTGACCGGGGAAACTCGGGACAACCTTATCTAGTTTCTCCGAAACAACTCTGACGTGTTTGCTTGGACTCCCGAGAACATGCCAGGGATCGACCCCAAAGTTATCTCCCACAAGCTTGGTGTTGACTCAGAGGCCCGGCCGGTCCGACAAAAGAAAAGAAGCTTCGCACCTGTCAAACAAAAGGCGATCGAGGAGGAAGTGGACCGACTACTCGCGGCTGACTTCATCAGGAACCTGGACTATTCGGCTTGGCTAGCCAACGCAGTCATGGTCAAGAAAGTAAACGGGAAGTGGCGCATGTGCGTCGATTTTACCAACATAAACAAGGCCTGGCCTAAGGATATCTACCTGCTCCCGCGGATAGACCAGTTAGTTGACAGCTCGGCCGACCACGAGCTGCTGAGCTTCATGGATGCCTTCTCCGATTATAATCAAATTCGGATGAACCCAGCCGACGAAGAGCTCACTGACTTTACTACCGATCGAGGAGTCTACCACTATAAGGTAATGCCCTTCGGCCTAAAAAATGCCAGGGCAACGTACTATCGGCTGGTCAACAAGCTGTTCAAGACACAAATTAGGAGAAATATGGAAGTCTACGTCGATGACATGCTCGTGAAATCCACCCTGTTGGCGGGGCATACCATGGATCTCGGTGAGACCTTTGAAGTCCTGGGAAAGTACAAAATGAAGCTGAATCCAGCCAAGTATGCTTTCGGCATCACGGCCAGAAAGTTCTTTGGATTCGTGGTCACACATTGAGGAATCGAGGCAAACCCAGGGAAGATCAGGGTTATCATTGACATGGCGACGCCCAAAAGCAACGTTGAAATCAGGCGACTCACGCGTAGGGTGGCCGCTTTGAGTTGGTTCATGTTCAGGTCTGGCGAAAAGTGCATGCCTTTCTTCAGAGCCTTGAGAAAAATCCCCGGGTTCTCGTGGTCCGAAGAATGTCAGGTAGCCTTCGATCAGCTCAAGACACATCTTACGACACCACCGCTTCTCATCCGACCTGTTGTAGGAGATAAGCTAATACTGTACCTGGCCTTTTCCGACTAAGCCGCCTGCTCCGTGCTCATCAGAGAATCCGAGGGGATATAAAGACCAGTCTACTATGTCAGCCACGTCTTCAAAGACGCGGAGACCAGGTACTCAGCCATTGAAAAGATAGTCCTAACGCTCGTCGTCATTTCCCGGAAACTTCGACATTATTTCCAGGCTCACACCATCATCGTCCTCAACATCAGACCCCTGGGGAACATCCTTGGTTCCCCCGAGTCATCGGGCCGCTTGGAGAAGTGGAGATGGAAGTTGTCACAGCTTGACATCCGGTATCGACCGAGGCAAGCCATCAAAGCCCAAGCCCTCGCCGATTTCACGGTTGAGTGCACCATTTCCAATAGAGAGGAAACGCCGGCACGAGATCCTAACCCGCAACACTTAATCGAAGAAAATCTCGGTCCGATTTCGGACTGGGCACTTTAAATGGACGGTTCCTCCATAAAGGAAGGGAGTGGGGCGGGGCTGGTCATCCACGACCCCGATAAAGCCGAGATGGAATACTCTCCGCGGCTCGACTTCAAGGCCTCTAACAACGCCGTAGCATACAAGGCTTTTATTGGCTGGTCTACGAATCGCCTCGGGAGTAAGACTAAAGAGAATTAGAATTCGCAGCAACTCCACGTTGGTCGTTGGTTAGGTGACCGGACGATTCGAAACCCGGGAACCCCTGATGATGAAATATTTAGCCGAGGTGAAAAGACTCCGGAGATATTTCGACGAGGTCTAAATGGACAGATTCCCCGGAGCATGAACATCGATGTTCCCTCATAAAAAACTGCTTTTTAATTAGAAATCAGTCGGGCAGCGCCTCACGTGTTTCCCACGTGAGCGCCAACGTCAGCATTTAGTAGGATTAAAAAATCCTATACTGGCACCTTACATGAAATACACGTGAGCACCGGCGTGTAAGGCACATGAGTACCTGTTATGTAAGAATTAAATTCTTAGGCGGCGTCCATGTGCATAACACGTGAGTGTCAGTGCCCAAATTAAAGATGGTAGAATTAAATTCTACATGGGGAATATTTCCATAAAAACTGGGGACATTATCTGTTAAACAGAGCCGTCGGATCAAAGACCCGATGGTAGAATTAAATTCTATTAGGGGAAAATATTTCCTTGACTTTTGTTTTTAAATGAAAAAGGTCTTCTCTGTTAAACAGAGAACGGTTGGATCAAAAATCCAATAATAGAATTAAATTCTAGATTTGGGAAAATATTTTCCTAATTTTTCCAAATGAGAAAGATATACTCAGAGCACCCTTGGATTAAAAATACAATGATGATTAAAAATCACCGTTTGATAGAATTAAATTCTATCTATGGGAAAATATATCCTTAATCTTGTTAAAAACAAGAAAATATATTCTGTAAAAACAGAAATTCTCTGGATCAAAGATCCAACAGTGGATAAGATCCCCCAAATAATTTTTGAGGCCAATTAAATCAACAAATCTGCATCCCCTATATAAAGGAACCGAGACTTCAAGTCTCATATAGAAGATTGACCCCCAAGCTTCTGCAAAAAAACAATAACAGAAGCTATAAAACTGAGAATTCAATTCTCCTCTCAAAAAAGAAGATCCTCGCTCATTCCAAACCCTAGGTAAAGAAAAGCAGAGATTAACATATCTCCTTTGCCTATTATAAAATAAAAAATAAGGGTTTAATCTTTCACGAAAAGAACTTAGTTCTTCCTTTGATCTGAGATCTGCAAAGCAAATCTCCCCATAAATTGAGAATTTAATTCCCATCGGGGAGATTCTATTCTTCAGACTCAGAATTTAGGGGAAATAACTAGATTAAAAGAAAAAGAGAAAAAAGAACATATGTTCTAGGAATTTAATTTCTCTAAAAAAAGGGTTTAACCCTATATAAAAGAACTTAATTCTTATTAAAAGAACAGAAGGACTTAGTTCTCCAATAAAATCGATCCCAAATCTTCAAAACAGAGATCTTGGTGATCAAAACAGAGATCTTGGTGATTATTAAGGGTCAAAACGCTATTAACAGAGATTAAATATCTAAAAGAAAAGAACTCAGCGCCTCACGTGCTTCCCACGTGAGCGCCCTAAACAAATTGCTTAGAGCCTCACGTGCTACCCACGTGAGCGCCCAATAAAGAAAGGAACCCAGCGCCTCATGTGCTCTTCACGTGAGCGCCCAAAAATATAAACTCAGCACCTCACGTGCTTCCCACGTGAGCGCCCAGATGTGAAGACTTAGAGCCTCACGTAAAATACACGTGAGCGCTGTATAAAAGTGCTTAGCACTATATCTAATCAAAACGACTAAGTGCTTAGCATTGATTAGACAACACCCATGTCTGGGGCGCCCCACATGCTTTCCACGTGAGCGCCATAGCCACAAGCAAGTGCTTAGCACTTCTGAATAAAGAAAAAAAGCCTAAAAGTGAGCCCAAATTGGCTAAGTCTCTAAAGTTTCTTGCAATTGGGCCCAAATGCTCTGTTGGTGGATTTTAACTAAAATTTAATGATTCTTAAAATATATCTAAGTTGATCTTAGTCTCAAATATGACTAACGTATCCTTAGTTAAAATAAATTGAGCCAATGCTCATATATTTAAGTTGATCTTAATCTAAAAACAGATTAACGGTCCTTAAATAAAACAAAATATTCTTTGAACTAAAGATATATATAATCTAAGTTCAAAACCCAAATTCATAAATATACGGATTTGGACTGATTCGCGCCCTACGGGTGGCGAAACATAAATTAGTTTCCATATACAATTCACGGGCAACCAAAATAAACAAATATAACACGACACGAAGTGAACTACCGAAGCAGAAAAAAGTGGTTATTGCAACGCGATAACACAATTAACTGCAGGAGCTTGCGCCTGCAGGGAAGAGCTTCCCTGCAATCAAAAACCCTTCATAAATGAGGGAGAATCTGATAAAGTCTGCAATATCAGTCGCATCTATCCAAACCTCCGATATATGGTGCCATAAATCAACTTGGTATTTTCGGAGAGGTAGATGAATATGTCCAAATAGCATCTGACCAAATTCAGGAAAAACGATCCATCCTAGTTCGTCTCTATTTTCGACAGTAAACAGATTCTGGCACGTCCGGTGGGACCTCTTCCTCTTTTCACTCCACACTTCGTGTGTCGTGATAGCGAACAAAATCGCGGTTCGCTACGGTTGACCTTGGGTTTAAGATACCAAAACTTGGTGTCTTTCTCCTATGCTATAAAAACCAATGGTTTCTCATTACACGGCTTGCAACAACAATTCCCTCTCCACCCCAGCTGGAGGAGTGACATATGGGCCTAACACGGCCTCCATTTTCTCAATGCCGGTGGGGCAGGTCACACAAGCCACTACCGGACTCTTCTTCGGGACCATGCTCCCGCCTGTGAGCTTCGGTGCCTCAACGCCACAAGAAGAAGCCCCTAAAATGTCGGTCTTTAATCAGCTGGCAACCATCACGGCTCTTATCAGCAAGCCGTCCAAATCTGACGCTCAGTCTTCAACAGGCTGAACAAGAAATTGAGCGGGCCTGCAAAGAAGCCCATGATACCAGAGGGAGCTATCCCAAAATGGCTAACTCTCCTTACTCCTACTATAGGTGAAGTCAGCAAAAGTGCTTCCCCTCCCAGACGGTCGGTCTTCGAAAGATTGGCCAACTCTGCCCCAACCCCAACAAGGATGTCGGTCTTCAACAGGCTGACGCCAATCGAAACTCCTCAGCAACGCAGGGGGTATGAGGAAGACACCTCCAAAACTGAGGCAATTCCCACTCCACGACGTGCTCGACGTAGCCATTGGCGCCGAGTGAGAGAAGCTGGGGGCAACACTCCTTCTGGGTTCACCTCACCTGCTCCTATGGTGGAGGTCGACGCTGCTGTTCCAACTGGGAAAAGTTTTGACCCGCTCAGGAGGGTACGCAAGAACTCCCCGATGGCGGTACTGAAGAAATCATCTCCGTCGATAGAGGCCCTAATACAGAAACAGTCGGAGTAGCCTTATCAACGGCTCTCCTCACAGATCCATAAAATTTGGCGAAAGGTCCAAGACTCTGTACTTGACGAAAGCTACTCTCGTCGACCTAAGAAATCTAAGGGCCAACAAGAAAAAGACCGCTTCTCCGCCATACAATGGGGGACCCTTCCTAAACAGGCGTCTGTTACAATCGCTCCTTCAGCTCCGACATCCCATAAAAGAATGAGGCCAAAAAGAATTCCACCGCCAGCGGTAAAATCCAATGGCGAAAGATCTAAACGCCCCAAGTTCGAGGGCATAACAATACATACGGTCTATATGGCTTCAGGAAAAGAAGAAAGCTGTGCCTCGGTAAGTCACCGACCGCAAACTCGGTCGTTGACGAAAGCTCAGAAGCAATAGCAAAAGCTCCAAGAAATGTTGACCAAAATGGCAGCACTCACCGGACAAAAAGAAATTCCGGATAAAGAAGCTAAATAACGCCAAGAGCAAGAGACCGATATAGGGTTCTTGCGATGTGTTATGGAAAGAAAAATAAGGAATCTGCAGAGCAAGTTGCTAATATCAAGCATATGCCTCTTCTATTCCAAAACATGGTGGGAATGATGATACAACTGGAACCCCCGGCCGAAAATCCGCCAATAGTTATTGAGGATGACAAAGAGGAAATATCAAACCCTCTTCCAGCCTTGTCAGCGGCCAAAGAAAAAAACATCTCCAAAGCGGCCTTGGATGACTACATCGCTCAGCAAATAAGAGCTCACCAGGCCAGTGAAGTCGCCAGCCAACTCGTCAGAACCGGGCAACCATATCCGGCCTGGTATAACCAAATCAAGTACCCGCTGAGACATACAATCCCCAAGTTCCATGTCTACAAAGGAACGGGCAATCCTCACCAGCATGCCGCACAATTTAAAGAACTATGTGGCAATACTGGAGGTCACAACAAACTGTTGCTTCGCCAATTTGTCGGAAGCTTATCAGAGACAACTTTTGAATGGTACTCGGAGCTCCCAAATGACTCTGTGAAAACCTTCGCAGAAATGGAACTGCTGTTCATGCAATGGTTCATCAGCGCAAGCGAACGCACTCCGATCATGGCATTAATCAATACCAAGGTAAAGCCGGGAGAAACTTAGGTCTAATACACAATCCGGTAGCGGAACCTGTGGTCTAAGTGCGAACAACGCATTGAAGAGTCTCATGCCGTGGGCATGTTCATCAGGACCCTCGATCCTCAATCGACCGTGTCCCAGTTTATGACATTCATCAAACCCACCACCTTCCAGCCGCTGATAGACAAGTTGTCCCAAATGGATCAGATAGGCCATAGGCCTTCTTCCTCAAATAAGGACCCTCTAACAAGGGTAAAGGGAAAGCGACATTTGTTGCCAATACGCAATAACAACCGAGTGGCCCAAAACCGGCTGCTCGCTAAAACAACGCGCGTCCGCGCCCGTCCTTAGAAGAAAGGCTAGGAAGTGCTAACTCGTTCCCTCATAACAAGACGAGAAGACTGTTTGTACTGGCAATGCGTAATAACCTCATCACATTTCCAGACCCGCGGCGTTCAGCGCAACCCGGCGACGTCAACAACCCCAATTATTGCTCCTATCAAAGAATAGTGAGCCACCCAATTGAGAATTGCTACATCTTCAAAAATTGGGTTGAAGACCAGTACCGGCAGAGAAAGTTCGCGCTGTCTGATAACTGGAGGGTAAAACTTCCTCAGAAACACGCTCCCAAAAGGATGGACGCGCAGGGGGCATCATGCTCCCTTGTAGAGGAAGCTCCGTGGGAAGTAGCTCTTTCAGCAAAAAACTAAAAGAATATTGAAAGATCTACAAGCATATCCGACAATCAGGTGGAAAAGCCCACTTGAACCTGAAACTATTGAAGGGATGTTGAAACCACATCCCGCACCGAAAGTTTTTGATAAGGGGAAAACCCCCCAGGTCAAGCCTTCAAAGAAAAAGAAGAAGACCAAGAAAACTGTGCAGCCTGCCGAGTATGACAAAAAGCGTACAGATCTTAAAAAGTACATAGACGCGCTGGAGGAGTACAACCAGAAGGCGCGAACATCAGTCACGCTCGAAGAATTCCTCAAGTATATTCTTGAGGACGGAGACGGTGACAATGATAAGAGAAATGAATCATCAGAAGAAGCGGAAGATTATGTAGCAGGTTGCCACATGATCTCCCATTCATTGTTATATGACAAAGAAGCTCTCTCAGCTTCAGAAAATGACGTAGAGGTACTGGGGGCAGAATCGGCGCTAAAATCCCCGAAACTGCCATAAGAAGACCCGTTTGAGAGACTTTTAAACGAAACCTTTCAAAAAAGCAAAGACGACCGAGAACGCAAGACATCCATATATGAAAAGGCTAAGCGTCAACGTTTGAATAAAGAAGCTGCGGTGAGGACGAATCGTACAATGCTTCGACCAAACCAAAGCACACCTATAACAAATAAGAGCAGGATCAAAACTGAGAAGCAATTCGCCAAAGCCCTATCACCGGGGATGAAGATACCACCTCTTACGAGGTACACTCCTAGAGTCCCATACTTCGACGGGGAAGAATTACATTCAAAATATTGTCTCCATCATCAATGGGTCGCCTACCCATCGAGGAATGCGGTGCCTTCAAGAAGTGGTGGCAAGGATATGTTGCCTATCGAAAACATTTCAAGAAGGAGAAGCGCGAAGCTCGCGCTTGTCGACATCAAAATGGTGAGATGAACGCGCATGAAGAAATGACTGGTAACTGTCATATGGTCGGTACCAGTTCGGAAGGGGAAAAACCTCAAGTTTTCACCTTTGGGAGCGATTCTGAGGAAGGAACACCCCTTAACTTTCTCTTTGAAGACTCCGTCTCGGAAAAAGAAGAGAAAGAGAAAAATTGTGAAAACATTCAGCTGCGTAACCGTACGCTACCAGAGAATAATTTCGGACCTGCAAACAAAGATTCGAACAAAAAGGACAAAGAGAATGGGAAAATGCCCAAAGAAATCACCGTTGATGAAGAAACAGTTAAAGAACTCGCCGCAAAGGACCCGCCTAAGAAAAACAAGATGGATTACAATGTCCTAGCATATCTAAGGAAAATACCCTCACATCTAAGTATATTGGATGCTCTCCTCCTGTTCAAAGAGACACGAGATTCCCTGATCAAGGCCTTACAAGTGCCTGATCAGTTACAAGCTTTTCTCGCAGAAGAGAAGATAAAAGATGAACTGGCAATGGTCCACATGGTTGATATTACATTCAACGATGAAGATCTACTTCTCGGTATGTGCGAACATAATCGCCCGTTATACGTCACCAGATACTAATTAAGATAGAGAAAATCTTTGTCGACAACGGATCCTTCATTAACCTTCGCAATGTGAGAGTGCTAAAGGAGATTTGCATGAATGTTCAGCATTTTGTCCGAGATAAAATTACCATCTCCAAGTTCGACTCACAGTCATCACGGACTCTTGGATCCATAATACTAACGCTATGCTTTGGGCCGCTCGTCACTGACATCAAATTTCATGTCATTGACGCCAAAACTTGCTATAACGCCCTATTCGGTAGGCTTTGGTCATACGAGTATAACATCATCCCTTCTACACAATATCAGTATATGAAGTATTTCAAGGATGACTCGGAGTACACCGTCATGGGAGAACTAAATCCGTTCTCCATAAATAAAGTTCGAAAATACGAAGACGCAAAGTACTTTCTACCAGACTTTGAGAATACTAAAAGGTACCACAGGTCCGAGAGTAAACAAAAATCCATCGCCACTATCCCGATCTTTAGGAGCGATACCGAGGAAGACAAAGAAATAGTCTACTCGGGGCAACCCTAAAAAGAAAAAAATAAGCCCGGACCATCTACTCCGATCCTGGTCTTTGGTAGTGATTCCGAGGATGAAACTAATGCAGTGTTCTCCATTCGCCCATCAATACAGGTTCTCGCCGAAATGGATCAAAGTCTACAAGTTACAATGGCTCCACCTCGACACTATAAGGAACTTGATGCACTTGATACATACAGCGTACAAGAACTTCAGACCTTCTACGTGCCTCCTAGACGAAGAGGTGAAAATGATATTCTCTTCTACAAATCTACGGAGACCAGAGTAGAAAAAAAGTCTGGCATGGTGTCAACCCCGCTCTTGACAGGTTCCATCCCATCCGTATGCCAAGATATTATACGGAGGGATTAAAGGAACTGTTAAAGCGCCAAGGTGTACCTCTCGAACAAACAGTTCGGCAGGCCCAATTCTATAAAAAGATTTGGGATATTCCTGGGACTCAGCGAAAGAAGTCCAAAGGGAAAATGGAAATAACTGGACTCAGATATGTTTGGTCCAGGAAACATGATCAAGTTTATAATTGCCACGTCATAAACAACTTGAGTGAAGAAGAAAATGTTCTTTCAGATAGCCATGACGTCGAATCGGAGCAAGATCCTGCTTTGAAAATGTTAAGTCCGTCGCTTGAAGAACAAATTGACAAGCTAATAAAAGAAGCTTGTCAAACGAGCCGATACAATCATAGCAGCGAAATGGCCATATATGAAAGGGCCAGGATGCAGCGTCTCAGTCTGTAATCTGCGAAGGAAGTAGACTGTAACGCTCTTAATTCTCAGCCCGCTATGTGTTCTCACGAAGGGGGAAAATCCCGAAATGGAGGTAAAAATAGGGCAAAGAACGCAAACAACGTTCGAAGACAACAAAGCGGGTCTGAGACGCCGTTCAATCGAGAAAAGCTCGATTGGAGCACGTCCTTTATAAAGAAGATGGGTTGGGAATACTCTTTCCCACAGGACAAGATAGGAAAAATATTCAACCTTGTCATGAAGCACCAAATGATCACGCTTCCCGAGTCTCGACACCCTGAACAAATAAATGAGATTCGTCACCCGGATTATTGCTCCTATCACTGAGCAGTAGGTCACCCCTTTGAAGACTGCTTCATGTTAAAAGATTGGGTGGAAGACCAGTATCGATAAGGCATGTTTGCTTTATCCGACATCTGGAAGATAAGCCCGCCGTGAAAACACGAGCCAAAAAGGACCTACACCGTCAGGTTAAGACCACCTCAACCGCAAAAAGGGAAGCATACTTGTACCTGCCATATGATAACACTTTCAAAAGTGGGAGGGCACGGGAGTATGAATGATCTCTTCAGGTGCTTCACCAATGAAGATGAGAACGAGATGATCTCAGAGTTTCCACCAGCACCAAAAGAGCTGGAAGATGTGATACACACCACGACGAACAACCTAAGAAAAATTGACTTAGGGACAGAAAATGATCCGAGGCCAACGTTTGTCAATGAACTGCTATCTGAAAAACAAGTGGCCACACTGAAAGACGTGCTTATGCAATACAAAGACTGCTTCGCATGGAACTACTCCGAAATGTCGGGTCTAGATCCAGAAGTAGCGGTACATAAACTGGCTATATCGCCAGACATAAAGCCAGTTAAGCAGGTGCTAAGAAGGATGCAGATCGAACTTGAGATGAGTATCAACGCTGAAGTCAAGAAACTAATTGACTCCGGTTTCATCCAAGAAGTTCAATATCTCGACTGGATCGCTAATATTGTTCCGGTGATGAAGAAAAATAGGACAGTTTGCATCCGCATGGACTTTCGGGACCTCAACAAAGCGTGCCCGAAAAATGACTTCCCAGTGCCCGTTACCGAACCGATGATCGATAACACGTCCACTCACGAAGTCTTCTCCTTCATGGATGGATCCTCAGGATACAATTAAATAAAAATGGATCTTGAAGACCAAAAGCACACCACTTTTCAGACCCCGTTGGGCATATTCTGCTATAAGGTGATGCCCTTCGGCTTGAAGAATCCGGTGCTACCTACCAAAAGGCCATGACAAAGATCTTCGATGAGCTCATATACGAGATCTTCGAATGATATATCGACGAACTCGTAGTGAAGAGTAAATCTCATGAGGAACATTGGGAATATCTAAAAATAGTGTTCCAACGTTTTCGGAAGTATAATCTAAAGATGAACCATCTAAAATGTGCGTTTGGAGTTTCCTCAGGCAAATTCCTAGGATTCATCATACGCCAGCAAGGTATCGAAATCGATCTCTCAAAGATCAAGTCTATTATGGAAATGCCAACGCCAAGAATTCTCAAATAACTGCGGTCTTTCCAAATAAAGCTCGTGTATATCCGGCGGTTCATAACCAATCTCTCCGAAAAATGCCGTCCCTACAGTCATCTGATGAAGAAGGGGACCCCGTTCATCTGGGATCAAAAGTACCAAAACGCACTAGACGAAATCAAACAATACCTGCAAAATTCGCCGGTATTGGTTGCTTCGGTTAAGGGAAAACTCCTTATCCTATATACAACGGCCTTTGAGGGTTCTCTTGGTTCATTGTGGGCATAAGAGAATGATCAAGGAAAGGAAAGAGCTCTGTATTATTTAAGTCGAGTTCTCCTGGGAGTAGAAAGAAACTATTCCCCATTGAAAAATATTTCCTGGCGCTGATTTTCGCAATAACGAAGCTCAGACATTATGCCTTGGCACATGAGGTTCACCTTATATCGAAGGTAGATCCTCTCAAATATCTAATGTCAAAGGCCATACTAATAAGAAGGCTTGCCAAATGGGCCCTCCTCCTGATGGAATTCTCGATAACATATCGACCCCTCAAAGCGGTGAAAATATAAGCCGTCACCGACTTTCTCGCGGAGCATCCAATACCAGCCGACTCCCCTTTAAATTGCGAGTTGCCAGATGAACATGCATTCGACGCAATTGAAGAAGAAAAAGAAAAAGATAAGCCTTAGTGGGAGATTTACTTCGATGGAGCATCCTTCATTAAGCGACGAAAGCAAAATACTCCCATAATCAAAACTGGGGTGGGCCTTATCTTCGTGACCCCGCAAGGAGGGATATTGCGTTACGCCCTCTCCTTAATGGAGCTAAGGACTAACAACGAAGCTGAATACGAAGTTTTAATGGTCGGTCTCGAGATCGCTATCGATATAGGAATTAAAAACCTCATTATATATGGAGACTCCCAGCTGATCGTTAGTTAAGTAAATGGCAATTATCAAACATGCAAGCCACAGCTGATAAGGTATGGCGAAAATGTTCAGTAACTGCTGAAACAAATCTCTTCCTATACCCTGAAAACATACCGCGAGCGGAAAACGGCAAGGCGGATGCGTTGGCCAAATTGGCTAAGGAATTGGCCGATGAAGACATCGATGACGTAAGGATCATTATGCAAAGTCGCAGGGTCCTTGCGTCAATAGATATATTTTCGGAAGACCTGATAGAGCCATCCGAAGGAAAAGAAATGACAGAACAAGTAGCCCATCAAATAGAGGACGAAGAAAAGGTCAAGGATTGGAGGGAAGTTTTCATAGACTACTTCAAGTCCTAACGAATGCCCAAAAGTCCGTCGTCTAAATATCAGGTCATGAAATGGGCTTTGTCTTTCGCCTTCATCAATGATACCCTATATAAGAGATCATTCGACCTCCTATGGCTAAGGTGCCTAGGGCCGAAGGAAGTAAAGAAAGTCGTCCAAGAAATATACGATGGACTTTACGGCTCCTATTAGGCGGGTTCGAAGATGAAGCTGAAGATAAAAAGAATGGGTTACTATTGGCCCACGATGATTCAGGACTGCCTCGAATATGCGAAGCAGTGTCACTCATGCCAATTCACGGGGACTTCATACATCAGCACCGAAATCCGCTGTACCCGAGAGTGGCCAGCTGGCCGTTTGAAATGCGGGGAACCGATATAATTGGCCCTGTCGAACCGGTATCATCTAAAAGACACCGGTTTATATTGGCGACAACCGACTATTTCTTTAAGTGGGCAGAAGCAGTACCACTAAAGGAGGTGAAGATAGAGAATATCCTCCACTTTTTCAAAACCCATGTCATCTATCGGCTCGGCATTCCGCGGCGGATTATCTCAGATAATGGACCAGTTTACAGAAGCCATAAAATCATCCGCTTGGCACAGCAGCATAAAATAGATTGGAGATACTCTTTAGTCTATAATTCTCGGGCCAACGGTCTAGCTGAAGCCTTCAACACGACCTTGACCAAGATTATAAAAAAGACAATGTCTATAATAACAAAAGACTGGCATGAAAGGCTGCATGAAGCTCTCTGGACGTACCGAACAACGTTCAAGATGACCATGAATACAACACTATATGCACTGGTGTTCGGCACGAAAGCAGTATTCCCATTGGAAATAGAACTCCCCTCTCTACGAATAGAGGTTCGATACAAGCTGACTGATGAAGACTTGAGGAGCTCGACGCCTTTGATAAAACCCGCCTTATAGCACAACAAAACCTGGAAGCTTATAAGGTAAGGTTGATTCATTCATATGAAAAACTGACCAGGCCGAGAACATTTCGCCAAGGCGAACTCGTGCTGGTTGTCAAAAGACCGATGATCCTCAATCGTGCAAAATGGGAGAAGTTCGATCCGAACTATGAAGGCCCGTACATCATAGACAAAGTCTACCAAGGTGGAGCCTACCTGCTCATGGATATGCATGGTGAAAGGCCATTCCGACCAATAAACGGCCGATTCCTAAAAAATTACTATGCTTGAAAAGTCATGACTTAGATCAATGATAGATGATGACGCTTGTGTCGCTCGCTATCTTCCCGAGTCAGAACTTTGAAACTAGTACCAAAAGATGTTCATCCCAAAACATAGGAATGTTGGACCAAGCCAAAACATGGGAATGTTGGACCGAAATGTTCTTAAACTAACATTCGTCCCCAAAATGGGAATGTTGGACCGAAACATCCCTAAACTAATGGTGGACCGAAATGTTCGTAAACTAATAATGAATCGAGAAGTCCCTAAACTAATAATGGACCGAGATGTCCCTAAACTAGCACGTCCCCCCCAAACACGGGAATAATGGACTGAGACGTCCTTAAATTAATAATGGACCACTACGTCCTTAAACTGGGTTTGGAACGAAACGTCCTTAAACTAAATACTCGTCCCAAAATATAGTGATAATGGACCGAGAAGTCTCTAAACTAATATTGTACCGAAAAATCTTTAAACTAAAAACTCGCCCCAAAATACGGTGATAATGGATCATCATGTCCTTAAACCAACACGTTCATCCCTACAGTAAATCCCTATATTGACCACCATATACAATCCACGGGCATAAACGGTTCATAGCTCTCCCACATTGTACATGACGCGGTCCTTCAGAAAAGATTGTGGCTTACTGTTAAGGGTGCATTACCTTATGGGCCGCCTAAAAAAAGGATAAAAAGAAGATAAAAAAAGAAAGGAAAAAAAGAAAAAATGGTATGTCCACAAGAGAAATGGGCACGGATGAAAACCCGAAAGGGCACCGTGAGTAAAAACAGCAGTGCTACCGGTGAGCTCGTGAAAACCCGAAAGGGCGCGAACTCGTTTAAAAAAAACATGAAAAGTTCTCACGTCATTACAAGGAGAAAACACCTATGTGAGATCCTTATGACTCACAAAGGAGCAACACACTTAGGAATCCATATGATTCCTAAGGAGAAAATGCACTTACGAGATTCTCACGATTCGTAAAGAGAATATACCCTTTATAAGACCCTCACGGCTTATAGAATTCAAAAGCATTAAGTTACAGAGATTTGAACATGTTCTTAAGCTACCAAAACCCCACAAAACTTTTATGCCATGCAAGTAGTCCAATACCGACTCTTGTATACAATCCACGGGCATAAATAAATATATTCCCCACCAAGTCCCGCCAATGGCGAGAAATATCCTCATATGGTGAACGACTGCTTGTAAATCCTCTCGACTTACAACAAGAAAACACTCTTGTAAAATCCTTACGACTTATAAGAGCAAACACACTAAGGAATCCCTACGATTCTTAAGGAGAAAACACATCTATGATATCCTCACGACTCACAGGGAGAAATACCTTTATGAGACCCTCACGGCTCATAAAGTCAAAAGCCTTAGTCGACAGAATCCTAACCCTATTTACTAAGCTACTTTTATTCAAATCGACAAAGGCAAATGATGATTCGGTTCTGGCACTATCCCAGTTGTAGCGATGCCGATGCCTAAACAGGTGTCAAACTCCAAGTCCTCTCACAGCAAATGATGATTTTCTCCTGTTAACATTCCAGTTGTAGCGATACTGATGCCAAAATTGGTATCAGAACCCAAGTCCCTGACTCGCCACAAAATCAGCGAGCAAAAAAATGCATATGAAATAGCCGAAATGATGGGGCACCCCGCAATAAAATCAATGAGTAAAAATATGCATATAAAAATAGCCGAGATGTTTGGACAACTCGCAATAAAAAATAGCAAGTAAAAATAAAAAATGACATAGCCGAAATGATTGGGCACCACGAAAAACAACCAAAATGATTGGGCAATCGCGACTTTTGCGATATAAAAAGCCGAAAAGATAGAGATTCGTGGAAATAAATAAAAAAAATATATAATAAAATAAAACTTTTCTGCCCTACATAGGTCCATACTGACTCTTGTATATGATCCATGTGCACAAATGAAAGAAAATGAACTATATTTTCCTACCACGTTTCATCAAAAGAAGAACCGAGTCTTGATGGTACATCTACAGCCTAGAGGCTATTTGGACGTCCTTCTTACTCCAAGCAAAGTACATACACGAAGTCAATAAGGACCCAAGGTTCAAACTAAAGTGGAGTGACGGCATTGTCCTAACTCCAGATATCGATGACAACATCTACAGCCTAGAGAGCATGTCAACGTTCCAGCAGGATGTAGACGCAACGTAATTAAAAGAACCCAAGGGTCAAATCAAAAAATGGAGCAACGACAAAATCCAACTCTAAGTCTTGACAGTATATATATAACCTAGAGATCATCTCAACGTTCACCCTCATTCTAGCAGGGTGCGGATGCCACTATCAAATGAAATTGGAGCAATGGAATATTCCTCGCTCTAGACCTCGATTGCAATACATACAGTATAGAGATCACACATATGTTCCCGATTTCAGCAAAGAATATGTACTAAATCATTAAAGAAAAAAAAATGAAGTGAAGGTATATTCCTAGTTTCGGGTCTTGACGACAATACATATAAGGCTTAAAAACCATTGGAGATCATCCTATCCCAGAAGGGTGCGGTTATGACTCATCGGGGCTTCAAATTAAGCCTAACCTCAAATAAAAAGCGCCACGGCAAAATACCTAATGGTTGTTCTTCCGACGATAATATAGATACTCCAACCTAAAAAGATTACTTGAAGTCGTCTTGTCCAGTCTTAGAAAGGATCAGAGACACGACAGTCGCGAGGCTACTCGAGCAGCAACCTAAGGGACTGCATATCGAGAAATACATCAGCCAACGCGACGGTACGATGGACTTAAATCTAGTACCACAAACTTAACGGATCTCTATCATAAAAGAATGGGGGTTATCTATATCCAACGTTAGGGCAAATTTTCCTATAAACCTAAGGGAGGTAAACCAGAAACTCCGAAATGAGTGAATAAACCAGAAACTCTGAAATGAGTGAATAAACCAGAAACTCCAAAATGAGTGAATAAACCAGAAACTCCAGCGTAAAGAGAAAATAAAAGTGTAGATATGAAAGGAAAAGATGCTTTTCATTCATATTTCAAAGAAAAAAGGAACTACATACTCTTGGCGTGGCTAAAAAAGGCGCATCATCCTAGATCCACAACGGAAAAACACTAAACTCCGGACATGGATTCTCAAACTCAAAATCAAGTTTGAGCAATGTGCCTTCAGCCTCATCGACCATTTTTTTATGCATCTTCTCTCGGATGCAAGCGTCAGGGTCACCACTAATGTCTCCCACCCTCTGGTTTGCTGATACTATCGTTTTCTGTTGAAAGACGCGGTGCAAGATGGAGAAAAGATTATCTCTTCGTTTCTTTGAGATCAACCCCATCAGATACACTGAATGTATCTTTTCTTCAGCGTCATCAAGCGCCTGGAGCGGCATAACATCAAGACGTCCAGGTAAAGCTTCTCAGATCGACCCAACAACGATCTTCAAAAGAGCAGAGCGGCGGAAGAGCAATCGGCCGTTGTAATCATTGAAGCAATGCATCATCTCATCGCATTAGGTATCAGTGTATTCCTGGCCTTAAAAGCGACTTTGTATATGAATTTCTTCGTAGGAGACAATCTCCTCGATATTGTACCTGAAAAGAAACCAGGTGGAGAGTTAGCAATAAAAAATGCTAGGGTCATTAAGTCTAAAGAGCTAGCGGGCCCTACAGAATCAAGATGACGGCTCATTAATGATTGGAACATATGTCTAATTGAGAAATCTAAAAAGATTCTCTCAGGTTGGTTTAATAATAAAATTACAGAGCCGAGCTCTGCTTTATCAAAATGGTATAAAATACCAAAAATTTCAAGAAAATCCCTAAAGAGATTTGATATTCAGAGCAAAGCTCTGTTAAACCGAAAATCCAAGAAAATCTCTAAGAGAATCTGATATTAAATTGACAGAGCAAAAATTTGACTAAAATCTCAAGAAAATCTCTTAAGAGGAAATAGATCTAAAAAAGATCAGAACTAAGTTCTGTTAATTCCTAAAGGGAATATATTAAAGATAAGCTCTATAATTAAAAATGAAGTAATCTTTCAAGGAGAAGACTCCTACCAGAGAAAATTTTGGCAGAGTGGGTCCACAATATAGATATGGAAAAGGGTGAAGAACTAAGCTTCAAGAAAACAATACTAAGCTCTAATAGAGAATAAAATTCTTAAGGAAGAAGATGAAAGCACAGCAGTCACCTAGGGCTCGAAGCCTTATTTAAAGGGATGGGGGTCGGTTCAGATTCTTCATATCCTAAGACGGATCGGATGGTCCAAATTTATGCACCATAGCACTCACGTGCAAGCCACATGAGAACAACAGTGGGGGGCATTTGTTCCCTCATAAAAAATTGCTTTTTAATTAGAAATCAGTTGGACAATGCCTATTTCCCACATGAGCACTAGCGTCGGCGTTTAGTAGGATTAAAAAATCATATACTAGCGCCTCACGTGAAATACACATGAGCCCCGGCGTGCAAGGTACATGAGTGCCTGTTATATAAGAACTAAATTCTTAGGTGGTGCCCATGTGCATAACACATGAGCGTCAGCGTGCAAATTAAAGAGGGTAGAATTAAATTCTACATGAAGAATATTTCTCTAAAAACCGGTGTAACACCCTAGTGCATTTACACCTTATTTTATTTGGAGTTTTCCTAATCTTGCGACAGTCTTCTTGTTTATTCTTGTTTTTGGGCGCGGATAGTGCATTTGGTATCTGTGGTTAGTATCCGACCCAACCCGCAAACTTGAAACCCATTATGGTTCAAGATTACGTTATATCTTTGCTAGTACAGAGAATCCGTGCACATCGAGGTTCATATGTATGTACGATATATTCTGCATTCGCATATTTTTAAATAATATAAATTATAACCAAATATATATTTTTATATCTAGCATAGCCTGTTATCATACCCCACATCTTATGAGTGCATCCATACATCATGTTCCAGTCCATATTGTTAAAACAGATTCGTTTGGATCGCTACGTGTGTCACGCCCCGCTTCCCAATATACAGGGAAGGGACGCGGCGATGCCCGCTACTAATTTACTCAGAAGTAAACACACTAAGTGTATCTAAGCAATATAAAGTAAATGAACACAAAAGACAGGAATATAAATGAACATCAACTTTATTTATTAAACATTCTTTTACAGGTACAACTGGAATGTAAATACATGAGTAGAAAGCAATGCCTAAACAACGGCATGACTGAAATGAAAAGTATATACAAGTGCCTACAGATTTGGATCGATAGCAAACTGCTCCAAATCGTCAGTACCGGGCCTGGTCTCTAGTACGTCCAAATCACCTGACAACATTCCAAAGAAAGAAGAAAATGAATATCGTCAGCGAACAATCACTCGGTAAGTTCCAAAGATAAGTAGAGGTAGAATAGACAGAAAGAGAATATGACTAGTAATGTTTTATTATAATGCTAACGCAGTTGTTTGTAGCTTGGTATAGAATATGCTAGTGCATACGAGAGGAGTCCTACTATTCCGGAGACTAAGGTATACGGAACACAATGAACCGTTCAGCCACGGTACAACGGCAATAGATATTCAGGTTAGATGTATTAAGGTTACAGTCTCGTGCCACTTCTAACACATTCCGTACCAATCTACCCCTTTATAAATCTCGCGATGTCTTTTGTATTGATTGTATTGTTTTGTTATATAGATGGATGACTTGCTGAAACTATGATATCAGTAAATGGAATGGATATAAATGGATAGTCATGTAGATGGAGTATATCCATGGTTCGGTTCAGTCAATATAGATTGATATATATTGAATAGATGAATTCATGGATTCATGTTGTATTGTAGTTTATACTTGAATCATATTCAAGTCAAATTGATTAGATTAAGACTCAGTCTGAGTCAGACACTTTGAAAAGAACTTGAAATCCTGAATTAGTTTTGATGTTATCGGTAACTGCTGCACATGGACGGCAGGATTTGTGTCTTTTTCCAAGACAATTACCGTATTGATAACACCATTTATTAAATTGTCTACCTTAGATAGGCAAGCACCCACATTCTTCGGCTCCCTGAGGCTTAAAGAGAATTGGTCCCTCTTAAACCTATATTTACTAGGGTCTTTATTGTAATTTAGTATAACTTGAGTGAGTTTTATATAAAAAATAGTTTTGATACATATTCAAAATACATCTCAAGTATTTAATTATCATCTTTAGGGTTTTCATAGATGTATATTTTATAAAATTGCAATTTCTAGTGAGTAGAACCTAGTTTTCATTATATATGGTATTTTAATGAAACATTGGAATTTTGCATTGAATTGAAATGGTATTTTCCTGTAATGGTGATTCCTTTGATTTAGAAAACTTGGAATATTTGTATAATATATTTAAAATAGATCTTTTGATAATACTCATATATAAATATATTTATATATTTAATAAAAATAAATTTTATTTATTTTCTAGAAATATCATTTTCTTAAAAATAGTATCAAAAATTCTATCAAGATCGAATGCTCCTTACGGAGGTCTGCATCTCGCTCTACTAGGCCTGAGGACGTGCGATAACCCGCACCATCCTGATCGGGGTTCCCTAAAATGGGTTGTAGAGGTGTAATTTCAAGGAATTAATGAATACTCTTTTTAAAGAAAACGGTTTTGTAATAGTTTAGGGTATTTTATTGTAACTCGTGCTATTCCCAAAAATATTTCCCAAAAGTAAATCGTGCTATGTCAAAGATATGTGTTGTGATGGGGTAGGTCCTTACCTCGTGAGTTTTTTAAAGGTGATACAAGTATTATGTTGATTTGTGTCGAAACTAAAGTATATGGTATTTTACCGTAAAAATACGATAAAAGTTGCATAAAAGATTCTTTTGAGATGAAACTTGTTTTAATATATTTTTTAATGTTTGTTAAACATTATATGAGAGTATGGTATTTTCGTGTTTAAGAAAAGTTAGAATTTTTAAAGAAACACGAAACGGAAGTTGGATTAACTCCGCTTTCGTCGAGTTTTAAAAATTAAAGTTTTTAGAATAGAAGAGGAGAGGGGTAGAGTGAACTTACAGGCTATCGAGAAAGAAGAGAGGTAGGGGAAGACTAGGGAAGCGTCGGGGTGTTGTTCCGTCGCCGGAATCACCTCGAAACATCGTCGGAATCTTGCTCTTTGCTAACTCCACCTGCACACTATATGGACTTGAGAATTTTGGAGAGTTTTGGCACTTGATTTCAGAATGAGGAGTGCCAAAGGATAGGGTTGTATTTATAGGGTAGGATTAGGGTTTAGAGGGTTAAAGAATGCATTAAAATTTGCATTAAAATTGGATTAAAGGGTGAATTATTGTTCTCTGGAAAATGTGCAGAGAAAATAAACAACATGAGAGGAATGGGGTAGGCCAAAGGGTGCTCGGGTGAAGAGATGGGAAGCATCCCCTACGGGGGGCCCGGCGGTGCCGGTCTTGGAGGCCATCTCACCGGTCCAATACCGATGAAGGAGCTTGGATCTTTGGCCACGTGTTGGTGTCACTTGGTTTCCCCAGTGAATGTGTTTGATTACTCTGTAACTCTTCATCCTACGTGTAGTGCACGTGTAAACCCTTGGGCTTCTAAAAGATTAAATGAAAATTTAATAAAAATATAATGTGGCTGGGAGGATTCGAATACAGGGGCTATGTCACAGCAGTGCAAGGCTTTACCAATGAGCTACAAGTGGTTTCTTGCAGTTCAAAAGTAAAACAAATACTTATACTGTACACAAGATTGCAAATACTCCATTTGTATATTAACTTTTAAACAATTTTCTGTACATTGAAATTAGAGTTGTTACAACCTACCTTCCTTATAAAAATTTCGTCCTCAAAATTTACAATTATTTTAAGGACTAGTTCATAAATAAATGAGGGTATCTTGCACACATGTCGTCCTCACGTTCCTTGGTCGACTAAGTTCACATCCTCTATAGCTCTTCCCTGTTGATTTTCCTGGTGAATCTTTCTCCACATCACTCGAACCAAGTTGACTTTCTTGTTCCGAAGTGACTTCACCTTTCTATCCAGGATCTCAACAGATTGTTGCTCACAGGATAAATCTGGCTATACAGTAAGCTCGGAGTGATCAAGAATATTGCTGGGGTCACTCACATACCTTCTGAGTTGGGATATATGGAACACATTGTTCACTCCTTCTAATGAAGGTGGAAGTGCCAAGCGATAAGCCACTTCACCGATTCGTTCGAGTATGTCAAACAGTCTAATATACCTCGGACTTAGCTTACCCCGTCTTCCAAAACAAATCACTCCACGGTTCGGAGATATCTTCAGAAATACATGTTCTCCCGGTTGAAACTCCAAGTGACGGCGCTTTGCATCAGCCCAGTGCTTCTGTCGATCTTGGGCTATGCGCATTTTTTCCCTGATAGTACGGACAACGTCAACAGTTGCTACTATCATCTCAGGTCCAAGGAGTTACCTATCTCCGATGTCGTCTCAACTTAATGGCGATCGACACTTCCTTCCATAAAGTGCTGCAAAGGGTGTCATTCTAATACTTGCTTGGTAGCTGTTGTTGTATGAAAACTCCACAAGATGTAGGTGATCTTCCCACGATCCTCCGAAATCAAGCATACACGCTCTTAGCATATCTTCTAAGATCTGAATAGTTCGCTCAGACTGACCATCTGTTTGTGGATAATAAGCTGTGCTGAAGTTCAGACTTGTTCCCAAGCTAGCTTGCAGACTTTGCCAAAATTGCGATCGGAATCTAGTGTCACGATCAGAGACAATGCAAACCGGTACTCCATGTAATCTCACGATTTCCTGCATGAGTTCATGGATATCAGAGATAGTACATATTGAAGAGTTTAAATCTTACTTAGATTCTTATCTCCATGTACTTCTTTACTAGTGTTTCAGTAGATTGGCCAATTCGAAAGGGATTAGAGTGAGCCGACTTTGTGAGTCGATCCATAATAACCCATACCGCATCGTTACCCTTCGTGCTGCGGGGAAGTGCAGTCACGAAGTCTATTGTGATGTGTTGCCACTTCCATTCTGGGATAGGTAACGATTGAAATAAACCAGCAGTCCTGTGATGTTCAACTTTTACTTGCTGGCACACCAAGCATTTAGAGACGTTTTTGGCTACTTCACGCTTCATTCCATGCTACCAGTAATTTTGACGCTGATCTTTGTATATCTTTATACCTCCAGGGTGTACTGAATAAGGAGAGCAGTAAGCTTCTTTCATCAACTCTTCTCGCACAGAACTTTTGGTACACATAATCTACTACCGTATCTCAAAGATCCGTCTTCATGAATGATGGAGTCTGTTCGAAATCCACTTTCTACTTGTTCTTTGATCTTTTGCAACTTAGCATCACTTGCTTGAGCTGCTTTGATCTGATTGACAATGGTAGATTGAACTTGTAAGTTCATCAAACTTGAAGCGTTACCTGGCATGATCACCTCAATCTCCATTTGATGCAAGTCTTGTTGAAGCTTCTACTGTGCGGTGAGATTCAATGCTAATGGTTGGTGACTAAGGGAATCAGGTATTATATTCACCTTCCCTGGATGATATTGCGGGTTGATATCGAAGTCCGCCATGAGTTCTAACCATCTTCTCTACCGTATATTCAAATCTTTCCGAGTAAACACATATTTTAGACTTTTGTGATCTGTGTATATGTCCACTCGTTCACCAAGAAGATAATGGCGCCAAATCTTAAGAGCAAAGATAACGGCCGCCAACTCCAAATCATGCGTTGGATAGTTGGGCTCATGAATCTTCAGCTGTCTTGAAGCATAAGCTACAACTTTACCGTGCTAATGTAGAACACATCCTAATCTCTTACCGGATGCATCACAATGCACTTTGAAACCTCCAGATTGGTCCGGTATAATGAGAATAGGTGCTGATGTCAATCTTGACTTGAGTTTTACGACAACTCGTTCGCATGCTTCTGACCACATAAATTCTTCATTTTTACATGTAAGCTTGGTCAGGGGTGTTGCAATCTTCGAAAATCCTTCAATAAACCTTCTGTAATATCCTGCTAAACCCAAGAAATTTCGAATGTCCTTCACTGACTTCGGTGTCGGCCATTCACTTACTACTGATACTTTAGCTGGATCTACAGAGATTCCATCGCCTGATACAATATGTCCGAGAAAACCGGCTTGATCTAGCCAAAACTCGCACTTGCTGTACTCGGCATAGAGTTGATGCTGTCGTAGAGTTTTCAGGACAATTCGTAGGTGCTCGGCATTTTCTTTCCGACTCTTAAAATACACCAGGATGTCGTCGACGAAGATGACAACAAACCTGTCTAGGTACTCTCGGAAAACTTGATTCATTAGGTTCATGAATATAGCATATGCGTTGGTCACTCCAAATGACATTACAAGAAATTCGTAATGTCCATAGCGAGTTCTGAATGCCGTTTTATGGATATCAGATTCTTTGACCTTCACCTGATGATAACCCGAATGAAGATCTAACTAGGAGAAAATGCAAGATCCACTTAGCTGATCGAACAGATGGTCGATGCGCGGGAGCGGATACTTATTCTTTATAGCTACATCGTTCAGAGCTCTATAATCAATGCACATTCGATATGAACCTTCCTTCTTCTTCATAAGTAGAACTGGAGATCCCCAACTTGAAGTGCTGGGACGAATCCATCCTTTCGCCAATAATTCGTCCTACTGAGTACGTACCTCCTTCAAACCTTCAGGGCTTAACCGGTACGGTGCATTGATCACCGGTTGTGCTCCAGGTACTAAATCAATGCTGAATTCAAGAGCTCGATCGGGAGGCAAACCTGATATGTCTTCAGGAAATATATCGTCGAACTCTCGAAATATCTCTGGCTTCAATCCTTCCTCCGCTTGAAGTGTTGCAATTACTGCCTTCTTCGGTTTTGCCTTGTATGTGCTTGGCTCCAGGGTACGGTCTCCACTTTTGAAATAAAAGACCGGATGCTCTGGAATCTTGAACACTACCCTCCTTTGATGACAGTCGATGGTAGCGTAAAAAGTTTCGAGCCAATCCATACCCAAAACGACATCGAAATTCGGTATGTCCAGCACCTTGAAGTCAGCATAGAATTCTCTGCTGCAGACGACCATTGGACACAGGTCGTATCCTATTACTGCCTTTAGAACGCCGTTCCCTGAACTGACATTCCAGCTGGATACGAGGGGTTCGACTGGAATTGCTTGAGTTCGGACGAACCGTTGCGACATAAAGCAATGAGATGCTCCGGTATCGAAGAGTGATAGTGCAGGAAGTGAGGCTACTAAGATTGTACCTAAGTTATGTGGAATAGGTTTAGGTATAAGGAAAAGATACGTAGGTATGTATATAGACTGAAAGAAAGTTTGAAATGAAAGTGTTACCAGTGATGACTTGGCCGGTGGCTTCAGCTTCTTCCACAGTCATTGTGAAAGCCTGTTGCATCGGTACATTCCTCCTTGTTGGAGGAGCATTCCTCTGTCCGTTCCGTTGTCCTTGAGGTACGTTCCTTTGAGCTTGATGGAACTGACGAGGAGAAGGTGCAGTCAGTCCTTGAGGAGGTGGAGCAGGTAGAGCAAGTCGTGGAGCAGGTGCCTGGATGGCTGGACACTGGTGATAAGTGATTGCTGCCCTGGGCGCAACAATTGGGTTGTGTCTACGAGGATAACGCCCAATGTCATGAGTAGCTGAGCCGCAGACTAAGCAAAGGCGATTTGCATGTCGACTGTTCTTCGCCAAATGTCCATCTCTCTTGTAGTAAGTGCAAAAGGCTGGGTTGGGCCGGTTATTCGGTACTCTTGGTCTCCTGGGCACAAATTGTGGCCTTGAAGTGGCTTCTCCTGCCATCTGAGTGGCAGGGCGCTTCATCCCAGCAGATTGAGGTCTGTCCCCCATCTTCACCACTGCCTCGTACCGGCGGGAAGCTTTCAGGGCCATCTCTTGGGTTGGGAAATCCCCTGTGGCTAAAGCAGTTTGGATTTCCGAATCTAACCCTTGCTGAAATCTTCTGGATCTGATCTCAGCAGTTTGTATCAAATGTGCCGCGAACCTGTTAAGGTATTGTGTTAGCTGTGTAGTATGCGATATTTGAAAATCAAATATTGAGACATATCTTACTTACTGAGCATGGTAAACTCAGCATCATTTTCATCTACGGACTTGATCCATATCGAACCCTGTTGTAGATGGATAAATTGCTGCTCCATGTCAAATCGGGCAGTCTTAGGGAAGTATTTCGCGTCGAACATGTCGCGAAAAGTCCTCCATTCGATCGGTTGGTCAAGATGGCTTTCTTCCGCCTTCCACCAGACTCGGGAATTATCAGTGAGTTGCAGCTTTGCAACTCGAACCCAAGCGATCTCTGGCACTTGTGCCGCCGCCAGGTCATCCTCAATACTCTGAGCCCATTCTTCATCTTCCAGAGGACTCTCTTTTCCCGAAAATTTCTTGGGGTGCAAGGCCAGGAATTACTTTACCCTAGGTGCTTCCGCTTCTGGACGGTTCATTAAAATAGCAGTCTGCTGCTGCTGTCCCTCTAGGAGGCTGCAAATTGCCTCAAGCATTACTGTCTGCTCATTGATCGGAGCAGCGACGGTAGGCGTAAGCGGTAGAGGTGGTGGTGTGTTGTTGAAGTTGATGACAGTGTCGTTCGGAGAATCCATAAACTTGAAAGAAAAATTTGGGTTAGGATAGATTCAAAAAATATGAAATTGTAAGATTCAAGAAATATAAAATGTAAAGAATGTTTTTAGTTGCTGATTCTTGTGTTATATTGCTTAGGACTTCATGCAGAATTGACCTATATATCCATGCAGAACTGACCTGCATGTCTATACATAGCTAACCAGCATGGGCCACCAACAAAACCTGTAACGCCCCGCTTCCCAATATACGGGGAAGGGACGCGGTGAGGCCCGCTACTTATTTACTCAGAAATAAACACGCTAAGCGTATCTAAGCAATATAAAGTAAATGAATACAAGATACAGGAATATAAATGAACAGCAAGTTTATCTATTAAACATTCTTTTACAGGTACAACTGGAATGTAAATACATGAGTAGAAAGAAATGCCTAAACAATGGCATAACTGAAATGAAAAGTATGTACAAGTGCTTACAGCTCTGGATCGATAGCAAACTGCTCCAAATCCTCAGTACTGGGCTCGGTCTCTAGTGCATCCAAATCACCTGACAACATTCCAAAGAAAGAAGAAAAGGAATGTCGTCAGCGAACAATCACTCGGTAAGTCCTAAAGATGAATAGAGGTAGAATAGACAGAAAGAGAATATGACTAGTAATGTTTTATTATAATGTTAACGGAATTGTTTGTAGCTTTGTACAGAATATGCCGGTGTATACGAGAGGAGTCCCACTATTCCGGAGACTAAGGTATACGGAGCACAAGGAACCGTTCAGCTACGGTACAACGGCAATGGATATTTAGGTTAGGTGTATTAAGGTTACAGTCTCATGCCACTTCTAACACATTCCGTACCAATATACCCTTTTATAAACCCCGCGATATCTTTTGTATTGATTGTATTGTTTTGTTATATAGATTGATGACTTGCCGAAACCATGATATCAGTAAATGGAATGGATATAAATGTATAGTTATGTAGACGGAGTATATCCATGGTTCGGTTCGGTCAATATAGATTGAATAGACGGATTCATGGATTCATGTTGTATTATAGTTTATACTTGAATCATATTCAAGTCAGATTGATTAGATTGAGACTCAGTCTGAGTCAGACATTTTGAAAAGAACTTGAAATCCTGAATTAGTTTTGATGTTATCGATAACTGCTGCACATGGAAGACAGGATTTGTGTCTTTTTTCAAGACAATTACCGTCGTTTGTTAAATTTTCTACCTTAGATAAGCAAGCACCAACATTCTCCAGCTTCCTGAGGCTCAAGAGAATTGGTCCTGCTTAAACCTATATTTACTAGAGTTATTGTAATTTAGTATAACTTGAGAGGGTTTTATGTAAAAATAGTTTTGATACATATTCAAAATACACCTCAAGTATTTGATTATCGTCTTTAGGGTTTTTATTGATGTATATTTTATAAAAGTGCAGTTTCTAGTGAGTAGAACCCAGTTTTCATTATATATGGTATTTTAATGAAACATTGGAATTTTGCATTGAATTGAAATGGTATTTTCCTGTAATGGTGATTCCTTTGATTTAGAAAACTTAGAATATTATAATATATTTAAAATAGATCTTTTGATAATACTCATATATATATTTAATAAAAATAAATTTTATTTATTTTCTAGAAATCTCATTTTCTTAAAAATAGCATTAAAAATTCCATCAAGATCGAATGCTCCTTGCAGAGGTCTGCATGTCGCTCTATGAGGCCCGAGGACGTGCGATAACCCACACCATCCCGATAGGGGTTCCCCAAAATGGGTTGTAGAGGCGTAATTGCAAGGAATTAATGAATACTCTTTTTAAAGAAAATGGTTTTGTAATAGTTTATGGTATTTTATTGTAACTCGTGCTATTCCCAAAAACATTGCCCAAAAGTAAATTGTGCTATGTCAAAAATATATGTTGTGATGAGGTAGGTCCTTATCTCATGAGTTTTCTAAAGGTAATACAAGTATTATGTTGATTTGTGTCGAAACTAAAGTATATGGTATTTTACCGTAAAAATACGATAAAAGTTGCATAAAATATTCTGTTGAGATGAAACTTGTTTTAATATGTTTGTTAATGTTTGTTAAACATTATATGGGAGTATGGTATTTTCGTGTTTAAGAAAAGTTAGAATTTTAAAGAAACACGAAACGGAAGTCGGATTAACTCCGCTTTCGTCGAGTTTTAAAAATTAAAGTTTTTAGAATAGAAGAGGAGAGGGGTAGAGCAGACTTACTGGCTATCGAGAAAGAAGAGAGGTAGGGGAAGACTAGGGAAGCCTCGGGGTGTCGTTCCGTCGCCGGAATCACCTCGAAACGTCGTCGGAATCTTGCCCTTTGCTAACTCCACTTGCACACTATATGGACTTGAGAATTTTGGAGAGTTTTGGCACTTGATTTCAGAATGAGGAGTGCCAAAGGATAGGGTTGTATTTATAGGGTAGGATTAGGGTTTAGAGGGTTAAAGAATGCATTAAAATTTGCATTAAAATTGGATTAAAGGGTGATTTATTCTTCTCTGGAAAATGTGCAGAGAAAATAAACAATATGAGAGGAGTGGGGTAGGCCAAAGGGTGCTCGGGTGAAGAGATGGGAAGCATCCCCTACGGGGGGCTTGACGGTGCCGGTCTTGGAGTCCATCTCACTGGTCCAATACCGGTGAAGGAGCTTGGATCTTTGGCCACGTATTGGTGTCGCTTGGTTTTCCCCAGCGAATGTGTTTGATTACTCTATAACTCTTCATCCTATGTGTAGTGTACGTGTAAACCCTTGGGCTTCTAAAAGATTAAAAGAAAATTTAATAAAAATATAATGTGGCTGGAGGGATTCGAACACAGGGGCTATGTCACAGCAGTGCAAGGCTTTACTAATGAGCTACAAATGGCTTCTTGCTGTTCAAAAGTAAAACAAATACTTATTGTGTACACAGGATTGCAAATACTCCATTTGTACATTAATTATTAAACAATTTTCTGTATATTGAAATTGGAGTTGTTACAACGTGTATTTACGTGTATCCGTTCTTGGGAGTATGCATTTTTAGAAACCAGACATTGCATTATAGTTTTAACTGATACATATATTATTCACATTTTAAAACTAGAATTTTAGAAAGAACCCGGGTAATATTTCGGAGCAGTTTGACATTAGCTGTATAATCCTACAAAGTATATTATAATATTTTTATATATTCTCAGTTCAAAATTTATACATAATATATATAAATATATTTTTAAACAAATAATATATCCTCACATCTCTCTCTACCCCCCTGTCTCTCTCCCCCCTCTTGCGCACAGTCTCTCTCTAATTATATATATACTTAATTTATTAATATCTCTTCATAACTTATCTCTCTCCTTTCTCCCCTGCCTCTCGCGACGAACCCACAGAAAACCCAAACCTTTGCCTCATCTTCGCCAACCCTCGTCGACCTTACCCCGACGTTGCCATTATACTACTGCATTCTTTGGGATAGTTGATGCAGTTGTAAGTACAGTCGTCCTTGATCGATAATATTAAAGCAACGCAGTCGCACGATCCAAGATTGCAGAAGTTTCATGAACAAGTTGAAGCGGGACTTCAAACGGACTTGCTAATTCATGAAGATGGTTCGTTATGATATGGTTGTCGTTTATGTGTGCCTATGTACTGAGATCTACGATAACATTTCTGGTGGGAAGGCATGAAAAGGGAGATTGCTCTCTATGTATCGAAGTTCTTGGTGTGTCAGCAAGTCAAGGTTGAACATCAAAGGGTAGCTGGTTTATTGCAACCACTTTCGATTCCTCAATGGAAGTGGGAACATATAACCATGGATTTCATGACAGATTTACCACGGAGTCAAAAGGGCAATAATGCAGTTTAGGTGATTGTGATCGATTGACCAAGGCAGCTCATTTTATACCGTTTCGAGCTGGTCAGTTGATGGAAGCTTTAGCAGAATGGTACATGCAGGAGATTGTGAGATTGCATGGAGTACCCGTGAGCATCGTTTCCGATTATGATTTTTATCACACTTTTGGAGGAGTCTACAGGAATGTTTAGCAACTCGCTTGAAGTTTAGCACCGCTTATCATCCTCAGACAGATGGCCAGTCTGAAAGAACGATCCAAACTCTTGAAGATATGTTGAGAGCATACATGTTAGACTTCAAGGGTTCATGGGAGGATCATTTGCACTTGGTGGAGTTTTCTTATAATAATAGTTTTCAGGCGACTATACAGATGGCTCCATTCGAAGCATTATATGGTCGCAAGTGTCGCTCGCTGGTCTGTTAGGACGATATTGGAGAAAGAAGATTATTGGGACTGAATCTGATTGTGCAAACAGTGGAGAAAGTTAACGTGATCCGAAATCATATGAAGACGCCAAAAGATCGATAGAAAAGTTGGGCCGATACAAGACGAAGACCTCTGGAGTTCACAATTGGTAATCTTGTATTCATGAAGATATCACCGACCAGAGGAATGATTCAATCTGGGTGTCGAGGCAAACTTAGTTCTCGATTCGTGGGGCCTTTCAGTATTATCGAGCACGTTGGAGATGTAGATTATTGATTGGCTTTACCACCATCCTTGGCAAGTGTTCACGACGTGTTTCATGTATCTCAACTCTGTAAGTATGTTCGAGATGAGACGCACGTCCAAGATCACTCGGAGCTGACAGTAAGAGTGGACTTAACATATGAAGAAAGGCCGATGGCGATAGTGGATGAACGAGAAAAGGCCCTCAAGAACAAGATTATCCCTCCAGTACTTGTTTCATGGGGGAATCGTTCGCATGGGAAATCTACTTGGGAATGTGAAGACAAGATCTGACAGAAGTTTCCATACCTCTTTTCTTAGATTCATGTTTTCTTATCTTTTCTTGTTCTGGAAATTTCAAGAACGAAATTCTTTTGTAATTGGGTATAATGTAACACCCTAGTGCATTTATACCGTATTTTATTTGGAGTTTTCCTAATCTTCCGACAGTCTTCTTATTTATTCTTTTTTTTGGGTGCAGATAGTGCATTTGGTATCTGTGGTCCGACCCGACCCGCAAGCTTGAAACCTATTATGGTTCAAGATTACGTTATATCATTGCTAGTACAGATGATCTGTGCACATCGAGGTTCTATATGCATGTATGATATATTCTGCATCAGCATATCTTTTAAATAATACAAATTATAACTAAATATATATTTTTATATCTAGCATGTCCTGTTATCATACCCCATATCTTGTGAGTGCATCCATACATCATGTTCCAGTCCAGATTGTTAAAACAGACTTGTTTGGAATGCTACGTGTATTTACGTGTATCCGTTCTTGGGGGTATGCATTTTTAGAAACCGGACATTGCACTATAGTTTTAACTGATACGTATATTATTCATATTTTAAAACTAGATTTTTAAAAAGAACCCGGGTAATTTTTTGGAGCAGTTTGACATTAGCTGTATAATCTTACAAAGTATATTATAATATTTTTATATATTCTCAGTTCGAAATTTATACATAATGTTGGATATATGTATGCCCTAGAGGCCATTATTTTATAGTGGATGTATATGTATATGTATATATATATATATATATATATATATATATATATATATATATATATATATATATATATATATATTTTCAGAGGACATTCTTACTCGACATGATAGTATGCTATTTGGTTGTTTTTTATCTTGACATGTTCACTTGATCATGCATATTACTCATTTGGTACATGTTGATAAAACCCTTAGGATATTTGCTTGACTACTGGGACTATGATGCAGATCATACTAGTGGGACATATATAGTTTATAGGCATATCCTTGAAATGTTCCTAGTCATGGGTGTATCGAGACGAGGCATCGATATTCCAGAGTAGACTAGCGTATACGTTTCTTGACCCATATGATGGGCGATGGATGATCCCATATCCATTAGTATAGTGACACCAAAGATTGTATATGGGTGCTCAGTGGAGACTGGGTACGCTGAACGGACTCGCTGAGAACTCCTATGCGGTATTATATCTATCGTCGGATAGCAGTTCTCAGGTGACACTGGTACAGGTTAGTCTGTTGACCCGAGATCGTCATAGAGTCTTGTGTGTCCTCTCACTGTACTTTGATCTCCACCCTACCACGGCTTTACTGAGTCATGCAAACATGTGGATTTTGGGTATAGTCCCGAGGCACATGGAGGCAATGAGCGATAGGAGGGGTTTCGTCTCTCCCGGTATTGAGGGTTGATGTTGCGCTATGCTCGATTGGCTATAACAGGATGTCCCTGGCCAGGGCTGATGAGATGTACTGATAAGTGTTATCAGTAGTTTCTCGATCTGTTATGAGCCATATACCGGCATGACTTATTAAGTTATTTGGGTCGACGATACCATCCCTAGACTCGATATGCAGCATATCTGACAAAGAGACCGGACTGTACGGTAAGTGTTGCCAGTTGGTTCGACGGGATTTTTGACAGGTTCGCTTATTTTTCTTCCGATCGCTCAATACCTGGAAGCCGTTACGTACAGCTTGTGCCGCTGACGGTTTGTGGGTATGTGATATGATCACTACCTACTGCTAGCGTATTAACGAGTCTTAGAGTCCCACAAAGGGGTTTCCTAGCTCAGGTGAAAAGATGTGGGGTGCATATGGGATATGCGCGGGAGCTCGATTAAATATGTGTATTTGATACCGTATTTTAATTGGGCGTTTACTATTGTACAGGTCGTATGTGATATGACTGGGTTATTAAATCAAGTGTTGATTTAATATTAAGTCCATTAGCTTATTTATTAAAACCTATTTCTTTATGATACATGCATGAGTGTATGTATATATTGATATGGATGCACACATGCGTGCATACATGTGTCATGGTTGATGATACAATGGTGATGGCAATGCAAGACTCACATGATTATATATTTATATATTTTGATTATTGAGAAAAATAAAATGGGAATAAAATCATGGTTGATTTTCTACACTCTTCTTTTGTGTTGGCTAAAGTCAAAACCATGGTTTCATTTCCCATGGTTTTTGTTGCCCATTGTTTTACTTAAACTCAAGTATCAAAATATCTAGAAATTTTGTAACCATGGTTTAGGATAAGATAACCCTCTCTCTCTCTCTCTCTCTCTCTCGATTATGTCCTCTCTCTCTCTCTCTCTCTCTCGATTATGTTGATTATTCTCACATGAGTTAAGCTAAGCCATCTCCTCCTTCTTCCTCATTCAAGCTCTTTAGCTTTTTCAAGTGAGTGAAAAACATAAAAAAAGAAAGGTTTTTAAGTGAGATCCAAACCCACATCACCAATCTATATTAGTCTATCCCATATCCCACTAGTGTAGGTTGTTTGCTCCACTTCCATTTAATTCAAGTGAAGCCAGGAGCTTGTGCAAATGGACTCTATGGTGGATCGTCGTGGACTTCGAAGAACTCAAGCGGACCGGTTCAAACACTAAGTTGATCCAAGGAGTCACAAAGAGGAGGTCTACAAAGGTTGTATTACCCACCTCTTAGTGTTAGACACTTGTTAGTATGTGATACTAGTTCTTGTTACCCTAATTTTCTAGTTCGATTCATGGTTGGTTTTGTTTAGCACCCCCTAAATTTTTGTTATAGCATGTTTGATGCAAGCCAAACCCTAGGCATGGTGCCAGAGAATCTCTACACATAATATATATAAATATATTTTTAAACAAATAATATATCCTCACATCTCTTTCTCTACCCTCTCTCCCCTCTCGCGCACAGTCTCCCCCCCTCTCTCTTATTACACACACACACACACACACACTTAATTTATTAATACCTTCTCACAACTCATCTCTCTCTTCTCCCCCGCCTTTCGCGACGAATCCACAGAAAACCCAAACCTTAGCCTCGCCTTCGCTAACCTTCGTCGACCTCACCTCGACGTCGCCAACATCACCCTGCCACCACCTACACCTCCTCTTCCTTCTCTAACCCCAAGAACCGATGACCCACAACCCCACACCCATAGCCAACCCAAGAACCCTAGCCACTTCCTTACCTCGACGTCGACACCCTCGTTGACCTTACCTCGTCGCTATCTCCTTCTCCTCACCTCTCTTTAACCCCCGACACAACAAACCACCACCACCAAGAACCCCGAGCACCATAAACCCAAAGCACCCATCCCTATATAGCCCCGACGCCCATGCCTGCAACTCCTCACCGCCGATCACCCTAACCTTGTCGTCGTCTCCTCTATCCCCAGCCAGAGCTAAACCACAACCCCAATTCCTCTTTTCCCTCTTCTTCTTTCTTTCTTCTTTCTTTTCTTGCTTTCTCGGTTCTTGACCGTAGCTGGAGTCGCACACGTCGCTGACGATCCGGACGACCCAGTCATTGTCGTTGTCTAGCGTGGTCACGTCTTTGATTAGCCAGATCCAGTCCTGTACGTGCGTGTTGCATCACGACGTTTATCCGACGTCGAACGTGACTGCCGGGGTAAAAAATTACACCCCGGTTGACCAGATCAAAGTCAAATTCAATCCCAAGCCAAGTAGGCCCAAGTCCAGGTCAAGTGGGCTCATGCCCGAGTCGAGCCCGAACATGAAGCGGCCGGCCTCCCCCATGCCAAAATAAAATTTTTGATGTAATTATTTATGCATAAATGTGAGAAAAATAGGTATAAAGCCATTTTTTTGTAAAACCCATGGTTCATGTGTAAAAGAAATGAGCACATGAGGCATGGGATGGGAAAAATGCCATTTTGTAAAGCCCAAGGGGCTATATATAAATTTGTAAGCCTATAAAAGGCAACATGAAAATGAAATAAAAAAAGAGAATTCATTCCCCATCAAATCTCTAGGGTTTGTGCCTCCGTCCTCACTCTCTCAAGTTCTTTATCTTCCTTTTCATTTTCCAATTAAATCAAGAGTTTAGCTCTCTTTTTTTTAAAAACTAAATAAAGTTTTACCATAAACCCGATGAAGGAGAGTTTAACTCTCACATCCGATCGAAGAAAAAAAGGGGTTAGATTTTCGCTACCTTCTTCTCCCTCCTCAAGATCCAATTTGAGAGAGGGAGAAGAAGGGAAACCCACCTCCTAAGACTCCATCAAGAGAAGAAAAATGTTCTCTTTTTTTTATCATCCAACATCTAAATCTTGGAGTTTGAAGAGAACCCATTTTGGGTTTCTTCTTAAAAGAGAAAGGAGGAAATCTTTTGGAGTTTAACTCCACAAATAAAATTCTTTTGGAGTTTAACTCTATCATAAAAACCTTTTTTAGGAGTTTCACTCCGAATAAAATTGTTTTAGGAGTTTAAACTCCATCACACAAAAAAAATTATCTTTTGGAGCTCCTGCTCCCTCTCACGTGAGGGAGAGGGGAGCTCCCACTAAGTGGGAGCTTTCCCTCCTTCTCACGTGAGGGAGAGGGGAGCTCCCACTAAGTGGGAGCTTTCCCTCCTTCTCACGTGAGGGGAAGGCTTGTGGGAGCCCCTGCTCCCTCTCACTTGAGGAAGAGGGAACTCCTACCAAGTGCGAGCTTTCTCCCCTCTTACGTGAGGGGGAGGCTCCCCATTTAGTGGAGTTTAACTCTACACCAAATAAAAATCTTTTTGGATTTGAACTCCATTTAAAATTCTTTTGGAGTTTAACTTCACAACAAAAATTCTTTTGGAGTTTAACTCCGCAATAAAAATCTTTTTTGGGAGTTTAACTCCACATTAAATCTTTTTACGAGTTTAACTCCATTTAAAATTCTTTTGGAGTTTAACTCTATAATAAAAATCTTTTTGGAATTGAACTCCATTTAAAATTCTTTTGGAGTTTAACTCCACATTTAAAATTCTTTTGGAGTTTATCTCCACAATAAAATTCTTTTTGGGGAGTTTAACTCCATATTAAATCTTTTTTGGAGTGGAACTCCATTAAAATTCTTTTGGAGTTCAACTCCATAATAAAAATTCTTTCGGAGTTCAACTCCACAATAAAAATTCTTTCGGAGTTTAACTCCATTTAAATTATTTTAGAGTTTAACTCCACAAATAAAAATTCTTTTGGAGTTTAACTCCATACAAATGGTTTTGGAGTCTAACTCCTTGAAAAAAATAAAATAAAATAAAATAAATAATTCTTTTGGAACCCCTTTATTCCCTCTCATGTGAGGGGGAGGCTCCCATTTTGGGAGCCCCTTTCTTCCTCTTATGTGAGCGGGAGGCTCCCATTATGGGTTGCTCACTCTCATGTGGATGGGAGGCTCCCATTTTGGGAACCCTTTATACCTTCTCATATGAGAGGGAGCCTCCCATTTTGGGTTGCTCCCTCTCATGTGAGTGAGAGGCTTCCATTTTGGGAGCCCCTTTCTCCCTCTCATGTGAGGGAGAGGCTCCCATCTTGAAAGCCCCTTTTCTCCTTCTCACGTGAAAGAGGGAAGCTCCCACTCTGTGGGAGCTTCCTTTTAAAAATAAAAAAATGGGTTTTGTCTTTGGAGTTCAACTCCACAATAAAAATTCTTTTGGAGAGTGGGAGCTTCCTTTTAAAAATAAAAAAAAATGGGTTTTGTCTTTGGAGTTCAAATCCACAATAAAAATTCTTTTGGAGTTTAACTCCATTATAAGAAATTTTCTGGAGTTTAACTCCATTTAAAATTCTTTTGGAGTTCAACTCCATAATAAAAATTCTTTCGGAGTTCAATTCCACAATAAAAATTCTTTCGGAGTTTAACTCCATTTAAATTCTTTTGGAGTTTAACTCCACAAATAAAAATTCTTTTGGAGTTTAACTCCATATAAAAACTTTTGGGAGTTTTACTTCAAATAAAATTGTTTTGGGAGTTTAAACTCCAAATAAAATGTTTTGGAGTTTTAACTCCTTCCATAAAAAAAAACACGCACCAATATTTCACATTGAGTTCGTATGACCGGTTTTACCCGTCAATCGGAGATTCCCTCGCTCCAAAAGCGAGGGGTAATTAACGACAGCTTAGTCCACGGCTGCCGGAGATTCGAATCCCCACAATCAATAAACCACGGCCTGCCCTAGGCAGGGGGAATCTGTACATGCCTGACAAGCGTGCGCATTCCCATCTCAATGGGGTAACGAAAAACACCCTTCAGATTCTGGCATGCCCAGTGGGACAGATCTCTCCTCCCATATTTCGGGTTAAACATCCATGCGAATTCAATCAACATATACATTGATTGCCTGTACTGAAATCATGCTTCTATTTGCAAGTTAATGACTTTCGACTGCAATCTTTGGACGCAACAAAATGTCTTTAAGGGAAAGCTCAGCTCTCAACACAGCTCCCATCTCCTACACGATGAAGATGGATGCCAGGACGGTCCTTCCGGTCAGTCTCGAGCGATAGTGGGAGGGGCCGGCGCTATCATTCGGCTCTATTCTGTTCATGCCAGCTAACGCCATCTCTTCTCCTCAAGCCCCAGTGATGGATAAACCGACCACAAAAGGCAGGAAGCCAAATGTGCTGATCTCGAAGGCACCACTACCCAAACGCAAGTCGGTGTTTGAACGACTTTCCTTTACTCCAGCTGGGGGCAAGGCCATCAACACCAACAAAGCAATAAGGCGTCTCGAGCAAGCTCCTGCGATGCCCTTGACAACTGCTCGATCGGGTATCTTCTCTAAGCTCCCTGCCAATCGACTCACGATGGCTTCCCGGATGACGGATGCCCGCCAAGCCCTCAAAATCGAGAACTATGACAGAAAAGGCTCAGATACAGAGCCAACAAAAGGACTAAGGTTTCTGCTGATTTGAACATCATAGGGTTCTAAGAACGAGGTTACCCAGCAACGACAGCTGAAACGACTGTAAATCTCGCTAACTCTTTTGAACCGCCGAAATTGGTTCTGAAGAATGCCATGACCGCGAAGGTCAAGAAAGCTGCGATCCGGACAGCGCCGCCCAAAGACCTAGCCGGGCCAACCGTCTTCAGTCGCCTGTCCTTTTCAGAAGAAGAAGGGCCGCGGCGATGGTCCGAAAAATCAGCCGCCAAGGATAAAGAGTTGGCTGGATATGTGGTCCACACTGTCTACATGATCGAACATAAAGAAACGAACCCTCCTATGCTTCACAGCCATGGTGATGATATGGTTGACGCTACCTAGCATCGGCTCGGTCTAAATGATGAAGAGCACGCTCAGGTCGATAAGCCAAAAGAGTCCGTGATTCCTGCGGAATTGAGCTCAGGCAATAAGGATGACCCGGTTGTCATATCTGGAACTATAGAACAAGCATTATTCCAATGGCTTCAAAGGCAGCTTCAGGACTGGGATGAGAAGTTAGCCAATGTCCAGTCTAAGGTCGATGAACTGGCAAACGTCGTGACAGACCTCACGACTCAAGTCGCCCGGTTGCAATTATATCAGAATCAAATTTTGGTTCATGAGCCAGAGATTGATACCCGGAGGCAGCCAAATGATACCCCCTTCAGCCCAAGAGTGGAGTGCCTTCACGAATAACGGCCACGATCAGCCTCCAGTCCCTCCGATACATACACCCAACACCGTAAACGGACAATAGGCGAACCTAATACCGACCGACCTCGAAAATCAGTGTTGGGAAAGGGAGGGTAATCGCCTTTGAAAGAGAAGATGGATAGGGCCTATTCCTTCAGAAGGGACAAAGTCCGTAAAATATTCAAAAACGACCTAAGGAATGGACTACAATTACCAGAATCAAAAAGACCGCAAGAAGTGAATATGACCGACGACCCCAAATATTTCCCCTATCACAGAGTGATACATAATGCTATTGAAGACTGCTTCGTCTTCGAAGATTGGGTCGAAAAGCGATACAAGGCAGGAGAGATAGAACCGTCTAAAGGCGTGTTAGCAAACAGTCAAGCCGCGACCGCCAATTTCATACGAATGGAGACCGAAATCCTTCGGGAACCTGATTCTTATAGACATCTGCCATTATCTGAAAAGAGCGGACCAAGGCAACAAGCTAAGAGACAAGCGAGCAACATTGCCGATGAAGAAGCAAGACAAGTACACAACCTTTACGGTCTACATGATGGAACTCAGAGGAACAAGTCCTCCTACACCTTATAGCTATGACAATGACGCAGTTGTTGTCATCCAACACCGGCTCGATCCAAATGATGAAGAGCCCTCTCAGGCCATTGAGCCAAAGGAACCTGTGGTTCTTGCTGATCAAGCTCAGGTGGTAAGTATGACCCCGTTGCCGTACCCGGAACTATAGAACAAGCATTATTCCAATGGCTTCAGAAGCAGCTTCAGGACAGGGACGAGAAGATGGCTAAGGTCCATTCTAAAATTGATGAGCTGGCAAACGTCGTAGCAGATCTCACGACCCAAGTCGCCGGATTGAAATTACGGCAAAATAAAATTTTGGTTCATGAGCCAGGGATTGATATCCGGAAGTAGCCAACCGATACTCCCTCCAGCCTAAGAGCGGAACACTTTTGCGAAAAACGGCCACGATCAGCTTCCAGTCCCTCCGATTCGTACACTGAGTGAGCTAAGCGGACAGCAGGCGAACCAAAGACTGATCAACCTCAAAGACCAGCATTAGTAAATGCACCTACTCCAATGGAGAGAAAGAAGAGGGTATACTCCTTCAGGAGGGATGAAGTCCGCAAAATATTCGTGGACGCCTTGAACAACTGCCTGCAACTGCCTATTCCGAAGAGACCACACGAAATGAACATGACCGGCAACCCTATATATTGCCTATATCATAGAATGGTGAGTCATACCATTGAAGGCTGCTATGTTTTCAAAGATTGGGTGGAGAATCAATACAAACTTGGGAAAGCATCACAGTCGTCAGATATACCGAATGCCATAGAGCTACGGTCATCAACACAACTCCACCAAATTCAAAGTTCGAGGAGCTGGGATAAGCAAACAGGACGACCACGTCGTTAAACTGGGAATAATCGACCACCACGTCGTTAAACTGGGAACAATCGACCTCTAAGTCGTTAAACTGGGGATGTAAAAAAAATGTGTAAATAACAATGTGTGTAAATAAAAAAATATAAAAAAAGCCAAAATGATGGGGCAAATCGCAATAAAAATCAGTGAGTAAAATAAAGAAAAAAAGCCGAAATGATGGGGCAACTCGTAATAAAAATCAGCGAGTAAAATAAAGAAAAAAAGCTGAAATGATGGGGCAACTCGCAATAAAAATCAGCGAGTAAAATAAAGATGAAAATGAAGCCGAAATGATGGGGCAACAGCGAATGAATAGCCGAAATGATAAGACAATCGCGTCCTTCACGATAAGAAAAGCTGAAATGATAGAGCAATCGCGGTAAAAAAAATGGCGAATGATGAGTCGCTTCTAATACCATATTCCAGTGTAGTGATGCAGACGCCAATCAAAATTCAAATTCCCAACGGCGAATGATGAGTCGCTCATGGTACCATATTTCAGTGCAGCGATTCAGACGCCAACCAAAATCCAAGTTCCTAAATGGTGAATGATGAGTCGGTCCTGGTACGATATTCCAATGTAGTTATACAGACGCCAACCAAAATCCAAGTTCCAAAATGGCGAAGGATAAGTCGCTCCTAGTACCATACTCCAGTGCAGCGATGCAGACGCCAACCAAAATTTCAAATCTTTGAATATCCCAACGACGAATGATGAGTCGCTCCTGGTACCATATTCCAGTGCAGCGATGCAGACGCCAACCAAAATCCAATTCCCCAAGATTCTCCCATCCCTACGGGTGGTCCCTAAATTGACCACCGTATACAATCTACGGGCTCAAATAATTCTCCTCGCATCCATACCCCACCGCAACCACCAATCACACGGCCGGTCTCCGCCCTTGGAATTATGCTTCATTTAGGAAGACCCACTCATGTGTCCTCACGATACATGAGGAGATCAAACTTACGAGATCCTCTCGACTCGTAAGAAAACTCCTTCGTGAGATCCTTATGACTCACAAAGGAAAAACACACTTGGGAGTCCTCACGATTCCTAAGGAGAAAATACACCTACGAGATCCTCTCGACTCGTAAGGAGAAAATGCTTTTATGGGACCCTTACGGCTCATAAAATTGAAAAGTCTTAGGTGATAGGGACCTAAACCTGTCTCCAAAGCCATCGCTCCCCAACGGGAAACAACAAATGATGAGTTACTCCTGGCATTGCATCAGTGTTAGCGGCGCTGATGCCGACCAAAAAAAATCCCAAGTCCTTCTGGGGCAAATGATGAGTTGCTCCTGGCAGTGCTTCAGTGTTAGCAACGCTGATGGAGACCCTTACCCCAAAATTCCAAACTTCCGATCCAATAGACCTTTAAGTCTATAAACTGGGAACAAATGACTTTTAAGTCTTTAAACTGGGAACAGTAGACCCCTAAGTCTTTAAACTGGAAACAGATGACCTCTAAGTCGTTAAACTGGGAACAGATGATCCTTAAGTTGTTAAATTGGGAACAAGGGAAATCCTCATGGCAAATGATGATTCGCTCCTAGTACCGTATTCCAATGAAGCGATGCTGATGCCAAACCAAAACCAAAATCCCCAAATCTACTCATAGCAAATGATGATTCGCTCCTGGTACCATATTCCAGTGTAGCGATGCTACTATCAACCCAAATCAAACCAACAACCTCTGCGGCGGAATCATGCTTCGTCCCAGAATGTATCCCGTGTCGAAATCATGTTTCTCCTTGGGATATCTACCTTCCCTGCCGGAATTATGCTCCGCCTCGGAATCAAGTCAACCAGCGACACTCCATGCCCGGGACAAGTCGAACGACCAGCGATACTCCATGCCGAGGACAAGTCGAATAGCGACACTCCATGCCGGGGACAAGTCGAACAGCCAGCGACACTCCGTGCCGGGGACAAGTTGACCAGCGACACTCCGTGCCGGGGATAAGTCGAACAGCTAGCGACACTCCATTTCGGGGAAAAGTCGAACAGCCAGTGACACTCCACGCCCAGGACAAGTCGACCAGCGACACTCCACGCCGGGGATAAGTCGACCAGCGACCTCCCTGTCAGAATCATGCTCCACCTCGGAATCAGCTCAACCAGCGACACTCCGTGCCGGGGACAAGTCGACAAGCGACACTCCGTGCCGGGGATAAGTTGAACAACGACACTCCATACCTGGGAAACGTCAGCCAGCGACACTCTATGCCAGGGACAAGTCGACCAGCGACACTCCATGACGAGGATAAGTCGAACAGCCAGCGGCATTCCGTGCCGAGGATAATTCGACCAGCGATACTCCGTGCCGGGGACAAGTCAAACGACCAGCAACACTCCGTGCCGGGGACAAGTCGACCAGCGACACTCCGTGCTGGGGACAAGTCGAACAGCCAGCGACACTCCGTGCCGGAGAAACGTCGACCAGCGACACTCCGTGCCGGGGACACGTCATACACCGACACTCCGTCTCGGGACACGTCATACACCGACACTCCGTCTCGGGACACGTCAAGCATCGACCGTCCATGTCGTAAAAAGGGCAGTGCCAGCTTCCCAAAAGCGGGAACTAAATCAAGTTACCTCCATGTGAAAGAAGATCCATCAATTTCATGCACACGACCCACATGTGTGGTGTGCATTTATTGATGGGGGCACTTTGTTGGGGTCAAAAATTACACCCCGGTTGACCAAGTCAAAGTCAAAGTCAACCTCAAGCCAAGTGGGCCCAAGCCCAGGTCAAGTGGGCTCATGCCCGAGTCGAGCCCGAACATGAAGCGGCCGGCCTCCCCCATTCCAAAATAAATTTTTTAATGTAATTGTTTATTCATAAATGTGAGAAAAATGGGAATAGAGCCAAAATTTTGTAAAACCCATGGCTCATGTACAAAAGAAATAAGCACATGAGGCATGTGATGAGCAAAATACCATTTTGTAAAGTCCGAGGGGCTATATGTAAATTTGTAAGCCTATAAAAGGAAACATGATAATCAAATAAAAAAAATAGAGAATTCATTCTCCATCAAATCTCTAGGGTTTGTGCCTCCATCCTCACTTTCTCAAGTTCTTCATCTTCCTTTTCATTTTCCAATTAAATCAAGAGCTTAGCTCTCTTTTTATTTAAAAACTAAATAAAGTTTTACCATAAACCTGTTGAAGGAGAGTTTAACTCTCACATCCGATCGAAGAAAAAAAGGGGATTAGATTTTCGCTACCTTCTTCTCCCTCCTCAAGATCTAATTTGAGAGAGGGAGAAAAAGGGAAACCCACCTCCCAAGACTCCATCAAGAGAAGAAAAAAGGGTCTCTTTTTTTTTTATCACCCAACATTTAAATTTTGAAGTTTCAAGAGAACCCATTTTGGGTTTCTTCTCAAAAGAGAAAGGAGGAAATCTTTTGGAGTTTAACTCCACAAATAAAATTCTTTTAGAGTCTAACTCTATAATAAAAACCCTTTTTTTTGAGTTTAACCCCGAATAAATTTTTTTTGGGAGTTTAACTCCAAATAATTTTTTTTGAAGTTTAAACTCCATCACACAAAAGAAAAAAAAAAGAAAATCTTTTTGGAGCTCCTGCTCCCTCTCACGTGAGGGAGAGGGGAGCTCCCACTAAGTGGGAGCTTTCCCTCCTTTTCACGTGAGGGGAAGGCTCCCACAAAGCGGGAGCCCCTGCTTCCTCTCACGTAAGGAAGAGGGACCTCCCACCAAGTGGGAGCTTTCTCCCCTCACGTGAGGGGGAGGCTCTCCATTTAGTGGAGTTTAACTCCACACTAAATAAAAATCTTTTTGGAGTTGAACTCCATTCAAAATTCTTTTGGAGTTTAACTCCACAACAAATAATCTTTTGGAGTTTAGCTCCGCAATAAAAATCTTTTTTGGGAGTTTAACTCCACATTAAATCTTTTTAGGAGTTTAACTCCATTTAAAATTCTTTTGGAGTTTAACTCCACAATAAAAATCTTTTTGGAGTTGAAATCCATTTAAAATTCTTTTGGAGTTTAACTCCACATTTAAAATTCGTTTGGAGTTTAACTCCACAACAAAAATTCTTTTGGAGTTTAACTCCACAATAAAATTCTTTTTGGGGAGTTTAACTCCATATTAAATCTTTTTAGGAGTGGAACTCCGTTTAAAATTCTTTTGTAGTTCAACTCCATAATAAAAATTCTTTCGGAGTTCAACCCCATAATATTTTTTTCCAGAGTTTAACTCCATTTAAATTCTTTTGGAGTTTAACTCCACAAATAAAAATTCTTTTGGAGTTTAACTCCATAAAAATGTTTTTGGAGTGTAACTTCTTAAAAAAATAAAAATAAATTAAATAATTATTTTGGAAACCCCTTTATTCCCTCTCATGTGAGGGGTAGCCTCCCATTTTGGGAGCCCCTTTCTTCCTCTCATATGAGGGGAAGGCTCCCATTGTGGGTTGCTCCCTCTCATGTGGGTGGGAGGCTCCCATTTTGGGATCTCCTTTCTCCCTCTCATGTGAGGGGGAGGCTCCCATTTTGGGAGCCCCCTTTCTGCCTCTAACGTGAAAGAGGGAAGCACCCACTCTGTGGGAGCTTCTTTTTAAAAATAAAAAAAGGGTTTTGTCTTTGGAGTTCAACTCCACATTAAAAATTCTTTTGGCGTTTAACTCCATTATAAAAAAAATTCTGGAGTTTAACTCAATTTAAAATTTTTTTGGAGTTCAACTCCATAATAAAAATTCTTTCGGAGTTCAATTCCACAATAAAAATTCTTTTGGAGTTTAACTCCATTTAAATTCGTTTGGAGTTTAACCCCACAAATAAAAATTCTTTTAGAGTTTAACTCCATATAAAATTTTTTGGGAGTTTTACTCCAAATAAAATTGTTTTGGGAGTTTAAACTCCAAATAAAATGTTTTGGAGTTTTAACTCCTTCCACACAAAAAAAACACGCCCCAATACTTCACATTGAGTTCGTATGACCGGTTTTACCCGTCAATCGGAGGTTCTATCGCTCCAAAAGCGAGGGGTAATTAACGGCAGCTTAGTCCGCGGCTGCCGGAGATTCAGATCTCCACAATCAATAAACCCCGGCATGTCGTAGGTAGGGGGAATCTGTACATGCCCGACAAGCGCGAGTATTCCCATCTCAATGGGGTGACGAAAAACACCCTCCAGTGACGTACGTACCCTGTCGTGAGATCAGGCAAGTTTATCTTGCAACATGCTATGTTAATTTATCTATTTATATATGAATAAAAATAATACATGTGTTATATTATGCAGCAAGTAGTATAGATTTACAATTTTTTGATATCCGTTCGTATCCATACTGACAATAACATATCTAATTGCATGCTGGAACATCATGATATCTGGATACTATTATATTAGTACAACGTGCTTTCTAATATGCATCATACGTAGTCATGGATATATATAGGTTATTACAGATAGACACATATGCATCCTGACATCATCACTATTTACCGTGATTCCGATATCGTTTGCAGTTTCACATTGGGTATCCATTTGATACATATGCATCACATGACATATTTACGACACACTACTTGACTTGTTACTTGGATCCTATTACTAATGCCGACAATCCTGACTTGTTGTCCCGACGGACGTAACTTGTTGTCTGCATAGACAAAACCTGCACCTGCTTGATCCTGTGTTGGCATTAGATTCATATCTTCAATACCTGACTTGTACACATAACCTTAGGGGTAAGGGGAAATCAATAATGAAACCTGACTTGTAACTCAACAGTTCGATACTTATACTGAAGTCTTTATGGGCTAGGCCAGCCCCGGGATGATACTGCTGACATCATTCGTCCGTACAAGTTACCTGTTTACTGCATAGCGGCACGTCTCGGATTCAGCCCGAGAGTCTTGACCATGGTCCCGAGCACGCACGGGATAATATTGAGTTATATCGACGATTCCATTTGTTAGTTATATGTATGCCCTAGAGGCCATTACTGTACATGGGATGTATATTGTAGTGGATGCTTGGACATATGTAGGGAGGACTTTCTTACTCGATATGATAGTATGCTATATGGTTGCTCTTTGTCTTAACATGTTGACTTGTATACGTGATGCTGTCTCACTCTCACATGTTGATGAAGCCCTTAGGATGTATACTTGACTACCAGGACTATGATGCAGATCATACTAGTGGGGCCAAGGGTAGTCCATAAGTACACCCTATAATTGTTCCTAGTCATGAGAGTATCGAGACATGGCATCGATACTCCAGAGTAGACTAGCGTATACACTTCTCGACCCATGTAATGGGCGATGGATGATTTCATATCCATTGGTGTTTGACATCAGAGAAGGTATACGAGTGCTCAGTGGAGACTGGGTACACTGAACGGACTCACCGAGAACTCCTAGATAGTATTATACCTATCGTCAGATAGCAGTTCTCTGGTGACACTGGTACAGGTTAGTCTGTAGATCCGAGATCGTCATAGAGTCTTGTGTGATTCCCACTGTGCTTTGATTTCCACCATACCACGGTCAAGAGATCGTGCAAAAAGGTGGTTTTTAGGTACTGTCTCGAGTCACATGGAGGCAATGAGCGATAGGAGGGGTTTCTTCTCTCCCGGTATTGGGAGTTGATGTTGCCCTATGTTCAATTGGCTATAACAGGAAATCCTTGGCCAGGATTGCTGAGATTTACTGGTAAGTGTTATCAGTAGTTTCTCGAATCGTTATGGACCTTGCATCGGCATGACTTATCAGGCTATTGGGGTCTGACGTTATACCGCCCCCAGGCTATGATATGCGACATATCAGACGAAAAGACCGGACTGTACGGAAGCGTTACTGATTGGATTCGCAGGAGTGTGAGTAGGCTTGCTTGTTGATCTTCTGATTGCTCAATACCCAGGTGGCCATTACGTTTAGCAGACCGCTTGCGGCTTGTGGGTATTTGATATGATCATCACCTACTGCCGCTGTATTGACGAGTCTTTAGAGTCCTATACAGAGATTTCCTGGTTCATGTGAAACGAAGTAGGAGCACATATGTGATATGTGTGGGACCGAGATTGATACAAGTATGTGATACCGTATTGTATTCTCGCGATATGTGATATCGGACGGATATATGTGATATAGCCGGGTTATTGAATCAAGTGTTGATTCGATAAGTTGATATTATTGATATTAGTCGGTTATATATGATATAACCGGATCATTAAATCAAGTGTTGATTTAATGATTTAATGTATAATTATATATATATGATAAATGAATTTACATTAACTAATATTGCTCACTTGACCATTTCTTTTTCTCACTTTGCATACATTATATATATGTGATATATATTATGTATCATGTTAGGTTACACATGCAACATGTATGTATGAGACTTATACCATGCTAGGGTTAAAGCTAGGGTTTTATTTGTTTTAAGCAAATCAAACATTTGGATTTAGTCAAGATTAAGCTTGGAGAAGCTAGTAGAACATTGACTTATTCAACTTATTTGTCTAGCTTAAGATATTTGTTAACCCAACCCTTAAGCTTAGACTATGGTTTATTCTTTACATGAGTTAGGCATGACATAATAACTCACCATGGTTGCATTTCTAACCTCTTGAGATTATAACTTCTAACCTCATGACATAATAACTCACCATGTTTGCTAAGATTACGAAACCGAAATTACTCCGAAACACCTGATACGAAAACTTGGTTTCTGTCGAATTTAAAAAGTCTTCAATTTTTTTTTAAATAACTGCATATGTTATTTGTGATATAACATGAACACCATGAAAAATTGAAGCACTTTGGCTATGAAGTGGCCGGCCACAATGAAGAAAAATCCGAGCTCCTCGGTTCAAAATTGGATTTGGGCTTCAAATTTTCAGGGTGTTCCAGTCTCTGGGTTTTAGGGTTTCAGGTGTTGTTTGTTTTCGCTAAATTTTTATGTGATGTTAACTTTCTGCAATGGCAACTCGGAGTGTTTCGCAGTCGTAATTCTAACATGTATTCGGGTTATTTAGACGATGTTAAAATGTTCGAACGGATATCAATAACCCAATTTTCCCCTGCAGGAAATTTTTCAAGAGTTGGATTTTTTCCGAGTTTATAATTTTCAGAAAATCTTGCAAGCGATTCTGTGGACCCTCTAGAAGAACGAAACCCTAACTCGATTCTGTGACAGTCAGAACCGCCATCAAACCCTAGGGTTTGTGGTAGTTCAGCGATGCCACAGGTGAGGCATTGGTTGACCCTTCTACGGCTGGTTCATAGGAATTGTGGCATGTTCTGGGTACTTTTTGAACTCTGCCCAAGTGTTGAGCTTATTGGAAAATTTTGGGTGCTTGCTTATTCGATCGAAAAGTTTAATTTCGTCTAGCTAACTGTAATTGTGATACAATATTTGGAATCCACAAAAGGAGTTATGAGATAACTAGTTTGAATTTTATAAATCTAGCAGTTTAGTCTCATTTGATCGGTTGCCACGGAATTTTAATGTGATCAAAAGTTCGTCGCAATTACGTAGTGTACGCGGATACTCGCCGGGTAACCTTAATAGATAGCTACGTCCCATAGCCCCGACTAAGTGGTTGTAGGAGAACACCGTCGCCAAAAGCATCCGTTTGGGTGCTCGCGGCCGCGGTGTTCCGCCTTAGTGCACTTCGTCGATGGCATCGGGGATGCGACCGTCTACTAAAGTTTCCGACGAGCATTCGATCAGATTATCGGAATCTTGTTGAGTTACCCGACATGTTATTGGAAAGTGTTTTCAATATCGAGACTAAAATACGGGGTTTATAATTGTTAGGCATGTGATGTCTAAGAAATTCATTTGGTTAGGCATGAAATCTAAAGTATGTGATACGTTGGGTTTATGATGTCTAAGGTGGTTGCGGATTCCAACTGTTGTAGTTTTTTACTTTCTTTTCTGCGACCGTAAGTGTAATATGTGGTGCATCGCCGGTTTCGGTGCTATATGTCAACGACAACTGTGATACGCATATTTACTTACGTTGATGACATGTGATGTTATGTGTTGCTGTGATATGTTATATTGGATCGTCGTGTTCTGGATAGCCGGGGTTTTTATGTGAGATGAGAGAGTTTTTCATTTTCATTCATGTAAAAGCTTGTATGTAATATTCTTTTATTGGGGCACTTCTGGGTTGAGGATGATGTCACCATTGATGTATATTATTTACTTTTCCGTATTAGGATAGACCCAAGGCAGGGAGCACAAGTGACCGGGTTCTAGGGTACAGTGGGAGACCATCTCGAGGAGTCGAGACCGAGTCTCCTAACTCTAGAATTGGTAGGGTTTCTTGCCGCTCTCGTAGGGTTCTAGGGATGTGGGTTTGGCTATTCATCACGACCGTGGAATCCGTGTTTTATACTGGCTTAATTTAAAACACGGAAATCCTAGTATATCCAATATTTCATATGTTATCTTCTGCTGCTCTGTGATGTGATCACTATGAAATGTTCTGAGACGATTGCTTATATTATATATATGATATATAATTACTATTGTTGCTTTCGTTTCTTCTGTGATGCTTAGGAAGCATAATTTTTGATGGGATTTCATTAATGAGATTAATGAAAGAAAGAAAAGAAACCTAAAGATGTTGTAGAAACTTGTTTTAAAAACTGGTAGCTCTAGTTCTTGATTTGCATAGCGGTATTCCTTATAGAATATCCAACACCTTATTCGATAAGGAAAGAGCCGAGATCCCTTCACCGGGAGTGACCTCTTTAGCGAAACTGGCAGATGCTACAACCCACTCGGTTTGTCTTTTGATTGCTTCTATAGTTTTTTTCTTTGCATAGTGATATTTGTGAAATATCCTGCACCTTATTCGATATGGAAAGAGCCGAGATCCCTTCACCGGGAGTGACCTCTTTAGCAAACTTAGTAAAAGCCTAAAAAACACTCATTTTCAAAATCACTCGATTCTACAACGAGATCAAATTCATTTCGCAAAGGGTTTTCTTAAAAACCTGTTGTAGCCCTCCGTCATTTCAGATAAGTACTACTTAGTATTCGTGCTATGTTTGTTGGCCTGCGTCAAGGCGTAGTGTGCGGTAGCTAACTAGTGCTTATCTGCAGCATACGATGTGATTAGATTAGGGTAGTCGTGTGACTTTGTTTGTCTGCGTCAAGGGTCGTATGGGTGGGTTTAATTCAATCATGAAATGTACGGGTTGAACTTGACTAGCGGACTATGATTTATTGGGCCGCATCAAGGTCATAAGACGCTAGGGGTAGAATATTATCGGGAATTTCAAGTGTTGAAATTTGCAATGAGATTGCATACTTTCTATGAGATAGTTGGATCCCGATACCCACTGCGAGTAAGAGTTACTCCTGAGAGAGTTTTACACATTACAATTAGCCGATCAAGTAGGTGTCTAGAAAGGTGTTAACGGAGTTACGCCCCTGGGAAAATGAGGTTTATTTTAATTAGGTCCGTGCGACAGCACGGGGAACCTCCCTCAAAGTACCGCCACTGGCCTGATCGAAAGATTGGCGAACTTGTAGGATGTAATTAATTCCGGCTAGTCTTACCTTTTAGGGTTTGAAGGAAAATTTGACTGAAACAGTGGGAGCCATCCCGATTAGATAAAATAATAACCAATCTAAATCTTGTAAGAGCGCACGCAGAGTGTTTTCTTCTCTCTCTCCTGGTAGTGACCATGTCACGCCTTAATCAAGATAATAATATGGATGCATTGAACGAACCTACTTATTATACTGATCTAGGGAACGTTGGTTCCGCTCTATCTTATAATTGTTATAAGTCCGAGCAAGAAATAGGGGAATATCCGGATTCCCATACACCCAATCGAAGAAAGTACATGTTGATGCATCTTCTTTGGGTGTGTTCATTACCTAGAATTGTTTCTCAGTATCCTCTACGTCCTAAGTATGAGATACCGGATCAGGATCCCACATATGTAAGAGTTACATGGGCTACAGAAAGGTAGAGAAATGAGAATGGGTGATATATCTCTAAGTGTAGAGAATGGTGCAAGTGTTGCAGCCAAATCAGTTGGCAAATATCACCTTGTATTAATACATTGATTCTGAACGAATGTTATTACATACCGAACCTCATATACAACATTACATCAGATTCATTAATGAGTTAAAGTAGGATATAATTCTGTATTAGAGGATAATGTTGTGAACATTTTCCTGAATCAAGAGTTGATTCGATCAGGCACGTTAGGTAATATCATATACGTTCTAAATCAAACCACAGTTCAAAGTATAGAACACACGCAAGAGGAATAGTTCAGAAATGAACGAATCCTTCTTGTGGCATTCTAGACTAGGTCATATCAATGCGACATGACCAGCAAAGTTACATAAGGATGAATATAAGAATCTGTTCGAATTTTCATCTTATGCTACTTGCCAGTCTTGTCTCAAAGGTAAGATGACCAATACTCCGTTTACTGGAAACAGAGAAAGAGTTAGTGAACTCTTGGGACAGATACATGATGATGTATATAGTCCGATGTTTACAAATGCCAGGGTTGGTTCTTGTACTTCATTACATTCGTCGACTATCTCTCAAGATTCAGACATGTGTTCCTGTTGAAACACGAGTCTGAAACTTTTGAGAAATTCAAGGAATATAAGCTTGAAGTTGAGAACCAGACGGGTAGAAGTATTAAGTCCTTCGATATGATCGAGGAAGAGAATACTTGCGCATGGAGTTCCTGGAGTTTCTAAAAGGAGAATGAGATTCTCCCTCAGTTTACTCCTTCGTATACACTATAGCTCAACGGTATATCGGGGAGGAGGTATCGCACCTTATGAGATATGGCGCGCTCTATAATAAGTACTGCTGAGTTACCTGATTCCTTTTGGTGTTATGCACTTGAGAAGTTGCATACTTATTGAATGGGGTTCCATCCAAATCAGGGCATACCACTACATATGAGATATGGAATGGGAAGAGACCATGTCTTAAACGAGTTAAGGTATGGGGTTGTCCGGCCTATGTTGAAAGGCAGAATCCGGACAAGCTCGAGACAAGGTCAGTTCTGTATAAGTTTGTTAGGATTCCCAAACATTTGTGAGGGGATATATTCTACCACTCTGAGAAGCAAAAGGTGTTTTGTTTCTCAGCATGCCACCTTTTTAGAAAAGGAATTTCTTGTGAAGAAATTAGTGGTCATGAGGTAGAGATGGAAGGAGTTCCAGCTAGACAAACTAACAGCTGATGATTTGGTGAAACCAAAGGATTCAATAGTCTACAACGAACCTCAGCCTCTCTGCGAATCTGGTAGGGTTCCTCATCCACTCGAGAGATACTACGGTCTTCTTGGTGATAGTGGGAGTGAGGATTGTATCATGGTTGATGATGGCCTAACTAGGTTCAGACATGACATCACGAGTGGGGAATCTGTGAAATGGTTGGATGCTATGCGATCAAAGATGGAATCCATGTACACCTACAAAGTATGACTTTGCATGTTGCACCTGAAAGGGTAAAACCCATTGGGAGCAAATGGATCTTGAGAAGATTCTTGGTGTAGATGGAAAAGTTGAGACTTTCAAAGCTATGCTTAAGTCCATCAGGATCAACGCAAGCATCACGGAGATAGAACATCTATTTTGATGTGGCAGTCAAAGAGTTTGACTTCATCAAAAAGGTAGATGAACCTGGTATATACAAGAAGGTAGTAGAGAGTAAGGATGTCTTCCACGTATTGTACGTAGATGACATACTCTTGATAGGAAATGCTTTCTTATGCTACACTCGGTCAAGCTCCTCTTATCACGAGGATTCTCAATATAAGATCTGGATGATACCTACTACATCTTGTGGATTATGATCTATGGTGATAGATCTAAGTGGATATTGGGAGTGTCCCAAATGCAAGTACATTAACACCATACTAAAGGGGTTTAATATGGATGATTCTAAGTGTGATGGTTCGCCCACTTACTTATGGATCACTCTCTCCAAAGACTGATTTGGAGAGAGCTTGCGTGTAAGGGATACCCTATGCTTCGGCAGTAGGCTCTATCATGTATGCGATGTTATGTACCCGACCAGATGTAGATGACTCACTAGGAGTAGTGATCAGGAATCAATCGGATCTTGGGAGAATCACTGGACAGCCGTGGAGGACATTCTTAAGTACTTGAGAAGCACTAAAAGAATGTTCTTGGTTCGAGCTTCCAGAGTGATAAGGTCGATTGAGAATCAGTCACAAGCATTGTCTTTACTCTCAGTGCAGGGACGGTATGTTGGAAGAGTTCCAAACTAGATACCGTGACATACTAGACGATAAAGGCTGAATACATTGCTACAAATGATGCCAAAGTAGCTGTCTGGGCATTTCTTGTTCATAAGATGAACAAGGTTCCTACCATTGAGCGTCCAATAATTGTTATTGTGATAACAATGGAGTTGTGGCTTTGGCCTAGGAACGTATGTCCCATCAGCATTCCAGACATATTCTGAGGCAAGTATCACCTGATCAGGGAGATGGTTGATCTTCAAGGGATCGAGCTTAGGAGAGTTGACACGAAGGATAACACGGCGGATCCACTCACCAAGGCCTGCTTTCCCAAATAATATTTGAGAGATTTTGGGATGGTTGAGTATGGGATACTACAAATACTGCTAAATTGTTGGGTATTGGATAGTACAATAGATGGCCTTAGTGCAAGTGGGAGATTGTTAGTTATATGTATGTCCTAGAGGCCATTACTGTACATGGGATGTATATTGTAGTGGATGCTTGGACATATATAGGGAGGACTTTCTTGCTCGATATGATAGTATGCTGTCTGGTTGCTCTTTATCTTAACATGTTGACGTGTATACGTGATGCTGTCTTGCTCTCACATGTTGATAAAGCCTTAGGATGTGTACTTGACTACCAGGACTATGATGCAGATCATACTAGTGGGGCCAAGGGTAGTCCATAAGTACACCCTATAATTGTTCCTAGCCGTGGGAGTATCGAGACAGGGCATCGATACTCCAGAGTAGACTAGCATATACGCTTCTCGACCCATATGATGGACGATGGATGATCCCATATCCATTGGTGTTTGATATTAGAGAAGGTATATGGGTGCTCAGTGGAGACTGGGTACACTGAACGGACTCGGCGAGAACTCCTAGATTGTATTATACCTATCGTCAGATAGCAGTTCTCTGGTGACACTGGTACAGGTTAGTCTGTAGACCCGAGATCGTCATAGAGTCTTGTGTGATTCCGTCCCATTTTTCTTCATCAGTGGGACAATGTTGGTGATCCAGTCAGGATATTGAACTTCTTGGATAAAGCCGGAGTCGATTAGCTTCTTGACTTCGGCGTTGATGCTCATTTCAAGTTCGAGACACATTCTCCTCGGTGCTTGTTTGACTGGATTGACGTCCGGGGATATCACCAATTTATGCACAGCTATTTCCGGATCTAGCCCCGGCATCTCGGAGTAGTTCCATGTGAAGCGGTCTTTATACTGCATGAGCACGTCTCTTAGCTAGCTACCTGTTCTTCGGACAGCAACTCACTGGTGAACGCAGGCCTCGGGTCGTTTGCCCTCCCCAAGTCAATTTTCCTTAGGTTTGAAAGGTTCCTAGGCACTCTAGTAAGGTCTCACAAGGCATCGAACATGCCAATTTAAAATATTTGGTGCCGAGAAACCCTAGACTACGGATCTTAGACTAGATGTTTAGGCGAAATGATAAAGCTAGTTAACAAATTAACTAAAGGTCGGAAGCTACAACCTTTGTAGATCCGGATTTCCACCTCCTTAGCTCCACGTGGTCATGCCCTCGCTGTCCACCATGAATCCTCGACTCATTCGTCGGCTTCATCGGAATAATGTGCGGAATAGGTCGTCGGCTTTGTGTCAAAGACGATCTACGTCGAGGTTGCACTAGTTCAAGCTCCGACTTCACAAAGTTGTGAAACTTGTGAAGAGAACACCCAAAACAACTTGGCAAGAGGTAGAGGGTGAAGAAATAGGAGATGGGTTCACTTTAGATTTGGAATTCTCTCACTAGAACTCAAGTTGCCATTGGAGTAGCAAGCTTGAAGAAGAAGAAGAAGATGAAGAAGATGATGATAATGTTATGATAAGTAATTGAAATAAAAAGGAAAATCAATACTTATCATAAAGTAAACCATGGTTATGTGTAGAGAATTGACCAAGGTTAGATTAGTGGTTAGGGTTAAGGATGAAGACAAAAGGGATGACTTTGGTCAAAGTTTCATGAAGCTTCAATAAGCTTCATGAAGAAAAGAAACCCTTTTTGTTTTCTTTCACCTAATTAAATGAATAAATAATGGATAAATAATTAAGTGAATAATCAAAAACCCTAACCCTTATCATAACCATGGTCCAATTCTTCACACAAAGCCAAGTTATTATGCATCATCAATCATGATACAAACAAGTGTACACAAAACATATCACATATACAATGTGCACACCAAGTGAGAAAAATCCGTTTAAAGTGAACCAATACTAGTTAATGCAAAGTAATATATCAAATATATAATTATACATTAAATCATTAAATCTACATTTGATTCAATGATCCGGTCATGTCGCACATAACCGACTAGTATTCAATGTATCGATTTATCGAATCAATGATTCGATAACTAGGTCATATCGAATATAACCAATCGAAAATATATATCGCGAGAATGAAATGCGGTATCACATACACGCATTATTCTCGGTCCTGCACACATCTCATGTGCGCTCCTATTTCGTTTCGCTTGAACCAGGAAACCTCTGTGTAGGACTCTAAAGACTCGTCAATACGCCGGTAGCAGATGATGATCATATCAAGCACCCACAAGCCGCAAGCGGTCTGCTAAACGTAACGGCCACCCGGGTATTGAGCGATCAGAAGATCGACGAGCTAGCCCGCTCACACTCCTGCGAATCCGACCAGTAACACTTACCGTACAGTCCGGTCTCTTCGTCTGATACGTCGCATATCAAGTCTAGGGGTGGTATACGTCAGACCCCAATAACCGATAAGTCGTGCCGATGTGAGGCTCATAACGGGTCGAGAAACTACTGATAACACTTACCAGCAAATCTCTGATCAGCCCTGGCCAGGGACTTCCCTGCTACGGCCAATCGAGCACTGCGCAACATCAACCCCCAATACCGGGAGAGACGAAACCCCTCCTATCGCTCATTGCCTCCATGTGACTCGGGACTGTACCCAAAGACCACCATTTTGCACGCCCTCATGGACGTGGTAAGGTGGAGATCAAAGCACAGTGGGAATCACACAAGACTCTATGACGATCTCGGGTCTACAGACTAACCTGTACAAGTGTCACCTGAGAACTGCCATCTGACGTGAGGTATAATACCATCTGGGAGTTCTCGGCGAGTCCGTCCAGTGTACCCAGTCTCCACTGAGCACCCGTATACCATCACTGATGTCAAACACCAATGGATATGGGATCATCCATCGCCCATCACATGGGTCGAGAAGCGTATACGCTAGTCTACTTTGGTCTATCGATGCCCCGTATCGATACACCCACGACTAGGGACCTTGAAGGATGTACTTATGGACTACCATGTCCCCACTAGTATGATCTGCATCATAGTCCAGGTAGTCAAGTACACATCCTAAGGGCTTTATCAACATGTAACTATAAGACAGTATAAAGAGACTAGTGTACATGTTAAGATAAAGAGTAACCAGATAGCATACTATCATATCGAGCAAGAAAGTCATCTCTATATATGTCCAAGCATCCAATATAATATACAACATCTGTACAATACTGGCCTCTAGGGCATACATACAACTAACAATCTCCCACTTGCACTAGGGCCAGCTGCTATAGAATCGCATACCAAGCATCCCGAAGAGTCTCTCAAACTGTGTCTGGGGAATGGCCTTCGTGAGTGGATCCGCCGTGTTGTTCTTCGTGTCTACCCTCCTGACCTCGATCTCCCGGCGATCAACTATCTCCTGGATCAGGTGATACTGCCTCAGAATATGCCTGGATCGCTGATGGGACCTGGGTTCCTTGGCCAAAGCCACCGCTCCATTGTTATCGCAATACAAAGGTATTGGATGCTCAATGGATGGAACCACTCCAAGTTCAGTAATGAACTTCTTGATCCAGACAGCCTCTTTGGCAGCGATGTATTCAGCCTCCATCGTCGAGTCTGCCACGGTTTCCTGCTTGGAACACTTCCAGCTAACCGCCCCTCCGTAAAGGGTAAAGACAAAACCCGATTGCGACTTAGAGTCGTCCTTATCACTCTGGAAGCTCGAATCGGTAAAGGACTCCACTTGGAGTTCTCCGTTACCATACACCAAGAACATATCTCTAGTCCTTCGCAAGTACTTGAGAATGCTCTTCACAGCTGTCCAGTGACTCTCTCCAGGATCAGCTTGATACCTGCTCACTATACTTAGGGAGTATGCTACATCGAGTCTGGTACATAGCATCGCATACATGATAGAGCCTACTGCCGAAGCATAGGGTATCCCTTGCATGCGAGTTCTCTCCAAATCAGTCTTGGGAGACATCTCTTTGGAGAGAGTGACTCCAGAGATCGTGGGTAAATTCCCATGCTTGGACTCTTCCATACTAAACCTCTTTAGTATGGTGTCAATGTACCTGGATTGGGACAATCCCAAAATCCGTTTGGATCTATCTCTATAGATCCTAATTCCTAATATGCAGGAGGCATCACCAAGATCTTTCATTGAGAATCTTTGTGATAAGAAGAGCTTGACCGATTGCAGCATAGGAATATCATTTCCTATCAAGAGTATGTCGTCCACGTACAATACGAGGAAGACAACCTTACTCTCTGCCACCTTCTTGTAGATACAAGGTTCATCTGGATTTTTGACGAAATCAAATTCTTTGATAACGACGTCAAAGCAGATGTTCCAACTCCGCGATGCTTGCTTTAATCCATAAATGGATTTAAGCAGCTTGCACACCTTCCCGCTGCTCCCACTGTCTACGAAGCCCTCTGGCTGAGTCATGTACACGCACTCTTCTAAATCACCGTTTAGAAAGGCGGTCTTAACATCCATTTGCCAGATTTCGTAATCATGATATGCAGCGATGGCAAGCATGATCCGGATGGATTTAAGCATAGCTACTGGAGAAAAGGTCTCGTCATAGTCCACACCTGGTCTTTGACGAAAACCCTTTGCTACAAGTCTAGCTTTGAAAGTCTCCACTTTCCCATCTACACCAAGTTTCTTCTTGAAGATCCACTTGCTCCCAATGGGTTTTACCCCTTCAGGAGCAACTTCCAAAGTCCATACTTTGTTGGTGTACATGGAATCCATCTCAGACCGCATAGCATCCAGCCATTTCACTGAGTCCCCACTCGTGATGGCCTGCTCGAAGCTAGTTGGGTCATCATCCTCCATGATGCAATCCTCGCTCCCACCGTCCATGAGAAAACCGTAGTATCTCTCAGGTTGGCGAGGAACCCTACTAGATCGGCGGAGTGCCTGAGTTTTATTGGGAGCTACTGAATCTTCTGGTTCCATTAAATCTTCAGTTACGGTTTGTGTATCTGGAACCTCTTCCAGCTCTACCACTTTGCCACTAATTTCTTTTTCAAGGAATTCCTTTTCTAAAAAGGTGGCATGTTGAGCAACAAACACATTTTGTTCCTCACTGTGGTAGAAAAAATACCCATAAGAATTCTTTGGATATCCCACAAACTTGCAGAGAACTGACCGTGCCTCGAGCTTGTCCGGATTTTGCCTTTTGACATAGGCCGGACAACCCCATATCTTAACTCGTTTAAAATATGGTCTCTTCCCACTCCATATCTCATATGGTGTGGTAGGTACAGATTTAGATGGAACTTGATTCAATAGGTATGCTGCTGTCTCCAGCGCATAACCCCAGAAGGAAATAGGTAACTCATCTGTGCTCATCATAGAGCGCACCATATCTAATAGGGTGCGGTTCCTTCGTTCTGATACACCGTTGTGCTGTGGTGTATATGGAGGAGTCAGCTGAGAGAGAATCCCATTCTCTTTTAGGAAGTCCAGGAATTCATTGCTTAAGTATTCTCCTCCTCGATCAGATCATAGGATTTTAATACTTTTTCCGGTTTGGTTCTCAACTTCTTGTTTATATTCCCTAAATTTCTCAAAAGCTTCTGATTTGTGTTTCATCAGGAACACATACCCGAACCTAGAGAGATCGTCAGTGAATGTAATGAAGTATGAAGAACCATCCCTGGCATGTGTAGACATGGGACCACATACATCACTATGTATAAGTCCCAAGAGTTCAGTAACTCTTTCTCCGTGTCCCGTAAACGGAGTTTTGGTCATCTTGCCTTTGAGACATGACTGGCAAGTGTCATAAGATGAAAATTCAAACGGATTTAAATATCCATCTTTATGCAACTTAGCTAGTCGTGTCACATTGATGTGACCCAGTCTACAATGCCACAAGAAGGATTCGTTCAGTTCTGAACTCTTCCTCTTGTGTGTGTTTGTTATGCTCAGAACTGTTGATTGATTTAGAACATAAATGCCATTGCACAACGTGCCTGATCCAACCAACTTTTGGCTATGGAAAATGTTCATAACATTGTCCTGTAATACAAAATTATATCCCTCTTTACTCAACAAAGAAACCGATATAATGTTGCATATCAGGTTCGGCATGTAATAGCATTCGTTCAGAACCAATGTATTACCAGTTGGTAATACAAGGTGATATTCCCCGACAGTCTTAGCTGCAACAATTGCACCATTTCCAACTCTAATGTCTTTATCACCTTCTCCAAGTTCTCTACCTTTCCTTAGCCCATGTAACTGATTACATATATGGGATCCCGACCCGGTATCTAATACCCAGGACGTAGAGCAAATGGAGAAACAGTTCTCAGTAACGAACACACCTGAAGAAAATGCATCAACATGTACTTTCTTCATTCGGGTGGCATGGGAATCCTGGTATTCCCCTATATCCTGTTCATTCCTATAACTCTTATAGGAAAGAACGGAACCAACGTTCCCCAGCACAGTATAACATGCGGGTTCGGTCAATACATCCATATTATTATCTTGATTAAGGCATGAACTGGTCGCTACCTGGAGAGAGAGAGAAGAAAACACTTTAGCGTATGCTCGTGCAAGATCAGATTGGTTATTATCTTATCTAATCAGGATGGCTCCCACTGCTTTTTATCAAATCTTCCTCCAAACCCTAAAAGGAAAGACCAGCCGGGATTAATTACACACTACAGGTTCGCCAATCTTTCAGCCAGGCCAGTGTCGGTACTTTGAGGGAGGTCCCCCGTGCTTTCGCACGAACCTAATTAATGTAAACCTCGTTTTTCCAGAGGCGTAACCTCGTGAACACCTTTCTAGACACCTACTTGATCAGCTAATTGCAATGTGTAAAACTCTCCCAGGAGTAACTCTTACTCGCAGCGGGTATCGGGATCCAACTATCTCATAGAAGGTATGCAATCTCATTGCAAATTTCAACACTTGAAATTCCCGATAATATTTTGCCCCGAACGATCTATGACCTTGACAAGGTCAACAAACCATAGACCGCAAGTCAAGTTCAACCCGTCATTTCTTGATTGAATCAAACCCACCCGCACGACCCTTGACAAGGTCAACAAGGCCGTACGACTATCCTAACCCAATCTGCATCATATGCATAAGCAGACAAATACTGGTTAGCTACCGCACACTGCGCCTTGACAAGGTCAACAAACGCAGCACGAATACTAAACATGATTTATCTGAAATGACGGAGGGCTACGCCAGGTTTTTCCGAAAACCTTGAGCGTAATGAACTTGATATCGTTGTAGAATCAAATGAAGTTTTGAAATGGAGTGATTTTGAGGCTTTTCCAGTTTTGCTAAAGGAGTCACTCCCGGTGAAGGGATCTCGGTCCTTTCCTCGTCGAATGAGGTGCGGGATATATCATATATATCGCTGTGCAAAGCAAAAATCCAAAAGCAGTCAAAAGCAAACCGAGTGTGCAGCATCTGCCAGTTATTGCTAAAGGAGTCACTCCCGGTGAAGGGATCTCGGTCCTTTCCTCATCGAATAAGGTGCGGGGTATATCATATATACCGCTGTGCAAAGCAAGAACTGTAGCTACCTGTTTTATTTAAAATTTGATTCCACAACATCTTAGGTTTCTTATCTTTCATTAATCACATTAATGAAGTCCCATCATTTAAATACCTAAACATCACAGATAGATATGACGTACACTTATGTCATCCGCATTCGCCTCGATGTCCCCTCGTGCACCGTTAGGTTAGGTAACTAACGACAGAGCAGGGCAGGGCTAGCGCGGGTGTAAAACATAAGTAACATCTATATAATATATCATATATACTATATACTATATCCATCACAGAATCACAACACAAATATCGCAGCAGAATAAACATATGAAATATTGGATATTCTAGGACGTCCGTGTTTTCAATACGAGCCAGTATAAAACACGGATTCCACGGTCGTGATGAATAGCCAATCCCACATCCCTAGACTCCTACGAGAGCGGCAAGCAACCCTGCCAATTCTAGGGTTAGGAGACCCGGACTCGACTCCTCGAGTTGGTCTCCCACTGGACCCCAGAACCCGGTTACTTATGCTCCCCTCCTTGGGTCTATCCTAATGCGGAAAAGTAAATAATACACAAAGGGTGACAACTTCCGCTACCTGGAAGTGCCCCAAATAAAAGAATATTACATACAAGTTTTTACATGAATGAAAATGAAAAACACTCATCTCACATAAAAACCCCCGGCTATTCGAATACGACGATCCAATATAACATATCCAGCAACACATAACATCACATGTCATCAACGTAAGTAAGTATGCATACCCCAATTGTCGTTGACGTATAGCAACGAAACCGGCGATATGAACATACTACACTTACGGTCACAGAAAAGAAAGTGTAAAACTACAACAATTGGAATCCGCAACTTCTTTAGACATCACATGCCTAACAGATATAAATCCCGCATTTTAGTCTCATTATCGAAAATTCTTTTCAATATCATATGGGACTAAACTGCTAAATTTATAACATTCATTCAGTTATCTCATGACTGTTTGTGAATTCCAATTATTGTATCACATTCCAGATAAACAGAAAATGTTAAACTTTTCGATCGAACAGTCGAATACCCAAGTTTTCCCGATACAGTCCAACACATGAAATAAGTCTAGCAACATTCAGTTCGTGCCTCAGTACCAACGGTCCAGCCGTAGAAGGGTCAAGCCAACGCCTCACATGTGGCACGCCGTACTGCCCCAAACCCGAAGGTTCAAAGGGCAGTTCAAGACGGTCACATAATCGAGTTAAGGTTTGTTGTCTTCTAGAGGGTCCATCGCATTACTTGCACTACTTAGAACGTCGTTAAACTACGGAAAAATCCAACACTTGGAAATTTCCCGACAGGGAAAAATTGGGTATTTATATCCGGTCGAACTTTTTAACATATTCTAAAAATTATCCGGAAAAACACAAAGACGAAATTTGATAATCCGATCGAAACATCGAAGCTCTAAAACACCCCAGAAAATTCAACTCTTGAATAATTATTAAAAATACCCATAAAACTCAGCTGCATAAAATATGAATTACCGTGCAACACAAATTGAGCAAAGTGAACAGTTGGCGGCGGAAGCGCGGCAGAAGCCATGCTTCTGCCGCGTTTCCGCGGTTGTTTAATTGATTCAGGATCTCGTGTTTCACCATAATTCTTAGATATTCCTGCTGAATTTTTTGGACATTTTTAATCATGAAAAATCCCACTTTTTGGAAAAAGTCCAGAGAGCAAGTTTGGTATTAGGGTTTCGATCCGTTCGGATTTCAAACGTCGTCGGGACTTCGCCTAAGGCTCTGGCTAGGCTCTGATACCAGTGAAAGGTTCCTAGGCACTCTAGTAAGGTCTCACAAGGCATCGAACATGCCAATTTAAAATATTTGGTGCCGAGAAACCCTAGACTACGGATCTTAGACTAGATGTTTAGGCGAAATGATAAAGCTAGTTAACAAATTAACTAAAGGTCGGAAGCTACAACCTTTGTAGATCCGGATTTCCACCTCCTTAGCTCCACGTGGTCATGCCCTCGCTGTCCATCATGAATCCTCGACTCATTCGTCGGCTTCATCGGAATAATGTGCGGAATAGGTCGTCGGCTTTGTGTCAAAGACGATCTACGTCGAGGTTGCACTAGTTCAAGCTCCGACTTCACAAAGTTGTGAAACTTGTGAAGAGAACACCCAAAACAACTTGGCAAGAGGTAGAGGGTGAAGAAATAGGAGATGGGTTCACTTTAGATTTGGAATTCTCTCACTAGAACTCAAGTTGCCATTGGAGTAGCAAGCTTGAAGAAGAAGAAGAAGATGAAGAAGATGATGATAATGTTATGATAAGTAATTGAAATAAAAAGGAAAATAAATACTTATCATAAAGTAAACCATGGTTATGTGTAGAGAATTGACCAAGGTTAGATTAGTGGTTAGGGTTAAGGATGAAGACAAAAGGGATGACTTTGGTCAAAGTTTCATGAAGCTTCAATAAGCTTCATGAAGAAAAGAAACCCTTTTTGTTTTCTTTCACCTAATTAAATGAATAAATAATGGATAAATAATTAAGTGAATAATCAAAAACCCTAACCCTTATCATAACCATGGTCCAATTCTTCACACAAAGCCAAGTTATTATGCATCATCAATCATGATACAAACAAGTGTACACAAAACATATCACATATACAATGTGCACACCAAGTGAGAAAATTCCGTTTAAAGTGAACCAATACTAGTTAATGCAAAGTAATATATCAAATATATAATTATACATTAAATCATTAAATCAACATTTGATTCAATGATCCGGTCATGTCGCACATAACCGACTAGTATTCAATGTATCGATTTATCGAATCAATGATTCGATAACTAGGTCATATCGAATATAACCAATCGAAAACATATATCGTGAGAATGAAATGCGGTATCACATACACGCATTATTCTCGGTCCTGCACACATCTCATATGCGCTCCTATTTCGTTTCGCTTGAACCAGGAAACCTCTGTGTAGGACTCTAAAGACTCGTCAATACGCCGGTAGCAGATGATGATCATATCAAGCACTCACAAGCCGCAAGCGGTCTGCTAAACGTAATGGCCACCCGGGTATTGAGCGATCAGAAGATCGACGAGCTAGCCCGCTCACACTCCTGCGAATCCGACCAGTAACACTTACCGTACAGTCCGGTCTCTTCGTCTGATACGTCGCATATCAAGTCTAGGGGTGGTATACGTCAGACCCCAATAACCGATAAGTCGTGCCGATGTGAGGCTCATAACGGGTCGAGAAACTACTGATAACACTTACCAGCAAATCTCTGATCAGCCCTGGCCAGGGACTTCCCTGCTACGGCCAATCGAGCACTGCGCAACATCAACCCCCAATACCGGGAGAGACGAAACCCCTCCTATCGCTCATTGCCTCCATGTGACTCGGGACTGTACCCAAAGACCACCGTTTTGCACGCCCTCATGGACGTGGTAAGGTGGAGATCAAAGCACAGTGGGAATCACACAAGACTCTATGACGATCTCGGGTCTACAGACTAACCTGTACAAGTGTCACCTGAGAACTGCCATCTGACGTGAGGTATAATACCATCTGGCAGTTCTCAGCGAGTCCGTCCAGTGTACCCAGTCTCCACTGAGCACCCGTATACCATCTCTGATGTCAAACACCAATGGATATGGGATCATCCATCGCCCATCACATGGGTCGAGAAGCGTATACGCTAGTCTACTCTGGTATATCGATGCCCCGTCTCGATACACCCACGACTAGAGACCTTGAAGGATGTACTTATGGACTACCATGTCCCCACTAGTATGATCTGCATCATAGTCCAGGTAGTCAAGTACACATCCTAAAGGCTTTATCAACATGTAACTATAAGACAGTATAAAGAGACTAGTGTACATGTTAAGATAAAGAGTAACCAGATAGCATACTATCATATCGAGCAAGAAAGTCATCTCTATATATGTCCAAGCATCCAATATAATATAAAACATCTGTACAATACTGGCCTCTAGGGCATACATACAACTAACAAGGTTGTCCGCAGTAGTATATATTCCATCTTCCAGCTCTTTTGGCGCCGGTGGAAGTTCTGAGATCAACTCATCTTCATCCTCATTTTTGAAGCACCAGGAGTGGTCATCCATAACCTCGCGTACACCTTCTTCTGACAGCGTTATCGCTTGACAAGTACGAGATCGTTTCCAAGACCAATGTTGATCTGGTTCTACTCTCGCTATGTACGTTGCTTTTGGAACATGCTTCTATGGTGGGGTTACCCTCTAACTGCTAGATAGAGGGAACCTGCCTTGCTGATATTGGTCTTCTACCCGGTTTTTGAATGTGAAGCAGTCTTCGAGAGGATGTCCTATCGCTCGGTGATAGGAGCAATAATCCGGGTGAGAGACTTCGTCTGCTTGTTCAGGGTGTTTGTACTCCGGGAGCGTAATCATTTGATGTTTCATGACAAGATCGAATATCTTCCTTGTCTTGTCTTGGGGAAAAGAATATGCTCGACCCATCTTCTTTATAAGAGACGGATCCCGGCTGCTCAATTCTCGATCGTGTGGCTTCTTGGACCCGCTTTGCCGCTGTCGAACGTTTTTTCCGTTCTTTAGTTTGTTTTGCCTCCGCGTTGGGTCTTCTGTATGATGGGGTGGCGACGAAGGGCATCGTCATTCTCCGTATCCTGCTGAAGGAGGCACTGCGACCTGGCTTTCTCATAAATGGCCATTTCACGGTTGTGGTTATCCCGGACCTTTTGACCCGCTTCTCTTATTAGCTTGTCCATATGTTCTTCAAATGACGGACTCGGCATTTTTATGGCAGGACCGCGTTCAGGCTTAGTGTCAGCGTCTTTTAAAAGAGCATATCCTTCTTCATCGAAGTCATGTATAACGTAGCAGCCATGGGATCGCTCCTGTTTCTTGGATTGAACATATCTAAGCCCGATCATTTCCATTCTCCTGTTGGGCAATTTTCGTTGAGTTCTGGGGACGATCCAGATCTTGTTGTAGACTTGAGCTTGTCGAGCAGTCTGTTTGAAGGGTATGCCTTGGCGTCTCAACAGCCTTTTTAATCCTTCTGTATAGTATCTGGGTAGACGGATGGGCTGGAGCCTGTCAAGTGCCAGATCGGCACCATGCTGGACTTCTCTTTCGACTTTAGTCTCCGTGGATCAATAGAATATGATCGCCTTTTCACCTGGAAATGATGTAGAATGTCCGTAGCTCTTGCACACTATATGTCTCAAGCGCATCAAGCTCTCTGTAGTGCTGCCGAGGAATCATGGCGATCTGCAAACTCTGATCATCTCCAGTGAGTGCCTGCATTGATGGACGGACCGAGAACACTGCGTTGATTTCGTCTTCAGAGTCAATGCCAAAAACCAGACTAGGGGTAGATGGTCTCGGCTTGTTGCATTGGGGCGGCCCCGAATATACTATCTCTTCTTCCTCCTTGGTATCACTCCCGAAGACCAGAATAGTGGTGATAGCTTTTTGTTTGTTCTCCGGTTTGCAACATTTTTCTGTGTCTTCGAAGTCTGGTAGGAAGTACTTGGCATCTTCATATTTGCGGACTCGTTCATGGAGAATGGGTTTAGTTCCCCTATCACAGTGTACTCGAGACCATCTTTGAAGTACTTCATACACCGATGTTGTGTAGAAGGGATGATATTATACTCGTGTAACCACGGCCTGCCGAGCAAAGCGTTGTAGCAGGTCTTGGCATCAATGACATGAAACTTGATGTCACTGATGAGTGACCCGAAGTGTAACGTCAGTATTATGGACCCGAGCGTCCGTGATGATTGGGAGTTAAAACCGGAGATGGTAATTTTATCCCGAGCTAGGTGCTGAACGCTCATGCAAATTTCTTTTAGCACTCTGACATTCAGGAGATTGACAGAGGACCCATTGTCAACTAGAATCTTTCCTATCTTAATGTCGTGGCAGTACCCAGTGACATATAGGGGGCGATTGTGCTCGAACGTCCTAAGGAGGAGGTCTTCATCGCTGAAGGTGATATCGGCCGTGTGGACTTCTTCCAGCTCATCCTTCATCTTTTCTTCCGCCAGGAAGGCTTGAAACCGGTCGGGCTCTTGTAACGCCTTGATCAGGAAATCTCGTGCCTCTTTGGATAGGAAGAGGGCATCTAAGATACTCAATTGTGAAGGTATCTTTCTCAAATGCGCTTGGACATTGTAATCCACCCTGCTTTTCTTAAGCGGGTCCTTGGCTGCAAGATCTTCGACGACTCGATCATCGAGGGCGATATCCTCAGGGACTTTTTCCTTCCCTTTATCTTTCTTGTTCGTCCCCTTTGTTTGCGGGTCCGAGATTCTTTTCAGGCAACGTACGGCTATGCAGCTGAATATTCTCGTAGGTTTCTTTTCTTCTGTCTCGGAGGCGGATTCCTTGAAGAGAGGGCCGATGGTTATTTCTTCGTCAGAGTCACTTCCGAAGATGAGAACTTGTGATCCCCCGGATTCGACCATGTGACAGTTGCCGGTAGTTCTTCCACGTTCTTCTGTTGCACTTTTTCACTATCGACGAGCTTCACGCTTCATCCTCTTAAAGTGTTGCCTGTGAGCGACATATCCTTGCCACCATTTTTTAAAGGCCATGCACTTTTCAGTAGGGTGTGCAATCCTTTGGTGGTATAAGCAATAGTTAGGGTATGCTTCTGCTTCGTCAAGGTGTATACCGTCAGGAGTATTCCCTTTGAAAGGTGGCAACTTCATTCCCATGGACAAGGCTTTGGCGAACCGTTTCCTCGTTTTAAGTTTGCTTTTGTCTGCGGCGGATGTGCTTTGATCTGGTGGGAGTGTTTTGTGACCCATCCCTACCGCGACTTCTTCAAATTGACGCCGATTCCTAGCCCTTTCGAATATGGCCATTTCGCGTTCTTGATCATCCTTGCTCTTTTGACGGGCTTCGTTCAGCAGCATGTCGATCATCTCGTCAGATGGTTCGAAGGATTTTGGCACCGCTCCTGTCCCCAGCTCCTCTATGTGAGCTTCTTCATCATTTATGGGTGAATGAGAGATCATGTGACAACTTGCTACATAATCCTCGAATTCTTTTGACGAGTCTTCTCCGTCATCATTGTCGTTTTCTCCGCTCTCAGGGATGTTGTTGAGAAATTCTTGGAGTGTGACCGGGGTTCGCGCCTTCTGATTATATTCTTTCAGTGCATCAATCTGCTTTTGCAGGTCCGTGCGTTTGTCATCAGGCTTCACGGGCTTTTTGGTCTTCTTTTTCCTTTTCAAAGATTTTGATGGCTGGACCTGGGTGTTTTGCCCATCGCTACCAATCCTTGGCGTCGGGCGCGGTTTCAGCATTCCCTCAATGACCTTGGGTTCCAGCGGGCTTTTCCACCTAATCGCCGGGCATGTTTGAAGATCCTTCAGCATTCTTTTTGTTTTGGCTGAAAGAGCGACCTCCCATGGAGCTTCTTCTATGAAAGAGCATGATGCCCCTGGCGTGTCTATCTTTTTAGGAGCGCGTGGTCGGGGCGGACTTACTTTCCAATTCTCGGACAGTGCGAATTTGCCCTGTTGGTATTGGTCCTCGATCCAGCTTTTGAAGATGAAGAAATCTTCAATTGAATGACCTACTACTCGGTGATAAGGGCAGTAATTGGGATTGTTGATGTCACCGGGTTGAAATGGACGTCTCGAATCCGGCAGATTGATGAGCTTGTTGCGTATCGCTAGTTCGAACAGTCTCTTTTCTCCCGCGGAAACGAGTAAGGACGTCTTAACTTTTCGTTGAGGAATCGCTATCTATCGTTTTGGCGATCAGCTGGTTTTGGACCAGTCGGCTGTTGCTGAGCATTGGCGGCGAAGGTCGCTTTTCCTTTCCCCTTTTCATTCCCGGCTCCGATTTTGAAGAGGAAGGCCTATAGCCCATTTGGTCCATTTGGGTCAGCTTGTCAATCAAGGCCTGGAAGGTGGTCGACTTGAAGAACATCATGAATTGAGATATGGTCGCCTGCGGATCGAGGGTTCCTACAAACATGCCCACTGCAGGAGCCTCTTCTATGCGCTGTTCGCACTTCGACCATAGGTTCCTCCACCGTATCGCATACTGAACCCATGTTTCACCTGGCTTCACCCTGGCATTGATCAATGCCGTGATTGGGATGCGTTCGCTAGCGCTTGCGAAACGCTGGGTGAATAGCAATTCCATCTCCGTAAAAGTTTTGACGGAGTCGTTGGGAAACTCTGAATACCATTCGAACGCCGTCTCCGCCAAGCTGTCGACGAATTGACGAAACAGTAGCTTATCGTCGCCTCCAGTATTTCCGCACAGAGCCCTGAACTGAGCGACATGCTGATGGGGATTGCCGGTCCCCTTATATACATGAAATTTGGGGATCGTGTATCCTGGCGGGTACTTAATTTGATCGTACCGGCCCGGATAGGGTCGTCCAGTTCTGACGACTTGGCCGGTTGCTTCATTCGCCTGATGAGTTCGTATCTGTTGAGCTATATAGTCATCAAGGGCGGCTTTGGAGATGGTCTCTTCCTTGGCTGCTGATAGCGCAGGAAGAGGGTTTGATGTCTCCCCTCCGTCGTCTTCAAGGATAATCAGAGGGTCTTCGGCTGGAGGATCCGGCTGTTTCATCATCTCGACCATATCTTGGAACAGAAGCGCCATTTGCTTTATGTTAGCCGCTTGTTCCATGGCCTCTTTGTCTTTCTTCTCGAGCATTCTTCGGAGGAACTCGGCGTCAGTTTCCTGTTCTTGGCGTTGTTCGACGACGTCTCCGGGCTTTCTTTCGGCCCAGTGAGCGCGGCCATCTTCATTAGCATCTCCTGGAGCTTTTGCTGTTGTTGCGCTTGAGTCTTTGTCACAGACCGTGTAAGTGGTCGATGACCCGTGGAAGCACGACTTTCCTTCTTTCCGGAAGCCATATAGACGACGTGTACTACTATGCCCCCAGACTTAGGGCATTTAGGTTTAGTGCCCTTGAGATTCGTCGTAGACACAGGGATCTTCTCTGACCTTCTCTTTTTATAGGCGATCGAAGTTGAGGGGGCCGTTGCAGCAGGCACCTATGTAGACGATACCTTCTGTGGTACGACGGGATGATCCTTCTCTTGCCGAACCTTCATTTTCTTCGGTCAGCGGGAGTAGTCTTGGTTAATCACAAAGTCTTGGACCCTTTGCTAGACCCTGTGGATTTTGGAGGATAGCCGCTGATGAGGCTGCTCTGGCTCCGCTTTTGTAACATTTTTAGCAGGTGGAGGAGACCTTTTTAACACAGCAGTTGGAGAGTTTTTGCGCACCTTCCTAAGTGGTTCAAAACTATTCCCGGTTGGAAGAGCAGCATCAATTTCCACCATTGGAGCTGGCGGAGTCAGTCCAGAAGGAGAACTACCCCCAGCTTTTCTCACTCGGGGCCAGTGGCGACGTCGAGCATATCTTGCAGACGGTACTGGCTCAGTTACGGGGGTGGCTTCATCATACCCCCTGTTCTGGTGAAGGGTTGCTGTTGATGCCAGCCTATCAAAGACCGACATCCGCTGAGAAGAAACGTCCAACCTGTCGAAAACTGACCTTTGGGAAGGGGAAGTAGTTTGGACGACTCCGTTCACAGCGGGAGTTGGAACAGACAGTCTTGCGAAGACTGACCCCTTAGCCGGAGAAGCCCTTTTGACGACTTCGTCCGTCGAAGTTGGAATGGCTATCCGCTTCGGGATAACTCCTTCAGGTATTGCATGCTTCTTTACGGGCCCACTGGAACTCATGGTCAGCCTGTCGAAGACTGAGACATTGGAATTGGACGACCCGTTGAGAGGGGCCGTGGTAGTTGTAAGCCGATTGAAGACCGACTTCTTGGGAGCCTCCTGTAATGGCATTGGGAAGTTGAAGCTTGCTGGTGGGATCATGGTCCCAAAGAACAGTCCAGTGGTGGCCTGAGTCACCTGTTCCACAGGCTTGGCGAAGATGGAAGCCGCTTGGGGCTCATAGGTCACTCCTCGAGTGAGGACGGAGTGAGAGTTGCTGTTGCAGTTGGTGCAGTTGGAAGCAATTTTCTCTGCACGGGAGCAAGACACCAAATCTTAGTACCTCGAATCCAGGGGTAACCCTATTAAACCGCGATTCGTTCGCGAACACGACATACGAAGTGTGGAGTGGAAAGAGGAAAATGTCCCACCGGGCGTGCCAGAATTTGTTCACCACCGAAAGACGCGACCGGGGTGTTAGGACGTCTGGCCTGAATTTTTGCGGGCAGATGCTATTTGGTTTTATCCGTCCATCTCTCCGAATATGCCAAGTTGATTTATGGCACAATGTATCAGAGGTTTAGACGGATGCGGCCGTTGTAGCAGATTTCGTCAGATCCCCTCTCGTTGTGAAGGGTTTTTGATTGTAGGGATGCTCTTCCCTGCAGACGCAAGCCCCTTGAAGGGATTCCTTAGCACCACTAAAAGGGTTTGGTAGCATCACACATGCCATAATTAAAATTTTAGAGGGTGCTAAAGAATCTAACCTAGGAATCAAACTAGAAAAGCTAGGGTAACAATAAAAATAACTCATACTATAAGTAGTATAGCACTAGGTAAAGAGAATACAATCTTTGTAGCTCCCTTTGTTAGACTCCTTGGCTACTTGAGAGTTGGAACGGGCTTACTTGTGATCCTCCAAGTCCACGATGATCCACCCAGAGTCCTCTTTGTCCAAGCTCCTAGCTCCACTTGATCAAGAGATGAAGTTGAAGCTAACTCTCTAAACTAATTGGCTAGACAAGAGTAGAATGATGATGTGGTTTGTTTTCTCACTTCAAAACCCTAACTTGATCACTTTCTCACTCACTATCAAAACCTAGAGAGCAAGAGAGAGGAAGAAGAAGATGATGGTAACTTGAGAGCTCAAGATAATGAAAAGGATAAAGATAAAAACGAGAATAGAAATTATATATAATTTCCACTCTCATTCTTAACCTTAGTTAATAAATATCTAGATATTTATCTTTTGAGCACTAATAACCATAGAATGATAACTCATGGTTAATGTAAGGGTTAGTGGAGGAATAAAATAATCAACCATGAATCATTTTCTATTTCCATTAATCTCAAAAATAAATATGTATATATTTACTAACATGTGTGTCTTATATTGCCACCATCTTTGTATCATCTATCATGATACACAAGTGTATGCATGTATGTGTGCATGCACATCAATATGTGCATCAACATAAACTTATGCATACATGCATGCATACAACAAAAGACAAAAGGGTCTAAGTGAAAAAGCTAATGGTCAATGTTAAATCAACACTTGATTTAACAAACCGGTCATATCACATATAACCCGACCAATAGTAAACCGCCCGATTAATATACGGTATCACATGCGTGCATTTAATCGGGCCCCCGCGCATATCTCATATGCACACCACATCTTTTCTCCTAGGCTAGGAAACTCCTTTGTGGGACTCTAAGACTCGTCAATATGCTGGCAGCAGGTGATGATCATATCAAGCACCCACAAGCCGTCAGCGGTACTAGCTGGGCGTAACGGCTACCTGGGTATTGAACGATCAGAAGATCAGCAAGCATGCCCACTCAAACTCCTGCAAAAGCCTGACAGTAACACTACCGTACAGTCCGGTCTCTTCGTCTAATATGTCACATATCAAATCTAAAGGTGGTAAACGTCAGACCCCAATAACCGATAAGTCATGCCGATATGAGGCTCATAACGGGTCGAGAAACTATTGATAACACTTACCAGTAAATCTCTAAATCAGCCATGGCCAGGGACTTCCCTGTTATGGCCAATCGAGCACAGCGCAACATCAACCCCCAATACCGGAAGAGACGAAACCCCTCCTATCGCTCATTGCCTCCATGTAACTCAGGACTGTACCCAAAAACCACCGTTTTGCACGTCCTCTAGAACGTGGTAAGGTAGAAATCAAAGTACAGTGGGAATCACACAAGACTCTATGACGATCTCGGGTCTACAGACTAACCTGTACCAGTGTCACCTGAGAACTGCCATCCGACGTGAGGTATAATACCATCTAGGAGTTCTCAGTGAGTCCGTCCAGTGTACTCAGTCTCCACTGAGCACTCGTATACCATCTCTGATGTCAAACACCAATGGATATGAGATCATCCATCGCCCATCTCATGGGCCGAGAAGCGTATACGCTAGTCTACTCTGGTATATCGATGCTCTGTCTCGATACACCCATGACTAGGAACATTAAAGGATGAACTTATGGACTACCATGGCCCCACTAGTATGATCTGCATCATAATCCTGGTAGTCAAGTACACATCCTAAGGGCTTTACCAACATGTAACCATAAGACAGTAAGAGACAAGTATACATGTTAAGATAAAGAGCAACCAGATAGCACACTATCATGTTGAGCAAGAAATTCCCCTCTATATATATATCGAAGCATCCACTATAATATACATCATATATACAATAATGGCCTCTAGGGCATACATACAACTAACAATCTCCCATTTGCACTAGGGCCAGCTGCTGTAATATCGCATACCCAGCATCCTGAAGAGTCTCTCGAACTATATCTGGGGAATGGCCTTCGTGAGTGGATCCACAGTGTTGTTCTTCGTGTCAACTTTCCTGACCTCGATCTCCCGGCGATCAATTATCTCCCGGATCAGGTGATGCCGCCTCAGAATATGCCTGGATCGCTGATGGGACCTGGGTTCCTTGGCTAAAGCCACCGCTCCATTGTTATCGCAATACAAAGGTATTGGATACTCAATGGATGGAACCACTCCAAGTTCAGTTATGAACTTCTTCATCCAGACAGCCTCTTTGGCAGCGATGTATTCAGCCTCTATCGTCGAGTCTGTTACGGTTTCCTGCTTAGAACTCTTCCAGCATACCGCCCCTCCATTGAGGGTAAAGAGAAATCCCGAGTGCGACTTAGAGTCGTCCTTATCACTCTGGAAGCTCGAATCGGTAAAGGACTCCACTTGGAGTTCTCTGTTACCATACACCAAGAGCATCTCTTTAGTCCTTCTCAAGTACTTGAGAATTCTTTTCACAGCTGTCCAGTGACTCTCTCCAGGATCTGCTTGATACCTGCTCACTATACTTAGTGAGTATGCTACATCGGGTCTGGTACATAGCATCGCGTACATGATAGAGCCTACTGCCGAAGCATAGGGTATCCCTTGCATGCGAGCTCTCTCCAAATCAGTCTTGGGAGATATCTTTTTGGAGAGAACGAGTCCTGAGATCGTGGGTAAGAACCCACGCTTGGATTCTTCCATACTAAACCTCTTTAGTATGGTGTCAATGTACCTGGACTGGGACAATCCCAGTATCCGTTTGGATCTATTTCTATAGATCTTAATCCCCAAGATGTAGGAGGCATCACCTAGATCTTTCATTGAGAATCTATATGATAAGAAGAGGTTGACCGATTGCAGCATAGGAATGTCATTTCCTATCAAGAGTATGTCATCCACGTATAATACGAGGAAGACAACCTTACTTTCTGCCACCTTCTTGTATATACAAGGTTCATCTACGTTTTTGACGAAATCAAACTCTTTGATAATGATATCAAAATAGATGTTCCAACTCCGCGATGCTTGCTTTAACCCGTAGATGGATTTGAGCAGCTTGCACACCTTTCCGCTGCTCCCACTGTCTACGAAGCCCTCTGGCTGAGTCATGTACACGCACTCTTCCAAATCACCATTTAGAAAGGCGGTCTTAACATCCATTTGCCAGATTTCGTAGTCATGGTATGCAGCGATGGCAAGCATGATCCGGATGGATTTAAGCATAGCCACTGGAGAAAAGGTTTCGTCATAATCCGCACCTGGTCGTTGACGAAAACCCTTTGCAACAAGTCTAGCTTTGAAAGTCTCCACTTTCCCGTCTATACCAAGTTTTTCTTGAAGATCCACTTTCTCCCAATGGGTTTTACCCCTTCAGGAGCATCTTCCAAAGTCCATACTTTGTTGGTGTACATGGATTCCATCTCGGACCGCATTGCATCCAGCCATTTCACAGAGTCCCCACTCGTGATGGCCTGCTCGAAACTAGTTAGGTCATCATTCTCCATGATGCAATCCTCGCTTCCACCATCAACGAGAAAACCGTAGTATCTCTCAGGTGGATGGGGAACACTACTAGATCGACGGAGAGGCTGAGGTTCGTTGGGAATTACCGAATCCTCTGGTTCCACTAAATCTTCAGTTTCAGTTTATGTAGCCGGAATTTCTTCCAGTTCTACCTCGTTGCCACTAATTTCTTTTGCAAGAAATTCCTTTTCTAAAAAGGTGGCATGTCGAGAAACAAACACCTTTTGTTCCTCGCCATGGTAGAAAAGATATCCATGTGAATGTTTGGGATATCCCATAAATTTGCATAAAACTGACCATGCCTCGAGTTTTCCGGATTTTTCTTTTTGACATAGGCCGGACAACCCCATATCTTAACTCGTTTAAGACATGGTCTCTTCCCATTCCATATCTCATATGGTGTGGTAGGTACAGATTTAGATGGAACTTGATTCAATAGGTATGCTGCTATCTCAAGCACATAATCCCAAAAGGAAAGAGGTAACTCAGCAGTGCTTATCATAGAGCGCACCATATCTAATAGGGTGCGATTCCTCTTCTCCGATACACCGTTGTGCTGTGGTGTATACGGAGGAGTAAGCTGAGAGAGAATCCTATTCTCTTTTAGGTATTCCAGGAATTCATTGCTTAAGTATTCACCTCCTCGGTCAGATCGAAGGATTTTAATACTTTTACCCGTTTGGTTCTCGACTTCGGACTTATATTCTCTGAATTTCTCAAAAGCTTCAGACTTGTGTTTCATCAGGAACACATGTCTGAATCTAGAGAGATCGTCAGTGAATGTAATGAAGTACGAGGAACCATTCCTGGCATGTGTAGACATGGGACCGCATACACCACTATGTATCAGTCCCAAGAGTTCCGTAACTCTTTCACCATGTCCTGTAAACGGAGTTTTGGTCATCTTGCCTTTGAGACATGACTGGCAAGTGTCATAAGATGAAAATTCGAACGGATTCAAATATCCATCCTTATGCAAGTTAGCTAGCTGTGTCGCCTTGATATGACCTAGTCTACAATGCCAAAAGAAAGATTCGTTCATTTCTGAACTCTTCCTCTTGTGTGTGTTTTGTATGTTAAGAACTGTAGTTTGATCTAGAACGTATATGCCATTATTTAACGAGCCTGATCCAATCAACTTTTGATTCAGGAAGATATTCATAACATTATCCTGTACTATAAAATTATATCCTTCTTTACTTAATAAAGAAACTGATATAAGATTGCATATCAGGGTCGGAATGTAATAGCATTCGTTAAGAATCAATGTGTTGCCACTTGGTAACACAAGGTCATATTCGCCAACTGCTTTGGCTGCAACATTTGCCCTATTCCCTACTCTTACAGAATGATCACCTTCCCAGTTCTTTACCTTTCCTTAGCCCATGTAACATATTACATATGTGGGATCCTGATCCAATATCTAATACTCAGGACGTAGAGTGGACTGAGAAACAGTTCTAAATAACTAACACACCCGAAGAAGATGCATCATCATGCTTATTCTTCGTTTGGGTGGCGTGGGAATCCGGATACGTCCCTATTACCTGTTCAGTCTTATAACAATTATAAGAAAAAACGGAACCAACGTTCCCCAGCACAGTATAACATGCGGGTTCGGTCAATATATCCATATTATTATCTTGATTAAGACGTGACATGGTCTCTACCTGGAGAGAGAGAGAAGAAAACACTTTAGCGTATGCTCTTGCAAGATCAGATTGGTTATTATTTTATCTAATCAGGATGGCTCCCACTGTTTTTATCAAATATTCCTTCAAACCCTAAAAGGAAAGACTAGCCGGGATTAATTACACCCTACAATTTCGCCAATTTTTCAGCCAGGCCAGTGCCGGTACTTTGAGGGAGGTTTCCCGTGCTTTCGCACGGACCTAATTAAAATAAATCTCGTTTTTCCATAGGCATAACCTCGTTGACACCTTTCTAGACACCTACTTGATCGGCTAATTTTCTTGTGTAAAATTCTCCCAGGAGTAACTCTTACTCGCAGTGGGTATCAGGATCCAACTATCTCATAGAAGGTATGCAATCTCATTGCAAATTTCAACACTTGAAATCCCCGATAATATTTTGCCCCTAACCCCCTATGATCTTGAAAAAGGCCAACAAATCATAGGATGCTAGTCAAGTTCAACCCGTCATTTCCTGATTGAATCAAACCCACTCGCACGACCCTTGACAAAGGACAACAAGATCGTACGACTACCCTAATCCAATCTGCATCATATGCATAAGCAGATAAGCACCATTTAGCTACTGTACACCACGCCTTGACAAAGGCCAACAAACGCAGCACGAATACTAAATAGGACTTATCTGAAATGATGAAGGGTTACGACAGGTTTTTCTGAAAACCTTTTGCGTAATGAACTTGATGTCGTTGTATAATCGAGTAAATTTTGAAAAGGAGTGTTTTTTAGGCTTTTACTAGTTTTTCTAAAGAGGTCATTCCCGGTGAAGGGATATCGGCTCTTTCCTCATCGAATAAGGTACGGGATATATCACATATATCACTATACAAAGTAAGAAACTCTAAAAGCAATCAAAAGATAAACCGAGTGTTGTAGCATCTGCCAGTTTTGCTAAAGAGGTCACTCCCGGTGAAGGGATCTCGGCTCTTTCTTTATCGAATAAGGTGCGGGATATATCACATATATTACTATGCAAAGCAAGAAACTCTAAAACCAATCAAAAGACAAACCGAGTGTTGTAGCATCTGCCAGTTTTGCTAAAGAGGTCACTCCCGGTGAAGGGATCTCGGCTCTTTCCTTATCGAATAAGGTGCGGGATATATCATATATATCACTATGCATAGCAAAAACTGTAGCTACCCATTTTTTTTGAAAATTTTGATTCTACAACATCTTTTAGGTTTATTTTATTTTCATTAATCATATTAATGAAGTCCTATCATTTAAGCTTCCTAAGTATCACAGAAGAAACGAAAATACAACGTACGCTTATGCCATCCGCATTAGCCACAGTGTCCCGTTATGCACCGTCAGGTTACTTAACTAACGACATACCAGGACGGGACTAGCGCGGGTTTAAAACATAAGCAACGTCTACTATATATCTCATATATAATGTATATCCATTCGTCTCAGAATATCAAGTGATTACATCACATAATATAAGCAACAGAAACACATAAGCAACGTCTACTATTTTTCTTTTTACTTGCTGCTTTTTATTGCGAGTTGCCCAATCATTTCGGGTATTTTGTATGCATATCCTTTACTTGCTGATTTTGTTGCAAATTGCCCTATCATTTCGGCTATTTCATATGCATTTATAGCTCGCTGACTTTTTTCTGCGAGTATGGAACTTGGAATCTGATGCCAATCTTAGCATCAGCATCGCTGCAACTGGAATATTGCCAGGAGCGAATCATCATTTGCCATGAAAGGACTTGGAATTTGTTACCAATTTAGGCATCAACATCGCTACTACTGGAACGTTGCCAGGAGCGAATCATCATTTGCCTCTGTCGATTTGAACAAAGGCAGCTTAACAAACAGGGTTAGGATCCTGTCAACTAAGGCTTTTGACTTCATGAGCCGTAAGGGTCTCATAAAGATGTTTCTCCTTACGAGTCGTGAGGATCTCGTAAGTGCGTTTTCTCCTTAAGAACCGTAAGGATTCTTAAGTGTATGGTCTCTTATAAGTCGTAAGAATCTCATAAGAGCATTTTCTCCTTGCAAGTCGAGAGGACCTACAAGTGTTTGTTCACCAAATGAGGACATTCCTCGTCGTTGGTGGGACTTGATGGTGGAGACGTTTATTTGTGCCCGTGGATTGTATACAAGGGTCAATATTGAACCGTTTATAGTGCATTCTGGGAAATGTGATGGCTTAAGAACAGGTTCATATCCTTGTAGCTTAAGGCTTTCGAATCTTATGAGCTATGAAGGTCTCATAAGAGGGTTCTTCTTACGAGTCGTGAGGATCTCGTAAGTTTAATTTCTCCTCAGGAATCGTGAGGATCCCTAAGTGTGTTGCTCCCTTATGAGTCGTAAGGATCTCACGCAGTTATTTTCTCCTTACAAGGTCGAGAGGACCTTGCAAGTGTGCATAAATTTTTTAACGAGTGTGCGCCCTTTCGGGTTTTCACAAACTCGCCGGTAGCCCTGCTGTTTTTACTCACGGAGCCCTTTCGGGTTTTTATCCGTGCCCATTTTGCTTATGGACGTACCGGTTTTTTGCGTCAGCCAAAAGATGCCGCGGTTTGTAGTAGTTTTAGACGTTTCGGTCCGTCGTTAGTTTTAGGACATTGCGGTCCATAGCTAATTTTAGGACATTGCGGTCCATTGTTAGTTTAGGGACGTTTCGGTCCGTTGTTGCCATTTTGGAGACAACAGTTTTGCTGGATACTACTTATAGAGTTTGGGCTTGGGAAGATAGCGAACAGACATAGGTGTCGTCATTTATCATTGACCTAGGCCGTGACTCGTCAGGCGTAGTATTTTTTCAGGAACCGGCCGTTTATTGGCCTGAAGGGTCTTTCGCTATGCATATCCATGAGCAAGTAAGCCCCACCTTGGTAGACTTTGTCTATGATGTACGGGCCTTCATAGTTCGGCTCGAATTTCCCCCGTTTGGCACGATTGGGGATCATAGGCCTCTTGACCACTAGCACGAGTTCGCCCTGGCGAAATGTCCTCGGCCTGGTCAATCTTTCGTATGAGCGCATCATCTTTGCTTTGTAAGCCTCTCGGTTTTGCTGCGCCATGAGACGAGTTTCATCGAGGGCATCGAGCTCTTCAAGCCGAAGATAAGCATTTTCTTCGTCTGTTAACTCGTAATGAACCGCCACTCTTAGAGAGGGTAGCTCTATCTCCAAGGGGAGTACTGCTTCCGTGCCGATTACCAACGCAAATGGCGTTGTGTTTGTGGCCATTTTGAACGTGGTTCGATACGCTCAGAGAGTTTCATGCAGTTTCTCGTGCCAGTCCTTCTTATTTTTGGACACCGTCTTCTTTATGATCTTCGTCAAGGTTTTGTTGAAAGCTTCAGCTAGACCGTTAGCTCGGGGATTATAGACAGAAGAGTATCTCCAGTCTATATTATGCTGCTGTGCGAAACGGCTGATTTTGTGACTTCTGTAGGCCGGCCCATTATCGGAGATAATTCGTCGCGGAGTACCGAACCGATAGATGACGTGTGTCTTGAAGAAATGGAGAATATTCTCTGTCTTCACTTCTCTTAGCGGTACTGCTTCTGCCCACTTAGAGAAGTAATCGGTTGTCGCCAATATGAACCGATATCCTTTGGATGACACTGGTTCGATGGGCCCGATTATGTCGGTTCCCTACATTTCGAACGGCCAGCTAGCCACTGTTGGGTGTAGCGGGTTTGGATGCTGGTGGATGAAGTCTCCATGAATCTGGCACGAATGACATCGCTTCACGTATTCAAGGCAGTCCCGGATCATCGTGGGCCAATAGTAACTCATCCTTTTGATCTTCAGCTTCATCTTTGGCCCGGCTTGTTGAGAACCGCAGAGTTCGTTGTGAGTTTCTTGGATGACTCTCCTTACTTCTTCTGGTCCCAGGCATCTTAGCCACAGAGAGTCGAACGATTTCTTATACAGAGTATCGTTGACGAAAGCGAAAGACAGAGCTTGTTTCATGAGCTGATGTCTTGAGGATGCATCTTCAGGTGTTTGACGGGATTTGAAGTAGTCTATAAAGACTTCTCTCCAATCCTTGGACTTTTCCCGGTCCTCTATTTGTAGGGTTGTTTGCTCAGTCGCTTCTTTTTCTTCAAACGACTCCGGAGATATTTCTGCTAGTGCAAGAACTCAACGGCTTTGCACAACGATCCTCACATCATCGAGGTTTTCGTCAGCCAAGTCTTTAGCAAGCTTGGCTAATACATCCGCTTTGCTATTTTCCGCACGTGGTATTCTTTCCAGGGTGTAGGAAAGGATTTGAGTCAGCAATTGTTGTACTCTCTCACCGTACTTCACCAACTCTGGTTTGCACGTTTGATAGTCGCCGTTTACTTGACTAACGACTAGCCGGAAGTCTCTGTATATGAGGAGGTGCTTGATTCCCCTATCGATAGCGATCTCAAGACCTGCTATCAAAGACTCATATTCTGCTTCATTGTTTGTCCTCGGCTCTGTCAAGGAAAAGGAAAAGCGCATTATCCCTCTTTGTGGAGTCACAAAGATAAGGCCTACCATATATTTGATTATAGGGGCGCTGTGCTTTCGCTTCTTCATGGAAGATGCCCCGTCAAAGTAGAGTTCCCATCGGTTGTCACTCTCTCCTTTCTCCCCGTAGATCGTGTCAAACGCATGCTCGTCTGGCAATTCGCAATTTAGGGGTGAATCGGCAGGTATATGATGCTCAGCAAGGAAGTCGGCGATGGCCTGGCCTTTCATTGCCTTGAGGGGTCGGTATGTTATCGAAAATTCCATTAAGAGAAGGGCCCATTTAGTGAGCCGTCCCGTTAGTATGGCTCTTGACATCAAATACTTGAGAGGATCCACTTTTGATATGAGATGGACCTCATGCGCCAACGCATAGTGTCTGAGCTTCGTTATCGTGAAGATTAACGCCAGGCGGTGTTTTTCGATGGGGGAGTAGTTGTTTTCTGCCCCAGGAGAACTTGAATCAAATAGTAGAGGGCTCTCTCTTTCCCTTGGTTATTTTCCTGTGCCCATAGCGCGCCTAAAGAACCTTCAAGGGCGGTTGTGTACAAGATGATGGGCTTTCCCTTGATCGGGGCGGTCAGTACCGGCGGATTCTGCAAGTATTGCTTGATTTCGTCCAGTGCGGTTTGGCATTTGCGATCCCAGACGAACGGGGTCCCCTTCTTCATTAAATGGCTGTAGGGGAGGCATTTGCCGGAGAGGTTAGTTATGAACCGCCGGATATACGCGAGCTTTCCTTAGAGAGACCGCAGTTGCTTAAGAGTTCTTGGCGGAGGCATTTCCATTATCGCCTTGATCTTTGACGGATCTATTTCGATACCTCGATGTCGTATGATGAATTCTAGGAATTTTCCCGAGGGAACTCCGAACGTGCATTTCAGAGGGTTCATCTTCAGGTTGTATTTCCGAAAGCGCTAAAACACGATCTTCAGATGCTCCCAATGCTCCTCGTACGACTTGCTTTTCACCACGAGGTCATCGATATAACATTCAATGATTTCATATACGAGGTCATCGAAAATCTTTGTCATGGCCCTCTGATAGGTAGTGCCGGCGTTCTTCAAGCCGAAAGGCATCACTTTGTAGCAGAATATTCCCAGGGGAGTCCGGAAAGCGGTATGCTTCTGGACTTCGGGGTGCATCTTAATTTGATTGTACCCTGATGATCCGTCCATGAAGGAGAAGAATTCGTGAGTGGACGTGTTGTCTATCATCATCTCGGTAACTGGTACGGCAAAATCATCTTTCGGGCAAGCTTTGTTGAGCTTTTGAAACTCTACGCAGATGCGCACCGTCCCATTTTTCTTCATCACTGGGACAATGTTGGCGATCCAGTCACGATACTAAACTTCTTGGATAAAGCCGGAGTCGATTAGCTTCTTGACTTCGTCGTTGATGCTCATTTTAAGTTCGAGCTGCATTCTCCTCGGTGCTTGTTTGACTGGCTTGACGTCCGGGGATATCGCCAATTTATGCACAGCTATTTCTGGATCTAGCCCCGGCATCTAGGAGTAGTTCCATGCAAAGCAGTCTTTATACTGCATGAGTACGTCTCTTAGCGTAGCTACCTGTTCTTCGGAAAGCAACACACTGACGAACGTAGCCTCGGGTCGTTTGCCGTCCCCAAGTCGATTTTTCTTAGGTTGTCCGCGGTAGTATATATTCCATCTTCCAGCTCTTTTGGCGCTGGTGGAAGTTCTGAGATCAACTCATCTTCATCCTCATTTTTGAAGCACCAGGAGAGGTCATCCATATCCTCACGTACTCCTTCTTCTGACAGCGTTATCGCGTGACAGGTACGAGATCATTTCCAAGACCGATGTTGATCTGGTTCTACTCTCGCTATGTACGTTGCTTTTGGAACATGCTTCTGTGGTGGGGTTACCCTCCAACTGCTGGATATAGCGAACCTGCCTTGCTGATACTGGTCTTCTACCCGGTTTTTGAATGTGAAGCAGTCTTCAAGAGGATGTCCTATCGCTCGGTGATAGGAGCAATAATCCGGGTGAGAGACCTTTGTAGGGTGTTTTTCGTCACCCCATTGAGATGGGAATACGCGTTCTTGTCAGGCGTACTACAGATTCCCCCTGCCTAGGGTAGGCTGGGGTTTAATGATTGTAGGGATCCGAATCTCCGGCAGCCGCGGACTAAGCTGCCGTTAATTACCCCTCGCCTTTGGAGCGAGGGAACCTCCGATTGACGGGTTAAACTGGTCATGCGAATTCAATGTGCAGTGTGCGTGTGTTGTGTTTTGAAAGGGGGTTTTGGATATATCGGGAGCCACGCAGAGTTTTTTTACGGGGGTCCCGCTACCCGGACAGCGGGCTGGGGGTTAAGGAGGCTAGCAGCCCCCTTGCGGGGTGCGGGACAGCGCCCCGTTAGAAATTTTTTTCTAACAGGGACAGTGTCGTGGAGTATGTGTGTGTGTAAATATGTATACATATGTATATATATATATATATATATATATATATATATATGTAACATAAAAAGAGGGGGAAAAGGCATCCAAAGGATGCGTTGGGCCAGCGCCTTGGGCGCTGTGCGCCCAGGTGCTGTGCGCTCAGGCGCTAGCATGCCACGTGTCGGCACGTGGGCGCTCTGCGCTCGAGCGCAGGGCGCTGTAGCACAAGCGCGCCCCGCGTCGGCACGTGGGCGCTTTGCGCTTCAGCGCCTGACGCTCGAGCGCAAGTGCGCCACGTGTCGGCACGGGGCCGACTTGCGCTTGAGCGCTAGGCGCCTGAGCGCAAGTGCGCCACGTGTCGGCACGGGGGCGACTTGCGCCAGAGCGCTGTGCGCTTGAGCGCAAGCGCGCCACGTGTCGGCACTGGGGGGACTTGCGCTCGAGCGCAAGCGCGCCACGTGTCGGCACTGGGGCGACTTGCGCTCGAGCGCAAGCACGCCACGTGTCGGCACATGGGCGCTTTGCGCTCGAGCGCAGGGCGCTGTTGTGCAAGCGCGCCACGTGTCGGTACGTGGGCACTTTGCGCTTGAGCGCTGGAGCGCAAGCGCGCCACGTGTCGGCATGTGAGCGCTCTGCGCTTGAGCGCCGGCGAGGAAAAGAGGCTTTTAGCCTAAAATGATTCTCGGAAGAGAAATCAGAGAGGAGTTGGACTCCTGAGTGTGTTTTCCTTTTTTTTTTGGGTTTAGTGAAAGGGGTTCTTCTACTTCCTCCTCTGTTAGCTGGATCTTGAAGATCAAGAGATGTGAGATCTCAAAATCTCTCCTTTTTCGGATCTAAAGACAGATCCAAGTTCCCCTTGGTGGGTTTGATGGTGAAAAACTATTTTGTTTTTGAAAAGGAAGAATAAGACTCTTGATTTAATTCAGAAGAAAGAAGAAGGTTTGAGACCTTCAGAAAAGGGAAAGAGATACAAACCCTAGGTTTTGGGAGAATGAAAAGTGTTTTTTTTATGCATCATCATGTTGCCTTATATAGGCTTACATATTTACATATAGCCCCTTGGGGTTTGCAAAATGGCATTTTGCCTATCCCCTGGCTCATGTGCCATTTCATTTTTGCACATAAACCATGGGCTTACAAAATATTGGCTTTATGCCCATTTTGCATACATTCATGTATAAAAAAATTACATAACAATTATTTATTACATGATTTTGTTGTTGGCATGGGGAGGTTTGGCCGCGGGCTCGGCTTGGGCATGGGCCCGCTTGACCTGGACTTGGGGTTGACTTTGACTTTGACTTGGTCAACAGGGGTGTAAATTTTTACCCCAACAAAGTGCCCCCCATCAATAAATGCACACCACATATGTGGGTCATGTGCATGAAATTGATGGATCTTCTTTCGCGTGGAGGCGACTTGCTTTGGTTCCCACTTTTTGGGATGCACTGCCCTTTTAACGACATGGACGGTCGACGCTCTGATCCGAAGCGATTTGGTAGACGTGTCCCCGGCACGGAGTGTCGCTGGTAGACGTTTCCCCGAGGCGGAGTGTCTGTTATCGATGTGCCCCCGGCACGGAGTGTCTGCTTGACGTTTCCCCGAGGCGGAGTATCGGCTGGTTGACGTATCCTCGTTACAGAGTGTCTGTGTTGGACGTTTCCCTAATGCGGAGTGTCTGTGTTGGACGTTTCCCCGATGCAGAGTGTCGCTTGCTGACGTGTCCCCGGCACGGAGTGTCTGTTTGACATTTCCCCGGCACGGAGTGTCGCTGATCGACTTTTCCCCGGCGCGGAGTGTTGGGTTGACTTTTCCCCGGCACGGAGTGTCGCTGATCGACTTTTCCCCGGCGCGGAGTGTCACTGGTTGACTTTTCCCCGGCACGAAGTGTCACTGATCGACTTTTCCCCAGCGCGAAGTGTCGGGTTGACTTTTCCCCGGCACGGAGTGTCGCTGATCGACTTTTCCCCGGCGCGGAGTGTCGGGTTGACTTTTCCCCGGCACGGAGTGTCGCTGATCGACTTTTCCCCGGCACGGAGTGTCGCTGGTTGACTTTTCCCCAGCACGGAGTGTCGCTGATCGACTTTTCCCCGGCGTGGAGTGTCGGATTGACTTTCCCCCGGCACGGAGTGTCGCTGATCGACTTTTCCCCGGCGCGAAGTGTCGGGTTGACTTTTCCCCGGCACGGAGTGTCGCTGATCGACTTTTCCCCGACGCGGAGTGTCGGTGGTTGACTTGATTCCGAGACGAAGCATAATTTCGACAGGGAAGGCAGGTACACCGAGGCGAAGCATCATTTCGACACGGGGTGCATTCCGAGACGAAGCATTATTCCGACGCAGAGCTTGCTGGCTGATCTGATTTGGGTTGACATCGGCATCGCTATACTGGAATATGGTACCAGGAGCGAATCATCATTTGTCCCGAGAGGATTTGGGAATTGGGGTTTTTGTTTGGCATCTGCATTGCTGCACTGGAATAATGCCAGGAGCAACTCATCATGTGCCCCGGGAGGATTTGGATTTGGTTTTTTGTTTGGCATCTGCATTGCTGCACTGGAATAATGCCAGGAGCAACTCATCATGTGCCCCGGGAGGATTTGGATTTGGTTTTTTTTGTTTGGCATCTGCATTGCTGCACTGGAATAATGCCAGGATCAACTCATCATTTGCCCCGGGAGGATTTGGATTTGGTTTTTTGTTTGGCATCAGTATCGCTACATTGGAATATGGTACCAGGAGCGAATCATCATTTGCGCTTGCTTATCAGGAGGCGATGGCTTAGGAGACAGGTTTTAGGTCCCCATCACCTAAGACTTTTCAATTTTGTGAGCCGTGAGGGTCTCACAAAGCATTTTCTCCCTACGGGTCGTAAGGATCCCGTAAGTGTATTTTTTCCTTGGGAGTTGTGGGGACACCCAAGTGTATTGCTCCTTTGTGAGTCGTAAGGATCTCACGCGGGAATTTTCTCCTCACAAAGTCGAGAGGACTTTGCGAGTGCATTTCATCTCTTATTTACGAGTGTGCGCCCTTTCGGGTTTTCACAAACTCGCCGGCAGTCCTGCTGTTTTTACTCACGGAGCCCTTTCGGGTTTTCATCCGTGCCCATTTTGCTTGTGGACATAGCTTTTTATTTTTATTTTTATTTTCTTCTTCTTCTTCTTCTTTTTTTTTGTCATCGCCGATGGGACTTTGAATGTGGTCTCGCCGGTAGGACTTGGGAGAGATTTGGATTGTTTTACGCTCGTGGATTGTATACGGTTTTGCAGGATGTATGATCCAGACCGTAGGGCCGTAAAAATTTTCGGACATTGTTGGCGCCTGCATCGCAGCACTGGAATATGGTACCAGGAGCGACTCATCATTCACCGTTGGGGTATGGGATTTGGAATTTGGTTGGCGTCTGCATCGTTGCACTGGAATATGGTACCAGGAGCGACTCATCATTCGCCACTTGGGGGTTTGGAAGCGATGGCTTAGGAGACAGGTTTAGATCCCTGTCACCTAAGACTTTTCAATTTTATGGGCCGTGAGGGTCCCATAAAAGCATTTTCTCCCTACGAGTCGTAAGGATCTCGCAGGTGTATGTTCTCCTTAGGAGTCGTGAGGACTCCCAAGTATGTTTTTCCTTCGTGAGTCGTAAGGATCCCACGAAGGTTTGTTCTCCTCGTGTATCGTGAGGACATATGAGTGGATTTCTCTCGTTCCCAGTTTAATGACTTAGAGGTCGACTGTTTCCAGTTTAACGACTTAGAGGTCATCTGTTTCCAGTTTAACGACGTAGTGGTCATCTGTTTCCATTTTAACGACTTAGAGGTCATCTGTTTCCAGTTTAAAGACTTAGAGGTCGACTGTTTCCAGTTTAACGACTTGGAGGTCATCTGTTTCCAGTTTAACGACGTAGAGGTCTTCTGTTTCCAGTTTAACGACTTGGTGGTCATCTGTTTCCAGTTTAGCGACTTGGTGGTCATCTGTTTCCAGTTTAACGACGTAGAGGTTATCTGCTTCCAGTTTAACGACTTAGTGGTCATCTGTATCCAGTTTAACGACATAGAGGTCATCTGTTTCCAGTTTAAAGACTTAGAGGTCTACTGTTTCCAGTTTAACGACTTAGCGGTCATCTGTTTCCAGTTTAACGACGTAGAGGTCTTCTGTTTCCAGTTTAACGACGTAGAGGTCTTCTGTTTCCATTTTAACGACTTGGTGGTCATCTGTTTCCAGCTTAGAGACTTGGAGGTCTACTGTTTCCAGTTTAACGACTTAGAGGTCATCTGTTTCCAGTTTAACGACATAGAGGTCATCTGTTTCCAGTTTAAGGACTTGGTGGTCATCTGTTTCCAGTTTAATGACTTTGAGGTCATCTGTTTCCAGTTTAACGACTTAGAGGTCATCTGTTTCCAGTTTAAAGACTTAGGGGTCTATCGATGGCGAGCTTGGAATTTTAGGGTAGGGGCCGGCATCAGCATTGCTAACACTGAAGCAGAGGTGCCAGGAGCAATTCATCATTTGCCTACTCTTGTTGGCGGAGCGATGGCTTAGGAGACGGGTTTAGGTCTCTATCGCCTAAGGCTTTTCAATTTTATGAGCCTTGAGGGTCCCATAAAAGCATTTTCTCCCTGCGAGTCGTGAGGATCCCGCAGGTGTATTTTCTCCTTAGGAGTCGTGAGGACTCCTAAGTGTGTTTTTCCTTTGTGCGTCGTAAGGATCCCACAAAGGTTTGTTCTCCTCATGTATCGTGAGAACACTTGAGTGGGTCTTCTCAATGGAGCATAACTCCAAAGGCGGAGACCAGCCGCGTAACTGGTGATTACGGTGGGGCATGGGTATGATGAGAATTATTTGAGCCCGTGGATTGTATACGACAGTCAATTTGGGGACTGGCCGTAGGGCCGGAAGAATTTTGAAAAAGTGGATTTTTGTTGGCGTCTGCATCGCTGCACAGGAACATGGTACCAGGAGCAACTCATCATTCGCCAGTTGTTTTGTTGTTTTTTTTGTTTTACTGCGATTGCTCTATCATTTCAGCTTTTCTTATCGCGAAGGTCGCGATTGTTCTATCATCTCGGCTATTTATTCGCGGTTGCCCCATCATTTCGGCTTTATTTTCATGTTTATCTTTACTCGCTGATTTATTTTTTTTATGTGAGTTGCCCCATCATTTCGGATTTTCTTTATTTTTCTTTTATTTACACATTTTTTTGTTTATTTACATTTTTTTTACATTCACATTTTAACGACTTAGAGGTCGACGGCTCCCAGTTTAACGACGTGGGGTCATCTTTGCTTATCCCAGCTCCTTAAACTTTGATCTTGGCGGAGCTGTGTTGATGACCTAGCTCTGTGGCTTGCCGATACATCCGGGGATTGTAAGGTTTTTCCAAGATTATATTGGTACTCTGCCCAATCTTTGAAAATATAGCAGTCTTCGATGGTATGACCCACCACTCTATGATATGGGCAGTATATGGGATTGCCGGTCATGTTCATTTCCTGTGACCTCTTTGGAACAGGCAGTTGCAGACCGTTGTTCAAGGCGTCCATGAATATTTTGCAGACTTCATCCCTCCTGAAGGAGTATACTTTCTTCTTTCTCTCCATTGGAGTAGGTGCCTTTACTGATGCTGGTCCTTGAGGCATATGTCTGGGAGGATTAGGTTCCCGAAAGGCTTCGGTCTCCATTTGCATGAAATCGGCGATCGTAGCTTGACTGTTTGCTAACACGCCTTTAGACAGTTCTATCTCTCCCATCTTGTATTGCCTTTCGACCCAATCTTTGAAGACGAAGCAGTCCTCAATGGCATGACCTATCACCCTGTGATAGGGGAAATATTTTGGGTCGTCGGTCATATTCTCTTCTTGCGGTCTCTTTGATTCTGGCAGTTGTAGACCGTTTCTTAGGGCGTCCCTGAATATCTTGTGGACTTTTTCCCTTTTGAAGGAATAGACCTTTTCCAGCTTCTCTTTCAGAGGCGATTCCCCCCCGGCGTATATATCGGAGGGACTGGAGGCTGATTGCGGCCGTTTTTCGCGAAGGCGCTCCGCTTTCAGGTTGGAAGGGATATCAGTTGGCTGCCCCCGGGTATCAATCCCTGGCTCATGAGCCAAAATTTGATTCTGCTGTAATTGCAATCGGGCGACTTGGGTCGCAAGATCTGCCACGACGTTTGCCAGCTCGTCGACTTTGGAATAGACCTCGGCCATCTTCTCATCCCTGTCCTGAAATTGCCTTTGAAGCCATTGGAATAATGCTTGTTCTGTAGTTCCGGCTATGACAACCGGGTAATCTTTATTGCCTGAGCTCAATTCCGTAGGAACCACGGGCTCCTTTGGCTTATCGGCCTAAGCGGGCTCTTCATCATTTAGATCAAGTCGATGCTGGGTAGCGTCAACCATATCATCACCATGGCTGTGAAGAAGAGGAGGGTTCGTTTCTTCATGTCCGGCCATGTAGACAGTGTGGATAACACATTCAGCTATTCTTTCATCACTGGCAGCTAGTTTCGCGGAGCGGTCCCGGCTTTGGGAACTCATAAATTTTAACATGGCCAGAGCCCTAGCCCTTTTGTTGGCTCTATATCTGAGCCGCTTCTGCCTCAGCTTCTCTTCCTTAAGTGCTTGGCAGGCTTCTGCTCTTCGGAAAGCCGCCATAGGCCGAGTGATGGGGATGCTTAAGAAGACATTTGCCCGCGTGTCCGTCGAAGGTATCGCCTGGGCTTGCCCACGACGTCTGGCAACTTCTTTTGTTCCGATGGCTTTGCCCCCAGTTGGGGCCATGGAAAGTCGTCCAGACACCGATTTGCGTTTGGGTTGAGATGCCTTCGAGACCACCACATTTGGCCTCTTGCCTTTCAAGGCCGGTTTGTCGGTCACCGGAGCTTGAGGAGCTGGGATGGCGTTAGCTGACACGAACATAATAGAGCCAAATAGTAGCGGCTCCTCCTCCCATTGTCGCCCGAGACTGGCCGGAAGGACCGTTCTGGAGTCCATCTTCATCGTGTATGAGATGGGAGCTGAGTTCATCTTCGGAGACATTGTTGAAAGGTGATTGCTTGAAAATCCTACATGAAAAGATATTATTTTAGTATAAATATAGATATGTATATTGATTGAGTTCGCATGAACGTTTAACCCGGAATATGGGAGGAGAGATTGGTCCCACCGGGCATGCCAGAATCTGTAGGGTGTTTTTCGTCACCCCATTGAGATGGGAATACGCGTTCTTGTCAGGCGTACTACAGATTCCCCCTGCCTAGGGTAGGCCGGGGTTTTAATGATTGTAGGGATCCTAATCTCCGGCAGCCGCGGACTAAGCTGCCGTTAATTACCCCTCGCCTTTGGAGCGAGGGAACCTACGATTGACGGGTTAAACTGGTCATGCAAATTCAATGTGCAGTGTGCGTGTGTGGTGTTTTGAAAGGGGGTTTTGGATATATCGGGAGCCACGCAGAGTTTTTTTACGGGGGTCCCGCTACCTGGATAGCGGGCTGGGGGTCAAGGGGGCTAGCAGCCCCCTTGCGGGGTGCGGGGCAGCGCCCCGTTAGAAATTTTTTTCTAACAGGGACAGTGTCGTGGAGTATGTGTGTGTGTGTAAATATATATACATATGTATATATATATATGTATGTACATAAAAAGAGGGGGAAAAGGCATTCAAAGGATGCGTGGGGCCAGCGCCTTGGGCGCTGTGCGCCCAGGTGCTGTGCGCTCAGGCGCTAGCGCGCCACGTGTCGGCACGTGGGCGCTCTGCGCTCGAGCGTAGGGCGTTGTAGCACAAGCGCGCCACGCGTCGGCACGTGGGCGCTTTGCGCTTCAGCGCCTGACGCTCGAGCGCAAGTGCGCCACGTGTCGGCACGGGGCCGACTTGCGCTTGAGCGCTAGGCGCCTGAGCGCAAGTGCGCCACGTGTCGGCACGGGAGCGACTTGCGCCAGAGCGCTGTGCGCTTGAGCGCAAGCGCGCCACGTGTCCGCACTGGGGCGACTTGCGCTCGAGCGCTTGCGCTGGAGCACAAGCACGCCACATGTCGGCACGTGGGCGCTTTGCGCTCGAGCGCAGGGCGCTGTTGTGCAAGCGCGCCACGTGTCGGCACGTGGGCACTTTGCGCTCGAGCGCTGAGCGCTGGAGCGCAAGCGCGCCACGTGTCGGCACGTGGGCGCTCTGCGCTTGAGCGCCGGCGAGGAAAAGAGGCTTTTAGCCTAAAATGATTCTCGGAAGAGAAATCAGAGAGGAGTTGGACTCCTGAGTGTGTTTTCCTTTATTTTAGGGTTTAGTGAAAGGGGTTCTTCTTCTTCCTCCTCTGTTAGCTGGATCTTGAAGATCAAGAGATGTGAGATCTCAAAATCTCTCTTTTTGGGGATCTAAAGACAGATCCAAGTTCCCCTTGGTGGGTTTGATGGTGAAAAACTATTTTGTTTTTGAAAAGGAAGAGTAAGACTCTTGATTTAATTCAGAAGAAAGAAGAAGGTTTGAGACTTTCAGAAAAGGGAAAGAGATACAAACCCTAGGTTTTGGGAGAATGAAAAGTGTTTTTTTATGCATCATCATGTTGCCTTATATAGGCTTACATATTTACATATAGCCCCTTGGGCTTTGCAAAATGGCATTTTGCCTATCTCATGGCTCATGTGCCATTTCATTTTTGCACATAAACCATGGGCTTACAAAATATTGGCTTTATGCCCATTTTGCATACATTCATGTATAAAAAAATTACATAACAATTATTTATTACATGATTTTGTTGTTGGCATGGGGAGGCTTGGCCGCGGGCTCGGCTTGGGCATGGGCCCGCTTGACCTGGACTTGGGGTTGACTTTGACTTTGACTTTGACTTGGTCAACAGGGGTGTAAATTTTTACCCCAACAACCTTGTCTGCTTGTTCGGGGTGTTTGGACTCCGGGAGCGTAATCATTTGATATTTTATGACAAGATCGAATATCTTCCTTGTCTTGTCTTGGGGAAAAGAATATGCTCGACCCATCTTCTTTATAAGAGACGGATCCCGGCTGCTCAATTCTCGATCGTATGGTTTCTTGGACCCGCTTTGCCGCTCTCGAACATTTTTTCTGTTCTTTAGTTTGTTTTTGTCTCCGCGTTGGGTCTTCTGTATGACGGGCTGGCGACAAAGGGCATCGTCATTCTCCGTAGTCTGCTGAAGGAGGCGCTGCGTCCTGGCTTTCTCGTAAATGGCCATTTCACGATTGTGGTCATCCCGGACCTTTTGACCCGCTTCCCTTATTAGCTTGTCCATCCGTTCTTCAAATGACGGACTGTCATTTTTATGGCAGGACTGCGTTCAGGCTCAGCGTCAGCGTCTTTTAAAAGATCATCTCCTTCTTCATCGAAGTCATGTATAACGTAGCAGCCATGAGATCGCTCCCGTTTCTTGGATTGAACATATCCAAGCCCGATCGTTTCTATTCTCCCGTTGGGCAATTTTCGCTGAGTTCCGGGGACGATCCAGATCCTGTTGTATAATTGAGCTTATCGAGCAGTCTGTTTGAAGGGTATGCCTTGGCGTCTCAATAGCCTTTTTAATCCTTCTGTGTAGTATCTGGGCAGACGGATGGGCTGGAGCCTGTCAAGTGCCGGATCGGCACCATGCCGGACTTCTCATTCGACTTTAGTCTCCGTGGATCGATAGAATATGATCGCCTTTTCACCTTTTCACCTGGAAGGGACGTAGAACATCCGTAGCTCTTGCATACTATATGTCTCAAGCGCATCAAGCTCTCTGTAGTGCTGTCACGGAATCATGGCGATCTGCAAACTCTGATCATCTCCAGTGAGGGCCTGCACCGATGGACAGACCGAGAACACTGCATTGACTTCGTTTTCAGAGTCACTGCCAAAAACCAGAATAGGGGTAGATGGTCTCGGCTTGTTGCATTGGGGTGGCCCCGAATAGGCTATCTCTTCTTCCTCCTCGGTATCACCCCCGAAGACCGGAATAGTGGTGATAGATTTTTGTTTGTTCTCCGGTTTGACACATCTTTCTGTGTCTTCAAAGTCTGGTAGGAAGTACTTGGCATCTTCATATTTGCGGACTCGTTCATAGAGAATGGGTTTAGTTCCCCTATCACAGTGTACTCGAGACATCTTTGAAGTATTTCATACACTGATATTGTGTAGAACGGATGATATTGTACTCGTGTAACCACGGCCTGCCGAGCAAAGCGTTGTAGCAAGGCTTAGCGTCAATGACGTGAAACATGATGTCGGTGATGAGCGACCCAAAGCGTAATGTCAGTATTACGGACCCGAGCGTCCGTGATGACTGGGAGTCAAAACCGGAGATGGTAATTTTATCCCGAGCTAGGTGCTGAACGCTCATGCAAATTTCTTTTAGCACTCTGACATTCAGGAGATTGACAGAGGACCCATTGTCAACTAGAATCTTTCCTATCTTAATGTCGTGGCAGTACCCAGTGACATATAGGGGGCGATTGTGCTCGCACGTCCCGAGGAGGAGGTCTTCATCGCTGAAGGTGATATCGGCCGTGTGGACTTCTTCCAGCTCATCCTTCATCTTTTCTTCCGCCAGAAAGGCTTGAAACTGGTCGGGCTCTTGTAATGCCTTGATCAGGGAATCTCGCGCCTCTTTGGGTAGAAGGAGGGCATCCAAGATACTCAATTATGAGGGTATCTTTCTCAAATGTGCTAGAACATTGTAATCCACCCTGCTTTTCTTAAGCGGGTCATTGGCTGCAAGCTCTTCGACGACTCGATCATCGAGGGCAATATCCTCAGAGACTTTTTCCTTCCCTTTATCTTTCTTGTTCGTCCCTTTGTTTGCGGGTTCGAGATTCTTTTCAAGCAACGTACGGCTGCGCAGCTGAATATTCTCGCAGGTCTTCTTTTCTTCTGTCTCGGAGGTGGATTCCTTGAAGAGAGGGCCGATGGCTATTTCTTCGTCAGAGTCACTTCCGAAGATGAGAACTTGTGATCCTTCGGATTCGACCATGTGACAGTTACCGGTAGTTCTTCCACGTTTGTCTGTCGCACTTTTTCGCTGTCGACGAGCTTCACACTTCATCCTCTTAAAGTGTTGCCTGTGAGCGACATATTCTTGCCACCATTTTTTAAAGGCCATGCACTCTTCAGTAGGGTGTGCAATCCTCTTGTGGTATAAGCAATAGTTAGGGTATGCATCCTCTTCGTCAAGGTGTATACCGTCGGGAGTATTCCCTTTGAAAGGTGGCAACTTCATTCCCATGGACAAGGCTTTGGCGAACCGTTTCCTCGTTTTAAGTTTGCTTTTGTCTGCGGCGGATGTGCTTTGATCTGGTGGGAGTGTTTTGTGACCCATCCCTACCGCGACTTCTTCAAATTGACGCCGATTCCTGGCCCATTCGAATATGGCCATTTCGCGTTCTTGATCATCCTTGCTCTTTTGACGGGCTCCGTTTAGCAGCATGTCGATCATCTCGTTAGACGGTTCGAAAGATTTTGGCACCGCTCCTGCCCCCAGCTCCTCTATGTGAGCTTCTTCGTCATTTACGGGCGAATGAAAGATCATGTGACAACGTGCCACATAATCCTCGAATTCTACTGACGAGTCTTCTCCGTCGTCATTGTCGTTTTCTCCACTCTCAGAGATGTTGTTGAGAAATTCTTGGAGCGTGACTGAGGTTCGCGCCTTCTGATTATATTCTTCCAGTGCGTCAATCTGCTTTTGCAGGTTTGTGCCCTTGTCATCAGGCTTCACGAGCTTTTTGGTCTTCTTCTTCCTATTCAAAGATTTTGACGGCTGGACCCGGGTGTTTTGCCCATCGCTACCAATCCTTGGCGTCAGGCGCGGTTTCAGCATTCCCTCAATGACCTCGGGTTCCAGCGGGCTTTTCCATCTAATCGCCGGGCATGTTTGAAGATCCTTCAGCATTCTTTTTGTTTTGGCTGAAAGAGCGACCTCCCATGGAGCTTCTTCTATGAAAGAGCATGATGCCCCTGGCGTGTCTATCTTTTTAGGAGCGTCTGGCTGGGGTGGGCTTACTTTCCAATTCTCGGACAGTATGAATTTGCCCTGTTGGTATTGGTCCTCGATCCAGCTTTTGAAGACGAAGCAAGCTTCAATTGGATGGCCTACTACTCGGTGATAGGGGCAGTAATTGGGATTGTTGACGTCACCGGGCTGCAATGAACGTCTCGAATCCGGCATATTGATGAGCCTATTGCGTATCGCCAGTTCGAACGGTCTCTTTCTTTTCTCCTGTGGAAACGAGTAAGGACGTCTTAACTTTTCGTTGTGGAATCGCTGTCTATCGTTTTGGCGATCAGCTGGTTTTGGACCTGTAACACCCGAGCCCAATACTACTATTTCTGTTACTGGTTGAGTGTTTGACATTGCTCATTTCATTTATCTTGCTTGTTTGGGTCTTACCGCAAAATTTTAACTAGCTAAGTCATTTTTGCATATAACAAATTTTAACACCTAAAGTAAAATTAAAAATATCCATATTGGCCTACTCGTCACCCCTAGCCGCGTGGTAGCGCCCGTGCGTCGAGTTCTCATCCCGCTCGGTGAAACGGGCGAGTTTGGACGACTACGCGCGCGTGCAAATGTCCGACTTGGGGGCATGCTTTTTAATTATAAAACATTTCATTTTAAAATTTGGAACCCGCTTAAAATTCTATTATTTAAATTTCAAATTTTTAGACGCAACCCGGGCGCGATTTGGAAATGTTTCGTTTAGCGCCAAAATCCCAATTTAATAAAATAATCAAAACTATATATATACTAATCTTACTGTTATTCCTTTAAATCTTTTTAAATTTCCTTCTCAAACCTTCAGCCAATCGCAGAGGATTTAAACCCCCGTGGGCCCCGCCTCTATCTCTCTCTATCTCTATCTCTCTCTCCCTCACATCTCTCTCTCTCTCTCTCTAATCTGTACCTCACATCTCTCTCTCTAACCTTCTCTCTCTCCTCGATATATATATATATATTCCTCGTCTCCATCGTTTTCCCAGAACCTCACGAGAACCCCATCGAGAGAACCCTAGCCCAGCCACCGTGCCCGTCGCCGCCGCAGCCCAACGCCGACACCACCACCACCATCATCCTCGTCTCAACCACAGCCCTCCTTCCTCCTCTCCCAACGTCCCCGTGCACCTACGCCGTAGCCGCGCCACCTGCACCCATCGCTGCTCGCCGTCGCCGCCGCAACTCGTCGACGACGACGCCAGCACCTTCCCCTTCGCCCCTCTTCCCGACCTCGACACCCTCCTCCTTCTCCCGAGTGCCCGGCGCCGCAACAGGGACCCAACAGCAGCCCTAACACCTTCTTCGGTTGGCCGGAAACGCCGTCGTCGACCCTCGTCGTCGTCGCCTGCGCCACCGCCGACCACCTCCTCTTCACCTGCAACCCAGACCCGGCCACTTCCTCTCCCTCCTCACCGTCTCTCCTCCTCCAGCACCCGCAGCCGAGTCTGCCGCCGCAGCTTCCTCGCCGGCGCCCCATCGCCGTCGACCCCGTCGCTGTCGCAACCCTTGCAATCCCAGTAAGCTTCCCTTCACCTTCCTCCTTCCTTTTTCCCCTCTGGTTGATCTTTGTCCGTACGTAGGGTTTCTAAACTTTTGTCGCTGTTTTGCATCTCGCCGGAATCCGGCCGTGCCGACGACTTGACCCGACGTTCCAGCGAGGTACCCCGGTCCGCGTGGTCCCACTGTTCGTTGTTTGGATTCGATCCGTGAACCGTGCGTCCGTCGCGTGTTTTTCTGCCGACGTTACGTCCGTTTTTCCCGGTTCGCGAACCGTCGAGGCAAGTATCACTTTCTACATGCTATACTATACAATTAAACGTGTTTTGACTCATTAAACTTGCAAACTTAACTAGGTATAGCTATTTTCTCATTTGGACGCAATATGACATATATCATGATACAACTAACCTAAAATCACATTTTGCCACTTTAACCCTAATAACGAAGTTACCCGTTAATCACATTTTACCGTCTAAAGGACGATAGCCGTACACATGTAGCTCTATTACATTCTGATATTGATATAACGGTATTGCACCACCCTGTGATCTATTGCACCGCAAGGGGTGCTCAAACCTGTTAATATGATAATACGACTGCACTAGGTTAATGCACCATTATGATTAAATGAACTGCTTATTGTTGTTTACTTTATTGCTTACTTCCTGCTGTTAATCCTAGTTCGATTATATACCTGTTGTGAGCACACCCTCGATTGTGTTACATCTTGACCTGACCTTGATACACATGATATATATATACCGATGCACCGGACATGGTACCCTTTACTATCGACTTGACCTGATGTACCATGACCTGACCTGTTATCTGATCTCATGCCTAATGCCAACAAACCTGACATGGAGTCCTCATGGACCATTCCTGTTGTCTATCCAGACAAACCTAACCTGTTACCTGATCCTGTGTTGGCATTAGTCCTTGACTACTGAATACCTGACCTGACCCAGGGGGTATGGGGAAATCAAAAGAGTAATCTAAAGTGTAACTTAAAAGGGTATTACTTGATCCGTGGTCCCGGGGGGTAACGGGACAGAGCCATTCGTGACTCTTACATTTCCTGATCCGTAGTCCCGGGGGGCAACGGGACAGAACCATTATTGGTTCCCATCTTCCTGATCCGTGGTCCCGGGGGGTAACGGGACATATCCTTTGAGTTACAAGGAGGATTACTCGAATTGATTTCAAAGACTTTAGAATAGAAAACCCGATAGAATAGTTTAGTTACCCACTGCACACTACCCTGCACTGCTTGTTTCATACTATTGCTTTATTCATGTTTATTTATGCTTTGCCGATTACCATGTTCATATTATATTATTGGTTGACATGACGCGCTGACGTCTGGGTTTTGCATGGCCCAGATTCTTTACCACTGTCGCTGACCGAGCAGGAGTACTTCAGCCAGCAGGCTGATTTGTGAGTTCTGTAGTGATTAGTTTTATTTCCTGCATTCTTATTTCCAGATGTGAGCCCGCATTATGGGACATACTTTTCTATTATTGTATTGGATCATTTGCTTCCGCACTTATTTATCATTGACTCTTGTTATTCTGGATTTGGACATGTGTTAGATAGTTTTTTTATCTTGTTCTTGATATCTCTACAGCCGTAATGTGACTGTGGATGGATACTTCCTACCCACAGGTAGCATGGTTGGCCATGTCACGTGCCCAATCTTGCGTACTCTGGGAAGCGGGGCGTGACATGGTTCTTTTGGTATCAGAGCGATAGGTTAGTTGGGTTGATTCTTTTGTAGTTGGGTATCGTACCCGATACACGAATCAGAATACCCGTGCTTAGGAAACATGTCCTACCACCTTGACCGTTTTACCATTCTTGAATCACATTCTTCCTGATTATATCGACATGCAAACTTACTTTGCATGTCAACTCGAAAACCTGATTTCTTGTTATCTCTAGGACTTAGGCGACTTGGGTGGAGTTAAGTAATTGTGGCTATGATACCGCGGCATAGTTACAATGCGGTACTCTATTTAAGTATCTTGGAGTTCTAGCCTTGATTTATATATTGAATCTATCATCATGCTAATGTTGAGTGTTTTGATTTCAGGAATATGGCAGATAAGAATTTCAAGACGTATCAGAGGTGCGTGGATGAAGCCGCCATGTTGGGAGTGATACGTGGAATGTTGGAAAATCAGAAGAGGCATACTGAGCTGATCCAGCAGCAAGCAGATTCATTTCAGGAGGGTTTGCAGGCCATTCGGCAGTCTGTAAACAACGCTGGAGCTAAACCAGTTGACCGAGTAGGGACCGTGGCAGATTTCAGACGTTTGGGTCCTACTACTTTCACTGGTCTGGAGGAACCGTTGCCAGCCGTGTAAGTCTACGCTAGCGCCCCGGCAGTCTTCAGACGCCAAATGCGGAACAAAAACTTTTAAACTGGCGCTATCGTATACTTTAACCCGGATCTGCCATTATTGCTAAATTAACAAACTGTAAAGAGTGTAGAATGGTTATACCGAACGATCCGAGTCCTTCGTTCTTCAACCATCATCCCACGCTCCGTTGCGGCTGCTCCGATCTCGTCGATCTCCGATCTCCTCGTCGAGGTGGCACCACATGATCGGTTCTTTAAACGGGCTCCCGCCTCTGACTCGAGGCAACTCGATCGTCAAGTTTGCTAAAAGAGACGACCAAGATTGATGTAGAGAATGAGTAGATGATTTTGTCTCACTTCGTCCAAGTCCGTGGACGATCGGTTAATGAAGTTGCCGTGGAAATCGGGTGATGGAATGAAATGAGCTGTAAATTCCATACACCCCAAACTATCATAATCTTTTTCTACAAATGAAATCATCAAGTATGAGAGAGAGAGTGTTCCCCTCCGAATGGCGGCCGAGACGTTGGGACGTCCCGCCTGAGATTCGGGACAGATGCCAATAGGTGCAATCCGTCTGCCTCTCCGAAGATGCCAAGTTGATTTATGGCGCCATGTATCGGAGGTTTAGGCGGATGCGGCCGATGTAGCAGACTTCGTCAGATTCCCCCTCAGGGTGAGGGGTTTTTGATTGTGGGGACGCTCTTCCCTGCAGGCGCAAGCCCCTACAGTTAATTACGCTACCGCGTCGCGGTAACAACTTTCTCCTTCTCCAGATGGTCACTTCGTGTCGTGTGTTTTGTTTTATGTTTTCCTGCCCGTGGATCGTTTACGGAGACCGAGTTATGTCGTCGCCCGTAGGGCGTGGACTAGTCCAAATCCGTATCTTCTTAGATTTGGGTTTGGGGGTTTGGTTTGAGGACACGTTAGCCATACTTGAGGCTAAGATCAACTCAAACATTTGTTAAGGATACGTTAGTCTAGCTTGGGACTAAGATCAACTTAACGGGATCGTTTAGATCCGACAAAAGAGCATTTGGGCTCTATTGTTCCAGTTTAGGGACATAGTGGTCCATCGTATGTGTGGCCGTCGGGACCCGTCACCTCTCTGACGACGTTGAAGGATTACAACGACGGATGTCAGAGGAGTTCAGAGATGTACCCTCGAGCCAGAGTTAATTGGGGGGATTCATAGTCCAGTCTGCTTGAAGGTCTAAGGACGCGTTAGCCATATTTGAGGCTAAGATCAACTTAAACGGGACCGTATAGATCCGACAAAAGAGCATATGGAGGCTCTATGGTTCTAGTTTAAGGACATTGCGGTCCGTGGGTAGTTTAAGGACATCGCGGTCCGTGGGTAGTTTAAAGACATTGCGGTCCATGGGTAGTTTAAGGACATTGCGGTCCGTGGGTAGTTTAAGGACATTGCGGTCCGTGGGTAGTTTAAGGACATTGCGGTCCGTTGGTAGTTTTAAGACATCTCGGTCAAGGTTAAGGACGTCATAGTCCATGGGTTTAAGGACTCCACAGTCCGGTATGTGCTCTGGATGCTTCACACGGGTTCACTGCCGTGCTAGGCGAGGACCAGGCTCCGCTCTGGATGCTTAGCACGGGTTCATTGCCGTGCTAGGCGAGGACCAGGATCCGCTCTGGACGTTTTCCGCGGGGTCAAAGAGTGACGTTATCCACGTTCCACGTAACCAGGAATTTTGTGTTATGCATGGGTTTAAGGACCCCACAGTCCATATCATGAATGGTCTTCGGGACCCGTCACCTCTTTGAAGACATTGAGGGATTACAATGCCAAGTATCAAAGGAGTGAAGAGATGTACCCTAGAACCGGGATGGATTAAATGGTCCTTGGCCCAATTTGGGTCAAGACTGATCAATTATGTTATGAGCCTACCGGCCCAGTTAATCACAAATTGAGGACTTATGGCCAGCTTGGGCTAAGTCCAGTCAGGTCTGGAATATTGACTCTTTGCTGGTCCATGGAGCGAGAATGTTTGCTTCTATCCCTTTAGCCAATCGGGCCAAAGCCTAGTGTTGAACACTACAGAGCAATCAGTGTTGAACACTGGGAATGGAGTTGTTGAGTTAGTGTTCAACACTAAGAGATAATTGGTGTTAAACACCAGCAATAAGGCTTTTTCAAATTAGTGTTAAACACTAAAACGGATCAGTGTTGAATCCTGCCAATAAGGCTTTTTAATCAGCATTGAATGCTAAGGCTCGACAGTGTTTTAGCATTGGGCTTGAGAGTTTTAATTTTAGTGTTAAACACTAAGGCAAGAAGGGTCACGTGGCAGCACGTGAGGGCGCCCTCCCTTCATTTGTTCCGCTGAAATTATCATTTCCTTCATAGCATCACGTGCCGTCACGTGATGGGCATTCAAATGCCTTTGTGTTAAGGCCTCTGCTGAGGGTCACGTGGGGTGCTGCCTCAAAGGGGCTTTCTGTAGGGTTTTGGGGGGTCACGTGGTAGCACGTGACCCTGCCTCTAGGTAGCTTCTAGAGGATCTGTTGATCTTTCTTTTCAGGAATTAAATTCCTCTGGCTTTAATTTTCAAAGGAATTAAATTCTTACTTCCCTTTCGATCCTTGAACCTTCTGTAGGAATTAGATTCCTCGTTTATGTGAAGAATAGGGTTAAACCCTAATAAAAAACTTTTTAAGGAATCAAACTTCCGTTTCTCGTCAGATTATGATTAAGGGACTTAAATTCCCATTGTTTCAACAGAACTAAATTCTTAATTAGGGTTAAACCCTGCTCCTTTTTATTTTGAAGGAATTAAATTCCCATGACACAGGGTCGAGCCCTACTTTTATCTTAGAGGAATTAAATTCCTATAGTTCTGTGAGAATTAAATTCTCATGCTTGCATTGTTTCTCTATGTTTTGGATCTGCATGGCAGGATCTCAATCCATTGAGAATTAAATTCTCAACCTTAAGGGGAGATGTGCACTTTGCAGATCCTCTATCAAAGAGAGAAGAAATTTGCTCTTCTGTTTTATATATTAGAGTTAAACTCTATAGAGAATTAATTTCTCTTTCTTTCGAAAGGCTTCCCCTTCCTTACCTAGGGTTTTTTTGCAGAAGATCCGAGTCTTTTCCAAGTATCAAAGCTCTCCTCCTTTTTTCTTTTCTCTTTTCTGCGCCTGTATATATTTTTTCTCTTGGCTCCTATTTATAGGAGAAGCAACTGAATCAGTTAGTTTTGTGACGAATCTTCATTGAGAGATTTGATTTGCATCCTTCATTCGTTCTGGACCTTTGGATTATTAGGTGAATTTCATTCACCGTTGGATTTCAAATCCAGAGATTCTCCCTGGTTAGATTTAAGGGGGAAATCTTTCCAAACCCGAGATTTTCCATAAATAGATGATATTTAATCATCTCTGAATCTTTAATTTGATTGGATGCATATAGTTGCGTTCCTTTGGAAAGATTTGCATTTCTCTCAGAATTTAATTCTGTTGACAAAAAGGGCTTTGAAAGCCGGTCACGTGTGACCACGTGATCCATGGTCACGTGTGAGCACGTGACCCCCTTTGGAATGAGCCTTTTCCTTTCTTCTGATTGTTGCTTAAGCGTCACGTGCCACCACGTGACTCTTGGTCACGTGTGAGCACGTGACCCTTGTTTGAACTCTCTTTCCTTGGTTGTTCTGAAAACGCGTTTGCTGCCTTGAACGTCACGTGCCAACACGTGACCCTGGTCACGTGGGAGCACGTGACTTCTTCTGAAGCCTTTTCTTTGACTTGGTCAGTTAACCGACGTGCCTTTGACGCTTGCATTTCAACGTCACGTGTCGCCACGTGACCCTGATCACGTGGGAGTACGTGACTATCCTTGAAGCTTTTCCTTTTCTTCTTCATAGTCAGGGAATCGAACTTGCCTTGATGACGTTTTTAGGTGTCACGTGCCAACACGTGACCGCTAGTCACGTGTAAGCACGTGACCCTCTTCTGAAGCTTTTCCCGGAAGCTTTCCTGATTTTAAATTAGGAAACAAATGCCCCCACAGCGTTGTTCTCACGTGTCTGCACGTGAGTGCAACGCTGTCACCTCTTGTGACCGTTGGATCTGCTTTGGGGAGTAGGGTAGACGAAACGTCTTTTCAGAAGCGTCTTCACTTTTTCATGTCCTTCCTTTCAGACCTTTCTTTTAAGAATTTGATTCTCGTTCTCAGAGCTTAGTTCTCTGTTGTGTCTGTGCAATGCCGCCTCATTCGCCAATCAAAGGCTAGTGCTCATGTGTTGCGTATGCAGGGGTCTGTTTGATGGGGACGTTTCATTTCCCTAACCTGATTCCAATGCGTCGTTGGATTTCATTTCCAACGCTCTCCCCTTTTTTCCGGGCTTTGATAATCGTCCCACCATGCACAACAATTTTTGTGCATAGCATTAAATGCTCCCCTTTATAACCTGAACCCATTCCTTACTTCTTTTCTTCACAGAGAAATCCATTCATACCTTAAGGTGATCATCTTTGAGAACCCGATCAATCGCCATGGCTTGCAATCGTCCCCATGCTTGTCGGCAACCATGGGATGTGCCCATTGAAGAGATAATCCCTCGCTTCGCTGCGCGGCTGGCAGATCCCCTTCTCACCGATGATCAATGTGACACGGTGATGTATGAGCTACTGACTCGTCGGGGCTCTCCTCTTCCCATGGGCTCCATTTGGCTCCGGATGATCCTCCTGTCTGTGCTTGCCGATATACCCCCTCATCCGGCGGAGATGACTTCGGCGATCCTTGATGCGGCGGAGGACAAGCTTGAGTGTTTTCATGAGGCTTGTCTAATCACTCAAGCTCTGAAGGATCACTCAGTTCATTTACTGAGTCAGATAAGAGCTCGTCGGGCCGTCATGTCTGCTTTTGTTGATGAGCACGGCTCCAACCGGTGGGGAGCGACTCCTCGCGAAAACCGCCGTTTTGACGTGCTGGAGAAGGTGGAGAGGGAGTTGGAGAATTTTGTGTTTTGCTTTGTTAACCCTTGTATTTCTGATCCCTTGTTTGGTGATCTTTTCCCACCAATGTAGTATGTTTGAATCAATGTACTCCTTTAATCATTGGTGGTTTGCATGCCTTCTGTTGAATTTTCATGCTTGTCAGATAGTCGTACGTGTGTCTTGCTTGCGTAAATGAGCTGTTTGTTTTTCTTTAATTACGAGCACCATCGTTACGTTGCATGCGCGTCAGTGCCTTGGGTAACATTTCCTTTTAAACATTCACACAGCTGCAAATGCGCGCTTGGTGGGGTACAGATCAAAAACTTTCCTTGTTATCTCCCGTATCAGGTGGCTTGCACTGGCCTTAGATTGAGTATTGTTGTCGAAGGGAGGTTTATAAATGAAGATATATTTTTCTCTTTAATGGTGTGTCCCCTTTCTATTGAATGTATTCTGTGGATATTCTATCTTGATCTCCTTGCAAGACAGCGATGGCTTAGGGCTCAGGGTTAAGATCTGCTTCTTAAGACTTCTGCGTTTTACGAGCCCCGAGGGTCTCATAAAGAGTTTTCCTCCCGGCCGTGAGGACTTGTAAGTGTCGGATGCGGTTACCCTTGTCCGTGTTTTACGGAGTCAGGGGTTTCTCCAGATATTGTAGTTTAAAGACGTCGCGGTCAAGGTTAAGGACCTCATAGTCCGTGGATTTAAGGACTCCACAGTCCGATGTTAGTTTTAAGACATCACGGTCAAGGTTAAGGACCTCATAGTCCGTGGATTTAGGGACTCCACAGTCCGATGTTAGTTTTAAGACATCACGGTCAAGGTTAAGGACCTCATAGTCCGTGGATTTAGGGACTCCACAGTCCGATGTTTGGTTACAGGGACCCGTCACCTCTTTGAAGACGTTGAGGAATTACAACGCCAGGCATCAAAGGAGTGAAGAGATGTACCCTTAAACCAAGGCAAAAATCTGTAAGGAATAGGGGTGGTTGATCGTTAGTTTTAAGACATCGCGGTCGAGGTTAAGGACGTCATAGTCCGTGGATTTTAAGGACTCCACAGTCCGGTGTTTGCTCTGGATGCTTCACACGGGTTCACTGCCGTGTTTAGCGAGGACCAGGCTCCGCTCTGGGCGTTTTCCGTGGGGTCAAAGGGTGACGTTATCCACGTTCCACGTAACCAGGAATTTTGCACTAGATGCTTCACACGGGTTCACTGCCGCGTTAGGCGAGGACTAGGCTCCGCTCTGGATGCTTCGCACGGGTTCACTGCCATGCTCTGCGAGGACTAGGATCCGCTCTGGACGTTTTCCACGGGGTCAAAAAGTGACGTTATCCGCTTTCCACGTAACCAGGAAGTTTGCACTAGATGCTTCACACGGGTTCACTGCCGCGTTAGGCGAGGACTAGGCTCCGCTCTGGATGCTTCGCACGGGTTCACTGCCATGCTCTGCGAGGACCAGGATCCGCTCTGGACGTTTTCCACGGGGTCAAAGAGTGATGTTATCCGCTTTCCACGTAACCAGGAAGTTTGCACTAGATGCTTCACACGGGTTCACTGCCGCGTTAGGCGAGGACTAGGCTCCGCTCTGGATGCTTCGCACGGGTTCACTGCCATGCTCTGCGAGGACCAGGATCCGCTCTGGACGTTTTCCACGGGGTCAAAGAGTGACGTTATCCGCTTTCCACGTAACCAGGAAGTTTGCACTAGATGCTTCACACGGGTTCACTGCCGTGTTAGGCGAGGACTAGGCTCCGCTCTGGATGCTTCGCACGGGTTCACTGCCATGCTCTGCGAGGACCAGGATCCGCTCTGGACGTTTTCCACGGGGTCAAAGAGTGACGTTATCCGCTTTCCACGTAACCAGGAAGTTTGCACTAGATGCTTCACACGGGTTCACTGCCGCGTTAGGCGAGGACTAGGCTCCGCTCTGGATGCTTCACATGGGTTCACTGCCATGCTCTGCGAGGACCAGGATCCGCTCTGGACGTTTTCCACGGGGTCAAAGAGTGACGTTATCCGCTTTCCACGTAACCAGGAAGTTTGCTGATTGTATCCGCATTTCACGGGATGGGGGTTGACTCTTGACGATATGCGTCGCCGAGCCATGGAACTTGGGGTTGCCGCTGTTCCGTTTCGCTTGATGTTGTGTCGTCGGGACGATGAAGCTAGGAATTTGGCCTTCGCTTCATTTGCCGGTATCGCGTCTGCTGTATCGAGACGAATGCCACGGTGGCGATCACTAAGTTATCTGTGAACCGCCGAGATTTTGCTTGCTTCTTTTTATTGCAAGTTGTCCCATCATTTCGGCCATTTTGTCTGGAATGTTTACCAGGAGCGAATCGTCATTTGCCTCTGTCGACGTTTGAACAAAGGTGGCTTAGCAAACAGGGTTAAGGGTCCTGTTGACCAAGGCTTTTGATTTCATGAGCCGTAAGGGTCTCAAAAAGGTGTTTCTTCCTACAAGTCGTGAGGATCTTGCAAGTGTGTTCTCTCCTTAAGAATCGTGGGGATTCTTAAGTGCATGTTCTCTTGTAAGTCGTAAGGATCTTACAAAGAGGATTTTCTCCTTATAAGTCGGGAGGACTTACAAGGGTCGTTCACCATATGGATGTGTCCCCAGTCACGGGTGGGACTTTGTTAGGGAAATGTTTATTCGCGCCCGTGGATTGTATACAAGGGTCAGTCCGAGCCGCTTGTAGGGCAATGTCGGAGGTTGTGGAGGATTTGCTTAAGAACAGGTTTAGGTCTCTGTAACTTAAGACTTTCAAATCTTGTGAGCCGTGAGGGTCCCATAAGAGAGTTCTCCTTACGAGTCGTGAGGATCTCGTAAGTGTATTTTCTCCTTAGGAATCGTAAGGATCCCTAAGTGTGTTGCTCCTTTGTGAGTCGTAAGGATCTCACGCAGGTGGTTTCTTCTTACAAGGTCAAGAGGACCCTATAAGTGTCTTTTAACGAGGTTGCGCCCTTTCGGGTTTTCACAAACACTCGCCGGTAGTCCTGCTGTTTTTACTCACGGAGCCCTTTCGGGTTTTCATCCGTGCCCATTTTGCTTGTGGACATACCGTTTTTTTTTTTTTTTTTTTTTTTTTTTTATTTATCTCGTCAGCCTAAGGATGCTGCGGTAGTAGTTTAGGGACGTTTCGGTCCGTCGTTAGTTTAAAGACATTTCGGTCCATCGATAGTTTAAGGACGTTTCGGTCCGTTGATAGTTTAAGGACGTTTCGGTCCGTCGCTAGTTTAAGGACGTTTCGGTCCATTGATAGTTTAAGGACGTTTCGGTCCGTAGCTAGTTTAAGGACGTTTCGGTCCGTCATTAGTTTAAAGACGTTTCGGTCCGTTGATAGTTTAAGGACGTTTCGGTCCGTCGCTAGTTTAAGGACGTTTCGGTCCGTTGATAGTTTAAGGACGTTTCGGTCCGTCATTAGTTTAAAGACGCTTCGGTCCATCGTTAGTTTAAAGACGTTTCGGTCTGTTGATAGTTTAAGGACGTTTCGGTCCGTTGATAGTTTAAGGACGTTTCGGTCCCTCGCTATGGGAGGGTCAGCTACTGCTTGTAAAGTCTGAGCCTAGGAAGATAGCGAGCGGACATAGTCGTCGTCATCTACCGTTGACCCAGGCTGTGGCTCACTAAGCGTAGTATTTCTTCAAGAAGCGGCCATTTATTGGCCTGAAAGGCCTTTCACCGTGCATGTCCACGAGTAGATAGGCTCCACCCTGGTAAACCTGGTCTATGATGTACGGGCCTTCATAGTTTGGCTCGAATTTTCCCCGCTTGGCACGATTGGGGATCATAGGTCTTTTGACTACCAGCACGAGTTCGCCTTGGCGAAATGCCCTTGGCCTGGTCAATCTTTCGTACGAGCGCGTCATCTTTGCTTTGTGGGCTTCTAGATGTTGTTGCGCTATGAGTCGGGTTTCGTCGAGGGCATCAAGCTCCTCAAGTCGAAGGTGAGCATTTTCTTCGTCGGTCAGTTCGTGGTGGACTGCCACTCGTAGAGAGGGTAACTCTATCTCGAGGGGGAGTACTGCTTCCGTCCCAAATACCAACGCGTATGGTGTTGTGTTTGTGGCCGTCTTGAATGTAGTTCGATAAGCCCAAAGGGCTTCTTGCAGCCTCTCGTGCCAGTCTCTCTTATTCCGGGAAACGGTCTTTTTTATGATCTTTGTCAAGGTCTTATTGAAGGCCTCGGCCAGACCGTTGGCTCGTGGGTTGTAAACTGAAGAATACCTCCAGTCTATATTGTGCTGCTGCGCGAAGCGACTAATCTTATGGCTTCTGTAGGCTGGCCCGTTATCGGAGATAATCCGCCGTGGGGTTCCAAACCGATAGATGACGTGCGTCTTGAAGAAATGGAGGATATTCTCCGTCTTCACTTCCCTCAATGGTATTGCTTCTGCCCATTTGGAGAAGTAATCAGTAGTCGCCAGGATAAAACGATGTCCCCGAGATGATGCCGGCTCAATGGGGCCGACTATGTCAGTTCCCCACATTTCGAATGGCCAGCTGGCCACCGTTGGGTGTAGCGGATTCGGATGTTGGTGGATAAAGTCTCCATGAATCTGGCACGGGTGGCATTGCTTCGCATACTCGAGGCAGTCCTGGATCATCGTGGGCCAGTAGTAGCCCATCCGTTTAATTTTTAACTTCATCTTTGGGCCTGCTTGATGAGAGCCGCAAAGCCCGTCGTGGACTTCCTGAACGACTTTTTCTGCTTCGTCAGGTCCCAAGCATCTCAGCCATAGAGAATCAAGCGATCTCTTGTATAGAGTATCGTTGACGAAAGCGAAAGATAGAGCTCGTTTCATGAGCTGATGTCTCGAGGACGCTTCTTTGGGTATGCGGCGGGACTTAAAGTAGTCTATGAAGACTTCCCTCCAGTCCTCGGCCTTCTCATGGTCCTTTATTTGTAGGGTCGTCTGCTCAGTCGCTCTCTTTTCTTTGCATGATTCCGGAGATATTTCTGCCGGGGCGAGCACTCGACGGCTTTGTATCACGATTCTGACATCATCGAGGTTCTCGTCGGCCAGTTCTTTAGCAAGCTTAGCCAATGCGTCTGCTTTGCTATTTTCTGCGCGTGGTATGTTCTCCAAAGTGTAGGAAGGAATTTGGGACAATAGTTGTTGCACCCTTTCGCCGTACTTCACCAGCTCCGGTTTGCACGTTTGGTAGTCACCATTCACTTGACTAACGACCAGCTGAGAATCCCCGTATATGAGGAGGTCTTCAATTCCCATGTCAATGGCAAGCTCGAGACCTGCTATCAGGGCTTCGTATTCAGCTTCATTGTTTGTCCTCGGCTCTGTTAAGGAGAAGGCGAAGCGCATTATCCCTCCTTGTGGAGTCGCAAAGATGAGGCCTATCCCTGACTTGATCGTTGGGATACCTTGCTTTTGTTTCTTTATAGAGGACGCTCCGTCGAAATAAAGTTCCCATCGGGCGCTTCCACCGCTAATCGCATCAAATGCATGCTCGTCCGGCAAGTCACAATTCAAAGGAGAATCGGCCGGTATCGGGTGCTCAGCGAGGAAATCGGCAATGGCCTGGCCTTTCACTGCCTTGAGAGGTTGATATGTTATCGAGAACTCCATCAAGAGCAGGGCCCATTTAGCGAGTCGTCCCGTCAATATGGCTCTTGACATCAAGTATTTAAGAGGATCCACTTTCGAGATGAGGCAGACTTCGTGTGCCAACGCATAGTGCCTGAGTTTTGTTATCGCGAAGATTAACGCCAAGCAATGTTTTTCAATGGGAGAGTAATTGCTTTCTGCCCCCAGTAGAACTCGACTTAAGTAGTAGAGTGCTCTCTCTTTCCCCTGATCGTTCTCTTGCGCCCATAATGCGCCCAAGGAACCTTCGAGGGCGGTTGTATAAAGAATGAGGGGTTTTCCCTTGACCGGCGCGGCCAATACCGGCGGGTTCTGCAAGTACTGCTTGATCTCGTCTAGTGCACCTTGGCATTTTTGATCCCAGACGAATGGGGTTCCCTTCTTCATCAGGTGACTATAGGGGCGGCATTTGCCTGAAAGATTTGCGATAAATCGCCGGATGTATGCGAGCTTCCCTTGGAGAGACCGCAACTGTTTGAGGGTTCTTGGCGGAGGCATTTCCAAGATCGCTTTAATCTTTGACGGATCTATCTCAATACCCCGGTGTCGGATGACGAATCCCAGGAATTTTCCCGAGGAGACTCCAAACGCGCATTTGAGGGGATTCATTTTCAAATTATATCGCCGGAGGCGTTGAAACACAGTCTCCAAGTGGTTTAAATGCTCTTCGTATGACATGCTCTTTACTACGAGGTCATCGATATAGCACTCGACGATGTCATGTATGAGGTCGTCGAAGATCTTTGTCATGGCCCTTTGATAGGTAGCGCCGGCATTCTTTAGACCGAAGGGCATAACCCTGTAGCAAAATACACCCAAAGGGGTCCGGAAAGCGGTGTGCTTCTGGTCTTCGGGATGCATTTTTATCTGATTGTATCCTGAAGAACCGTCCATAAAGGAGAAGATCTCGTGAGTAGACGTGTTATCTATCATTAGCTCGGTTACCGGCACCGGGAAATCATCTTTTGGACAGGCTTTGTTGAGATCCCTGAAATCCACGCATATACGCACCGTCCCATTCTTCTTCATCACCGGGACGATATTGGCGATCCAATCGGGATATTGTGCTTCTTGGATAAATCCAGAATCGATTAGTTTTTTGACTTCGGCGTTGATGCTCATCTCCAACTCGAGTCGCATCCTCCTTGGCGCTTGCTTGACTGGCTTGATATCCGGGGATATTGCTAATTTATGCACGGCAACCTCCGGATCTAATCCTGGCATCTCAGAGTAGTTCCACGCGAAGCAGTCTTTATGTCGTAGAAGCACGTTCTTTAACGCGGCCACCCTTTCTTCAGAGAGTAGCTCGCTGACAAATGTTGGTCGCGGGTCCTCTGCCGATCCCAACTCAATCTTCCTGAGGTTATCTGCAGTAGTATGTATACCGTCTTCCAGTTCTTTCGGAGCAGGCGGGAATTCTGAGATAACCTCATCATCGCTGTTTTCGAAGCATCGGGGAGGGTTGTCTATCGTAATCGTATAACAGGTGCGAATCCACTCCTGGGGCCGAGGCGGATCCGGCTCCGCTCTTGCGACCTTGGGCTCGTGCTTTCGTGGCGGCGTTACCCTCCAGCTGTTGGATAAAGCGAATCTGCCCCGTCGGTACTGGTCCTCGACCCAGTTCTTGAAGGTGAAGCAGTCTTCGGTAGGATGTCCTACGGCTCGGTGATAAGAGCAATAGCCCGAACGAGAGGCCTTATTAGCTTGCTCAGGGTGTTTAGACTCCGGAAGCGCGATCATCTGATGTTTTAGGGCGAGCTTGAGTAACCTTTCCGTCTTGTCTCGGGGGAAGGAGTACGCTCGACTCATCTTTTCTATGAAGGGCGAATCCGAGCTGTGCAGTACTCGATCTCGTAACCCTCTAATCCTGCGTCGTTGTTGTCGGCTCTTTTTTCCGCTTCTCGACTTATTTCCGTCTCCGCGTCGGGCCTTTCGCATGATGGGTTGACAAGGATGAGCATTCTTGCCTTTCGCAGCCTGTTGAAATAGACGTTGCGTCCTGGCCTTCTCGTAGATGGCCATTTCGTGGTTGGGGTCTTCCCGACCTTTCTGACCCACTTTCCTGATGGGCTTGTCCATTCGTTCTAGAAATGACGGACTTGGCGCCTCAATCGCGTGGTCTGGTTTTGATGAGGGGTTGGCATCTCCTGACAGGGCGTCCTCTTCTTCATCAAAGGTATATATAGCGTAGCTGTTATGAGCCCGTTCTCGTTTTCCGGTTCTCGCGTATCCAAGCCCGAGTGTCTCCATTTTCCCATTAGGCAATTTGCGTTGGGTTCCAGGGACATCCCAAATCCTGTTGTAAAACCGAGCCTGTTGAACAGTTTGTTTTAAGGGTACCCCTTGGTGCTTCAATAGCTTCTTTAATCCATTTGTATAGTATCTGGGCAAACGGATGGGCTGGAGTCTGTCGCATGTAGCATCTACGCCGTGCCAGATCTCTTTCTCTACTTTCGACTCTGAGGATCGATAGAATAGGATCATCTTCTCACCCTTTCGCCTGGGGGGGACGCAAAACGTTTGCAGCTCTTGCACACTGTGAGCTTGAAGCGTGTCGAGGTCCTTGTAGTGTTCTCGCGGTACCATGGTGATTTGCAAGTTATGGTCATCGCCAGGAGGTGCTTGTATTGAAAGCCGATTGGAGAATACGGCATTGACCTCATCTTCCGAATCACTTCCGAAGACCAGTATGGGGGTGGGCGTCCTCCGGTTGTTGTGTTGAGATGGCCCCGTATAAACTATCTCTTCTTCTTCTTCGGTATCGCTTCCGAAAACAGGGATAGTGGCGGCGGCCTTGTTCTCCGAGTCGTGACACCTTTCTGTATCTTCAAAGTCTGGCAAGAAGTATTTCGCATCCTCGTATTTGCGGACTTCGTTCACGGAAAATGGGTTCAGCTCACCCGTTACAGTATACTCGAAACCATCTTTAAAGTACTTCATACACTGATGTTGTGTAGAAGGGACGATGTTGTACTCGTGTAACCAAGGACGGCCGAGCAAGGCATTGTAACAGGTCTTGGCGTCAATGACATGGAATTTGATGTCTGTGACGAGAAGCCCGAAGCGTAATGTTAGTATCACGGACCCGAGAGTCCGTGACGATTGTGAGTCGAAACCGGAGATAGTAATTTTGTCCCGAGCGAGATGCTGCACACTCATGCAGATTTCCTTCAACACCCGAACATTAAGGAGATTGACGGAGGATCCATTATCCACCAGGATCTTGCCAATCTTGATGTCATGGCAGTACCCAGAGACATATAGGGGACGGTTATGGTCGCACGTCCCGAGAAGGAGGTCTTCATCACCGAAAGTGACGTCGGCCGTATGCACTTCTTCCAGTTCGTCCTTCATCTTTTCAGTGGCGAGAAAGGCTTGGAATTGCTCAGGTTCTTGTAGTGCCTTAATTAGTGAGTCCCGTGCTTCTTTTGATAATAGGAGGGCGTCGAGAATGCTGAGCTGAGAAGGTAGCTTCCTTAGATGCGCGAGGATGTTATAGTCCACTTTACTCCTCCTAGGAGGGTCTTTGGCAGCCAGTTCTTTCGTGACTTGGTCATCCAAAGTGATATCTTCAGTGACCTTTTCCTTTCCCTTATCTTTTCTGTTCGTAGGCCCGAGATTCTTTTCCGGGAGTGTGCGATTGCGCAGCTGAGTGTTTCCGCAGGCTTCTGATTCCTCATCTTTTCTTAGCGCGGATTCTTCAAAGAGAGGGCCCAGAGTCACTTCTTCATCAGAGTCGCTCCCAAAGGTGAGGACTTGCGACCCCTCGGCATGAGCCATATAACAGTTGCCAGTAATTCTGTTGGGCCCGTCAACGGCGCTTCTTTGCTCCCGACGGCTCTTGCGTTTCATGCGTTTGAAATGTTGCCGACGAGCAACATATCCTTGCCACCATATCTTAAAGGCGTCGCACTCCTCTGTGGGGTGTGAGACTTTCCGATGATATGCACAGTAATCGGGGTGCTTCTCCGCCCCATTGTGTGTGTTTCCTTCCGAGGGTGGTAGCCTCATTCCCATTGACATGGCTTTGGCGAACCTTTTCCTCGTCTTGAATATCTTCTTGTCCATCTCGGATGCCTTTCGCTCTGGCAGGGGTAGTTCAACTCCTTCGTTCAGTCGCCCGCATTTGGTTCCTCCTGATGCTGCCATCTCACGCTCCTGATCTGCTTTACTTTTTAGACGAATCTCGTCTAGGAAGGCATTGATCATATCAGTTGTCAGCCTCGCACGCTCTGGTTCGGGCTCCGCCTTCAGCTTCTTAGTGCTAGGAGTTTTCTCATCATCGGTAAACGAGTGGGAGATCATGTTGCAACTTGCCGCATATCCCTCGGATTCATCCGACGAGTTCTCTCCATCATCGTCCTCTTGAAAGATGTGGCTGAGGAACTCTTGCAGTGTGACAGGAGTTCGCGCCTTCTGATTATATTCTTCCAGCGCGTCGATTTGCTTCTGCAAGTTTGTTCGCTCGTCTCCAAGCTTCGCGGGCTTCTTGGATTTCTTCTTCTTTTTCTTCGAAGCTTTTGACGGCTGGGCGTGAGTATTTGGGCCCTTATCAGCAGTCTTCGTAGTTGCGCGGGGCTTCACTGCTCCTTCGATAATTCGAGGTTCAAGAGGGTCCTTCCATTCGATTACAGGACACGCATGAAGGTCTCTCAGCATCCTTTTGGTCTTCGTTGATAGCATGACCTCCCATGGAACTTCTTCGATAAAGGAGCAGGTTGCCCCCGGTGTGTCTGCCTTTTTAGGAGTATGTGGTTGTGGCGGGTTCACTTTCCATTTTTCGGACAGTACAAACTTCCCCTGGAGGTATTGATCTTCGATCCATCCTTTGAAGACGAAGCAATCTTCAATCGGGTGGCTTACCGTCTGATGGTAAGGGCAATAGTTGGGGTTATTCACCTCGGTGGGTTGTGGCGGTCGCCTTGGATTCGGGAGGTTAATAAGCCTGTTGCGTATTGCTAGCTCAAATAACCGTCTCGTCTTGTCTCGTGGGAACGAGTAGGGACGCTTCATCTTTTCATTATAATACCGGCGTCTTTCTTCCAGTTGATCTGCCGATTTCGGGGCGTCAGGTTGCTGTTGGGCATTCGCGACAAAGGTTGCTCTTCCTTTACCCTTATCATTCCGAGGTTCCGACTTCGGAGGAGGTGGCCTATGACCCATCTGGTCCATCTGAGCCAACTTGTCGATTAAAGCCTGGAATGTGGTTGGCTTAAAAAACATCATAAACTGGGAGATAGTTGCGTGGGGGTCTAGGGTTCCCACGAACATACCCACTGCGGGTGCTTCCTCAATGCGTTGCTCGCATCTCGACCACAAATTCCGCCAGCGTATAGCGTACTGGACCCAGGTTTCGCCTGGCTTTACCCTGGCGTTAATCAAAGCAGTAATTGGAGTGCGCTCGCTGGCACTTGCGAACCGCTGAGTGAACAACAACTCCATTTCAGCGAACGTTTTGATGGAATCGTTCGGAAGTTCCGAATACCATTCGAACGCTGTTTCTGATAAGCTGCCAACGAACTGACGGAGTAACAGTTTATCGTCACCGCCGGTGTTACCGCAGAGGGCCCGGAACTGGGCGACGTGTTGATGAGGATTGCCGGTCCCCTTATACACATGGAATTTCGGTATCGTATAGCCTTGCGGATATTTGATTTGATCGTACCAGCCTGGATACGGTCGCCCTGTTTTCACGACTTGACCAGCTGCCTCAGTCGCATGATGAACTCGGATTTGCTGGGCTATGTAGTCAGCCAAGTCAGCCTTAGAGATCGTCTCCTCCTTGGCCGTTGAGAAGGCTAGTGGTGGATTGGACGTCTCTCCTCGGTCGTCTTCAAGAACAATCGGAGGATCTTCGGCGAGTAAGTCCTGTTGGATCATCATTCCTATCACATCTTGAAAGAGAAGGCCCATCCGTTGTATGTTGGCCGCTTGTTCAGCAGCCTCTTTGTACCTTTTCTCCAGTGTCCGGCGAAGGAATTCAGCGTCGGTTTCTTCCTCCCGGCGTGCGTCTGAGGACGCTTCTGGGTTTTCCTTTGGCCCGGTGAGCGCGGCCATAGCATTCATCATTTCTTGGAGCTTTTGTTGCTGCTCCTGGGATTTCGTTACGGATCGGGTTAGCGGTCGGTGGCCTGTAGAAGTGCGGCTCTCCTCCTTTCCAGAGGCCATGTATACGGTGTGGACCATCATGCCCCCAGACTTAGGGTGTCTGGGCTCATTGCTTTTAGCCGTCGTTGCATGTTGAGGGATCTTCTCTGGCTCCCTCCTTTTATGAGCCATGGAGGTTGAGGGGGCCGTCGAGGTGGGCGTCCAAACAGCCTTTTGGGTTTTCGCCTGGTGACCAGCTTTCGGTTGGATCTTCAACTTCTTATGCTGGCGGGAGAAGTTTGGATCGATGATTGAGTCCCGGGCCTGCCGCCAAACCTTATAGATTTTGGAAGACAGCCGTTGAGGAGATCGGGGCTGTTCTGATTCTATTTCCACAACCTTTTCTGATGGGGGAGGAGACCTCTTCAGCACTGCGGTAGGGGAATTCCTTCGCACCTTATTTAACATTTCGAAGCTGTTCCTAGTTGGAACAGCAGCATTAACTTCTACCGCTGGGGCTGGTGGAGTCAATCCCGAGGGGGAGTTGCCCCCAGCCTTCCTTATTCGGCGCCAATGACGACGTCGAGCGCGTCGAGCAGACGGCGTAGAGTCAGATATAAGAACGGTTTCATCTTGCCCCCTGTGTGGGTGGGGGGTCGTTGTTGGTGTTAGCCTATCAAAGACTGATGTCCTTTGTGCAACGGGAGCGGGAGCTGAAGCCGTTAATCTGGTAAAGACCGACTTTTTGGCCGGGGAAGCTGCCTTGGCGATTTCGGAAGCATGAGCGGCCGTTTTCTTAGGAGCAGCCTTCTCTGCGACGAATCTGCAGGATTTCTGGCCCAATCTAGAAAAGACTGAGGCGCTGACATCGGACGACTCGGTGAGAGGAGCCGTGGCAGGGGTGAGACGATCAAAGACCGACTTCTTGAGGGCTTCCTTTGTCAGCACTGGCGCCGTGAAGCTGGATGGTGGGAGTATAGTCCCAAACAACAATCCGGTAGTGGCATGAGTCACCTGGTCCGCCGGCATTGTGAACAACGAAGCAGCTTGGGGTCCATAGGCTATACCTCCCGGCGAGGCAAAGCGTTGGTCGCAATTACAGCTTGAGCAGTTGGAGGATTTCGCGGAAGTAGCAGCCATCGATCCTTTGTTTTCTGCAATAGGCAAGGCGCCAATTCTTAGTATCTTGAAACCCAAGGACAACTGTTAGCGAACCGCGATTGGTTCGCGAATCACGACACACGAAGTGTGGAGTGGAAAGAGGAAAAGGTCCCACCGGGCGTGCCAGAATCTGTTCCCCTCCGAATGGCGGCCGAGACGTTGGGACGTCCCGCCTGAGATTCGGGGCAGATGCCAATAGGTGCAATCCGTCTGCCTCTCCGAAGATGCCAAGTTGATTTATGGCGCCATGTATCGGAGGTTTAGGCGGATGCGGCCGATGTAGCAGACTTCGTCAGATTCCCCCTCAGGGTGAGGGGTTTTTGATTGTGGGGACGCTCTTCCCTGCAGGCGCAAGCCCCTACAGTTAATTACGCTACCGCGTCGCGGTAACAACTTTCTCCTTCTCCAGATGGTCACTTCGTGTCGTGTGTTTTGTTTTATGTTTTCCTGCCCGTGGATCGTTTACGGAGACCGAGTTATGTCGTCGCCCGTAGGGCGTGGACTAGTCCAAATCCGTATCTTCTTAGATTTGGGTTTGGGGGTTTGGTTTGAGGACACGTTAGCCATACTTGAGGCTAAGATCAACTCAAACATTTGTTAAGGATACGTTAGTCTAGCTTGGGACTAAGATCAACTTAACGGGATCGTTTAGATCCGACAAAAGAGCATTTGGGCTCTATTGTTCCAGTTTAGGGACATAGTGGTCCATCGTATGTGTGGCCGTCGGGACCCGTCACCTCTCTGACGACGTTGAAGGATTACAACGACGGATGTCAGAGGAGTTCAGAGATGTACCCTCGAGCCAGAGTTAATTGGGGGGATTCATAGTCCAGTCTGCTTGAAGGTCTAAGGACGCGTTAGCCATATTTGAGGCTAAGATCAACTTAAACGGGACCGTATAGATCCGACAAAAGAGCATATGGAGGCTCTATGGTTCTAGTTTAAGGACATTGCGGTCCGTGGGTAGTTTAAGGACATCGCGGTCCGTGGGTAGTTTAAAGACATTGCGGTCCATGGGTAGTTTAAGGACATTGCGGTCCGTGGGTAGTTTAAGGACATTGCGGTCCGTGGGTAGTTTTAAGACATCTCGGTCAAGGTTAAGGACGTCATAGTCCATGGGTTTAAGGACTCCACAGTCCGGTATGTGCTCTGGATGCTTCACACGGGTTCACTGCCGTGCTAGGCGAGGACCAGGCTCCGCTCTGGATGCTTAGCACGGGTTCATTGCCGTGCTAGGCGAGGACCAGGATCCGCTCTGGACGTTTTCCGCGGGGTCAAAGAGTGACGTTATCCACGTTCCACGTAACCAGGAATTTTGTGTTATGCATGGGTTTAAGGACCCCACAGTCCATATCATGAATGGTCTTCGGGACCCGTCACCTCTTTGAAGACATTGAGGGATTACAATGCCAAGTATCAAAGGAGTGAAGAGATGTACCCTAGAACCGGGATGGATTAAATGGTCCTTGGCCCAATTTGGGTCAAGACTGATCAATTATGTTATGAGCCTACCGGCCCAGTTAATCACAAATTGAGGACTTATGGCCAGCTTGGGCTAAGTCCAGTCAGGTCTGGAATATTGACTCTTTGCTGGTCCATGGAGCGAGAATGTTTGCTTTTATCCCTTTAGCCAATCGGGCCAAATCCTAGTGTTGAACACTACAGAGCAATCAGTGTTGAACACTGGGAATGGAGTTGTTGAGTTAGTGTTCAACACTAAGAGATAATTGGTGTTAAACACCAGCAATAAGGCTTTTTCAAATTAGTGTTAAACACTAAAACGGATCAGTGTTGAATCCTGCCAATAAGGCTTTTTAATCAGCATTGAATGCTAAGGCTCGACAGTGTTTTAGCATTGGGCTTGAGAGTTTTAATTTTAGTGTTAAACACTAAGGCAAGAAGGGTCACGTGGCAGCACGTGAGGGCGCCCTCCCTTCATTTGTTCCGCTGAAATTATCATTTCCTTCATAGCATCACGTGCCGTCACGTGATGGGCATTCAAATGCCTTTGTGTTAAGGCCTCTGCTGAGGGTCACGTGGGTCACGTGGGGTGCTGCCTCAAAGGGGCTTTCTGTAGGGGTTTTGGGGGGTCACGTGGTAGCACGTGACCCTGCCTCTAGGTAGCTTCTAGAGGATCTGTTGATCTTTCTTTTCAGGAATTAAATTCCTCTGGCTTTAATTTTCAAAGGAATTAAATTCTTACTTCCCTTTCGATCCTTGAACCTTCTGTAGGAATTAGATTCCTCGTTTATGTGAAGAATAGGGTTAAACCCTAATAAAAAACTTTTTAAGGAATCAAACTTCCGTTTCCCGTCAGATTATGATTAAGGGACTTAAATTCCCATTGTTTCAACAGAACTAAATTCTTAATTAGGGTTAAACCCTGCTCCTTTTTATTTTGAAAGAATTAAATTCCCATGACACAGGGTCGAGCCCTACTTTTATCTTAGAGGAATTAAATTCCTATAGTTCTGTGAGAATTAAATTCTCATGCTTGCATTGTTTCTCTATGTTTTGGATCTGCATGGCAGGATCTCAACCCATTGAGAATTAAATTCTCAACCTTAAGGGGAGATGTGCACTTTGCAGATCCACTATCAAAGAGAGAAGAAATTTGCTCTTCTGTTTTATATATTAGAGTTAAACTCTATAGAGAATTAATTTTTCTTTCTTTCGAAAGGCTTCCCCTTCCTTACCTAGGGTTTTTTTGCAGAAGATCCGAGTCTTTTCCAAGTATCAAAGCTCTCCTCCTTTTTTCTTTTCTCTTTTCTGCGCCTGTATATATTTTTTCTCTTGGCTCCTATTTATAGGAGAAGCAACTGAATCAGTTAGTTTTGTGACGAATCTTCATTGAGAGATTTGATTTGCATCCTTCATTCGTTCTGGACCTTTGGATTATTAGGTGAATTTCATTCACCGTTGGATTTCAAATCCAGAGATTCTCCCTGGTTAGATTTAAGGGGGAAATCTTTCCAAACCCGAGATTTTCCATAAATAGATGATATTTAATCATCTCTGAATCTTTAATTTGATTGGATGCATATAGTTGCGTTCCTTTGGAAAGATTTGCATTTCTCTCAGAATTTAATTCTGTTGACAAAAAGGGCTTTGAAAGCCGGTCACGTGTGACCACGTGATCCATGGTCACGTGTGAGCACGTGACCCCCTTTGGAATGAGCCTTTTCCTTTCTTCTGATTGTTGCTTAAGCGTCACGTGCCACCACGTGACTCTTGGTCACGTGTGAGCACGTGACCCTTGTTTGAACTCTCTTTCCTTGGTTGTTCTGAAAACGCGTTTGCTGCCTTGAACGTCACGTGCCAACACGTGACCCTGGTCACGTGGGAGCACGTGACTTCTTCTGAAGCCTTTTCTTTGACTTGGTCAGTTAACCGACGTGCCTTTGACGCTTGCATTTCAACGTCACGTGTCGCCACGTGACCCTGATCACGTGGGAGTACGTGACTATCCTTGAAGCTTTTCCTTTTCTTCTTCATAGTCAGGGAATCGAACTTGCCTTGATGACGTTTTTAGGTGTCACGTGCCAACACGTGACCGCTAGTCACGTGTAAGCACGTGACCCTCTTCTGAAGCTTTTCCCGGAAGCTTTCCTGATTTTAAATTAGGAAACAGAGAGGAGGGGGCTGGCCTCTTATAGTGAAGAGGGAGGTGACCGTAGGAGAGGGGGGTGACCATATGATAAATATCATGTGTGAACACAAAACAAATATCTTGCTTAAAGATCTTAAGCAAAACAAGAAAGTAATGAAATCAAAGCATGAGTCACAAAGCTTAGTCACAAATTCTAGAACCTTCTAGAACCTTCTAGAAGCACGACACACTCTCATCCAAGAAAAGATAAATCCGCCTTTAACCAAATGTTAAAAGACGGCTGATAGAAAACTGGAAACTGGCAACTTCCAAAAGTGATCCTGAAACGAATTTCAGGACAACCCCGAATCTATATAAATATATCCGCATTTGTATTACGACCGAATACAAATGCAACTGAGACAAAGATATTATACCTACTCAATATAATACTCGGATCCGGCTTAAACCAAAGCCGACCAGTATCACCTGTCCGAAAATCGACACGTGCGTAAACGCACGTGCATTTTCCGAACCCTGCCATAAAACCATACGGCCTCTACAACGTTTCGCCCGAACTTGGAAAACTGTCTGTGGGGGACTCTAATGACTCGTCAGCACCCTGGCAGTGGGTTTAACCACAAACCGTCAGCGGCACTAGCAATGCGTAACGGCTGCCCATGGACTGACCTCAAGGGATGCCGATGAGCGCACTCATCCGGAAAACCCTACTGAGCCTAACAGTGACAATGTATATACAGTCCGGTCCGTTCGTCAATGAGTATCGCATATCTGTCTAGGGGGCTAGCAACGTCAGACCCCCAATAACAGTATAAGTCGTGTCGGAGTGAAGCCCAATCACACCCTGAGATACTACTGGAGTACCTACCAGTAAATCTCCTGCCATGGCCATGGACTTTGTGTAATGGCTCTCCTAGACACTGCACGACCTCGCCCCCAATACCGGGAGAGACGAATCCCCTGCCGATCCGCTCACGTGCCTCCATATGGCTCGGGACTGTACCCAAAAGCTACCTGTTTGCATGACTCCTTTGAGCCGTGGTAGGGTAGAAATCAAAGCACAGTGGGAACTCACACGAGACAAATGACGACCTCAGGTCGATGAACTAACCTGTACACATGTCACCAGGGAACTGCTATCTGACGGTAGATATAATACTAACTAGCAGATTCCCGGCGAGTCCTGTCCGGTGTACTCATAACCCAATGAGCACCTGTATACATCTTAGGTGATCCAACTGACACCAGTGGCTTGTGAGACCGGCCACCGCCCCTCGTCGGGGTCTCGACTGTATACACTAGTCTACTCCGGAGTATCGATGCCCTGTCTCGAAACTCCCACGACTAGGGACCACAATTAAGGATATGCATATAAACTACCCAACTCTCATGTATATGATCGCCATCATACTGTTGGTAGTAAAGCAAGATCCTAAGGGCTCTATCAAAGTGTAACATGCAATCAGTCACCTGAACATGTACACGACTGATAAAGGCAAACCAGATAGCATACTATCATCTCGAGTAAGACTGTGCTACCGGGATAGGTCCTCCGCAATCATTGCAATCACGTACCTGCGATCCAATAATTGACTATGAGGGCACTATCACCAACAATCTCCCATTTTCACTCAAGGCTAATATTGCGATGTCGACTACTCACAGCCCGTGTGAAACCGAACATCCAACTCCTCTACTAATCAGTTCCACAAAGCCCGTTTGTAAAACTATTGTGTTCGAGAAATAGCCTCGGTGAGTGGATCCTCCTAGAAGTTTCTTTCTGTATCTCTCTTAATCTCAAGTTCGCGGAGAAAGCCATCTCCCGAATTGAGTAGTACCTGTCTTAGAATATGTCTGGATATCTGATGGGACCTTAGTTCATAAATGAACTCCATATCCAAACTTCTTAGACTGAATCGATCACTGAACCTAATCAGTATCGGGCACCATGCCACCCACAGTATCCTCTGGAACCACCTGTCCATAATACTGTCCCTCGTCAGAGGGAAAAACTATAACTCTGTCATCCATGTCACCTTTGAAGCCTGGAATGATAACCGTCTCCCGAAAGAGGCTGCCGTTATCAAATCCGTAGAACATGTACCAATGTTCTAAAACTGCTTCCTTATGTTTCTCCAGGATTGGATTAATACAAACTTATTGCATCTAGTGCAAAAACAACATCTGGTGTGGTACTTGACATCTCATGATTGACTCAATTGCCTAAGCAAGTGATCTGTCAATCATGCACATCCCTCTCCCCTTTAGTCTATACGACACCTTTAGAGAGGGTGACTCCATCACCTGCAGGTACACCACCATGCTAGGAGTCATCTATTCCAAAAACCATTAGAATATCTGTCAAAGTACCCACATTGGGAAACTACCCAAATCCAGATCTAAAACCATAGATCTAGAAACCAGAATGTCAAATATTATATCCATATCCTGTCTGGAGAAACAACTGTGTGACGACCACAGTACAACCGATCGTAGTATAGGAATTTTACTTCCTACTCTGTGTATGTCATCCAGATACCATGACATCACACCCTACTACCTTCTTAACTGATCCATCCCCTATTCTGATTGAAGTCAAACCCATGACTGTCACATCAAAATTAGATGATCTATCTCCGCTATAACTGCTCAAGTCTATAAATAGATATAAGCATCTTGCCCACTATGCTTCCGTTGCTCCCACTGACTATGACAACCCTCCTACCGGGTCTCATATCCTGGAACAACAGTAGTGTCAAGTCTTGGTAAATAAGAACCTCCCTGTCACCGTCCTTGAGGCTACCGAAGTACCTCTCGGGTGTCTGAGGTTACCTACCATACCTGCGGAGTGGCTATTGGAATGTCAAACCTGATCGAATATATAGGTCTTATTAAATTTTTCCGTAATCGTTCGCGGTTCTGGAATCACTTCCAGTTCTACCATACTCCCACTACTGTTTTCTGAAAAAGATCCATTTTACTAAAACTGTGGCGAGTCAAGAACAATATCACTATTGATCTTCGAAATGGTAGAATATCAACCCTCGTCATAGCCAGGGTCAACCCACAAACAGCCATTACAGAAACGTGCCCTGAGTTATCCAGTGTCTGGTTTTAAGCATAAGCTGGACAACTCCCCGTACCTTAATTTCTTTTAAGGTACGATCCATTCTATATCCAATACAGAAACTTTGGCACTTATTTAATCGGAACCATATTCAAATCATGCAGCTGTCTCCAGTGCATATCAACTTAATGGAAAGAGGCTAATCAGCATTACTCAACTTAGGAATCCATCCAATTATGAGTAACCTGAAAGAGAAACACGTTTCTCAAAACCATCACTATCATCTGAATACCAATCACAAGAATCTACATCTTCGATCTCTTTGAAGAATCCCGATACTTGTGATACCTGGTTCTCCACTTTATTCTTATACCCACAACTTCTCAAAACTTAGACCTTGTATTTCTACGAAACAATTGTCTAAATACTAAAGAAGTTATAAGTAAACAGAACATAGTACGAGGACCTACCCCTTTGTCCTGATGGACACTGGACAACATACAATACTCTGTATAAGTCCGCTGAGTTGAACAACTCAAAACCTGTGCGTTGTAGGTGGAAAACTGTACCCTGGCGATTTCCTCAAATATCACCAATTACAACGAATTCCGATATAATGAGGATGATCACCTAATTCCCAATATCTTACTCCCACTCATCATTTGTAAAACCATACAGATATGATAATGAAACCTGGTAAATACATACCCTTGGAGTAAGTGTCTAATCGGGAAAACAGTTTTTCCTTTTAACAATGCACTGAAACATGAAAATGTTTCGTAGGGGTATCCTGGTATTCATAGCAATGCCTCTTCCATAATCCAATTCATGACTTCAACCGTATATTTTATTGCCGTCTCTCCAAATCCCTTTATTTGTCTTTAGTCGTTACCTTCTGTACACCATCGTTAGGCTAAATGGTTTTCTTCCTTCCCTGCCGTTCGGCACCAGCCTATGGTTTGGAAGAAGACTATCCAGTAAGCATAATAGGTGTACCCTCCTAAACCAAGGAGTACTCGCATCTCGAGAGAAGGTGACGATAAAAGACAACTGAATAATACCTTATTCTTTTAAAGGTGAAATAGGAGCGGCGATGAAGTACGCGGTTTTGGTCGTGAATGATATCAGTCGCAATTTACTTTGCCCTCTTTCTAATCCCTTTATTTTGTCTTTACATATTACCTTCTGCACACCCTACTTAGGCTAATTGGTTTTCTTCATTCCCTACCTTTCGGCACCAGCCTATGGTTTGGAATAAGACTATCCAATAGGCGTAATAGGTGTACTCTCCTAAACCAAGGAGCTCTCGCAACCTGAGAGAAGGTGATAATAAAAGACAACTGAATAAACCAATTCTATTTCTCCTGAACCTGGATCCATCCTCGAAGAAGTCCCTTCGAGTTCGTATATAACCATACGATGGCTCTATCCAATGGAAGTGGATATCCGTAGTAATACGGGTGTTCTGAGAAATTCAAAGGGTAAAAGAAGGAGTGGCAATGACTTATGCAACTCAGACAATCCAAAAGCCAGTATTTTAAGAAGGTTCGGTCAACCTGGTCACTGAGTCATAGTCTAGGGTCGGTCAAAGGTCGCTGCCAAAGAGAGAGAGAGAAAAGAAACACTCTGCGTGCACTCTAACCTAGATCAGAATGGTCATCACTTTATCTAATCCGGAAACCTCCCACTGTCCTGTCAAATTCTCCCCCAAACCTAAAGAAGAATCAATCGGAATTACCCGAAGAGTAAACCAACTCGTCAGTGGGAATCAGGATCCAACTCTCATCGCATGATAACGTGATGGAATGCATCCACGTTACTCATACTCCAGAAGGTATGCGCATACTCGGCAAGTTTCAGTTTCTTTAGAAACTCCTGATATAGTTTTTGCCCCATGCTCTTATAACCTTGGCGTTAGGTCAAAATGTCATAAGTCACATGCCAAGTTCTACCCATCACTATCTTGTTAATTTGAACCCACCCGCACATGCCCTAGGCGTTAGGTCAAAATGGCAGAACGGCTGTCCCAAACCAACTCATCTATCTATGCAACAATTGAATACCCAGCAGCTACCAAACACTATGCCTTGGCGTTAGGTCAAAATACATAGCTTGAATACTACTGAATACCCAAAAGAAGTGACGGAGGGCTACGGATGGTTTTTGGCGAAAAACCTTTAGCGTAGTGAACTTGATATCGCTGAAGGAACCTGATAGCTTTTTTTAAAATATAGTGGCGAAAACCTTTTGCTAAAGAGGTCACTCCTGGTAAAGGGATCTCGGCTCTTTCCTCGTGGAATGAGGTGCAGGATATTCCACTGAATACCGCTATGCAAAGCAACTTGTAATCGACTATAGTGCAGTTATTACGCTGACACAAACTTCTGCCCAAGGGGTCAGTCCCGGTGAAGGGATATCAGCCCTTGCCCCGTCGAATGAGGTGCAGGATATTCCACTGAATACCGCTATGCATAACAAAAGGAAACGTCTTTGTAACAACACTTTTTAAATTGTTCCAACAACTGTATACGGGTTTGTTTTTACTTTGCGTTGATCAGAATCAACGCAGTCCCATCAATCAATCACACCAGAAAAGAACGAAAATAAAATGTACGTATATGCCATCCGCATTCGTCACTGGGTCCCGTCATCACCCGTTAGGTTACTTAACTAACGACAGAGCGGGGACTGGACTAGCGCGGGTGTAAAACATATACAACATCTAATAGTATATAAGCCAATATACATAATCGCTCCAGGCGTGATAATATGCAACATTACAGAAAAGTAATAAGCATCACAGAACAATACAGATATCTGGGATCGCCGAGTTTCACAGAGCCGCTGCTGAAACTCGACGTTCCCCTGTCGTGTGGATAGCCTGTGCAATGAAACCTAGACCCCTACGGGTGCGGCAAGTTACCCGCCAAAACCTGAAGCAAGGTAGTCCCCACAGCATAGTGAATGGAACACCCGGCACTTCACGGAATCCGGTAAATTGAGCACCCCTCCTTGGGTCAACCTGTACCCCCTACGAGTGCGGCGAATAGTCTGCCAATTCTGAAGTGGGGCCCCTCTGCCTCTCAAAGCCATGAGATGCGGACCCGTTGCTTTCCCGAACCCGGCTATCCGTGCACTCCGTCGCGGGGCAAAACCTAGTACAGTAATGAAAAATAGTACAATAGGTACATCGACCGCAACCTGGCCGTGCCCTAAAAAGAATATTATACAACAGGCAGTGACGGCTGTCCACAAGTTGGACGCTCGCCTCACAATATCAAATGTACAAATAAACACAAACTGTACTATCATTGCACACTGCTATCCACCACGACAAATCCGCAACATCACAGCACAACACAGAACATCAACGCGAATGCCACGTTCGCAAACCCGTCTAAAAGAACTATAGCAGTTAAACGCGGTTTACCGATCAAATGACATTCCCGGTCGGAGATATAATGTAAGCACTGTAAACTAACGTGTTTAAATTTCGATCGACCAAAGACCAAATATCAAAAAGTGGGCCCCACTGCTTACTGGTGAACAGTAACAAAACCTGGGCCAAAAATATATATACCAAAAATCACAAAACCCAACCTAGAACCAACTGACAAAATTTGGGAGCACGTGCTCCCCACGTGGCCGCGGTTGCGCGGCCAAACCATGGGTTTGGCCGCCCTTCCGCGGCAGCTTGGAGGGATCACGACCCCAAATTTCGTCGTAGTTCTTAGAAAACCCTGCTCTGATTTTTAAGATATCCAGAAATGAATTTTGAAGCCATTTAAAATTAACAGAACTGTCGAGCTAGGATTTTGTGTTTTTCGATTTTCGGTCGGATCGATGTTTTAAACGCGTTAGCACAAGTTAGTATAGCAAAATGGTTAGGCTCTGATACCACTGTAAGTCTACGCTAGCGCCCCGGCAGTCTTCAGACGCCAAATGCGGAACAAAAACTTTTAAACTGGCGTTATCGTATACTTTAACCCGGATCTGCCATTATTGCTAAACTAACAAACTGTAAAGAGTGTAGAATGGTTATACCGAACGATCCGAGTCCTTCGTTCTTCAACCATCATCCCACGCTCCGTTGCGGCTGCTCCGATCTCGTCGATCTCCGATCTCCTCGTCGAGGTGGCACCACATGATCGGTTCTTTAAACGGGCTCCCGCCTCTGACTCGAGGCAACTCGATCGTCAAGTTTGCTAAAAGAGACGACCAAGATTGATGTAGAGAATGAGTAGATGACTTTGTCTCACTTCGTCCAAGTCCGTGGACGATCGGTTAATGAAGTTGCCGTGGAAATCGGGTGATGGAATAAAATGAGCTGTAAATTCCATACACCCCAAACTATCATAATCTTTTTCTACAAATGAAATCATCAAGTATGAGAGAGAGAGGAGGGGGCCGGCCTCTTATAGTGAAGAGGGAGGTGACCGTAGGAGAGGGGGGTGACCATATGATAAATATCATGTGTGAACACAAAACAAATATCTTGCTTAAAGATCTTAAGCAAAACAAGAAAGTAATGAAATCAAAGCATGAGTCACAAAGCTTAGTCACAAATTCTAGAACCTTCTAGAACCTTCTAGAAGCACGACTCACTTTCATCCAAGAAAAGATAAATCCGCCTTTAACCAAATGTTAAAAGACGGCTGATAGAAAACTGGAAACTGGCAACTTCCAAAAGTGATCCTGAAACGAATTTCAGGACAACCCCGAATCTGTATAAATATACCCGCATTTGTATTACGACCGAATACAAATGCAACTGAGACAAAGATATTATACCTACTCAATATAATACTCGGATCCGGCTTAAACCAAAGCCGACCAGTATCACCTGTCCGAAAATCGACACGTGCGTAAACGCACGTGCATTTTCCGAACCCTGCCATAAAATCATACGGCCTCTACAACGTTTCGCCCGAACTTGGAAAACTGTCTGTGGGGGACTCTAATGACTCATCAGCACCCTGGCAGTGGGTTTAACCACAAACCGTCAGCGGCACTAGCAATGCGTAACGGCTTCCCATGGACTGACCTCAAGGGATGCCGATGAGCGCACTTATCCGGAAAACCCTACTGAGCCTAACAGTGACAATGTATATACAGTCCGGTCCGTTCGTCAATGAGTATCGCATATCTGTCTAGGGGGCTAGCAACGTCAGACCCCCAATAACAGTATAAGTCGTGTCGGAGTGAAGCCCAATCACACCCTGAGATACTACTGGAGTACCTACCAGTAAATCTCCTGCCATGGCCATGGACTTTGTGTAATGGCTCTCCTAGACACTGCACGACCTCGCTCCCAATACCGGGAGAGACGAATCCCCTGCCGATCCGCTCACGTGCCTCCATATGGCTCGGGACTGTACCCAAAAGCTACCTGTTTGCACGACTCCTTTGAGCCGTGGTAGGGTAGAAATCAAAGCACAGTGGGAACTCACACGAGACAAATGACGACCTCAGGTCGATGAACTAACCTGTACACATGTCACCAGGGAACTGCTATCTGACGGTAGATATAATACTAACTAGCAGATTCCCGGCGAGTCCTGTCCGGTGTACTCATAACCCAATGAGCACCTGTATACATCTTAGGTGATCCAACTGACACCAGTGGCTTGTGAGACCGGCCACCGCCCCTCGTCGGGGTCTCGACTGTATACACTAGTCTACTCCGGAGTATCGATGCCCTGTCTCGAAACTCCCACGACTAGGGACCACAATTAAGGATATGCATATAAACTACCCAACTCTCACGTATATGATCGCCATCATACTGTTGGTAGTAAAGCAAGATCCTAAGGGCTCTATCAAAGTGTAACATGCAATCAGTCACCTGAACATGTACACGACTGATAAAGGCAAACCAGATAGCATACTATCATCTCGAGTAAGACTGTGCTACCGGGATAGGTCCTCCGCAATCATTGCAATCACGTACCTGCGATCCAATAATTGACAATGAGGGCACTATCACCAACAAGCCGAGCAGTGGCTAGTTGACACGGAGAATCTGCTGATTGCGGCACAGATCCCAGAGGACAAAAGAGTTGATGTGGTGCGCATTCAGCTAGTGGATTACGCCGGAGAGTGGTGGCTTGTGGAGGAGACCCGCTTGCCCAAGCCGATCAGTTGGGCGGATTTCTCTAAGAGTTTCCTGGAGAAATTCTTCCCGCGGACTGCACGGGAGGAAATGGAAGAGAAATTTATTGGGCTGAGGCAAAGTGGAGCACCCGTGGACGTACATGCAGCGGAGTGGACGAGACTCAGCCGTTTCGCTGGACCTTTAGTCGCCAACGAGGCAGACAGGGCGCGAAGGTTCATGCGCAGTTTGGATGTGGACATCCAGAGGCAGATTGTCTCCCTGGGTTTGACCACTTTCTCACAGGTTCTTACGGCAGCCCGGGAGGAACAGAGTTTATCGGGAATGAAAGGGAACCTGCAGCAGACAGCAGTTGCGGCCAGGAAGCCCGCATTTGTACCTAACCGAGATCAAGGGCGCAGAGGTATTCCAGTGGATCGACGTGGTGTAGCACCAATGAAGAAGCCTGTGGTCGTTGATCGAAGAAAAGGCATGATTTGTGACTACTGCCGCTTGCCCGGGCATGTGCAGAAGGATTGCCGAAGGAAGCTGGGACTTTGTTTGGTTTGTGGAGCGGCCGATCACGCAGTTGGTGCATGTCCGTCGAAGCTTCGCACGAGAGATGATATACAGAAGCCTCCGCAGAGACCGTTCCAAGGGCAGAAACAGCTGACTCAGGGACCTAATCAGGCTCGAGCTTTCACCTTGACAGCTGAGGAAGCTAAGGCATCAGGAGAAGTGGTTTCAGGTACTTTACTCGTTCATGGTTTTCCCGCATTGGCATTATTTGATTCCGGAGCATCCCACTGTTTTATGTCATCCAAATTTATAACTACGCACTCGATTACCTGCACGACCCTGTCTAGTTTTTGGGACATCCACACTGGGAATGGGAAAATCATAGCTAGTAGGGAATGTAGAGAGTGTATAGTTGTTGTGTGCGGACGGGAGCTCTTTGCAGATTTCTTGGTAATAGATACGGGCAGCTATGAAGTTGTCTTGGGAATGGATTTTCTTGGCACTTTCCACGCCCACATTGACTGTAGGGCAAGGAAGGTAATTTTCCAGATTCCCGGACATCCTGAGTTTACCTTCACTGGGGGAAGCAGTTCTGTTGGGCCAGTCGAGTTTAGGGCTAGGCCGACAAACAGTGTTCTTGCAGCTATGGAAGTTGATAGTACCGAAGAGCCGACAGTTGTTCGCGACTTTATGGACGTATTTGAAGATATATCGGGCTTACCGCCGAAGCGAGACGTGGAGTTCGCGATTGACCTTATTCCTGGTGCAGCGCCAGTATCTAAAGCTTATTATCCAATGGCACCAGTGGAATTGGAAGAAGTTAAGAAGCAAGTAGGTGAATTGCTTGAGAAGGGTTGGATTCGAAGCAGCAACTCGCCTTGGGGAGCTCCAGTTCTTCTAGTAAGGAAGAAGGATGGCACGAGAAGGATGTGCATTGATTATAGAGAATTAAACCGGGTGACTATTAAGAACAAGTACCCGATCCCTCGTATTGGAGAACTTTTTGAGCAGCTTAGTGGCGCGAGGGTATTCTCGAAACTAGATTTGCGATCCGGATATCATCAGGTCCGAGTGAAAGCAGAAGACATTTGCAAGACGGCATTTCGAACTCGGTATGGGCATTTCGAGTATCTAGTGATGCCCTTCGGGGTAACGAATGCGCCGGCAATATTCATGGATTTGATGAACCGGATCTTTTCACCATTCTTGGACCAGTTTATTGTGGTATTCATTGACGATATTCTGGTTTACTCGAAGAGTTCGGAGGAGCATGCTGAGCATTTGAAGATCGCACTGCAGACACTGAGACAGGAGAAATTGTATGCGAAGATGAGTACGTGCGAATTTTGGCTGGAAGAAGTGAAGTTTCTGGGGCATGTTGTGTCGGGCGATGGAATCGCCGTCGATCCCGAAAAGATTGCAGCAGTTCGAGATTGGCCTATTCCAAGGAATGTGGCTGAGGTAAGAAGTTTCCTTGGTTTAGCCGGATACTACAGGAGATTTGTGGAGAACTTCGCTCGTTTGGCAAAACCGTTGACCAAGCTTACGCGCAAGGAAGTACCTTTTGTTTGGACGGATAAATGTGCATTGGCTTTCGAGACGTTGAAGCAGAAGTTGATAACCGCCCCTATCCTGACCGTACCAGACAATTCCGGAGGACTGGTGATTCATAGCGACGCATCTGGGAAAGGATTGGGATGTGTTTTGATGCAGCATGGGAAGGTCGTAGCTTACGCATCAAGACAACTGAAGACCCATGAGAAGAATTACCCGACTCATGACTTGGAGCTTGCGGCTGTGATCTTCGCATTGAAGATTTGGAGACACTACCTTTTGGGTGAGAGAGTCGAAGTTTTTACAGATCACAAGAGTTTGAAGCATGTGTTCACTCAGAAAGAGTTGAACATGAGGCAACGTAGATGGTTGGAGCTGATGGCCGACTACGACCTTGATCTTAAGTACCATCCGGGAAAGGTTAACGTCGTGCCGGATGCGCTTAGTCGATTACCAGCGATTCAGGTATTGACTACGCAGAGGGAGATCATTGCGGATTTTCGAAGATTTGACTTGGAGGTTGTGCTACCACATTCTACGGGACAGTTGATGCAGTTGCAAGTACAGTCGTCCTTGGTTGAGAAGATTAAAGCGGCACAATCGCAGGATCCTAGACTGCAAAGGTTTCGAGAGCAGGTTGAAGCCGGACTACGAACAGATTTACTGGTCCACGAAGATGGTTCGTTGAGGTATGGTAGCCGTGTGTGTGTGCCAAAGGGGGATGTGCGTGAAGAGCTTATGAAGGAGGCACACAGTTCAGCTTACTCTGTACATCCAGGAGGTACAAAGATGTACCGAGATATTCGACAGCATTTCTGGTGGGAAGGTATGAAACGGGAGATTGCTCGCTTCGTGGCTAAGTGCTTGGTATGTCAGCAAGTCAAGGCTGAACACCAAAGGGTTGCTGGTTTGTTGCAACCACTTCCGATTCCTCAGTGGAAGTGGGAACATATAACCATGGATTTCGTGACGGCTTTACCGCGGAGTCCAAAGGGCAACAATGCAGTATGGGTGATTGTCGATCGGTTGACCAAGGCAGCTCACTTTATTCCTTTTCGGGTTGGTCAATCAACGGAGACTTTGGCAGAACGGTACATGCAGGAGATTGTAAGATTGCATGGCGTACCGGTGAGCATCGTGTCCGATCGGGACACTCGGTTCTTATCACACTTCTGGAGGAGTTTACAGGAAAGTTTGGGGACTCGATTGAAGTTTAGCACAGCTTATCATCCTCAAACTGATGGTCAGTCGGAGAGAACGATCCAAACTCTTGAAGACATGTTGAGAGCGTGCATGTTGGACTTCAAGGGTTCATGAGAGGATCATCTACACTTGGTGGAGTTTTCTTACAACAATAGTTTCCAAGCAACTATCCAGATGGCTCCGTTTGAAGCTTTGTATGGTCGCAAGTGTCGTTCACCCGTTTGTCGGGATGATGTTGGTGAACGAAGATTATTGGGACCAGATTTGGTAGTACAGATCGTTGAGAAGGTTAACGCCATCAGAAAGCATATGAAGGCAGCCCAAGACAGACAGAAAAGTTGGGCTTACACGTCAAGAAGACCTCTAGAGTTCGCCGTGGGTGATTTGGCCGACTAGAGGGGTTATTCGTTTTGGGAGTCGGGGAAAGCTTAGTCCTCGATTCGTTGGACCCTTCGAGATATTGGAGCGTGTTGGAGAGGTAGCGTACCGTTTGGCGTTACCCCAGTCCTTGGCAGGTGTGCACGATGTGTTTCATGTATCTCAACTACGAAGGTATGTTCGAGATGAAACCCACGTCTTGGATCATTCGGAGTTAACTGTACGGGAGGACCTAACTTTTGAGGAGCGACCGATTGAAATCAAGGATCGAAGGGAAAAGGTTCTTAAGAACAAGGTTATCTCCCTTATGCTAGTTTCTTGGGGTAATCGATCGCATGGAGAATCCACTTGGGAGCGAGAAGACGAGATCCGGCAGAAGTTTCCTCACCTTTTCCTGTAGTTTACTATCTTGTATTCTTGGAATTTCGAGGACGAAATTCTTTTTGTAGTTGGGTATGATGTAACACCCGAGCCCAATACTACTATTTCTGTTACTGGTTGAGTGTTTGACATTGCTCATTTCATTTATCTTGCTTGTTTGGGTCTTACTGCAAAATTTTAACTAGCTAAGTCATTTTTGCATATAACAAATTTTAACACCTAAAGTAAAATTAAAAATATCCATATTGGCCTACTCGTCACCCCTAGCCGCGTGGTAGCGCCCGTGCGTCGAGTTCTCATCCCGCTCGGTGAAACGGGCGAGTTTGGACGACTACGCGCGCGTGCAAATGTCCGACTTGGGGGCATGCTTTTTAATCATAAAACATTTCATTTTAAAATTTGGAACCCGCTTAAAATTCTATTATTTAAATTTCAAATTTTTAGACGCAACCCGGGCGCGATTTGGAAATGTTTCGTTTAGCGCCAAAATCCCAATTTAATAAAATAATCAAAACTATATATATACTAATCTTACTGTTATTCCTTTAAATCTTTTTAAATTTCCTTCTCAAACCTTCAGCCAATCGCAGAGGATTTAAACCCCCGTGGGTCCCGCCTCTATCTCTCTCTATCTCTATCTCTCTCCCCCTCACATCTCTCTCTCTCTCTCTCTAATCTGTACCTCACATCTCTCTCTCTCCTCGATATATATATATATATATTCCTCATCTCCATCGTTTTCCCAGAACCTCACGAGAACCCCATCGAGAGAACCCTAGCCCAGCCACCGTGCCCGTCACCACCGCAGCCCAACGCCGACGCCACCACCACCATCATCCCCGTCTCAACCACAGCCCTCCTTCCTCCTCTCCCCACGTCCCCGTGCACCTACGCCGTAGCCGCGCCACCTGCACCCATCGCTGCTCGCCGTCGCCGCCGCAGCTCGTCGCCGACGATGCCAGCACCTTCCCCTTCGCCCCTCTTCCCGACCTCGACACCCTCCTCCTTCTCCCGAGTGCCCGGCGCCGCAACAGGGACCCAACAGCAGCCCTAGCACCTTCTCCGGTTGGCCGGAAACGCCGCCGTCGACCCTCGTCGTCGTCACCTGCGCCACCGCCGACCACCTCCTCTTCACCTGCAACCCAGACCCGGCCACTTCCTCTCCCTCCTCACCGTCTCTCCTCCTCCAGCACCCGCAGCCGAGTCTGCCGCCGCAGCTTCCTCGCCGGCGCCCCATCGCCGTCGACCCCGTCGCTGTCGCAACCCTTGCAATCCCAGTAAGCTTCCCTTCACCTTCCTCCTTCCTTTTTCCCCTCTGGTTGATCTTTGTCCGTACGTAGGGTTTCTAAACTTTTGTCGCTGTTTTGCATCTCGCCGGAATCCGGCCGTGCCGACGACTTGACCCGACGTTCCAGCGAGGTACCCCGGTCCGCGTGGTCCCACTGTTCATTGTTTGGATTCGATCCGTGAACCGTGCATCCGTCGCGTGTTTTTCCGCCGACGTTACGTCCGTTTTTCCCGGTTCGCGAACCGTCGAGGCAAGTATCACTTGCTACATGCTATACTATACAATTAAACGTGTTTTGACTCATTAAACTTGCAAACTTAACTAGGTATAGCTATTTTCTCATTTGGACGCAATATGACATATATCATGATACAGCTAACCTAAAATCACATTTTGCCACTTTAACCCTAATAACGAAGTTACCCGTTAATCACATTTTACCGTCTAAAGGACGATAGCCGTACACATGTAGCTCTATTACATTCTGATATTGATATAACGGTATTGCACCACCCTGTGATCTATTGCACCGCAAGGGGTGCTCAAACCTGTTAATATGATAATACGACTGCACTAGGTTAATGCACCATTATGATTAAATGAACTGCTTATTGTTGTTTACTTTATTACTTACTTCCTGCTGTTAATCCTAGTTCGATTATATACCTGTTGTGAGCACACCCTCGATTGTGTTACATCTTGACCTGACCTTGATACACATGATATATATATACCGATGCACCGGACATGGTACCCTTTACTATCGACTTGACCTGATGTACCATGACCTGACCTGTTATCTGATCTCATGCCTAATGCCAACAAACCTGACATGGAGTCCTCATGGACCATTCCTGTTTTCTATCCAGACAAACCTGACCTGTTACCTGATCCTGTGTTGGCATTAGTCCTTGACTACTGAATACCTGACCTGACCCATATAACCTGGGGGTATGGGGAAATCAAAAGGGTAATCTAAAGTGTAACTTAAAAGGGTATTACTTGATCCGTGGTCCCGGAGGGTAACGGGACAGAGCCATTCGTGACTCTTATATTTCCTGATCCGTGGTCCCGGGGGGCAACGGGACAGAACCATTATTGGTTCCCATCTTCCTGATCCGTGGTCCCGGGGGGTAACGGGACATATCCTTTGAGTTACATGGAGTATTACTCGAATTGATTTCAAAGACTTTAGAATAGAAAACCCGATAGAATAGTTTAGTTACCCACTGCACACTACCCTGCACTGCTTGTTTCATACTATTGCTTTATTCATGTTTATTTATGCTTTGCCGATTACCATGTTCATATTATATTATTGGTTGACATGACGCGCTGACGTCTGGGTTTTGCATGGCCCAGATTCTTTACCACTGTCGCTGACCGAGCAGGAGTACTTCAGCCAGCACGCTGATTTGTGAGTTCTGTAGTGATTAGTTTTATTTCCTGCATTCTTATTTCCAGATGTGAGCCCGCATTATGGGACATACTTTTCTATTATTGTATTGGATCATTTGCTTCCGCACTTATTTATCATTGACTCTTGTTATTCTGGATTTGGAAATGTGTTAGATAGTTTTTTTTATCTTGTTCTTGATATCTCTACAGCCGTAATGTGTCTGTGGATGGATACTTCCTACCCACAGGTAGCATGGTTGGCTATGTCACGTGCCTAATCTTGTGTACTCTGGGAAGCGGGGCATGACAGGACCAGTCGGCTGTTGCTGAGCATTGGTGACGAAGGTCGCTTTCCCTTTCCCCTTTTCATTCCACGGCTCCGACTTTGAAGAGGAAGGCCTATGGCCCATTTGGTCCATTTGGTTCAGCTTGTCAATCAAGGCCTGGAAGGTGGTCGGCTTGAAGAACATCATGAATTGAGATATGGTCGCCTACGGATCGAGGGTTCCCACAAACATGCCTACTGCAGGAGCCTCTTCTATGCGCTGTTTGCACTTCGACCATAGGTTCCGCCACCGTATCGCATACTGAACCCATGTTTCTCCTGGCTTCACCCTGGCATTGATCAATGCCGTGATTGGGTACGTTCGATAGAGCTTGCGAAACGCTGGGTGAATAGCAATTCCATCTCCATAAAAGTTTTGACGGAGTCGTTAGGAAGCTCTGAATACCATTCGAACGCCGTCTCCGCCAAGCTGCCGACGAATTGGCGAAGCAGTAGCTTATTGCCGTCTCCAGTATTGCCGCACAGAGCCCTGAACTGAGAGACATGCTGATGGGGATTGCCGGTCCCCTTATATATATGAAATTTAGGGATCATGTATCCTGGCGAGTACTTAATTTGATCGTAGCAGCCCGGATAGGGTCGTCCAGTTCTAACGACTTGGCCGGTTGCTTCATTCGCCTGATGAGCTCGTATCTATTGAGCTATATAGTCGTCAAGGGCGGCTTTGGAGTTGGTCTCTTCCTTGGCTGCTGATAGCGCAGGAAGAGGGTTTGATGTCCCCCCTCTGTCTTCTTCAAGGATAATCGGAGGATCTTCGGCTGGAGGATCCGGCTGTATCATCATCCCGACCATATCTTGGAACATAAGCGCCATTTGCTTTATGTTAGACGCTTGTTTCGTAGCCTCTTTGTCTTTCTTCTCGAGCATTCTTCGGGGGAACTCGGCGTCAGTTTCCTGTTCTTGGCGTTGTTCCGACGGCGTCTCCGGGCTTTCTTTCGGCCCAGTGAGCGCGGCCATCTTCATTAGCATCTCCTGGAGCTTTTGCTGTTGTTGCTCTTGAGCCTTTATCACAGACCGTGTAAGTGGTCGATGACCCATGGAAGCACGGCTTTCCTCCTTTCCGTATAGACGGTGTGTACTACTATGCCCCCAGACTTGGGGCGTTTAGGTTCAGTGCCCTTGAGATTCGTCGCAGACACATGGATCTTCTCTGACCTTCTCTTTTTATGGGCGGTCGAAGTTGAGGGGGCCGTTGCAGCGAGCACCCATGTAGACGATACCTTCTGTGGTACGACGAGATGATCCTTCTCTTTCCAAACCTTCATTTTCTTCGGTCGGCAGGAGTAGTCTTGGTTAATCACAGAGTCTTGGACCCTTTGCCAAACTCTGTGGATTTTGGAGGATAGCCGCTGAGGAGGCTGCTCTGGCTCTGCTTTTGTAACATTTTCAGCAGATGGAGGAGACCTTTTTAACAGAGCAGTTGGAGAGTTTTTGTGCACCTTTCTAAGCGGTTCAAAGCTGTTCCCAGTTAGAACAGCAGCATCAATTTCCACCATTGGAGCTGGCGGAGTCAGTCCAGAAGGGGAACTGCCCCCAGCTTTCCTCACTCGGCGCCAGTGGCGACGTCGAGCATGTCTTGCAGACGGTAATGGCTCAGTTACGGGGGTGGATTCATCATGCCCCCTGTTCTAGTGAAGGGTTGTTGTTGATGCCAGCTTATCAAAGATTGACATCCGCTGAGAAGAAACATCCAACCTGTCGAAGACTGACCTTTGGGCAGGGGAAGTAGTTTGGACGACTCCACTCGCAGCGGAAGTTGGAACGGCCAGTTTTGCGAAGACCGACCCCTTAGCCGGAGAAGCCCTTTTGACGACTTCGTCCGTTGGAGTTGGAATGGCTATCCGCTTCGGGATAACTCTTTCAGGTATTGCAGGCTTCTTTACGGGTCCACTGGAGCTCATGCTCAGCCTGTCGAAAACTGAGGCATTGGAATTAGACGAACTGTTGAGAGGGGCCGTGGTAGTTGTAAGCCGATCGAAGACCAACTTCTTGGGAGCCTCCTGTGATGGCATTGGGATGCTGAAGCTTGCTGGTGGGATCATGGTCCCAAAGAATAGTCCAGTGGTGGCCTGAGTCACCCGTTCCATTGGCATGGCGAAGATGGAGGCCGCTTGGGGCCCACAGGTCACTCCTCCAGCGAGGACGAAGTGAGAGTTGCTGTTGCAGTTGGTGCAGTTGGAAGCCATTTTCTCTGCACGGGAGCAAGACACCAAATCTTAGTACCTCGAATTCAGGGGCGACCCTATTAAACCGTGATTCATTCGTGAACACGATACACGAAATGTGGAGTGGAAAGAGGAAAAGGTCCCACCGTGCGTGCCGGAATCTATTCACCGCCGAAAGACGGGACTGGGACGTTAGGATGTCTGGCCTGAATTTTGGCGGGCGGATGCTATTTGGTTTTATCTGTCCACCTCTCCGAAGATACCAAGTTGATTTATGGCACCATGTATCGGAGGTTTAGACGGATGCTGCCGTTGTAGCAGACTTCGTCAGATTCCCCCTCGTTGTGAAGGGTTTTTGATTGTGGGGATGCTCTTCCTTGCAGGCGCAAGCCCCTACAGTTAATTATGTTACCGCGTAGCGATAACCACTTTTTCCTGCTCCAGAAGGTCACTTCGTGTCATGTGTTTTTTTTTTTTTTTTTTGGTTGCCCGTGGATTGTATACAGAGACTAATTTGTGTTGTCACCCGTAGGGCGTGGATTAGTCCAAATCCGTATTTTCTTAGATTTGTGTTTGGGTTGGTTTTAGGACCGTTAGTCTTGTTTTAGACCGAGGTCAACTCAAACGTTTATTGAGGATACGTTAGTCTAACTTTAGACTAAGATCTACTCAACAGGATTTTGGGATCATTTAGATCCCACGAAAGAGTATTTGGACTCTATCATTTTAGTTTAGGGACATTGCGGTCCATAAGTTTAAGTACATCATAGTCCATGGAGTTTAAAGACATCATTGTCCGTGGGGTTTAGTTTAGGGACATTGCGGTCCATAAGTTTAAGGACATCATAGTCCATGGAATGTCTGGTTGTCGGGACCCGCCACCTCTCTGAAGACGTTGAAGAATTACAACGACACATATCAGATGAATGAAGAGATGTGCCCTTGAATCAATGTTGGTTGGGAGATCTGTAGTCAGGTTTGGGACTAAGACCAATTAGGGAAATTGTGAGCACATGGGCTCAGTTGGTCTGAGTTAGGGACTTGTGGTCAACTTAGGCTCAGCCCACTCAGTTTTGATTAAAATGTTGAGCATTTGTTTGGGTGTTTGAACATTTGTTTGGGCTCAGTCCCTTTTGGTTCAATAATGCTGAGCATTAAATTGGGTTCTGACACCTTTTTTTTGTCTTTTACTGAGTGTTGAACACTTTTTATGACGCTGGGCTTTATTTAAAGAACACTTTGTGTTCCCTCAGCACACACGTGAGGAGCACGTGGTGCGCTTGGCGCTGAGCGCCAGACCTGGAGCGCTAAGGCGATTCTTGTGAAATAGCGCACACGTGAGGAGCACGTGGTGCACTTGGCGCTGAGCGCCAGTCCTAGAGCGCTGAAGTGCTTCTTTTGAAATACCACACACGTGAGGAGCACGTGATGCGCTTGGCACTGAGCGCTAGACTTGGAGCGCTGAAGCGCTTCTTATGAAATAGCGCACACGTGAGGAGCACGTGGTGCGCTTGGCGCTGAGCGCTAGACATGGAGCGCTAAAGCGCTTCTTATGAAATAGCACACACGTGAGGAGCACGCGGTGCGTTTGGCGCTGAGCGCCAGACTTGGAGCGTTGAAGCATTTCTTTGGCAGTTCTGGTCAGTTCTGTGCTCTGAGAATTAAATTCTCGTTTATGAGAGAGTTTGTCTTATGGATCTAAGAACTAAGTTCTTCTTTTTATGAAGAGATGCTATGATCTCTTCTGTTTTTGTGAAAAACTTTTTCTTACAGATCTGTGATCTAGAAAAAGAACTAAGTTCTTATTTTTTTTTATCAAGAGATGCTATGATCTCTCTTCTTTTTATTTACCTTGAAGAAGTTTCTTCTTCTTAGAGCTTGCTCTTCTCTTTTTCTTTTTTGAGAACTTGAAGTTTATGGGGGGTTCCTCTCTTTAAGACTTGAAGTCTTGGGTCTTTTATATAGGGGAGGCTGATTTGTTGAATCAGTTAGGGAAATCTCTTATTGAGAGATTTCTGATTGATTCCGGGAATGTTTCCCACCGTTGGATCTTTGATCCAAGGGCTTCTGTTTTACAGAAAATGATCTTCTTGTTTTTAACAAAATTGAAAAAATATTTTCCCATACAGAACTTATTCTGTATCTTAGTGATTTTTAATCACCATTGGATCTTTGATCCAACGGTGCTCTGATTTACAGAGCACAATATTTCCTGTTTGGAAAGATTTGAGGAGTATTTCCTCAACAAAATTTTATTCTGTAATTTGATGATTTAGTCATCTCAGTTGGATCTTTGATCCAATAGTGGAGAACATTTAGTTCTAACGCTTGGCGCTCTCGTGCTTTGCACGTGAGGCGCTGCCTCAGAGTCTTTGACTCTTAGCACTGGCGCTCCTGGCGCTAGCGCTCTCGTGCTTTGTACGTGAGGCGCTGCCTCAGAGTTTTTGACTCTTAGTGCTGGCGCTCCTGGAGCTATCGCTCTCGTGCTTTGCACGTGAGGCGCTGCCTCAGAGTCTTTGACTCTTAGCGCTGGCGCTAGCGCTCTCGTGCTTTGCACGTGAGGCTCGCCTCAGTTTAAATTTCAAATTTTGAACAGAGCTTTGCTCTGATTGAGGGAAACACCACTGTGCTTTGATTTCCACCATACCACAGTCAAGAGATCATGCAAAAAGGTGGTTTTTGAGTACAGTCCCGAGTCACATGGAGGCAATGAGCGATAGGAGGGGTTTCGTCTCTCCCGATATTGGGAGTTGATGTTGCGCTATGTTCGATTGGCTATAATAGGAAATCCCTGGCCAGGGTTGCTGAGATTTACTGATAAGTGTTATCAATAGTTTCTCGAACCGTTATAGACCTTGCATCGGCATGACTTATCAGGCTATTGGGGTCTGACGTTATACCTTCCCCAGGCTATGATATGCGACATATCAGACGAAGAGACCGGACTGTACGGAAGTGTTACTGATTGGATTCGCAGGAGTGTGAGCATGCTTGCTTGTTGATCTTCTGATTGCTCAATACTCTGGTGGCCGTTACGTTTAGTAGACCGCTTGCGGCTTGTGGTTATTTGATATGATCATCACCTACTGCCGGCGTATTGACGAGTCTTTAGAGTCCTATACAGAGATTTCCTGGTTCATGCTAAACGGAGTATGAGCACATATGTGATATGTGCGGGACCGAGATTGATATGAGTATGTGATACCATATTGTATTCTCGCGATATGTGATATCGGACGGATATATATGATATAGCCGGGTTATCGAATCAAGTGTTGATTCAGTAAGTTGATATTATTGATATTACTCAGTTATATGTGATATAGCCGGATTATTAAATCAAGTGTTGATTTAATGATTTGATGTATAATTATATATATATATATATATATATATATATATATATATATGATATATGAATTTACATTAACTAATATTGCTCACTTGACTATTTCTTTTTCTCACTTTGCATACATTATATATATGTGATATATATTATGTATCATGTTAGGTTACACATGCAAGATGTATGTATGAGACTTATACCATGCTAGGGTTAAAGCTAGGGTTTTATTTGTTTTAAGCAAATCAAACAATTGGATTTAGTCAAGGTTAAGTTTGGAGAAGCTAGTAGAACATTGACTTATTCAACTTATTTGTCTAGCTTAAGATATTTGTTAACCCAATCCTTAACCTTAGACTATGGTTTATTCTCTACATGAGTTAGGCATGAAATAATAACTCACCATGGTTGCATTTCTAACCTCATGAGATTATTCTTCATCTCTTCATCACTTCTTCTTCTTTCTCAAGAGAAAAAACTTGCTAGCTTTTTCTAAGTGATGAAAAATTGTGAGAAAAATAAAACTAAAGTGAGTCCACTTCCTACTTCATCATCCTCTACTATTAGTCATTTAGTTTAGGGTGTTTGCTTCACTAATCTCACCATTAGTGAAGAGGTAGCATAAGCTCGAGTCTCCTCGACGTATATCATCTTCGGCCTCGAAGGCATTGAGCAAGTGTGTTCATTTCTTCATGTGAACCCTCACAAGAGTCCGGGTCTTCACAACTTGCAGCGTAGGGACTACGACATGGAGCTTTAGAAGTAAAGGACCGGTCTACCAAGATTGTATTCTCTCATTCACTTAGTTGTAAAGTGTTTACATATCGTTTCGTCGGATTTTCTAGTTTCGATTCTAAGGTTAGGGTTAGTTAGAACGGCAAAATTTTAAATATGGCATGGATGATGCCTCCCGAAATCTTGCTGCCGTGCTAGGCAACCCCTACACCATTAAATTGAATTCAAAGACTTTAAATTAGATAACCTAGAAGCACAGTTTTAGGTAACTCATCACCTTTCACATACACATACATACCTTATTGTTTCATATCCGTGTTATTCATTATATTCATATTTACCTATATCGTTACATCCTGATTATTATTGTTGTTTTGGTATTATGACGCACTGACGTCTGGGTTTTGCATGACTCAGTCCCTCTATCTCTATCACACGCTGAACAAGGTTACTTTAGCAGCCGAGCCGAGCAGTGAGGAATTGATTATGTGTGGTTTAAAGATGTTTAGCTTTTAGACTCTCAGCTTATTTTTCCGCAGTTTATTTTCTTGATGTGAGCCCATATTGGGACGAGTTTTCATATGTTGTTTATCAGAATTTAATTCGTTTCCGCTTATATATTTTTTTCTTGACTCTATTTACGGTGGCAAATGGACATGTTTAGCTAGTTTTTTTTATATTTTGTTGTTCATGATATCCTATAGACAGCCGTAATGTTACTGTGGAGGGATGATTCCTAATAACAGGTAGCATGGCTGGCTCTGTCACGTACCTTAGTTTGCGCACTCTGGGAAGCGAGGCGTGACAACTGGGGACATTCTCTGTTAAACAGAGCCGTCGGTTCAAAGATCCGATGATAGAATTAAATTCTATTAAGGGAAAATATTTTCTTGACTTTTGTTTTTAAATGAAAAAGGTCTTCTCTATTACATAGAGAACGGTTGGATCAAATATCCAATAATAGAATTAAATTCTAGATTTGGAAAAATATTTTCTTAATCTTTCCAAACGAGAAAGATATACTCAGAGTACCTTTGGATTAAAGATCCAACGGTGATTAAAAATCACCGTTTGATAGAATTAAATTCTATCTATGGGAAAATATATCTCTAATCTTATTAAAAATAAGAAAATATATTATGTAAAAACAAAAATTCTCTGGATCAAAGATCCAACGATGGATAAAATCCCCCAAATAATTTTTAAGGTCAATTAAATCAATTGATATCTCTCAAATGGGAGATTTTCTCAAACTAATCAACAAACCTGTCTCCCCTATATAAAGGAACCGAGACTTCAAGTCTCATATAGAAGATCGACCTCCAAGGTTCTGCAAATAAAAAACAGAAACCACAAAACGGAGAATTCAATTCTCCTCTCAAAGAAGAAGATTCTCGCTCATTCCAAATCCTAGATAAAGAAAAACAAAGATTAACATATCTCCTTTGCCTAATATAAAATAAAAAAGAGGGTTTAACCCTTCACAAAAAGAACTTAGTTCTTCCTCTGATCTGAGATTTGCAAAGCAGATCTCCCCACAAGTTGAGAATTTAATTCTCATCGGAGGGATTCTGTTCTTCAGACTAAGAATCTACAGGAAAGAACTAGATTAAAAGAAAAAGAGAGAAAACGAACATATGTTCTAGGAATTTAATATCTCTAAAAACAGGGTTTAACCCTACACAAAAGAACTTAGTTCTTAATAAAAAAACAGAAGAACTCAGTTCTCCAATAAAATCTATCCCGGATCTTCAAAACAGAGATCTTGGTGATCATTAAGGACCAAAACGCCATTAACAGAGATTAAATCTCTAAAAGACAAAAACATAGCGCCTCACGCGCTTCCTACGTGAGCGCCTTAAACAAACTGCTCAGCGCCTCACGTGCTTCCCATGTGAACGTCCTAAACAAACTGCTCAGCGCCGCACGTGCTTCCCATATGAACTCCTAATAAAGAAAGGAGCTCAGCGCCTCACGTACTCCCCACGTGAGCGCTAAAAATATAAACGCAGCGTCTCACGCGCTTCCCACATGAGCGCCCAGAGATGAAGACTCAGCGCCTTACGTGAAACACACGTGAGAGCTGTATAAAAGTGCTTAGCACTATATCTAGTCAAAACGACTAACTGCTTAGCACTTATTGGGCAACGGCCATGTCTGGGGCGCCCCACGTGCTTCCCACATGAGCGCCACAGCAATAAGAAAGTGCTTAGCACTTCTGAATAAAAGGAAAAAGCCTAAGACTGAGCCTAAATTGGCTAAATCTCTGAAGTTTCTTGCAGCTGAGCCCAAATGCTCTGTTGTTGGATCTTAACTAAAATTTAATGATCCATAAAATACATCTAAGTTGACCTTAGTCTGAAATAAGACTAACGTATTCTCAGTTAAAATAAATTGAGCCCAAATGCTCATATATTTAAATTGATCTTAATCTAAAATTAGATTAACGGTCCTTAAATAAAACAAAATATTCTTTAATATAAAGGAACATATAAGCTAAGTTCAAAACCCAAATTCAAAAATATACGGATTTGTACTGATCCGCGCCCTACGGGCGACGACATAAACTAGTCTCCGTATACAATCTACGGGCAACCAAAATAAACAAAAATGATACGACACGAAGTGAACTACTGGAGCAGGGAAAGTGGTTATCACAGCGCGATAACGTAATTAACTGCAGGGGCTTGCACCTATAGTGAAGAGCGTCCCCGCAATAAAAAAAAACCCTCATAAATGAGAGAGAATCTGATAAATTTTGCAACATTGGTCGCATCTATACAAACCTCTGATATACAGTGCCATAAATCAACTTGGTATTTTCGGAGAGGTGGATGGAAATTTCCAAATAACATCTGCCCCAAATTTAGACAAGACAATCTATCCCAGTTCGTCTCTATTTTCGGCGGTAAACAGTCGAGATAGATGCGTTAAGCAAACTTGCCTCCTCTTATCCAGCCAATCGCAAGAGGAACATCCTCTTCGAAGTCCTACCGCGCCCCAGCGTCGTCGACAAGGAAGTGATATACCGAATTTACACCACGAAGAGGACTATCCCGGATTGGAGAAGACCCATAGTAGAATTCCTCAAGGACAGAACGCTCCCCGAGGATCGAAAGGAGGCATGCCGGCTCCGCATGAAAGCCCGCCACTTCATATGTAGCAAAGAGTACAAAAAGTCATACGCCCAACCTTTACTTAGATGCGTCGATTCAGACGAAGCAAAGTACGTTCTCCGAGAGATATACGAAGGGGTGGAAAGGGCGCATCAAGGAGCCCGCAACCTAGTTCAAAAGACACTTCTAAAGGGGTACTACTGGCCAACTATCTACCAATACACAGAAAAGCTAGTCATACGGTGTAAGACATGTCAACTCTTTGGCAGATCCTCTCGGTTACCCGCCACCGAGTTGACACCATCGAATTCCCCTTAGCCATTCGCGCAGTGGGGAGTGGACATGGTTGGCCAACACCCCACTGGCACGGGTAGCCACAAGTACATCCTTGTCACCATTGATTACTTTACGAAATAGGTCGAAGCTACGCCGATCAGGAAACCAGATGCCGCCTCCACGGTGAGGTTCCTGAAGAACAATGTAATTGCCCGATTTAGAATTCCGAGGTGCATCATCACCGACCACAGAACCAACTTCTAGAGCGACAAAGTTAGAGAATTCTGCAGCGACTATCACATATTGATGAAGTTCTCCATGCTCGCATATCCCAATTGCAACGGGCAAACTGAGGTAGCAAACCGAGATGTCACCCGGGGCCTCAGAGCCCACCACGGGTGTTGTGGGTATTATGAACGTCAAAGAAGACATCCACGGGGGAAACCCCATTCAGTCTCTGTTACGGCACCGAGGCAGTGGTCCCCGCAGAAATCGGCCTTCCTAGTTATCAAGTCGAGCACATTGACGACGAGGCCAATATCTTGGCCCTTTGAAGCAATTTGGACATCCTACTGGAGAAGACAGACCGGGCGCAAATAAGGATGGCCGCATATCAGCAACAGACCGTCCGATACTATAACGCCTACGTCAAGCACCGAGCATTCGATACGGGAGACTTAATCTTACGGCGTAATGAGTTCGAGGACCAGGGAAGGCTGCACAAATTCTCCCCGAAGTGGGACGGTCCTTTCCCCGTGACCGAGGCGTTACCCGGAGGTGCCTACCGCCTCTAAGATTCCTTAGGTCGCAACTTTCTACGGCCATATAACGCAGAAAAACTAAAATTTTATCGATGAACTTGTACCTTCTCGAATAATAAGATTCATATTTTTATGTCAATAAAATTTATTTTTCGAGCTAAGCCTTTACGCGAGCAGATTCCTGCTCGGATCCGAGGAGTGGCGGACAGCCGCTTGTTCGTTAGTTTCATTCAAGACGGGTAGTTCTCCGCTCAACCAAACAGAAGTTCTACAGCCTTCTCTCGAGCCCACGAGCTGAGAGAAGGGAGGTACCCCTGGCCAGCCTCTTGCACAGACGAATGAAAACCCGGGTGCAACTGTAAGCAGTCGACGTAAGCTTCGCTCCTCCATTGTTACCTCAATTCCGGGGTGAGGAACGAGTTCATAAAATAATGTAAAGTTTATTAATGGATGAAAACAAAAAAGAGACGAAAAATTCCTTAAGCAAACGAAAGACTTTTTTTGATAAGGGGTATTCTTGGCTCCTCAGACTTGCAAAAATGGCTGGGGGCTCGCAAAATAAAAACTATTACAGCAAAGGGGGAAGGGGGTCAAGAAAGCATTGATCATGATATTCAGAGATCCTCCAACTGAGCCTCGGCGGCATCCCATCGCTCCCTCTGTCGATGCCCGTGGACCCGAGCAGCTACGGTTCCATCAGGCACTCCCGCCTTCGCGCATGAAGCTATGATCGGCTTTTGCTGGAAAGCTCGGCAAAGGATATCTATCGAGCGGTCCCACCTGCTCTTTGAGATCCAGCCCAACTCATGGGTCGTACGCATCTTGTCGGTAGACTCCTGCAGCGCCTGCCGGGACAAAGTCCCGAAAAGGCCTGGGAAAAACATCCAGATCGCGTAGATAAGCACCTGCAGAAGGGAGGATTGGCACGGGAGCAAACGCCTGCAATGACTCTCTAGACAACATATCGCAGCCTCGTATGTCGCCTCAGAACCGTCAAAGCTGTCACGCCTCGCTTCCCGGTAGATGGAACGGTGACATGGTAAGCCCGCAACGTATTTACTATGAAAATACGTTAAGCGTAATTAAGCAATATAACAATGTTCAAGAATGACAAGAGTAATAAAATGAAACAATAACTTTATTTACATTCAACTTTAAATGCAATTGTCTAGAATAAAAAGATACAATGATAAAAATAAATGTCTAAACAATGGCATACTGAAGTAAGCGCAGGCAGGAGCTAGCAGTCATGCTGAGCAGCAAACCGGTCCAAGTCCTCCTGGCTCGGCTCTATCTCCTCAGAGTCTGGTCCTCCCGACGAACATTCCAAAAAAAGAAACAGAAAGAAATATCGTCAGCGAACTAGCGCTCGGTAAGCCCTCAAAAGAAGTAATAGAAGACGACTTAATGGTATATAAAGTGAATAGAAACCAAGTAAATGTGAACAGGTAAGATTGTATATGAGAGTATCTAAATATGATCATTTATATATATAAGATAACTATTCTAATGTGGTTATTTGTAATTTTATAAAGAATGTATTCATGTATACGAGAGGAGTCTATCTTACCCCGTGAACTATGGTAACATGTAGTACAAGGCCCCGTCATAACTCACGGGACAACGACACGTGAATTCATATAGATGACTTTTAAGTGACCTCTCGTGCCACAATTTACGTTCTGTACCAATCTACCCCTTTACCTCCTTTATTGTATTGTATAGTTTAAGATTACAGGTCTTGGCTGAATCTATGAATATAAAAATATACAGGTTCATGTTCAAGATGTAATCATGTATTCAGATATTCATGTCAAGTTATATTCATAGTTCAGTCAAGTCAAATCAAGTCAAGTATTCAAGTTCAAATTTTGGATATTCGAGTTCAAGTGTTCAGATTCATGATCAAGTGTTCAAGTTTGGGTTCGAGTTTGGATTCGAGTCGAGTATTCAGTTCAAGTTTATATTCGAATTATAGACATTTCTTATGAATGGATTTAACTGTTGAAATTCTTAAGTTTGGGAGTAATCGGAAAACTGTTGCATATAGACGACAGGATTTGTTTCTTTTTCCAAGACAATTGTCATTGATAACTCCGTTAAGTTGCAGTGTTGTCTAACCTGAGTAGGCAATAACTCACTTTCTCCGGCTTCCTAGGGCTCAAGAGAAATGATACCGCTTAAACATATTTTAATCTATTGCCCTTAAAGATTTATTCTTTTTGTTTCAATTGGGTTTACATTATTTGTATTTCTCGAAAGGGTTTTATGAAGAAAATATTTTAATATTGTTTAAAAAGAATTCAAGGGTGATTTATAATATTAAAAGTTTTTTAAAAAAAAGTATTTCTGTTTTAATGGTATTTTAGTGATGAAACCTAGTTTTTTAAAGTTTATGATATTTTTATAGAAAAAAATCCTATCTTTTGAAAACTTGGGATATTTTAATAAAAACTTAACCATTTCAACATAGAGGTATTTTATAGAAAATCTAGTTTGGGATATTAGGTTTTTTTTTTATAAAAATAACTTTTGGAAACTTGTTTTCAACTAACCCTAAATGATAATTTGATTTCACTTCTTTTTATTTGTTTATTTTGTTTTGGATCCGTATATTTTCCTTTTGAGACCGCGCTCCGTGAAGAGCTATGCATCTCACTCCATTAAACCTCAGGATATGCGATAATACGCACCAACCATAAACAGGTTCTCCTAAAAAGGGTTGTATAGGCATAATTGCAAAAGAAGGATAATTCAATTTTCTAAACTCTCCGGTATTTTAATGCAAGGTTAATATTTATAAATATAGCTACGAACATGGGAGTGTATGATTATTCAAAAGTGTGTGCGTGGGTAGGATGTTACCCGTGCACTATCACTAGAAAAAATACTTAACAATCAAGTAGCTTGGTAATTATGGCGATTGCATGGCATAAAGGAACACAGTTTTAATACATTTTTCATCAGCTGTAAATGATTTAATAATTTTCCAAAAATGTGGAAGCAAAAAAGCTTAGGTGATAATGTTGCTTTAGTTGCTAGTAAACCCACAACCATAAACGCACCGGTCTGTAAAATTATATTTGAAGAACATATTATTACAAGATAATAGCTAATCATAGTTATCAGGCCCATGACAAGAAATTATGCAATATTGATAAGGATGAAGAACATAAGTTGATCAATGATTATGCTAATTGCATAGAAAGTCCAAATGGAAAAAAGTAAATAACCATAATGATGAGGATAAGAAGACACTGTGTAATCATGAGTTAAAGAGAAAATGAGCAACTAGTAACCAACATCAACGTCTCTTACTGATAAAGCTAGAAAGTTTTGCATGAAATTCAGAAAATCATACAGCATGTCATCAAATAATATATAAAACATGATATCTATCTATCGGTATGAACAGAAGTTGTTCGAATAATGGAGGGGGGACTTACATGCGATTGGAATGAAAGAAAACGACGGTAGTTTTCATCGAAGCATTTTGTCGAACACTGTCGCATGAAACTCGAAACGTTGATGAAACGGAGATCTGGAGGCGACGAAACGACCGTGGCGTCTACGCGGTCTCGGGCAGAGCCTTGTAACCTCGTTTCTCAGCCCGTACAGGCGGCAGTTGGCATGATCGGTCAAGAGGTTTTGGTGTTGTTTTTGGGTTGCAGCTGTTATTGCGACGACGGGGTTTTCTCGGCCAAGGGGTGGGCGGCCATGGTGATGGTGTTGACGTCAAGAAGGCGACAGCGGAATTTTGTTTTGGGTGCTCTCATTTGTGGGGCAGAGGAGATGATGGGATGTTGGAGAAAACACTAAATAATTAGTAATTTCCATTGTATATATACGCTGAAGCTTACAAGCAATGCAACATTCAACCTAATTGTGCTGTTTTGAACAAGGATGTGAGAAATGAGTCTGCAAAATAAATAATATTCTGCAGCTCCATCTAAAGTTCTTTGATTTCTAGATTCGTTGTTGATGATGATGAGATGGGAAGATAGATAGAGGTCAGTGCTTGGGTTTCTTGGTGGGTTGCTCATGGAAAGAAGAAGAAGAGGACGATGGTAGTGATGCTTGGCCAAGGAGAGAGAGGGAAAGCTCGATTTCTGGTGTCTTGGTGTTGAGAGGAATTGTTAAAATGAGAGAGAGAGAGAGAGAGAGAGAGAGAGAGAGAGCGAGTGGGTGAAGGAGCTGCTTGGGGGTTTAGGTTGGAGTTAAGGTTTTGATTAATATGGAGAATTAAAGGGATCAATTATGAGAAGGGAATTGAAGAGGTAGAGAGGGAGAGGGGAGGAGAGAGAGGTTGCTGGGAATTGAAAGGGTGGTGGTTTAATAGGATATGGAATTTTAATTTGGGTTGGGAGCTTGGGAAACATGGGGGGAAATTGAATTTGTAGTGGGAAGAGAAGTGTATATAGGGTTTGATCCGGAGAATTTAAGGTGAAGAAGAAAAAACAGGAGGTGGAGTGGCTTGGGCTTGGGTTTAGAAGAGAAGAAAAAATTACACAAGAAAAAAGGAAAGGGGCAAAATAGAAAATGGGTTTAGGAGTTAGGGGTTTGAGCACAGGAAGAAAAAGAAAAGGAAAAACGAGGTTTGAGCTAAAGAATTTGGGTATTGGAAAAATAATATAATAGAAAAATGGTTGGATTGGAAAATGGTTGGAGTGATTAAATAGAAATAAATAAATAGTATATTTATTAGAAAACAAAATATCACATAATATATTTAATAGAAAATGGACGATACAGAAAATACCAAAAACAATTAAATACCGTATTTTATTAAAGAACGATGATACGAAGGTATAGAAATTTTAAGGTCATTATAAAAGCCGTAATGATAGACGTCGTTGCGTGTCACGATGTCTCGGATGTTGTATGTATCACCGGCCATCAGGAGACTGCGGACTGCGGAAAATGGTCAAATACTTCATGATGCTTAAGAAAGGGGCCAAATATCCATTATTCATAGCCTCAACAGAAATCTCCCAACGATCGAGATCTTCTCACGCCACGACATGAATCACGGGATATCGCATCTCCCCAATAAGGCACCACCATGTGGCGTCCGGTCACTGGCTCCCTCCCTTTCGTGCGGATCAATGAAGATAGACCGAAATCTTCAGGAGATCCGCGCGTATCTCAAGGCGCCCACCATGCATCGCGTAGTGCCGAGTATCGAGGAAGCGTGAAATACCAGAGTCATGACAATCCAAGCATCCGTTAACCAGTCCACACGAATGGATTCCTATCCCTAAACCCTCATCATGAGGTGGCCAAGCAGCTTCCTGCTCAGCCCATCCGCAGCTGGTAGATTCTTACCCAACAACGCTGTGGATCAAAAACCCTCATCATGAGGCGGCTAAGCAACTTCTTACTCGGCCCGTCCGCATCAGGTAGCTTCCTGCCCGACAACGCTGTGGATCCAAAGCCCTCATCATAAGGCGACCAAGCAGCTTCCTGCTCGGCCCATCCGCAGTGGGTAACTTTCTGCCTAACAACGCAATGGATTCAAAGCCCTCATCGTGAGGCGGCCAAGCAGCTTCCTGCTCGGCCCGTCCATATCGGGTAGCTTCCTACCCGACAACGCTGTGGATCCAAAACCCTCATCATGAGGCGGCCAAGCAGCTTCCTGCTCAGCCCATCCGCAGCAGGTAGCTTCCTGCCCAACAACGCTGTGGATCCAAATCCCTCATCGTGAGGCGACCAAGTAGCTTCCTGCTCGGCCCTTCTGCATCGGGTAGCTTCCTGCTCAACAATAATGTAGATCCAAAATCCTCATCATAAGGCGGCCAAGCAGCTTCCTGCTCGGCCCTTCTGCATCGGGTAGTTTCTTGCCCAACAACACTGTGGATCCATAGCCTTCATCATGGGGCGGCCAAACAGCTTCCTGCTCGGCCCATCCGCAGCCAGTAGCTTCCTGCCCAACAACGCTGTGGATCCAAAGCCCTCATCGTGAGGTGACCAAGCAGCTTCTTGCTCGGCCCATTGTTGATCTCAAAAAATTGCATTTTAATACTGCTCATTCATTATATATTTTGTTATATATCTGTGCTATTAACCAGTGTCTACTCAGTAATTACAAATTACAGGTATTCGTGATACAACACTGAAGACACACTCAAGATCACGGATATAGTATTTGGGAGCCGACACTGTAATCAAAACAAAGAACCGACCGATATCCAAAGATCGCTTTTGCAATAAACAAGTATGCACACAATTTTCAGTCCAACACAATACATGTGTGACACTAGCTCTTTGGCATGGATCATAGTGGGGCTACCCATGATACACAATTGATGGCTTGTGCAAGTGAGGGGACATGTGTGATAAATGCTAAAAGTGTTGATGTGATATATTGCTTCAAGTTTCCCTCCAAATCTCTAAATGCAAATCAGATTATTTTAAACAAATCAAACAGCACCAGGATGATGTTGGAGTTGACACAAGACCACACAACCAACACGAGCCCATGTGCTCAGATTTTGGCCGGCCACACCTCAAATAATCCGAGCTCACCGGCCCCCTTGCCCCATTTGTCCCCATCTTTTCTCTGTCCCTTCCTTGCAGTCACATCACCTTATTTTTATTACTTGTTTAATCTTTTTTGGTGCCTATAAAAACCAGATCAGTGAGCAAGGGAAGGGGGATCTATCTCTATCATCTCTCATAATACCATATAGCATACATTTTGATAGTTTCTTTTGTTTTTGGTTTAGGCTTGAGAGTGAGTGGATTTTAACTTGGTCTCTTCTTCTTCTTCCCTCTTGAAGTGTTCTCTTGAGAGTTTCATTATGGAGGTTGAACAAGTTACCAATGATTTGTACCTCAACTTCAAGTGTTAATAATATTGCTTTTGTTATTTGCATTATTTCCTTGCTTCTTGTTCTTATTTGCTTTTCTTTTTATCATGCTTAACTAATATTTTTGGTTGTGGTAATGGTAAGGAAGTGAGATGAAAGGCTTTGCCTCCTCCTCCTCCTATTAATATTTAATGTACTTTAATATGATTATAAACTTAGTATTGCAACTTGGATGGGTTGATGTGGTATGTTGATTTCATGGTTACTTTGTAAGCTCATCACATACCATATTCTCCCCACAAACCCCATCTTGCAAGTCTAAGGTTAAAATCAATTTGGTGTTAAGTCTGCTAAGCTTGGATGTGGTATTTTGTGATTAAATGACTTGACAAATCTCTTGGTTTCATATACCATATACCATCACAAACACTTAGCACACTTAACACTGAAATTATTTGCTCTCACTCACTAATTGTGTTTTTGATGTTGTGGTAAGCTTGCTAACCCTTGTGCTTAGTGTTGATACCCCAAGCTTGAACATACAAACGGTAAGTAGACAAAACGGACTCGTTTCGTGTTTTGTGGCGAATATCGGAATTTGATGATTTGTGCTTCGCAACGGCCTTGACAAATCATGCTTCATGCCGGGATCGACGTAAGAATGGCCAACTCATGATCAAGGGAGTATCGAAGGAATCGTCACGATTCGACCTTCCGAGCCAAAGCTAAAACCACTTCTTTCTTAGCTTTTTTGCTTGTTTTTCTTTGTTTGCGTATTCTTCTATTCTTTATGACAAACTAACCATTCGTTATTTATTGAACCTTAAATCACAAGACCTAATACACAATTCCCTGCGGATCGACCCGTACTTGTCGGCTTGCTACGACGCGCCGTGCACCTGCGGTTTATAAATTTTAAAACGAAAATGATCTCGCGTGCGTATTCCATTTTCTTAAAATCATATCCGTTTCCAAAATATATGCGTTTGCGCGCGGGGGTGAATTACTAACACCCATCTGTGTCACGCCCCGCTTCCTATTAGACCGAAACGGTGATGTGGCAAGCCCGCGACATATTTATCCAGAGGAGGTCATTTGCTAAATAAATATACTAAGCGTATTGAAACAATAATACACAATGCAAGAATAAATGGAGACTGTAAATTTTTTTTCAACAAACATCTTTATTTATATTCAACTTCCAATATTTACAAGTACATGAGTTTCAACTGGACAGTAAATACAATAAGGAAAATGCCTAAATAAGTGGCATACATAAACTGAATAAAAATGAACCTAGACTAATCCTGTGGAGCATTCCTGTTGTAGTCCTTTTCTGTGGCCTCCACTTCCTCCGTCTCGACCGTATCTGACGAACATTCCAAAAGAAGAAAAATAGGTGGAATGCCCTACAGCGAACTAGCGCTTGGTAAGTCCCAAAGATAAGCTAAGAGTAAAAGAATGACAAGTGTAGAATATATATATGACGAGTAAAAGTATATGATTCATGGGTATATATATACTATAGGTCTCTAAACGGTCACTATGTTAACGTTAAGTTCCAAGTGTGAATGTCAACGCAGCCGTAGAAGTATTCACGAGCTCAAGAGTGGGCTCCTGGAGCAAGGAAACACGGGCCCATTTCATGTGTTAGTATTGAGGCTCTAGGCTGTGGATGAGTCAACCCGACTGATATTCGAGTAAAATAAAAAAGAGGTTAATACGGGACTCTTGAAACTCCGTTGGATTCACAAAAGAAATTATCCTAAGCATCCTGAGTATAACTAGTCTATAACTGTATAATCTACTTAATTAGTATGATAGATTGATTATAACATGTCTTGATCGAAACCATAGATTGCAAAAGGTGTATAATGAAGTCGAGTTAGTCGAGTAATATGCGAGTCATGACAATTGCAATCTTGGTTCGAGTCAAGTTTGTTTGAGTAGATTGGGTTCGAGTTCATGTTCGAGTTTAGATTCGAGTTCAAGTTCAAGTTTACATTCGAGTTTGGGGTTTGAGTTCGAGTTTAGATTCAAGTTTGGATTCGAGTTATAGATATTTCTTGTGACTTGATTTAACTTTTGAAGATCTTAGGTTCGGGAGAAATCGGCAACTGCTGCACATGGATGGCAGGATTTATGTCTTTTTCCAAGACAATTGTCATTGATAACTCCGTTAAGTTGTCTAACCTGAATAGGCAAGCACTCATTTTCTCCGGCTCCCTGAGGCTCAAGAGAATTGATCTCGCTTAAACTTATATTAATCTAGAGCCCTTAAATATTGTTTGCATATCTCGAGAGGTTTTATGAAAAATACTTTAATATTGTTTAAAATAAATCTCGAGGGTGATTTATAATATTTAGGATTTTCATAAACATGTATTTTAATTGTTATGGTATCTTGGTGATAAAACCCAGCTTTTAAAAATTTATAGTACTTTTATGAAAACTAGCTATTTTGGATACTTGATGGTATTTTATTAAAAATTTAATCTTTCATTTTAAAAAATATAGTTTCATAATATATTTTTATTGAAAATACGAATTCATAGTTTTATATAATTTTCCAAATTTAGTTGTATTAAGAAAAATCTTATTTCTTAAAAACCGTATTTTTATTTCCTTTCGAGACCGAATACTCCGTGAGGAGTTCTTCATCTCGCTCTACTATTATAAGGATGTACGATAATTCGCACCATCCAATAGCGGGTCCTCTAATGAGAGTTGTAGAAGCGTAATTGCCAAGTATTCCAAAAATACTGATTAAAAGAAACATGTTTTGAAAATGTGTGGTATTTTAATGCAAAACTTATTCTTTAAATAAACCATATATTTGGAATACCGTGCTATGAAACAATAGTGTGCGTGTGGGGTAGGTCGTTATCCCGTGAAGGTTCTAGAGGTGGGTATACTAGTTATCGAAAAAGGGTTATACTAAAATTCATGGTATTTTAATGAAAAGTTCGTTATATGATTGTTTCACATGAAAACAGTCACGCCCTGCTTCCCAGTGTACGGAGACGGAGATGTGGTAGGCACGCGGCGTATTTATTAAGAAATAAATACGTTAAGCGTAATTAAGAAATATATAAAATTGCAAAAAAATAACAAGAGATATAAAAATGAACAACTTTTATTAACATTCATCTTTCCAATACAACTGCTTTAAAAAGAAAAGATGCAATGATATAAGCAATGCCTAAACAGTGGCATATGAACTGAAAGTAAGTACAAGAATCTAGAAGTCCTGCTGGGAAGTGAGCTGGTCCATGTCCTTCTGGTTAGGCTCTATCTTGAGAGAGTCCTGTCTTCCTGACGAACATTCTAAAAAAAGATATAGACAGGAATGTCGACAGCGAACTAGTGCTCGGTAAGTCCCAAAAGAAGGAAATGAACAAGTAATGTGGAAAAGGAACTGGTAAGTTATATAGGTATATACTTAATATCTTAACGTAGTTGTTTGTATCTTGGTATAGAAGGTATCAGTGTATACGAGAGAAGTTCAACTTGCCCCGTGGACTATGGTAACATATAGTACAAAGCCCCGTCAAAACCCACGGGACAACGGCACGAGAGTTCATGTATGTGTCTTTTAAGTGACCATCTTATGCCACTTTTAATACATTCCGTACCAATCTACCCCGTTAATCCTGTGTACTATTTTGTATAGATTATAATTATCAGACTTGCCGAGACCATGGATACAAGTTGTTCAAGTTGTCAGGTTCAAAATGTAATCTTGTAGTCATGTCAAGTTATAGCCATGGTTCGGTCAAGTCAAGTCTTGTATGTTGATATTCAGGTTCATGTTCAAGTATACATGTTAGAGTTTTGGATTCATGTTTGAATTGGATTCTGGTTTGAGTTTGGATTCAAGTTTGATTTAGACTCAGACTTGAGTCAGACACTTATAACTGATTTAGATCCTGAATTAGGTTCGGGATTTATCGGTAACTGCTGCACATGGACGACATGATTTGTGTTTTTTTCAAGACAATTACCATTGATAACACCGTTAAGTTTTCCACTTTAGATAGGCAAACACTTACTTTCTCTGGCTCCCTGGGGCTCAAGAGATTTGATCCCGCTTAAACCTATATTTACTAAAGTCCTTAAATATAGTTTTATATAACTCGAGAGGGTTTTATTAAAAATATTTTTAATATAGTTTCAAAATAATCTCGAGAAGTTATTTATATTATTTAGGGTTTCTATGAATGTGAATTTTAAGAATTTAAAATATTTTAGTGATAATAGCTTAGTTTCGATAGTTCATGGTATTTTACTATAAAACTTGACTTTTGTTGGTATATTGATAGTATTTTGATGAAACATGTAATTCTTTTATTTAAAAAATATAAGGTTATTATATTTTGAAAATATATGGATTTCGTAATATTTATATAATTATTAAAAATTAAATTTTTAATTAAGCAGAAAATTACGTTTTTGTTAAAAACCGTATTAAAAACCTTTCAAGACGGAATGCTCTGTGAGGAGGTCTACATCTCGCTCTACTACCCCAAGGATGTGCGATAATCCACATTATCCAATAGCGGGTCCCCTAAAAAGGGTTGTAGAGGCTTATTTTCAAAGGAATTGAAAATACAATTTTAATGAAAACCGTTTTATAGTAAATGATATTTTAATGAAATCTTGTATTCGTAACAAAATTCGTACAAGAATAAATCATGCTATGGAAACCATGTGTATATGTGAAGGGTAGGTTGTTATCCTGTGAAGTTTTCTAAAGGTATATTTTAAGCAAAACAATATAAGATGACATATATAAATTTCATGGTACTTTAATATAAAAGTTAAGTTAAAGTTATGTTACATGACATTTTTGAGTGAATTCTAAACTTTAGTTTTATGATTACAAACTTTGTGTAAAGATATGGATGCCAAACATGTAAGAAAAATTTGATTTTATATATTATAGAAGAAGATGTCGGTATTAATTCCACTTCCGACATAGGCTTTGAAAAAGTATTTTTAGAGACGAAGAATGAGGATTGGATGAGACTTACTAGATATTTTGGCTGAGAGAAGGTAGAAGAAGAGGGGGTTATCGTCGTGGCGTTGCGGGGTCGCCGGAACTTGCTTCGATCATCGCTGGAACTTGATCGTTTGCTAACTCCTCTTCTACTCCACTTGTATTTAAAAAAAATTTGAGAATTTTGGCTATAATATTCAGAATGAGGAAGGGCTAGGGCATGTGGTAGTATTTATAGTGAAGAATTAGGGTTTTGGAATTAAAAGAGTGAATTAAATGCATTAAAAAGATGATAAATGGGGAATTGAGGAGTCTATGTTTGATTACAGAGCAACCAAACAGTGCGGAGGGGTTAGGGGTAAGGGAAGAGACTTTTGTGCAAACCATGAGCACCTTTGGCTACGGTTCACCCGTCCCCGCCGGCCTTTTGAGGCATCTCGCCGGTTGTTTTGTGGAGAAGGGCCGTCGGATTTGTGCCACATGTTTATCTTTTTATTTAAATCATTGTGCACATGTTAGATTTTTCTGTCTTTTCGTTTTTGTGTGCATTGCACGTGTAAACTCTTGGTCTTCCAAAAAGTTTTTAAAAAATCAGAAAAACTAAAGTGTCTGATGGGATTCAAACACAAAGGACACGTTATAGCAGTGCAAGGGCTTTACCAGTGAGCTACAAGTTGTTTCGTATTGTTCTTAAACAAAATATATTTATAACTTATACTCAGGCTTGTAAACTCCTTTCTGTACATTAAACTCAAAAATTTTGTACAGCAATTTCAGAGTCGTTACATTTTACCCTTCTTATAAAAATTTCGTCCTCGAAATTTACATTTACATAGGGACTAATTTACAAATAAGTAAGGGTATCTTGTACGCATGTCATCTTCTCGTTCCCAAGTTGATTCTCCTGGTGAATCTTTTTCCACATCACTCAGACCAAGTTTACTTTCTTGTTCCATAATGTCTTTACCTTTCTGACCAGGATCTCAACGGGTTGTTACTCACAAGTTAAGTCCGTCTGTACAGTGAGCTCCGAGTGATCAAGGATGTGGCTAGGGTCGCTCATATATCTTCGGAGCTGGGATATATGGAACACGTTGTACACTCCTTCCAATGAGAGTGGTAGTGCCAAACGATATGCTACTTCTCCGACTCGTTTGAGAATGTCGAACGGTCCTATGTATCTGGAACTAAGCTTACCCCTCTTGCCAAAGCGGATCACTCTTCGATTTGGAGAGATCTTTTAGAAAACATGATCTCCAGGTTGGAACTCCAGATGTCGGCGTTTTGCATCAGCCTAATGCTTTTATCTGTCTGGGGCTATACGCCTTCTTTTCCTGATCGTGCGAATTATGTCCAAAGTTGCCGCGATCATCTCTAGTCCAAGGAGTTCACGATCTCTGATGTTGTCCTAACTTAGTGGTAATCGACACTTCCTTCCATAGAGTGCTGCAAAAGGTGCTATTCCAATACTCGTCTGATAGCTGTTGTTGTATGGATACTCCATAAGGTGTAGGTGATCTTCGCATGAATCTCTGAAGTCTAATATACAAGATCTTAGTATGTCCTCCAGAATCTGAATTGTTCGCTCAGACAGTTCGTCCATTTGTGGATGGTAAGCTGTGCTGAAGTTCAGACTCGTTCCCAGGCTAGTTTGCAGACTCTGCCAAAATTGTTATCGGAATCTGGTATCACGATCGGAGACGATGCAAACCGGTACTCCATGTAATCTCACAATATCCTGCATGAGTTCATGGGTATAAAAAATAGTACACTTTGAACTTAAATCTTACTTTAGATTCATGCTTACCTATATGAATTTCTTTGCTAACGTCTCGATAGATTGGCCAACTCGAAAGGGAATAAAGTGAGCCGACTTGGTGAGTTGATCCACAATAACACATACTGCGTCGTTACCCTTCATACTGTGAGGAAGGACAGTCACGAAGTCTATGGTAATGTTCTGCCATTTCCATTCTGGGATTGGTAACGACTGAAGTAGACCAGCAGTTTTGTGATATTCAGCCTTAACTTACTGACACATAAAACACTTGGCTATGCTTCTGGCTACTTTGCGCTTCATTCCATACCACCAGTAGTGTTGCCGTAGATCCTTATACATTTTTGTACCACCGGGGTGTACTGAGTAAGGAGAGCTGTGAGCTTCTTTCATCAACTCTTCTCGAACAGGACCGTTTGGTACACACAATCTACTTCCATATCACAAGGATCCATCTTCGTGGATGATGAAATCAGTTCGAAGTCCATTTTCTACTTTTTCTCGGATTTCTTGTAGCTTGACATCATTTGCTTGAGCTGCTTTGATCTGATTGACAAGAGTAGACTGGACTTGTAAGTTCATCAAATACGAAGTGTTACCTGGCATAACTATTTCGATCTCCATCCTGTGCAATTCCTGCTGTAGCTTCTACTGAGCGGTGAGATTCATTGCTAATGGCTGGCGGCTAAGTGCATCATGAACTATAATTACCTTCCCGGGATGATATTGTAGGTTGATGTCGAAGTCTTCCATAAGTTCTAGCCATCTTCTCTACTGCATGTTCAATTCCTTCTGAGTAAATACATATTTCAGAATCTTGTGGTCAGTGTATATATCCATTCTTTCTTTCAGAAGATAGTGGCACCAAATCTTAAGTGGAAAGATAACGGCTGCCAACTTCAGATCATGTGTTGGATAGTTGCGCTCATGTACTTTCAGCTGTCTTGATGCAAAAGCTACAATTTTTCCATGCCGGTGTAGTACACATCCTAATCCCTTACCGGACGCATCACAATATACGATGAAACCTCTAAATTGATCCGGTATTATAAAGATTGGAGATGAAGTTGTTAGATATGTATGCCCTAGAGGCCATTATTGTATAGTACTAGTTTGTATAATACATTTTGGAGGCTTGGGATATATATATATACACGGTTTTACGACAGTCTTGTTTGTGTATATGCCCTAGAGGCCATTACTGTATCATACTAGCTTGTATATTACTTGATGGAAGCTTGGGATATTCACAGTTGTATAAACAATCTTGCTCGATATAGTAGTATGCTACTTGGTTTGTTTCTATCTTAATATGTGTATATGTTTCTTTTAACATATCGCTAATACATATTGATGGATCCCTTAGGATCTTTGCTTGACTACCGGCGTTGTGATGGCGATCACACTGGTGGGGGCTGGATAGTCTATAAGCACATCCTTATTTTAGTCCCTGGTCGTAGGATTATCGAGATAGGGCATCGATACTCCAGAGTAGACTGGTGCATACGCTTCTCTTCCCAGCAGGAGAGATGGTCTGTCCCACAGCCATCAGTACGTCGTACTGGAGATAGTATGCAGGTGCTCGTTAGGTTATGAGTACACTGGACAGGACTCGTCGGGAACTGTTGGTTGGTATTATACCTATCGTCAATTAACAGTTCCCAGGTGACATGAGTACAGCTTAGTCCGCTGACTTGACACTGTCACTTCGCCTTGAGTGTGTTCCCACTGTTCTAAGATTACTACCGTACCACGGCTCTACTGAGTCGTTGTAACCCTTCGAAAATCGTTTAGGCAGTTTTTCGATAATCGGCTAATTTTTCGGCTTTTTCCGTAAAAATTCAAATTAGGTATTTTTCATTGTAGACCTAATTATACAAAATTTAGATAAGATATTACTATAATTTTGTCACTAAAATTTCACTTATAATTATCTAGTTAAATAAAAAAAAAATTCGTAATTAATTAATTTTTTTATTATTTTAAGCCTTTTTAAATACATTAAATTAGTGATAAATACAAATTTAATTAGGTAAATTTCATAATTAGGAATCATTATAAACTAAAATATAGTGTAACAAAAAAAATTTAGCAAACCTTTTCAAGTTTGGTTGTTTATGGTAAAGGAGGGTTGGAAAAATGAAATGAAAAGGGGTTGTTTTTGAAAAAATGTTAATGTAGCATGCATTAATTGACCTTAGATGATACTTTTGTGTAGAAATTTCCACACAACTCTTCCATTTCCCAATCTCCAAGCTCAGGCCGGCCACAACCTGCAGGAAATTCCCTCATTTTTTTCCATTTCTTGCTTCTAAAATCCATGAAAAAGTGCACAAAATCCACAAAAATGCACATTTTTCTTCTCTAATTCAAATCAAAACCCTAAACCACCTCCTTCCCACCCTAAATTGTTTCAAAACAAGGTGAAAAGAGGGTTCTTTCAAGGGCAAGTGCAAGTTGGGGTTCACTTGGGAGGTATAATCCTAAACTAGTTGTTAATTTGTAGTTTAATAAAGCTAGTTTAGTATTTTAAAATGATTAATTTCATTGAAATGGTTAGTTTTGAAAATTCAAGTAAGGGATTTGATTGTGGATTAGGGTTTGAAGCATGGGGTTAGAGTTAAATTAGGGCTTTGGGTTTCTAATTGGTTGTAGTGGTTAATGGTGTATTTTTATGCTCGCTAAATCGACAAAATTTCGATGTTTGTATCAAATCGGCTAGAAATTCGCTTACTAGATTTTTGTTGAAAATAGAATGCGTTCAATTTGCGTTAGGTTAGCAATATTATTAGCTTCGTATAGGATTATTAGAATGCGCGAACGCGGGGTTTCGTCTAGTCGGGTTGTAGTTTTGCCGATTTTCCCGAAATGACGATTTTAGTGAAAGGATTGTGATTTTCGTGCGTTTTTCCGCGCACTGAGTGCATGCTACGATTAATTTGAGAGCGTGGATAATTGTATGTTGTGACTTGCATTGTGTTGGGTTTTGTAATCTTATGCTTGATATTGTGCAAATATAGGATCGGTCGGGGAAACTTCGGATACGGCGCGAAAAGGCAAGGCGGTGGCCGGATCGGATTAGCGGGGATTTCAGGTGAGTAGATGTATTCATCTATGGGGGAAATCGTATGAATGGCGCGAGGCGCCCCCCTAGTTAGGATTACCCTACTTTTTGCAAGATTATATTGTTAGTTAGCTTATCCATTCATGTACACTGCATACCCTTATAGCGAACAGTATGTTAAATTGCATGGACATTCATCTCTACCTATGCGATATCATTTCGTAGGACACAAACACCTTACCATTGGCATCTGTTGCACGCGCACTATTCATGTGACACACACGCCTTTGGTAATTGACATGCCACGTGCACGATAGAACCTGTTTATCTTAATATCATCACCTGCATTCATACTTGATATATGAAACTGCATCGCATGCACATATCTCGCATCATCATCATATTTACATAGAACTCTAGCCAAAATTCACATCATACACATTGATATCATAGACATTTATCATATATATAACATGTGGACATTATGATTTTCTTGAGGATTTCAGTTTTGCTGCGATTTCTGGATTTTTGGGGAAAACCGCAAGAATTTAACAAAAGCTTATATTTATCATTTTTAAAAACAAAGTTGCGGTTTTCTCGTGATGTATGTGTCGTCCACCATGAGTTTTCATGTTTTCTGTTGGATTTCGAGACCCGATTCGAGGAGTGGATGAACCGTCTCGGGTACATGGTGGGCCCGGTATGGTACCCCGGGGCAAGAAGATCGAGTTGTAGACGATGAGCCTGGCAGGGGAAGACTACCTACCGGTGATGTCTGGCGCGGCGGATATCCGGAGGATACCGACCGTTGTCGTGAGATTTATGATATGGGCCGATCCGGACTGACGGAGCCCGATATTGAGACAGATAGGATTCCTATTTGGTGTCGATGCTTGACACGGGTTTTCAGATGATTTCTTGATGATACTTAGCTATTGTACAGATATTCATTTTCTAAAAGTTAAGAATGCGGTAACCTTAACATTTAAAACACTTAAAGAGTTAGAAAAGACATTGCATACATGTTCATGCATACTAGAGATATTATATCACATATGGACATACAGGTTGTTCCGCATTGCGTGCATTCTTACGATTGCCTTACTAGATGTTATATCTACTCACGAGCTGGCAACTCACCCCCGTTGTGCCACAGTGTCTTGCAGGTCGGACCCGTCACTCTTATAGCGGCGGCTATCTTATCATCAGCTCCTTTTGTGCAGACTCGCGACATCGCCCGTAGGTGGGTTGCGAGCATATTTTATATCTTTTGCTTTATCATTGTATCTAGTATTCTCCATCTACCACTTTATATTATATATGTGACCTAGTGGTGAGACTGAGAGGTTGCATATTTGTGGTTTCTTTTGGGTCGAGCTCACTTGAGCCGACGTGTGTTTTCTGGTATTTGCGTTTCTTTATGCTCTTTTCTTGGTATTGCTTATATATTGCATGTGGTTGTGATCCGCCTTGGGCGAAGTGCTAGCTCCCGCTTGGGGTTGCCATTTTTATGATTTCATATGTATTATCTTGTTGTACCCATTTTGGGGGTTAGAAAATACAGGGGAGACTCTGCCGAAATTTTTAGAAATTTTTGATGTTTTAAAAAGGGATTCTTTGCAACTTAATTGATTTGAAAATCGTCTTCATTAAAGGTTTTCCTTCACTCTCTTTTGATTCTGGTTTAGATTTTCTGGGCTTTGGCTGACTTAGGCTACGGTACGCCTTTAGACGTCTCGTAATCTAAGTGCCAGTTACGTTCCGTACTTTCGGGTCGTGACAAAGTTGGTATCAGAGCGTAGGTTTTACCTTTCTGAGTGTAGGACGACCTTGGTAGATAGAGTAGGTGACTTAAGCAGAGTGGCGTAGCGTGGGTATGATCCGCGGCATACTTACGATACGGTACTCCGCCTAAGTGACCTTAGGACATAATTGCTTGTATTTCCTTTCTTGATTCCTTGCATTCCTTGATTCAATTGCAATGTCCTTATCAGTCCTGTTTCTTATTCCAGCTTCGATGCTGCCAAAGACTACGAGAGCTCAGCGGGCTGCCGCTAGGGATGAGATTCGGGCGGGCCCGTCTGAGGCGAGAATCGAGCGGGATGATACGCCTGTCCCTCAGGGTCATACTGATCCGCCTTATCCAGACCGTATTGCCAGATTAGAGGCCGGCATGCTAGAGTTGCGACAGATGATGGGATCTCTAGTTGAGTCCAGCCGGGCACAGAGATCCGAGGACGTTCCTTCCACAGCACAGACCACGATCGTACCTGCTGCACAGATGGTCACTCCTGCTGCTACTACGGAGACTATCCCTGTTTCACTACAGGAGTTCATGAGATTGAGACCTCCAGCTTTTACCGGTACAGATGCGACAGAGGACCCACAGGCTTTTCTTGATAGGATGGCTCGGATTTGCCGTTCGTTGAGGTGTTCTGATGATAGATTGGTGGAGTTTGCGAGTTTTCGTCTGGAGGGTCTTGCCCAAACATGGTACGATTCAGTAGAGAGAGGCCGAGCTGCAGGTCTGCCTTCTATGACCTGGGATGAGTTTACAGCTGCATTTCTTGCCCGTTTTCTTCCGGAGAGTGTCCGAGATGCTCGAGCCCGTAGTTTTGAGTCTTTGCGCAAGACTCCTGGGATGACAGTGTCGGAGTATGATATACAGTTTACCCAGTTGTCTCGATATGCTCCGTACCTAGTCGACACAGAAGAGAAGAGAATAAAGAGGTTTGTACGAGGGCTTGATACACAGCTATTCCTTGCCATCGGCACCCAGCACTTTGATACATACGCAGCCGTGATGGATGCAGCCTTACTTTTGGAGGAGCGTATTTCTGAGACTCCGGTCGTTTCTGGGCCGAAGAGGATCCGTACTGATACGCCAGCTCAGCGGCAGATGGGCAGACACCGTGATAGATTATTTCCGGGAGATGGTGGCGGCAGAGGTTTGAGACGAGGTCAGTTATTTGGTTCATATCCACAGACCCAGCAGTCGTCTCCAGGATGTTTTCGGTGTGGGAGTCAGTACCACCGTGTCAGAGACTGTACCATGGGACGCCAGGGCACGGCGACAGTCCCGCATGTGACTTTACCACCCTCACCACCTTCTCAGAGAGCTTTACTTCCTACTCCTGATGATGCTCCATGCCAGCCAGATGCTTCTAGAGGCCGTGGGCGTGGCGGTCCGGTTCCGAGAGGACGAGGCGACAGAGGCAGAGGCCGAGGTAGAGGCAGAGGACGCCAACTATTAGTGGTGGACAGGCCCGAGTGTTCGCGTTGACTCCTCAGGATGCACAGGCATCCAATGCCGTCGTGACAGGTACTCTGCCAGTATGTTCTTTTGATGCACGGGTATTATTTGATCCAGGCTCCACACATTCCTATGTATCCACGTATTTTGCACCGAGGTTGGGCCGAGAGTCTTCTTCGTTAGATCAGCCGCTTGTCGTTATTACCCCGGTAGGCGAGTCTTTTGTTGCCCGTTTTGTGTACCGATCGTGTTCCGTTCGTATCGGGGAGAGAGATTCTTCAGTTGATTTGATTCTCCTCGATATGCTAGATTTTGACGTTCTTCTTGGTATGGACTGGCTAGCCACCTGTTATGCATCCGTGGACTGCCGCGAAAAAGCAGTCAAATTCAGTTTTCCTGGTGAGCCGGTTCTTGTTATTCAGGGAGATCGTAGCGCTACCCTTCCCAGCTTGATTTCATCTCTTCGCGCTGGTCAGCTCTTAAGGAAAGGGTGTCAGGGATTCTTAGCCTATGTTTGTGATACTAGCTCCACAGAGGTTCCGTTGGACCAGGTCCCTGTTGTGAGAGAGTTTCCTGATGTATTTCCTGATGAGCTGCCTGGTCTGCCACCAGAGCGCGAGATTGAGTTCTGTATTGACTTAATCCCCGGCACGGGGCCTATCTCTATACCTCCTTATCGGATGGCCCCGGCGGAGCTGAGAGAGCTAAAGGATCAGTTACAGGACTTGCTGGACAAAGGGCTTATCCGACCGAGTGTGTCACCTTGGGGTGCTCCCGTCTTGTTTGTTAAGAAGAAGGACGGAAGTATGCGTTTATGCATTGATTATCGTCAGCTGAACCGGGTTACTGTGCGGAACAGGTATCCCCTACCCCGCATTGATGACTTATTCGATCAGCTCCAGGGTGCAGGGTTCTTCTCGAAGGTTGATTTACGGTCAGGTTATCACCAGTTGCGGGTTCGGAAGGAGGATATTCCGAAGACCGCCTTCCGTACTCGTTATGGTCATTACGAGTTCTTGGTGATGTCGTTCGGGCTCACCAATGCCCCAGCAGCTTTTATGGATTTGATGAACCGCGTATTCAGGCCGTATCTCGATCAGTTCATCATTGTGTTCATTGACTACATCTTGGTTTATTCTCGGAGCCGGGAGGAGCATGAGCAGCACTTACGTATCACATTGCAGACTTTGAGGGAGTATCAGCTATTCGCCAAATTCTCCAAGTGCGCATTCTGGATAGACAGTGTCGACTTCGTGGGTCATGTGGTGACGAGAGATGGTATTTGCGTGGACCCGAAGAAGATCGAGGCAGTTCAGCGTTGGCCTATACCGGTATCAGTCACAGAGGTTCGCAGCTTTCTAGGTCCGGCCGGCTACTATCGACGTTTTGTCCAGGATTTCTCCCGCATTGCTGCACCATTGACCGGGTTGACCCGGAAGGGGGTTCCTTTTGATTGGACCCAGGCATGTGAGGATAGCTTCCAGCAGTTGAAGACTCGTCTGACTACTGCTCCAGTGTTAGCATTGCCTTCAGGATCAGGCGGGTTCGTGGTATATTGTGATGCTTCTAGAGTGGGACTGGGATGTGTGTTGATGCAGCACGACAGAGTTATCGCGTATGCTTCTCGGCAGCTGAGGAAACACGAGCAAAACTACCCCACCCATGATTTAGAGATGGCTGCAGTGGTATTTGCACTTAAGATCTGGAGACATTACCTATACGGTGAGTCGTGCCAGATATTCACTGACCACAAGAGTTTGAAGTATGTCTTCCAGCAGCGAGATTTGAACCTGAGACAGCGCCGTTGGATGGAGTTGGTGAAGGATTATGACTGCGAGATTTTATACCATCCGGGCAAGGAGAATGTGGTGGCAGATGCTTTGAGTAGGAGGCCCGGAGATAGTTTATCTTGTTTGAGCGCAGTACAGATGCAGTCGATGGCGGATTGGCAGGTGTTATGTGATAGCAGAGTGCAGTTCGAGTTTACTCCTACGGGGGGACAGCTGGCCCATTTCAGAGCACGCCCACAGCTACTTGACCGTATCCACGAGGCACAGTCCGGCGATGCCCGTACTTTAGAGATTATTGAGCAGATTCGGCAGGGCAGAGTTTCTAAGTTCGTGATTGATGATCAGGGGATACTTCGATTTGGGACTCGACTGTGCGTGCCAGATTCAGAGGGACTGAGGCGTGATATTCTCGAGGAGGCACATAGATCCGTATACAGTGTGCATCCAGGTTCCACCAAGATGTACCGTGATTTGAGAGAGGTTTACTGGTGGGACGGGATGAAGAAGGATATTACAGACTTTGTGTCGAGATGCCTGACTTGTCAGCAAGTCAAGGCTGAGCACCAGAGGCCAGCCGGCGAGTTACAGCCTTTGCCCATCCCTGAGTGGAAGTGGGAGCAGGTCTCCATGGATTTCGTTGTGGGTCTACCCAGGACCAGTCGAGGGTACGACTCTATTTGGGTGATTGTGGATCGACTGACGAAAGCGGCTCACTTTCTGCCAGTGAAGACCACTTTTGGATTTTCTCAGTACGCCCAGGTTTATATTGATGAGATAGTGCGACTGCATGGCGTTCCGACTTGCATCGTGTCCGACCGTGGCACCCAGTTTACCAGCCGATTGTGGCAAAAACTCCAGGAAGCTTTGGGCACCCGATTGAGTTTTAGCACAACCTTTCATCCGCAGACTGACGGTCAGTCGGAGCGTACGATTCAGACTCTTGAGGACATGCTCAGAGCTTGTGTTTTAGATTTCGGTAGTAGCTGGGATCGTCATTTGCCTTTGATCGAGTTTTCCTACAATAATAGCTTCCAGGAGACGATTCAGATGGCACCTTTCGAGGCTTTATATGGGAGGAGATGTCGATCGCCGGTATGTTGGACAGAGCTCAGGGAGAGAAGTATTTTGGGGCCGCAGATCGTACAGGAGACGACCGAGAAGATACAGCTGATTCGGGACAGGATGAGAGCGGCACAGAGCAGGCAGAAATCATATGCCGACAGGCGCCGTCGCCGACTCGAGTTCGCTGTTGGCGATCATGTTTTCCTGAAGGTCTCTCCGATGAAGGGTGTGATGAGATTTGGGCGGAAAGGGAAGCTGAGTCCTAGATATGTTGGTCCTTTCGAGATCCTAGAGCGTGTTGGTCCAGTCGCTTATCGGTTAGCTCTTCCGCCCAGCTTCCCCGATGTTCACCCCGTATTCCATGTCTCGATGCTCTGCAAGTACCTTCATGATCCTTCCCAGGTGATTCAGCACCAGACGATCCAGCTAGAGCGTGATCTTTCTTTCACCGAGCAGCCGGTGGCCATTTTGGATCGGCAGGTGAAGAAATTGAGGTCGAAGGTTATACCGTCCGTCAAGGTTCTTTGGCGTGGCCCGAACAGCGAGGAGGTCACCTGGGAGACCGAGGTCGAGATGAGGAAGAGATATCCCCATCTTTTTGAAGGTACACGTAGTTAAATTCTAAATTCGGGGACCGAATTTCTTTAAGGGGGGAAGATTGTAACCCTTCGAAAATCGTTTAGGCAGTTTTTCGATAATCGGCTAATTTTTCGGCTTTTTCCGTAAAAAGTCAAATTAGGTATTTTTCATTGTAGACCTAATTATACAAAATTTAGATAAGATATTACTATAATTTTGTCACTAAAATGTCACTTATAATTATCTAGTTAAATAAAAAAAAAATCGTAATTAATTAATTTTTTTATTATTTTAAGTCTTTTTAAATATATTAAATTAGTGATAAATAAAAATTTAATTAGGTAAATTTCATAATTAGGAATCATTATAAACTAAAATATAGTGTAACAAAAAAAATTTAGCAAACCTTTTCAAGTTTGGTTGTTTATGGTAAAGGAGGGTTGGAAAAATGAAATGAAAAGGGGTTGTTTTTGAAAAAATGTTAATGTAGCATGCATTAATTGACCTTAGATGATACTTTTGTGTAGAAATTTCCACACAACTCTTCCATTTCCCAATCTCCAAGCTCAGGCCGGCCACAACCTGCAGGAAATTCCCTCATTTTTTTCCATTTCTTGCTTCTAAAATCCATGAAAAAGTGCACAAAATCCACAAAAATGCACATTTTTCTTCTCTAATTCAAATCAAAACCCTAAACCACATCCTTCCCACCCTAAATTGTTTCAAAACAAGGTGAAAAGAGGGTTCTTTCAAGGGCAAGTGCAAGTTGGGGTTCACTTGGGAGGTATAATCCTAAACTAGTTGTTAATTTGTAGTTTAATAAAGCTAGTTTAGTATTTTAAAATGATTAATTTCATTGAAATGGTTAGTTTTGAAAATTCAAGTAAGGGATTTGATTGTGGATTAGGGTTTGAAGCATGGGGTTAGAGTTAAATTAGGGCTTTGGGTTTCTAATTGGTTGTAGTGGTTAATGGTGTATTTTTATGCTCGCTAAATCGACAAAATTTCGATGTTTGTATCAAATCGGCTAGAAATTCGCTTACTAGATTTTTGTAGAAAATAGAATGCGTTCAATTTGCGTTAGGTTAGCAATATTATTAGCTTCGTATAGGATTATTAGAATGCGCGAACGCGGGGTTTCGTCTAGTCGGGTTGTAGTTTTGCCGATTTCCCCGAAATGACGATTTTAGTGAAAGGATTGTGATTTTCGTGCGTTTTTCCGCGCACTGAGTGCATGCTACGATTAATTTGAGAGCGTGGATAATTGTATGTTGTGACTTGCATTGTGTTAGGTTTTGTAATCTTATGCTTGATATTGTGCAAATATAGGATCGGTCGGGGAAACTTCGGATACGGCGCGAAAAGGCAAGGCGGTGGCCGGATCGGATTAGCGGGGATTTCAGGTGAGTAGATGTATTCATCTATGGGGGAAATCGTCTGAATGGCGTGAGGCGCCCCCCTAGTTAGTATTACCCTACTTTTTGCAAGATTATATTGTTAGTTAGCTTATCCATTCATGTACACTGCATACCCTTATAGCGAACAGTATGTTAAATTGCATGGACATTCATCTCTACCTATGCGATATCATTTCGTAGGACACAAACACCTTACCATTGGCATCTGTTGCACGCGCACTATTCATGTGACACACACGCCTTTGGTAATTGACATGCCACGTGCACGATAGAACCTGTTTATCTTAATATCATCACCTGCATTCATACTTGATATATGAAACTGCATCGCATGCACATATCTCGCATCATCATCATATTTACATAGAACTCTAGCCAAAATTCACATCATACACATTGATATCATAGACATTTATCATATATATAACATGTGGACATTATGATTTTCTTGAGGATTTCAGTTTTGCTGCGATTTCTGGATTTTTGGGGAAAACCGCAAGAATTTAACAAAAGCTTATATTTATCATTTTTAAAAACAAAGTTGCGGTTTTCTCGTGATGTATGTGTCGTCCACCATGAGTTTTCATGTTTTCTGTTGGATTTCGAGACCCGATTCGAGGAGTGGATGAACCGTCTCGGGTACATGGTGGGCCCGGTATGGTACCCCGGGGCAAGAAGATCGAGTTGTAGACGATGAGCCTGGCAGGGGAAGACTACCTACCGGTGATGTCTGGCGCGGCGGATATCCGGAGGATACCGACCGTTGTCGTGAGATTTATGATATGGGCCGATCCGGACTGACGGAGCCCGATATTGAGACAGATAGGATTCCTATTTGGTGTCGATGCTTGACACGGGTTTTCAGATGATTTCTTGATGATACATAGCTATTGTACAGATATTCATTTTCTAAAAGTTAAGAATGCGGTAACCTTAACATTTAAAACACTTAAAGAGTTAGAAAAGACATTGCATACATGTTCATGCGTACTAGAGATATTATATCACATATGGACATACATGTTGTTCCGCATTGCGTGCATTCTTACGATTGCCTTACTAGATGTTATATCTACTCACGAGCTGGCAACTCACCCCCGTTGTGCCACAGTGTCTTGCAGGTCAGACCCGTCACTCTTATAGCGGCGGCTATCTTATCATCAGCTCCTTTTGTGCAGACTCGCGACATCGCCCGTAGGTGGGTTGCGAGCATATTTTATATCTTTTGCTTTATCATTGTATCTAGTATTCTCCATCTACCACTTTATATTGTATATGTGACCTAGTGGTGAGACTGAGAGGTTGCATATTTGTGGTTTCTTTTGGGTCGAGCTCACTTGAGCCGACATGTGTTTTCTGGTATTTGCGTTTCTTTATGCTCTTTTCTTGGTATTGCTTATATATTGCATGTGGTTGTGATCCGCCTTGGGCGAAGAGCTAGCTCCCGCTTGGGGATGCCATTTTTATGATTTCATATGTATTATCTTGTTGTACCCATTTTGGGGGTTAGAAAATACAGGGGAGACTCTGCCGAAATTTTCAGAAATTTTTGATGTTTTAAAAAGGGATTCTTTGCAACTTAATTGATTTGAAAATCGTCTTCATTAAAGGTTTTCCTTCACTCTCTTTTGATTCTGGTTTAGATTTTCTGGGCTTTGGCTGACTTAGGCTACGGTACGCCTTTAGACGTCTCGTAATCTAAGTGCCAGTTACGTTCCGTACTTTCGGGTCGTGACAGTCGTGCAAACAGGTAGTAGTTGGGTGCAGTCCCGAACCACTTGGAGACAGTGACGGTTAGACAGGATTCGTCTCTCCCGGTATTGGGGGTTGATATCGCGCTGTGTCTAGGAGAGCCATTACACATAGTCGTCCCTGGCCTGGGCAAGCGAGATATACTTGTAGGTTTCCAGTGTTATCTTAGGGTGTTCTGGGCTACACTCCGACACGACTTGTACCGCTATTAGGGGACTGACGTTTATCACCCCCCTAGGCCCGCCATGCGATATTCTCAGACGAACAGACCGGACTGTACGGAGATTGTCACATACAGGCTCAGTAGGAGTTCGGATGGGTTCATCTCATCAGTCTTCTTATCGGCATCTACCTAGGGACCGTTACGTACAGCTAGTGCCGCTTGCAGTCTGTGGTTAAACCCACTGCCAGCGTAGTGTCGAGTCTTTAGAGTCCCACACAGAGGGTTACTCACCTTTGGGCAAAACAAAGTAGAGGTCACATGGTTTTGCGACAGGGTTCGTTCACACTCACGCACTTGTGTACGTTTGGTGTCCGGGCAGTTATTACTAGTGGGCTTTGGTTTAAGCCAGATACTAGTATTTTTTTTGGGATTGGTTTTGTCTCATTGTATTCGTGTTTCTCGGAACGCGGATGCGGGTGTGCATGCACAGTTGATAGAGACAGAGGCAGAGGATTCTCATTAGGGTTGTTGACCATTTGACTTTGGTTGACTTGTTGACCGTTCACTTTTTCCAAACCCTTATGAGAATGATAAATATGATTAATAATGATAATTAAGGATTATTGTGTGATGGTTAGGTTGACCATTTGACTATGGTGGACATTTTGACCCTTGTTGACATTTTGACCATAATCATTTCATATCAAAGATGCTTCTTGATCTTTGCAAATTGCATTTATTATGAAATGATAATGGTCATTCCATACTCACCATCACATTTTCTTTTTAATTATTATTATTAATCTATTATTCTCTCATATAAGCATGGTTGTAAAAAGGGAGCTCTCATTCTATTATATCTCTTCTCTCTTTTTGCAAAAGCTCTTCTTCTTCCTCTCTCAAAGCTTAAGTGTTCCATGTGTTGGAAATCATAAGTTTTTGAGACAAAGCCACCATAACACATCTCTACACATTCTACGGCACCAGGTTTAGCAAACCAAACACCTTAGTTACCTCTAGGTTGAGGTAGGAGCTCAAGTTCGAGGCCCTCGGGTGGATCTATTTTCGGCAAAGAGGAGACGAGGAGGAGGAGCCGTTCAAACTACCATAAGGAGCAACCAAAGAGGAGAACAACAAGAAGAGAAGGAGTTCAAGACCTAGGTATTGTTGGAGATAGTGCCCTCAGAGTCAATTATTGGATCACAGGCACGTGATTGCAATGATTGAGGGAGGACCTATACCGGTAGGACGGTCTTACTCAAGATGATAGTATGCTATCTGGTTTATCTTTATGATCGTGTACTGCTTTAGGTGTTCTTACAAGTCATTATTGCGCGTTGATAGAGCCCCTAGGATTCTTGCTTGACTGCCAGCAGTATGAGGGCGATCATATACGTGGGAGCTGGGGTCTGTAAGCACATCCTTAAAAGGTCCCTAGTCGAGGGAGTTTCGAGACAGAGCATCGATACTCCAGAGTAGACTAGTGTATACAGTCGAGACCCCGATGAGGGGCGGTGGCCGGTCTCACAAGCCACTGGTGTTAGTTGGTTCACCTAATATGTATACAGGTGCTCATTGGGTTATGAGTACACCGGACATGACTCGCCGGGAACATGCTAGTTGGTCTTATACCTGACGTCAGATAGCAGTTCCCTGGTGACATGTGTATAGGTTAGTTCATCGACCTGAGATCGTCATTTGTCTCGTATGAGTTCCCACTGTACTTTGATTACTACCCTACCACGCTCAAAGGAGACGTGCAAACAGGTTTTAGTTGGGTACAGTCCCGAGCCATATGGAGGAAGTGAGCGGATCTTCAGGGGTTCGTCTCTCCCGGTATTGGGGGTGAGGTCGCACTGTGTCTAGGAGAGCCGTTACACGAAGTCCTTGGACAAGGCAGGAGATTTACTGGTAGGTATTCCAGTAGTATCTCAGGGTGTTCTGGGTTACATTCCGACACGACTTGTACCGCTTTTGGGGGTCTGACTTTTACCAATCCCCTAGGCCCGCTATGCGATGCTCATAGACGAACGGACCAGACTATACGGATATTGTCACTGACAGGCTCAGTAGGGTGTCAGGATGAGTTCGCTCATCGATGTCCCTTTTGGTCAGTACCTGGTAGCCCATTACGTATGGCTAATACCTCTGACGTGCTAGTAGTTAAATCCACAGCCATGGGATTGACGAGTCTTTAGAGCCCCCCATAGACCGTTTTCTCAAGTTTCGGGTGAAACGCTATAGAGACCGTACGGAGATATGGCAGGGTTCGATCATATACGTGCGGTATTGCACGGATCATGATCGGACGGATAATACTAGTGGGCTTTGGTTTAAGCCGGATCCCAGTATTGTATAGAGTAGATTTTGTCTCATTGAATTTGTATTCGGTCGGAATACAAATGCGGGTATGCATATGTAAGTCCAAGGTAGCGCCCCGGCCGTCTAACAGACGCCAAATGCGGAACAAATTTTTTTTACAACTGGCGCTATCGTGTACCGTAACCCGGATCTGCCATTAAAGCTAAACTAACAAACTACAAAGTGGGTAGAAGAGTTATACCGAATGATTCGAGTCCTTCGGTCTTCAACCATCATCCCACGCTTCGTTGCGGCTGCTCCGATCTCCTGAATCTCCAGTCTCGTCGTCCAGGTGGCACCACGTCGACGGATCTTTAAACGGGCTCCCGCCTCTGAACCGAGGAAACTCGATCGTCAAGTTTGCTAGAAGAGACGACCAAGATGATGTAGAGAAAGAGTAGAACACTTTGTCTCGTTACGTCTAAAGTCATGGAAGAACGGTTAATGAAGTTGCCTTTTGGATCGGGTGATGGAATGAAAAGAGCTATGAAATTTCCATACACATAAACTATAATCTTTTCTCAAAACAACAACCATGAACCACCACCAAGGGATGGCCGGCCACTTATAGATGGGGGGGTGAGTGTAGGAGCAAGGGAGAGGGTGACTATAAGCATAATGAAGAGAGTGAGTCACTAAGACACCTTGTATGAACACATTTAATGAAATATTGAATCACTAACCTTGTCATCTAAAACATTAAATGAATCATTTAAAGCACTAATGACTCACTATCCTAGTCACCATCATAGTCATCATCTAGAAGCTTCCACACTCATCTCAAGAAAATATAAATCCGTATTTAACCGAATGTTAAATACGGCCGATAGAAAACTGGAAACCGGAAAATTCCAAAAGTGATCTTGAAACGAATTTCAGGATAACCCCGTATCAGTATAAACATACCCGCATTTGTATTACGACCGAATACAAATGCAACTGAGACAAAGATATTATATCTACACAGTATAATACTGGGTTTCGGCTTAAACCAAAGCCTACCGGTATTATCTGCCCGAAAAATGACACGTGCGAAAACGCACGTGCATTTTCCGAACCTTGCTATAAACCCATATGGCCTCTACAACGTTTCGCCCGAACTTGGAAAACTGTCTGCGGGGGATTCTAATGACTCATCAACACACTGGTACTGGGTATAACCACTAGCACGTCAGAGGTACAAGTTGTACGTAACGGTTTGCCTATGTATTGATTGGAAGGGAAGCTGACGAGCGAACTCATCCATAAACCCTACTGAGCCTAACAGTGACAATATACATACAGTCCGGTCCGTTCGTCTATGAGTATCGCATATCGGCCTAGGGGCTGGTAACGTCAGACCCCCAATAGCAGTATAAGTCATGTCAGAGAGTGGCCCAGAATAACCCGAGATACTACTGGAGTATCTACCAGTAAATCTCCTGCCTCGGCCGAGGGATTTGTGTAATGGCTCTCCTAGACACAGCGCGATCTCACCCCCAATACCGGGAGAGACGAATCCCCTGCCGATCCGCTCACTTGCCTCCATGTGGCTCGGGACTGTACCCAAAAAAGACCTGTTTGCACGACTCCTTTGAGCCGTGGTAGGGTAGAAATCAAAGCACAGTGGGAACTCACACGAGACAAATGACGACCTCAGATCGATGAACTAACCTGTACACATGTCACCAGGGAACTGCTATCTGACAATATGTATAATACCAACTAGCATGTTCCCGGCAAGTCCTGTCCGATGTACTCATAACCCAATGAGCACCTGTATACATATTAGGTGAACCAACTGACACCAATGGCTTGTGAGACCGGCCATCGCCCCTCGTCGGGGTCTCGACTGTATACACTAGTCTACTCTGGAGTATCGATGCCCTCTCTCGAAACTCCCACGACTAGGGACACTTTAAGGATGTGCTTACAGACCCCAGCTCCCACGTATATGATCGCCATCATACTGCTAGTAATCAAGCAAGAATCATATGGGCTCTATCATCATACAATAGTGAACTAAAGCAAGTATACGATGATAAAGGCAAACCAGATAGCATACTATCATCTTGATCAAGACTGTCATATCGGTATAGGTCTTGCCTCAATCATTGCAATCACGTACCTGCGATCCAATAATTGACTTTGAGGGCACTATCTCCATCTCCCACTTGCACTTAAGGCTAATTATTGCGATGTCGTATACTCACAGTCTGTGTGATACCGAACATCCAACTCCTCTACTAATCAGTTTCACAAAGCTAGTTTGTAAAACTCTTGGGTTCGAGAAATAGCCTCAGCGAGTGGATCTGCCCTGAAGTTTCTTTCTATGTCTCTCTTAATCTCAAGTTCACGGAGAAAGACATCTCCCGAATTGAGTAATACCTGTCTTAGAATATGTTTGAATATCTAATAGGACCTAGTTCATAAATGAACTCCAAATTCAAACTTCTTAGACTGTATCGATAACTGAACCTAATCAGTATCCAGCACCATGCTTCCCACAGTATCCTCTTGGACCACCTGTCCATAATACTGTCTCTCATCAGAGGGAAAACTATAACTCTGACAATCACTCTGTCATCCATGTCACCTTGGAAGCCTGGAATGATAACCGTCTCCCGAAGGAGGCTGCCGTCATCAAATCCGTAGAACAAGCACTTATGTTTTAAAACTGCTTCCTTATGTTTCTCCAGGATTTGGATTAATATTAATTTATCGCATCTAGTGCAAAATCATCATCTGGTGTAGTACTTGACTTTTCACGATTGACTCAATTGCCTAAGCAAGTGATCTGCCAATCATGCACATCCCTCTCCCCTTTAGTCTGTAAGACACATTTAGAGAAGGTGACTCCATCACCTGCAGGTACACCACCATGCCAAGAGTCATCTATTCTAAAATACTATTAGAATACTGTCAAAGTACCCACATTGGGAAACTATCCAAATCTTGATCTAAAACCATAGATCTCGAAACCAGAATGTCTAATATTATATCCATATCCTTTGTGGAGAAACAACTGTGTGACGACCGAAGTACAACCGATCGTAGTATAGGAATTTTACTTCCTACTCTGTGTATGTCATCCAAATACCAGGACATTACACCCTACTGCCTTCTCAACAGATCCATCCCCTATTCTGATGAAGTCAAAACCCATGACTGTCACATCAAAATTATATGGTCTTGTCTCCGCTATATTTGCTCAAGCCTATAAATAGATATAAGCTACTTGCCCACTACACTTCTGCTGCTCCCACTGACCACGACAACCCTCTGGCAGAATAATATATACGTGTACTTCTAAAACTAGTTTAGAACGACGCTATACATATCCTCCTGCCGGGTCTCATAGTCTGGAACAACAACAGTGTCAAGTCTGGGTAAACAAGAACCTCCCTGTCACCGTCCTTGAGGCTACCGGAGTACCTCTCGGGTGTTTGAGGTTACCCACCATATCTGCGGAGTGGCTATTGGAATGTCAAACCTGATTGAATATGTAATACCCAGCCCCTTTTTATACGCCTACATCCGTATTTCTTTTTCACCTATAAAATTTATTTATAATTATTTATTTATTTTCGAAACTCCATTAAACCCTAAACTTCCAATCCATTTTCCCCCCGCTATTTTCTCAAACCCTAATTCCAATCCCTTATTTTTCTTTTCCCATTTACATAAACCTCGATTTCGGTCCAGAACTCCATTTCGTTTTTGATTATTTCCTTAGCCAAGTTAAAGAGCAAATTTTTTAATATAAACCCAAATCCTAACCCAAACTATATTTAAACCCTAAGCCCAACAACTCAAAATCAAATTTTAAACTATCAAATTAATCTCAAACAGCCAGCCTATGAAATTTAAATAAGTCCCTTAATCTTTCCCCCAGCCCGTTTCTCCTACTTAGCCCACACATTTTTTTTAGATAAATCCCTTAATAAATATCCCCGGCCCGTTCTCCCCTCAACCCATAAATTTTAATAAGGAATTATATTTTTTACACACCAAGCCCACTCTCTTCGGCCCGTGACCCGCTCCTCAACTGACCCGACCCGCTTCTCCTATTCACTTTCTTCCTCCAACGGCTCTCCCCCATTCCCGCTCGCGATCGTCTCCTCCGCCGCAGCACGCGCCCACGCCCACGCCCGTTATTGCGATGTTACACCCACGACTTCAACTCTCGTTCTCTTCCTCACACCCTCACCTCTCTCTTCTCAGCCATTTGCAAATTTTTCCCCACTCCTCTCCACTCACCCAAACTTACCGAGCGCCATTGTTCCCCCAACTCCGTTCGTCGCCCCCGACGGCGACAACCCTCAGCGACCCCTCGCCAGCTCCTCCTCCACCAACAGAACTCCTCACCACCACAATACATCAACCCGAGCCCCCTGCCGAGCACCCCTGCACACCAACCCTGCACCGAGCTCGGCCACCTTGCACCCTCGACGCCGGCGAACTCCCCACCACATCGCCGACCACCCTACGACCTTCTCGTCATCAGCATCAACACCCATACACCTCTCTCCCAAGCTCTCTCTATCTCCCTCACACACACTCTGTGCTCTCTCTCTCTCTCTATTTTCACCTGCAACCTCTCTCTCTGTTTCTCTCTCTTCCTCTCAAATCTCTGTCTCTCTCTATCTCTCTACAACTCTCTCTCTGTATCTTCCTCACTTCCTCTCCCTCTCTGATCCGTCACTCTCTGTCCCTCACTCTCACTTTCCCTCACTTTAATCTCTCTGTCTCCCCTCTCTCTAATCTCTCTCAATCTTTCTCTCTCTCTCTAACTCTCTCTCTCAATATATCTCTCCCTCTGCAAATCCCTCACCATCGGCCTCGCAGCACCATTATCTCCCCAGTCTCGCGTGCCCTAGCCGTTACCGAGGCAGAACCCCATAGCCGAGCACGAGCCGAGGCCGCGAACCCTACACGCGCCATTCATCGCGCGTTCGTGCCGTTACCACTTCCGTGCATCGCCAAGATGCCTCCAGGCAAGTATTTTACTTTCTTACATGCTATATACTCAAGTTACAATCTTTAATTGCATAGATCATAGTGTTACAGTTTTGGATCGATTAGGCGTCATACCTGTTCGATGTGTGTTCTCAATGAGAATACTTATCAAATTTGACGGAACTGGATGATTTACATTGGCCCTTGTAGGGATGGATAACTTGTGCAAATTTTGCTGGAAAATATGACCGTTAACGACTAAAACGACTACCCCCAAGTTTAATCATAAAACTGTAATTTTATTGTACCTGAAAACCGTTAAATTCGCCATAAATTATATACACATTGGAATGATGCGTTCGAGGAATTAAATCGAAGCTTACTCGACGAACTATAACCTTAGGTAAATTTCTAATTGTTTCTGTACTTAAACTATGACAATAGTTGGATCGGAGTGCGACTCTGGACTGCAGTCCAGAGCGACTCTGTTTACTGTGTGCTGTCCCGCAATGAGCACCACCCTGTTTCCTTAACCCGTAGCTTGCAGAACTCCACTGTTTATTATAGGTGAATGTGTTAGCTAGACAACACAAGTGGTTTCATCCTGTTTCGTTATCGTTTGTTATTTAGTTTGTAATTTAATAGATGTGGACGTATAACAGTCCAGAACAGATTCTGAGATGACATATTAATGTTAAACAGTGTATAACTCCTGATGTGCAGATGCGATTGAAGATCCGTCTATTGCGTTGAATACCTTACTGAAAACCCTAGATTTCATTCAACTGTAGCGTCGCTGAAATCTGATCCCAACTGGGATTAAAATGCGTTGCGAAATGGACTTCCGATTCTGAAACCGGATTTCCAGCCGTCAACGCTTAAAATGAAATGGCTATAATTAATGATCCTGAAACCCGATTGGCGTGAAACTAAATTCGATGGATAGATAACTGAAGATACTAATTATTACCTGTTCATCGTTTCACTAAATTGTAACCGTATGATTTATGATAAATTATGCAAGTGGTAGATTATTGATTCATAACATCCTAATCATGCTGTATATACTGTTTACGCATCATATCATACACACGTCACTGCATAGATAACCTAGTGATAACGTGCATTACCCAGTGTTAGGCATTAGTGATGATTGTGGCAAGTACGTTAGTGTTCGTGTATCAGGGAATAAGTGAAAGTAATACGTACTTGTACACAATCAGTGGACCTTATTATTATATTGCATTGCCGACGTCTGTGGGACACGTGTACGTGTGACTATAAGTGGTATGGGACACTTATGGAAGCTCTTGCACGGGTGTCATAGATAAGGCACCAGACACTGCCATTTATCTTAGGTATTAGTCGGGATGTGCTTGATGGAGGTCCTGCTTCCAGTTCTCGCGCAGACTTGTCACAGACCGATTGGTATTTAGGGTTATGGTTAGCGTTTGATGTATACCACGGGGTGTGGGGTAGTTTGAGTGTGAGTTCAACAAAATCTCGGGAGTCCCATCCCGGCTTATATATTTAGGGAGATATATGGAGATTTACAGGGTATGTGATTATTACCGTGATATACATGTTGGGCCCGTGGTCCCTTGCCCTTGGGTTCTACCCTTGGGTGGAGGACACTCGCGAGTGGTTGACTCTCACACTTGGACTGACGATAGGCTTAGTGACCTGTACAGTGAGACTTAGATACTGATAGGGATACTGGCATTGTTATACCTTACTTACTGTGTTGACATACATGGCATATCATTCCACTGCTTTTACTGTTCCGCTGCATTAATTACTGCATGTTCATACCCATACTGCCATTGATCTACTGTTATATATAACTATTATCACTGCTAGAATTGTCACATGATTATATATATCATATTGCTTTTGTGTCGCTCTGACGACCTGAGTATGCATGCTCAGTGTGAGGAGAAGATTTAGCCTGGACCAGGACTAGACGTACAGCACGGACATCTTGATTAGCTATCCAGGGTTATACCTTTTGTTTCCCATCAGGTCAGTTCTTTATACTGTTTCGTTCAGTTACTGCATTTCTCATTACCTGCGCATTATTTACTGATTACCATGTAAAGCTAGAAGCCGAAGTGTGACTACGGCAGGATGTTTCCTTGACCGTAGGAGCATGGCTGGCATTGTCAACCCCTCGTATCCCGTATTTTGGGAAGCGGGGTGTGACAGAATATATAGGTCCTATTAAATTTTCCGTAATCGTTTGCGGTTCTGGAATCTTTTCCAGTTCTATCATACTCCCACTACTGTTTTCTGAAAAAGTCCATTTTAATAAAACTGTGGCGAGTCAAGAACAATATCACTATTGATCTTTCAGATGGTAGAAATGTCAATCCTCGTCAAAGCCAGGGTCAACCCACAAACTGCCATTACAGAAACGTGCCTTGAGTTATCCAGTGTCTGGTTTTAAGCATAAGCTGGAAAACTCCCCGTATCTTAACATCGTTAAGATATGAACCATTCTATATCCAATATAGAAACAGAGACACTAATTTAATTGGAACCAGATTTAAATCATGCAGTTGTCTCCAGTGCATAACAACTTAATGGAAAAAGGCTAATCAGTATTACTCAACTTAGGAATCCATCCAATTATGAGTAACCTGAAAGAGAAACAAGTTTCTCAAAACCATTACTATCATCTGAATACTAATCACAAGAATCTACATCTTCGATCTTTTTGAAGAATCTTGATACTTGCGACATCTAGTTCTCTACTTTATTCTTATACCCACAACTTCTCAAAACTTAAGACATTGTATTTCTACGAAACACTTGTCTAAAAACTAGAGAAGTCACAAGTAAACAGAACAAAGTACGAGGACCTACCCCTTTTTGTCCTGATGGACACTGGACAACATACAATACTCTGTATAAGTCCGCTGAGTTGAATAACTCAAAAACCCGTGCATCGTAGGTTGAAAACTGTACCCAGGTGATTTCCTCAAATATCACCAATTACAACGAATTCCGATATAATGAGGATGATCACCTAATTCCCAATAACTTACTCCCACCCATCATCTATAAAACCATACAGATATGAGAATGAAACCTGGTAAATACATACCCTGGAGTAAGTATCTAATCGGGAAATCAGTTTTCGATTAACAATGCACTGAAATATGAAAATGTTTCGTAGGGGTATCATGGTATTCCTAGTAATACCTCTTCCATAATCCAATTCATGACTTTAACCATATATCTTTTTGCTATCTTCCAAATCCCTTTATTTGTCTGTATTCATTACCTTCTATACACCATCGTTAGGCTAAGTGGTTTTCTTCCTTCCCTACCGTTCGGCACCAGCCTATGGTTTGGAAGAAGACTATTCAGTAAGCATAATAGGTGTACTTTCCTTAACCAAGGAGTACTTGTAGCTTGAGAGAAGGTGATGATAAAAGACAACTGAATAATACCTTATTCCATTAAAGGTGAAATAGGAGTGGTGATGAAGTACGCGGTTTGGTCGTGAATGATAACAGTCGCAATTTACTTTGCTCTCTTTCTAATCCCTTTATTTTGTCTTTAGCTATTACTTTCTGTACACCCTACTTAGGCTAATTGGTTTTCTTCATTCCCTACCTTTTGGCACCAGCCTATGGTTTGGAATAAGACTATCCAATAAGCGTAATAGGTGTACTCTCCTAAACTAAGGAGCCCTCGTAACCTGAGAGAAGGTGATAATAAAAGACAACTGAATAAACCAATTCTATTTCTCCTGAACCTGGATCCATCCTCGAAGAAGTCCTTTCGAGTTCATATATAACCATACGATGGATCTATCCAATGGAAGTGGATGTCCGTAGTAATACGGGGTGTTCTGAGAAATACAAAGGGTAAAAGAAAGAGCGGCAATGACTTATGCAACTCGGACAATCCAAAAGCCAGTATTTTAAGAAGGTTCGGTCAACTTGGTCACTGAGTCATAGTCTAGGGTCGGTCAAAGGTTGCTGCCTAAGAGAGAGAGAGAGAAGAAACACTCTGCATGCACTCTAACCTAGATCAGAATGGTTATCAATTTATCTAATCAGGAAACCTCCCACTGTTATCTCAAATTCTCCTTCAAACCTGAAAGAAGAATTAGTCGAGATCACCCGAAGAGTAAACAACTCATCAGTGAGAATCGGGATCCAACTCTCATCGCATGATAACTCGATTGAAGCCACTCAAGTTATCACACTCCAGAAGGTATGCGCATGCCTGGCAAGTTTCCTGTATATTAGAAACCCACGATAAGAATTTTTGCCTCATACTCTTATGACCTTGACGAAGGCCAACAAATCATAAGTCACATGTCAAGTTCTACCCGTCAATGTCCAGGTCAATTTGAACCCATCCGTACAAGCCCTTGACGAAGGCCAACAAGGCTATACGACTGTCCCAAACCAACACATCTATCTATGCAACAAATGAATACCCAGCAACTACCAAACACTATGTCTTGACGAAAGCCAACAAACATAGATTGAATACTACTGACTATCCATAAGATACGACGGAGGGCTACGTCTGGTTTTTGGCGAAAATCCTTTAACGTAATGAACTTGATCTCGTTGAAGGAAACTGATAGCTTTTTATAAAAATATAGTGACGAAAAACCTTTGCTAAAGAGGTCACTCCCGGTGAAGGGATCTCGGTTCTTTCCTCGTGGAATGAGGTGCAGGATATTCCAACTGAATACCGCGATGCAAAGCAACTTGTAATCGACTATATTAAAGTTATTACCCTGACGTAAACTTCTGCCCAAGGGGTCACTCCCGGTGAAGGGATATCTGCCCTTGCCTCGTCGAATGAGGTGCAGGATATTCTAACTGAATATCGTTATGCAAAACAAAAAGAAACATCTTTGTAATAACACTTTTTAAAATTTGTTCCAACAACATCAAATATAGGTTTGTTTTACTTTGCATTGATAAGAATCAATGCAGTCCCATCAATCAATCACATCAGAAAAGAACGAAAATAAAATATACGTATATGCCATCTGCATTCGCCACTGGGTCCCGTCATCACCCGTTAGGTTACTTAACTAACGACAGAGCGGGGGCTGGACTAGCACGGGTGTAAAACATATACAACATCTAATAGTATATATACCAATATACAATAATCGCTCCAGGATTGATAATATGCAACATTACAGAAAAGTAATAAGCATCACAGAACAATACAGATAATCTGGGATCCCCGAGTTTCACAGAGCCGCTGCTGAAACCTGACGTTCCCCTGGTCGTGTGGATAGCCTATGCAATGAAACCTAGAACCCTACGGGTGCGGCAAGTTACCCGCCAAAACCTGAATCGAGGTAGTCCCCACAGCATAGTGAATGGAACACCCGACACTTCATGGAATCCGGTAAATTGAGCACCCCTCCTTGGGTCAACCTGTACCCCCTACGAGTGCGGCGAATAGTCTGCCAATTCAAGAGTGAGGTCCCTTTTCCTCTCAAAGCTATGAGATACGGACCCGTTGCCCTCCAGAACCCGGCTATCCGTGCACTCCTTCGCGGGATAAACCTAGTACAGAAATAAAAATATGTACAATGGGTACATCGACCTCAACCCGGTCGTGCCCCAAAAGAATATTATACAACAGGCAGTGACGGCAGTCCACATGTTGGACGCTCGTCCCGCAATATCAAATGTACAAATAAATCCAAACTGCACTATCATTGCACCCTGCTATCCACCATGACATATCCGCAACATCACAGCACAATACAGAACATCAACACGAATTTCACGTTCGCAAACCCGTCTAAAAGAACTATAGCAATTAGACGCGGTTTACCGATCAAATGACATTCCCGGTTGGAGATATAAAGTAAGTACTGTATACTAACAAGTTTAAAATTTCGATCGACTAAATTTCCCGAAATGGGCCCCACGTACATCTGCTGTACAGTAACAAAATCTGGGCCCAAAAGAACTATACCAAAAACCACAATTTCCAAAATTAAGCTCTCTGGGAAAAATTGATGCACTGTTCCCACTAAAGCGCCACGGTTCCGCGGTGATCTTGTGGGATCACGTGCCCAACTTTTTCCAGTATGCTTAGAAAACCTTGCATGTTTTTTTGTGATATGTAAAAATATTTTTAGGCCCATTTAAAAATCGACAGAAAGTCAGAACATGGAAAATTGCGATTTTTTGAAAATCCGTTCAATCGATATTTTAAACGCGTTAGCACAAGTTAGTATAGCTTAATGGTGAGTCTCTGATACCACTGTAAGTCCACGGTAGCGTCCCGGCCGTCTAACAGACGCCAAATGCGGAAAAAAAACTTTTTACAACTGGCGCTATCGTATACCGTAACCCAGATCTGCCATTAAAGCTAAACTAAAAAACAACAAAGTGGGTAGAAGAGTTATACCGAACGATCTGAGTCCTTCGATCTTCAACCATCATCCCACGCTTCGTTGCGGCTGCTCCGATCTCCTGAATCTCCAGTCTCGTCGTCCAGGTGGCACCATGTCGACGGATCTTTAAACGGGCTCCCGCCTCTGAACCGAGGCAACTCGATCGTCAAGTTTGCTAGAAGTGATGACCAAGATGATGTAGAGAAAGAGTAGAACACTTTGTCTCATTACGTCCAAAGTCACGGATGAACGATTAATGAAATTGCCATTTGGATCGGGTGATGGAATGAAAAGAGCTATGAAATTTCCATACACATAAACTATAATCTTTTCTCAAAACAACAACCATGAACCTCCACCAAGGGGTGGCCGGCCACTTATAGATGGGGGGTGAGTGTAGGAGCAAGGGAGAGGGTGACTATAAGCATAATAAAGAGAGTGAGTCACTAAGACACCTTGTATGAACACATTTAATGAAATAATGAATCATTAACCTTGTCATCTAAAACATTAAATGAATCATTTAAAGCACTAATGACTCGCTATCCTAGTCACCATCATAGTCATCATCTAAAAGCTTCCACACTCATCTCAAGAAAAGATAAATCCGTATTTAACCGAATGTTAAATACGGCCGATAGAAAACTGGAAACCGGCAAATTCCAAAAGTGATCCTGAAACGAATTTCAGGATAACCCCGTATCAGTATAAACATACCCGCATTTGTATTACGACCGAATACAAATGCAACCGAGACAAAGATATTATATCTACACAGTATAATACTGGGTTCCGGCTTAAACTAAAGCCTACCGGTATTATCTGCCCAAAAAATGACACGTGCGAAAACGCACGTGCATTTTCCGAACCTTGCTATAAACCCATATGGCCTCTACAACGTTTCGCCCGAACTTGGGAAACTGTTTGTGGGGGACTCTAATGACTCATCAGCACACTGGCACTGGGTATAACCACTAGCACGTCAGAGGTACAAGCTGTACGTAACGGTTTGCCTATGTATTGATTGGAAGGGAAGCTGACGAGCGAACTCATCCATAAACCCTACTGAGCCTAACAGTGACAATATACATACAGTCCGGTCCGTTCGTCTATGAGTATTGCATATCGGCCTAGGGGCTGGTAACGTCAGACCCCCAATAGCAGTATAAGTCGTGTCAGAGAGTGGCCCAGAACACCCTGAGATACTACTGGAGTATCTACCAGTAAATCTCCTGCCTCGGCCGAGGGATTTGTGTAATGGCTCTCCTAGACACATCGCGATCTTATCCCCAATACCGGGAGAGACGAATCCCCTGCCGATCCACTCACTTGCCTCCATGTGGCTCGGGACTGTACCCAAAAAAGACCTGTTTGCACGACTCCTTTGAGCCGTGGTAGGGTAGAAATCAAAGCACAGTGGGAACTCACACGAGACAAATGACAACCTCAGGTCGATGAACTAACCTGTACACATGTCACCAGGGAACTGCTATCTGACGATATGTATAATACCAACTAGTATGTTCCCGGCGAGTCCTGTCCGATGTACTCATAACCCAATGAGCACCTGTATACATCTTAGGTGAACCAACTGACACCAATGGCTTGTAAGACCGGCCATCGCCCCTCGTCGGGGTCTCGACTGTATACACTAGTCTACTCTGGAGTATCGATGCCCTCTCTCGAAACTTCCATGATTAGGGACACTTTAAGGATGTGCTTATAGACCCCAGCTCCCACGTATATGATCGCCATCATACTGCTGGTAGTCAAGTAAGAATCCTATGGGCTCTATCATCATGCAATAGTGAACTAAAGCAAGTATACGATGATAAAGACAAACCAGATAGCATACTATCATCTTGAGCAAGACTGTCATATCGGTATAGGTCCTGCCTCAATCATTGCAATCACGTACCTACGATCCAATAATTGACTTTGAGGGCACTATCTCCAACAGTATATACAGTCGCGGGGTTTTCCTGTAATTTATTACGGGATCATTTTTCTGAAGTTGCCAGTTTGCTTTCCATTTCGGCCATTTTCCTTTGTTCCTTTCTTTGGCTGAAATTTGGTGGAGGGGGTTATTTGCAATTGTGCAATTGACAATTGAGAAGACTTTTGTATCATGTTGGTTTCATGATGGTTGTGCCATCCCTTGACTTTCTTTAGTTCATGATGGCTTGACTTTTGTGATGGGATTTGGTATGGATTGGATTGTGATCATCATTTCTTATGATAACCATTTTTCCTTTTGCTTGCATTATGTTTTTTCCCACCCCTTGACCTTTTTCGTCTCTCCCTTCACTATGAGAGGCCGGCCACATTTGATGGGGGCTGTCCCAAATTTTTGAAGTGGGATTTTTGATCTTTTGGCTGTGCAAAAATCCCATAGCTCCATCTCCAAAAGTATATATCTCATTCCTCCACCAAAAGGCAACTTCGAACAACCCCATAAGACAAAGAGTTCCACACTATTCTACAGCAATTCTTGGACGCGTTGACTTGCCAACTTCATGCCCGAGTTGCCTCGGTCCAGAGGTGGGAGCCCGTAAAAGAACCCGGCGATGTGGTGCCTTCCGACAAGGAGACGAAGACCGGAGATTCCGCGGGGAGATCGGGATGACGACGAGAAGACCGAAGGACACGGATCGCTCGGTATATCTCTCTACCCGTTCTCTAGTTATCTAGGAGTAGGTTAATGGCCCGATCCGGGTTTATAGTGCGCGGTGGTGCCGGTTTTAAAAGTTAAAGAAAAGTATCGTTTCCGCATTTTGGCCTTGGATTGACGGCCGGGCGCCGCCGTGCACCTACACTGGTATCAGAGCCACGCCATTAACCTAGTCTAGCTTGCTCTAACATGTTTACAAGTTCGATCGATCGGATTTTCCAAAAACCGCGTTTTTCATGCATCAGTTTTCTGTCGAATTTTTTTTGGCTCGAAATTTTTTTTCAGTACATTGCAGAAATACATGCAGGCAATTATAAGCATTCTGTGAAAATTTGGTCGCATGTTATTATTATTCCACCGCGGAACCGCGGCCAAACCCATGCTTGGGCCGCGGTTCCGCCGCCACATTTACTATTCAATGCACCAAATTTTACAGAGAGCTTCTGAGTTGAAAATAAGGTTTTTGGAATGTTCGGTTTGGGCCCAGATTTCTTTGAGTGCTACAGTAGTGATTGTGGCCCACTTCGGTAAATTTGATTGATCGAAAATTTTAAACATGTTAGTTCACAGTATTTACATTATATCTACGACCGTGAATGTCATTTGATCGGTAAATCCTGTCTAACTGCTATAGCCCTTTTAGACGGATTTGCGAACGTGACATTCACGTTGATGTTCTGTGTTGTGCTGTGATGTTGCGGATTGGTCGTGGGGGATAGCCTGGATGCAATGGTAGTACAGTTTGGTTTATTATGTACATTTGATATTGCGGGGTGAGCGTCCGACATGTGGACTGCCATCACTGCCTGTTTGTATATTATTCTTTTGGGGCTCGACCGGGCTGAGGTCGATGTACCCGTTGTATGTATATTTTACTTTCTGTACTAGGATTACCCCGCGGAGGGGTGCACAGATAGCCAGGTTCTAGAGGGCAATGAGCCCGCATCTTATGGCTTTGAGACGGAGGGGGCTTTACTCTAGAATTGGCGGGCTATTCGCCGCACTCGTAGGGGGTACAGGTTGACCCAGGAGGGGTGCCCAAGTTACCGGATTCCGTGAAGTGCTGGGTGGTCCATTCACGTTGCTGAAAGGGGCTGCCTCGCTTCAGGTTTTGGCGGGTAACTTGCCGCGCCTGTAGGGGTCTAGGATTTCATTGCACAGGCTATCCACACGACCAGGAGAACGTCGGGTTTCAGTAGTGGCTCTATGAAACTTGAGGATCCCAGATATCTGTATTGTTCTGTGATGCTTATTACATTTCTGTGATGTTGCGTTTTATCACGCCTTGAGCGAATATTATATATTGATGTATATACTAGTAGATGTTGTATATGTTTTGCATCCGCGCTAGTCCAGTCCCCGCTCTGTCGTTAGTTAAGTAACCTAACGGATAATGACGGGACCCAGTGGCGAATGTGGATGGCATATACGTACATCATTATTTTCGTTCTTTGTGGTGTGATCAATTGATGGGACTGCATTGATTCGGATCAATGCAAGCTAAACAATCCTATTCTGATGTTGTTGGAACATTTTTCAAAAAGCTATTATTGCAAGGACGTTCACTTTTGTTTTGCATAGTGGTATTCGGTTATGAATATCCAGCACCTCAGTCGACGAGGCTAGGACCGAGATCCCTTCACCGGGAGTGACCCCTTGGACAGAAGTTTACGTCGGGGCAATAACTTCACTATAGCCGATTACTTTTGCTTCGCATCGTGGTATTCAGTTGGAATATCCTGCACCTCATTCTACGGGGAAAGAGCCGAGATCCCTTCACCGGGAGTGACCTCTTTAGCAAAGGTTTTCGTCACTATATTTTTTTAAAAGCTATCCAGTTCCTTCAACGATATCAAGTTCATTACGTTAAAGGTTTTTCGCCAGAAACCATTCGTAGCCCTCCGTCATTTCAGAAGGGTAGCACGTAGTATTCATGCTATGTTTGTTGGCCTTCGTCAAGGCATAATGTATGGTAGCTGCTTGTTACCTTTCTGCAGCATAGATAGATGCGTTGGTTTGGGACAGTCGTACTACCTTGCTAGCCAAGGTCAAGGGTATGTACGGGTGGGTTCAAATCAACCTGGAGAATGACGGGTAGAACTTGACATATGACTTATGATTTGTTGGCCTTCGTCAAGGTCATAAGAGCATGGGGAAAAAATCACATCGGGAGTTTCTAAAGAAACTGAAACTTGCCAGATATGCGCATACCTTCTGGAGTGTGATAACGTGAGCGGATTCCGTCACGTTATCATGCGATGATAGTTGGATCCCGATTCTCACTGATGAGTTGGTTTACTCCTCGGGTAATCCCGATTAATTCTTCTTTCAGGTTTGGGAAAGAATTTGACGTTACAGTGGAAGGTTTCCTGATTAGATAAATTGATAACCATTCTGATCTAGGTTAGAGTGCACGCTGAGTGTTTCTTTTCTCTCTCTCTTTGGCAGCGACCATGACCCGACCCTAGACTATGACTCAGTGACCAAAATTAACCGAACCTTCTTAAACACTAGCTTTTGGATTTGTCAGAGTTGCATACCTCATTGCCACTCCTACTCTTACCCTTTTCTCCAGGACACCCCGTATTACTAGGAACGTCCACTTCCATTGGATAAAATCATCGTATGGTTATATACGAACTCGAAAGAATTTATTCGAGGATGGTTTCCGGTTCTGGAGAAAACGAATAGGACTATTCAGTTGTCTTTTCCTTTTACCTTCTCTCAGGTTGCGAGTACTCCTTGGTTTAGGAGATAGTACACCTATTACGCAAATTGGATAGTCTTCTTCCAAACCTTAGGCTGGTGCCGAACGGTGGGGAATGAAGAAAACCAATTGGCATAACGATGGTGTACAGAAGGTATTAAGTAAAGACATATCAAGGGATTAGTAAGAGGGCAAAGTAAATTGCGACTGCTATTCACGACCAAACCAAGTATTTCTTCGCCAATCCTAAATCATCTTTTTATTTCTCCAGAACACTCCGTATCACTACGAAGATCCACAGTTTATTGGATATTCCATCGTATGGTTATATACGAACTCGAAAGGAACTTGTTCCAGTTCGGGGATGGACTCTGGTTCAGGAGAAATAGGAATAAGGTTTATTCAGGTGTCTTTTATCTTTACTTTCTCTCGTGTTGCGAGTGATCCTAGGATTAAGACAGTATACCCATTATGCTTATTGGATAGTCTTCTTCCAAACCATAGGCTGGTGCCGAACGGTAGGGAAGGAAGAAAACCATTTGGCCTAAAGGGGTGTGCAGAAGGTAACGACTAAAGACATATAAAGGGATTTGGAGAGGTGACAAAGAAATATACGGTTACAGTTGTGAATCTGGATAATGGAAGAGGCATTACTAGGAATACCTGGATACCCCTTCGAAACATTTCAATGTTTCAGTTTCACTGTGTACTGTTAAAGGAAAACTGATTTCCCAATTAGACACTTGCTCCAGGGTATATATTTACCAGGTATGATTCTCACATCTGTATGGTTTTACAGATGATGAGTGGGAGTAAGTTATTGGGAATTAGGTGATCATCCTCATTATATCGGAATTCGTGGTAATTGGTGATATTTGAGGAAATCACCTGGGCTGTTTGCCGGACGGCAAATATTTAGTTTTGAATATCCGCTGTTATGCACCAATTTCAAGTTGATATATCTGTACGTCTATTTTCATAGAGTGAGATATACCTTTTTGAAATTATGTCTATAACATTTACCTATATCAGTGGATGGTTAGGTAAGGAGCATTAAACAACGGTGTAATTCTTCATAACCATAGTACAGTTTTCAACCTACGACACACAAGGATTGAGTTGTCAGACTCAAGGGACTTATACAGAGTATTGTATATTGTCCAGTATCCATTAGGACAGAGGGGATGGTCCTCATATTATATTCGGCTTACTTATGACTTCTCTAGTTTTTAGACAGGTGTTTCGTAGAAACACAGGGTCCAAGTTTTGAGAAGTTATAGGTATATGAATAAAGTAGAGAACCAAGTATTACAAGTATCAGTATTCTTCAAGATGATCGAAAATGTAGATACTTGTGTATGGTATTCAGTTGATAGTAATGGTTAAGAGAACTCGCTTCTCTTTCAGGTTACTCATAATTGGAAGTACTCCTAAGTTGAGTAACGATGATCGGCCTCCTTCCATTTAGTTGACATGCACTGGAGATAGCTGCATGATTTGAATCTGGTTCCAATTAAATCAGTGCCTCTGCTTCTATATTGGATATAGAACAGTTCATATCTTAATGATGTTAAGATACGGGGAGTTTTCCGGCTTATGCTTAAAACCAGACTCTGGATAACTCAAGGCACGTTTCTGTAATGGCTGTTTGTGGGTTAACCCAGGCTATGACGAGGGTTGACTTTCTACCATGTGGAAGACCAATAATGATATTGTTCTAGACTCGCCACAGTTTTAAATAAAATGGATTTTTTCAGAAAACAATAGTGGGAGTATGGTAGAACTGGAAGTGATTCCAGAACCGCAAACGATTACTGAAAATTTGATAAGAACCTAAAGATTCGATCTGATTGACATTCCATTGGCCACTCCGTAGATACGGTGGGTAACCTCAGGCACCCGAGAGGTACTCCGGTAGCCTCAAGGACGGTGGCAGGGAGGTTCTTGTTTACCCAGGCTTGCCTTTGCTGTTGTTCCAGACTGTGAGACCCGGCAGGAGGATGAGTATAGCGTCGTTCTAAACTAGCTTTAGAAGTGCACGTGTATATGACTCTGCCAGAGGGTTGTCGTAGTCAATGGGAGCAGCGGAAGCATTGGTGGACAAGTAGCTTAACTCTATTTATAGACTAAAGCAGATATAGCGGAGATAGATCATTTGTTTCTGATGTGACAGTCATAGGTGTGACTTCGTCAGAATAGGGGATGGATCTGTTGAGATGGTAGTAGGGTGTGAGTGTGATGTCCTGGTATTTGTATGACATACACAGAGCAGGAAGTGAAATTCCTCTACTACGATCAGTTATATTTTGGTTGTCACACAGTGGTTTCTCCACATGAGACTTGGATATTATATCTGACATTCTGGTTACTAGATCTATGGTTTTAGATCTAGATTTGGGAAATGTCCCAATCTGGGTACTTAGACAGCATTCTAAAGGTGTTTTAGAATGGACGACTCCTGGAACGGTAGTGTACCTGCAGGTGATGGAGTCACCCTCTCTAAAGGTATCTTACAGACTAAAGGGGAGAGGGATGTACATGATTGGCAGATCACTTGCTTAGGCAATTGAGTCAATCATGAGATGTCAAGTACCACACCAGATGTTGTTTTTACAGTAGATGCGATAAGTTGATATTAATCCAATCCTGGAGAAACATTCGGAAGCAGTTTTAGAACATAAGTGGATGTTCTAGGGATTTGATGACGGCAGCCTCCTTCGGGAGACAGTTATCATTCCAGGCTTCCAAGGTGACATGGATGACAGAGAGGTTGTCAGAGTTATAGTTTTCCTTCTGACGAGGGGCAGTATTTTGGACAGGTGGTCCAAGGGGATACTGAGGGAGGCATGACACAGGATACTGATTAAGTTCAGTTGACGATACAGTCTAAGAAGTTTGGATTTGGAGTTCATTTATGAACTAGGTCCCATCAGATATCCAGACATATTCTAAGACAGGTATTGCTCATTTCGGGAGATGGTTTTCTCCGCGAACTTGAGATTAAGAGAGACATAGAAAGAAACATCTGAGCGGATCTACTCACTAAGGCTATTCCTCGAACGCATTAGTTTTGCAAACGGGTTTTGTGAGATTGATTAGTAGAAGAGTTGGTTGTTCGGTATCACACGAGCTATGAGTATGCGACATCGCAATAATTAGCCTTGAGTGCAAGTGGGAGATTGTTGGAGATAGTGCCCTCAGTGTAAGTGCACGGCGGCGCCCCGGCCGTCAATCCGACGGCCAAATGCGGAAACGGTGATAAACTTTAATTTTTGCGGACTTAGCAAACCGGCACCACCGCGCACTAAACCCCGGATCTTAACCATTAACAAGTCTAAGCTACTAACAAGAAGGGGGAAGAGATATACCGAATGATCCGAGTCCTTCGGTCTTCGTCTCCACTCCGGTCTCCTCGCGGGATCTCCGTCCGTCTCCTCCTCGTCGGAAAGGGCACGACGAAGCCGGGTACTTATACGGGCTCCCACCTCAATACCGAGGCAACTCGGGTGCGAAGTAGGCTAGCCGACGCGTCCAAGATTTGCTGTAGAATGTGTAGGGTTGAAGCTATGTCTCATTTGGGTTTGTTGCCATTTCAAGATGATGGAGGAAACAAGATAAGAAAAATGGTGCTTGCATTTTTCTTAGCATGAAAAGAGATCAAGAATGAAACCCTCTCAAAGATGAAGCTCTCTCATTTTCTTCTTCTCAACCATGAAAAAACTTATGAACTTAGAAATGGTGGAGGAAAGAATATGAAGCATGAAGGGAGGTGATCGTAGGAGCACAAGTGGTGACCACATCCAAAACATAATCAATCCTTATGCAATAAACCTCTCCACAAAGTGTTATTTGCAAACTTGCAAATAACACCCTCCATCGAAAAAGTCCGGCCGGGAAAGAACAAAGGAAAACCGGCCGGAACGGAATGCAAACTGGCAACTCCAGAAAACTGGTCCCGTAATAAATTACAGGAAAACCCCGATACTGTGCATACACACCCGCATCTGTATTCTGACCGGATACAAATGCAAAGAGACAAAATCTATACTGTACTATACTAGGATCCGGCTTAAACCAAAGCCGGCTAGTAATATCCGTCCGATCCTGATCCGTGCAATACCGCACGTATCTGATCGAACGCTGCCATATAACCATACGGCCACTAGTACAAAACCGTCCGATCCTGATCCGTACAATACCGCACGTATCTGATCGCCACCCTGCCATATCTCCATACTGCCTCTACAGCGTTTCGCCCGAAAGCTTGAGTAACTGAAAGTGTGGTGGACTCTAAAGACTCGTCAATACTATGGCTGTGGATTTAACCACTAGCACGTCATAGGTATAAGCCAATACGTGACGGGCCACCAGCTATTGACTAAAAGGGACGTCGATGAGTGAACTCATCCTGACACCGTACTGAGCCTGTCAGTGACAATATCCGTACAGTCCGGTCCGCTCGTCTATGAGCATCGCATGTCGGGCCTAGGGGGTTGGTAAAAGTCAGACCCCCAAAAGCGGTACAAGTCGTGTCGGAGTGTAGCCCAGAACACCCTGAGATACTACTGGAATACCTACCAGTAAATCTCCTGCCTTGACCAAGGTCTTCGTGTAATGGCTCTCCTAGACACAGCGCGACCTCACCCCCATTACCGGGAGAGACGAACCCCTGAAGATCCGCTCACTGCCTCCATGTGGCTCGGGACTGTACCCAACTAAAACCTGTTTCCACGACTCCTTTGAGCCGTGGTAGGGTAGTAATCAAAGCACAGTGGGAACTCACACGAGACAAATGATGATCCTCAGGTCGATGAACTAACCTGTACACATGTCACCAGGGAACTGCTATCTGACGTCAGGTATAAGACCAACTAGCATGTTCCCGGCGAGTCCTGTCCGGTGTACTCATAACCCAATGAGCACCTGTATACATCTTAGGTGATCCAACTGACACCAGTGGCTTGTGAGACCGGCCACCGCCCCTCGTCGGGGTCTCGACTGTATACACTAGTCTACTCTGGAGAATCGATGCCCTGTCTCGAAACTCCTACGACTAGGGACCTTTTAAGGATGTGCTTATAGACTCCAGCTCTCACTTATATGATCGCCCTCATACTGCTGGCAGTCAAGCAAGAATCCTAGGGGCTCTATCAACGTGCAATAGCGACATGTCAGGTCACCTAAAGCAGTACACGATGATAAAGGTAAACCAGATAGCATACTATCATCTCGAGTAAGACTGTCCTCCCGGGATAGGTCCTCCCTCAATCATTGCAATCACGTGCCTGTGATGTAATAATTAACTCTGAGGGCACTATCTCCAACAATCTCCCACTTGCACTCAAGGCTAATTATTGCGATGTCGCATACTCACAGCCCGTGTGATACCGAACACCCAACTCCTCTACTAGTCAGTCTCACAAAGATCGTTTGCGAAACTATTGCGTTCGAGGAATAGCCTCAGTGAGTGGATCCGCTCTGATGTTTCTTTCTATATCTCTCTATATCTCATGTTCGCGGAGAAAACTATCTCCCGAAATGAGCAATACCTGTCTTAGAATGTCTGGATGTCTGATGGGACCTAGCTCATAAAAGAACTCCAAATCCAAACTTCTTAGACTGTATCGTCAACTGAACTTAATCAGTATCCTGCGCCATGCCTCCCTCAGTATCACCTTGGACCATCTGTCCAAAATACTGCCCCTCGTCAGAAGGATAACTATAACTCTGACAACCTCCTTGTCGTCCAGGTCACCTTGGAAGCCTGGAATGATAACTGTCTCTCGAATGAGGCTGTCGTTATCATATCCCTAGAACATCCACTTATGTTCTAAAACTGCTTCCGATTGTTTCTCCAGGATTGGATCAATATCAACTTATTGCACCTACTGCAAGAATAACATCTGGTGCGGTACTTGACATCTCATGATTGACTCAATTGCCTAAGCAAGTGATCTTCCAATCATGAACATCCCTCTCCCCTTTAGTCTGTAAGACACCTTTAGAGAGGGTGACTCCATCACCTGCAGGTATACTACCGTGCCAGGAGTCGTCCATTCTAAATACTCATAGAATGCTGTCCAAGTACCCAGATTGGAAAACTACCCAAATCTAGATCTAAAACCATAGATCTAGTAACCAGTATGTCTAATGTAATGTCCAAGTCCTATGTGGAGAAAACACTGTGTGACAACCAAAGTATAACCGATCGTAGTATAGGAGTTTCTTTTCCTATTCTGTGTATGTCATCCAAATACCATGACATCACACCCTACTACCTTCTCAACAGATCCATCCCCTATTCTGATGACGTCAAACCTATGACTGTCACATCAGAAATAGATGATCTATCTCCGCTATATCTGCTTTAGTCTATAAATAGATATAAGCCACCTGTCCACCAATGCTTCCGCTGCTCCCACTGACTACGACAACCCTCTGGCAGGGTCATATAGACGTGCACTTCTAAAGCAAGTTTAGAACGACGCTATACTCATCCTCCTGCCGGGTCTCGCAGCCTGGAACAACAACAATGGCAAGTGTGGGTAAACAAGAACTTCCCTGTCACCGTCCTTGAGGCTACCGGAGTACCTCTCGGGTGCCTGAAGTTACCCACCTTATCTGCGGAGTGGCCAATGGAATGTCAAATCAGATTGAATCTTTAGGTTCCTTATCAAAGCTTCAGTAATCGTTTGCGGTTCTGGAATCACTTCCAGTTCTACCATACTCCCACTGCTGTTTTTGAAAAAATCCATTTTTAATAAAACTGTGGCGAGTCTTGAACAATATTTCTATTGATCTCCCAGATGGTAGAAAGTCAACCCTCGTTATAGCCTGGGTCAACCCACAAACAACCATTACAGAAACGTGCCTTGAGTTATCCAGAGTCTGGTTTTAATCATAAGTCGGACAACTCCCCGTACCTTAACAATGTTAAGATATGAACTGTACTATATCCAATATAGAACCAGAGGCACTGATTTAATTGAACCAGATTCAAATCATGCAGCTATCTCCAGTGCATGTCAACTAAATGGAGAGAGGCCGATCAGCGTTACTCAACTTAGGAATACTTCCAATTATGAGTAACCCGAAAGAGAAGCAAGTTCTCTTAATCATTACTATCAACTGAATACCATACACAAGTATCTACATCTTCGATCACTTTGAAGAATCCCGATACTTGCAATACCTGGTTCTCTACTTTATTCAAATACCTATAACTTCTCAAATTCGGACCCTGTGTTTCCACGAAACACTTGTCTAAAAACTAGAGAAGTCATAAGTAAACCGAATATAGTACGAGGACCAACCCCTCTGTCCTCATGGACGCTGGACAACATACAATACTCTGTATAAGTCCCCTGAGTCTAGTGACTCATTCACTGTGTGTCATAGGTTGAAAACTGTACTTTTGGTTAAGAAGAATTACACCGCTGTTCAATGCTCCTTACCTAACCATCCACTGATATAGGTAAATGTCATCGACATAATATCAAAAGGTATATCTCACTCTATAAAAATAGACGTACAGATATATCAATTTGAAATTGGTGCATAACAACGGATATTCAAAACCAAATATTTGCCGACTGGCAAACAACCCAGGTGGCTTCCTCAAATATCACCAATTCCAATGAATCCCGATATAATGAGGATGATCACCTAATTCCCAATAACTTACTCCCACTCATCATCTGTAAAACCATACAGATGTGAGAATCATACCTGGTAAATACATACCCTGGAGCAAGTGTCTAATTGGGAAATCAGTTTTCTATTAACTGTACACAGTGAACCTGAAACATTAAAATGTTTCGATGGGGTATCCGGGTATTCCTAGTAATGCCTTTTCCATTATCCAGATTCACAACCATAACCGTATAATTCTTTGCCACCTCTCCAAATCCTTTCATATGTCTTTAGTCATTACCTTCTGTACACCCCTTTAGGCCAAATGGTTTTCTTCCTTCCCTACCGTTCGGCACCAGCCTATGGTTTGGAAGAAGACTATCCAAAAAGCATAAAGGGTGTACTGTCCTAATCCTAGGAGCACTCGCATCGCGAGAGAAGGAGAAGATAAAAGACACCTGAATGTACTTTATTCCTATTTCTCCTGAACCAGGATCCATCCCCGAACTGGAACGAGTTCCTTTCGAGTTCGTATATAACCATATGATGGATTATCCAATAAAATGGGATCTTCGTAGTGATACGGAGTGTCCTGGAGAAATACAAAGGTGATTTGGGATTGGCGAAGAAATACTTGGTTTGGTCGTGAATAGCAGTCGCAATTTACTTTGCCCTCTTACTAATCCCTTGCTTTGTCTGAACTTAATACCTTCTGTACACCGTTTAGGCTAACTGGTTTTCTTCATTCCCTACCGGTCGGCACCAGCCTATGGTTTGGAAGAAGACTATCCAATTTGCGTAATAGGTGTACTACTCCTAAACCAAGGAGTACTCGCAACCTGAGAGAAGGTGAAAAGAAAAGACAACTGAATAATCCTATCGGTTTTCTCCAGAACCGGAAACCATCCTCGAAGTCCTTCGAGTTCGTATATAACCATACGATGGTTTTGTCCAATGGAAGTGGACGTTCGTAGTAATACGGGGTGTCCCGGAGAAAAGGGTAAAAGTAGGAGTGGCAATGAGGTCTGCAACCCAGACAATCCAAAAAGCCAGTGTTAAGTAGGTTCGGTCAACTTGGTCACTGAGTCATAGTCTAGGGTCGGGTCAATGGTCGCTGCCAAAGAGAGAGAGAAAAGAAACACTCAGCGTGCACTCTAACCTAGATCAGAATGGTTATCACTTTTTCTAATCAGGAAACCTCCCACTGTACCTCAAATTCTCCTCCAAACCTGAAAGAAGAATTAGTCGGGGTCACCCGAGGAGTAAACCAACTCATCAGTAGGAATCGGGATCCAACTATCATCGCATGACAACGTGACGGAATCCGCTCACGGTATCACACTCTAGAAGGTATGCGCATATCTGGCAAGTTTCAGTTCTTTTGAAACTCCCGATGTGGATTTTTGCCCCATGCTCTTATGACCTTGACTAAGGCCAACAAATCATAAGTCACATGTCAAGTTCTACCCGTCATTGTCCAGGTTGATTTGAACCCACCCGTATAAGCCCTTGACTAAGGCCAACAAGGCTATACGACTGTCCCAAACCAACACATCTATCTATGCAGCATATGAATACCCAATAGCTACCAAACACTGTGCCTTGACTAAGGCCAACAAACACAGCTTGAATACTATTAACTACCCATATGAAACGACGGAGGGCTACGAATGGTTTCTGGCGAAAACCTTTAACGTAGTGAACTTGATATCGTTGAAGGAACGGATAGCTTTTTAGAAAATATAGTGACGAAAACCTTTACTAAAGAGGTCACTCCCTGTGAAGGGATCTCGGCTCTTTCCCCGTAGAATCGGGTGCAGGATATTCCAACTGAATACCACGGTGCAAAGCAAAAGTAATCGGCTATAGTGAAGTTAATGCCCTGACGCAAACTTCTGTCCAAGGGGTCACTCCCGGTGAAGGGATCTCGGCCCTTGCCTCGTGGACTGAGGAGCAGGATATTCCAAATGAATACCACGATGCAAAACAAAAGTGAACGTCCTTGCAATAACAGCCTTTTGAAAAGTGTTCCAACAACATCAGATTAGGTTTGTTTAACTTGCATTGATCCGAATCAACGCAGTCCCATCAATTAATCACACCACAAAGAACGAAAATATACTGACGTACGTATATGCCATCCGCATTCGCCACTGGGTCCCGTCATCACCCGTTAGGTTAGCTAACTAACGGCAGAGCGGGGACTGGACTAGCGCGGATGAAAAACATATACAACATCTACTAATATATATACCAATATATTATATTTCGCTCAAGGCGTGAAAAGAAATGCAACATCACAGAAATGTACAGCATCACAGAACAATACAGATATCTGGGATCCCCGGGTTTCACAGAGCCACTACTGAAACCCGACGTTCCCCTGGTCGTGTGGATAGCCTGTGCAATGAAATCCTAGACCCCTACGGGCACGGCAAGTCACCCGCCAAACCTGAAGCGAGGCAGCCCCCTTCAGCTCCGTGAATGGACCACCCAGCACTTCACGGAATCCGGCAACTTGGGCACCCCTTCTGGGTCAACCTGTACCCCCTACGAGTGCGGCGAATAGCCCGCCAATCCCAGAGTGAAGCCCCCTCCGTCTCAATGCCATGAGATGCGGGCTTGTTGCCTTCCAGAACCCGGCTATCCGTGTACTCCTCCGCGGGGTAATCCTAGTACAGAAAGTAAAATATACATACACCGGGTACATCGACCGCAACCAGGTCGTGCCCCAAAATAATAATACAAACAGGCAGTGACGGCAGTCCACATGTCGGACGCTCGTCCCGCAATATCAAATGTACATAATACAACAACACTGTACTAGCATTGCATCCAGGCTATCCCCCACGACCGATCCGCAACATCACAGCATAAACATAGAACATCAACGTGAAAGTCACGTTCGCAAATCCGTCTAACCGGGCTATAGCAGTTAGACTGGATTTACCGATCAAGTGGCATTCACGGTCGCAGATATGATGTAAATACTGTGAAAAATGTGTTTAAAATATTCCGATTGATCAAATAATTAACAAGTGGGCCCCAAGCAATACTGTAGTACTCACAGAAATAATTGGCCCAATTTTAATATTCCAAAACCCATATTTTAAGCCCATAAGCCCACTGGAAAAATTGTACACACTGATCCAACAAATCAGCGGCGGAACCGCGGCAAAAAGTAGGGTTCTGCCGCGGTTCCGCGCTCCCATGATGAGATCAGTGTCTCGAATTTCTACAGTAGTCTTAGGTCTTCTAGCACAGTACTTTTATACAACCTGAAAAAATTTTGGACACCAAAAAATCTTAACAGAAAACTGATGTGAACTAAAATTGGGTTTTTGGAATTTTGGTCGATCGGAACTGAAAAACACATCAAACGAAGCTAGACGAAGTTAATGGCGAGGCTCTGATACCACTGTAAGTGCACGGCGGCGCCCCGGCCGTCAATCCGACGGCCAAATGCGGAAACGGTGATAAACTTTAATTTTTGCGGACTTAGCAAACCGGCACCACCGCGCACTAAACCCCGGATCGTAACCATTAACAAGTCTAAGCTACTAACAAGAAGGGGGAAGAGATATACCGAATGATCCGAGCCCTTCGGTCTTCGTCTCCACTCCGGTTTCCTCGCGGGATCTCCGTCCGTCTCCTCCTCGTCGGAAAGGGCACCACTAAGCCGGGTACTTATACGGGCTCCCACCTCAATACCGAGGCAACTCGGGCGCGAAGTAGGCTAGCCGACGCGTCCAAGATTTGCTGTAGAATGTGTAGGGTTGAAGCTATGTCTCATTTGGGTTTGTTGCCATTTCAAGATGATGGAGGAAACAAGATAAGAAAAATGGTGCTTGCATTTTTCTTAGCATGAAAAGAGATCAAGAATGAAACCCTCTCAAAGATGAAGCTCTCTCATTTTCTTCTTCTCAACCATGAAAAAACTTATGAACTTAGGAATGGTGGAGGAAAGAATATGAAGCATGAAGGGAGGTGATCGTAGGAGCACAAGTGGTGACCACATCCAAAACATAATCAATCCTTATGCAATAAACCCCTCCACAAAGTGTTATTTGCAAACTTGCAAATAACACCCTCCATCGAAAAAGTCCGGACGGGAAAGAACAAAGGAAAACCGGCCGGAACGGAATGCAAACTGGCAACTCCAGAAAACTGGTCCCGTAATAAATTACAGGAAAACCCCGATAGTGTGCATACACACCCACATCTGTATTCTGACCGGATACAAATGCAAAGAGACAAAATCTACACTGTACTATACTAGGATCCGGCTTAAACCAAAGCCGGCTAGTAATATCCGTCCGATCCTGATCCGTGCAATACCGCACGTATCTGATCGAACGCTGCCATATAACCATATGTCCACTAGTACAAAACCGTCCGATCCTGATCCGTACAATACCGCACGTATCTGATCGGACCCTGCCATATCTCCATACGGCCTCTACAGCGTTTCGCCCGAAAGCTTGAGTAACTGAAAGTGTGGTGGACTCTAAAGACTCGTCAATACTATGGCTGTGGATTTAACCACTAGCACGTCAGAGGTATAAGCCAATACGTGATGGGCCACCAGCTATTGACTAAAAGGGACGTCGATGAGTGAACTCATCCTGACACCCTACTGAGCCTGTCAGTGACAATATCCGTACAGTCCGGTCCGCTCGTCTATGAGCATCGCATATCGGGCCTAGGGGGTTGGTAAAAGTCAAACCCCCAAAAGCGGTACAAGTCGTGTCGGAGTGTAGCCCAGAACACCCTGAGATACTACTGGAATACCTACCAGTAAATCTCCTGCCTTGGCCAAGGTCTTCATGTAATGGCTCTCCTAGACACAGCGCGACCTCACCCCCAATACCGGGAGAGACGAACCCCTGAAGATCCGCTCACTGCCTCCATGTGGCTCGGGACTGTACCCAACTAAAACCTGTTTGCACAACTCCTTTGAGCCGTGGTAGGGTAGTAATCAAAGCACAGTGGGAACTCACACGAGACAAATGACGATCCTCAGGTCGATGAACTAACCTGTACACATGTCACCAGGGAACTGCTATTTGACGTCAGGTATAAGACCAACTAGCATGTTCCCGGCGAGTCCTGTCCGGTGTGCTCATAACCCAATGAGCACCTGTATACATCTTAGGTGATCCAACTGACACCAGTGGCTTGTAAGACCGGCCACCGCCCCTCGTCGGGGTCTCGACTGTATACACTAGTCTACTCTGGAGAATCGATGCCCTGTCTCGAAACTCCTACGACTAGGGACCTTTTAAGGATGTGCTTATAGACTCCAGCTCTCACTTATATGATCGCCCTCATACTGCTGGCAGTCAAGCAAGAATCCTAGGGGCTCTATCAACGTGCAATAGCGACATGTCAGGTCACCTAAAGCAGTACACGATGATAAAGGTAAACCAGATAGCATACTATCATCTCGAGTAAGACTGTCCTCCCGGGATAGGTCCTCCCTCAATCATTGCAATCACGTGCCTGTGATGTAATAGTTGACTCTGAGGGCACTATCTCCAACACTCAGAGTCAATTATTGGATCACAAGCACATGATTGCAATGATTGAGGGAGGAACTATACCGGTAAGACAGTCTTACTCAAGATGATAGTATGCTATCTGGTTTATCTTTATCATCGTGTACTGCTTTAGGTGACCTTACAGGTCACTATTGCGCGTTGATAGAGCCCCCAGGATTCTTGCTTAACTGCCAGCAGTATGAGGGCGATCATATACGTAGGAGCTGGGGTCTGTAAGCACATCCTTAAAAGGTCTTTAGTCGAGGGAGTTTCGAGACAAGGCATCGATACTCCAGAGTAGACTAGTGTATACAGTCGAGACCCCGACAAAGGGCGGTGGCTGGTCTCACAAGCCACTGGTGTCAGTTGGTTCACCTAAGATGTATACAGGTGCTCATTGGGTTATGAGTATACCGGACAGGACTCGCCGGGAACATACTAGTTGGTCTTATACCTGACGTCAGATAGCAGTTCCCTAGTGACATGTGTACATGTTAGTTCATCGACCTGAGATCGTCATTTGTCTCGTGTGAGTTCCCACTGTACTTTGATTACTACCCTACCACGCTCAAAGGAGACGTGCAAACAGGTTTTAGTTGGGTACAGTCCCGAACCACATGGAGGCAGTGAGCGGATCTTCAGGGGTTCGTCTCTCCCGGTATTGGGGGTGAGGTCGCGCTGTGTCTAGGAGAGCCCTTATACGAAGTCCTTGGCCAAGGCAGGAGATTTACTGGTAGGTATTCCAGTAGTATCTCAGGGTGTTCTGGGTTACACTCCGACACGACTTGTACCGCTTTTGGGGGTCTGACTTTTACTAACCCCCTAGGCCCACCATGCGATGCTCATAGACGAACGGACCGGACTGTACGGATATTTTCATTGACAGGCTCAGTAGGGTGTCAGGATAAGTTCGCTCATCGACGTCCCTTTTGGTCAGTACCTGGTAGCTCGTTACGTATGGCTAATACCTCTAACGTGCTTGTGGTTAAATCCACAGCCATGAGATTGACGAGTCTTTAGAGTCCCCCACAGACCGTTTTCTCAAGTTTCGGGCGAAACGCTGTAGAGGCCATATGGAGATATGGTAGGGTTCGATCATATACGTACGGTATTGCACGGATCATGATCGGACGGATAATACTAGCGGGCTTTGGTTTAAGTCGGATCCTAGTATTGTACAGTGTAGATTTTGTCTCATTGCATTTGTATTCGGTCGGAATAAAAATACGGGTACAGTCGCGGGGTTTTCCTGTAATTTATTACAGGATCGTTTTTCTGAAGTTGCCAGTTTGATTTCCGTTTCGGCCATTTTCCTTTGTTCCTTTCTTTGGCTGAAATTTGGTGGAGGGGGTTATTTGCAATTGTGCAATTAACAATTGAGAAGACTTTTGCATCATGATGGTTTCATGATGGTTGCAACATCCCTTGACTTTCTTTAGTTCATGATGGCTTGACTTTTGTGATGGGATTTGGTATGGATTGGATTGTGATCATCATTTCTTATGATAACCATTTTTCCTTTTGCTTGCATTATGTTTTTTCCCACCCCTTGAACTTTTTCCTCTCTCCCTTCACCATGAGAGGCCGACCATATTTGATGGGGGCTGTCCCAAATTTTTGAAGTGGGATTTTTGATCTTTTGGCTTTGCAAAAATCCCATAGCTCCATCTCCAAAAGTATATATCTCATTCCTCCACCAAAAGGCAACTTCGAACAACCCCATGAGACATAGATTCCCACACTATTCTACAGCAATTCTTGGACACGTCGACTCGCCAACTTCATGTCCGAGTTGCCTCGGTCCAGAGGTGGGAGCCCGTAAAAGAACCCGGCAATGTGGTGCCCTTCCGACAAGGAGACGAAGACCGGAGATTCCGCGGGGAGATCGGGATGACGACGAGAAGACCGAAGGACACGAATCGCTCGGTATATCTCTCTACCCGTTCTCTAGTTAGCTAGGAGTAGGTTAATGGCCCGATCCGGATTTATAGTGCGCGGTGGTGCCGGTTTTAAATGTTAAAGAAAAGTATCGTTTCCGCATTTTGGCCTCGGATTGACGGCCGGGGCGCCGCCGTGCACTTACAGGTATAACCATTCTACATAGTAGTTAGAACTTGTAGTTCTTTTGTTAGTTTTGTTTATCAAAGATTCTTCATGAACGGTCCATGTTACCTATCGAGGAAAAATTCGATTTTTACCTATTCCGCCTCCCCGAAAGAACCGAGATGGGTAACGTGGACCTAACAGTTGTATCAGAGCCTAACTAAACAACCACTAACAGTTACCAAGGTTTTTAGAACTTCGATCCGGCAAAAATCCGAAAACGATGTCCGAAACCCATGCTTTCTGTCGTTTTTAAAACCTGCTCTAAAAATTATTTAACATACCTGAAAAATACAAGCAGGGTTTTCTGGGAATAACCAAGAAATCTGAGCCCATGACTCGGCCAACTCGTGGCGGAAGCGCGGCGGAACCATGCGTTCCGCCGTGGATCCGTGGTCGAGTTGAATCGGCCGTGGCTCCGATTTCTTACAGAATTCTTATTTTTGTGTTTTGGGATTTTTGAGAGATTTTGTTTCTGCCCAGGTTATCCAGAAATTTTTTTATTTTTGGGGGTATTTACAAATTCGTATTTTGATCGGAGTTCTACAAACTTTGGCTAAATGGTTATATCTGTGATGTGTTATATGTAGTGAACGTCTGCTAATCGCTATACATCGATAAGTGGGGGTTATACATATCTGTGATCTGTAATGTTGATGGTTTGTGTATATGAATTCGTTGGATTGTCGCGGATGAATAGCCAGGGGTTGTGAGATGAGAGTTTTATTTATCTTTCAATTCATGTAATATGTAAATTGATGTAATATTATTTGTATGGCCGCACATCCAGGATGAGGTTGTAGCCGCCATTGTATAATTTCTTTTTACTGTTTTTGCTCCTAGGATAGACCCAAGGTGGGGTGCACAAACTACCGGGTATCTCGAAGTGCCGAGTTGCCTACTCACGTTGCTGAGGGAGTTGCTTCGCTTCGGGTACTTGGCGGGTAGTTTGCCGCACCCGTAGGGGTCTAGGGTGGGGTTTTGGCTATTCATCACGACCGTGTAATCCGTCTTTCGTTGCAGGCTCGAACGAAATACGGATTCCTAGTATATCCAATGTGTTCATCTGTGATCTGGAATGGCTATCATTGCATCTGACGAATGGATCTATATATCTATATATGATATCTATTTAGGCGTTGCTTATGTTTTGCATCCGCGCTAGTCCTTCCCCCGCTTTGTCGTTAGTTAAGTAACCTAACGAATGATGACGGGGCCCCGTGGCGAATGTGGATGGCATAAGCGTACGTCATATTTTCGTTGTTTTCTGCAATGGTAGGATTAATTGATGGGACACATTAAATTAATGCAAGAAAACAAACCTAGAAGACGTTGTTGGAACAATTTTCAAAAAACTGTTATTGCAAGGACGTTCACTTTTGTTTTGCACAGAGGTATTCGGTTATGAATGCCCAGCACCTCATTCGACGAGGCAAGGGTCGAGATCCCTTCATCGAGAGTGACCCCTTGGACAAAAGTTTGCGTCAGGGTAATAACTTCACTATAGTCGATTATTCTTGCTTTGCATCGTGGTATTCAGCTTAGAATATCATGCACCTCATTTGACGAGGAAAGAGCCGAGATCCCTTTACAGGGAGTGACTTCTTTAGCAAAAGTTTTCGCCACTATATTTTCAAAAGTGTATCATGTTCCTTCAGCGATATCAAGTTCATTACGTTAACGGGTTTTCGCCAAAACCCAGTCGTAGCCTGATCGCACGCTTTTGGCGTGTCGGATGTTCAAAGTTCTAAAGTTATAACCGCGATCAGGACGATGTCGCTTCGCAGCTAGCCGGTTGAGCACGGGTCAATCCGCAGGGAGATGGTTGTATGTCCGTTTGTGTTTTAGACGAGTCAATAAAGAATGTGTATATGTTTGTTCAGTTCTAACCTATGTGTTCGTATTATATGTTCAAGTAAGCTTGTTAAGGTTAAGGTTGGTTAGTAGAGTTAGGATTAGTCTTGTACTTATCTTTTGCCATTCATAAAACGGTGTTGGGATAATCGAAAGTAGCGGGGATTAGGAGGAGATAAGAATGGGATTTGCGAGTTTAAGAAAGCTTTCCAACGCTAAATCCATTCCTAGTGCCCCTTGTCCGTCCGCTAAATACGCTTATTTCTAACCCTCGGCCAAACACCCGCAACCATGTATCCAATTAAGTCACAACTACATGTCACGTTGTAGTGCGCTTAAAGGACTTCTCAACTTAGGTCGCGGCTACATGTCACGTATAGCGCGTCTAAGTGAGGGGGTTGCGTTTGTTTGGTCGGGGTTCGTTTCAAAATGTTTGGCGAAGAGAAACACAAAGGATTTCTCCGTCCCTCATACCACCTTCCTTAGCCTTAACAAGAGGGAAATTATTCACACATCACTGAAAGAAAAGAAAACAAAACAAGAAGGAAGAAAAGAGGAAAATACGGTTTTACAAGTGAAGCAAGCTAACTCTTGGGTCCTCACCTTAGCAAGGAACTCCGACAAGTATCATCGCTTGAAAATACGGATAAGAGAAGAAAGGAAAAGAGAACAAGCAAAGAAATAACAATAACTAGTTAACAACAAGAATTAAAATTACAATACAAGATAATAAAATTACAATACAATGAAATAAAAACACAAGATAAAAACAACCTTCATCTTCATTTCATCATCCACTCAAAAAGCTCTCACTTCAATTTTCATGGAGGAAAGAATGAAGAAGAAGAAGAAGAAAGCAAAACTACACTAAAACCTACAAAAGAGGCACAAAGAATGGACACACTTGGTTTGGCTCAGAACTGGGGTATTTATAGGAAGGGAACTGGAAACATAGGGCAAGAATCTGGCTCAATATGAAGTCCCCAAACTGCCCCTGAAAAAAGACACATCGAGGAGACTATATGGCCGCGGTTCCGCGGCCTAGACCGCCTATTGGCCGCGGATCCGCGGCCGTATAGTGGATTTGGGTGGTCGGGTTTTAGGTGCTTCCCAGATTTCATTTGTCCTTATGTTTGAAATCTTTAAACTGCACAAAGTCTTCCAGAATATCTTCAGATTTCTTAGTCCAAGATTGCTTTATTTTCTTCACTTTTGACTTCTATCTCCCTCGAGCTCTGCGCACCCATTGATTCTTGAGCAGCCCCCCTCGTGCTCTGTGCTTGTCCGAGACACGAATGACCACTGTCATATGTCTTGTCTCTGGAACTGGTACTCGGCACTGGACGGATATGGATGACCGGAACCCGGCTTTTATCTGCTGTCAACAGATGTTCTGATTTTGGCGTAACTGTGAAGATTTTGTCCTGATTTGCAATATTTGTACCGGAAACCTGTAATCTGTAAATATGTAACAAACACGGATTAAAAGCACCTACCTATAAACACACGAGCATAAGAATGGGCGGTATAAAATGCAATATTCTGGTATGAACAAATAACCCAAACTTAACTTTTGCTCATCCCGAGCAAAACCATTTATTCACAAAAATAAAATCCTAACTGCACTTTCGCAGGGAACGCGATTGCACTGAGCTAGTGCAACAAGCCGTTAAACCTCTAGGTGTCCCTAGTAGGACGAGTGTTATCTCCTGAGGGTTTTCAGCGTATACTACCCACAAAATCCTGTCAAGCTAGTGTCATAAGTTAACATTGATTCTACTCCTACAGTTCAGTATTTACGTTAGAAATTCTATCATCCTAAGTTAGAAATATCCAACCATTATTTTTCACACCTCCTATCTATTTAAGCTTAGATCCTATACGTTCCAAAAAAGTTTAGAAAGATGTTGGTTCTCCTGAGTTTTTCTTCTAAAGTGCGGCATCAAATCTGGGATTTTTATCAACTTTACAGAAAACACAAGTCTTATTCTTTATTTCTATCTTTTATCCAAACATCGATTGTATACCCCTACGTGTGTGTGTATTTGCACCCTACACTCAAGAATTCAATTCAAGCTATAATACCCTTGCCCTAATACCTAATACTATTTCTTTTCATTAAAGATGGATGGATTTGCTCACACACCTTTCATGCGACTATTAATGCTTCTTGAGGCACTAACGGCCGATTACTGAATGTGTGAACTTTAAAGCGTAAATAGCAGTTTCCAGGTCTTGACTTTATTCTATTTTTCTTTTTCTTTTTCTTTTTCTTTTTTGAGACCGGATATATTTTTCAATATGCTCTTTTGGTGTTTAGCTTTAAATACCGTTTTTTCTTTCATACTAGGTTTTCAGGCAAGAGTATTTCTAGATATCCTCTACTATCCCAAGTTTCAAGGTGCGTGTAAGTGCAGTTTGTAGGGTATATACTTTCTAAATTTGAACTCAAGAAAAGAAATTATTTTTCAGACGTATCCTTCAGTAAAGCTTCAATACTTTCCCTTCATCTTGACTTAACTCAAGAACTGAACTCAAGATTACCTATTTCTCAAAAAAAACTGTAAAGACGTATACTTACCAAAGTTAGACAGAATGAGGGTTATTTTTAGGGTTTTCAATTCCTAAGCCTAAAATTTAGTTATTTCTAATATATCAACTAAACTTTCAGAATAAAAATCTAAGTTACCCTATTAGCTAACTTGACGACAAAGTTTTTATATTTTTTGGAAAAAATTTCGATTTTTGTAGGTTTTTAAATAGGTATGCAAATGAAAAATATACAAATGAATGCGAAGGAAGAAAGCTTACCGAGCACACCCCCAAACTTAAACTTGACAGTGCCCTCACTGTCAGGCTATACCAAGAGGGTCAAAATTGTCGGCGCTCTCAAAAGAAAATTATATACAAAAAAAAAGGAAAACAAAAAAAAATATATATATATACAAAAAAGGTGTCCCCCCCAAACTTAAGTAAAACAGTGTTTCCACTGTTAAGCGTTGAAGTTCAGGATCGGAGGGGAAAGAATAGTATCAATCTATACAAGGCCTTACACAGGCCAAAATTTAATACCAACCATTCAAAAATTCTATCTCTGTAATATGCGGGTTGGTGAAAGAAGGTGAAGAGGAAAGAAATGGAGAATACGCGAGACCGTATGGAGATAGAAGCGGGATACGGTCTCGGTATATAAGAGGAAGAATGGCGGAAGGGAGAAAGAAGTGGAATACGAACTTGAGGGTGGAAATGGATTGAATAAATTAGTACAATCTGTAATGATCGATGTGAAAAGATGGATTGTACTAATCTATCAATATGGAGAGAAATGGGGTCAAATCCCTCAAGATTCGTGAGAAACCATGGGTACGCCGAACTCGGTAAACCAGACATATGAAGTGAAAATGATATGGTTTCTTGCAATGTCGGAACGATGGAAAGGATGGAGGGAAGTGATTGAGGAAGGGTATTGGTTAAGGGTTCTGGAGGGTGTACACAGTCAATGACAGGAACATGATGAATTGGAAAATCCGACTAATCAAGAAAAACTGGTTCATCCTAAAAAATATCCTTAAAATTTTCCTCAAAATTCAGCACATCCATGCATTTATCCTCAAAATCCAGACGCATATGGGGTTTAGGAAAAACATTTAATGACTCGGGATGATGAATTAGAGAGAAAAACTCAGCCAAATCTGCGGATTCATCATCCAAAATATTCCCAGCGTCAATATCCTTAATCAAGTGAAAATCAATATTCTCAGACACCTCAACAAAAGCATGGATATCAATCAATTCAGGTTCTAAAGTGGAGGTGTAGAGGTCAAAAGGTTTAGGATTGGTTTCACTTGGAAGGGACCCTTCACAATCGGGCAAATCAAACACTACAAAGTCACACAACTCATTATCTGTTCTATCTTTAATCAATGAATCGTTTGGAACACTAGATAGACATTCAAAACCGGAGTTGTGGGATGCAAGTTGAAACGGGTAGGCTTGATTCGGAAGGGGGTACGGATCACTCTCTCCACTCAAATTCTCAACCTGTCCTACCGCCTCTTCATACATTGGAAAATTTGGAGCTAGTTGAAAACTAGCTACCGGGTCACTAGGTTGTATGAGGGCGGCCATGGACGCTTTCAAATCCATCATCTGTTGGTACGACGCTACCCTAAAATCTTCCAAAGACTGTTCCAGACTAGACATGGGTTGTGAAGGGGTTTCAGTAAAAGATTCAAAGTTGTGTGGATACTGAAAACTCCCAAATGGCGGTTCAGAAGCAATGTCTAGGGAAGGTGCAAAAGTAGGGTAGGACTGGTTGGAATTGAATGGCTGGACAGGAGCAGGATCAACATTTGGATAAGAAGGTGAATAGAATTGTTGATCCAAAGAATTAGAAGTGGAGAATGGAGTGAAAGATCGGCTACGGGATTGTTCTATTCGTTCTACAATGGACATTGGTCTCGGGGTTACAACTGGACTTTCAAAAGGGTATCAACACAAGAAGGGGTGAATGTTTGAAACGGTCGATACGAAGTGGATTGCGGAGTCCAATTGTATGTCCTAGACGCGTCTATCCGATCTCTCAACAAAATTTTTGGCATAGATGGATCGTTCGAAGTTCAGCCAAAGCAAGAACCGTAGGAAGTTATGTCTGGTTGTGGGTACCATACTTCGGCAAGAGTTTTGCGAGGTGGGGTACCGATGATATGAAGAGAGAAAGAAAGAAAGGAAGAGAAAATGAGGGGAAAATGAATGTGATTTTTGTTTTAAATTTTTTTTAGGTAGATATTAACAAAAGAATGAAATATACACACAAAAAGAATCTGGACCAAAAACAATCACGACACAAAAATACCACACACCTAATCGTTCTAAGGTTCACCTAGGTCAACTACCCCTGCTCCAGAACTTGATTGTTGAAGTAAAACTGTGTCGAGAAACGGGCTCAAGATACGCTGATCACGAGGCCAGGTAAGTGCAGAGATAAGGGGAGATTTTCCAACGCTTTAGCAAAGTTCCTTAATTAAATAACCCTTTCTCTTTTGGTGGTTTCGCCGTTAACACTTTCCTAGACACCCCGTAAACAATATACCGTTAAGCGAGGTTCTAAACACAGTTAACTTCTCCTAGTGAGCGCGAAGTCCTTAAGGCTTAAAGTCTAGTTTCTTTTAAATTTTGTGCGGGTAAACGTTATGCTCAAGTTCGTGATTTGTGGGCCACGGAAAAGGTGATGAAATCCTTTACCGTATGTTGTGGGGTTCGCTTGCCCTTAAGTCCGTATTAATGTATGCAATGCGCAATTCAATAAAAATTCTATAAAGAATCAAACAATCGTTTTTTAGTTTAAGCACGGCACTGCAACAAATACGAGTTAGTCAATTTTTAGCGTTTGCTAGCGAACTTGCAAAGAATCCTGCAAAGAATAGTATATTGGATGCGTCGGATTTGAGAAGAAGGTGTTAGTAAAGTACGTACCGTTAAGTTTTTGGGTTAAGAAACCCGCGTTGAATCAAATCCGGTAAGCTTGAAAAGTTCGCTTGCGCGGGTTAAACTACCCGGATCTTTGGCACTGTACTTTGTAATCACCTAAGCCTTGAACGTACACTTTGCTCCCCACAATCACAGTTCGCAAATCCGCGAAAATCTGCAGACTTGCTCACAAATTATCAAAAAAAACAAAAAGATTTTTTTTATAAATATATACAAAAAGAATATTAACCCGAATAACAAGAAAGAAAATACGTTACCGTGTCCCCGGCAGCGGCGCCATTTGATCGCACGCTTTTGGCGTGTCGGATGTTCAAAGTTCTAAAGTTATAACCGCGATCAGGACGGTGTCGCTACGCAGCTAGCCGGTTGAGCACGGGTCGATCCGCAGGGAGATGGTTGTATGTCCGTTCGTGTTTTAGACGAGTCAATAAAGAATGTGTATATGTTTGTTCAGTTCTAACCTATGTGTTCGTATTATATGTTCAAGTAAGCTTGTTAAGGTTAAGATTGGTTAGTAGAGTTAGAATTAGTCTTGTACTTATCTTTTGCCATTCTTAAGACGGTGTTGGGATAATCGAAAGTAGCGGGGATTAGGAGGAGATAAGAATGGGAATTGCGAGTTTAAGCAAGCTTTCCAACGCTAAATCTATTCCTAGTGCCCCTTGTCCGTCCGCTAAATACGCTTATTTCCAACCCTCGGCCAAACACCCGCAACCATGTATCCAATTAAGTCACAACTACATGTCACGTTGTAGTGCGCTTAAAGGACTTCTCAACTTAGGTCGCGGCTACATGTCACGTATAGCGCGCCTAAGTGAGGGGGTTGCGTTTGTTTGGTCGGGGTTCGTTTCAAGATGTTTGGCGAAGAGAAGCACAAGGGATTTCTCCGTCCCTCATACCACCTTCCTTAGCCTTAACAAGAGGGAAATTATTCACACATCACAAAAGAAAAGAAAACAAAACAAGAAGGAAGAAAAGAGGAAAATACGGTTTTACAAGTGAAGCAAGCTAACTCTTGGGTCCTCACCTTAGCAAGGAACTCCGACAAGTATCATCGCTTGAAAATACGGATAAGAGAAGAAAGGAAAAGAGAACAAGCAAAGAAATAACAACAACTAGTTAACAACAAGAATTAAAATTACAATACAAGATAATAAAATTACAATACAATGAAATAAAAACACAAGATAAAAACAACCCTCATCTTCATTTCATCATCCACTCAAAAAGCTATCACTACAATTTTCATGGAGGAAAGAATGAAGAAGAAGAAGAAGAAGAAAGCAAAACTACACTAAAACCTATAAAAGAGGCACAAAGAATGGACACACTTGGTTTGGCTCAGAACTGGGGTATTTATAGGAAGGGAACTGGAAACATAGGGCAAGAATCTGGCTCAATATGAAGTCCCCAAACTGCCCCTGAAAAACGACACATCGAGGAGACTATATGGCCGCGGTTCTGCGGCCTAGACCCCCTATTGGCCGCGGATCCGCGGCCGTATAGTGGATTTGGGTGGTCGGGTTTTGGGTGCTTCCCTGGTTTCATTTGTCCTTATGTTTGAAATCTTTAAACTGCACAAAGTTTTCCAGAATATCTTCAGATTTCTTAGTCCAAGATTGCTTTATTTTCTTCACTTTTGACTTCTATCTCCCTCGAGCTCCGCGCACCCATTGATTCTTGTGCAGCCCCCCTCGTGCTCTGTGCTTGTCCGAGACACGAATGACCACTGTCATATGTCTTTTCTCTGGAACTGGTACTCGGCACTGGACGGATATGGATGACCGGAACCCGGCTTTTATCTGCTGTCAACAGATGTTCTGATTTTGGCGTAACTGTGGAGATTTTGTCTTGATTTGCAATATTTGTACTGGAAACCTGTAATCTGTAAATATGTAACAAACACGGATTAAAAGCACCTACCTATAAACACACGAGCATAAGAATGGGCGGTATAAAATGCATTATTCTGGTATGAACATAGCCCTCCGTCGTTTCGGATTGGTATTGCTTAGTATTCGTGCTACGTATTTCGTGCTCTGCCGAGGCGTAGTGTACAGTAGCTATGTAATATTTTTCCGTAGGATACAATGTGATTGGTTGGGACAGTCGTGCGGTCATTTTGGCTCAGTCAAGGACTCGTACGGGTGGGTCTAATGCAATCAAGATAATGAAGGGTTGAACTTGACTAGGATCCTTTGATATGTTGGCTCAGTCAAGGTCACTTGGGTCCTAGGGGCAAAAACCACATCGGGAGTTTCTAAAGAAACTGAAACTTGCAGATTTAGCATACCTTCTGGAGTGTGGTGACTAGAGTGGATTCCATCTAGGTCATCACACAATAATAGTTGGATCCCGATCCCACTGATGAGTTGGATTACTCTCGGGAGATTTTTTCACTTAATAATCAATGCTATAAACCAAGTAGGTGTCTAGAACGGTGTAAGCGGGGCTACGCCTCCAGGGAAAAGAGGTTACTTAATTAAGGAACTTCGCGAAAGCGTTGGAAAACCTCCCTCGAAGTACCAACACCAGCCTGGCTGAAAGGTTAAGCAAGTATTGTGACGTGAATTGAATCCCGACTAGTTCTTCTTTTAGAAGGTTTTAAGAAGAATTTAAGGAAACAGTGGGAGCCATCCTGGTTAGATAAACTAATAAACCAATCTAATCTTGCAAGAGCGCACGCTGAGTGTTTCTTTTCTCTCTCTCCAGGTAGCAACCATTTCACACCCTAATCAAGATAATAAAATGTATCGCTTGACCGATCCGAATTCTTATTCGGGGCTGGAGAACGTTGGTTCGGCTCTAACTTGTGACAACAGTCATAAGTTTGAGCAAGGGAAAGAGGATTGTATGGATTCTATAGATACCCAGTTGAAGAAGAAGCATGGTTTTGCATCTACTTCAGATGTTCTTGTAATTGAGAACTGCTTTACGGTCAGCCCTACCTCCTGGGTACTTGATACCGGATCAGGATCTCATATCTGTAATTTATTGCAGGGACTGAGAAAAAGTAGGAAAGTTGCACCTGGTGATATGTCTCTCAGAGTAGCGGACGGAGCACAAGTTAATGCTGCAGCCGTCGGTGAATATCACCTAGTATTGCCAAATGGCAATACTATGATTTTGAACGATTGATACTATGTACCTTCCATTGTTTGCAACATCATATCTGTCACGACCCGAAAGAGCACGTGACTGGCCCTTGAACCATATGAAGTCTATAGGACTCCATCTGATCCAAGTAAGCCAAAAGCCCAGAAATCTAAAACCATTTTTAAGAATAAGTAAAGAAACTGGTTTAAAGAAGTGAAGAAAACATGTTTGAAATCTAGGTCTTTAAATAACTAAGCCGAATGTGCATTTTAAAAACAGTACAATCTTTTCTAGAAATTTCGGCAGAGTTTCTTTTGTAAAAATGGCCCCGAATGGGGTAAAACAAGAATAACAATATATATGCAATGATAAAGGCATCCCCAAGCGGGAGCTAGCTCTTCGTCAATCGACGGTCACAACCACACATGCAACAATAATATACGACGCCAAGTGGCGAGGATCAAATCCAAAAGAAAGCCCAAAAGCAACAAGAAAACCGCAATACTACTAAGCGCGACTCTAGGGTCGAATAATACAACACTGTCTCTAAGTCTGAAAGAATATACAAGTTTTGGTTGATGGAAATTCTAGATACAAAGAAATAAATAAATACAATGGTGGTTCTTGATGCGAAAGAATCCACCTACCAAAAGCAAACCACCCGCAAGAAAGTAGTGTGCCAGAAATGCCGCAAAGAAACCTGTACGGCAGAACCTGCAAGAACTGTGGCACAACGGGGGTGAGTTGCCAACTCGTGAATAGAAACATCTACAAGCAGAAACCGAATGCAAGACATAAACCTAAGTCAACGATCAGTAATATAATCCACAAGAGTACATCTGAGTGTAATAAGGTGGCAAGGTAACATCTAATCATGTATGTAGTGCCAGGTACTCAGGTAATCACCTGTCATCAGTATAAGGTATGTCTGCATGAAGTAAATATGATGAAATATCAATGATATCAATACACATATATTAGCGTCCCATACCACTAATATTGGTGTAAGGGTATATATAACAGCGCCCTCATACCCTGTTATATATACAAATGAAGTATGATAAGTGTAAATCCAGTCTGTATATGATCCATGTCTGTATATGTGTGGAACCCTTCCACCTGTCACCCACTGACAATAAGCATCGTGTATGCAATGTGAGGATATAAACAAAATCATGGAAAAACATCATGAAACCCGTGCCTAGCATCGACACGTAAATCCTCATCCATCGGGCTCCGTCAGTCCGGATCGGCCCGCGGGCTATGTCTGCGGAATCGGCCCTCGGCCCCGGCAGTACGCCCATCTCTCGACTCCGGTCGGTATCCTCCAGATATCCGCCGAGCTCAAATACAATCACCGGTAGGTACTCGCCCGCCTCCAGGCTCAATCGGCAAACCCATCGATCATCTTGCCGAGGGGAACCATACCGGGCCCACCACGAACCCGCAAACGGATCATCCACTCCTCGAATCGGGTTTCAAGCACACGTCTCAGCACCGAGAAAACGCGTGGTGGACGCACCAAAATATCATATCACGAGGTACCGGGTTTTTCATAACAGAGCATCTTTTCTTAAATAATCCCACGGTCCTCAAAATCAGAAATCACATGAAAATCCACATCAAGAAGTAAATCCAATGCGATGTGCTATGCAATCAATCCATGATGTATGCGACATGTAAAGAAAGGGAATCATATCGGAAATCATGCAACATGGAATAGTAATGTGCATATGTCAGGAGAAACCGCTCTTTTAGAATGAATCAGTTTTAAAGAATATCTTGCGGTCCTCAATTAGGTCAGAATCATCTATGATTGTGTACAGGTACATGTGTACAATATGCCAAGCAAGAATCATATCATGAATGCAACAGTACTACAGTGTAGTGGCATGGCAATTATCGATGATGAAGTGTGTGAGCCGGCAAATAGTGTAAGTGAAACATACGCATCATCGATAATGGTGCTGGTGTCCTAGCAGCATGATGATAATATAACAATGAACATATACTAGCAATGCGAATAGCATGAAAATGCAGAATCTAGTAGTCAACACCACAGTGAAGTATCTACTATGCAAACTACATCTAAGTATCAGGTCGATCAGGAGGGGTAGGTGTGGAAACCACCTAAATCTGAGTCAATGTATATATATATATATAGATATATAGTCGGTGATCCCGCCTCAATGTCATATCGTAAGATATCCTCGAGTTATGAGTGCGGATCTATCATCAATATCGGCTCGTACGGTAAATCATCGTACGGCATCCCCAAAAGCTGGGTACAGGTCAATATCTCACTATCTCGTCACATAACAGGTATCACTATCATCAGATCATATAGTCTGGGGGTACTACTCTATGTCTAGTACAAATCGATACCATCAATAAAGTATGCATGCGGGGGTAAACACATATCCCAAGCCCGAAAGAATCACAAGTCATATCCCACATATGAATCGTATCAAATCACCGATCTCACGGCACCAAGCCCACATCATCGACTCATCTCCAAAGTCATCCCATATCATCAAACACCGTGCAAGTACAAGTAATATACAAGGGTGTGTGTGTAGGTGTAATTCTATCCTAGGGTTCGCAACTAGGAACTACGCTAGTTATTTCTAGCTCTAACTAGCCAAAAGACCCTACAACTATCACAATTAAACTACATAGTATTCTATCTACGGACTGCGGGGGTGCTATACGCCATCCACCCGACTTCCCCCTGTAGATATAATCTACTCACCTGTATCCTGTGTGTCGGTGTCGATGTCACCGTCATCTTCCGCATCGCCTCGGATCGTCGCGGTGTACCTACACATATCACACGTATCGCATCGCATCAAAACCAATTCAACACTTGAAACGACACACTAAATCCAATACGATACGCTAAAACCGACACGATACGCTAAAAGGCTTATAGGTTAGAACCTACGGTTAGCCTTCGCAAAACAACTCGAAATCACTCGATTTAGACGTACAAACGTCACACAATCGAGATAACACACAAATATCAAAATCTGGAAATCGAAATACATAAAACCAATTCACCTTTCAAAACAGCAACAAAAGAAAATGATCCCAGATTTCATCTCAGGCTAAACCAGGTCAAATAAACAACTCCAGGGTGCTATGCAGGGTGTATCTGAGGTACAGAAGAAACATGGTCACATTTCATCACAGAGGGGCCGGCCACATCTCCTAAATGCCCGGCCTCGCCGGCCCCCCTATGTCAAAAGGGGTTCGTCTTCAAAGGGTGGCCTCCTGGGGTCTCAATTAGGTCCCTGGTATCACTTAATTTAGCTAGAAATGTCCCAGTATATCCCAGATTTCCCTGCACACACAAACACTCACAAACCGACACGAAAGTCCCGAAATTCCGTATTTTTGGTTTCAGGTTGTTCCAGGGCAGTGTTGTGGTCAATATGGGGTCTAAGGTCACCATTGGAGTCCAATAGCAAGGCCACAACTCAACTTTACCCTAACCCTCTCTAGTTTTTCCTAAAACCCACAATTCACCCGATTTCGATTCTAAACATGCATAGGGGTATAAGTAAAGCTAAAATTAAGCTAGTGGTTCAGAAATTACCTCAATTGGCAACTCAAGAATTTTCTTGAGTTGCCCCTAGTGGCCAAAATCCATGCTTTCTTGGTCCATCTTGTAGGTCTCGGGCTCGTGCACATTTTTAATGAAACCGACATGGGGTTTTGGGGTTGTTTTTGAGATGAAGAGAGGGATTGAAGAGGGGGGAGAGAATGGGGCTAGGGCAGCAGCAACAAGAGAGAGTGAGAGAGGAATGAGTGTTGAGAAATGGAGGAGAATGGCTAAGGGTTCAAGTCAAAGGTCCACCTCTCTCTCTCACCTACCCTCATTCTAATTCTTTTCTCTTTTTCTTTTCCTTTTCTCCTTAATTCCCAAAACCTTCTCATAAGAATAGTAAACCCCAAATATCATGAAAGAAAATGCACAAGTGTGAGAAAAAGTGATATGTGCAAGTTTTGCACAAAATTGCCAAAAAACCCGATTAGCGATTTTAATCGCGATTAGCACTAAATTAGTGTCAAACTAATCACAAAAACTTAAAAATGTCATAATTCACTAATTTATCCTATTTTAGAATTTTCCATGCTTTTTCTCCATTTATTTGCATTTAATTATTAATTTAATATTAAAATAATCAATAAAATAATATTAAATCATAAAAATTCCTAAAATTAATATTTTATATTTTTGAAAATGTTACAATCTACCCCCCTTAAAGAAATTCGGTCCCCGAATTTAAATTTAAACCCCCACTACTAAAACAATTTCAGTAATAATCCATTTTGTCGGGGCTCCGAAAACATCAACACATAGAGAATATCATAAAAATATACTGCTCTACTAGAAATCAATCCCCAAAATGCATATATAAGAATATCCTATGCGTCTGGTGCGCAAGGAATCAAAATCCATATATGTGTCAAACAGGTGTACAAAACAACATCTAGGTGCAACTGGTGTGCACGCAACATCTGTCGTAGGCAACGTGTGTGCCTGACAGGAAAAAAAATCAGGAGCATGTGACATGCACGAAGAATCCCGATTTAGTGCATCTGGCGTGCACCAAAATCGTATATCAAAACACTAAAGGTGCATGAAAACCACGCTGGAAGTGCAAATCAAATCACTGCATACTGTAGGCATGAAATCTCAATCAATACCTCAAATGTAATAACTCTGCGCAAAATATATAAATATCCAGTGGGTGCATGAAACCAATATCATGAAACTCAGTCATCAAAACTAAATCATGCAAACAGAACGCCCAAAATACCGAAATCCAAAATGACGGATACGTGATAATCAAATCACAAAATCACAAATCATAAATACCGTCGTCGGTAGTCCCTCCTTCGAGGTCGAGAAGGAGTCGGTGCATCCACTGCTAGCAGCGCAGGATATCTACGTGCCTCTTGCTCACGGTCTGGCGTCCTCTGACTCTCAGTCCTTATTTTCTCTGCGGATTACCTATCACGCGGTCAATCGGCTCATCGGCCCTGTCAGGTGTGCTAACGGGGTCGATTCCGTTCTGGCACTTCTCTGGTCACCTCTCGGTCAATCCTCACGACCACTTGTAAGACAGCATATCACTGACGTCGGTCTCTGGCTCTCTGAATGCACGTCACACATATGATCCTGGGTGCAAACATTATTGCAGCAATGTCCTGGAAGGAATCCTGCTCAAGGTCTCTTCCAATCATGCCTATGCCGAACCATACGGAGGCTGGCTCTATTGCATAACCTCTCCTCGCTCAAAAGACACATGTGTCCTCAGCACAATATTTTCTCAGAAACTGGTCACATCCCAACGTCTCTGTAAGCATATCAGGTCTCTAGTCTCGACGGGAAGCAATGACAGCTCGTTAGTGTCTCACACGAACCTCTTGTTCCACTTGTCTCTATCGTCGTCCGCTATGACGTCACGCCAAGCTACTACGCACTGCACTGTTCTCGGCCACGGTCAATCTGAAGTCTCTCACACGGACTCGAAATCGCGTATTCTGTAGCTTCATCATTCTGTAGAAGATGTCAGGCCGAACAGGTCCTCGGGAACACGTCCCAACCATCGGAGGAATACTCATCACTCGTCCGTCCTTGATCAATTCGCAACACATCTGGTTAAGTTCCTTTATCCGATCCTGGTCAACTACCTCGTCGACAATGCCGAACTCTGTCCTGCTGGGTGCGCGCAATGCGACCACTCCTCGGTCCAGGTCTTCTCGTATCGTTTTCCAGAAAGGTCCTGTCAGGTTTCTTTCTCAAACCTCAATCCTGCCGAATTGCCCGGAAGTCGTCATCCAATGCTGAAGCTAAAGCTTATTCCGGAACGGCTGCATACTTATCGCGCTTCTTTCTGGAAGATATATCCATATACCACGCCTCGGGGTGCATATCACATCTCTGATGTCAGCGGAGTGGGACGTCATCTCGTCGAAATCCCGTACGAACTCTTTACTCCACCTTGCTCAAATGTCGACTGATTCGGACTTAACTCATCGTGGCTACACGAACTACGCTCCGACGGCTACGCTCGCATCTGGAGTCTCCCAAGCAGTGTCCCATCACGATATCCGAAAGATGTCGAACCATCCGATCGACTCGTCAGATCCTCATAATCCCCCAAGAGCGCACATCTCGGGTACAGTTTAATAGTATCGAGTACATGCCACAGCGTCGGTGGTCCAGCCGTAGAAGGGCAAACCCAAGCCTCACTAATGGCGCCGAGGAACCGCCGCAAACCCGAAGGTTCAAAGGCTTTCACACGGTCATTAAGTCGAGATAGGGTTTCATTCTTCTAGAGGGTCCATAGAATCACCTGCATGTCTTTCCGTATACTTTAAACTTGAAAAATAGGCTCCTGACATTCGATCGTCTCAATCGACTCTCAACGAACCTGCGTGAAGTCGTCTCTAGCCGGAAACAATCCACCTGATGACCTCGCATCGGGGTAAGCGAACTCACCACACGTCCTAGTCATTCATCCTCGGTGACAAGCAACTCGCTATCAACTCTCTAAGAACATGCTCATGCTGCAGTAGCTCCAATCATCTGGGCGATATCTCATCATTTGCAGCAACAACTGGCTCATACGCCTGTACGCCGAACAGCGCCTCAATCCTCCAGGAAAGGTAACACATTGGCGGTCATCTCTGAATCGGTCTGCTCTAAATCTGAGTAAGACTCTCCACACTGGAAATCTTCAACTCAACTGGGCCCGCTCTGGCGCAAAATCGGACGAATCACCTTCGTCTCTCAAATCGGTAGACTAGCTATCAACTGTCTCATATCTGCCTGAAAGCTCCGGCAATCTCAGCTCGTAAGCTCCGAAAGCAACATCCTGTCAATCTCAGCAACAGCTGGTCCATCTGTCTGCACGATAGGCGACATCACAATCTCTGAGGTATGCTGTACATCAACAGTCCTCTCTCAACTGGCAGCTCTAACAATGGCCCGATCATCCGGTGCAAGACCAAGCACTCACCTCCACTAGAGGTCACAATCACCAACACTAACTCGAGACGTTCCCATGTCACCAGAAAACACAATGGTCGGCCCTCGTACCAAACGAGCTCACACCGGCCGTAACCCTAGCAGCAGCCCAAACTGCGCTCAAACATGGTGACAGGAACCTCAATCGAGTATCAAAAGAGTACACCAGTGGCAAGAAGGGAAACAACAGATCCAAAGTGGATACATGATCATAGGAAGGAACAGTATCAATGAAGGTATGATCATGAAACTAATAGAATCGGGGATCTCAAATGGATGTATAATCCTAGATATGAAGAGAATCACTGATCTCAACAAAAAAATGCACATCCTAAGGTTCCTTAAGCGGAGTGGCGTGTCGTAAGTATGCCGCGGAACATACCAACGGTACGTCACTCTACTTTAGTCACCTATTCCATCAACCAAGGGTCATCCTAATACGACGAAAGTTCGGGTCGAATACCCCCTCGACCAAGTCTAAGTTCCGTAAGGTCAAGCCTAAGTTCCGTATATAAATAACTCCCTAGGCTCCACATAGTCAAACTTAGACTCGAACCAAGGTCAACCTAGCGCTTTGATACCAACTTTTTCACGACCCGAAAGAGCACGTGACTGGCCCTTGAACCATATTAAGTCTATAGGACTCCATCTGATCCAAGTAAGCCAAAATCCCAGAAATCTAAAACCATTTTTAAGAATAAGTAAAGAAACTGGTTTAAAGAAGTGAAGAAAACATGTTTGAAATCTAGGTCTTTAAATAACTAAGCCGAATGTGCATTTTAAAAACAGTACAATCTTTTCTAGAAATTTCGGCAGAGTTTCTTTTGTAAAAATGGCCCCGAATGGGGTAAAACAAGAATAACAATATATATGCAATGATAAAGGCATCTCCAAGCGGGAGCTAGCTCTTCGTCAATCGACGGTCACAACCACACATGCAACAATAATATACGACGCCAAGTGGCGAGGATCAAATCCAAAAGAAAGCCCAAAAGCAACAAGAAAACCGCAATATTACTAAGCGCGACTCTAGGGTCGAATAATACAACACTGTCTCTAAGTCTGAAAGAATATACAAGTTTTGGTTGATGGAAATTCTAGATACAAAGAAATAAATAAATACAATGGTGGTTCTTGATGCGAAAGAATCCACCTACCAAAAGCAAACCACCCGCAAGAAAGTAGTGTGCCAGAAATGCCGCAAAGAAACCTGTAAGGCAGAACCTGCAAGAACTGTGGCACAACGGGGGTGAGTTGCCAACTCGTGAATAGAAACATCTACAAGCAGAAACCGAATGCAAGACATAAACCTAAGTCAACGATCAGTAATATAATCCACAAGAGTACATCTGAGTGTAATAAGGTGGCAAGGTAACATCTAATCATGTATGTAGTGCCAGGTACTCAGGTAATCACCTGTCATCAGTATAAGGTATGTCTGCATGAAGTAAATATGATGAAATATCAATGATATCAATACACATATATTAGCGTCCCATACCACTAATATTGGTGTAAGGGTATATATAACAGCGCCCTCATACCCTGTTATATATACAAATGAAGTATGATAAGTGTAAATCCAGTCTGTATATGATCCATGTCTGTATATGTGTGGAACCCGTCCACCTGTCACCCACTGACAATAAGCATCGTGTATGCAATGTGAGGATATAAACAAAATCATGGAAAAACATCATGAAACCCGTGCCTAGCATCGACACGTAAATCCTCATCCATCGGGCTCCGTCAGTCCGGATCGGCCCGCGGGCTATGTCTGCGGAATCGGCCCTCGGCCCCGGCAGTACGCCCATCTCTCGACTTCGGTCGGTATCCTCCAGATATCCGCCGAGCTCAAATACAATCACCGGTAGGTACTCGCCCGCCTCCAGGCTCAATCGGCAAACCCATCGATCATCTTGCCGAGGGGAACCATACCGGGCCCACCACGAACCCGCAAACGGATCATCCACTCCTCGAATCGGGTTTCAAGCACACGTCTCAGCACCGAGAAAACGCGTGGTGGACGCACCAAAATATCATATCACGAGGTACCGGGTTTTTCATAACAGAGCATCTTTTCTTAAATAATCCCACGGTCCTCAAAATCAGAAATCACATGAAAATCCACATCAAGAAGTAAATCCAATGCGATGTGCTATGCAATCAATCCATGATGTATGCGACATGTAAAGAAAGGAAATCATATCGGAAATCATGCAACATGGAATAGTAATGTGCATATGTCGGGAGAAACCTCTCTTTTAGAATGAATCAGTTTTAAAGAATATCTTGCGGTCCTCAATTAGGTCAGAATCATCTATGATTGTGTACAGGTACATGTGTACAATATGCCAAGCAAGAATCATATCATGAATGCAACAGTACTACAGTGTAGTGGCATGGCAATTATCGATGATGAAGTATGTGAGCCGGCAAATAGTGTACGTGAAACATACGCATCATCGATAATGGTGCTGGTGTCCTAGCAGCATGATGATAATATAACAATGAACATATACTAGCAATGCGAATAGCATGAAAATGCAGAATCTAGTAGTCAACACCACAGTGAAGTATCTACTATGCAAACTACATCTAAGTATCAGGTCGATCAGGAGGGGTAGGTGTGGAAACCACCTAAATCTGAGTCAATGTATATATATATATAGATATATAGTCGGTGATCCCGCCTCAATGTCATATCGTAAGATATCCTCGAGTTATGAGTGCGGATCTATCATCAATATCGGCTCGTACGGTAAATCATCGTACGGCATCCCCAAAAGCTGGGTACAGGTCAATATCTCACTATCTCGTCACATAACAGGTATCACTATCATCAGATCATATAGTCTGGGAGTACTACTCTATGTCTAGTACAAATCGATACCATCAATAAAGTATGCATGCGGGGGTAAACACATATCCCAAGCCCGAAAGAATCACAAGTCATATCCCACATATGAATCGTATCAAATCACCGATCTCACGGCACCAAGCCCACATCATCGACTCATCTCCAAAGTCATCCCATATCATCAAACACCGTGCAAGTACAAGTAATATGCAAGGGTGTGTGTGTAGGTGTAATTCTATCCTAGGGTTCGCAACTAGGAACTACGCTAGTTATTTCTAGCTCTAACTAGCCAAAAGACCCTACAACTATCACAATTAAACTACATAGTATTCTATCTACGGACTGCGGGGGTGCTATACGCCATCCACCCGACTTCCCCCTGTAGATATAATCTACTCACCTGTATCCTGTGTGTCGGTGTCGATGTCACCGTCATCTTCCGCATCGCCTCGGATCGTCGCGGTGTACCTACACATATCACACGTATCGCATCGCATCAAAACCAATTCAACACTTGAAACGACACACTAAATCCAATACGATACGCTAAAACCGACACGATACGCTAAAAGGCTTATAGGTTAGAACCTACGGTTAGCCTTCGCAAAACAACTCGAAATCACTCGATTTAGACGTACAAACGTCACACAATCGAGATAACACACAAATATCAAAATCTGGAAATCGAAATACATAAAACCAATTCACCTTTCAAAGCAGCAACAAAAGAAAATGATCCCAGATTTCATCTCAGGCCAAACCAGGTCAAATAAACAACTCCAGGGTGCTATGCAGGGTGTATCTGAGGTACAGAAGAAACATGGTCACATTTCATCACAGAGGGGCCGGCCACATCTCCTAAATGCCCGGCCTCGCCGGCCCCCCTATGTCAAAAGGGGTTCGTCTTCAAAGGGTGGCCTCCTGGGGTCTCAATTAGGTCCCTGGTATCACTTAATTTAGCTAGAAATGTCCCAGTATATCCCAGATTTCCCTGCACACACAAACACTCACAAACCGACACGAAAGTCCCGAAATTCCGTATTTTTGGTTTCAGGTTGTTCCAGGGCAGTGTTGTGGTCAATATGGGGTCTAAGGTCACCATTGGAGTCCAATAGCAAGGCCACAACTCAACTTTACCCTAACCCTCTCTAGTTTTTCCTAAAACCCACAATTCACCCGATTTCGATTCTAAACATGCATAGGGGTATAAGTAAAGCTAAAATTAAGCTAATGGTTCAGAAATTACCTCAATTGGCAACTCAAGAATTTTCTTGAGTTGCCCCTAGTGGCCAAAATCCATGCTTTCTTGGTCCATCTTGTAGGTCTCGGGCTCGTGCACATTTTTAATGAAACCGACATGGGGTTTTGGGGTTGTTTTTGAGATGAAGAGAGGGATTGAAGAGGGGGGAGAGATTGGGGCTAGGGCAGCAGCAACAAGAGAGAGTGAGAGAGGAATGAGTGTTGAGAAATGGAGGAGAATGGCTAAGGGTTCAAGTCAAAGGTCCACCTCTCTCTCTCACCTACCCTCATTCTAATTCTTTTCTCTTTTTCTTTTCCTTTTCTCCTTAATTCCCAAAACCTTCTCACAAGAATAGTAAACCCCAAATATCATGAAAGAAAATGCACAAGTGTGAGAAAAAGTGATATGTGCAAGTTTTGCACAAAATTGCCAAAAAACCCGATTAGCGATTTTAATCGCGATTAGCACTAAATTAGTGTCAAACTAATCACAAAAACTTAAAAATGTCATAATTCACTAATTTATCCTATTTTAGAATTTTCCATGCTTTTTCTCCATTTATTTGCATTTAATTATTAATTCAATATTAAAATAATCAATAAAATAATATTAAATCATAAAAATTCCTAAAATTAATATTTTATATTTTTGAAAATGTTACAATATCAGTTTCTTTACTCGATAAAGATGGATATAACTTTGTTCTTGATAGAAATATCATGAACATTTACCTTCATAAGGTACTGGTTGTAGAAGGTACACTGTGTAATGGTATCTACGTTCTAAATCAGAATACAGTTCTCAATGTACAAAACACACGCATGAGAAAGAATTCAGATACGAATGAATCCTACTTGTGGCATTGTAGACTTGGTCATATCGGAGAGAAAATACTAAGTAAGTTGCATAAAGATGGACTCTTGAATGCGTTCGAGTTTTCATCTTATGAAACTTGTCAGTCTTGTCTCAAAGGGAAGATGACCAAATCTCCTTTCACCGGACATGGAGAAAGAGCAACAGAGCTTTTGGGACTCATACACAGTGATGTATGTGGTCCGATGTCTATACATGCAAGGGGTGGGTTCTCGTACTTCATCATATTCACTGACGATCTCTCTAAATTCGGATATGTGTATCTTATGAAACAAAAATCTGAAGCTTTTGAGAAATTCAAGGAATTCAGAAACGAAGTAGAGAACTAGACTGGCAAAAGTATCAAGATCCTCCGGTCTGATAGAGAAGGGGAGTACTTAAGTACGGAATTCCTAGATTACTTAAAAGAGAATGGTATTCTCTCTCAGCTTACTCCCCCTTATACACCACAGCACAACGGTGTATCGGAGCGGAGGAATCATACCCTATTGGATATGGTTCGCTCCATGATGAGTAATGCCGAGTTGCCTCTTTCATTTTGGGGACATGCGCTATTGACAGCGGCGTATTTATTGAACGATGTTCCGTCTAAATCTGTGCCTAAAACACCGTTCGAGATATGGAATGGTAAAAGGCCGTATCTTAAACGTATTAAGATATGGGGTTGTCCGGCCTATGTAAAAGTACAAAATCCGGACAAACTTTAGGCACGTTCAGTTCTATGTAAATTTGTGGGATATCCTAAAAACTCCACAGGATATCTGTTCTACCATACCGAGGAACAGAAGGTGTTTGTATCTCGCCACGCCACCTTTTTAGAGTGGCAATTTCTTGCAAAAGAAACAAGTGGGAGTTCGGTAGAACTGGAAGAAATTCAGCGACCACAAAATGAAACTGAAGATTTGACAGAACCTCAGAATTCAATAACCCCAGACAAACCTCAGCCACTCCGCAGATCTGGTAGGATTTCTCATCCGCCTGAGAGATACTACGGTTTTCTCTTAGACGGGGATCGAGAGGATTGCATCTTGGAAGAAGATGACCCTACCAGTTTCCGGCAGGCCATTATCAGTAGGGACTCTGATAAATAGCTGGAAGCAATGCAATCCGAAATGGAGTCCATGTATACCAATAAAGTGTGGACCTTGGATATTGCTCCACCTGGGGTAAAACCCGTTGGATGCAAATGGATCTACAAAAGGAAACTTGGTGTAGATGGGCAGGTGGAAACCTATAAAGCTAGACTCGTTGCAAAAGGTTTTCGTCAAAGACCTGGTGTGGACTATAACGAAACTTTTTCTCCAGTGGCTATGCTTAAATCCATTCGGATCCTACTTGCCATTGCTGCCTTCCATGACTATGAAATCTGGCAGATGGACGTTAAAACGGCTTTTCTGAACGGCTGTTTGGAAGAGTGCGTTTACATGGATCAGTCAGAAGGTTTCGTAGACAGTGGGAGCAGCGGGAAGGTGTGCAAGTTGCTTAAATCCATTTATGGATTAAAGCAGGCATCGCGGAGCTGGAACATCTGTTTTGATGAGGCAATCAAGGAATTTGATTTCATCAAGAACGAAGATGAACCTTGTGTCTATAAGAAGATTGTAGGACGAACTGTCGTATTCCTAGTCTTGTACGTGGACGACATTCTTTTGATAGGAAATGACATTCCTATGCTACAATCGGTCAAGCTATTTTTGTCACAACGGTTCTCCATGAAGGACCTGGGTGATGCCTCGTACATTCTGGGGATCAAGATCTACAGAGATAAATTCAAGAGACTACTGGGACTTTCGCAGTCCAGGTACATAGAGACCGTACTAAAGAGATTTAGTATGGAGGATTCCAAGCGCGGTAACATACCCGCATTGCACGGAATTACCCTCTCCAAGAAGATGTCTCATAAGACCGACGAGGAGAGGGTTCGCATGAGCACTATACCCTACGCTTCGGCGGTAGGATCTATAATGTATGCGATACTATGTACAAGACCATATGTAGCTTACGCGCTGAGCGTAGTGAGCCGGTATCGGTCAGACCCAGGTGAGGACCACTGGACGGCAGTGAAGAACATTCTCAAGTACCTAAGAAGGACTAAGGAGATGTTCCTGGTTTACGGTAATGGAGACCTCAGGGTCGAGTCCTTTACCGATTCAAGCTTCCAGAGTGACAAAGATGACAGCAAGTCTGTCTCGGGTTTTGTGTTTACCCTCAACAGAGGGGCGGTATGTTGGAGGAGTTCTAAACAGGATATCGTCGCAGACTGGACAATGGAGGCTGAATACATTGCTGCAAGCGATGCCGCAAAAGAGGCGGTCTGGATGAAGAAGTTCATTAGTGCACTTCAGGTGGTTCCGTCCATTGTTGACCCAATACCTTTGTATTGCGATAACAATGGGGCTATAGCTTTAACGAAGGAACCAAGGTCCCATCAGAAATCCAGACACATCTTAAGGCGGTATCACCTGATCAGGGAGATCATTGATCGCCAGGAGATCGAGGTACGGAGAGTGGACACAAAAGACAACACGGCGGATCCATTCACAAAGGCCCTCCCTCAAACACAGTTCGAGCGACTTTTTGAGCTATTGGGTATGCGGTACGCCAGCAGTTGGCCCTAGTGCAGACGTTGGGTATGCGGTACACCAATTACTGGCATTTAGTGCAAGTGGGAGATTGTTAGATATGTATGCCCTAGAGGCCATTATTGTATACTACTAGTTTGTATAATACATTTTGGAGGCTTGGGATATATATATATATACACGGTTTTACGATAGTCTTGTTTGTGTATATGCCCTAGAGGCCATTACTGTATCATACTAGCTTGTATATTACTTGATGGAAGCTTGGGATATTTACAGTTGTATAAACAATCTTGCTCGATATAGTAGTATGCTACTTGGTTTGTTTCTATCTTAATATGTGTATATGTTTCTTTTAACATATCGCTAATACATATTGATGGAGCCCTTAGGATCTTTGCTTGACTACCGGCGTTGTGATGGCGATCACACTGGTGGGGGCTGGGTAGTCTATAAGCACATCCTTATTTTAGTCCCTGGTCGTAGGATTATCGAGACAGGGCATTGATACTCCAGAGTAGACTGGTGCATACGCTTCTTTTCCCAGTAGGGGAGATGGTCTGTCCCACAGCCATCAGTACGTCGTACTGGAGATAGTATGCAGGTGCTCGTTAGGTTACGAGTACACTGGACAGGACTCGTCAGGAACTGTTGGTTGGTATTATACCTATCGTTAGTTAACAGTTCCCAGGTGACATGAGTACAGCTTAGTCCGCTGACTTGACACTGTCACTTCGCCTCAAGTGTGTTCCCACTGATCTTAGATTACTACCCTACCATGGCTCTACTGAGTCGTGCAAACAGGTAGTAGTTGGGTGCAGTCCCGAAACACTTAGAGGCAGTGACGGTTAGACAGGATTCGTCTCTCCCGTTATTGGGGGTTGATATCGCGCTGTGTCTAGGAGAGCCATTACATATAGTCGTCCCTGGCCAGGGCAAGCGAGATATACTGGTAGGTTTCCAGTGTTATCTCAAGGTGTTCTGGGCTACACTCCGACACGACTTGTACCGCTATTAGGGGACTGACGTTTACCACCCCATAGGCCCGCCATGCGATATTCTCAGACGAATAGACCGGACTGTACGGAGATTGTCATATGCAGGCTCAGTAGGAGTTCGGATGGGTTCATCTCATCAGTCTTCTTATCGGCATCTACCTGGGGACCGTTACGCACAGCTAGTGCCGCTTGCGGTCTGTGGTTAAACACACTGCCAGCGTAGTGTCGAGTCTTTAGAGTCCCACACAGAGGGTTATTCGCCTTTGGGCAAAACAGAGTAGAGGTCGCATGGTTTTGCGACAGGGTTCGTTCACACTCGCGCACTTGTGCACGTTTGGTGTCCGGGCAGTTATTACTAGTGGGCTTTGGTTTAAGCCAGATACTAGTATTTTTTTTGGGATTGGTTTTGTCTCTTTGTATTCGTGTTCCTCGGAACACGGATGCGGGTGTGTATGCACAGTTGATAGAGGCAGAGGCAGAGGATTCTCATTAGGGTTGTTGACCATTTGACTTTGGTTGACTTGTTGACCCTTGACTTTTTCCAAACCCTAATAAGAATGATAAATATGATTAATAATGATAATTAAGGATTATTGTGTGATGGTTAGGTTGACCATTTGACCATGGTGGACATTTTGACCCTTGTTGACATTTTGACCATAATCATTTCATATCAAAGATGCTTCTTGATCTTTGCAAATTGCATTTATTATGAAATGATAATGGTCATTCTATACTCACCATCACATTTTCTTTTTAATTATTATTATTAATCTATTATTCTCTCATATGAGCATGGTTGTAAAAAGGGAGCTCTCATTCTATTCTATCTCTTCTCTCTTTTTGCAAAAGCTCTTCTTCTTCCTCTCTCAAAACTTAAGTGTTCCATGTGTTGGAAATCATAAGTTTTTGAGACAAAGCCACCATAACACATCTCTACTCATTCTAGGGCACTAGGTTTAGCAAACCAAACACCTTAGTTATCTCTAGGTTGAGGTAGGAGCTCAAGTTCGAGGCCCTCGGGTGGATCTATCTTCGGCAAAAAGGAGACGAGGAGGAGGAGCCGTTCAAACTACCACAAGGAGCAACCAAGGAGGAGAAAAACAAGAAGAGAAGGAGTTCAAGACCTAGGTATAACCATTCTACATAGTAGTTAGAACTTGTAGTTCTTTTGTTAGTTTTGTTTAGCAAAGATTCTTCATGAACGGTCCATGTTACCTATCGAGGAAAATTTTGATTTTTACCTATTCCGCCTCCCCGAAAGAACCGGGGTGGGTAACGTGGACCTAACAGAAGTTAATCTTGATTTGATTTCTACATAAGCTTTTTCATATGCCTCTGACTATACGAATACTTCATCTTTACGTGTGAGCTTGGTCAGGGGTGCTGCAATCTTTGAAAAACCTTCAATGAATCTTCAGTGGTATCCTGTTAATCCTAAGAAACTTTGAATATCCTTCACCATCTTTGGTGTCGGCTATTCGCTGACAGCTGATACCTTAACTGGATCTACTGAGATTCCTTTGCCTGAAACAATATGTCCGAGAAATCCGATTTGATCTAGCCAAAATTCACACTTACTGTACTTGGCATAGAGTTGATGTTGTCATAATGTCTTCAGGACAATCCGTAAATGCTCGGCGTGTTCTTTCCGATTCTTTGAATACATCAGGATGTCATTGATGAAAATAACAATGAACTTTCTAAGTACCCTAAAAAAACTTGGTTCATCAGATTCATGAAAATAGCAGGTGCATTGATCACTCTAAATGGCATCATAAGATATTTGTAATGACCATAGCGAGTCCTGAACGCCGTCTTCGGAATATCGGACTCTTTTACCTTCACCTGATGATAACCCGAATGAAAATTTAGCTTCGAAAATACACAAGACCCACTTAGCTAATCGAAAAAATCATCGATGCGGGATAGTGGATACTTGTTCTTTATCGTCACTTCGTTCAGAGCTCGATAATCTACACACATTCTGTATGAACCTTCTTTCTTCTTCACAAGACAAACTGGAGATCCCCAACTTGAAGTACTGGGACGAATCTAACCTTTCTTCAGAAGTTCGTCCAACTGAGTATGGATCTCCTTCAATCTTTCTGGACTTAACCGGTACGGAGTTTTGATTACCGGTTGCGCACCAGGTAGTAAGTCAATGCTGAATTCAAGAGCTCGATCGGGGGGGGAGGGTAAACCTATTATATCGTCAGGAAACACATTCTCGAACTCTCGAACTATCTCTGGCTTTTCTTCTTCCGACAGTTTAGTAAATACTTTTGCATTCTTTGGCTTGGCACGGAAGATTCCTGGCTCCAAAGTTCTATCTCCACTCTTGAAGTAAAAGATTGGGTGATCTGGTATCTCAAAGACTGGGTGATCGTAGCATAGAAAACTCCCAGCCAGTCCATTCCCAACACAACATCAATGTTTGGGATGTCCAGTAGTTTGAAATTCACGTAGAATTCTCGTCCGCAAACTACAACTGTACACTGATCAAATCCCATAGTTTCTTTCAATACTCCATTCCCGGAACTGACATTCCAACTTGAAATGAGTGGCTTCACGGGAATCGCATGTGTTCTTACAAATCGTTGGGACATAAAGCAGTGTGACGCTCCAGTGTCGAACAGTACTAGTGCAGGAAGGGTGGCTACCAGTATAGTACCTAAGTTGTGTGAGGTTGATTTTAGATACAGGGAAAATATAAAGATATACAAAGATTGCAAAGATGAAAGGATTGGGAATTACCAGTAATAACTTGGCCAGTAGCCTCAGCTTCCTCAACTGTCATGGTGAAAGCCTGATGTCGGGGTACATTTCTCCTTGCTGGAGGCACATTCCTCTGTCCCTGGGGCATGTTTCTCTGCCCTTGAGGCATATTCCTCTGTGCCTGATAGAATTGTCGAGGAGGTTGTGCAAGAGGTCCACGTGGAGGTAGTGCAAAGAGAGCAAGATGAGGTGCATGAGCCTGAATAGCTGGCCGCTGCGGGACTATGATTGCGGGTCTAGGTGCTGGAGCTGGGTTGAGACGATATGGACAAGCTCTGATGGCGTGAGTGGTTGCGCTACAAACCAAACACAGGCCATTCGCACGCCTGCAGTCTTTCGCCAGGTGTCCATTTCTCTTGCAGTAGAAGCAAAAGTCTGGACCGGGCTGGTTAAAGGTTACTCCCGGTCTCCTGGGTGCAAAAGTTGGCCTGGAAGAGGCTCCTCCTGCCATCTGAGTGGTAGGGAGTTTCACACCGGCAGTTTGAGATATGCCATTCTTCTTCACCATTGCCTCATAGCGACGGGTAGCCTTCAGAGCAAGATCATGGGTTGGGAAATCCCCTGTAGCTAGTGCAGCTTGGATTTCCGGGACTAACCCTTGCTGAAATCTTCATGCCCAGATCTCAGCAGTCGGATGAGGTGTGCCGCAAACCTGTTACGACCTTGTGTTAGCAGTGAAGCATGATATCAAGAATTTGAATTTGAGACAATATCTTACCTGCTAAGCATGGAATACTCAGTATCGTATTCATCCACGGACTTGCTCCACATCGAGCCTTATTGTAAGTGGATGAACCGCTATTCCATGTCGAAACGGGCAGTCTCAAGGAAGTATTTCGTGTTGAACATATCGCGAAACATCTTCCATTCGATATGTTGGGCGAGTCAGCTTTCTTCAGTCTTCCACCAGACTCTGACGTTATCTGTTAGTTGCAGCTTTGCAACTCTCACCCAAGCAATCTCTGGCACTCGTGCTGCTGCCGGATCATCTTCGATAGACTGAGCCCATTCTTCTGCCTCTAGTGGGCTCTCTTTCTCATAGAAATGTTTTGGGTGCAGTGCCCGGAATTGCTTGACTCCGGGTGCCTCGACTTCTGGGCGGTGCATGAGAATAGAAGTTTGCTGCTACTAACCCTCCAAGAGGCTCTTGATCGCCTCAAATAGTACCGTTTGCTCATTGATGGGAGCTGCAACGGTAGGTGGTAGTGGTAGAGTAGGTGGTGGAGTGTTTCCATTGATGTTCGTACTTGTGTTGTTTGGAGAATCTATGACCTTGATAGAAAAAGAAAGGTTAGGATAGATTCAAAGAATTTAAAATGTAAGGAAGGTATAGTTGCCGATTCTTATAATTCTTGTGATATATTGCTTAGGATTCCATGCAGAACTGACTTGCATGGTCCGCCAACAAAACCTATCACGCCTCGTTTCCCAGTGTACGGAGATGGAGACGTGGCATGCATGCGACGTATTTACTAAGAAATAAATATGTTAAGCGTAATTAAGAAATATATAAAAATGCACAAGAATAAAAAGAGATATAAAAATGAACAACAAATTTTATTAACATTCATCTTTACAATACAACCGCTTTGAAAAGAAAAGATACAAAGGTATAAGCAATGCCTAAACAGTGGCATATGAACTGAAAGTAAGTACACGAATCTATAAGTCCTGCTGGGAAGTGAGCTGGTCAACGTCCTATTGGTTAGGCTCTATCTCGAGAGAGTCATGTCCTCCTGATGAACATTCTAAAGAAAGAAATAGACAGGAATGTTGTCAGCGAACTAGTGCTCGGTACGTACTAAAAGAAGGAAATGAACAATTAATGTGGAAAAGGAACTGGTAAGTTATACAAGTATATACTTGATATCTTAACGTAGTTGTTTGTAACTTGGTACAGAAGGTATCAGTGCATACAAAAGGAGTCCAACTTGCCCCGTGAACTATGGTAACATATAGTACAAGGCCCCATCAAAACCCACAGGACAACGGCACGAGAGTTCATGTAGGTGTCTTTTAAGTGACCATCTCGTGCCACTTTTAATACATTCCGTACCAATCTACCCCGTTAATCCCGTGTAATTTTTTGTATGGATTATAATTATCAGAGTTGCCGAGACCATGGATACAAGTTGTTTAAGTAGTCAGGTTCAGGATGTAATCTTATAGTCATGTCAAGTTATAGCCATGGTTCGGTCAAGTCAAGTCTTGTATGTTGATATTCAGGTTCATGTTCAAGTATACATGTTAGAGTTTTAGATTCATGTTTGAATTGGATTCTGGTTTGAGTTTAGATTCAAGTTTGATTTAGACTCAGACACGAGTCAGACACTTATAACTGATTTAGATCCTGAATTAGGTTCGGGAGTTATCGGTAACTGCTGCACATAGACGGCAGGATTTCTGTATTTTTCCAAGACAATTACCATTGATAACACCGTTAAGTTTTCTACTTTAGATAGGCAAGCACTCACTTTCTTCGGCTCCCTGGGGCTCAAGAGAATTAATCCACTTAAACCTATATTTACTAAAGTCCTTAAATATAGTTTTATATAACCCGAGGGGGTTTTATGAAAAAAAAATTTAATATACTTTCAAAGAAGTTATTTATATTATTTAGGGTTTCCATGAATGTGAATTTTAAGAATTTAAAGTATTTTATTGATAATCACTTATCTTGGATAGTTCATGGTATTTTGCTGTAAAGCTTGACTTTTGTTGGTATCTTGATTGTATTTTGATGAAACTTGTAATTCTTTCATTTGAAAAATATAAGGTTATTATATTTTGAAAATATATGGATTTTTTAATATTTATATAATTATTAAAAATTAAAATTCTAATTAAGTAGAAAATTACGTTTTTCTTAAAAACCGTATTAAAAATCTTTCGAGACCGAATACTCCGTGAGAAGGTCTGCATCTCGCTATACTAGCCCAAGAATGTGCAATAATCCACACCATTCAAAAGCGGGTCCCCTAAAAAGTGTTATAGAGGCTTATTTGCAAAGGAATTGAAAATACAATTTTAAAGAAAACCGTTTTATAGTAAATGGTATTTTAATGAAATCTTGTATTCGTAACAAAATTCGTACAAGAATAAATCGTGCTATGGAATCCATTTGTATATGTGAGGGGTGAGTCATTACCCCGTGAAGTTTTATAAATGTATGTTTTAAGCAAAGCAATATAAGATGAGATATATAAATTTCATGGTATTTTAATGTAATAGTTAAGTTAAAGTGATGTTACATGACATTTTTGAGTGAAAGTTGGTTCTAAACTTTAGTTTTATGATTAAAAACTGTGTAAAGATATGGATGCCAAACATGTAAGAAAAAGTAGATTTTATATAGTATAGAAGAAGATGTCGGTATTAACTCCACTTCCGACATATGTTTTGAAAAAGAATTTTTAGACATGAAGAATGAGGATTGGAAGGGACTTATTAGATATTTTGGTTAAGAGAACATTGAAGAAGAGGGGGGTTGTCGTCATGGCGTCGTGGGGTCGCCGGAACTTGCTTCGATCCTCGCCAGAACTTGATCGTTTGCTAACTCCAATTCTACTCCATTTGTACTTAGAATTTTTTTTTTTTGAGAATTTTGACTATAATATTCAGAATGAGGAAGGGTTAGGGCATGGGGTAGTATTTATAGCGTGGAATTAGGGTTTTGGAATTAAAAGGGTGAATTAAAATGTATTAAAAAGATGATAAATGGGGAATTGAGGGGTCTCTGTTTGATTGCAATAGTGCGTGGGAGTTAGGAGTAGGGGAAAAGACTTGTGTGCAAAGCACGGGCACCTTTGGCTATGGTTCACCCGTCCTCGCCGGCCTTTTGAGGCATCTTGCCGGTCATTTTGTGGAGGGGGCCGTCAGATTGGTGCCATGTGTTCTTCTCTGTTTTTAAATTATTGTGCGCATGTCTGATTTTTATGTCTTTTCGTTTTTGTGTGCATTGCACGTGTAAATTTTTGGACTTTCAAAAAGTTTTTTAAAAAAATCAGAAAAAATAATGTGTCTGATGGGATTCGAACACAGGGGCTTCGTCACAACAGTTCAAGTGCTTTACCAGTGAGCTACAAGTTGTTTCTTGCTGTTCTTAAACAAAATATATTTATAATTTGTACGCAGGCTTGTAAACTCCCTTCTGTACATTAAACTGAAAAATTTTGTACAATAAATTCAAAGTCGTTACAAAAAATTTATTAAACAAAAATCTAAATGATTACAAATAAAGTTACGAGTGGTGTATTAAAGTTAGTTTGACCTATTTTGTTTAATGAGGGGGAGTACAAATGTTAAAATAACATGTATCGGAGTTAACTCCACTTTACCGATATATTTTTAGAAGATGTTTTGAGATGAAAGAAGAAGAGTGAAGAGAGACTTATTCATTGTGCAGCTTCCCAATGCCAGGAGTTCATCAATTTTCTTGGAAAAAGGTTAAAGAAAAAAGAGAAGGTTCTGTGGAGTCGCGGAGGCTCCGGAAACGATTTCGGTTTTCAACGAAAAGAGCTTGGTTGCTAATTCCACTTGCTCTTAGAAACTTTTGGGATAATTTTGATAGAAATTTTCAAAATAAAGGGGAGATAGGGTATCGGGTGGTATTTATAGTGAAGATTTTAGGATTTTGGAATAAAAATTTGGATTAAAAGAATTTAAATTGGTGTTAAATGGTGAATTGAAGGGTCACCGTTTAATTGCAGGGAAATAAAACAGTGCAGGCGAGTTGAGGGGAGCTAAAGATGTGTGTGTGCAAAGCACGGAGGGGATTGGGCACATCAGGACCATCGGCGGCAGCCATATTGGCAAAACGGCGGTCGGATCTAGCCCAATCGCCTCGAGATTCGTGCCACCAGTTTTAATCACTGTTTACTCCTTTTTGCGCATGTTTGATTTTTCTGAAACTTTTTGTTTCTCCGTGAATTGCACGTGCAACACTTGGACTTCCAAAAAATTAAAAAGAAGAATCTTAAAAAATAATTGGGTCTGATGGGATTCGAACACATAGGCTATGTCGCAGCAGTGTACAGGCTTTACCAGTGAGCTACAAGTTAATTTTTTCTTTTATTAAACAAAAATGACTTATAACTCCTATACAGACTGAAATACCCTTTTTCTATACATTCAAACAAATAATTCTGTACAGAGATTTCAAAGTCGTTACAATCTGCATCGGGGAGCTTCGTGCTCGACAACGCTGCTTGTCATGAGGCCGAGGAGCGGCTTCCTACGCGACCTTAACGGTGATACCTGAGGCCAGACGTCAAAGTCGGTAGGCCGACCATACCCGGGCACGAAGTGGATAAGCTCACCCAAGAAGATAAAGCTCGGATTCGGTCGATAACCGGTGCAACTCCAATCCTACTTGGATTCGAGGGAGCGACCGCGCTAAGCTCTATTAAGGTCTATTTCTACTTGCTATCCATGTTTAGTGTTCGCTCGGTCTACGTCACCTCAACTCCGGGGCGAGAAGGGACACTGGTCTATTTCTACTTGGTATCCGTGCCTGGTGTTCGCTCGGTCTACGTCACCTTGACTCCGGGGCGAGGAGGGACACCGGTCTATTTCTACTTGGTATCCATGTTTGGTGTTCGCTGGTTTACGTCACCTCGATTACGGGGTGAGGAGGGACATCGGTCTATCTACACTTGTGAAATAAATAAGGATGAAAATATTACGGCCATGCACATTATGGACGAGATAAAAATACTTTATTGACATTCTAAATTATATACAAAGTACTATAAGCTCCTCGGCTTTACAAAATGGCCGAAGGCCAACAAAAATAAAAGAAGAAAAGGGGGATAGGGAGCAGGAAGGACGACGGCTTCAAACAGCCTTCTCAGCCGGGGCTTCCATGATGTCCGCCTACTCGGCCGATCTGCCAGGGGCCTCGACCACAACCGCCTGCTCGGCGCCTCCGACCGCAGCCATACTTCCACCCTCCAGCTCGGCGCTACTGTTGGGGGGTCCTTCCTCCGCAAGGGGATACCTTGCTCAAAGCTCCCGGTCGTCGAAACCTGGCATTGCTTCCTTAACGGCGTCGAGGGAGTTGTGCCACGCGATGGCCACGGAATTGGCAATGTCAACATAAAATTGGTCGGACGCCTTGTAGTCTTCCACAGCCTTTTCCGTCTTACCCTCGGCCTACTTCACCACCTCGTAGACTGCCCAAGCATCACTGTTAAACAAGTCCCTTTGCCTCTTCATGGCGTCATAGAACTTGTTAACCTCACCGACCCGGGCCAGAAGGGCCCAGTTAGACTCGGTCAGTGCCCGGTGTGACTCCTTCAGCCTCACAACCATTAGGCCCTTCACGACCAGCCTCGAGTCCAGGGAGGTCGCATTGTCCTCCTCCTCCTTCAGTTGGTGAGAAGCTCTTCCTCGTTTGAGGATGACTCTCCGTCCTTTTTCATCACTGGGACCACCTCCTCAGCCTTCATGGCGGCAAGGAGGGTACAATGTTGAAGGACATGCACAAAGACATGAAATTTTTTTGTCAGAAGCTAAACAAAGGAAAAAGTACTTGGAAATTTTTTAGAAGATTACCAATTTGGACTGCCTCCTGGGCTATTGCCGCCACTTGGGCTTTCATTGTGCCCCGAGAATTTTGTCCCCCGCTGCTTTCTCCATGTCCTCCAGCAAGCTGTCTGCTGCAGAGAGCCCCGATGGCAACTCAATGCAGAAGTCACCCTCCTACACCTGTATCCTGGCCGAGGGTGGCTAGGAAACCACTTTGGCTGGAGACTCGACGGAGGGCGGCGTATCCGTCATGGCTCGGGGATCCAGATCCTGGGTGTGCTTCTGCCCTCCACTCCGACGTTCCTCCGAGACGGAAGGAGCAACTACTACCTTGAGGGGAGGAGCTTGCCAGGGGACCGCGCCGGGTGCGGGCTTGGACGAAATAGCGTCGCCGTCCTTAAAATGATCTCTTTTCAAATCACGTCAGTAAGTGGAGTTATACCGACCTTTAATTCTATACTCTTTAAAACTACAACTTTTCTTAAGAACCACTTATCCATATCATTATACCTTGCTTGTTAAATATTAACTAATATTTAGAAACAAGTTTCATTTTAAAACTCCGTGTAAAACAACTTTTATTAAGCTTTTACGTTTAAACACCTTGAAATTTACATACGACATCTTTATATACTTTTGTTTAGCATACCTTTAGAAAATCTCACGAGATAATGACCTACCTCTCATAAACACACATCTTGACATAGCACGATTCTCTTGAACAATATTTTTGTGGCAAAATACGACTTTTCATCAAAATACCTTAAACTATTAAAAACCAGATTTCTTTAAATTGTGTTAATTCATTCCTTACGATTATGCCTCTACAACCCATTTTGGGGAACCCGATCAGGATGGTGTGGATTATCGCACGTCATCGGGACTAGTAGAGCGAGATGCAGATCTCCTCACGAAGCATACGATCTCAATGGAATTTTAATACAATTTTTAAGAAAAACAAGAATTTCTATTTAATAATAAAAAGTTGTTTTTAATAATTATATAAATATTATCAAAACACATATTTTAAAGATATTATTAAACTCCACGTTTTCTAAACAAAATGATAGAATTACAAGTTACACGATAATACCATTAAGAATCAATACAAGTCAAGTTTATATTAAAATACCTTGATTTATTCAAGTTATATATATATATATATATATATATATATATATATATATATATATATATATTCACTAACATACTTCATTCTATAAAATTTACATTCATGAAAACCCTAAATAACATAAATAAATAATTGAAGTTTATTTTGAATGTATACTAAAAATATTTTTCATAAAACCCCCTCAAGTTATATAAAATTACATTAAGGACCCTAATAAATACAGGTTTAAGCAGGACCAATTCTCTTGAGTCTCAGAGAGCCAGAGAAAGTGGGTGCTTGCCTATTTAAGATAGAAAACTAAAACGGGGTTATCAATGGTAATTGTCTTGGATGAAAACACAAATCATGCCGTCCATGTGCAGCAGTTATCGATAACTCCCAAACCTAATTCAGGATTCAATTCTGTTTAAAGTGTCTGACTCAATCTGAGTCTCAGTCCAATCTGAATACAATCCAAACATAAATCTAACTATAACTCCAATTCAACATGAATTCAATATACCAAATATGAACACTTGAACTTGAACATGAATACCAGAACAAAATCAGAACATGTAACATGACTTGACTGGACCGAACCATGGATATATCTTGAACTTGACTACATGACTACCGTTTACATCTTGAATTAGTTTACATGAGCAACTTATACCATGATTTCGGCAAGTCTGGTAACTACAAATCAATATAATCAATACAATATACACTACGGGGTTTTTAAAGGGATAGACTAGTACGGAATGTGTTAAAAGTGGCACGATGACGGTCACTAAAAGACACCTACATGAACATCTTGTGCTGTTGTCCATGGGTTTTGATGGGGCCTTGTACTTACATGTTACCTTAGTCCACAGAGCAAGTTGAACTCCTCTCGTATACACTGGCACATTCTGTACTAAGCTATAAACAACTACGTTAGCATAACAAGCACATACTTACCTATTATATTCTTTTTACCTATCTATTACATTCTATCTCTTGGGACATACCGAGTGTTAGTTCACTGATGACATTCCTATCTCTTCTTTCTTTAGAATGTTGTCAGGAGGACCCGACTCTCAGGAGATCGAGCCCAACCAGGACGATTTGGAGCAGTTCACTGAGAAGCCAGAGTTCTAGTTCCTACTTATACTTACTGTTCTTTCAGTTCATTTTGCCATTATTTAGGCATCGCTTTCCATCATTGTACTTTCATTTTGCCATTGTTTAGGCATCATTTTGCCATTGTTTAAAATGTTGTTGTTTTATTACATCTCTTATCATTCTTGTGTTATTTCATTTATATTTCTTATTTACGCTTAACGTGTTTACTTCTGAGTAAATACGTCATGGCCCGCTACATTTCCTTCCCTGTACGCCGGGAAGCGGGGCGTGACAAATTGATGATGATGACACCCCGGCCGTTTCTTCTACTCCTACTACTTCTTCTGAGCCTATTCTCCATTCTTCAAAGCCTCTTCTTCTTCTTCAACCGCTGTTCCGAATGGATCCACATTTCACTCCACTCAAACTCCAGTTTTGGGATCCGCTCTAACTCCATAATCTCTTCCACAAGCATTGGACCCAACCAATTTCAAAAATGTTCCATTTCCAAACCGATTGAGGTCCAATAAACAAAATCCACAAATAAAGAAGATTCTGGAGTTTTTCAAACAGGTTAACATCAATATTCCCCTCTTAGATGCAATTCAGCAAGTCCCGTCTTACGCAAAAATCTTGAAAGACTTGTGTACTAAGAAGAGAAAATCTCAGGTACCAAAGAAGATTTTCCTAGCTAGTAACGTGAGTGATGCTCTTACCCAAGATTTACCACAAAAACGGAAGGACCCTGGCTGTCCTACGATTTCTATAACCATTAGGGATAAGAACATCAACCGTGCTCTTTTGGATCTTGGTGCCAGTGTTGACCTTCTTTTTTATTCTATATATAAGCAACTAGGTGTAGGAGAACTGAAACCTATACATTGTACTCTTCAAATGGCCGACCGATCTATCACCCATCTTAGGGGTGAGCTAGAGGATGTGTTAATTAAGGTTGGGAACTTCATATTCCCCGTTGACTTCATTGTTTTAGATACACAACCTGTAGCTAACCCTCAAAATCAAATTCCGGTGATACTCGGTCGCCCATTCCTTGCAACCTTAAATGTTGTGATCAATTGTCGAAATGGTTCGATGAACCTATCTTTTGGCAACATGACAATTGAACTCAACATTTTTAGGTTAGGGAATCAACCACCCGAACCAAGTGCTCATATACTAGATGTTTGTTCCATTCAGGAGATCGCCCTCGAGGACTGTGAATTTAAGGAATTCTTGTTTGATCACGGTAATCTTGACACCACTAGTGCATTCCTCTTTGAACTTGCTGCTTCCGCTTCCAACAACGATTACGAGTGCTTCACGTTTTCAAACGATCTTGGCTTGTCACCACCCGAGTTTGAATCTTTTGAATTTTTGGATGCGTTAGTTGAACCATCTGACTCGGTCGCATACACTTACTTTGAGCCCCTGTTGGAATCTTTTGAGTTCGAGACATTTTCTCCAATCTTACCTTCAGTCATTTCACCTCCTACACGCGAACTCAAGCCTCTGCCGTCTCACATAAAGTATGCTTACTTAAGTGAAAACGAAACCCTCCCAGTCATCATCTCGGCTTCTCTAGCTCTAGAGCAAGAGAAAGCCCTTCTCACGGTCTTGCAATCCAATCGGCAAGCATTCGGCTGGACGATGGCGGACATCAAGGGGATTAGACCCCTAATCGTTTAACATCACATTCATATGATGAATGATGCCAAACCAGCTAGGGATCCACAGAGACGATTAAATCCATTCATGAAGGAGGCTGTGAAAAAGGAGATCATCAAATGTCTGGATAGTGGTATCATTTACCTTATTTCAGATAGCCAATAGGCCAGGCCTATACACGTTGTCCCTACGAAGTCGGGAATTACTGTCATCATAAACGAGGAGAATGAGTTGATCCCTACTCGCACCTAAACCGGGTGGCGAGTGTGCATTGATTATCGGAAACTCAAAGCCACAACGCGGAAAGATCATTTTCCTCTACCTTTCATTGACCAAATGCCCGAACGATTAGCTGGACATGAGTATTACTATTTTCTGGACGGTTACTCAGGCTACAACCAGTTTCCCATCGCCGAGAAAGATAAGGACAAAACCACTTTCACTTGTCCTTTCGGCACGTTCGTATATCGCCTCATGCTCTTTGGGCTATGCAATGCTCCCGCTACCTTCCAGCGGTGTATGATGGGAATTTTCTCTGACATGGTTGAGAAATTTTTGGAGATATTCATGGATGATTTATCCATCTTTGGCGATTCTTTCGACGAGTGTCTGCAACATCTTGACACTATCCTTACCCGATGTAAGGATAAAATCTCATTTTAAACTGGGAAAAATGCCACTTCATGGTACGTGAAGGTATTGTTTTAGGACATATCATTTCGCGAAATAGCATCGAGGTTGACAAAGCAAAGATTGATGTCATTTCCAACCTCCCTCCTCCCAAATGCATCAGAGATATCCGATCCTTCCTTGGCCATGCCGGTTTTTACAAACGGTTTATCAAGGACTTTAGCAAGATTGACCCTTGACTCTTCTTCTGGCCAAGGATACCACATTCATCTTTGACTCAAGCTATTTGACTGCTTTCGAATCCTTGAGAAGCTCGCTAACCACTTCTCCCGTTCTTTCTTCACCCGACTGGATGCATCCTTTCGAGATTATGTGCGATGCATCCGACTTTGCTATCAGTGCGGTTTTAGGGCAACACGTCGATAAGAGGTCGCACGCAATCTACTACATAAGCCGGACCCTGAATGACGCCCAAATGAATTACACAACAATCGAGAAAGAGTTCTTGGCTGTTGTATTTGCTTTAGAGAAATTCAGGTCCTATCTGATTGGCTCCCAGTTATTGTCTACACAGATCATTCTGCTCTAAGACATCTTTTTACGAAAAAGGATGCAAAATCTCGGCTAATAAGTTGGATCCTCTTACTTCAAGAATTTGACCTTATCATTAAGGACAAAAGAGGATGTGAAAACATGGTAGCCAATCATCTTTCACGACTTCCTTCTTCGCTGACGCTCTCTCTCCCAATCAACAATATTTTCCCTGATGAACAATTCTTGACAATATCTTGCGAACCCTGGTTCGCAGATATTGTGAACTACTTCGCAACCGGACTCATACCTAACGATTGGTCAAGTCAGGACAGACTTAGATTTTTATCCCAAGTAAAACACTTTTACTGGGATGAACCCTACCTGTTCAAGTATTTTCCAGACCAAATCATCCGCCAATATGTTCTGGAAAACGAATTCAAGAGTGTGTTGTCTTTTTGCCACGATCAAGTATGTGGCGGGTATTTTGGCCCAAGAAAGATAGCTGAGAAAGTCTTGCAATGTGGCTTTTACTAGCCAAAACTTTTCAAAGATGCACATGAGTACTGCAAGACTTGCTCCCGGTACCAACATTTGGGCCAGATTTCCAGGCGAAATGAGATGCCACTCCAACCAATCTTGGTTGTTGAGATGCTCGATATATGGGGAATAGATTTCATGGGCCCGTTTCTAAACTCTTTTAGGAACTTGAACATTCTCTTAGCTGTTGATTATGTCTCCAAATGTGTTGAGGCAGTGCCAAGCCGGACTAACGACAATAAGGTTTTCGTTAATCCTAAAAGAAAACATCTTTTCCCGGTTTGGGCACCCTCACGCTACCATTAGCGACAATGAGACACATTTCTGCAATAGGTCTTTTGAGACCTTGATGCGGAAATACACGATTAATCATAAGCTATCCACGCCCTACCACCCCCAAACATGTAGGCAAGCCAAAGTTTCAAATCGGCAGATCAAGCAGATATTGGAGAAAATGGTTTCGAGGAACCGTAAAGATTGGTCTGTGAAATTAATCGATTCCCTTTGGGCATTTCGAATTGCATATAAGACCGATCTTGGCATGTCTCCCTATCGGCTTGTATACGGAAAGGCTTGCCACCTCCCTGTGTAAATCGAACATCGTGCTATTTGGGTGATCAAAGAGCTGAATCTTAATCTTTAAGACATGGGCAGCTATCGGAAGTTGCAACTTAATGAACTGAACGAGCTTCGGGATGAGACATACGAAAACGCGGTTGTTATAAAGAACCGAACGAAGGTGTTTCATGATAAACACCTTACGCGCAAAATCTTCACGCCTGGACAACGGGTACTTCTTTATGACATCCGACTCCATTTCCATCTAATGAACCTAATCTCGAAGAGACGGCGAGACAATCTTGTTGATCTCCTGCACCAGGCCTTTCAACAGTCTGCCATACTTGCTGCCTATCGGAGGGTGGAGGACATCAGTGGGGATCCCGACGCTCGTGCTCGCGAAAGAAAGCATACTAGGATGGTTCGCCAGGCTTGGAAAGCCCTGGACAAGGTCACTTTCGATTTCCTCAATCCATGTCCTGAATTTGAGGTTTTGCCATTGTAATTACTTTAGTAGCATCTTTGTTTATTGCTTTCGTAATTGTAAGAACCCCCCATTTTTTCTTGAAGTATAAATGGCAAATTTCTCATTTCAGGTTGTCTTATTTCACGTACTAAATCTTTTGCACATGCATGAATGGGTATGTCTCGAATGCTTAGTCAAATGCAAATCAGATGTTCTTTCTGTCGCTTTCTTCTCTTTGCTGTGTTGTTTGCCATGCGATTTTAGCAAGTGGGTCTGTAGATAGCGTATAGCTGTCAGTCTTAGGCTCTTAGTAAGGGAGTGATGGCTTAGGAAACAGGGTTAAGATCCGTCACCTAAGACTTTTTAACTTTATGAGCCGTGAGGGTCTGATATAGAGAATTTTCTCCCTACGGGTCAAGAGGATCCCGTAGGTGTATTTTCTCCTTAGGAATCGTGAGGACTCCTAAGTGTGTTTTCCCTTATAAGTCGTAAGGATCTTATAAGAGAACTTTCCCTCTTACGATTCGAGAGGATCCGTAAGCGGTTGTTTCCCTCCTTGTCGATATTCGACTTTGGAGAGTGTGACCCGTGAATAGTATGCAAGAGTCCATTTCGAACCGACTTGCAGGGCCCTAGTGCTTAGAAAACAGTTTTTTCTAATCCCCGCTGCCTAAGTCTTTGCCTCACGAGTCAAGACGAATCGAGCATTTCTCACAAGAATATCCTAACGTCACAGTTAACCTCTGCTCTTTACGACAGAGGTCCGTTAGGGTCTGTGGTACTATGGTTTTGTCCGTCGTACCATCGCGTTGGCTGATGTATTCCTCGATGGGCAACCTTGCTGTTCGAGTACCCATGCGACTGTCATGTCTCTGATCCCTTCGGGGGGCTGGACAAGACGTCTTCAAGCAATCTTCTTAGGAAGTTTGACCGTCAGAAGAGTAAGCGTTAGGAATTTTGCCATGCCGCTTTTTACTTGAGGTTAGGCTCATTTTGGAGAGCCCCGATGAGTCATAACCACTCTGCGCTGGTGTGGGATGATCTCCGATGGTCTTTCAGGTTTTATATGAGTTGCCGTCAAGACCCTGAAGCTAGGAATTTGGCTTTCACTTCATTTGCTAGCATTGCGTCTGCTGTATCGATACGCATGTCACGGTTGTCTCTAGGTTGCTGGTGAACCGTTGAAGTCTGGAACTAGGGATTTTGCCGTGGCTCCGTTTGTTTGATTATCGCGTCTGAATCCTGCTGGGGAAAGAACGCTGTGGTGACATTTCGTCTGCTGTATCGAGACGAACGTCGAGGTGGTGATCACTCCACGCTGGGGTGAGATGATCTCCGATAGTCTTTCAGGTTTTATATGAGTTACCGTCAAGACATTGAAGCTAGGAATTTGGCCTTTATTTCGTTTGCTTTGTCATGTCTGAATCCTGTTGGAGGAAGGACGCTGCAGTGATATTTTGTCTGCTGTATCGAGACGAATGCCAAGGTGGTGACCACTCCGCGCTGGTGTGGGATGATCTCCGATAGTCTTTCAGGTTTTATATGAGTTACCGTTAAGACCCTGAAGCTAGGAATTTGGCCTTTGCTTCGTTTGCTTTGATCGTGAGGTATTTTTGTTGACGTCGCGTCTGCATCTTGCTGGATTGTGAACGAACGCCGTTGTTGACATTACATCTGCTGTAACGAGACGAATGCTGAGGTGGAGCTGGGATTTTGCTGTCACTCCGCTTTGTTTCGACCATAGGGTCTTTTGTTGACGTTGCATCTGCATCCTGGTGGACTTGCGAAGGAACGCCATTGTTGACATTGCGTCTGTTCTAACGAGACGCATGTCGAGATGATCTCTAGGTTGTCTGCGAACCATCAAGGTTTGGAACTAGGGACTAAGCCGTGGCTCCGTTTTGGTGATGTTGCTTCCAAGTCCTGTTAGAACGAGGGAGATCACCGTTGCTGATTTTTAGGCTGTAGATATTGCCGTTAAGATTTGGCTCTCTTTCTGATGGAGTCTGGTGGGAAGGTATGGTTCCCTCATTGTTTGTGCCCCTGGATTGTATACAGGGATCGATGTGATCTCACCTGTAGGGCAAAAAGTTTCATTTTATATATTTTTCTTTCCGCGATGCTCTATCATTTCAGCTTTTATATTGCGAAGGTCGCGATTGCCCAATCATTTCGGCTATTTTTCACGGTGTCCAATCATTTCGGCTATTTGTTTTATTTTTACTCACTGCTTTTTATTGCGAGTTGTCCAATCATTTCGTCTATTTTGCATGCATACAATTTTACTTGCTGATTTTGTTGCAAGTTGCCCCATCATTTCGGCTATTTGGTATGCATGTGTGGCTTGCTGGCTTCTCGCCGCAAGCTTAAAATTAGACACCGATTTCAATATCAGCACCGCTACAACTGGGATATTGCCAGGAGCGAATCATCATTTGCCTCTGTCGATGTCGAACAAAGGTGGCTTAGTAAACAGGGTTAGGGTCCTGTCGACTAAGGCTTTTGACTTCATGAGCCGTAAGGGTCTCACAAAGGTATTTCTCCCTACAAGTCGTGAGTATCTCGTAGGTGTGTTTTTCTCCTTAGGAATCGTGGGGATTCCTAAGTGTATGGCTTCTTGTAAGTCGTAAGGATCTTACAAGAGAGTTTTCTCCTTATAAGTCGAGAGGACTTAGAAGGGTTGTTCATCATATGGACGTATCCCTAGTCACGGATGGGACTTTGCTAGGAAACGTTTATTCGTGCCCGTGGATTGTATACAAGGGTCAGTATTGAGCCGCTTATAGGACAGTATCGAAGGTTGTGGGGTTTGCTTAAGAACAGGTTCAGGTCTCTGTAGCTTAAGACTTTCAAATCTTATGAGCCGTGAGGGTCTCATAAGAGGATTCTCCTTACGAGTCGTGAGGATCTCGCAAGTGTAATTTCTCCTTAGGAATTGTGAGGATTCCTAAGTGTGTTGCTCCCTTGTGAGTCATAAGGATCTCACGCAGGTGGTTTCTCCTCACAAGGTCGAGAGGACCCTGTAAGTGTCTTTTACCGAGTTTGCGCCATTTCGGGTTTTCACAAGACTCACCGGCAGCCCTGCTGTTTTTACTCACGGAGCCCTTTCGGGTTTTCATCCGTGCCCATTTTGCTTATGGACATACCGTTTTCTTTTTTTTTATTCTTTTTTTTGTGTCAGCTTTGGGATGCTGCAATCCACTGTAGTTTCTCGACATCTCGATCAACAGCTAGTTTTAGGACATAGTGGTCCGTCGTTAGTTTAAGGACGTTTCGGTCCACTGTTAGTTTAAGGACATCTCGGTCCGTCGTTGCCGTATTTGAGGCGGATTTTTAGTTTACGGAATTTTCGGTCCATGAGGCATTCCCTATGAATGAGCATGATGCCTCCGGCATATCCATCTTTCTCGGAGCGTGTGGTTGTGGCGGGCTCACCTTCCAGTTTTCGGACAGCGCGAACTTGCCCTGTTGGTGTTGGTCTTCAACCCAGTTTTTGAATACGTAGCAGTTTTCGATCGGATGGCCCAATACTTGGTGGTAAGGGAAGTAATTAGAATTGTTGACATCATTCAGTTATAGCTGGTGTTTCGGCTTCGGTAGAGTGATAAGCCTGTTTTGCACTGCTAGTTCGAACAGCCTCCTTGTTTCATCTCGGGGAAATGAGTAAGGACGTTTCAACTTTTCATAGAGGGGTTGCCGCCAGTTGCTTTGGCGAACAACCGGTCTAGGGTCACTCGATTGTTGTTGAGCGTTGGCGACGAAGGCCGTTATTTCCTTCCCTTTATCCTTTTTGTTCGATCCCTTGTTTGCGGGTCCGGGATTCTTTCCGGGTAGCATGCGATTGCACGGCTGAATGTTCTCGCAACTTCTCAATTCTTTCGTTTTTGAGATGGATTCTTTGAAGAGAGGGCCAAGGGCTACTTTTTCGTCGGAGTCGCTCCCGAAGGTGAGAACTCATGGTCCCTCGGGATCAACCCTATGACAATTGTCAGCAATTTTTATACGCTCATTTGTCGCACTTTTCTGCTGTCTACGAGCTTCACGTTTTGTCCTGTTGAAGTGTTGCCTGTGTGCGACATACCCTTGCCACCAACACTTAAAGGAGTTGCAATCTTCAGTAGGATGCGTGATCTTCTGATGATATAAGCAGAAGTTAGGATGTACGTCCGCTTCATCAAGATGTATCCTACCAGGAGAATTTTCTCTGAAAGAAGGCAGCCTCATCCCTATCGATATGGCTTTAGCGAATCATTTCCTTGTCTTGATCCTGCTTTCATTTGCGGCGGATGCACTTTGATCTCGTGGGAGTATTTCGACCATTTTATCCAGTCGCCGGCGTTTGGCCTTTTCAAATATGACCATCCCACGCTCCCGATCAGCTTTACTTCTCAGGAGAGCTTCGTTTAGGAATGCGTCGATCATTTCATCTGACGGCCCCAGAAGTTCCGATTCAGGCTCTACCCCCAGTTTCTTTATGCAAGGAGCCTCTTCATTGTCTAGCGATGAATGAGAAATCACATGGCAACTTGCTACGTAATCCTCAGATTCGTCCGGCGATTCTTCTCCATCATCTCCGTCCTCAAGAAAGTGGCTGAGGAACTCTTGGAGCATGATTGGAGTCAGCGCCTTCTGGTTATACTCTTCCAGCGCGTCAATCTGCTTTTGTAGGTCTATGCGCTTGTCGCCAGGCTTCACGGGCTTCTTGGATTTTTTCTTATTTTTCGAAGATTTCGTCGTCTGGGTGTGAATGCTTTGGCTATCACCACCAATATTTGGAGTTGGGCGCGGCTTCAGCATCCCCTTGACGATCTCAGGTTCCAACGGGTTTTTCCATCTGATCGCCGGGCATGTCTGAAGATCATTCAGCATCCTTTTGGTCCTGACCGAAAGAGCCACCTCCCATAGAGCTTCCTCAACAAAAGAGCACATTGCCCCCGGTGTGTTTGTCTTTTTAGGAGTGTGAGGCTGTGGCGGGTTCACCTTCCAGTTTTCGGATAACGCGAACTTGCCTTGTTAGTACTGATCCTCGATCCATCCTTTAAAGACGAAGCAATCTTCGATTGGATGGATTACCGCTTGGTGGTAAGGGCAGTAATTAAGATCGTTGACATCGCCTGGCTGCAACGGATGTTTTGGACTCGGCAGATTGATGAGTCTGTTGCGCACTGCCAGCTCCAACAGTCTCCTCGTTTTATCCTGAGGAAACGAGTAAGGACGTCCCAGTCTCTCCTCGAGGGATGGGCGTGGACGCACGTTGTTTTGGCGAACAACCGGCTTTGAGTTACTCAGCTGTTGTTGAGTATTGGCGACGAAAGTTGTTTTTCCTTTCCCTTTTTCATTTCGAGAGTCCATCTTTGAAGGAGATGGGTTATGTCCTATCTGGTCCATTTGGGCCAACTTGTCAATCAAGTCCTGGAAAGTAGTTGGCTTGAAGAACATCATGAACTGCGAGATGGTCGCTTGTGGATCAAGAGTGCTTACGAACATGCCTACCGCAGGTGCTTCTTCGATGCGTTGTTCACACTTCGACCATAAGTTTCGCCACCGTATTGCGTATTGAACCCATGTTTCTCCTTGTCTCACCCTTGCATTGATCAACGCCGTTATTAGGGTGCGTTCGCTGGCGCTCGCGAACGCTGAGTGAATAGCAACTCCATCTCTGCGAAACTTTTGACGGAGTCGTTTGGAAGCTCGGAGTACCACTCAAACGCCGTCTTCGATAAGATGCCGACGAATTGGCGAAGCAAGAGCTTATCATCACCGCAGGTGTTGCCACAAAGAGCCCTGAATTGGGCGACATGTTGATGGGGATTGCCTGTCCCCTTGTAGACATGGAATTTCGGGATTGTGTAGCCCGGCAGGTACTTTATCTGATCACAGCAGCCTGGATATGGTCGCCCTGTTTTGACAACTTGGTCGGCTGTCTCATTTGCCTGGTGAAATCTTATTTGCTGAGCAATATAGTCATCCAGGGCAGCTTTAAAGATTGTTTCCTCTTTGGCCGCTGAAAGAGCCGAATGTGGATTTGACGTTTCTCCTCTGTCGTCTTCGAGGATAATCGGAGGATCTTCAGCTGAGGGATCAGGCTGGATCATCATGCCCACCATGTCTTGGAACAGAAGAGCCATCTGCTTTATATTGGCCGCTTGTTCCGCAGCCTCCTTGTCCTTCTTTTCAAGCATTCTACGAAGGAACTCAGCATCAGTCTCCTGTTCGCGACGTTGTTCTGATGACGCCTCCGGGCTTTCTTTTGGCCCGGTTAGTGCAGCCATCGCAGTTAGCATCTCTTGAAGCTTCTGCTGCTACTGCTGCTGCTCCTGGGCTCTTGTGATGGATCGAGTGAGCGGTCGGTGACCCGTCGAAGCGCGGCTATCCTCTTTCCTGGATGCCATATAGACAGTGTACACCACCATGCCCCCAGACTTGGGGCGTTTAGATTCAGTGTCTTTGCGATTTGCCAAAGACACAGGGATCTTTTCTGACCTCCTTTTTTTGTGAGCGGTTGAAGTTGAGGGGGCCGTTGTAGTGGGCACCGAAGTAGCTGTTGCTTTTTCTGGCTTGACAGAGTGGTCCTTCTCCTGCTGAACCTTCATCTTTTTCTGTCGGCGGAGATAGTCTTGATCCATTACGGAGTCTTGGACTTGACGCCAGACCTTGTAAATTTTAGAGGACAGCTATTGAGGGGGCTGCTCCAGCTTCACCTTTGGGGCATTATCCACAGGTGTAGGAGATCTTTTCAATACGGCAGTTGGCGAGTTTTTGCGCACCCTTCTTAGCGGTTCAAAGCTATTCCCAGTCGGAACAGCAACATTGATTTCCACCATCGGAGCTGGCGGAGTTAGCCCAGAGGGGGAGCTTCCCCCAGCCTTCCTTACCCGGCGCCAGTGATGACGGCGAGCATTTCGTGCGATTGGAGTTGGTTTAGCCGTAGGGGTGGCCTCCTCATGCCCCTTGTGTTGGTCAGAATTCGCTGGTATCAGCCTTTTAAAGCTCGACGTCCGTTGAATAGGGACGACCAACCTATCAAAAGCAGACTTCCGAGTAGGGGAAGCGACCTTGGTGATTTCTCTTGGAACGGGAGCAGAAATAGTCAGTCTTGTGAAGACCGACCCTTTGGCAGGAGAAACCGCCTTGACGATTTTGGGAACAGGGCTGGCTATCCGCTTAGGGATAACGCCTTCTGGTATTGCAGGCTTCTTGATGGGCCCGTTGGAGCTCTGGCCTAGTCTGTTAAAAACCGAGGCAGTGGAGTTGGGCGACCCGTTGAGAGGGGCCGCAGTAGTAGCAAGCCAATCGAATACCGACTTCTTAGGAGTTTCTTATGACGGTATAGGGACGTTGAAGCTTATGGGTGGGAGTATGGTCCCGAAGAATAGTCCAGTGGTGGCTTGAGTTACCTGCTCCACTGGCATCTTGAAAAGGGAGGCCGTTTGGAGCCCGTAAGTCACTCCTCCAGCAAGGACAGAGTGAGAGTTGCAGTTGCAGGTAGTGAAGTTTGAAGCAATTGATCTTCTGTTTTCTGCACGGAGCAAGATACCAAATCTAAGTATCTCAAATCCACAGGCAACCATAGCAAACCGTGATTCGTTCGCGAACACGACACACGAAGTGTGGAGTGGAAAGAGGAAAAGGTCCCACCGGGTGTGCCAGAATCTGTTTACCGCCGGAAACCGGGAAGACGCCAGGTCTTGCCTGAATCTGGGGGCAGATGCTATTTGGTGCTATCCGTCCACCTCTCCGAATATGCTAAGTTGATTTATGGCACCATGTATCGAAGGTTTAAACGGATGCGGCCGATGTAGCAGACTTTGTCAGATTCCCCCTCGCTTGAGGGGTTTTTGATTGTGGGGACGCTCTTCCCTGCAGGTGCAAGCCCCTGCAGTTAATTACGCTACCGCATCGCGGTAACAACTTTCTCCTTCTCCAGATGGTCACTTCGTGTCGTAGGTGTTTGTTTTATGTTCGGTTGCCCGTGGATTGTATATGGAGACTAATTTGTGCTGTCGCCCGTAGGACGTGGATTAGTCCAAATCCGTATCTTTCTTAGATTTGGGTTTGGGGGGTGGTTAAGGACACGTTAGCCTTGTTTGAGGCTAAGATCAACTTAAATGTTTGTTAAGGACACGTTAGTCTAGTTCTAGACTAAGATCAACTTAACGGGATCGTTTAGATCCGACAAGAGAGCAATTGTGCTCTGTTGTCTAGTTTAGTGATATTGCGGTCGATTACCAATTTAAGGACATGGTGGTCCATCATAGTCCGTGAAATATATGGCTGTCGGGACCCATCACCTCTCTGAAGACCTTGAAGGATTATAACGACAAATATCAGAGGAGTTCAGAGATGTACCCTCGAACCATTATTGGTTGGGAGATCTATAGTCCAATTTGGGACTATAGTCTGTTTAAAGGTTTATGAGCATATGGGCTCAGTTGAGCATTTTATTGTTCTGGCTATTGAGCCTTTATTTGGGCTCGGCCCTTTTAATAATGCATAGCATTGGGCTCTGCATAGCATTTATATTTGGCCTGTTAGACCTTTACTTGGGCTCTGCCCTTTTTTAATAATGCATAGCATTTTTAGTGGTCCGATAGTGCGCCACGTGGCTTGTCAGGCGCTTTGCGCCAATTAAAGAGCGTAAGGCGCTAGCGCATGTGGAGGTGACACGTGTCACGCTCTGCGCTAAGCGCAAGTCTGTTAGCGCAGTGCGCTGCGCCAGTGAATGACACGTGGCGCGCTCTGGTGCAGTGCGCCAATCCAAGAGCGCAGTGCGCTATATTTAGAAGCGCAAAGCGCAGATCATTCTGTGGTTGACAAGTGGCGCGTTCTGGCGCAGTGCGCCAATCCAATAAGCGCAAAAGCGCATTTCAAGAGTGCAGGGCATTGTTCAATAGCGCAGAGCGCATCTTGATCCAAATCAGATCAAAGGACAAGTTTTCTTGTTCTCTCAAAAGAGGTTCTACCTCAAGATTCAAGAACCAATGGTTCTTATTCTCATCAAAAGGTTGTGCCTTTATATAGATCAAATGATCTATGAATGAAGCAAATTACTTCTTTAAATTTTTTGTGAATAGATCTTTCTGATATTTTTTTATTGAAGATCTTGATTTTGTTCTTAGATCTTTGATCTTTTTTAGAAGAGATTCTTCTTTTTGTGAGGTGTTTTCATATCTGTTCTTCAAGAATCAAATTCTTTATCTTTAAAGATGAAGAAGATGATCTTCTTTTTTCAAAGGCTTGCCTTTTCTTCTCTTTGAGTTTTTCTCAAAGTTTTTAGAGAGTTCTCTCTCTTCTGTATCTCTATCTATGTGAGACTTGGAGTCTAGGGGCCTTTATATAGGGTCAATTGGTTTGTTAAGTTAGTTACAGAGATCTTTCTCTGATTGATCCGGGGACATTTCCCCACCGTTGGATCTTTGATCCTAAGGCCTCTGTTTTACAGAAGACAATCTTCTTATTTTAATAAGATTAGAAAGATCTTTCTAGAATTTTAATTCTGATTAATTAATAATTTATTATTTAAATTCCAGTGCTGGCGCAAGTGGCGCTAGCGCGCCTGCGTTTAACACGTGTCGCAGAGTGCAGCGCAACTGCGCTAGCGCGCCTGTGTTTGTGTCACGACCCAAGTTTGGCCCGTGACCGGCACTTAACCACGTAACGCCTACAGGCGTAACACGACTAAGTAAGCCGAAAACCCAGAAATCTAAAACCCTTTTTAAGAATAAGTAAAGAACTACATGTTTAAAAATCAATGTTTTTGAATAACTAAGCCGAATATGCAATTTAAAACAGTACAGTCTTTTCTAAAAATTTCGGTAGAGTTTCCTTTGTAAAACTGGCCCCGAATGGGGTACAACAAGATAACAATATATATGCAATGATAAAGGCATCCCCAAGCGGGAGCTAGCTCTTCATCAATAGACGGTCACAACCACACATGCAACAATAATATACAACGCCAAGTGGCGAGGATCAAACCCAAAAGAAAGCTCAAGCAACAAGAAAACGCAATACTACTAAGCGCGACTCTAAGGTCGAATAATACATCACTAAAGTCTAGGTCTGAAACAATATACAAGTTTTGGTTGATGGAAATTCTAGATACAATGAGTAAAATGAATACAAGGGTGGTTCTTGATGCGAAAAAATCCACCTACCAAAAGCAAGCCACCCGCAAGAAAGTAATGTGCCAGAAATGCCGCAATGAAACCTGTACGGCAGAACCTGCAAGAACTGTGGCACAACGGGGGTGAGTTGCCAACTCGTGAATAGAAACATCTACAAGCAGAAACCGAATGCAAGACATAAACCTAAGTCAACAATCAGTAATATAATCCACAAGAGTACATCTGAGTGTGATAAGGTGGCAAGGTAACATCTAAATATGTATGTGGTGCCAAGTACTCAGGTAATAACATGTCATCAGTATAAGATATGTCTGCAAGAAGTAAATATGATGCAGTATCAATGATATCAATACACATATATTAGCGTCCCATACCACTAATATTGGTGTAAGGGTATATATAACAGCGCCCTCATACCCTGTTATATATACAAATGAAGTATGATAAGTGTAAATCCAGTCTGTATATATATGATCCATGTCTGTATATGATCCATGTCTGTATATGATCCATATCTGTATATGATCTATGTCTGTATATGATCCATATCTGTATATGATCTATGTCTTTATATGATCCATATCTGTATATGATCTATGTCTGTATATGCGTGGAACCCGTCCACCCGTCACCCAATGACAATAAACATCATGTATGCAATATGAGGATATAAACAACATCATGGTAAAACATCATGAAACCCGTGCCAAGCATCGACACGTAAATCCTCATCCATATGGGGCTTCGTCTGCTGTATCGGCCCTCGGCCCCGGCAGTACGAGTCAACCCATGTCCATCTCTGGGCTCCGTCTGCGGTATCGGCCCTCGGCCCCGGCAGTACGGGTCAGCCCATATCCATCTCTGGGCTCCGGTCGGAATCCTCCAGATATCCGCCGAGCTCAAGTACAATCACCGGTAGGTAGTAGTCCCTCTGCCGGGCTCACCGTCTATCACACAGCGAAACCGTTCTCGCCCCGGGGTACCATACCGGGTCCACCATGTACCCGTAATCGGCCTCAACCGCCTCCTCGATTCGGGTTTTTATATATCACTCTAGCACCGAGAAAACACATGGTGGACGCACCGAAATATCATATCAAGGGAACCGGGTTTTTAAATGATTACATATTTGAAATAGCCACGGTTCCCAAATCCAGAAATCACATATAATCCAAACCAAAATGTAAGTCACTAATCTGATATGATATGTGCGTCAAACATAAATATCATGTCAAGTCACATATAGATGAGCTACAATGTAATGATCAGGTGTGATATAAGCATCAATGTGAGTATCAAGTCATGTCACATATAAATGAGCTACAATATGATGATCAGATGTGATATAAGCATCAATGTGAGTATCAAGTCATGTCACATATAAATGAGCTACAATATGATGATCAGATGTGACATATGTATCAGGTATGAATATCACGTCAAAATCGTATATATTTGTGTACAGGTCTATGCGTACAATATGCCATGCGGAAATCATACCATGAATGCAGCAGTACTACAGTGTAGTGGCATAGCAATTATCGATGATGAAGTGTGTGAGCCGGCAATCAGTGTACGTGGAACATACGCATCATCGATAATGGTGCTGGTGTCCTAACAGCATGATGGCAATATAACAATAAGCACAAGTAATGCCATGCAAATAGTATGAACAGGTGCAATCGAATAATCAACGCAATAGTGAAGAATCTAACTCGAAAGCTATATCATGCAACCTTGCCTTTTGAAATAAGACGAATCGGGGTCTTTGGTAAAACAAGGGCTACGGTGTTTAGAAAATAGACTCTACACATTTGAAAATATCCGTAGAATCCCCTTTTTCCTATCTTGCAATATTCCCGATTCGTTAGTTTTGAAATAGGTATGACTCTGGTCTAATCTAACATCTACTATGCAACTACTGATCTAAGTATCATGCAAGTCTGGAGGGTATGGAAACCGCCTAAATCTGAGTCGATACATATATAAAGGTATATAGTCGGTGATCTCGCCTCAATGTCATATCATAAGATATCCTCGAGTTATGAATGCGGATCTATCATCAATATCGGCTCGTACGGTAATCATCGTACGGCATCCCAATAGCTGGGTACGGGTCAACATCTCACTATCTCATCACATAACAGGTATCACTATCATCAGATCACATAGTCTGGGGTACTACTCTATGTCTAGCACCAAACGATACCATCAGTGAAGTATGCATGCGGGGTAAACACATATCCCAAGCCCGCAAGAGATCACAAGTCATATCCCACAATGAATCGTATCCAATCACCGATCTCACGTCATCAAGCCCACATCATCGACTCATTACCAACGTCATCCCATATCATCAAACGCCGTGTAAGTACAAGTAATATGCAAGGGTGTGTGTGTAGGTGTAAGTTCTATCCTAGGGTTCGCGACTATGAACTACACTAGTCACTTCTACCCTATACTATCCATAATACTTCTAACACAAAGCTACAACACACTAAAACTATCACACATCTACTATATGTATATACTAACTACGGACTGCGGGGGTGCTATACGCCATCCACCCGACTTCCCCCTGTAGATATAATCTACTCACTTGTATCATCATTTGCGGACATCACCACGCATTTGCTTGTCGTCTCGAAGTCTTCATGGGTACCTACACATCAAATATCGTATATGCGCATTAAAACCAAATCCAAGCTAAAACGGCGCATGAAATCCAAAACGATATGATAAGGGGGCCTATAGGTGAGAACCTATGGCACGCCTTCAAAACCATCAATAAATCCTCTATATCGTCGTATAAACGCCAAATAGTCAAGGTAAAACGAAACACACCAATGCAGAAATGAAAATACGGAATACGGAAACTAAAGTCCAAAACAGCAACTCATGAAATATGTCCCAGATTTTACCCCAGGTCACTTTATACAAATCTATATATACCAGGGGCCTAAACTAACAATGTAGGAGCTACAGAACCAAAACGAGCCAAGGAGGTGGGACCCAGGCCGCAATTGGCGGCCAAAAGGGGAGAATTGGCGGCCGGGAAAGGGAGTTGGGGGCTAGGGTTTGGGGTGTTGCCTCTATGGTGCCTGCACATCTCAATTTCCACTCAATATCATTTTAGGGTCCTCGGGGTGATAGCAGATTCAAATTAACCTGCACAGATTACACAATTTCCCCGATATCGGTTTCTAAAATCCGTATTTCTGGTTCTAGCTTCAGGTTTTGGGTTCCAATTCATGCACTAGGGTGTTTACAAGTCCTCTACTGAGCTCAATTTCACATTACAACTCAAGTTTCTCTCAAACCCTAACTAGGTTTTCATCAAGTCAATAATATCACACAATATCGATATAATCTTAACATGGGGTTATAGGAAATGCTACAATTAAGCTAATGGTTCAGAAATTACCTCAATTGGCAACTCAAGAACTTTCTTGAGTTGCCCTCTAGTGGCCAAATCCATGCTTTCTTAGTCCATCTTGTAGATCTCGAGCTTGTGCATCTTTTTAATGAAACCGATATATGGTTTTGGGGTTGTATTTGAGATGTTTTTGGGCTTTGAAGAGGGGAGGGAGATGAGGAAGGGGGCAGCAGCAGCAAGAGGAGTGAGAGAGGTAGAGAAATGAGAATGAAGAAGAATGGCTAAGGGTATAAGTCAAAGTCCCATGCCTCTCTCTCTCACCTACCCTCATTCTATATTCTTTTCTTTTTCTTTTCCTTTTCTCTTTTAATCCCTAACCTTCTTACAAGAATAGTAAACCCAAATGATAGATCATGAAAGAAAATGCATAAGTGTGAGAAAATGTGATATGTGCAAGTTTTGCACAAAATTGCCAAAAAACCCGATTAGCGATTTTAATCGCGATTAGCGCTAAATTAGTGTCAAACTAATCAAAAAAACTTAAAAATGTCATAATTCACTAATTTACCCTATTTTAGAATTTTCCATTATTTTTCATAGTTTTTCTAACATTTTTCCTATTTATTTGCATTTAATATTAAAATAATCAATAAAATAATATTAAATAATAAAAATTCCCAAAATTAATATTTTATATTCTTGAAAATGTTACAATCTACCCCCCTTAAAGAAATTCGGTCCCCGAATTTAAATTTAAACCCCCCTTACTAAAACAATTTCAGTAATAATCCATTTGTCGGGGCTCCGAAAACATCAACACATTGAGAATATCATAAAAAAAAAGAAATGTACTATTCTACTAGCAATCAATCCCCAAAAAAATGCATATATAAGAATATCCTGTGCGTCTGGTGCGCAAGGAATCAAAATCCATATATGTGTCAAACAGGTGTAGAAAACAACATCTAAGTGCAACGGGTGTGCACGAAACATCTGTCGTAGGCAACGTGTGTGCCTGACAGCAAAAAAATCAGGTGCATATGAAATGCACGAAGAATTCCGATTTAGTGCATCTGGCGTGCACCAAAATCGTATATCAAAACACTAAAGATGTATGAAACTACGCTGGAAGTGCAAATCAAATCACTGAATACGATAGGCATGCAATCTCAATCAATATCTCAAATGTAATAACTCAGCGCAAAATATATAAATATCCAGTGGGTGCATGAAACAATATCATGAAACTCAATCATCAAAACTAAATCATGCAAACAGAACGCACAAAATACCGAAATCCCAAAGTGACGGATACGTGATAATCGAATCACAAAATCACAAATCATAAATACCGTCGTCGGTAGTTCCTCCTTCGAAGTCGAGAAGGAGTCAGTGCAATCCATTGCTAGCAGCGCAGGATATCTACCTGCCTCTTGCTCACGGTCTGGCGTCCTCTGACTCTGGGTCCTTATCTTCCTTGCGGATTTCCTATCTCGCAGTCAATCGGCTCATCGGCCATGTCAGGTGTGTTAACGGGGACGATTCCGTTCTGGCACTTCTCTGGTCACCTCTCGGTCAAACCTCACGACCACTCGTAAGGCAGCATAACGCTGGCGTCGGCCTCTGGCTCTCTGAATGCACGTCACACATCTGATCCTGGGTGCAAACATCATTGCAGCAATGTCCTGGAAGGAATCCTGCTCAAGGTCTCTTCCAATCCTGCCTATGCCGATCTGCACAGAGGCTGGCTTTCATGCACAACCTCTTCTCTCTTGATAGACATCTGTGTCTTCAGCACAACCTTTTCTCGGAAATTTGTCACATTCCAACGTCTCAGTAAGCAAATCAGGTCTCTAGTCTCGATGGGAAGTAATGACAGCTCGTCAGCGTCTCACACGAACCTCTGGTTCCACATGTCTCTATCATTGTCCACTATGACGTCACGCCAAGCTACCTTGCACTGCACTGTTCTCGGCCACGGCCAATCTGAAGTCTCTCGCACGGACTCGAAATCGCGTACTCTGTAGCTTCACCATTTTGTAGAAGATGTCAGGCCGAACAGATCCTCGGGAACACGTCCCAACCATCGGAGGAATACTCGTCACTCGTCCGCCCTTGATCAATTCGCAACGCATCTGGGTAAGTCCCTTTATTCGATCCTGGTCAACTACCTCGTCGATAATGCCGAACTCTGTCCTGCTGGGTGTGCGCAATACGATCACTCCTGGTCTAGGTCTTCTCGTATCGTACTCCAGAAAGGTCCTGTCGAGGTTCCTTTCTCAAATCTCATACCTGCCGAATTGCCCGGAAGTCATCATCCAATGCTGAAGCAAATTCTTATTCCGGAATGGCTGCATACTCATCACGCTTCTTTCTGGAAGATATGTCCACATACCACGCCTCGGGGTGCGTATCACATCTCTGATGTCAGCGGAGTGGGACGCCATCTCGTCGAAACCTCGTACGAATTCTCTACTCCACATTGCTCAATATCGACTGATTCGGACTCGTCTCATCATGGCTGCATGTACTGTGCTCCAACGGCTACGCTCGCATCTGGAGTCTCCCAAGCAGTGTCCCATCACGATATCCGAAAGATGTCGAACCATCCGATCGACTCGTCAGATCCTCATAATCCCCCAAGAGCTCACATCTCGGGTACAGTTTAATAGTATCGAGTACATGCCACAGCGTCGGTGGTCCAGCCGTAGAAGGGCAAACCCAAGCCTCACTAATGGCGCCGCGGAACCGCCGTAAACCCTAAGGTTCAAAGGCTGTCACACGGTCATTAAGTCGAGTTAGGGTTTCATTCTTCTAGAGGGTCCATAGAATCACCTGCATGTCTTTCCATATACTTTAAACTTGGAAAATGGCTCCTGACATTCGATCGTCTCAATCGACTCTCAACGAACCTGCGTGAAATCGTCGCTAGCTGGAAACAATCTATCTGATGATCTCGCATCGGTAACGAACGAACCACATGTCCTAGTCATTCATCCTCAGGTGACTAGCGACTCGCTATCATCTCTTTGAGTATATGCTCACGCTGCAACAGCTCCAATCATCTGGGCGATATCTCATCATTTACAGCAGCAACTGGCTCATACGCCTGTACGCCGAACAATGCCTCAATCCTCCAGGAAGGGCAATACAGAGGCGGTCATCTCTGAATCGGTCTGCTCTAGATCTGAGTACGATTCTCCACACTGGAATTCTTCAACTCAACTGGGCCCGCTCTGGCGTAAAATCGGACGAATCACCTTCGTCTCTCAAATCGGGTAGACTAGCTATCATCTGTCGCATATCTGCCTGAAAGCTCCGGCAATCTCAGCTCGTAAGCTCCGAAAGCAACATCCTGTCAATCTCAGCGACAGCTGGTCCATCTGTCTGCACGGTAGACGACATCACAATCTCTGAGGTATGCTGTACATCAACAGTCCTCTTTCAACTGGCAGTCCTAACAATGGCCCGATCATCCGGTGCAAATCCAAGCACTCGCCTCCACTAGAGGTCACAATCGCCAATACTAACTCGAGACATTCCCATGTCACCAGAAAACACAAAGGTCGGCCCTCGTACCAAACGAGCTCACACCGGCCGTAACCCTAGCAGCAGCCCAAACTGCGCTCAAACATGGTGACAGGAATCTCAATCGAGTATCGAAAGGGCACATCAGTGACAAGAAGAAAAACAACAGATCCAAAGTGGATACATGATCATAGGAAGGAACAGCATCAATGAAGGCATGATCATGAAACTAATAGAATCGGGGATCTCAAATGGATGTATAATCCTGGATATAAAGAGAATCACTGATCTCAAAAGTATGCACATCCTAAGGTTCCTTAAGCGGAGTGGCGTGTCGTAAGTATGCCGCGGAACATACCAACGGTACGTCACTCTACTTTAGTCACCTATTCCATCAACCAAGGGTCATCCTAATACGACGAAAGTTCGGGTCTAATACCCCCTCGACCAAGTCTAAGTTCCGTAAGGTCAAGCCAAAGTTCCGTATATAAATAAACGCCCTAGGCTCCACATAGTCAAACTCAGACTCGAACCAAGGTCAACCTAGCGCTCTGATACCAACTTTGTCACGACCCAAGTTTGGCCCGTGACCGGCACTTAACCACGTAACGCCTACAGGCGTAACACGACTAAGTAAGCCGAAAACCCAGAAATCTAAAACCCTTTTTAAGAATAAGTAAAGAACTACATGTTTAAAAATCAATGTTTTTGAATAACTAAGCCGAATATGCAATTTAAAACAGTACAGTCTTTTCTAAAAATTTCGGCAGAGTTTCCTTTGTAAAACTGGCCCCGAATGGGGTACAACAAGATAACAATATATATGCAATGATAAAGGCATCCCCAAGCGGGAGCTAGCTCTTCGTCAATAGACGGTCACAACCACACATGCAACAATAATATACAACGCCAAGTGGCGAGAATCAAACCCAAAAGAAAGCTCAAGCAACAAGAAAACGCAATACTACTAAGCGCGACTCTAAGGTCGAATAATACATCACTAAAGTCTAGGTCTGAAACAATATACAAGTTTTGGTTGATGGAAATTCTAGATACAATGAGTAAAATGAATACAAGGGTGGTTCTTGATGCGAAAGAATCCACCTACCAAAAGCAAGTCACCCGCAAGAAAGTAATGTGCCAGAAATGCCGCAATGAAACCTGTACGGCAGAACCTGCAAGAACTGTGGCACAACGGGGGTGAGTTGCCAACTCGTGAATAGAAACATCTACAAGCAGAAACCGAATGCAAGACATAAACCTAAGTCAACAATCAGTAATATAATCCACAAGAGTACATCTGAGTGTGATAAGGTGGCAAGGTAACATCTAAATATGTATGTGGTGCCAAGTACTCAGGTAATAACATGTCATCAGTATAAGATATGTCTGCAAGAAGTAAATATGATGCAGTATCAATGATATCAATACACATATATTAGCGTCCCATACCACTAATATTGGTGTAAGGGTATATATAACAGCGCCCTCATACCCTGTTATATATACAAATGAAGTATGATAAGTGTAAATCCAGTCTGTATATATATGATCCATATCTGTATATGATCCATATCTGTATATGATCTATGTCTGTATATGATCCATATCTGTATATGATCTATGTCTGTATATGATCCATATCTGTATATGATCTATGTCTGTATATGCGTGGAACCCGTCCACCCGTCACCCAATGACAATAAACATCATGTATGCAATATGAGGATATAAACAACATCATGGTAAAACATCATGAAACCCATGCCAAGCATCGACACGTAAATCCTCATCCATATGGGGCTCCGTCTGCAGTATCGGCCCTCGGCCCCGGCAGTACGAGTCAACCCATGTCCATCTCTGGGCTCCGTCTGCGGTATCGGCCCTCGGCCCCGGCAGTACGGGTCAGCCCATATCCATCTCTGGGCTCCGGTCGGAATCCTCCAGATATCCGCCGAGCTCAAGTACAATCACCGGTAGGTAGTAGTCCCTCTGCCGGGCTCACCGTCTATCACACAGCGAAACCGTTCTCGCCCCGGGGTACCATACCGGGTCCACCATGTACCCGTAATCGGCCTCAACCGCCTCCTCGATTCGGGTTTTTATATATCACTCTGGCACCGAGAAAACACATGGTGGACGCACCGAAATATCATATCAAGGGAACCGGGTTTTTAAATGATTACATATTTGAAATAGCCACGGTTCCCAAATCCAGAAATCACATATAATCCAAACCAAAATGTAAGTCACTAATCTGATATGATATGTGCGTCAAACATAAATATCATGTCAAGTCACATATAGATGAGCTACAATGTAATGATCAGGTGTGATATAAGCATCAATGTGAGTATCAAGTCATGTCACATATAAATGAGCTACAATATGATGATCAGATGTGATATAAGCATCAATGTGAGTATCAAGTCATGTCACATATAAATGAGCTACAATATGATGATCAGATGTGACATATGTATCAGGTATGAATATCACGTCAAAATCGTATATATTTGTGTACAGGTCTATGCGTACAATATGCCATGCGGAAATCATACCATGAATGCAGCAGTACTACAGTGTAGTGGCATAGCAATTATCGATGATGAAGTGTGTGAGCCGGCAATCAGTGTACGTGGAACATACGCATCATCGATAATGGTGCTGGTGTCCTAACAGCATGATGGCAATATAACAATAAGCACAAGTAATGCCATGCAAATAGTATGAACAGGTGCAATCGAATAATCAACGCAATAGTGAAGAATCTAACTCGAAAGCTATATCATGCAACCTTGCCTTTTGAAATAAGACGAATCGGGGTCTTTGGTAAAACAAGGGCTACGGTGTTTAGAAAATAGACTCTACACATTTGAAAATATCCGTAGAATCCCCTTTTTCCTATCTTGCAATATTCCCGATTCGTTAGTTTTGAAATAGGTATGACTCTGGTCTAATCTAACATCTACTATGCAACTACTGATCTAAGTATCATGCAAGTCTGGAGGGTATGGAAACCGCCTAAATCTGAGTCGATACATATATAAAGGTATATAGTCGGTGATCTCGCCTCAATGTCATATCATAAGATATCCTCGAGTTATGAGTGCGGATCTATCATCAATATCGGCTCGTACGGTAATCATCGTACGGCATCCCAATAGCTGGGTACGGGTCAACATCTCACTATCTCATCACATAACAGGTATCACTATCATCAGATCACATAGTCTGGGGTACTACTCTATGTCTAGCACCAAACGATACCATCAGTGAAGTATGCATGCGGGGTAAACACATATCCCAAGCCCGCAAGAGATCACAAGTCATATCCCACAATGAATCGTATCCAATCACCGATCTCACGTCATCAAGCCCACATCATCGACTCATTACCAACGTCATCCCATATCATCAAACGCCGTGTAAGTACAAGTAATATGCAAGGGTGTGTGTGTAGGTGTAAGTTCTATCCTAGGGTTCGCGACTATGAACTACACTAGTCACTTCTACCCTATACTATCCATAATACTTCTAACACAAAGCTACAACACACTAAAACTATCACACATCTACTATATGTATATACTAACTACGGACTGCGGGGGTGCTATACGCCATCCACCCGACTTCCCCCTGTAGATATAATCTACTCACTTGTATCATCATTTGCGGACATCACCACGCATTTGCTTGTCGTCTCGAAGTCTTCATGGGTACCTACACATCAAATATCGTATATGCGCATTAAAACCAAATCCAAGCTAAAACGGCGCATGAAATCCAAAACGATATGATAAGGGGGCCTATAGGTGAGAACCTATGGCACGCCTTCAAAACCATCAATAAATCCTCTATATCGTCGTATAAACGCCAAATAGTCGAGGTAAAACGAAACACACCAATGCAGAAATGAAAATACGGAATACGGAAACTAAAGTCCAAAACAGCAACTCATGAAATATGTCCCAGATTTTACCCCAGGTCACTTTATACAAATCTATATATACCAGGGGCCTAAACTAACAATGTAGGAGCTACAGAACCAAAACGAGCCAAGGAGGTGGGACCCAGGCCGCAATTGGCGGCCAAAAGGGGAGAATTGGCGGCCGGGAAAGGGAGTTGGGGGCTAGGGTTTGGGGTGTTGCCTCTATGGTGCCTGCACATCTCAATTTCCACTCAATATCATTTTAGGGTCCTCGGGGTGATAGCAGATTCAAATTAACCTGCACAGATTACACAATTTCCCCGATATCGGTTTCTAAAATCCGTATTTCTGGTTCTAGCTTCAGGTTTTGGGTTCCAATTCATGCACTAGGGTGTTTACAAGTCCTCTACTGAGCTCAATTTCACATTACAACTCAAGTTTCTCTCAAACCCTAACTAGGTTTTCATCAAGTCAATAATATCACACAATATCGATATAATCTTAACATGGGGTTATAGGAAATGCTACAATTAAGCTAATGGTTCAGAAATTACCTCAATTGGCAACTCAAGAACTTTCTTGAGTTTCCCTCTAGTGGCCAAATCCATGCTTTCTTAGTCCATCTTGTAGATCTCGAGCTTGTGCATCTTTTTAATGAAACCGATATATGGTTTTGGGGTTGTATTTGAGATGTTTTTGGGCTTTGAAGAGGGGAGGGAGATGAGGAAGGGGGCAGCAGCAGCAAGAGGAGTGAGAGAGGTAGAGAAATGAGAATGAAGAAGAATGGCTAAGGGTATAAGTCAAAGTCCCATGCCTCTCTCTCTCACCTACCCTCATTCTATATTCTTTTCTTTTTCTTTTCCTTTTCTCTTTTAATCCCTAACCTTCTTACAAGAATAGTAAACCCAAATGATAGATCATGAAAGAAAATGCATAAGTGTGAGAAAATGTGATATGTGCAAGTTTTGCACAAAATTGCCAAAAAACCCGATTAGCGATTTTAATCGCGATTAGCGCTAAATTAGTGTCAAACTAATCACAAAAACTTAAAAATGTCATAATTCACTAATTTACCCTATTTTAGAATTTTCCATTATTTTTCATAATTTTTCTAACATTTTTCCTATTTATTTGCATTTAATATTAAAATAATCAATAAAATAATATTAAATAATAAAAATTCCCAAAATTAATATTTTATATTCTTGAAAATGTTACAGTTTGACACGTGGCGTGCAGCGCAGAGCGCAAGTGATCTGAAGCGTTGCTTCATTTATTTTAAAATTTGAATTTTAAAACAGAGCCTTGCTCTGATTAGGGGTGCGCTGCCTTGGGCGCAGCGCTCCTTGCGCTGGCGTGTCTGCTTTTGACACGTGGCGCGCAGCGCAAGGAATCTGAAGCGTTGCTTCAATTTTTGAATTTTGAAATTCAAATAGAGCTTTGCTCTGATTGGGGGAAACAAGCATAACAAGCGCATACTTACCTATTATATTCTTTTTACCTATCTATTACATTCTATCTCTTGGGACTTACCGAGTGCTAGTTCGCTGATGACATTCCTATCTCTTCTTTCTTTGGAATATTGTCAGAAGGACCCGACTCTCAGAAGATCGAGCCCAGCCAGAAAGATTTGGAGCCGTTCACTGAGGAGCCAGAGTTCTAGTTCCTACTTGTACTTACTTTTCTTTCAGTTCATTTTGCCATTGTTTAGGCATCACTTTCCATTATTGTACTTTACTTTTCAATTGTATGTAAAGAATGAATATAAATAAAAAGTTGTTGTTTTATTATATCTCTTGTAATTCTTGTGTTATTTCATTTATATTGCTTATTTATACTTTACGTGTTAACTTCTGAGTAAATACGTCACGGCCCGCCACGTCTCCTTCCCCGTAAGCCGGAAAGCGGGGCGTAACACTTCCTAATAGATGGAAATGGTGACGTAGCGAGGCCCACGACGTATTTATCTCGAGAAGATCATTTCCCGGAATAAATACGCTAAGCGTAAAGAAGCAATATAAAAATGACAAGAAAATTAACATAAGATTTAAAATTCAACAACTTTATTTACATTCAACTTGATTCATTTACAATACATGATATCAACTGAAAGAAAATACAAGAATGGAAATGTCTAAACAGGTGGCATACATAAACTGAGAAAAAGATAACTAATCTAGGCCTGGGTCGCGATCTATTCACGCTCTTCCTCGGTAGTGCTTACCTCCTCAGTCTCCATGGTATCTGACGATTATTCTAAGAAAACAAAGGCAGGTGGAATGCCTGTCAGTGAACTTTCGCTCAGTAAGTCTCCAAGAAATGAAGTGAAATATAAAGTGTAATGATAAAGAAAAAATGTATATCATGAATAATTGATTATGAAGTATGATGTTTCGGCATGTCATTTAATATAAATATAGAAAGTTTATTTAGAATGCAGTTATTTATATCATTGTAACTAACATGAACAGAGTATAACATGACCGTGTAATGTAGGTATAGTGAACATGAAGTGATTGTAAGTGTCTTAACGGTCTCTACTTGTGTATACTAATTTAATGTAAGTTCAAGGGTGCATGTTAACCAATCTCAAACTCAACGGGCTGTAATCCAGGAGTAAGGAACCACATGTTGGGTTATCTTCACGCCCGAGCTTCCAAACGAGGCGGTTTGCGGAACAAATTTTTTTCTAGAGCTTTAAAAAGGGCACAAAGATAACTTAAAAACCGGATCTTTACCATAAAACCAACTAGCAAATAAAGAGATGCTAACTACTATGAAAAATGGTATACCAAAAGAATCGAGTCCTTCGGTCTTCTTTCTTCATCCTTAGCTCCTAGCAAGCGCCTTGAACATGCTTGAACTTCAAAACCGGCTCCATCGCTCCATCGGGATCGTGCTTGTTCTCCGGCATCCTTTTGTCGCAGATGATCCACCCGGTGAGTATGATCCATGGCTCTAGCTCCTAACTATGTAACCAAAGGAGCAACTAGAGAACTTGGTTTGCTAAACCAAGTAATCTAGGGTGTAGTGAAGGGTGTCTTAGTGTTTAGCTATCTCTTTCTTGCCTCTTCACTTGATTCTCAACACATGAGAAGGTGGTGAAAAGGAAGAAGATGAAGGTGGGGGAAGCTAGAGAGGAAAGAGGAGAGCAAGAGCAAAAGAGAGCTCAAGAGAAATAATGAAGTAAACATGAAATAGAAAATACACACATAGGTTTTGTGTATGATTTCTTTCATTAAACAATTAGCAACCATGCTTCAATAGTAAACCCAAAATGAATTATAAATTCATTTGACTACTATTGAAGCCTGGTCACTACCTTTCCTCCCTTACCTCTTACTTTCCACATCATTTCCATTTATGAAATAAATGGAAAATCCAAAATGAGGTGGCCACCTTCTAGAAGGAAATCTGTAGTAAATACGGATTTCAATTTACTGTATAAATATACCGGCAATCAGATAAAAATCCGAACGCCCAAAAGAGATAGAATAACACGAAGAACGTAAAATATATATATCGAAATACATATACGTAAAATATTAAATCAATACCTGATTTAATAATCCGGCTCAAACCCGAGCCGGCTAGTATTACAAACTGTCCGATCGAAAATCCGAGTACCAAGTACATCAATCGATTGAAACCTGCACGTATCCAATACGGCAACTACACCATTTCACCTGAATCAGGAAAACCCTCTGTGTGGGACTCTAAAGACTCGACAGTACTCTGGCAGTGGGTTTAACCACAAGCACGTCAGCGGCACTAGCTGTATGTAACGGCTACCCAGGTACCTGTCGAAAAGGAAGGCCGACGAGCAAGCTCGTCCGAACTCCTACTGTGCCTATCCGTGACAATATCTGTACAGTCTGGTCTCTTCGTCAAAAAGTATCGCATACCGGGTCTAGAGGAATGGTAAACGTCAGACCCTAATAACCTGATAAGTCGTGCCGGTGTGGCTCAGGACCAATCCAGGAAACTACTGATCAACCTATCAGTAAACTCCACCTGCCTTGGCCAAGGTCTTATGGTCCTGACCAATCGAATCACAGTGCGATATCGACTCCCTATACCAGGAGAGACGAATCCCCGACAATCGCTCACTGCCTCCATGTGGCTCGGGATTGAACCCAACCAAAACCTGTTTGCATGACTCAGTAGAGCCGTGGTAGGGTAGTGATCAAAGTTCAGTGGGAACTCACATGAGAAAAATGCCGATCTCGGGTCCAAGGACTAACCTGTACACATGTCACCTGAGAACTTCCATCTGACGATAGGTATAGTACCACATGGAAGTTCTCGGCGAGTCCGTCCAGTGTACTCACCCCAGTGAGCACCTGTATACGATCTTGGGTACATCAAACCAATGGCTGCGGGACCAACCATCCCCCGACGGGGTAGAAACGTATACACTAGTCTACTCTGGAGTATCAATGCCCAGTCTCGATACTCACACGACTAGGGACCATTTAAGGATGTGCTTATAGACTACCCTGCTCCCACAAGTGTGATCGCCATCACAACGTAGGTAGTCAAGCAAGATCCTAGGGGCTTTATCAACATGTAACCGCAATATGTAATAACGAGTATGACATATGCCATGTTAAGATAAAGACAAACCACAACAGTATACTACCGTATCGAGTCTTTATCAATATGTGCAAACCAGATATAATAACAATAAATACACATATCCCGATAAAGACAAGTCAAATAATATACTATAAAACTGGGCAAGATTGTTCTGTATATACATATCCCTAGTATCCATATGTATATACAATCTCCCACTTGCACTAAAGGCCGGTGATTGGCGTACCGAATACCCAATGTCTGCTCTAAGGCCAGCTGCTGGCGTACCGCATACCTAACATCTCAAAAAGTCGCTCGAACTGTGCTTGAGGGAGGGCCTTTGTAAATGGATCCGCCGTGTTGTCTTTTGTATCCACTCTCTGGACCTCGATCTCCTGGCGATCTACGATCTCCCTGATCAGGTGATACCGCCTTAAAATGTGCCTGGATTTCTAATGGGACCGTGGTTCTTTCGCTAAAACTATAGCCCCATTGTTGTCACAATACACTGGTATTGGATCAACAATGGACGGAACCACCTGAAGTTCGGCTATGAACTTCTTTATCCAGACCGCCTCTTTTGCGGCATCGCTTGCAGCAATGTATTCAGCCTCCATCGTTGAGTCTGCGATGGTATCCTGTTTGGAACTCTTCCAACATACCACCAGTACGTTGAGGGTAAACACAAAACCCGAGACAGACTTGCTGTCATCCTTGTCACTCTGGAAGCTTGAGTCGGTAAAGGACTCGACCCTGAGGTCTCCATTACCGTAAATCAGGAACATCTCCTTAGTCCTTCTCAGGTACTTGAGAATGTTCTTTACTGCTGTCCAGTGGTCCTCACCTGGGTCTGACTGATACCGGCTTACCACGCTCAGCGCGTAAGCTACATCTGGTCTTGTACATAGCATCGCATACATTATAGATCCTACCGCCGAAGCGTAGGGTATAGTGCTCATACGAACCCTCTCCTCGTCAGTCTTGGGAGACATCTCCTTGGAGAGGGTGATTCCGTGTAATGTGGGTATGTTACCACGCTTGGAATCTTCCATACTAAATCTCTTTAGTACGGTCTCTATGTACCTGGACAGTGAAAGTCCCAGTAGTCGCTTGGATCTATCTCTGAAGATCTTGATCCTCAGAATGTACGAGGCATCACCTAAGTCTTTCATAGAGAACCTTTGTGATAAGAATAGCTTGACCGATTGTAGCGTAGGAATGTCATTTCCTATCAAAAGAATGTCGTCTACGTACAAGACTAGGAATACGACAGTTCGTCCTACAATCTTCTTATAAATACATGGCTCATCTTCGTTTTTCATGAAGTCAAAGTTCTTGATTGTCTCATCAAAATAGATGTTCCAGCTCCACGATGCTTGCTTCAATCCATAAATGGATTTGAGCAACTTGCACACTTTTCCACTGCTCCCACTGTCTACAAAACCTTCCGGCTGATCCATATAAACGCACTATTCTAAACTTCCGTTTAGAAAAGCCGTTTTTACGTCCATTTGCCAGATCTCGTAGTCATGGAAGGCAGCAATGACAAGAAGGATCCTAATGGATTTGAGCATAGCCACTGGAGAAAAAGTTTCGTTATAGTCCACTCCTGGTCTTTGACGAAAACCTTTTGCAATGAGTCCAGGCTTATAGGTTTCCACCTGCCCATCTACACCAAGTTTTTTCTTGTAGATCCATTTGCATCCAACAGGTTTTACCCCCGGTGGAGCAATTTCCAGAGCCCACACTTTTTTGGTGTATATGGACTCCATTTCAGATTGCATAGCATCCAGCCACTTATCAGAGTCCCTACTGATAATGGACTGCCTGAAACTAGTAGGATCATCTTCTTCCAAGATGCAATCCTTTCGATCCCCATCTATGAGAAAACCGTAGTATCTCTCGGGCGGATGAGAAATCCTACTAGATCTGCGGAGTGGCTGAGGTTCGTCGGGTTTAACTGAATCTAGCGGTTCCACCAAATCTTCAGTTATAGTTTGTGTTTCTGGAACTTCATCCAGTTCTACTGCGCTCCCACGGGTTTCTTTTGCAAGAAACTGCCATTCTAAAAATTTGGCATTCCAAGAAACAATAATCCTTTGTTCCTCTGCGTGGTAGAATAGATACCCATTAGAATCTTTTGGGTATCCCACAAACTTACACAAAACTGACCGTGCCCCAAGTTTGTCTGGGTTCTGCTTTTTGACATAAGCTGGGAATCCCCAAATTTTAACACGTTTAAGATACAAACTCTTACCGCTCCATATTTCGTATGGAGTTTTAGGCACGGATTTGGATGGAACTTGATTCAAAAGATGTGCTGCTGTTTGAAGTGCATATCCCCAGAATGAAAGAGGTAACTCAGCACTACTCATCATGGAGCGAACCATATCCAATAGGGTACGATTCCTCCGCTCTGATACACCGTTGTTCTGTGGTGTATACGGAGGAGTAAGTTGAGAGAGAATTCCATTCTCTTTTAAGTAATCTAGGAATTCCATGCTTAAGTACTCCCCTCCTCTATCAGATCGGAGGATCTTTATACTTTTGCCAGTCTGGCTCTCTACTTTGTTTCTGAATTCTTTGAATTTCTCAAAAGTTTCAGATTTGTGTTTCAAAAGATACACATATCCGTACCTAGAGAGATCGTCAGTGAATGTGAGGAAGTACGAGAACCCACTCCTTGCATGTATAGACATTGGACCACATACATCACTGTGTATGAGCCCCAAGAGCTCTGTTGCTCTTTCTCCATGTCCGGTGAACGGAGATTTGGTCATCTTTCCTTTGAGACAAGATTGACAAGTTTCATAAGATGAAAACTCGAACGTATCCAAAAATCCATCTTTATGCAACTTACTCAGTCTTTTCTCTCCGATATGACCAAGTCTACAATGCCACAAGTAGGATTCGTTCGTATCTGAACTCTTCCTCTTGCGTGTGTTTTGTATATTGAGAACTGTGTTCTGATTTAGAACATAGATACCATTACACAGTGTACCTTCTGCAACCAGTACCTTATCAAGGTAAATATTCATGATATTTCTATCAAGAACAAAGTTATATCCATCTTTATCAAGTAAAGAAACTGATATGATGTTGCAAAGCATGGAAGGTACATAGTAGCAATTGTTCAAAATTATAGTATTGCCATTTGGCAATACTAGGTGATATTCACCGACGGCAGCAGCATTAACTTGTGCTCCATTCCCCACTCTAAGGGACATATCACCAGGTCCAACTATCCTACTTTTTCTCAGTCCCTGCAATAAATTACAGAAATGAGATCCTGATCCGGTATCAAGTACCTAGGAGGTAGGACTGACCGAAAAACAGTTCTCAATAACAAAAATACCTGAAGAAAACGCAACAGTATGTTTCTTCTTCGATGGGGTTATCAGGGAATTCAAACTTTCCTCTTTCCCTTGCTCATACTTATGATAGTTGTCGTTAGTTAGAGCCGAACCGACGTTCCCCGGCCCCGAATAAGAATTCGGATCGGTCAAGCGATACATTTTACTATCTTGATTAGGGCGTGAAATGGTTGCTACCTGGAGAGAGAGAGGGAAAACACTCAGCGTGCGCTCTTGCAAGATTAGATTGGTTATTGATTTATCTAATCAGGATGCTCCCACTGTTTCCTCAAATTCTTCTTCAAACCCTAAAAGAAGAACTAGTCAGGATTAATCGCACGTCACAATACTTGCTTAACCTTTCAGCCAGGCCGGTGTTGGTACTTCGAGGGAGGTTTTCCAACGCTTTAAAAACTGTCATTACAGACGTTCTTGCCCCTATGGACTAGATGAAATCCACTCTAGTCACCACACTCTAGAAGGTATGCTAAAATCTGCAAGTTTCCTAAATGTTTGAAACTCCCGATGTGGTTTTTGCCCCTAACGACTTATGACCTTGACACAGTCAACATATCATAAGTAGCTAGCCAAGTTCAACCCGTCATTGTCCAAGATTGCATTAGACCCACCCGCATGACCCTTGAAACAGTCAAAATGGTCATACGATTGTCCTAATCAATCGCATCATGTGCCACAAACAAGTATTTCTCAGCTACCATACACTACGCCTTGACGCAGTCAACATACGCAGCATGAATACCGAGTAACACTTGTAAGAAATGAAGGAGGGCTACGGATGGGTTTTTGGCGAAAAACCCGTTGACGTAATGAACTTGATATCGTTGAAGGAACCTGAGTAGTTTTTGTAAATGTATAGTGGCGAAAACCTTTGCTAAAGAGGTCACTCCCTGTGAAGGGATCTCGGCTCTTTTCTCGTCGAATGAGGTGCAGGATATTCCAAACTGAATACCACGATGCAAAGCAAAAATATTTGACTATATTAAAGTTATTACCCTGACGCAAACTTTTACTCAAGGGGTCACTCCCGGTGAAGGGATCTCGGCCCTTGCCTCGTCGAATGAAGTGCTGGATATTCCAAAATGAATACCACTGTGCAAAGCAAGAGAGAACGTCTGTAATGACAGTTTTTAAAGCTTGGTTCCAACAATATCTTTTAGGTTTATTATCTTGCATTAATCAAAATTAATGCGGCCCCATCAATTTGTAACCTATCACACCAAAAAAGAACGAAAATAAAATATACGTATATGCCATCCGCATTCGCCACGGGACCTCGTCATCACCCGTTAGGTTACTTAATTAACGACAGAGCGGGGGCTGGACTAGCGCAGGTGCAAAACATATACAACATCTACTAGTATATATATAAATATATATAACATTCGTCCCAGGCATGATAATAAACAACATCACAGATAACATTACAGAATGGTGGATAGTTTTGGAGCCCCGGGTTTCATTTGAGCCGCAAATAAAACCCGACGTTCCTGGTCGTGTGGATATCCTATGCAATGAAAACCTGTACCCCCTACGAGTGCGGCGAATTGCCCGCCAGTTCTAGAATGAAGCCCCCTCCGTCTCAGCGCCTTGAGATGCGGGCTTGTTGCCTTCCAGAACCCGGCTATCCGTGCACCCCACCGTGGGGTAATCCTAATACAGAAAATTAAAAATATATACAACCGGTGACATCGACCTCAGCCTGGTCGTGCCCCAAAATAATATACAAACGGCAGAGACGGCAGTCCATATGTCGGACGCTCGCCCCGCAATAACAAATGTACAAATGAATTATAAACTGTATTTCTAACATTGCACCACACGCTATCCACCACGACAATCCAACCACAAACACAGCACAAGCACACAACATCAACGCGAATGTCATGTTCGCAAAACCCGTCTAAAGGAACATATAGCAATCATACGAGTTTTACCGATCGAGTGACATTCCCGGTCGCAGATAAAAGTGAATATACTGAAAATAAAATACGTATTTTAAAATTACGATCGACTAAACTTTCCAAGTGGGCCCTAAGTATTAAACCAACATTGTGACAAATCTGGGCCCAAAAAAATAATTATCCAGAAACCACAATCCCAAAATTTAAGAGGCCCATAAGAAATTTGTGTCCCAGAGGCCCATATACCGCCGCGGAACCGCGGCCAAGTGTGGCATTATGCGGCGGTTCCGCGGTGGAATTATGGGTTCATGGGCCCAATTTTCTTGTGGGTTCTTATAAAAGCCTGCATGATTTTGTGAGACCATAAAATTGATTTTTCGAGCACCTTTAAAAATCGACAGAAACATCATGAAATGAAATGCGGTTTTTGGAATTTTCGGTCGATCGTTATTCTAAACACGTTTGAACTAGCTAGTATAGGTTTAATGGGGTGGCTATGATACCATGTAGGTTTATCTTCACGCCCGAGCCTCCAAACGAGGCGGTTTGCGGAACAAAAAATTTTCTAGAGCTTTAAAAGGGGCGCAAAGATAACTTAAAAATCGGATCTTTACCATAAAACCAACTAGCAAACAAAAAGATGCTAACTACTATGAAAAATGGTATACCAAAAGAATCGAGTCCTTCGGTCTTCTTTCTTCATCCTTAGCTCCTAGCAAGCGCCTTGAACATGCTTGAACTTCAAAACCGGCTCCATCGGTCCATCGGGATCGTGCTTGTTCTCCGGCCTCCTTTTGTCGCAGATGATCCACCCAGTGAGTATGATCCATGGCTCTAGCTCCTAACTATGTAACCAAAGGAGCAACTAGAGACTTGGTTTGCTAAACCAAGTAATCTAGGGTGTAGTGAAGGGTGTCTTAGTATTTAGCTATCTCTTTCTTGCCTCTTCACTTGATTCTCAACACATGAGAAGGTAGTGAAAAGGAAGAAGATGAAGGTGGGGGAAGCTAGAGAGGAAAGAGGAGAGCAAGAGCAAAAGAGAACTCAAGAGAAATAATGAAGTAAACATGAAAGAGAAAATACACGCATAGGTTTTGTGTATGATTTCTTTCATTAAACAATTAGCAACCATGCTTCAATAGTAAACCCAAAATGAATTATAAATTCATTTGACTACTATTGAAGCATGGACACTACCTTTCCTCCCTTACCTCTTACTTTCCACCTCATTTCCATTTATGAAATAAATGGAAAATCCAAAATGAGGTGGCCACCTTCTAGAAGGAAATCTGTAGTAAATACGGATTCCAATCTACTGTACAAATATACCGGCAATCAGATAAAAATCCGAACGCCCAAAAGAGATAGAATAACACGAAGAACGTAATACTAGAATATATATATCGAAATACATATACCTAAATTATTAAATCAATACATAATTTAATAATCCGGCTCAAACCCGAGCCGGCTAGTATTACAAACTGTCCGATCGAAAATCCGAGTACCAAGTACATCAATCGATTGAACCCTGCACGTATCCAATACGACAACTACACCATTTCTCCTGAATCAGGAAAACCCTCTGTGTGTGACTCTAAAGACTCGGCAGTACTCTGGCAGTGGGTTTAACCACAAGCACGTCAGCGGCACTAGCTGTACGTAACGGCTACCCAGGTACCTGTCGAAAAGGAAGGCCAACGAGCAAGCTCGTCCGAACTCCTACTGAGCCTATCCGTAACAATATCCGCACAGTCCGATCTCTTTGTCAAAAAGTATCGCATACCGGGTCTAGGGGAATAGTAAACGTCAGACCCTAATAACCTGATAAGTCGTGCCGATGTGGCTCAGGACCAATCCAGGAAACTACTGATCAACCTATCAGTAAATTCCATCTGCCTTGGCCAAGCTCTTATGGTCCTGACCAATCGAATCACTGTGCGATATCGACTCCCTATACCGGGAGAGACAAATCCCCGACAATCGCTCACTGCCTCCATGTGGCTCGGGACTGAACCCAACCAAAACCTGTTTGCACGACTCAGTAGAGCCGTGGTAGGGTAGTGATCAAAGTTTAGTGGGAACTCACATGAGACAAATGCCGATCTCGGGTCCAAGGAATAACCTGTACACATGTCACCTGAGAACTTCCATCTGATGATAGGTATAGTACCATATGGAAGTTCTCGGTGAGTCTGTCCAGTGTACTCACCCCAGTGAGCACCTGTATACGATCTTGGGTACATCAGACCAATGGCTGTGGGACCAACCATCCCCGACGGGGTAGAAACGTATACACTAGTCTACTCTGAAGTATCAATGCCCAGTCTCGATACTCACGTGACTAGGGACCATTTAAGGATGTGCTTATAAACTACCCTGCTCCCACAAGTGTGATCGCCATCACAACGTAGGTAGTCAAGCAAGATCCTAGGGGCTTTATCAACATGTAACCGCAATATGTAATAATGAGTATGACATATGCCATGTTAAGATAAAGACAAACCACAACAGTATACTACCGTATCGAGTCTTTATCAATATGTGCAAAGATATAATAACAATAAATACACATATCCCGATAAAGACAAGTCAAATAATATACTATAAAACTGAGCAAGATTGTTCTGTACATACATATCCTTAGTATCCATATGTATACATATACAATACTGGCCTCTAGGGCATATACATCCAACACCACGGGCCCAAATCAAGTGTTAGGAACGGGACTTCAACCTAGTGTTTAAGTATTCCAAACTCAACAGGCTATAATTCAGGAGTAAGGAAACACGGGCCCTCATGATAAATTGCTTGTGTTAGTAGACAAGGATTCATGATCTTGGGGGCTCCTGAGATATCGGTTGATTCACCCAAGAACTACCCCAACACCCCGTGTATGCTAAGTTACAGTAAAAATTACCAGTCTTGCTCGAATCCATGAATACATCACGTTGCAAGATTGAGTTCATGTCTATATCAAGTATGCATGTCAAGTATTCATGTATTCATGTCATGTAGTATTCATGGTTCGAGTCAAGTCATAGTGTTCAAATATTCATGTTTTGCTTTAGTCAAGTTCAAGTGTTCTGATTCATGATCCATGTTCAAGTATACCTATTTGAGTTCGATATTGATTTCGTGTGTTTAAGTTCATGATCAAGTATTCATGTTTGCTTTTGATATTTGAATTCAAGTATTCATGATCAAGTATTCATGTTTGGTTTTAGATTCAGATTTGAGTTAGACTCAGACTGAGTCAGACACTTGTAACTAATTTAGATCCTAAATTAGGTTCGGGAGTCATCGGTAACTGCTGCACATGGATGGTAGGATTTGTGTCTTTTTCCAAGACAATTACCATTGATAACTCTGTTAAGTTTTCTACCTTAAATAGACAAGCACTCGCTTTCTCCGGCTCCCTGGGGCTTAAGAGAATTGATCCCGCTTAAACCTATATTTACTAAAATCCTTAAATATTGTGTTTATATAACTCGAAGGGGTTTTATGAAAAAAATATTATAATATAGTTAAAAATAAACCTCAATAATTTATTTATATTATTTAGGGTTTTCATGGATATGAATTTTAAGGCTTTGAGGTATTTTAGTGATAATTGCTTAACTTGGAAAGTTCATGATATTTTATTGTAAAACTTGTCTTTTGTTGGTATCTTGATGGTATTTTAATAAAACTTGTAATTTTTTTCCTTTTAAAAATTTAAGTTTATTATATTTTGAAAATATATGGATTTTGTAATTTTATATAATTATGAAAAATTAATTTTATTTAATTAGAAAATTTTGTTTTTCTTAAAACCGTATTAAAAACTTTTCGAGACCGAATGTTTCATGAGGAGGTCTGCATTTTGCTCTACTAGCCCAAGGATATGTGATAATCCACGCCATCCAATAGCGGGTCCCCTGAAGAGGTTTGTAGAGGCATATTCGTAAAGGAATTTAAAATACTGTTTTTAAAATAAAACAGTTTTTAAAGTGAATGTTATTTTAATGTAATATTTTCTTCGTAACCAAAATTCACACTAAGGCATCGTGCTATGGAACAAGAGTGTATGTGAGAGGTAGGTCGTTACCCCATGAAGTTTTCCTAAAGGTATGTTTAAGCAAATACTAAAAAAGAAGATATTTAAAGTTCATGGTATTTAAACGAAAAACTTAAGTTAAAGTTATTTTGCATGGAATTCTAAGTTAAAATTTATTCTAAATATTTATAATTAAGATTACAAGTATTGTGTAAAATTTGTATGAACAATATGTAAGAAAAATGGGAGTTTTTAGGGTTTAGAAAATAGATATCAGTATTAACTCCACTTACCGATATTCGTTTTAAAATGAATTTTTAAAGAAGAGAAATGAAGATTGGAAGGGACTTACCATTTGATTATGCTAAGAAGAGAGGGAGGAAGAGTAGGAAAGGTTTGGGGTGTCGCAGGAGCACCAGAATTAGTTTCGATCGTTGCCGGAAGTTGCTTGCTTGCTAACTCCACTTGCACCTAGAAACATTTTGAGAGTTTTGGCTAGAAATTTTCAGAATGGTGAAGTGTTAGGGCATGAGATAGTATTTATAGTGGGGAATTAGGGTTTTGGAATTAAAATGGTGAATTAAAATTCATTAAAAAGATGAGATAGTATTTATAGTGGGGAATTAGGGTTTTGGAATTGAAATTGTGAATTAAAATTCATTAAAAAGACGATAAATGGTGAAATGAAGCGTCTTTGTTTGATTGCAGAGAATTCAAATAATGCAGGGGAGTTAGGGGTAGAGGAAGGGTCAAATGTGCAAAGCCCGGGCCTTATTTGCCACGGTTGAACTGTCGGTACCGGCCAAATTGGCATTTCCGCTGACCGATCAGAGGAGTTGGGTCTCTGGATTGATGCCACGTGTACTTCTCAGTGTTTAAACTCTTTTGCACGTGTTTGATTTTTCTGACTTTTTCATTTTTCTGTGTATTGCACGTGCAAACTTTTGGGCTTCCAAAAATTTAAAAGAAAAATCAGAAAAAATATAATGTGTCTGATGGGGTTCGAACACAGGAGCTACATCATAGCAGTGCGAAGGTTTTACCAGTGAGCTACAAATTGTTTCTTGCTGTTATTTAGCAAAATTAACTTATAACTCGTACACAGGCTGTGATACTCTCTTCTGTACATTAAAAAGAAAAAAAATTGTACAATGATTTTAGAGTCGTTACATTCTACCCTCCTTATAAAAAATTTTTCCTCGAAATTTATACAAAGAAGCTATAACAGATTCAAGAAAAATTTGATTAAAGCAGTGGTGAAGGAACTGCTAATAACATACCGAAAGTGCATGAAAAATGTTTGAAGAACAAAAGGATGCAAGAACATGAAAAAGCTGAAAAAGATAGGAGGAGGTTTACGAGTATTATCTTGATCTCTGGCTTCGGCCTCTACGTCTGCCAAAGTGAAAGCCTAATGTCTCGGCATATTTCTCTGTGCATGCTGATATATTGATAGCTGACGAGGTAAAGGTGGTCCGTATAGAGGTGGTGCAGAAAGAGCTAACCGAGTAGATGGAGCTTGAATAGCTGGTCTAGCCTCAACTTGAACTCCTTCTCTTCTTGTTGTTCTTCTTCTTGCTTGCTCCGAGGGTTGATCCGGACTTTGGTCACCTCCGCGGCCTTCTTGAGTCGAAGACGATCCACCCGAGAGTTGTACACTAAGCTCCGTCTCAAGCCAAGGCAACTAGGGCAAAGAGATTGCTAATCTAAATGCCTTAGGTTGTGTAGAAGAGATAGATGAAAGTGTTTGTCCTTCTGCGATCTTTTTCTCTCAACACATGAGATCAAAAGATGAGATCAAGAGGAGGAAGAAGAAGGAGAAACTTAGCAACCATGGAGCTTTTCTTTTTCTTCTCACTTCAAGAGAGAGAATGAGAAGAGAATAATAAAAAGGATTAAGCCAAATGAAATGAACCATAGTTGCAATAATACACTAAGATCATCATTACCAATCCTATCATGAAAAAAGTTGATGGCACATTGAATTGACCATTATCATAACACAAGAAATAAAAAGAAAATGAAAGAAGAGTATAGATCTCTCTTGAAGGTCAATGGTCAACACGGTCAACGGGTCAACAAAGTCAAGAGAGATCTAAGTGGTCAAATGGTCAATGCAATTAGCCATCACTAATCTATCACTAAAAGGATTAGTAAACAATGTCTCCGGCTCATAACGGTTTTGACCAAACGATCTGTCAAAACCCTAATGAGTGTGCCACATTACGGTTTTGGCCGAACCATCTGCCAAAACTCTAATGGGGCACCTCCTCCTTCATCGCTCCTCAAAACTGTGCATACACACCCGCATTCGCATTCCGTAGAATGCGAATGCACAGAAGACAAATCAAATCCATCTGTGCAATACTAGGATCTGGTTTAAACCAAAGCCCACTAGTATTGCCTGCCCGAACAGCATACGCACACAAGTGCACGTAAGTGATCGTAGCCCTGCCGTAAAACCATACGGCCTCTACACGTTTCGCTCAGTGCAGGGAAACTCTCTGTGTGGGACTCTAAAGACTCGACACTACGCTGGCAGTGGGTTTAACCACAGACCGCAAGCGGCACTAGCTGTACGTAACGGTCCCCAGGTAGATGTCGATAAGAAGGCCGATGAGATAAACCCATCCGAACTCCTACTGAGCCTGTATGTGACAATCTCCGTACAGTCCGGTCTGTTCGTCTGATACATCGCATGGCGGGCCTAGGGGGGCGGTAAACGTCAGTCCCCTAATAGCGGTACAAGTCGTGTCGGAGTGAAGCCCAGAACACCCTGAGATAACACTGGAAACCTACCAGTATATCTCGCTTGCCCTGGCCAGGGACTACTCGTGTAATGGCTCTCCTAGACACAGCGCGATGTCAACCCCCAATACCGGAAGAGACGAATCCTGTCTAACCGTCACTGCCTCCAAGTGCTTCGGGACTGCACCCAACTACTACCTGTTTGCACGACTCAGTAGAGCCGTGGTAGGGTAGTAATCAAAGAACAGTGGGAACACACTCGAGGCGAAGTGACGGTGTCAAGTCAGCGGACTAAGCTGTACTCATGTCACCTGGGAACTGATAACCGACGATAGGTATAATACCAACCATCAGTTCCCGACGAGTCCTGTCCAGTGTACTCGTAACCTAACGAGCACCCGCATACTATCTCAAGTACGACGTACTGACGGCTGTGGGACAGACCGTCTCCCGTGCTTGGATGAGAAGCGCATACGCTAGTCTACTCCGGAGTATCGATGCCCTATCTCGATAATCCCACGACTAGGGACGTGTATAAGGATGTGCTTGTAGATTACCCAGCCCCCACGAGTGTGATCGTCATCACAACGCCGGTAATCAAGCAAAGATCCTAAGGGCTCTACTAATGCGTAAAGGTGATATAATAAAGAAACACACATGTACACATTAAAGAAGAGACAAACCAAGTAGCATACTACTATATTGAGCAAGATTGTCTGTACAACTGTGAATATCCCAAGCTTCCATCAAGTAATATACATACTAGTATGATACAGTAATGGTCTCTAGGGCATATACACTAACAATCTCCTACTTGCACTAAGGCCATGTACTAGCGTATCGAAGACCTATCATCTCGATCAGCCGCTCGAATTGAGTCTGGGGCAATGCCTTCGTGAATGGGTCCGCTGTGTTGTCCTTTGTGTCCACTCTCCGCACCTCGATCTCCTGGCGATCAATGATCTCCCTGATCAGGTGATACCGCCTTAAGATGTGCCTGGATTTCTGATGGGACCTTGGTTCCTTCGCTAAAGCTATAGCCCCATTGTTATCGCAATACAAAGGTATTGGGTCAACAATGGATGGAACCACCTAAAGTTCACTAATGAACTTCTTCACCCAGACCGCCACTTTTGCAGCATCGCTTGCAGTAATGTATTCAGCCTCCATCGTCGAGTCTGCGACGGTATGCTGTTTGGAACTCCTCCAACATACCGCCCCTCCGTTGAGGGTAAACACAAAACCCGAGACAGACTTGCTATCATCTTTGTCACTCTGGAAGCTTGAATCGGTAAAGGACTCGACCCTGAGGTCTCCATTACCGTAAACCAGGAACATCTCCTTAGTCCTTCTCAGGTACTTGAGAATGTTCTTCACTGCTGTCCAGTGGTCCTCACCTGGGTCTGACTGATACCGTCTTACCGTGCTCAGCGCGTAAGCTACATCTGGCCTTGTACATAGCATCGCATACATTATAGATCCTACCGCCGAAGCATAGGGTATAGTGCTCATGCGAACCCTCTCCTCGTTAGTCTTAGGAGACATCTTCTTGGAAAGGGTAATTCCGTGCAAAGCGGGTATGTTACCGCATTTGGAACCTTCCATACTAAATCTCTTTAGTACGGTCTCTATGTACCTGGACTGCGAAAGTCCCAGTAGTCTCTTGGATCTATCTCTATAGATCTTGATCCCCAGAATGTACGAGGCATCACCCAGGTCCTTCATGGAGAACCTTTGTGACAAAAATAGCTTGACCGATTGTAGCATAGGAATGTCATTTCCTATCAAAAGAATGTCGTCCACGTATAAGACTAGGAATACGACAGTTCGTCCTACAATCTTCTTATAGACACAAGGTTCATCTTCGTTCTTGATGAAATCAAATTCCTTGATTGCCTCATCAAAACAGATGTTCCAGCTTCGTGATGCCTGTTTTAATCCATAAATGGATTTAAGCAACTTGCACACCTTCCCGCTGCTCCCACTGTCTACGAAACCTTCTGGCTGATCCATATAAACGCACTCTTCCAAACAACCATTTAGAAAAGTCGTTTTAACGTCCATCTGCCAGATTTCATAGTCATGGAATGCAGCAATGGCAAGTAGGATCCGAATGGATTTGAGCATAGCCACCGGAGAAAAAGTTTCGTCATAGTCCAAACCAGGTCTTTGAAGAAAACCTTTTGCAACGAGTCTAGCCTTATAGGTTTCCACCTGCCCATCTACACCAGGTTTCCACCTGCCCATCTACACCAAGTTTCACACTCTATTGGCGTACATGGACTCCATTTCGGATCCATTTGCATCCAACGGGTTTTACCCCAGGTGGAGAAATATCCAAGGTCCACACTCTATTGGCGTACATGGACTCCATTTCGGATTGCATTGCTTCCTGCCACTTATCAGAGTCCCTACTAATAATGGCCTGCATGAAACCGGTAGGGTCATCTTCATCCAAGATGCAATCCTCTCGATCCCCGTCTATGAGAAAACCGTAGTATCTCTCGGGCGGATGAGAAATCCTACCAGATCTGCGGAGTGGCTGAGGTTCGTTGGTTGTAACTGAATCTAGCGGTTCCACCAAATCTTTTGTTAAAGCTTGTGTTTCTGGAATTTCATCCAGTTCTACCGTGCTGCCACTAATATTTTTAACAAGAAATTCTTTTTCTAAAAATGTGGCATTTCTTGAAACAATTATCTTCTGTTCCTCTGCATGGTAGAATAGATACCCACTTGAATCTTTTGGGTATCCCACAAACTTACACAAAACTGCCCGTGCCTCAAGTTTGTCTGTGTTCTGCTTTTTGACATAAGCTGGGCAACCTCAAATCTTAATACGTTTAAGATACAAACTCTTACCACTCCATATTTCATACGGAGTCTTAGGCACGGATTTGGATGGAACTTGATTCAAAAGATGCGCTGCAGTTTGAAGTGCATATCCCCAAAATGAAAGAGGCAACTCGGCACTACTCATCATGGAGCGAACCATATCCAATAGGGTACGATTCCTCCGCTCCGAAACACCGTTGTGCTGTGGTGTATAAGGAGGAGTAAGCTGAGAGAGAATACCATTCTCTTTTAAGAAATCTAGGAATTCCGTGCTTAAGTACTCCCCTCCTCTTTCAGACCGGAGGATCTTGATACTTTTGCCAGTCTGGTTCTCTACTTCCTTTCTGAATTCCTTGAATTTCTCAAAAGCTTCAGATTTGTGTTTCATAAGATACACATATCTGAATCTAGAGAGATCGTCAGTGAATGTGATGAAGTAGGAGAACCCACCCCTTGCATGTGTAGACATCGGACCACATACATCACTGTGTATGAGTCCCAAGAGCTCTGCTGCTCTTTCTCCATGTCCGGTGAACGGAAATTTGGTCATCTTCCCTTTGAGACAAGACTGACAAGTTTCATAAGATGAAAACTCGAACGCATCCAAGAGTCCATCTTTATGCAACTTATTCAGTCTTTTCTCTCCGATATGACCAAGTCAACAATGCCACAAGTAGGATTCATTCGTATCTGAATTCTTCCTCTTGCGTGTGTTTTGTATATTGAGAACTGTATTCTGATTTAGAACGTAGATACCATTACACAGTGTACCCTCTGCAACCAGTACCTTATGAAGGTAAATGTTCATGATATTTCTATCAAGAACAAAGTTATATCCATCTTTATCGAGTAAAGAAACTGATATGATGTTGCAAACCATGGAGGGTACATAGTAGCAATCGTTCAAAATCATAGTCTTGCCATTTGGCAATACTAGGTGATATTCACCGACGGCTGCCGCATTAACTTGTGCTCCGTTCGCTACTCTGAGCGACATATCACCCGGTGCAACTTTCCTACTTTTTCTCAGTCCCTGTAATAAATTACAGATATGAGATCCTGATCCGGTATCAAGTACCCAGGAGGTAGGGCTGACCGTAAAACAGTTCTCAATTACAAGAACACCTAAAGTAGATGCAAAACCATGCTTCTTCTTCAACTGGGTATCCTTGGAATCCATACAATCCCCTTTCCCTTGCTCATACTTATGACTGTTGTCACAAGTTAAAGCCGAACCAATGTTCCCCAGCCCCGAATAAGAATTCGGATCGGTCAAGCGATACATTTTATTATCTTGATTAGGGCGTGAAATGGTTGCTACTTGGAGAGAGAGAAAAGAAACACTTAGCGTGCGCTCTTGCAAGTTTAGATTGGTTTTTAATTTATCTAAACAGGATGGCTCCCACTGTCTCTCGAATCCCTCTTCAAACCATAAAGGAAAAATTAGTCGGGATCAATCTCACCGTATAATACTTGCTTAACCATTCAGTCACGCCAGTGTCAGTACTTCGAGGGAGGTTTTCCAACGCTTTCACGAAGTTCCTTAATTAAGTAACATCTTTTCCCTGTGGGCGTAGCCCCGCTAATACCTTTCTAGACACCTACTTGGTTTATAGCATTGATCGTTAAGCGAGAAAGTTCCCGAGGAGTAGCATATACTCACAACAGGATCGGGATCCAAATATCATCGCGTGACAAAACTGAAGGAATCCTACCAGAATCATCACACTCCAAATGGTATGCAACACTAGCAAGTTTCAGTACTTTTGAAACTCCCGATGTGGTTTTTGCCCCTAGGACCCAAGTGACCTTGACACGGTCAACAAATCAAAGAGTCCTAGTCAAGTTCAGCCCGTCATTATCTTGATTGCATTAAACCCACCCGCATAACCCTTGACACAGTCAACAAGGTTACACAAATGTCCTAACCAATCACATTGTATCCAGCAAATAAGCAACACTTAGCTACCGTTCACTGCGCCTTGACACAGTCAACAAACGCAGCACGAATACTAAGTATAACTTATAAGAAACGACGGAGGGCTACGGCTGGGTTTTTGGCGAAAAACCCGTTAACGTAATGAACTTGATATTGTTGAAGGAACGTGATACACCCTTTTTGAAAAATATAGTAACGAAAACTTTTTCTAAAGAGGTCACTCCCTGTGAAGGGATCTCGGCTCTTTCCTCGTCGAGTGAGGTGCTGGGTATTCATAAGATGAATACCTAGATGCAAAGCAAAAATGATCGACTATAGTGAAGTTATCACCCTGACGCAAACTTTTTGTCCAAGGGGTCACTCCCGATGAGGGGATCTCGGCCCTTGCCTCGTCGAATGAGGTGCTGGGCATTCATAACCGAATACCTCAATGCAAAACAAAAGTGAACGTCCTTGCAATAACAGATTTTTGAAAAATTGTTCCAACAACGTCTTTTAGGTTTATTTTCTTGCATTAGTTCTTTTAATGCGTCCCATCATTTAAATCCTACCATTGCAGAAAACAACCAAAATATGCGTACGCTTATGCCATTCGCATTCGCCACGGGGCCCCGTGATCACCCGTTAGGTTACTTAACTAACGACAGAGCGGGGGCTGGGCTAGCGCGGCTGAAAAACATAAGCAACACCTAAATAGTTATTATATATAGATATATAGTAATGATAGCCAATCCAGATCACAGATGAACACTTTGGATATACTAGTAACCCGCGATTCGTTCGAGCCTGCAACGAAAAGCGGATTACGCGGTCGCGATGAATAGCCAAACCCCACCCAAGACTCCTACGGGTGCGGCAAACTACCCGCCAAGTACCCGAAGCGAAGCAACCTCCCTCAACACCGTGAGTAGGCCACTCGGCACTTCGAGATACCCGGTAGTTTGTGCACCCCCTCCATGGGTCTATCATAGGAGCAAAAACAGTAAAAAGAATTATACAATGACGGCTACAACCCCAACCCGGTTGTGCGGCCATACAAATAATATTACATCAATTTACAAATTTATTACATGAATGAAAGAAAAAGAAACTCTCATCTCACATCCACTGTAACATTTGGAATATTTAGAAATAAATAAAATTAATTAAATTAAAAATAAAATGATAAATCACAAAACTGTTAAAATCAAATAAGTCAATCTTCATAAGTTATATGTAATACAATTTAAATTGGAATTTTTGTATGCAAATTAAATAAGTTATAAAGGTTTTAGTGATAAATTTAGCTTCATTTTAACAAAATGTGTGTTTTATAATAAGTTAAGTTGTGAGGGGTTAAATTGTAAAGTTTAGCTTTTATGCAAATAAGAGATTGTTGAGGGTATAGGTGAAAGTGGATAGAAATCAATTTAGTTCTGAAATTATAATTTAATTAAAACAAAATTTGAAGATAATGCAATAACACATCATGCTTGCATGTTTACAATTACCTTACACTTCCTCCTTGCATGAATTAAACACCCTTCAACCTTGACGCCTCCTCCTACCACCTCACCTCCCTTCTTATCATATATAAAGGCTTGGTTCAGATCAAAGTCCAATTAAAATTCTGAAATTTCTGAAATTCAAAACAAAATAAAAGAGAAAAAGAAAGAACAAGAAGAAGAAGAAGAATGAAGCTATGTTCAAAGTTTTGATCACCATCAAGCTAGGAGGGAGTTAACAAAGTAGAGGGTTATTCCTACAACAATCTAGGAGGGTAAAACTCTTAAACACAGTAGGGATTAAATTCTGTAGCTTAGTTAGTTTAGAGTTAATCAAGTCACATAATATCGTATTTTAGTTAAACTTAAGCTCTGTTAAAATCTGCTAATGTTTAGAAGATAATTAATTGAACTAAACAGAGTTAAAATGATATAGGTAACAACTAGAATAAATCATAAGACCACGACACCAAGGGGCCGGCTTTGGGCCGGCGGCAATATAAGAAAATCCGGCGTCGCCGGCCATGGGGGGAGCTTGGTGGGTTTGCTCTGTTGGGTAGTTTACAGTACACAATTTTGGTTATTTTGGTGTTGTTTAGTTAAGCTAGTATCACTGTAATTAGAATCTGGAAACATATATCGAAAAACACTAAATACAATACGGTTAAAATACGTCGCGAGTTAATTTTCTGTAACAATTCAGATTAGGGTTAAAATCCAGCAAGATTAAGTGTGTGACAACTTGATATAATCAAATAGTATATAACTTGTACGTGGGATCGGGTGTTTGTCTTTTCCGTCATATCGGAATAGCCGTTTTTGTTATACGTTAAAATTGTGAATTTAGATTCGAATACAAGAATTTCGGAAGCAGCGAGGAAAGGGAAAGGATTAGCGATTCCGGAGTAGATTCAACCTTTCCGGTGAGTAGACTAAACATCTACCGGGGAATTTTGTAAAGATGGCGTGTTTCGCCCGAAATTTTACTTAACTTAATTGCTTTATATCATTATGACAAATTGATAATATGCATTCATCATATATACATATAAATTGTTTAGTTGTTAGAACACTTCACGATTATCGACGAGTTATGCCACGTGCACTTATTATATGCTACACACACCTCGTCGATATTGCTATGTCACTTTACACTTAAATACAATACTTGTTAATATGAAATTACATAGTGTTTCACATATCCATAATAATAGTAAATTGCATCATTTTATCAGGTTGATATATGTGTATTTCTGGTTTATATAAGAGATAAATGTAGAATTGAGGATTCATGGTTTTGAGTTTTGAATACTATTACATAAATCCAGTGTTTTCATGATTGATGTGTCATGTCCACCATGAGAGGTTTTCTGTTTTGATTTTATTCCGGACCGAGTGGGGGAGATATACGGTCGTGGATTTTACGTTATCCATACTGAGTGGGGGAGATATACAGTTGGATACATGGTGGACCCGGTCGAGACCGAGGGGAAGGATAGCCGTATTGAGACGGGGGAGCCTAGCGAGATTACTCGATACCGGAGTTAGTGGTAAAAATACGGCGTGTATCTAGATGATAACGACCGGTATTATTGATTCAGGATCATTCGGGGAATGATGCCTTTGAGAAATGGAAGTTTTGTGTCGTTGCTGGACACGGAGAAATGAATTTATTGAGAATAAATGATGATATTTCAGTGATATTATGATGTTTAGTTTGTACATTGATGATTTTTCACATATAATCATACATTATACTTGTTCACACTTCAGTTAATATGATTGTCATATTTACATTATTAACCGTTATATGTTAGTTATATTCACTGAGTTGGCAACTCACCCCTGTTGTGCCACAGTTCCTTGCAGGGGTAGAGGGGACGGTTGACTGCGGTGCAGATTTACGGTTGCAGCTTTTTCATATCTGTAACCCTTCGAAAATCGTTTAGGCAGTTTTTCGGTAATCGGCTAATTTTTCGGCTTTTTCCGTTAAAAGTCAAAATAGGTATTTTTCATTGTAGACCTAATTATATAAAATTTAAATAAGATATTACTATAATTTTATCACTAAAATGTCATTTATAATTTTCTAGTTAAATAAAAAAAATTCGTAATTAATTATTTTTTTTATTATTTTAAGCTTTTTTAAATATATTAAATTAGGGATAAATAAAAATTTAATTAGGTAAATTTCTTAATTAGGAGTCTTTATAAGCTAAAATATGGTGTTAATAAAATTATATCATGTCTTGCAAACTTATGGTTTTAGGGTGGGAAATTTAATGAAAAAATGAATTAAAAAGGGTTTTTTTTGAAAAAGTCTTGATGTGAAAGCCTAAAGTGACCTTATATGATATTTTCCTCATGGAAATTTCTACACACCCTCTCATTTTTCCTCCTCCTAAGCTCAGGCCGAGCCCTCCCCTCCTTCAGCCCTCATTTTTTTTCCATTTTCTTTCTTCAAAAATCCATGAAAAAGTGCACAAAATCCACAAAAATGCACATTTTCCTTCTCTAATTCAAATCAAAACCCTAAGCCACCTCTTTCCCACCCTAAATTGTTTCAAACAAGGTGAAAAGAGGTTTCTTTCAAGGGCAAGTGCAAGTTGGGGTTCACTTGGGAGGTATAATCCTAAACTAGTTGTTAATTTGTAGTTTAATAAAGCTAGTTTAGTATTTTAAAATGATTAATTTCATTGAAATGGTTAGTTTTGAAAATTCAAGTAAGGGATTTGATTGTGGATTAGGGTTTGAAGCAAGGGGTTAGAGTTAAATTAGGGCTTTGGGTTTCTAATTGGTTGTAGTGGTTAATGGTGTATTTATATGCTCGCTAAATCGACAAAATATCGATGTTTGCATTGAATCGGCGTTGAATTTGCTCGCTAGATTTTTACGAAAAATAGAATGCGTTCAATTTGCGTTAGGTTAGCAATATTATTAGCTTCGTATAGGATTATTAGAATGCGCGAACGCGGGGTTTCGTCTAGTCGGGTTGTAGTTTAGTCGATTTTCCCGAAATGACAATTCTAGTTTAACGATTAGCGATTTTCGTGCGTTTTTCCGCGCACCGAGTGCATGCTATGATTAATACGAGAGCGTGGTTAATTGTATGTTGTGACTTGCATTGTGTTAGGATTTATAATCTTATGCTTGATATTGTGCAAATATAGGATCGGTCGGGGAAACTTCGGATACGGCGCGAAAAGGCAAGGCGGTGGCCGGATCGGATTAGCGGGGATTTCTGGTGAGTAGATGTATTCGTCTATGGGGGAATCGTCTGGATGGCGCGATGCGCCCCCCCTAGTTAGGATTACCCTACTTTTTGCAAGATTTATATTGTTAGCTAGCTTATCCATTCATGTACACTGCATACCCTTATAGCGAACAGTATATTAGATTGCATGGACATTCATCTATACTTATGCTATATCATTTCGTAGGACACGAACACCTTACCATTGGCATCCGTTGCACGCGCACTATTCATGTGACACACACGCCTTTGGTAATTGCCATGCCACGTGCAATATAGAACCTGTTTATCTTAATATCGTCACCTGCATTCATACTTGATATATGAAACTGCTCGCATGCATATATCTCGCATCATCATCATATTTACATAGAACTCTAGCTAAAATTCACATCATACACATTGATACCATAGACATTTATCATACATAACATGTGGACATCATGATTTTCTTAAGGATTTCAGTATTGCTGCGATTTCTGGATTTTTGGGGAAAACCGCAAGAATTTAACAAAACCTTATATTTATCATTTTTAAAAACAAAGTTGCGGTTTTCTCGTGATGTATGTGTCGTCCACCATGAGTTTTCATGTTTTCTGTTGGATTTCGAGACCCGATTCGAGGAGTGGATGAACCGTCTAGGGTACATGGTGGGCCCGGTATGGTACCCCGGGGCAAGAAGATCGAGTTGTAGACGATGAGCCTGGAAGGGGAAGACTACCTACCGGTGATGTCTGGCGCGACGGATATCCGGAGGATACCGACCGTTGTCGTGAATTTATGATATGGGCCGATCCGGACTGACGGAGCCCGATATTGAGACAGATATGATTCCTATTTGGTGTCGATGCTTGACACGGGTTTTCAGATGATTTCTTCATGGTATTTAGCTATTATACAGATATTCATGTTCTAAAGTTAAGAATTCAATATCCTTAGCATTTAAAACACTTAAAGACTTAATAATGACATTGCATACCTGTGCATGCATACTAGAGATGTTATATCACATATGGACATACACGTTGTGGTGCATTGCGTGCATTCTTACGATTGCCTTATTAGATGTTATATTTACTCACGAGCTGGCAACTCACCCCCGTTTTACCACAGTGTCTTGCAGGTTGGACCCGTCAGTCTTGTAGCGGCAGGCTATCTTATCATCAGTTCCTTTTGCTCAGACTCGCGACATCGCCCGTAGGTGGGTTGCGAGTATACTTTATTTCTTTTTGCTTTATCATTGTATCTAGTATTCTCCATCTACCATTTTATATTGTATATGCGACCTAGTGACGAGACTGAGAGGTTTGTATATTTGTGGTTTCTTTTGGGTCGAGCTCACTTGAGCCGGCGTTGCGTTTTCTGATATTTTGGGTTTCTTCTATGCTCTTTTCTTGGTATTGCTTATATATTGCATGTGGTTGTGATCCGCCTTGGGCGAAGAGCTAGCTCCCGCTTGGGGATGCCATTTTATGATTACAGGTTTAATATCTTGTTGTACCCATTTTGGGGGATAGAAAATACAGGGGAGACTCTGCCGAAATTTTCAGAAATTTTTTGATGTTTTAAAAAGGGATTCTTGCAACTTAATTGATTTGAAAATCGTCTTTATTAAAGGTTTTCCTTCACTCTCTTTTGTTTTTGGTTTAGATTTTTCTGGGCTTTGGCTGACTTAGGTTACGTTACGCCTTTAGACGTCTCGTAATCTAAGTGCCAGTCACGTTCCGTACCTTCGGGTCGTGACAATATCTTTTGCTAGGTGGGTTACATATGTAGTAACCTTCTCTTTTGATTTTGTATTTTGTATCTAGAAAGTCTCCATCAAACCTGTATTTTGACTTAGAATGAGAGATTTTATATATATGGACAGTTGAGATCATTTGGTCATTATATTATAGTTTCTTTCTTTATGAGATTCATAGTGATGTCTATTTTTGAGATTCTTGTTCATTGTCAATATTGTTGATTCCAACTAGGGATACAACTAAACCTCACACTTTATACTTGTTTAATAAATTAACTTCATAAATTGGGATTTTTACTTAAAAACATAAAATTTTATAAATAATTCCGCAATAAGGTATTTTGATCTTGGTTTTTCGGCTTACTTGGACTTGTGCATGTCTTTAGATATGATACAATCTAAGTGCCGGTCACATCCAAACTTGGGTCGTGATAAAGTTGGTATCAGAGCTTAGGAGTAGCCTTACGGAATTAAGTAAGGGATTTCAATAGGTTGATGTAAGTCCGAGAGTTAGGATGACCTTTGGTTTGATGGAGTAGGTGAATTAGGATGAATGCAGTACCGTACGTATGTTCCGCGGCATATTTACGTTATCGTATTCAGCTTAACTAACCTTAGGATGTTTATCTTGATCTATTCTTCCGTTGATTCTTCGTGATTAATTGCTTCTATTCCTACACATTATCAACTCTCGTTTCTTGTTCCAGTTGCTATGGCTACACGGGCTAGGCGAGCCGCAGCAAGAAATGCAGCTAGGGCGAGTCCGCCTGTGACGATGACTGGTACACCGGACGTTCCGGCGGTGCATGAGCATGTTGATCCTCCTCCTCCAGATCGCATGACTAGGATTGAGGAGAGTATGTTGGGTTTACAGCGAGTGGTAGGACAGTTAGCAGAGGTCACTCGAGTACTGAGACCAGATCCAGCACCGACCGTAGCAGAGTCCGAAGTACAGCCTACACAGACGGTGGCGCTAATAGATACGAGAGTGATGGAGGTATCACTTGCAGAGTTTATGAGATTAAGACCTCCGGTATTTACGAGGACCGATGTGCGGAAGATCCTCAGTCTTTTCTTGATAGGATGGCGAGGATTGGCAGATCATTGCGATGTTCTGATGCGAGGTCAGTGGAGCTGACTAGCTTTCGTTTGGAGGGACTTGCACAGGAGTGGTGTGAGTCGATGGAGAGAGGGCGAGCTACGAGTCTTCCTCCGATGACGTGAACCGAGTTTTCTACAGTCTTTCTTGCCAGATTTCTTCCCCAGAGTGTGAAAGACGCTAAAGCTAGCAGTTTTGAAGCGTTGAGGAAATCGGCAAATATGTCAGTAGCAGATTATGACTTACGATTCACCCAGCTATCGCGCTATGCCCCATACTTAGTGCCTACGGAGGAGCTTCGGGTGAAAAGGTTCCTGAGGAGTTTGGACACGCAGTTGTATCTGGCGATAGGCTCCCAGCATTTTGATACGTATGCGCAGGCCATGGATGCGGCGATTCGAGTAGAGGAGCGTTTGAGCGAGTCAGTAGTAGTTCCGGAGCCAAAGAGGAGTAGACCGGTCGTACCAACGAATAGACAGTTTGGCAGAGGTAGAGGGTCACATCCAGGCAGATATACTCCAGGCCGCAGTGTCGGACGAGGTTGGACACAAGGCTAGATGTTCAGTTCTTATCCCGATGATCAGAGACCACCATCTACCTGTTTTAGTTGTGGACTTCCCGGACACTTCACGCGGGATTGTAGATCTCAGGGAAGGACCGTTGCTCCACAGACTGCTTTACCCCTTCCACCTCCTACGCCGATGGCTTTACTTCCTTCCCCAGTTGGAGCTACACGCCAGGTAGTTGCACCACGAGGTCGAGGCTTTGCAGGACGTGCTCAGAGAGGTCGAGGAGATAGAGGTAGAGGATGACAGGATGTGGGCAGGGGCCAGGAACGAATATTTGCGCTGACTCCACAGGATGCCCAGGCATCAAATGCAGTCGTGACAGGTGCTATTACAGTATGCTCATTAGAAGCACATATTTTATTTGATCCCGGTTCTACACATTCTTATGTATCATCACGATTCGCACTTTTGTTGGGGAAAGAGTCGTCATTATTAGAGTTACCATTGGTAGTGATTACTCCGGTTGGAGATTCTTTTATAGCTCGGCACGTATTCAGATCGTGTTCGGTGCGCATTGGTGATAGAGATTCGCTAGTTGATCTGATTCTCCTGGACATGTTAGATTTTGACATACTTCTTGGTATGAATTGGTTAGCCGCTTGTCATGCCTATGTAGATTGTCGAGGAAAGGCGGTTAGATTTTGTTTTCCAGGTAAACCGGTGTTTGTTGTGCAGGGGGATTGCAAGTTATCTCCTGTCAACATGATATCTGCTCTTGGTGCAGGGCGACTCTTGAAAAAGGGTTGTCAGGGGTTCTTAGCCTTCGTTCAGGACTTAGGGGTCGCTGAGGTTCCATTGGACCAGATTCCGATCGCGCGAGAATTTCCTGAGGTATTTCCTGCTGAGTTACCAGGATTGCCACCCGATCGCGACATCGAATTTTGTTTGACTTGATTCCGGATGCGGGGCCTATTTCTATACCACCCTATCGAATGGCACCGACGGAATTGAAAGAACTCAAAAGCCAGTTGCAAGAGTTGTTAGATAGAGAACTTTTTCGTCCCAGCGTATCACCGTGGGGAGCTCCTGTCTTATTTGTAAGGAAGAAGGACGGTAGTATGAGAATGTGCATCGACTACCGACAGCTGAATCGCGTCACTGTGCGAAACAGGTATCCATTACCACGTATAGATGACTTGTTCGATCAGTTGCAGGGAGCTGGGTTTTTCTCGAAGATTGATTTGAGGTCAGGGTACCACCAGTTGAGGGTTCGGAAGGACGATATTCCGAAGACGGCGTTTCGTACGAGATATGGGCATTATGAATTTCTGGTGATGTCGTTCGGACTCACCAACGCTCCAGCAGCTTTTATGGATATGATGAACCGTATCTTTAGACCATTTATCGATCGGTTTATTATAGTATTCATAGATGATATTCTTGTATATTCTCGGAGTCAGACGGAGCACGAGCAGCATTTACGTATTACATTGCAGACCTTGAAGGAGCATCAACTGTATGCAAAATTCTCTAAGTGTGCTTTTTGGCTCGATAGTGTGGAGTTCTTAGGTCACATAGTTACGAGAGAAGGTATATGTGTGGACCCAAAGAAAATTGAAGCGGTACAACACTGGCCCAGGCCTATGTCAGTTACGGAGGTACGGAGTTTCTTAGGTCTGGCAGGTTATTACAGACGCTTCGTACAGGATTTCTCACGGATAGCTGCACCTTTGACAGGATTGACTAGGAAGGAAATTCCATTTCAGTGGACAGATGCGTGTGAGCAGAGTTTCCAACAGTTGAAGACACGTTTGACGACTGCACCTGTATTATCTTTACCTTCCGGGTCGGGGGGTTTCGTTGTGTATTGTGATGCTTCTAGAGTGGGTCTAGGCTGTGTGTTGATGCAACACGGCAGAGTTATAGCTTATGCTTCTCGACAGTTGAAGAGGCATGAACAAAACTACCCCACTCATGATCTAGAGATGGCTGCTGTAGTATTCGCATTGAAGATTTGGAGACATTACTTGTATGGAGAATCGTGTCAAATTTTCACAGATCATAAAAGCTTAAAGTATATCTTTCAGCAGAGAGATCTGAACCTAAGGCAGCGTAGATGGATGGAACTGGTGAAAGATTACGATTGTGAGATCTTGTACCATCCAGGCAAGGCGAATGTTGTAGCAGATGCCCTGAGTCGGAGGCCTGGAGGTAGCTTATCTCATTTGAGCATTTTGCAGAGGCAGTCTTCTACGGACTGGCAGATCTTATGTGATAGTCGTATACAGTTTGAGTTCACGTCGGCAGGAGGCCAGCTAGCACATGTTCGCACCAGACCTCAGTTATTGGATCGTATTCGAGAGGCGCAGCCCACAGATACTCGTATGATGGAGATTATGGATCAGGTTAGGCAGGGCAGGGAGACGGAGTTCGTGATTGATGACCATGGAGTATTACGTTTTAGGACTCGTCTCTATGTGCCAGATTCTGACGGATTGAGGCGGAAGATTTTAGAGGAGGTTCACAGGTCAGTATACAGTATTCATCCTGGTTCTACCAAGATGTACCATGATTTGAAAGATGTTTATTGGTGGGAAGGAATGAAGAGGGACGTTACAGATTATGTTTCACGATGCTTGACTTGTCAGCAAGTCAAAGCAGAACACCAGAGACCAGCCGGAGAGCTGCAGCCCTTACACATTCCAGAGTGGAAATGGGAACAGATTTCCATGGATTTTGTGGTGGGTCTACCCAGGACTAGCAGAGGGTATGATTCTATTTGGGTGATTGTAGATAGATTGACAAAGGCCGCTCATTTTCTTCCAGTGAAGACAACGTATGGATTTGCTCAGTATGCACAGGTTTACATCGATGAGATTGTACGTCTACATGGAGTGCCGACATGCATAGTATCAGATCGAGGTACCCAGTTTACTAGCAGGTTATGGAAGAAATTTCAAGAAGCTCTTGGTACGCGGCTGAGTTTTAGTACGGCTTTCCACCCACAAACAGACGACCAGTCGGAACGGACCATTCAGATACTAGAGGATATGCTTCGGGCTTGTAGTCTTGATTTTGGTGGCAGTTGGGATCGTCACCTACCTTTGGTAGAATTCTCGTACAACAACAGTTTTCAAGAGACGATCCAAATGGCACCCTTTGAAGCTTTGTATGCAAGGAAATGTCGATCGCCCGTTTGCTGGACGGAACTTAGCGAGAGTTGCATATTGGGACCACAGATAGTACAGGAGACTACAAAGAAGATTCATTTCATACAGGATAGAATGAAGGCGGCCCAATGCAGACAGAAATCATATGCATATCGACGATGTCGTAGACTCGAATTTGAAGTGGGAGATCATGTGTTCCTTCGAGTATCTCCAATGAAAGGCGTGATGCGTTTCGGGAAGAAAGAGAAGCTCAGCCCCAGATATATTGGACCTTATGAGATTCTAGAGAGGGTAGGCGTTGTAGCTTATCGGTTAGCACTTCCACCTAGTTTTCCCGACGTGCATCCGGTGTTCCACGTTTCGATGCTTCGCAGATATCTTCACGATCCATCTCACGCGATCCAGCATCAGACGTTACAGCTTGAGCCAGATTTATCCTATACAGTGCAGCCAGTCGCTATTCTTGACAGGCAGGCAAAGCAACTACGATCGAGGATACTTCCGTCTGTAAAGGTTCTCTGGCAAGGAAAGGATCACGAGGAGATTACTTGGGAGACGGAGGACGCAATGCGAAAGAAATTTCCACATCTTTTCGTAGGTATGTCTAGTAATTATTTTAAATTCGGGGACCGAATTTTCTTAAGGGGGGAATATTGTAACATTTGGAATATTTAGAAAATATAAAATTAATTAAATTAAAAATAAAATGATAAATCACAAAACTGTTAAAATCAAATAAATCAATCTTCATAAGTTATATGTAATACAATTTAAATTAGAATTTTTGTATGCAAATTAAATAAGTTATAAAGGTTTTAGTGATAAATTTAGCTTCATTTTAACAAAATGTGTGTTTTATAATAAGTTAAGTTGTGAGGGGTTAAATTGTAAAGTTTAGCTTTTATGCAAATAAGAGATTGTTGAGGGTATAAGTGAAAGTGGATAGAAATCAATTTAGTTCTGAAATTATAATTTAATTAAAACAAAATTTGAAGATAATGCAATAACACATCATGCTTGCATGTTTACAATTACCTTACACCTCCTCCATGCATGAATTAAACACCCTTCAACCTTGACACCTCCTCCTACCACCTCACCTCCCTTCTTATCATATATAAAGGCTTGGTTCAGATCAAAGTCCAATTAAAACTCTGAAATTTCTGAAATTCAAAACAAAATAAAAGAGAAAAAGAAAGAACAAGAAGAAGAAGAAGAAGAATGAAGCTATGTTCAAAGTTTTGATCACCATCAAACTAGGAGGGGGTTAACAAAGTAGAGGGTTATTCCTACAGCAATCTAGGAGGGTAAAACTCTTAAACACAGTAGGGATTAAATTCTGTAGCTTAGTTAGTTTAGAGTTAATCAAGTCACATAATATCGTATTTTAGTTAAACTTAAGCTCTGTTAAAATCTGCTAATGTTTAGAAGATAATTAATTGAACTAAAAAGAGTTAAAATGAAATAGGTAACAACTAGAATAAACCATAAGACCACGACACCAAGGGGCCGGCTTTGGGCCGGCGGCAATATAGGAAAATCCGGCGTCGCCGGCCATGGGGGGAGCTTGGTGGGTTTGCTCTGTTGGGTAGTTTACAGTACACAATTTTGGTTATTTTGGTGTTGTTTAGTTAAGCTAGTATCACTGTAATTAGAATCTGGAAACATATATCGAAAAGGATATCGAAAAACACTAAATACGACACGGTTAAAATACGTCGCGAGTTAATTTTCTGTAACAATTCAGATTAGGGTTAAAATCCAGCAAGATTAAGTGTGTGACAACTTGATATAATCAAATAGTATATAACTTGTACGTGGGATCGGGTGTTTGTATTTTCCGTCATATCGGAATAGCCGTTTTTGTTATACGTTAAAATTGTGAATTTAGATTCGAATACAAGAATTTCGAAAGCAGCGAGGAAAGGGAAATGATTAGCGATTCCGGAGTAGATTCGACCTTTCCGGTGAGTAGACTAATCATCTACCGGGGAATTTTGTAAAGATGGCGTGTTTCGCCCGAAATTTTACTTAACTTAATTGCTTTATATCATTATGAAAAATTGATAATATGCATTCATCATATATACATATAAATTGTTTAGTTGTTAGAACACTTCACGATTATCGACGAGTTATGCCACGTGCACTTATTATATGCTACACACATCTCGTCGATATTGCTATGTCACTTTACACTTAAATACAATACTTGTTAATATGAAATTACATCGTGTTTCACATATCCATAATAATAGTAAATTGCATCATTTTATCGGGTTGATATATGTGTATTTCTGGTTTATATAAGAGGTAAATGTAGAATTGAGGATTCATGGTTTTGAGTTTTGAATACTATTACATAAATCCAGTGTTTTCATGATTGATGTGTCATGTCCACCATGAGAGGTTTTCTGTTTTGATTTTATTCCGGACCGAGTGGGGGAGATATACGGTCGCGGATTTTACGTTATCCATACTGAGTCGGGGAGATATACAGTTGGATACATGGTGGACCCGGTCGAGACCAAGGGGCAGGATAGCCGTATTGAGACGGGGGAGCCTAGCGAGGTTACTCGATACCGGAGTTAGTGGTAAAAATACGGCGTGTATCTAGATGATAACGACCGGTATTATTGATTCAGGATCATTCGGGGAATGATGCCTTTGAGAAATGGAAGTTTTGTGTCGTTGCTGGACACGGAGAAATGAATTTATTGAGAATAAATGATGAGATTTCAGTGATATTATGAGGTTTACTTTGTACATTGATGATTTTTCACATATAATCATACATTATACTTGTTCACACTTCAGTTAATATGATTGTCATATTTACATTATTAACCGTTATATGTTAGTTATATTCACTGAGTTGGCAACTCACCCCCGTTGTGCCACAGTTCCTTGCAGGGGTAAAGGGGACGGTTGACTGCGGTGCAGATTTACGGTTGCAGCTTTTTCATATCTTTTGCTAGGTGGGTTACATATGTAGTAACCTTCTCTTTTGATTTTGTATTTTGTATCTAGAAAGACTCCATCAAACCTGTATTTTGACTTAGAATGAGAGATTTTATATATATGGACAGTTGAGATCATTTGGTCATTATATTATAGTTTCTTTCTTTATGAGATTCATAGTGATGTCTAATTTTTGAGATTCTTGTTCATTGTCAATATTGTTGATTCCAACTAGGGATACAACTAAACCTCACACTTTATACTTGTTTAATAAATTAACTTCATAAATTAGGATTTTTACTTAAAAACATAAAATTTTATAAATAATTCCGCAATAAGGTATTTTGATCTTGGTTTTTCGGCTTACTTGGACTTGTGCATATCTTTAGATATGATACAATCTAAGTGCCGGTCACATCCAAACTTGGGTCATGACATCCACCCCGTCTATTCATCCGCGACAATCCAACGAGTTCATATACACATACCATCAACAACACAGATCACAGATATGTATAACCCCCACTAATCGACATATAGCGATTAGTAGACGTTCAATACATATATAACATAACAGATATAACCATTAGCCAAAGTCTACAGAACATCGACCAAGAATACAGATTTTTTAGCCTTAAAAACAAATTTTGATTTCTGGAAAATCTGGGCAGAAAAATCATATTCCAAAAATCCCGAAATACCCAAATAAGAACACTGCACGAAACCATAACCCCAACCGAGTTAAATCGGCCGCGGTTCCGCGGCATAAGCAAGCTTATGCCGAGGTTCCGCGGCGCTTTAACCGAGTTAGGGGGTTGTTTTTCTCCAGTGTTCTACAAAAAGCCTGAGCCGATTTTTGGTGCATGATTTATTAATTTTTTAACAGAAAAAAAATCGACAGAAACTTAGGTTTTCCGGGGTGATTTTGTAGGGTTCCTAGGCACGCTAATGAGGTCTCACAAGGCATCAACCATGCCAATTTCAAACTTTACAAGTGCCAAGAAACCCTAATACAGATTCGTTGACTAGAGTTTAGGGGAAAAGTGAAACTAGTTAACAACTTTAACTAAAAAAAAGAGGCTACAACCTTTGTAGATCCGGTTTTCCACTTCCTTAGCTCCACGTAGACGTCCTCTCACTGTCCATACCGGATCCCGAACTCTTGCATCGGCTCCATCGGAGAAATGGGCGGGCTAGGTCGTCGGCTTCGTTGCCGAAGATGATCTACGTCGAGGCAACACAAGATCAAGCTCGTACTTCACCAAGCAATGAAACTTGTGAAGTAAACACCCTATACTACTTGGCAAGAGGTAGAGGATGAAGAAATAGGAGGTGAGTTCACTTTAGAATTGGATTTCTCACTCTTTTACTCAAGATGCCATTAATGGTGGCAAGCTTTTTTCTTGAAGAAGAAGAAGAAGATGATGATGATGATGATAGAATATGATAAGTATCCTTTTTAAAAAAGAAACTAATATGAATACTTATCATATACTAACCATGGTCAAGTGTAGAGATTAAACTAAGGTTAGTTGGAATGGTTAGGGTTAAGCATGAGATAAGAATGGTGGACTTGTTCAAAGCTTCAAGAAGCTTCAACAAACAAACAAAATAAGCCACCATTCCCTTTTATTTTCCAAAATGAATAAGAAAATAAATAACTACGTAAATAAACAAAACCCTAACCATTCATATAACCATGGTTTAATCTTTACACAAACCCAAGTGAGCAAGTATCATCAAACATGATACAAACAAGTGCACAAAAATATATCACATATACAATGTGCATCAAGTGAGAAAATCCAATTTTAAAATGAACCAATACTAGTTAATGCAAAGTAATATATCAAATATATAATTATACATTAAATCATTAAATCAACACTTGATTCAATGATCCGGTCATGTCGCACATAACCGACTAGTATCCAATGTATCGACTCATCGAATCAATCTTTGATTCGATAACTAGGTTATATCGCATACAACCAATCGAAGCATTCATTACGAGAATGGAATACGGTATCACATACACGCATTATTCTCGCTCCCGCACATATCTCATATGCACTCCTATTTCGTTTCGCTTGAGCCAGGAAAGCTCTGCGTAGGACTCTAAAGACTCGTCAATACGCCGGCAGTAGATGATGATCATATCAAGCACCCACAAGCCGCAAGCGGTCTGCTAAACGTAACGGCCACCCGGGTATTGAGCGATCAGAAGATCGACGAGCAAGCCCACTCACACTCCTGTGAATCCAACCAGTAACACTTACCGTACAGTCCGGTCTGTTCGTCTGATATGTCGCATATCAAGTCTAGGGGTGGTAAACGTCAGACCCCAATAACCGATAAGTCTTGCCGATGTGAGGCTCATAACGGGTCGAGAAACTACTGGTAACACTTACCAGCAAATCTCTGATCAGCCCTGGCCAGGGACTTCCCTGTTACGGCCAATCGAGCACAGCGCAACATCAACCCCCAATACCAGGAGAGACGAAACCCCTCCTATCGCTCATTGCCTCCATGTGACTCGGGACTGTACCCAAAAACCACCGTTTTGCACGCCCTCATGGACGTATTAAGGTGGAGATCAAAGCACAGTGGGAATCACACAAGACTCTATGACGATCTCGGGTCTACAGACTAACCTGCACAAGTGTCACCTGAGAACTGCCATCTGACGTGAGGTATAATACCATCTGGGAGTTCTCGGCGAGTCCGTCCAGTGTACCCAGTCTCCACTGAGCACCCGTATATCATCTCTGATGTCAAACACCAATGGATATGGGATCATCCATCGCCCATCTCATGGGTCGAGAAGCGTATATGCTAGTCTACACTGGTATATCGATGCCCCGTCTCGATACACCCACGACTAGGGACCTTGAAGGATGTACCTATGGACTACCATGTCCCCACTAGTATGATCTGCATCATAGTCCAGGTAGTCAAGTACACATCCTAAGGGCTTTACCAACATGTAACTATGAGACAGTTTAAAGAGACTAGTATACATGTTAAGATAAAGAGTAACCAGATAGCATACTATCATATCGAGCAAGAAAGTCATCTCTATATATGTCCAAGCATCCAATATAATATACATCATCTGTACAATACTGGCCTCTAGGGCATACATACAACTAACAATCTCCCACTTGCACTAGGGCCATCTTCTGTAGTATCGCATACCGAGCATCCCGAAGAGTCTCTCAAACTGTATCTGGGGAATGGCCTTCGTGAGTGGATCCGCCGTGTTTTCCTTCGTGTCAACCCTCCTGACCTCGATCTCCCGGCGATCAACAATCTCCCGGATCAGGTGATACCGCTCAGAATATGCCTGGATCACTGATGGGACCTGGGTTCCTTGGCCAAAGCCACCGCTCCATTGTTATCGCAATACAAAGGTATTGGATGCTCAATGGATGGAACCACTCCAAGTTCAGTAATGAACTTCTTGATCCAGACAGCCTCTTTGGCAGCATCGTTGGCAGCGATGTATTCAGCCTCCATCGTCGAGTCTGCCACGGTTTCCTGCTTGGAACTCTTCCAGCAAACCGCCCCTCCGTAAAGGGTAAAGACAAATCCCGACTGCGACTTAGAGTCGTCCTTATCACTCTGGAAGCTCGAATCGGTAAAGGACTCCACTTGGAGTTCTCCGTTACCATACACCAAGAGCATCTCTTTAGTCCTTCGCAAGTACTTGAGAATGCTCTTCACAGCTGTCCAGTGACTCTCTCCAGGATCAGCTTGATACCTGCTCACTACACTTAGTGAGTATGCAACATCGGGTCTGGTACATAGCATCGCGTACATGATAGAGCCTACAGCCGAAGCATAGGGTATCCCTTGCATGCGAGCTCTCTCCAAATCAGTCTTGGGAGACATCTCTTTGGAGAGAGTGATTCCAGAGATCGTGGGCAAGTTCCCCCGCTTGGATTCTTCCATACTAAACCTCTTTAGTATGGTGTCAATGTACCTGGATTGGGACAATCCCAAAATCCGTTTGGATCTATCTCTATAGATCCTAATTCCCAATATGCAGGAAGCATCACCAAGATCTTTCATCGAGAATCTTTGTGATAAGAAGAGCTTGACCGATTGCAGCATAGGAATATCATTTCCTATCAAGAGTATGTCGTCCACGTACAATACGAGGAAGACAACCTTACTCTCTGCTACCTTCTTGTAGATACAAGGTTCATTTGGGTTTTTGACGAAATCAAACTCTTTAACAACGACGTCAAAGCAGATGTTCCAACTCCGCGATGTTTGCTTTAATCCATAAATGGATTTAAGCAGCTTGCACACCTTCCCGCTGCTCCCACTGTCTACGAAGCCCTCTGGCTGAGTCATGTACACGCACTCTTCTAAATCACCGTTTAGACAGGCGGTCTTAACATCTATTTGCCAGATTTCGTAGTCATGATATGCAGCAATGGCAAGCATGATCCGGATGGATTTAAGCATAGCCACTGGAGAAAAGGTTTCGTCATAGTCCACACCTGGTCTTTGACGAAAACCCTTTGCAACAAGTCTAGCTTTGAAAGTCTCCACTTTCCCATATACACCAAGTTTTTTCTTGAAGATCCACTTGCTCCCAATGGGTTTTACCCCTTCAGGAGCAACTTCCAAAGTCCATACTTTGTTGGTGTACATGGATTCCATCTCGGACCGCATAGCATCCAGCCATTTCACTGAGTCCCTATGTGTGATGGCCTGCTCGAAGCTAGTTGGGTCATCATCCTCCATGATGCAATACTCGCTTCCACCATCCATGAGAAAACCGTAGTATCTCTCAGGTTGGCGAGGAACCCTACTAGATCGGCGGAGAGGCTGAGGTTCATTGGGAGCCACTGAATCTTCTGGTTCCACTAAATCTTCAGTTACGGTTTGTGTATCTGGAACCTCTTCCAGCCCTACCACTTTGCCACTAATTTCTTTTTTAAGGAATTCCTTTTCTAAAAAGGTGGCATGTTGAGCAACAAACACTTTTTGTTCCTCACTGTGGTAGAAAAAATACCCATAGGAGTTCTTTGGATATTCCACAAACTTGCAAAGAACTGACTGTGCCTCGAGCTTGTCCGGATTTTGTCTTTTGACATAGGCTGGACAACCCCATATCTTAACTCGTTTAAGATATGGCCTCTTCCCACTCCAACTCTCATATGGTGTGGTAGGTACAGATTTAGATGGAACTTGATTCAATAGGTATGCTGCTGTCTCCAGCGCATATCCCCGGAAGGAAATAGGTAACTCAGCTGTGCTCATCATAGAGCGTACCATATCTAATAGGGTGCGGTTCCTCCGTTCTGATACACCGTTGTGCTATGGTGTATATGGAGGAGTCAGCTGAGAGAGAATCCCATTCTCTTTTAGGAAGTCCAGGAATTCATTGCTTAAGTATTCACCTCCTCGATCAGATCGAAGGATTTTAATACTTTTTCCGGTTTGGTTCTCGACTTCTTGTTTATATTCTCTAAATTTCTCAAAAGCTTCAGACTTGTGTCTTATCAAGTACACATGTCCGTATCTTGAGAGATCGTCAGTGAATGTAATGAAGTACGAAGAACCATCCCTGGCATGTGTAGACATGGGACCGCATACATCACTATGTATTAGTCCCAAGAGTTCGGTAACTCTTTCTCCGTGTCCCGTAAACGGAGTTTTGGTCATCTTGCCTTTGAGACATGACTGGCAAGTGTCATAAGATGAAAATTCGAATGGTTTCAAATATCCATCCTTATGCAACTTAGCCAGTCGTGTCGCATTGATGTGACCCAGTCTACAATGCCACAAGAAGGATTCGTTCAGTTGTGAACTCTTCCTCTTGTGTGTGTTTGTTATGCTCAGAACTGTTGATTGATTTAGAACATAAATGCCATTGCACAACGTGCTTGATCCAACCAACTTTTGGTTAAGGAAAATGTTCATAACATTATCCTGTAATACAAAATTATATCCCTCTTTACTCAATAAAGAAACCAATATAATGTTGCATATCAGGTTCGGCATGTAATAGCATTCGTTCAGAACCAATGTATTACCAGTCGATAATACAAGGTGATATTCCCCGACAGTCTTAGCTGCAAAAATTGCACCATTTCCAACTCTAATGTCTTTATCACCTTCTCCAAGTTCTCTACCTTTCCTAAGCCCATGTAACTGATTACATGTATGGGATCCTGACCCGGTATCTAATACCCAGGACGTAGGGCAAATGGAGAAACAGTTCTCTGTAACGAACACACCCGAAGAAAATGCATCAACATGTACTTTCTTCATTCGGGTGGCATGGGAATCCTGGTATTCCCCTATATCCTGTTCAGTCCTATAACTCTTATAAGAAAGAACGGAACCAACGTTCCCCAGCACAGTATAACATGCGGGTTCAGTCAATACATCCATATTATTATCTTTATTAGGGCATGACATGGTCGCTACCTGGAGAGAGAGAGAAGAAAACACTTTAGCGTATGCTCGTGCAAGATCAGATTGGTTATTATCTTATCTAATCAGGATGGCTCCCACTGGTTTTTATCAAGTCTTCCTTCAAACCCTAAAAGGAAAGACTAGCCGGGATTAATTACACCCTACAACTTCGTCGATCTTTCAGCCAGGCCAGTGTCGATACTTTGAGGGAGGTTCCCCGTGCTTTCGCACGGACCTAATTAAAGTAAATCTCGTTTTCCCAGAGGCGTAACCCCGTTGACACCTTTCTAGACACCTACTTGATCGGCTAATTGTAATATATAAAACTCTCCCAGGAGTAACTCTTACTCGCAGTGGGTATCGGGATCCAACTATCTCATAGAAGGTATGCAATCTCATTGAAAATTTCAACACTTGAAATTCCCGATAGTGGTTTTTTCCCCAAACGATCTATGACCTTGACAAGGTCAACAAACCATAGACCGTAAGTCAAGTTCAACCCGTCATTTCTTTATTGAATTAAACCCACCCGCACGACCCTTGACAAGGTCAACAAGGCCGTACGACTACCATAATTCAATCTGCATCATATGCATAAGCAGATAAATACTGGTCAGCTACCGCACACTGCGCCTTGACAAGGTCAACAAACGCAGCACGAATACTAAACAGGACTTATCTGAAATGACGGAGGGCTACGACAGGTTTTTCTGAAAACCTATTGCGTAATGAACTTGATATCGTTGTAGAATCGAATGATTTTGAAATGGAGTGTTTTTGAGGCTTTTTCTAGTTTTGCTAAAGGGGTCACTCCCGGTGAAGGGATCGTCGGCCCTTTCCTCATCGAATGAGGTGCGGGATATATCATATATATCACTGTGCAAAGCAAGAACTGCAGCTACCTGTTTTATTTAAAATTTGATTCTACAACATCTTAGGTTTCTTTTCATTCATTAATCACATTAATGAAGTCCCATCATTTAAGTCACCTAAACATCACAGATAAATACGACGTACACTTATGCCATCCGCATTCGCCTCGATGTCCCCTCGTGCACCGTTAGGTTAGGTAACTAACGACAGAGCAGGGCAGGGCTAGTGCGGGTGCAAAACATAAGTAACGTCTATATAAAATATTATATATACTATATATTGTATCCATCAGAACATATCAAATGATCACATCACAGATAACGCAGCAGAAAAGATCATATGAAATATTGGATATACTAGGACGTCCGTGTTTTCAATATGAGCCAGTATAAAACACGGATTCCACGGTTGTGATGAATAGCCAATCCCACACCCGTAGACCCCTACGAGAGCAGCAAGCAACCCTACCAATTCTAGGGTTAGGAAACCCGAACTCGACTCCTCGAGATGGTCTCCCACTGGACCCTAGAACCCGGTTACTTGTGCTCCCCTCCTTGGGTCTATCCTAATGCGGTAAAGTAAATAATATACAAAAGGTGACAACTTCCGCATCCTGGAAGTGCCCCAATAAAAGAATATTACATACAAGTTTTTACATGAATGAAAATGAAAAACACTCATCTCACATAAAAACCCCCGGCTATTCGAACACGACGATCCAATATAACATATCCAGCAACACATAACATCACATGTCATCAACGTAAGTAAGTATGCATACCCCAATTGTCGTTGACGTATAGCAACGAAACCGGCGATATTGACATACTACACTTACGGTTACAGAAAAGAAAGTGTAAAACTACAACAGTTGGAATCCGCAACATCTTTAGACATCTCATGCCTAATCAAATGAAATACTTAGACATCACATGCCTAACAATTATAAACCCCGCATTTTAGTCTCATTATCGAAAACTCTTTTCAATATCAAGTGAGACTAAACCGCTAGATTTATAACATTCATTCAGTTATCTCATAACTGTTTGTGAATTCCAATTATTGTATCCCATTCCGGATAAATAGAAAATATTAAACTTTCCGATCAAACATTCGAACACCCAAGTTTTCCCGAAACCGTTCAACACAAGAAATAAGTTCAAAGACATTCACTTCATGCCTCAGTACCAACGGTCCAGCCGTAGAAGGGTCAAGCCAACGCCTCACATGTGGCACACCGTACTGCCCCAAACCCTAAGGTTCAAAGGGCAGTTCAAGACGGTCACATAATCGAGTTAAGGTTTGTTCTCTTCTAGAGGGACAATCGCGTTACTTGCACTACTTAGAACGTCATTAAACTACGGAAAAGTCCAACAATTGGAAATTTCCCGGCAGGGGAAAGATTGGGTATTTACATCCGGTCGAACTTTTTAACATATTCTAAAATTATCCGAAAAACACATAGACAAAATTTGAAATTTCCGATCGAATCATCGAAGCCCCAAAACACCCCAGAAAACTCAACTCTTGAGTGCATATTAAAAATTCCCAGAAAATTCAGCACCTGAAAACATGAATTACTGTGCAACGTTTTGAGGCAAATCCCATCAAGTGGCCGCGGAACCGCCGCAGAAGCCAGGCTTCTGCCGCGATTCCGCCGCGCTTTAGAGGCATCATGAAGTAATTTTTGCACCGTAATTCTTAGAATTCCCTGCTGAATTTTTTAAGCATTTTTAATCAGGAAAAAAACCCGGTTTTTGAAAAAAGTCCAGAGAGCATGAATGATTAGGGTTTCGATGTTCGTTCGGATTTCAAACGTCGTGTAGACTTCGCCTAAGGCTCTAGCTAGGCTCTGATACCACTGTAGGGTTCCTAGGCACGCTAATGAGGTCTCACAAGGCATCAACCATGCCAATTTCAAACTTTACAAGTGCCGAGAAACCCTAATACGGATTCGTTGACTAGAGTTTAGGGGAAAAGTGAAACTAGTTAACAACTTTAACTAAAAGAAAGAGGCTACAACCTTTGTAGATCCGGTTTTCCACTTCCTTAGCTCCACGTAGACGTCCTCTCGCTGTCCATACCGGATCCCGAACTCTTGCATCGGCTCCATCGGAGAAATGGGCGGGCTAGGTCGTCGGCTTCGTTGCCGAAGATGATCTACATCGAGGCAACACAAGATCAAGCTCCTACTTCACCAAGCAATGAAACTTGTGAAGTAAACACCCTATACTACTTGGCAAAAGGTAGAGGATGAAGAAATAGGAGGTGGGTTCACTTTAGAATTGGATTTCTCACTCTTTTACTCAAGATGCCATTAATGGTGGCAAGCTTTTTCTTGAAGAAGAAGAAGAAGATGATGATGATAGAATATGATAAGTATCCTTTTTTAAAAAGAAACTAATATGAATATTTATCATATACTAACCATGGTCAAGTGTAGAGATTAAACTAAGGTTAGTTGGAATGGTTAGGGTTAAGCATGAGATAAGAATGGTGGACTTGTTCAAAGCTTCAAGAAGCTTCAACAAACAAACAAAATAAGCCACCATTCCCTTTTATTTTCCAAAATGAATAAGAAAATAAACAACTAAGTAAATAAACAAAACCCTAACCATTCATATAATCATGGTTTAATCTTTACACAAACCCAAGTGAGCAAGTATCATCAAACATGATACAAACAAGTGCACAAAAATATATCACATATACAATGTGCATCAAGTGAGAAAATCCAATTTTAAAATGAACCAATACTAGTTAATGCAAAGTAATATATCAAATATATAATTATACATTAAATCATTAAATCAACACTTGATTCAATGATCCGGTCATGTCGCACATAACCGACTAGTATCCAATGTATCGACTCATCGAATCAATCTTTGATTCGATAACTAGGTTATATCGCATACAACCAATCGAAACATTCATTGCGAGAATGGAATACGGTATCACATACACGCATTATTCTCGCTCCCGCACATATCTCATATGCGCTCCTATTTCGTTTCGCTTGAGCCAGGAAAGTTCTGCGTAGGACTCTAAAGACTCGTCAATACGCCGGCAGTAGATGATGATCATATCAAGCACTCACAAGCCGCAAGCGGTCTGCTAAACGTAACGGCCACCCGGCTATTGAGCGATCAGAAGATCGACGAGCAAGCCCGCTCACACTCCTTTGAATCCAACCAGTAACACTTACCGTACAGTCCGGTCTGTTCGTCTGATATGTCGCATATCAAGTCTAGGGGTAGTAAACGTCAGACCCCGATAACCGATAAGTCATGCCGATGTGAGGCTCATAACGGGTCGAGAAACTACTGGTAACACTTACCAGCAAATCTCTAATCAGCCCTGGCCAGGGACTTCCCTGTTACGGCCAATCGAGCACAGCGCAACATCAACCCCCAATACCGGGAGAGACGAAACCCCTCCTATCGCTCATTGCCTCCATGTGACTCGGGACTGTACCCAAAAACCACCGTTTTGCACGCCCTCATGGATGTGGTAAGGTGGAGATCAAAGCACAGTGGGAATCACACAAGACTCTATGACGATCTCGGGTCTACAGACTAACCTGCACAAGTGTCACCTGAGAACTGCCATCTGACATGAGGTATAATACCATCTGGGAGTTCTAGGCGAGTCCGTCCAGTGTGCCCAGTCTCCACTGAGCACCCGTATATCATCTCTGATGTCAAACACCAATGGATATGGGATCATCCATCGCCCATCTCATAGGTCGAGAAGCGTATACGCTAGTCTACACTGGTATATCGATGCCCCATCTCGATACACCCACGACTAGGGACCTTGAAAGATGTACCTATGGACTACCATGTTCCCACTAGTATGATCTGCATCATAGTCCAGGTAGTCAAGTACACATCCTAAGAGCTTTACCAACATGTAACTATGAGACAGTTTAAAGAGACCAGTATACATGTTAAGATAAAGAGTAACCAGATAGCGTACTATCATATCGAGCAAGAAAGTCATCTCTATATATGTCCAAGCATCCAATATAATATACATCATCTGTACAATACTGGCCTCTAGGGCATACATACAATTAACAGTTTTGCAGTTTTTCGGTTCGGTCGATATTCTAAATACTTTGCTAACATGCTAGGGTGTGTTTAGTTAGGCTCTGATACCATTGTTAGGTCCACGTTACCTCTCCCGGTACTTTCGGGGTTGCGGAAACGGTAAAACAAAATTTTTTCTAGACTTGGTAACATGGACCGTAAAAGCCGGATCTTTGCTAAACTACACACTAGCATCCTAACTAGAGATTTATCTACTCGGTTAGGGGTTATACATCAACTTAAACTCCTTCTCTTCTTGTTGTTCTTCTTCTTGCTTGCTCCGAGGGTTGATCCGGACTTTGGTCACCTCCGCGGCCTTCTTGAGTCGAAGACGATCCACCCGAGAGTTGTACACTAAGCTCCGCCTCAAGCCAAGGCAACTAGGGCAAAGAGATTGCTAATCTAAATGCCTTAGGTTGTGTAGAAGAGATAGATGAAAGTGTTTGTCTTTCTGGGAACTTTTTCTCTCAACACATGAGATCAAAAGATGAGATCAAGAGGAGGAAGAAGAAGGAGAAACTTAGCAACCATGGAGCTTTTCTTTTTCTTCTCACTTCAAGAGAGAGAATGAGAAGAGAATAATAAAAAGGATTAAGCCAAATGAAATGAACCATGGTTGCAATAATACACTAAGATCATCATTACCAATCCTATCATGAAAAAAGTTGATGGCACATTGAATTGACCATTATCATAACACAAGAAATAAAAAGAAAATGAAAGAAGAGTATAGACCTCTCTTGAAGGTCAATGGTCAACACGGTCAACGGGTCAACAAAGTCAAGAGAGGTCTAAGTGGTCAAATGGTCAATGCAATTAGCCATCACTAATCTATCACTAAAAGGATTAGTAAACAATGTCTCCGGCTCATAACGGTTTTGACCAAACGATCTGTCAAAACCCTAATGAGTGTGCCACATTACGGTTTTGGCCGAACCATCTGCCAAAACCCTAATGGGGCACCTCCTCCTTCATCGCTCCTCAAAATTGTGCATACACACCCGCATTCACATTCCGTAGAATGCGAATGCACATAAGACAAATCAAATCCATCTGTGCAATACTAGAATCTGGCTTAAACCAAAGCCCACTAGTATTGCCTGCCCGAACAGCATACACACATAAGTGCACGTAAGTGATCGTAGCCCTGCCGTAAAACCATACGGCCTTTACACATTTCGCTCAGTGCAGGGAAACTCTCTGTGTGGTACTCTAAAGACTCAACACTACGCTGGCAGTGGGTTTAACCACAGACCGCAAGCGGCACTAGCTGTACGTAACAGTCCCCAGGTAGATGTCGATAAGAAGCCGATGAGATAAACCCATCCGAACTCTTACTGAGCCTGTATGTGACAATCTCCGTACAGTCCGGTCTATTCGTCTGATACATCGCATGGCGGGCCTAGGGGGGCGGTAAACGTCAGTCCCCTAATAGCGGTACAAGTCGTGTCGGAGTGAAGCCCAGAACACCCTGAGATAACACTGGAAACCTACCAGTATATCTCGCTTGCCCTGGCCAGGGACTACTCGTGTAATGGCTCTCCTAGACACAGCGCGATGTCAACCCCCAATACCGGAAGAGACGAATCCTGTCTAACCGTCATTACCTCCAAGTACTTCGGGACTGCACCCAACTACTACCTGTTTGCACGACTCAGTAGAGCCGTGGTAGGGTAGTAATCAAAGAACAGTGGGAACACACTCGAGGCGAAGTGACGGTGTCAAGTCAGCGGACTAAGCTGTACTCATGTCACCTGGGAACTGATAACTGACGATAGGTATAATACCAACCATCAGTTCCCGACGAGTCCTTTCCAGTGTACTCGTAACCTAACGAGCACCCACATACTATCTCAAGTACGACGTACTGACGGCTGTGGGACAGACCGTCTCCCGTGCTGGGATGAGAAGCGCATATGCTAGTCTACTCCGGAGTATCGATGCCCTATCTCGATAATCCCACGACTAGGGACGTGTATAAGGATGTGCTTGTAGATTACCCAGCCCCCACGAGTGTGATCGCCATCACAACGCCGGTAATCAAGCAAAGATCTTAAGGGCTCTACTAATGCGTATAGGTGATATAATAAAGAAATACACATGTACACATTAAAGCAGAGACAAACCAAGTAGCATAGTACTATATTGAGCAAGATTGTCTGTACAACTGTGAATATCCCAAGCTTCCATCAAGTAATATACATACTAGTATGATACAGTAATGGCCTCTAGTGTAGGGTTCCTAGGCACTCTAGTGAGGTCTCACAAGGCATCAACCATGCCAATTTCAAAAATTATAGGTGCCGAGAAACCCGACTACGGATCGTTGGCTAGATTTCTAGGCGATAAATGAACTAGTTTACAATTAAACTAAAAGAATACGGAAATACAACCTTTGTAGATCCGTTTGTCCACCTCCATAGCTCCATGAAGAAGTCATCTCCGCTGTACAAATCCGATCTTGGACTCTCGCGTTCGCTTCATCGGAGAATAGGCGGGCTAGGTGATCGACGACGTGCCGAAGATGATCTACGTCGAAGCATCACTAGATCAAGCTCCAACTTCACCAAGTCAAGAAAACTTGTGAAGGAAACACACTCTACTACTTGGCAAGAGGTAGAGGATGAAGAAATAGGAAGTGGGTAGACTTTAGAATTGGATTTCTCACTCTAATTCATCAATCACCATTGATGGATGCAAGGTTTTCTTCTCGAGTTCAAGGAAGAAGAAGAAGAATGTTATGATGAGTTCTCATTTTAAAATGAAAAGAAAATCAATTCTTATCATAATAGAACCATGGTTAGGTGTAGAGAATTAATTAGGGTTAAGTGGAATGGTTAGGGTTAAGGATGAGACAAAGTGGTCACAAAGTCAAAGTATTCATGAAGCTTCATGAAAGAACAAAGAATGCCATCATTTTATCATTTCCTTTCCTTTTTCCAAAAGAATAAATAAATGAATAAAATGAATAAGCAAATAATAAACCCTAACCATTTCATTAACCAAGGTTTAATTCTTTATACTTAACCAATTTTACATGCACCATCAAACATGATACAAGCATGTGCACAAAATCATATCACATATATAATGCGCACATCCGAGCGAGAAAATCCATTTAAAGTGAACCGATACTAGTTAATGCAAAGTAATATATCAAATATATAATTATGCATTAAATCATTAAATCAACACTTGATTTAATGATCCGGTCATGTCGCACACAACCGACTAGTATACAATGTATCGATTTATCGAATCAATACTTGATTCGATAATTAGGTTATATCGCATACAACCATTCGACACATCCATCGCGAGAATAGAATACGGTATCACATACACGCATTATTCTCGGTCCCGCACATATCTCATATGCGCTCCGATTTCGTTTCGCTTGAGCCAGGAAACCTCTGTGTAGGACTCTAAAGACTCGTCAATACGCCGGCAGCAAATGATGATCATATCAAGCACCCACAAGCCGCAAGCGGTCTGCTAAACGTAACGGCCACCCGGTTATTGAGCGATCAGAAGATCGACGAGCAAGCCCGCTCACACTCCAGTGAATCCAACCAGTAACACTACCGTACAGTCCGGTCTGATCGTCTGATATGTCGCATATCTTGCCTAGGGGTGGTAAACGTCAGACCCCAATAGCTCGATAAGTCGTGTCAATATGAGGTCTATAACAATTCGAGAAACTACTGGTAACACTTACCAGTAAATCTCAGCAACCCTGGCCAGGGATTTCCTGTTATAGCCAATCGAACAAAGTGCAACATCAACTCCCTATACCGGGAGAGACGAATCCCCTCCTATCGCTCATTGCCTCCATGTGATTCGGGACTGTACCCAAAAACCACCGTTTTGCACGCCCTCTTGGACGTGGTAAGATGGAAATCAAAGCACAGTGGGAACCACACAAGACTCTATGACGATCTCGGGTCAACAGACTACTTTGTACCAGTGTCACCTGAGAACTGCCATCTGACGTGAGGTATAATACCATCTGGGAGTTCTCGGCGAGTCCATCCAGTGTACTGATTGGTGTGATTTAGCGTGCTTGCGCTCTCTAAAAGATAGATCAAAAATATTTGTAACCGCAATCAAGAATGGCGTCGCTTTGCTGCTAGCCGGTGAGTACGGGTCGGTCCACAGGGATGTTGTGAATTTCCTAATCGCGCTAACGAGTTAATTTCGAAGGGTGTTCGGATTGATTATTAAATCTAAAAATTGAAGTTGTATGATACTAGGATTAGAAACTTGCTAGGATTAGGTTTAGGGAAAATTTGGTAAACAAAGATCTACATCTCTTTCCATTGCCTTTAATTAAAGATATCATATTAGTGTTATGGTAAATCTTAACAAAGGGGATTAGGATGATTGGGAAGATTGATTCTCCCTCTAGATCCTTGTCCTTCCTTTCTTAATCTTTACCCTAACCTCCATGGAAAACCTTAAAATCCGAGCCTTTAGACTACGGAATCACCGTTACCTCGAGGGTAAAGTGCCGTAGGGAGCGGAATAAGAAGGTATGCATAGAGTTCTAATTTTCATAAAAGATTGGCAAAGAAAAGAGATGAGAGATCTTCATCTCTCAAATCCTTCCCTATTCCTAACCCTAACAAGCGAGAAAACTACTCACTCATTAAGGAATTGAAAAACATCTATCTAGGGCAGAGAATAAAAATTACCTAGGGCAAGAATTGAAATCTAAACTAGAGCAAGGAATTAAATCTACTTACAGATGCATCTCTCCAATCATCAACGCAGGGTTGTCAGATCTGAATTCATGAATTGAAAAGAAACACCGATGCTCTCCAAAAGAATTCTAAAATTTATTATTAAAATGAGGCATAGGGAGGCATGAGAAATTACAATGAGTAGAGTTCCTATTTATAGAGAATAGGAAACCCTAGGTTACAATTGATTTGCATGTCTACATTTACCAAAATATCCTTAGGAAGACCTAGTCAAAGTAGACTTCAAGCTTTGGTAAAATTTTATGTCTCTTTAAAAGAAAGTATTGGGCCTTGGATCTTTGGGCTTCCTTATTATTTGGTTCTTTATTAAAATAGCTTCAATGTTTCTTCCAGATCTCCAGTGAATAATTGCGGTGGGCTTTTGACCGTTCGCTTTGTAATCTTGGACCTTGCATTGCCTTATACTTTGTGAATTTTATCTTTGATATAGGCTTGATCAAGAGTCTTCTGTTTGTTGGTCAAAGTCCACTTTTGCATCGTCTTTTCATCATTTTCACTGTTTTCTGTCCAAGAACCTGTAACCTGTAATATGTAGCAGACATGCATCAAAAGCACCTGTTTATTTGTAAAAAGAATAAGAATGAGGAATATAATAATGCAATATTATGATATGAACAAATACCCCCAAACTTATCTTTTGCTCGTCCTCGAGCAAACTTATTTTTATTCTCTAAAAAACCTAACCGCACTTTCGCAGGGAAACGTGATTGCACTGAGCTCGTGCAACAAGCCGTTAAACCTCTAGGTGTCCCTAGTAGGAGGAGTGTTGTCTCCTGAGGGTTTTCAGCGGATACTACCCACAAAATCCTATCAACTCGGCCCATTGAATTTTGTTCTCCAATTAGGTTTTCTAACTAAGGAATTCTATTATCTTTTACTCGCAAATTATCTACCCATATTCTTCACACTTCCTCATCATCTAACTTAAGATTATATATGTTCTGCAGACCTACTTAGCTTTCGGCATCTCCTAAGTTTTCCTTCTAGGGTTTCCATCTCCACTTAGGAATTTTTATCAACTCTATTAAAGATACAAGTTCTATTCTTCATTCCTTTCTCTCATCTAAACTCCAATCACATATCCCCACGTGTGTATAAATCACCTCTACACTTGGAAATTCAAATCAAGCAATCGTACTCTCGTCCTTTGTCCAAAGCACTTCTTAGTAGGTGAATTTAAATGAAATTTGCTTACACATCCTTCATGTGACCGTTAATACTTCTTGAGGTACCAACGACCGATTACAAAATGCGTTTGCACTTTAAAGCATACTTCCTAGTCTTTGCAACACCCAAGGCTTTAGCAGTGACTCCCAAACCAGTTGGTCTAAGGCACTAGGTGATGAAGCACCCTCGCTAAGTATTTTTCTATTTTTGCAGCCTTAAGTAATCACAAAAACCAGTGTCCATTTTTTTTTATTCATTCACACTTTTTCATACTAAGGACTTTAGACAAGAGCATTTCAAGGTCTCTTCTACTATTCCAAGTTTCAAGGTGCGTGATTGTGCAAATTGTAGGGTATACATTTTCAGAATCTAGACTTAAGCTAGGAACTATTTTTCAAACTTATACTCTAATAAGAACATCAATACTCTTCCCTTGTTTCGACTTAGCCCAAGAAGTGAACCCAAAATTTGCCTATTTCTAAATAAACTACAAGGCATATACTTTCTACTGTTAAACTTTAAGGAAGGTTATTTTTAGGGTTTTTAATTTACTAAGTCTAAGATCTAGTTGTTCCTAGCCAGTTAACCTATTTATCAAACTCGAGTCAATTAGCCAAAATTGAATACAATAATTTTTATAATTTTTGAAATTTTTCAATTTTTTATGGGTTTTCAAATAAGTATGCAAATGCAAAAATATGTACAAATGAATGCGAAGGAAGAAGACGTACCGAGCATACCCCCAAACTTGAACTTGACAGTGTCCTCACTGTCATGCTAAACCAAGAGGGTCAAAATACCGGCACTCCCCTGTTTATTTATTTATAATTTTTTATATTTTTAATGTTTTGAATTTTTTTTTATTTTTTTTTATAGAAAAGAAAACAAAAAATATATACATATATACAAAGATTCCCCCCAAACTTAAGCTTGGCCTTACACAAGCCAAAGGTTAGCACCAACCATTCAAAAATTCTATCGTGGTAATGGTAGAGTTGGTGAAAGAATGGAGTGGAAAGAAAAGAAATGAGAAGCACACGAGACCGTGTGGAGAGAAAGGGATAATATGGTCTCGGTGGAGGAGAATGGCGGAGGGGAAGAAGAAATGGTAGGGGTTCTACTTCTTCGAGTGGAGGTTGATTAATCACAAAATCCATATCATTTAAGAATGCGAGTTCGTCGGCGAAAATATCTTCGAAACTTTCCTCGAAGGTCCAATTGAAAATTATCGAACTCAAAATGTCGGATTGTGATTCATCAACACTCGATATCATTAAAGGAAGATTAGAAGAACCAAAGAAAGTGGGAATACGAATTTGAGGGCGTGGATGGAGCGTATAGATTAGCACAATTTGTAATGACCGATGTGTAAAAAGCGATTGTGCTAATCTATCAACCCGCGAAAAAATGAGATTAAATCCCTCAAGAGTCGTGAGCAAACGTGGGTACGTCGAACTAGGTATTGGAGATGAAAGCGTAACGGTCCCTTGCACAGTCGAAACGATAGGAAGGACGGAAGGAAGTGAGTGAGGAAGGGTATCAGTTAAGGATTTAGGAGGGTGTATTGGAAAATTCGACACATCAAAGAAAAATGGTTCAACCTCAATATGATTCTCACTACTCTCCTCAATATTATCCTCATAATTCTCCACAATATTCAACTCATCCATGCCATTATCATCAAAATCAAGACGCATATGAGATTCGGGAGAAACATTTAATAACTCGGGATGATGATTTGAACATAAAATTTCAATTAAATCGACAGGTTCATCATCCGAAATATTCCCGGCGTCTATATCCTCAATCAAATGAAAATCAATTTCTTTAGACACCTCATCAAAAGCATGGATATTTATCGATTTAGGTTCTAGAGTGGAGGTGTAAAGATCGAAAGGATTAAGTCTGGTTTCACTCGAAAGGGGTTCTTCACAATCTGGCAAATCAAACACTACAAAATCACACAACTCGCTTTTATTTTGAACTTGTGAATCATTTAGGACATTCGATGGAAAACTGGAGTTGTGGGCTTCAATTGGGTAAGGGTAGGTTTGATTTGGAAATCCTCTCTCATTCTCACTCAGTCCAACCACCTCCTCATACATTGGAAAATTTGGAGCTAGTTGGAAACTAGCTACCGGTTCACTAGGTCGCATAAGGGTGGCCACGGACGCTTCCACATTCCTAACCATTTTGTTTGTTGCTGCGATATATGCCTCCAACGCCTCTTCCAAACTAGACTTTGGTGGTAAAGGGGTTTCGGCAAAAGATTCAAAATTGTTTGGATATGTGAAACTCCATAATGGCTGTGTAGAAGCAGTGTCTAGTGAAGGTGGAAAGGTCGGGTAGGACTGGTAGGAAGTGGGTGATTGGACTGGGGTAGGGTCAACATGTGGATAAAAAGGTGAATAGTCTTGTTGATCCCTAGAACTAGATGTGTGGAGAGGGGTGAAAGATCGGCTATGAGATTGAGCAATATGCTCAGCAATGGACATCGGTCTAGGAGTGACAGAAGGACTTAAAGAAGTGGTGTCAACATATGTAGGTGGTGAAGGTTGACTTGGTTGACACAAAGTTGGTTGAAAAGTCAAACTATTTCCCCTAGACTCCTCTATGTGATCTTTCAAAGATTTTTTAGGCATGAAAGGATCGTCTTTAAATTGACCGAACACATTGACATATGACGCAAAATTAGGTTCGGGATACCAAGGTTCTTGGACTGGGGTAGGGTCAACATGTGGATAAAAAGGTGAATAATCATGCGGATCCCTAGAACTAGATGAGTGGAGAGGGGCGAAAGATCGGCTGCGAGATTGAGCAATATGCTCAGCAATGGACATCAGCTTAGGAGTGACAGAAGGACTTGAAAAAGTGGTGTCAACATACGAAGGTGGTAAAGGTTGACTTGGTTGACACAAAGTGGGTTGAAAAGTAAAACTGTTTCTCCTAGACGCCTCTATTTGATCTTTCAAAGATATTTTAGGCAAGGAAGGATCGTCTTTAAATTGATCGAACAAATTGCCGAACGACGCAAAATTAGGTTCGGGATACCAAAGTTCGGCAAGTGATTTGTTATGTGGGGTACCCATGTTAGAAGAAAGGGAAAAAGAAAGCAAGTTTGTTGGTGCAAGGATTTCCGAGCGACAAAAGTTGCAAGTATTTTTTATTTTTTTTTTTAAAATTCCTCTTATTATTCTTTTTTATTTGTTTTGCAAAAATTTTCGATAAAGGGCTAAGACACAAATGCAAATAACCAGAAATGCACGATCAGTCCGAAATCTAGGGTCACCTAGGTCAGCTAGACAGCTCCTAACTGTTCCAAAGGGCTAGAAATAGGACCTCAAATCGCCTCTTCACCGCCAATTGCGGCCAGGTAAGTGGGAAGGAACCACCACGACAGTGGGCATAATTAAAAACCACTAGCCTAGACACCGCAAAATCAGTTAAGATAAACGGTCGATGCCTATACTAGTCCTTTTCCTATTGAGCTCGATTTCCTTAGGGCTGAGTCTAGTATTTTTTATTAATTGTGGTCGATGCAAAATGCTTTAGATGTTTTCTGGGGTCCTGGGAAGGGTGATGAAATCCCCACCCAATCTGATTTGGTCAAAAGCCCCTTAAAGTCCGATTAAAGATATGCAAAACAGTAAATCACTTGCAATCAAATATTTTTTGTGAATTTCAAAATTTGCAAGTTTTCTAATTAAAACTTTCCTTTTTTCTCTTGCTCTTTATTTGGAAAGATATTTTAGCAAAATGATTAAGGATATGCAAATCAGAAAAGTTCACCTGCAATCAATTATTATTTTAAGCATAGCACAACGAATCCTGCATAAGATTTGTTATTTGGAAAGGAATATTTTTAAAGCGCAAAGAAATCCTGCAGGAAAATTTACAGAAGATATATCAAGATTTGCAGAAGAGGAGAGAGAAAACTTACAGATTTTTTTTTTTTACCGCGCGTCTGCACCCTGTTTTTTTTTTTTTGTTGAACCTACAAGGCCGCGGCGGTTCCGCGGCCAGAAGGGATGTCCCGCGGCGGTTCCGCGGCAGGAAAGAGCCGCCGGCGGTTTTTTTTTTTTGTAGCTGCACCAGATCGCGCGGTTGACTTGTTGACTCGGTCCTCTAAATTTTTTTCTGCTCCTCTTTTGTTGCAATCTTCTGTTGATAGGATCGTCTATTTGCTGTTTCGTTTTCTGTAGATTTCCAGATCCGAATTTGTGCGTAGATCCTGCAAAATTCACACAAAGATACCCTTTCCAAAAACAACCGATGATATATTTTTATATTTTTTTTGGTGATTTTTCAGATTTTTATGAATTTTTTTTTAATTTTGATTAACCCGAAATCGCGAAAAGAAAATTCTACGCCATCCCCGGCAACGGCGCCATTTGATTGGTGTGATTTAGCGTGCTTGCGCTCTCTAAAAGATAGATCAAAAATATTTGTAACCGCAATCAAGAACGGCGTCGCTTTGCAGCTAGCCGGTGAGTACGGGTCGGTCCACAGGGATGTTGTGAATTTCCTAATCGCGCTAACGAGTTAATTCCGAAGGGTGTTCGGATTGATTATTAAATCTAAAAATTGAAGTTGTATGATACTAGGATTAGAAACTTGCTAGGATTAGGTTTAGGGAAAATTTGGTAAACAAAGATCTACATCTCTTTCCATTGCCTTTAATTAAAGATATCATATTAGTGTTATGGTAAATCTTAACAAAGGGGATTAGGATGATTGGGAAGATTGATTCTCCCTCTAGATCCTTGTCCTTCCTTTCTTAATCTTTACCCTAACCTCCATGGAAAACCTTAAAATCCGGGCCTTTAGACTACGGAATCACCGTTACCTCGAGGGTAAAGTGCCGTGGGGAGCGGAATAAGAAGGTATGCATGGAGTTCTAATTTTCATAAAAGATTGGCAAAGAAAAGAGATGAGAGATCTTCATCTCTCAAATCCTTCCCTATTCCTAACCCTAACAAGCGAGAAAACTACTCACTCATTAAGGAATTGAAAAACATCTATCTAGGGCAGAGAATAAAAATTACCTAGGGCAAGAATTGAAATCTAAACTAGAGCAAGGAATTAAATCTACTTACAGATGCATCTCTCCAATCATCAACGCAGGGTTGTCAGATCTGAATTCATGAATTGAAAAGAAACACCGATGCTCTCCAAAAGAATTCTAAAATTTATTATTAAAATGAGGCATAGGGAGGCATGAGAAATTACAATGAGTAGAGTTCCTATTTATAGAGAATAGGAAACCCTAGGTTACAATTGATTTGCATGTCTACATTTACCAAAATATCCTTAGGAAGACCTAGTCAAAGTAGACTTCAAGCTTTGGTAAAATTTTATGTCTCTTTAAAAGAAAGTATTGGGCCTTGGATCTTTGGGCTTCCTTATTATTTGGTTCTTTATTAAAATAGCTTCAATGTTTCTTCCAGATCTCCAGTGAATAATTGCGGTGGGCTTTTGACCGTTCGCTTTGTAATCTTGGACCTTCCATTGCCTTGTACTTTGTGAATTTTATCTTTGATATAGGCTTGATCAAGAGTCTTCTGTTTGTTGGTCAAAGTCCACTTTTGCATCGTCTTTTCATCATTTTCACTGTTTTCTGTCCAAGAACCTGTAACCTGTAATATGTAGCAGACATGCATCAAAAGCACCTGTTTATTTGTAAAAAGAATAAGAATGAGGAATATAATAATGCAATATTATGATATGAACATGTACCCAGTCTCCACTGAGCACCCGTATATCATCTCTGATGTCAAACACCAATGGATATGGGATCATCCATCGCCCATCTGTATGGGTCGAGAAGGTACACGCTAGTCTACTCTGGTATATCGATGCCCCGTCTCGATACACCCACGACTAGGGACTTTGAAGGATGTACTTATGGACTACCATGTCCCCACTAGTATGATCTGCATCACAGTCCAGGTAGTCCAGTACACATCCTAAGGGCTTTACCAACATGTAACAGAGAGACAATCAATGTACACGTTAAGGTAAAGAGCAACCAGATAGCATACTATCATGTCGAGCAAGAAAGTCCTCCCTATATATGTCCCAGCATCCACTACAATATACATCCAATGTACAGTAATGGCCTCTAGGGCATACATATAACTAACAATCTCCCACTTGCACTAGGGCCATCTGTAGCAGTGGTTGTAGTATCTCATACTCAACCATCCCATAAAAGTCTCTCTCTGGGAATAGGCCTTCGTGAGTGGATCCGCCGTGTTGTCCTCTGAGTCTACTCTCCTGACCTCGATCCCCTGGAGATCAAACATCTCCATGATCAGGCGATACTGCCTTAGAATAAGTCTGGATCACTGATGGGACCGTCGTTCCTTGGCATAAGCCACAACTCCATTGTCACATAATGGGAGGAACGTAGTTCATCTCATGAACCAATATACACCCAAACATCCTCTTTGGTAGCATCTTAAGTAGCGATGTATCCAGCCTTTATCGTCTAGTATGTCACGGTATCTAGCTTGGAACTCTTCCAACATACCGTCCCTTTACTGAGGGTAAAGACAATGAATGCGACTGACATTCAGTCGTCTTTATCACCCTGGAACACTTCCAGTGATTCTCCCCAGGATCTATTGATACCATCTCACTACAACTAGTGAGAATCCTAACATCCAATTAAATCTATCTCATAGATCTAAAACTCAGGATTTAGGAGGTATCACTTTGATCCTATATGGAGAATCATTGTGATAAGCGGAGATTGATCGAGCGTAGCATAGGAAACTCCTTCCCTATCTTGAGTATGTCATCCACGTACTCTACGAGGATCGTCACCATACTCCCTACTATCTTTTTATTTATACAAGGTTCATCTACCATTTTGATGATGTCAAACTGTTTGACTAATCCATCAAAACAGATGTTCCAACTCCGCGATGCCTGCTTTAATCCTATAAAGCATCTTGCACACGTTTCCGCTGCTCCCACTGTCTACGAGGCCCTCTGGCTGTGTACTTATAGACGCACTCTTCTAAAACATCATTTAGAAAAGCAGTCATGACACCCAACCACCAGATATCGTAGTCATGGAATGTAGCCGTGACAAGTAGGATCTGGATGGACTTAAGCATAGCTACTTGAAAAGGTTTCAACAAAATCCAAACCTGGTCAAGATGCAAACCTTTAACAAGTCTAGCTTTGAAAGTCTCAACTTTTCCAAGTACACCAAGTAATCTTCTCAAGATATACTTGCTCCTGATGGGGATTTAACCCTTCAGATATAGCAACTAAAGTCCATACTTTGCTGGTGTACATGAATTCCATCTCAGATCACTAAGCATCCAGCCATTCTTACAGAGTCTTACTCCTGATGGCCAGCTCGAAGCTAATTGGGTCATCATCTCATGATGCAATCCTCGCTCCCACTGTCATAGAGAAACAGAAGTATCTCTCAGGTGGGTGAGGAACCCTACTAGATCGGCGGAGAGGCTGAGGTTCGTTGGAATCTACTGAATCCTTTGGTTGTACCAAATCATCTGCTGTCATTTGTATAGCTGGAACCATTCCAGTTGTACATTACAGACATTGCCTCGATCCTGTCCGGATTTAGCTTTTAGACATAGCCCGGACAACCCTAAATCTTAACTAGCTTAAGACATGGGCTCTTCCCATTTCATATCTCATATGGAGTGGTAGGCAACTGATTTGATTGGAACCCTTTTCAATAGGTATGCAGCTTCTCAAGTGCATAACTCCCAAAAGGAAATAGGTCACTCAGTAATACTCATCATAGAGCACACCATATCAAATAGGGTGTGATCGCTCCGCCCCGATATACCATCGTGCTGTGGTGTATACGGAGGAATAATGCTGAGAGAGAATCTCATTCTCCTTTAGAATAGTCCAGGATTTCCGTGCTCAAGTATTCTCCTCCTTGATCACATCAAAGGACATAATACTTATACCCGTATTTTGGCTCTCTACTTCTAACTTATATTCTGTGAATATCTCAAAAGGTTCGGACTAGTGTTTCAACAAGAACATATGTCTGAATCTAAAGAGATCATCAGAGAACGTAATGAAGTATAAAGAATCAGTCCTGGCATGTGTAGACAGGAGACCTTACATACATCATCATGTATCAGTCCCAAGAGTTCATTAACTCTTTCTCTGTTTCCAGTAAACGGAGCTATGGTCATCTTATCTTTGTGACATGACTGGCGAGTTTCACAAGATGTAAATTCAAACTAATTTAAATATGCATCTTTATGTAATTCTAGCTAGTCGGGTCACATTGATCTGACCTAGTCTACAATGCCTCAAGAAGGATTCGTTCATTTCTGAACTCTTCCTCTTGTGTGTGTTCCATATACTAAGAACTGTAGTTTGATTTAGAACATTAACGCTTTTAGATAACGTGACTGAACCGATCAACTTTTGATATAGGAAATGTTCAAAACATTATCCAACAATACAAAATTATATCATTTCTTTACTTTTAAAGAGACTGATATGATTTTGTATATCAGGTTCGGTATCTAATAGCATTTGTTCAGAATCAATGTATTGGTAATACAGGGTGACAGTGACCGACAGACTTGGCTGCAACACTTGCCCCGTTTTCTGCCTCATGAAACTTATCACCCGTTCTCAGTTTTTCTACCCTTTTGTAGCCCTATGTAACATCTTACATATCTGGGATCCTAATCCGGTATCATATACCAAGGATGCAGAGGATACTGAGAAACAGTTCTTTGTAATGAACACACCCGAAGATGATGCATCAGCATGCACTCTCTTCGTTTGGGCGGCACGGGAAATCTGGTATTCCCCAATTTCCTGCTCTGTCTTATAACAATTATAAGTTGGAGCGGGACCAACGTTCCCCAGCTCAGTATAACAAGCGGGTTCGGTCAATATATCCGTATTATTATCTTGATTAAGGCGTGATATGGTCGCTACCAGGAGAGAGAGAGAAGAAAACACTCAGCGTGCGCTCTTGCAAGATCAGATTGGTTATTATTTTATCTAATCAGGATGGCTCCTACCGCTTTTTATCAAATCTTCCTTCAAACCCTAAAAGGAAAGACTAGCCGGGATTAATTACACACTACAAGTTCGCCAATCTTTCAGCCAGGCCAGTGTCGGTACTTTGAGGGAGGTCCCCAGTGCTTTCGCACGAACCTAATTAATGTAAACCACGTTTTCCCAGAGGCGTAACCTCGTTGACACCTTTCTAGACACCTACTTGATCGGCTAATTGTAATGTATAAAACTCTCCCAGGAGTAACTCTTACTCGCAGCGGGTATCGGGATCCAACTATCTCATAGAAGGTATGCAATCTCATTGCAAATTTCAACACTTGAAATTCCCGATAATATTTTGCCCCTAGCGTGCTATGACCTTGACGCAGGCCAACAAACCATAGTCCGTTAGTCAAGTTCAACCCGTCATTTCCTGATTGAATTAAACCCACCCGCACGACCCTTGACGCAGGCCAACAAAGTCGCACGACTACCCTAATCCAATCTGCATCATATGCATAAGCAGATAAATACTAGTTAGCTACCGCACACTACGCCTTGACGCAGGCCAACAAACGTAGCACGAATACTAACTACCACTTATCTGAAATGACGGAGGGCTACGTCAGGTTTTTCTGAAAACCTATTGCGTAATGAACTTGATATCGTTGTAGAATCAAATGATTTTAAAAATGGAGTGCTTTTGAGGCTTTTCTAGTTTTGCTAAAGGAGTCACTCCCGGTGAAGGGATCGTCGGTCCTTTTCTCGTCGAATGAGGTGCGGGATATATCATATATATCACTGTGCAAAGCAAAAACACTTAAAAGCAATCAAAAGACAAACTGAGGGGTATAGCATCTGCCAGTTATTGCTAAAAGAGTCACTCCCGGTGAAGGGATCTCGATCCTTTCCTCATCGAATAAGGTGCAGGATATATCGTATATACCGCTGTGCAAAGCAAGAACTGTAGCTACCTGTTTTATTTTGAAATTCGATTCCACAACATCTTAGGTTTCTTTTATTTCATTAATCTCATTAATGAAGTCCCATCATTTAAGTACCTAAACATCACAGATAAATACGACGTACACTTATGCCATCCGCATTCGCCTCGATGTCCCCTCGTGCACCGTTAGGTTAGGTAACTAACGACAGAGCGGGGCAGGGCTAGCGCGGGTGTAAAACATAAGTAACGGCTATATAATATATCATATATACTATATACTGTATCTATCACAGAACATCACATGATCACATCATAGATATCGCAGCAGAAGAATCATATGAAATATTGGATATACTAGGACGTCCGTGTTTTCAATACGAGCCAGTATAAAACAGGGATTCCACGGTCGCGATGAATAGCCAAACCCACACCCCTAGACCCCTACGAGAGCGGCAAGCAACCCTACCAATTCTGGAGTTAGCAGACCCGGACTCGACTCCTCGAGTTGGTCTCCCACTGGACTCCAGAACCCGGTTACTTGTGCCCTCCTCCTTGGGTCTATCCTAGTGCGGAAAAGTAAATAATATACAAAAGGTGACAACATCCGCAACCTGGAAGTGCCCCAATAAAAGAATATTACATACAAGTTTTTACATGAATGAAAATGAAAAACACTCATCTCACATAAAAACCCCCGGCTATTCAAACACGACGATCCAATATAACATATCCAGCAACACATAACATCACATGTCATCAACGTAAGTAAATATGCGCATCCCAATTGTCGTTGACATATAGCAACGAAACCGGCGATATCACATATTACACTTACGGTCACAGAAAAGAAAGTGTAAAACTACAACAGTTGGAATCCGCAATCACCTCAGACATCGCATGCCTGACCAAATGAATTTCTTAGACATCGCATGCCTAACAATTATAAACCCCGCATTTTAGTCTCAAAATCGAAAACACTTTTCAATATCAAGTCGGGCAATTCAACAGGATTCCCGACATCCTGATCGAATGCTCGTCGCAAACTTCAGTAGACGGCCGCACCCCCGATACCGTCGACGAAGTGCACCAAGGCGGAACACCGCTGCCGCGAGCACCCGGACGGATGTTTCGGCGACGGGGTTCTCCTACAGTCACTTGGTCGGGGCTATGGAGTGAGGCTGTCTATTAAGTTTACCCGGCGAGTATCCGCGTACGCTACGTGATTGCGACGGACTTTTGATCACATCAAAATTCCGTGGCAACCGATCAAGTGAGACTAAACTGCTATGTTTATAACATTCATTCAGTTATCTCATAACTACTTGTGAATTCCAATTATTGTATCACATTCCAGATAAACAGAAAATGTTAAACTTTCCGATCGAACATTCAAACACCCAAGTTTTCCCGATACAGATCAACACATGAAACAAGTCTAAAAACATTCAGTTCGTGCCTCAGTACCAACGGTCCAGCCGTAGAAGGGTCAAGCCAACGCCTCACATGTGGCACGCCGTACTGCCCCAAACCCGAAGGTTCAAAGGGCAGTTCAAGACGGTCACATAATCGAGTTAAGGTTTGTTGTCTTCTAGAGGGTCCATCGCGTTACTTGCACTACTTAGAATGTCTTTAAACCACGGAAAAATCCAACACTTGGAAATTTCCCGACAGGGGAAAAATTGGGTATTTATATCCGGTCGAACTTTTTAACATATTCAAAAATTATCCGGAAAGCCAAATAGACAAAGTCTGATAAACCCGATCGAATCATCGAAGCTCCAAAACATCCCAGATTATTCAACTCTTGAATAAATATTAAAAATACCCAGAGAACTCATCACTGTTAAATAGGAATTACTGTGAAAAAGTCAACGCAAGAGGAGAACATACGGCCGCGGAACCGCCGCACATACCTAGCTCGAGCCGCGGTTCCGCGGTGGAATAATTGAATTAGGCCCCCGTATTTCACAGTAATTCATATAAAACCCTGCTTAATTTTCTGCATATTTTTAATGTGGAAAAATGCACAGTTTTGAAAAAAGGACAGAGAGCATGGGAAAAATGGGTTTTCGGGTTCGATCGGGATTCAAACGTCGTCTAGATTTCGCCTAAGGCTCTAGCTAGGCTCTGATACCACTGTAGGGTTCCTAGGCACTCTAGTGAGGTCTCACAAGGCATCAACCATGCCAATTTCAAAAATTATAGGTGCCGAGAAACCCGACTACGGATCGTTGGCTAGATTTCTAGGCGATAAATGAACTAGTTTACAATTAAACTAAAAGAATACGGAAATACAACCTTTGTAGATCCGTTTGTCCACCTCCATAGCTCCATGAAGAAGTCATCTCCGCTGTACAAATCCGATCTTGGACTCTCGTGTTCGCTTCATCGGAGAATAGGCGGGCTAGGTCATCGACGACGTGCCGAAGATGATCTACGTCGAAGCATCACTAGATCAAGCTCCAACTTCACCAAGTCAAGAAAACTTGTGAAGGAAACACACTCTACTACTTAGCAAGAGGTAGAGGATGAAGAAATAGGAAGTGGGTAGACTTTAGAATTGGATTTCTCACTCTAATTCATCAATCACCATTGATGGATGCAAGGTTTTCTTCTTGAGTTCAAGGAAGAAGAAGAAGAATGTTATGATGAGTTCTCATTTTAAAATGAAAAGAAAATCAATTCTTATCATAATAGAACCATGGTTAGGTGTAGAGAATTAATTAGGGTTAAGTGGAATGGTTAGGGTTAAGGATGAGACAAAGTGGTCACAAAGTCAAAGTATTCATGAAGCTTCATGAAAGAACAAAGAATGCCATCATTTTATCATTTCCTTTCCTTTTTCCAAAAGAATAAATAAATGAATAAAATGAATAAGCAAATAATAAACCCTAACCATTTCATTAACCATGGTTTAATTCTTTATACTTAACCAATTTTACATGCACCATCAAACATGATACAAGCATGTGCACAAAATCATATCACATATATAATGCGCACATCCGAGCGAGAAAATCCATTTAAAGTGAACCGATGCTAGTTAATGCAAATTAATATATCAAATATATAATTATGCATTAAATCATTAAATCAACACTTGATTTAATGATCCGGTCATGTCGCACACAACCGACTAGTATACAATGTATCGATTTATCGAATCAATCCTTGATTCGATAATTAGGTTATATCGCATACAACCATTCGACACATCCATCGCGAGAATAGAATACGGTATCACATACACGCATTATTCTCGGTCCCGCACATATCTCATATGCGCTCCTATTTCGTTTCTCTTGAGCCAGGAAACCTCTGTGTAGGACTCTAAAGACTCGTCAATACGCCGGCAGCAGATGATGATCATATCAAGCACCCACAAGCCGCAAGCGGTCTGCTAAACGTAACGGCCACCCGGGTATTGAGCGATCAGAAGATCGACGAGCAAGCCCGCTCACACTCCAGTGAATCCAACCAGTAACACTACCGTACAGTCCGGTCTGATCGTCTGATATGTCGCATATCTTTCCTAGGGGTGGTAAACGTCAGACCCCAATAGCTCGATAAGTCGTGTCGATATGAGGTCTATAACAATTCGAGAAACTACTGGTAACACTTACCAGTAAATCTCAGCAACCCTGGCCAGGTATTTCCTGTTATAGCCAATCGAACACAGCGCAACATCAACTCCCTATACCGGGAGAGACGAATCCCCTCCTATCGCTCATTGCCTCCATGTGATTCGGGACTGTACCCAAAAACCACCGTTTTGCACGCCCTCTTGGACGTGGTAAGATGGAAATCAAAGCACAGTGGGAACCACACAAGACTCTATGATGATCTTGGGTCAACAGACTACTTTGTACCAGTGTCACCTGAGAACTGCCATCTGACGTGAGGTATAATACCATCTGGGAGTTCTCGGCGAGTCCGTCCAGTGTACCCAGTCTCCACTGAGCACCCGTATATCATCTCTGATGTCAAACACCGATGGATATGGGATCATCCATCGCCCATCTGTATGGGTCGAGAAGGTACACGCTAGTCTACTCTGGTATATCGATGCCCCGTCTCGATACACCCACGACTAGGGACTTTGAAGGATGTACTTATGGACTACCATGTCCCCACTAGTATGATCCGCATCACAGTCCAGGTAGTCTAGTACACATCCTAAGGGCTTTACCAACATGTAACAGAGAGACAATCAATGTACACGTTAAGGTAAAGAGCAACCAGATAGCATACTATCATGTCGAGCAAGAAAGTCCTCCCTATATATGTCCCAGCATCCACTACAATATACATCCAATGTACGGTAATGGCCTCTAGGGCATACATATAACTAACATCTATGGCATATACACTAACACCCGTAGTACAAGGCTCCGTCAATACCAACAAAACAACGGCAATGGATATTTATCTACGTCTTTTAGTAACCATCTCGTGCCACTTTTAACATATTCCGTACCAGTCTGCCCTTAAAACCCCGTAATGCATATTGTATTGATTGTAATGACTTATAGTATAAGACTTGCCGAAACTATGGTATAAGTGGTCCATGTAAACGGTTCGGATTTAAACGGATAGTCATGTAGTCAAGTTCATGATATAGCCTTTGTTCGGTTAAGTCAAGTCATGTTGCATGTTCGTATTGTTCGGTATTCATGTTCAAGTGTTCATGCTTGATACATTGGATTCATGTTGAACTAAATATATGGTTGGATTAATATTTGGATTGTATTCAGATTAGACTCAGACTCAGATTGAGTCAGACACTTAAACAGATTTGAGTCCTGAATTAGATTTGGGAGTTATCGGTAACTGTTGCACATAGACGGCAAGATTTGTGTTTTTTTTCCAAGACAATTACCATTGATAACCCAGTTTTAGTTTTCTAGCTTAAATAGGCAAGCACCCACTTTCTCCGGCTCTCTAAGGCTCAAAAGAATTGGTCCCGTTTAAACCTATATTTACTAGGATTCTGAATGTAAATTAATATAACTTGAGGTGGTTTTACGAAAAATATTTTTAGTATACTTTCAAAATAAACCTCAAGTATTTATTTATCGTATTTAGGGTTTTCATGGATGTAATTTTTTAAAAGTGAGGTATTCTAGTGAATAAATACATAGCTTGAGTAGTACATAGTATTTTAGTGTAAAGTTGACTTGTATGGATTCTTGATGGTATTTTCATGGAACTTGTTATTCTTTTATTTTGTTTAGAAAACGTGGAATTTAATAATATCTTAAAATGTAACGTTTTAGAAATCGTTTAGATGAATTTTCTGTTAATAAGTAAAATATGCTGTATTTTCTGTAAAAACCTAAAAGTGATCGTTTTTCAGTATAGACTTAACTGCACCTAGTTTAACTAGGAAATTGCTAGTTTGCGGTTTTTAGTAGACACTTGAAAATTTTAGTTCACTTTAATATTTTTTTCCTTAATTAAAATATTATTATAAGCTTTTAATTATACACTTAATTAGTGGTAATTACAATTTGGTTTGGATTAATTATGCTAAAGTGAATCCATGCTAACTTAATCACAAGATTAAGAATTAAACCATCCTTGAAAATATCCTAGAAAATATCTAGATATTTTGGTGAATTAAAAGAAAACTTTAATTAGAAAAGAAAAGTTTTAAGAGATGGAATGGATGGGAGGTGCTATTAATAGAGCGTTAATGAGCTTTGAACTAGTTTTTTTTCCACAACCTTCTCACTTCTTCATGCTATGGCCGACCCTCCCCCCCTTGGCCGCCCTCTCATTTTCTCACCCCTTTTTCACTCTTTAAAGCTCAAATAAATCATCAAAAATCATCAAATAATTCTACAAACTCAAATACAAATCCATACCCATTATTCTTTAGCTTAACCAAGCTTGGATCTTCATGAAAGTTAGCATTTTGGAGGCTAATTTGGAAGTTTGGTTGCAAGTTTGTGATTTCAAGTGGTGGTATAAAATCCTAATCCTAAACTTTGGTTATTGTTTAAATACTTTAAACTAGCTTATTAAATGTTTAAGTATGGCTTTAATTTGCATGTTTAGAAATTCAAGAAAAGATTATGAAGATCAAGTTAAGCTTTTAATTATTGTAATGTTAAGTGAGTTGTTTAGACAAGGAAAACTTAGCCTAGTTGTCAGATTGTTATTTGTTATTTTCCTAATTTTCTAATTAAGCTTAAGTGCAAACTAAACTTTTACTAAATATTATATAGATGAGATTAAAATTGTAGTAAAGATTTGTGCGGTTTAATCAAGCTATTATGTGATGATTGTGGCTACTAGTTTTGGTAAAACTTTTAGATTTGAGCTAAATGATTAAAAGCGCTTACTAGGTTTTCGGATAAATTAGGCGTGGGTTTCTATTGACGGTGCAATATTATATATATTAGATTCCACGATATATATTGTGTTATGAATGCGCGATTGGTACGATCAGGGTCTAGGCTTGGTAATTATATCATTTTGTGTACCTAGCTAGGATTGTGTCGATATCGTACGCGTTTTGTGCACTAAGTGTATAATGTGTATATCTTGTGGACGTTATCCTTGCATTCCATGAGACTTACAAGATATGAGGGCCGATTTGAGGATACAGTGCCTTTAGTATTGGGATTCCGTGAGGATGAAATGTTTTATCCCATACTCAACATTTATTTGATATGCATTGCTTCATGTATTAGTAGTACCTGATAGAGTATCTTTCATGACTGTTGCATATACATATTGCCATTTATTGCTATCAACTTGCATGTGATAGATTATCGTAGTACGTGCATACCTGCGATTACCTGCATATGTTATTTACAATTCACGAGTTGGCAACTCACCCCCATTATGCCACAGTGTTTTGCAGGTGTCTCTCAGAGTGGTAGCGGCAGGGCTTCTTCTTATCATATCATCTTTTGCAGCGGATACCGCTACGGCTGACCATGAGCAGTTTTGCTATAGGTGGGTTTTGCGGCTATCCGATGATGCTCATTGTATATCTTGTTGTATCTTGTACTCTCCATCTACCACTTTCATGTATTGACTTAGAGACGAGATGTGAGGACGATATTGTATATTATTTTGTGACTCTAGATGTCTTTTATGCTATTTTTACTTATATCGTCTTTTTCTTCGCTACGACGTCGTATATTTTCTTGTGGTGGTTGTTTCCGCCTTTGCGTGCGGATTTTCTCCCGTTGGGGGATGCTTTATTTATATTCTATGTTGTACCCATTTCGGGGCTAGTTTTTACAAAAAAGGTACTGCCAAAATTTTTAAGAAAAAACGTATGTTAAAGATTTTTATTTGAGATTTCCAAAAGTTTTTAACAATGTTCTTATCACTTACTACTTTTGATGGTTTAGATTTGTTGGGTTTTTGGCTTACTTGAATTGTGTTACGCCTATAGACGTTACGTGGTTTAAGGGCCGTCACGTGCCAAATTTTGGGTCGTGACAAAGTTGGTATTAGAGCGCTAGATTTTACCTTTCAGAGTGTATGATGACCTTGGTATAATGGAGTAAATAGCTTAAGCAGAGTGACGTAGTGTGTGTTTGTTCGCGGCATACTTACGACACGGTACTCCGCCTAAGTGACCTTAGTACTTATTGCTTGAAATTCCTTCCATGATTTTTCATATCCTTGTGATTCGATTTCCGTGTTCATATCGAATCCTATTTCCATTTCTAGCCTTTATGCCGCCGACGACTATGAAGGCTCAGAGAGAGGCGGCGAGAGCCGAGGTCAGAGTTGACTCGTTTAGGACGAGAACTGACCAGGACGGTATGCTCGTTGTACATAGCAGATTGATCCGCCTTCGATAGATCGCATCTCTAGGTTAGAGACAGATATGCAAGATTTACGCCAGATGATGGGATCGTTGGTTGAGGCCAGTCGAGCGCAGCGATAGGAGGTTCCATCCCTGTTACCCAGTTATTCCTTGCTATCAGCACACAGCATTGTGTTACGTATACAGCAGCAGTGAACGCAGCCCTATTAGACGAGGCACGTCTTCCCGAGACTTTGGAAGTTTCCGGAATCGAGGAGGGCTCGTACAGGTGTATCAGCCCAGTGACAGATGCTTAGTCGCCGTGATAGATTTCGTTTACGTCGCGGGAGTAGAAGAGGCTTGGGACGAGGACAGTTGTTTAGCTCTTATCCCCAGGAGGGTCAGCAGTCGTTTGGATATTTCCGGTGCGGGAGTTTCCATCACCTCGTTAGGAATTGTTCTGTGGTATGCCAGAGGAGGGCAGCAGTACCATATGATACCTTATCACCTTCACCTCAGGGAGAGTCGCCTTTTTGCGCATGTTGTTGATCCACGTCAGACTTATGTGTAGAGAGGTCATGGTCGCGGAGTGTTTGTACAGAGAGAACGGGATGGCGGAGGAAGAGTACAGCCAGTTGCAGGTAGAGGGCAGGTACGAGTGTTTGCTTCTACTCATCGGGACGCGCAGGCGTCCAGTGTAGTGGTTGTTAGAGTATATGCCCTAGAGGCCATTACTGTATCATACTAGTATGTATATTACTTGATGGAAGCTTGGGATATTCACAGTTGTACAGACAATCTTGCTCAATATAGTAGTATGCTACTTGGTTTGTCTCTGCTTTAATGTGTACTTGTGTGTTTATTTATTATATCACCTATACGCATTAGTAGAGCCCTTTGGATCTTTGCTTGATTACCGGCGTTGTGATGGCGATCACACTCGTGGGGGCTGGGTAATCTACAAGCACATCCTTATACACGTCCCTAGTCGTGGGAGTACCGAGATAGGGCATCGATACTCCGGAGTAGACTAGCGTATGCGCTTCTCATCCCAGCACGGGAGACGGTCTGTCCCACAGCCGTCGGTACGTCGTACTTGAGATAGTATACGGGTGCTCGTTGGGTTACGAGTACATTGGACAGGACTCGTCGGGAACTGATGGTTGGTATTATACCTATCGTCAGTTATCAGTTCCCAGGTGACATGAGTACAACTTAGTCCGCTGACTTGACACTGTCACTTCGCCTCGAGTGTGTTCCCACTGTTCTTTGATTACTACCCTACCACGGCTCTACTGAGTCGTGCAAACAGGTAGTAGTTGGGAGCAGTCCCGAAGCACTTGGAGGCAGTGACGGTTAGACAGGATTCGTCTCTCCCGGTATTGGGGGTTGACATCGCGCTGTGTCTAGGAGAGCCATTACACAAGTAGTCCCTGACCAGGGCAAGCGAGATATACTGGTAGGTTCCAGTGTTATCTCAGGGTGTTCTGGGCTTCACTCCAACACGACTTGTACCGCTATTAGGGGTCTGACGCTTGCCGCCCCCCTAGGCCCGCCATGAGATGTATCAGACGAACAGACCGGACTGTACGGAGATTGTCACATACAGACTCAGTAGGAGTTCGGATGGGTTTACCTCATCGGCCTTCTTATCGACATCTACCTGGGGACCGTTACGTACAGCTAGTGCCGCTTGCGGTCTGTGGTTAAACCTGTTGGAGATAGTGCCCTCAGAGTCAATTATTGGATCACAGGCACGTGATTGCAATGATTGAGGGAGGACCTATCCCGGTAGGACAGTCTTACTCGAGATGATAGTATGCTATCTGGTTTACCTTTATCATCGTGCACTGCTTTAAGTGACCTGACATGTCGCTATTGCACGTTGATAGAGCCCCTAGGATTCTTGCTTGACTACCGACAGTATGAGGGCGATCATATATGTGGGAGCTGGTAGTCTATAAGCACATCCTTAAAAGGTCCCTAGTCGTGGGAGTTTCGAGATAGGGCATCGATACTCCAGAGTAGACTAGTGTATATAGTCGAGACCCCGACGAGGGGCGGTGGCCGGTCTCACAAGCCACTGGTGTCAGTTGGTTCACCTAAGATGTATACAGGTGCTCATTGGGTTATGAGTACACCGGACAGGACTCGCCGGAAACATGCTAGTTGGTCTTATACCTGACGTCAGATAGCAGTTCCCTGGTGACATGTGTACAGGTTAGTTCATCGACCTGGGATCGTCATTTGTCTCGTGTGAGTTCCCACTGTGCTTTGATTACTACCCTACCACGGCTCAAAGGAGTCGTGCAAACAGGTTTTAGTTGGGTACAGTCCTGAGCCACATGGAGGGAGTGAGCGGATCTGCAGGGGTTCGTCTTTCCCGGTATTGGGGGTGAGGTCGCGCTGTGTCTAGGAGAGCCAGAACATGAAAAGTCCTTGGCCAAGGCAGGAGATTTGCTGGTAGGTATTCCAGTAGTATCTCAGGGTGTTCTGCGCTGCACTCCGACACGACTTGTACCTCTTTTGGGGGTCTGACTTTTACCAACCCCCTAGGCCCGACATGCGATGCTCATAGACGAACGGACCGGACTGTACGGATATTGTCACTGACAGGCTCAGTAGGGTGTCAGGATGAGTTCGCTCATCGACGTCCCTTTTAGTCAATAGCCGGTGGCCCGTCACGTATTGGCTTATACCTCTGACGTGCTAGTGGTTAAATCCACAGCCATAGTATTGACGAGTCTTTAGAGTCCACCACACTTTCTGTTACTCAAGCTTTCGGGCGAAACGCTGTAGAGGCCGTATGGAGATATGGCAGGGTCCGATCAGATACGTGCGGTATTGCACGGATCAGGATCGGACGGTTTGTACTAATGGCCGTATGGTTATATGGAAGGGTTCGATCAGATACGTGCGGTATTATACGGATCAGGATCGGAAGGATATTACTAGCCGGCTTTGGTTTAAGCCGGATCCTAGTATAGTACAGTGTAGATTTTGTCTCATTGCATTTGTATCCGGACGGAATACAGATACGGGTGTGTATGCACAGTATCGGGGTTTTCCTGTAATTTATTATGGGACCAGTTTTCTGGAGTTGCCAGTTTGCATTTCGTTCCGGCCGGTTTTCCTTTGTTCTTTCCCGGCCGGACTTTTTCGATGGAGGGTGTTATTTGCAAGTTTGCAAATAACACTTTGTGGAGGGGTTTATTGCATAAGGATTGATTATGAAAGCATCTTTGCTTTTCATGCTTTTATTGTGAAGTGAATGGATTTGAGTTTGATTTGATTTGGTGATGATGCTTTGGATATGGTTACCCTCCACCTTTTACTACCATCACCTCCCTCTTGCTTGTGTTTAACCCCTCCACCATTTTCCCAATGAGAAATGGCCGGCCACTTCATGGAGGGAAAAAGAGAGAGGTTGATTTTTGGTGTTGCATTTTTATCATCTCATTTTGCCTTCTACACAAAAACCTTCTCACCTCTCCAAAGTTCTTCTTGATTCCTCCATCAAAGGCAACTCCAATACCCTAAAGTGAGACATGCACTCTACACTACATTCTACAGCATATCTTGGACGCGTCGGCTAGCCTACTTCGCGCCCGAGTTGCCTCGGTATTGAGGTGGGAGCCCGTAAAAGATACAGGCGATGTGGTGCCCTTCCGGCGAGGAGGCGACGGACGGAGATCCCGCGAGGAGATCGGAGTGGAGATGAAGACCGGAGGACTCGGATCAGTCGGTATATCTCTAACCCATCTTCTAGTTAGCTTAGACTTGTTAATGGTTACGATCCGGGTGTTTAGTGCGCGGTGGTGCCGGTTTGCTAAGTCCGCAAAATTAAAAGTATATCACCGTTTCCGTATTTGGCCGTCGGATTGACGGCCGGGGCGCCGCCGTGCACTTACAGTGGTATCAGAGCCTCGCCATTAACTTCGTCTAGCTTCGTTTGATGTGTTTTTCAGTTCCGATCGACCAAAATTCCAAAAACCAAATTTTAGTTCACGACAGTTTTCTGTTGAAATTTTTTGGTCTCCAAAAATTTTTCAGGTTGTATAAAATTGATGTACTGGAGACTATAAGATTACTGGAAAAATTCGATACATTCAGTCTTCGATTGGAGCGCGGAACCGGGCCAAACCCCCCTGGGGCCGCGGTTCCGCCGCACATTGGAGTCTTCAATACATCAATATTTTCCAGTAGGCTTCTGGGCTATTTTTATGGGTTTTGGAATATTAAAATTGGGCCAATTATTTCTGTGAGTGCTACAGTATTCCTTGGGGGCCCACTTGTTAATTTTTGATCAATCGGAAAATTTTAAACACGTTATTTCACGGTATTTACATTATATCTGCGACCGTGAATGTCACTTGATCGGTAAATCCGGTCTAACTGCTATAGCCCGGTTAGAAGGATTTGCGAACGTGAGTTTCACGTTGATGTTCTATGTATTTTGCTGTGATGTTGCGGATCGGTCGTGGGGGATAGCCTGGTTGCAATGCTAGTACTGTTCTGTTGTATTATGTACATTTGATATTGCGGGGCGAGCGTCCGACATGTGGACTGCCGTCACTGCCTGATTGTATTATTCTTTTGGGGCACGACCTGGTTGCGGTCGATGTACCCGGTGTATGTATATTTTACATTCTGTACTAGGATTACCCCGCGGAGGAGTGCACGGATAGCCGGGTTCTGGAAGGCAACAAGCCCGCATCTCATGGCATTGGGACGGAAGGGGCTTCACTCTAGAATTGGCGGGCTATTCGCCGCACTCGTAGGGGGTACAGGTTGACCCAGGAGGGGTGCCCAAGTTGCCGGATTCCGTGGAGTGCCGGATGGTCCATTCACGTCGCTGAAGGGGGCTGCCTCGCTTCAGGTTTTGGCGGGTAACTTGCCGCGCCCGTAGGGGTCTAGAATTTCATTGCACAGGCTATCCACACGACCAGGGGAACGTCGGGTTTCAGTAGTGGCTCTGTGAAACCCGGGGATCCCAGATATCTGTATTGTTCTGTGATGCTTACATTTCTATGCTGTTGCATTCTTTTCACGCCTTGAGCGAAATATAATATATTGGTATATATATTAGTAGATGTTGTATATGTTTTTCATCCGCGCTAGTCCAGTCCCCGCTCTGTCGTTAGTAAGCTAACCTAACGAGTGATGACGGGACCCAGTGGCGAATGCGGATGGCATATACGTACGTCAGTATATTTTCGTTCTTTGTGGTGTGATTAATTGATGGGACTGCGTTGATTCGGATCAATGCAAGTTAAACAAACCTATTCTGATGTTGTTGGAACACTTTTCAAAAAGCTGTTATTGCAAGGACGTTTACTTTTGTTTTGCATCGTGGTATTCATTTGGAATATCCTGCTCCTCAGTCAACGAGGCAAGGGCCGAGATCCCTTCACCGGGAGTGACCCCTTGGACAGAAGTTTGCGTCAGGGCATTAACTTCACTATAGCCGATTACTTTTGCTTTGCACCGTGGTATTCAGTTGGAATATCCTGCACCCCATTCTACGGGGAAAGAGCCGAGATCCCTTCACCGGGAGTGACCTCTTTAGTAAAGGTTTTCGTCACTATATTTTCTAAAAAGCTATCCGTTCCTTCAACGATATCAAGTTCATTACGTTAAAGGTTTTCGCCAGAAACCATTCGTAGCCCTCCGTCGTTTCATATGGGTAGTCAATAGTATTCAAGCTGTGTTTGTTGGCCAAAGTCAAGGCACAGTGTTTGGTAGCTGTTGGCTATTCATATGCAGCATAAATAGATGCGTTGGTTTGGGACAGTCGTATAGCCTTGTTGGCCAAAGTCAAGGGCTTGTACGGGTGGGCTCAAATAAACCTGGAGAATGACCGGCAGAACTTGACATGTGACTTATGATTTGTTGGCCAAAGTCAAGGTCATAAGAGCATGGGGTAAAAATCACATCGGGAGTTTCAAAAGTACTGAAACTTGCCAGATATGCGCATACCTTCTGGAGTGTGATACCGTGAGCGGATTCCGTCACGTTATCATGCGATGAGAGTTGGATCCCGATTCCCACTGATGAGTTGGTTTACTCCTCGGGTGACCCCGACTAATTCTTCTTTCAGGTTTGGAGGAGAATTTGAGGTACAGTGGGAGGTTTCCTCATTAGAAAAAGTGATAACCATTCTGATCTAAGTTAGAGTGCACGCTGAGTGTTTCTTTTCTCTCTCTCTCTGGCAGCGACCATTGACCCGACCCTAAGACTATGACTCAGTGACCAAGTTGACCGAACCTACTTAACACTGGCTTTTGGATTGTCTGAGTTGCAGACCTCATTGCCACTCCTACTTTTACCCTTTTCTCCGGGACACCCCGTATTACTACGAACGTCCACTTCCATTGGACAAAACCATCGTATGGTTATATACGAACTCGAAGGACTTCGAGGATGGTTTCCGGTTCTGGAGAAAACGGATAGGACTATTCAGTTGTCTTTTCTTTTCACCTTCTCTCAGGTTGCGAGTACTCCTTGGTTTAGGAGTAGTACACCTATTACGCAAATTGGATAGTCTTCTTCCAAACCATAGGCTGGTGCCGACCGGTAGGGAATGAAGAAAACCAGTTAGCCTAAACGGTGTACAGAAAGTATTAAGTTCAGACAAAGCAAGGGATTAGTAAGAGGGCAAAGTAAATTGCGACTGCTATTCACGACCAAACCAAGTATTTCTTCGCCAATCCCAAATCACCTTTGTATTTCTCCAGGACACTCCGTATCACTACGAAGATCCTATTTTATAGGATAATCCATCGTATGGTTATATACGAACTCGAAAGGAACTTGTTCCAGTTCGGGGATGGATCCTGGTTCAGGAGAAATAGGAATAAAGTACATTCAGGTGTCTTTTATCTTCACCTTCTCTCGCGTTGCGAGTGCTCCTAGGATTAGGACAGTACACCCTTTATGCTTTTTGGATAGTCTTCTTCCAAACCATAGGCTGGCGCCGAACGGTAGGGAAGGAAGAAAACCATTTGGCCTAAAGGGGTGTACAAAAGGTAATGACTAAAGACATATGAAGGGATTTGGAGAGGTGGCAAAGAATTATACGGTTACAGTTGTGAATCTGGATAATGGATGAGGCATTACTAGGAATGCCAGGATACCCCAACGAAACATTTCAATGTTTCAGTTTCACTGTGTAATGTTAAAAGAGAACTGATTTCCCGATTAGATACTTACTCCAGGGTATGTATTTACCAGGTATGATTCTCACATCTGTATGGTTTTACAGATGATGAGTGGGAGTACGTTATTAGGAATTGGGTGATCATCCTCATTATATCGGAATTCGTTGTAATTGGTGATATTTGAGGATGCCACCTGGGTTGTTTGCCGGTCGGCAAATATTTGGTTTTGAATATCCGCTGTTGTGCACCAATTTCAAATTGATATATCTGTACGTCTATTTTCATAGAGTGAGATATACCTTTTGATATTATGTCGATGACATTTACCTATATCAGTGGATGGTTAGGTAAGGAGCATTGAACAGCGGTGTAATTCTTCTTAACCAAAAGTACAGTTTTCAACCTACGACACACAGTGAATGAGTCACTAGACTCGAGGGACTTATACAGAGTATTGTATGTTGTCCAGGGTCCATCAGGATAGAGGGGTTGGTCCTCGTACTGTATTCTATTTACTTATGACTTCTCTAGTTCTTAGACAGGTGTTTCGTAGAAACACAGGGTCGAAGTTTTGAGAAGTTATAGGTATAAGAATAAAGTAGAGAACCAGGTGTTGCAAGTATCGGGATTCTTCAAAGTGATCGAAGATGTAGATACTTGTACATGGTATTCAGTTGATAGTAATGGTTAAGAGAACTTGCTTCTCTTTCGGGTTACTCATAATTGGAAGTATTCCTAAGTTGAGTAACACTGATCGGCCTCTCTCCATTTAGTTGACATGCACTGGAGACAGCTGCATGATTTGAATCTGGTTCAATTAAATCAGTGCCTCTGGTTCTATATTGGATATAGAACAGTTCATATCTTAACGTTGTTAAGGTACGGGGAGTTGTCTGGCTTATGATTAAAACCAGACTCTGGATAACTCAAGGCACGTTTCTGTAATGGTTGTTTGTGGGTTGACCCAGGCTATGACGAGGGTTGATTTTCTACCATCTGGAAGATCAATAGTAATATTGTTCTTCACTCGCCACAATTTTAAAAGAAATGGATTTTTTCAGAAAACAGTAGTGGGAGTATGGTAGAACTGGAAGTGATTCCATAACCGCAAACGATTACTGAAGATTTGATAAGGAACCTAAAGATTCAATCTGGTTTGACATTCCATTGGCCACTCCGCAGATAAGGTGGGTAACTTCAGGCACCCGAGAGGTACTCCGGTAGCCTCAAGGACGGTGACAGGGAAGTTCTTGTTTACCCACACTTGCCATTGTTGTTGTTCCAGGCTGCGAGACCCGGCAGGAGGATGAGTATAGCGTCTTTCTAAACTAGTTTTAGAAGTGTACGTCTATATGACTCTGCCAGAGGGTTGTCGTAGTCAGTGGGAGCAGCGGAAGCATTGGTGGATATCAGGCTTATGTCTATTTATAGACTAAAGCAGATATAGCGGAAATAGATCATCTATTTCTGATGTGACAGTCATAGGTTTGACTTCATCAGAATAGGGGATGGATCTGTTGAGAAGGTAGTGGGGTGTGATGTCATGGTATTTGGATGACATACACAGAGTAGGAAGTGATATTCCTATACTACGATCGGTTATACTTTGGTCGTCACACAGTGGTTTCTCCACAAAGGACTTGGACATTATATCAGACATACTGGTTACTAGATCTATGGTTTTAGATCTAGATTTGGGTGGTTTCCCAATCAGGGTACTTTGACAGCATTCTAAGAGTATTTAGAATGGACGACTCCTGGCACGGTAGTGTACCTGCAGGTAATGGAGTCACCCTCTCTAAAGGTGTCTTATAGACTAAAGTAGAGAGGGATGTACATGATTGGCAGATCACTTGCTTAGGCAATTGAGTCAATCATGAGATGTCAAGTACCACACCAGATGTTGTTCTTGCACTAGATGCAATAAGTTGATATTGATCCAATCCTGGAGGAACAGTCGGGAGGCAGTTATCATTCCAGGCTTCCAAGGTGACAAGGACGACAAGGAGGTTGTCAGAGTTGTAGTTTTCCTTTTGACGAGGGGCAGTATTTTGGACAGGTGGTCCAAGGCAATACTGAGGGTGGCATGGCGCAGGATACTGATTAAGTTCAGTTGACAATACAGTCTAAGAAGTTTGGATTTGGAGTTCATTTATGAGCTAGGTCCCATCAGACATCCAGACATTCTAAGACAGGTATTGCTCATTTCGGGAGATGGTTTTCTCCGCGAACATGAGATATAGAGAGACATAGAAAGAAACACCACAGGCGGATCCACTCACTAAGGCTATTCCTCGAACGCAATAGTTTCGCAAACGAGCTTTGTGAGACTGACAAGTAGAGGAGTTGGGTGTTCGGTATCACACGGGCTGTGAGTATGCGACATCGCAATAATTAGCCTTGAGTGCAAGTGGGAGATTGTTGGAGATAGTGCTCTCAGAGTCAATTATTGGATCACAGGCACGTGATTGCAATGATTGAGGAAGGACCTATCCCGGTAGGACAGTCTTACTCGAGATGATAGTATGCTATCTGGTTTTACCTTTATCATCGTGCACTGCTTTAAGTGACCTGACATGTCGCTATTGCACGTTGATAGAGCCCCTAGGATTCTTGCTTGACTACCGGCAGTATGAGGACGATCATATACGTGGGAGCTGGTAGTCTATAAGCACATCCTTAAAAGGTCCCTAGTCGTGGGAGTTTCGAGATAGGGCATCAATACTCCAGAGTAGACTAGTGTATACAGTCGAGACCCCGACGAGGGGCGGTGGCCGGTCTCACAAGCCACTGGTGTCAGTTGGTTCACCTAAGATGTATACAGGTGCTCATTGGGTTATGAGTACACCGGACAGGACTCGCCGGGAACATGCTAGTTGGTCTTATACCTGACGTCAGATAGCAGTTCCCTGGTGACATGTGTACAGGTTAGTTCATCGACCTGGGATCGTCATTTGTCTCGTGTGAGTTCCCACTGTGCTTTGATTACTACCCTACCACGGCTCAAAGGAGTCGTGCAAACAGGTTTTAGTTGGGTACAGTCCCCGAGCCACATGGAGGCAGTGAGCGGATCTGCAGGGGTTCGTCTCTCCCGGTATTGGGGGTGAGGTCGCGCTGTGTCTAGGAGAGCCAGAACATGAAAAGTCCTTGGCCAAGGCAGGAGATATGCTGGTAGGTATTCCAGTAGTATCTCAGGGTGTTCTGCGCTGCACTCCGACACGACTTGTACCGCTTTGGGGTCTGACTTTTACCAACCCCCTAGGCCCGACATGCGATGCTCATAGACGAACGGACCGGACTATACGGATATTGTCACTGACAGGCTCAGTAGGGTGTCAGGATGAGTTCGCTCATCGACGTCCCTTTTAGTCAATAGCTGGTGGCCCGTCACGTATTGGCTTATACCTCTGACGTGCTAGTGGTTAAATCCACAGCCATAGTATTGACGAGTCTTTAGAGTCCACCACACTTTCAGTTACTCAAGCTTTCGGGCGAAACGCTGTAGAGGCCGTATGGAGATATGGCAGGGTCCGATCAGATACGTGCGGTATTGCACGGATCAGGATCGGACGGTTTGTACTAATGGCCGTATGGTTATATGGCAGGGTTCGATCAGATACGTACGGTATTGTACGGATCAGGATAGGACGGATATTACTAGCCGGCTTTGGTTTAAGCCGGATCCTAGTATAGTACAGTGTAGATTTTGTCTCATTGCATTTGTATCCGGACGGAATACAGATGCGGGTGTGTATGCACAGTATCGGGGTTTTCCTGTAATTTATTATGGGACCAGTTTTCTGGAGTTGCCAGTTTGCATTCCGTTCCGGCCGGTTTTCCTTTGTTCTTTCCCGGCCGGACTTTTTCGATGGAGGGTGTTATTTGCAAGTTTGCAAATAACACTTTGTGGAGGGGTTTATTGCATAAGGATTGATTATGAAAGCATCTTTGCTTTTCATGCTTTTATTGTGAACTGAATGGATTTGAGTTTGATTTGATTTGGTGATGATGCTTTGGATATGGTTACCCTCCACCTTTTACTACCATCACCTCCCTCTTGCTTGTGTTTAACCCCTCCACCATTTTCCCAATGAGAAATGGCCGGCCACTTCATGGAGGGAAAAAGAGAGAGGTTGATTTTTGGTGTTGCATTTTTATCATCTCATTTTGCCTTCTACACAAAAACCTTCTCACCTCTCCAAAGTTCTTCTTGATTCCTCCATCAAAGGCAACTCCAATACCCCAAAGTGAGACATGCACTCTACACTACATTCTACAGCATATCTTGGACGCGTCGGCTAGCCTACTTCGCGCCCGAGTTGCCTCGGTATTGAGGTGGGATCCCGTAAAAGATACAGGCGATGTGGTGCCCTTCCGGCGAGGAGGCGACGGACGGAGATCCCGCGAGGAGATCGGAGTGGAGATGAAGACCGGAGGACTCGGATCAGTCGGTATATCTCTAACCCATCTTCTAGTTAGCTTAGACTTGTTAATGGTTACGATTCGGGTGTTTAGTGCGCGGTGGTGCCGGTTTGCTAAGTCCGCAAAATTAAAAGTATATCACCGTTTCCGCATTTGGCCGTCGATTGACGGCCGGGGCGCCACCGTGCACTTACAAAACCCACTGCCAGCGTAGTGTCGAGTCTTTAGAGTCCCACACAGAGAGTTTCCCTGCACTGAGCAAAACGTGTAGAGGCCGTATGGTTTTACGGCAGGGCTGCGATCACTTACGTACACTTGTGTGCGTATGATGTTCGGGCAGGCAGTACTAGTGGGCTTTGGTTTAAGCCAGATCCTAGTATTGCACGGATGGATTTGTTTTGTCTTCTGCGCATCCGCATTCTACGGAATACGGATGCAGGTGTGTATGCACAGTTTTCCGGAGCGATGAAGGAGGAGGTGCCTCATTGGGGTTTTGGTAGTTGGTTCGGCCAAAACCGCTATGTGGCAGGCTCATTAGGGTTTTGACAGTTGATTCGGTCAAAACCATTTTGAGGCCGACTCATTAGGGTTTCGACAGTTCGTTTGGTCAAAACCATTATGAGCCGGGGACATTATTTACTAATCCTTTCATTGATAATTTTGTTATGGCTAATTACATTGACCATTTGACCATCTTGACTTTGTTGACCATTTGATCAAAGTTGACTTGGATCTTCTTAGAAGATCTAAAGTATTCTTTGGTTTTCTTTTTATTTAGTTATGATAATGGTCATGTCATTTGTAGCCATCACCTTTATCTTGATGGGATTAGTAATGATAAGGTTTGTGCATTATTTGCAACCATGGTTGTTTTTCTTTTGTTCATAATATTATTCTCATTCTCTCTCTTGAAATGAGAAGCTCCATGGTTGCTAGAAAATCTCCTTCTTCTTCCTCCTCTTGATTTCTCCTTTGATCTCATGTGTTGAGAGAAAAAGGATTCTACTTGACAAACACATCCATACATCTTCTCTACACAACCTAGGGCTTCTAGATTAGCAATCTCCTTGCTCTAGTTACCTCGGCTTGAGGTAGAGCTCGGTGTACATCTCTCGGGTGGATCGTCTTCAACTCAAGGAGGCCGCGGAGGTGACCGAAGTCCGGATCAACCATTGAGCAAGCAATGAGAAGAACAACAAGAAGAGAAGAACATCAAAGAAGAACAACAACAAGAAGGGAAGGAGTTCAAGTTGAGGTATAACCACTTTGCCGAGTAGTTAACTCTTCTTTGCAAGTATGCTAGTTTAGTTTAGCAAAGATCCGGCTTTTACGGTCCATGTTACAAAGTTTAGAAAAATTTTTGTTTTACCGTTTCCGCTTCCCCGAAAGTACCGGGAAAGGTAACGTGGACCTAACAGTGGTATCAGAGACTAACTAAACTAAAACTAGCTTGGTAGCGAAGTGTATGGAAGTTCGAAACGGAAAAATCACAAAACCGGAAAAACCAAAACCCTAAGTTTCTGTTGAAATTTTTTGTGCTCAAAATGTAAAAATTTATACTCCTAAAATCGGCTCAGGGTTTTGTGAGAACACCCACCAAAAACGATCCCATGAATCCTTCAAACCGCCGCCCTTCCGCGGCCCCAGCTATTCTTCTAGCCGCGGATCCGTCGCCGTTTGGGATCTTCATGTGATCGTGTTTTGTGCAGTGTTCTTCTGGTAGGGTTTTGGGATTTTTCAAATATGTTATATGTGCCCAGATTTTCCAGAACAGAAATTTACTTTTGGGGTCCTATAAATCCGTATTTTTTCGAACTTCGCTACACTTTGGCTATGTTGGTTATATCTGTGATGTTTGTATGTATTGAACGTCGGCTAATCGCTATAAGTCGATTAATCGGGGTTATACATCTTTGTGATCTGTGTTTGATATTGGAATGTGTATATGAATGTGTTGGACTGTCGCGGGTGAATAGCCGGGGTGGATGTGAGATGAGCTTTTGTTTTCTTTCATTCATTGTAAATGTAAATTGATGTAATATTATTATTTGTTTGGCTGCACAACCGGGTCGGGGTTGTAGCCGTCATTGTATAATTCTTTTTACTGTTTTTGCTCCTAGGATAGACCCATGGAGGGGTGCACAAACTGCCGGGTACTTGGCGGGCAGTTTGCCGCACCCGTAGGGGTCTTGGGTGGGGTATTTGGCTATTCACCGCGACCGTGTAATCCGCTTTTCGTTGCAGGCTCGAAAGGATTGCGGATTGCTAGTATATCCAATGTATTCATCTGTGATCTGTAATGTCTATCATTGCTTTCTATTTAGGCGTTGCTTATGTTTTACAGCCGCGCTAGCCCAGCCCCCGCTCTGTCGTTAGTTAAGTAACCTAACGGGTGATGACGGGGCCCCGTGGCGAATGCATATGGCATAAGCGTACGTCATATTTTGGTTGTTTTCTGCAATGGTAGGATTTAAATGATGGGACGCATTAAAAGAACTAATGCAAGAAAATAAACCTAAAAGACGTTGTTGGAACAATTTTTCAAAAAGATGTTATTGCAAGGACGTTCATTTTTGTTTTGCATCGCGGTATTCGGTTATGAATGCCCAGCACCTCAGTCGACGAGGCAAGGGCCGAGATCCCTTCACCGGGAGTGACCCCTTGGACAAAAGTTTGCGTCAGGGTAATAACTTCACTATAGTCGATTATTCTTGCTTTGCATCGAGGTATTCAATTTGGAATATCCTGCACCTCATTCGACGAGGAAAGAGCCGAGATCCCTTCACACGGAGTGACCTCTTTAGCAAAAGTTTTCGCCACTATATTTTCAAAAAGGGTGCAATCATGTTCCTTCAACGATATCAAGTTCAATACGTTAACGGGTTTTTCGCCAAAAACCCAGCCGTAGCCCTCCGTCATTTCGGATTAATGTTAGTTAGTATTCGTGCTGCGTTTGTTGACCTAGTCAAGGCGTAGTGAATGGTAGCTAAATAATATTTTTCTGTGGATTGCAAATGTGATTGGTTAGGACAGTCGTGCGGCCTTGTTGACCTAGTCAAGGGCACGTACTGGTGGGTCTAATGCAATCAGGATTATGACGGGTAGAACTTGTCTAACAGTTTGTGGCTTGTTGACCTAGTCAAGGTCATGAACAGTTAGAGGCAAAAACCACATCGGGAGTTTCAAAAGAACTGAAACTTGCAGATTTAGCATACCTTCTGGAGTGTGGTGACTAGAGTGGATTCCATCTAGGTTATCACACAATGACAGTTGGATCCCGATCCCACTGATGAGCCGGTTTACTCTCGGGAGATTATTTCACTTAACGATCAATGCTATAAACCTAGTAGGTGTCTAGAAAGGTGTTAGCGGGGTTACGCCCCCAGGGAAAAGAGGTTCTTTAATTAAGGAACTTCGCGAAAGCGTTGGAAAACCTCCCTCGAAGTACCGACACTAGCCTGGCTGAAAGGTTAAGCAAGTATTGTGACGTGAATTAAAACCCGGCTAGTTCTTCTTTTAAAGGTTTTAAGAAGAATTTGAGGAAACAGTGGGAGACATCCTGGTTAGATTAATTAATAAACCAATCTAATCTTGCAAGAGCATACGCTGAGTGTTTCTTTTCTCTCTCTCCAGGCAGCAACCTTTTCACGCCCTAATCAAGATAATAAAATGTATCGCTTGACCGATCCGAATTCTTATTCGGGACTGGGAAAAGTTGGTTCAGCTCTAACTTGTGACAACAGTCATGTGTATGAGAATGGGAAAGAGGAAAGTATGGACTTCCAGGATACCCAGTTGAAGAAGAAGCATGGTTTTGCATCTACTTCAGGTGTTCTTGTAATTAAGAACTGTTTTACGGTCAGCCCTACCTCCTGGGTACTTGATACCGGATCAGGATCTCATATCTGTAAGTTATTACAGGGACTGAGAAAAAGTAGGAAAGTTGCACCGGGTGATATGTCGCTCAGAGTAGCGAACGGAGCACAAGTTAATGCGGCAGCCGTCGGTGAATATCACCTAGTATTGCCAAATGGCAAGACTATGATTTTGAACGATTGCTACTATGTACCCTCCATGGTTTGCAAAATCATATCAGTTTCTTTACTCGATAAAAATAGATATAAGTTTGTTCTTGAAAAGAATATCATGAACATTTACCTTGATAAGGTACTGGTTGCAGAGGGTACACTGTTTAATGGTATCTACGTTCTAAATCAGAATCAGTTCTCAATATACAAAACACACGCAAGAGGAAGAATTCAGATACGAATGAATCCTACTTGTGGCATTGTAGACTTGGTCATATCGGAGAGAAAAGACTGAGTAAGTTGCATAAAGATGGACTCTTGAATGCGTTCGAGTTTTCATCTTATGGAACTTGTCAGTCTTGTCTCAAAGGGAAGATGACCAAATCTCCGTTCACCGGACATGGAGAAAGAGCAACCGAGCTCTTGGGACTCGTACATAGTGATGTATGCGGTCCGATGTCTATACATGCAAGGGGTGGGTTCTCGTACTTCATCACATTCACTGACGATCTCTCTAGGTTCGGATATGTGTATCTGATGAAACACAAATCTGAAGTTTTTGAGAAATTCAAGGAATTCAGAAACGAAGTAGAGAACCAGACAGGCAAAAGTATCAAGATCCTTCGGTCTGACAGGGGAGGGGAGTACTTAAGCACGGAATTCCTAGATTACTTAAAAGAGAATGGTATTCTCTCTCAGCTTACTCCTCCTTATACACCACAGCACAACGGTGTTTCGGAGCGGAGGAATCGTACCCTACTGGATATGGTTCGCTCCATGATGAGTAATGCCGAGTTACCTCTTTCATTTTGGGGACATGCGCTATTGACAGCAGCATACCTATTGAATGATGTTCCGTCTAAATCAGTGCCTAAGACTCCGTTCGAGATATGGAATGGAAAGAGGCCATATCTTAAAAGATCTAAGATATGGGGTTGTCCGGCTTATGTTAAATCGCATAAACCGGATAAACTAGAGGCACGATCAGTTTTATGTAAGTTTGTGGGATATCCAAAGAATGGTTATGGATATCTATTCTACCACACCGAGGAACAGAAGGTGTTTGTTGCTCAGCATGCCGTTTTCTTAGAAACAGAGTTTCTTGCAAAAGAAATTAGTGGGAGCACGGTAGAATTGGAAGAAATTCAGCGACCACAAACTGAAACTGAAAATTTGACAGAACCTCAAGATTCAATAACCCCAAACGAACCTCAGCCACTCCGCAGATCTGGTAGGATTTCTCATCCGCCCGAGAGATACTATGGTTTTCTCATAGACGGGGATCGAGAGGATTGCATATTGGAAGAAGATGACCCTACCAGTTTCAGGCAGGCCATTATCAGTAGGGACTCTGATAAGTGGCAGGAAGCAATGCAATCCGAAATGGAGTCCATGTACGCCAATAAAGTGTGGACCTTAGATATTGCTCCACCTGGGGTAAAACCCGTTGGATGCAAATGGATCTACAAAAAGAAACTTGGTGTAGATGGGCAGGTGGAAACCTATAAAGCTAGACTCGTTGCAAAAGGTTTTCGTCAAAGACCTGGTTTGGACTATAACGAGACTTTTTCTCCGGTGGCTATGCTCAAATCCATTCGGATCCTACTTGCCATTGCTGCCTTCCATGACTATGAAATCTGGCAGATGGATGTTAAGACGGCTTTCCTAAACGGTTGTTTGGAAGAGTGCGTTTACATGGATCAACCAGAAGGTTTCATAGACAGTGGGAGCAGCGGAAGGGTGTGCAAGTTGCTTAAATCCATTTATGGATTAAAGCAGGCATCGCGGAGCTGGAACATCTGTTTTGATGAGGCAATCAAGGAATTTGATTTCATCAAGAACGAAGATGAACCCTATGTATATAAGAAGATTGTAGGACGAACTGTCGTATTCCTAGTCTTGTACGTGGACGACATTCTTTTGATAGGAAATGATATTCCTATGCTACAATCGGTCAAGCTATTTTTGTCACAAAGGTTCTCCATGAAGGACCTGGGTGATGCCTCGTACATTCTGGGGATCAAGATCTATAGAGATAGATCCAAGAAACTATTGGGACTTTCGCAGTCCAGGTACATAGAGACCGTACTAAAGAGATTTAGTATGGAGGGTTCCAAGAGCGGTAACATACCCGCATTGCACGGAATTACCCTCTCCAAGAAGATGTCTCCTAAGACTGACGAGGAGAGGGTTCGCATGAGCACTATACCCTACGCTTCGGCGGTAGGATCTATAATGTATGCGATGCTATGTACAAGACCAGATGTAGCCTACGCGCTGAGCGCGGTAAGCCGGTATCAGTCAGACCCAGGGGAGGACCACTGGACAGCAGTGAAGAACATTCTCAAGTACCTGAGAAGGACTAAGGAGATGTTCCTGGTTTACGGTAATGGAGACCTCAGGGTCGAGTCCGTTACCGATTCAAGCTTCCAGAGTGACAAAGATGACAGCAAGTCCGTCTCGGGTTTTGTGTTTACCCTCAACGGAGGGGAGGTATGTTGGAGGAGTTCCAAGCAGGATACCGTCGCAGACTCAACGATGGAGGCTGAATACATTGCTGCAAGCGATGCCGCAAAAGAGGCGGTCTGGATAAAGAAGTTCATTAGTGAACTTCAGGTGGTTCCGTCCATTGTTGACCCAATACCTTTGTATTGCGATAACAATGGGGCTATAGCTTTAGCGAAGGAACCAAGGTCCCATCAGAAATCCAGGCACATCTTAAGGCGGTATCACCTGATCAGGGAGATCATTGATCGACAGGAGATCGAGGTGCGGAGAGTGGACACAAAGGACAACACTGCGGAGGCTTTACCCCAGACTCAGTTCGAGCGGCTGATCGAGATGATAGGTCTTCGATACGCCAGTACATGGCCTTAGTGCAAGTGGAAGATTGTTAGTGTATATGCCCTAGAGGCCATTACTGTATCATACTAGCATGTATATTGCTTGATGGAAGCTTGTGTTGGAGGTAGTGCCCTCAGAGTCAATTATTGGATCACAGGCACGTGATTGCAATGATTGAGGGAGGACCTATCTCGGTAGGACAGTCTTACTCGAGATGATAGTATGCTATCTGGTTTACCTTTATCATCGTGTACTGCTTTAGGTGACCTGACATGTCGCTATTGCACGTTGATAGAGCCCCTAGGATTCTTGCTTGACTGCCAGCAGTATGAGGGCGATCATATAAGTGAGAGCTGGAGTCTATAAGCGCATCCTTAAAAAGGTCCCTAGTCGTAGGAGTTTCGAGACAGGGCATCGATTCTCCAGAGTAGACTAGTGTATACAGTCGAGACCCCGACGAGGGGCGGTGGCCGGTCTCACAAGCCACTGGTGTCAGTTGGTTCACCTAAGATGTATACAGGTGCTCATTGGGTTATGAGTACACCGGACAGGACTCGCCGGGAACATGCTAGTTGGTCTTATACCTGACGTCAGATAGCAGTTCCCTGGTGACATGTGTACAGGTTAGTTCATCGACCTGGGGATCGTCATTTGTCTCGTGTGAGTTCCCACTGTACTTTGATTACTACCCTACCACGGCTCAAAGGAGTCGTGCAAACAGGTTTTAGTTGGGTACAGTCCTGAGCCACATGGAGGCAGTGAGCGGATCTTCAGGGGTTCGTCTCTCCCGGTATTGGGGGTGAGGTCGCGCTGTGTCTAGGAGAGCCATTACACGAAGACCTTGGCCAAGGCAAGAGATTTACCGGTAGGTATTCCAGTAGTATCTCAGGGTGTTCTGGGCTACACTCCGACACGACTTGTACCGCTTTTGGGGGTCTGACTTTTACCAACCCCCTAGGCCCGACATGCGATGCTCATAGACGAACGGACCGGACTGTACGGATATTGTCACTGACAGGCTCAGTAGGGTGTCAGGATGAGTTCGCTCATCGACGTCCATTTTGGTCAATAGCTGGTGGCCAGTCATGTATTGGCTTATACCTCTGACGTGCTAGTGGTTGAATCCACAGCCATAGTATTGACGAGTCTTTAGAGTCCACCACACTTTCAGTTACTCAAGTTTTCGGGCGAAACGCTGTAGAGGCCGTATGGAGATATGGCAGGGTCCGATCAGATACGTGCGGTATTGCACGGATCAGGATTGGACGGTTTGTACTAGTGGTCGTATGGTCATATGGCAGGGTTCGATCAGATACGTGCGGTATTGCACGGATCAGGATCGGACGGACATTACTAGCCGGATTTAGTTTAAGCCGGATCCTAGTTTTGTACAGTGTAGATTTTGTCTCATTGCATTTGTATCCGGACGGAATACAGATGCGGGTGTGTATGCACAGTATCGGGGTTTTCCTGTAATTTATTACGGGACCAGTTTTCTGGAGTTGCCAGTTTGCATTCCGTTCCGGCCGGTTTTCCTTTGTTCTTTCCCGGCCGGACTTTTCCGATGGAGGGTGTTATTTGCAAGTTTGCAAATAATACTTTGTGGAGGATTTATTTGCATAAGGATTGATATGTTAAGCATCTTTGCTTTTCATGCATTTATTGTGAAGTGAATGGATTTGATTTGGATTTGAGTTTAGTGATCATTATGTTTAGGATGTGGTCACCACTTGCTTTACACTACCATCACCTCCCTCTTGTAATATACTTTGTTTCATTTCCTCCACCATTTCTATAACATGGCCGGCCACATTTTAGAGGGGAGAGGAAAAATGAGAGTGTTGCATTTTTTATCATCTCATTTTGCTTGCTAAAAATTGATAGCATCATTTCCCTCAAAGTTCATTTTTCTTCCTTCACCTCCATCAATGGCAACATAACCCCAAAGTGAGACATGCACTCTACACTATATTCTACAGCAAATCTTGGACGCGTCGGCTAGCCTACTTCGCGCCCGAGTTGCCTCGGTATTGAGGTGGGAGCCCGTAAAAGCTACAGGCGATGTGGTGCCCTTTCCGACGAGGAGGAGACGGACGGAGATCCCGCGAGGAGATCGGAGTGGAGATGAAGACCGGAGGACTCGGATCAGTCGGTATATCTCTTCCCCTTTCTTGTTAGTAGCTTAGACTTGTTAATGGTTACGATCTGGATGTTTAGTGCGCGGTGGTGCCGGTTTGCTAAGTTCGCAAAATTAAAGTTCATCACCGTTTCCGCATTTGGCCGTCGGATTGACGGCCGGGGCGCCGCCGTGCACTTACAGTGGTATCAGAGCCTCGCCATTAACTTCGTCTAGCTTCGTTTGATGTGTTTTGCATTTCCGATCGACCAAAATTCCAAAAACCATATTTTGATCACATCAGTTTTCTGTTTGAAATTTTTGGTGTCGAAAAATTTTTCAGGTTGTAAATTATTGATGTACTGGAAAATCTAAGAGCTCTGTAAAAATTCGATGAGGTGAATCCACAGTGGGAGCGCGGAACCGCCGCATATACCCCCTTCCCGCCGCTAATCCGCCGCGCACTGTAGGGTTCCCTGCACCAATTTTTTACAGAGGCTTTCTGGGCTTAAAATATGGGTTTTGGAATATTAATTTTGGGCCCAGTATTTCTGTGAGTGCTGCAGTATTGGTTTGGGGCCCACTAGTTTATTTTTTGATCAATCGGAAAATTTTAAACACATTTTTCACAGTATTTACATTATATCTGCGACCGTGAATGTCACTCGATCGGTAAATCCGGTCTAACTGCTATAGCCCGGTTAGACGGATTTGCGAACGTGACTTTCACGTTGATGTTCTGTGTTTATGCTGTGTTGTTGCGGATCGGTCGTGGGGGATAGCCTGGATGCAATGCTAGTACAGTTTTTTGTTGTATTATGTACATTTTATATTACGGGGCGAGCGTCCGACATGTGGACTGCCGTCACTGCCTGTTTGTATTATTCTTTTGGGGCACGACCTGGTTGCGGTCGATGTACCCGGTGTATGTATATTTTACATTCTGTACTAGGATTACCCCGCGGTGGGGTGCACGGATAGCCGGGTTCTGGAGGGCAACAAGCCCGCATCTCATGGCATTGAGACGGAGGGGGCTTCACTCTGGGATTCGCGGGCTATTCGCCGCACTCATAGGGGGTACAGGTTGACCCAGGAGGGGTGCCCAAGTTGCCGGATTCCGTGGAGTGTTGGGTGGTCCATTCAGGGAGCTGAAGGGGGCTTCCTCGCTTCAGGTTTTGGCGGGAAACTTGCCGCGCCCGTAGGGGTCTAGGATTTCATTGCACAGGCTATCCACACGACCAGGGGAACGTCGGGTTTCAGTAGTGGCTCTGTGAAACCCGGGGATCCCAGATATCTGTATTGTTCTGTGATGCTGTACATTTCTGTGATGTTGCATTTCTTTTGACGCCTTGAGCGAAATATAATATATTGGTATATATATTAGTAGATGTTGTATATGTTTTTCATCCGCGCTAGTCCAGTCCCCGCTCTGCCGTTAGTTAGCTAACCTAACGGGTGATGACGGGACCCAGTGGCGAATGCGGATGGCATATACGTACGTCAGTATATTTTCGTTCTTTGTGGTGTGATCAATTGATGGGACTACATTGATTCGGATCAATGCAAGCTAAACAAACCTAATCTGATGTTGTTGGAACACTTTTCAAAAGCTGTTATTGCAAGGACGTTCACTTTTGTTTTGCATCGTGGTATTCATTTGGAATATCCTGCTCCTCAGTCGACGAGGCAAGGGCCGAGATCCCTTCACCGGGAGTGACCCCTTGGACAGAAGTTTGCGTCAGGGCATTAACTTCACTATAGCCGATTACTTTTGCTTTGCACCGTGGTATTCAGTTGGAATATCCTGCACCCCATTCTACGGGGAAAGAGCCGAGATCCCTTCACCGGGAGTGACCTCTTTAGTAAAGGTTTTCGTCACTATATTTTCTAAAAAGCTATCCGTTCCTTCAACGATATCAAGTTCATTACGTTAAAGGTTTTCGCCAGAAACCATTCGTAGCCCTCCGTCGTTTCATATGGGTAGTCAATAGTATTCAAGCTGTGTTTGTTGGCCAAAGTCAAGGCACAGTGTTTGGTAGCTGTTGGTTATTCATATGCAGCATAGATAGATGCGTTGGTTTGGGGCAGTCGTATAGCCTTGTTGGCCAAAGTCAAGGGCTTGTACGGGTGGGCTCAAATTAACCTGGAGAATGACGGGCAGAACTTGACATGTGACTTATGATTTGTTGGCCAAAGTCAAGGTCATAAGTGCATGGGGTAAAAATCACATCGGGAGTTTCAAAAGAACTGAAACTTGCCAGATATGCGCATACCTTCTGGAGTGTGATACCGTGAGCGGATTCCGTCACGTTATCATGCGATGAGAGTTGGATCCCGATTCCCACTGATGAGTTGGTTTACTCCTCGGGTGACCCCGACTAATTCTTCTTTCAGGTTTGGAGGAGAATTTGAGGTACAGTGGGAGGTTTCCTGATTAGAAAAAGTGATAACCATTCTGATCTAGGTTAGAGTGCACGCTGAGTGTTTCTTTTCTCTCTCTCTCTGGCAGCGACCATTGACCCGACCCTAGACTATGACTCAGTGACCAAGTTGACCAAACCTTCTTAACACTGGCTTTTGGATTGTCAGAGTTGCAGACCTCATTGCCACTCCTACTTTTACCCTTTTCTCCGGGACATCCCGTATTACTACGAACGTCCACTTCCATTGGACAAAACCATCGTATGGTTATATACGAACTCGAAGGACTTCGAGGATGGTTTCCGGTTCTGGAGAAAACGGATAGGATTATTCAGTTGTCTTTTCCCTTTTACCTTCTTTCTAGTTGTGAGTTCTCCTTGGTTTAGGAGATAGTACACCTATTACGCAAATTGGATAGTCTTCTTCCAAACCTTAGGCTGGTGCCGACCGGTTGGGAATGAAGAAAACCAATTAGCCTAAACGGTGTGCAGAAGGTATTAAGATTAAGACAAAGCAAGGGATTAGTAAGAGGGCAAAGTAAATTGCGACTGATATTCACGACCAAACCAAGTATTTCTTCACCAATCCTATATCACCTTTGTATTTTTCCAGGACACTCCGTATCACTACGAAGATCCACAGTTTATTGGATACTCCATCGTATGGTTATATACGAACTCGAAAGGAACTTGTTCCAGTTCGGGGATGGATTCTGGTCCAGGAGAAATAGGAATATGGATTATTCGGTTGTCTTTTATCTTCACCTTCTCTCGCATTGCGAGTGCTCCTAGGATTAGGATAGTACACCCATTATGCTTACTAGATAGTCTTCTTCCAAACCATAGGCTGGTGCCGAACGGTAGGGAAGGAAGAAAACCATTTGGCCTAAGGGGTGTGCAGAAGGTAATGACTAAAGACATATAAAGGGATTTAGTGAGGTGGCAAAGAATTATATGGTTATAGTTGTGAATCTGGATAATGGAAGAGGCATTTCTAGGAATACCAGGATACCCCATCGAAACATTTCAATGTTTTAATTCAACTGTGTACTGTTAAAAGAAAACTGATTTCCCGATTAAACACTTGCTCCAGGGTATGTATTTACCAGGTATGATTCTCACATCTGTATGGTTTTACAGATGATGAGTGGGAGTAAGTTATTGGGAATTGGGTGATCATCCTCATTATCTCGGGATTCGTTGTAATCGGTGATATTTGAGGGGATCATCTGGCCTGTTTGCCGGTCGGCAAATATTTGGTTTTGAATATCCGCTGTTGTGCACCAATTTCAAATTGATATATCTGTACGTCTATTTTCATAGAGTGAGATATACCTTTTGATATTATGTCGATGACATTTACCTATATCAGTAGATGGTTAGGTAAGGAGCATTAAACAGCGGTGTAATTCTTCTTAACCATAAGTACAGTTTTTAACCTACGACACACAGTGAAAGAGTTGTTAGACTCAGCGGACTTATACAGAGTATTGTATGTTGTCCAGTGTCCATTAGGACAGAGGGGTTGGTCCTCATACTATATTCTGTTTACTTTTAACTTCTCTAGTTCTTAGACATGTGTTTCGTAGAAACACAGGGTCTAAGTTTTGAGGAGTTATAGGTATTTGAATAGAGTAGAGAACCAGGTGTAGCAAGTATCGGGATTCTTCAAAGTGATCGAAGATGTAGATACTTGTGTATGGTATTCAGTTGATAGTAATGATAAAGAGAAATTGCTTCTCTTTCAGGTTACTCATAATTGGAAGCATTCCTAAGTTGAGCAACGCTGATCGGCCTCTCTCCATTTAGTTGACATGCACTGGAGACAGATGCATGATTTGAATCTGGTTAAATTAAATCAGTGCCTCTGGTTCTATATTAGATATAGAACAGTTCATATCTTAACGATGTTAAGGTACGGGGAGTTGTCCGGCTTATGATTAAAACCAGACACTGGACAACTCAAGGCACGTTTCTGTAATGGCAGTTTGTGGGTTGACCCAGGCTATGACGAGGGTTGATTTTCTACCATCTGGAAGATCAATAGAAATATTGTTCTAGACTCGCCACAGTTTTATTAAAAATGGATTTTTTCAAAAACAGTAGTGGGAGTATGGTAGAACTGGAAGTGATTCCAGAACCGCAAACGATTACTGAAGATTTGATAAGGAACCTAAAGATTCAATCTGTTTTGGCATTCCATTGGCCACTCCACAGATAAGGTGGGTAACTTCAGGCACCTGAGAGGTACTCCGGTAGCCTCAAGGACGGTGACAGGGAAGTTCTTGTTTACCCACACTCGCCATTGTTGTTGTTCCAGGCTGCGAGACCCGGCAGGAGGATGAGTATAGCGTCGTTCTAAACTAGTTTTAGAAGTGCACGTCTATAAGACTCTGGCAGAGGGTTGTCGTAGTCAGTGGGAGCAGCGGAAGCATTGGTGGACATCAGGCTTATGTCTATTTATAAACTAAAGCAGATGTAGCAGAGGTAGATCATCTATTTCTGATGTGACAGTCATAGGTTTGACGTCATCAGAATAGGGGATGGATCTGTTGAGAAGGTAGTAGGAAATGATATTCCTATACTACGATCGGTTATACTTTGGTCGTCACACAGTGGTTTCTCCACAAAGGACTTGGACATTATATCAAACATACTGGTTACTAGATCTATGGTTTTAGATCTAGATTTGGATGGTTTCCCAATCAGGGTACTTTGACAGCATTCTAAGAGTATTTAGAATGGACGACTCCTGGCACGGTAGTGTACCTGCAGGTGATGGAGTCACCCTCTCTAAAGGTGTCTTGCAGACTAAAGTAGAGAGGGATGTGCATGATTGGCAGATCACTTGCTTAGGCAATTGAGTCAATCATGAGATGTCAAGTACCACACCAGATGTTGTTCTTGCACTAGATGCAATAAGTTGATATTGATCCAATCCTGGAGGAACAGTCGGAAGCAGTTTTAGAACATAAGTGGCTGTTCTAGGGATATGATAACGAAAGCCACTTTCGGGAGACAATTATCATTCCAGGCTTCCAAGGTGACATGGACGACAAGGAGGTTGTCAGAGTTATTGTTTTCCTTCTGACGAGGGGCAGTATTTTGGACAGGTGGTCCAAGGCAATACTGAGGGAGGCATGGCGCAGGATACTGATTAAGTTCAGTTGACGATACAGTCTAAGAAGTTTGGATTTGGAGTTCATTTATGAGCTAAGTCCCATCAGACATCCAGACATTCTAAGACAGGTATTGCTCATTTCGGGAGATGGTTTTCTCCGCGAACTTGAGATATAGAGAGACATAGAAAGAAACATCAAGGCGGATCCACTCACTGAGGCTATTCCTCGAACGCAATAGTTTCGCAAAAGAGCTTTGTGAGACTGACTAATAGAGGAGTTGGGTGTTCGGTATCACACGGGCTGTGAGTATGCGACATCGCAATAATTGGCCTTGAGTGCAAGTGGGAGATTGTTGGAGGTAGTGCCCTCAGAGTCAATTATTGGATCACAGGCACGTGATTGCAATGATTGAGGGAGGACCTATCTCGGTAGGACAGTCTTACTCGAGATGATAGTATGCTATCTGGTTTACCTTTATCATCGTGTACTGCTTTAGGTGACCTGACATATCGCTATTGCACGTTGATAGAGCCCCTAGGATTCTTGCTTGACTGCCAGCAGTATGAGGGCGATCATATAAGTGAGAGCTGGAGTCTATAAGCGCATCCTTAAAAAGGTCCCTAGTCGTAGGAGTTTCGAGACAGGGCATCGATTCTCCAGAGTAGACTAGTGTATACAGTCGAGACCCCGACGAGGGGCAGTGGCCGGTCTCACAAGCCACTGGTGTCAGTTGGTTCACCTAAGATGTATACAGGTGCTCATTGGGTTATGAGTACACCGGACAGGACTCGCCGGGAACATGCTAGTTGGTCTTATACCTGACGTCAGATAGCAGTTCCCTGGTGACATGTGTACAGGTTAGTTCATCGGCCTGGGGATCGTCATTTGTCTCGTGTGAGTTCCCACTGTACCTTGATTACTACCCTACCACGGCTCAAAGGAGTCGTGCAAACAGGTTTTAGTTGGGTACAGTCCCGAGTACATGGAGGCAGTGAGCGGATCTTCAGGGGTTCGTCTCTCCCGGTATTGGGGGTGAGGTCGTGCTGTGTCTAGGAGAGCCATTACACGAAGACCTTGTCTAAGGCAAGAGATTTACTGGTAGGTATTCCAGTAGTATCTCAGGGTGTTCTGGGCTACACTCCGACACGACTTGTACCGCTTTTGGGGGTCTGACTTTTACCAACCCCCTAGGCCCGACATGCGATGCTCATAGACGAACGGACCGGACTGTACGGATATTGTCACTGACAGGCTCAGTAGGGTGTCAGGATGAGTTCGCTCATCGACGTCCATTTTGGTCAATAGCTGGTGGCCCGTCACGTATTGGCTTATACCTCTGACGTGCTAGTGGTTGAATCCACAGCCATAGTATTGACGAGTCTTTAGAGTCCACCACACTTTCAGTTACTCAAGTTTTCGGGCGAAACGCTGTAGAGGCCGTATGGAGATATGGCAGGGTCCGATCAGATACGTGCGGTATTGCACGGATCAGGATTGGACGGTTTGTACTAGTGGCCGTATGGTCATATGGCAGGGTTCGATCAGATACGTGCGGTATTGCACGGATCAGGATCGGACGGACATTACTAGCCGGATTTAGTTTAAGCCGGATCCTAGTTTTGTACAGTGTAGATTTTGTCTCATTGCATTTGTATCCGGACGGAATACAGATGCGGGTGTGTATGCACAGTATCGGGGTTTTCCTGTAATTTATTACGGGACCAGTTTTCTGGAGTTGCTAGTTTGCATTCCGTTCCGGCCGGTTTTCCTTTGTTCTTTCCCGGCCGGACTTTTACGATGGTGGGTGTTATTTGCAAGTTTGCAAATAACAGTTTGTGGAGGATTTATTTGCATAAGGATTGATATGTTAAGCATCTTTGCTTTTCATGCATTTATTGTGAAGTGAATGGATTTGATTTGGATTTGAGTTTAGTGATCATTATGTTTAGGATGTGGTCACCACTTGCTTTACACTACCATCACCTCCCTCTTGTAATATACTTTGTTTCATTTCCTCCACCATTTCTATGACATGGCCGGCCACATTTTAGAGGGGAGAGGAAAAATGAGAGTGTTGCATTTTTGATCATCTCATTTTGCTTGCTAAAAATTGATAGCATCATTTCCCTCAAAGTTCATTTTTCTTCCTTCACCTCCATCAATGGCAACATAACCCCAAAGTGAGACATGCACTCTACACTACATTCTACAGCAAATCTTGGACGCGTCGGCTAGCCTACTTCGCGCCCGAGTTGCCTCGGTATTGAGGTGGGAGCCCGTAAAAGCTACAGGCGATGTGGTGCCCTTTCCGACGAGGAGGAGACGGACGGAGATCCCGCGAGGAGATCGGAGTGGAGATGAAGACCGGAGGACTCGGATCAGTCGGTATATCTCTTCCCCTTTCTTGTTAGTAGCTTAGACTTGTTAATGGTTACGATCCGGATGTTTAGTGCGCGGTGGTGCCGGTTTGCTAAGTTCGCAAAATTAAAGTTCATCACCGTTTCCGCTTTTGGCCGTCGGATTGACGGCCGGGGCGCCGCCGTGCACTTACAGCTTTGGATATTCACAGTTGTACAGACAATCTTGCTCAATATAGTAGTATGCTACTTGGTTTGTCTCTGCTTTAATGTGTACTTGTGTGTTTATTTATTATATCACCTATACGCATTAGTAGAGCCCTTTGGATCTTTGCTTGATTACCGGCGTTGTGATGGCGATCACACTCGTGGGGGCTGGGTAATCTACAAGCACATCCTTATACACGTCCCTAGTCGTGGGAGTACCGAGATAGGGCATCGATACTCCGGAGTAGACTAGCGTATGCGCTTCTCATCCCAGCACGGGAGACGGTCTGTCCCACAGCCGTCGGTACGTCGTACTTGAGATAGTATACGGGTGCTCGTTGGGTTACGAGTACACTGGACAGGACTCGTCGGGAACTGATGGTTGGTATTATACCTATCGTCAGTTATCAGTTCCCAGGTGACATGAGTACAGCTTAGTCCGCTGACTTGACACTGTCACTTCGCTTCGAGTGTGTTCCCACTGTTCTTTGATTACTACCCTACCACGGCTCTACTGAGTCGTGCAAACAGGTAGTAATTGGGAGCAGTCCCGAAGCACTTGGAGGCAGTGACGGTTAGACAGGATTCGTCTCTCCCGGTATTGGGGGTTGACATCGCGCTGTGTTTAGGAGAGCCATTACACAAGTAGTCCCTGGCCAGGGCAAGCGAGATATACTGGTAGGTTCCAGTGTTATCTCAGGGTATTCTGGGCTTCACTCCGACACGACTTGTACCGCTATTAGGGGTCTGACGCTTGCCGCCCCCCTAGGCCTGCCATGCGATGTATCAGACGAACAGACCGGACTGTATGGAGATTGTCACAAACAGACTCAGTAGGAGTTCGGATGGGTTTACCTCATCGGCCTTCTTATCGACATATACCTGGGGACCGTTACGTACAGCTAGTGCCGCTTGCGGTCTGTGGTTAAACCCACTGCCAGCGTAGTGTCGAGTCTTTAGAGTCCCACACAGAGAGTTTCCCTGCACTGAGCGAAACGTGTAGAGGCCGTATGGTTTTACGGCAGGGCTGCGATCACTTACGTACACTTGTGTGCGTATGATGTTCGGGCAGGCAGTACTAGTGGGCTTTGGTTTAAGCCAGATCCTAGTATTGCACGGATGGATTTGTTTTGTCTTCTGCGCATCCGCATTCTACGGAATACGGATGCAGGTGTGTATGCACAGTTTTCCGGAGCGATGAAGGAGGAGGTGCCTCATTGGGGTTTTGGTAGTTGGTTCGGCCAAAACCGCTATGTGGCAGGCTCATTAGGGTTTTGACAGTTGATTCGATCAAAACCATTTTGAGGCCGACTCATTAGGGTTTCGACAGTTCGTTTGGTCAAAACCATTATGAGCCGGGGACATTATTTACTAATCCTTTCATTGATAATTTTGTTATGGCTAATTACATTGACCATTTGACCATCTTGACTTTGTTGACCATTTGACCAAAGTTGACTTGGATCTTCTTAGAAGATCTAAAGTATTCTTTGGTTTTCTTTTTATTTAGTTATGATAATGGTCATGTCATTTGTAGCCATCACCTTTATCTTGATGGGATTAGTAATGATAAGGTTTGTGCATTATTTGCAACAATGGTTGTTTTTCTTTTGTTCATAATATTATTCTCATTCTCTCTCTTGAAATGAGAAGCTCCATGGTTGCTAGAAAATCTCCTTCTTCTTCCTCCTCTTGATTTCTCCTTTGATCTCATGTGTTGAGAGAAAAAGGATTCTACTTGACAAACACATCCATACATCTTCTCTACACAACCTAGGGCTTCTAGATTAGCAATCTCCTTGCCCTAGTTACCTCGGCTTGAGGTGGAGCTCGGTGTACATCTCTCGGGTGGATCGTCTTCGACTCAAGGAGGCCGCGGAGGTGACCGAAGTCCGGATCAACCATTGAGTAAGCAATGAGAAGAACAACAAGAAGAGAAGAACATCAAAGAAGAACAACAACAAGAAGAGAAAGAGTTCAAGTTGAGGTATAACCACTTTGCCGAGTAGTTAACTCTTCTTTGCAAGTATGCTAGTTTAGTTTAGCAAAGATCCGGCTTTTACGGTCCATGTTACAAAGTTTAGAAAAAAATTTGTTTTACCGTTTCCGCTTCCCCGAAAGTATCGGGAAAGGTAACGTGGACCTAACAGTGGTTTCTGGTATTCTTTTTCGTATAATCTTTTGATGCACATGTTTGTTTAATTCGAGATCTATGCACTCGTTTGTTTCTACACATTTCGTGCCGTGGTTGGGCCAAGAGTCGTGTATGCAAGATCAGCCGTTTGTTGTGTTTACTCCTGTTAGCGATTCTTTTGTTGCGCGACACGTGTTTCGGTCATGTGCCAATCGGATAGGAGATAGAGATTCGTCCGTCGATTTGATCCTTCTAGATATGTTGGACTTTGACGTTCTCCTGGGGACGGACTGGTTAGCTACGTGCTATGCATCTGTGGACTGCCATAAGAAAATATTCAGGTTTTGTTTTCCCGGCGAGTCAGTTCTTGTTGTGCAGGGGGGATTATGGTGCCGCCCCTCACAGCTTGATTTCAGCCTTTACGTCTAAGTGTTTCGCTTTGGGGAGCTCCTATTCTGTTCGTAAAGAAGAAGGACGGCAGTTTGAGGTTGTGCATTGATTTTCGTCAATTGAACCGAGTTACGGTACAGATTAGGTATCATTTACCTCACATTGATGATTTCTTTGATCAGCTCCAGAGTGCGAGACATTTTTCTAAGTTTGATTTGGGATCAGGTCATCATTAGTTGCGGGTTCGGAGTGATGACATTCCGAAGACTGCTTTTGCGTGCGCTACGGGCTTTATGAGTTTTTGGTCGTGTCGTTGGACTCACCAATGCCCTAGCAGCATTCATGGATATGATAAACCAGATTTTTTCAGGCTGTTCCTCAACCAGTGTATTGTTGTGTTATTGATGACATTCTGATCTATTCCAAGAGTCATGAGGAACATGAGCAGCACTTGAGGATTCTTTGCAGACGTTGAGAGAGTACCAGCTATTTGCTAAATTCTCGAAGTGTTCCTTCAGGCTTAATTGTGTTGACTTCCTAGGTCATGTGGTTACGGGAGACGGTAGTCGTATTGACCCGAGGAAGATCGAGGTCGTACAGCTTTGGCCCAGACCTGTATCAGTGATAGAGGTCCGCAGCTTTTTGGGCTTAGCCGGTTTTTACCGCCGTTTCATGCAGGATTCTTGAGTATCACTGCACCGCTGACTGGATTAACCAGTGTAAGTCCACGGCGGCGCCCCGGCCGTCAGTCCGACGGCCAAATGCGGAAGCGGTGATAAACTTTAATTTTGCGAACTTAGCAAACCGGCACCACCGCGCACTAAACACCCGGATCGAACCATTAACAAGTCTAAGCTAACTACAAGACGGGTTAGAGATATACCGAATGATCCGAGTCCTCCGGTCTTCTCGTCGTCGTCCCGATCTCCTGCGGAAACTCCGGTCGTCGCCTCCTCGCCAGAAGGGCACCACATTGCCTGCATCTTTTACGGGCTCCCACCTCAATACCGAGGCAACTCGGGCGCGAAGTTGGCTGGCCGACGCGTCCAAGATTTGCTGTAGAATGTGTAGGGTTGAAGCTATGTCTCATTTGGGGTTTTGTTGCCTTTGAAGATGATGGAGGAATCAAGATAAGAAAAATGGTGCTTGCATTTTTCTTAACATGAAAAGAGATCAAAATGCTACACTCTCAAAAATGAAGCTCTCATCCTTTTTCTCTCAAGTGTGTTCAACCATCTCCAAATGATAATGGTGGAGGAAGGAATACCAAATGCAAGAGGGAGGTGAGTGTAGTAAAAGGTAAGAGGTGACCATATCCAAACATCATCATAACTAACTCACATCAAACTCTAATCACCTCAAATCAACAAAAAGCAAGTGATGATGATGAATAAGAATGGTATCAAAAGATGCTTTCATAATTAATACATTTGCAAGGAAATCCTCCACAATGTGTTATTTGCAAACTTGCAAATAACCCCCTCCGTCGAAAAAGTCCGGCCGGGAAAGAACAAAGGAAAAACGGCCGGAACGGAATGCAAACTGGCAACTCCAGAAAACTGGTCCCGTAATAAATTACAGGAAAACCCCCATACTGTGCATACACACCCGCATCTGTATTTCGTCCGGATACAAATGCAATGAGACAAAATCTACACTGTACTATACCAGGATCCGGCTTAAACCAAAGCCGGCTAGTAATATCCGTTCGATCCTGATCCGTGCAATACCGCACGTATCCGATCGAACCTTGCCATATATCTATACGGCCTCTAGTACTAACCGTCCGATCCTGATCCGTGCAATACCGCACGTATCTGATCGGACCCTGCCATATCTCCATACGGCCTCTACAGCGTTTCGCCCGAAAGCTTGAGTAACTGAAAGTGTGGTGGACTCTAAAGACTCGTCAATACAATGGCTGTGGATTTAACCACTAGCACGTCAGAGGTATAAGCCAATACGTGACGGGCCACCAGCTATTGACCAAAAGGGACATCGATGAGCGAACTCATCCTGACACCCTACTGAGCCTGTCAGTGACAATATCCGTACAGTCCGGTCCGTTCGTCTATGAGCATCGCATGTCGGGCCTAGGGGGTTGGTAAAAGTCAGACCCCTAAAAGCGGTACAAGTCGTGTCGGAGTGTAGCCCAGAACACCCTGAGATACTACTGGAATACCTACCAGTAAATCTCCTGCCTTGGCCAAGGACTTCGTGTAATGGCTCTCCTAGACACAGCGCGACCTCACCCCCAATACCGGGAGAGACGAACCCCTGAAGATCCGCTCACTGCCTCCATGTGGCTCGGGACTGTACCCAACTAAAACCTGTTTGCACGACTCCTTTGAGCCGTGGTAGGGTAGTAATCAAAGCACAGTGGGAACTCACACGAGACAAATGACGATCCCCAGGTCGATGAACTAACCTGTACACATGTCACCTGGGAACTGCTATCTGACGTCAGGTATAAGACCAACTAGCATGTTCCCGGCGAGTCCTGTCCGGTGTACTCATAACCCAATGAGCACCTGTATACATCTTAGGTGAACCAACTGACACCAGTGGCTTGTGAGACCGGCCACCGCCCCTCGTCGGGGTCTCGACTGTATACACTAGTCTACTCTGGAGAATCGATGCCCTGTCTCGAAACTCCCACGACTAGGGACCTTTTAAGGATGTGCTTATAGACTTCAGCTCTCACTTATATGATCGCCCTAATACTGCTGGCAGTCAAGCAAGAATCCTAGGGGCTCTATCAATGTGCAATAGCGACCTGTTAGGTCACCTAAAGCAGTACACGATGATAAAGGTAAACCAGATAGCGTACTATCATCTCGAGTAAGACTGTCCTACCGGGATAGGTCCTCCCTCAATCATTGCAATCACGTGCCTGTGATCCAATAATTGACTCTGAGGGCACTATCTCCAACAATCTCCCACTTTCACTCAAGGCTAATTATTGTGATGTCGCATACTCACAGCCTTTGTGATACCGAACACCCAACTCCCCTACTAGTCAGTCTCACAAAATCCGTTTGCGAAACTATTGCGTTCGAGGAATAGCCTCAGTGAGTGGATCCGCCTTGATGTTTCTTTCTATGTCTCTCTATATCTCAAGTTCGCGGAGAAAGCCATCTTCCGAAAAGAGCAATACCTGTCTTAGAATGTCTGGATGTCTGATGGGACCTAGTTCATAAATGAACTCCAAACCCAAACTTCTTAGACTGTATCGTCAACTGAACTTAATCAGTATCCTGCGCCATACCTTCCCTCAGTATCTACCTGGACCATCTGTCCAAAATACTGCCCCTCGTCAGAGGGAAAACTATAACTCTGACAACCTCCCTGTCGTCCAGGTCACCTTGGAAGCATGGAATGATAACTGTCTCCCAAATGAGGCTGTCGTTATCATATCCCTTAGAACATCCACTTATGTTCTAGAACTGCTTCCGACTGTTTCTCCAGGATTGGGTCAATGTCAACTTATTGCATCTAGTGCAAGAACAACATCTGGTGTGGTACTTGACATCTCATGATTGACTCAATTGCCTGAGCAAGTGATCTGCCAATCATGCACATCCCTCTCCACTTTAGTCTGCAAGACACCTTTAGAGAGGGTGACTCCATCACCTGCAGGTACACTACCGTGCCAGGAGTCGTCCATTCTAAATACTCTTAGAATGCTGTCAAGGTACCCTGATTGGGAAACCACCCAAATCTAGATCTAAAACCATAGATCTAGTAACCAGTATGTCTGATATAAGATCCAAGTCCTATGTGGAGAAACCACTGTGTGACGACCAAAGTATAACCGATCGTAGTTTAGGAATGTCACTTCCTACTTTGTGTATGTCATCCAAAACCCGGATATCACACCCTACTACCTTCTCAACAGATCCATCCCCTATTCTGATGACGTCAAACCTATGACTGTCACATCAGAAATAGATGATCTATCTCCGCTATATCTGCTTAAGTCTATAAATAGACATCAGCCTGATGTCTACCAATGCTTCCGCTGCTCCCACTGACTACGACAACCCTCTGGCTGAGTCATATAGACGTGCACTTCTAAAGCTAGTTTAGAACGACGCTATACTCATCCTCCTGCCGAGTCTCACAGCCTGGAACAACAACAATGGCAAGTGTGGGTAAACAAGAACTTCCTTATCACCGTCCTTGAGGCTACCGGAGTACCTCTCGGGTGCCTGAAGTTACCCACCATATCTGCGGAGTGGCCAATGGAATGTCAATCCAGATTGAATCTTTAGGTTCCTATCAAATCTTCAGTAATCGTTTGTGGTTCTGGAATCACTTCCAGTTCTACCATACTCCCACTACCGTTTTCTAAAAAAATCCATTTTTAATAAAACTGTGGCGAGTCAAGAACAATATCGCTATTGATCTTCCAGATGGTAGAAAGTCAACCCGCGTCATAGCCTGGGTCAACCCACAAACAGCCATTACAGAAACGTGCCTTGAGTTGTCCAGTGTCTGGTTTTAATCATAAGCCGGACAACTCCCCGTACCTTAACAACGTTAAGATATGAACTGTTCTACATCCAGTATAGAACCAGAGGCACTGATTTAATTTAACCAGATTCAAATCATGCAGCTGTCTCCAGTGCATGTCAACTAAAAGGAAGGAGGCCGATCAGCGTTACTCAACTTAGGAATGCTTCCAATCATGAGTAACCCGAAAGAGAAGCAAGATCTCTTATCATTACTATCAACTGAATACCATACACAAGTATCTACATCTTCGATCACTTTGAAGAATCCCGATACTTGCTATACCTGGTTCTCTACTCTATTCAAATACCTATAACTTCTCAAAATTCGGACCCTGTGTTTCCACGAAACACCTGTCTAAAAACTAGAGAAGTCATAAGTAAACCGAATATAGTACGAGGACCAACCCCTCTATCCTGATGGACCCTGGACAATATACAATACTCTGTATAAGTCCCTTGAGTCTGATAACTCATTCACTGTGTGTCGTAGGTTGAAAAACTGTACTTATGGTTAAGAAGAATTACACCGCTGTTTAATGCTCCTTACCTAACCATCCACTGATATAGGTAAATGTCGTAGACATAATTTCATAAAGTTACATCTCACTCTATGAAAATAAACGTACAGATATATCAATTTGAAATTGGTGCATAACAGCGGATATTCAAAACCAAATATTTGCCGACCGGCAAACAACCCAGGTGACTTCCTCAAATATCACCGATTACAACGAATCCCGATATAATGAGGATGATCACCCAATTCCCAATAACCTACTTCAACTCATCATCTGTAAAACCATACAGATGTGAGAATCGTACCTGGTAAATACATACCCTGGAGTAAGTATCTAATCGGGAAATCAGTTTTCCTTTAACAGTACACAGCGAAACTGAAACATTGAAACGTTTCGATGGGGTATCCCGGTATTCCTAGTAATGCCTCTTCCAGAATCACGTCTGTAACTTTGTAGTTTTTTGCCACCTCTCCAAATCCCTTCATATGTCTTTAGTCTTTACCTTCTGTACACCCCTTAGGCCAAATGGTTTTCTTCCTTCCCTACCGTTCGGCACCAGCCTATGGTTTGGAAGAAGACTATCCAATAAGCATAATGGGTGTACTGTCCCAATCCTAGGAACACTCGCAATGACAGAGGGTGAAGATAAAAGACAACCGAATAAACCTTATTCCTATTTCTCCTGAACCAGAATCCATCCCCGAACTGGAACAAGTTCCTTTCGAGTTCGTATATAACCATACGATGGAATATCCAAATAAACTGTGGATCTTCGTAGTGATACGGAGTGTCCTGGAGAAATACAAAGGTGATTTAGGATTGGCGAAGGAATACTTGGTTTGGTCGTGAATATCTGTTGCAATTTACTTTGCCCTCTTACTAATCCATTGCTTTGTCTTAACTTAATACCTTCTGCACACCATCATTATGCTAATTGGTTTTCTTCATTCCCTACCGGTCGGCACCTGCCTATGGTTTGGAAGAAGACTATCCAATTTGCGTAATAGGTGTACTACCCCTAAACCAAGGACTACTCATAACCTGAGAGAGGGTAAAAGGAAAAGACAACTGAATAATCCTATCCGTTTTCTCCAGAACCGGAAACCATCCTCGAATAAATTCTTTCGAGTTCGTATCTAACCATACGATGGTTTTGTCCAATGGAAGTGGACGTTCGTAGTAATACGGGGTGTCCTGGAGAACAGGGTAAAAGTAGGAGTGGCAATGAGGTTTGCAACTCTGACAATCCAAAAGCCAGTGTTTAAGAAGGTTCGGTCAACTTGGTCACTGAGTCATAGCCTTAGGGTCGGGTCAATGGTCGCTGCCAAAGAGAGAGAGAAAAGAAACACTCAGCGTGCACTCTAACCTAGATCAGAAAGGTTACCAATTTATCTAATCTGGAAACCTCCCACTGTACCTCAAATTCTCCTCCAAACCTGAAAGAAGAATTAGTCGGGGTCACCCGAGGAGTAAACTAACTCATCAGTGGGAATCGGGATCCACCTATCATTGCATGATAACGTGACGGAATCCGCTCACGGTATCACACTCCAGAAGGTATGCGCATATCTGGCAAGTTTCAGTTCTTTTGAAACTCCCGATGTGGATTTTTACCCCATGCTCTTATGACCTTGACTTTGGCCAACATATCATAAGTCACATGTCAAGTTCTACCCGTCATTCTCCAGGTTAATTTGAACCCATCCGTACCTACCCTTGACTTTGGCCAAAATGGCAGTACGGCTGTCCCAAACCAACGCATCTATCTATGCTGCATATGAATACCCAACAGCTACCAAACACTGTGCCTTGACTTTGGCCAATATACACAGCTTGAATACTACTGACTATCCATATGAAACGACGGAGGGCTACGAATGGTTTCTGGCGAAAACCTTTAACGTAATGAACTTGATATCGTTGAAGGAACGGATAGCTTTTTAGAAAATATAGTGACGAAAACCTTTACTAAAGAGGTAACTCCCGGTGAAGGGATCTCGGCTCTTTCCCCGTAGAATGGGGTGCAGGATATTCCAAATGAATACCACGATGCAAAGCAAAAGTAATCGGCTATAGTGAAGTTAATGCCCTGACGCAAACTTCTGTCCAAGGGGTCACTCCCGGTGAAGGGATCTCGGCCCTTGCCTCGTCGACTGAGGAGCAGGATATTCCAAATGAATACCACGATGCAAAACAAAAATGAACGTCCTTGCAATAACAGCTTTTTGAAAAGTGTTCCAACAACATCAGATTAGGTTTGTTTAACTTGCATTGATCCGAATCAACGCAGTCCCATCAATTGATCACACCACAAAGAATGAAAATATACTGATGTACGTATATGCCATCCGCATTCGCCACTGGGTCCCGTCATTACCCGTTAGGTTAGCTAACTAACGACAGAGCGGGGACTGGACTAGCGCGGATGTAAAACATATACAACATCTACTAATATATATACCAATATATTATATTCGCTCAAGGCGTGAAAAAAATGCAACATCACAGAAATGTACAGCATCACAGAACAATACAGATATCTGGGATCCCCGGGTTTCACAGAGCCACTACTGAAACCCGACGTTCCCCTGGTCGTGTGGATAGCCTGTGCAATGAAATCCTAGACCCCTACGGGCGCGGCAAGTTACCCGCCAAAACCTGAAGCGAGGCAGCCCCCTTCAGCGCCGTGAATGGACCACCCAGCACTTCACGGAATCCGGTAACTTGGGCACCCCTCCTGGGTCAACCTGTACCCCCTCCGAGTGCGGTGAATAGCCCGCCAATTCTAGAGTGAAGCCCCCTCCGTCCCAATGTCATGAGATGCGGGCTTGTTGCCCTCCAGAACCCGGCTATCCGTGCACCCCTCCGCGGGGTAATCCTAGTAAAGAAAGTAAAGTATACATACAACGGGTACATCGACCGCAACCAGGTCGTGCCCCAAAAGAATAATGCAATCAGGCAGTGACGGCAGTCCACATGTCGGACGCTCGCCCCGCAATATCAAATGTACATAATACAACAGAAACTGTACTAGCATTGCATCCAGGCTATCCTCCACGACCGATCCGCAACAACACAGCAAAATCACAGAACATCAACGTGAAAGTCACGTTCGCAAATCCGTCTAACCGGGCTATAGCAGTTAGACTGGATTTACCGATCAAGTGACATTCACGGTCGCAGATATAATGTAAATACTGTGAAAATAATGTGTTTAAAATATCCGATCGATCAAAAATTAACAAGTGGGCCCCCAAGCAATACTGCAGCACTCACAGAAATTCTGGGCCCAAGTTTAATATTCCAAAACCCCTAAAATCATCCCAGAAGCCCACTGGAGAAGTTTGACACAGTGATCCCTCTAACCTGCGGCGAAACCGCGGCAACAAGGGGGGTTTTGCCGCGGTTCCGCGCTCCACCTGAAGGATCAATGTATCGAATTTTCCCAGAAATCTTAGAACTTCTAGTACATCAATTTTCTACAACCTGAAAATTTTTTAGAGACAGGAAAAATTCGACAGAAAACTGATGTGAAGAAAACGCGGGTTTTTGGAATTTTGGTCGATCGGAAATGCAAACACATCAAACAAAGCTAGACTAAATTAATGGCGAGGCTCTGATACCACTGTAAGTCCACGGCGGTGCCCCGGCTGTCAGTCCGACGGCCAAATGCGGAAGCGGTGATAAACTTTAATTTTGCGAACTTAGCAAACCGGCACCACCGCGCACTAAACACCCAGATCGAACCATTAACAAGTCTAAGCTAACTACAAGACGGGTTAGAGATATACCGAATGATCCGAGTCCTCCGGTCTTCTCGTCGTCGTCCCGATCTCCTGCGGAAACTCCGGTCGTCGCCTCCTCGCCGGAAGGGCACCACATCGCCTGCATCTTTTACGGGCTCCCACCTCAATACCGAGGCAACTCGGGCGCGAAGTTGGCTGGCCGACGCGTCCAAGATTTGCTGTAGAATGTGTAGGGTTGAAGCTATGTCTCATTTGTTTGAAGATGATGGAGGAATCAAGATAAGAAAAATGGTGCTTGCATTTTTCTTAACATGAAAAGAGATCAAAATGCTACACTCTCAAAAATGAAGCTCTCATCCTTTTTCTCTCAAGTGTGTTCAACCATCTCCAAATGAGAATGGTGGAGGAAGGAATACCAAATGCAAGAGGGAGGTGAGTGTAGTAAAAAGTAAGAGGTGACCATATCCAAACATCATCATAACTAACTCACATCAAACTCTAATCACCTCAAATCAACAAAAAGCAAGTGATGATGATGAATAAGAATGGTATCAAAAGATGCTTTCATAATTAATACATTTGCAAGAAAATCCTCCATAATGTGTTATTTGCAAACTTGCAAATAACCCCCTCCGTCGAAAAAGTCCGGCCGGGAAAGAACAAAGGAAAAACGGCTGGAACGGAATGCAAACTGGCAACTCCAGAAAACTGGTCCCGTAATAAATTACAGGAAAACCCCCATACTGTGCATACACACCCGCATCTGTATTCCGTCCGGATACAAATGCAATGAGACAAAATCTACACTGTACTATACCAGGATCCGGCTTAAACCAAAGCCGGCTAGTAATATCCGTTCGATCCTGATCCGTGCAATACCGCACGTATCCGATCGAACCTTGCCATATATCTATACGGCCTCTAGTACTAACCGTCCGATCCTGATCCGTGCAATACCGCACGTATCTGATCGGACCCTGCCATATCTCCATACGGCCTCTACAGCGTTTCGCCCGAAAGCTTGAGTAACTGAAAGTGTGGTGGACTCTAAAGACTCGTCAATACAATGGCTGTGGATTTAACCACTAGCACGTCAGAGGTATAAGCCAATACGTGACGGGCCACCAGCTATTGACCAAAAGGGACGTCGATGAGCGAACTCATCCTGACACCCTACTGAGCCTGTCAGTGACAATATCCGTACAGTCCGGTCCGTTCGTCTATAAGCATCGCATGTCGGGCCTAGGGGGTTGGTAAAAGTCAGACCCCCAAAAGCGGTATAAGTCGTGTCGGAGTGTAGCCCAGAACACCCTGAGATACTACTGGAATACCTACCAGTAAATCTCCTGCCTTGGCCAAGGACTTCGTGTAATGGCTCTCCTAGACACAGCGCGACCTCACCCCCAATACCGGGAGAGACGAACCCCTGAAGATCCGCTCACTGCCTCCATGTGGCTCGGGACTGTACCCAACTAAAACCTGTTTGCACGACTCCTTTGAGCCGTGGTAGGGTGGTAATCAAAGCACAGTGGGAACTCACACGAGACAAATGACGATCCCCAGGTCGATGAACTAACCTGTACACATGTCACCTGGGAACTGCTATCTGACGTCAGGTATAAGACCAACTAGCATGTTCCCGGCGAGTCCTGTCCGGTGTACTCATAACCCAATGAGCACCTGTATACATCTTAGGTGAACCAACTGACACCAGTGGCTTGTGAGACCGGCCACCGCCCCTCGTCGGGGTCTCGACTGTATACACTAGTCTACTCTGGAGAATCGATGCCCTGTCTCGAAACTCCCACGACTAGGGACCTTTTAAGGATGTGCTTATAGACTTCAGCTCTCACTTATATGATCGCCCTCATACTGCTGGCAGTCAAGCAAGAATCCTAGGGGCTCTATCAACGTGCAATAGCGACCTGTCAGGTCACCTAAAGCAGTACACGATGATAAAGGTAAACCAGATAGCGTACTATCATCTCGAGTAAGACTCTCCTACCGGGATAGGTCCTCCCTCAATCATTGCAATCACGTGCCTGTGATCCAATAATTGACTCTGAGGGCACTATCTCCAACAACCAGGAAGGGGGTTCCTTTCTTAGACTGAGGCATGCGATCTGAGTTTTCAGCGGTTGAAGACTCGGTTGACGAATGCACCGGTTCTACCTTTGCTTTCTGGATCGGGCGACTTTGTCGATTATTGTGATGTTTCGCGAGTGGGGATCGATTGTGTATTGATGTAATACGATAGAGTTATCGCTTATACTTCCCGACAGTTGAAGGAGCACGAGCAGATTTATCCCACTCATGATCTGGAGATGGCCACGGTGGTCTTGCGCTGAAGATTTGGAGACACTACTTGTTCGGAGAGTCGTGTCAAATTTTCACAGACCGCCAGAGCTTAATCTTTCTGCAGCGGGATCGGAGTTTGAGACAGCGCCGTTGGATGGAGCTTGTGAGGGATTGTGATTATGAGATCCTTTATTGCCCGGGGCAAGGTGATTGTGGTAGCTGATGCTTTAAGTCGTAGGCCCGGGGGTTGTTTGTTCCTGTTGAGCGCAATTTAGAGACATTCTTTTGCAGATTTGCAGTTCTTGTGCGACAGATGAGTAAAGTTTAAGTTCTCCTCTACTACGGAACAACTTGCTCATTTCCGCGCCCGTCCACTTTTACTTAATCGTTTTCGTGAGGCACAGCCCGCCGATGCTCGTTTGTCTGAGATTCTTGAGCATGTTCGGCAGGGTAGAGATTCGGAGTTCTGATTTATAACTAGGGTGTGTTACGTTTCAGGACTCGTTGGTGTGTACCTGATACTGATGGATAGAGACATGAGGTCTTAGAGCAGCACATCAGTCGGCTTTCAGCATTCACCCAAGTACCACCAAGATATAACGTGACTTGAGAGTTAGTTACGGGTGGGCAGGGATGAAGAGTGAAGTTTCAGATTTCATTTTGAAGTGCTTGACTTATTTGCGAGCTAAGGTTGAGCATTTAAGACCGGCAGGAGAGTTGCAATCTTTAATCGTTCTAGAGTGGGAATGGGAGCAGATCTCCATGAATTTCGTTGTGAGTCTACCTAGGTCTAGTCATGGTTATGAATCCATTTGGGTGATTGTTGTCCGGTTATGCTCAGTATGCTCAGTTTGCTCAGTTGTTTTTCGATAGATTGGTGTATTTGCACGGAGTTCCTTCATGCGTTGTATCCAATAGAGGCATCCAGTTCGGTAGCCGTCTTTGGCAGAAGCTTCAGGAGGCCTTGGGTACCTGGTTGGGATTTAGCTCCGCTTTCCATCCGCAGGCCGATGGTCAGACAGAGCGGACAGACTCTGGAGGATATGCTTGTGCGTACGTACTAAATGTTTGTTGGCTGTGGGATCGTCACTTGCCATTGATGGAGTTCTCCTACGATAACAGTTATCAGGAGACATTTCAAGTGGCAACTTTCAGGCCTTGTGTGGTAGGTTGTGTCGATCACCAGTTTGTTTTACCGACTCCGTGAGAGCAGGATTTTTGGACCCCAGCTAGTCAAGAGACTTCAGAGAAGATCCAATTGATTTAGGACAGGATGAGAGCAGTCCAGTGCAGATTGAAGTCTTATGCCGACTGTCGTTGTCGCAGACTTGAGTTCGCAGTGGGAGGTCATGTATTCCTATAGATTTTCTGATGAAATGACGTGTTAAGTTTTGGGAAGCTTAGTCCCAGATTGTAGGTCCTTTTGAGATCCTCGATCGAGTTAGTTCCGTTGCCTATCATTGGCACTTCCACCCAGATTTCAGGATATTCACCCCGTATTTCCTTGTGTCGATACTTCGCAATTACCTTCATGGCCCTTCTCACATGATTTAGCACCAGACCATTTGGACGCGATCTTTCGTTCACCAGCAGCCGATAATTATAGTGGGTCGGCAGGTGGAGAAATTTCAGTCAAAGATCTTGCTATCTATGAAGGTTCTTTAGCGTAGCCCGTCTAGTGAGGAGATCACTAGGAGGCTACGAGCGAGATGTGGAAGATTTGCACTCATCCCTTTGAATGCACGCATAGTAAGAATTTTAAATTCGGGGACGAATTTCTTTAGGGGGAAGATTGTAACGTTGTAGAAATCATTTAGGTGAATTTTCCGTTAATAGGTAAAATAAGCCGTATTTTCCGTAAAAACCTAGAAGTGATCATTTTTCAGTATAGACTTAACTGCACCTAGTTTAACTAGGAAATTGCTAGTTTGCGGTTTTTAGTAGTCACTTGAAAATTTTAGTTCACTTTAATATTTTTTCCCTTAATTAAAATATTATTATAAGCTTTTAATTATACACTTAATTAGTGGTAATTACAATTTAGTTTGGGTTAATTATGCTAAAGTGGATCCATACTAACTTAATCACAAGATTAAGCATTAAACCATCCTTGCAAATATCCTAGAAAATATCTGGATATTTTGGTGAATTAAAAGAAAACTTTAATTAGAAAAGAAAAGGTTTAAGAGGTGGCATGGATGGGAGGTGCTATTAATGGTGCTTTAATGAGCTTTGAACTAGTTTTTTTTTCCACAACCATCTCACTTCTTCATGCTTTGGCCGACCCCCCTTGGCTGCCCTCTCATTTTCTCACCCCATTTCACTCTTTAAAGCTCAAATAAATCATCAAAAATAAACAAATAATCCTACAAACTCAAATACAAATCCATACCCATTATTCTTTAGCTTAACCAAGCTTGGATCTTCATGAAAGTTAGCATTTTGGAGGCTAATTTGAAAGTTTAGTTGCAAATTTGTGATTTCAAGTGGAGGTATAAAATCCTAACCCTAAACTTTAGTTATTGTTTAAATACTTTAAGCTAGCTTATTAGATGTTTAAATATGGCTTTAATTTGCATGTTTAGAAATTCAAGAAAAGATTATGAAGATCAAGTTAAGGTTTTGATTATTGTAATGATTAAGTGAGTTGTTTAGACAACGAAAACTTAGTCTAGTTGTCAGATTGTTATTTGTTATTTTCCTAATTGTCTAATTAAGCTTAAGTGCAAACTAAACTTTTACTAAATCTTATATGGGTGAGATTAAAATTGTAGTAAAGGTTTGTGTGGTTTAATCAAGTTATTATGTGATGATCGTGGCTACTAGTATTGGTTAAAATTTTAGATTTGAGCTAAATGATTAAAAGTACTTACTAGGTTTTCGGATAAATTAGGCGTGGGTTTCTATTGACGTTGCGATGTTATATATATTAGATTCCACGATATATATTGTGTTGTGAATGCGCAATTGGTACGATCAGGGTCTAGACTTGGTGATTATATCGTTTTGTGTACCTAGCTAGGGTTGTGCCGATATCGTACGCGTTTTGTGCACTAAGTGCACAGTGTGATATCTTGTGAACGTTATCCTTACGTTTCATTGTCTTTATATCGGCGCAGGATATTTAAGCTTATGTGTTGTATTTATGAAATTTAGGATCGCGAGCAGGGACTTCGGACGCTGCGAAGAAAGAAAAGAAGGTAGTCGGATTTACTTAGCTCGAGGTCATCTGTGAGTAGATTTAACATCTACAGGGGAATCGCCCGCATGGCGTTTTGCGTCTGGGCTAGATTAAATGACATGATTATTAGCTATAAGTATATGAACATTGATTGTGCATGTGTACTATTATTGCATATTTCATTTCATATTGTATATGGACTTAGTATTAATGAGACACAATATCATTATTGACGGTTCATGTTACACGAGTACTAATTATATGCTACACACACTCCGTCGATAATTTCCATGACACGCACAAACACCTATACATACGTGATATTGTATTGGTTAGAGACATTGAGACATGATCCTTATTTCTATTGTGCATATGAGAGATAGTATACACATATACCTACATGCTTATACATATACCGATAGGGTATTGTATCATTATTGACAGGTATAGACACATATCTTGCTATAGCTACACATATACCTATATGGTATTGTATCATTATTGACAAGTATATACACATATGAGATATAGCTACATGTACATCTTGCATACATACTTACATGTACACACATATACCTTGCTATAGCTACATGTTCACCCTTATATGATGTTGCGTTGGATTTTGGAGAAATTAGGAACTGCATGATATATTTAATAACTTGTTGCATTTAAATAGCAGTTTTCCTTTATATGCTCATATTACTGTTTTATGTTGCATATATTATATTTCATGGATTTACGCATTGAGATATGGATTTCATATGATGTTTTCTGGATGTTTTACTCCTGATGATATATATCAGTGGTATGGGACGCTGTTATATATATATATATATATATATATATATATATATATATATATATATATATATATATATATATATATATATATATATATATATATATATATATATATATATCAATGGTATAGGACGCTGTTATATATGTACATATATATAATATATATCATCATAATGATCTATGCAAGTATTCTTATTCATTACTTGATGTTTTTTGGATTTGAGGACCGTGGTAGTTCATGAAACTATGCATTATTTGAAAAACCTGGTTTCTCTTGATATGATATTTCGATGTGTCCACTATGAGTTTTCTCGGTTCTGATACTTGTGTAAGATACCCGATTCGAGGAGCGGTAGACACCGTCTGCGGGTACTTGGTAGACCCGATATGGTTCCCCGGGGCAAGAGATGATTTTGGTGGTATAGACGATGAGCCTGGCTGGCGGGCTAGTACCTACCGGTGATAGTATTTGGATTCGGCGGTTATCGTGGGGATACCGACCGGAGTTATGTACAGACATGACATCAGGGCCAGTCGTGGTGACGGGGCCTGAGAGATGAGTATTTACGTATCGATGCTGGACACGAGTATTTCATGATTTTTCGAGTGTCGATGTTGGACACTCAGGTTCCATAATTTTGTTGTGTCGTTGATGGACACACGAGTAGATATCCTCATACACACACACAGACACATGTTTTCATGAGGTTTTCGGGTATCGATGTTAGACACTCAGGTTCTATGAGACTTACAGGATATGAGGGCTGATCTGAGGATGCGGTGCCTTTGGTATTGGGATTTAGATTGTCTTGTTGGACACTGGTCCCGTCACGATGAGAATTCCGTGAGGATGACATGTTTTATCCCATACTCAACATTTATTTGATATGCATTGCTTTATGTATTAGTAGTACCTGATAGAGTACCTTTCATGACTGTTGCATATACATATTGCCATTTATTGCTATCAGCTTGCATGTGATAGATTATCGCAGTACGTGCATACCTGCGATTACCTGCATATGTTATTTACTATTCACGAGTTGATAACTCACCCCCATTGTGCCACAGTGTTTTGCAGGTGTCGCTCAGAGTGGTAGCGGCATGGCTTCTTCTTATCATATCATCTTTTGCAGCGGATACCGCTACGGCTAACTGTGAGCAGTTTTGCTATAGGTGGGTTTTGCGGTTATCCGATGATGCTCATTGTATATCTTGTTGTATCATAGACTCTCCATCTACCACTTTCATGTATTGACTTAGAGACGAGATGTGAGGACGATATTGTATATTATTTTGTGACTCTGGATGTCTTTTATGTTGTTTTCACTTATATCGTCTTTTTCTTCGCTACGGCGTCGTATATCTTCTTGTGGTGGTTGTTTCCACCTTTGGGCGTGGATTTGCTCCTGTTTGGGGATGATTTATTTATATTCTATGTTGTACCCATTTCGGGGTTAGTTTTTACAAAGGAGGTGCTGCCGAAATTTTTAAGAAAGAAACTTAAGTTAAAAAATTTTATTTGAGATTTCCAAAAGTTTTTAACAATGTTCTTATCACTTACTATTTTTTATGGTTTAGATTTGTTGGGTTTTCAGCTTACTTGAATTGCGTTACGCCTGTAGACGTGACGTGGTTTAAGGGCCGTCACGTGCCAAATTTCGGGTCGTGACATAAAAATATGTATTTTGATAATATTTATATATTTATTAAAAGATAACTCTTTATTATTAAATAGAAATCCTCGTTTTTCTTAAAAATTGTATAAAAATTCCATCGAGATCGTATGCTCCGTGAGGAAGTCTGTATCTCGCTCTACTAGTCCCGAGGATGTGCGATAACCCGCACCATCCCGATCGGGTTCCCCAAAATGGGTTAGAGGTATAATCATAAGGAATATAATCGCACAATTTTTAAAAATACGGTTTTTAATAGTTTAAGGTATTTATTTGAAAAGTCGTATTTGCCACATGATATTGTTTTCAGGCGAATCGTGCTATGTCATGATATTTGTATGTGAGAGGTAGGTCATTACCTCGTGAGGTTTTCTAAAGGTATACTAAGATAAAGTAATTAAAATATGTCATATGTAAAGTTTATGGTATTTAAACGAAAAATGCAAATAGAAGTTACATAACATTGTATGTTAAGATGAAACTTGTTCTCAATGTTTGTTTCATGATTATTAAGCAAGATATAATGATATGGATGATTGGTTAAGAAAGATTGTGATTTTAACAAGTTTTGAATCGGATGTCGGAATAACTCCACTTCCGACGAATTTTGAAAAGATATCTTTTTAAATTAGGAAGAGAGGAGAAGAGTGGGTACTTACTAGCTTAGATAAGAGAGGGAAGGTTTAGGAAAAGGTTGGTGGCTTTGTAGAGTCGCGTGGTCGCCGAAATTGTCTTGAATCCTTACCGGAACTTGTCGTGGTGCTAACTCCACTTGTACCCTTCTTTGACTTGGAAAGTTTTGAGGATTTTTGAAAATAGATTTCAGAATGAAAAGGGCTAGGATATGGGGTTGTATTTATAGAGTAAAATTAGGGTTTTGAGAATTGAAGAGAGAATTAAAATGTATTAAAATTGGATTAATAATTCATTTTAATTCTTTCTATAATTGCAGAGAAAACAAACAGTATAGGGGTAGTGGGGTAGGCCAAGAGGTGTTGTGTGCACAACACGAGGACTTTTCCCCTCGGTCCACCCATCGGCGCCGGCTCCCCAACCGATCTCGCCAGTCCGCTGTGGGCTTTTGGTGCTGGGATTTGTGCCACGTGTCTAGTTCGGTTCATATAACATTAAGCACTTGTTTATTTTATCTGATTTTTTATTTTTACGTGTATTGCACGTGTAAAATTTTGGGCTTCCAAAAATTTTAAAATAAAAATCAGTAAAAATATATGTGGCCGATGGGATTCGAACACATGGGCTACATCTCAGCAGTGCAAGGCTTTACCAATGAGTTACAAGTGGTTTCTTTCTGTTCTTAAACAAATTAAATTTATAACTTGTGCTCAGGCTTACAACTCTATTCTGTACATTAACTTGAAATTTTCGCATAGTAAAATTTGAGTCATTATATTCTACTTTCCTTACAAAAATTTCGTCCTTGAAATTTATAGAAGGAAGTTGTAACAGATTCAAGAAAATTTTGATGACAGCGGTAATGAAAGAACTACTGAAAGTGCATGAAAAATATTTGAAAGAATGAAAGGATGAAAGGGTTTTGAAAAGGTTGAAGGGAATTACCGGTGTTAGCTTGACCTAAAGCTTCGGCTTCCATAGCCGCTAAAGTGAAAGCCTGTCGCCTGGGTACATTTCTCCTAGCTGGAGGCACATTCCTTCGTCCTTGGGGCATGTTTCGCTGCCTTTGAGGCATGTTCCTTATTGCCTGGTGGAACTGACGAGGAGGCTGTGCAAGAGGTCCACGAGGAGGTGGAGCAAGGAGAGCAAGACGAGGTGCAGGAGCCTGAATAGCTGGCCTCTGCGGGAAGTTGATGTGTGCTGGAACTGGGTTGCGTCTATGAGGACATGTCCTAATATCGTGAGTGGATGCGCCACAAACTAAGCACAGGCCGTTTGCGCGCCTGCAGTCTTTCAACAGGTATCCATCCCTCTTGCCGTAGTAGCAAAAGTCTGGACTAGTCCGGTCAAAAGTTACTCCCGGTCTTCTTGGTACAAACGGTGGTTTGGAAGAGGCTCCTCTTGCTATCTGGGTAGCAGGGCGCTTCAAACCGGCAGATTGAGGTCTGCCCTTCTTCTTTACGACTGCCTCGTATTTTCAGGCGGCTGTTTCCCCAATCAGAGCAAAGCTCTGTTCAAATTTTAAAATTTGAAATGAAGCAGCGCTTCATAGCAGCGCCAGCGCTGAGAGTCAAAGACTTTGAGGCAGCGCTCACGTGCAAAGCACATGAGCGCTAGCGCTAAGAGCGCTGCATTCTAAGCAGTGCACCACGTGCAAAGCACGTGAGCGCTAGCGCTAAGAGCGCTGCACTCTAAGCAGCGCACCATGTCCAAAGCACGTGAGCGCTAGCGCTAAGAGCGCTGCACTCTAAGCAGCGCACCACGTGCAAAGCACGTGAGTGCTAGCTATAGAACAAAATGTTCTCGGCCCTTGGATCAAAGATCCAACGAACATGATTAAAAATTATCAATTGACCAGAATAAAAATCTGTTAAGGAAAAATTCCTCAGAATCTTTCCAAACAGGAAAGATTGTGCTCTGAAAATCAGAGCACCGTTGGATCAATGATCCAATGGTGATTAAAAATCACCAAAATACAGAATAAATTCTGTATGGGAAAAGATTTTCCAATCTTGTTAAAAACAAGAAGATTGCTTTCTGTAAAACAGAAGACCTATGATCAAAGATCCAACGGTAGGAAACATCCCAAATCAATTAGAGAAAAGATCTCTTCTACTGATTCAACAAATCAGCCTACCCTATATAAAGGCCTCAAGACTTCAAGTCTGATAGAGAGGAATCCTCCCCCCTACAAACTTTGAGAAAGTTCAGAAAGAAGAGCAAGCTCTTGGCAGAAGAAGAATTTCTTTAAGGTAAAATAAAGAGATCAAAGCATCTCATCAGAAAAAGAACTTAGTTCTTATGCTAGATCATAGATCTATAAGGAAAATGTCCTTCACAAAGAGATCATAACATCTCATTATAAAAAGAGGGGAGAATAATTTAATTCTCTTAGGATCACAGATCCATAAAGGCAAAGCCTTTCACCAAAAACATAAGAGATTGAAATATCTCCTATAAAATAAGAACTTTGTTCTTAGATCCATGAAACAAAGTCTCTTATAGGAGAGAATTTAATTCTCAGAGAGCAGAATTGTCTAAAAAGAGCCCTAGCACTCCAATTAAACGAAGCGCTTCAGCGCTCCAAATCTAGCGCACAGCGCTGCAGAGCCTTAGCGCTCCAAATTTAAAGAAGCACCTCATCGCTCCAAGTCTGGCGCACAGCGCCAAGCGCCACGTGCTCCTTACGTGTGTGCTATTTCACAAGAAGCGCTCTGCGCTCGTTTTAACTGGCACTCAGCGCCAAGTGTGCCACGTGCTCCTCATGTGTGCGCTACTTAAATAGAAGCACTCTGCGCTCATTGACTGACGCTTAGCGCCACGTGCTCCTCACGTGTGCGCTACTTAACAGAAGCGTTCTGCGCTCATTGACTGACGCTCAGCGCCAAGCGCACCACGTGCTCATCACGTATGCGCTGAGGGAACATAAACTGTTCTTTAAATAAAGCTCCAGAGCTATAATGAGTGCTCAGCACTTAATAAAAGACAAAAACAATTTTCAGAACCCAAACCAATGCTCAGCATTGTTAAATGAAAAAGTACTGGGCCTAATTAAATGTCCAACATTTTAACTGAATGGGCCGAGCCCAAGTTGGACACAGATCCCTAATTCAGATTAATTAAGCCCATATGCTCACAAATCTTTGATCTTAGTCCCAAAGTGGACTACAGATCTCCTAACCAAAATTAGTTCAAGGGTACATCTCTTCACTCCTCTGATATTTGTCGTTGTAATCCTTCAACGTCTTAAAGAGGTGACGGGTCCCGACAACCAGACATTTCACGGACTGTGGGGTCCTTAAACTCATGGACTATAATGTCCTTAAACTTTACAGACTATGATGTCTCTAAACTACCACGGACTGTGGGGTCCTTAAACTCATAGACTATGATATCTTTAAACTTTATAGACTATGACGTCTTTAAACTATGGACTATGATGTCCTTAAACTCCATGGACTATGATGTCCTTAAACTTATGGACCGTAACGTCCTTAAACTAAAACAATAGAGTCCAAATGCTCTTTTGTTGGATCTAAATGATCCTGTTAAGTAGATCTTAGTCTAAAATTAGACTAACGTATCCTTAACAAACGTTTAAGTTGATCTTAGTCTCAAATGAGATTAACGATCCTTAAACCCAACCTAAACCAAATCTAAGAAAATACGGATTTGGACTAATCCATGCCCTACGGGCGACAATATAAATTAGTCTCCGTATACAATCCACGGGCAACCAAAAATAAAACAAACATACATGACACGAAGTGACCATCTGGAGAAAGAGAAAGTTGTTACCGCGATGCGGTAGCGTAATTAACTGCAGGGCTTGCGCCTGCAGGGAAGAGCGTCCCCACAATCAAAAACCCCTCAAATGAGGGGGAATCTGACGAAGTCTGCTACAACGGCTGCATCCGTCTAAACCTCCTATACACGGTGCCATAAATCAACTTGGCATCTTCGGAGAGGTGGACGGATAAAACAAAATAGTATCTGCCCCCAAATTCAGGCAAGACGTTTGTCTTCCCAGTCTTTCGGCGGAGAACAGATTCTGGCACGCCCGGTGGGACCTTTTCCTCTTTCCACTTCACACTTCGTGTGTCGTGTTTCGCAAACAAGTCGCGGTTTGACATGGTTGCCTTTGGATGTGAAATCCTAAGATTTGGTATCTTGCTCCGTGCAGAAAAACAAAAGATCAATGGCTTCAAACTGCACTAATTACAACAAATCCCACTCCGTCCTCGCCGGAGGAGTGACCTACGGGCCTCAAGCGGCCTCCCTTTTTACGATGCCGGTGGACCAGGTGATGCAAGCCATAACAAAGCTATTCTTTGGGACCATGCTCCCACCAATGAGCTTCAACGCCCTATTGTCGTCGTAAGAAACTCTGAAGAAGTCGGTTTTTGATCGGCTTACAACTACCACGGCCCCTCTCAACGGGTCGCCCAAGTCCAGTGCCTCAGTTTTCAACAGACTGGGACAAAGCTCAAGTGGGCCCGTGAAGAAGCCCGCAATACCTGAAGCGGCCATCCCAAAGCGGATAATCGTTCCTGTTCCTGAAGTCATCAGAGCGACTTCCCCTGCTAAGGAGTCGGTCTTTTCAAGAATGACCGTTTCAGCTCCCGTTCCAGGCGAAGTCATCAAAACTGCTCCCCCTACGCGAAAGTCTGCTTTCGATAGATTGGCCATCCTCACTCAACGGACGTCAATTTTCAAGAGGCTAACGCCGGCAGCAACCCTCCGCCAGAACAGGGGGCATGACGAAGCCACCCCCATAACTAAGCCGGTCCCGTCAGCACGACATGCTCGCCATCGTCACTGGCGCTGAGTAAGGAAGGCTGGGGGCAACTCTCCTTCTGGACTGACTCCACCAGCCTTGATGGTGGAAATTAATGCTGTTGTTCCAACTGGAAACAGTTTTGAACCACTTAGGAGGGTGCGCAAGAACTCTCCGACTGCTGTGCTGAAAAGATCTCCTCCACCTGTGGAAAATGTTGCAAAGGTGAAGACAGAGCAGCCCCCTCAGCGGATGTCTTCCAAAATTCACAGGATCTGGCGAAGGGTCCAAGACTCGGTGATCGACCAAGACTTCTCCCGCCAACTGAAGAAGATGAAAGTTCGGGAAGAGAAGGACCACCCTGTTGTACCATAAAAGGTGTCGTCTACTTGGGTGCCCGCTGCAACGGCTCCCTCAACTTCGACCGCTCACAAAAGGGGAAGGCCGGAGAAAATTTCTGTATCTGCGACGAATCTTAAAGGCACTGAATCCAAACGCCTCAAGTCTGGGGGCATGATGGTGCACACTGTCTATATAGCATCCGGGAAAGAGGACAGCCGTATCTCTACGGGTCATCGACCACTCACCAGATCCGTAACAAAGGCCCAGGAGCAACAATAGAAGCTCCAGGAAATGTTAACACAGATGGCCGCACTTAGTGGGCCAAAAGAAAGCCCAGAGACATCGTCAGAGCGGCGTCATGAACAAGAAACCGATGCTGTGTTCCTCCGCAAAATCCTTGAAAAGAAAGACAGAGAAGCCGCGGAATAAGCGGCCAACATAAAACGCGTGGCACTTTTATTCCAAGATATGGCCGGGATGATTATACAGCAGGATCCTCCAGCTGAAGACCCTCCGATTGTCTTTGAAGACGACAGAGGGGAGACATCGAACCCTCTTCCGACTCTATCAATGGCCAAAGAGGAGACAATCTCCAAAGCGGCCCTGGATGACTATATAGCTTAACAGATACGAGCTTATCAGGCGAGCGAAGCGGCTAACCAAATCGTTAAGACTGGACGACCATATCCGGGTTGGTACGACTAAATAAAGTACCCGCCGGGATATACGATCCCAAAATTTCATGTATATAAGGGGACGGGGAATCCACACCAGCACGTTGCTTAATTCAGGGCTCTGTGCGGCAACATCGGAGGTGACGATAAGCTACTGCTTCACCAGTTTGTTGGCAGCTTGTCGGAGACAGCGTTTGAATGGTATTCTGAGCTCCCGAATGACTCCGTTAAGACATTTGCAGAAATGGAGCTACTATTTACACAGAGATTCACAAGCGCTGGCGAGCGCACCCCAATCACGGCATTAATTAAGGCCAGAGTGAAACCAGGTGAAACATGGGTTCAGTACACGATACGGTGGCGGAATCTATGGTCGAAGTGCGAACAACGCATAGAGGAAGCTCCTGCAGTGGGCATGTTCGTGGGTACTCTTGATCCGCAGGTGACCCTATCTCAGTTCATGATGTTCTTCAAGCCAACTACATTCCAGGCCTTGATTGACAAGCTGGCCCAAATAGATCAGATGAGTCATAGACTATCTTCATCGAAGATGGAATCTCGAAACGAAAAGGGGAAAGGGAAAGCGACCTTCGTCGCCAATGCTCAGCAGCAGCCCAGTGGTCCAAAACCAATCAATCGCCAAGATGATAGACATCGATTCTTTAATGAGAAGCGCCCTTATTCGTTTCCCCGGAATAAAACGAAGAGAATGTTCAACCTGGTGATGCGCAACAGGCTCATCACCTTGCCAGATCCAAAACGCCCATTACAGCCCGATGATGCCAACAATCCCAATTATTGCCCCTATCACCAAGTGGTAGGCCATCCAATCGAAGATTGCTTCGTCTTCAAAAGCTAGATTGAGGACCAGTACCAGCAAGGCGAATTCGCGCTATCCAAAAATTGGAAAGTAAGCCTGCCCCAGCCGCACGCTCTTAAAAAGGCGGACACACCGGGGGCATCGTGCTCTTTTATAAAAGAAACTCCATGGGAGGTCACTCTTTCAGCCAAAACAAAAAGAATGCTAAAGGATCTCCAAACATGCCCGGCAATCAAGTGGAAAAGTCCGCTGAAACCCAAGATCATTGAGGCAATGCTGAAGCCGCGCCTGACTCCAAGAATTGGTAGCGATAATCAAAACGCTCAGGCCCAGCCGTCAAAGTCTTCGAAGAAGAAGAAGACAAAAAAGCCCGTGAAGCCTGATGACAAGCGCACGGACCTGCAAAAACATATTGACGCACTGGAGGAATATAACCAGAAGGCACGAACCCCGGTCACACTCCAAGAATTTCTCAAACACATCCTTGAAGATAGAGATGGCGATGAAGATGAGGGAGAAGACTCATCAGATGAACCTGAGAACTTATGGCGAGCTGCCACATGATCTCTCACTCGTCAATAAATGGTGAAGAAGCTCCTGATACAGAGAGACTGGGGTCAGATCCAGAACCGGAACCAAAATCCCTGGAGCCATCAGACGAATTGATTGATAGGCTACTGAACGAAGCTCTTCAGAAAAGCAAAGTTGACAGAGAGCGGGAAACGACCATATACGAGAGGGCCAAGAGTCGGTATCATGTTGAAGAAGCTCCGGTATTGAGAAGCCATAGAGTATCCCAACTGGATAGGAGCACTTCGGCCGCCAGCAAAAGCAGGTTCAAGAAAAGGAAAAGGTTCGCCAAAGCCATATCTATGGGAATAAAGCTGGCACCCTCTGAAGGAAACACTCCTGATAGAATACACCTTAACGAAAAGGATGCACATCCAAACTAATGCTTGTACCATCGGAGGACCACACACCCTATTGAAGAATGCAATGCCTTTTAAAATTGGTGGCAGGGATACGTTGCTCACCGGCAATATTTCAAGCGGATGAAGCGCAAAAATCGTCGGAAACAAAGAAGCACGACATATGAGCATAAAAGAACTGCCGGTGAATGTCACATGGGTAATTCCGGGGGATCACAAGTTCTCACCTTCGGGAGTGATTCTGATGAAGAAATAGCCCTCGGCCCTCTCTTCAAGGAATCTATCTCTGAAACAGAAGAGATGAAGACCTGCGAGAACATTCAGCTGCGCAATCGCACGCTACCTGAAAAGAATCTCGGACCCGTAAACAAGGGATCGAACAAAAAGGATAAGGGGAAAAAAAGGTCCCTGAGGATATCACCCTTGATGACCAAGTCGTCGAAGAGCTGGTAGCCAAGGACTCGCCCAAGAAAAACAAGGTGGATTACAACATTCTGACACACCTGAGGAAGATACCCTCGCAGCTAAGCATTCTCGACGCCCTTCTGCTATTCAAAGAGGTGATAGATTCTCTGATCCAGGCATTACAAGAGCCTGACCAGTTCCAAGCTTTCATCGCTGAAGAAAAGATGAAGGACGAGCTGGAAGAAATTCATACAGCTGACATCACTTTCGGCGATGAAGATCTCCTCCTTGGAACATGCGAACACAACCGTCTGCTTTATGTCTCCGGGTATTGCCATGATATTAAGATAGGGAAGATCCTAGTTGACAATGGGTCCTCTTGTAGGGTGTTTTTCGTCACCCCATTGAGATGGGAATACGCGCACGCTTGTCAGGCGTATATTACAGACCCCCCCTGCCTAGGGTAGGCCGGGGTTTATTGATTGTGGGGATCCAAATCTCCGGCAGCCGCGGACTAAGCTGCCGTTAATTACCCCTCGCCTTTGGGGCGAGGGAACCTCTGATTAACTGGTTAAACTGGTCATGCGAACTCAATGTGCGGTGTGTGTGTGTTTTGTTTTAAAAGGGGGTTTTGGATATATCGGGAGCCACGCAGAGTTTTTACGGGGGTCCCGCTATCCGGATAGCGGGCTGGGGGTCAAGGGGGCTAGCAGCGCCCCGGTCCAAAAAAAATTTTGAGGGGGAAAGTGTCGCGGAGTATGTGTATGTGTACATTTATATACATATGTATATATATACATGTATATATAAATAAAAGGAAAAAAAGACATCCAAAGGATGCGTGGGGCCAGCGCCTAGGCGCTTGAGCGCAAGCGAGCCACGTGTCGGCACGTGGGCGCTTTGCGCTCGAGCGCAGAGTGCTGGAGCGCAACGCGCCACGTGTCGGCACGTGGGCGCTTTGCGCTCGGACGCTGAGCGCTTGGGCGCAAGCGCGCCACGTGTCGGCACGTGGACGACTTGCGCTTAAGCGCAAGAGTGCCACGTGTCGGCACGTGGACGACTTGCGCTCGAGCGCTTGCGCTGGAGTGAAAGAGCGCCACGTGTCGGCATGGGGGCGACTTGCGCTCGAGCGCTTGCGCTCGAGCGCAAGAGCGCCACGTGTCGGCACGGGGGCGACTTGTGCTCGAGCGCTTGCGCTGGAGCGCAAGAGCGCCACGTGTCGGCACGCGGGCGCTCTGCGCTTGAGCGCCGGCGAGAAAAAGGGGCTTTTAGACTAAAAAATTTCTCAGAAGAGAAATCAGAGAGGAGTTGGACTCCTGAGTGTGTTTTTCTTCTTTTTTGGGGGTTTAGTGAAAGATGTTCTTCTTCCTCCTCCTATTGTTTGGCCGGATCTTGAAGATCAAGGGATGTGAGATTTTTTTAAAAATCTCTTCTTTTTGAGATCTAGTGGCAGATCTGAGTTCCCCTTAATGGGTTTTGTGGTGGAAAACTAATTTGTTTTATAAAAAGGAGAGTAGAACTCTTGATTTAATTCAAGAAAAAGAAGAAGGTTTTTGGAACCTTGAAGAAGGAGAAAGATCTCAGATCTGAAACTTTTTTTTTGAAGAGAGAAAAAGTTGTTGAGATATTTCATTATCTTTGCCTTTATAGGCCATACACTTTACACATAGCCCCTTGGGCTTCACAAAATGGCATTTTGTCTATCCCATGGCTCATGTGCCATTTCTTTTTGCACATAAGCCATGGGCTTTACAAAAATTTGGCTTTATGCCTATTTTTCTTACATTTATCCGTAAAATAAAATAACAGAAATACAACAAAATTATTTATTACAAAATTTTTATCTTGGCATGGGGGGAGGCCGGCCGCTCCATGTTCGGGCTCGACCCGGGCATAGGCCCACTGGATCTGGGCTTGGGCCCACTTGGCTTGGGGTTGACTTTGATTTTGACTTGGTCAACCGGGGTGTAAATTTTTACCCCAACAAATTGCCCCCCATCAATAAATGCACACCACATATGTGGGTCGTGTGCATGAAATTGATGGATCTTCTTTTACTTGGAGGCGACCTGATTTGGTCCCCGCTTTTGGGGAAGCTGGCACTGCCCTTTTTACGACATGGACGGTCGTTGCTTGACACGTCTCCGAGACGGAGTGTCCGTGATAGACATTTCCCTGGCCCGGAGTGATCTGGTTCCCGCTTTGTAGGAATCCTGTGCTGACCTTTTTACGACGTGGACGGTCGGTGCTGCCACTTTAGCGACATGGACGGTCGGTTCTGCCCTTTTTGCGACTTGGACGGTCGATGCTGCCCTTTTTGCGACGTGGACGGTCGATACTGCCATTTTAACGACTTGGACAGTCGGTTCTGCCCTTTTTGCGACTTGGACGGTCGATACTGCCATTTTAGCGATGTGGACGGTCGATGCTGCCATTTTCGCTACGTGGACGGTCGGTTTTGCCATTTTAGCGACGTGGACGGTCGATGCTACCCTTTTTGCGACGTGGACGGTCGGTACTTCCATTTTAACGACTTGGACGGTCGGTTCTGCCCTTTTTGCGACTTGGACGGTCGGTGCTGCCATTTTAGCGACGTGGACGGTCGATGCTGCCATTTTTGCGACATGGACGGTCGGTTCTTGAATTGACTTGCTCTGCTTCTTGCAGTGTCAGGGGTAGACTTGACTTGCTCCGCTTCTTGCGGTGTCGAGATTGGATTCTGGCTTGCTCCGCTTTCTGCGGTGTCGGAGTGGAAATTGACTTGTTGATTTTGATTTGGGTTGACATCAGTATCGCTACGCTGGAATATGGTACCAGGAGCGAATCATCATTTGTCATGACAGAGTTTGGGAATTGGTTTTTGTTTGGCATCTGCATTGCTGCACTGGAATAATGCCAGGAGCAACTCATCATTTGCCCCGAGAGGATTTGGGAATTGATGGCTTAGGAGGCAGGTTTAGATCCCTATCACCTAAGACTTTTCAATTTTATGGGCCGTAAGGGTCCCATAAAAGCATTTTCTCCCTACGAGTCGAAAGGATCTCGTAGGTGTATTTTATCCTTAAGAGTCGTGGGGACTCCTAAGTGTGTTGCTCCTTGGTGAGTCGTAGAGATCTCATGCGGGGATTTTCTCCTCACAAAGTCGAGGGGACTTTACGAGTGCATTTCATTTCTTTTCTTTTTTACGAGTTTGCGCCCTTTCGGGTTTTCACAAACTCGCCGGCAGTCCCGCTGTTTTTACTCACGGAGCCCTTTCGGGTTTTCATCCGTGCCCATTTTGCTTGTGGACATACCGTTATTTTTGTTTTTCTTCTCCTTCTTCTCTTTTTTTTTCTTTTTCTTTTTTGGAGAGATCGAGATTGTTTTACGCCCGTGGATTGTATACGGTTTTGCAGGATGTATGATCCAGAACGTAGGGCCGGAAAGATTTCAGGGCTTTGTTGGCGTCTGCATCGCTGCACTGGAATGTGGTACCAGAAGCGACTCATCATTCGCCATTGGGGTATGGGATTTGGAATTTGGTTGGCGTCTGCATCGCTACACTGGAATATGGTACGAGGAGCGACTCATCATTCGCCATTTGGGGACTTGGAATTTGGATCTTGTTTGGCATCAGCATTGCTGCACTGGAATAATGCCAGGAGACGGTTTTGCAGGATGTATGATCCAGACCGTAGGGCCGGAAAGATTTCAGGGCTTTGTTGGCGTCTGCATCGCTGCACTGGAATGTGGTACCAGAAGCGACTCATCATTCGCCGTTGGGGTATGGGATTTGGAATTTGGTCGGCGTCTGCATCGCTATACTGGAATATGGTACCAGGAGCGACTCATCATTCGCCATTTGGGGATTTGGAATTTGGATCTTGTTTGGCATCAGAATTGCTGCACTGGAATAATGCCAGGAGCAACTCATCATTTGCCTTGGGAGGACTTAGGATTTTGGGTTTTTGGTCGGCATCAGCACCGCTAACACTGAAGCGAAATGCCAGGAGCGACTCATCATTTGCCGTTGCCCGTTGGGGAACGATGGCTTAGGAGACAGGTTTGGGTCCCTATCACCTAAGGCTTTTCAATTTTATGGGCCGTGAGGGTCCCATAAAAGTATTTTCTCCCTACGAGTCGTAAGGATCCCGCAGGCGTATTTTCTCCTTAGGAATCGTGAGGATTCCTAAGTGTGTTGCTCCTTTGTGAGTCGTAAGGATCTCACGCAGGGGTTTTCTCCTCACAAGGTCGAGAGGACTTTGCGAGTGTATTTTGTCTCTTTTCACGAGTTTGCACCCTTTCGGGTTTTCACAGACTCGCCGGTAGTCCTGCTGGTTTTACTCACGGAGCCCTTTCGGGTTTTCATCCGTGCCCATTTTGCTTGTGGACATACCGTTTATTTCTTCTTCCTTTTTTTTCTCTCTTTTTTTTTGTCCGCTGATGGGACTTTAAAAGTAGTCTCACCGACAGGATTTGGGAGAAATAGGGGTCATTTACACCCGTGGATTGTATACGGTTTTGCAGGATGTATGATCCAGACCGTAGGGCTGATGTGCTCAATTCGCCTGCGACTTGGAGCATTCACGTGTAGTATTTCTTGAGATATCGGCCATTGATGGGTGGCATGGGCCTTTCTCCCTCGGCACTTATTAGTTGGTAGGATCCTCCGTCGAACACTTTCTCGATGACATATAGTCCTTCCCAGTTTGGCTCGAATTTTCCCTTGGCATGTCGATTGGGGATGATCGGTCTTTTGAGGACCAACACCAATTCACCTTTCTTGAAAGCGCGGAGACGGGTTATCTTGTCATAGGCCCGTGACATTTGGGCTCGGTATAGCTCTAGATTTTGCTGCACCGCGAGCCTCTTTTCTTCGAGGGCATCGAGCTCTTCAAGTCGAAGGAGGACGTTTTCCTCCTCCGTCAACTCGTGCTGAACGGCCATTCTTAAGCTTGGAACTTCGACTTCGAGGGGGAGGACCGCCTCCACTCCGAAGAGCAATGAGTATGGAGTGGACTGAGTTGGAGTAGGTGCGTGGTACGATATGCCCACAACGCCTCGTGAAGTTTGAGATTCCAGTCTCTCTTGTTGGCTGAAGCATTTTTCCTCAGGAGCTTACATAGAGTTTTATTGAAGGCTTCGGCTAGCCCATTGGCTCTTGGATTATAGATGGAGGAATATCTCCAGTCTATCTTGTGCTGAGTAGCGAACCTTGAGACATTGAAGCTCTTGAAAGAAGGCCCGTTGTCAGAAATGATTCTTCTTGGTGTACCGAAGCGGTATAGAATATTGTGTTGGAAGAATGTCAGAATATCTTTTGTCTTGACTTCTTTTAGCAGGACAGCTTCAGCCCATCTGGAGAAGTAATCAGTTGCGGCCAGTATGAACCGGTGGCCTTTGGATGACGGAGGATCAATTGGGCCAACAATGTCGGTGCCCCAGACTTCGAAGGGCCACGACGCCACCGTAGGATGCAATGGATTGGGATGCTTGTGAATAAAATCACCGTGAATTTGGCAGATATAACATTTCTTTGCATGCTCTCCGCAGTCCCGTATCATGGTGGGCCAGTAATACCCAAGTCGTTTAATTTGCAGTCGCATCTTGGGGCCAGATTGGTGAGTGTTCGAAACCCACGGTGACGTGCTTTTTGGAAAATGAGGTCAATATCGGATATGTCGGTTTTTTTCGGAAAAATAGTGCACGACGTGAGTATCGAGTGTTAAAAATACCGCAAGTGCACGGTGCGTTGTAGCGAGCCGGCAAGTACGGGTCGAACCACAAGGAGTGGATATCACGACATCATTTTGAGTTATGGATCAAAAGTTTGAAGATGGTGTTTTGTCACGTTTTAGTGTGATATCTAAAAGAACAAGGTTTGGGATATAAAAACTTAAGCTAATGGTTTAGTAAGAGTGAATTATGACTTTTACCCCCAACTCTCCATTTTTGATTCAAGATTTACCTCTTTTTAGTTTCCATTGGAATACCGAAAGCATACCGTATTTATCCGAAAAATGTATCGGGATGAAATACGATATCAAGGGTAGAAAAACAGAAACTAACAAGAATGGAATGGATAATGGAGTGGATATGGAATTAGTTAAGTGAAGTAGCAAGTATAGAATATATGCAAGAATGCTATATATCCTATCTAGCTAGTTGCGACACATAACTTGATTCCGTATTCACGCCCACTTCAAATCGTAACAAAGAAAAGATGAAATGTAAAGAAAGGATAAGATATATGTTTAACGGTTGCTTTAAAACGATATATCCTATCAAGCAAAACATGATAAACTTGCTATGTTAAGAAAAGAAGTGAAAAAATGCAAGAATCAAAAAGGGAGGGGTTGGAGGTAAAGTCGGATCACATCCTACCTCACCATCGCCTAAGAATAACTACTCACACATTATCATATCCATACATAACTGAATAATGAGAAAAAATGACATAATTAAGAAAAAGAGATACAAGGTCAAACTTGATACTAGAGATTTATTGCAACACTTCAAAGTACATGTAATGAGTTCAAATACTAAAATCTACCCTTGCAAGCTCAAAATTAGAAGTTGCAAGACCAGAGGATAGCAAAGAACTCAACCAAAATCCAAGAACAAGAATTTTAATAAAGGACACAAATATATCACAAATATCAGAATTTCTTCTCTCAAAATTACCTATCTTACTACTTCTCAGATCTGCTATATATAGGCAATTCAAATTACAAAAATAGAACCACAGGTGGACCAAATGCACCATGAGGGGCCCATGAAAAGAAAACGAGCCACTTTGGCAGTGATCAGGCCGCAAATTGCGGCCTTATTGGCAAAATTTGCGGCCGGCTTCTGGAGTGTGGGGCCCACCTTGTTGCACTAGTCTTCTGGTTAGTTGAGTGTCTCCCATTAATTACAATTTTGTCTATTTCTCACATGGGTGGATTCTGTAGTGATGAACAGAGAGCATCTCCTGTTAAAGTCCATGTTTATACTTGGTTTCACCATTATTCTGTTGCAACCTTGCTCTGTATTCTGCCCGTCGGCAGTTATGGTGAAAAACCGTCGTTTTTGTTCATGTTGTGTACTAGCTCCCGTGTTTTTGCCTGTGTACCTGTGTTCTGTACTATTGAGCAGAAAGAGATTAATAGCACTGTTTATTGATAAAAACGATAGGAATTTAGTGGTATTAAAATGTAATAAATCGTGTCGATCAAATACCCCCAAACTTATCTTTTGCTCGTCCCGAGCAAAACCATTTATTCACAAAAGAGAATCCTCACAGCACTTTCGCAGGGAACGCGATTGCACTGAGCGCGTGCAACAAGCCGTTAAACCTCTAGGTGTCCCTAGTAGGAGGAGTGTTGTCTCCTGAGGGTTTTCAGCGGATTCCACCCACAAAATCCAGTCAAGTTAGTTTTGCAAGAAAATAGTTGATCCAAACCTAAAGTTTAAGTCTCAAAGCTAGAATTTCCATCACTCAAGTTAGAAACATTAAACCCTATCTTTCACTCCTCGCAATTTGTTTAATAAGCTGATAGGCGTCTCTTCGTGTTAGTGCGTTGGTGTCGTCGTGTTTTTAAGAATTTGATCATGTCAAAAGTTTCAGACCAAGGTAAACATACAAAGGATCATACAAGTTTGAAAAGAGTTATGATTTTCTCAAGTTTTTATTCTCCAGTTAGGCTTCAAGTCAGAATATATATCAGTTTTAACCGAGTACCATAGTCGTATTGTTCACGCCTATCTTTTACCTGTTTTAGTTCATACACACCCTCTAATATTGTACAAAACGTCTTAATAACATAAGTCTTCATATCTCCGTGAAATATTGTTTTACTAGAAAATTTGTCACCGCCAAGATTATACTCCCACTAAGAATCATAAGGACTTTTAACTTGGAGAGGACACTTGCTTGGCTTGTTTTATCAGGCGATTGGAAACTTAGCGAGCTTTGGGTCAATAACTCCCAAACCAGATGATTTTAGGGTATTAGGTGTTGAGACACCCCAAGGACTTAATTACCCAAGTCACCAAAACCACAAAACAAAAAGACTCATTTTACATTAGTACGACGGAGATATAGCCATTTTTTTTTATGACGTTTACATGTGATAAGGTGTGTAATTACTTCCACAGGTTCCAGATGGGTTATTTTTCGGACTTGTAGCTTCTATCAAAACTTCTATAAAATTCTTCATATCTACTTCCTTGTATGAATTATTCTTGATATTACTTAACTCAGCCAAACCTATTTGATCTTAAGGATGTTTTAGCACTTAAGAGTTTCTGCAGACATGTCAGACATTAATTTGAAAAAAAACGACACGTGCAAGTGATATAAAAGACGTGTATCAGCTAAGATTAAACATACAGGCGGGTTATTTTTCAGGTCGTCAATCTCAATTCTTGAATTAGTTATTTCTATTTTCTCAATTTAACCATTAGATTTTGAATCACCATCTCCTGCTAGCAAGCCTAACAAAATTTTTTATATTTTATATTTTTCAAATTTTATTTTTTTCTTTTCAATGTAGTTAAAAAAAAAACATTTTTATACAATGCAGTACAAAAGCAGATATGAAATGCAACTATATGCAAAAGAAAAGAAAAATACAATAAGTAAATGCTGAAATGCAGGAAATATGCAAATGCAGTCTATATGCTACCTCCCTAGCTCCACCCCCAAACTTGAGCCAGACAATGTCCTCATTGTCGCTTTGCTTTTCCTTTCCCTTTCCTGCTTCCGCTGGCCTCATTTTGCAATTCCTGTTGAGTAGCTTCAATCCTGTCAAGCTGCTCCTGCATCTTTTGCTGTTTCTTGAGTATATGTCGAATACTCCTAAATGTCAGGCGCTGTAGATCCTTCTAGTTATCTGGCTCTGGCTCATTCAAGAGTGCTTCCGTTGAGCTCTCCGGACCTGGATGTTCGCTTGGGTCCTTCCTTGTCCAGACTTTTTGCTCGTAGTGGCTGCCGGTATAACCATGTGAAATTCGCTCTATTTCGACCGGCCAGTTTGTGTAAACAGTCGCGTATCCTTCAAACTCAATAATATCAATATAGTACTTTGCGAGCTGGGTGACTAGTACTGGCAAAAGAAGTTTGTTTTGCGTCACCCCTTCCATAATTGTGTTGTGTAATTGTCTTACAACACAGAAATACTGTTCCCTTTCCATTAAACAGTGCGCAATATGACCCACCCCAGCCGGGAAGGAAGAAACACGGCTCTTTCCCCTGATGTTGCGATTTGCCCATCGGCAAACCGCAAGCACGTTTCGGTACATCTGTGCTGGATTCAACCCCTTATCTTTCAATTCCACAAAGTCCCCCATCAATGATCTGTAAGCCGCCAGTTCTTGCGGTTCTTGATTCCCCGGTCTCATGGGGATACCTGTTACCCTAGAGATGGTCTTGGCTTGAAAGATCCTACGTCGTCCTTGGAAAAAGAATTCTATGAAATTCTCTTCCTGTTTGCCATTTCTTAACGCTTCATAAAAATCTTCGACCAATTCTCTCACAGCAAATAAATTATTACCCTTGTAAACCAGATATTCCCACCCTCTTTGACAGATTTCATTGTAGAAATACTGTCCATAGGTTTCGTCGGAGAAAATCTCGGAGAAATTTTTCTCACAATCAAAAGCTACCATTGTAGATCTGAAATTCTAGATGGAAATTAAACCAGGGGAGATGAAATCTTACAGAGAGAGAAGAAGATCGGGGCTGTCGGGTCTGATCAGGCCGCAATTGGCGGCTGAAAGGGGATTTTTGGCGGCCGGAGTTGGGGCTCTAGGGCTGCGTCTTTGAGATTGGGTAGCTGATGAAGAGAGGGGTGTGGGGTTCTGTCAATTTCAGAAATGAAGTCTCGGGTTGGGGTTTGGAGGGTTATAAAGGGTTATTTACAAAAACACCCCTTTACAAAAAGAATTCGCAAAAGAAAACTTAAAGCTACAAAAGAAAACGTATATACAAGAGAACATGGGGGTGTTTTAATCGATGTAAGTCGGCTCATGCAAAAACATGAGCTCCCCCGTTTCTGCGGGCAATTCTAAGAATGGTTTTAGCCGTTGGCCATTAACCTTGAATATGCTGCCTGTTTGCTGATTTTCAATTTCGACAGCACCGTGCGGAAAAACGGTGCGCACAAGAAATGGACCTGTCCATCGTGATTTCAATTTCCCGGGGAACAGATGAAGTCGGGAGTCGTAGAGCAGAACCTTTTGCCCTTCGGTGAATGTTTTTCTGAGAATCGCTTTGTCATGAAAGACTTTCGTTTTTTCCTTGTACAGTTTGGCATTCTCATACGCATCGTTGCGTATTTCATCAAGTTCATTTAATTGAAGTTTACGCTCTTCGCCGGCTTTTTCCAAATCGATATTGAGCTGTTTGATTGCCCAGAAAGCACGGTGTTCTAATTCAACAGGCAAATGACATGCCTTTCCAAAGATGAGTCGGTATGGGGACATACCTAGGTTCGTTTTGAAGGCGGTGCGGAATGCCCAGAGCGCGTCACTTAACTTCAACGACCAATCCTTGCGGTTATTGTTGACAGTTTTTTCCAAAATTTGTTTAATTTGTCTGTTGGAAATTTCAACCTGACCGCAAGTTTGAGGATGGTAGGGTGTTGACAATTTGTGGCTGATGGAATACTTTTTCATTAGTGATTCGAAAGATCTGTTGCAGAAATGCGTTCCATTATCACTAATGATGGTGCGAGGCGTACCGAACCTGGAAAAAATGTTTTCTTTCAAGAATTTCACGACAACCTTGTTGTCGTTGGTTCGACAAGGGATGGCCTCCACCCACTTGGACACATAGTCCACAGCCAGCAAAATGTACACATTCCCAAAAGAGTTTGGAAATGGTCCCATGAAATCAATGCCCCAGACATCAAAAATCTCTACAATCAGAATGGACTGTAGGGGCATTTGATTCCTTTTTCCAATCTTGCCCATGTGTTGACATCGGTTGCAGGTTTTGCAATATTCGAAAGCATCCTTAAAAAGCGTCGGCCAGTAGAAGCCGCTCTGCAAAACCTTCTCCGCTGTTTTCTGGGTCCAAAATGGCCCCCGCAAGCTTGATCATGGCAGAAGGACAAAACACTTCTTGTCTCAGAATTAGAGATGCACCGTCTAATGATCTGATCAGGACAGTATTTAAACAGGTATGGTTCATCCCAGTAGAAGAATTTGACCTGGGAGAGAAATTTATACTTGTCCTGATGTGACCAAAAAGATTGTGTTTCTCCGGTGACTAGAAAGTTCACGATATCAGCAAACCATGGTTCGCTTGATACGGAGAGAAGTTATTCATCCGGAAAATGCTCATTGATTGGAATTTCCTCATTTGGTGCATTTGGTATGCGAGACAGATGATCGGCTACAACATTGTCGGTCCCCTTCTTATCCTTGATGGTTAGGTCAAATTCCTGAAGAAGGAGGATCCAACGTATCAATCTGGCCTTGGCATCCTTTTTTGCAAAGAGGTGCTTAAGCGCAGAATGATCAGTGTAAATAGTGACGTGGGTTCTGATCAAGTAAGGACGGAATTTCTCAAGTGCGAACACAACAGCTAAGAGTTCCTTTTCAGTCGTGGTGTAATTTAGCTGTGCGTCATTCAACGTCCTGCTCGCATAATGGATAACATGCGGCTTCTTTTCAAATCGCTGTCCTAAGACAGCTCCTATCGCAAAGTCAGAAGCATCGCACATTAGTTCAAAAGGTTCGCTCCAGTCTGGTGCGCTTAAAATCGGAGCGGAAGTGAGTTCCGATTTTAAAAGCTTGAACGCGTGAAGGCACTCAGAGTTGAAGTCAAAGGGTGTTTCTTTTGCCAGCAAAGAAGTCAAGGGTCTAGCCAGTTTGCTAAAATCCTTGATGAAACGCCTGTAAAACCCGGCGTGGCCTAAGAATGCCCTAATATCACGGACAGTTCGTGGAGGTGGGAGGCTTGAGATAACGTCGATTTTTGCTTTATCGACTTCGATTCCTTTCTCAGAAATGATATGGCCTAACACGATGCCGTGTTTGACCATAAAATGACACTTCTCCCAGTTGAGTGTGAGGTGATTTTCTCTACATCGTAGCATTACTAGCTCTAGATGCCTCAAACACTCAGAAAATGAATCTCCAAAGACGGAGAAATCATCCATGAAAACCTCTAAAAATCGCTCTACCATATCAGAGAAGATGCTCACCATGCACCGCTGAAATGTCGCGGGTGCGTTGCACAGCCCAAAGGGCATGCGGCGGTAGGCGAAGGTTCCAAAAGGACAAGTGAAGGTTGTTTTGTCCTGATCCTCTGGATCAATCGGGATCTGATTATAGCCGGAATACCCATCTAAGAAGCAATAGTAGGCATGTCCGGCTAGGCGTTCAAGCATTTGATCAATGAAGGGCAGCGGGAAATGGTCCTTGCGAGTTGCTGCGTTGAGCTTCCTGTAATCAATACAGACTCTCCACCCTGTTTGTGTACGGGTTGGGATGAGCTCATTTGCTTCATTAGTGACAACGGTGAGTCCCGATTTCTTTGGTACTACGTGAATGGGGCTTACCCATTTGCTATCAGATATGGGATAGATGATCCCATTGTCCAGACACTTCGGCATTTCATTCCTTACCGCTTCTTTCATTACCGGGTTAAGCCGGCGTTGAGGATCTTTGAAGGGTTTGGAATCATCAGTCATATGGATTCTGTGCTGGCAGATAGCAGGGCTGATTCCTTTGATATCAGCCATTGACCACCCAATCGCTTCCATGTTCTTTCTCAGAACATCCATGAGGGCCAACTCTTGCTCAGGCGCAAGGTCAGTTGCAATTATTACTGGAAGCGTTTTATCATTTCCCAAGTACGCATACTTGAGGTGGTCAGGAAGAACTTTGAGGTCGAGTTTCGGTGGCTCCTCCACAGATGGTCGCACTTCAGGGGCTGGTTCGTTGCGAAGAGGTTCAAATTGGGGCCCCCAATGTGCGTAGGATGCCTATTCAGGATTTAGCTTGTCAAGGAAAAGAAGCTCCTCAGAAAATAGTTCTTCAAAAGTTTCGTCCAGACACTCGTTTTTGAAGTCAAATGTCCCCTCCTCAGACATATCGTATACAGCGTTGACTTCAAAAGTGTCATCGTGTTTCTCGCTCGCTTGGTTTCCTAGCGTGAAGATGTTGAGGTCTACTGTCATGTTCCCAAAAGAAAGTTTCATGGACCCATTACGACAGTTTATCAACGCGTTGGATGTGGCTAGGAAAGGCCGCCCCAGTATGACTGGAATTTGACCGCTGGGATTGGTGACGGGCTCAGTCTCCAACACAATGAAGTCTACGGGGAATATGAATTCCCCGACCTTGATTAGAACATCATCAATTTCTCCCCTCGGTACTTTTGTCGAACGATCTGCCAGTTGCAGAGTCACTCTGGTCGGCTTGAGCTCTCCCAATCCCAGTTGTTTGTAAACTGAGTAGGGAAGGAGGTTCACACTTGCCCCTAAGTCTAACAAGGCTCGGTTAATTTGTTTGTCCCCAATGGTGCAAGAAATAGTAGGACAACCTGGGTCCTTATATTTCACAGGAATAGACTTGGACAAAACATCGCTTAGAGTGGCAGCCAAGAAGACGGTTTTGGGGACATTTGTGCGTCGTTTTTGGGTGCACAAGTCCTTCAGAAATTTTGCGTATGCCGGAACTTGTTGGACTACGTCCAACAAAGGAATGTTGACCTCACAGCGCTTAAAAACTTCCAACACCTTTTCCATGTTTGCAGAAGGCTTCTTTGATTTTAACCTATTAGGATAGGGAGCCTTAGGTCCAAACACTGAATTTGGCAAAGCTGCAGATGGAATAGGTGCAGAAGACGGGAATGTTTTTGCTGGGTCATCAGTGTGGTTGTATGGCGAATTCTCATGTTGGTTTGAAGGATGTGCAGCAGATGATGAAGAAGAGGAAGTAGGAGGTGAAGAAGAAGAAGGTGATGAAGATGAAGACGGATCACAAGGAGGAGCCGGAGATGAATTACGTGCTGGCAAACTGACAGCCGCACGCTTGGATGATTCGCTGGGGCTGACGACCTTGTTGTCAATCGTTCGTCCTGATCTGAGGACGGTGACGGCGTTCGCATTCTCAATGTTGGTCGTCTGAACAACATGAGCGTTGTTGTTTCTTTGTTCTCTTGGGTTTATCACGGGTTGAGAGGGAAATGTTCCCTTCTCACGTTCATTAACTGCTGCAGCCAGTTGACTGATTTGGATTTCTAATCTGGCTATCGCTTGAGTGTTAGCGCTATGCAACTGACCGGATGTTTGCATAAAAGTAGCCAGACTAGATGCAGTCTGCGCAGAAGTTTTAATCAAAGCTTCCAACCCTTTTTCGATAGATGTTACCCTCTTGTCGTCTTGGGCGAACCCAGGGGGTGTAAAGGTTGGGTTGAGCTGATTCGGCTGTTGGGGCTGCTGGGGCTGGTTAGTTGAATATCCCAATTTTTGGTTTTGAAAGTTTGAATTTTGAAATTGTTGGAAAGGCGGGTTTGAATTGTTGTTTTGAAAAGGAGCCTGATTCCAAGCAAAATTGGGATGATTCTTCCAACCAGGATTGTACGTAGGTGCAAAAGGGTCGTTCCTGGGGCGCTGGTTCTGATACAGCGCATTAACGTTTTCAGGTCCCTGGGACCCAACGAGAAAAGGACATTCTTCCGATATGTGGCTAGGATGCTGACAGTTAGCGCACAAAGTTGGAGAAATTTGATTGACTGGTAGCGGTGAATTTTTCCCTTCTAAAGCTTCCATTCGCCGTACAAGAGCGGCGATTTTGGCTTCGGCAGCTATAGAGGTGTCAACTATGTGTGCACCACTCCTAGTCACGGATGGTTTCTCACTCACACTCTCCCACTGGATGGTTTTGTCAGCCAGTTCTTCCAAAAAGTTCCATGCGTCCTTAGCACCATAGCTCAGGAATTTGCACTGACACATGGATTCTAGCATCATACGTGAACTGGAATCTAACCCCTCATAGACAATCTGACATAACCTCCACTGTTCTAACCCGTGATGGGGACATTTGATTAAGATGTCTTTAAATCTTTCTAAGCATTTCCAAAAAATTTCACCCTCTTTTTGTTTAAAATTGTGGAGTTCATTGCGAATTCGCACGGTTTTATGAATAGGATAAAAAATTTTAAGAAAAACTTTCACAAAGTCATCCCATGTCGTGATCGATCTAGCTGGTAAACTGTTTAACCAGCTTTTCGCATTATCCTTAAGCGCAAAGGGAATGAATTTGAGCTTAACGACATCCTCTCCCACTCCTTGGATCTTCATCATTGCACATACTCCTTCAAATTCACTGATTAACAGGTATGCATCCTCGGACTCGAGTCCGTGGAATTTTGGGAGTAGTGGTATGAACTGCGGTTTGATTTCATAGTTGTTTGCCGCAATGGTGGGCAGTACTATGCATGAAGGAAGGGATGATCGGTGTGGATAACATCTGTCCTGTAATGCCGCTTCCTGTTGCTCAACGATTGTCTGCTCCATCATTGTTGGTGGTGTAGAAGAAGAAAGTGAAGGTGAAGGTGAAGGTGAAGGATCGGACGGCTCCGATGAGGCAGAAGGTAAGGTCTCAGAGGATTCCGAGGAATCAGAAGGTGAAGAAGAATCGGAAGATATAGGCACAAACCGAACTAATCGAGATTGTGAATCTCTAGTCCAAGCTGACATGCACTATTCGGGAGTCGTAGGGAAACGACTGAGAGAAAAAAAAAATGTTTTTTTTTTTTAATTTTTTTTTTTATTATTTTTAACCAGAATATTTACAACCACAAATATCGCTCACAAGGTAATACAAGATCACAAACAAGACACACTGCACACACCTAATCAGTCTAGGGTTACCTAGGTCAACTAGACCTGCTCAAAAACTTGCCTTTTGAAGTAAAAATGTACTGCGAAAACGGCCCAAAGATAGACTGATCGAGAAGCCAGGTAAGTGCAGAGAGGAAGGGAGGTTTTCCCTCGCTTTCGCGAGGTTCCTTAATTAGAGTAACCTTCTCTCTTTCGGCGGTTGCGCCTTTCACACTTTTCTAGACACTTCAGGAACAATGTACCGATCGGCGGTGTTCGAAATACACTTAACTTACCCTAATGAGCGCGAAGTCCTTAGAGGCTGAAAGTATAATTTCTTTTAAAGTTAATGAGGGTGTGACAATGCTCGTTCTTTGTGGTTTGTGGGCCACGGAGAAGGGTGATGAAATCCCTTACCGTATCTTGTTGGGGTTCTTTGCCTTTAAGTCCGTATTAAATTCATGCAATGCGCAAACAATAAAAGTTGTTCAAATCATCAATCAATCGTTTTTTTATGTTATAAGCGGTGCGCTGCAAAAAATACGGTTAGTTTCTTTTGGCAGTTGTGCTTGGCACTTGTGCAGCGGAGTTTGCGAAAGAAATCCTGCACAAAATTGAAGTATTGGAGCGTCGGGTTTGAGGAGAAGGGTGATGAAAAATACGTACCTTGGATTTATGAAGTTAGAAACTTCCGTTGGCTTGATCCGTGATCACTTGAGCGTTCGCTTGTACGGGTCGATCTACCCGGATCTTTGGCACTGTTAACCTCGTAACGCCTTTCTCCAGAATTCCATTCTCAGCTCCGCACAATCATAGTTCGTATTTCAGTTGCAATCTGGAATTTGAGAAAAATACGATATTTAGTGCATAATACGATATTTATGGCCAAATTTCTGTAGATAAATAATTAAATAATTCTAAATATAGAAATGGACTAAAAAACAGAAATTTAGAGATGTAACAGAAAATTTGGGGCAAAACATCAGGTTCAGGCCGCAATTTGCGGCCATATTGAGAATTTTGGCGGCCAAGTCTTGGTGTTATTGCTCCATCTTTTTTGTGTGCTCTTTATTTCTGTTAGTAAACCTTTTCTATATCCAGAATAATTTTAGCACAATTATATATACAGCAGAAAAGAAAACACAGAGAGCAACGAGTCGGATATTTGCGGTGTTTTGTTTTTTGTGTTTTTTTTTTATGTTTTATACAAAGTATATACAGAGATAACTCAAAATAATCTTCGTGGTGTTGCCACTCCCCGGCAACGGCGCCAAAAACTTGTTCGAAACCCACGGTGACGTGCTTTTTGGAAAATGAGGTCAATATCGGATATGTCGGTTTTTGTCGGAAAAATAGTGCACGACGTGAGTATCGAGTGTTAAAAATACCGCAAGTGCACGGTGCGTTGTAGCGAGCCGGCAAGTACGGGTCGAACCACAAGGAGTGGATATCACGACATCATTTTGAGTTATGGATCAAAAGTTTGAAGATGGTGTTTTGTCACGTTTTAGTGTGATATCTAAAAGAACAAGGTTTGGGATATAAAAACTTAAGCTAATGGTTTAGTAAAAGTGAATTATGACTTTTACCCCCAACTCTCCATTTTTGATTCAAGATTTACCTCTTTTTAGTTTCCATTGGAATACCGAAAGCATACCGTATTTATCCGAAAAATGTATCGGGATGAAATACGATATCAAGGGTAGAAAAACAGAAACTAACAAGAATGGAATGGATAATGGAGTGGATATGGAATTAGTTAAGTGAAGTAGCAAGTATAGAATATATGCAAGAATGCTATATATCCTATCTAGCTAGTTGCGACACATAACTTGATTCCGTATTCACGCCCACTTCAAATCGTAACAAAGCAAAGATGAAATGTAAAGAAAGGATAAGATATATGTTTAACGGTTGCTTTAAAACGATATATCCTATCAAGCAAAACATGATAAACTTGCTATGTTAAGAAAAGAAGTGAAAAAGTGCAAGAATCAAAAAGGGAGGGGTTGGAGGTAAAGTCGGATCACATCCTACCTCACCATCACCTAAGAATAACTACTCACACATTATCATATCCATACATAACTGAATAATGAGAAAAAATGACATAATTAAGAAAAAGAGATACAAGGTCAAACTTGATACTAGAGATTTATTGCAACACTTCAAAGTACATGTAATGAGTTCAAATACTAAAATCTACCCTTGCAAGCTCAAAATTAGAAGTTGCAAGACCAGAGGATAGCAAAGAACTCAACCAAAATCCAAGAACAAGAATTTTAATAAAGGACACAAATATATCACAAATATCAGAATTTCTTCTCTCAAAATTACCTATCTTACTACTTCTCAGATCTGCTATATATAGGCAATTCAAATTACAAAAATAGAACCACAGGTGGACCAAATGCACCATGAGGGGCCCATGAAAAGAAAACGAGCCACTTTGGCAGTGATCAGGCCGCAAATTGCGGCCTTATTGGCAAAATTTGCGGCCGGCTTCTGGAGTGTGGGGCCCACCTTGGTGCACTAGTCTTCTGGTTAGTTGAGTGTCTCCCATTAATTACAATTTTGTCTATTTCTCACATGGGTGGATTCTGTAGTGATGAACAGAGAGCATCTCCTGTTAAAGTCCATGTTTATACTTGGTTTCACCATTATTCTGTTGCAACCTTGCTCTGTATTCTGCCCGTCGGCAGTTATGGTGAAAAACCGTCGTTTTTGTTCATGTTGTGTACTAGCTCCCGTGTTTTTGCCTGTGTACCTGTGTTCTGTACTATTGAGCAGAAAGAGATTAATAGCACTGTTTATTGATAAAAACGATAGGAATTTAGTGGTATTATAATGTAATAAATCGTGTCGATCAGTGAGCACCGCAAACGCCTGAGTGAACTTCTTTCATGACTTTTTGGGCTTTGGCCGATGACAGGCACCTGAGCCAGAGTTGGTCATATGACCTGCGGTATAGCGTGTCATTTACAAACACGTATCGGAAAGCTCTCTTCTTCAGCTGAATCCTCGCAGATTTTTCTTCGGGCAGCTTGTCGTATCGGAGGTACTCTATGAAGGGTTCTCTCCAATCGGGCTCGTCTTGGATGATCGAAGCTTCTTCCGCAGGACTGCTCTTCTGTTCCGCGCTTTCCTCTTCTTGTAGAGAGACTGGGGGTAGAATTTGCCGGCTCCTGACTGTGATCAGAATTTCGTCCATGTCAGGATCGGCCAGCTCCTTGGCCAAGCGAGCGAGTACATCAGCCTTTCCGTTCAACGCTCTAGGGACTCTCGTTAGTTCAATATGAGTGAACAGTTTCATGAGTTCTACCACCCGGCCTCTATACCGAGCTAACTCGGGTTTGTATATCTTGTAGCCGCCGCTTACTTGGTTGACGACAAGCTGGGAGTCACCGTAAACCCGTAGCCGAAGGATTTCCATTTCTATGGCGAGTTCCAAACCAGCTATCAGAGCTTCATACTCAGCTTCATTGTTTGTCCGAGGCTCGGTGAGAGCAAAAGAACGCCGTAGGGTTCCCATTGATGGCGTGATGAACACCAATCCTATCCCCGCTTTTACCTCCGGGATGCTTGATCTGCCGGAACTCCTTATTGATGAGGCCCCATCGAAGTAGAGCTCCCAACATGGCTCATCTTCCTCGAGGTGCAGCACTTGTTCGTCGGGTAACTCACAATTTGGCGGCGACCCTTCTGGTACGGGATGAGCGGCGAGAAAGTCTGCAATAGCTTGCCCTTTTACTGCTTTCTCGGGGGTATAAACTATGTCAAACTCAAGTAGCATGACAGCCCATCTTGCCATTCTGCCGGCTAGGCTTGCTTTGGTCATCAAGTGTTTGAGCGGGTCGACCTTGGAGATCAGCATAACCCGATGAGCGAGCAAATAGTGCCTCAGCTTCTTCACAGCAAATATTAGAGCCAGGCATTGCTTTTCGATTGGGGAGTAGTTGTGTTCCGCCCCGACTAGAGTTCGACTGAGGTAGTAGAGGGCATTTTCTTTTCCCTCCTCGTTATTCTGGGCAAGGAGCGCACCGAGTGACTCATCCAGCGCGGCAGTGTAGAGAATCAGCGGTTTATTTGGAATGGGAGCGGCCAGCACTGGAGGGTGCAACAAGTATTGTTTGATGCTTCCGAACGCTGCTTGAGATTCGGCATCCCAGATAAAAGGAGCTCCTTTCTTCATGAGCTTCGAGAAGGGCCTACATCTCCCCGATAAATTTGAGATAAACCTCCGTATATAAGCAAGCTTGCCTTGAAAAGATCTTAGCTGCGTCAGATTTTTCGGAGGGGGCATCTCCATGATGGCCTTTATCTTTGATGGGTCAACTTCGATCCCTCGATGTCGGACTATGAAGCCCAGGAATTTTCCCGATGACACGCCAAAAGCGCACTTCAGAGGATTCATCTTCAGATCGTATTCCCTCAATCTGGTGAGAACGGTCCTGAGATCTTGGATATGATCGGCCTTGGCTTTAGTCTTGACGACCAGACCATCAACATAGCATTCGACGACTTTATGGATTAGGTCATCAAAGATATTAGTCATCGCCCTTTGATATGTAGCACCTGCGTTCTTCAGTCCGAATGGCATTACCTTGTAGCAATATATTCCGATCGGGGTTCGAAATGCTGTGTGCTTCTCATCCTCAGGCGACATCTTGATCTGATTATATCCAGACGAGCCGTCCATAAAGGTGAACAGTTCGTAATTTGAAGTGTCATCGACCATCATTTCTATGACCGGTAGCGGGAAGTCGTCTTTAGGACATGCCTTGTTGAGGTCCCTGAAATCAACACAAACTCGGATTTGCCCATTTTTCTTCTTCACTGGGACTATGCATGCGATCCAGTCTGCATATTTCTCTTCCCTGATGAAGCCAGCATCGATGAGTTTCTTAGTTTCCTCGATGACCTTTTCTTCTAGTTCCCTTCTCATTCTTCGAGGAGCTTGTTTGACTGGCTTAGCATCAGGAGATATAGCCAACTTATGTACGGCCACTTCAGGGGAAAGGCCAGGCATTTCTTTGTATGTCCACGTGAAGCAGTCGACGAACTCATGCAGCAGGGCAATTATCTGCGCTTTCATTTCCTCTGACAAGAGCGAGCTGATGTAGGTCGGCCTTGGATTATCGAGCGTTCCTAAGTCAATCCCGGTTAGCTCGTCAAAGGTTGCTTGTCCGCCATCTTCGAGCTCTTGAGGAGCTTCTTCTGGCTCGGCTATCTCGTCATCATCATTTGATCTTTCGCTGGCCTCACCAACATGGATCATGTGGCACGCTTTGGAATCAGGTTGAATGTAGCATATGCCCCGTCTATCTGGAATTCGTCCATCGATGAGTGCTCGGACTTAGGGCGGATACCATAGCCCTTCGTAAAAATTTGCTTCGGACTCCGTTTGATATAACCGGCATCCGCACTTCTTAAAGTATTCCCGCATCTCGGGCGCATAGTATCTGGGATTGAGGACGGCTCTTATGCCTCTCTCATAGGGAAGGCACACGACAGAAAGGTCGTCCGGGTGCACAACAGGGTTTGACCTGTAAAACAGGATGCCCTTCGGTCCATTTTTCCTCCCGGGCACGTAGAAAGTTTTCAGCTGGTCCACGGTAGAGACTGACAATGCGTCGAGCTCTTTGCACATCCGTTCCGGCACCCTTGTGATGGCCAGGGACCCTTCTGCGACTTCGAATGTCTCTCGTAGTTTCGCTTGCTGCATGGGGGGCCAATCTGCACAGCTGTTGCACGGCAGGTCCTCTTCTTCTGACTCTTCAATGTCACTGCCAAGATAAGGGCGGACTTTGCTGATAGATGGGCCTTCAGTAACAGATTCGTCCGTATCGCTGCCGAAATGAGGGCGAGTTTTACGGAAGGACGGGCTTCCAGCGTCGGACTCATCAGTGTCGCTGCCGAAATGCGGGCGCTCTTGGGTATTTTTGCTTTTGAAAGTGACAGGCGGCGCAGATTTGCTTTTGAGTCTTGGGGCCGTTCTATCCTCAGTCAGTTGTGGCTTAGCATTTTGGTGGTCCATAAAGTACAAAGAATCTTCATATCGGACTTCATGCACACCGAACGGCTGGATGTTTCCGTCAATGCGTCTTTCTTCGCCATTTTTAGTATACTTCATGCATTGATGGAGAGTTGACGGAATGATGCCGTAATCGTGGAGCCACGGCCGCCCCAAGAGAATCTTATAAGACGTGTCGGCGTCGATCACGTATATCTTAGCTTCAGTTTGCAGATCCCCAAACTTGATTGGCAAAGCTATTGACCCCAGAACTTGCTGGCAATTTTGGTTGAAGCCTTGAATGACAATCCTTTCCCTTGACAGGTGTCGGACGTCCATTGACAAACTCTTCAGAGTTCGCAAGTTCATGATGTTCACTGAGGACCCCGGATCAATCAATATACGATTAATTCGATCTCCGTCGCTGTACCCGGTCACGTAAAGCGGCCGATTATGCTCAGCCGTTCCCAGTAGCAAGTCTTCATCCTTAAATGTGACTGCGGCGGCATGCAAAGCGTGCTGGGCTTCTTTCATATTAATTTCCGCAAAGTGAGCCTGATACCGCTCGGGGTTTTGTAGAGCGTGAATGAGAACATCTCTAAGCTCCTTAGATAGGACCAAGGCATCGTAGATGCTCAGGAGAGACGAAAGCTTCCGGAGATGCGCCAAGACATTATAGTCCACCGAGGAAGGACTTATGTCTCCATCAGCCATTTCTCTGCCATCTTTATCATTAGCGACTTGTTTTTCCTTCCCTTTTGGGGCGTTGCCCTGATTTTGCGGTAGAGCCCTGCCGCTTCTGAGCTGGATTTGATTGGCCTTTGTGGTGAGCTCCTCGTCTTCTTCGGGAAAACAGAGCTCATCCTCGGAGTCGCTGCCAAGATGGATGGCGTAGCAGGTCACTACTGGGATCTCTTTATTGGAGTCTTCTTCTAACTCCTCCAGAATTTCAGCCGCTTGTACAGGGAAGAACTCCTTCAATTGAATGAATGTTCTTTCCTTTTGTTCATATTCTTCGAGGGAATCGATATATTTTTGAATGGTCGATCTCCCTGCAGACTCTTTTTCGCGCCGAGCTGCACTTTTCTTCTTCTTAAGCTTCTTGGATTTTGAGCCTGATGGAGCCGCATTGGCAGCTGGACTGGTAGGCTTCTTCTGCCCTTCCCATTCCGTCCTGGGTTCTTTCCGAAGTAGCTTCATCATCTTCTTCGTCTTATTAGATATGTGCGTACTCCACGGAGGCCGCGATGAGTCAGTTTCTTTTTTCAGGACAGCAGGTTCAGCTGTCTGCTCCCAGGAGGCTTCAACTTCTGTCTGTATAAAGTTGGCGGTTGCAACGTGATTGTTCACCAACACGCTTTTGGACAGCTCGATCTCTCCAGCCTTGTACTGCTTCTCGACCCAGTCTTTGAAGATATAGCAATCCTCGATCGCATGGCTCACTACTCGGTGGTACGGGCAATACAGAGGATTGTCAGTCATTTTTGCTTCTTGGGGTCTTTTCGACTCCGGCAATTGTAGGCCGTTGTTCAAGGCATCTTTAAATATCTTGCGGACCTTGTCCCTTCTGAAAGAGTAAACCTTGTTCTTTTTCTCCTCTAGGGAAGGCCCGTCTCCTCCCAGCAATGGCTTTCGAGACCGGTTAGTTTTGGATTCGGCCGCCCTTCGCTTTTCTTCATTGTCGGACGCATTGAAGACATTGGTACTGCTGGAACCCCCGCTTCTACGGTTGTCGTCCCGCTTGCTTTTCCAGGTTTTGTCTCTCTGAGAGTCCGGCGGGGACTCTTGCTTCGATCGTTCCAGCATTTGAACTTTCTCGGTTAGCTCCTGAAATGTCTTGAGGCCCGCTGTATACAAGAATGGGACCATCCAATTGCTGAGGTTCCCAATGAGAAGGCTGACGGACTGGTCCTGCTCCAGTGGCGGTTCGCATTTGACCGTGAGATTACGCCATCGGGCAATAAAGTCAGTGTTGCTTTCATTCTTCCCCGGCTTGGTCCTCACAAGGTCGGCTATGGAGATTTTATCACTGACACTCATGAACCTTTTCCGGAACAGAGAATCCATTTGGGCAAAGGTAATGACGGACCCGTCCGGTATACTCGCATACCAGTCGAAGGCGAAGCCGGTCAGGCTGTTGACAAACTGACGGAGAAGGAGCGCGTCATTGCCCCCTGTATTTCTGCACGATGCTTTGAAGTGGGCGACGTGCTGGTTTGCATTCCCCGTTCCATCAAATCTTCCGAACTTAGGAATGACGTAGCCGCTTGGGAACTCAATCAGATCGTACTGCGCGGGATATGGCCGCCCACTACTGCCGATTTCTTTCTGAGCTTCAGCCTCGGCCACCAATGTTTTAACCTTGCTGGTGACCAAATCCATTATCCGATCCTGTGTTAGCGGGATAGTGCTATCTAGGGCCAAGGCGTCCCCAGAAGCGGAATGTAGCCGGCTTTCATTTGGCTCGACCAGTCTTGGTCCCAAAGGAACAGGCATTGGCTGCCTCGGATTGTCATCACCCGGCTGATTAGTAGCGGCTTGTGCCTAATTGGGAGGCGCTCGAGCAATTTGAGCCGTAAGCTGCATCACCACGTTCGTTAAGTCGTCAATCTTCGAATAGAGCTTGGCCATCTCTTTATCTTTGCTCCTGAGCTGCTTTCAAAGCTCTTGAAGCAGCTCCTGCTCAGCAGTCCTAGGGCGGAAAGTCGGCTCTTCCTCGCTGTCCGAGCTTGACTCTACATGGACCGAGGGGTCTATCTGCCTATCATCCTCATCGAGAGGGTTTTCTTCATCCAGCGAGGGCGGCTGTTCTTGGGCGGCGGCAATCACATTCAGGCTAGATTGGGCTTGGGATGTGGTGGCTCCGTCCTTGCTTTTGCTGCGAAGGTTGTCGCTGGGGCGCCCGCCCGCCATATAGACCGTATGGATGATATATCCAGCCGTCTCTCTATCATTGGCAGCTGATTTCACGGCTCACTGTCTTGACCCCCTTGCTTCGGTAGCTGGTAGTCGATTAAAGGCGGCTGGCCTAACCAGCTTCTTGAATGGTGCTGGCGCTTCTTTTCTGGATTTGCCCCGTTGCTTTCGTGCGGCACAGAGCGCCTGATAGACTCTTGAAGAGACAGTGTCATACTTTTTCTGTTGGGGCCGGGACACGTCTCTTTGTGGCACTGTTCGGACCGCTGTCTTCTTGATTCTGGCGGTCATGGCATTTTTCTGAACCCACTTCAGGGGCTCGAAGGAATTGCTGATTCTTACGTCCGACTCGGCCGTCGTCGCCGGGCAACCCTGCACTTGGAACTTCACACGATTCCATTTGGCCGAAGCCTTGGCCCTCTTGTTGGCTCGATACCTGAGCCGCTTCTGCCTTAACTTTTCTGTTCTAAGCACCTGGCAGACTTCGGCTTTTTGGGAAGACGCCGCAGACCGGGCGATGGAGGGCCTTGGAAATACGCTCGATTGTGCATTTGTTGGAGTTATCGCCTGAGCTCGTCCGTAACATCTGATGTTGCCCTTTGTACCGAAGTTCTTGCCCCCCGCTGGAGCACCAGAGAATCGTTCAGATAGCGTCTTGAGTTTCGGTTGTGGTGCCTTGGCGATCACGACATTCGGCCTCTTTCCCCTTGAGACCGGCTTGGCCACCTGTTCCACCGGGATCTTCGCCAGATGAGCGCTTCCGGCAGGGTAGATGATGACGGAGCCGAACTGGCGAGGCGGTTCCTCCCACTGTCGACTGAGGCTTGCGGGGAGAACCACACGAGCATTGATCTTGACCACGTACGGAATCGGGGTCGCTTTGGAAGTTGAATTCATCTTGAGAGACATTGTCATTGAAAGTTGATTGCTGCACGAAAAGAAAACATCATTTCAGTATAGGCAATCGATATGTATATTGATTGAGTTCGTATGAACGCTTAACCCAAAATATGGGAGGAGAGAGTGGTCCCACCGGCCGTGCCAGAATCTGTAGGGTGTTTTTCGTCACCCCATTGAGATGGGAATACGCGCACGCTTGTCAGGCGTATACTACAGACCCCCCTGCCTAGGGTAGGCCGGGTTTTATTGATTATGGAGATCCAAATCTCCGGCAGCCGCGGACTAAGCTGCCATTAATTACCCCTCGCCTTTGGGGCGAGGGAACCTCCGATTAACGGGTTAAACTGGTCATGCGAACTCAATGTGCGGTGTGCGTGTGTTTTGTTTTAAAAGGGGGTTTTGGATATATCGGGAGCCACGCAGAGTTTTTACGGGGGTCCCGCTACCCGGATAGTGGGCTGGGGGTCAAGGGGGCTAGCAGCGCCCCGACCCAAAAAAATTTTTGAGGGGGAAAGTGTCGCGGAGTATGTGTATGTGTACATTTATATACATATGTATATATATACATGTATATATAAATAAAGGGAAAAAAAAAAGACAACCAAAGGATGCGTGGGGCCAGCGCCTAGGCGCTTGAGCGCAAGCGAGCCACGTGTCGGCACGTGGGCGCTTTGCGCTCGAGCGCAGAGTGCTGGAGCGCAACGCGCCACGTGTCTGCACGTGGGCGCTTTGCGCTCGGACGCTGAGCGCTTGGACGCAAGCGCGCCACGTGTCGGCACGTGGACGACTTGCGCTCGAGCGCTTGCGCTTAAGCGCAAGAGCGCCACGTGTCGGCACGGGGGCGACTTGCGCTCGAGCGCTTGCGCTGGACCGCAAGAGCGCCACGTGTTGGCACGGGGGCGACTTGCGCTCGAGCGCTTGCGCTGGAGCGCAAGAGCGCCACGTGTCGGCACGCAGGCACACTGCGCTTGAGCGCCGGCGAGAAAAAGGGGCTTTTAGCCTAAAAAATTTCTCAGAAGAGAAATCAGAGAGGAGTTGGACTCCTGAGTGTGTTTTTCTTCTTTTGGGGGGGTTTAGTGAAAGATGTTCTTCTTCTTCCTCCTGTTGTTTGGCCGGATCTTGAAGATCAAGGGATGTGAGATTTTTTTTAAAAATCTCTTCTTTTTGAGATCTAGTGGCAGATCTGAGTTCCCCTTAATGGATTTTGTGGTGGAAAACTAATTTGTTTTATAAAAAGGAGAGTAGAACTCTTGATTTAATTCAAGAAAAAGAAGAAGGTTTTTGGAACCTTGAAGAAGGAGAAAGATCTCAGATCTGAAACTTTTTTTTTGAAGAGAGAAAAAGTTGTTGAGATATTTCATTATCTTTGCCTTTATAGGCCATACACTTTACACATAGCCCCTTGGGCTTCACAAAATGGCATTTTGCCTATCCCATGGCTCATGTGCCATTTCTTTTTGCACATAAGCCATGGGCTTTACAAAAATTTGGCTTTATGCCTATTTTTCTTACATTTATCCGTAAAATAAAATAACAGAAATACAACAAAATTATTTATTACAAAATTTTTATCTTGGCATGGGGGGAGGCCGGCCGCTCCATGTTCGGGCTCGACCCGGGCATGGGCCTACTGGATCTGGGCTTGGGCCCACTTGGCTTGGGGTTGACTTTGATTTTGACTTGGTCAACCGGGGTGTAAATTTTTACCCCAACACCTCTGTCAATCTCCTAAATGTGAGGGTGCTAAAAGAAATCTGCATGAGCGTTCAACACCTCGGTCGGGATAAAATCACTATCTCCGGTTTCGATTCCCAGTCATCACGGACGTTCGGGTCTGTGATACAGACGTTACGCTTTGGGCTGCTCGTCACTGATATCAAGTTTCATGTCATTGACGCCAAGATTTGCTACAACGCTTTGTTCGGCCGGCCTTGGTTACATGAGTACAACATTATCCCTTCTACAAAACATCAGTGTATGAAGTATTTCAAAGATGGTCTCAAGTTTACCGTGACAGGGGAGCTGAACCCATTCTCCGTGAATAAGGTCCGAAAGTATGAAGACGTATAGTACTTCTTACCAGACTTCAAAGACACGGAAAGATGCCATAAATCGGAGAATAAGAAAAAAGCTATCACCACTATTCCGGTCTTCGGGAGTGATACCGAGAAGGAAGAAGAGATAGTCTATTCGGGACCTCCCCGATACAACAAACCAGGACCATCTACCCCTATTCTGGTCTTTGGCAGTGACTCTGAAGACGAGGTCAACGCAGTATTCTCGGCTCGTCCATCAGTGCAAGCCTTCATTGGAGATGATCAGAGTTTGCAGATCGCCATGGTTCCGCAAGAGCATTACAAAGAGCCCGACGCACTTGATAGCTACAGTGTGCAAGAACTGCAGACGTTCTACTTCCCGCCCAGGCGAAAAGATGAAAAGGCGATCCTCTTTTATCGATCCACAGAAACTAAAGTGAAGAAAGAAATCTGGTATGGCGCTGATTCTACGCTTGACCGGCTCCAGCCCATCCGTCTGCCCAGATACTACACAGAAGGATTAAAAAGGATGTTGAGGCGCCAAGGCGTACCCTTCAAACAGACTGCTCGACAAGCTCAGTTCTACAACAGGATTTGGAACGTCCCCGGAACTCAGTGAAAATTGCCCAACGGGAGAATGGAAACGATCGGGCTTAGATATGTTCAATCTAAGAAACGGGAGCGATTCTATGGCTGCTACGTTATACACGATTTCGATGAAGAAGGAGATGCTTTGTTAGAAGACGCTAACCCTGAACCAAAACAAGGTCTCGCCATGAAAGTGTCAAGTCCGTCGTTCGAAGAACAGATGGATAAGCTAATAAGGGAAGCGGGTCAAAAGGTCCGGGATGACCATAGCCGCGAAATGGCCATCTATGAAAAAGCCAGGATGCAGCGCTTCGTTCAGCAAGCTACGGAAAATGACGATGCCCTACGACGCCAGCCCGTCATACAGAAGACCCGACGCTGAGGTAGAAACAAGCTAAAGAACGGAAAAAATGTTCGACAGCGACAAAGCGGGTCGAAGAAGCCACGCGATCGAGAATTGAGTAGCCGGGATCCATCTCTTATAAAGAAAATGGGTCGAGCATATTCTTTTCCCCAAGACAAGACAAGAAAGATATTCGATCTTGTCATAAAATATCAAATGATTACGCTCCCGAAGTCCAAGCACCCCGAACAAGTAAGTGAGGTTCATCACCAGATTATTGCTCCTATCACCAAGCGATAGGACATCCTCTCAAAGACTGCTTCACATTCAAAGACCGGATAGAAGACCAGTATCAGCAAGGCAGGTTCGCTTTATCCAGCAGTTGAAGGGTAACCCCACCACAGAAGCACAAACCGAAAGCCACATATGCAGCGAGAGTAGAACCAGATCAACATCGGTCTTGGAAATGATCTCGTACCTGTCACGCAATAACGCTGTGAGAAGAAGGAGTGCCCGAGAATATGGATGAACTCTCCTGGTGCTTCGAAATTGAGGATGAAGAGGAATTGATCTCAGAATTTCCACCGGCGCCAAAAGAGTTGGAAGACGGGATACACACCACTAGGGACAACCTGAGAAAAATCGACTTGGGGACGACAAACGACCCACGACCGATGTTCGTTAGCGAGCTGTTGTTTGAAGAAAAGGTGACTATGCTCAAAGACGTGCTCATGCAGTATAAAGATTGTTTCGCATGGAACTACTCCGAAATGCCGGGACTAGATCCAAAAGTAGCTGTGCACAAATTTGCGATATCCCCGGACGTTAACCCAATCAAACAAGCACCGAGAAGAATGCGGCTCGAACTTGAGATGAGCATCAATGCCGAGGTTAAGAAGCTAATCGACTCCGGCTTCGTCCAAGAAGTTCAATACCCCGACTGGATCGCCAATATCATCCCAGTGATGAAGAAGAATGGGACGGTGCGCATTTGCGTGGACTTTCGGGACCTCAACAAAGCTTGTCCGAAAGATGACTTTCCCGTACCGGTTACCGAGCTGATGATAGACAACACGTCTACTCATGAAGTATTCTCCTTCATGGATGGCTCATCGGGGTACAATCAAATAAAGATGCACCCCGAAGACCGAAAGCATAACTCTTTCTGGACCGCGCTAGCCATATTCTGCTACAAAGTGATACCTTTCGGTCTGAAGAACGCCGGCACTACCTATCATAGGGTAATGACGAAGATTTTCGACGACCTCATACATGAAATCGTCGAATGCTATATTGACGATTTCATGGTGAAAAGAAAATCGCACGAGGAGCATTAGGAGCATCTGAAAATAGTATTCCAATGTCTTCGGAAATACAATCTGAAGATGAACCCGCTCAAATGCGCGTTTGGAGTTTCCTCCGGCAAATTCCTAGGATTCATCATACGACATCGAGGCATCGAAATAGATCCATCGAAGATCAAGACGATTATGGAAATACCTTCACCAAGAACACTCAAGCAACTGCAATCTCTCCAAGGAAAGCTCACATATATCCGACGATTCATAACCAATCTCTCCGAAAAGTCCCGTCCTTACAGTCATCTAATGAAGAAAGGGACTCCGTTCATCTGGGATCGCAAATGCCAGAGTGCACTGGACGAAATCAAGCAATACTTACAGAATCCGCCGGTATTGACCGCTCCGGTCAAGGGAAAACCTCTCATCCTGTATACAACTGCCCTTGAAGGTTCCTTAGGTGCACTATGGGCACAGAAGAATGACCAAGGAAAGGAGAGAGCCCTTTACTATTTGAGTCGAGTTCTCCTAGGGGCAGAAAACAACTACTCTCCCATTGAAAAACATTGCCTAGCGTTAATTTTCGCGATAACGAAGCTCCAGCATTATGATTTGGCGCATGAGGTCCACCTCATATCAAAAGTGGATCCTATCAAATATTTGATGTCAAGAGCCATACTAACAGGATAGCTCGCTAAATAGGCCCTGCTCTTGATGGAGTTCTCGATAGCATATCGACCGCTCAAGGCAGTGAAAAGCCAGGCCATCGCCGACTTCCTCGCTGAGCATCCTATACCTGCCGATTCACCCCTAAATTGCGAATTGCCAGACGAGCACGCGTTTGACACGATCGATGGGGAGAAAGGAGAGAGTGACACCCGATGGGAACTCTACTTCAACGGGGCATCTTCCATGAAGAAGCGAGAGCACAGCACCCTCATAATCAAATCTGGGGTAGGCCTCATCTTTATGACTCCACAAGGAGGGATAATACACTTTGCCTTTTCCTTAATAGAGCCGAGGACAAACAATGAACCCGAATATGAAGCTTTGATAGCAGGTCTTGAGATTACTATCGACATGGGAATCGAGAACCTCCTCATATACGGAGACTCCCAGCTGGTCGTTAGTCAAGTAAATGGCGACTATCAAACGTGCAAACCAGAGTTGGTAAAGTATGGTGAGAGAGTGCAATAATTGCTGACTCAAATCCCTTCCTACGCCCTGGAAAGCATACCGCGAGCAGAGAATAGCAAAGCAGATGCGTTAGCTAAACTCGCTAAAGAACTGGCTGACGAAAAGCTCGATGATGTAAGGATCGTGGTGCAAAGCCGTCGGGTTCTTGCACCAGCGGAAATATCTCCGGAGTCGTCCGAAGAAAAGGAAGCGACCAAGCAAACGACCTTACAAATAAAAGACCAGGAAAAGGCTAAGGATTGGAGAGAAGTCTTTATAGACTACTTCAAATCCCGTCGAACACCTAAAGATGCATCCTCGAGACATCAGCTCATGAAACGAGCTTTGTCGTTTGCCTTCGTCAATGATACGCTGTACAAGAGATCGTTTGACTCTCTGTGGCTAATATGCCTAGGACCGGAAGAAGCAAAGAGAGTCTTCTAAGAAACTCACGACGGACTCTGCGGTTCTCATCAAGACGGGCCAAAGATGAAGCTGAAGATCAAAAGGATGGGCTACTATTGGCCCATAATGATCCAAGACTGTCTCGAATACGCGAAGCAGTGCCATGCGTACCAAATTCACGAGGACTTCATCAACCAGCATCCAAATCCTCTACACCCGACAGTGGCTAGCTGGCCATTCGAAATGTGGGGAACTGACATAGTCGGTCCCATTAAACCAGCATCGTCCAGAGGACATCGGTTCATACTAGCGAAAACTGATTACTTCTCCAAGTGGGCAGAAGCAGTACCACTAAGAGAAGTGAAGACAGAGAATATCCTCCATTTCTTCAAGACACACGTCATTTATCGGTTCGGCACTCCGCAGCGGATTATCTCCGATAACGGGCTGGCCTATAGAAGTCAAAAAATCAGCCGCTTCGCACAACAACATAATATAGACTGGAGATACTCTTCGGTCTATAATCCCCGAGCTAACGGTCTAGCTGAGGCCTTCAACAAGACCTTGACGAAGATCATAAAGAAGACGGTGTCCAAAAATAAAAAGGACTGGCACGAAAGATTGCATGAAGCTCTCTGGGCATATCGAACTACGTTCAAAACGGCCACAAATACAACGTCGTATGCATTGGTATTCGGCATAGAAACGGTACTTCCCTTGTTGATAGAGCTACCCCCTCTATGAGTAGCGGTCCATTACGAGCTAACAGACGAAGAGAACGCCCATCTTCGGCTTGAGGAGCTTGATGCCCTCGATGAAACTCGTCTTATGGCGCAGAAAAACTTAGAGGCTTACAAAGCAAAGATGACGCACTCATACGAGAGATTGACTAGGCCGAGAACATTCCACCAAGGCGAACTCGTGCTAGTGGTCAAGAGAAATATGATCCCCAATCATGCCAAATAGGGGAAATTCGAGCCGAATTATGAGGGCCTGTACATCATAGACAAGGTCTACCAAGGTGGGGCTTATTTGCTCATGAATATGCATGGCGAAAGACCCTTCAGACCAATAAACAGTCGGTTTTTGAAAAAATACTACGCCTGACGAGTCATGGCCTAGGTCAACAGTAGATAACGACGCCTATGTCCGCTCGCTATCTTCCCAAGCCCAAACTCTATAAGTAGTATCCGACGAAACCTCGCCTTGAAAACATGCGACAGACCGTAATGTCCTTAAACTAACAACGGACCGTAATTTCCTTAAACCGGCAACGGACCGAAATGTCCTAAAACTAACTACTGACCGAAACGTTTTTAAACTACTACAAACCCCCAGCATTTTTGGGCTGACTCGCACAAAAAAAAGGTACGTCCATAAGCAAAATGGGCACGAATGAAAACCCGAAAGGGCTCTATGAGTAAAAACAGCATGGCTACCGGCGAGTTTGTGAAAACCCAAAAAGGCGCAGGCTTGTAAAAAAAAATGGTAGGTCCACAAGCAAAATGGGCACGGATGAAAACCCGAAAGGGGTCCGTGAGTAAAAACAGCAGGGCTACCGGCGAGTTTGTGAAAACACGAAAGGGTGCAATCTCGTTAAAAGACACTTGCAAGGTCCTCTCGACCTTGTAAGGAGAAAACTACCTGCATGAGATCCTTATGACTCACAAAGGAGCGACACACTTAGGGATCCCCATGATTCCTAAGGAGAAATTATACTTACAAGATCCTTACGACTCGTAAGGAGAACCCTCTTATGAGACCCTCACGGCTCATAAGATTCAAAAGCCTTAACCTACAGGGATCTGAACCTGTTCTTAAGCCATCACAATCCCCAGATTGCCCTACAAGCGGTTCAATACTGACCCTTGTATACAATCCACAGGCACAAATAATTATTTCCTTCTCGAGTCCCACCAATGACGAAGAATGCCCTCATTTGATGGAAAAACACTTATAGGTCCTCTCGATTTATAAGGAGAAAACACTCTTGCAAGATCCTTACGACTTACAAGAGAACATATACTTAGGAATCCTCACGATTTCTAAGGAGAAAGACACCTATGAGATCATCACAACTCGTAGGGAGAAACATCTTTATGAGACCCTTACGGCTTATGAAGTCAAAAGCCTTAGTTGGCAGGATCTTAACCCTGTTTGCTAAGCCACCTTTGTTCAAACTGACCAAGGCAGATGATGATTCGCTCCTGGCAATATCCGAGTTGTAGCGATACTGATGCCTAAATCGGTAACAAATTCCAAGTCTTTTCAAGGCAAATGACGATTCGCTCCTGGCAATATTCCAGTCACAGTGATGTTGATGCTAAGATCGGTATTAGATCTTGGATTCCATACTCCCAAAAAAATGCATATGAAATAGCCGAAATGATAGGGCAACTTGCAACAAAATCAGCAAGTAAAATATATGTATACAAAATAGCCGAAATGATTGGGCGTCGCGAAAAATAGCCGAAATGATTGGGCTGTCGCGACTTTCGCGATACAAAAAGCTGAAATGATAGAGTATCGCGGAAAGAAAATAAAAATAATAATAATACATATAACATGAAACTTTTGCCCTACATGTGAGATCGCATCGATCCCTGTATACAATCCAGGGGCACAAACAAAAAGGGAACCATATCATCCTACCAGGCTCCGTCAGAAAGAGAGCCAAGTCTCGACGGCCACATCTATAGCCTAGAGACCCACAACAGCGTTCCTCCTCATTCCAGCAGGATTCATATGCGACAATCAACCTCGGAGCCGTAGTAAAGTCCCTAGTTCCAAATCTCGAAGGTTCACAAAAAGCCTATAGACCATCTCGAAGCCGCGGCAACGTACCCAGTTCCATGACTCGGCGGTGCACAGACAACCGAGAGTCAACTCCTGACTGCATATGGCTAAAGTCAATCCTGACCCCGTATGGCAAAAGTCAATCCTAACCCCGTATGGCGAAAGTCAATCCTGACCCCGTATGGCTAAATGTCAATCCTGACCCTATATGGCTAAAATCAATCCTGACCCGTGGAAAATGGCCAAAGTCAACCCCTGACCCTGTGAAACACGGCTAAAGTCAATCCTGACCCTATGGAAAACGGCCAAAGTCAACCCTCGACCTCCTCGTCAAAGCAATGCTTTGACTCGGGAGCAGGTCAACTCATCAATCACTTACGAGTCCTCTCGACTTGTAAGGAGAAAATTCTCTTGTGAGATCATTATGACTCTCAAGAGAAAACACACTTAAGAATCCTCACGATTTCAAAGGAGAAAATACACCTACGGGGTGCTCTCGACTCGTAGGGAGAAAAATCTTTATAAGACCCTCATGGCTCATAAAATTGAAAAGGCTTAGGCGGCAGATCTGAACTTGTTTCTTAAGCCATCGCTACCCTGCAAAGAGTCCAAGATGGACAGCTACCTACTATCTACAGGCCACACTTGCTAAAATCACATGGCGACAACACAGCAAAGAGAAGAAAGCAACAGTGGGAGATAAAAAAAATGTGTACCTTTTATTCATGAATTCAATTGAGTACAAGACGAATCATATAAAAGAATAAAAAAAATGGATACATGTTATTCAAAGATTACAAATGTTTAATTGATACGAAGGTAGTTACTGAGAAGGTGGCATTTTCAATAAGTCTGCCAGTTGCTCGCGCGCTCCTCTCAACTCATTTTCATGGTCAGCCGCTGCGGCCAGCTCCGCTTCGACTCGAGCCCGTTGCTGCAAGACAGACGAAAGTTTTTCATCGATTTCCCGTTGAGCAACTTCGCGATTCCGTGTAACCCGCTCCAGAAGGTTGAGCTTTTGCCTTAGTGCTAGTCCGTCCGAAATGCATTGTCGCAAATTGTCAAAGACAGCCCTCAATTGCGCAGCGTTTGCTTCAACTTGGGCACGTAGCCGGACAGGTTCACCTGAAGCCTCCTCGCATTCCTTCTGCCTCAAGGTCGCTTCTTGTTAGAAATGGCAGAAGAAGGGAATGCTCTGCTCAACCCATGTAGCCAGTTGAGAATTCAAAGCCAACATTTCTGGAACGGGACGCCTGAGCTCAATCTTATGCAGACAGGTCTCGATCTTCCTGCAGTAGTTAACCCAAAACTCAACGACGCCCTCGCTATGGAAGTTCACGAGCATCGTCAATATGAGATTAACTTCAGCAGCAAAATCTGTAGCAGATGCAAAGGCCGCGGTGTCAAGATCCTCGATGAACTCGCTTAACATCCGCAGGCTATTCGCAGCACCCCTGGAAGAAGGGCGTTTAGAAAAAGGCCCTGCCGGCGTGGGAATTTGAGACTCAAAGGGAGCTGGAGTCGGTGTGATTGCTGCAAAACAAATCATAGTCAGATATCGGCTTAAGAGATAAAGAAGATGTAAGAGCGATAAAGGCTACTATACCGGCTACGACAGGTGGCAGAGCTGGGAGTACTGGTGGCGCGACGATTCTCTCATCCCCTCCTTCAATTTTTAGTGCTGTAATCAATTTAAAATTAACAACGGTAGGGTCACCCATTAAAGAAAAGAAAGGACGTCTGTTAGAAAAGATATTCACCGGCACCAGTAGGCAAAGCAACTTCCGACGGGAAGGAGAAATGTGGGTTCAACACCTGATAAAGATGATCGAAGAGAACTCCTATAAGATTGCGACGATGCATGGTCAGTACAAAGGAGATGACATCCACAATTTAAATTAGACAAATCGCAAACCCATACCTTCCAGCATTTGAGAGGACACGAGAGAAGGAGAAGGGTCGGAGACCGTCAGAGCAACAACTGGTGACGCTTCTTCGGGTGGCATGACCTCAACGCTCACCACACCTGCATTAGAAATAAAATAAATGTCGTCGGAAGGAAATTAAAGGGATTGCGAAATAAAAATAAAAACAATGACCCAAGATCTACCTGATGAGTCGCCAATCGAAACTGCGACAAGAGCATCACTAGGCGCAGGGACTGCTTCACTCTCCTCCATTAGAAGGGTTTCGCCGCCCGTGGCTTCATCCCCCGATTCTACGAGAGCCGTCGTGACACTCGCAATGCCAGGCGATGGAAGGGAACCGCAAGGGGAAAGAGTGGCAGTTGGGGCAGTACCGGACTCCTGAGAAAGAATGGCTACTTCGGGCTCGGTGATTGACGTCATCTCACCTACCACCTCCTCACCAGAACTTGACCCTGCAGGGTATGATATATGAGAATCTGAAGATCAAACTCTAATAAAAGGACCCAGTGTTGCGTCACCTTGAGACGGCCTTTCAATTCCTTCCCGAGCCGCGCGTACCGCCTATCTATGAGCGGTAGACAGGGCAGCCGGAGCACCCTCTGGAGAAATAGGGACAGGGGAAGTAGTGCTCGAGCCTGCACCTACAGCCAAGGCGGCATCATGTTCTTTCGCTGCACGCCTCTTGCGCTTCCTTTCAGCCTGAGTCACGAGAGCTGATCTCCTCAGGACTTCCGATAAAGGTAGACCATCATCTGAACCAAGTTCTTCCTCCGGCGCCGTTACAACGTCCATCATCGTCTGCTTCTGCGAGACCCCTGGTGGTGACTTAGGGATAGCCGTGGCTGCAGTGGCCGGCGCTAACAATGTCGCTGCGTCACCACTCGTGATCGGCACTGCACTTGGGATAACCTGAGTCGAGGTAGTCCCTGCAATAAGATGAAAAAGAAGAGTTAGTTTACCCATAAAAAAGGGGAATGAAGGCACGGTGAGCCGAAATGTACCAATGCCCAAGGAAGCGCGAAGCATTTCCTCCTCTTCAAAAGTCTTGAGCGAAGCTGCAAGAGCCTCTTCGGTGGGGATACCTGTTGAAGAAGAAAACGTCAGTCAAAGCATAATAATAACCATGGAAAGATATGACCGAAGTATACCTGATTGGGCAATGGTGATCAGCGCTGCCTCATTGCGAGCCAACTGCGCTGAAACCGCAATAGCAGCCTCCAGATCGGTATCATCTGGCGCCATGAATAAGCCTTCATTGGTCCCGTATTCAATCAAGCCCTCGCTATAGGGAGCGTGGGTCTCCTGGCCGAGTACGACATCGACAAAAAACATCAACTTCTTCTTTTTCTGTGAGCGAGTGCCAACAGCCGACAATATGAGCTTGCGCTTGGTGGGCACCTTTAGACGACGAGTTCCAATCTCCGCACCCACACTGGACTCGGGTGACGCCACAGCTACCGCTTTTTCAAGCACATGGGGTAGGGTCAGCTCACGTATAACACGTGGTACCACAGCCACAGCGGCTTCTCTCAAGGGAGGATGAACGATGGTCCGTTGTTTCATAGGAACGTTTGGATTACCCGCTGGGGCGGTGCCCTTGCGGTCAAGCAGCAATCGCTTTTATTCTCTAATAACGGCGCCCATCGAATGCTGATACCATGCCATATACACATTCAGGGCTTTTGGAACGCAGCTCGGCTCACTAATAAAAAAATTGGAGCCGGTGTTCAACCGCATAAAATGGTGCAACGCGCTCCGGATACCCTCTTCAGTAGCAACCGGTTCTTCCATGAAGGCCTCGAGTGGGACGCCCTGATTATAGCTTAATTGCTGGGTGAAGCGATGCGGGTTGTAACTCATGAACAACGCCGAATCATTCTGCCTAAACATGAGAAAGCCCGGCCTGATAGAGTATAAATGAAGAATTTCCCGAGCTTTCAAGGTAGAGGCCCCATCTTTAAAAATGTCCCGTAATGGCTGCACCGTTTTTGCGGATTCTTTACCGATGGTTAGAACCTTATCGGTAAAGGTTATGCCATCTCCAACCGTGCGCGGAAGAAAGAGCAAACCCCTAACATCCCACTGTGTCGGATTTACAATGGACGTGTCAACTAGCCATATAATCCGAAGGAAGTTATACTTGTCGTAGAAGCAATGCCTTTTATGAGAGCCAAAGCGCCAAGTACATGTAGCTCGATGCATGACATAAAATAATGCATCGAGAAGTTCACGTGTTGCACCCCTGGTTCAGTAGTGTCTGCCGCCAAGCTGAGGCCGTGATACAAATGAGCTAACCCAGCGATCCCGACGGCTACTTGCATCCCAATAACCATTCGGTGAGCTGGATAAAAAACGGACGGCCTCATATGCGAGGGTGCATTGGAAGCACAAACCAGCTTAGCCATAGCCCGAGGAACCCCAAAAAGAACGCTTCTTCGTCGATCCCAGGAGCTGCAAGCTCTTCGAAAGAGACGACCGGGGTGTTGGGGAGAAAGAAACTCCTCTGATCCGCCTCCCTTGCCGGCTGGTTGTCCAAACCAAAACCAAAAGGATCATCGAGTTTGGTAAATTTCGCGGCTTCCTTCGACAGGACTTCTGAGCGGAGAAAACGGGCGATGAAATCTGTGAAATTAACCCTACTGCTTCCGGATTCGAGAAGAAGGCTCTCATAGATATTCAACACCTTAATCAAACTGGGGAATTAATGTTGAATGGCTTTCTCCGGGGTAAAGCCTGTCATCGCTGACTTGGCAGCAAAGACGTACTCGTCCGGAGGAAGCAGCTCCTCGTAGTGTTCTCCCCTAACCGGTAAGCCAGAAACCTCTGCAAACTCCTCTAAAGAGATTGAGACTTCTCGATCCAACAGAAAGAAGGTATGGGTCGGAATATTCCATTGCTCCAGAAAAGCCTTGACCCACCAAGGAGGAGGCGTAGAATATTGAAAGAGAGAAGCGTAAATCGCGGGATACAACCTGAGCTTCAGCAGCTGCGACTTCTTGGCTGACAAAATATAGCGGGCCCATTGCAAATACCCAGCTAGATGATGAGGAGTTAGTCCTATCATATACGGCTGTCGCCAAGGGCGCGACTCGCCTTGGCAGATACGTCGCCCCATGGTATCCAAAGCCATTGGAGGCTGTACGGGTATTGCAGCCATAGAAGGCTAAAGGAGACCCTCTGAAGTCCAGTTGACCTCCTCCACGATATTGTTCACCGGGGGTGGGTCGGCATAGTGGATCGCCGAAATAGGCCCTTAAGGTGCTGCGCAAGAGAAGCTACAACGCCTCCTGATGATCTGATTGTACCACGTTCCCCATAAATGAAGGTTCTTTTGTTCCGGATCATGATCTTTGATCAGTGCAAACACCTCCCTATCAACAGGCGCTTCAGGGAATCCGCTTTCCGAACGGAAAAACGGGAAAGAAGTGTTGAAAGACATAGTAACTGCGCGGAAAAGAACAAAATTTTCAGCCGTCAATGCTACAGTTTAAGTTCTATCACTAGGTACTTTAAATTTGTACCGCACTGCAATGCAGTGGAAAGGGACCGGGGGGACCCACATAATCTGGATGACGGCTCATCATTAATAAAACAGTCTCATCTTTTGATGAGACTGTCATTAAATAAGAAAATCCTAAAAAGATTCTCATTTAATGAGGGCCCTCGGGCCAAGGAGTAAATCTCCCATTGAGAGCAGCGCTCTACAACAAGAGTGATATCTGTCAACTCTGATAATGAAGGGAATAAAAATTCCTCAAGGAAAATTCTGAAGAGCCATGCTCTGTAAAGATGATGGAATAACCCATCAGAAAACTTAAAGTAAAGCTTTTAATGAATTAAAAATTCTGAGATCTTTAAGATCTATGAACAAACTCTAAGAGTTCTTCATAAAAGATTAACAAATCTACATGATTTGAAAGAGCAAAACTCTGTTAATAGGTTAAGAAACCCTAAGAAAGATCTCTTTAGTGTTGGATATAGTGCCCTCAGAGTCAATTATTGGATCACAGGCACGTGATTGCAATGATTGAGGGAGGACCTATACCGGTAGGACAGTCTTACTCGAGATGATAGTATGCTATCTTGTTTATCTTTATCATCATGTACTGTTTTAGGTGACCTTACAGGTCACTATTGCGCGTTGATAGAGCCCTTAGGATTCTTGCTTGACGGCCAGTAGTATGATGGCGATCATATACGTAGGAGCTGGGGTCTATAAGCACATCCTTAAAAGGTCCCTAGTCGAAGGAGTTTCGAGACAGGGCATCGATACTCCAGAGTAGACTAGTGTATACAGTCGAGACCCGACGAGGGGCAGTGGCCGGTCTCATAAGCCACTGGTGTCAGTTGGTTCATCTAAGATGTATACAGGTGCTCATTGGGTTATGAGTACACCGGACAGGACTCGCCGGGAACATGCTAGTTGGTCTTATACCTGACGTCAGATAGCAGTTCCCTGGTGACATGTGTACAGGTTAGTTCATCGACCTGATATCGTCATTTGTCTCGTGTGAGTTCCCACTGTACTTTGATTACTACCCTACCACGGCTCAAAGGAGTCGTGCAAACAGGTTTTAATTGGGTACAGTCCCGAGCCACATAGAGACAGCGAGCGGATCTACAGGGGTTCGTCTCTCCCGGTATTGGGGGTGAGGTCGCGCTATGTCTAGGAGAGCCATTACACAAAGCCCTCGGCCGAGGCAGGAGATTTACTGGTAGGTATTCCAGTAGTATCTCAGGGTGTTCTGGGCTACACTCCGACACGACTTGTACCGCTTTTGGAGGTCTGACTTTTACCAACCCCCTAGGCCCGCCATACTATGCTCATAGACGAACGGACCGGACTGTACGGATATTGTCACTGACAGGCTCAGTATGGTGTCAGGATGAGTTCGCTCATCGACCTCCCTTTTGGTCAATACCTGGTAGCTCGTTACGTACGGCTAATACCTCTGACGTGCTAGTGGTTAAATCCACAGCCAAACTATTGACGATTCTTTAGAGTCCCCCACAGAAAGTTTCTCAAGTTTCGAGCGAAACGCTGTAGAGGCCATATGGAGATATGGCAGGGTTCGATTATATACGTGCGGTATTGCACGGATCATGATCGGACGGGTAATACTAGCGGGCTTTGGTTTAAGCCGGATCCTAGTATTGTACAGTGTAGATTTTGTCTCTTTGCATTTGTATTCAGTGGGAATACAAATGCGGGTATGTATATACAGTCGCGGGATTTTCCTGTAATTTATTACGGGATCAGTTTTTTGAAGTTGCCAGTTTGCATTCCGTTTCGACCAGCTTTCCTTTGTTCCTTCATGGCCGGATTTTTCTGATGGAGGGGCTAATTTGCAAATGTGCAAATTAGCATTTGTGGAGGGGTTATTTGTAAATGAAGGGATTATGATAGGTATAGCTATAGGGTTCCTAGGCACTCTCAAGAGGTCTCACAAGGCATCAACCATGCCAATTTCAAATTTTACGGGTGCCGAGAAACCCTAATACGGATCGTTGACTAGAAGTTTAGGCGAAATACGAATCTAGTTAACAACTTAACTAAAGATAAGAAGCTACAACCTTTGTAGATCCGGTTATCCACTTCCTTAGCTCCACGTAGTCGTCCCCTCGCTGTCCATCTCGAATCTCGGACTCTCGCATCGGCCTCATCGGAGAAATGAGCGGAATAGGTCGTCGGCTTCGTGCCGAAGATGATCTACGTCGAGGTATCGCAAGTTCAAGCTCCAACTTCACCAAGTTGTGAAAATTGTGAAGAAAACACCCAAAACCACTTGGCAAGAGGTAGAAGATGAATAAATAGGAGGTGGGTTCACTTTAGAATTGGATTTCTCTCACTTTTGCTCAAGTTGCCATTGATGGACTTAAGCTTTTCTTGAAGAAGAAGATGATGAAGAAGAAGAAAGAATATGATAAAAAGTATTTTCATAATAGAAAATAAATCAATACTTATCATATCCTAACTAAGGTTAAGTGTAGAGAATAGACCATGGTAAGTGGGAATGGTTAGGGTTAAGCATGAAGACAAAATGGTCTCTTTAGTCAAAGCTTCAACAAGCTTCATGATAAAAAGAAACCATTTTGTTTTCTTTTATCCATTTAAATAAATAAAGAATGGATAAATAAATGAGTGAATAAATCAAAACCCTAACCATTATCATAACCATGGTACAATTCTTTACACAAAGCCAATATTCATGCATCATCAAACATGATACAATCAAGTGCACAAAAGTATATCACATATACAACTTGTGAACTACAAGTGAGAAAATCCATTTAAAGTGAACCAATACTAGTTAATGCAAAGTAATATATAAAATATATAATTATACATTAAATTATTAAATCAACATTTGATTCAATGATCCGGTCATGTCGCACATAACCGACTAGTATCCAATGTATCGATTTATCGAATCAATGATTCGATAACTAAGTCATATCGCATACAACCAATCGAAAAATTTATCGCGAGAATGAAATGTGGTATCACATACACGCATTATTCTCGGTCCCGCACATATCTCATATGCGCTCCTATTTCGTTTCGCTTGAGCCTGGAAACCTCTGTGTAGGACTCTAAAGACTCATCAATACGCCGGTAGCAGATGATGATCATATCAAGCACCCACAAGCCGCAAGCGTTCTGCTAAACGTAACGGCCATCCGGGTATTGAGCGATCAGAAGATCGACGAGCTAGCCCGCTCACACTCCTGTGAATCCAACCAGTAACACTTACCGTACAGTCCGGTCTGTTCGTCCGATATGTCGCATATCAAGTCTAGGGGTGGTAAACGTCAGACCCCAATAACCGATAAGTCGTGCTGATGTGAGGCTCATAACGGGTCGAGAAACTACTGGTAACACTTACCAGCAAATCTCTAATCAGCCCTGGCCAGGGACTTCCCTGTTACGACCAATCGAGCACTGCGCAACATCAACCCCCAATACCGGGAGAGACGAAACCCCTCATATCGCTCATTGCCTCCATGTGACTCGGGACTGTGCCCAAAGACCACCGTTTTGCACGCCCTCATGGACGTGGTAAGGTGGAGATCAAAGCACAGTGGGAATCACACAAGACTCTATGACGATCTCGGGTCTACAGACTAACCTGCACAAGTGTCACCTGAGAACTGCCATCTGACGTGAGGTATAATACCATCTGGGAGTTCTCGGCGAGTCCGTCCAGTGTACCCAGTCTCCACTGAGCACCCGTATACCATCTCTGATGTCAAACACCAATGGATATGGGATCATCCATCGCCCATCTCATGGGTCGAGAAGCGTATACGCTAGTCTACTCTGGTATATCGATACACCCACGACTAGGGACCTTGAAGGATGTACTTATGGACTACCATGTCCCCACTAGTATGATCTGCATCATAGTCCAGGTAGTCAAGTACACATCCTAAGGGCTTTACCAACATGTAACCATAAGACAGTTTAAAGAGACTAGTATACATGTTAAGATAAAGAGTAACCAGATAGCATACTATCATATCGAGCAAGAAAGTCATCTCTATATATGTCCAAGCATCCAATATAATATACATCATCTGTACAATACTGGCCTCTAGGGCATACATACAACTAACAATCTCCCACTTGCACTAGGGCCAGCTGTTGTAGTATCGCATACCGAGCATCCCGAAGAGTCTCTCAAACTGTATCTGGGAAATGGCCTTCGTGAGTGGATCCGCCGTATTGTTCTTCGTGTCAACCCTCCTGACCTCGATCTCCCGGCGATCAACTATCTCCCGGATCAGGTGATACCGCCTCAGAATATGTCTGGATCGCTGATGGGACCTGGGTTCCTTGGCCAAAGCCACCGCTCCATTGTTATCGCAATACAAAGGTATTGGATGCTCAATGGATGGAACCACTCCAAGTTCATTAATGAACTTCTTGATCCAGACAGCCTCTTTGGCAGCATCGTTGGCAGCGATGTATTCAGCCTCCATCGTCGAGTCTGCCACGGTTTCCTGCTTGGAACTCTTCCAGCTAACCGCCCCTCCGTAAAGGGTAAAGACAAAGCCTGACTGCGACTTAGAGTCGTCCTTATCACTCTGGAAGCTCGAATCGGTAAAGGACTCCACTTGGAGTTCTCCGTTACCATATACCAAGAGCATCTCTTTAGTCCTTCGTAAGTACTTGAGAATGCTCTTCACAGCTATCCAGTGATTCTCTCCAGGATCAGCTTGATACCTGCTCACTACACTTAGTGAGTATGCTACATCGGGTCTGGTACATAGCATCGCGTACATGATAGAGCCTACAACCGAAGCATAGGGTATCCCTTGCATGCGAGCTCTCTCCAAATCAGTCTTGGGAGACATCTCTTTGGAGAGAGTGACTCCAGAGATCGTGGGTAAGTTCCCACGCTTGGATTCTTCCATACTAAACCTCTTTAGTACGGTGTCAATGTACCTGGATTGGGACAATCCCAATATCCGTTTGGATCTATCTCTATAGATCCTAATTCCCAATATGCAGGAGGCATCACCAAGATCTTTCATCAAGAATCTTTGTGATAAGAAGAGCTTGACCGATTGCAGCATAGGAATATCATTTCCTATCAAGAGTATGTCGTCCACGTACAATACGAGGAAGACAATCTTACTCTCTGCTACCTTCTTGTAAATACAAGGTTCATCTGGATTTTTGACGAAATCAAACTCTTTGATAACGATGTCAAAGCATATGTTCCAACTCCGCGATGCTTGCTTTAATCCATAAATGGATTTAAGCAGCTTGCATACCTTCCCGCTGCTCCCACTGTCTACGAAGCCCTCTGGCTGAGTCATGTACACGCACTCTTCTAAATCACCATTTAGAAAGGCGGTCTTAACATCCATTTGCCAGATTTCGTAGTCATGATATGCAGCGATGGCAAGCATGATTCGGATGGATTTAAGCATAGCCACTGGAGAAAAGGTTTCGTCATAGTCCACACCTGGTCTTTGACGAAAACCCTTTGCTACAAGTCTAGCTTTGAAAGTCTCCACTTTCCCATCTACACCAAGTTTCTTCTTGAAGATCCACTTGCACCCAATGGGTTTTACCCCTTCAGGAGCAACTTCCAAAGTCCATACTTTGTTGGTGTACATGGATTCCATCTCGGACCGCATAGCATCCAGCCATTTCACTGGGTCCCTACTCGTGATGGCCTGCTCGAAGCTAGTTGGGTCATCATCCTCCATGATGCAATCCTCGCTCCCACCATCCATGAGAAAACCGTAGTATCTCTTAGGTTGGCGAGGAACCCTACTAGATCGACGGAGAGGCTGAGGTTCATTGGGAGCTACTAAATCTTCTGGTTCCACTAAATCTTCAGTTTGAGTTTGTGTAGCCGGAATTTCTTCCAGTTCTACCTTATCGCCACTAATTTCTTTTGCAAGAAATTCCTTTTCCAAAAAGGTGGCATGTCGAGAAACAAACACTTTTTATTCCTCTCCATGGTAGAAAAGATATCCATGTGAATGTTTGGGATATCCCACAAACTTGCATAGAACTGACCGTGCCTCGAGTTTGTCCGGATTTTGCCTTTTGACATAGGCCGGGCAACCCCATATCTTAACTCGTTTAAGACATGGTCTCTTCCCACTCCATATCTCATATTGTGTGGTAGGTACAGATTTAGATGGAACTTGATTCAATAGGTATGCTGCTGTCTCCAGCGCATATCCCCAGAAGGAAATAGGTAACTCAGCTGTGCTCATCATAGAGCGCACCATATCTAATAGGGTGCGATTCCTCCGTTCTGATACACCGTTGTGCTGTGGTGTATATGGAGGAGTCAGCTGAGAGAGAATCCCATTCTCTTTTAGGAAATCCAGGAATTCATTGCTCAAGTATTCACCTCCTCGATCAGATCGAAGGATTTTAATACTTTTTCCGGTTTGGTTTTCGACTTCTTGTTTATATTCTCTAAATTTCTCAAAAGCTTCTGATTTGTGTTTCATCAGGAACACATATCCGAATCTAGAGAGATCGTCAGTGAATGTAATGAAGTACGAAGAACCATCCCTGGCATGGGTAGACATGGGACCGCATACATCACTATGTATCAGTCCCAAGAGTTCGGTAACTCTTTCTCCATGTCCCGTAAACGGAGTTTTGGTCATCTTGCCTTTGAGACATGACTGGCAAGTGTCATAAGATGAAAATTCAAACGGATTTAAATATCCATCCTTATGCAACTTAGCTAGTCGTGTCGCATTGATGTGACCCAGTCTACAATGCCACAAGAAGGATTCGTTCAGTTCTGAACTCTTCCTCTTGTGTGTGTTTGTTATGCTCAGAACTGTTGATTGATTTAGAACATAAATACCATTGCACAACGTGCCTGATCCAACCAACTTTTGGTTACGGAAAATGTTCATAACATTGTCCTGTAATACAAAATTATATCCCTCTTTACTTAGCAAAGAAACCGATATAATATTGCATATCAGGTTCGGCATGTAATAGCATTCGTTCAGAACCAATGATTACCTGTTGGTAATACAAGGTGATATTCCCCGACAGTCTTAGCTGCAACATTTGCACCATTTCCAACTCTTATGTCTTTATCACCTTCTCCAAGTTCTCTACCTTTCCTGAGCCCATGTAACTGATTACATATATGGGATCTGACCCGGTATCTAATACCCAGGACGTGGAGCAAATGGAGAAACAGTTCTCTGTAACGAACACACCCGAAGAAAATGCATCATCATGTACTTTCTTCATTCGGGTGGCATAGGAATCCTGGTATTCCCCTATATCCTGTTCAGTCCTATAACTCTTATAAGAAAGAACGAAACCAACGTTCCCCAGCACAGTATAACATGCGGGTTCGGTCAATACATCCATATTATTATCTTTATTAGGGCATGACATGGTCGCTACCTGGAGAGAGAGAGAAGAAAACACTTTAGCGTATGATCGTGCAAGATCAGATTGGTTATTATCTTATCTAATCAGGATGGCTCCCACTTTTTTTATCAAATCTTCCTTCAAACCCTAAAAGGAAAGACTAGCCGGGATTAATTACACACTACAAGTTCGCCAATCTTTCAGCCAGGCCAGTGTCGGTACTTTGAGGGAGGTCCCCCGTGCTTTCGCACGAACCTAATTAATGTAAACCTCGTTTTCCCAGAGGCGTAACCTCGTTAACACCTTTCTAGACACCTACTTGATCGGCTAATTGTAATGTGTAAAACTCTCCCAGGAGTAACTCTTACTCGCAGTGGGTATCGGGATCCAACTATCTCATAGAAGGTATGCAATCTCATTGCAAATTTCAACACTTGAAATTCCCGATAATATTTTGCCCCTAGCGTCCTATGACCTTGAAAAAGGCCAACAAATCATAGCATGCTAGTCAAGTTCAACCCATCATTTCTTGATTGAATCAAACCCACCCGCACGACCCTTGACAAAGGCCAACAAGGTCGTACGACTACCCTGAAACAATCTGCATCACATGCATAAGCAGATAATCACTATTCAGCTACCGCACACTACGCCTTGACAAAGGCCAACAAACGCAGCACGAATACTAAACAGTTCTTATCTGAAATGACGGAGGGCTACGACAGTTTTTTCTGAAAACCTATTGCGTAATGAACTTGATATCGTTGTAGAATCAAATGAAGTTTTAAAATGGAGTGATTTTGATGCTTTTTCTAGTTTTGCTAAAGGGGTCACTCCCGGTGAAGGGATCGTCGGCCCTTTCCTCGTCGAATGAAGTGCGGGATATATCATATATATCGCTGTGCAAAGCAAGAACTCAAAAGCAGTCAAAAGCAAACCGAGTGTGTAGCATCTGCCAGTTATTGCTAAAGGAGTCACTCCCGGTGAAGGGATCTCGGTCCTTTCCTCATCGAATAAGGTGCAGGGTATATCATATATTCCGCTATGCAAAGCAAGAACTGTAGCTACCTGTTTTGTTTAAAATTTGATTCTACAACATCTTAGGTTTCTTTTCATTCATTAATCACATTAATGAAGTCCCGTCATTTAAGTTACCTAAACATCACAGATAAATACGACGTACACTTATGCCATCCGCATTCGCCTCGATGTCCCCTCATGCACCGTTAGGTTAGGTAACTAACGACAAAGCAGGGCAGGGCTAGCGCGGGTGTAAAACATAAGTAACGTCTATATAATATATCATATATACTATATACTGTATCTATCACAGAACATCACATGATCACATCACAGATATCGCAGCAGAAAATATCATATGAAATATTGGATATAATAGGACGTCCGTGTTTTCAATACGAGCCAGTATAAAACACGGATTCCACGGTTGTGATGAATAGCCAATCCCACACCCCTAGACCCCTACGAGAGCAGCAAGCAACCCTACCAATTCTAGGGTTAGGAGACCCGGACTCGACTCCTCGAGATGGTCTCCCACTGGACCCTAGAACCCGGTTACTTGTGCTCCCCTCCATGGGTCTATCCTAATGCGGAAAAGTAAATAATATACAAAAGGTGACAACTTCCGCTACCTGGAAGTGCCCCAATAAAAGAATATTACATACAAGTTTTTACATGAATGATAATGAAAAACACTCATCTCACATAAAAAAAACCCCGGCTATTCTTACACGACGATCCAATATAACATATCCAGCAACACAAAACAACACATGTCATCAACGTAAGTAAGTATGCATACCCCAATTGTCGTTGACGTATAGCAACGAAACCGGCGATATCGACATACTACACTTACGGTCACAGAAAAGAAAGTGTAAAACTACAACAATTGGAATCCGCAACTTCTTTAGACATCGCATGCCTAATCAAATGAAATACTTAGACATCACATGCCTAATAATTATAAACCCCGCATTTTAGTCTTATTATCGAAAACTCTTTTCAATATCAAGTGAGACTAAACCGCTAGATTTATAACATTCATCCAGTTATCTCATAACTGTTTGTGAATTCCAATTATTGTATCCCATTCCAGATAAATAGAAAATATTAAACTTTCCGATCAAACATTCGAACACCCAAGTTTTCCCGAAACCGATCAACACATGAAATAAGTTCAAAAACATTCACTTCATGCCTCAGTACCAACGGTCCAGCCGTAGAAGGGTCAAGCCAACGCCTCACATGTGGCACGCCGTACTGCCCCAAACTCGAAGGTTCAAAGGGCAGTTCAAGACGGTCACATAATCGAGTTAAGGTTTGTTGTCTTCTAGAGGGACCATCGCGTTACTTGCACTACTCAGAACGTCCTTAAACCACACAAAAATCCAACACTTGGATATTTTCCGGCAGGGGAAAAGTTGGGTATTTATATCCGGTCGAACTTTTTAACATATTCTAAAGTCATCCGGAAATACACAAAGACGAAATTTGATAATCCGATCGAAACATCGAAGCTCTAAAACACCTCAGAAAATTCAACTCTTGAATAAATATTAAAAATACCAATAAAACCCAGCTACTGAAATGATGAATTACTGTGCAAATATTACTGGAAAATCCCATTAGTTGGCCGCGGAACCGCCGCAGAAGCCAAGCTTCTGCCGCGGTTCCGCCGCACCTTTGACTGTTCATGAGGTAAATTTTGCACCGTAGTTCATAGAATTCCCTGCTGAATTTTTTAAGCATTTTTAATCTGGAAAAATCCCAGTTTTTAGAAAAAGCCCAGAAAGCATGATGTGTTAGGGTTTCGATGTGTATTAGGGTTTCAAACGTCGTCTAGACTTCGCCTAAGGCTCTAGCTAGGCTTTGATACCACTGTAGGATTCCTAGGCACTCTCAAGAGGTCTCACAAGGCATCAACCATGCCAATTTCAAATTTTACGGGTGCCGAGAAACCCTAATACGGATCGTTGACTAGAAGTTTAGGCGAAATACGAATCTAGTTAACAACTTAACTAAAGATAAGAAGCTACAGCCTTTGTAGATCCGGTTATCCACTTCCTTAGCTCCACGTAGTCGTCCCCTCGCTGTCCATCTCGAATCTCGGACTCTCGCATCGGCCTCATCGGAGAAATGAGCGGAATAGGTCGTCGGCTTCGTGCCGAAGATGATCTACGTCGAGGTATCGCAAGTTCAAGCTCCAACTTCACCAAGTTGTGAAACTTGTGAAGAAAACACCCAAAACCACTTGGCAAGAGGTAGAAGATGAATAAATAGGAGGTGGGTTCACTTTAGAATTGGATTTCTCTCACTTTTGCTCAAGTTGCCATTGATGGACTTAAGCTTTTCTTGAAGAAGAAGATGATGAAGAAGAAGAAAGAATATGATAAAAAGTATTTTCATAATAGAAAATAAATCAATACTTATCATATCCTAACTAAGGTTAAGTGTAGAGAATAGACCATGGTAAGTGGGAATGGTTAGGGTTAAGCATGAAGACAAAATGGTCTCTTTAGTCAAAGCTTCATGAAGCTTCAACAAGCTTCATGATAAAAAGAAACCATTTTGTTTTCTTTTATCCATTTAAATAAATAAAGAATGGATAAATAAATGAGTGAATAAATCAAAACCCTAACCATTATCATAACCATGGTACAATTCTTTACACAAAGCCAATATTCATGCATCATCAAACATGATACATTCAAGTGCACAAAAGTATATCACATATACAACTTGTGAACTACAAGTGAGAAAATCCATTTAAAGTGAACCAATACTAGTTAATGCAAAGTAATATATCAAATATATAATTATACATTAAATCATTAAATCAACATTTGATTCAATGATCCGGTCATGTCGCACATAACCGACTAGTATCCAATGTATCGATTTATCGAATCAATGATTCGATAACTAGGTCATATCGCATACAACCAATCGAAACATTTATCGCGAGAATGAAATGTGGTATCACATACACGCATTATTCTCGGTCCCGCACATATCTCATATGCGCTCCTATTTCGTTTCGCTTGAGCCAGGAAACCTCTGTGTAGGACTCTAAAGACTCGTCAATACGCCGGTAGCAGATGATGATCATATCAAGCACCCACAAGCCGCAAGCGGTCTGCTAAACGTAAAGGCCATCCGGGTATTGAGCGATCAGAAGATCGACGAGCTAGCCCGCTCACACTCCTGTGAATCCAACCAGTAACACTTACCGTACAGTCCGGTCTGTTCGTCTGATATGTCGCATATCAAGTCTAGGGGTGGTAAACGTCAGACCCCAATAACCGATAAGTCGTGCTGATGTGAGGCTCATAACGGGTCGAGAAACTACTGGTAACACTTACCAGCAAATCTCTGATCAGCCCTGGCCAGGGACTTCCCTGTTACGGCCAATCGAGCACTGCGCAACATCAACCCCCAATACCGGGAGAGACGAAACCCCTCCCATCGCTCATTGCCTCCATGTGACTCGGGACTGTGCCCAAAGACCGCCGTTTTTCACGCCCTCATGGACGTGGTAAGGTGGAGATCAAAGCACAGTGGGAATCACACAAGACTCTATGACGATCTCGGGTCTACAGACTAACCTGCACAAGTGTCACCTAAGAACTGCCATCTGACGTGATGTATAATACCATCTGGGAGTTCTCGGCGAGTCCGTCCAGTGTATCCAGTGTCCACTGAGCACCCGTATACCATCTCTGATGTCAAACACCAATGGATATGGGATTATCCATCGCCCATCTCATGGGTCGAGAAGCGTATACGCTAGTCTACTCTGGTATATCGATGCCCCGTCTCGATACACCCACGACTAGGGACCTTGAAGGATGTACTTATGGACTACCATGTCCCCACTAGTATGATCTGCATCATAGTCCAGGTAGTCAAGTACACATCCTAAGGGCTTTACCAACATGTAACCATAAGACAGTTTAAAGAGACTAGTATACATGTTAAGATAAAGAGTAACCAGATAGCATACTATCATATCGAACAAGAAAGTCATCTCTATATATGTCCAAGCATCCAATATAATATACATCATCTGTACAATACTGGTCTCTAGGGCATACATACAACTAACAATAGCATCTTTGCTTTTTCCTTCATAATGGCTTGCATTAAATGTGATGGATTATGAAAGGATTTTGGATTGGAAATTGATGTGATTATTTTTCCTTGTTATCACCCATTTTCTTATGCTCACCCACACACTCTCTTGTGCTCACCTCCCTTGCTTTTTCCCTCCTCCAATTTATTATGGCCGGCCACACTTCTTTGAGGGAGTGAGAGGTTCATTTTTGGTGTGGGGAAATTGCTCATCTCACATTATTTTGCTTACACCAAAATTCCCAAGTTCATCTCCATTGTTCATTCCTCCATCATTATGGCAACTTCATATCCGCGAGAGACAAACCATCCTACACTTCACCTACAGTATTCTTGGGCACGTCGTCTCGCCAACTTCGTGCCCGAGTTGCCTCGGTCCAGAGGTGGGAGCCCGTAAAAGAACCCGGCGATGTGGTGCCCGTTCCGACGAGGAGATGAAGACCAGAAATTCCGCGAGGAGATCGGAGTGGAGGCCGAAGACCGAAGGACACGGATCGCTCGGTATAGCATTCTACTCCTTCTCTAGTTAGCTAGGTATAGGTAAATGGTCCGATCTGGGTTTTTAGGATGTGGTAGCGCCGGTTTAAAGTCAAGAAAATTTTTCGTTTCCGCATTTTGGCCTCGGATAGACGGCCGGGGCGCTACCGTAGTCCTACATTTAGATCTATGAAGAGCAAAGCTCTATTGAGAAACCCTAAAAATCTATATGATTTGAAAAGAGCAAAGCTCTGTTAATAGGTGAAACCCAGATTATAAAATAATCTCTTCAAAGATTTAATCTTTACCTAAATTTTTGACAGAGTTTTGTCCCTAAGAAAGTTCTTAAGACAAAGAGCTATGCTCTGAAGGGGAATTAATTCTCAGAAAACAAGAAAGAAGATGAACAGAGGTCATCTCAAGGGCCAAAGGCCTTATTTATAGGCACTAAGAGCCGTTTCAACTTCTGAGTTGATCCAATGGTATAGATGCAGCCACCGCTGCACTCACGTGTAGGCCACGTGAACACAACGGTAGGGGGGCATTTGTTTCCCCAATCAGAGCAAAGCTCTGCTCAAATTTTAAAATTTGAAATAAAGCAGCGCTTCATAGCAGCGCCAGCGCTGAGAGTCAAAGACTCTAAGGCAGCGCTCACGTGCAAAGCACATGAGCGCTAGAGCTAAGAGTGCCGCATTCTAAGCAGCGCACTACGTGCAAAGCACGTGAGCGCTAGCGCTAAGAGCGCTAGCGCTATGAGCGCTGCACTCTAAGCAGCGCACCACATGAAAAGCATGTGAGCGCTAGCGATAGAACAAAATTTTCTCGGCCCTTGGATCAAAGATCCAACGAATATGATTAAAAATCATCAATTGACCAGAATAAAATTCTGTTAAGGAAACATTCCTCAGAATCTTTCCAAACAGGAAAGATTGTGCTCTGAAAATCAGAGCACCGTTGGATCAATGATCCAATGGTGATTAAAAATCACCAAAATACAGAATAAATTCTGTATGAGAAAAGATTTCCTAATCTTGTTAAAAACAAGAAGATTGCCTTCCGTAAAACAGAAGCCCTAGGATCAAAGATCCAACAGTGGGAAACATCCCAAATCAATTAGAGAAAAGATCTCTTCAACTGATTCAACAAATCAGCCTACCCTATATAAATGCCCCAAAACTTCTAGTCTGATAGAGAGGAACCCCCCCTCCCCCGTGCGCAAACTTTGAGAAAGTTCAGAGAGAAGAGCAAGCTCTTGGCAGAAGAAGAATTTCTTCAAGGTAAAATAAAGAGATCAAAGTATCTCATCAGAAAAAGAACTTAGTTCTTATGCAAGATCATAGATCTATAAGGAAAATGTCTTTCACAAAGAGATCATAATATCTCATTATAAAAAGGGGGAGAATAATTCGATTCTCTTAGGATCACAGATCCATAAAGACAAAGCCTTTCACCAAAAACATAAGAGATTGAAATATCTGCTATAAAATAAAAACTTTGTTCTTAGATCCATGAGACAAAGTCTCTTATAGGAGAGAATTTAATTCTCAGAGAGCAGAGTTGCCTAAAAAGAGCCCTACCGCTCCAATTAAACGAAGCGCTTCAGCGCCCCAAATCTAGCGCACAGCACTGCAGAGCCTTAGCGCTCCAAATTTAAAGAAGCACCTCAGCGCTCCAAGTCTGGCGCACAGCGCCAAGCACGCCACATGCTCCTCATGTGTGCGCTATTTCACAAGAAGCGCTCTGCGCTCATTGACTGGTGTTTACCCCAATCAGAGCAAAGCTCTATTCAAATTCCAAGACGGGAGATGAAGCAACGCTTCATCTTCCCTCCCAATCAGAGCAAAGCTCTGTATTGAAAATTAAAAATGAAATAAATGAAGCAACGCTTCAAATCTTGGGCGCAGCGCGCCACATGTCAAACGCTGATACATCAGCGCAGCGCCCAAGAAGGCGCGCCCAATCAGAGCAAAGCTCTATTTAACTGAAGCAACGCTTCAGCTGCGCAAGCACTGCGCTGCGCGACACGTGTCAGCGCAGATGCGCTAGCGCAGTTGCACTGCGCTGTGTGACATGTGTCACGCGCTGGGGCATCTGCGCCAAACAGAATTAAATTTCTAAGAAATCTTTGCTGTTCTTGTTAAAACAAGAAGATTTTCTTCTGCAAAGCAGAAGCGCTTGGATCAAAGATCCAACGGTGGGGGAAATTCCCCAAATCACTCAGAAGAAGATCTCTTTAATAAATTTAACTAATTTATGGACACTATAAAAAGGACCCCAAGCCTCAGTTCAAAGGCATGATCATCATCAGAGAAGAGAACTCTTGAGAATTCCTGAGGAAACACAAAAAAAAGGTAAAAACCTTTAGGAAAAGAGGAAGTTCTCTTATGAACAGATCATAGATCTAAAAACAAGATCAATGATCTTTAATAAAAACAAAAAAAAATAAAAATAGTGCTTTGCACTTATGAACCATTGGTTCTCGAAGATAAGAAAAACAAAAGGAACTTGTTTTCTTTGATCTAAATTGGATCAAGAAAAAAAACAGTGCTTTGCACTTGCTTATGAACCATTGGTTCCTTGAAAACAAGAAAAACTTGTTTTTCTTTGATTTAAAATCGATCAAAAGATAAAACAGTGCTCTGCACTTGCAAGAAAGGCGTTGTTGCGCTCCTGTGTTGGCGCAACTCATCAGAGCGTGCCACGTGTCAGCAGTGCAGCAGCGCAGCGCACTGCGCTGTTGCGCTTGCGCTCGCCAGAGCGTGACACGTGGCATCACCCTATGAGTTTGCGCTCATTCCTTAGCGCAAAGCGCCTGACAAGCCACTGTCAAATAATTAGTGCACTGCATTGCTTACAAAAGGGCCAAGCCCAATTAAAGAATGCCTAACAGGCCTGATAAAATGCGATGCATTATTTAAAAAAAAGGCAGAGCCCAAACCAAAACAGATGCTGTGCATCATTCATAAAAGGGCAGAGCCCAAATAAAGGTCTAATAGACCAAACAAAAAATGCTATGCATTATTAAACAGGAGCAGAGCCCCAGTAAAGGTCTAATAGACCAAAAAATAAATAAAATGTTGAACATTTTCAACTGGACTTAGCCCAATTCTGGCCATAAGTCCTTAAATTAAATTGACTGAGCAAGATTGCTCTCTTAAATCAATTTACATCCGGTTCGAGGGTACATCTCCGAACTCCTCTGACAGTTCTCGTTGTAATCCTTCAACGACGTCAGAGAGGTGACGGGTCCCGACGACCATACATCAATACGGACTGCGGGGTCCTTAAACTCGTGGACCGAAACGTCCTTAAACTAATATCGGACCGAAACGTCCTTAAACTAATGTCGGACCGAAACGTCCTTAAACTAATAATGGACCACCACGTCCCTAAACTGGAATATGGACCGCAACGTCCTTAAACTACCTATGGACCACTACGTCCCTAAACTGGAATAATAGAGCCTCCAAATGCTCTTTTGCCGGATCTAAACGATCCCATCTAAGTTGATCTTAGCCCCAAACACGGCTAACGTATCCTTAAACATTCAAATGGACTATAAAATTTCAAATCAACTCTGGTTCGAGGGTACATCTCTGAACTCCTCTGATACCTATCGTTGTAATCCTTGAACGACGTCAGAGAGGTGACGGGTCCCGACGGCCATATATTAAATGGACCACTACATCCCTAAACTGGAACAATAGAGCCCTCAAATGCTCTTTTGTCGGATCTAAACGATCCCGTTAAGTTGATCTTAGTCTCAAACTGGACTAACGTATCCTTAACAAACGTTTGAGTTGATCTTAGCCTCAAATACGGCTAACGTATCCTCAAACCAAAACCCCAACACCCAAATCTAAGAAAATACGGATTTGGACTAATCCACGTCCTACGGGAGACGAAATAAATAGTCTCCGTATACAATCCACGGGCAACCACAAACAAAACAAACACACACAACACGAAGTGAAATTCTGGAGAAGGAGAAAGTGGCTACCGCGATGCGGTAGCGTAATTAACTGCAGGGGCTTGCGCCTGCAGGGAAGAGCGTCCCCACAATCAAAAACCCCTCTAGCGAGGGGGAATCTGACAAAGTCTGCTACATCGGCCGCATCTGTCTAAACCTCTGATACACGGTGCCATAAATCAACTTGGCATCTTCGGATAGGTAGACGGATAAAACCATATAGCATCTGCCCCAAATCTCAGTGCCAAGACTTCGTAGTCTTGTGCGCCGCCATTCGGAGGGAAACAGATTCTGGCACGCCCGGTTGGACCTTTTCCTCTTTCCACTCCACACTTCGTGTGTCGTCCTCGCGAACCAATCGCGGTTTGTTAAATGGTTGCCTTCGGATTTCAAGATACTAAGATTTGGTCTTTTTCCTGACGCAGAACTCAAGATTCAATGGCCTTTAACTGCACCAACTGCTCGAAGTGCCACTGCAACGGACGCTCTGCCTCACCTAGAGGTATAGCATATAGGCCTCAAGCGGCCTCCTTCCTCACTCTGCCGGTAGGCCAGGTGACCCAAGCCACCACTGGTCTGTTCTTCGGGACCATGATCCCGCCTTCAAGCTCCTCTGTGCCAATACCTGCACCAGAGATGAACAAGAAGTCGGTCTTCGACCGGCTCACTACTACAACGGCCCCTGTCAACGGGTCGCCTAATGCCAAACCAACAGCCTCTGTTTTCGCCAGGCTGGATCAGAGCTCTAAATTAGTTGTCCCAAGGAAGGCAATGATTGCTGCTCCAGAAGTCGTCAAGGCGGCTTCCCCTGTCAGAAAGTCAGTCTTTTCAAGACTGACGATTCCTGCTCCTGCCCCTGCTCGAGGATCCGTCTTCGATAGATTGAATATCACCCCTCAAAAGACAACCTCAGTCTTTAAGAGGTTAACACCGGAATTACCTCATTAAGACAGGGGGCAAAAAGAAGCTATCTCTATCTCTGAGCCAGTCCCAATGGCTCGTCGTGCTCGACGTCGCCATTGGCGATGAGTGAGAAAGGCAGGGGGCAACTCCCCCTTAGGGCTAACTCCACCGGCTCCAGTGGTGGAAGTCAATGATGCTGTTCCAACTGGGAACAGCTTTGAACTGCTGAGGAGGGTACGTAAGAACTCTCCAACCGCTACATTGAAAAGATCCCCTCCACCTATGGAGAGAGATCCGGAAACAAAGCAAGAACAGCCCCCTCAATGGCTGTCTTCAAAAATTTATAAAGTTTGGCGGAAAGTTCAAGACTCCGTGATTGACCCAGGTCACTCTCGTCACCAGAAAAAGGCGAAGGTGGAAAAAGATAAGGACTGTCCCATTAAACAGCAAGGGACAACAAACGCTAGGGTGCCCACTGCAACGGCCCCTTCAACCTTAACGGCCCACAAAAGAAGGAGGCCAGAGAAAACTCCCGCGTCAGCAGCAAAAGTTAAAAATGGTGAACCTAAACGCCCCAAGTCAGGGGGCATAACAGTTCATACGGTGTACATGGCATCGGGAAAAGAAGACAGCCGTGCATCCACGGGTCATAGACCGCTTACACGGTCAGTGACCAAGGCTCAGGAGCAGCAGCAAAAGCTCCACGAAATGATGACCGCTATGGCCGCACTTACAGAGCCAAAAGAAAATCCTGAAACGTCCTTGGATGAACGCCAAGAGGAAGAAACCGACGCCGAATTCCTTCGTCGGATATTGGAGAAGAAGGACAAAGAGGCTGCTGCACAAGCAGCCAACATACAGCGTATGGGCCTCCTCTTCCAAGACATGATAGGGATGATGATACAACAAGATCCCCCGGCCGAAGAGCCCCCGATCGTCCTTGTAGACGATAGGGGAGAGACATCAAATCCTCCGCCAGCTCTGTCGACAGCTAAGGAGGATACAATCTCCAAAGCTGATTTGGACGAATACATGGCCCAGCAAAAACGGGTTCATCATGCGACCGAAGCAGCCGGCCAGATCGTGAAAACGGGGCGACCGTATCCGGGCTGGTACGACCAGATCAAATACCCGCCGGGTTATACGATACCAAAATTCCATGTGTATAAAGGGACTGGCAATCCTCACCAGCACGTTGCCCAGTTCAGGGCTCTATGCGGCAACACCGGCGGTGATGACAAGCTTTTGCATCGCCAGTTTATTGGAAGCTTATCAGATACGGCGTTTGAGTGGTACTCTGAGCTCCCAAACGACTCTATTAAGACCTTCGCAGAGATGGAGCTGCTGTTTACTCAACGTTTTGCAAGCGCCAGTGAACGTACCCTGATGACGGCACTGATTAATGCCAGGGTAAAGCCAGGCGAGATGTGGGTTCAGTACGCTATACGATGGCGAAACTTATGGTCGAAGTGCGAGCAGCGCATTGAAGAAGCTCCCGCGGTGGGTATGTTTGTAGGAACCCTTGATCCACAAGCAACCATTTCGCAATTTATGATGTTTTTCAAGCCGACTACCTTCTAGGCTTTGATTGACAAGCTAGCGCAAATGGATCAGATGGGCCATAAACCCCCTCTTCGAAAGCCGGACTACAGAAATGACAAAGGGAAGGGAAATGCGATCATCGTCGCTAATGCTCAACAGCAACCGAGCGACTTGAAGCCGGTTGCTCGTCAAAATAATATGCGCCCGTACGTACCCCTTGAGGATAGGATGGGACGTCCTTATTCCTTTCCCCGCGATAAAACGAGGAGGTTATTCGAGCTGGCATTGCGGAACAGACTCAGAAATCTGCCAGATCCAAAACGTACGTTGCAGCCAAGTGACATCAACGAGCCCAACTACTGTCCTTATCATCGAGTACTGGGCCATCCGATCGAAGACTGCTACGTTTTCAAGAATTGGCTTGAAAACCAGTACCGACAGGGCAAGTTCGCGTTATCTGACAAATGGAAGGTGAATCCCCCGCAGCCCCACACCTCTAAGGGGACGAATACGCCGGGGGCAACATGCTCCGTCGTTGAAGAAGCTCCTTGGGAGGTTGTATTATCAGCCAAGACAAAGAAGATGCTAAACGATCTTCAGACATGTCCAGCGATCAAGTGGAAGAACCCATTGGAACCACAGGTCATTGAAGGGATGTTGAAGCCACGTCCAACTCCAAAGACCGACGGTGGTGGCTCAAACACTTGTAACCAGCCGTCGAAATCCTCGAAGAAGAAGAAAAAGAAATCTAAGAAGCCCGTGAAGCCTGACGACAAGCACACGGACCTGCAAAAACAAATTGACGCGCTGGAAGAATACAATCAGAAGGCACGGACTCCCATTACGCTCCAAGAGTTCCTCAATCACGTCTTTCAAGAGGAAGATGAGGGAGAAAGTTCATCGGATGAATCCGAGGAATATGCGGCGAGCTGTCATATGATTTCCCATTCGATCACGAACGATGAGGAGACTCCTTGCACTGAAAAGCTGGGGGCGGATCTTGAACCAAAATTCCCGGAGCTATCAGATGAAATGATTGACGCGTTCCTCAACGAAGCTCGATTGAAAAGTAAAGCTGATCGAGAACGCGAGACGGCTATATTTGAAAGGGCCAAGCGCCAGCGACTTGATGAAGGAGCTGAGACGATCCCGTTGGAGCTAAACACCTCCATTACCGACAAAAGCCAATTCAAGATGAGGAAAAGGTTTGCTAAGGCCATATCAATGGGCATGAAGCTACCATCCTCTGAAGGAAGCATCACCGGTGAAATGCACCCGTCCTATTGCTTATATCATCAGAAGGTTTCACACCCCACTCAAGAGTGCAAAGCTTTCTATAAATGGTGGCAAGGATACGTTGCTCATCGACAACGCATTAAGCGGGAGAAGCGCAAAACTCGTCGGGGGCGGAAAAATACGACCGAAGAGCTTAAAAGAACTACCAGCGATTGTCGCATGGTTAACACCGGCGGGTCACAAGTGCCTACGTTCGGGAGCGATTCTGATGAGAAGCTAGAACTTGCCCCTCTCTTTAAAGAGTCTAATTCGGGAAAAGAAAAAGAACCGAAGGTTTGCGAAAATATCCGGCTACGTAATCGCACGTTGCCCGAAAAGAACCTCGGACCCTCAAACAAAAAAGATAAAGGGAAAGAAAAGGTCTCTGAAGATATCGTCTTAGATGACCAAGTTCTGGAGGAGCTAAGCGTCAACAACCCGCCGAAGAAGAATAAAGTGGATTACAACGTCCTAGCGCACCTGAGGAAACTACCCTCACAGCTCAGCGTTCTTGACGCCCTTTTACTATCAAAAGAGGCGAGAGATTCGTTGATCAAGGCACTATAAGATCCGGAACAATTCCAAGCTTGCCTGGCCGAGGAAAAGATGAAGGATGAATTGGAGGAAGTGCACACGGCAGATGTCACCTTCGGTGATGAAGACCTTCTCCTTGGGACTTGCGAACACAATCGCCCTCTCTATGTCTCAGGATACTGCCACGATATAAAGATAGGCAAAATCCTGATCGACAATGGATCCTCCGTTAATCTCCTCAATGTGTGGGTGTTAAAAGAAATCTGCATGAGCGTCCAACACCTTGCTCGTGACAAGATCACCATCTCCGGGTTCGACTCCCAATCGTCAAAGACTCTTGGATCTGTGATACTGACTCTACGCTTCGGGCTACTCGTCACGGACATTAAGTTCCACGTCATAGACGCCAAGACATGCTACAACGCTTTGCTCGGCCGGCTATGGTTACACGAGTACAACATCATACCTTCTACACAACATCAGTGTATGAAGTATTTTAAAGATGGTTTCGAGTATACCGTGACGAGAGAACTGAACCCGTTCTCTGTCAACGAAGTCCGCAAATACGAAGACGCCAAATACTTCTTACAGGATTTCGAAGACACGGAGAAGTGTCATAAGCCGGAGAATAAAGCTAACGCTACCATCCCTGTCTTCGGCAGTGATACTGAAGAAGAATAGGAGATAGTTTATTCAGGTTCGCCCCAACACAACAGGCCAGGACCATCTACTCCTACGTTGATCTTTGGTAGCGACTCGGAAGATGAGATCCATGCTATATCCTCTGTCCGGCCTTTAATACGGACGTCCGCTGACGAAGAGCAAAGTCTACAAGTCGTCATAGTGCCGCTTAAACACCATAAAGAACTGGATGCACTTAATATTTACAACATAGAAGAGCTACAAACATTCTACATCCCTCCCAGGCAAGAGAGCGAGAAAGCAATTCTGTTCTACCGCTCTGAAGAAACCAAGGTGGAAAAAGAAATCTGGCATGGCGCAGATCCTACGCTCGACAGGCTTCAGCCTATCCGTCTTCCCAGATACTATACGGAAGGTTTGAAAAAGCTGCTGAAACGCCAGGGGATATCCTTCAAGCAGACCGTTCGAAAAGCCAAGTTCTATAACAAAATCTGGAACGTTCCCGGGACTCAACGCAAACTGCCTAATGGGAGAATGGAAACAATTGGACTTGGATACATCCGGTCAAAGAAACAAGAGCTATTAAATAGCTGCTATGTCATGTATGACTTCGATGAAGAGGCGGATGCTCAATGGGAGGACGCTAATCCTGAGACAATGAAAATTCCAGATGCAAAAGTGCCCCGTCCGTTGTTCGAAGAACAAATGGACAAACTTATAAAGGAAGCGGGTCAAAAAGTCCTGGACGACCATAACCGCGAAATGGCCATCTACGAGAAAGCTAAAACGCAACGCTTCCTTCAACAGGCCGTGAAAGATGAAAGTGCCACTCCCTGTCAACCTGTTGTAAAAAAGGCTCGACACAGAGGCAGAAACAAGTCGAAACGTGAAAAAGACGTTCAACGGCAACAAAGCGGGACTAAGAGATCACGCAAGCGGGAATCAAGCGGTTCCGATTTATCCCTCATAAGAAAAATGGGTCGAGCGTACTCGTTTGCTCGAGACAAGACGAAGAAAATACTTGACCTCGCTCTAAAACATCATATGCTTATGCTGCCGGAGTCCAAACACCCCGAACAAGCAAGCGAAGTCTCTCATCCAGACTATTGCCCTTATCACTGAGTGATAGGGCACCCTCTCGAGGACTGCTGCACCTTTAAGAATTAGGTCGAAAATCAATATCGGCTTGGCAAGTTCGCTCTGTCTGACAAGTGGAGGGTAGCGCCGCCGCAGAAGCACGAGCCCAAAGCCACGAGAACAGAACCAACTCCACATTGGGATTGGAAGCGGATTCGCACCTGTCACATGATAACGCTATTAAAAGAAGAGCCTGAGAACATGGACAGCCTTCCCTGGTGCTTCGAAAACAGCAGTGATGAGGTGATTTCAGAATTTCCACCAGCTCCGAAAGAACTGGAGGATGGAATACATACCACTGCAGATAACCTCAAGAAAATTGAGTTGGGAACGACAAGTGACCCACGGCCGACGTTCGTCAGTGAGCTGTTATCTGAAGAGAGGGTGGCTGCGTTGAAAGACGTCCTTGTACAGCATAGAGATTGCTTCACATGGAACTATTCTGAAATGCCGGGATTGGATCCAGAAATTGCTGTGCACAAATTGGCAATATCCCCGGACATCAAGCCAGTCAAGCAGGCGCCAAGAAGAATGCGACTCGAGCTTGAGATGAGTATCAACGCCGAGGTTAAAAAGTTAATCGACTCTGGCTTTATCCAGGAGGTTCAATACCCTGAATGGATTGCCAACATCGTCCCGGTGATGAAGAAAAATGGGACAGTGCGCATATGCGTGGACTTCCGGGACCTCAATAAAGCCTGCCCGAAAGACGATTTCCCAGTGCCAGTCACCGAACTGATGATAGACAATACGTCCACTCATGAGGTTTTCTCCTTCATGGACGGCTCATCAGGATATAATCAGATAAAAATGCATCCCGAATACTAAAAGCACACCGCCTTCAGGACTCCTCTGGGTATATTCTGCTACAAGGTGATGCCCTTCGGTTTAAAGAACGCCGGTGCTACTTATCAGAGGGCTATGACGAAGATCTTCGACGACCTTATACATGAAATCGTCGAGTACTATATCGACAATCTCGTGGTTAAGAGCAAATCGTATGAGGAATATCTCGAGCATTTAAAGACTGTATTTCGACGCCTTCGACAATACAACTTGAAGATGAACCCCCTCAAGTGTGCGTTCGGAGTTTCCTCAGGCAAATTTCTGGGATTCATTGTTCGACACCGAGGTATTGAAATAGATCCGTCAAAGATTAAAGAGATCATGGAAATGCCTCCTCCGAAAACTCTCAAACAGTTGCGATCTCTCCAAGGAAAGCTCGCATACATACGGCGATTTATAGCCAATCTTTCAGGAAAATGCCGTCCCTATAGCCACCTGATGAAGAAGGGAACCCCGTTCGTCTGGGATCAAAAATGCCAAGGTGCACTGGACGAGATTAAGCAGTACCTGCAGAACCCTCCAGTGTTGGCTGCTCCAGTTAAGGGAAAGCCTCTCATTCTTTACACGACCGCCCTCGAAGGTTCTTTAGGCGTGTTATGGGCACAAGAGAACGACCAAGGGAAAGAAAGAGCACTCTACTACTTAAGTCGAGTTCTACTGGGGGCAGAAAGCAACTACTCCCCCATTGAAAAACACTGCCTGGCGTTGATCTTCGCGATAACAAAGCTCAGGCACTATGCATTGGCGCATGAGGTCCGTCTCATTTCAAAGGTGGACCCCCTCAAATATCTAATGTCAAAGGCCATATTGACAGGTCGACTCGCTAAATGGGCTCTGCTCTTGATGGAGTTCTCGATAACGTATCGACCTCTCAAGGCAGTGAAAGGCCAGGCCATCGCCGATTTCCTCGCTGAACATCCGATACCGGCTAATTCTCCTCTGAATTGCGATTTGCCAGACCAACATGCGTTTGACACTATCGATGGGAACGATACTCAATGGGAACTCTATTTTGATGGAGCGTCCTCTATAAAGAAGCGCCAACAAAGTACCCCTATAATCAAATCGGGGGTAGGACTCATCTTTGTAACCCCACAAGGAGGGATAATGCGCTTTGCTTTCTCCCTGACGGAGCCGAGGACAAACAACGAAGCCGAATATGAAGCTTTAATAGCAGGCCTCAAGATCGCCATTGACATGGGAATTGAAAACCTCCTTATATACGGAGATTCCCAACTAGTCGTCAGTCAAGTAAACGGCGACTATCAAACGTGCAAGCCGGAGTTGGTGAAGTACGGCGAAAAGGTGCAACAACTGTTGACCCAGATTCCCTCCTATACTTTGGAAAGCATACCGCGCGCGGAAAACAGCAAAGCAGACGCGTTGGCCAAACTTGCTAAAGAACTGGCTGACGAGAACCTCGATGACGTTAGAATCGTGGTACAAAGCCGTCGGGTGCTTGCCCCAGTAGAAATGCCCCCGGAATCATCCGAGGAAAAGGGAGCAACTAAGCAGACGACCTTGCAAATAGAAGAACAAGGAAAGGCTGAGGACTGGAGAAAAGTCTTCATAAACTACTTTAAGTCCCACCGAATGCCCGAAGATGCGTCCGCAAGACATCAGCTTATGAAACGGGCTCTGTCTTTCGCTTTCGTCAATGATATTCTATACAAGAGGTCATTCGATTCTCTATGGCTGAGATGCTTAGGACCTGACGAAGCGAAAAAGGTCGTCCAGGAAGTTCATGACGGAATCTGCGGTTCTCACCAAGCAGGCCCGAAGATGAAGTTAAAGATTAAGCGGATGGGCTACTACTGGCCCACGATGATTCAGGACTGCCTCGAATATGCGAAGCAATGCCACTCATGCCAAATCCATGGGGACTTCATCCACCAGCATCCAAATCCATTCCATCCAACGGTGGCTAGCTGTCCATTCGAAATGTGGGGGACTGATATAGTCGGCCCTATCGAACCAGCATCGTCCAGGGGACATCGTTTCATCCTAGCGACGACTGATTACTTCTCCAAATGGGCAGAGGCGGTACCGCTGAGGGAAGTGAAGACGGAGAATATCCTCCATTTCTTCAAAACGGGTGTCATATATCGGTTTGGAACGCCAAGACGGATCATCTCCGATAACGGGCCAGCCTACAGAAGCCACAAAATCAGTCACTTCGCGCAACAGCATAACATAGACTGGAGATATTCCTCGGTCTATAATCCGCGAGCCAATGGTCTAGCCGAGGCCTTCAACAAGACCCTGACGAAGATCATGAAAAAGACGGTGTCCCGAAATAAGAAGGACTGGCATGAAAGACTGCAAGAAGCACTCTGGGCATATCGAACTACGTTCAAGACAGCCACGAACACAACGCCATATGCGTTGGTATTCGGTACGGAAGCAATACTCCCCCTCGAGATAGAGCTACCCTCTCTGCGAGTGGCAGTCCACTACGAGCTGACGGACGAAGAAAATGCTCACCTTCGGCTTAAAGAACTTGACGCCCTTGATGAAACCCGGCTCATAGCGCAACAAAATCTGGAAGCTTATAAAGCAAAGATGACCCGCTCATATGAAAGATTGACCCGACCGAGGACATTCCGCCAAGGCGAACTCATGCTAGTGGTCAAAAGGCCTATGATCCCCAATCGCGCCAAACGGGGAAAATTCGAGCCAAACTATGAAGGCCCGTACATCATAGATAAGGTCTACCAAGGTGGGGCCTATCTACTCGTGGATATGCACGGTGAAAGGCCTTTCAGGCCAATAAACGGTCGCTTCCTAAAGAAATACTACGCTTAATGAGTCACAGCCTAGGTCAATGATAGATGACGACGACTATGTCCGCTCGCTATCTTTCTAAGCCCAAACTCTATAAGTAGCAACTGGCCTTCTTCAGCATCGGACCGAAACATCCTTAAACTAATGCCGGACCGAAATGTCCTTAAACTAATAGCAGACCGAAACGTCTTTAAACTACTACCGCAGCATCTTTAGGCTGATGAGGTATAAAAAAGAAAACGTATAAAAATAATAAAATAAGAAAAAACGGTATGTTCATAAACAAAAAGGGCACGTATGAAAACCTCAAAGGGCTCCGTGAGTAAAAACAGCAGGGCTACCGGCGAGTGTTCGTGAAAACCCGAAAGGGCGCGACCTCGTAAATATATATATATATATATATATATATAAAAGAATAAAAAAAACGGTATGTCCATAAGCAAAATGGGCACGGATGAAAACCCGAAAGGGCTCCGTGAGTAAAAACAGCAGGACTACCGGCGAGTGTTTGTGAAAACCCGAAAGGGCGCAACCTCGTTAAAAGACACTTATAGGGTCCTCTCGACCCTGTAAAGAGAAACCACCCACGTGAGAGCCTTACGACTCACAAGGGAGAAACACACTTAGGGATCCCCACGATTCCTAAGGAGAAAATACACTTGCGAGATCCTCACGACTCGTAAGGAGAACTCTCTTATGGGACCCTCACGGCTCATAAGATTTGAAAGTCTTAAGTTACAGAGACCTAAAGCTGTGCTTAAGCAAACCCCACAACTTTAGATATTGCCCTACAAGTAGTCCAATACTGGCCCTTGTATACAATCCACGGGCGCGAATAAACATTTCCCTAACCAAGTCTCATCCGAGACTAGGGATATGTTCGCATGACAAACAACCCTTGTAAATCCTTTCAATTTATGAGGAGAAAACCCTCTTGTAGGATCCTTACGACTTACAGAGGAACATGCACTTAGGAATCCTCACGATTCCTAAGGAGAAAATACACCTACAAGATCCTCACGACTTGTAGGGAGAAATAACTTTGTTAGACCCTTATGGCTCATGAAGTCAAAAGCCTTAGTCGACAGGACCTTAACCCTGGTCGCTAAGCCACCTTTGTTCGACATCGACAGAGGCAAATGATGATTCGCTCCTGGCAATATCCCAGTTGCAGCGGTGCTGATGCCGAAATCGGTGACTAATTTCAGGTTTACGGCGAAAAGCCGATAGGCCGCACATGCATATGAAATAGCCGAAATGATGGGGCAACTTGCAATAAAAGCAGCAAGTAAAAAATGTATGCATGCAAAATAGCCAAAACGATTGGGCAACTCACAATAAAAAGCAGCGAGTGAAAATAAAATAAACAGCCGAAATGATTGGGCACCGCGAAAAATGGCCGAAATGATTGGGCAATCGCGACCTTCGCGATATAAAAGCTGAAATGATAGAGCATCGCGGAAATAAAAAAAAAAAAAAAAAGAAATGATAAAACTTTGGCCCTACAGTTAAGATCACATCGATCCCTGTATACAATCCAAGGGCGCAAAACGAAGAGGGAACCGTACTTTCCCAGCAGGCTCCGCCAGAGAACGAAGCCAAATCCCGACGGTTCATCTCAATCCCGAAGAAACCAGTGTCTTCGGCAAAACTCCCTCGACTCACGGATACAAACACTCCTTGACGAGAGCCTCCTGATCCGCGTCGACTCGCAGAGCCACCAGTGCCTCCGTAGGAAATCCTCGACTCGTTCCAAACCCCAAGGAAACAAACAATTCTTGGCGCTAAGGAAACAAATAATCCTTAGCAAACTCCTCGACTCACGGATACAAACACTTCTTGACGAGAGCCCCCTGATCCGCGTCGACTCGCAGAGCCACCAGTGCCTCCGTGGGAAATTCTCGACTCGTTTCAAACCCCAAGGAAACAAATAATCCTTGGCGCTAAGGAAACAAATAATCCCTAGCAAACTCCTCGACTCACGGATACAAACACTCCTTGATGAGAGCCTCCTGATCCGCGTCGACTCGCAGAGCCACCAGTGCCTCCGTGGGAAATTCTCGACTCGTTTCAAACCCCAAGGAAACAAATAATCCTTGGCGCTAAGGAAACAAATAATCCCTAGCAAACTCCTCGACTCACGGATACAAACACTCCTTGATGAGAGCCTCCTGATCCGCGTCAACTCGCAGAGCCACCAGTGCCTCCGTGGGAAATCCTCGACTCATTTCAAACCCCAAGGAAACAAATAATCCTTAGCGCTAAGGAAACAAATAATCCTTAGCAAATTCCTCGACTCACGGATACAAACACTCCTTGACGAGAGCCCCCTGATCCGCGTCGACTCGCAGAGCCACCAGTGCCTCCGTGGGAAATTCTCGACTCGTTTCAAACCCCAAGGAAACAAATAATCCTTGGCGCTAGGGAAACAAATAATCCCTAGCAAATTCCTCGACTCACGGATACAAACACTCCTTGACGAGAGCCTCCCGATTCGTCTTAACTTACAAGATGAAGCCTCAAGCAGCATGGACTAAAAAACTTGCTTCCCGAACAATGGGACCCTGCAAGTCAATCCAAAATGGTCTCTTGCATACTATTCACGGGTCTCACTCTCCAAAGTCGAATTTCGACGAGGAGGGAAACAACCGCTTGTGGGTCCCCTCGACTCGTAAGAGGGAAAAATTCTCTTATAGGATCCTTACGACTTATAAGAGAAAACCACACTTAGGAATCCTCACGATTCCTAAGGAGAAAACCCACCTACGAGATCCTCTCGATCCGTAGGGAGAAAAGTCTCTATGAGACCCTCACGGCTCATAGAGTTGAAAAGTCTTAGGAGGCAGATCTAAACCTGCGACCTAAGCCATCGCTATCCTGTGAAGAAATCAAGAGGCCTACTCTAGTGTATGCTAATTGTGTCGACATGCTGAGAAAAAAGAAAAGCAACAGAAAGAGCATCCGATTTACATTTGATCAAGCATTCAAAACACATTCATTCATGCATGGGCAAAAGACTCAGAACAAAGGATAAGACAGGCGAGGAAAAACAAAAATTTTATTAATATTGCCCGAAGTTCTTACAATCATAAAAGCAATAAACGAAAGTTACAATAGAATAATCTCAGATCCAGGGCATGGATTGAGGAATTCAAAAGCGACTCTATCTATGACTTTCCAGGCCTCGCGGACCATCCTAGTGTGCTTTCTTTCGCGAGCACAAGCGTCAGGCTCCCCCCTGATGTTTTCCACCCTCCGATAAGCAGCGAGTATGGCAGACTGTTGAAAGACCTCGTGCAAGAGATCGATAAGACTGTCTCGCCGTCTCTTCGAGATAAAGTTCAATAGGTACACCGAGTGCACCTTGTCCTCAGCGGCATCCAACGCCCTAAACGGCACGCCGGAACAGAATAGGGGAAGCGCTTCCCAGATGGCTCTCACGATAAGCTTAAGGAGGGAGGAACGCCGGGAGAGTGGTGGACCATTGTATGCATCGAAGCGGCTCATAATTTCAGCACACTCCGCGTTTGTGAACTCTCGATTCTAAGAGCGGCCAAGTCGGCGGATGTCCCCGTAAGAGATGATCTCATTAAGAGCATACATATGGACGTCCATTGTCCCTGTGAAAGAAGATCAACAGAATTAGCAGACCGATTGATTAAGCGAATTCTTGTTAAAAAAACGAGCACAGATGGTTAAACTCCTCGAGAGCAATGCTCTACGAACAGGGATGACTATCAAAATCCTAATAAGGGAAGTTTAAAGAAGTCCCCCAAGGTTCTGGGGTCACTACTATTAAAAGATGATATAGTCCATTAAAATACAAAACTCCATTTTTTTAATTTTCATTATTCATATTCAAACTCTTAAAAGTTCATCATTTTTAGATCAAAAAGATCTATGTTTTGACAAAGATGCAAGGTTCTGTTCATAGGTCAAGAAACCTTGAAACGGATTCTTAAGAGCAAGGCTCTATTGGTGAAAACCCCAGAAGGGTTTCTTTAGATCAAAGATCTATAAGAGCAAAGCTCTATTAATTAAAATTGATTTAATTCAAGACCAATTCTTACCTAAATAGTTCCTTTTAAAGAAAATCTAAGAGTTCTTAAAAACAAGAGCAGGGCTCTGAGATTCTGAAAATAAAATTTTTGGAGATGATGATCATCTGTGGAGGATAAAAGGTCCTATTTATAGGCACCAAGTGCCCTTTCAACTTCCAAAAGCTGCCGCGACGGTTGGGATTCTACCACCGTTGCGCTTGCGTTTGGAGGCCACGTAAGCGCAACGGTGGGGGGGCATTTGTTTACCCCAATCAGAGCAAAGCTCTATTCAAATTCCAAGACGGGAGATGAAGCAACGCTTCATCTTCCCCCCTAATCAGAGCAAAGCTCTGTATTGAAAATTAAAATTGAAATAAATGAAGCAACGCTTCAAATCTTGGGCGCAGCGCGCCACATGTCAAACGCTGATACGTCAGCGCAGCGCCCAAGAAGGCGCGCCCAATCAGAGCAAAGCTCTATTTAACTGAAGCAACGCTTCAGCTACGCAAGCACTGCGCTGCGCGACACGTGTCAGCGCAGATGCGCTAGCGCAGTTACGCTGCGCTCTGCGCTGCGCGACACGTGTCAGCGCAGATGCGCTAGCGCAGTTCCGCTGCGCTGCGCCACACGTGTCACGCGCTGGGGCATCTGCGCCAAACAGAATTAAATTTCTAAGAAATCTTTGCTGTTCTTGTTAAAACAAGAAGATTTTCTTCTGCAAAGCAGAAGCCCTTGGATCAAAGATCCAACGGTGGGGGAAATTCCCCAAATCACTCAGAAGAAGATCTCTTTAATAAATTTAACTAATTTATGGACACTATAAAAAGGACCCCAAGCCTCAGTTCAAAGGCATGATCATCATTAGAGAAGAGAACTCTTGAGAATTCCTGAGGAAACACAAAAAAAAGGTAAAAACCTTTAGGAAAAGTGGAAATTCTCTTATGAACAGATCATAGATCTAAAAACAAGATCAATGATCTTTAATAAAAACAAAAAAATAAAAATAATGCTTTGCACTTATGAACCATTGGTTCTCGAAGATAAGAAAAACAAGAGGAACTTGTTTTCTTTGATCTAAATTGGATCAAGAAAACAAACAGTGCTTTGCACTTGCTTATGAACCATTGGTTCCTTGAAAATAAGAAAAACTTGTTTTTCTTTGATTTAAAATCGATCAAAAGATAAAACAGTGCTCTGCACTTGCAAGAACAGCGCTGTTGCGCTCCTGTGTTGGCGCAACTCATCAGAGCGTGCCACGTGTCAGCAGCGCAGCGCACTGCGCTGTTGCGCTTGTGCTCGCCAGAGCGTGACACGTGTCATCACCCTATGAGTTTGCGCTCATTCCTTAGCACAAAGCGCCTGACAAGCCACTGTCAAATAATTAGTGCACTGCATTGCTTACAAAAGGGCCAAGCCCAATTAAAGAAGGCCTAACAGGCCTGATAAAATGCGATGCATTATTTTTAAAAAAAGGTAGAGCCCAAACCAAAACAGATGCTGTGCATCATTCATAAAAGGGCAGAGCCCAAGTAAAGGTCTAATAGACCAAACAAAAAATGCCATGCATTATTAAACAGGAGCAAAGCCCCAGTAAAGGTCTAATAGACCAAAAAATAAATAAAATGTTGAACATTTTCAACTGGACTTAGCCCAATTCTGGCCATAAGTCCTTAAATTAAATTGACTGAGCAAGATTGCTCTCTTAAATCAATTTACATCCGGTTCGAGGGTACATCTCCGAACTCCTCTGACAGTTCTCGTTGTAATCCTTCAACGACGTCAGAGAGGTGACGGGTCCCGACGACCACACATCAATACGGACTGCGGGGTCCTTAAACTCGTGGACCGAAACGTCCTTAAACTAATGTCGGACCGAAACGTCCTTAAACTAATAATGGACCACCACGTCCCTAAACTGGAATATGGACCGCAACGTCCTTAAACTACCTATGGACCACTACGTCCCTAAACTGGAATAATAAAGCCTCCAAATGCTCTTTTGCCGGATCTAAACGATCCCGTCTAAGTTGATCTTAGCCCCAAACACGGCTAACGTATCCTTAAACATTCAAATGGACTATAAAATTCCAAATCAACTCTGGTTCGAGGGTACATCTTTGAACTCCTCTGATACCTATCGTTGTAATCCTTCAACGACGTCAGAGAGGTGACGGGTCTCGACGGCCATATATTAAATGGACCACTACGTCCCTAAACTGGAACAATAGAGCCCTCAAATACTCTTTTGTCGGATCTAAACGATCCCGTTAAGTTGATCTTACTCTCAAACTGGACTAACGTATCCTTAACAAACGTTTGAGTTGATCTTAGCCTCAAATACGGCTAACGTATCCTCAAACCAAAACCCCAAAACCCAAATCTAAGAAAATACGGATTTGGACTAATCCACGTCCTACGAGCGACGAAATAAATAGTCTCCGTATACTATCCACGGGCAACCACAAACAAAACAAATACACACGACACGAAGTGAAATTCTGGAGAAGGAGAAAGTGGCTACCGCGATGCGGTAGCGTAATTAACTGCAGGGGCTTGCGCCTGCAGGGAAGAGCGTCCCCACAATCAAAAACCCCTCTAGCGAGGGGGAATCTGACGAAGTCTGCTACATCAGCCGCATCTGTCTAAACCTCTGATACACGGTGCCATAAATCAACTTGGCATCTTCGGAGAGGTAGACGGATAAAACCATATAGCATCTGCCTCGAATCTCAGTGCCAAGACTTCACAGTCTTGTGCGCCGCCATTTAGAGGGGAACAACTGGCACTCAGCGCCAAGCGCGCCACTTAAACAGAAGCGCTCTACGCTCATTGACTGGCGCTCGGCGCCAAGCCCGCCACGTGCTCCTCACATGTGCGCTACTAAACAGAACGCTCTGCACTCATTGACTGGCGCTCAGCGCCAAGCGCATCACGTGCTCATCACGTGTGCGTTGAGGGAACATAAATTGTTCTTTAAATAAAGTTCCAGAGCTATAATGAGTGCTCAGCACTCAATAAAAGACAAAAACAATTGTCAGAACCCAAACCAAAACTCAGCATTGTTAAATGAAAAAGGACTGAGCCTAATTAAATTTCCAACATTTTAACTGAATGGGCCAAGCCCAAGTTGGCCACAGATCTCTAATTCAGATTAATTGAGCCCATATGCTCACAAATCTTTGATCTTAGTCCCAAATTGGACTTCAGATCTCCCAACCAATATTGGTTCAAGGGTACATCTCTTCACTTCTCTGATATTTGTCGTTGTAATCCTTCAACGTCTTCAAATAGGTGATGGGTCCCGACAACCAGATATTTCATGGACTGTGGGGTCCTTAAACTCATGGACTATGATGTCCTTAAACTTTACAGACTATGATGTCTCTAAACTACCACAGACTGTGGGGTCCTTAAACTCATAGACTATGATGTCTTTAAACTTTACAGACTATGACGTCTTTAAACTATGGACTATGATGTCCTTAAACTCCATGGACTATGATGTCCTTAAACTTATGGACCGTAACGTCCTTAAACTAAAACAATAGAGTCCAAATGCTCTTTTGTTGGATCTAAATGATCCTATTAAGTAGATCTTAGTCTAAAATTAGACTAATGTATCCTTAACAAACGTTTAAGTTGATCTTAGTCTCAAATGAGATTAACGATCCTTAAACCCAACCCAAACCAAATCTAAGAAAATACAGATTTGGACTAATCCACCCCTTATGGAAACAACATAAATTAGTCTCCGTATACAATCCACGGGCAACCAAAAATAAAACAAACATACACAACACAAAGTGACCATCTGGAGAAGGAGAAAGTTCTTACCGCGATACGGTAGCGTAATTAACTGCAGGGGCTTGCGCCTGCAGGGAAGAGCGTCCCCATAATCAAAAACCCCTCAAACGAGGGGGAATCTGACGAAGTCTGCTACAACCCCCGCATCCGTCTAAACCTCCGATACACGATACCATAAATCAACTTGGCATCTTCGGAGTGGCGGACGGATAAAACCAAATAGCATCTGCCCCCAAATTCAGGCAAGACGTTTGTCTTCCCAGCCTTTCGGCGGAGAACAGCAGCCTTTAGAGCTAAGTCATGGGTTGGAAAATCCTCTATAGCTAGAGCAGCTTGGATATCCTTGTCCAACCCTTGTTTAAATCATCTAACCCTGATCTTAGTAGTCGGTATGAGATGTGCCGCAAACCTATTAAGGTCTCGTGTTAGCAGTGTAGAATGTGTTATAAGGAAATTGAATATTGAGACATATCTTACCTACTGAACATGGTAAACTCAGTATCATACTCATCCACAGATTTGCTCCACATAGAGCATTGTTGCAGTTGAATAAATTGCTGCTCCATGTCATAACGGACAGTCTCGGGAAAATATTTCGCATCAAACATATCACGAAATGTTTTCCATTCGCTCGGCTGGGTAAGTCGGCTTTTTTCAGCCTTTCACCATACTCTGGCGTTGTCTATAAGTTGCAGCTTCGCAACCTTTACCCAAGCAATCCCTGGCACTTGTACTGCTGCCAGACCGTCCTCGATGGACTGAGCCCATTCTTCTGCCTCCAGGGGGCTCTCTTTCCCAGAAAAGTTCTTAGGGTGCAATACCCAGAATTGTTTCACTCCGAGTGCCTCAGCTTCTGGGCAGTGCAATTGGAAAGCAGTTGCTGCTGTCCCTCCAAGTGGCTCTTGATTGCCTCAAGAAAAACCGTCTGCTCATTGATCGGAGCTGCTACGGTAGGATTAAGTGGTAGAGGTGGTGGCGATGGTAGGGTGGTGACATTCACGTTGGTGCTCGTGTTGTTAGGGGAATTCATAACCTAGAAAGAAAAATAGGGTTAGGATATATTCAAGGAATTGAAATGTAAACAATGTATAGTTGCTGATTCTTATAATTCTTGTGATATATTGCTTAGAATTCCATGCAGAACTGACCCAGCATGGTTAGGTAGGTTTCCATGCAGAACTGACCTGCATGGGCCGCCAACAAAACCAGTCATACCCCGCTTTCCAGTGTACGGGTAAGGAGACGTGGCGGGCCGTGATGTATTTACTCAGAAGTAAACACGCTAAGCATAAATAAGCAATATAAATGAAATAACACAAGAATGATAAAAGATGTAATGAAACAACAACTTTTTATTGATATTCATTCTTTACATACAACTGAAAAGTAAAGTACAATGAAAGAAAGCGATGCCTAAATAATGGCATATGAATTGAAAGAAAGTAAGTACAAGAAGGAACTAGAACTCTGGCTCCTCTGTAAACTGCTCCAAATCGGCCTGGTTGGGCTCAATCTCCTGAGGGTCGGGCCCTCCTGACAACATTCCAAAGAAAAAAGAGAAAAAAATGTCGTCAGCGAACTAGCGCTCGCTAAATCCCAAAAAAAGAGTAGAATAGATCAAGTAGAGAGAATAGAACTGGAAATTGTACAGATTTATGTTTGTTATACTAACGTAGTTGTTTGTAGCTTGGTACAGAATATATCAATCTATACGATTGGAGTCCAACTTTCCCCGTGAACTAAGGTAACCCATAGTACAAGGCTCCGTCAATACCCACAGAACAGCAGCAATGGATATTTATCTACGTCATTTAGTAACCATCTCGTGCCACTTTTAACACATTCCGTACCAGTCTACCCTTAAAACCCCGTAATGCATATTGTATTGATTGTAATAAGTTGTAGTATAAGAATTGCCGAAACCATGGTATAAGTGGTCCATGTAAACGGTTCGGATGTAAACGGATAGTCATATAGTCAAGTTCAAGATATAGCCTTTGTTCGGTCAAGTCAAGTCATGTTGCATGTTCGTATTGTTCGGTATTCATGTTCAAGTGTTCATGCTTGATACATTGGATTCATGTTGAATTAGATATATGGTTGGTTTCATGTTTGGATTGTATTCAGATTAGACTGAGACAAAGATTGAGTCAGACACTTAAACAGATTTGAGTCCTGAATTAGGTTTGGGAGTTTTCGATAACTGATGCACATGGACGGCAGGATTTGTGTCTTTTTCCAAGACATACCATTGATAACCCAGTTTTAGCTTTCTACCTTAAATAGGCAAGCACCCACTTTCTCCGGCTCCCTGAGGCTCAAAAGAATTGGTCCCGCTTAAACCTATATTTACTAGGGTCCTTAATGTAAATTAATATAACTTGATGGAGTTTTATGAAAAATATTTTTAGTATACTTTCAAAATAAAACTCAAGTATTTATTTATCGTATTTAGGGTTTTCATGGATGTAATTTTTTTAAAGTGAGGTATTCTAGTGAATAAATACCTAGCTTGAATAGTACATGGTATTTTAGTGTAAAGTTGACTTGTATGGATTCTTGATGGTATTTTCATGGAACTTATTATTCTTTTATTTTGTTTAGAAAACATGGAATTTAATAATATTTTTAAAATATGTGTTTTGATAATAGTTATATATTTATTAAAAGATAACTCTTTATTATTAAATAGAAATCCTCGTTTCTCTTAAAAATTGAACAAAAATTCTATCGAGATCGTATGCTCCGTGGGGAGGTCTGCATCTCACTCTACTAGTCCCGAGAATGTGTGATAACCTGCACCATCCCGATTGGGTTCCCCAAAATGGGTTTTAGAGGCATAATCACAAGGAATGTAATCACACAATTTAAAGAAATATGGTTTTTAATAGTTTAAGGTATTTATTTGAAAAGTTGTATTTGCCGCATGATATTGTTTTCAGGCGAATCGTGCTATATCAAGATGTGTGTATGTGAGAGGTAGATCATTACCTTATGAGGTTTTCTAAAGGTATGCTAACCTAAAGTAATTAAAATATGTCATATGTAAAGTTTATGGTATTTAAACAAAAAATGCAAATATAAGTTACATAACTTAGTATGTTAAGATGAAACTTGTTCTCAATGTGTGTTTCATGGTTATTAAGAAAGATATAATGATATGGATGATTGGTTATTAAGAAAGATTGTAATTTTAATAAGTTTAGAATCGGATGTCGGAATAACTCCACTTCCGACGAGTTTTGAAAAGAGAACTTTTTAAATTAGGAAGAGAGGGAAAGAGAGGGGACTTACTAGCTTAAAGAAGAGAGGGGAGGTTTAGGAAAAGATTGGTGGCTTTGTGTAGTCGCGGGGTCGCCGGAATCGTCTTAAATCCTCGCCGGAACTTGTCCTAGTGCTAACTCCACTTGTACTCTTCTTTGACTTAAAAAATTTTGAGGATTTTTGACAATAGATTTCAGAATGAAGAGGGTTAGCATGTGGGGTTGTATTTATAGGGTAAAATTAGGGTTTTGAGAATTGAAGAGAGAATTAAAATGCATTAAAATTGGATTAATGCTTCATTTTAATTCTCTGGATAATTGCAGAGAAAACAAACAGTTTGGGGGTAGTGGGGTTGGCCAAGAGGTGTTGTGTGCACAACACAGGGACTTTTCCCCTCGGTCCACCCGTCGGTGCCGGCTCCCCAACCGATCTCGCCTGTCCACTATAGGCTTTTGGTGCTGGGATTTGTGCCACGTGTCTAAGTCGGTTCATATAACATTTAGCACATGTTTATTTTATCTGACTTTTCATTTTTACGTGTATTGCACGTGTAAACTTTTGGGCTTCCAAAAAGTTTAAAATAAAAATAAGTAAAACTATATGTGGCTGATGGGATTCGAATACAGTGGCTACGTCTCAGCAGTGCAAGGCTTTACCAATAAGCTACAAGTGCTTTCTTGCAATTCTTAAACAAATTAAATTTATAACTTATGTTCAGGCTTACAACTCTATTCTGTATATTAACTTGAAAATTTTCGTACAGTAAAATTTGAGTCGTTACAGTATTCTCCTGTTATTAGGGCAGCCTAGATCTCAGGATCTAATCTTTGCTGGAAGCACCTGCCATTGATTTCTGCAGTAGGAATTAGATGGGCGGCGAATCTGTCGAGCATGGTGAATTCAGCATCGTACTCGTCCACTGACTTATCCCACATAGATCCTTGTTGCAGGTGAATGAACTTCTGTTCCATCTCGAAGTGTGCAGTTTCCGAAAAATACTTGGTATCAAAGAGATCACGAAAAGTCTTCCACTCGATTGGTTGCTCAAGACGGCTCTCCTTAGCCTTCCACCACATTCTGGCATTGTCAGTAAGCTGGAGTTTTGCTATTCTGACCCAAGCCACTTCTGGGACTTGAGCTGCGGCTAGGTCGTCTTCAATGCTCTGTGCCCATTTCTTGGCCTCAAGTGGTTTCTCCTTCCGTGAGAAGTTCTTCGGGTGTAACGCTCAAAATTGTTTCACTCTCAGTGTTACTGCTTCAGAGCGGATGAAACTCTGTTGAAGGAGAGCAGTCTGTTCCTGCAAGATCGTGCTTTGAGACTGCTGACTTTCACGTAGGCTTTTGATAGCCTCCAGAAGCATCGTCTGTTCTGTGAGTGGAGCGGTTACGGTAGGTGGAGGTGGTAGAACGGTAAGGATACGTTGTGGCGGTGTACTTCTATCGTTGGTGCTGGGGTTGCTGGGAGAATCCATCACTTTAGATAGAGAAGAAAGATTAGAATAGATTCAACGGAAATTGAATTGTAAGGAATGTAAAGTTGTTGAATCTCATAATTCTTATTATATATTGCTCATGACTTCATGCAGAACAGACCTGCATGGGCCGCCAACAAAACATGTCATGCCCCGCTTCCCAATAGACGGAAACGGTGACGTAGCGAGGTCCACGACGTATTTATCTCGAGAAGATCATTTCCCGGAATAAATACGCTAAGCGTAAAGAAGCAATATGAAAATGATAAGAAAATTAACATGAGATTTAAAATTCAACAACTTTATTTACATTCAACTTGATTAATTTACAATACATGATATCAACTGAAAGAAAATACAAGAATGGAAATGCATAAACAGGTGGCATACATAAACTGAGAAAAAGATAACTAATCTAGGCCTGGGTTGCGATATGTCCATGCTCTTCCTCGGTAGTGCCTACCTCCTCAGTCTCCACGGTATCTGACAAACATTCCAAGAAAACAAAGATGGGTGGAATGCCCGTCAGCGAACTTTCGCTCGGTAAGTCCCCAAGAAATGAAGTGAAATATAAAGTGTAATGATAGAGAAAAAATGTATATCATGAATAATTAATTATGAAGTATGATGTGTCGGCATGTCGTTTAATGTAAACATGGCAAGTTTATTTAGCATGCAGTTATTTATATCATGGTAACTAACATGAGAAGAGTATAACATGGTCGTGTAGTGTAGGTATAGTGAATATGAAGTGAATGTAAGTGTCTTAACGGTCTCTACTTGGGTATACTAATTTAACATAAGTGTCACACCCCGTTTCCCGAAGTACGGTAAGGAGACACGACGGGTCACACGACGTATTTACTCAGAAGTAAACATGCTAAACGTAACTAAGGAATATAAAGTAAAATCTACACAGGAGACATGAATATAAATGAACAACAACTTTTATTTATATTACAATTCTTTACAAGTACAACTGGAAATGTAAATACAGGAATAGAAAGTAATACCTAAACAATGGCATAACTGAAATGAAAAGTATATACACGTGCCTACAACTCTGGGTCGATGGCAAACTGCTCCAAGTTCTCAATACTGGGTTCGATCTCTAGGGAGTCGGATGTACTTGAAAACATTCCAAAGAAAGAAGAAAAGGAATGTCGTCAGCGAACGATCTCTCGGTAAGTCCTAAAGAATGAGAGAAATAGAATAGACAGAAAAGAGAATGTAACTGTATAATGTTATCTTTTGTTTTGTTAACGTAGTTGTTTGTAACTTGATACAGAATATGCCATTGTATACGAGAGGAGTTCCACTATTCCGGAGACTACGGTATGAGCACAAGGAACCGTTAAGCCACAGTACAACAGCAATAGATATTCAGGTTAGATATATTAAAGTGACTGTCTCGTGCCACTTCTAACACATTCCATACTAGTCTACCCCTTTAAAACCCCATAATATCTTTTGTATTGATTGTTTTATTTTATAGATGGATGACTTACCAAAACCATGATATCATGTAAACAGAATGGATATAAATGGAAATTAATGTAATCAGAGTATATCCATGGTTCGGTTCGGTCGAGTCATATTGATATAAATTGAATTCTGGTATAAAAGGATTCATGTTTTATTGTAGTTATACTTGAATTGAATTCAAGTCAGATTGATTTCATATTAGATAGAGACTTTGTCTGAGTCAGACACTTAAAATGAAATTGAAGTGCTAAATTAGTTTTGATGTTATCGGTAACTGCTGCACATGAACGGTAGGATTTGTGTCTTTATCCAAGACAATTACCGTATTGATAGCACCGTTGTTAGGTTGTCTACCTTAGATAGGCAAGCACCCATATCCTCCGGCTCCCTGAGGCTCAAGAGAACTTGTCCCGCTCAAACATATGTTTACTAGGGTCCTTATTGTAAATTAATATAACTTGAGGAGGTTTTATGAAAAAATAGTTTTGATATATTTTCAAAATACACCTCAAGCATTTAATTATCGTGTTTAGGGTATTCATAATTGTAATTTTTATAAAGTGAAATATTGTAGTCAATATAACCTAGATTTCATTGTATATGGTATTTTAGTGTAATCTTGGGATTGTAATGAATTGTAAAGATAGTTTCATGAAATTTGTGATTCCTTTGATTTAGAAAACATGGAATATGTATATATAATATATTTAAAGTAGATATTTTGATAATATTTATATATCTACTATTTATTAAAAAAATAGAATTTATTTATTAAATAGAAATCACATTTTTCTTAAAAATTGCATTAAAAATTCTATCGAGATCGAATGCTCCTTGCGGAGGTCTGTATCTCGCTCTACTAGGCCCGAGGATGTACGATAACCCGCACCATCCCGATTGAGGTTCCCTAAAATGGGTTGTAGAGTCTTATTTGCAAGGAATTAAGTAATACACCTTTAAAGAAAACGGTTTTTGAATGTTTATGGTATTTAATCGTAAACTAGTATTTTCCCATAAACTAATGTCTCAAGAGTTATCGTGTTATGTCAAAAATGTGTGTTGTGATGAGATAGGTCATTATCTCGTGAGTTTTCTAAAGGTAATAGGGTAAAACATTAATTAAAAGCCGTATATAAACATGATAGTATTTTACTGTAAAAGTAAAATAGAAACTGCAATACTTATTATTTTGAGATGAAACTTGTTCTAATGTCTTTATTTATGTTTTTTGATCATTATGAGGGAATATGGTATTTTATTGTTTGAGAAAAATGGAGTTTTTAAAGAAAAAAGAATCGAAAGTCGGAATAACTCCGCTTCCGACGAGTTTTGAAAATAGATTATTTTAGAATAGAGATGGAGGAGGGGAGTGGGGACTTACTGATTTGAATCAAAGAGAAGAGGTAGGGAAAGACTTTGGAATCGCCGAGAAGTCGTTTCGTTGCCAGATTCTTCTTGAAACTTCGCCGGAACCTTGCCATTTGCTAACTCCACTTGCACAACTTGGGACTTGAAAATTTTATAGAATTTTTGTAATGGAATTCTGAATGAGGAGGGGTGAAATGTAGTGTGATATTTATACGGAAAATTAGGTTTTAGGATAATGAAGAATAGAATTAAAATGTGCATTAAAATGTAGATAAATGCCCATTTTTAATTCTCTGGAAATGTGCAGAGAAATCAAACAGCGTGGGGGTAGTGGGGTAGGCCAAAGGGTTCTGGGGTTAAAAAATATGTGCATCCCATACGGACATGACTGGCGGTGTCGGCCTCCCCTTTGAATCTCGTCGGTCTAATCCGGTGGGATGGGCTTGGGATTTTAGCCACATGTCCCTGTCGCTTGGTATACCTCAGTGCACGTGTTTGATTACTATATGACTTTTCATTTTACGTTTAGTGCACGTGTAAACTTTTGGGCTTCTAAAAGATTAAAAGAAAAATCAATTAAAAATATATGTGGCTGGGGGATTCGATCATAGGGGCTACGTCACAGGGGCTATGTCACAGCAGTGCAAAGCTTTACCAATGAACTACAAGTGTTTTCTTGCTGTTCAAAAGCAATTTAAATACTTATAGTGTACACAGGATTGCAAATACTCCATTTGTACATTAACTTTTAATCAAATTTTTTGTACACTAAAATAAAGTTAATACAGTAAGTTCAAGAGTGAATGTCAACCAATCTCAAGAGTGTTCTCGAACCCAACAGGCCATAATCCAGGGGTAAGGAACCACGGGCCCGAATCAAGTGTTAGTAACGAGACTTCAACCTAGTATTGAAATTTCCAAACTCAACAGGCTAAATCCAGAAGCAAGAAAACACGGGCCCTCATGATAGCTTGCTTGTGTTAGTAGACATAGATTCATGATCTAGGGGGACTCCTGAGATTCTGTAATACCCGGTTTCCTTTTATACGCCTATGTCCGTATTTTATAAATTATCACTTACAAATTTGTTAGTTTATATTTAATATTATTTTAGTTATTTTGAAAACCCTAATATCTATCCATTTTACATTTTCCCAGATTCTCTTATTTGCTAATTCCAGACCGGCCCCTTTTCCCCCCAAATTTTCCATATCCTTATTTATTTCCATCCCCTTTTAATTTTCCCATTAAAATTCCCTTTTAAATCCTTAGCCAATTCTTTATTTTCATAATCTTAAATTTTAGCAGCTTCCCGGCCCAAATTTCTATTATTCCCAATGAGTTTTCTCAAATTCCTTTGTATCTAAAACTTCGGCCTTTCCCAACAATTGAAAATCCTTTTTACTTTTTACCTAGGCCCAGCCCTCTTCTTTAATTCTTCTATTTAATTCTTGTTATTTTTCCAGCCCACATCCCATTTTAATTCCCCAATTATTTTCAGGCCAGCCCATTCATTTTAATTTAATTTCTCATTTCTTTTGGCCCGGCCTGCTTCGTTCTTCTCCATCTAATTCTTTTATTTTGTTGCTGGCCCAGCCCAGGCCCGCTTCATCCCTCCCCCGTTTCAGCCCCATCGCGCCCGCGTCTTGAAACCCGACCCGACCCGGCTAGCCACTGCTCATCTTCTCTTCAAAAAACTCAACGGCTACCTCCCTTAAACGCGCGCGCGACACGCCTCCTCCGCCGTCGCCCACGCCTTCGCCCTACCGTTGCCCCACGTTTTCAACCTCGTCCCCCTTATCACTTTCCCACCTCGCTCACCTCCTCATTTTTCCAGTCTCTTTATCCCTCCTCTCTCTCGCTACGCCACCGAGCCCAACCTCGATCAGCCATTGAAATCTCCACCTCCGTCGACGACGACGACAATCCCTCGGCAACCTTCGATCACCCCTCTTCCACCAGCCTCATCCCTCCACGACTTCACCCTTCTTCAACCGAGCCCCTCTCAATTATCCCCTGCACACAACCCACTTCGACCAAGCTCGGCCACCTTATCCCCCGACGCCGACGAGCCACCCCATTTCCCCTGAACCACATCAGTAGCCCTCAACACCCTCAGCATCACCCTCACCAACCCAGATCACCCCATCCCCTCACTGCCTCACCATTGTTCTCCCCGACACCCATCACCCACACCGAGCTCCCCCCTGTACCTCGCTGCAGCATCATCGTCGTGGTCGTCGCAAACGTCTCTCTCTCTTTTTCCCTCAGCTCTCTCTCTCCTCCTCTGTCCCTCTGTTTCTCTCCCTCTGTGACTTTCTCTCTCTCTCTCTCTAACTCACAACCCTCCCTCTCATTCTATTTCTCTCTCACTCTCACTCTCTATCTCTCTCACTGTCTCTCTCTCTCTCTCTCTAACTTTCTCTCTCTCTCTCTCTAACACCCTCACCATTGTCATCATCACTCATCATCGAACCCTTGACGCACAAGGGCCAAACTTCACAGCCAACTCCGTCAAGCTCGAGCCAGGATCGAGGTTTGTGTCCCTCGGAGCCGTAGCCGTCGCAGTGCTTGCCCGTCGCGCGTTCGTGCCTTTACCACTGCCGTGCATCGTCTAGACGTCTCCAGGCAAGTTTTTACTTGCTTACATGCTATTTACTTATGATACAAATGTTAATTACATAATTATTAAAGTTGCAAGATTAGTTAGAATTATGTGTTGTAACTGTTCGATGCTTGTCCTCTTAGGAAATCCTTATCAATTTTGGCGGAACCAAATAGTTTTACTTGGCCCGTAGGGTTGTGAACATAGTGTGTGATTTTTGTTGGATGATATGATCGATAACGACTAAAACAACTACCCCCAAGTTCGATCGTAAAACTGAAATTCTGTTGCACCTGAAAATAGTTAAATTCACCATAAATCATATACATATTAGAATGGTGCGTTCGAGGGCTCAAATCGAAGCCAACTCGACGAACTTTAACCCTGTACTAATTCCCAGACATACCTGTACTTAAACTGTGGTGAAAATTGGATCGGAGTGCGACTCTGGACTGCAGTCCAGAGCGACTCAAAGTGTTGCTTGCTGTTCTGTAACTGGTACCACTGGTTTTTCCTTAACACTTAGGTTGCGGAACTCCGCTGATTACTGTAGGTAAATCTGTTAGCTAGACAACACAATTAGTTTCATCCTGTTTCGTTATCGTTTACTATTTAATCTGTAATTTAGAAGATCGGGACACATAATAGTCCCAGCAGATTCAGAATTGACATGTTGATATTAAACAGATTACAACTCCTAACGTACAGACGCGATTGAAGATCCGTTTGTTGCGTTGAAAACCTAACTGAAAACCCTAGAATTCATTCAACTGTAGTGTCGCTAAATTATGATCCCAACTGGGGTTAAAATGCGTTGCGAAATGGATTCCTGATTCTGAAATGGGATTTCCAGCCGCGTGCGCTTAAAATGAAACAGTTATAACTAATGATCCTGAAACCCGTTTGGCTCGAAACCAAATTAGATGGATAGCTAACTGAACATATTAATTACTACCTGTTTATCATTTCGCTAAATTATATACATATGTTTCATGATAAATCGTGCAAGTGATAGACTGTTGTTTTTATGATACCTTAGTTGTGCTTCTTATACTGTTCATGCATCATATCATATTTATATCATTGTAGTGATTATCCAGTGATGTCGTGCAATTACCCAGTGTTAGATTTTAGTGTTGATTGTGGCAAGTACGTCAGTGTTCGTGTATTCGTGATTAAGTGAAAGTGATACGTACTTGTGCACAATCAGTGTCCCTTTTATTCTATTGCATTGTCGACGTCTGTGGGATGCGTGTACGTGTGACTATAAGTGGTATGGGACACTTATGGAAGCGCTTGCACGGATGTCACAGATAAGGCATCCGACACTGCCATTTATCTTAGGTATTAGTCGGGACGTGCTTGATGGAGGTCCTGCCTCCAGTTCTCGCGCAGACTTGTCACGGATCGATTAGTATTTAGGGTTATGGTTAGCGTTTGATGTAGACCACGGGGTGTGGGGTAGTTCAAGTGTGAATTCAACAGAATCTCGGGAGTCCCATGCCGGCTTATATATTTAGGGAGTTATATGGAGATTTACAGGGTATGTGCTATATCACCGTGATACATTCGTTACATGTTGGGCCCGTGGTCCCTTGCCCTTGGGTGCTACCCTTGGGTGGAGGACACTCGCGAGTGGTTGACTCTCACACTTGGACTGACGATAGGCTTTCTGACCTGTGCAGTGAGACTTAGAGACTGATAGGGTTACTGTCATTTACATTCATTCTATACTGTCTTAACATTCGTGACATATTGTTATACTGCTTTATTTTTCCGCTGCATTGATCTCTGCTCATTCATATTCATGCTGTCATTGATTTACTGTTATTCATATCTATTACCACTGTTAGAACTGTTACTTGATTATATACATTATATTGCTTTTGTGTCGCTCTGACGACCTGAGTATGCATGCTCAGTGTGAGGAGAAGATTTTAGCCTGGACCAGAACTAGACGCGCATCACAGACTTCTTTACTTGCTCTCCCGTGTTGCCTTCATTTGTTCCACTTCAGGTCAGACTCTATATTGTTTCCTTCAGTTACTGCATTTCTCATTACCTGTGCAATATATACTGTTTACCATGAGAAACTAGAAGCCGAAGTGTGACTACGGCAGGACTTTTCCTTGACCGTAGGAGCATGGCTGGCCTTGTTTACCCCTCGTATTCCGTATTTTGGGAAGCGGGGCGTGACATGGTTTAGTTGGTATCAGAGACAGGTTTTGCATAGATTGAGATTGCAGTTTTCCGTGCAGAGTTTGGCAATCTAAGACATCACTCGGTCTAGATTGTAAACTTGTCATTCTTGATCCATATTCACAACGTGTGTTCAGCTATCCATTCACTATGGTTTCGGATGACTTGACAAGGGTACGTGGTGGCAATTGCACTACCGTACTCTATTCAAGTGACTTAAAGTGATACAGTTGATTCCCCACTTGTAATGATATTCATCATCTCTGATATTCTCGAATCCTTGTTCTATCCCTATTATATTTTGATTCATTTAGCTTGTGACTTATATCATCCTCAAATTGTTGCTTCAGGATCATGTCTTCCAACGACTCTTCATCTTTGTCCGCTCCCCAGAATCAGACTGTTGAGATCCTTAGTGTACTACAAGGCTTAAAGGAAGCCCAGGAGCGAACAAACGACCTATTAGCTGAAGGGCTGAGAAGACAGGTGAGTCAGACCCCAGCGGGAGTCTCCTATCATACAGGGATCTCTATTGGACGAGGAAAAGAGAAGAAGATGAAACGCCAATTTGTTTCCCCGCAACAGAAGTATCAGAAGAACCCCTGCTGTGGATATTGTAAGAGGCCAGGACACCTTCAGAGGGATTGTCGCCGTGCCCATGGGAAATGTCTGATATGCGGTTCCAACAAACACCTCATCAACGGCTGCCCAGAAAGGAAAGAACTGCAAGGAAGAAACTTGTCCACTCTCCCCACTTCTGCCAAGTGAGGATTGCCGCGTAGTTCGGACTTCGACGATAAGGCGGATCAAACGCAGGATTCAACTCACGCGACGAGAATGCAATGTTATAGTAGTCGAAGAATAATTTTCATGTTATCTACTTTCAGTAATAATAATGTTGTCATCCTTTATGAATATTTCTTTCTGCTTGAAATCCTGTATCCTTTGGACCTTTAGTTGAATGCAATGAAATTTGAATCATAATATATGTATTATTCTCATGCTTTCTCTATGTCACATTCTATCCCTATCACAGTATTTCATTCGAATCTTTCAGTTCCTGCAACCGCATATTTTTCCTATATTGCGTACCCCGAGTTTTTCCTTGTTCATTCCATTGTTTAATCATGACTTTCCTTTTCTAGCCATGGCACATCCTGGAGCAGCGCCGCAGCTAGATAAGGATGCACAGACATGCGTATCCTTAGACCACACGATGACGAGTTCTGACGATGAGATCAGCAATCCCAAAGTCAACTTCGGAAACCACGTTTCAGAAAACGAAGGAGTAGCAGCCCCAGAGTTTAACGTGATAGCTGATTCCGACGAGGAAGAAGATCCTGGAGAAAACCCTATAGAAGGAGACCCCATAGAGGAAGATCCCGAGAAAGATCCAATAGAAGAAAATCCAGTGGAGGAAGACCCCATGGAAGAAAACCCAGAAGGAGAGGATCACATGGAATCAGATCTCGATGAAGAAGCTACATCCGAGGAAGAAGAACCGGAAGATCAAGACCCTGCTGTGGAAGGACTTCCAATGGAGATGCCCGCGAGGCGCTATGGAAATGGACGCCCCTACCTGTGTGCGCGAGTCTACCGCAACCTGCTAAATCTCCACAACCACGACCGACGGAATTTCTTTTAGATGTCTTTCTGGCCAGATAAACTGTGTATAGTTTAAGGCCACTTTTCGCCTTTGACAATGCCTTGTTTCAGATTTTCTTGAACGAAATACATCTTCTGAATTCGTAAACCTTGTGATTATTGCTTCGCCTGATACTTGTTTATTGCCCACATCCATGTATTTTCTGCCGAGATCCCTGACTGTCCACCCCTACTCATTGTATAGCTTTCATCCCCGTTTCGATTAGAAGGTACCACACCCTGATCCTTGGAATGAGCCACCTTTCATCCCTCGACTGTGGCCGTTGAGATCCTTCTGGGAAGGGAAAATTTTGGAGAAACTCCCGAGTTCACCAACCCTTCACATTTTGATTCATATGTTGTACCGACCGCTATCCTACCCATATTTCTCCTCTTGTAGTCACTTGTTATTCGCCCTTACGTCCTGTGCTGACCCGATTCTAGTCTCCATGATCTTCAGCCTGAAGCAGCCACATTCCGACCTTTGAATGAACCATATTTCCTTGAAACCCTTACCCTAGCTAGCCTATACATTTTGTGTTCTTCCTATTACCCTAACTATATATAAAGGGACAGTGTTATTCAAAAATTTAGTTTTCACTATTTCGGTGCGTGTTCTTGATTACTCCGTTTTGTATTTTAAGTACACTATTAGTATTTTCATTTTTCTGCAGCGCAACACCGCGCATATTTCGTTGCATGTTCCTAAATTTCACTACACAAGCTTTCTAAATTATTTTAAACCCCTTTTCGATACATTGTCCTAAAATGTCTTAACCTACAGATAAATTTTCACTGCTTTATTCTTGTTACTTTATTTTCGGGTTCTATGCCTATGTTTACTATTATCAATGTTTATGCCTTATCCTATTTATTTCGGACGTATTACTTTTGATATACTTATACGTGTACATGTTTGAGTTTCGATCTTATCGAGTATGTCTCGAATAATACTGCCCGTATTATTGATATTTATACTTCTGTATATATATGTAGTTACCTTTAAGGTTGTTCCTGTCTTATACCTATTTAGAGCCATATTTTGTATGTTATTCTTACGTACTTTATACCTTCAAATTCTTCGTCCACATATTTTTAGTAAATCCTTATGTGTTAGTTTGCAAAATAATAGCTTTCACCTATGTTTGTATAATTTATTGTTTATCTTAAATTTCGAGGACGAAATTTTTGTAAGGGTGGTATGATGTAATACCCGGTTTCCTTTTATACGCCTATGTCCGTATTTTATAAATTATCACTTACAAATTTGTTAGTTTATATTTAATATTATTTTAGTTATTTTGAAAACCCTAATATCTATCCATTTTACATTTTCCCAGATTCTCTTATTTGCTAATTCCAGACCGGCCCCTTTTCCCCCCAAATTTTCCATATCCTTATTTATTTCCATCCCCTTTTAATTTTCCCATTAAAATTCCCTTTTAAATCTTTAGCCAATTCTTTATTTTCATAATCTTAAATTTTAGCAGCTTCCCGGCCCAAATTTCTATTATTCCCAATGAGTTTTCTCAAATTCCTTTGTATCTAAAACTTCGGCCTTTCCCAACAATTGAAAATCCTTTTTACTTTTTATCTAGGCCCAGCCCTCTTCTTTAATTCTTCTATTTAATTCTTGTTATTTTTCCAGCCCACATCCCATTTTAATTCCCCAATTATTTTCAGGCCAGCCCATTCATTTTAATTTAATTTCTCATTTCTTTTGGCCCGGCCTGCTTCGTTCTTCTCCATCTAATTCTTTTATTTTGTTGCTGGCCCAGCCCAGGCCCGCTTCATCCCTCCCCCGTTTCAGCCCCATCGCGCCCGCGTCTTGAAACCCGACCCGACCCGGCTAGCCACTGCTCATCTTCTCTTCAAAAAACTCAACGGCTACCTCCCTTAAACGCGCGCGCGACACGCCTCCTCCGCCGTCGCCCACGCCTTCGCCCTACCGTTGCCCCACGTTTTCAACCTCGTCCCCCTTATCACTTTCCCACCTCGCTCACCTCCTCATTTTTCCAGTCTCTTTATCCCTCCTCTCTCTCGCTACGCCACCGAGCCCAACCTCGATCAGCCATTGAAATCTCCACCTCCGTCGACGACGACGACAATCCCTCGGCAACCTTCGATCACCCCTCTTCCACCAGCCTCATCCCTCCACGACTTCACCCTTCTTCAACCGAGCCCCTCTCAATTATCCCCTGCACACAACCCACTTCGACCAAGCTCGGCCACCTTATCCCCCGACGCCGACGAGCCACCCCATTTCCCCTGAACCACATCAGTAGCCCTCAACACCCTCAGCATCACCCTCACCAACCCAGATCACCCCATCCCCTCACTGCCTCACCATTGTTCTCCCCGACACCCATCACCCACACCGAGCTCCCCCCTGTACCTCGCTGCAGCATCATCGTCGTGGTCGTCGCAAACGTCTCTCTCTCTTTTTCCCTCAGCTCTCTCTCTCCTCCTCTGTCCCTCTGTTTCTCTCCCTCTGTGACTTTCTCTCTCTCTCTCTCTAACTCACAACCCTCTCTCTCATTCTATTTCTCTCTCACTCTCACTCTCTCTCTCTCTCACTGTCTCTCTCTCTCTCTCTCTAACTTTCTCTCTCTCTCTCTCTAACACCCTCACCATTGTCATCATCACTCATCATCGAACCCTTGACGCACAAGGGCCAAACTTCACAGCCAACTCCGTCAAGCTCGAGCCAGGATCGAGGTTTGTGTCCCTCGGAGCCGTAGCCGTCGCAGTGCTTGCCCGTCGCGCGTTCGTGCCTTTACCACTGCCGTGCATCGTCTAGACGTCTCCAGGCAAGTTTTTACTTGCTTACATGCTATTTACTTATGATACAAATGTTAATTACATAATTATTAAAGTTGCAAGATTAGTTAGAATTATGTGTTGTAACTGTTCGATGCTTGTCCTCTTAGGAAATCCTTATCAATTTTGGCGGAACCAAATAGTTTTACTTGGCCCGTAGGGTTGTGAACATAGTGTGTGATTTTTGTTGGATGATATGATCGATAACGACTAAAACAACTACCCCCAAGTTCGATCGTAAAACTGAAATTCTGTTGCACCTGAAAATAGTTAAATTCACCATAAATCATATACATATTAGAATGGTGCGTTCGAGGGCTCAAATCGAAGCCAACTCGACGAACTTTAACCCTGTACTAATTCCCAGACATACCTGTACTTAAACTGTGGTGAAAATTGGATCGGAGTGCGACTCTGGACTGCAGTCCAGAGCGACTCAAAGTGTTGCTTGCTGTTCTGTAACTGGTACCACTGGTTTTTCCTTAACACTTAGGTTGCGGAACTCCGCTGATTACTGTAGGTAAATCTGTTAGCTAGACAACACAATTAGTTTCATCCTGTTTCGTTATCGTTTACTATTTAATCTGTAATTTAGAAGATCGGGACACATAATAGTCCCAGCAGATTCAGAATTGACATGTTGATATTAAACAGATTACAACTCCTAACGTACAGACGCGATTGAAGATCCGTTTGTTGCGTTGAAAACCTAACTGAAAACCCTAGAATTCATTCAACTGTAGTGTCGCTAAATTATGATCCCAACTGGGGTTAAAATGCGTTGCGAAATGGATTCCTGATTCTGAAATGGGATTTCCAGCCGCGTGCGCTTAAAATGAAACAGTTATAACTAATGATCCTGAAACCCGTTTGGCTCGAAACCAAATTAGATGGATAGCTAACTGAACATATTAATTACTACCTGTTTATCATTTCGCTAAATTATATACATATGTTTCATGATAAATCGTGCAAGTGATAGACTGTTGTTTTTATGATACCTTAGTTGTGCTTCTTATACTGTTCATGCATCATATCATATTTATATCATTGTAGTGATTATCCAGTGATGTCGTGCAATTACCCAGTGTTAGATTTTAGTGTTGATTGTGGCAAGTACGTCAGTGTTCGTGTATTCGTGATTAAGTGAAAGTGATACGTACTTGTGCACAATCAGTGTCCCTTTTATTCTATTGCATTGTCGACGTCTGTGGGATGCGTGTACGTGTGACTATAAGTGGTATGGGACACTTATGGAAGCGCTTGCACGGATGTCACAGATAAGGCATCCGACACTGCCATTTATCTTAGGTATTAGTCGGGACGTGCTTGATGGAGGTCCTGCCTCCAGTTCTCGCGCAGACTTGTCACGGATCGATTAGTATTTAGGGTTATGGTTAGCGTTTGATGTAGACCACGGGGTGTGGGGTAGTTCAAGTGTGAATTCAACAGAATCTCGGGAGTCCCATGCCGGCTTATATATTTAGGGAGTTATATGGAGATTTACAGGGTATGTGCTATATCACCGTGATACATTCGTTACATGTTGGGCCCGTGGTCCCTTGCCCTTGGGTGCTACCCTTGGGTGGAGGACACTCGCGAGTGGTTGACTCTCACACTTGGACTGACGATAGGCTTTCTGACCTGTGCAGTGAGACTTAGAGACTGATAGGGTTACTGTCATTTACATTCATTCTATACTGTCTTAACATTCGTGACATATTGTTATACTGCTTTATTTTTCCGCTGCATTGATCTCTGCTCATTCATATTCATGCTGTCATTGATTTACTGTTATTCATATCTATTACCACTGTTAGAACTGTTACTTGATTATATACATTATATTGCTTTTGTGTCGCTCTGACGACCTGAGTATGCATGCTCAGTGTGAGGAGAAGATTTTAGCCTGGACCAGAACTAGACGCGCATCACAGACTTCTTTACTTGCTCTCCCGTGTTGCCTTCATTTGTTCCACTTCAGGTCAGACTCTATATTGTTTCCTTCAGTTACTGCATTTCTCATTACCTGTGCAATATATACTGTTTACCATGAGAAACTAGAAGCCGAAGTGTGACTACGGCAGGACTTTTCCTTGACCGTAGGAGCATGGCTGGCCTTGTTTACCCCTCGTATTCCGTATTTTGGGAAGCGGGGCGTGACAGATTCCATTGGATTCATCCAAGAACTACCCTAACACCCCGTGTATGCTAAGTTACAGTAAAAATTATCAGCCTTGCTCGAATCCATGAATACATCAAGTTGTAAAGTTGAGTTCATGTCTATATCAAGAATGCATGTCAAATATTCATATATTCAGGTCAAGTTGTATTCATGGTTCGAATCAAGTCATAGTGTTCAAATATTCATATTTTGCTTTAGTCAAGTTCAAGTGTTCCGATTCATAATCAATGGTCAAGTATACCTGTTTGAGTTCGATATTGATTTCGTGTGTTCAAGTTCATGATCAAGTATTCATGTTTGCTTTTGATGTTTGAATTCAAGTATTTATGATCAAGTATTCATGTTTGGTTTTAGATTCAGGTTTGAGTTAGACTCAGACTGAGTCAGACACTTGTAACTAATTTAGATCCTGAATTATGTTCGGTAGTCATCGGTAATTGTTGCACATGGACGACATGATTTGTGTCTTTTTTCAAGACAATTACCATTGATAACTCCGTTAAGTTTTCTATCTTAAACAGGCAAGCACTCACTTTCTCCGGCTCCCAGGAGGCTTAAGAGAATTGATCCCGCTTAAACCCATATTTACTAAAGTCCTTAAATATTGTGTTTATATAACTTGAGGGGGTTTTATGAAAAAATATTATAATATAGTTAAAAATAAACCTCGAGAATTTATTTATATTATTTAGAGTTTTCATGGATATGAATTTTAAGGCTTTAAGGTATTTTAGTGATAATTGCTTAGCTTGAAAAGTTCATGATATTTTATTGTAAAACTTGTCTTTTGTTGGTATCATGATGGTCTTTTAGTGAAACTTGTATTTTTTCATTTTAAAAATGTAAGTTTATTATATTTTGAAAATATATGGATTTTTTAATTTTATATAATTATTAAAAAATTAATTTTATTTAATTAGAAAAATTCGTTTTTCTTAAAAACCGTATTAAAAACCTTTCGAGACCGAATGCTCCGTAAGGAGGTCTGCATCTCGCTCTACTAGTCCAAGAATATGCGATAATCTGCACCATCCAATAGCGGGTCCCCTGAAAAGAGTTGTAGAGGCATATTCGCAAAGGAATTTAAAATACTGTTTTAAAATAAAACCGTTTTTAAAGTAAGTGGTATTTTAATGTAAAATTTTCTTCGTAACCAAAATTCGCACAAAGGTATCGTGCTATAGAACAAGAGTGTATGTGAGGGGTAGGTCGTTACCCCGTGAAGTTTTTCTAAAGATATGTTTAAGCAAATAATAAAAGGGGTGATATTTAAAGTTCATGGTATTTAAATGAAAAACTTAAGTTAAAGTTATTTTGTTTGGAATTCTAAGTTAAAATTTATTCTAAACATTTATAATTAAGATTACATGTATTGTGTAAAATTTGGATAAACAATATGTAAGAAAAAGGGGAGCTTTTGGGGTTTAGAAAACAGATATTGGTATTAACTCTACTTACCGATATTCGTTTTAATATGAATTTTTAAAGAAGAGAAATGAAGATTGGAAAGGACTTACCGTTTGATTATGCTAAGAAGAGAGGGAGGAAGAGTAGGTAAGCTTTGGGGTTTCGCGGGAGCGCCGGAATTAGCTTTGATCGTTACCGGAAGTTGCTTGCTTGCTAACTCCACTTGCACATAAGAACTTTTTGAGAGTTTTGGCTTGAAATTTTCAGAATGGTGAAGTGCTAGGGCATGTGATAGTATTTATAGTGGGGAATTAGGGTTTTGGAATTAAAAGGGTGAATAGATTATAAAGATTATAAATGATGAAATGAAGGGTCTCTGTTTGATTGTTGGGAAATCAAATAGTGCAGGGGAGTTTGGGGTAGGGGAAGGGTCAAGTGTGCAAAGCTCGGGCCTTATTGCCCACGGTTGAACCGTCGGTACTGGCCAAATTGGCATTTCCGCCGGCCGATCAAAGGAGTTGGGTCTCTGGATTGATGCCACGTGTACTTCTCGGTGTTTAAACCCTTTTGCACATTTTTGATTTATTCTGACTTTTCATTTTTCTGTGTATTGCACGTGCAAACTTTTGTGCTTCCAAAAAGTTAAAAGAAAAATCAGAAAAAATATAATGTGTCTGATTGGGTTCAAACACAAGAGCTACGTCACAGCAATACGAAGGCTTTACCAGTGAGTTACAAGTTGTTTCTTTCTGTTATTTAGCAAAAGTAACTTATAACTCTACACAAGTTGTGATACTTTCTTCTGTATATTAAAAAGAAATAATTTGTACAATGATTTCAGAGTCGTTACAGAATCTCCAGATGTCGCCGCTTTATTCGCTGCTCCAGCATCTAAACTTGTCCCTACTGTATCAGATGACATCATAAAAGAAGGGGAATGTTAAAATTTGAATAAATTGTTATGTGAGGAAACCTAGAAAATAAGCAAATCCTATCAGGTTTTGTCGAGGTATCATGCGCTGCTTCCCCCTGAATCAAACGATCCGCCTCCTCACGAGCTCCGCACGCAATGTGCCTGTGAGTAGTTGATAAGGCCAGAAGGATATCCTCCGTAAGAGCATTAGGGATTCGTGTTTCGCTCGAGCCTTCACCTGTGGCCAGACGCTCCCTTTCTGCTTGCCTTCGGCGTTTCTCCTCCGCTTTAGCCGTATGCAGAGACCTCTCCAAGACAACCGATATAGGAAGATCCTCATCGGAATCAGATTTAGCCTCATGATCTGCTGCAACATCCATCATCGGCTGCTTCAACGATGCTTTCCGTAGTGGCGCAGAAGAGACCTGAACAATAGTTGTTGGCTCTAAAAATTCCATAGCGGCTGTTGAAGGAAGAATATCTTCTATATTAACACATGAGGATTGCGCCTCGCTCGAAACAACACTGGCTTCAAAGGTTCCTATAAAAAGATAATAAAGATAAAGGAGTCAAGGTTTGGACAAAATGAATTAGATATTCTAAAGTGCATAAAACAATTCATACCAAAGTCCATAGAAGCACAAAGCCTTTCCTCCTCCTCGTATGTCTTATTGATGTCTGGAGAGCCACCTCAGTAGAGATGCCTGTTGAGAAAATAAAGTGTTAAATAAATCACAATATCAATTTACCCTAAGATATACGAAGAGTGTAAATGAGGTATACCTGACGTCGCGTGCTAACGAGCTAATCGCTCGGATGCTTTAAGAGTTGCTTTAAGATCAGTCATTGTGTTCTCGTCGGTGGAAGCCTCAGAAAGAAAAAGATTGTCATTGGTTCCATATTCGGAAAATCCTTCGCTATAGGGTGTATGAGGCTCTTGACTAAATACGACGTCAGTTGAAAACATAGATTTCTTCTTCTTTTGGGAGCCGAGAGCAACACTTGACGATAAGAGCTTTCGCTTCACAGGCATCTTAGGACGGCGTGTTCCAATTTCTGAACCAATATCCGATTCAAGAGACGCTATAGTCGTCATGCCGCCAGGGGTGCTCACATCGGGTCTTAGTTTAACCGTCGGCACCATTAGAAAAGCACGCGGAGGTACCACCACGTTGCTCTCCCTTCGGGAAGGGAGGATGACTGTTCGTATTTTTAGCGGGACTGCAAGATTGCTAGCTGAGAAAAAATCCTTATGGTCAAGAAGCATTCGCCTTTCATCCTTGATGACAACACCCGTCGCATGCTGATACCAGGCAGTATAGGCAGATGAAGCCTTCGGAATATGATCTGGTTCGGCCATCAAGAAATAAGATCTTGTATTCAATCGCATGAAATGGCGGGCCGCATTGCAAACAGTCTTCTCTGAAGCAGTGGGATTGACAAGAAAGGCCTCAAGGGAACACCTTGGTCATAGCCTAATTACTGAGCAAAGCGATGCGGGTTATACCTTATGAAAAGTACATCGGCATTTCGTCTGTATACTAAAAATCCAGGCCGGATGGGGTACAAATGCGTGGTTTTCATTCCCTTCGAAACAGAAACCCCATCCTTTAACACGTCATGTAGTGGATGGACCACTCTCGAGGGTTACTGACTAGTCGTCAAAACCCTATCAACAAGGCGTAGATGCAAGAGCAATCATTGAGTTGCTCGTTGTGTTGGGTCGGGAGAAGAAGCGTCCACCAGTTTCATGACCCGCGGAAAGTTATACCCTTTATAAAACTTGGGTCTTTTATGCTCACCAAAAGCACTCGGCACATGCATCTCTATCCATGAGGTAAAATAATGGAGAGGGAAATTCTCGGGTTCCAGACCCGGCTGTGCGGTGTCAGCTGCCATACTTAAGCAATTATACAAATGGGCTAATCCCGCAACTCCAACGGCCATACGCGTTCCCGTCGCGACACGATGAGCTGGATAAAAGACAGATGGTCTCATGTACCGCTGATGTGTCGGAAGAGTGAACCAGCTGAGCCGTAAGCCAATGAAACCCATGAGAAACGTCTCCTTATCAATATCTGGAGCAGCAATTTCTGCGAAGGAAGTGACGGGGGTGTCTGGAATGAAAAATTGCTTCAAATATGCGTCTACAGTTGGTAGCTTATCTAAACTAAACCCGAAAGGATCATTAAGTTTAGCAAACTTAGTGGCCCTCTTCGATAAAACATCCGGACGAAGAAAACGGGCGATGAAATCCACAAAACTGACCCCATGTCCTCCTGACTCTAAGTATAGGCTTTCATAGATGTTTAGCACCTTGATTAAACTCATAAATTTATGTCGGATGGTATTCTCGGGTGTAAGACCGATGAAGACTGATTCGATGGCAAAAGTATATTCGTCGGGAAGAAGTATCTCCTCATAGTGCTCCCCCCCCCGATGGGCAATCCAGAGATTTCTAGGAATTCTTCCAAAGAATCCCGGTCCGATAGTAGAAACGTATGGGTCGGAATATTTCATTGTTCCAAAAAGGACTTAATCCACCATACATGAGGAGTATGATAATAGAACAGAGATGCGTAAATTGCCGGATACAGCCCAGTCTTTAGCAGCAATGAATTCTTGGCGGATAATACATAACGAGCCCAAGCGAGATAACATGCTGGATGACGTAGGGTCACTCCTCTAGTGTAAACCTGATCCCACGGCCGCACTTCTCCCTGGCATATCTGTAACGACTCCGAAATTCCTGTACAAAAATTTCTTGTTATTATACAGAAAAGAGTATTACAGCCTGTGTAAGAGTTATAAGTTAGATTTGTTTAATTAAAGCAAGAAGCAACTTGTAGTCACTGGTAAAGGCTCTACACTACTGCAACATAGACTGTGTGTTCGAATCCCATCAGTCCCAATTACTTTTAAGATTATTTTAAATTTTTCGGAAACCCGTGAGTTGCACGTGCAATTCACGGAGAAACGAAAAGTTTCAGAAAAATCAAACATGCGCAAAAATGAGTAAACCCTAACTACACCATGTGGCACAAATCTCGAGACGGATCATCAAATCTCGACCGCCCCGAAGGTTCTGATGGGTCTAAATGACTCCGTGCTTTGCACACTCGTCCCTTCGACTCCCCTCAACTCACCTACATTGTTTGATTTCTCTGCGATTAAACGGTGACCTTTCAATTCATCATTTAATATCATTTTAATTCTTTTAATCCAAATTTTGAAATCCCAAACCCTAATTCTTTACTATAAATACCACCCCATGCCCTAGCCCCCCTCTATTCTGAAAATTTCTAGCAAAATTATCCCAAAAGTTCCTAAGTGCAAGTGGAGTCAAGTGGAGTTAGCAACCAAGCTCTTTCTATCGAAGATCAAAATCGTTTTTGGAGCTTCCACGACGCCACGGAAATCCCCTTCTTTTCTTTAACCTCTTCCCAACGCTACATAACGAGTAAGTCCCTCTTCTCTTTTTTCTTTCATCTCAAATCAACTTTTAAAAATATATCGGTAAACGTGGAGTTAACTCCGATACATATTACTTTAACCTTGAAATTCCCCTCTTTAAAGCAAAATAGGCCAAACTAATATTCTCACACTACTTCTAATCTTATTTACAATCATTTGGTTTTGAGTTTAACCAAAATTTTCATGTGAAACAATCATATAACGAACTTTTCATTAAAATACCATGAACTTTCGTATAACCCTTATTTCGATAATCGTTAAAAATACCTTTAGGAAAACTTCATGGGGAACGACTTACCCCACACGCACACTATGTTTTCATAGCATGGTATTCTAAGTATATGGGTAATTCAAAGACGAACATTTTCATTAAAATACCATATCTTTTCAAAACGGGTTTCTTTTAATCGGTATTTTTGTAATCCTTGGCAATTACGCCTCTACAACTCTGGTTAGGAGACCCGCTAATGGATGGTATAGATTATCGCACATCCTTAGGATAGTAGTGCGAGATGCATAACTCCTCACGGAGTATTTGGTCTTGAAAGGAAATAAAAATACGGTTTTAAGAAATACGACTTTTTTTAAAAAAACTAAATTTTGGAAAAAAATTATATAAATCTATGAATCCGTATTTTCAATAAAAAAACTATGAAACTATATTTTTAAAAATGAAAGATTAGAATTTTAATGAAATACCATCAAATTACCAAAAGAGCTGGTTTTCAATAAAATACCACAAACTTTTAAAAAGGCTAAGTTTCATCACCAAAATACCATTTAAATTAAAATACATATTTATGAAAACCCTAAATATTATAAATCACCTTCGAGATTTATTTTTAAACTATATTAAATTATTTTTTCATAAAACCTCTCGAGATATGCAAACAATATTTAAGGACTCTAGAGTAATATGGGTTTAAACGGGATCAATTCTCTTGAGCCTCGGGAGCTGGAGAAAGTGAATGCTTGCCTATCCAGGTTAGACAACTTAACGTAATTTTTCAATGGCAATTGTCCTGGAAAAGACACAAATCCTGCCGTTCATGTACAGCAGTTGCCGATTACTCCCGAACTTAAGATATTACAAGAACTAAATCCTTTCTTAAGATTCTGACTCCAACATGAATCCAAAATCAAACATGAACTTGAATACCTGATCATGAAACTTGTATACTTGACTCGACTTGACCGAATCATGGTTATAACTTGACATGAATTTGACATGAATGCCTGAATACATAATTACATCTTGAACATAAACCTGTACATTTTATATCCATGGATTCGACCAACATCTATAATCTTAATTTATACAATACAATACGCGGGGACAAAAGGGTAGATTGGTACGGAACGTATATCGTGGCACGAGAGGTCACTTTAAAAGACACATACATGAATTCACGTGTCGTTGTCCCGTGGGTTATGACGGGGCTCTGTACTACTGTTACCATAATCTACGGGGTAAGAAGGACTCCTCTCGTATACATGAATATCTTCTTTATCAAACTACAAATAACCACGTTAGAATAACTATCTTATACTTGTGAATGATCATATACAATTTTACATGTCCTCTGTTCATTTGGTTCTATTCACATTATATATTATCTTCTCTTACTTCTTTTGGGACTTACAGAGCGCTAGTTCGCTGACGACATTCCTCTATGTTTTCTTTCTTTGGAATGTTCGTCAAGAGGACCGGACTCTGAAGACGTAGAGACGAACCAGGAGGACTTGGACCAATTTGCAGCTCAGTCTGACTACTAGTTCTTTCTGCACTTACTTTCAGTATGCCATTGTTTAGGCACTTTGCTTTTATTATTGTATCTTTTATTTCAGCCAGTTGTATGTAAAGTTGAATGTAAATAAATTTGCTATTTCATTTATTACTCTTGTTATTCTTACACATTGTTAAATTGCTTAATTACGCTTAACGTATTTTCATAGTAAATACATTGCGGGCTTGTCACGTCACTGTTTCTGTATACTGGAAAGCGGGGCGTTGACAGGTTTTATTGGTGGCCCATGTAGGTCTGCTATGCATGAAATCTTAAGCAATATCACAAGAATTATACGAATCGGCAACTATACATTTCTTATATTTCAAATTTCTTGAATCTATCTTAACATTTCCTTTTCTATCAAGGTGATAGATTCTTCTAACAACACCAGTACTAATATCAATAGCACATACCACCCACCTACCTTATTACCTTCCCCTACCGTTGCTGCTTCGATCAATGAACAAATGGTGCTTTTAGAAGCCATCAAAGTCTTCTGGAGGGCCAGTAGTATCAGACTGCTATTCTCAAGAACCACACGGAAGCCGAAGCACCTGGAGTAATGCAATTTTGTGCGTTGCATCTACGAAACTTTTCACGGAAAGAAAGTCCTCTTAAGGCTGAAGAATGGGCCCCGGAGTATAGAGGACGATCTTGCCACGGCGCAGATACCAGACATTGCTTGGATTCGTATGCCAACCTCCAGCTTATCGACAATGCGAGAGTCTAGTGGAAAGCCGAGAAAAACTGTAATGACTCTGAATTTACTGTAAAAAAATTTCAGTTTAATGTACAGAAAGAAATTTACAAGCCTGGGTACAAATTATAAATATATTTTGTTTAAGAACAGTAAGAAACAATTTGTAGCTCACTGGTAAAACCCTTGCACTGCTATGACGTAGCCCCCTGTGTTCGAATCCTATCAGAAACATTATTTTTTTCTGATTTTCATTTTAAACTTTTTGGAAGTCCAAAAGTTTACACGTGCAATGCACAAAAAAAACAAAAAGACAGAAAAATCAGACATGTGCACGATGATTTAAATACAGAGAGGAACATGTGGCTTCAATCCACCGGCCCCCCTCACCCAAACGACCGGCGAGATTCCCATCAAGGCCGGCACTGACGGTACCCCCAAGCCCAATGAGGCCCGGGATTTGCACACTCGACCCTTGGTCTACCCCTAACTCCCCTGCACTCTGCAATCAAACAGAGACCCCTCAATTTCCCATTTATCACCTTTTTTAATTCACCCTTTAATTCCAAAACCCTAATTTCACACTATAAATACTACCCCATGCCCTAGTCCTTCCTCATTCTGAATATTATAGCCAAAATTCTCAAATTTTTTCTAAGTACAAGTGGAGTAGAAGAGGAGTTAGCAAACGATCAAGTTCCGGCGAGGATCGATGCATATTCCGGCGACCCCGCGACGTCATGACGGCAACCCCCTATTCCTACACCTTCCTTTAATCCACTTCACTTGTAAGTCCTTCCAATCCTCATTCTTCTTCTCTAAAAAATTATTTTTCAAAACATATGTCAGAAGTGGAGTTAATACAGGCATCTTCTTCTATTCTATATAAAATCCCATTTTTCTTACATGTTTGGCATCCATATCTTTACAAAAGTTTGTAATCATAAAACTAAAGTTTAGAACCAAATTTCACTCAAAAATATCATGTAACATAACTTTAACTTAACTTTTACATTAAAGTACCATAACCTTTATATATGTCATCTTATATTACTTTGCTTAAAACATACCTTTAGGAAAATTCACGAAGTAACGACCTACCTCTCACATACACACATGTTTCCATAGCACGATACTCTTTGAAATTTTTTTGTTACGATTACAATGTTACATTAAAATACCATTTACTATAAACACGATTTTCTTTAAATTTGTATTTTCAATTCATTTGCAAATAAACCTCTACAACACCTTTTAGGGGAGCCGCTATTGGATTGTACGGATTATCGCACATCCTTAGGCTAGTAGAGCGAGATGCAAACTTTCTCACGGAGTATTCGGTCTAAAAAGGTTTTTAATACAGTTTTTAAGAAAACGTAATTTTTCTACTTAATTAAAAATTTTAATTTTTAATAATTATATAAATATTACAAAACCCATGTATTTTCAAAATATAATAATCTTATATTTTTCAAATGAAAGAATTACAAGTTTCATCAAAATACCATCAAGATACCAACAAAAGTCAAGCTTTACAGTAAAATACCATGAACTTTCCAAGCTAAGCTATTATCACTAAAATATCTCAAATCATTAAAATTCACATTCATGGAAACCCTAAATAATATAAATAACTTCTCGAGCTTATTTTGAAACTATATTAAAAATATTTTTCATAAAACTCCCTCGAGTTATATAAAACTATATTTAAGGACTTTAGTAAATATAGGTTTAAGCGGAATCAATTCTCTTGAGCCCCAGAGAGCCGGAGAAAGTGAGTGCTTGCATATTTAAGATAGAAAACTTAACAGTATTATCAATGGTAATTTCCTTGGAAAAGGAACAAATCCTGCCGTCCATATGCAGCAGTTACCGATAACTCCCAAACCTAATTCATGATCTAAATCAGTTATACGTGTCTGACTCAAGTCTGAGTCTAAATAAAACTTGAATCCAAACTTAAACCAGAATCCAATTCAAACATGAATCCAAAATTCTAACATGTATACTTGAACATGAACCTAAATATCAAACCTGAATATAAGATTTGACTTGACCGAACCATGGTTATAACTGACATGAATACATGATTACATCTTGGACCGGAATACTTGAACAACTTGTATCCATTGTCTCGGCAAGTCTAATAATTATAATTAATACAATTCATTACGTGGGATTAACGGGATAGATTGGTACGGAATGTATTAAAAGTGGCACGAGATGATCACTTAAAAGACACCTACATGAACTCTCGTGCCGTTGTCCCGTGGGTTTTGATGGGGCCTTGTGCTACATGTTACCATAGTCCATGGGGCAAGTTGGACTCCTCTCGTATACACTGATACCTTCTGTACCAAGCTACAAACAACTACATTAGAATAGAAATCTTATAGTTGAACATCTTACTAGTTCAATTCTCATTACTTGCTATATTCCTTTCTTTCTTTTGGGACTTACCGAGCGCTAGTTCGCTGACGACATTCCTGTCTTGTCTTTCTTTGGAATGTTCGTCAGGAGGAACGGACTCTCTCGAGATCGAGCCTAGCTAGGAGGACGTGGACCAGCTCACTGCCCAGCAAGACTACTAGCTTTCCTTATACTTACTTTCCAGTTCGTATACCACTGTTTAGGCATTATTTTATTGTTAGTGGATATTGCACACCCTCACAACACTTGTGAGGAGGCGGAAGTGGCAAATGAAAATTTTCTTGCATGTAACACCCACATAAAACCCAAGATCATGGGCTTAAACCTTAACTAGCAAACCCTATTTAGAGTTCTTAACTACTAGGAAAGGGTTGTACCTAATGAAACCGATCCTTCAGGTCTTCTTTCTAGATGCAAATCCTAGGCTCTTTGGATGCTTGTGATGTCCTTGATCTCTGACCACCTTAAGACGTAGATGATCCACCCGAGAGCTATGGAACAAGCTTCAAACTCTTCTCATGAGTTAACTAAGAGATCAGTGTGCTAGAAATGATCACTTAGATGATGTAGAGATCATGTAGTGGATTAATATGTCTCTTGAGTTTTTGATTCACAACACATGTGAAGGATAAAGCTAAGAGGAGGAAGAAGGAGAAAATGAGGAGAGAGAATGTGAGAGTGATGAATGAAAAAATCAAGTATAGAAAAATGATATGGCTAAAGGAAAATAATTAAAGCGTGTATTATTTTTCTCCAAAATAATGCACCATGCTTCAATAGTAACTCTAAATGAATATAAAATGATATATGTCATTCCTTCATCCATACTTTGACTCTCTCCAAATTCCACCTCATAATTTCTATTTTCACAAAATGAAAACCATTTATGAGGTGTCCCCTTCTAGAACGTATTCTTGTACAATTACAAGAATACCCCTCCACCGTATACCGTATAAGTATACCCATATCCGAATTCTGAAATATACGAATAAAAATAATCCAATAATATAATACCGGCATCTGGCTTAAGCCAAAGCCTACCATTATTATCGTTCCGATCATTATTCCTATAACCATTACACGAACATGATCGAAACCCTGCCGTAACAACTTACGACCTCTACATCTTTTGCCTGAGCCAGGGAGCCCTCTGTGTGGGACTCTAAAGACTCGATAGTACTCGGCACTAGCTGTGCGTAACGGCTACCCAGGTACATGACGAAAAGGTGGCCGATGAGCGAACTCATCACAACCCTAACGAGCCTGTAAGCAAGACTTAACGTACAATCTGGTCTCTTCGTCTGATACATCGCATAAGAAGTGTAGGGGTGGTAAATGTCAGACCCCAGAAACTTTATAAGGCAAGCTGATTTATGGCACATAACGGTTCGAGAAACTACTGATAACTCTTATCAGTAAATCTTGACAACCCTTGTTGGATATAGTGCCCTCAAAGTCAATTATTGGATCGCAGGTACGTGATTACAATGATTGAGGGAGGACCTATACCGATAGGACAGTCTTGCTCGAGATGATAGTATGCTATCTGGTTTGTCTTTATCATAGTATACATGCTTTAGTTCACTATTGCATGTTGATAGAGCCCATAGGATTCTTGCTTGACTGCCAGCAGTATGATGGCGATCATATACGTGGGAGCTGGCGTCTATAAGCACATCCTTAAATGGTCCCTAGTCGAGGGAGTTTCGAGACAGGGCATCGATACTCCAGAGTAGACTAGTGTATACAGTCGAGACCCCGACGAAGGGCGGTGGCCGGTCTCACAAGCCATTGGTGTCAGTTGGTTCACCTAAGATGTATGCAGGTGCTCATTGGGTTATGAGTACACCGGACAGGACTCGCCGGGAACATGCTAGTTGGTATTATACATATCGTCAGATAGCAGTTCTCAGGTGACATGTGTACAGGTTAGTCTGTCGACCTGAGATCGTCCTTTGTCTCGTGTGAGTTTCTACTGTGCTTTGATTACTACCCTACCATGGCTCAAAGGAGTCGTGCAAACAGGTTTTAGTTGGGTACAGTCTCGAGCCACATGGAGGCAGTAAGCGGATCGTCAGGAATTCGTCTCTCCCGGTATTGGGGGTAAGATCGCGCTGTGTTTAGGAGAGCCATTACACGAAATCCCTGGCCAGGGTAATCGAGATTTACTGGTAGGTATTCCAGTAGTATCTCAGGGTGTTCTGGGCTACTCTCCGACACGACTTATACCGCTATTGGGGGTCTGACGTTTACCAGCCTCCTAGGCCCTATATGCAATACTCATAGACGAACGGACCGGACTGTACGGATATTGTCACTATCAGGCTCAGTAGGGTTTCTGGATGAGTTCGCTCATCAGCTTCCCTTCCGATCAATACATAGGCAACCGTTACGTACAGCTAGTACCTCTGACGTGCTAGTGATTATACCCGGTGCCAGTGTATTGATGAGTCATTAGAGTCCCCCACAGAAAGTTTCCCAAGTTCGGGCGAAACGTTGTAGAGGCCGTATGGTTTTATGGCAGGGTTCGATCATATTCGTGCACTTATGCACGGATCATGATCGGACGGATAATACTAGCGGGCTTTGGTTTAAACCGGATCCTAGTATTTTAGTGAAAGAATATTTATTATCTCGTTGCATTTGTATTCGGTTGGAATACAAATGCGGGTATGTATTTACAGTTGAAGGATAATCTCGTAATTCGTTATGAGATTACTTTCGGAGTTGCCAGTTTCTTTTTTCCGTCTGAAACCTCTTGATCCATGTTTAAATTTTGTGAGCAATTTTCCATTTGACCTTGACTCTTTCCCTTGTCCTTTCCTGCACAGAAATTCTTGAGCATGAGCATCATTGATTGAGAGCATGGGCATCATTGTCTGAGGGAAGGGCTTAAGTGTTGAGGGGCCTCCTTGCAATTTCGCAAGTATTGATTTGCAGGGGGTTTTCTGTGGCGATGGGAGAGAGTGGAGAGAGGATGAATTGATTCATGATGGCTGTTTTTTCCCACACACTCCCATGGCAAAAGAAAACCCAGAGAGCACCTTCACTGGCCGAGCTCATGGGAATGCAAGCTGATTCTTTTATCTTTGCTAAAATTCTTGGTTCGCTTCATCATCTCATTTGGCAACTCTAATTCCCCTCCATCCAATCGCTTGGGTATCTAGAGACAAAGTATTCTACACTCTCTCTACTTCATTCTTGAACATGTCGGCTAGCAAACTTCATGTCCGAGTTGTCTCGGTTCAGAGGCGGGAGCCCGTATAAAGATTCAACGACGTGGTGCCACTTTGACGAGCGAGATCGGAGAGCAGACTTCGTCGGCGCAGCAGCGGGGAGCTTGGTGTGGAGATTAAAGACCAAAGGATACGGATCGATCGGTATAATCTTTCTACAAACTCCTTTCACATTTAGCTAGTTTACGGTTAATGGAACGATCCGGGAATTGGGTTGCGGTAGCGCCGGTTTTGTAAAAAGTTTTTGTTCCTCATTTGGCCTCATTTTGACGGCCGGGGCGCCGCCGCATTCCAACATCGTATCAGAGCCACGCTATTAACCTTTACTAGCTTGTTCTAACGTGTTTAAAATATCGATCGAACAAAATTTCCGAAACCGCATTTTAAATGATAAAGTTTCTGTCGAATTTTTAAACTGGTCGAAAAATTATTTTGAGTGTTTCAAAAAATCAGGCAGGCTTTTCTAAGACAACTGTAAAAATTTTGTAGCATGAGCCCTCTGTTACACCGCGGAACCGCGGCCGTACCCACGTTTTGGCCGCGGTTCCGCCGCAGTGTTTGGGTTTCAGTGCACTAAATTTTTTCTTTGGGTCTTTAACTTGAAACTGGGGTTTCCTGGAAATTTAGTTTTGGCCCAGATTATTCTGAGTACTGGATTTGTGCTTGGGGCCCACTTCGGAAAGTTTTGTCGATCGGAATTTTAAATGTGTTAGTTTGCAGTGCATTACATTTCTATCTGCGACCGTGAATGTCATTTGATCGATAAATCTTGTCTAATCGCTATAGTCCCTTTAGACGGATTTGCCAACGTGACATTCACGTTGATATTCAGTGTTGTGCTGTGATGTTGCGGATTGGTCGTGGTGGATAGCTTGGTGCAATATTAGTGCTTTTTAGTTTTATTTGTACATTTGATATCGCGGGGCGAGCGTCCGACATGTGGACTGCCGTCACTGCCTGTTTGTATATTATTCTTTTGGGGCACGACTGGGTTGAGGTCGATGTACCCGTTGTATATATTTTCTTTTCTGTACTAGGATTACCCCACGGTGGGGTGCACGTATAGCCGGGTTCTAGAGGGCAACGGACTCGCATCTCATGGCTTTGAGACGGAGGGGGCTTCACTCTAGAATTGGTGGGCTATTCGCCACACTCGTAGGGGGTATAGGTTGACCCAAGGAGGGGTGCTCAAGTTACCGGATTCCGTGAAGTGCTGGGTGGTCCATTCATGTTGCTGAAGGGGGCTGCCTCGCTTCAGGTCTTGACGGGTAACTTGCCGTGCTCGTAGGGGTCTAGGTTTTCATTGCACAGGCTATCCGCACGACCAAGGGAACGTCGGGTTTCATTTGCGGCTCTATGAAACACGGGGATCCCAAATTATCTGTATTGTTCTGAGATGCTTATTACTTTTCTGTGATGTTGTATTTATCATACCTAGAGCGATTATTATATATTGATATATATACTAGTAGATGTTGTATATGTTTTGCACCCGCGCTAGCCCAGTCTCCGCTCTGTCGTTAGTTAAGTAACCTAACGGGTGATGACGGGACCCAGTGACGAATGCGGATGGCATATACGTACATCATATTTTCGTTCTTTTCTGGTGTGATCAATTGATGGGACTGCGTTGATTTTTATCAATGCAAGAAAAACAAACCTATATATGATGTTGTTGGAACCAAATTTTAAAAAAGCTGTTATTACAAGGGCGTTCTTTTTTGTTTTGCACGGTGGTATTCGGTTATGAATATCCAACACCTCATTCGACGAGGCAAGGGCCGAGATCCCTTCATCGGGAGTAACCCCTTGGACAGAAGTTTGCGTCAGGGTAATAACTTCACTATAGTCGATTTCATTTTGCTTTGCATCATGGTATTCAGTTTGGAATATCCTGCACCTCATTCGATGAGGAAAGAGCCGAGATCCCTTCACCGGGAGTGACATCTTTAGCAAAAGTTTTCGCCACTATATATTTATAAAACCACTTGGATTCCTTCAACGATATCAAGTTCATTACGCTAAAGGTTTTTCGCCAAAATCCAGCCATAGCCCTCCGTCATTTTTGAAAAGCAGCGCCTAGTATTCATGCTATGTTTGTTGGCTTCCGTCAAGGTATAGTGTGCGGTAGCTATGTGTTGCTTTTCTGTAGCATGGATATGCATTAATCTAGGACAGTCGTGCAGTCTTGTTGGCATCCATCAAGGGCGAGTACGGGTGGGTATAAATTAATCAGGACAATGACGGGTAGAACTTGACTTGCAATTTATGATTTGTTGGCATCCGTCAAGGTCATAAGCTGCTTGGGGTAAAAATCATATCGGGAGTTTCAAACATACAGGAAACTTGCCAGGCATGCACATACCTTTTGGAGTGTGATGACGTGAGTGGCTTCAATCACATTATCATGCGATGATAGTTGGATCCTGTTCAGTTGATAAAACTGCACATTTGTTATTACATTTTTCCTACATTTCCATATTAAAAAAGGTCTTTATTATAATATATCATACATATGAGGGTTTATCTGTAAAAATAACATTTTCCATGTGTTGATATATTATAATTAGCATTTGGTAGGAAAATGTATGCAAATAATATCATTGACCAAATCTTAACTCTACTAAATATTATTTGAGTTGTTGTGCAGAATTTGCAGGTCTAAAATTAAGGAAATCAAGTTGTTAAAGCAAACCCCTAATTAAGAAATCAAAATTAAGAAATCAAGTCTGGCAGCAACTACGAGAAGATTTCCAGGTTCCAAAGCTTCCAGAGATTGCCACATGTCACAAGGATCTACCCAAAGAAATATGATGAAGAGATCTTGACCATTGGCCGCGAATCCGCGGCCATACCCCCCTTGGGCCGCGGATCCGCGGCAAGATTGAAGGTTTAGATGCTGCGCTTTTTGTGAGTGAATCTTTGCTGTAAACTTCCATATTTAGAAGCAAGGGTTCTGGCTTTGGGACTATAAATAAAGACGGAGAGCCTCTTGGAAAAATTATCAAGCCGACGAGATCACGAAGTCCAAGACGGCTCACGCATCCAGGCTGATCATCAACGGTTCATCTACCTCCTTAGAAGATATCGAGAAGCAAACTAGTATTTGTAATCATTTTATAAGGAAAACAAAGTGTAATGAGTTTGGTTGATTAATAAAAGTAGTTCTTTTTCCTATTCTATTTCTTTGTAGTTTAATTATGCATTTTCTTCCCATCTCTGTTTCTCCCAACATGCGCAAGTAATTCTCCACTTGTTAGGGTTCGTAGGATTATGGTACGTTAGTGGATGATGAAAATATCTAAACTCTTTTTACGTCCTATAAAGTTTATAAACTTTATCAAAAGAATCATTAACATCATAATCGGGCACGCTACAAATTCATTGTTAGCCTCGACCGCGATTAGAGATTAGATTAATGATTGTTTTGGTAAAGGCTAGATATGAATGGAGTTCCGTGTCGAGATAGGGGTTAAGAGTGGGATTCCTTTTCCCTCCAGAAACCCTAATCTACACGCATCACTGTCGTTCTAGTTTTAAATCTATTAAAGGATAGAAAGAGTAATTGTTAATTAATCATCCATAACTACTAAATCCTAATAAACCTTACAAGCCCTCTTCTTATATAAACTTACATCCGTAGTTAATCTAGATCTATATTTTGCATCCGTGTTTAACGTAGATCTAGATCCTACAACCATTCTACAACCTCTTTATTCTTCCTCTCTTTCTCAACACATCTAAAGTAAGAGTAAAAGATTCAAAGTTTCCCAGAGGACGACCCGTACTCATCTCGGTCTAGCTACGCGACACCATTATTGATTGCGGTTATTCTACAAACACTTTTTTCACATCAATCAAATGGCGACGTTGCCGGGGATACGTGCGTAATTTTTATTCTTATTATTTGTGTTGAATTCTTACTTGATACATATCATAATTAAAACAAAACTGCAAATTGCATATTTAACGATTTGTGCGTGAATTTTTGCAAGGAGATCTGGAGTCACAGACTTGAGGAAACAGGAGACAGAGACATTCTTAGAGATTCAGAGGAGCACAGAAGGGCACAGAAAAAATTTCATCAACAGATCCTTATCTCCTGCGGCGGAACCGCGGCAAAAGAAAGCATCTGCGGCGGAAGCGCGGTGGAATAGGGGATATAGGATTCCACACTTCTCTGGTATCTTTCTCAACTCCTTCTCTCTCCTATCAAATCCAATAAAATCTATTTTCTGCAGGATTCTTTGCAAAAATAGCGCCGCTCAAAAATCTTTTTGCAAAAGTTTTGTGATTGGTTTTGTTTTGCATATTTTAATACGGACTTTAAGGGGCAAAGCCAAATCAAGATTAGGTGGGGATTTCATCACCCTTCCTAAGCCCCATAAATCACAAACCGAGCATCTGCATCAACCCTTCATTAATTTAAAAAATATCTAGACCAGACTCTAAGGACTGTCGCGCTCAATAAGGACAGAGGAAGATCGTGGGTAATCTATCGCTTATCCGCATTACTTTTGTAGTGTCTAGGCAAGTGTGTCAAAGGCTAGTAGTTATTAATTAGGCCCACTACTGTGGTACCTTCTCACTTACCTGGCACTTACCTGGCTACAAGGGTAGTACAGAGGCAGTAGAGGATTGATCCTGCGCTTGTCCTTTGGAAGTCTAGGAGCGGTCTAGAGACTGGACCTAGGTGACCTTAGTTCTAGGGTTGCTTGTGCATTTTAGAGTGATTTGTCTTGAGTCCCACTTTTTTCAAAACAAACCAATTTTAAAATCACACACACCCTGCCACTTGCACTAAACCCGCTTAGTGCATGCTCGGCTGGATACGGGATCCTAGTGCCCGTCTTGTCCGCGTTCCTGCTATCGACGCCGAAGTCGGTACTTCTTCATCTTCTTTTCCCCCACCACACACCACGTGCCATCGCCCGTAGGTGCGCAGAATCCACCGCGCATCTCTCTCCAAGAGAGATGCTATCCTATCCGTGGTCCCCTTCCTACTTGTTTATCCATTCCACCAGCTAACGGGGATAATTTCGAAATTAAACCCCACTACATCAATCTGCTGCCCAAATTTCACGGGCTTGAGTCGGAAGACGCGTACGTTTTCATCACCAAATTCGAAAACGTATGCGCAATGATGGGTACTTCACAATTGATTGTGGATGCTATGCGCTTGCGTCTTCTCCCATTCACACTGTGCGACTTGGCAGAAAAATGGCTTTATAATACTGCCGCACACTCTATCACTAATTGGGACGAATTCGTAATAGCATTTCTTAAGAAGTTTTACCCCAAACCATAAGACTGCCCATATTAGGAGCGAGATCAACCAGTTCACCCAGCTTCCCAATGAACCATTTTGGAAGTGCTTTGAACGTTTCAAGGATCTGGTTGTCCAATGTCCTCATCATGGAATACAAAGATGGGATTTATGTCGAATTATATATGAGGGCATTAATCCAGCGACAAAGCAGATACTTGAAACAATGTGTCAATGCAATTTCATGTCTAAAGATGACAGTGAAGCATGGAAATATCTGGAAGATCTCGCAGAAAACACTTTGCAGTGGGAAAGCGTAAGACCACCTTCATCTAAGGGAGGTATTCACCAGCTCGATATTTCTATCGCAGTAAAATCTGAAATGGCAGCGATACAGAAGAAACTCGACGCTATTGAGAAAAAATTCTCATCATTCTCCCTAAATCAGGTCACGCTTCCTAAGACCGTCTGTAGTTACTGTTCGGATCCTTCACACTTAACGGAAGAATGTCCTTTGAATGCATCGTTTCAAACTAATGCTGTTATTCAGCAGCGACCTAGAAACGATCCTTATTCTTCCACGTACAATCAAGGATGGAGGAATCATCCTAACTTTGCTTGGAACCAAAACCAACAAAGCAATTATCAAAGACCTCCTCCACAGCAATCACAACCACATAATCAGCCCCCATTCAGTCACAAAATTTCCAAAATCCGGCCAACACTTCTACACCACAAGTGGCCGGTACTGACAACTCTTCACTCACACAAACTTTGGATATATTCATGAAACATTCCATGCGATTGTCGGCTGAGATGAAGTCTTCTATTGATACCATAAAGAAAGGCTCCACCTCCCATGGTGAGAGTATTAAATCAATAGAAAACCAACTCGCACAGTTAAACGCCGCAATGAGTGCGAGAGAGAAAGGGAAACTCTCATCTCAACCCCTACCGAATCCTGGCCATTCACAAAATCATAATGTGAATGCCATTACTACGTTGAGATCGGGGAGAGTGCTGAATAACCAAGTGGGTGAGAAATTTGATGTTAGTGACACCATTGATACCCCAGCTTCTTCTTCTTCTTCCCCTAATTCGTCTAGTCTCCCACCTTCATCCGAGCCTGTTCTCCGTTTTCCCCAAGGCTCGAACATTTCGCCAAATCTATCTAAGTCGATTCCCACTCCAATTTTGGGATCGAATCTGTCCCCACAGTCTTCTCCACAAACGTTGGACCCAAAACTTATTGATCGAGCTCCATTTCCAAACAGATTAAAGGCCAACAGACCTAACCCGTAAATGGAGAAGATTGTGGAAATGTTTAAGCAAGTTAGCGTGAATATTCCTCTCCTAGATGCTATTCAACATGTCCCATATTATGCGAAAATCCTAAAGGACTTGTGCACTAGGAAGAGAAAAGTTCAAGTACCTAAAAAAGTTTTCCTTGCGAGTAATGTGAGCACAGCTTTTACACAACAACTACCCAAGAAACAAACGAAAGGACCCCGGAAGTCCTACAATTTCTATTTCTATTGGGGGTAAAAATATCAATCGTGCTCTACTCGATTTAGGTGCTAGTGTTGACTTGCTTCCGTATTCTGTTTATGAGCAATTAGGGATCGGAGAGTTAAAACCTGCGCATTGCACTCTTCAGATGGCCGATCGATCTATCACCCAACCTAGGGGTGAGCTAGAGGATGTGTTAATCAAAGTCGGGGAATTCATATTTCCCGTGGACTTTATTGTTTTAGATACACAACCTGTGGCAAACCCACGCAATCAAATCCCGGTGATACTCGGTCGACCATTTTTGGCCACTTCCGACGCAGTAATCAATTGTAGAAACGGCTCTATGACCCTATCTTTTGGAAAGAAGTCAATTGAGCTTAACATTTACAAGTTGGGAAGTGAACCCTCCAAACCCTATGCTCATGTGTGTTCTGTCGAATTAATGGATGTCGACAGCAGCGAATTTGATCAACCTCATGATACTGACTCTTTTCATATGTTGTTGTTTGGCCCAACCATGTACTCTTCCACCGAGTTATCCGGGTCAACATCTAACGCTGATGAGGAACTTTTTATAGAGTCTGACGATCACCATGTTTTTCCTGATGACATTATTCTTCGGGGTATCGATGAAAGCTTTGAGGAAATTTTCGCTGATGAACTCGCATTTTTAAAAGATACGTGTTGAGATGAATCAAATCCAAGATAAAGAAATTGAACCTCCACCCCTTCTTCTGGACAATCATGATAATGCGAGTAATCCATCATTACTATCACTGTGTCGTCTTTCCAAATTGAGACGCAATCCTTTTCCATTACACCTTTTATCACATCCCCACTTCTTCTTGTCGAAAGGTGACATGTTCTTCCACCAACCTTGGTACTTCATCGATAAAATTTTTAAATGGTTGGTGTTGACCTTCGTTCTTTGCAAAGCTTGGCATTGACCAATAACCTTGACCCCCTCGTGTGATTTTAAAAGATTAAAATTGTTTTGGGGGTGGTATATTTTGGCTCTTAAAAGAAAATAATTTTTACAAAATTGTGAGCCAAAAATAAGTTTGGGGGAGGATTTTCACTTTCATATATTCTTGCCCCCATTAATAATGTCCTCCCAAGCTTACAGGTTTTTATGATCCAGCAGATAGCAACAGTGAGGACACTGTTGAAAACAAGTTTGGGGGAGGTTTGTGCTTATTTACACATCAATTTGCATCATATTTTGCATAAACACAACATTTTCAAAAATTTTAAAAAAAAAATCTTTTATAACAAAAGAGTAGATAATGAAAATTTACATCCAAAAGATTGGAAAAATTTAAGAAAACCAAGAAAATTAGAAGTTTTCTTAAATGAACTGGTAATAAGTAGTTATGAGCCGTTGTCCCAAGGGTTAGTAAGATGAAGGAAGTGACTAATCTGAGAATAAAAATAAGTCTGAAAAATAGTTTCTATTCTGGAAGCCAAACATTTGAATATTGATACCCTACTATACGCACGTACACGCATCTTGAAACTCGGGATAGTAGAGGATACCTTGAAATGCTCTTGTCTAAAAGCCAAAGTATGAAGGAAATAAAAAAAATGTAAAAATGGTGAAAAGAAAAATGAACACTGGTTTTGTTATCGCCAAGGTAGCAATAAAAAAATATAGTGAGGGTGCTTCATCACCTAGTACCTTAGACCAACTGGTTTGGGAGTCACTGCTAAGCCTTAGGTGGTGCAAGACGAGGAAAATACTATCATCTAATCAGCAAGCACATAAGTAATCGGTCGGTTAGTACCTCAAGAAGTATTAACGGTCGCATGAAAATGTGTGAGCAAATCTAAATATTCATCAAATTAAAACGTACTGAGGTAGATGGACAAGAGTATGATAGCTTGAATTGAATTCTCCGAGTGTAGGGATGTTTTATTCACATTCGTAGGAGTATATGATCGATATTTGGATGAAAGGTAGGAATGAAGAATAAAGACGATGTTTTATTGAGGGATGATGTGATTTCTAATATCTTTTCATGACTATTAAGATAGGGCTCATGACAACTGAAAAGCTAGTGTAGTTGGAAACTCTAAATTTTCAAAGTATTTCTTTTATGGTTCTTATCTTTATATGTAAATTTCACCATCTCTCTTTTGTTATAGGATTTTGTGGGTGTAATCCGCTGAAAACCCTCAGGAGACAACACTCCTCCTACTAGGGACACCTAGAGGTTTAACGGCTTGTTGCACGTGCTCAGTGCAATCGTGTTTGCCTACGAAAGTGTGCTTAGTTTTCTCCTTTCTTTTCCTTCTCTTGAATAAACTAGTTTGCTCGGGACGATCAAAGATAAGTTTGGGGGTATTTGTTCAGTTGATAAAACTGCACATTTGTTATTACATTTTTCCTACTATTTCCATATTAAAAAAGGTCTTTATTATAATATATCATACATATGAAGGTTTATCTGTAAAAATAACATTTTCCATGTGTTGATATATTATAATTAGAATTTGGTAGGAAAATGTATGCAAATAATATCATTGACCAAATCTTAACTCTACTAAATACTATTTGAGTTGTTGTGCAGAATTTGCAGGTCTAAAATTAAGGAAATCAAGTTGTTAAAGCAAACCTGTCTAATTAAAAAATCAAGTCTGGCAGCAACTACGAGAAGATTTCCAAGTTCCAAAGCTTCCAGAGATTGCCACATGTTACAAGGATCTACCCAAAGAAATATGATGAAGAGACCTTGACCATTGGCCGCGGATCCGCGGCCATACCCCCCCTTGGGCCGAGGATCCACGACAAGATTGAAGGTTTAGATGCTGCGCTTTTTGTGAGTGAATCTTTGCTGTTAACTTCCATATTTAGAAGCAAGGGTTCTGGCTTTGGGACTATAAATAAAGACCGAGAGCCTCTTGGAAAAATTATCAAGCCGACGAGATCACGAAGTCCAAGACGGCTCACGCATCCAGGCTGATCATCAACGGTTCATCTATCTTCTTAGAAGAGATCGAGAAGCAAACTAGTATTTGTAATCATTTTCTAAGGAAAACAAAGTGTAATGAGTTTGATTGATTAATAAAGGTAGTTCTTTTTCCTATTCTATTTCTTTGTAGTTTAATTATGCATTTTCTCTCCATCTCTTTTTCTCCCAACATGCGCGAGTAATTCTCCGCTTGTTAGGGTTCGTAGGATTAGGGTAGGTTAATGGATGATGAAAATATCTAAACTCTTTTTACGTCCTATAAAGTTTATAAACTTTATCAAAAGAATCATTAACATCCTAATCGGGCACGCGACCAATTCATTGTTAGCCTCGACCGCGATTAGAGATTAGATTAATGATTGTTTTGGTAAAGGCTAGATATGAACGGAGTTCCGTGTCGAGATAGAGTAGGATTCCTTTTCTCTCCAGAAACCCTAATCTACACGCATCACTATCGTTCTAGTTTTAAATCTATTAAAGGATAGAAAGAGTAATTTTTAATTAATCATCCATAACTACTAAATCCTAATAAACCCTACAAGCCCTCTTCTTACATAAACTTACATCCGTAGTTAATCTAGATCTATATTTTGCATCCGTGTTTAACGTAGATCTAGATCCTACAACCATTCTACAACCCCTTTATTCTTCCTCTCTTTCTCAACACATCTAAAGTAAGAGTAAAAGATTCAACGTTTCCCAGAGGACGACCCATACTCATCTCGGTCTAGCTACGTGCGACACCGTTATTGATTGTGATTATTCTACAAACACTTTTTTCACATCAATCAGATCCCGATTCCCACTGATGAGTAGGATTACTCCTTGGGTGATTCTGACTAATTCTCCTTTTAGGTTTGGAGGAGAATTTGAGGATACAGTGGGTGGTTTCCTGATTAGATAAAATGATTAACCATTCTGATTCAGGTTAGAGTGCACGCAGAGTGTTTCTTTTCTCTCTCTCTTTGACTGCGACTATGACCCGACCCTAGACTATAACTCAGTGACCAAGTTAACCGAACTTTCTTAAAACACTGGCTTTTGGATTGTCTGGGTTGCATACATCATTGCCACTCCTTCTTTTACCCTTTGAGTTTCTCCAGAACACCCCGTATTATTACGAAAATCCACTTCCATTGAATAAATCCATCATATGGTTATATACGAACTCGGAGGAACTTCTTCGAGGATGGATTCAGGTTCTGGAGAGATTGAATAGGACTATTCGGTTGTCTTTTCCTTTTACCTTCTCTCAGGTTGTGAGGACTCCTAGGATTAGGAGAGGGTACACCTATTACGCTTATTAGATAGTCTTCTTCCAAATCATAGGCAGGTGCCGAAAGGTGGGGAATGAAGAAAACCAATTAGCTTAAGTCAGGTGTACAGAAGGTAATAAGTAAAGACAAATAAAGGGATAGAAAGAGGGCAAGGTAAATTGCGACTGTTAACATTCACGACCAAACCACGTATTTTATCGCCACTCCTACTTCACCTTTGTATTTCTCTAGAACACCTCGTATCACTACGAACATCCAATTCCATTGGATAAATCCATCGTATGGTTATATATGAACTCGAAGGAACTTTTTCGAGGATGGATTCTGGTTCAGGAGAAATAAGAATAAGATTTATTCAGTTGTCTTTTATCCTTACCTTCTCTCAGGTTGCGAATGCTCCTAGGATTAGGACAGTACACCTATTATGCTTATTGGATAGTCTTCTTCCAAACCATAGGCTGCTGCCAAATGGTAGGGAAGGAAGAAAACCATTAAGCCTAATGATGATGTACAGAAGGTAACGACTAAAGACAAATAAAGGGATTTGGAGAGATGGCAAGGAAATATACGGTTACAGTCATGAATCTGGATATTGAAAGAGGCATTACTATGAATACCCGGATACCCCTTCGAAACATATTCATATTTCAGTTTCGCTGTGTGTTGTTAATAGAAAACTGATTTCCCAATTAACCCTTGCTCCAGGAGTATGTATTTACTAGGTATGATTCTCACATCTGTATGGTTTTACAGATGATGAGTGGGAGTAAGTTATTGGGAATTAGGTGATCATCCTCATCATATCGGAATTCATTGTAATTGGTGATATTTGAGAAAATCGCCTGGGTACAGTTTTCAACCTACGACGCACAGGGTTTGAGTTGTTCAACTCACGGGACTTATACAAAGTATTGTATGTTGTCCAGTGTCCATTAGGACAGAGGGGTTGGTCCTCGTACTGTATTCTGTTTACTTGTTATTTCTCAAGATTTAGACATGTGTTTCATAGAGATACAAGGTCTAAGTTTGAGAAGTTATAGGTACAAGAATAAAGTAAAAAACCAGGTGTCGCAAGTATCGGTATTCTTCAAGGTGATCGAAGATGTAGATACTTGTATGAGGTATTCAGTTGATAGTAATGGTTTTGAGAAACTTGTTTCACTTTCAGGTTACTCTTAATTGGACGCACTCCTAAGTTGAGTAATGCTAATCGGCCACTCTCCATTTAGTTGACATGCACTGGAGACAGCTGCATGATTGAATCTGGTTCCAATTAAATTAGTGCCTTTGTTTCTATATTAGATATATATAGAATCAATTTATATCTTAACGATGTTAAGGTATAGGGAGTCGTCCGGCTGATACTTAAAACCAGAATCCGGATAAACTCAGGGCACGTTTCAGTAATGGATGTTTGTGGGTTATCCCGGGCTTTGACGACGGTTAACTTTCTACCATCAGGAAGATCAATATTTATATTGTTCTTGACTCGCCACAGTTTTAGTAAAATGGACTTCTTTCAGAAAACAGTAGTGGGAGTATGGTAGAACTGGAAGTGATTCCAGAACCGCAAACGATTACTGAAAATTTAATAAGACCTAAAGATTCAATCAGGTTTGACATTCCATTAGCCACTCCACAGATATGGTGGGTAACCTCAGGCACCCGAGAGGTACTCTCGTAGCCTCAAGGACGGTGACAGGGAAGTTCTTGTTTACCCAGACTTGACACTACTGTTGTTCCAGACTATGAGACCCGGCAGGAGGATGAGTATAGCGTCGTTCTAAACTAGCTTTAGAAGTGCACGTGTATATGATTCTGCCAGAGGGTTGTTGTAGTCAGTGGAAGCAGCGGAAGCATAGAGGACAAGTAGCTTATGTCTATTTATGGACTAAAGCAGATATAGCGGAGATAGATCGTCTATTTTTGATGTGACAGTCATGGGCTTTGACTTCATCAGAATAGGAGATGGATCTATTAAGAAGGTAGGAGGGTGTGATGTCCTGGTACTTGGATGACATACATATATAATCGCATACACATGATTAACTGAACACCTGCATGTACCGCCATACGCACTCTACATCATTTCGCCAAAATCGGGAAATCCTCTGTGTGGGACTCTAAACACTGGACAATACGCTGGCAACGAGTTACTAGATAAAATCCATAACTCACAAGCACGTCAGCGGCACTAATTATGCGTAACGGCTACCCATATATCTGTCGAAAGAGAGATCGACAAGCAATCTCGTCTGTACCCTGCAAAGTCTACCAGCAATAATTACCGTATAGCTCGGTCTGTTCATCAGAGAGTGTCGTATACTGGGTCTGAGAGTGGAATCTGTCAGACCCCCAATAACTCAATAAGTCATGCTGATCTATAATTCATAACCACCTAAGATGCAACTGATAATTTTTATCAGTTTATCTCAATTGCTTTGGCCAAGGTCTTATGGTTATAGTTGATCATGCACAACACGACATCAATTCCCAATAACGGGAGAAACGAATCCCTTCTACCACTCACTGCCTCAATGTGCCTCAGGACTGTACCTAATTAAAAACCGTATGCACAGCCCGTTAGAACCGTGGTTAGGTAGTAATCAAAGTACAGTAGAAAGTCACATGAGACACTGTGATGGTTTCAAGTCTGAAGACTACCCTGTACAATTGTCACCGGAGAATTGCTATCTGACAATAGGTATACTACCATCTGAGAGTTCTCGGTGAGTCCGTTCGGTAAACTCATTCTCTAATGAGCACTTGTATACAATTCTCGGTGTCAAACACCAATAGTTGTGAGACCAGCTATCGCCCTCCAACTGGATCAGGAAACGTACACACTAGTCTACTCTGCTGTATCAACGCCCAGTCTCAATATTCCTATGACCAGGAACATTTAATGATATGTTTGTGGACTATCCAAACCCCACTATTATGATCTTCATCATAATCCTGGAAGTTAAGCAACTATCCTATGGGTTTTACCATTTATGTATTAACTATGAGTAATAACAAGTAATTAACATAAATGATAAAGTTAAAAAAAATAACATATTATCATTTTAAGCAAGACTGTTCTCTCATATATAGGTCCTTGTACAATTCCAATAATTGCCTTAAGGACACCTATATTCAACAAATACATATTCATGGATCGAGTCAAGTTCATATCAGGCATGCAATATATCTAATCAAGTAGCTCATTTAGTTACAAATATAATGAGGAAGTCGCATGACATGAAATAAGACAAGTGCAATATTCAAGCATAAACCAGAAACAATATCATATAGGAGTGCTTGAAACTATTGATTACTCAACTCATATAATCTCGGGAATAAAACAAGAAACATAATCTTAGGTATTATGTAGACTCGGGTTCAAGTCTCGCCTAATTCTTACTACTGGTTTGGGAGTTAAACGCATTTTCATATCGATGCACAGAATATATCAGAATCTCTCCAGCACTGGTACATGTTTTAAAAACTCGGTGTGCGATGTTTTCTATCGGTTTTCAAGTCTAGGTTGAACTATAAAGGTGTAGGTCTTTCATTCTAGTTATCTAAACAACTTGAGTTTTTATGATTTGAATCTATGAAACTCAAAGTTACGATTATTTTAATCTAAGGGTTTAAAAAAGATTTTATTTTCTTGACAGCAACGAGGGGTGACTTGTAGAGCATATATCAGGTCGATATACACATTTCTGAGTCTCGGGTTATATAGAAACGTTGTAGATCCGTCAATTTTTCATCCATACATCTAAGATTCGTCAAAAACCGATTTTGGTAGATCGAATTATGTCATTTTTAAAAACAGTTCACAATCAGGACAGAATCTGTCCACATTCGTTACACAATCTTAAAAGACAGAGTTGGGTTAATTCCGTCGGTTTTCAGAGATTGGAAAGAATTAATAAAATCTAGATCTTCAGATCTAGCTGTCAAAAAAATTTGAAAACGCTTAGTTTAGATCTCTGAAGACAGGGTTATAGCTCTCCGAAGAAGCCATTTAAAAACAGTTTTCAGTTTTTGCAAAACGGCGACTAAAATGCAATGTAAAGCCTAACCATGTTCTGTTTCGATTTTGATATTTGTTTAAGGTGCGTATAATGACTATCTAATTTTTAAACCTAATTTTCTTGAAATCTTCGGAGATTAAAATAATATTTTGTCACGGCCCGCTTTCCAAAATAACATAAATACAGGAACGCAACAAAGCCAACCATGCTACCTACGGTGAAGAAATATCCTTCCATGGTCACATTACAGTTGTCGGTTAGATATCAAGAACAGAAAATAAACATCTATCTATCTCATGTCCAAACCGCCAGAATAAATAATAACGAGAAAGGTAGCGAAAGCAAAAGGATCCAAGATAATAAAAGAAACAATATCCTAAGCTCGTCCCTTATGAGATCACAACGATAAAACGATAAGTTCAGAACTAGAAAATAAATCTAAAGTATCACTAAACTAAATAAGCGGAAAGCTATTCACTGTTCGGCAATCCTGTCAAAGTATTCTCGATCCTCCTATGATATGGTCAAAGGATCTGGACCATGCAAAACCCAGACGTCAGTGCGTCATAGATATCATAATAATAGTATAAATATTAAATGATATAGTACGCCATGTGCAAGAACGAAATATCATGAGTATAAACAATAATCAATATCAGTACATGTGATGCAGCAAGCAAGATATCAATATCAATCATATCATGTGTAACTAAGAGTCCATGTTGCTAGGTTATTTATCCTAAAAGTATTTGAAACCAATCAATGAAATTCTCAATATAACTTAATAGTATCCCGTGCGTGCCCAGGACCATGGTCATGATTCTCGGGGCTGAATCCGAGATGTGCCGCAAGGCAGTAAAACAATATTATGTATAGATGAATGATATCAGCATCATTATTCCAGAGCCCGAATCTCGTATCGACTGATCAGTCTCTAGTAAGTAACGAACCGTTGAGTTACAAATCGGGTTTCATTCTTGATTTCCCCTTTTTCCCCAGATTTCAAGTTCATGCCAGGTAACAATATAATGTCTACTTAATACCAACACAGGAACAACCGGGACCAAAATACGTCAATCAGGACAACAAAAATACGTCCATCAGGACAACAGATCAAGTCAATCAAGTCAAGTCAGGATTGTTGGTATTGGTAAATATTACGAAAAGTAGGTACTAGCATGATAACAGTAACAGTAACAGAATGGTATGGTACAATTCATGAATAAGTGTACAGGCATGTCAAGAGTGATGTATCAGTCATGTAAGTGGTTATATCCTATTAACATAAAACAGCAAGTCATTGTCACGCCCCGCTTCCCAAGATACATAAACTACGGCACATGACAGAACCAACCATGCTACCTGTGGTTAAGAATCATCTCTCCACAATCACATTACGGCTGTCTATCGGATATCAAGAACAAAAAAGAATATAATCTAGCTAATACACGTTCATATGCCACAGTAAATAAAATCAAGAAAATGCATAAAGCGGAAACGAATCAAGATCCAATAAACAATAGTATCTGAATCACGTCCCAATATGGGTTCACATCAAAAGAAATAAAACTGCGGAAATAAAATAAACTAAACATCTCTAACAATACACGTTCAATTTCTCATTGCTCGGCTTGATTGCTAAAATACCCTTGATCTACCTGCGATAAAGGTAGAGTAACTAGGCCATGCAAAACTAAGACGTCAGTACGTTATAATATCAAAATAACAGTAATAACCAGGATATAATGCTATGATTAAACATGGATATAAAAAAACACCGATATAAACAGTGAGCTATGTATATGTATGGGTGTATGAGGTGTATCCTAAATCTGTGCTTCTAGGTTATCTATTCTAGAAGTTTTTGAAATCAATTAATGTAATCCTCATCGTAACCCAATAATATATATCACATTCATTCCCCACGGGACCACGGTAACAATATAAATCTTATGCCAACACAGGATCAAGCAGGTACAGTTCTCGTCTATATAGACAACAAGTCGCGTCCGTCAGGACAACATTTCAATATTGTTGGCATTAGTAACTAGATCCAAATAACAAGTCAAGTAGTGTGTCGTAAACATGTCATGTAATATATATTAACTAAATAGATACCCAATGTGAAACTGTAATCAATATCGGAACACGGTAAACAGAATTGATACCAAGATGCATATGTATCTATCTGTAATAACCATTATACATCTATTACCATGTATGATGCAAACTAGATAACATGGTGTACCGATATAGTAGTATAATGATATCATAATGTTCCGGCATGCAACTAGATAAACGATTATCAGTATGGATACGAACGGATACCATAAAACTTTAAATCGGTAATATTTGTTGAATAATAACACATGCACTATTCCTATTCATATAGATATTGATATAATATAACATAGCATGTTGCAAGTTTAAAACTTGCCTGCTCGGATCTCACGTCGAAATATAGATGCTACGTTCGACGTCGGAAATAACGTCGCGATGCAAACTTACGCGCACAGGACTGGACCTACCTGATCAGTGACTTGACATGGTGACTAGGCTGGACGACGACGGTGACTGGGTCGTCTGGATCGTCGGCGATGCGCGCAACTCCGGCGAGCCGATCGGAGAATCAAGAAACGATCGAGAAAAGCGAGAAAGAGCTGAAGAATAGTGAGTGTTGTTGTGTTGGGTTCTGGGGTGATGAGGACAGAGGTGAGATGACGGCGACGATGGGCTGCCGTCGGCGGTGAGGTGGCTATGAGTTTCTTGAGTTGGTGTTCGAGGTGCATGGGATGTCGTGGAGTTGGTGTTGGTGGTCTGGGGTGTCGGGAGAGGAGAGGGAGGTGAGGAGGTGAAGTTGGGTGTGATGGTAGGTGGCAACGGCGAGGTCTCCATCGAGATAGGGTTTCTGGGTTGCTGCAGGTGCTCGGAGTTGCAGGGGTTGGCATCGGGGATGAAGAAGAGGAGGTGGTGGTAACGACGAGGTAAGGTCGACGGCGAGGGTGCGGGCATGGGTTAGGATTTTCTTAAGGTTCTCCCGGCGAAGGAGGAAAAAGAAGAAGAGAGAGAGGGAGTTAGTTTAAAATATTAGGTTATTAAATTATATAATATATATAGAGAGAGAGAAAGGAGAGAGAGAGATTGGGAAAATATATTTAGTTTATATATTATATTATATATATATATATATATATATAAACTGTTTATTTTAGAAATATATATATATATATATATATATATTGGGATTATATAGCTAATATCAAATTACTCCGAAAATTACTCCTTTCTAAAAATCTAGTTTTAAAATATGAAGAATATACGTAAAATTTAAAACCATAATGAGATGTCCAGTCAATAAAAATGCATACCCCCAAGTACGGATTTTCGTAAATATGCGTAGCGATCCAAATGAATCTGTTTTAGCAATTAGGGCAAGAACATGATGTATGGATGCAACCACATAATATGGGGTATGATGACATGCCATGCTAGATATCAAAATATATTATTTGGTTATTATTTGTATTATTCAAAGATATGCGGATACAAAATATATTATGCATGTGTGTATAGAATCTAAATGTGTATGGATCTTTTGTACTAGCAAATATTTAACGTAATCTTAAAGCATGAAGGGTTTCAAACATGCGAGTAACATGCGAGTCGGGTCGAATAGTAACCACAGTTACTAAATGCACTATCCGCACCCAAAAGCAATAGTAATAAAGAAATCTGTCGTAAAATTTGAAATACCCCAAATAAGATATAGTATAACAATAATAGGGTGTTACAGTCATGATGTATAAAATCCAATGATAGTCATAACAGTATCAAGACAAGCATTAACTGATATAATTATATCAACTATTACGTGTTCATGGATTTAGTATAACCGTATTTAAAATAGAATCTTGTCATGATTATCATTAAGTACTATTAATTAAATATATTTATTATATTTTACTTATTAAATTTAAGTCTTAGTTATTAAATAGTTAACAATATAAAATGAAATGATAAATAAGATAATCGCATAAAATGATAGGATAGTATTACAATAATATATGTAGATATATGGTAATTATAGCATTTTAATAAAATATTATAACTAGATCAAGGTTGTTGACGTGTCGTGATTCAGATCTCGATATATCATTAAACAGGATTTACGATCAATTTAATTATAAGGCATTAATAGTAATAATATTGTTACGCCAAATACGATCCGGCCGTAACTAGCATTTAACAAGTATTTAGAAATACTTGACTCAGGGATCCACGGGTGCACGGGACGCGGCAAGAACGCGAGAAACGACGGAAAATCTCCATTAGGGCATTTCTTCGAACACCTCGCACGCAAAATCGAACATTACCGGAACGAAGATCCGAAGACACGGAAACCATCATCGCACTCATGCAGACTTGGGCCAAACCTTAGAGCCTCAATTTGTGGCCCAGAACGGCGTCGAATGACTGTTGCAGTCGAGAATTTCGGTGTCGTCGAGATTGCCGTTGCGACTGCTGCTGCTGCGCGGGTAACCCGACGACAATGGCGGCGACAGAGGTTGAAGAAGGAAGCAGCAACAAAGACGAGGGCGAAAGTTGAAGAGGCGACGTGAGTCTTAGGAACGAGCATGAAGAAGATGAAGAAGAAGAAGAAAATGATGATGTAGCCGGCAGTGGATGCGGTGGCTGCGAGGGCAGTGTGGTTGAGGTGATGGTCAGGACGAAGGTAAAGAAAGTTGGAATTCTCAGTTTGGTGAACGTGATGGAGTCGAGAGGGGATGCGGAAGGTGGCGATGGTGAATACGAAGAAGAAGAAGAAAAAGAAGGTTGCGGTGAGGCGTGGGTGTTAGCTTGGTGAGTGCGCCGGTGAAGGAGCGGGCACAGTTTATATTTTGAGAAGAATAAGAAATATCATGAGGGGGAGAAAGTATATGATAATATACTGATGATTGATTAAATTGAGAAGAGTAGAGAAAAAATCAATTAAGAATATATTATTGTAAATTAGGTTAAAGATTTTATAATATATGGAGAAATAGAGAGATTTGTTTAGGAATATTTATATATATAGTTTGTCAGGGTAAAGATATAGGATGGGTTAAATATATATAGGCTTAAAATAATTTGCACAAAAACCATATTTTTTTAAAAGATTTAAAGAAATTTTGAATATCTATCATATCTTTAGTTAAATGTATCATACATAAATATATCTTGCTACACAACTAATGCTAATAGAATATATTAGATGAATAATTAAATAGGATACGAATAAATTGGCAAACCAATCTTAAAACTAAATATTATATATTTAACCGACAGACAACCATAACCATAATATATTATATCTGAGAAATATTAAGCTCCAAATTAAAGATAGATTTAATTGAGCAAAAAAATAAATCGATACTATTATTTTACTATACCATTGTTTTAGGGTGTTACATATTTGGATCCCTTCCGAAATTAGTTTAGTATCACAAGTTGATTTTGTTTTAAAATAGAGGGATTCCAACAAAAAAAAACTATATGGTTCGCATTCTAAAATTCTAAAGAATTATAAAGACCATTTGTAATGAACCTTAACGCAAATTTAGATTACATAATGCAAGCATATAGATTCGGTCATGAGCATACAATAAAGCGACAATGAATTCTTAGTTAAGGTAAAAGTCTTTTTCTTACAAAAATTGGATTCACGGGGCGTCATGATTATATTGTGACGCGAAACTTATGTTCTCTTAACTTGTATTAAACATTTATAATCATGAACAAGAAATAGTAAATACTATAAAGTAGAACAAAAGGCAAGTTTTATCAAAACCATATGTATAACCACATCTATACATATATATGTGTGTATGTATATATTCCAATGATGACTACGCGAGTACGAGACAGCGGGTTCATGAAGGAGAGCACGATAAGAAGAAGAGAAAAGGAGGGGGGCTTACAAGAAATTGCAATACGGTGTAACAACAGTATTGCCGATGCGATCAGATCTTGATTGAGAGGCTTCCGACGACTTGGGATTATCGGGGACCTTTGAATGGCTTATAGGTGGAAGAAGAGGATGATGAATTTTTGTTGAATTGGAGGAGGAAGAAACAATTAAAGGAGATTGAGACGATAAATGATATTAAATAGAAATTAAACTAGATTTAATGGTGATAAAAAATTCTTCATAATTATTCTAATTTATTTTGAGAGTTAAAAAAATTGAAATGTCTCATTTATAGGTTATGAGAAGGTATAAAAAAATTTGATAAAAATAATTATAAGATCAGAGTTTGATCTCGAAAGCTCTAAATAACACCACCACATCTCAACGAAGGGAAAAATTATGCATGTTATTTTAAAAGATCAGAATTAAATAACTTAAAAGGTAAACGGAAAATCAATTCCTTAAACTAATTTTTTTTATAAAACAAATTCTCTCTTCAAAAATAAAATAAAATAAAAACAATTATTTTTCCTTCTCTTTTGAAACAAGATTATATAATGCAAAATGATTAAAATAAAGAAATAAATAATTTAGAGAGACTAAAGTTTAACCTCAAGACTGATAGGATAGAAATGCAAGGATTTTACCAATGAGATGCAAGTTTACTTTTATATATATTCAACAGGATTTATATATATACCAGCGATCAAAAGAAAAGCTATTTTTTATTAAAGAAGAAAAATACAATGGTACATAGATTTTGGGGTCGTATTTAAATTCATGAGAAATTTGAGGTAACCAATATTTATTGATTCAACAGATACATAAGCAAAGATTATAATCTTGTTAATGATGGCATGTTTGTGTTCAGTAATTGTGTCTATTAAGTAATTCATTCCAATTGCATTGTAATCAACCGTATCTAACAGTATCTAACTTCCCAATTGAAAAACAAATTACATTACTAATTCTAAATTTGTAAGGTTATTATGATAAATCTACTGTAAAACAAGAATCTTCACAAATTCCAAAGCAAGAATAAAAAACCTAAAACTAATATTTATTTGGGAAATATCTCTACTATTAATGGTAAAAAGAGAGGGCCTCCAAATTGATGTCCTGATTTGATTATTATTTTCATCGTTTTGATAAATATTTTTTCATTTCTAACTAATATCTTCCCGAATCTTTAAAATCTGTATCAAAACTAATTGAAATTTCATATCTTAAAAAAAATAAAAAGGATCTTGTCAATAATTATCAATCAATATTAAATTACTAACAACAACTAATATTTAATTAACCCGTTAGTTGAATTGATTACCGAATCTTCTTATATGAAGATAATGAATATCTAACAGTATCTAACTTCTCAATTGAAAAACAAATTGTATTGCTAATTCAGAAACTCCAAAGCAAGAATAAAAAAAACCTAACATTAATATATGAAATAAACCCAAGATAGTTATGAGTCCACAAACTAAGCAAAATCATTATGTAATATTTATAGGTAGCAAAGATCTAGTGACTAAAACCAAAGAAAAAATTATGAAGTAACAATGAACATATCTAATATGTTTCCAAAAATTATATATATTAGATACAAAATTATTTCTGATATGATATCTTGCATAATTAGAGTGAAATTGTAACTCATATTGGAATTTATTAATTTTATCTCATGTATGTTCATTTCAATGCAAACTACATTTTGAAAATTGTATTATATTGTACCGATTTTTCTGTGTGCTATGCACGAGGAGCTATATAATCAATATATCTATATAAAACTGGGTTAGTGATTAAAAAAAACAAATATGACCTCGATCGTTTTAATATCAAAGTGACTATTTCAATTTATGTACATCTAACAAATGATAACAAACAATCTCAACGATCTATCTAAACTGATAAATTCCTAACCCATTAAATCGTAATTAAGGCTGTCTATAACTAAAATATTCAATACAGTTACATGAATATAGTTCATATTCTAACAATTAGGGAAATAAAAAATGCGTAATTTAGTTTAATTCCATGTATATCCTACACTTAATTTTTATTCATGTTTTATTCATCATCTTCATATAAGAAGATTCGGTAATCAATTCAGCTGACAGGTTAATTAAATATTAGTTATTGTTTGTAATTTAATATTGATTGACAATTATTGACAAGATCCTTATCTTATTTTTCTTAAGATATGAAATTTCAATTAGTTTTGATACAGATTTTAAAGATTCGAGAAGATCTAATTAGTTAGAAATAAAAAAATATTTTCCAAAATGATGAAAATAATAATCAAATTAGGACTTCAATTTGAAGGCCCCTCTCTTTTTACCATTAATAGTAGAGATATTTCCCAAATAAATTAGAGATACAGTATCTAGAAATAAAAAATGAAACAACACTATCTTATTTACGTACTAAAAGGAAAAAATTTGGCAAAATTAATCAATCTTGTGATCCACACTAGGAAACCATCTAACTATCATGTAGACACTTTAATCCATTTCATACCAATATAACCATTTACTTAAACAAGAGGGATTATTACATTTAGTTAGATATTTCTTAAGACAGGCCAGCCATTCTACAATATAGCCTCAATCTTACCATCGATCTTCTTTTGGATCTCTGGCAGGCAAAGATCAGCGGCGTAACCATTTAGCAGCCAAATGTAACTCGAATTTATAATTAATTAAGCTCCTCATCTTGCATGTTCCAAATTCAGTTACAATAGAAATCGGTTAGGTTTCAACTCGAATTTCATCGGCAATACGAATCGACGAAAGATTTATTTTTATAAAAAGAATTATAACCAACAATCTACTGATGCAGCATTGCACTTTAAATGTCGCCTTGAGATTAATCTTCAAAAATGGATTTTACAAATTAAAAGATATGCTCTCTTCACACATAGACAAGTGACCAAGTGTGTCGTATGCATGTGTACATTTATCATATAACTACTATTCTAGATTTAACGAGAACAAACGGTTATCTTTTTAGTGATAAGGTGGGAATCTTATGTTAAGAAAAGAGAGATAATTTTCTTGAATGCTATTTTGTTTTTCACATGTTTTCTAGATGATAGTTACAATTATCAAATGGAGCACTTGTTTTACAGAGACTAGCTAAGCTTAAACAATTAATTTGTTTTTCCTGCTACTTAGTTGTATATACATAAACATTAATGGTTATTACCGATATTCACCCTATCGACGGATGCATAATGCATACAACCATACAGACTTGCAAAACTTGCATCACTAGAATCCACACAGTTATGTACATAGCTCACACATTCTAAATGGGTTTCACTAATAAAATTTATATCCTTATATGCCAGCGAAGAAAGATGAACATTAAGTTAATTATAAGAAAATATAACCATCACTCATATTCTCAAAACATGCATAGAATTATATCTTTTTTTCCTGGACTCGGTTTAATTCATGAGAAATTTGATGTAACCAATATTATTGATTCAATATATACACGAACAGAGATTATAAACTTGTTAGTGACGACATGTTTGTGATCGTGATTACCCGTCTCAATTAGTTTGTATATTCCAATTGCATTGTAATCAAGAGTACATAATTTAATTTCTAACTGAAGTACTGACGGCTCTTGAATTGTTCATAATACAGATCAAATATAGTGATTTCTTGGAGTCATTTGCCAGATAGAGTGTGTACAAGTCTTAATTTCTAACTTAGTGATTTCCTGGAGTTACTATTTGATGCTGCTGATTTATAGTGATTTAAAACCGTTGATCAGCTGATCGCTTATTATTATGGAGAATATCGGTATTGTCAGTTTATCACGGAAAGTGGTGTTGTTTTATCACGTCTTTTTACTATTATCTCTATTATTATAAGCTTATAGCTAGCTAGAATTCAAGGAGTCTAGGGAGTACATATGTTTTTTATTTCCATTTTACGTACCCTAAAAGAAATTTCAAAAATATAAAAATCGCCTTCTAAAATAATCCACATCATCAAGTTTTTTGCCTTTTTCATCACCCTCCCCTTTTTCTTGTTTTAAGAAAGAAAACAACGCTGATGTGACCATCCATTTCAAATGTCTAAACTATATGCTTATATTTTTATTTACAGAATATATCTAACCGGCACAACACGAAACCTAGTAATGCAAACTCACATGTGACTTGCTAAATTTATAATTAATACTATTAAGAATGTAGCTATTTCTTGCAGTGATATTATTAAGGATATAAATACTATCAGCAATATTCGTCTTTTGGATAACAGAAGTAAAGAGAGGATCTTGATTATTTTTAGAGCTCTCGGAGAGGATACATACTTTGCCTTCAAGAATCGGGATTTGCATTTAATTTAGCGGCAGCGAACGTGTTTGAAATATGTAGAAGCATTTTTTGTTTCTTCTGTAATTTTAATGATGTATCAAGAATTGTTTATCTCGATACATAGATTTTGTATTTTATAAATATTTTGTTTTTTAATTTATTTTATTGAGTAGGGCATCTTGCTCTGCTTTTTCCCTAAAAAAAATGAAAGATTCTGAATTTTTTTCTTAGAAAAAATTCCAACCTTTCATCTCTCTCTCTCTCACACACACACACGGCCTCTCTCCATTGTTCCATATGTTCCTGTCTCTAACCCTTTCAGCTCCCCTCTCTATTAGCTTCTTTCAGTCGCTATTCACATGTGACTTACTAACATAAAATAATACATGATGAGTACTTGTTTTGCTTCTAACAATAGAACATGGTAATGGCTTTGAGATTTTAGGCAGTTGATGTGAAGAAGAGAATGTCTGTGTTTAGAGGGTGGAGGTTGAAATTAGCAAAGAAAGAAGACCCAAGTCAGCATAACCAACTTACTTAACAGGATACCAACAGAGTACAGAGTGTTGTGTTTATAATACCAATTTTGAGACGTGTTATTTGATAAAATATGAAAGCTTTAAGTGTGGTCGGATCAAAATAACCCAAAAAAAGAAAAGCTTAATGGTAATTTGTGTATCTTAACCAGATGAAAATAAGGGTCAGTTCACTGATAGGACATCTAAACATAATTTGATAAAATTGGTATCAGGTGTGTTCTGTTGCCTGCAGTTCTCATTGCGTCACATTTCTATTATGCCTAAAACTATCTACGACAGTTGAAACTTACTCTCTTTATTCAGAAAACATAGCAAAAGCATCACACAACATCGCGCCAAGAAGAAATATCATCAGAATACATTTTAAGCAACACTCTTATCAAGCAAACTGCTTGAGCATTAAACTCTTTGCAATTGAAACGCTCAGCATAAGTAAATCACCCGTCGACTAAAAGATGTTTGATATTCCTCAATCTTTGATATTTCCATAATTTCAGAGCATACGGTGTGCTTGTTTAATTATCAAAGCCATACTACAATCATGCTGAGAGCCGAACAATTATGTAAAACATCTAGTTTGCCTCTATTCATGAAATTTGATTAAAATGGGATCAATCAATAATGATTCTTCTTATTTTAACAAAAATCACACTCCCACACCGTATAACAAGACATTGACCATGCATAATAAACAAAAGAATATAATTCAGTTCAATTAATGGCTAAAACAATGCATACAACATTAACATTTCTTTAAACTGGCGAGATTATTAGAATACATTAGATATATCTCAGGACAGGCCAACCATTCTTGAGTATATCATTAATCTTAGTGTCGATCTTCTTTTGGATATCAGGTGGGCAAAGCTCGGCTGTATACCCATTCAATTTCGCTGCCAAACTCGAAGCAATAAGCTCCTCTTCTGGCATGTTTCCTATCAGTTGCAATAGAAATTTGTTGCGTTTCAACTCGAATTTCTGTAGCAAGGAAACCGCCGAGTTAGAAATTTTGATGAAATTGATAATCAATTCCTGCAACTTTGCACTTCAAATATTACCTATATAGGGAGCAATTTGCAGAAAATGATATTGCAAATGTGATTGTGCGCTTGTGTGTGTATTTATCATTTAACTACTCTCTACCCCGACCCACGCGCACCCAAAAAAACCACGACTTACCCAAATAAAACCCCACCCCCACCCACCACAAAAAAAAAACACAGGCGTATACATATATACGTTAAGGACATCACTGAAGCTCTACAGACATACCGAGTTGTAAAACTTAATGACCAGAAAAGCATAAAGTTGTGTGTTTACCTCACACATTTAAAATGAGTTTCACTAATAGATTACATATCCATATCTGCATTGTAAAGGTAAAAAAATATAGTAAAGAAAAATAGTGTCGAAGTTAATTAGAAGAAAGGATATTCATGAATCATATTCTCCAAATATTCAAAGGCATGTGGATTTTTTTCTATATAAAATTTTTATTTAAATTCATGAGAAATTAGAGATAACCAATGTTGATTTATTCAGAAAATATACAGAGGAAACATTTAAAACTATCAAAAATTTCATATCTGTAATTATGTAAATTTAGGCCTATTAAAATTTTCTTAAAATTACAACATAAATAAGGGAATTTAAATTCACATATAAAAAAATAATAGTACAAAACTTTTCAGTTTATTCATATCCTTCAATCACAAATCCTAGATAAGTTTGTTTCCCCTCTTAGAAATTTAATTTTGATTTGAATTTCAGCCATCCTAAATTCGTATTATAAATACGAAGAAGTTTATTAAAATAAAGATCAGATATTCAAATCAAGAATGCAAAAAGGTGATGAAGATTCAACTAAATCGCAATCTTAGTAAAGAAGTGTTAAGTAAGGCGTTCACTAATTTCAAAATCAGTGGAATTAACTTGTTGCGATGTTATTCAGTAAAATTGGTAAAATTGGGATTAACATGAAAGGCATTACGTTAGATGAGAAAAAACTTAGTGAAGAATGTGTTAAGTCAGTCAGGGTTCACTAATTTTAAAATTGTACAAAGTGGAATAACTTGTTGCGTTGGTATCCAGCAAATTGGTAAAATTGGCATCAACATGGAAGGCATTACGTTAAATGAGATGAAACGGGCATTCGATAGTGAAGATGACATTAAAAAATTTAGAGGCATGACATTATTAAGAATACTGTTTTTTTTTAAATATTGTTGTAATAGATTGCTCAGCGAATAAGGTATGCACTTTAGAAAGTAATTAAAAAAAAGTTGTTAAATTCAAGGTATTAAACTTGGACTGCAAAATAAATTAGTATGATACACATTGGGACCACATTCCTATTTTGCAATTGTAAGGATTCTAATTTTGGCTATGCCGTCAAACGAAAAAATATACAACAAAATATTCTCAAATCCACAATCTAAATGAAATTAACATGGTGGTTAGAAAATGGGAGAAGCTGATCAGCAATTTATTCATGTATTGCGTTATTTCTTGTCTATTCTTTATTAATCATTAATCCCAATTGTTTTCATAACAAACAATTTAGATTTGAGAAAAAAATCAAAGGAATAAAGTGGGAGAATTTAAGTTTAAATCACTTTTTGAATTTTATCTTAAGATCTTCATTAACAGTTGAGATTTGAGAAAATAAAATTCTAAAAATAGTCCAATTGCCTTAAGGAGAGAGTAACAAAAAGAAAAAGGAAAAACAAGGAAACAAAAGTTAAGGAAATAATATCCAAAAATATTTTTAAATTATAAATATATAAATTAAAGTGTAAAATCGGTATGAGGTTGCTGTCAAAGTTGTTGTCCGTGTTCGTCAAATTCGTAGCCGAGATCAACCTAGGCCTTGCGACTTGCATCATAAGCAGCATAGAGAGGCATCAGGAAAAAGGGAAGCAACAACACAGTAAGTTAATAATCGAGAATTTAACTGCTATTCTCATCCCAAAAATAACCAAAATATACCTAGTAGCAGGATGTAGTAATAAAATATCAACAAAGACGCTTATAACCCAGGCAAATAATACAGAGATAATGTGAAGTGGCCAAGCTTTCTAAACCTTGTAGGCGGCCGCTTCTAAACCAAAGAAAAGGGATTATGAATAATAGATCTACTAACACAAAGCATATCGAACACATTTCAAAATTTTCATGCTATGTACAAAACAAGTTTTCATATGGTAAATTTTGTAAATCAACATTGATAGAATCAAATAGTAACTCTATCTAGAATGTAAAGTGTGCTTATTTGTAGTCAAACTACAGCTTGAAAAATAGTGCCATAATTTAACCTATTTGACACATCATTGTTGATATAAATGGAATAATGTTGTTTGCACCAAAATTCTTAGAGCCAACGGATGTGAAAAGATATTCAGTTGAGAACCTCCTTATGCTAATATGAATGTAATGATATGAACAGAAATTCTACTAATAATCTTGTTCTGACTCAGCACTACTATACAAGCATTCGTCTGTAAGTCGTTGGCATTGGCATAACTTTCTTCTCCCAACCATTCACAAAGCCAATGCAATTCAAGTTTTCTTATGTGTGTGTGTGTGTGTGAATAACGAAGAAAAGAGGCCCTGGGAGGCTTTTACGTCAAGTGGTGTCAAAAAACTATACCCTCCACCATTTTATTCGATGATCGGTACCCATCATCTCCATCTTCGTCATCTAAGATATGGAAACACCAAATTTCATTTGATTTTACCACTTTTTCACCGTCGAATTAGCAATGTAAAAAGTTCTATTGTCGGTAAACCGTTAATTTTGCATCCACTAAATCAACGGTGAAAAAGAGGTGGAATTGCATGAAATTTGGTGTATCCACATCCACATCTTATATGACAAAGATCGAGATGATGGGTGCCGATCGTTGAAAAAAATGTGGAAGGTGTATTTTTTCGATACCATAGAAAGAAATTCCCTTCTACGACACCTTTCCTCCATTAACCTATATAAATATATAGTGAAACTCGGTTCGGACCCACAACACATAGGCCCACATGTATGCACATGGGTTTTTAATATAGTGGGATTCCATCCAAAAGACTCAAGCGTTTATCCCATCTTATATCTTATACCCATACGCATCCCACAGTTTTTCCATGTGGGACTAAATGTTAACCACATTCTCAACGCTCCCTCTCACGTGCAATGCACATGGACAAAGAGAACTTCACATGTAATGGCTCAAACCTCATGTGCAACGTGGGCAAACAAACACCCGAGCTCTGATACCATGTAAAACTCGATTTTGGCCCACAACACGGGCACATGGGCTTTGACATAGTAGGAATGTGGTTAGCATTTAGTCCCACATTGGAAAAACTATGAGATGCATATGGGCATAAGATATAAAATAGGATAAACCTCCATAAGGCTTGATTCTTTTGGATGGAGTCCCCACTATGTTAAAAGCCCGTGTGGGTCCACGTGTTGTGGGCCCAAACAGAGTTTCACATGGTATCAGAGCTCGGGTGTTTGCTTGTCCACATTGCACATGAGGTTTGAGCCCCCGCACGTGAAGTCCCTCTTTGTCCACTTGTGTTGCACGTGAGGGGGAATGTTGAGAATGTGATTAACATAGTCTCACATCGGGAAAATTGTAGGATGCATATGGGTAGAAGATATAAGATGGGATAAACCTCCAAAGTCCCACTATGTCAAAAGCCCATGTACATCCATGTGTGGGCACACGTGTTGTGGGCCACAACCGAGTTTTACATATATATAAAAGCAGTGCGCGCACACACAATTCAAATACAAAAGGTAATGGAAATTTGTATGTGCATTGAGCACAGATACCTGATGATCGGATTCAGCTGGATGAAATACCCCTAGATTTTGTATCTGTGTAGTCACGATACTGCTTCTGCTCTTGGTCTGTTCCCTTTCTTTGCTTGCAGCAGCTAGCCTCGCTTCTAGGGTTCCATTTGTAAATATGATTGATCTGTGAAGATAGCAGATTGCTCATTCTCTAAGTATGAACTGAGTCAAAAGATGCAATCATAAACCCAACGGAAAATTACTTAAACCCCATCCAACTTTTTTTTTAGGTTAACAGAACACTAAAGAACTTTGGATTTTGGAAAATACAAATACCGCCACTGGAGCGGGCAACATTTGAATGATGTTTACTATAAACCTACGAGAAAATTGCATAGGACCATTGAACTTTTAGGGGTTTACATAGGACTAATGACATTTGGAAAATACAAATACCATGGTGTTTAATGCAACTTTTGAATAGTAGTTTCTATAACGTTTAGTGCAACTTTTACACGTTTAAGGGTGCTTAATGTTTTAATGTTCAATGCTCTAAGGAAAACATAAATATCTCAATGGTGTTTCATATAATATACCCAAAAACTAATGCATATTAGTTTTCTCAACATAAGACACCCTAATATGAAAAATTTTAGAACCAAATGTAATGTTCGAACTTGAAAGAACTTATATGTTTTCAAGCCACATGGGCATACAAACATTCGTCATGGCTTCTAAGTACAAATATATTTGTTGAATTTTCTCTCTCTTGTATGACTAGGATCTGAATTAGAAGATTTACCTGTATTGGTTACCGACATCAGGCCCTTGGCCGAAAACCTGCCTCGAATCATGACTGGCCCAAAATACATCCAAAAGCTGCTTATATTGAATTACATTGGGGTCGTACTCAACCTGCATGATAAGTGGAAAGGAAATTATAACATAAACATGGACTGTAACACGTATCTCAGAAAAATTGAAACCTTCTTAAATTTTTTTGAAGAAAAGCAAATTTGAAAGCTGTTGATAAACAGAAATAACAATAGCATTACATACGGGGAAAAAAATTGTTGCATGAAGCACAAATGTAAGATTCTACCTAGAAGATGGAAACTAAATATAGAAGTGATGTGTATGCCCTAGAGGCCATTACTGTACATACGATGTATATTGTAGTGGATACTTGGACATATATAGAAAGGGCTTTCTTTCTCGACATGATAGTATGCTATCTGGTTGCTCTTTATCTTAACATGTACGATGATTGTCTCTATGTTACATGTTGATAAAGCCCTTAGGATGAGTGCTTGACTACCAGGATTATGATGTAGATCATACTAGTGGGGACATAGTAGCCGTCAAGTACATCCTTCAAATGTTCCTAGTCGTGGGTATATCGAGACAGAGCATCGATATACCAGAGTAGACTAGCGTATAGCTTCTCGATACATGTAGATGGGCGATGGATAATCTAATATCCATTGGTGTTTGACATCAGAGACAGTATACGGGTGCTCAGTGAAGACTGGGTACACTGGACAGACTCGCCGAGAACTCCCAGATGGTATTATACCTAACGTCAGATGGCAGTTCTCTGGTGACACTGGTACAGCTTAGTCTGTGGACCAGAGATCGTCAAAGAGACTTGTGTGATTCCCACTGTGCTTTGATTTCCACCTTACCACGTTCAAGAGAACGTGCAAAACGGTGGCTTTTGGGTACAGTCCCGAATCACATGGAGACAATGAGGGAAGGGAATCACATGGAGACAATGAGCGATAGGAAGGGTTTCGTCTCTCCCGGTATTGGGAGTTAATGTTGCGCTGTGCTCGATTGGCTATAACAGGAAGTCCCTGGTCAGGACTGCTTCAGAGATATACTGGTAAGTGTTATCAGTAGTTTCTCGACCCGTTATGAGCCTCATATCGACACGACTTGTCGAGTTACTGGTGTCTGACGTTTACCACCTCTAGACGAGATATGCGACATATCAGACGAAAAGACCGGACTGTACGGTAGTGATACTGATTGGATTCGCAGGAGAGTGAGCAGGCTTGCTTGAGTGAGCAGGCTTGCTTGTTGATCTTCTGATCGCTCAATACCCGGATGGCCGTTATATTTAGCAGACCGCTTGCGGCTTGTGGGTGTTTGATATGATCATCACCTACTTGCCGGCGTATTGACGAGTCTTTAGAGTCCTACACAGAGCTTTCCTGGCTCAAGCGAAACGGAGTAGAAGCACATATGTGATATGTGCGGGACCGAGATTGATACGATATGAGATACCGTATTGTATTCTCACGATTTGTGACATCGGTCGGTTATATGCGATATAATCGGGTTATCGGATCAAGTGTTGATTCGATAAGTTGTTACATATAAATATTAGTCGGTTATATGTGATATAGCCGGATTATTAAATCAAGAGTTGATTTGATAATCTAATGGATAATTATATATTTGATATATTAATTTACATTAACTAGTATTAGTTCACTTATGATTTCTTTTCTCACTTGATGTGCACGTTGTATATATGTGTGATATGTATATTTATGTACATGTTTGTGTCATGCTAGGTTACAAATGCAACATTGTATGAGACTTATGCCATGCTAGTGTTTAAGCTAGGGTTTTATTTGTTTTAAGCAAATAAAACATTTGGATTTAGTCAAGGTTAAACTTGGAGAAGCTTGGAGAAGCTTGTAGAACATTGACCAAGTCCACTTGTTTGTCATGCTTAAGATATTTCTTAACCCAAGCCTTAACCTTAGCCCTTGGTTTATTCTCTACCTGAGTTTGGCATGAGAGGATAACTCACCATGGTTGCATTTCTAACCTCATGATTTATTCATTCATAACTCTCTTCATCTTCTTCTTCAAGAGCTCAAAAAAAGAGTTTTCTAGAGTTTGAGTTTGTGATGAAAACTTGTGAGAAAAATAAAACTAAAGTGATCTTACTTCCTACTTCATCATCCTCTACTATTTGCTATTTAGTATAGGGTGTTTGCATCACTAATTCCGTAATTAGTGAAGAGGTAGCTTGGGTTGGTATCTTCTCGACGTAGATCATCTTCGGCCTCGAAGACTTTGAAGCAAGTATGTTCGTTTCTTCACGGGAGACTCTCTAGAGTCCGGAGTACACGATCGCAGCGAAGGGACTACCACACGGAGCATTAAAGTGAAGGACCGGTCTACAAAGGTTGTATTCCTAACTCTCTTTACTTGCAAAGTGTTTGCATTTACATTTCCGTCGATTTCTAGTTAACGATTCTTTGTTAGGGTTAGCTAGAACGGCAAATTTTTGAATTTGGCATGGACGATACCTCCCGAAACCTTGTTGCCATGCTAGAAAGCCCTGCAGTGGTATCAGAGCCATGCTAGAAATTTATACGGATTTTGTTAAGATTACGAAACCGAAATACTCCGAAACTTGAAACAACAAAATGAAGTTTCTGTCGATTTTAAATAATTGTCAAAAAAAATTTTAAACAAGTGCAGAGTGATGTATGAGATATATCATGAACACAGTCAAAATTTCAAGGGTTCTACTGGGATTTGGCCGAGATCATACATGTTGTGGCCGGCCACTTTGGTCTAGAAATGCATGAAATTTTCACTGTGTTCCAGTGACTTGGTTTTGATGTTTCAGGTGTTGTTTGTTTTTGCTAATTTTGCATGTGATGTAATCTTACACTATAAGCAATTCGGAGTGTTTTGTATTCGTAGTTTTAACATTGTTTCAGGATATTCACATATTGTCTAGGCGAAGTTTAAAAGTTCGATCGAATGTCAAAAACCCATTTTTCCAAGTTCATCGTATTCGGAAAAACATGCATGTGATTCTATGAACCCTCTAGAAGAATGAAACCCTAACTCGACTTTTTGGATCGCGGAACCGCGGTCAAACCCTAGGGTTTGCGGTAGTTCCGTGGCGACATGAGTGAAGCTTGGGTTTGCCCTTCTACGGCTGGTGCATAGGTACTGTGGCATATTCTGGGTATTATTGAATTGTGCTCAAGTGTTGAGCTGTCGGGAAATTGTGGGACTTTGATGAATCGATCGAAAAGTTTAACGTTGCCCGGATATCATGTGATGGGATACAATATTTGGAATCCACAAAAGTAGTTATGAGATAACTAATTTGAATGTTATAAATCTAGCAATTTGTCTCATTTGATCGGTTGCCACGGAATTTTGATGTGATCAAAAGTTCGTCGCAATCACGTAGTGTACGCGGATACTCGCCGAGTAACATTATTAGATAGCCACGCCCCATATCCCCGACCAAATGACTGTAGGAGAACCCCGTCGCCAAAAGCATCCGTTCGGGTGCTCGCGGCAGCGGTGTTCCGCCTTAGTGCACTTCGTCGACGGTATCGGGGGGTGCGGCCGTCTACTAAAGTTTCCGACGAGCATTCGATCAGAATTGTCGGAAATCTTGTTAAATTGCTCGACTTGATATTGAAAAGTGTTTTCGAGATCGAGATTAAAATGCGGGGTTTATAATTGTTAGGCATGCGATGTCTAAGGAATTCATTTGGCTAGGCATGAAATCCAATATATGTGATATATTGGGTTCATGATGTCTAAGGTGGTTGCGGATTCCAACTGTTGTAGCGTTTCACTTTCTTTTCTGCGACCGTAAATGTAATATGTGGTGTATCGCCGGTTTCGTTGTTATATGTCAACGACAATTGGGATACGCATATTTACTTACGTTGATGACATGTGATGTTATGTGTTGTTGTGATATGTTATATTGGATCGTCGTGTTTTGAATAGCCGGGGGTTTTATGTGAGATGAGAGTTTTTATTTTCATTCATGTAAAATTCATTGTATGTAATATTCTTTTATTGGGGCACTTCCGGATTGAGGATGATGTCACCATTGTATATTATATTTACTTTTCCGCATTATGATAGACCCAAGGCGGGGAGCACAAGTAACCGGGTTCTAAGGTCCAGTAGGAGACCATCTCGAGGAATCGAGACCGGGTCTCCTAACTCTAGAATTGGTAAGGTTGCTTGCCGCTCTCGTAGGGATCTAGGGTTGTAGGTTTGATTATTCATCGCGACCGTGGAATCCGTGTTTTATTCAGGTTTAAAATAAAACCCGGAAATTCTAGTATATCCAATATTTCATATGTTGCGTTCTGCTGCGATATCTGTGATGTGATCATTTGATATGTTGAGATCGATACTGGATATAGTATATGTGATATATTATATAGACGTTGCTTATGTTTTACACCCGCGCTAGCCCTGCCCTGCTCTGCCATTAGTTACCTAACCTAACGGTGCACAAGGGAACATCGAGACGAATGCGGATGGCATAAACGTACGTTGTATTTATCTGTGATGTTTAGGTAACTTAAAATGATGGGACTTCATTAATAAGATTAATGAAATAAAAAAAACCTAAAAATGTTGTAGAAACTTGTCTCGAAAACAGGTAGCTCTAGTTCTTACTTTGCATAGCGGTATTCCTTGTAGAATATCCAGCATCTTATTCGATAAGGAAAGAGCCAAGATCCCTTCACAGGGAGTGACCTCTTTAGCGAAACTAGAAGATGCTACACACTCGGTTTGTCTTTTGATTGCTTCTATAGTTTTTGCTTTGTATAGTGGTATTTGTGAAATATCCTACACCTTATTCGATAAGGAAAGAGCCGAGATCCCTTCACCGAGAGTGACATCTTTAGCAAAACTAGTAAAAGCCTCAAAAACACTCCATTTTAAGTCACTCGATTCTACGACGATATCAAGTTCATTACGCAAAAGGTTTTCTTAAAAACCTGTCGTAGCCCTCCGTCATTTCAGATAAGTAATAGTTAATATTCGTGCTGCGTTTGTTGACCTTGTCAAGGCGTAGTGTGTGGTAGCTGATTAGTGCTTATCTGCATAAGCATATGATGCGATTGAATTAGGGTAGTCGTGCGACCGTGTTGACCTTATCAAGGGTCATGCGGATGGGTTTAATTCAATCAGGAAATGACGGGTTGAACTTGACTTGCGGTCTATGGTTTGTTGACCTTGTCAAGGTCATAGATCGCTCGGGGCAAAACATTATCGGGAATTTCAAGTGTTGAAATTTACAATGAGATTGCATACCTCCTATGAGATAGTTGGATCCCGATACCCACTGCGAGTAAGAGTTACTCCTGAGAGAGTTTTACACATTACAATTAGCCGATCAAGTAGGTGTCTAGAAAAGTGTTAACGGGGTTACGCCTCGGGGAAAACGAGGTTTATTTTAATTAGGTCCATGCAAAAGCACGGGGAACCTCCCTCAAAATACTGGCACTGGCCTGGCTGAAAGATTGGCGAACTTGTAAGGTGTAATTAATCCCGGCTAGTCTTTCCTTTTAGGGTTTGAAGGAAGAATTGACAAACAGTGGGAATCATCATGATTAGATATATTAATAACCAATCTAATCTTGCAAGAGCATACGCTGAGTGTTTTCTTCTCTATCTTCAGATAGCGACTATGTCACGCCTTAATCAAGATAATAATATGGATGTATTGACCGAACCCACTTGTTATACTGAGCTAGGGAAACGTTGGTCCCGCTCCAACTTATAATTGTTATAAGACCGGGCAGAAAATAGGGGATTACCAGAATTCCCGTGCCGCCCAAACGAAGAAAGTGCATGCTGATGCATCATCTTCGGGTGTGTTCATTACCGAGAACTGTTTTTTCGGTATCCTCTACGTCCTGATTATGAGATACCGGATCAGGATCCTATATATGCAATCTGTTACATGGGCTACAGATATGTAGAGAACTGGGAATGGGTGATAAGTTTCAAGAGTTGGAAATGGTGCAAGTGTTGCAGCCAAGTTTGTTGGCAGTTATCACCCTGTATTACCAAAATACATTGATTTTGAACGAATGTTATTAGATACCGAACCTGATATACAACATCATATCAGTCTCTTTATTTAGTAAAGAAGGATATAATTTTGTATTGTTGGATAATGTTTTAACCATTTCCTATATCAAGTGTTGATCGGTTCAGGCACGTTATCTAAAAGCATATACGTTCTAAATCAAAATGCAGTTCTTAACGTACAGAACACACAAGAGCAAGAGTTCAGAAATGAACGAATTCTTCTTGAGGCATTGTAGACTAGGTCATATCAATGCGACCCGACTAGCTAAGTTACATAAAGATGCATATTTAAATCAGTTTGAATTTACATCTTGTGAAACTTGCCAATCATGTCACAAAGATAAGATGAACATAGCTCTGTTTATTGGAAACAGTGAAAGAGTTAGTGAACTCTTGGGATTGATACATGATGTATGTAGGTCCCATGTCTACACATGCAAGGACCGGTTCTTTGTACTTCATTACATTCACTGATGATCTCTCAAGATTCGGACATATGTTACTGTTGAAATACAAGTCTGGACCTTCTGAGAAATTCAAAGAATATAAGTCAGAAGTAGAGAACCACAATGGGTATAAGTATTGTCTTTTAATGAGATCAGGGAGGAGAATACTTTAGCACGGAATTCCTGGACTATTCTAAAGGAGAATGAGATTCTCTCTCAGCATTACTCCTCCGTATACACCACAGCACGTTGGTATATCGGGACGGAGCAATCGCATCCTATGTGATAAGGTGTGATCTATAATGAGTACTACTGAGTTGCCTATTTTCTTTTAGGGGTTATGCACTTGAGAAGCTGCATAGCTATTGAATAGGGTTCCAACCAAATCAGGTGCCTACCACTCCATATGTGACATGGTATGGGAAGAGCCCATCTCTTAAGGATGTTAAGATTTGGGGTTGTCCGGCCCTGCCAAAAGCAAAAACCGAACAAGCTCGAGGCAAGGTCAGTTCTGTGGAAGTTTGTTGGATATCCCAAGCATTCGCAAGAGAATATCTTCTACCGCACCGAGGAACAAAAGATGTTTTGTTTCTCAGCATGCCACCTTTTGAGAAAGGGAATTTCTTGTGAAGAAATTATTGGTCATGATGTAGAACTGGAAGGAGTTACAGCTATACAAACTACAGCTGATGATTTGGTAGAACCAGAAGATTCAATAGTTCCTAACGAACCTAGCCTTTCCGCCGATCCGGTAGGGTTCCTCACCCACCTGAAAGATACTTCGGTTTTCTCTATAACAGTGGGAGCGAGGATTGCATCATGAGCCCAACTAGTTTCAAGCGGGCCATCATGAGTGGGGACTCTGTGAGAATGGCTGGATGCTAAGCGATCTGAGATGGAATCTATGTACACCAACGAAGTATGGACTTTGGTTGCTTTATCTGAAGGATTAAATCCCCATCAGGAGCAAGTAAATCTTGAGAAGATTACTTGGTGTATATAGAAAAGTTGAGACTTTCAAAGCTAAGACTTGTTGCAAAAGGTTCTCGTCATCAACCAGGTGTGGATAATGATGAAACCTTTTCTGGTGCCTATGCTTAAGTCCATCCGGATCCTACTTGCCATTGCTACATACCATGACTACAATATCTGGCGGTTGGATGTCATGACTGCTATTCTAAATAGTGATTTAGAAGAGAGCGTCTATAAGTACACAGCCAGAGGGTTCCGTAGACAGTGGGAACAGCGGAAACGTGTGCAAGTTGCTTTACGGGTTAAAGCAGGCATCGCGGAGTTGGAACGTTTGTTTTGATGTAGTAGTCAAAGAGTTTGACTTCATCAAAATGGTTAATGAACCTTGTATATACAAAAAGGTAGTAGGGAGTATGGTGATGATCCTCGTATTGTACGTGGATGACATACTCTTGATAGGAAAGGAGTTTCCTATGCTACACTCGATCAATCTCCTCTTATCACAAGATCAAAGTGATACCTCCTAAATCCTGGGTTTTGGATTTATAAGATAGATCTAAGTAGATGTTAGGATTCTCACTAGGTGTAGTGAGATGGTATCAATCGATCCTCGGGAGAATCACTGGATAGCTTCCAAGTGGTAAGGTCGACTGAATATCAGTCGCAGGCATTGTCTTTACCCTCAGTGGAGGGACGATATGTTGGAAGAGTTCCAATCTAGATACCGTGGCAAACTAGACGATAAAGGCTGGATACATTGCTACCAAGGATGCTACCAAAGAGCTAGTCTGGATGTACACTAGTTCATGAGATGAACTTCGTTCCTACCATTGTGTGACAATGGAGTTGTGGCTTAGGCCTAGGAACCCCCGTCCCATCTTATGATCCAGACATATTCTTAGGCAGTATCACATGATCATGGAGATGGATGATCTCCAGGGAGATCGAGGTTAGGAGGGTAGACACAGAGGAGAACATGGCAGATCCACTCACAAAGGCATTTTCCCAAAAGAGACTTTGATGGGATGGTTGAGTATGAAATACTCCAACCACTGCTGATTGTTGGGTATGAGATACTACAACAGATGGCCCTAGTGCAAGTGGGAGATTGTTAGTTATATGTATGCCCTAGAGGCCATTACTGTACATACGATGTATATTGTAGTGGATGCTTGGACATATATAGGGAGGACTTTCTTGCTCGACATGATAGTATGCTATCTGATTGCTCTTTATCTTAACATGTACGATGATTGTCTCTATGTTACATGTTGATAAAGCCCTTAGGATCAGTGCTTGACTATCAGGATTATGATGTAGATCATATTAGTGGGGATATGGTAGTCGTCAAGTACATCCTTCAAATGTTCCTAGTCGTGGGTGTATCGAGACAGGGCATCGATATACCAGAATAGACTAGCGTATAGCTTCTCGATCCATATAAATGGGCAATGGATAATCTCATATCCATTGGTGTTTGACATCAGAGACAGTATACAGGTGCTCAGTGAAGACTGCGTACACTGGACGGACTCACCAAGAACTCCCAGATGGTATTATACCTAACGTCAGATGGCAGTTCTCTGGTGACACTGATACAGGTTAGTCTGTAGACCCGAGATCGTCATAGAGTCTTGTATGATTCCCACTGTGCTTTGATTTCCACCTTACCACGTTCAAGAGAACGTGCAAAACGGTGGCTTTTGGATACAATCCCAAATCACATGGAGACAATGAGCGATAGGAGGGGTTTCGTCTCTCCCGGTATTAGGAGTTGATGTTGCGCTGTGCTCGATTGGCTATAACAGGAAGTCCCTGGCCATGGCTGCTTCAGAAATATACTGATAAGTGTTATCAGTAGTTTCGCGACCCGTTATGAGTCTCATATCGACACGACTTATCAAGTTACTGGGGTATGACGTTTACCACCCCTAGACGAGATATGCGACATATCAGACGAAGAAGTCGGACTGTACGGTAGTGTTACTGATTGGATTCGCAGGAGTGTGAGCAGGCTTGCTTGTTGATCTTCTGATCGCTCAATACCCGGGTGGCCGTTACGTTTAGCAGACCAATTGCGGCTTGTGGGTGTTTGATATGATCATCACCTACTGCCGGCGTATTGACGAGTCTTTAGAGTCCTACACAGAGCTTTCCTGGCTCAAGCGAAATGGAGTAGGATCACATATGTGATATGCTCGGGACCGAGATTGATACGATATGAGATACCGTATTGTATTCTCGCGATTTGTGATATCAGTCGGTTATATGCGATATATCCGGGTTATCGGATCAAGTGTTGATTCGATAAGTTGTTACATATAAATATTAGTCGGTTATATGTGATATAGCCGGATTATTAAATCAAGAGTTGATTTGATAATCTAATGGATAATTATATATTTGATATATTAATTTACATTAACTAGTATTAGCTCACTTATGATTTCTTTTCTCACTTGATGTGCATATTGTATATATGTGTGATATGTATATTTGTGTACATGTTTGTGTCATGTTAGGTTACAAATGCAACATTGTATGAGACTAATGCCATGCTAGTGTTTAAGCTATGGTTTTATTTGTTTTAAGCAAATAAAACATTTGGATTTAGTCAAGGTTAAGCTTGGAGAAGCTTGGAGAAGATTGACCAAGTCCACTTGTTTGTCATGCTTAAGATATTTCTTAACCCAAGCCTTAACCTTAGCCCTTGGTTTATTCTCTACATGAGTTTGGCATGAGAGAATAACTCACCATAGTTGCATTTCTAACCTCATGATTTATTCATTCATAACTCTCGTCATCTTCTTCTTCAAGAGCTCAAGAAAAGAGTTTTCTAGGATTTGAGTTTGTGATGAAAACTTGTGAGAAAAATAAAACTAAAGTGAACTCACTTCCTACTTCATCATCGTCTACTACTTGCCATTTAGTATAGGGTGTTTGCTTCACTAATTCCGTAATTAGTGAAGAGATGGCTTGGGTTGGTGTCTTCTCGACGTAGATCATTTTCGGCCTCGAAAACTTCGAAGCAAGCATGTTCATTTCTTCACGGGAGCCTCTCTAGAGTCCGGAGTACACGATCGCAGCGAAGGGACTACCACACGGAGCTATTGAAGTGAAGGACCGGTCTACAAAGGTTGTATTCCTAGCTCTCTTTACTTGCAAAGTGTTTGCATTTACATTTCCGTCGATTTCTAGTTAACGATTCTTTGTTAGGGTTAGCTAGAACGGCAAATTTTTTAATTTGGCATGGACGAAACCTCCCGAAACCTTGCTACTGTGCTAGAAAGCCCTGCAGAAGTGATATCTAAACCAACATTTCTTCTTTTTTATAATGCAAAAATTCAACTGAAAACAACGTTAAAGAATATTAGAAGGGCTAACATCAAAAAGATGCTCAGTTGAACAATGTTAGGATCTTGCTAGCATGGTGTTAGAAATTTTTATGACACCATGCTAAAAGAATCCATATAGTAAAAGAACAAATCATACTAGAAGATTTATGTGTGCAAAAATGTCATGTAAAAGGGATTCTTTGATGATGGAAACATTCATGAATATGTGGATTTCTTAATTGAGGCTACATGATTTGACATGGAAACAACCGGGCTAGTAAAATCCTTGCGAAGATTCAGCACTTATACAGGAATAAACTAAAACATGCAAGAAAAATAACTTAAACATCAAAAATATAGAACATTTGGAGGTTTGAACACCCAAAAGCTGCTTCTAGTGAATCATTTTAGAACCTATGGTGACAGAAAATTTACAAACCTACCGTTGCCGATCCCAAACCCGGATGAGAAAGGATGAGGGTTGTGGTAGGCTTGTGACAGCCAACGTAAAACTTTGTCATATTCTATGACATGAACCATAATAAGAATATCGTTGGGGCGTCCCCTACTCAGCGACGTGCTACATCGGATAGCGGGCGTAGTGTTAAGTATGCAAAGGATTCTAGGTCGTCGTCCAAAAACGGCGCGCTACATCGGACCCCGAGTGTAGTGACAAATAAGCAAGGGTCGTCATCTAGAAACGGCGCGCTACATCGGACCCCGGATGTAGTGACAAATAAGTAAAGGTTTCATAGGATCCGTCTAGCCTCCTGGAATATAGGTTCTCTTACAGGTAGACTAATAGAATTAATGGAGATGATGATTAGTAGGAGAGTTGGTATTATGTGTTTGCAAGAAACTAAGTGGGTAGGTGAAAAGAATAGAGTCATAGAGCCTTGGGGTTATAAGCTTTGATATACGGGTAGAGATAAAAATCGTAATGGGGTAGGCATAATCAAAGATAGACGGTTGCTTGAGGATGTAGTTGAGATTAGGAGAAAAGGTGATAGAATTTTACTGGTTAAGCTTATTCTAAGTGGAGAGATTCTTAATGTTATTAGTGCTTATGCACCACAGATAGATCTTGATGACGCTAATAAGCGTCTATTCTGGGAGGATTTAGACGAGATGGTGCAAATTATACCTAGTGGAGAGAAGTTATTTATTGGTGGTGATCTTAATGGACATGTAGGTACAAGCCGTAGTGGATTTGATACTATCCATGGAGGTTTTGGTTTTGGACAAAGAAATGAAGTAGGTGACTCGATTCTAGATTTTACCTTTATCTTATGACTTGATTTTAGCAAATACCTGGTTTAGGAAAAGAGAATCCCACCTTATCACTTTTAGAAGTGAATCAAGTGCTAGTCAAATAGACTTTTTTTTTACGGGAAGAATAGATAGAGGTTGTTGTATCGACTGTAAGGTAGTGTCAGGTGAGAGTGTAACCACTCAACATATACTTTTAGTTCTAGATTTTCGATTTAGAAGAGGACCTAGCAAGATTAGACGTAAGGTAGAGCCTAGAATTAAATGCTGGCGATTGAAAGAAGATAACCAAAAGGTTTTTATAGATCGTGTAGTCCAAGAAGCGGATTGGCAGTCGGAAGATGATTCAGATAGAACATGGAACAAATGGCTAGTTGTATCAAGAAAGTAGCTAGAGATCTACTTGGTGAGTCGAGAGGTGGTGCTCCACCATCTAAGGACACATCATGGTGGAATGAAGAAGTAAAGCCTGCTATTAAAATTAAAAGGGATTCTTATAAAGATTTGAAGAAAAGTAGAGATGTGGAAAGATTTGAGAAGAATAAAATGGCTAAAAAGGAAGTTAAGAAAGCTGTTCGGGAAACTAAATCTAAGGTCTACAAGGAGGTGTACGAGAAATTAGACACTAAAGAGGCTGAAAATGATATATACCGGATTGCTCGGATGCGGCAAAGGAAGACTAGAGACTTATGTGCGGTGAAGTGTGTCAAAAATGAAAATCAGAAGGTTTTAATTCGAGATGAGGATACCAAGGAAAGATTATTTTGACAAATTGTTCAATGAGAGCTTTACTAAGAATTTGGATGGACTTGCCATTCAATCTTAAGATATAAACCGTGATTTCATGCGTAAAATAAGACTATATGAGGTTAAAGAAGTTTTGAACAGAATGAGTTTAAGAAAAGCGGTTGGTCCTGACGGGATTCCTATCGAGATTTGGAGATGCTTAGGAGAAATAGGCGTTAAATGACTGACAGGTCTGTTTAATAAGATTTGGCAGACAAAAGATGCCAAATGAATGTAGGAAAAGTATCCTTGTACCTATCTATAAGAACAAGGGTGACATTCAAAGTTGCTCAAACTACCGTGGAATAAAACTTATGTGTCACACCATGAAACTTTAGGAGAGAGTGATTGAACACAGGCTAAGGAAGGATATTAAGATAACAGAGAACCAGTTTGGGTTCATGCCTAGACGATCGACGACAGAGGCTATTCATTTGCTTCGTCAACTTGTCGGGCGTTTTCGAGGGAGGAGAAGAGATTTGCATATGATATTTATTGATTTAGAAAAAGCGTACGACAAGGTACCTAGAGAAGTATTATGGGGGACAATGATGAAGAAGGGGGTCCCCGTCAAGTATATTGACATAATTAAGGATATGTACGATGGAGTAGTGGCAAATGTCAGAACTTGCGGCGGCTTAACGAGTGATTTTCCGATTACAATTGGTTTACATCAAGGATCTGCATTAAGTCCATTCCTGTTTACCATCGTGATGGATGAGCTTACTAGAACTATCCAAGATGAGCTACCTTAGTGTATGCTATTCGCTGATGATATTGTTCTAGTAAATGAGACGAAAGCAGGAGTTAATACCAAATTGGAATTATGAAGGCAAACATTGGAATCTCGGGGATTCAGATTGAGCAGGTCCAAGACAGCATATATGCATTGCAAATTTAGTAACCAGAGAAGTCAAAACCATATTGGTATAACATTGGAAGGGCAAGAGATATCACCGAGCGACCAGTTTGGTTATCTAGGTTCCATGAACCAAAAGAATGGGGAGATCGATAGTGATGTTAATCAAAGGATCCAAGCTGGTTGGTTGAAATGGAGGAGTGCAACAGGAATTGTGTGATCGTAACTTTCCGTTAAAATTGAAAGGGAAGTTTTATCGGAGCGCTATTCGGCCTGCCTTATTATATGGTACAGAATGATGGGCTCCTAAGAAGCATCATACACAGAAGATACACGTAGCGGAGATGCGCATGCTTCGTTGGATGTGCGGTAACACTAAAAAAGATAAGGTGTGAAATGAGGATATTCATGCAAAAGTTAGTGTAGCACCTGTGGAGGAGAAGATGCGGGAAAACCGGCTAAAATGGTTTGGTCATGTGCGACGCAGACCTATGGAAGCACCGGTTTGACGAATAGATACTCTCGATATGGGCAATGGCAAAAGGGCAAAAAGAAGACCGAAGAAAACATGGATGGAGGTGATATGAAACGATATGGTTGCCAAAGGACTCAATGAAAGTATATTGTTCGATAGGAGTGAGTGGAGGCGGAGGATTCAAGTGCTGGACCCAGCGTGATTCTCTTGTTGGCATGTAGCATGCCCTATATGCTTGGGATTAAGGGCTCAGTTGTTGTTGTTGGTGACAGAAAATTTACATAAAAATGCTTACTTCTTTAGATCTCCATGTGAAGACAATGCTCATATAAAAAAATTATGTGGAATTCTTATGGATGTAAAGATCATTGTTTAGACTGGATCTTTAAGCATAAATCGAATCAAAGTAAGGATTTTTAATCTCTTAAGAAAAAGCAAGAGTTAAATCGGAACCCCGTCTAACGTTAGGATCAACAAAGACCAGCATGTGGATTAAAAGCCTCAACAAATTATGTCTTGGGAGCAACAAATGGCCTTAAATTTGCAGGAAACCGTAAATAGACAATCTTAAATCAGAAATTTCATTAAACCATATTTTTAATATATTGAAAATGCAAGAAATCAAGTGAAAACACTGATATAAATGCAGTCTGGAAGACAATGCACAATCTAAAATTTTCAACAGGCTTTTATTACAAAATCTATAAAATCATCTTAAACTTGCGGATAAATACCATTTTATTATCTTTAAAGTTTAAGAAAACAAGGACCTAACCAAAACATTAAGAAAGACAATGCTTGATCCCAAAATGTAAATCTCAGCAGATAATGAACTCAAAGCCAACTTGAGTATGCAGCTCATTGCAAATACCCTTTAAGTAGAAATTACATCAAAACAATATTTTGTTTACTAGAATTCAAGCGAAAACCCTAAAACTGGAATCTTTGAAAGGGTTAACATCCAAAAACTGCTTCTACTGAATAAGGATCAACACAGTACATTATGTGAACTGTAAGCTCTAAGTCTACTTGAATTCATAGCATAGCATAGCACAAACACTCAAACTTTATAAAGAAATTTCAAATTTCTCTAAACTGCATATATTCGAGTAAAAAACAGTGAAAATATTATATTTTGACGTTGGATTGATTCTGAAAGACGATGCACGGTCCAGAAAATCACAACAGCATACGGATTCCAAGCAAGAAAATATATCTATCGAGCAGATCATCCAAAACTCCCAATCCAATTACGGCACAATGGCAACAAAATACCCAAAGTTTCATGACCTTAGCATATAAATACCAACCGTTTCAAGTCCGGAACATAAGCACCTAAAGTTTATGTATTGCAAAATGGTGACCTAACACCGTTAGAATATTCCATTTGAGATTCCCATATGCATCTCATTTGAGTGTCTTTTTGGATATTTTTGCCCCCCAGATCTAAAAGGTCAACAGGTTAAAGGGTAAAAGATGCTTTACAGCTCCGCCATTGCCGGTGTCAGTCACCATATTATATGCCGGATTTTAAACTTTAGGTATTCATATTCTAAGGTCATGAAACATTTGGTATTATAATGCAATTCAACCCAAAATTACATCAAAACGTTGTTTTTATCTATCTAAATTGAAAGGTTGAAGTGAAAACCCTAATCTTTAAACAATATCAGCATCAAAACATTATATTTTTTATTTCCCCAAATCGCAGCAACTCTAGGATCAGAAAAAATTCAAAAAAAAAAACCCTAACCTGAACGCATTCGGCGTGATCCCCGAGGTTGCGGTACTCAGGGTTGGATTTGGAGCCGCCGGAGTACCCCACCGACGTACGTACGACGCCGGGGACGCACCCGAAAGCGGCCTCCGACCTCCAGAAGCTTCCCAGAGCGAACACCGCCGTCTTAACGGGCCGGATCGGCTGGTTTCGGGTCTGGTCTTGGATTCGGATCGCGAGGGTTGGATCCGATAAGGAGGACAGGACGAATGCGATGAAGAGGAGAGGGAGAGGGGAGCGCTTGGGGGGCAGCTCCATTCGCAGCAGCGGGAGTGCGGTGAACGAAGGAGAAGCCATTTGGTGGGCCGGCTGAGAGAAATAGATGGAGATTTTGGTATCTTTGTGTGAGGCCCGGATACTTATATATTTCTTTGGCAAAACTGCGCATATACCACCAGTACATGGAAGAATTTTCTTACACGAAAGGGTGAAAGAGAAACAGCCGATTATTTATCCATTTCTTTCATTTAATAATTTTTTTATTTATTGAACACCGTCCATACATAAATGTCTTGTTACTTTTTCGCATGTTGTCCCAAGCCGAAGCTGTGTTAGATAGTCAACAATCATTTTATAGAGATTCACCGGTTCAACAATCACGCAGACCTATGGAAGCTCTATAAAATGATTCCTATGAAAAAAATAATTTCTCTGTTTTAATTTTTTTTTATTTTTGAAATCAAATGATTTTAGAAAGCTGAGAAGAACTGCAATTTTAACTAGGATTTTTTATTTTGCACACCAAACTTCCATTTTTTTTATTTAAAAAAACACTCCAAATTTGTTGTTTTAATGAACTACGCCTTAAACCTTCTAAGTTAACCAAAAAAGACTTCCTCGATGACTCCCATCAAAATTCTGTTAAATATAAAAATTTGGGTATCTAAAAGATTGAAATACCCCTGCATTGTTTGGAAACTCGCTTATGCTCTGATGCTCGTTTTCCCACCCCTCTCTCTCCTTCTCTTTATGGCAAGATCAATAAAAACGGGAAATGGGAAGAAGTGGGAGAGGAATAAGAGAGGGGACGAGGGTTTCAAATGGGGAATTGTGGGGTGTCGATGGAGATGGGGTCGGGATCAAGCAAGAATTGTTGTCTCGGCAAGCCGTTGATGATTGCATGACCCCTCTCTCCCTCCTCTCTGTGCTTGCTAATTGGGGGAAAGAGGAGGAGGAAGAAAAGATGTAACAATTCTGAATTCACTGTATGAAAATTTTCAATTTAATATACAGAAAGGAGTTTGCAAGCCTGAGTACACTTTAAAAGTTAATTTTTGTTTAAAAATAGCAAGAAACAACTTGTATCTCATTGGTAAAATCTTGCACTGCTGTGACGTCCTTATGTTTGAATCCCCACAGGCACATTATATTTTTTCTGATTTTTCTTTTAAACTTTTTGGATGCCCAAAAGTTTACATGTGCACTGCACATAAAAATGAAAAGTCTAAGAAAACAAACATGTGCAAAATGATATAAACACAGAGGTGGACACGTGTCTTGAATCCACCGGCTCCCCCTCACAATTGGACCGGCGAGATTCCTTAGATGGCCGGCGCCGACGGGCCCCTGTAGGTAAATTGCGCCCGTGCTTTGCACACTTATCGCTTCCCCTACCTCCATTACCCCTGCACTGTTTGATTATGCTGCAATCAAACAGAGACCCCTCAATACCCTAATTTATCACATTTTAATGTATTTTAATCTGTTCTTTCAATTCCAAAACTCTAATTCCATACTATAAATACTCTCTCATGCCCCAACCCCTCCTCATTCTGAAAATTCTAGACAAAACCCTCAAATTTTCTCAAGCACAGGTGGAGTAGAAGAAGAGTTAGCCAACGACCAACTTCCGGTGAGGAATCAAGGCTATTCCGGCGACCCTACGGTGCCGCGACGACCAAGCTATCTTCTTCAACCTTTTCTTACCCTAATCCATTTGTAAGTCCCTTCCAATCTCTTTTCTTCCTCTTTGAAAATATTTTTTAAAACGAACATCGGTAAGTGGAGTTAATACCGATGTCGATATTCTAAATCCTAAAAACTCATCATTTTTCCTACATATTGTTCATACAACTTTTACACAATACTTGTAATATTATTATAAAAGTTTATAATATTTTGTAACCTAGAATTCCATGAAAAAATCACTTTAAATTAACTTCTACGCTAAAATATTATGAACTTTACATACCACCTTTTAGATGTTAATATTTTACCTTTAAAAAACTTCACGGGGTGATGACCTACCCCTCACATACACACATGTTTCTATAGCACGATGTACGTTGAACATATTTTTGTTACCATATTACACCAAAATACCATCAACTATAAAAACCGGTTTTCTTTGAATTGTATTTCAAAACCCTATGCAAATAAGACTCTACAACCCATTTTAGGGGACCCGTGATTGGATGGTGCGGATTATCGCACACCGTTGGGCTAGTAGAGTGAGATGCAAACCTTCTCATAGAGCATTCGGTCTCGAAAGGGTTTTAATACGATTTTAAAGAAAAACTAGATTTTCTACTTAATAATGAAAATTAATTTTTAATTATATAAATATTACAAAATCCATATATTTTTAAAATATAATAACTTTATATTTTTTCAAATAAAAGAATTGCAGGTTTCATCAAAATACCATCAAGATATCAATACAAGACAATTTTACAGTAAAATACCATGAACTATTCGAGTTAAGATAATTATCACTAAAATACCTCAATTCTTAAAATACACATCCATGGAAATCCTGAAGAATATAAATAAATTTCTCGAAATTATTTTGAACCATGTTAAAAATAATTTTTCATAAAACCCACTCGAGCAATATAAAACACTGTTAAGAACTTTAGTAAATATGGGTTTAAGCGGGATCAATTCTCTTGAGTCTCATGGAGCCGGAGAAGGTGAATGTTTGCTTATTTAAGGTAGAAAAACTTAACGGTGTTATCAATAGTAATTGTGTAACACCCTAGTTCATTTATACCAATTCTAGTATTTCTTTATTTATGGTATTTTCCTGATTTACTGTGTTTTGAGCGCGGATAGTGTTTTGACATTGTATTGCATCCGACCTCTACCGCAATAGCCGCAAACTACGCCCTGTCTCTGGGGGCGATGCTGTGGTACGAACGGGCGCTTCATTTGTGTCGTTCCTGGCCTGTGAACCGGTATGGCTCCTCGAGAAGGCGTGTGGGTACGTGCTGGAGCGACTGGGGGTCTCCTGAACTTGTTAATCAATTGCTCCTGAACTCTCGCCGCGTTGAGTACCTGTGCTAAAGTCTGCAAATCTAGCGATGCAATCAACTGCTGCAACTCGAAATCTAGCCCCTGAAGGAAACGTCTGGCCCTGGTGGCCTCTGAGACGACCGTGTATGGAGCAAAACGGCTCAGACGGTTGAACTCTGCCGCATAAACGTCCACTGGGCGTCCATTCTGCTTCAAAAGAATAAATCTTTCCTCCATTTCTGTCTTGGCTGTGGGAGGAAAATAATGATCTAGGAAACATTCCTTAAATTTGCCCCATTCAATCGGCCCATCTAGCCTGCTTTCTTCTACCGACCACCATGTACGGGCTTCATCTTCTAATTGAATCTTTATCACGTCCACCCTATCTTCCTTTGGAACCCTGGCAGTTGTCAGCAAGTTCTCCATGTTCACCAGCCATTGCCCGGCCTCAAGGGGTTCAGCTAGCCCTGTGAATGCAACTGGATGTAACCGTCGGAAGTCTGATATGGTACCAGCCCTAGCATGATAAGCTGGTGGAGTAGCGCCCTCGGGAGCGGTAATGAGTGCGGAGGGTCCTCCTGCGGCGGTAATCGCCCTGAGTCCCTCAGCGAGTAAATCTGTCTTCCTCTCCTGAGCTTCCGCGAGAGAGGTCAGTGCACTAAGTATTCTTTCCGTGCGGTCCTGAGTGCTGGAGTCCGAGGAGGGGTCGTTCGGGGACGTCATATCACTGAAGGATTCAAAAGGATAAGATCAGATTCAAGGATGAAAATCAAGAGTAGTGAAACGAGAATAACGTAATACATTATAGTTAATGTTATCCCTTGATACTAAACACGGCTCTGAGACCAACTAAACCATGTCACGCCCCGCTTCCCAAAATACGGAAAACGAGGGATGACTAGGCCAGCCATGCTCCTACGGTCAAGGAATCATCCCGCCGTAGTCACACTTCGGCTTCTAGCATTACATGGTAATCAGTAAATAAAGCACAGTAGTAAAGGAATCACATCACTAATTTATTATATTAAAATCCATTGTTCACAAATTACAAATAACAAGAATAGTTACTAACCAAGTTCAATCCCACGATCACTTTTATGGAAAGCAGTAAAGAAAGAAAGTACACCAGACTATATCTCCGTGAACTCGAAAGGTAAATTCGTCTCCTGCGCTGGTCCTTCCACGGAATCTGAGCATGCATACTCAGGTCGTCAGAGCAACACAATAACAATATTATTATAATAAAATGAAAACAGGTAAAAGAGGTGATACTAGTGAAAGTACAATGCGACTAATCACTATGTCACTATATGATGCAAAATATGATATGTGTCCCTATCGGTCTCTAGGTCATGTTTGACATCGCATAGTGGAAGGAGGATCATGTTTAACAGGAGTCTCGTACATACCCGAGACAACGGCCTACATGCCCGGGACATAACCCTGTCAGCCGGATCGCTAGATCCTACCTAATATATATATCGTTGCTCGAATGATCATGTTCCCCTCCGAACGGCGGCCTGGACTCGAAGGTCCGTGCCTGAGGTTCGGGGCAGATGCTAATTGGTGTTATCCGTCTACCTCTCCGAAGATGCCAAGTTGATCCATGGCACCGTGCATTGGAGGCTTAGACGGATGCGGCCGATGTAGCAGACTTCGTCAGATTCCCCCTTGTGGAGGGGTTCTTGATTGTGGGGATGCTCTTCCCTGCAGGCGCAAGCCCCTGCAGTTAATTACGCTACCGCATCGCAGTAACAACTTTCTCCTTCTCCAGCTGGTCACTTCGTGTCGTGGGTGTTTGTTTCGTGTTTTATTGCCCGTGGATTGTTTACGGAGACTGAGTTATGTCGTCGCCCGTAGGGCGTGGACTAGTCCAAATCCGTGTTTATCTTAGATTTGGGTTTGGGAATTTGGTTTGAGGATACGTCAGCCATACTTGAGGCTAAGATCAACTCAAACGTTTGTTAAGGATACGTTAGTCTAACGTTGAGACTAAGATCAACTTAACGGGATCATTTAGATCCGACAAAAGAGCATTTGGGCTCTATTGTTCCAGTTTAGGGATATAGTGGTCCATCGTATGTGTGGCCGTCGGGACCCGTCACCTCTCTGACGACGTTGAAGGATTACAACGATGGATGTCAGAGGAGTTCAGAGATGTACCCTCGAGCCAGAGTTAATTGGGGGGATTCATAGTCCAGTCTGTTTGAAGGTTTAAGGATATGTTAGCCATCTTTGAGGCTAAGATCAACTTAAACGGGACCGTTTAGATCCGACAAAAGAGCATACGGGGCTCTATTGTTCTAGTTTAAGGACATTGCGGTCCACGGGTAGTTTAAGGACATTGCGGTCCACGGGTAGTTTAAGGACATTGCGGTCCATTGTTAGTTTTAAGACATCTCGGTCAAGGTTAAGGATGTCATAGTCCATGGGTTTAAGGACTCCACAGTCCGGTATGTGCTCTGGATGCTTCACACAGGTTCACTGTCGTGCTAGGCGAGGACCAGGCTCCGCTCTGGACGTTTTCCACGGGGTCAAAGAGTGACATTATCCGCGTTCCACGTAACCAGGAATTTTGCATTAGACATGGGTTTAAGGACCCCACAGTCCATATCATGGGTGCTCGTCGGGACCCGTCACCTCTTTGAAGACATTGAGGGATTACAATGCCAAGTATCAAAGGAGTGAAGAGATGTACCCTAGAACCGGAATGGCTTAAGTAGTCCTTGGCCCAATTTGGGATCAAGACCGATTAATTATGTTATGAGCCCATTAGCCCAGTTAATTATGAATTGAAGACTCATGGCCTAGCTTGGGCTAAGTCCTATCATGTCTGGGATATTGGCTTCTTGTTGGTCCATTGAAGGAGAGGCTTTGCCTCTATCCATTTAGCCAATTGGGCCAAAGCCTAGTGTTAAACACTACAGAGCAATCAGTGTTGAACACTGGGAATGAGGTTGACAAGTTAGTGTTTAACACTAAAAGATAATTGGTGTTAAATACCAGCAACAAGGCTTTCAAATTATCATCAACACTAAAACAGATCAGTGTTGAACACTGGCAATAGAGATCTCAGATTAGTATTAAATACTAAGGTAATCAGTGTTGAACACTGCGAATAAGATTCTTTGATTAGTGTTGAATACTAAGGCCCAATAGTGTTTCAATACTGTATTCAAGATTTCCAATTTAGTGTTAAACACTAAGGCAAGAGGGGTCACGTGGCAACATGTGAGAGCGCCCTCCCTTCATTTATTCTGCTGAGATTATCGCATCACGTGCCCTCACGTGAAGGGCATTTAAATGCTTATATGTTAAAGCTTCCGCCGAGGGTCACGTGGGTCACGTGGGGTGCTGCCTCAAAGGGGTTTTCTGTAGATCTCTTGGGGGGGTCACGTGGTGACACGTGACCCTGCCTCTATGTATGTTGTTTAGAGAATCTGTTAATCTTTTCCAGGAATTAAATTCCTCGTAGGGGTTAAACCCTGACAGTAATTTCAGAGGAATTAAATTCCTACTTCCTTTTGAAGATTTATATTCTGAATAGAGTTAGACTCTGAATTTTCTGTAGGAATTAAATTCCTCATACATGTGAAGAACTAAATAGGGTTAAACCCTGATAAAAGTTTTTAAGGAATTAAATTCCCATTCTCTGTTAAATTATGATCAAGGGAATTAAATCCCCGCTGTTCCAACAGAACTAGGTTCTTAATTAGGGTTAAACCTTGTTTCTTTTTGTTCTGAAGGAATTAAATTCCCATAACACAGGGTCAAGCCCTACTTTTATCTTAAAGGAATTAAATTCCTATAGTTCTGTGAGAATTAAATTCTCATATTTCCATTCCCTCTCTATGTTTCGGATCTGCATGGCAGGATCTCAACCCATTGAGAATTAAATTCTCAACCTAAAGGGGAGATGTGCACTTTGCAGATCCTCTATCAAGGAGAGAAGAAATATGTTCTTCTGTTTTATATATCAGAGTTAAACTCTGTTGAGAATTAAATTCTCCCTCTTTCAAAAAGCCTTCCCTTTCTTACCTAGGGTTTTCCTTTGCAGAAGCTCCAAATTCCTCAAAGTATCAAGGCTCTCTCCTTTTTTTCTCCCTCTGTGTATCTCTCCTTTTTTTTGTATCTCTTGGCTCCTATTTATAGGAGAAACAGCCGAATCAATTAGTTTTTGACGAATCTTCCTTGAGATATTTGACTTGCATCCATTATTCGTTCTGGACCTTTGGATTATTAGGTGAATTTTATTCACCATTGGATTTCAAATCCAGGGATTCTCCTTTGTTATTTCGGTTAGATTTAAAGGGGAAATCTTTCCAAACCCGAGATTTTCCCATAGATAGATGATATTTAATCACCTCTGAATTTTTAATTCGATCGGCTCCAGATAATCACTTTCCTTTGGAAAGATTTGAACCTCCTTCAGAATTTAATTCTGTTAACAAAACGGGCTTTGAAAGCCGGTCACGTGTGACCACGTGACCCATGGTCACGTGTGGGCACGTGACCCCCTTGGAACGAGCCTTCCTCTTTCTTTTTGTTCTCTGTCTTCTGGTTGCTGCTTAGTCATCACGTGTCAACACGTGACCATTGGTCACGTGCGAACACGTGACCCTTGTCTGGAGCCTCTTTCCTTGATTCAACTGGAGAACGAGTCTGCTGCTTTGAGCGTCACGTGCCAACACGTGACCCTGGTCACGTGGGAGCACGTGACCTCTTCCGAAGCCTTTTCCTTGACTTGATCAGGGAACCAATGTGCCCTTTCCGCTGCTTTTATATGTCACGTGTCAACACGTGACTGCTGGTCACGTGTAAGCACGTGGCCCCCTTCTGAAGCTTTTCCCATAAGCTTTTCTGATTTTAAATCAGGAAACAAATGCCCCCACAGCGTTGTTCTCACGTGTCTGCACGTGAGTGCAACGCTGTCACCTTTGTGACCGTTGGATTCCTTTAGGGATTTGGGGAGATGAAACGTTTCCATTGCCTTCTATAAATACCTCTGTCTCTTCATAGGAGCCTTCACTTTGCTCATCTTCTTCTTCTGAGAACTTCTTCCTTGAGAATTTAATTCTCGCTTTCAGAGCTTAGTTCTCTGTCTTGAGACAATCTTCAGAGTTTAACTCTGTTCGAAAAGAATCCTTTTTCTCTGGTAATGTTCTTGGACAACGATGGACCTTCACATTTCTCTGGATTTTAAATCCAAAACAAGGGTTTTTACCCTTTTTCCTTCATATTTTCCATAAGAACATGAAACCGCTTAACCTTCAAACTGTAGATCTCTTAGGGTTTAGATGATCTTTGGGGAGATGATGATGGCGTTTCATCCCCATGGAATTCAATTCCATCAAAAATGTTTCTGGGAATTTAATTCCTTTTTCTTAATAAGGAATTTAATTCCAATGAAGGACTTGATTTCTTCACACGGAGGCTTCCTGGGGTCTCTTGGCCCGAGGTTGTTCTTCTGCAATTAATGAAATAGGGGTTTTCTAATGATTCTCGTGACTTTTATTTCAGGTATCATGGATGCCTATCTGTATAGTCTTGACGAGATCATTTCCTACGGGAATATTCGTGCGCTGGGCCGTAGTCAGAACCAGGAGTTCACCGATGCTCAGTGTGCCGAGATCATGAGCCGCTTTGACGAGTACAACCATCGGCTACTCCCCCGTCGCTCTTCTCTTCTGAGGCTGATCGTGCTGGCGATCAGGGAGGCTCTCCCTTTATTTTGTGCTGGTGTGCCGCTTGGGTCATTGGACGCCGCCGAGGATAAAGTACACTCGGTGTATCTGATGCACTTGATTTCCAAGAGAAGGCGGGATAATCTCATTGATCTCCTGCATCAGATTTTTCAGCAATCAGCCATACTTGCCGCCTACCGGAGGGTAGAGGACATTCGCGGGGACCCCGACGCTTGTGACCGTGAGAGAAAGCATACTCGGGAGGTTCGAAATGCTTGGAAGATCTTGAATAAAGTTAATTTTGAGTTTCTCAACCCATGCCCCGCATCTGAAGTTTTACCATTGTAAATGTGTCCTCTATATTTTTGTATGAACCTCTTGAAGTATAAGTGACAAGTTTTATTATGTTTTCCCATGTTTGCATGCCTTTTCTCTGGGATTTTATCATTTTGCTACTATTGTTGTTTGTGCTTTTAATATGCAGGGTACTACTCCATATATTTCCTTTTAAGTGCACATCAGGTTTAGGCCTTACGTGTTCTGCACGTGGGGTCCCTTGATGGGGATGTTCACAGAATTTTCCCCATGCCATATTTTCAGTGCACAATATTAGATGCAGAAAAAGGGCCTTGGAAATAGTTCCATCTCCTTGATTTTCGATGCCTTTCCTTTTTTGGGCCTTGGAAATAGCTTCACCATGCAAGATTTTCCGCGCACAGCACTTAATGCATTTCTTTATATATGAGGCTATAGCTTTCTTTTCCCTTCACAAAGAGATTTATATTATTATTTTTTTATCGTGGAGTAACTTGTCTTGAGCAACAAACGAGCGCTATGGCCTGCAATCGCCCTCATGCTCGTCGACAGCCATGGGAAGTTCCTCTTGAGGAGATGATCCCCCGTTTTGCTGCTCGGTTGGTGGACCCCCTCCTTTCCGACAACGAGTCCATAAAGGAGGTGGTGGCTCTCGATAAAGCCGCCACGTTTACTCGCGAGAGGGTTGAGGCTCATAAGGCCACTGAGAAAGAGCTTGAAGCCCGGCTTGCTTCATATCAGGCCCAACAAGCTCAGGTGGAGGCTCACCTTCTGGAGATCTTGCGTCATGAAGCCGTGGCTCAGCAAAAGCAGGATGAGTTGTCCAAGCTGCTGAATCGCCCGCCGGCTTGAAACATTTGTATCTTTTCTCCTTTTTTTTTGTACATACTCATGGATAAGAGTATCTTTCTTTTTGTTTCTTTCATGACTTGTATTTTGTATCCATTTTGGCTTATGAATAAAAGATACAATTTTCCTCTCGATGGTATGTCCCCTTTTTATTGAATGTATTCTGCGGATATTCTACCTTGATCTCCTCGCAGGACAGCGATGGCTCAGGATTCAGGGTTAAGATCTGCTTCCTAAGACTTCTACATTTTATGAGCCACGATGGTCTCATAAAGAGTTTTTTTTTCTATAGGTCGAGAGGATCTCATAGGCGTAAGTTCTTCTTAAGAATCGTGAGGACTTGAAGCGGGTTTTCCCTTGAGAGTCATAAGGATCTCACAAGGGAGTTTTTTCTTCCTTACAGGTCGTGAGGGCCTGCAAGTGCTGGATGTGGTCACCCTTATCCGTGTTTCACGGAGTCAGAGGCTGCTCCGGGTATCGTAGTTTAAAGACGTCGCGGTCAAGGTTAAGGACCTCATAGTCCGTGGATTTAGGGACTCCACCGTCCACTGTTAGTTTTAAGACATCACGGTCAAGGTTAAGGACCTCATAGTCCGTGGATTTAGGGACTCCACAGTCCGATGTTAGTTTTAAGACATCACGGTCAAGGTTAAGGACCTCATAGTCCGTGGATTTAGGGACTCCACAGTCCGATGTTAGGTTGCAGGGACCCGTCACCTCTTTGAAGACGTTGAGGAATTACAACGCCAGGTATCAAAGGAGTGAAGAGATGTACCCTTAAACCAAGGCAGAATCCGTAGGGAATCGGGGTGGTTGATCGTTAGTTTTAAGACATCACGGTCGAGGTTAAGGACGTCATAGTCCGTGGATTTTAAGGACTCCACAGTCCGGTATTTGCTCTGGATGCTTCACACGGGTTCACTGCCGTGCTTGGCGAGGACCAGGCTCCGCTCTGGACGTTTTCCACGGGGTCAAAGAGTGGCGTTATCCGCGTTCCACGTAACCAGGAATTTTGCACTAGATGCTTCACACGGGTTCACTGCTGTGCTCGGCGAGGACTAGGCTCCGCTCTGGACGTTTTCCACGGGGTCAAAGAGTGACATTATCCGCGTTCCACGTAGCCAGGAATTTTGCACTAGATGCTTCACACGGGTTCACTGCCGTGCTTGGCGAGGACTAGGCTCCGCTCTGGATGCTTCACATGGGTTCACTGCCGTGCTCTGTGAGGACCAGGATCCGCTCTGGATGCTTCACACGGGTTCACTGCCGTGCTCTGCGAGGACCAGGATCCGCTCTGGACGTTTTCCACGGGGTCAAAGAGTGACATTATCCGCGTTCCACGTAGCCAGGAATTTTGTACTAGATGCTTCACACGGGTTCACTGCCGTGCTCGGCGAGGACTAGGCTCCGCTCTGGATGCTTCACACGGGTTCACTGCCGTGCTCTGCGAGGACCAGGATCCGCTCTGGACGTTTTCCACGGGGTCAAAGAGTGACATTATCCGCGTTCCACGTAACCAGGAATTTTGCACTAGATGCTTCACACGGGTTCACTGCCGTGCTCGGCGAGGACTAGGCTCCGCTCTGGACGTTTTCCACGGGGTCAAAGAGTGACATTATCCGCGTTCCACGTGACCAGGAATTTTGCACTAGATGCTTCACACGGGTTCACTGCCGTGCTTGGCGAGGACTAGGCTCCGCTCTGGATGCTTCACACGGGTTCACTGCCGTGCTCTGCGAGGACCAGGATCCGCTCTGGACGTTTTCCACGGGATCAAAGAGTGACATTATCCGTGTTCCACGTAACCAGGAATTTTGCACTAGATGCTTCACAAGGGTTCACTGCCGTGCTCGGCGAGGACTAGGCTCCGCTCTGGATGCTTCACACGGGTTCACTGTCGTGCTCTGCGAGGACCAGGATCCTCTCTGGACGTTTTCCACGGGGTCAAAGAGTGACATTATCCGCGTTCCACGTAACCAGGAATTTTGCTGATTGTATCCGCATTTCACGGGATGGAGATTTGACTGTTGGCGATATGTATACCGCCGAGCCATGGAACTGAGAGTTGCCGCTGTTCCGCTTAGCTTGAAGTTGTATTCGCCGTTACGAGACGAATGTTGGGATGATCTCTAGGTCGCTTGTGGCCCGTCGAGATTTAGCTTCTTTTTTTGGTGAAACCTGGGGGGGAGGTATGTTCCCTTCTTTGTTTGCGCCCCTGGATTGTATACAGGGGTAAATGTAACATCACCTGTAGGGCGAGGATTTCACTTTTATTTTATTTCTTTTTCCGCGATGCTCTATCATTTCAGCTTTTATATCGCGAAGGTCGCGATTGCCCCATCATTTCGGCTATTTTTCGCGGTGCCCAATCATTTCGGCTATTTATTTATTTTCTGCTCGCTGCTTTTTATTGCGAGTTGCCCCATCATTTCGGCTATTTTCCATGCCTTCATTTTTACTTGCTGCTTTTTATTGCAAGTTGCCCCATCATTTCGGCTATTTTGTAGGCATGTGTGGCTTGCTAGCTTTTTCGCTGCAAGCCTGGATTTTAGGCACCGATTTCGGCATCAGCACCGCTACAACTGGAATGTTGCCAGGAGCGAATCATCATTTGCCTTTGTCGATGACGAACAAAGGTGGCTCAGCAAACAGGGTTAAGGGTCCTGTCGACCAAGGCTTTTGACTTCATGAGCCGTAAGGGTCTCACAAAAGTATTTTTCCCTACAAGTCGTGAGGATCTTGCAGGTGTATTTTCTCCTTAGGGATCGTGAGGATTCCTAAGTGCGTGCTCCTCTGTAAGTCGTAAGGATCCTACAAGAGGGATCTCTCCTTGTGGGTCGAGAGGACCTACAAGGGTTGGACTTTGCTGGGGAAATGTTTATTCGCGCCCGTGGATTGTATACAAGGGTCAGTATTGAGTCCCTTGTAGGGCAATATCGAAGGTTGTGGAGGATTTGCTTAAGAACAGGTTTAGGTTTCTGTAACTTAAGACTTTCAAATCTTATGAGCCGTGAGGGTCCCATAAGAGAATTCTCCTTACGAGTCGTAAGGATCTCGCAAGTGCGTTTTCTCCTTAGGAATCGTGAGGATCCCTAAGTGTGTTGCTCCTTTGTGAGTCGTAAGGATCTCACGCAGGTGTTTTCTCCTTACAAGGTCGAGAGGACCCTATAAGTGTCTTTTAACGAGGTTGCGCCTTTTCGGGTTTTCACAAACGCTCGCCGGTGGTCCTGCTGTTTTTACTCACGGAGCCCTTTCGGGTTTTCATCCGTGCCCGTTTTGCTCGTGGACGCACCGTTTTTTATTCTTTTTCTCTCTTTTTTTTATTTCGTCAGCCTAAGGATGTTGCGGTAGTAGTTTAAGGACGTTTCGGTCCGTCGTTAGTTTAAGGACGTTTCGGTCCGTCGTTAGTTTAAGGACGTTTCGGTCCGTCGTTAGTTTAAGGACGTTTCGGTCCGTCGTTATGGGAAGGCCAGCTGCTGCTTGTGAAGTCTGAGCCTAGGAAGATAGCGAGCGGACATAGTCGTCGTCATCTATCATTGACTCAGGCTATGGCTCATTAAGCATAGTATTTCTTTAAGAAGCGACCGTTTATTGGCCTGAAAGGCCTTTCACCGTGCATGTCCATGAGCAGATAGGCTCCACCCTGGTAGACCTTGTCTATGATGTAAGGGCCTTCGTAGTTTGGCTCAAATTTTCCCCGCTTGGCACGATTGGGGATCATAGGTCTCTTGACTACTAGCACGAGTTCGCCTTGGCGGAATGTCCTCGGCCTGGTCAATCTTTCGTACGAGCGCGTCACCTTCGCTTTGTAGGCTTCTAGATGTTGTTGCGCTATGAGCCGGGTTTCGTCGAGGGCATCAAGCTCCTCAAGCCGAAGGTGAGCATTTTCTTCGTCCGTTGGCTCGTGGTGGACTGCACTCGCAGAGAGGGTAACTCTATCTCGAGGGGGAGTACTGCTTCCGTCCCAAATACCAACGCGTACGGCGTTGTGTTCGTGGCCGTCTTGAATGTAGTTTGATAAGCCCAAAGGGCCTCTTGCAGCCTCTCGTGCCAGTCTCTCTTATTCCGGGAAACGGTCTTTTTTATGATCTTCGTCAAGGTCTTATTGAAGGCCTCGGCCAGACCGTTAGCTCGTGGATTGTAAACTGAAGAATATCTCCAGTCTATGTTGTGCTGCTGCGCGAAGCGGCTAATCTTATGGCTTCTGTAGGCTGGCCCGTTATCGGAGATAATCCGCCGTGGGGTTCCGAACCGATAGATGACGTGCGTCTTGAAGAAATGGAGGATATTCTCCGTCTTCACTTCCCTCAGCGGTACTGCTTCTGCCCATTTGGAGAAGTAATCAGTTGTCGCCAGGATAAAACGATGTCCCCGGGATGATGCTGGCTCGATGGGGCCGACTATATCAGTCCCCCACATTTCGAATGGCCAACTAGCCACCGTTGGATGTAGTGGATTCGGATGTTGGTGGATAAAGTCTCCATGGATCTAGCACGAGTGGCATTGCTTCGCATACTCGAGGCAGTCATGGATCATCGTGGGCCAGTAGTAACCCATCCGTTTAATTTTTAACTTCATCTTTGGGCCTGCTTGGTGAGAACCGCAAAGTCCGTCGTGAACTTCCTGAATGACTCTTTCCGCTTCGTCAGGTCCTAAGCATCTCAGCCATAGAGAATCAAACGATCTCTTGTATAGAGTATCGTTGATGAAGGCGAAAGATAGAGCTCGTTTCATGAGCTGATGCCTTGAGGATGTATCTTTGGGCATTTGGTGGGACTTAAAGTAGTCTATGAAGACTTCCCTCCAGTCCTCAGCCTTCTCACGATCTTTTATTTGTAGGGCCGTCTGCTCAGTCGCTCCCTTTTCTTTAGATAATTCCGGAGGTATTTCTGCCGGGGCAAGCACTCGACGGCTTTGTACCACGATTCTTACATCATCGAGGTTTTCGTCCGCCAGTTCTTTAGCAAGTTTGGCTAACGCGTCTGCTTTGCTGTTTTCCGCGCGCGGTATATTCTCCAAAGTATAGGAGGGAATTTGGGTCAATAGTTGTTGCACCTTTTCGCCGTACTTCACCAACTCCGGTTTGCACGTTTGGTAATCACCATTTACTTGACTAACAACCAGTTGAGAATCCCCGTATATAAGGAGGTCTTCAATTCCCAGGTCGATGGCAATTTCGAGGCCTGCTATCAGAGCTTCGTATTCAGCTTCATTGTTTGTCCTCGGCTCTGTTAAGGAGAAGGCGAAGCGCATTATCCCTCCTTGTGGAGTTGCAAAGATGAGGCCTATCCCCGATTTGATCATTGGGATACCTTGTTTCTGTTTCTTTATGGAGGACGCTCCATCGAAATAGAGTTCCCATCGGGTGCTACCGCTGCCAATCGCATCAAATGCATGCTCGTCGGCAAAGCACAGTTCAGAGGAGAATCGGCCGGTATCGGGTGTTCAGCGAGGAAATCGGCAATGGCCTGGCCTTTCACTGCCTTGAGAGGTTGATACGTTATCGAGAACTCCATCAAGAGCAGGGCCCATTTAGCGAGTCGTCCCGTCAATATGGCTTTTGACATCAAGTATTTAAGGGGATCCACTTTTGAAATGAGACAGACTTCATGCGCCAACGCATAGTGCCTGAGCTTTGTTATCGCGAAGATTAACGCCAAGCAATGTTTTTCAATAGGAGAGTAGTTGCTTTCTGCCCCAGTAGAACTCGACTTAAGTAGTAGAGTGCTCTCTCTTTTCCCTGATCGTTCTCTTGCGTCCATAATGCGCCCAAGGAACCTTCGAGGACGGTTGTATAAAGAATAAGGGGTTTTCCCTTGACCGGCGCGGCCAACACCGGAGGGTTCTGCAGGTACTGCTTGATCTCGTCTAGTGCACCTTGGCATTTGTGATCCCAAACGAATGGAGTTCCCTTTTTCATCAGGTGGCTGTAAGGACGGCATTTGCCTGAAAGATTGGCGATAAATCGCCGGATGTATGCGAGCTTCCCTTGGAGAGACCGCAACTGTTTGAGGGTTCTTGGCGGAGGCATTTCCATGATCGCTTTAATCTTTGACGGGTCTATTTCGATACCTCGGTGTCGAACGATGAATCCCAGGAATTTGCCCGAGGAGACTCCAAACGCGCATTTGAGGGGATTCATTTTCAAATTATATTGCCGAAGGCGTTGAAATACAGTCTCCAGGTGGTTTAAATGCTCTTCGTATGACATGCTCTTTACTACGAGGTCATCGATATAGCACTCGACGATGTCATGTATGAGGTCGTCGAAGATCTTTGTCATGGCCCTTTGATAGGTAGCGCCAGCGTTCTTTAGACCAAAGGGCATAACCCTGTAGCAGAATATACCCAAAGGGGTCCGGAAAGCGGTGTGCTTCTGGTCTTCGGGATGCATCTTTATCTGATTGTATCCTGACGAACCGTCCATAAAGGAGAAAACCTCGTGAGTGGACGTGTTATCTATCATTAGCTCGGTTACCGGTACTGGGAAATCATCCTTTGGACTGGCTTTATTGAGATCCCTGAAATCCACGCATATGCGTACCGTCCCATTCTTCTTCATTACCGGGACGATATTGGCGATCCAGTCGGGATATTGGACTTCTTGGATAAATCCAGAATCGATCAGCTTCTTGACTTCGGCGTTGATGCTCATCTCAAGCTCGAGTCGCATCCTTCTTGGCGCCTGCTTGACTGGCTTGATATCTGGGGATATTGCTAATTTATGCACAGAAACCTCCGGATCTAAACCTGGCATCTCGGAGTAGTTCCACGCGAAGCAGTATTTATGCCGCAGAAGCACGTTCTTTAACGCGGCCACCCTTTCTTCAGAGAGTAGCTCGCTGACAAATGTCGGTCGCGGGTCATCCGCCGATCCCAACTCAATCTTCCTGAGGTTATCTGCCGTAGTATGTATACCATCTTCCAGTTCTTTCGGAGCTGGCGGAAATTCTGAGATCACCTCATCATCGCTGTTCTCAAAGCACTGGGGAAGGTCATCCACGTTCTCGCGCTCTTCTTTTAATATCGCGATCGTATAACAGGTGCGAATCCGCTCTCAGGACTGAGGTGGATCCGGTTCTGCTCTTGCGGCCTTGGGTTCATGTTTTTGTGGCGGTGTTACCCTCCAGCTGTTGGATAAAGCGAATCTGCCCCGTCGGTACTGGTCCTCGACTCAGTTCTTGAAGGTGAAGCAGTCTTCGGTAGGATGTCCTATGGCTCGGTGATAAGAGCAATAGCCCAAACGAGAAGCCTTATTAACTTGCTCAGGGTGTCTAGACTCTGGAAGCGCGATCATTTGATGTTTTAAAGCGAGCTTGAGTAACCTCTCCATCTTGTCTCGGGGGAAGGAGTACGCTCGACTCATCTTCTCCATAAGGGACGAATCCGAGCCGCGCAGTACCCGATCACGTAACCCTCTAATCCTGCGTCGTTGTTGTCGGCTCCTCTTTCCGCTTCTTAATTTATTTCCGTCTCCGCATCGGGCCTTTCGTACAACGGGTTGACAAAGATGAGTATCTTTGTCTTTTGTAGCCTGTTGAAATAGACGTTGCGTCCTGGCCTTCTCGTAGTTGTGGTCTTCCCGAGCTTTCTGACCTATTTTCCTGATAGGCTTGTCCGTTCGTTCTTCAAACGACGGACTCGGCGCTTCAATCGCGGGGTCTAGTTTTGATGAGGGGTTGGCATCTCCTGACAGGGCGTCCTCTTCTTCACCAAAGGTATATATAGTGTAGCTGCTGTGAGCCCGTTCCCGTTTTCCGGCTCTCGCGTATCCAAGCCCAAGTGTTTCCATTTTCCCATTGGGCAATTTGCGTTGAGTCCCGGGGACATCCCAAATCCTATTGTAGAACCGAGCCTGCCGAACAGTCTGTTTTAAAGGTACTCCTTGGCGCTTCAATAGCTTCTTTAATCCATTTGTATAGTATCTGGGCAGACGGATGGGTTGGAGCCTGTCGAGTGTAGCATCCGCGCCATGCCAGATCTCTTTCTCTATCTTCGACTCTGAGGATCGGTAGAATAGGATCACCTTCTCACCCCTTTGCCTGGGAGGGACGTAAAATGTTTGCAGGTCCTGCACATTGTGAGCTTGAAGCGTGTCGAGATCCTTGTAGTGTTCTCGCGGTACGATGGTGATTTGCAAACTATGGTCATCGCCAGGGGGTGCTTGTATTGACAGCCGAATGGAGAACACGGCATTAACCTCATCTTCCGAGTCACTTCCGAAGACTAACATGGGGGCGGATGTCCCTGGGTTGTTGCGTTGAGATGGCCCGGCATAAACTATCTCTTCTTCTTCTTCAGTATCGCTCCCGAAAACAGGGATGGTGGCGGCGGCTTTGTTCTCCGGGTTGCGACACCTTTTTGTATCCTCGAAATCTGGTAAAAAGTACTTCGCATCTTCGTATTTACGGACTTCGTTCACGGAAAATGGGTTCAACTCACCTGTTACAGTATACTCGAAACCATCCTTAAAGTACTTCATACACTGATGTTGCGTAGAAGGGATGATGTTGTACTCGTGTAGCCAAGGACGGCTGAGCAAGGCGTTGTAGCAGGTCTTGGCGTCGATGACATGGAATTTGATGTCTGTGACGAGAAGTCCAAAGCGTAATGTTAGTATCACCGATCCGAGAGTCCGTGACGACTGTGAATCGAAACCGGAGATAGTAATTTTGTCACGAGCGAGGTGTTGCACACTCATGCAGATTTCCTTCAACACCCGAACATTAAGGAGATTGACGGAGGATCCATTATCCACCAGGATCTTGCCTATCTTGATATCATGGCAGTATCCGGAGACATATAGGGGACGGTTGTGGTCGCACGTCCCGAGAAGGAGGTCTTCATCACCGAAAGTGATATCGGCCGTATGCGCTTCCTCCAGTTCATCCTTCATCTTTTCAGTGGCGAGGAAGGCTTGGAATTGCTCAGGTTCTTGTAACGCCTTAATTAGTGAGTCTCGCGCTTCTTTTGATAATAGGAGGGCATCGAGAATGCTAAGCTGAGAAGGTAGCTTCCTTAGGTGCGCGAGGATGTTATAGTCCACCTTACCCTTCCTGGGAGGGTCTTTGGTAGTTAGTTCTTTCATGACTTGGTCATCTAAAGTGATATCCTCAGTGACCTTTTCCTTTCCCTTATCTTTCCTATTCGCGGGCCCGAGATTCTTTTCTGGGAGTGTGCGATTGCGCAGCTGAATGTTTTCGCAGGCTTCCGATTTCTCCTCCTTCCCTAAAACGGATTCTTTAAAGAGAGGGCCCAGAGCCATTTCTTCATCAGAGTCGCTCCCAAGGGTGAGAACTTGTGACCCCCCGGCGTGAGCCATATAACAGTTGCCAGTAGTTCTGTTGTGCCCATCGACAGTACTTCTTCGCTCCCGACGGATCTTGCGTTTCATGCGCTTAACATGTTGCCGACGAGCAACATATCCTTGCCACCATATTTTAAAGGCGTCGCACTCCTCTGTGGGGTGTGAAATTTTCCGATGATATGCGCAATAATCAGGGTGCCTCTCCACCCCATTGTGCGTGTTTCCTTCAGAGGGTGGTAGCTTCATTCCCATCGACATGGCTTTGGCAAATCTTTTCCTCGTCTTGAATATCTTCTTGTCTACTTCGGATGCCTTTCGCTCTGGTAGGGGTAGTTCAACTCTTCCGTTCAGTCGCCTGCATTTGGTTCCTTCTGACGTCGCCATCACACGCTCCTGATTCGCTTTGCTTTTTAGACGAATTTCGTCTAGAAAAGCATCGATCACTTCATTTGTCAGCCACGCACGCTCTGGTTCAGGCTCCGTCTCCAATTTCTTAGTGCCAAGAGTTTTCTCATCATCGGTAAACGAGTGGGAGATTACGTTACAACTCGCCACATACTCTTCGGATTCATCCGATGAGCTCTCTTCATCATCTCCGTCTTGAAAGATGTGGTTGAGGAATTCTCGCAGTGTGACAGGAGTTCGCGCCTTTTGATTGTATTCTTCCTGCGCGTCGATTTGCTTCTGCAAGTTCGTGTGCTCGTCTCCAAGCTTCGCGGGCCTCTTGGATTTCTTCTTCTTTTTCTTCGAAGATTTTGACGGTTGGGCGTGAGTATTTGGGTCCTCATCGCGAGTCTTCGTAGTTGGGCGGGGCTTCAACATCCCTTCGATAATTTGAGGTTCAAGAGGGTCCTCCCATCCGATCGCAGGGCACGCATGAAGGTCTCTCAGCATTCTTTTGGTTTTAGTTGATAGCACGACCTCCCATGGAGCTTCTTCAATAAAGGAGCAGGTTGCCCCCGGTGTATCGGCTTTCTTAGGAGTATGCGGCTGTGGTGGGTTCACCTTCCACTTTTCGGACAGTACAAACTTCCCCTGGAGGTATTGATCTTCAATCCATCCTTTGAAGATGAAGCAATCTTCAATCGGATGACTTACCGTTTGATGGTAAGGGCAGTAGTTAGGGTTATTCACCTCGGTGGGTTGCGGCGGTCGCCTTGGATTTGGTAGGCTTATAAGTCTGTTGCGTACTTCCAGCTCGAATAACCGTTTCGTCTTGTCCCGTGGGAACGAGTAGGGACGTTTCATTTTCTCATTATAATACCGGCGTCTTTCTTCCAGTTGATCTGCCGGTTTCGGGGCGTTAGGTTGCTGCTGGGCATTCGCGACGAAGGTTGCCCTTCCTTTACCCTTGTCATTCCGAGGTTCCGACTTCGGGGGAGGTGGTCTATGACCCATCTGGTCCATCTGAGCCAACTTGTCGATTAAAGCCTGGAATGTGGTTGGCTTAAAGAACATCATAAACTGGGAGATAGTTGCGTGGGGGTCTAGGGTTCCCACGAACATGCCCACTGCGGGTGCTTCCTCAATGCGTTGCTCGCATCTCGACCACAAATTCCGCCAGCGTATAGCATACTGGACCCAGGTTTCGCCTGGTTTTACCCGGGCGTTAATCAATGCAGTTATTGGAGTGCGTTCGCTGGCACTTGCGAATCGCTGAGTGAACAACAGCTCCATTTCAGCGAACGTTTTGATAGAATCGTTCGGGAGTTCCGAATACCATTCGAACGCCGTTTCTGATAAGCTGCCCACGAACTGGAGGAGCAACAGTTTATCATCACCGCCGGTGTTACCGCAGAGGGCCCGGAACTGGGCGACATGTTGATGGGGGTTGCCGGTCCCCTTGTACACGTGGAATTTTGGTATCTTATAGCCTTGCGGGTATTTGATTTGGTCGTACCAGCTCGGATACGGCCGCCCCGTTTTTACGACTTGACCAGCTGCCTCAGTCGCATGGTGAACCCGGATTTGCTGGGCTATGTAGTCAACGAAGTCAGCCTTAGAGATTGCCTCCTCCTTGGCCGTTGAGAGGGCTGGTGGCGGATTTGACGTTTCTCCTCGGTCGTCTTCAAGAACGATTGGGGGATCCTCGGCGGGTAAGTCCTGCTGGATCATCATGCCTATCATATCTTGGAAGAGAAGGCCCATACGTTGTATGTTGGCCGCTTGTTCAGCAACCTCTTTGTCCTTTTTCTCCAATATCCGGCGAAGGAATTCAGCATCGGTTTCTTCCTCCTGGCGCGCGTCTGAGGACGTTTCTGGGCTTTCTTTTGGCCCGGTAAGTGCGGCCATAGCATTCATCATTTCCTGAAGCTTTTGTTGCTGCTCCTGGGCTTTTGTCACGGATCGGGTAAGCGGTCGGTGGCCTGTAGAAGTGCGGCTTTCCTCCTTTCCAGAGGCCATGTAAACAGTGTGCACCACCATGCCCCCAGACTTCGGGCGTCTGGACTTAGTGCTTTTAACCGTTGTTGCAGGCTGGGGGATCTTCTCTGGCCTCCTCCTTTTATGAGCCATGGAGGTTGAGGGGGCCGTTGAGGTGGGCGTCCAGACAGCCTTTTGGGGTTTAGCCTGGTGACCAGCTTCCGGTTGGATTTTCAGCTTCTTGTGTTGGCGGGAGAAGTTTGGATCGACGATCGAGTCTCGGGCCTGTCGCCAAACCTTATAGATTTTGGAAGACAGCCGTTGAGGGGATCGGGGCTGTTCTGATTCTATTTCCACAGCCTTTTTTAATGGGGGAGGAGACCTCTTTAGCACTGTAGTAGGGGAATTCCTTCGCACCTTATTTAGCATTTCGAAGCTGTTCCCAGTTGGAACAGCAGCATTAACTTCTGCCATCGGGGCTGATGGAGTTAGCCCAGAGGGGGAGTTGCCCCCAGCCTTCCTTACTCGGCTCCAATGGCGACGTCGAGCGTGTCGAGCGGACGACGTTGGTTCAGCGATGAGAATGGCTTTGTCTTGCCCCCTGTGTAGGTGGGGGGTCGTTGTTGGTGTTAGCCTGTCAAAGACCGATATCTTTTGGGCAGCAGGAGCGGGAGCCGAAGCCGTCAATCTTGTAAAGACCGACTTTTTGGCCGGAGAAGCCGCCTTGGCGATTTCGGGAGCAGGAGCGGCCACTTTCTTAGAAGCAGCCTTCTCTGAGATTATAGGCCCCATGATGAGTTCGCAGGATTTCTGGCCCAATCTAGAGAAGACCGAGGCGTTGACGTTGGGCGACTCGTTGAGAGGAGCCGCGGCCGGGGTAAGACGATCAAAGACCGACTTCTTGAGAGCTTCCTTTGTCAGCACCGGCGCCGCGAAGCTTGATGGTGGGAGTATAGTCCCAAAGAACAATCCGGTAGTGGCTTGAGTCACCTGGTCCACCGGCATTGTGAACAACGAAGCAGCTTGAGGTCCATAGGCTATACCTCCTGGCGAAGTAAAGCGTTGGTCGCAATTGCAATCTGAGCAGTTGGAGGATTTCGCAGAAGTAGAAGCCATCGATCCTTTGCTTTTCTGCAATAAGCAAGACGCCAATTCTTAGTATCTTGAAACCCAAGGGCAACCATTAGCGAACCGCGATTGGTTCGCGAATCACGACACACGAAGTGTGGAGTGGAAAGAGGAAAAGGTCCCACCGGGCGTGCCAGAATCTGTTCCCCTCCGAACGGCGGCCTGGACTCGGAGGTCCGTGCCTGAGGTTCGGGGTAGATGCTAATTGGTGTTATCCGTCTACCTCTCCGAAGATGCCAAGTTGATCCATGACACCGTGCATCGGAGGCTTAGACGGATGCGGCCGATGTAGCAGACTTCGTCAGATTCCCCCTCGTGGAGGGGTTTTTGATTGTGGGGACGCTCTTCCCTGCAGGCGCAAGCCCCTGCAGTTAATTACGCTACCGCATCGCAGTAACAACTTTCTCCTTCTCCAGCTGGTCACTTTGTGTCGTGGGTGTTTGTTTCGTGTTTTATTGTCCGTGGATTGTTTACGGAGACTGAGTTATGTCGTCGCCCGTAGGGCGTGGACTAGTCCAAATCCGTGTTTATCTTAGATTTGGGTTTGGGGATTTGGTTTGAGGATTCGTCAGCCATACTTGAGGCTAAGATCAACTCAAACATTTGTTAAGGATACGTTAGTCTAACGTTGAGATTAAGATCAACTTAACGGGATCATTTAGATCCGACAAAAGAGCATTTGGGCTATATTGTTCCAGTTTAGGGACATAGTGGTCCATCGTATGTGTGGCCGTCGGGACCCGTCACCTCTCTGACGACGTTGAAGGATTACAACGACGGATGTCAGAGGAGTTCAGAGATGTACCCTCGAGCCAGAGTTAATTGGGGGGATTCATAGTCCAGTCTGTTTGAAGGTTTAAGGATACGTTATCCATCTTTGAGGCTAAGATCAACTTAAACGGGACCGTTTAGATCCGACAAAAGAGCATACGGGGCTCTATTGTTCTAGTTTAAGGACATTGCGGTCCACGGGTAGTTTAAGGACATTGCGGTCCACGGGTAGTTTAAGGACATTGCGGTCCATTGTTAGTTTTAAGACATCTCGGTCAAGATTAAGGACGTCATAGTCCATGGGTTTAAGGACTCCACAGTCCGGTATGTGCTCTGGATGCTTCACACGGGTTCACTGCCGTGCTAGGCGAGGACCAGGCTCCGCTCTGGACGTTTTCCACGGGGTCAAAGAGTGACATTATCCGCGTTCCACGTAACCAGGAATTTTGCATTAGATATGGGTTTAAGGACCCCACAGTCCATATCATGGGTGGTCGTCGGGACCCGTCACCTCTTTGAAGACATTGAGGGATTACAATGCCAAGTATCAAAGGAGTGAAGAGATGTACCCTAGAACCGGAATGGCTTAAGTAGTCCTTGGCCCAATTTGGGATCAAGACCGATTAATTATGTTATGAGCCCATTAGCCCAGTTAATTATGAATTGAAGACTCATGGCCTAGCTTGGGATAAGTCCTATCATGTCTGGGATATTGGCTTCTTGTTGGTCCATTGAAGGAGAGGCTTTGCCTCTATCCATTTAGCCAATTGGGCCAAAGCCTAGTGTTAAACACTACAGAGCAATCGGTGTTGAACACTGGGAATGAGGTTGACAAGTTAGTGTTTAACACTAAAAGATAATTGGTGTTAAATACCAGCAACAAGGCTTTCAAATTATCATCAACACTAAAACAGATCAGTGTTGAACACTGGCAATAGAGATCTCAGATTAGTATTAAATACTAAGGTAATCAGTGTTGAACACTGCGAATAAGATTCTTTGATTAGTGTTGAATACTAAGGCCCATTAGTGTTTCAATACTGTATTCAAGAGTTCCAATTTAGTGTTAAAACACTAAGGCAAGAGGGGTCACGTGGCAACACGTGAGAGCGCCCTCCCTTCATTTATTCTGCTGAGATTATCGCATCACGTGCCCTCACGTGAAGGGCATTTAAATGCTTATATGTTAAAGCTTTCGCCGAGGGTCACGTGGGTCACGTGGGGTGCTGCCTCAAAGGGATTTTCTGTAGATCTCTTGGGGGGGTCACGTGGTGACACGTGACCCTGCCTCTATGTATGTTGTTTAGAGAATCTGTTAATCTTTTCCACGAATTAAATTCCTCGTAGGGGTTAAACCCTGACAGTAATTTCAGAGGAATTAAATTCCTACTTCCTTTTGAAGATTTATATTCTGAATAGAGTTAGACTCTGAATTTTCTGTAGGAATTAAATTCCTCATACATGTGAAGAACTAAATAGGGTTAAACCCTGATAAAAGCTTTTAAGGAATTAAATTCCCATTCTCTGTTAAATTATGATCAAGGGAATTAAATCCCCGCTGTTCCAACAGAACTAGGTTCTTAATTAGGGTTAAACCCTGTTTCTTTTTGTTCTGAAGGAATTAAATTCCCATAACACAGGGTCAAGCCCTACTTTTATCTTAAAGGAATTAAATTCCTATAGTTCTGTGAGAATTAAATTCTCATATTTCCATTCCCTCTCTATGTTTCGGATCTGCATGGCAGGATCTCAACCCATTGAGAATTAAATTCTCAACCTAAAGGGGAGATGTGCACTTTGCAGATCCTCTATCAAGGAGAGAAGAAATATGTTCTTCTGTTTTATATATCAGAGTTAAACTCTGTTGAGAATTAAATTCTCCCTCTTTCAAAAAGCCTTCCCTTTCTTACCTAGGGTTTTCCTTTGCAGAAGCTCCAAATTCCTCAAAGTATCAAGGCTCTCTCCTTTTTTTCTCCCTCTGTGTATATCTCTCCTTTTTTTTGTATCTCTTGGCTCCTATTTATAGGAGAAGCAGCCGAATCAATTAGTTTTTGACGAATCTTCCTTGAGATATTTGACTTGCATCCATTATTCGTTCTGGTCCTTTGGATTATTAGGTGAATTTTATTCACCATTGGATTTCAAATCCAGGGATTCTCTTTTGTTATTTCGGTTAGATTTAAAGGGGAAATCTTTCCAAACCCGAGATTTTCCCATAGATAGATGATATTTAATCACCTCTGAATTTTTAATTCGATCGGCTCCAGATAATCACTTTCCTTTGGAAAGATTTGAATCTCCTTCAGAATTTAATTCTGTTAACAAAACGGGCTTTGAAAGCCGGTCACGTGTGACCACGTGACCCATGGTCACGTGTGGGCATGTGACCCCCTTGGAACGAGCCTTCCTCTTTCTTTTTATTCTCTGTCTTCTGGTTGCTGCTTAGTCATCACGTGTCAACACATGACCATTGGTCACGTGCGAACACGTGACCCTTGTCTGGAGCCTCTTTCCTTGATTCAACTGGAGAACGAGTCTGCTGCTTTGAGCGTCACGTGCCAACACGTGACCCTGGTCACGTGGGAGCACGTGACCTCTTCTGAAGCCTTTTCCTTGACTTGATCAGGGAACCAATGTGCCTTTTCCGCTGCTTTTATATGTCACGTGTCAACACGTGACTGTTGGTCACGTGTAAGCACGTGGCCCCCTTCTGAAGCTTTTCCCATAAGCTTTTCTGATTTTAAATCAGGAAACAAATCATCCTCTAAAACACGGTCCCGCTAAATACGATTCTCTTTCCACTTCGATTTCCCCTTTATCCCCAGATTTACACTATTTATGATCTTGATTTAGTCGTGTACAAGTATACCAATGGCACGGTTTTATCACTGTTCACTGTATCAATCACTGTCACGAATATTCACATCCCATTGGTGTACTTGTCACTCCTAAACCAATATCAATCAAGCACGATAATGCAATGTCCACTGACTCTAACACGCACTAACACTAAGTATATGGCAAATGGGGTATGATATATGTTTGTATGCCATCAATAAGCTAAGTATATTATGAATCAATGTGCACGTCATTAACTTACAAAAATTGCATAAATTCATATGTTTAGAATTTAATAAAATGATACAAATACGATAAATAGAACACTCAGTCAGAAATTCATCAAAATTAGTTTCAGTTCAATCGGGTTTCCAGTATTCAAGATACAACTATTTCATTTTAAGTGCTCGCGGCTGGAAATTCAGTTTCAGAACTAAACGTTCGTTTCGCGACACGAATTGCACCCAGTTGGGCTCAAAATTTAGCAATTCTACAGTTGAATAAAATATAGGTTTCTTGATAGGGTATTCAACGCAATAGACGGATCCTCAATCGCATCTCTACTTCGAAAGTTATACACAGTTTAATATCAGTATGTCACTTCTGAATCTGTTCTGGACAGTTATACGTTCTGCCCTTTTATTTACAATTTAAATATCAAACGGCAATGAAACGGAATGAAACAACTTGTTTTGTTTAGCTAACAGATCCACCTTTAATCCACTGTAGAGTTCCGTAACATACGAATTCTGGAAACAAAGTGACACACATTTTGGGACAGTACACAGTAATCAGGGTCGCTCTGGACTGCAGTCCAGAGTCGCACTCCGATCTAAATATCGTCGCAGTTACAGTACAGAAATCATTAGAAGTTTACATATGGTTAAAGTTCGTCGAGTCGGCTTCGATTTAAGCCCTCGAACGCATCATTCCAGTATGTACATAATTTACAGTGATTTTAATCATTTTCAGATACGGGAAATTTCTAGTTTTAACGGTATATTTAGGGGTATCAATTTTAGTCACTAACAGTCGTATTTTCCAGTGAGATTTATACACGATACTCGTCGTTATATGGGCCAACAGAAAACATCTATTTCCGTCAAATTAAGCAAGTATTTTCATTGGGGCCTAGCATCGAACACATATGTCACTAAGTTTTATCGGGAAAAGGAATTTCGTAACTTATATGTTTGAGTTTGTAATAAGGGTAAATTAGCATGTAGTAAGTAAAGTACTTGCCTGAGAACGTCTCGAGGTTGCACGGCAGCAGCGGCGTCACGAACGCGCGATGTACGTCGTGAAACGATCTGCGCGAGCTTGGCTCGTGATACGGAATTTGTGTCGGAGTTGCCCGGATCCATGGTACGGTCACCGGAGGTTGAGGGGTGCTCAGCGGTCCTCTGTGAGTGCACTGGGGTCGACGACGGTTGACGGCGTCGCTCCGTCGATGGGCACCGTGGGTGTTTGGGACTTGGGTTATTGGATTTTTCTTGAAGAGAGAGAGAGAGAGAGGGCTCGGGTGTGGATTTTGGAGGAGGAGGAGAAGATGCAGAGGGTGTAGGGGTCGACGGTGTGGTGTGGAGATCGCCGACGTCGAGGGGCAGGGTGGTGGTCGAGCTCGGTGCAGGGGTTGGTGTGCAGGGGATTTGTGTGCAGGGGATGCTCGGTTGATGGAGGGTGGAGTCGTAGAGGGCGAGGGAGGGTGAATGAGGGGTCGCCGAGGGGTTGTCGAGGGGTTGTCGCCGTCGGAGGGGCAACGAGCGGAGTTGGGTTGATAAGGTTTCAAGAGGGAGAGAGATGAGGGATTTTGGGAAAACGGGAGGGGAGTGAGGTGTGAAGGAGATAAGGGAGATGAGGGGAGCGCGTCGCGGGTGTATCGTCGCAAGAGCGGGGGCGTGGGCATGGGCGCGAGTGGAGGCGAGGAACGCGGATCGCCAGAGGGAAATGAGGAAGAGAGCCGTTGGAGAGGGAGGGGAAATAGCAGCGGGTCGGGTCTGTTGAGGAGGCGGGCTGGGCCTGGAGACGGGCTGGGGTTTAAATAAGAATTTATTTTGAATTTAAATATGGTGTGTGGGCTGGGGATTGAAACGGGCTGGGTAAATTTTAAATGGGAAAAATTTAAATGGGCTGAGGGTTTAGGAATTTTAGATGTTAATTTAAATTTGATTTTATTTGTTGGGCTTATGTAATGTTAGGGTTTAAAGTAAAATATTTTATTTGTTTTAGTTTTGGTTTTTCAAATTGGTTTTAATTCTGGTTTTTAACTTTTAGGGTTTGGGAAATTTAAATATTGGAATTCAAGCAACCACCTTCTTACAAAAAATATACGAGGGAGAAAGAAAGGAAATCTCCGGGATTTAGAAAAATAGAAAACTTCTATTAAGATGGGAACGGGGATTTACATCATACCTCCCTTACAAAAAATTTCGTCCTCGAAATTTAACAAAGATACAAGGAAACAATGTACTAAACAAAGAGATGTAGATAACGATCACGGATATCTTTCTCCCGCTCCCAGGTGGATTCTCCTGAGGAACGACCGCCCCAAGACACTCGGACTAATGGAATGACCTTATTCTTCAGCACTTTCTCTCTGCGGTCGAGGATGGTAGTGGGATGTTCTTCGTATGACAGATCGGTACCCAAAACTAGCTCCGAATAGTCCAGGACATGGTTCTCATCCCGAACATAACGCCGCAACTGTGACACGTGGAAGGTATTGTGCACACCAGCTAGCGATGGAGGCAAGGCAAGTCGATAGGCCACTTCTCCTACTCGCTCTAGCACCTCAAAAGGTCCGATAAAACGGGGACTGAGCTTTCCCCGGCCTCCGAACCTGATAACTCCACGAGTAGGGGAAATCTTCAAGAACACATGATCTCCGACTTCGAATACTAGTGCCCTCCTGCTGGTATCTGCCCAACTCTTCTGTCGATCTTGTGCCGTCTTAATGCGCTGCCTGATCATTTGGACCTTGTCGACTGTCTGAACAATAAGTTCGGGGCCCAGTAATCTTCGTTCTCCCACATCATCCCAACATACTGGGGATCGACACTTCCGCCCGTATAGTGCTTCAAAAGGAGCCATCTGAATACTAGCCTGATAACTATTGTTATAAGAGAACTCGACTAGATGCAGATGGTCCTCCCAGGAACCCTGAAAGTCCAACATACAGGCTCTCAACATATCCTCGAGCGTCTGAATCGTACATTCGGATTGTCCATCCGTCTGTGGTGATAAGCTGTACTGAATTTAAGGCGGGTACCCAAGCTCTCCTGTAAGCTCTTCCAAAAGTGCGACAAGAATCTTGTGTCCCGGTCTGACACAATGCTGACTGGAACACCGTGAAATCGTACAATCTCCTGCATATATCTTTCTGCCAGTGATTCTGTCGACTGTCCCACTCGGAAAGGTAGGAAGTGTGCAACTTTTGTGAGGCGATCGACGATAACCCAAATGGTGTTATTGCCCCTAGGGCTCCATAGTAAGGCCGTCACAAAATCCATAGTAATGTGCTCCCACTTCCATTCAGGTATCGGCAGTGGTTGTAACAATCCTCCTATCCTCTGATGCTCCACCTTCACCTGCTGGCATACCAAACACCTGGATACGAACCTCGCAATTTCCCGCTTCATCCCGTTCCACCAAAAATGTTGCTTTAAGTCCTGATACATTTTTGTACCTCCCGGATGCACAGAATAAGCTGAACTGTGTGCTTCAGCTAATACTTCTTCTCGAACATCTCCCTTGGGTACGCAGAGTCTGCTACCGAATCTCAGAGAGCCATCTTCATGTATAATCAAATCCGTTCTCAGTCCGGCTTCCACTTGCTCTCTGAACTTTTGCAATCGGGGATCATCCGCTTGTACAATCTTGATGCGATCTACCAGGAAAGATTGCACCTGTAGTTACCAAAGTTGACTGAGTGCGTTCGGCGTAACGACTTCAAGTTCGAGTCTCTGAAAGTCCTCAATAATGCTCCTCTGATCGGTCAATATTATGACCGCTGGCTTGCGACTGAGTGCATCTGGTACAACATTCACCTTCCCCAGGTGATACTGAAGGTCCAAGTCATAATCTGCCATCAGTTCTAGCCATCGGCGCTGCCTCATATTTAGTTCTTTCTGAGTGAAAATATACTTCAAACTTTTGTGATCTTTGTACACCTCCACTTTCTCACCCAATAGATAGTGCCTCCAAATTTTCAACGCAAAGACTACCGCAGCTAACTCCAAGTCATGCGTAGGGTAGTTCTTCTCGTGGTTTCTCAGTTGTCGAGAGGCGTAAGCAACCACTCGGCCGTGCTGCATTAGAACACGGCCTAATCCCTTTCCTGAGGCATCACTGTGTATCACCAAACCACCGGAATCTTCTGGTACTGTAAGAATAGGCGTCGTGGTTAACTTCTGCTTTAGTGTGTTAAATGCCTGAGTGCAATCCTCTGACCACGTAAACGGTACGTCCTTCCGTGTCAGCCTCGTCAATGGTTCAGCAATTCTTGAGAAGTCTTGGACGAATCTCCAATAATAACCTGCCAATCCCAGAAAACTCCTGATCTCGGCCACTGACTTCGGCGTTGGCCAATCTCTGACAGATTCTATCTTTGCTGGGTCCACCGAGATGCCTTCGCCCGAAACGATATGTCCCAAAAACTGAACCTTGTCGAGCCAGAATTCACACTTGCTTAGCTTCGCATACAGCTTCTCTTCCCGAAGAATTTATAGGACCGTGCGCAAATGTTCAGCGTGCTCTTCCCGGGTCTTCGAGTAGACAAGTATGTCGTCGATAAACACAACGACAAACGTGTCCAAGTACTTTGCGAACACCCTGTTCATCAAGTCCATGAATATTGCTGGGGCATTGGTAACACCGAACGACATTACAAGGAACTCGTAATGTCCGTATCGGGTCCTGAAAGCCGTCTTGCATACATCCTCGGCTGCTACTCTGATTTGATGATATCCAGAACGGAGGTCCAACTTTGAGAATATCTTGGCTCCACTTAGCTGATCGAATAAGTCATCAATGCGCGGGATTGGATACTTGTTCTTTATTGTGACCTTATTCAGCTCCCGATAATCTATACACATTCGCAGTGATCCATCCTTCTTCTTTACTAACAGAACTGGTGCACCCCACGGTGAAGCGCTTGGCCGAATAAATCCCTTCTCCAATAGTTCTTCAACCTGCTTCTTCAATTCCGCCAACTCAACTGGTGCCATTCTGTATGGGGCTTTGGATACTGGGGCTGTTCCTGGAGTCAAATCGATCGAGAACTCCAAGATTCGAGGAGGTGGTAGACCTGGTAGATCTTCAGGAAAAACGTCCAGAAAGTCCCGAACGATTACTGGGACTGGGCTCTCATCAATCTCCATAGCTGTCAGTTCCTTGGGCTTGGCTCTGTACTTAGCTGGCTCCAAAGATTCGCTTCCGCCCTCGAAAGTGAACTCCGGGTGATTGGGAATGCGGAAGATCACCTTCCTTGCACGACAATCGATAACCGCATGAAAAGTGCTCATCCAATCCATCCTGAGAATTGCGTCGTAACTGCCTGTCCCAATCAGGAGGAAATTCGCATAGAATTCCCTGCCACACACTACAACCGGGCATAACCTACATTCTCGACTAGATATTATAATGCCGTTACCCGTATGTATTTCCCATCCCTTGGTTAGTGGTTCATGTGGTATGGAGTGTGTATTAGTGAAATGCTCAGACAAGAAACAATGCGATGCTCCAGAATCAAATAGTACTCTAGCTGGCAAGGAATGTACGAGTAGAGTACCAGTAACCACGTCTCCTGATACCTCTGCCTGCTCGACGGTCAAGGTGAAAGCCCGTCCCTGACCGCGACCTGTAAAGGGTTGGCTCTGTTCCTGTGGCCTCTGCTGTGGCGGTCCAGAACCTCCCTGTATCTCTGCTCGCTCAGGGCAACCGCTAATCCTGTGCTGACTAGATCCGCAAATCAAGCACTGTCCCTTGGCACGGCGACAGTCCTTCTGGGTATGCCCACCTCTACCGCAATAGCCGCAAACTACGCCCTGTCTCTGGGGGCGATGCTGTGGTACGAACAGGCGCTTCATTTGTGTCGTTCCTGGCCTGTGAACCGGTATGGCTCCTTGAGAAGGCGCGTGGGTACGTGCTGGAACGACTGGGGGTCTCCTGAACTTGTTAATCAATTGCTCCTGAACTCTCGCCGCGTTGAGTACCTGTGCGAAAGTCTGCAAATCTAGCGATGCAATCAACTGCTGCAACTCAAAATCTAGCCCCTGAAGGAAACGTCTGGCCCTGGTGGCCTCTGAGACGACCATGTATGGAGCAAAACGGCTCAGACGGTTGAACTCTGCCGCATAAACGTCCACTGGGCGTCCATTCTGCTTCAAAAGAATAAATCTTTCCTCCATTTCTGTCTTGGCTGTGGGAGGAAAATAATGATCTAGGAAACATTCCTTAAATTTGCCCCATTCAATCGGCCCGTCTAGCCTGCTTTCTTCCACCGACCACCATGTACGAGCTTCATCTTCTAATTGAATCTTTATTACGTCCACCCTATCTTCCTCTGGAACCCTGGCGGCTGTCAGCAAGTTCTCCATGTTCACCAGCCATTGCTCGGCCTCAAGGGGTTCGGCTAGCCCTGTGAATGCAGCTGGATGTAACCGTCAGAAGTCTGATATGGTACCAGCCCTAGCATGATAAGCTGGTGGAGTAGCGCCCTTGGGAGCGGTAATGAGTGCGGAGGGTCTTCCTGCGGCGGTAATCGCCCTGAGTCCCTCAGCGAGTAAATCTGTCTTCCTCTCCTGAGCTTCCGCGAGAGAGGTCAGTGCACTAAGTATTCTTTCCGTGCGGTCCTGAGTGCTGGAGTCCGAGGAGGGGTCGTTCGGGGACGTCATATCACTGAAGGATTCAAAAGGATAAGATCAGATTCAAGGATGAAAATCAAGAGCAGTGAAACGAGAATAACGTAATACATTATAGTTAATGTTATCCCTTGATACTAAACACGGCTCTGATACCAACTAAACCATGTCACGCCCCGCTTCCCAAAATACGGAAAACGAGGGATGACTAGGCCAACCATGCTCCTACGGTCAAGGAATCATCCCGCCGTAGTCACACTTCGGCTTCTAGCATTACATGGTAATCAGTAAATAAAGCACAGTAGTAAAGGAATCACATCATTAATTTATTACATTAAAATCCATTGTTCACAAATTACAACTAACAAGAATAGTTACTAACCAAGTTCAATCTCACGATCACTTTTATGGAAAGCAGTAAAGAAAGAAAGTACACCAGACTATATCTCCGTGAACTCGAAAGGTAGATCCGTCTCCTGCGCTGGTCCTTCCACGGAATCTGAGCATGCATACTCAGGTCGTCAGAGCGACACAATAACAATATTATTATAATAAAATGAAATAGGTAAAAGAGGTGATACTAGTGAAAGTACAATGCGAGTAATCACTATGTCACTATATGATGCAAAATATGATCTGTGTCCCTATCGTTCTCTAGGTCATATTTGAAATCGCATAGTGGAAGGAGGATCATGTTTAACAGGAGTCTCGTACATACCCGAGACAACGGCCCACATGTCCGGGACATAACCTTGTCAGCCGAATCGCTAGATCCTACCTAATATATATATCGCTGCTCGAATGATCATCCTCTAAAACACGGTCCCGCTAAATACGATTCTCTTTCCACTTCGATTTCCCCTTTATCCCCAGGTTTACACTATTTATGATCTTGATTTAGTAGTGTACAAGTATATCAATGACACGGTTTTATCACTGTTCACTGTATCAATTACTGTCACGAATATTCACTTCCCATTGGTGTACTTGTCACTCCTAAATCAATATCAATCACGCACGATAATGCAATGTCCACTGACTCTAACACGCACTAACACTAAGTATATGGCAAATGGGGTATGATATATGTATGTATGCCATCAATAAGCTAAGTATATTATGAATCAATGTGCACGTCATTAACTTACAAAAATTGCATAAATTCATATGTTTAGAATTTAACGAAATGATACGAATACGATAAATAGAACACTCAGTCATCAATTCATCAAAATTAGTTTCAGTTCAATCGGGTTTCCAGTATTCAAGATACAACTATTTCATTTTAAGTGCTCGCGCCTAGAAATTCAGTTTCAGAACTGAACATCCGTTTCGCGACACGAATTGCACCCAGTTGGGCTCAGAATTTAGCGATGATACAGTTGAATAAAATATAGGGTTCTCGATAGGGTATTCAACGCAATAGACGGATCCTAAATCGCGTCTGTACTTCGAAAGTTATACACAGTTTAACATCAGTATGTCACTTCTGAATCTGTTCTGGACAGTTATACGTTCTGCCCTTTTATTTACAATTTAAATAGCAAACGGCAATGAAACGGAATGAAACCACTTTTTTTGTTTAGCTAACAGATCCACCTTTAATCTTCTGTAGAGTTCCGTAACATACGAATTCAGAAAACAAAGTCACACACATTTTGGGACAGTACACAGTAATCAGGGTCGCTCTGGACTGCAGTCCAGAGTCGCACTCCGATCTAAATATCGTCGCAGTTACAGTACAGAAATCATTAGAAGTTTACATATGGTTAAAGTTCGTCGAGTCGTCTTCGATTTAAGCCCTCGAACGTATCATTCCAGTATGTACGTAATTTACAGTGATTTTAATCATTTTCAGATACAGGAAATTTCTAGTTTTAACGGTATATTTGGGGGTATCAATTTTAGTCACTAACAGTCGTATTTTCCAGTGAGATTTATACACGATACTCGTCGTTATATGGTCCAACAGAAAACATCTATTTCCGTCAAATTAAGCAAGTATTTTCATTGCGGCCTAGCATCGAACACATATATCACTAAGTTTTATCGGGAAAAGGAATTTCGTAACTTATATGTTTGAGTTTGTAATAAGGGTAAATTAGCATGTAGCAAGTAAAGTACTTGCCTGGGAACGTCTCGGGGTTGCACGGCAGCAGCGGCGTCACGAACGCGCGATGTACGTCGTGAAACGATTTGCGCGAGCTTGGCTCGCGATACGGAATTTGTGTCGGAGTTGCCCGGATCCGTGGTACGGTCACTGGAGGTTGAGGGGTGCTCAGCGGTCCTCTGTGAGTGCACTGGGGTCGACGACGGTCGACGGCGTCGCTCCGTCGATGGGCACCGTGGGTGTTTGGGACTTGGGTTATTGGATTTTTCTTGAAGAGAGAGAGGGGGGGCTCGGGTTTGGATTTTGGAGGAGGAGGAGAAGATGCAGAGGGTGTAGGGATCGACGGTGTGGTGTGGAGATCGCCGGCGTCGAGGGGCAGGGTGGTGGTCGAGCTCGGTGCAGGGGTTGGTGTGCAGGGGATTTGTAAGCAGGGGATGCTCGGTTGATGGAGGGTGGAGTCGTAGAGGGCGAGGGAGGGTGAATGAGGGGTCGCCGAGGGGTTGTCGAGGGGTTGTCGCCGTCGGAGGGGCGACGAGCGGAGTTGGGTTGATAAGGTTTCGAGAGGGAGAGAGATGAGGGATTTTGGGAAAACGAGAGGGGAGTGAGGTGTAAAGGAGATAAGGGAGATGAGGGGAACGCGTCGCAGGTGTAACGTAGCAAGAGCGTGGGCATAGGCGTGGGCGCGAGTGGAGGCGAGGAACGCGGATCGCGAGAGGGAAATGAGGAAGAGAGCCGTTGGAGAGGGAGGGGAAATAGTAGCGGGTCGGGTCTGTTGAGGAGGCGGGCTGGGCCTGGAGACGGGTTGAGGTTTAAATAAGAATTTATTTTAAATTTAAATATGGTGTGTGGGCTGGGGATTGAAACGGGCTGGGTAAATTTTAAATGGGAAAAATTTAAATGGGCTGAGGGTTTAGGAATTTTAGATGTTAATTTAAATTTGATTTTATTTGTTGGGCTTATGTAATGTTAGGGTTTAAAGTAAAATATTTTATTTGTTTTAGTTTTGGTTTTCCAAATTGGTTTTAATTCTGGGTTTTTACTTTTAGGGTTTAGGAAATTTAAATATTGGAATTCAAGCAACCACCTTCTTACAAAATATATACGAGGGAGAAAGAAAGGAAATCTCCGGGATTTAGAAAAATAGAAAACTTCTATTAAGATGGGAACGGGGATTTACAAAAACGGTGGTTTTTGGGTACAGTCCCGAATCACATGGAGGCAATGAGCGATAGGAGGGGATTCGTCTCTCCCGGTATAGAGAGTTGATGTTGCTCTGTGTTCGATTGGCTATAGCCGGAAATCCCTGGCCAGGGTTGCTGAGATTTACTGGTAAGTGTTACCAGTAGTTTCTCGAACTGTTATAGACCTCATATCGACACGACTTATCGAGCTACTGGGGTCTGACGTTTACCACCCCTAGGCGAGATATGCGACATATCAGACGATCAGACCGGACTGTGCGGTAAGTGTTACTGGTTGGATTCACAGGAGTGTGAGCGGGCTTGCTCCTTGATCTTCTGATCGCTCAATACCCGGGTGGCCGTTACGTTTAGCAGACCGCTTGCGGCTTGTGGGTGTTTGATATGATCATCACCTGCTGCCGGCGTATTGTCGAGTCTTTAGAGTTCTACACAGAGGTTTCCTGGCTCAAGCGAAACGAAATAGGAGCGCATATGAGATATGTGCAGGACCGAGAATAATACCAGTATGTGATACTGAATTCTATTCTCGCGATTTGTATCATCGGACGGTTATATAAGATATAGCCGGGTTACCGAATCAAATGTTGATTCGATATATTGATACACTTGATATTAGTCGGTTATATGCAGTATGACCGGATCATTAAATCAAGTGTTGATTTAATGATTTAATGTATAATTATATATTTGATATATTACTTTACATTAACTAGTATTGGTTCACTTAAGATTATTTTTCTCACTTGATTGTGCACATTGTATATATGATATATGTTTGTGCACTAGTTTGTATCATGTTTGATGGTACATGCAAACTTGGGTGTGTGTATGCTTTAAACCATGTTTAGGTTAATGGTTAGGGTTTTAACTTATTTATTTATTTCATTCTTTTATTTTTGGCAAAAACAAATATGGTGGCTTTCTTTGTTTTATTCTTGAAGTTTCATGAAGCTCCAACCATTTTTGTTTTTTCCTTAACCTAACCATTACACCTAAACCCTAGTTTATTCTCTACATGTGTTTACTTCACCCATGGTTGCATTATGATAAAGATTCACTTGATTTATTATTTTGTTAATAATTCTTTTTCTCTTCTTCTTCTTCTTCACAAAGAAAAGAAAAAGCTTTCTTGAAAATTCCAAGTGATGAAATCAAGTGAGAAATCCAAATCCAAAGTGAACCCACTTCCTATTTCTTCATCCCCTACCACTTGACATGTTGTATAGGGTGTTTTCTTCACAAGTTTCATGAGCTAGTGAAGATGGAGCTTGAGTTTGAGTCGCCTCGACGTAGATCATCTTCGGCATCGAAGTCAACGACCTAGCCCGATCATTTCTCCGACGAAACCATCGCTAGAGTCCGGGATCCCCGTGATCGCAGCGAAGGGACGTCATCACGGAGCTAAAGAAGTGGAGGACCGAATCTACAAAGGTTGTATTTCCATTCACTTAGTAGCAAAGTAGTTTGCTTGCTTGTTTGTTTCGCCTATCCTCTAGTTAACGATCTATATTAGGGTTTCTCGGTACATAAAATTTGAATTTGGCATGGTAGATACCTTGTGGAACCTCTTGAGTGTGCCTAGGAACCCTACAGTGGTATCAGAGCCTAGCTAGAGCTTTAGGCGAAGTGTAGACGAAGTTAGAAGTCCGATCGAACCCGAAACCCTAATCGAATACCCCTCTCTGTACATTTTTTGAAATCGTGGATTTTTTTGAATTAAAAATATCCAGAAAATTAAGCAGGGTTTTCTAGGGATTCCTGTGCAGCACGTGCGCATAACTCGACCAAGTGGCCGCGGAACCGCGGCATGAGCATGGCACATGCGGCGCTTCCGCGGCCGTACAGTCACAATATTCTTTGAATTTTGCACAGTAATTTCTTTCTTTTATTGCTGTGTTTTTTGGGAATTTTTAATGTTTACTCAAGAGTTGAGTTTTCTGGGTTGTATTGGGAACTCGATGTTTCGATCGGAAAGTTTAACTTCGTCTATGTGTATTTCCGGATATTATAGAACATGTTAAAAGGTTCGACTGGATATGAATGATCCATGTTTTCCCCTGACGGGAAATTTCCAATTGTTGGATTTTTCCATAGTTTAATAACGTTCTAAGTAGTGCAAGTAACGCGATGGACCCTCTAGAAGACAACAAGCCTTAACTCGATTATGTGACCGTCTTGAACTGCCCTTTGAACCTTAGGGTTTGGGGCAGTACGGCGTGCCACATGTGAGGCGTTGGCTTGACCCTTCTACGGCTGGACCGTTGGTACTGTAGCATGAAGTGAATGTTTTTAAACTTATTTCAAGTGTTGAGCTGTTTCGGGAAAACTTGGGTGTTTGATTGTTCGATCGGAAAGTTTAACATTTTCTATTTATCCGGAATGTGATAGAATATTTGGAATCCACATGTAGTTATGAGATAATAATTTGGATGTTATAAACATAGCAGTTTAGTCTCACATGATCGGTTGCCACGGAATTTTGATGTGATCAAAAGTCCGTCGCAATCACGTAGCGTACGCGGATATTCGCCGGGTAAACTTAATAGATAGCCACGCCCCATAGCCCCGACCAAGTGACTGTAGGAGAACCCCGTCGCCGAAAGCATCCGTTCGGGTTCTCGCGGCAGCGGTGTTCCGCCTTAGTGCACTTCGTCGACGGTATCGGGGGTGCGGCCGTCTACTAAAGTTTGCGACGAGCATTCGTTTTGGATGCCGGGAATCTTGTTGAATTGCCCGACTTCATATTGAAAAGTGTTTTCGATAATGAGACTAAAATGCGGGGTTTATAAATGTTAGGCATGTGATGTCTAAGGAATTCAGATGGTTAGGTATGCGATGTCTAAGGAAGTTAAGGATTCCAACTGTTGTAGTTTTACAATTTCTTTTCTGTGACCGTAAGTGTAATATGTGATATCGCCGGTTTCATTGCTATATGTCAATGACAATTGGGATACGCATGTTTACTTATGTTGATGACATGTGATGTTATGTGTTGCTGGATATGTTATATTGGATCGCCGTGTTTGAATAGCCGGGGTTTTTTTATGTGAGATGAGTGTTTTTCATTTTTATTCATGTAAAAACTTGTATGTAATATTCTTTTATTGGGGCACTTTCAGGTTGCGGAAGATGTCACCATTGTATATTATTTACTTTTCCGCACTAGGATAGACCCAAGGAGGAGGGCACAAGTAACCGGGTTCTGGAGTCCAATGGGAGACCAACTCGAGGAGTCGAGTCCAGGTCTCCTAACTCTAGAATTGGTAGGGTTGCTTGCCGCTCTCGTAGGGGTCTAGGGGTGTGGGTTTGGCTATTCATCGCGACCGTGGAATCTGTGTTTTATACTGGCTCGTATTAAAAACACGGACGTCCTAGTATATCCAATGTTTCATATGATTCTTCTGCTGCGATATCTATGATGTGATCATTTGATATGTTGTGATAGATGCTGTATATAGTATATACGATATATTATATAGACGTTACTTATGTTTTACACCCGCGCTAGCCCTGCCCCGCTCTGCCGTTAATTACCTAACCTAACGGTGCACGAGGGGACATCGAGGCGAATGCAGATGGCATAAGTGTACGTCGTATTTATCTGTGATGTTTAGGTGACTTAAATGATGAGACTTCATTAATATGATTAATGAAAGAAAAGAAACCTAAATGATGTTGTGGAATCGAATTTTCAAAAACAGGTAGCTACAGTTCTTGCTTTGCATCGCGGTGTTTCTTGTAGAACATCCTGCACCTTATTCGATAAGGAAAGGGCCGAGATCCCTTCACCGGGAGTGACCCCTTTAGCAATAACTGGTGGATGCTACACCCCTCGGTTTGTCTTTTGATTGCTTCCATAGTTTTTGCTTTGCACAGCGGTATATATGATATATCTTGCACCTTATTCGATGAGGAAAGGGCCGACGATCCCTTCACCGGGAGTGACCCCTTTAGCAAAACTAGAAAAGCCTCAAAAGCACTCCATTTTAAAATCATTTGATTCTGCAACGATATCAAGTTCATTACGCAATAGGTTTTCAGAAAAACCTGTCGTAGCCCTCCGTCATTTCAGATAAGTACTGTTTAGTATTCGTGCTGCGTTTGTTGGCCTTTGTCAAGACGTAGTGTGCGGTAGCTGAATAGTACTTATCTGCTTATGCATATGATGCAGATTGGATTAGGGTAGTCGAGCGACCTTGTTGGCCTTTGTCAAGGGCCGTTCGGGTGGTTTAATTCAATCAAGAAATGATGGGTTGAACTTGACTAGTAGCCTATGGTTTGTTGGCCTTTGTCAAGGTCATAGGAGGTTAGATGCAAAATATTATCGGGAATTTCAAGTGTTGAAATTTGCAATGAGATTGCATACCTTCTATGAGATAGTTGGATCCCGATACCCGCTGCGAGTAAGAGTTACTCCTGGGAGAGTTTTACACATTACAATTAGCCGATCAAGTAGGTGTCTAGAAAGGTATTAACGGGGTTACGCCTCTGGGAAAACGAGGTTTACTTTAATTAGGTTCGTGCGAAAGCACAGGAGACCTCCTTCAAAGTACCGACACTGGCCTGGCTGAAAGATTGACGAACTTGTAGCGTGTAATTAATCCCGGCTAGTCTTTCCTTTTAGGGTTTGAAGGAAGATTTGATAAAAACAGTGGGAGCCATCCTGATTAGATAAAATAATAACCAATCTGATCTTGCAAAAGCGCACGCAGAGTGTTTTCTTCTCTCTCTCTTCAGGTAGCGACCATATCACGCCTTAATCAAAATAATAATCTGGATGTATTGACCGAACCCGCTTGTTATACTGAGCTGGGGAACGTTGGTCCCGCTCCAACTTATAATTGTTATAAGACAGAGCAGGAAATAGGGGAATACCTGGATTCCCATGCCGCCCAAACGAAGAAAGTGCATGAGATGCATCTTCTTCGGGTGTGTTCATTACAAAGAACTGTTTCTCTGTGTCCTCTACGTCCTGGGTATTTGATACCGGATCAGGATCCCAAATATGTAATCTGTTACATAGGCTACAGAAAGGTAGAGAACTGAGAACGAGTGATAAGTTTCATGAGACAAAAAACAGGGCAAGTGTTGCAGCCAAGTCTGTTGGTCACTGTCACCCTGTATTACCAGAATACATTGATTCTGAACAAATATTATTAGATACCGAACCAGATATACAAAATCATATCAGTCTCTTTATTTATTAAAGAAGGATATAATTTTGTATTATTGAACAATGTTTTGAACATTTCCTATATCAAAAGTTGATCGGTTCAGGCACGTTATCTAAAAGCATTGACGTTCTAAATCAAACTACAGTTCTTAGTATACAGAACACACACAAGAGGAAGAGTTCAGAAATGAACGAATCCTTCTTGAGGTATTGTAGACTAGGTCATATCAATGTGACCCGACTAGCTGAAGTTACATATAAATGCATATTTAAATTAGTTTGAATTTACATCTTGTGAAACTTGCCAGTCATGTCACAGAGATAAGATGACCATAGCTCTGTTTATTGGAAACAGAGAAAGAGTTAGTGAACTCTTGGGATGATACATGTTGATGTATGAAGGTCCCCTGTCTACACATGCCAAGACCGGTTCTTTGTACTTCATTACATTCTCTGATGATCTCTCAAGATTCAGACATATGTTCCTGTTGAAATACAAATCCGAACCTTTTGAGATATTCACAGAATATAAGTTAGAAGTAGATAACCAAAAACGGGTATAAGTATTATGTCCTTTGATGCGATCAAGGAGGAGAATACTTGAGCACGGGATTCCTGGACTATTCTAAGAATGAGATTCTCTCTCAGCATTATTCCTCCGCATACACCAGAGCACGTAGGTGTATCGGGGCGGAGCTATCACACCCTATATGATATGGTGCGCTCTATGATGAGTACTACTGAGTTTCCTATTTCCTTTTAGGAAGTTATGCACTTATGAAGTTGCATACCTATTGAATAGGGTTCCGATCAAATCAGATACCTACCATTTCATATGAGATATGGAAAGGGAAGAGCCCATCTCTTAAGTCAGTTAAGATTTGGGGTTGTCCAGCCTATGTCTAAAAGTATAATCCGGACAAGCTCGAGGCAAAGTCAGTTCTGCAGAAGTTTGTTGGATATCCCAAGCATACGCAAGGGAATATCTTCTACCTAACCGAGGAACAAAATTGTTTTGTTTCTCAGCATGCCACCTTTGTGAAAGGGAATTTCTTGTGAAGAAATTAGTGGACATGAGGTAGAACTGGAAGGAGTTCCAGCTATACAAACTGCAGCTGATGATTTGGTAGAACCGAAGGATTCAATAGTTTCCAACGAACCTCAGCCTCTCCGCCGATCTAGTAGGGTTCCTCACCCACCTGAGAGATACTTCTGTTTCTCTATGACAGTGGGAGCGAGAATTGCATCATGAGATGATGACCCAACTAGTTTCGAGCTGGCCATCAGGAGTGGGACTTTGTAAGAATGGCTGGATGCTTATCGATCTGAGATGGAATCCTTATACACCAACAAAGTATGGACTTTGGTTGCTTGATCTGAAGTGTTAAATCGCCATCAGGAGCAAGTATATCTTGAGAAGATTACTTGGTGTACATGGAAAAGTTGAGACTTTCAAAGCTAGACTTGTTAAAAGTTTGCATCATTGACCAGGTATGGATTATGATGAAACATTTTCTAAGTAGCTATGCTTAAGTCCATCCAGATCCTACTCGCCAGGGCTACATACCATAACTACGATATCTGGCGGTTGGGTGCCATGACTGCTTTTCTAAATGATGTTTTAGAAGAGCGCGTCTATAAGTATACAGCCAGAGGGCTTTGTAAATAGTGGGAGCAGCGGGAACGTGTGCAAGTTGCTTTACAGGATAAAGCAGGCATCGCGGAGTTGGAACATCTGTTTTGATGTAGTAGTCAAATAGTTTGACTTCATCAAAATGGTAGATGAACCTTGTATGTACAAAACGGTAGTAGAGAGTAAGGTGGTCATCCTCGTATTGTACATGGACAACATACTCTTGATAGGAAAAGAGTTTTTTATACTACGATCGGTCAATCTCCTCTTATCACAAGGATTCTCCAAATAGGATAAAGGTGATACCTCCTAAATCCTGGGATTTGGATCTATAAGATAGATCTAAATGGATGTTAGGGTTCTCACTAGGTTTAGTGATACGGTATCAGTTGATCCTGAGGAGAATCACTGGAAAGGTTCCAGGGTGATGAGGACGACTGAATGTCAGTCGCAGGCATTGTCTTTACCCTCAGTAGAGGGACGGTATGTTGGAATAGTTCCAAGCTAGATACCGTGGCAAACTAGACGATAAAGGCTGGTGACATCGCTATCAAAGATACTACCAAAGAGGCGGTTTGGGTATATATTGGTTCATGAGATGAACTAGGTTCCTACCATTGTGTGACAATGGAAGTGTGGCTTTGGCCCAAGAACCCCGGTCCCATCAGTGGCCCAGACGTATTCTGAGGCAGCATCACCTGATCATGGAGATAGTTGATCTTCAGAGTGATCGAGGTTAGGAGAGTAGACTCAGAGGACAACACGGCGGATCCACTCACAAAGGCTTTTTCCCAGAGAGAGACTTATATGGGATGGTTGAGTATTAGATACTGCAACTACTGCTACAGATGGCCCTAGTGCAAGTGGGAGATTGTTAGTTATATGTATGCCCTAGAGGCCATTGCTATACATAGGATGTATATTGTAGTGGATGCTTGGAAATATATAGGGAGGACTTTCTTGCTCGACATGATAGTATGCTATCTGGTTGCTCTTTACCTTAACGTGTACACTGATTGTCTCTCAGTTACATGTTGGTAAAGCCCTTAGGATGTGTACTTGACTACCTGGACTATGATGCGGATCATACTAGTGGGGTCATGGTAGTCCATAAGTACATCCTTCAAGGTCCCTAGTCGTGGGTGTATCGAGACGGGGCATCGATATACCAGAGTAGACTAGTGTATACCTTCTCGACCCATACAGATGGGCGATGGATGATCCCATATCCATTGGTGTTTGACATCAGAGATGATATACGGGTGCTCAGTGGAGACTGGGTACACTGGACGGACTCGCCGAGAACTCCCAGATGGTATTATACCTTACGTCAGATGGCAGTTCTCTGGTGACACTGGTACAGGTTAGTCTGTAGACCCGAGATCGTCATAGAGTCTTGTGTGATTCCCACTGTGCTTTGATTTCCACCTTACCATGTCCAAAAGGGTGTGCAAAATGGTGGTTTTTGGCTACAGTCCCGAATCACATGGAGGCAATGAGCGATAGGAGGGGATTCGTCTCTCCCGGTATAGGGAGTTGATGTTGCGCTGTGTTCGATTGGCTATAACCGGAAATCCCTGGCCCGGGTTGCTGAGATTTACTGGTAAGTGTTACCAGTATTTTCTCGAACTGTTATAAACCTCATATCGACACGACTTATCGAGCTACTGGGGTCTGACGTTTACCACCCCTAGGCGAGATATGGGACATATCAGACGAACAGACCGGACTGTGCGGTAAGTGTTACTGGTTGGATTCACAGGAGTGTGAGCGGGCTTGCTCGTTGATCTTCTGATCGCTCAATATCCGGGTGGCCGTTACGTTTAGCAGACCGCTTGCGGCTTGTGGGTGTTTAATATGATCATCACCTGCTGCCGGCGTATTGACGAGTCTTTAGAGTCTTACACAGAGGTTTTCTGGCTCAAGCGAAACGAAATAGGAGCGCATATGAGATATGTGCAGGACCGAGAATAATACCAGTATGTGATATTGAATTCTATTCTCGCGATTCGTATCATCGAACGGTTATATAAGATATAGCCGGGTTACCGAATCAAATGTTGATTCGATATATTGATACACTTGATATTAGTCGGTTATATGCAGTATGACCGGATCATTAAATCAAGTGTTGATTTAATGATTTAATGTATAATTATTTATTTGATATATTACTTTACATTAACTAGTATTGGTTCACTTAAGATTATTTTTCTCACTTGATTGTGCACATTGTATATATGATATATGTTTGTGCACTAGTTTGTATCATGTTTGATGGTACATGCAAACTTGGGTGTGTGTATACTTTAAACCATGTTTAGGTTAATGGTTAGGGTTTTAACTTATTTATTTATTTCATTCTTTTATTTTTGGCAAAAACAAATATGGTGGCTTTCTTTGTTTTATTCTTGAAGTTTCATGAAGCTCCAACCATTTTGTTTTTTCCTTAACCTAACCATTACACCTAAACCCTAGTTTATTCTCTACATGTGTTTACTTCACCCATGGTTGCATTATGATAAAGATTCACTTGATTTATTATTTTGTTAATAATTCTTTTTCTCTTCTTCTTCTTCTTCTTCATGAAGAAAAGAAAAAGCTTTCTTGAAAAGTCCATGTGATGAAATCAAGTGAGAAATCCAAATCCAAAGTGAACCCACTTCCTATTTCTTCATCCCCTACCACTTGCCATGTTGTATAGGGTGTTTTCTTCACAAGTTTCATGAGCTAGTGAAAATGGAGCTTGAGTTTGAGTCGCCTCGACGTAGATCATCTTCGGCATCGAAGTCAACGACCTAGCCCGATCATTTCTCCGACGAAACCATCGCTAGAGTCCGGGATCCCGGTGATCGCAGCGAAGGGACGTCATCGCGGAGCTAAAGAAGTGGAGGATCGGATCTACAAAGGTTGTATTTCCATTCACTTAGTAGCAAAGTAGTTTGCTTGCTTGCTTGTTTCGCCTATCCTCTAGTTAACGATCTATATTAGGGTTTCTCGGCACATAAAATTTGAATTTGGCATGGTAGATGCCTTGTGGAACCTCTTGAGTGTGCCTAGGAACCCTACAGCCTTCATTCTTTTCCCTCCTTCTTCTCTCTTCTATTCTCTTTAAAAGCCCGCGCCCATGAGGAAAACCCACAATTCCATACCTCCTCTAAAACCCCAACCCTAACTCTCGTGCCTCTCATCCCTCAATCTCAACTGAGCCTCCATCTTCTCCTCCTCCTCGTCATCGTCATCTTCTTCTTCCTCCTCCCTTTTCCCGAGCCCTGCACTCCCAAACCCTAGCTCCTCACCTCGCCGATCTCTATCGCCGACGACCTCCTCTTCTCGTCGTCACCTCACCCCACTCCTTCTCTCCTCATCTCCAGCATCTCCTTCTTTTCTCTTCTCCCTCCTACACCAAGAACCCCCACTGCAACCCTAACACCCGAGCCTAACCCTAACACCCGAAACCCTAGCCCTCATCGCACCGGCGCACCTCACCGCCGTTGATCTCGTCATCTCTGTTCCCGCCAAAAATTTCTGCGCAAAAGAGCCCAAGGTATTAAATGGCAGCGATACGCTTAAGAAAATGCGGACCAGTATCTTCCGGCCTGTATTTTGATAAACTCCCCAATGAAGAACTGTTAAATTATGATGGTATTGAAAGCATCTCGAAAAAACCTTCGATTTGATATATTATGGGCCTCATAATTCATCCGGGATCAAAAGTTATGAGCAAATGTCTATGCACATGTGATATAAGGAAGACGATGCGAACCAGTATTTTCCGAGCTGTATTTTGACAAACTCCGGAATGAGAAATGGCTAAATTCTGATGATATTGAAAGCATATCGAAAAGACCTTCGATTTGATATATTATGGGCCTCATAATTCATTCGGGATCAAAAGTTATGAGCAAATGTGTTATGCACGTGTAACCTAAAGTAATGCTCTACTACATGGGGAATGCATTTTTTAGTCCCACATCGGGAAAAGGAGAGATGGCTCCTCTACCACTCCCATATAAATAAGAGGGGATACCTCTCAGAAAGGTAGAGTTAAATTCTCAAAGGATTCAATACTCAAAGGAGCTTAGTTCTCCAAGATAGAAGCTTTGCTTCTCTTCATAATGCGCATGTGCGCCACGTGCAACGCACGTGTGCCCGCCATGCGGCACCACGTGCAACGCACGTGCGCACCACATGAGAACATTTTTTGCTTGGAAAAAAGCCAAGAGCTTCAAACAGAGAGAGAATTCTGAGAAAAGCTCAAAGAAAAAGAAGGTAAAAACCTTTGAGATAAGAGAAAATTCTCTCAAAGAATAGATCATTGATCTAGAAAACAAGATCAGTGATCTTCAATAAATAAATAAATAAATAAATAAAAATAATAAAAATAGTGCGTTGCACTTGCTATGAACCTTTGGTTCTCTGATATAAGAAAAATAAGAAGAATTTGTTTTTTCTTAGATCTAAATAAAAATAGTGCCTTGCACTTGCTATGAACCTTTGGTTCTCTGATATAAGAAAAACAAGAAGAATTTGTTTTTTCTTAGATCTAAATAAAAATAGTGCCTTGCACTTGTTATGAACCTTTGGTTCTCTAAGATAAGAAAAACAAGAAAAACTTGTTTTTTCTTAGATCTAAAAAATAGTGCCTTGCACTTGTTTTATGAACCATCGGTTCTTGAACCTAAAAGATTCTTAAATTAATAGTGCTTTGCACTTTTATGAACCTTTGGTTCTTGAAATAAAAAGGAAAAAACTTGTTATTCTTTGATCTAAATTAGATCAAGAAATCAAATAGTGCTTTGCACTTCTTTTATGAACCATTGGTTCTTTAATCTAAAAGATTCTCAAATTAATAGTGCTTTGCACTTATAAATTTGCACTGTTGTGCTTTTTGATTGGCGCAAAGCGCTTGATAAATGCAATGCATTTTCTAAAGGGCAAGGCCCAAACCAAAATGACCTGACAGGCCAAAATAAATTGCAAGGCAATAAATGGGCAGAGCCCAAATAAATTGATGCTTTGCATCCTTTATACAAGGGCAGAGCCCAAATAAAATTGATGCCTTGCATCATTCCTAAAAGGGCAGAGCCCAAAACAAATTGATGCTCTGCATCCTTTCTGGGCAAGGCCCAAATAAAAATAAAAAAAGAAATGCAATGCAAAAGCAAATAAAATGTTGAACATTTCAACTGGACTTAGCCCAATTTTGGCCATAAGTCCTTAAATTAAATTAACTGAGCAAAATTGCTCTTCTAAATCAATTTACATCCGGTTCGAGGGTACATCTCCGAACTCCTTTGACATCCGTCGTTGTAATTCCTCAACGACGTCAAAGAGGTGACGGGTCCCAACGACCACACATCGATATGGATTGCGGGGTCTTTAAACTTGTGGACCGGAACGTCCCTAAACTAACATCGGACCGGAACGTCCCTAAACTAACATCGGACCGGAACGTCCCTAAACTAATATCGGACCGGAACGTCCCTAAACTAATATCGGACCACCATGTCCCTAAAACTGGCGATGGACCACCACGTCCCTAAACTGGAAAGTGGACCACTACGTCCCTAAACTGGAACAATAGAGCCTCCAAATGCTCTTTTGCCGGATCTAAACGGTCCCGTTTAAGTTGATCTTAGCCCCAAACACGGCTAGCGCATCCTTAGACATTTAAATGAATGATAAAACCCCAAATCAACTCTGGTTCAAGGGTACATCTCTGAACTCCTCTGACACCTATCGTTGTAATTCTTCAACGACGTCAGAGAGGTGACGGGTCCCGACGGCCATAAATGCTATGGACCACCACGTCCCTAAACTGGCACAATAGAGCCCAAATGCTCTTTTGTCCGATCTAAACGGTCCCGTTAAGTTGATCTTAGTCTCAAACTGGACTAACGTATCCTTAACAAACGTTTGAGTCGATCTTAGCCTCAAAAATGGCCAACGTATCCTCCAAACAGACTTTAGTCCCAAATTGGACTATGAATCTCCCAAACTGGAACAATAGAGCCCAAACGCTCTTTTGTCGGATCTAAACGATCACGTTAAGTTGATCTTAGTTTCAAACAGGACTAACGTATCCTTAACGAATGTTTAAGTTGATCTTAGCCGCAACGCGACTAACGTATCCTTAAACTAAAAACACCAAACCCAAATCTAAGTAAATATGGATTTGGACTAATCCACGTCCTACGGGCGACGGCATTACTCAGTCTCCGTATACAATCCACGGGCAACCACAAACAAAACAAACACACACGACACGAAGTGAAATTCTGGAGAAGGAGAAAGTTGTTACCGCGATGCGGTAGCGTAATTAACTGCAGGGGCTTGCGCCTGCAGGGAAGAGCGTCCCCACAATCAAAAAACCCCCCACCCTGAGGGGGAATCTGACGAAGTCTGTTACATCGGCCGCATCCGTCTAAACCTCCGATACACGGTGCCATAAATCAACTTGGCATCTTCGGAGAGATAGACGGATAAAACCAAATAGCATCTGCCCCGAACCTCAGGCTACGGACGTCCTAACGTCTCGGTCGCCGTTCGGAGGGGAACAGATTCTGGCACGCCCGGTGGGACCTCTTCTTCTTTCCACTCCACACTTCGTGTGTCGTGTTCGCGAACGAATCGCGGTTTGCTGTGATTGCCTGTGGATTCAAGGTACTAAGATTTGGTGTCTTGCTCTATGCAGAAAACAGAAAATCGATGGCTTCGAACTGCACCGTCCGCAGCGATAACTCTCGCTCCGTCATTGCTGGAGGAGTGACTTATGGGCCCCAAGCGGCCTCCCTTTTCAAAATGCCGGTGGAGCAGGTGGCTCAAACCACCACTGGACTATTTTTTTGGGACCATGCTCCCACCAATGAGCTTCAACGCCCCAATGACATTGCAAGAAGCTCCAAAGAAGTCGGTCTTCGATCGACTTACCACTGCCGCGACCCCTTTCAATAGGTCGCCCAACTCCACTGCTTCAGGTTTTAATGGATTAAGCCAGAGCTCCATCGGGCCCATGAAGAAGCCTGCCATACCAGAAGGCGTTATTCCGAAGCGGATAGCCATTCCAACTCCCGTTCCTGGCAAAATCACAAAGGTTGCTTCCCATGTTCAGAAGTCCGCTTCTGACAAGTTGGCCGTCCCCGTTCAACGGATGTCGATCTTTAAAAGGCTGGTACCAGTATATTCTGACCAACACAGGGGGCATGAGGAGGTCACCCCTATAGCTGAAACAACTCCATCAGCACGACATGCCCGACGTCGCTACTGGCGCCGAGTGAGGAAGGCTGGGGGCAACTCCCCCTCTGGACTTACTCCTCTAACTCCGATGGTGAGGATCGATGCTGCTGTTCCAACCAAGAACAGCTTTGAACTGCTCAACAAGATACGCAGAAACTCTCCTACTGCGATGTTGAAACGAACTCCTTCACCTGTGGAGAATACTCCAGAGGAGAAGCTAGAGCAGCCCTCTCAACGGCTGTCCTCTAAAATTTACAAAGTCTGGCGACAGGTCCAAGAGTCGGTGAGCGATCAAGACTGCCTCCGACGACAGAAAAAGATGAAGGTTTGGCAGGGGAAGGATTACTCTGTCAAACCACAAGAAGCAAAAGCTACTTGGGTGCCCACTACAACGGCTCCCTTAACTCCAATCACTCAAAAAAAGAGGCCGCAAAAAGCCCCTGTGTCTTCGGCAAATCGCAAAGACACCGAACACAAACGCCCCAAGTCTGGGGGCATGATGGTGCACACTGTTTATATGGCTTCTGGAAAGGAGGAAAGCCGCACTTCTACGGGCCACCGACCGCTCACCCGATCCGTGACGAAAGCCCAGGAGCAACAACAAAAGCTTCAGGAAATGATGACTACAATGGCTGCACTCACTGAGCCAAAAGAAAGCTCTGAAACGTCTTCGGATGAGCGTCAAGAACAAGAAACCGACGCTGACTTTTTACGCAGAGTCCTCGAAAAGAGGGACAAAGAAGCTGCAGAGCAAGCGGCTAACATAAAGCAGATGGCGCTCCTCTTCCAAGATATGGTAGGGATGATGTTACAGCCGGACCCTCCTGCTGAAGATCCTCCGATCATCCTTGAAGACGACAGGGGAAAAACGTCAAATCCTCCGCCGGCTCTGTCAACAGCCAAGGAGGAGGCAATCTCCAAAGTCGACCTAGACGAATATATAGCTCAGCAGATCCGGGTTCATCAGGCGAATGAAGCGGCTGGGCAAATTGTTAGAACCGGACGACCGTATCCGAGCTGGTATGACCAAATCAATTACCCGCCGGGATATACGATCCCTAAATTCCACGTATATAAAGGGACAGGGAATCCGCATCAGCATGTCGCTCAATTCAGGGCCTTATGCGGCAATACTGGAGGCGATGACAAATTGTTGCTACGTCAATTCGTCGGCAGCTTAGCAGAAACGGCCTTTGAATGGTATTCGGAGCTACCTAACGACTCTGTCAAAACATTTGCAGAGATGGAGCTGCTGTTTACACAAAGATTCGCGAGTGCTAGTGAACGCACTCCGATAACAGCACTGATAAATGCCAGGATAAGGCCGAGCGAAACGTGGGTCCAATACGCAACACGATGGCGGAACCTATGGTCGAAATGCGAACAACGCATAGAAGAGGCACCTGCGGTAGGCATGTTTGTGGGCACTCTCGATCCGCAAGCGACCATCTCACAATTCATGATGTTCTTCAGGCCGACCATCTTCCAGGCCTTGATCGACAAATTAGCCCAAATGGACCAGATGGGCCATAGACCGTCTCCTCCAAGACCCGATCCCCGAAATGAGAAAGGAAAAGCGATCATCGTCGCCAACGCTCAGCAACAGTCGAGCAACTCAAAGCCGGTCGCTCGCCAAAACAACGTGCGTCCACGCCCATCCCTCGAAGAGAGGCTAGGACGTCCTTACTCGTTTCCTCAGAATAAAACGAGAAGACTGTTTGAGCTGGCAGTGCGTAACAGACTTATTAATCTGCCGAGTCCAAAGCGTCTGTCGCAGCCAGGCGATCTTAATAATCCCAATTAGTGCTCTTACCACCAAACGGTAAGTCACCCAATTGAGGATTGTTTCGTCTTTAAGGGATGGATCGAGGATCAATACCTGCAAGGCAAATTCACGCTGTCTGAAAGCTGGAAGGTAAACCCCCCACAGCCGCACTCTCCAAAGAAGACGGACACGCCGGGGGCAACTTGTTCTTTCGTCGAGGATGAAAACGATGGAGAAAACTTATCGGATGAATCCGAAGACTACGTAGCGACTTGTCATGTGATTTCTCATTCACTGACGGATGATGAGGAGGATCCTTGCGCTGAGAAATCAATGGCGGACCCTGAAACAGAAATTCCGCGGCCGTCAGACAAGTTGATCGATGCCTTCCTAAATGAAATTCGTCTGAAAGCAAAAGCCAATCAAGAGCATGAAATGGCCATACTGAAAAGAACTAAGGTATTCCCGTCAAATCAAAAGCCATACACTGCGGGTAAAAACAAATTCAAGACGAGGAAACGGTTCGCCAAAGCTCTATCAGTAGGAATGAAGCTACCGCCCTCCAAAGAAAATCCTTTCTCTGAGGTAGAGATGCACCCTAACTTCTGTTTATATCATCAGAAGATCATACATCCTACCGAAGACTGCGAATCCTTTAACTGTTGGTGGCAAGGGTATGTCGCTCAAAAGCGACACTTCGACAGGACAAAGTGTGAAGCTTGTGGACATCGGAAAAATGCGATAGATGAGCGCAAAAGAGCCACCGCCGACTGTCATATAGCCGACTTCAAGGGATCACAAATTATCACCTTTGGAAGCGACTCTGACGAAGAAGCTACCCCCAACTCTTCCATCGGGGAATCTATTTCAAAAATAAAGGAATTAAGAAGCTGCGAGAACGTTCAGCCATGCAATCGCATGCTACTCGGAAAAAATCCCGACCCCGTAAGCAAGGGACCGAACAAGAAGAACAAAGGAAAAGGAAAAAAGGCCCTCGTCGCCAGCACTCACCAACAATCAGGTGACCCTAGACCGGTTGCTTGCCAAAGCAACAAGCGGCAATCCCTCCAGGAAAAGTTGAAACGTCCTTACTCGTTTCCGCAAGATAAAACAAGGGGACTGTTCGAGCTGGCAGTGTGTGACAGACTCATCAATCTGCCGAGTCCAAAACGTCCGTTGTGGCCAGGTGATATTAATAATCCTAATTATTGCCCTTACCACCAAACGGTAGGTCATCTGATCGAGGATTGCTACGTCTTCAAGAACTGGGTTGAAGACCAATACCAACTGGACAAGTTCGCGTTGTCCGAAATTTGGAAGGTGAACCCGCCACAACCGCATGCTCCGAAAAATATGGACACGCCGGGGGCATCATGCTCATTCATAGAGAAAACCTAGCGGACCACTACGTCCTAAAACTGGATAACGGACCGAAACGTCCTTAAACTAACAACGGACCGAGATGTCCTTAAACTAATGATGGACCGCAATGTCCTAAAACTTGCAAATGACCGAAACGTCGTTAAACTACTCCCAACCCGCAGCATCTTCAGGCTGACGTTAAAAAAAATAAAATAAAAATAAAAAATAATAATAACGGTATGTCCACAAGCAAAATGGGCACGGATGAAAACCCGAAGGGGCTCCGTGAGTAAAAACAACAGGGCTACCGGCGAGTGTTCGTGAAAACCCGAAAGGGCGTGACCTCGTTTGGAAAAAAAAAAGAAGAAGAAAAGAAAAAGAAAAAAAAAGAAAAAAAAAAGAAAAAAAGAATGAAAAAGAGAATAAAAAAAACGGTATGTCCACAAGCAAAATGGGCACGGATGAAAACCCGAAAGGGCTCCGTGAGTAAAAACAGCAGGACTACCGGCGAGTGTTTGTGAAAACCCGAAAGGGCGCAACCTCGTTGAGAAACACTTATAGGGTCCTCTCGACCCTGTAAGGAGAAACCACCTGCGTGAGATCCTTACGACTCACAAAGGAACAACACACTTAGGGATCCCCACGATTCCTAAGGAGAAAATACACTTGCGAGATCCTCACGACTCGTAAGGAGAACTCTCTTGTGGGACCCTTACGGCTCATAAGATTTGAAAGTCTTAAGTTACAGAGGCTTAAATCTGTGCTTAAGCAACCCCCACAACTTTCGACATTGCCCTACAAGTTGTCCGATATTGGCCCTTGTATACAATCCACGGGCGCGAATAAACATTTCCCTAACCAAGTCTCATCCGTGACTGGGGATATGTCCACACGGTGAACAACCCTTGTGAGTCCTCTCGACTCATAAGGAGATAACACTCTTGTAAGATCCTTACGACTTATAAGAGAACATACACTTAGGAATCCTCACGATTACCAAGGAGAAAACACACCTACAAGATCCTCACGACTTGTAGGGAGAAATACCTTTGTGAGACCCTTACGGCTCATGAAGTCAAAAGCCTTAGTCGACGGGATCCTAATCCTGTTTACTAAGCCACCTTTGTTCGACATCGACAGAGGCAAATGATGATTCGCTCCTGGCAATATTCCAGTTGTAGCGATACTGATGCCTAAATCGGTATCAAATTCTAAGTCCTTTCATGGCAGATGATGATTCGCTCCTGGCAATATCCCAGTTGCAGCGATACTGATGCCTAAATCGGTATCAAATTCCAAGTCCTTTCATGGCAGATGATGATTCGCTCCTTGCAATATTCCGGTTGTAGCGATGCTGATGCTGAGATTGGCACCAGATTCCAAGTTCTACGCTCGCGATAAAAATCAGCGAGCTGAAAATGCATATTAAATAGCCGAAATGATGGGGCAACTTGCAACAAAAGCAGCAAGTAAAAACGTATGCACACTAAACAGCCGAAATGATTGGGCAACTCGCAATAAAGAGCAGCGAGTAAAAATAAAGTAAACAGCCGAAATGATTGGGCATCGCGAAAAATAGCCGAAATGATTGGGCAATCGCGACCTTCGCGATATAAAAGCTGAAATGATAGAGCATCGCGGAAAAAAAAATGAAAGAATGAAACTTTTGCCCTACAGGTGAAATCACATCGATCCCTGTATACAATCCAGGGGCGCAGATAAAGAGGGAACCATACCTTCCCAACAGGCTCCATCAGAAAGCGAAGCCAAATCTCGACGGTTCATAGACAACCTAGAGAAAATCTCGACATTTATCGCAATATTACAGACACGATGTCAACAAATGAAGCAAATGAAGATCCCGAGCTTCAGGGTCTCGACGTCAACATCGACAACTTAGAGACCACCAACGGCGTTTCTCCTTACTCCAACCAGATGCAGACATGACGTCAACAACTGACCTCAGAATCGCAACGAAACGGAACCATGACAAAATCCCTAGTTCCAAATCTCAATGGCCACGTCTACAGCCTGGAGACCAACAACGGTGTGCCTCCTCATTCCAACAGGACACAGATGTTACACCAACAAAGCGGAGTAACGGCAAAATCCCAACTCCACCTTAGCATTCGTCTCGTTACAACAGACGCAATGTCAACAACGGCGTTCCTTCACAGCCCAGCGGGGTGTACATGCAAAGTTAACAAAAGACCTCACGGTCGAAACAAAGCGGAGTAACGGCAAAATCCCAACTCCACCTTAGCATTCGTCTCAATATACCAGACGCAGTGTAAGCAAACGAAGCGAAGGCCACATTCCTAACTTCGACGTCTTAACGATAACTCACATAAAACCGGAAAGACAATCGGAGACCATCTCATATGAAGTGGTCACCTCCTTGACGTTCGGCTCGATACAGCAGACGAAATGTCAACCTCAGCATTCGTCTCAATACACCAGACGCAGTGACAAAGCAAACGAAGCGAAGGCCACATTCCTAGCTTCAACGTCTTTACGGTAACTCATATAAAACCAGAAAGACAACCGGAGATCATCTCGCACCAGCACAGAGTGGTCACCACCTCGACGTCCGTCTCGATACAGCAGACGAGATGTCGACCCCAGCGTTCTTCCTCCAGCAGGGATTCAGACATGACAAGGCAAATGAAGCGAAGGCCACATTCCTAGCTTCAATGTCTTTACGGTAACTCACATAAAACTGGAAAGACAATCGGAGATCATCTCGCATCAGCACAGAGTGGTCACCACCTTGACGTTCGTCTCGATACAGCAGACGAAATGTTAACCCCAGCGTTCGTCCTCCAACAGGATTTGGACACACCAAAGCAAATGAAGCGAAGGCCACATTCCTAGCTTCGACGTCTTGACGGTAACTCATATAAAACCGGAAAGACAACCGGAGATCATCTTGCACCAGCACAGAGTGGTCACTACTTCGATGTCCGTCTCGATACAATAGACGAGATGTCACCCCAATGTTCGTCTCGACACAGCAGACGCAACGTCATTAAACAAACGGAGCCACGGCAAAATCCCTAGTTCCCACCGCGACATTCGTCTCGATACAGAGGACGCAATGCCAGCAAACGAAGCGAAGGCTAAATTCCTAGCTTCAGGGTCTTAACGGCAAGTCATATAAAACCGGAAAGACAATCGGAGATCATCTCGCACCAGTGTGGAGTGGTCACCACTTCGACGCCCGTCTCGATACAGCAGACGAGATGTCACCCCCAACGTTCGTCTCGACACAGCAGACGTAACGTCATCAAACAAACGGAGCCACGGCAAAATCCCTAGTTCCCACCGCAACATTCGTCTCGATACAGCAGACGCAATGCCAGCAAACGAAGCAAAGGCCAAATTCCTAGCTTCAGGGTCTTAACGGCAACTCATATAAAGCCCGAAAGACTATCGGAGATCATCCCCACACCAGCGCGGAGTGGTTATGACTCATCGGGGCTCTCCAAAATGAGCCTAACCTCAAGTAAAAAGCGGCATGGCAAATTCCTAGCGCTTGCTCTTCTGACGGTCAAACTGCCAAGGAGGATTGCTTGAAGACGTCTTGTCCAGCCCCCGAAGGGATCAGAGACACGGCAGTCGCAGGGCTACTCGAACAGCACGATTGCCTATCGAGGACTATATCAGCTTATGCGACGGTACGATGGCCAAAACCCTAAGTACCACCAACCTTAACGGGCTTCTGTCGTAAAGAGCAGAGGTTAAATGCGACGTTAAGATGTTCTTGCGAGATCTGCTCGATCCGTTTCGACTCGTGAGGAAATTGATGTCTTTGCGAGATTTTCTCGATGCGTCTCGACTCGTGAGATAAAGCCTTAGGCAGTAGGGATTAAAAAAAACATGTTTCCTAAGCACCGGGACCCTGCAAGTTGGCCCAAAACGGTCTCTTGCATACTATCCACGGGTCACACTCTCCAAAGTCGAATCTCGATAAGGAGGGAAACAACCGCTTACGGGTCCTTTCGACTCGTAAGAGGGAAAACTCTCTTATAGGATCCTTACGACTTATAAGAGAAAACACACTTAGGAATCCTCACGATTCCCAAGGAGAAAATACACCTACGAGATCCTCACGACTCGTAGGGAGAAAAGTCTTTATGAGACCCTCACGGCTCGTAAAGTTGAAAAGCCTTAGGTGGCAGATCCTACCCCTGTCTCCTAAGCCATCACTGCCCTGCAAAGAAGTCAAGATGGGCCGACCATCTATGGGCCACACTTGCCAAAGCTACATGCCACTGAAATGGAGAACTTACTCATAAGCGTATGAACTGCTCCACGCCAGAGTGAGACAAAAAAAGAAATAGAAGGATGCGGCTCATGGAGTTAAGGGTTGGAACTATATCCCTTAAGAGTTGAGATTTGAGTCAATGATAAATGACGACGCTTGTGTCCGCTCGTTATCTCCTTAGATCAAGATTCTGAAAGTGATACATCAACCCAAAACTGGTCATACGCCATGCATAACTCTGCATAACTCTGCACTACTTCACCCACGTACATACTTACGTGGGCAAAGTAGTGGGGGGCATTTGTTCCCGCCAAAAATTTCTGCGCAAAAGAGTCCAAGGTATCAAATGGCAGCGATACGCTTAAGAAAATGCGGACCAGTATCTTCCGGCCTGTATTTTGATAAACTCCCCAATGAAGAACTGTTAAATTATGATGGTATTGAAAGCATCTCGAAAAAACCTTCGATTTGATATATTATGGGCCTCATAATTCATCCGGGATCAAAAGTTATGAGTAAATGTCTATGCACATGTGATATAAGGAAGACGATGCGAACCAGTATTTTCCGAGCTGTATTTTGACAAACTCCGGAATGATAAATGGCTAAATTCTGATGATATTGAAAGCATCTCGAAAAGACCTTCGATTTGATATATTATGGGCCTCATAATTCATTCGGGACCAAAAGTTATGAGCAAATGTGTTATGCACGTGTAACCTAAAGTAATGCTCTACTATATGGGGAATGCATTTTTTAGTCCCACATCGGGAAAAGGAGAGATGGCTCCTCTACCACTCCCATATAAATAAGAGGGGATACCTCTTAGAAAGGTAGAGTTAAATCCTCAAAGGATTCAATACTCAAAGGAGCTTAGTTCTCCAAAGGAGCTAAGTTCTCCAAGATAGAAGCTTTGCTTCTCCTCATAATGCGCATGTGCGCCACGTGCAACGCACGTGTGCCCGCCATGCGGCACCACGTGCAACGCACGTGCGCACCACATGAGAACATTTTTTGCTTGAAAAAAAGCCAAGAGCTTCAAACAGAGAGAGAATTCTGAGAAAAGCTCAAAGAAAAAGAAGGTAAAAACCTTTGAGATAAGAGAAAATTCTCTCAAAGAATAGATCATTGATCTAGAAAACAAGATCAGTGATCTTCAATAAATAAATAAATAAAAATAATAAAAATAGTGCGTTGCACTTGCTATGAACCTTTGGTTCTCTGATATAAGAAAAACAAGAAGAATTTGTTTTTTCTTAGATCTAAATAAAAATAGTGCCTTGCACTTGCTATGAACCTTTGGTTCTCTGATATAAGAAAAACAAGAAGAATTTGTTTTTTCTTAGATCTAAATAAAAATAGTGCCTTGCACTTGTTATGAACCTTTGGTTCTCTAAGATAAGAAAAACTTGTTTTTTCTTAGATCTAAAAAATAGTGCCTTGCACTTGTTTTATGAACCATCGGTTCTTGAACCTAAAAGGTTCTTAAATTAATAGTGCTTTGCACTTTTATGAACCTTTGGTTCTTGAAATAAAAAGGAAAAAACTTGTTATTCTTTGATCTAAATTAGATCAAGAAATCAAATAGTGCTTTGCACTTCTTTTATGAACCATTGGTTCTTGAATCTAAAAGATTCTCAAATTAATAGTGCTTTGCACTTATAAATTTGCACTGTTGTGCTTTTTGATTGGCGCAAAGCGCTTGATAAATTCAATGCATTTTCTAAAGGGCAAGGCCCAAACCAAAATGACCTGACAGGCCAAAATAAATTGCAAGGCAATAAATGGGCAGAGCCCAAATAAATTGATGCTTTGCATCCTTTATACAAGGGCAGAGCCCAAATAAAATTGATGCCTTGCATCATTCCTAAAAGGGCAGAGCCCAAAACAAATTGATGCTCTGCATCCTTTCTGGGCAAGGCCCAAATAAAAATTAAAAAAAAAATGCAATGCAAAAGCAAATAAAATGTTGAACATTTCAACTGGACTTAGCCCAATTTTGGCCATAAGTCCTTAAATTAAATTAACTGAGCAAAATTGCTCTTCTAAATCAATTTACATCCGGTTCGAGGGTACATCTCCGAACTCCTTTGACATCCGTCGTTGTAATTCCTCAACGACGTCAAAGAGGTGACGGGTCCCAACGACCACACATCGATATGGACTGCGGGGTCTTTAAACTCGTGGACCGAAATGTCCATAAACTAACATCGGACCGGAACGTCCCTAAACTAACATCGGACCGGAACGTCCCTAAACTAATATTGGACCACCATGTCCCTAAAACTGGCGATGGACCACCACGTCCCTAAACTGGAAAGTGGACCACTACGTCCCTAAACTGGAACAATAGAGCCTCCAAATGCTCTTTTGCCGGATCTAAACGGTCCCGTTTAAGTTGATCTTAGCCCCAAACACGGCTAGCGCATCCTTAGACATTTAAATGAATGATAAAACCCCAAATCAACTCTGGTTCAAGGGTACATCTCTGAACTCCTCTGACACCTATCGTTGTAATTCTTCAATGACGTCAGAGAGGTGACGGGTCCCGACGGCCATAAATGCTATGGACCACCACGTCCCTAAACTGGCACAATAGAGCCCAAATGCTCTTTTGTCGGATCTAAATGGTCCCGTTAAGTTGATCTTAGTCTCAAACTGGACTAACTTATCCTTAACAAACGTTTGAGTCGATCTTAGCCTCAAAAATGGCTAACGTATCCTCCAAACAGACTTTAGTCCCAAATTGGACTATGAATCTCCCAAACTGGAACAATAGAGCCCAAACGCTCTTTTGTCGGATCTAAACGATCACGTTAAGTTGATCTTAGTTTCAAACAGGACTAACGTATCCTTAACGAATGTTTAAGTTGATCTTAGCCGCAACGCGACTAACGTATCCTTAAACTAAAAACACCAAACCCAAATCTAAGTAAATACGGATTTGGACTAATCCACGTCCTACGGGCGACGGCATTACTCAGTCTCCGTATACAATCCACGGGCAACCACAAACAAAACAAACACACACGACACGAAGTGAAATTCTGGAGAAGGAGAAAGTTGTTACCGCGATGCGGTAGCGTAATTAACTGCAGGGGCTTGCGCCTGCAGGGAAGAGCGTCCCCACAATCAAAAAACCCCTCACCCTGAGGGGGAATCTGACGAAGTCTGCTACATCGGCCGCATCCGTCTAAACCTCCGATACACGGTGCCATAAATCAACTTGGCATCTTCGGAGAGATAGACGGATAAAACCAAATAGCATCTGCCCCGAACCTCAGGCTACGGACGTCCTAACGTCTCGGCCGCCGTTCGGAGGGGAACAGCCTCCATCACCTCTCTCCCGACCCTAGTGCACAACCCCAGTGAGCCCTCTCTCTCTCTCCTTCTTCTTCTTCTTCTTTTCCCTTTTCTTTTCTTGATTCTTGAATTCTGTATTTTCCAGTGATCGCCGGATTTGCGATGTCACTGACGTTCCTGACGACCCAGTAGACGTATCTTACCTGCGTGATCACCCTCTTGCAGACCCGTCCCGTATGCCGTGCGTGCGTTGCAACGTTTTACCGACGTCTCATTGCGTATCCATATTGTGATCCGTCGAGACAAGTTTATCTTGCTACATACTATATTACTCTATTTACATCCATTTGAAGAAATATAATACGTGTATTTTAAATTATGCATCTCATGTTATAGTTTTATAGTTTTACGACGTCCGTTTGTATCCATATCATTATTTACATATCTAGATGCATACTAATTCATCTTGTTACATGCTAGGTATAATATTGTGCATCCACATGAGTAAAGTGTTACCCGTTTATCGCATTGTGCATCCATATTACAATTTTACAGTTTTCGGATACTCATTTGCATCCATATCATTTAAAATATATATAACTTCATCTATACATCATATTAATTCATGTTATTATTGTAGTAACGCCCCATGTGCATCCCACTTAGTAATGGAACTATAAATGTAACCCTGATCGGTGTTTGTGCATCCATACCATTAATTGTATACCTATTTGCATTCCATGTCACATTATTACATATTATTGTTTTATTAGTACCCCATGCGTGATATTGTGCATATTACATAGTCATGATGTAACCCCTGATGAATATTTGTGCATCCATGCTTTTATTTGTGCACCCGTACTTGCTACAGTTTTATTATGAGCATCCGCTTGACACATGTGCACTAACTGTCATGACCTGATATATCATTGCTTGACTTGATACCTGATCTTGTTACTAATGCCGACAATCTTGATATGTTGTCCCTACGGACATATCCTGTTGTCTATTTAGACAAACATGTACCTGCTTGATCCAGTGTTGGTATTAGCTCCAGATTTATCAATACCTGACTCGAATACATAACCTTGGGGGTATGGGGAAATCAAAAGTGTAAACTAAACTGTAACTTAAAAGGGTATTACTTAATCCGTAGTCCCGGGGGGTAACGGGACAGAACCATTCGTAACTCTTATATATTCATGATCCGTGGTCCCGGGGGTAACGGGACAGAACCACTCTTGGTTCACATATTTCTGATCCGTGGTCCCGGGGGTAACGGGACATATCCTTTGAGTTACATGGAGGATTAAATTAATTGATTTCGAACAACTTTAGAATAGATAACCCAGTAGCACAGTTTAGATTGATCACTGTACGTCACATATATTGATACTCTTCACTGTTCTATATCCGTGTTTACTTATTATATTCATGTTACTATTTATGATTCATGCCTGCATATCTCGTGCATCCTGTTCATTTATTATTGTTTGATATCATGACGCACTGACGTCTGGGTTTTGCATGGCCCAGATCCTCTATCTCTGTCGCAGATAGTTCAGGAGTATTTTGACCAACAAGCCGAGCAGTGAAGATCATATTAGTTGCTAGTTAGTTTAGTTTTATTTCGTATTTTTATTCCTGATGTGAGTCCGTATTATGGGACGTACTTTCCAGATTGTCGTTGTTACTTGAATTTATTGCTTCCACATATTATTTCTTGACTCGTTTATTTTGGCTCATAGACATGTACTGGATAGTTTCTTTTTTTCTGTTCTTGATATCTATAGACAGCCGTAATGTGACTGTGGAGGGATGTTTCCTAGCCAAAGGTAGCATGGTTGGTTCTGTCACGTGCCGATCTCAGCGCACTCTGGAAAGCGGGGTGTGACAGGGTTTGTTTGGTATCAGAGCCATAAGATCTAGGTTAATCGGGTTTGATTCTTTTGTTGTTGGGTATTGGACCCAATACACGAATCAGAATACTCGTAACTAGGAGCATGTCATGCCTTATTGCTATCTTGTCATCCTTGATCCATAACTATCTTGCTTCTTGTATCCTGTTTATTGAATCTTGTTCATCTTGCTAATCCTCTTCGGTGTTTTAGCTTCAGAATCATGGCGTACAGAAGCCTGCGATCGTACCAGAGGCGTGTTGATGACGCCACTTTGCTTGGAGTAATTCGTGGGATGCTGGAGAACCAGAAACGACAGACCGATCTGAACCAGCGGCAAGCCGAAACTTTTCAGGAAGATTTGCGGACCGTCCAGCAGTCCATAAATAATGTTGTGGCCAAACCAGTTGAGCGTGTGGGTACCGTGGCAGATTTCAGGAGACTTGGTCCGTCCGTCTTCACTGGTTTGGAGGAGCCGTTGCCAGCAGAGCAGTAGCTGGTTGATACGGAGAATTTGCTCGTTGCGGCACAGATTTCGGAGGACAAGAGAGTGGATGTTATACGCATCCAATTGGTTGATTATGCCCGTGAATGGTGGCTTGTGGAAGAGACCTGCTTGCCCAAGCCGATCAGTTGGGCAGATTTTTCGAAGAGTTTCTTGGAGAAGTTCTTCCCGCAGACTGCACGGGAGGAAATGGAAGAAAAGTTTATCAGTTTGAAGCAGAACGGCATACCCGTGGATGCACATGCGGCTGAGTGGAAACGGCTTAGTAGATTCGCTGGACCTTTGATTACCAACGATGTTGATAGGGTAAGGAGGTTCATGCGCAGTTTGGACGTGGAAATCCAGAGGCACATTATATCTCTGGGACTGACCATTTTTTCGCAAGTGCTTAAGGCGGCCCGAGAGCAGCAGAGCTTATCGGTGAAGACTGGGGGTACGCAGAAGCAGGCAGTTGCAGTGCGGAAGCCGGCATTTGCGCCGAACCGAGCGCCTATACGCAGAAGTATTCCGGTGAACCGACGTGGCGTAGTACCGATGAAGAAGCCCGTCGTACCCGAGCAGAGAGGAAGAATGATGTGTGACTTTTGCCATCTACCTGGACATCAGCAGAAGGATTGTCGGAGAAAGCTTAGATTTTGTTTGGTTTGCGAATCAGCTGATCATACTATCAGTGTTTGCCCGTCGAAACTTCGTTTGAAGGATGAAGCAGTTTCAAGGGCAGAAGCAGTTGACTCAGGGACCCAATCAAGCTCGAGCCTTTACCCTGACGGCTGAATAGGCCAAGGCTTCAGAGGAAGTTGTTTCAGGTATCCTACTTGTTCATGATTTTCCCGCATTAGCATTATTCGATTCTGGTGCATCCCATTATTTTATGTCGTCCAAGTTTATTGCTGCACACTCGATTTCTTGCACGACCCTGTCTAGTTGTTGGGACATACACACTCGGAATGGGAAGGTCATATCTAGTAGAGAATGTAAGGATTGTCCAGTTGTTATTTATGGACGGAAGTTATTTCCAGATTTCTTGGTGATTGATACCGGCAGTTATGATGTTGTTTTGGGAATGGATTTTCTCAGCACTTTCCACGCTCACATAGACTGCAGAGTAAAGAAAGTGATTTTCCAGATTCCCGAACATCCGGAGTTTGTTTTCACTGGAGGAAGCAGTTCTGTCGGGCCAGTCAAGCGTAGAGCTAGGCCGGCAAACAATGTTCTTTCGACAATAGAAGTTGATAAGGAGGAAGCGCCAGCTGTAGTTCGAGAGTTCATGGACGTGTTCGATGACATCTCGGGTTTACCGCCAAAACGAGATGTGGAGTTCGCGATCGATCTTGTTCCTGGTGCAGCGCCAATCTTAAAGGCGTACTATTCAATGGCACCAGTGGAGTTGGAAGAAGTCAAGAAGCGGGTTACCGAATTACTTGAGAAGGGTTGGATTCGTAGCAGTAATTCACCTTGGGGAGCTCCAGTTCTTCTAGTCAAGAAGAAAGATGGCACAAGGAGGATGTGCATCGATTATCGAGAATTAAACCGGGTGACTATTAAGAACAAGTACCCGATCCCTCGCATTGACGAATTATTCGAGCAACTCAGTGGCGCGAGGGTATTCTCGAAGCTGGATTTGTGATCCGGATATCATCAGGTCCGAGTTAAATCAGAGGATATTTGCAAGACTGCGTTCCGAATTCGGTATGGACATTACGAGTATTTAGTATGCCATTCGGAGTCACGAATGCACCGGTGATATTTATGGACTTGATGAACCGAATCTTTTCACCGTTCTTAGACCAGTTTATAGTGGTGTTTATCGATGATATTCTGGTCTACTTGAGGAGCATTGAAGAGCATGCGGAACACTTGAAGATCGCACTGCAGATATTGAGGCAAGAAAAATTGTATGCAAAAATGAGGAAGTGCGAGTTTTGGCTTGAAGAAGTGAAGTTTTGGGGCATGTCGTATCCGGAGATGGAATCGCCGTTGATCCTGAGAAGATTGTAGCAGTTTGAGATTGGCTGATTCCGAAGAACGTAGCAGAGATCAGAAGTTTTCTTGGACTTGCCGGATATTACAGAAGATTCGTGGAGAATTTTGCCCGTTTGGCTGAGCTTTTGACCAAGCTTATGCGAAAGGAAGTATCGTTCATATGGACGGATAAATGTGCGTCAGCTTTTGAGGCGTTGAAGCAGAGGTTGATAACCGTTCCTATTTTGACCGTACCAGATGGTTCCGGAGGATTGGTGATTCGCAACGACGCATCTGGGAAAGGTTTGGGATCTGTTTTGATGCAACATGGGAAAGTTATAGCTTATGCATCGCGGCAGTTGAAGACCCATGAGAAGAATTACCCAACTCATGATTTGGAGCTTACAGCAGTGATTTTCGCTTTGAAGATTTGGAGACACTACTTATTGTGCGAAAGGGTCGAAGTATTCACCGATCACAAAAGCCTAAAGTACGTGTTCACACAGAAAGAGCTTAATATGAGGCAGCGTAGATGGTTGGAGCTAATGGCTGACTACGATCTTGATCTTAGGTACCATCCGGGGAAAGTTAATGTAGTACCGGATGCGCTTAGTCGGTTGTCAGCAATTCAGATGTTGACTGCACAGAAGGAGCTTATCGAAAACTTTCGGAGATTCGAGTTGGAGATCGTGCTACTGTATTCTTCGGGACAGTTGATGCAGCTGCAAATACAGTCGTCATTGATCGGGAGTATTAAAGCAGTACAGTCGCAGGACCCAAGATTGCAGAAATTTCGAGAACAGGTTGAAGCTGGACTTCGAACGGATTTGTTTATTCATGAAGATGGTTCGTTGCGATATGGTAGCCGTTTGTGTGTGCCAAAAGGAGATATTCGCGAAGAAGTTATGAAGGAGGCACACAGTTCCGCGTTTTTCGTACATCCAAGAAGCACGAAGATGTACCGCGATCTAAGACAACATTTCTGGTGGGAAGGCATGAAAAGGGAGATTGCTCGTTTTGTAGCGAAGTGCTTGGTGTGTCAGCAAGTTAAGACTGGACATCAAAGGGTTGCTAGTTTATTGCAACCACTTCCGATTCCTCAATGGAAGTGGGAACATATAACCATGGATTTCGTGACAGTTTTACCGCGGAGTCCAAAGGGCAACAATGCAGTTTGGGTGATTGTTGATCGATTGACCAAGACAGCTCATTTCATACCATTTCGAGTTGGTCAATCAACGGAAGCGTTGGCAGAACGGTACATGCAGGAGATTGTGAGATTGCATGGAGTACCTGTGAGCATTGTTTCCGATCGTGATACCCGATTCTTATCGCACTTCTGGAGGAGTTTACAGGAAAGTTTGGGGACGCGATTGAAGTTTAGCACAACTTATCATCCTCAGACAGATGGCCAGTCAGAGAGAACGATCCAAACTCTTCAAGACATGTTGAGAGCTTGCATGTTAGACTTCAAGGGTTCGTGGGAAGATCATCTACACTTAGTGGAATTTTCGTACAATAACAGTTTTCATGCGACTATTCAGATGGCTCCATTCGAAGCATTGTATGGTGGCAAGTGTCGTTCACCCGTTTATTGGGACGATATTGGAGAACGAAGATTGTTGGGACCGAATTTGATCGTGCAAACCGTGGAGAAAGTTAATACTATCCGGAATCATATGAAGACAGCACAAGATCGGCAGAAGAGTTGGGCCGACACATCAAGAAGACCTCTAGAGTTCGCTGTTGGTAATCTGGTATTCTTGAAGATATCACCGACTAGAGGAGTGATTCGTTTTGGGAGTCGATGCAAGCTTAGTCCTCGATTCGTGGGGCTTTTCGAGATTTTAGAGCGTGTTGGAGAAGTGGCTTATCGATTGGTGTCACCACAATCTTTGGCGAATGTTCATGATGTGTTTCATGTATCTCAACTCCTTAAGTATGTTCGAGATGAAACACACGTGCTAAATCATTCGGAGCTGACTGTAAGAGATGATTTGATCTTTGAGGAACGACCGCTGTCGATTGTTGATCGAAAAGAAAAGGTCCTTAAGAACAAGGTTATCCCTCTCGAACTTGTTTCTTGGGGAAATCGCTCGCATGGAGAATCGACTTGGAAACGAGAAGACAAGATTCGACAGAAGTTTCCACACATGTTTTTATAGATTCTTGATTGTTTATCTTTTCTTGTCTTGGGAATTTCGAGGACGAAATTCTTTTTGTAGTTGGGTATAATGTAACACCCTAATTCATTTATACCAATTCTAGTATTTCTTTATTTATGGTATTTTCCTGATTTACTGTGTTTTGAGTGCGGATAGTGTTTTGACATTGTATTGCATCCGACCCGACCCACTTGCTTGAAACCTGTCTTGATTCATGTTTATGATTTATCCCGACTTGTTATGTATACTTGTGCACTTTCATGAATACTTCATACTGGCATTTTATCAGGCATTTGCATTTTTACAATATAACATTTTAAGTCACATAAAATATTTTAAAAATATATTGCATGGCCTGCATGATACCCCTAACCCCGTGGTAGCATCCGCGCTTCTTGTTCTTGTCTCGTTCAGTGAAACGGACTTGTTTGGATGGCTACGCGCACGTACGTGCATCCGTTCTTGGGGGTATGCATTTTCGTTATCCGGACATTCATTTTTTAATTTTGGTCATCGCATATATTTTTCGTATTTTGAAACTAAATTTTTAGACCCGATCCGGGCGTGTTTTGGTCTAAGTTTGTATTTACCAGAAAATCAAATTTTATTAATATAATATTTTTATTAAAATAAATCGACAGTTTAAATTTAAAGTAACTTACAAATCTTTTTTCAATTTAAAATCTTAACTCCTAGCAAATTTTTCCTAACAGCACAACCTCTCTCTTTCTCTTTCTCTTTCTTCCCTTTTCTCTCTCCTCTCGCACCCTCTCTCTCTCGTCTCGCGAACACTGTTCGCTTCTCGGCTCCGGTCACCGTCCGCGCGCATGTGGTCACCTCCCTTCATTCTTTTCCTTCCTTCTTCTCTCTTCTCTTCTCTTTAAAAGCCCGCGCCCACGAGGAAAACCTACAGTTCCCTGCCTCCTCTAAAACCCTAACCCTAACTCTCGTGCCTCTCATCCCTCAACCTCAACCGAGCCTCCATCTTCTCCTCCTCCTCGTCTTCGTCATCTTCTTCTTCCTCCTCCCTTTCCCCGAGCCCTGCACACCCAAACCCTAGCTCCTTACCTCGCCGATCTCTATCGTCGATGACCTCCTTTCCTCGTCGTCACCTCACCCCACTCCTTCTCTCCTCATCTCCAACATCTCCTTCTTTTCTCTTCTCTCTCCTACATCAAGAACCCCCATTGCAACCCTAACACCCGAGCCTAACCCTAACACCCGAAACCCTAACCCTCATCGCACCGGCGCACCTCACCGCCGTTGATCTCGTCGCTACCATCACCTCTCTCCTGACCCCAGTGCACAACCCCAGTGAGCCCCTCTCTTCTTCTTCTTTTCCCTTTTCTTTTCTTGATTCTTGAATTCTGTATTTTCCAGCGATCGCCGGAGTTGCGACGTCACTGCCGTTCCTGAAGACCCAGTGAACGTACCTTACCTGCGTGATCACCCTCTTGCATTGCTTGGACCCGTCCCACGTGCCGTGCGTGCGTTGCGACGTTTTACCGACGTCAGACGTGCCGTGCGTATCCGTATTGTGATCGGTCGAGGCAAGTTTATATTGCCACATGCTATATTACTCTATTTACATCCATTTGAAAAAATATAATACGTGTATTTTAAATTATGCATCCCATGTTATAGTTTTATAGTTTTACGACGTCCGTTTGTATCTATATCATTATTTCATATCTAGATGCATGCTAATTCATCTTGTTACATGCTAGGTTTAGTATTGTGCATCCACATGAGTAAAGTGTTACCCGTTTATCGCATTGTGCATCCATATTACAATTTTACAGTTTTCGGATACCCGTTTGCATCCATATCATTTAAAATATATATAATTGCATCTATAGATCATATTAATTCATATTATTATTGTAGTAACGCCCCATGTGCATCCCACTTAGTAATGGAACTATAAATGTGACCCTGATCGGTATTTGTGCATACATACCATTAATTGTATACCTATTTACATTCCATGTCACATTATTACATATTATTGTTTTATTAGTACCCCATGCTTGATATTGTGCATCCTACATAGTCATGATGTAACCCCTGATGAATATTTGTGCATCCATGCTTTTATTTGTGCATCCGTACTTACTACAGTTTTATTATGAGCATCCGCTTGACATATGTGCACTAACTGTCATGACCTGATATATCATTGCTTGACTTGATACCTGATCTTGTTACTAATGCCGACAATCTTGACCTGTTGTCCCTACGGACATATCCTGTTGTCTATTTAGACAAACATATACCTGCTTGATCCAGTGTTGGCATTAGCTCCTGATTTATCAATACCTAACTTGAACACATAACCTTGGGGGTATCGGGAAATCAAAAGTGTAAACTAAAGTGTAACTTAAAAGGGTATTACTTGATCCGTGGTCCCGGGGGGTAACGGGACAGAGCCATTCGTGACTCTTACATATTCCTGATCCGTGGTCCCGGCGGGTCACGGGACAGAACCACTCTTGGTTCATATATTCCTGATCCGTGGTCCCGGGAGGTAACATGACATATCGTTTGAGTTATATGGAGGATTACATTAATTGATTTCGAACAACTATAGAATAGATAACCCAATAGCACAGTTTAAATTGATCACTACGCGTCACATATATTGATACTCTTCATTGTTCTATATCCGTGTTTACTTATTATATTCATGTTACTGTTTATGATTCATGCCTGCATATCTCGTGCATCCTGTTCATTTATTATTGTTTGATATCATGACGCACTGACGTCTGGGTTTTGCATGGCCCAGATCCTCTATCTCTGTCGCAAGCAGTTCAGGAGTATTTTGACAAACAAGTCGAGCAGTGAAGATCAAGTTAGTTGCTACTTAGTTTAGTTTTATTTCGTATTTTCATTCCTGATGTGAGTCCGTATTATGGGACGTACTTTCCAGATTGTCATTGTTACTTGAATTTATTGCTTCCGTATATTATTTCTTGACTCGTTTATTTTGGCTCATGGACACGTACTGGATAGTTTCTTTTTTTTTCTGTTCTTGATATCTATAGACAGCCGTAATGTGACTGTGGAGGGATGTTTCCTAGCCACAGGTAGCATGATTGGCTCTGTCACGTGCCGATCTTAGCGCACTCTGGAAAGCGGGGCGTGACAAATTGTCTTGAAAAAAGACACAAATCCTGCCGTCCATGTGCAGCAGTTACCGATAACTCCCGAACCTAATTCAGAATCCAAATCAATTCTATGTGTCTGACTCAAGTCTAAGTCTAAATCAAGCTTGAATCCAAACTAAAATCAGAATACAATTCAAATGTGAATCCAAATTCTAACATATATACTTGAACCTGAACCAAAATACCAGAATAAAATTAACATGCGAACATGACTTGAGTTGACCGAACTATGGCTATAACTTGACTTGGTTACATGACTACTTGTTTACATTCTGAACCTGATTACATGAACAACTTGTATACATGGTCTCGACAAGTCTGATAATTATAATATATATAAAACACATTACGGGGTTAAAGGTGTTAGTTATATGTATGCCCTAGAGGCCATTGCTATACATAGGATGTATATTGTAGTGGATGCTGGGATATATATAGGGAGGACTTTCTTGCTCGACATGATAGTATGCTATCTGGTTACACTTTACCTTAACGTGTATACTGATTGTCTCTCTGTTACATGTTGATAAAGCCTTTAGGATGTGTACTTGACTACCTGGACTATGATGCGGATCATACTAGTGGGGACATGGTAGTCCATAAGTATATCCTTCAAGGTCCCTAGTCGTGGGTGTATCGAGACGGGGCATCGATATACCAGTGTAGACTAGCGTATACCTTCTCGACCCATACAGATGGACGGTGGATGATCCCATATCCATCGGTGTTTGACATCAGAGATGATATACGGGTGCTCAGTAGAGACTGGGTACGCTGGACGGACTCGCCGAGAACTCCCAGATGGTATTATACCTCACGTCAGATGGCAGTTCTCTGGTGACACTGGTACAGAGTAGTCTGTTGACCCGGGATCGTCATAGAGTCTTGTGTGGTTCCCACTGTGCTTTGATTTCCATCTTACCACGTCCAAGATGGCGTGCAAAACGGTGGTTTTTGGATACAGTCCCGAGTCACATGGAGGCAATGAGCGATAGGAGGGGATTCGTCTCTCCCGGTATAGGGAGTTGATGTTGCGCTGTGTTCGATTGGCTATAACAGGAAATCCCTGGCCAGGGTTGCTGAGATTTACGGGTAAGTGTTACCAGTAGTTTCTCGAATTGTTATAGACCTCATATCGACACGACTTATCGAGCTATTGGGGTCTGACGTTTACCACCCCTAGGCGAGATATGCGACATATCAGACGATCAGACCGGACTGTACGGTAAGTGTTACTGGTTGGATTCACAGGAGTATGATCGGGCTTGCTCGTCGATCTTCTAATCGCTCAATACCCGGGTGGCCGCTACGTTTAGCAGACCGCTTGCGGCTTGTGGGTGTTTGATATGATCATCACCTGCTGCCGGCGTATTGACGAGTCTTTAGAGTCCTACACAGAGGTTTCCTGGCTCAAGCGAAACGAAATAGGAGCGCATATGAGATATGTGCGGGACCGAGAATAATGCGTGTATGTGATACCGTATTCCATTCTCGCGATAAATGTATCGAATGGTTGTATGCGATATAACCTAGTTATCGAATCGGGGATTGATTCGATAAGCCGATACATTGGATACTGGTCGGTTATGTGCGACATGACCGGATCATTGAATCAAGTGTTGATTTAATGATTTAATGCATAATTATATATATGATATATTACTTTGCATTAACTAGTATTGGTTCACTTTAAATGGATTTTCTCACTTGGTTTGTGCACATTGTATATGTGATATACTTTTGTACACAAGATTGTATCATGTTTGATGATACATGCTAGTTTGGGTTTGTGTAAAGAATTAAACCATGGTTACTTAAGTGGTTAGGGTTTCATTTCCTTTTCTCATTTATTTATCTATTTATTCATTTTGGAAAAAGAAAAGCATAAAGAGAAAATGGTTGCTAATTTTGTTTTCTAGTTGAAGCTTCTTGAACATTTGACCAAAGTGACCATTTTGTCTCATGCTTAACCCTAACCACTCCATTTAACCCTAGTCTATTCTCTACACCTAACCAAGGTTAGGATATGATAAGTATTCATTTTATTATTCATTTTGGATATACTTATGATATTCTTTTCTTCTTCTTCTTCATCTTCTTCTTCCATGAAGAAGCTTGACTTCATCAATGGTGGATTGATGAAACAAGTGAGAAATCCAATTCTAAAGTCTACCCACTTCCTATTTCTTCATCCTCTACCTCTTGCCAAGTAGTAGAGTGTGTTTTCTTCACAAGTTTCTTGACTTGGTGAAGTTGGAGCTTGATCTAGTGATGCCTCGACGTAGATCATCTTCGGCATCGACGTCGACGACCTAACCCGTCCATTCTCCGATGAAGCCGACGCTAGAGCCCGGGGTTCGACTTGGACAGCGAGGAGACTTTATTGCGGAGCTATGGAGGTGGAGCACCGGATCTACAAAGGTTGTATATCCGTTCATTTAGTTAAAGTAGTTAACTAGTTTCTTTTTCGCCTAGAATTCTAGCCAACGATCCGTAGTTTAGGGTTTCTCGGCACCGTATTTTTGAAATTGGCATGGTTGATGCCTTGTGAGACCTCTTGAGAGTGCCTAGGAACCCTACAGTGGTATCAGAGCCTAGCTAGAGCCTTAGGCGAAGTCTAGACGGAGTTTGAAAGCCGGACGAACCGAAAACCTAACCCCAATTTAGCTCTCTGGACATTTTCTAAAATCGTAGTTTTTTCCAGATTAAAAATATTCAGAAAAATAAGCAGGAAGATATAAGGGTTACTGCAAAATTCGAGGTCCTGATTCCATAAGATCACCGCGGATCCGCGGCATGAGCATGCTCATGCGGCGGTTCCGCGGCCAATTTGTCTTTTTGTGCATCGAATTTTGCACTAGAATTCTTAGTTATCAGTTCTGGTTTTCCTGGGTATTTTTAATATTTTTTCCAGAGTTTTAATTTTCAGGGTTGTTTTGGGGATTCGAATGTTCGACCGGATTATCAAATTTTGTCTGTGTGGCTTTCCGGATAAATTTTAGAATATGTTAAAAAGTTCGACCGGATATAAATACCCAATTTTTCCCCTGTCGGGAAATTTCCAAGTGTTGGATTTTTCCGTAGTTTAAAGACATTCTAAGTAGTGCAAGTAACTTGATGGACCCTCTAGAAGACAACAAACCTTAACTCGATTATGTGACCGTCTTGAACTGCCCTTTGAACCTTCGGGTTTGGGGCAGTACGGCGTGCCACATGTGAGGCGTTGGCTTGACCCTTCTACGGCTGGACCGTTGGTACTGAAGCATGAACTGAATGTTTTTAGACTTATTTCATGTGTTGGACTGTATCGGGAAAACTTGGGTGTTTGGATGTTCGATCGGAAAGTTTAACATTTTCTATTTTATTCGGAATGTGATACAATAATTGGAATTCACAATAAGTTATGAGATAACTGAATGAATGTTGTAAACACAGCACTTTAGTCTCACTTGATCGGTTGCCACGGAATTTTGATGTGATCAAAAGTCCGTTGCAATCACGTAGCGTACGCGGATATTCGCCGGATAAACTTAATAGACAGCCTCACCCCATAGCCCCGACCAAGTGACTGTAGGAGAACCCCGTCGCCGAAAGCATCCGTTCGGGTGCTCGCGGCAGCGGTGTTCCGCCTTGGTACACTTCGTCGACAGCGTCGGGGGTGCGGCCGTCTACTGAAGTTTGCGACGAGTATCCGATCAGGATGTCGGGAATCTTGTTGAATTACCCGACTTGTTATTGAAAAGTGTTTTCGATAACGAGACTAAAATGCGGGGTTTATAATTGTTAGGCATGCGATGTCTAAGTAATTCATTTGATTAGGCATGCGATGTCTATGCAGATTGCAGATTCCAACTGTTGTAGTTTTACACTTTCTTTTTTGTGACCGTAAGTGTAATATGTGATATCGCCGGTTTCGTTGCTATATGTCAACGACAATTGGGATGCGCATATTTACTTACGTTGATGACATGTGATGTTATGTGTTGCTAGATATGTTATATTGGATCGTCGTGTTTGAATAGCCGGGGGTGTTATGTGAGATGAGTGTTTTTCATTTTCATTCATGTAAAAACTTATATGTAATATTCTTTTATTGGGACACTTCCAGGTAGCGGAAGTTGTCACCCTTTGTATATTATTTACTTTTACGCACTAGGATAGACCCAAGGAGGAGGGCACAAGTAACCGGGTTCTGGAGTCCAGTGGGAGACCAACTCGAGGAGTCGAGGCCGGGTCTCCTAACTCTAGAATTGGTAGGGTTGCTTGCCGCACTCATAGGGGTCTAGGGGTGTGGGTTTGGCTATTCATCACGACCGTGGAATCCGTGTTTTATACTGGCTCGTATTGAAAACACGGACGTCCTAGTATATCCAATATTTCATATGATTCTTCTGCTGCGATATCTGTGATGTGATCATGTGATGTTCTGTGATAGATACAGTATATAGTATATATGATATATTATATAGCCGTTACTTATGTTTTACACCCGTGCTAGCCCTGCCCCGCTCTGCCGTTAGTTACCTAACCTAACGGTGCACGAGGGGACATCGAGGTGAATGCGGATGGCATAAGTGTACGTCGTATTTATCTGTGATGTTTAGGTACTTAAATGATGGGACTTCATTAATGAGATTAATGAAATAAAAGAAACCTAAGATGTTGTAGAATCAAATTTCAAAATAAAACAGGTAGCTACAGTTCTTGCTTTGCACAGCGGTATATATGATATATCCTGCACCTTATTCGATGAGGAAAGGACCGAGATCCCTTAACCGGGAGTGACTCCTTTAGCAATAACTGGCAGATGCTACACCCTCGGTTTGTCTTTTGATTGCTTTTAAGAGTTTTTGCTTTGCACAGTGATATATATGATATATCCCGCACCTCATTCGACGAGGAAAGGACCGACGATCCCTTCACCGGGAGTGACTCCTTTAGCAAAACCAGAAAAGCCTAAAAAACACTCCATTTCAAAATTCATTCGATCCTACAACGATATCAAGTTCATTACGCAATAGGTTTTCAGAAAAACCTGTCGTAGCCCTCCGTCATTTCAGATAAGTCCTACTTAGTATTCGTGCTATGTTTGTTGACCTCCGTCAAGGCGTAGTGTGCGGTAGCTAACTAGTATTTATCTGCTTATGCATATGATGCAGATTGGATTAGGGTAGTCGTGCGGCCTTGTTGACCTCCGTCAAGGGTCGTGCGGGTGGGTTTAATTCGATCAAGAAATGACGGGTTGAACTTGACTAGTACCCTATGGTTTGTTGACCTCCGTCAAGGTCATAGGGTGCTAGGGGCAAAATATTATCGGGAATTTCAAGTGTTGAAATTTGCAATGAGATTGCATACCTTCTATGAGATAGTTGGATCCCGATACCCGCTGCGAGTAAGAGTTACTCCTAGGAGAGTTTTACACATTACAATTAGCCGATCAAGTAGGTGTCTAGAAAGGTGTTAACGAGGTTACGCCTCTGGGAAAACGAGGTTTACATTAATTAGGTTCGTGCGAAAGCACGGGGGACCTCCCTCAAAGTACCGACACTGGCCTGGCTGAAAGATTGGCGAACTTGTAGTGTGTAATTAATCCCGGCTAGTCTTTCCTTTTAGGGTTTGAAGGAAGATTTGATAAAAAGCAGTGGGAGCCATCCTAATTAGATAAAATAATAACCAATCTATTCTTACAAGAGCGCACGCTGAGTGTTTTCTTCTCTCTCTCTCCTGGTAGCGACCATATCACGCCTTAATCAAGATAATAATACGGATTATTGACTGAACCCGCTTGTTATACTGAGCTGGGGAACATTGGTCCCGCTCCAACTTATAATTGTTATAAGACAGAGCAGGAAATAGGGGAATACCAAGATTCCCATGCCGGCCAAACGAAGAGAGTGCATGCTGATGCATCATCTTCGGGTGTGTTCATTATACAGAACTGTTTCTCAATGTCCTTTACGTCCTGGGTATATGATACCGGATCAGGATCCCTAATATGTAATCTGTTACATAGGGCTACAGACAGGTAAAGAGCTGAGAACGGGTGATAAGTTTCATGAGGCAGAAAACGGGGCAAGTGTTGCAGCCAGGTCTGTTGGTCACTGTCACCCTGTATAGTAATACATTGATTCTGAACGAATGTTATTAGATACCGAACCTGATATACAAAATCATATCAGTCTCTTTATTAGTAAAGAAACGATAAAATTTTGTATAGATGGATAATGTTTTGAACATTTCCTATATCAAAAGTTGATCGGTTCAGGCACGTTATCTAAAAGCATTGATGTTCTAAATCAAACTACAGTTCCTAGTATACAGAACACACACAAGAGGAAGAGTTCAGAAATGAACGAATCCTTCTTGAGGTATTGTAGACTAGGTCAGATCAATGCGACCCGACTGGCTGAAGTTGCATTTAGATGTATATTTAAATCAGTTTGAATTTACATCTTGTGAAACTCGCCAGTCATGTCACAAAGATAAGATGACCATAGCTCTGTTTAATGGAAGCAGAGAAAGAGTTAGTAAACTCTTGGGATGATACATGTTGATGTATGTTAGGTCCCCTGTCTACACATGCCAAGACTGGTTCTTTATACTTCATTATATTCTCTGATAATCTCTCAAGATTCAGACATATGTTCCTGTTGAAACACAAGTCAGAACCTTTTGAGATATTCACAGAATATAAGCGAGAAGTAGAGAACCAAAATATGGGTATAAGTATTATGTCCTATGATGAAATCAAGGAGAAGAATACTTGAGCACGGAAATTCCTGGACTATTCTAAAGGAGAATGAGATTCTCTCTCAGAATTACTCCTCCGTATACACCATAGCACGATGGTATATCGGGGCGGAGCAGATACACCCTATTTGATATGGTGTGCTCTATGATGAGTACTACTGAATTACCTGTTTCCTTTTTGGGAGTTATGCACTTATGAAGTTGCATACCTATTGAATAGGGTTTCGATCAAATCAGTTGCCTACCAATTCATATGTGATATGGAAAGGTAAGAGCCCATATCTTAAGTTAGTTAAGATTTGGGGTTGTCCGGCCTATGTCTAAAAAGCAAAATCCGGACAAACTCGAGGCAAGGTCTGTCATGTAGAACTGGAAAGGTTCCAGCTATACAAATTGCAGCTGATGATTTGATAGAACCAAAGGATTCAGTAGGTTCCAACGAACCTCAGCCTCTCCGCCGATCTAGTAGGGTTCCTCACCCACCTGAGAGATACTTCGGTTTCTCTATGACAGTGGGAGCGAGGATTGCATCATGAGATGATGACCCAACTAGTTTCGAGCTGGCCATCAGGAGTGAGACTCTGTAAGAATGGTTGGATGCTTAGTGATCTGAGATGGAATCCATGTACACCAACAAAGTATGGACTTTAGTTGCTATATCTGAAGGGTTAAATCCCCATCAGGAGCAAGTATATCTTGAGAAAATTACTTGGTGTAGATGGAAAAGTTGAGACTTTCAAAACTAGACTTGTTAAAGGTTTTTCGTCATCGACCAGGCGTGGATAATGATGAAACCTTTTCCAGTACCTATGCTTAAGTCCATCCAGATACTACTTGCCACGGCTACATACCATGACTACGATATCTGGCGGTTGGGTGTCATGACTGCTTTTCTAAATGATGTTTTAGAAGAGTGCGTCTATAAGTACACAGCCAGAGGGCCTCGTAGACAGTGGGAGCAGCGGAAACGCGTGCAAGATGTTTTATGTGATAAAACAGACATCGCGGAGTTGGAACGTCTGTTTTGATGTAGTAGTCAAAGAGTTTGACAACGTCAAAATGGTAGATGAACCTTGTATAAACAAAAAGGTAGTAGAGAGTATGGTGGTAATCCTCGTAGAGTACGTGGATGACATACTCTTGATAAGAAAGGAGTTTCCTATACTACGCTCGGTCAATCTCCGCTTATCACAATGATTCTCCATATAGGATCAATGTGATACCTCCTATATCCTGGTTTTTGGATCTATGAGATAGATCTAATTGGATGTTAGGATACTCACTAGTAGTAGTGAGATGGTATCAAAAGATCCCGGGGAGAATCACTGGAAGTGTTCCAGAGTGATAAAGACGACTGAATGTCAGTCGCAGGCATTGTCTTTACCCTCAGTAAAGGGACGGCATGTTGGAAGAGTTCCAAGCTAGATACCGTGACATACTAGACGATAAAGGCTGGATACATCGCTACTTAAGATGCTACCAAAGAGGATGTTTGGGTGTATATTAGTTCATGAGATGAACTACGTTCCTACCATTGTGAGACAATGGAGTTGTGGCTTATGCCAAGGAACGCCGGTCCCATCAGTGATCCAGACTTATTCTAAGGCGGTATCACCTGATCATGGAGATGCTTGATCTCCAGGATGATCGAGGCAAGGAGAGCAGACTTAGAGGATAACGCAGCGGATCCACTCACGAAGGCCTATTCCCAGAGAGAGACTTTTATGGGATGGTTGAGTATGAGATACTGCAACCACTGCTACAGATGGCCCTAGTGCAAGTGGGAGATTGTTAGTTATATGTATGCCCTAGAGGCCATTGCTATACATAGGATGTATATTGTAGTGGATGCTGGGATATATATAGGGAGGACTTTCTTGCTCGACATGATAGTATGCTATCTGGTTACACTTTACCTTAACGTGTATACTGATTGTCTCTCTGTTACATGTTGGTAAAGCCCTTAGGATGTGTACTTGACTACCTGGACTATGATGTGGATCATACTAGTGGGGACATGGTAGTCCATAAGTACATCCTTCAAGGTCCCTAGTCGTGGGTGTATCGAGACGGGGCATCGATATACCAGTGTAGACTAGCGTATACCTTCTCGACCCATACAGATGGGCGATGGATGATCCCATATCCATCGGTGTTTGACATCAGAGATGATATACGGGTGCTCAGTAGAGACTGGGTACACTGGACGGACTCGCCGAGAACTCCCAGATGGTATTATACCTCACGTCAGATGGCAGTTCTCTGGTGACACTGGTACAGAGTAGTCTGTTGACCCGAGATCGTCATAGAGTCTTGTGTGGTTCCCACTGTGCTTTGATTTCCATCTTACCACGTCCAAGATGGCGTGCAAAACGGTGGTTTTTGGGTACAGTCCCGAGTCACATGGAGGCAATGAGCGATAGGAGGGGATTCGTCTCTCCCGGTATAGGGAGTTGATGTTGCGCTGTGTTCGATTGGCTATAACAGGAAATCCCTGGCCAGGGTTGCTGAGATTTACTGGTAAGTGTTACCAGTAGTTTCTCGAATTGTTATAGACCTCATATCGACACGACTTATCGAGCTATTGGGGTCTGACGTTTACCACCCCTAGGCAAGATATGCGACATATCGGACGATCAGACCGGACTGTACGGTAGTGTTACTGGTTGGATTCACTGGAGTGTGAGCGGGCTTGCTCGCCGATCTTCTGATCGCTCAATACCCGGGTGGCCGTTACGTTTAGCAGACCGCTTGCGGCTTGTGGGTGTTTGATATGATCATCACCTGCTGCCGGCGTATTGACGAGTCTTCAGAGTCCTACACAGAGGTTTCCTGGCTCAAGCGAAACGAAATAGGAGCGCATATGAGATATGTGCGAGACCGAGAATAATGCGTGTATGTGATACCGTATTCCATTCTCGCGATAAATATATCGAATGGTTGTATGCGATATAACCTAGTTATCGAATCGGGGATTGATTCGATAAGCCGATACATTGGATACTGGTCGGTTATGTGCGACATGACCGGATCATTGAATCAAGTGTTGATTTAATGATTTAATGTATAATTATATATATGATATATTACTTTGCATTAACTAGTATTGGTTCACTTTAAATGGATTTTCTCACTTGGTTTGTGCACATTGTATATGTGATATACTTTTGTATACAAGATTGTATCATGTTTGATGATACATGCTAGTTTGGGTTTGTGTAAAGAATTAAACCATGGTTACTTAAGTGGTTAGGGTTTCATTTCCTTTTCTCATTTATTTATCTATTTATTCATTTTGGAAATAGAAAAGCATAAAGAGAAAATAGTTGCTAATTTTGTTTTCTAGTTGAAGCTTCTTGAATATTTGACCAAAGTGACCATTTTGTCTCATGCTTAACCCTAACCACTCCATTTAACCCTAGTCTATTCTCTACACCTAACCAAGGTTAGGATATGATAAGTATTCATTTTATTATTCATTTTGGATATACTTATGATATTCTTTTCTTCTTCTTCTTCATCTTCTTCTTCCATGAAGAAGCTTGACTTCATCAATGGTGGATTGATGAAACAAGTGAGAAATCCAATTCTAAAGTCTACCCACTTCCTATTTTTTCATCCTCTACCTCTTGCCAAGTAGTAGAGTGTGTTTTCTTCACAAGTTTCTTGACTTGGTGAAGTTGGAGCTTGATCTAGTGATGTCTCGACGTAGATCATCTTCGGCATCGACGTCGACGACCTAGCCCGTCCATTCTCCGATGAAGCCGACGCTAGAGCCCGGGGTTCGACTTGGACAGCGAGGAGACTTCATTGCGGAGCTATGGAGGTGGAGCACCGGATCTACAAAGGTTGTATATCCGTTCACTTAGTTAAAGTAGTTAACTAGTTTCTTTTTCGCCTAGAATTCTAGCCAACGATCCGTAGTTTAGGGTTTCTCGGCACCGTATTTTTGAAATTGGCATGGTTGATGCCTTGTGAGACCTCTTGAGAGTGCCTAGGAACCCTACAAAAGGGGTAGATTGGTACGGAATGTATTAAAAGTGGCATGGTGATGGATACCAAAAGACATCTACATGAACTCTCGTGCCGTTGTCCCGTGGGTTTTGACGGGGCCTTATACTTACATGTTACCATAGTTCACGAGATAGTTGGACTTCTCTTGTATACACCGATACTTTCTGTACTTAGGTACAAACAATTACGTTAGAATAATAAACTGATACTTGTATAACTTAACGTTTTCCTTCCACATTACTAGTCGTATTTCTTCCTTTCTTTTGGGACTTACCGAACGCTAGTTCGCTGACGACATTCCTATATCTTTTTTTTTGGAATGTTCGTCAGGAGTACCGGACCCTCAGAAGATCGAGCTCAGCCAGGAGTGCTTGGAGCAGATTGAGGCACAGCCGGACTACTAGTTTACTTATACTTATCTTCCAGTTTGTATGCCACTGTTTATGTATTGCTTTTATCATTGTACATTTCCTTTTCAAATCAGCTGTATTGTAAAAATGAATGTTAATTAAAGTTGATGTTTACATTTTATCTATTGTCATATTTTGTGCATTTCATATATTGCTTAACGTATTTATTTCTGAGTAAATACGTCGCGTGCCCACCGTGTTTCCTTCCTCGTACACTGAGAAGCGGGGCGTGACAAAAAAAGATAGTAGTTTTGTGTTTATATTTAGATTCTGACCTTTGAGTTTAACGGAATGTGTTTTTAGCTAACTTTTAAGAACACAGACGTTCTATACGGAAAAAACCAAGTTTGAGATGTTTTTTTTAAATATGAAAGTTTGGAGGGTCCAAAATAAAATAAAAAAACCCTTTAAACTAAAATCTCTCTGTATTGTTTCTCATTACTCATTACGTAGGATGAAAACGATGTGTGCACCGCAAATTTAATCTCCGGTCAGTTGTTACCAAATTAGTGTTTCTACTATTATTTTCCTGCTTGATGATCCAAATCTCTTATCACACAGCAAAAACCCCCTCAACGCCTAGTCCCCTTGTTATCCCATAATCTCCAACCATTTGATGGGAATAATAGTGTTTCAATTATTATTTCACCGGAGGACTTTAGATCCATGTCTTACATATCAAAATCGTTGCATAATGATTTATCGTAATTTAGGAATGTCTGATCGTACGTTAAATATGATTTTAAGAAGGGTAAATTTTACAAAGCACCATCGAACTCTAAAGGATTTTGAGACAACACCATTAAACTTTAAAATGCCATAAACCCTTTTTAAACTAGCAATATTGAGCGAAAATCCTGGTTTCTCGGACTTGTTTAGACCCTACATAGATTGAGCTCATGAAGACATTTTCAGGAAAAATATCCATAGAAAAATACTCTTCAGATGGGGGTTTGTAGCATTTTTAAACGTGTGCTATTTCAAAACCCTTGAAATTCGATGGTACTTTGTGAAATTTACCCATTTTAAGAAATCACCCGACTATATCATATTTATATGCACCTAACATATCACAGAGCATGACTTACAGATAATTTTTTTTAAGATATCCCGGTTTTTAGGGCTCGACTAGATGAATCCGACTCTTTCGCTTTTTCATATATAAAAACGGTCTACTCTCTTGATGCATCATCTCTTCTCTATATATAATGCAAATATCCTTGGTTAGAGATTTACCCTTCTCCTTTTTCCTTGAAAAATAGAAAAAATGAGAAAATTCCTTAACTCTCAAGCGTTCCATATCATCTCTCTCATCTCTCAAGCCCTCCACTTCATCCCTCCCTTTTTTAAAAAATAAATAAATAAATAAATAAGACTTTAGAACCCTCCACACTTCTCTTTCTTTCCCTCTCAAATTTTTTTAAACACACGTGCATAAATTCTAGTAAAATGTTGTGAATGTAAGAGCACATTTAGTTATTGAGGTTAATAAAGAAGAAAATAACATGGTGAGCTCTAGGTTTAAGCTGGGACGGGACACATCGTAAACACGCGTGAGACGAATTCAAAAGGCCACTTGGTTGTGACTTCCACAATCCTATTTTTCCATTAATTTTCAGACTTCACAAACATTAAATCCAAACCAAAAGGAACAATCATGTGAACGGGGGTTAGAAAGAGCTGCTGACATGTGAGCAACCCTTCTTTTTTTTTGCTCCCTTAAAATTATAGATTCACCTCAGATGTAACACACATCTAATCTCACTTCATGCAAAACCCCAAAAAAGAACGTGTATCTTTTTATAAAACATTGACGGAAGGGGGTGCGCACCCAAATTATAAAATTGCCTGTCCTTAAATACATTGCATCAATGATTAATAATGGAGACTTGTATGTAATGTGCCTCTTTAATTAATTAGTTATATATTACTCACAAATACAACAAGATTCTGTGATTTAGATCAGATTTGAGCCGTGCTTATGCAAATATGACCTCATAAACATTCCTTTTGAATTTTAACTACTCGTAGTTGCACTTTGCATGTCAACCCTTTGCAGTTGTTAAAACGGCTTGCCATCCTGAAATTATCGTAGGAAATTGCTTTTTACACTCACTGAATTATATCCTATACAATGTCATGTCCAAAAACTAAACCCCATTCATACTTACTTTTACACAACAAACTCAAAACCTAGGAAACTGCAACGTAACCCTCCATGCAAAATTATTAAAGTTCGCTGCCACTATCGAAAAACTAAATATATATAGTTGCTGGTTTAGGATTTCGAAGATATGTTTAGAATATATTGATATCGAATAGTTCCTTTGCAAAGATCTGGAAAGGAAAACAAATGGTGATATCTAAAAAGAATAAATTAAATACAGTCATGTAAGTTACAAACAACATCGTTAAAATGGAAAATAAAGTAATCACAAGCAAATAGATTTTGTTTGTTTAAAAAAATTTACCGAACGAATGATGACGAGAGTTTTGTAATTCTTAAAGATCACTTCCAAAGAGGGCATCCATGCGAAGGAAAAATGCTAGCGCCCGACTTTCTGCCGAATGTTGAATCATGAACAGTGTTGTCGGATTTGATAAAAAGACACTGCTGTTAGGGTTTAAGATATTAAGAAACACGTTACATCAGCAAGAGGGAAAAAAGCTATATTGTCAAAAACCCCGACAGATTTTACCGCTAACAAACAATCCTTGGCACCGAAGCGGTTGTCAAATGCCCTTTGGAAATTTTCCTGCAGACTCTGTATAGTTGTTTGCTATATCTAATTAGATTATACATATTGCAACTAACTGCTTAATTATCACATAAAATTTAGAATAGTTGGAAAGAGGTTATTTCAATGCTGAAAGCTTTTCGAAAGCATCACTGACGATTGTTTTGAGGCCACGGCATCTTGTCAGTGGAAAAACGTGCTGGGCGGTTTTGACAATTTAAAACCTCCGCACCAACAAAAAAAAGGAAAGAGAGGGCCTGGCTGCAAAATCACCAAACAGCACACTCACTACCGGCTCCAAGAAGCAACCGACAAGGATATGCCACCTCGCATAGTCTCTCTTCGGTGAAAAAAAAACCAAAAACCCTAAAATCTCCAAAATGGGCTCGGTGTCCCTCAGCATCGGCGACGGCTCCGCCCGCTTCCGGCGTCGCTCCGCCGTGTGGTCCTCCCTCGTCCACCTCTTGATGCTCTCCTCCCTCCTCTTCACCAACCTCTTCGCCCTCTACTCCTTCACCTTCACCTCAAATCCCTCCAACTTCACCAACAGCAGCAGAAACATCTCCTCCGTCTTGTCCCAGCACATTTCCTCCATCCTCAAAGAGATCGAGATCTCCGAGCGCAAGCTCCACCAGATCGAGCGCCACCTCGCCGGTTACCAAGCCCTCGACCCCACCTCCCCCAACCTCCCCTCCGAGCTCCTCCTCTTCCTCAACCGCCACCCCCTCCCCTTAGGCAAGGACTCCAAGTCCGGCATCGTCGAGATGACCTCCTCCATCGCCCACTCCTGCTCCAGATCCAACGACCTCCTCACCCAATTCATGTCCTACAAGCCCTTCTCCTTCTGCCCCTCCGCCGACTCCCATCTCCCCCACAAGCTCATCTCCCGCGGCTGCGACCCCCTCCCTCGCCGCCGCTGCCTCACCCGAGCCAGACCACGGGCCGATTCTAAATGGGTCGGCGCCAAAAACCAATCTTGGGTGAAGCCTAGAGGTAAAAACGACTTCTTGGCGGATGATGTGCTTCCCTTGGGCGGCGGCGGCGGCGGGGATCGGGGGGTTAGGATCGGGCTCGATTTCGGGAGCGGGGCGAACGGGAAGTTCGCGGCGGTGATGGCGGAGAGGAATGTGACTATAATCACGGCTTCCCCGTCGAGTGAAGACGTCGAGGGGGTTTTGAGCAAAGGGGGGTCTTTGTTTCCTTTGATGATGAGCGGCGCCACGAGGTTCCCGTTTTACGACGGGGTGTTTGATTTGGTGCATACGACGAAAGGGTTGGATGAGGGAGGGGTCGAGGGGATGGGGAGAGAGAGGAGTGAGGCGATGGAGTTCTTGATGTTTGATGTTGATAGGGTTTTGAGAGTCGGGGGTTTGTTTTGGTTGGATAATTACCTGTGTGTTGATGATGAGCGGAAGAGGAATGTGACTAGGTTGATCGAGAGGTTTGGGTATAAGAAGCTTAAATGGGTTGTGGGAGAAAGGGCTGATCCTTCGGGGAAAGGGAAAGCTCAGATTTATCTGTCGGCGGTGCTTCGGAAGCCTTCTAGGGGATGAAATCGGTTTATTGAGGTATGGATTTAATAGAATTTGATCCTTTCTTTTATGCTTTTAATTTGGTTAAAAATGCCAATGCGATATCATCATAGTTATAATTTGATGATAAATTTATGTGAAATAATGGTAGCATTGCTTGTAGATTATAGATCTTGTAACAGTTGCAATGGAATGCTATTTTGTATCGAAATGTTGTATCGAATTATTTTTTTAGCAATTAAACCAGGGTGGGTGGGGGGGATGCAAGATCACTATTCGAATTTGTTGTGTTCTTTATATTTATTTGTGTTTTTTTCCCGTTATGTAGCGCATTTCTCATACCTCAATATTAAAAAAATTAAATGGAATTATGATGTAGAGAGCGTGAAATAAGAAACTTTATGGATAGATTTTTTCCTCACTTCTTGTATCCTTTTATTAAAAAAATAGAGAGATTCGATTGATGACATGAATTATAACTTTGGAGTTTGCATTATAAGATTAGAGATATATCTCCATCTTAGATAATTGTATCTCCAATAATCACTACAAACATACATGTCCATGTCACCTACATCCATCTTATCGCCCATACCAGTGTTGGAATTATGTATTTCAAAACCCATATGTATGTATGTATGTCTGTCTGTCTTTGTGAATTCGGCTTAATTTACTACCCTTACTTCTGTTAATTAATATCATATTCTTGAGGTGCCAAGACTTGATTAATATAGGGTCCTATATATTTGCTCGTTGATACAAGGAGAGCATAATAGTTAATAGGTTGACTGGTCCAAGTATTATATATTGATATACTTGGTGGCTTTGACCATTTTCTTCCAATAAGCTATTTTGAATACTTGAGACCCGTTATCAATTTGTTAAAACCGCCCCTGAGATTCTTTAGGCCACTTATCTTTCAACGATATTCTTTTGTTAAGGTCCCTCTGGAAGTGATTTTTGTCTGTTACCGAGAGCTCTTAGTATCTAATTTTTCCATTATTCACTATTGGGTGTTTTCTTTCTCTATCTATCTAATTCTCTCAATTCTCACTTCAAAAATAAGTCTCGCTATCTATCATATAAGCTTGTTTGATAAACACCATCTCAACTACTGAAGCCGTTCATAGCCGAAGCCACCGAGTGCACTGTCGTTTCGGCCCACCGTTGAATCCTGAGGGGCTATGCGTTAGAGAACATTTTGTACCGTGTGAGGGGTGCGAATAGCTCTTAAAGAGAATGCATTATGCACGTCTCGGTTTCGATAAGTTTTCTTTAATCTCCTCTGAAATTTATGTTTTGGCTTTTTTAGTTTGGTTAATTAATTAGATAATTTTAGTAGTATCCTGATACATTTTATTCCAACACGTACTAACTTGTAAAATTTACATGATGAGAATGCAAACTATTGTGACTTTACCTCATACATTCCAAATGAGTATCATCAGTAATATTTCTATTCTTATTTTTAATGTAGTGGTATAAATAAGAGCTGACAAAAAGATCATGAAGTTATATGAAAAGAGAAATTGTACCGTTATTGTCCATATAATTGTAATGATCATGCAAGACTTTTTCTACCCGAGAACACTCATCTAGAATTATGAGAAATTGAAAGTAACCAATTGATTTATTCAAAATAGATATGAGCCTAATTTCAGGGACCGTTTAGTCTTCAACAACGGAATGGTTCTCATCAATGACTCGTGTGCATTCTTACTCAGCAGCAACCGCCCTGATTTTGGAATTGAAGCAATTTTAAAGTTAGGATCATGCTTCCTTGGGATTTTCCTGATTTTCCGTAATTGATTATTGTTTGGTTGGGTAGTTGAGGAAGGTTGTATATGATTTGTTAAGAAGAACGAAGGAGAGGATATTTATTTTAGGTTTTTTTCCGGTTGTTATGAATTGATTCGGTTAGGTTAGTTCGTTTCTCTGACTAAATTATTTGTACGGTTTCTCGTAGATGTCGTTATTTTTGTACCATAAAATGTATGTTCGTGCAAAAACTATTATCAATTCACCCACCATTCTTTTTACTAGATTTAATCGAGCTACTCTTCAAGATATCCAAATCTTATATATTTCTATATTTCTCATTAATTGTTGCATTGATTAATTGTGTCCATCTTGGTTTTAGATTCATTACAATTTTAAGCACTCTAACTAGAAGTCTCTTTTGGAGAGGAGAGTTTGTGAAGCAGCTAAGTTGCTTGATAAGATGTGGGAGAGGAGAGTTTGTGAAGCAGCTAAGTTGCTTGATAAGATGTCTCAAAAGGTATGCTCTTCTAGTTTGGTCTCTTAGACCATACTCATTTTGGGACTGCATAACATTGGGAATACAATATATATGAAGTCACTTACAATACGATTATAAAGGTCCTTTGTAAATATGCGGCTATCTGTTATGGAAAAACTTATGAAGTCTGCAAATTTATATTACTCTCTTTTATACCTTTGTAAGCAATCAAACATGATTGTCTTCAAATTATGTTGCCAGGGACACTGTCTAACCAAACAATAGAGAAATCCAACTCCTGACTATGTGCAAAATCTACATACACCGCTCACTACCATCTTCAACCCAAAAAATACGACAATATTCTGCTTAACTTCCCAAATCTAACTCCCCCTCAGTCACGGCTCTCTGCCATCTGGTCCTCCATCTCAAGCTCTCCTCCCTCCTCTCCACCAACCTCCTTGCCCTCTTCTCCCTCACCTTCGCCTCCTCAAACAACAACAACATTATTCATAATAATAAGTAATGACTTCTGTTTCCGTCAACACGTTGCATCGATCCTCAAAGAAATCGAGATCTCCGACCGCAAGCTCCGCCAAATCGAGCGCCACCTTGGTGGCTACCATCCTTTGACCCTACCTCCCTAAATCGCCTAACTGAACTCCTCCTCTTCCTCAATCACATCCCATTGCCAGCATGGAAGACCCAAATACTGTCAACACCGAATTCGTCTCCTCAACCGTCCCTCTTGCTCCAAATCCAACTATCATACACAATTCATGTCCTACAAGCCTTTCTCCTTTTCCCCTACCGCATACTCCCATCCCCTTTACCCTACAAATTGATTATGAGGGGGTGTGAGCTGCTGCAAGGTCGGCAATGCCTGACAACTAGGAGTGCAAGTCGGGTGGGTTTGACCCGAACCCGACTCTAACCCATTTGATATTTCCGGGTTTTCGCAACATTCCATTCCCGCCCGAACCTGACCGGACATGTAGAAGATTTGATACAAACTTTTTCGGGCCGGATATGAGTTTAATATAAAACCGGCAACCCGTCTGCCCGAATCCTAAACCCGACCCAAATCAAACCCGCTTTTTATATCCGATCAACTCGATATATACCATAGACGCAATTCTAAATATGCATAATGCATTTCTACTTGTTATATGAAATTTAGTTGGTGTAATTTTTACCATTTGGTTATAATCTATAATGCATAATTTAATTATAGTTTTGTTAAAGTATAAATTTTGCGCACATATATTTGGCTAAACTTAACTCAAGTTTTATGATTTCAAATTTTTTAGTAATTTATAAAGCCTGCAAAAACAGACCTGCCCATCTAAACTCGATAACCCGCCCAAACCCACCAAAAACCCGAATTTGCAGGTTTGGGGTATAACACATTGTAAACCTGTCGGGTTTGGGTAGGCTTCAAGTTTAGGTTTTAAATTTCGGGTTGGGTATAAAATTGTCAAAAATTGGCCCAACCCGATCCGGTTTCACCCTTACCAACTACAACTAAATTAAAGGCTGATTCGAAATGAGTTGGCATCAAATTCCAATCTTGGGTGAAGCCGAGGGGTAAAAATGACTTCTTTGCTGATGATGTGCTTGCATTGGATGGTGATAAAGGGGATTCCTGTTGGGTTTGATCTTGGGAGTGGGGCGAATGGGGAGTTTGCGGAGGTAATGGTGGAGAGCAATGCGACTATAATAACGGCTTTGGATTTGAGTAAGGACATCGAGAGGGTTTTGAGCAAAAGAATATTGTTTCATACTTTCCTTTGATGATGAGTAGAGCAATGAGGTTTCCGTTTTATGAGGGGGTGTTTGATTTGGTGCATACGATGAGAGGGTTGGATGAGGGAGGACTTGAAGGGATACGGAGAGGGAGAGGTGAAGCGATAGACTTCTTGATGTCCGACATTGTAGGGTTTTGAGAGTTGAAGGGTTGTTTTGATTGGATAATTATTTGTTCGATGATGACGGGAGGAAGAGGAATATGATCAACTAGGTTAATCGAGATGTTTGGATACAAGAAGCTCAAATGGGATGTCAGAGAAAAGATGGATCCTTCGAGAAAAGGGGAAGTACATATTTATCTGTCGGCGGTGCTTCAGAAACCGGCAAGAGGATGATTATCGGTTTGATGAGGTACGGATCTGCTAGAATTTTTCTTTTTTGTGTTTTGCAAATTTGAATTGGGTTAAAATGCCAATGCGATTTCATAATTCTAATTTGATGCTAAATTTATGTGAAATAATGGTAGCATTGCTTTTACATTATACATCTTGTTAAGTTTGTTATGGAATTGCTGTTTTGTAATGGAATGTTGTATCACATTATTTTTACCCCTTAATTGGAGTTTGGAGGAAGGAAAATGGTAAAGATCACTATTTCGGCTTCGTCGCACAATTGCATTCTTGACATTTACTTTTTTGCCATGTAGCACATTTCTCACCTTGATTTCGTTATGTAAGGCTTGCTATGAATTGTGTTTTGGTGTAGAATGTTATCGCGTATACAAAAGGAAGGATCCTTGTTAGACCGCTCATCTTAATTCTGCAATTTCCAGGTTACCACACTCCAGTGTAAACAGAAAATTGCTTTAGATTAGTTTTATTTATCTGCGTTCATTTTTCCCTTGTTACTGAGAAAGACCCAGTTCATGCTCATGTGCTTGATTATTCGTAGAAAAACTGCCTCCGCCTTCTTTTGCGCATTCCACGAATCCATATGTTGTAGCCTAACTCTGTGTCGAAGTTTTGACCGTTGCCGGTATGCGTGTGCAATAACCGTCCTTATGAACCTGTGATTCTTCTTCTTCTCTCTCACACATGAGACTGAGAGTTCTCTTTAGGGTCAATGAGTATCGGTCCAAGTTAGCCTAATCTGCGATAAATTGTTTTCCCTCTTTTTTTGGCTACTTGTTCTTTTACATAAAATAGTTTGCTAGCAAAAGAAGCATATATTTTATAAATTAATTGAGATTAGTTCAAGCAATTCCATATAATAATAAATAAATAAATATTGTTGCATATATTGTACAAGTATTACCCTCTTAAATAACTGTATCTCTAATAACTTAACTGGATATAAACATATATGCATGCCAACTACATCCACCTTATCATATGTGAATACACACACCTAACTCGTAAAATTTACGTGAAGAATGCATACATCTGTGCCTTTTGTTCATGCATTCCAAATGAGCATCGTTAAAAAAATTATTTTCTTATGCTCATTGTTAAGATATGAAATAGAGCCGGCAAAATAGTCATAAAGCTATATGAAAAGAGAAGTAACACTAATATTGTCCATCTAATTATGACTGGCCTTGGAAAACATTGGAATGTCTCTTGTCCATATGCTTATCATTACTGTCTGAATTATTTTTCCAAAAGAGAGTCGATTTGAATTTATGAGAAATTGAAGGTAACCAAATGATTTATTCCAAATATATCTACACCTATTTTCTAAACTTATTACATTTGGGAAGAAAAGATGAATAATCTATTAAATAATTTGTCACTAAATAAACTTCTAGTTCTATCGAAATTGTTTTATCGGTTTTGGATGGTAACATATAGATAAGAATTCATCTGTAAATTCTTGAGCGATCCCCCTATCGGGGAAATAATTAACTAACGAGTTTGAATTTGTTATAATAATTAATGATGTTTGAATGTTAGCTTTTTAGAATATAAAAGCTGCACTTAAAAATAAATTAGAGGAATTATGATCCCAAATCAAGGTGTCTAACTGTCCGGGCCGAGTGCCACGTGACGGGCCCGGGTTTCCCGGGGCCGGGGCCGGTCGAGCCAAATTCAAATTTGAATTGGCCCTTAGGACGGTTTGGGATGGGGGGTGGTCAATGCATTGGAGGTTTTTATGATTGGGGTGGATTTTTTAATAAAGAGATGGGCTTTTTAAAATAAAATTTGAATTAAAGTGGGGTTTGTAAAAATTATATAAAACCCTCTCGCTCAAAATTATACATTCTTATACCCCTAATCACAACTCTATAAATATCTCTCGGCACTTTTCATTCTTCTCACAATGCACAACAACAAAATTTTCAATATCCCAATCTCTCTCTTTAATTTCCGAGAAGTTTCCTGTTAAATTTGGAATCACGTAATCTTCATTTCTGCAGTCTCAATATTCACTTTAGTTCCACTAATTTGATTATACTATTTGGAATCAAGTTTTTTTTGTATTGAATATATATTTTTCTCGTATATTTTTTATTATCTCTCTTTCTCTCTTACTAATATTTTTAATTAAGAATGTCATGTTCATCTTCATAAGATTTTAAAAAATATTTTTTATTATCTTTCTTTCTCGTATATATTTCCTTTAGAAATATATATAAAAAATTTATAAAAAAAAATCATTTTTTAAAAAACTGGCCCGGTCCTGCCCGACCCGAGTAGTGCCTTGCGCCAGGCTGGGTTCGGGTTTGGGGTGTTCGAGCCGGGCTTAGGCCCGACCCGAAGCCCGGTCAACTCGACACCGGCTCGGCCTGAAGACCGCTAGTCTTTGTCCCAAGTACAGGGTCGGACCGGTCCGATAGACACCACGAATCCCAAAGAAGTTTACTATATCATTTATGATGATGCTCATAAGTGTGAATTCCCAAGATCACGACACGTAGCGGATGACGTGTCATCCACGTAAGCCCGCTAGATTCCTGGGGGCTACGAAACTGGAATAAGTACGACACATGGGGGACATTCCTCGGCACCTCGTCTTCGAGGTTGTATTCGACCTTTTGGAGACCTCCTCTGTCACGACCCGAAATGGCACGTGACTGGCACTTGAATCATATGGAATCTACAGGACCCTATCTAATTCAAGTAAGCCAAAAATTCCAGAAATCTAAACCATTTTTAAAGAAAGTGTTTTGATAAAATAAGCCGAATATGCGTTTTTAAAACATCAAGTCTTTTCTGAAAATTTCGGCAGAGTTTCCTTTGTAAATACTGACCCCAAAAGGGTACAACATGCATAATATAAATAAAAGCATCCCCAAGCGGGAGCTAGCTCTTCGTCAATTGACGGTCACAACCATGCAAGCAATATAATATACAACGCCGAAGGGCGAGGATCAAAACTCAAAAAGGAAACTCAAATCATCATGAAAACCATTATAATACAAGCGTGACTCTACGGTCGAATAATAAACAACAGGTCTTCTAAGTCTGAAATGAATATACAAGTTTAGTTGATGGAGTTTCTAGATACAACAATATAAATAAAATACAATGGTGGTCACGATGCGAGTGAACCCACCTACCAAAGCAATCACCCGGAATGGAAGCCGTGTGCCAGAAAAGCCGCCAAGGGGAAAAACCTGTACGGCAAAACCTGCAAGAAACTGTGGCACAACGGGGGCGAGTTGCCAACTCGTGAGTAGAAAACATCACAGAACAGATATCGTATGTATGATGCAATCCTAGGTCAATACGATCATAATATATCCTCAAAATGATACAGCTTGAAGCATAATATAATGGCCTGGGTAAACATCTATACATAAGTGTAACACCAAGTGCTCGTGTCAGTGCCTCAGCTAGCAACATATCATAAATATGAGGTATGAATGCATGAAAACAGAATGCACGTAAATGCGAAAACTGTTTTCATAATATAGTGAGATTTCTGTATATATATTTAAATAGAGATATCATCAATGAAATCAGCATAAATCAGTGTGTAGCATCGACACAAAACATATATCCAAATATCCAATATCTCGGGCTCCGGCTATCCGGACTGACCCGTATCATGAAACCTCAAATCTCAAATCTAAGGCTCCGGCTATCCGGACTGGCCCAACTCCGATCGGTATCCTCCGGATATCCGTCGAGTCACAACACAATCACCGGTCAGTAGTGCTCCCCTGTCACAGGCTCAACGCCATCATCTGCGACCTTCTCGTCCTGAAGTACCGCACCGGGTCCACCATGTACCCACAGACGGTACCTCCTCCTCCTCGAATCGGGTGTATGATATCGCTCAAGAGTCGAGAAAACTCATGGTGGACATATCTCAAATCATATCATGAGAAAACCGCAACTTTCATTTTCAAATGATAATAAGTTTATAAAATCCTTGCGGTTTCTCCAAATCCAGAAATCTCATATAAATTCGAAATCCAAATCTCATAAGTAAATAACAATGAATTCCAATATATTGGGCTCCGGCAATCCGGACTGACCCTAATAATAATCCATGACAATGAATATATAAATATGCATGAATATCATAATAAAAATGCAACATCTAAACTAGCACATCAATGATATATCAGAACTATCGGCTAACAAGCGATAACAATAAAGCAATATTCTCTAGAGTGTACGTGACATGGTAATTACCGATGATGATGTGTGTGAGCCGGCAATCAAGTATACGTGGAGCATACGCATCATCGGTAATAGTGCTGGTGTCCTGACAGTATGGTTTCATAATCACTAAAGTACACATTAAGCATGCAATGCGATGATAACAACATGAATATGCAGCACTGAATAGTAAATGTAACAGTAATGAATCTACATTAGATATGTGAGTCATACAGTTTGTCATTTGAAATAACACGAATCGTGGTGTTTAGAAAATAGGGTTATGGTGTTTTTAAGAAAGATACGTCTTTTGAAATATCCGTAGTACCCCTTGGTCTGTCTTTAAATATTCACGATTCGTTAGTTTTTGAAATAGGTATGACTCGAGTCTAGTCTAACATCTACAAGTAACTACAGGACTAAACTAACAGGCTAATCGAAAATGGTAAGGAAAACCACCTAAGTCTGAGTCGATATATATATATATATATATATATATATATATATATATATATATATATATAGTCGGTGATCCCGCCTCAATAGTATCCCATACGATACACTATATAATCCGACATTCTCGAGTCAAGAGTGCGGATCTATCATCGATATAAAGCTCGTACGGTAAATCTATCGTACGACATCCCAAATCTGGGTACGGGTCAATATCACATTTATCTCATTTCTTATTTGGTATTCTTATCATCAATCATGATCTGGGTACTGATCTACGTCTAGTACATACTGATACCATCTACATATATATGCGTGTGTATGAAAACACCAGGCCTAAAGTCCCGCTAAAAACATCATGTCGTATGTCATAATACGAACCAATCACATCACCGACCTCCTGGCATCAAGCCCAAACTCATCGACTCATCTCCAAGTACCATGTACTATCCTCATCATCCAAGTATATATATATAGTCCCATACCTATGCGCGCGCGCGCGCGCGTGTGTGTGTATATATATATATATATACGCACAAGTAAATAAAATGTATGCAAGTGTGTGCGTGCGTGTATGTAAACCTTATTTTAGGGTTCGCGACTAAGAAAGTAACTAACGACACTATCATCCAAAAACTCTAAAGCATTTCTAACTAAGTAATCTCATCTTAATAATACTATATAAGTATATATCTATATATATCCTAACGCATTCGCGGGGGTGCTATACGCCATCCACCCGACTTCCCCCGTAGGTATATATCTACTCACTTTGCTCTTGCTTGCCGATGCCGATGTCGCCCCACGCTTGCTTGTCATCTCGAAGTCCACGTGGGGGTACTTACAACCAATACACAATCGCAGATGCGTATTAAAATCAAGTCGGAAAACCAAAACGGCACACGTTTCGCTCATAGGTTAAAACCTATAGCCTCGCATGCAAAACACGACCAATAACTCTAGTCGCTGACGTTCAAACGCCACACGACGGAATACAATATCAAATACCAAATCCCAAATTAAAACAAAGTCGCAAAACAATGCAGCAACTCAAGAAAATGGTCCCAGATTTTACCCTAGGTCAAATTAGCCAATTTTGCATATATGGAGGATTTTACTGATAAAAGAGCCACAAAACAAAAACTGACCAATTTGCCCCTACTCTGGCCGCAAATTACGGCCAGAAAGATTAAATTTGCGGCCTTAGCTTGGGGGTTGGGGCTCGGGTATCTATGGTAGCTTCCTAGGTGCCTGCATGTATCACTGTGTTTGCAAAATAAATCCTAGGGTCCCCGGGTGTTAGCAGATATCAATATACCATCACAAAATCCACAATTTCCAATGTTGGCAGATTTCTAAGTTCGTGTTCCGGGGATTAAGTCTCAGGTTTTAGTCCAATATACAATCATTACAGGGTTTTAAGGTCACTATAAGCCCCAATTGCATGTATGGATTCAAATCAAACCCTAATCCTAGACTTGAAATTTTCAAAGTTCACTAAACAATACTATATCGATTCTAAACATGTATAGGTGCTAAGGTGAATGAAATACAATACAAATGGTGAAAGAATTACCTCATTTGGCAACTTAAGAATTTTCTTGAGTTGCCCCAAGTCTTCAAAATCCTAGCTTTTTCGGTCCAAAGTGTTTGTGTGGAGCTTGTGCACATTTTTTGTGAAAGGGAGATGGAGTTTTTGTGTTGTTTTGGGTGTGTTTGTGAGGATGAAGTGGAGAGGGGAGTGTGAGGCAGCAGCCATGGGAGAGCGAGGGAAAGAAAATGATGAAGATGAATGAAGAACAATGACCAAGGTCCAAGGTTGACCCCTTACATCTCTCTCACTCTTCTCTCTCTTGCCCATACCTCCTTATTCTATTCTTTTCTTTTCATTTCTTTATCTTTTCAATTCTTTTCTCATCTCTTTTTAAAACTAAACCAAGCATGAAGAAATGAGGAAAAAGCCATGAAAGAAAAATGTAACAATGTAAAAATGACATGGTGCATGTCACATGCACAAACTAGCTTAATGCACGATTAGCGATATTTAATCGCGATTAGCATTAAAAGTGAATATAATTACTCAAAAAAATTCATAATTTTCTTAATTCATTTAAAACATCCTCATTCCAGTAATTTCTATAATTTTCCAAATTTTTCCCAATTTATCGATATTTAATTATACCGCACTAATAAAATATTCAATATATTTATTATTTAATTATAAAAATTCCCAAAAATAATATTTTATTTTTCTGAAATGTTACAGTCTTTCCCCCTTAAAGAAATGCGGTCCCCGAATTTAAATTTAAACCCCTCAATACTAAAACATTTCAGTAAAAAGACTAAGTCGTCGGGGTCCCGAAATCATAATACATAAAGCACATCGTAGTGCAATACGTGCGTATGAAAACGAGTATATAACCAAAAATCAAAATCAGAACTCCGTCAAGCATCCCGCAATTATCGGAGTCATGGGGATGACGTCAATGTCAAAGCCAATACGAAAACTAACATGATATACATCAAAACTATACATGTAAACATCTGAAAGAAATGCATGCTAAACCTTTCATGTTGATGTGCGATGCGCGTATCGCGGCACAGTGGCGGACGTTTATTGTAAGAAAATAACTATATATATATATATATATATATATATATCCTTTGTTTAATATGCACGTCTCGCCGTTTTGAAAAATAATTTAGAAGGGTTTCCTTTGTTAAATGTCTTGTGTCATCTCAGACACGTAGGTAAATACTGAGACTATAACCCCTTTTTGGAAATCCTTTCGATAACTATCAATGCATGCAAAAATATATTCAGGTACTGTACTCGGACTAGTCCTGCTCAGCTACTATATCAAATAGTAAATATCATAAAACATGCTGCTCAAAGGAAATCAATCCCAAAATGCATATAAGAATGCCATGTGCGTCTGGTGCGCACGGAAATCGAAATCAATGAATGTGCCATACATATGCACAGAAACAACATCTAAGTGCAACGGATGTGTACGAAACACCTGTCAAAGACAACGGTGTGTCTGACAGCAATATCAGGTGCATCTGATATGCACGAAAAATCTCGATTTCGTGCACCAAAATCGCATCAAGCGCGTCACGTATGCGCAAAATCCAACTCAAGTGCACAAGGAGCACGAAAACAAATACCGAATATCACAATCGAAATCGACTGTATACAACACATCTCAATCCAAATCCAAATCAGATATACCGTGGTATATAATCTCACAACCATATGCATCAGCGTGCACAAAATCGAATCAAAATACTAAAAGTGCATGAAAACTATGCCGAAAGCATAAGTCAAATCACATGCATATCATAGGCATGAAATCAAAATCAACATTTCGAATGACATCAAGTCGAAGTCAAGTGCAACTGTGGTGCACAAAATCTCAACCATGCAAATAAATCGCCCAAAACATCCGGCATGAAATCAAAATCAACATTTCGAATGACCTCAAATCGAAGTCAAGTGCAACTGTGGTGCACAAAATCTCAATCATACAAATAAATCGCCTAAAATACCAAAATCAAAGATAGAGGAAACAGTCTCGCTCTGGAACATCCTCAAAAGATCTCTGGCCAACTGTCATGGTCACTCATAACATGCCTCATCGACGATGCCGAACTCTGGCCTGCTAGGTGTGCGTAGTATGACCGATCCTGGGTCCAAGTCTTCTCGTATAGTGTTCCAGAAAGATCTTGTCGTAGTCTCCCCCAAATCTTATTTCTGCCGAACTGCCCGGAAGCCATCGTCTTTTACTAAATCAATTTCTTGTTTCGGAACGGCTGCATACTCATCGCGACTTCTTCTAAAAGATATATTTATATACAACGCCTCTGCATGCGTATCACATCTCTGATATCAGCGGAGTGGAACGTCATCTCATTAAGATCTCGTACGAAACTCTTACTCCACTTTTCTCTAATGTCGACTGATTCAGACCCGTCTCTTCGTGGCTGCATGGACTGCGCTCCAATGGCTATACTCGTATCTGGAGTCTCCCAAACAATGTATCCTATCACATGATATCCGAATGACGTCGAACCTTCCGATCGATTTGTCAAGCTTCCATAATCCCCCAAGAGCTCAACATCTTGGGTACAGTTTAATAGTATTCTAGTACATGCCAAAGTACCTATGGACCAACCGTAGAAGGGCAAACCCAAGCCTCATTAATGGCACCGCTGAACTGTTGTAAACCCTAAGGTTTCAGAGCGTTCTCATGGTCATTATATCGAGTTAGGGTCTCATTCTTTTAGAGGGTCCACGGAATTAATTGCATGTTTCTCCGAATACTTTAAACTTGGAAAATAGGCTCCTGACCTTCGATCGTCTCTATCGACACTCAACGTACCTGCGTGATGTCGTCTCTAACTGGAATCAATCAATCTGATGACCTCGCATTGGGGTAGGCAATGAATCACATGTCCTAGTCATTCCTCCTTGGGTGACTAGCGATCTTCTATCATATCTTTAAATACAACTCATGCGGCAATAGCTCCAAACATCTGGGCAATATCTCGTCATTCGCAACAACAACTGGCTCAATCGTCCGCACGCTAAACAGTGCCTCAATCACCAAGTATAATTGGTGTATCGACGGTCATCACATTCTGGCTGGCCTCTAGCAGTAGCCTGATCCTCTGGTGCTGATCTGCACGTCCGAGAAATCTTGTAAAAGAGACCCATCAAACACTCATGGCGCTAAAACACAATAAAACGACGCCTCTATGCAATCGTATGTCCCTGGAATCACGCCCTGGCCAGTCCTCGTTCGTGACGAGCTCATACTGACCGCAACTCTAGCCGTAGCTCTCTCTGCCCGTGTAATCGTGGCAGCAAAACCATAAACCAATATCGATGAGGATAGATCATAAGAATGAATATAATGCTGTGCAAGGAAATATACATCCCAAGGCTTCTTAAGCTGAGTAGCGTATCGTAAATATGCCGCGGAATATACACACGGTACGTCACTCTCCTTAAGTCACCTACTCCATCAACCAAGGTCAACCTACGCGACGAAAGTTCGGGTCTAATACCCCCTCGACTAAGTCTAAGTTCCGTAAGGTCAAGCCTAGATTTCGTATATATATAAACGCCATATGCTCCGCATAGTCAAACATAGACTCGAACCAAGGTTAACCTAGCGCTCCGATACCAACTTTGTCACGACCCGAAATGGCACGTGACTGGCACTTGAATCATATGAAGTCTATAGGACCCCATCTAATTCAATTAAGCCAAAAATCCCAGAAATCTAAACCATTTTTAAAGAAAGTGTTTTGATAAAATAAGCCGAATATGCGTTTTTAAAATATCAAGTCTTTTCTGAAAATTTCGGCAGAGCTTCCTTTGTAAATACTGGTCCCAAAAGGGTACAACATGCATAATATGAATAAAGGCATCCCCAAGCGGGAGCTAGCTCTTCGTCAATTGACGGTCACAACCACGCAAACAATATAATATACAACGCCGAAGGGCAAGAATCAAAACTCAAAAAGGAAACTCAAATCATCATGAAAACTATAATAATACAAGCGCGACTCTACGGTGGAAATAATAAACAACAGGTCTTCTAAGTCTGAAATGAATATACAAGTTTGGTTGATGGAGTTTCTAGATATAACAATGTAAATAAAACACAGTGGTGGTCACGATGCGAGTGAACCCACCTACCAAAGCAATCACCCGGAATGGAAGCAGTGTGCCAGAAAAGCCGCCAAGGGGAAAAACCTGTACGACAAAACCTGCAAGAAACTGTGGCACAACGGGGGTGAGTTGCCAACTCGTGAGTAGAAAACATCACAGAGCAGAAATCATATGTATGACGCAATCCTAGGTCAATACGATCATAATATATTCTCAAAATGATACAGCCTGAAGTATAATATAATGGCCTGGGTAAACATCTATACATAAGTGTAACACCAAGTGCTTGTGTCAGTGCCTCAGGTAGCAACATATCATAAATATGAGGTATGAATGCATGAAAACAGAATGCACGTAAATGAGAACTGTTTTCATAATATAGTGAGATTTCTGTATATATATTTAAATAGAGGTATCATCAATGAAATCAGCATAAATCAGTGTGTAGTATCGACACAAAACATATATCCAAATATCCAATATCTCGGGCTCCGGCTATCCGGACTGACCCGTATCATGAAACCTCAAATCTCAAATCTAGGGCTCCGGCTATCCGGACTGGCCCCTAGGCTCCGGCTATCCGGACTGGCCCAACTCCGATCGGTATCCTCCGGATATCCGTCGAGTCACAACACAATCACCGGTCAGTAGCGCTCCCCTGTCACAGGCTCAACGCCATCATCTGCGACCTTCTCGCCCCGGGGTATCGCACCGGGTCCACCATGCACCTACAGACGGTTCCTCCTCCTCCTCGAATCGGGTGTATGATATCGCTCAAGAGCCGAGAAAACTCATGGTGGACATATCTCAAATCATATCATGAGAAAACCGCAACTTTCATTTTCAAATGATAATAAGTTTATAAAATCCTTGCGGTTTCTCCAAATCCAGAAATCTCATATAAATCCGAAATCCAAATCTCATAAGTAAATAACAATGAATTCCAACATATTGGGCTCCGGCAATCCGGACTGGCCTTAATAATAATGCATGACAATGAATATATAAATATGCATGAATATCATAATAAAAATGCAACATCTAAACTAGCACATCAATGATATATCAGAACTATCGGCTAACAAGCGATAACAAAAAAGCAATATTCTCTAGAGTGTACGTGATATGGCAATTACCGATGATGATGTGTGTGAGCCGGCAATCAAGTGTACGTGGAGCATACGCATCATCGGTAATAGTGCCGGTGTCCTGACAGCATGGTTTCATCATCACTAAAGTACACATTAAGCATGCAATGCGATGATAACAACATGAATATGCAGCACTGAATAGTAAATGCAACAGTAATGAATTTACATTAGATATGTAAGTCATACAGTTTGTCATTTGAAATAACACGAATCGTGGTATTTAGAAAATAGGGCTACGGTGTTTTAAAGAAAGATACGTCTTTTGAAATATCCGTAGTACCCATTGGTCTGTCTTTAAATATTCACGATTCGTTAGTTTTTGAAATAGGTATGACTCGAGTCTAGTCTAACATCTATAAGTAACTACAGGACTAAACTAACAGGCTAATCGAAAATGGTAAGTATATATATATATATATATATATATATATATATATATATATATATATATATATATATATATATATAGTCGGTGATCCCGTCTCAATAGTAATCCATACGATACACTATATAATCTGACATCCTCGAGTCAAGAGTGGGGATCTATCATCAATATAAAGCTCGTACGGTAAATTCATCGTACGACATCCCAAATCTGGGTACGGGTCAATATCACATTTATCTCATTTCTCATTTGGTATCCTTATCATCAATCATGATCTGGATACTGATCTACGTCTAGTATATACTGATACCATCTACATATATATGCGTGTGTATGAAAACACCACGCCTAAAGTCCCGCTAAAAACATCATGTCGTATCTCATAATACGAACCAATCACATCACCGACCACCTGGCATCAAGTCCAAACTCATCGACTCATCTCCAAGTACCATGTACTATCCTCATCATCCAAGTATACACACACACACACACACACACACACACACACACAGTCCCATACCTATGCGTGTGTGTGTATATATATATATATACATATATATACATATCCCTACACACACACACACACATATACATATACACATATACGCACAAGTAAATAAAATGTATGCAAGTGTGTGTGTGCATGCGCGCGTGTATGTAAACCTTATTTTAGGGTTCGAGACTAAGAAAGTAACTAACGCCACTATCATCCAAAAACTCTAAAGCATTTCTAGCTAAGTAATCGCATCTTAATAATACTATATAAGTATATATCTATATATATCCTAATGCATCCGCGTTCTATTTTACGAAACTGCGGGGTGCTATACGCCATCCACCCGACTTCCCCCGTAGATATATATCTACTCACTTTGCTCTTGCTTGCCGATGTCGATGTCGTCCCGCGCTTGCTTGTCATCTCGAAGTCCACGTGGGGGTACCTACAACCAATACACAATCGCAAATGCGTATTAAAATCAAGTCGGAAAACCAAAACGGCACACATTTCGCTCATAGGTTAAAACCTATAGCCTCGCATGCAAAACACGACCAATAACCCTAGTCGTTGACGTTCAAACGCCACACGACTGAATACAATATCAAATACCAAATCCCAAATTAAAACGAAGTCGCAAAACGATGCAGCAACTCAAGAAAATGGTCCTAGATTTTACCCTAGGTCAAATTAGCCAATTTTGCATATATGGAGGGTCTATTTTACTAATAAAAGAGCCACAGAACAAAAACTGACCAATTTACCCTTACTCTGGCCGCAAATTGTGGCCAGAAAGATTAAATTTGCGGCCTTAGCTTGGGGGTTGGGGCTCGGGTCTCTATGGTAGCTTCCTAGGTGCCTGCATGTATCACTGTGTTTGCAAAATAAATCCTAGGGTCCCCTGGTGTTAGCAGATATCAATATACCATCACAAAATCCACAATTTCCAATGTCGGCAGATTTCTAAGTTCGTGTTCCGGGGTTTAAGTCTCAGGTTTTAGTCCAATATACAATCATTACAGGGTTTTAAGGTCACTATAACCCTCAATTGCATCTCATTTCCTCTCGCCAACGGCTCCTTCTACTTCGAGCCGCGCCCGTGAGACCCGCTCAACCCACGACCGAGCTCTCCCCAACGGCTCACCGATATCCACGTGATCACCCCCTTAACTCTAACAACCTCTCTCTCTTGCTACCTCTTTCTCCTTCTAACTTATTCCCCCTCACTCGAGCTCGCTGCCATCTTTCACCTTACTGTCCCCGATCGTTGCCGCCTTGCCGCTGACCCTCATCACCGGCGACCCCATCTTCCCAAACCTCCCACACACTCTCTCTCACTACCCCGACCTCTTTTCTGCCCTCCATACGCCATCGCCACAACCAATCACCGCAAGACCCAAACTCCCGTAACCCACTTCACCCAAGCCCACACCCACTGCATCGCACCTCAAGCCACCGCCACCACCCCAGTTCATCCTCTGCAGCTCGAGCCATGCCCAAGAACCCCGTGGCTCGCTCGATCCCGATCACCCCCTGCGCACCAACCCCCATCGAGCATCTCACTGCAACTGCAGCACCTCCGGAGCTCCGCTGCACCTCATCGCCGTACCACAGCACCCGTGCCCACCTCTGCAGTGCCGAGCCTCCCCAAGTCTTCCCTCAAGCCAGCCGAGTCGCGCGTGTATCGTGCCGTGATGTCTCCGTGCCGTGATCGTGCCTGTGTCGTGCCGCCATCTCAGTTGTGCCACTTTCGCCAAAGGCAAAAGAAAACCTTTCTCTTGTTGTTCATACTATTTTAATACGTAGGCTAGATACTTATGTTAGATTAATTTGTTATATAGTAGTGTAGATGCGTGTTTTCAACCGATTACCAACCGCTACCCTAGTGTTTGATGCGAACTATAATCCAAAACATATCTTGTTATGACGGAACCTGCGATAGTTAGGTCTCTTTATTGATTATGAATACCGTGTAGGAATTTGGATGCAAAATATCGTGTTATTAATCATGTAAGTCGCCCCTTAAAGGCGACACTAAATCTAAATTTTACCGCGTATGTTACCTTGTTAAAATCATTGAAAATTCAGTACAGTTTGGAATGTAATGTTCTATGGCTCAGATCGAAGCCGACTTGATAATCTAAAACAATATGTAGTTTATTTTCGATATTGATAGATTACTGTAACGAGATTTGACTTGGAATGCGACTCTGGACTGCAGTCCGGGGCAGCATTCCACGAGGACACCCGAGTTTAAGCACTTGTACATACCTACATGAACCTGAAAATGCACGGAGCCCCATATAGTCGCATAGATGATTTAGTTGTCTAACACATGAATCTGGTCTCGTTCAGTTTCATAGTCGTTTGATATTTAGTTTGTAATTTAGAATGCCGACGTGTTCTGCAGTTTCTGCAGTGGCATTTCTTACCCGTTCACATTAAACAGGACATAACTTCTAGTACAGGAAGGATATTGATAATCCGTTTGATGCGTTGGAAAGATAACAGATAGAACTAGATTTTATTCAACTGGAGCAACACCTGAATCTAAACATAATCATTATTAAAATGCGTGCTAAGCTGGACTTTCAGTTTTGAAACTGGGATTCCAGCAACCGATCGCTAATTTAAAATGATGATAATTTCCCTAACCTGAATTCCGTTTGACATGAAACTAATTTTACTCCTTAGATAATCAAGTGTGCTTCGTACGTCTTTTATATTATTTTGGTCGATTTTATACGTGTGAATTATGGTAAATTTTGCAAGTCATATGGCGTTGGGTATTGTAATTTAGTGAATATTTGTTCAGTGCATTTCTACCTATTTTATGTTTGTTTTATAACTTCTGCATAGTGATTGTTGCATTGAGACCTAGCGACTTTGTGCATTGTCGATATAGGTGTTAGTGATTGGGTTATGGAAAATACGAAAGTGATAATGATGAGTGGAAACATGATTGAAAGTGAAAACGATACGTATTTGTTCACAACTTATCTAATACCTGAATTCATACTATAACCCGGGGAATAAGGAAATCAAGGTGGAATTGAACTCGTATTTAGTGAGGTACAGTGATTTAGAGGATGATCATTCGCTATTAGTGACACACACACACACACACACACACATTAGGTCGTGAGCCTAGCAGCACGGCTGCAGGGTTATGTCCCGGGCAACAGTGGACCGTAGTCTCGGGCATACACGAGGCCTTTGTTAAACATGAGCATCCTTTCCACCAATCGATTTCATTGACTTAGTGACTGATAAGTAGTGACATACACATTGCCTGGTTTACTGACATGATACTTATATCACACTGTTCATATGCAAATGATGTTCATTATTTTCATGTTCTGCATTCTGTTGTGCTGTTCATGTTTAATAACATTGCGCACCCATTATATAATTATTGCTATATGTGTCGCCCTGACGACCTGAGTGTGCTAGCTCAGAGGACGAAGTGGATCCAGCCCAGGAGCAGGACCTGCTATTCGAGATCGCGGAGGTCTAGACTGCAACATCAGCGCCATTTCTTTTGCTTTAATCATTTTGTATTTCGTTGGTTAGTTTTTATTCTGCAAAATAAATGTATCTCGAACTCTTTTTATTGTGATGTAATAAAGTTGTGAACTGTGATTTTCCTTTACTCTACTACTGTTTACTGACTACCATATAATGCTAGAAGCCGAAGTGTGACTACGGCAGGATTATTCCCCGACCGTAGGAGCATGGCTGGCCTAGTCACCTCTCGTATTCCATATTCTGGGAAGCGGGGCGTGACATGGTTTTATTGGTATCAGAGCGCCAAGGGTGTTCCCCTCCGAAAGACGGCCATAGACATGGACGTCTTGCCTGAGATTCGGGGCAGATGCTATTTGGTTTTATCCGTCCACCTCTCTGAAGATGCCAAGTTGATTTATGACACCGTGTATCGGAGGTTTAGACGGATGCGGCCGATGTAGCAGACTTCTTCAGATTCCCCCTCGCTTGAGGGGTTTTTGATTGTGGGGACGCTTTTCCCTGCATGCGCAAGCCCCTGCAGTTAATTACGCTACCGCATCGCGGTAACAACTTTCTCCTTCTCCAGAATTTCACTTCGTGTCGTGGGTGTTTGTTTTGTTTGTGGTTGGCCGTGGATTGTATACGGAGACTAATTAATGTGGTTACCCGTAGGACGTGGATTAGTCCAAATCCGTATTTTCTTAGATTTGGGTTTGAGGTTTTGGTTTAAGAATACGTTAGTCTCATTTGAGACTAAAATCAACTTAAACGTTTGTTAAGGATACGTCAGTCTAATTTTCAGACTAAGATCAACTTAACGGGATCGTTTAGATCCAACAAGAGAGCATTTGGACTCCATTGTTCCGGTTTAGGGACATAGTGGTCCATAGGTAGTTTAAGGACATTGCGGTCCATTGCCAGTTTAGGGACATGGTGGTCCATCGCCAGTTTAGGGACATGGTGGTCCATCGTTCCCGTTTTAGGGACGGATATTAGTTTAAGGACGCATTAGTCCATGGGTTTAAGGACCTCATAGTCCATATAGATGTGTTTAAGGACGCATTAATCCATTAGTTTAAGGACGCATAAGTCCATGGGTTTAAGGACCCCACAGTCCGTATTAATGTGTGGTTGTCGGGACCCGTCACCTCTCTGACGTCGTTGAAGGATTACAACGATAGGTGTCAGAGGAGTTCGGAGATGTACCCTTGAACCGGATGTAAATTGATTTAAGAGAGCAGTCTTGCTCAGTCAATTTAATTTGAGGACTTACGGCCATGATTGGGCTAAGTCCAGTTGAGAATATTCAACGTTTTTATTTTTGGCCTATTAGGCCTGTGCTAGGGCTTTGCCTCTGTTTAATAATGCACTGCATTTTCTTTTGGCCTGCTAAGCCTTTTTGATTTGGGCTCTGTCCATTTTAAATGATGCACAACATCTGTTTTTGTTTGGGCTCAGCCCTTTTTAAAATAATGCATTGCATTTTATTAGGCCTGTTAGGCCATTTTTAATTGGGTTTAGCCCTTCTGTAAATAATGCAGTGCATTAATCAAACTGACAGTGTCCATGTGGCCTGTCAGGCGCTTTACGCCAATTATTGAGCGCAAGCGCATGTGGAGGTGACACGTGTCACGCTCTGGTGAGCGCAAGCGCAGTGCGCTGCGCTGTTGCGCTGCTGACACGTGGCGCGCTCTGGTGAGTTGCACCAATTTCAGAGAGCAATGCTCTATCTTAAAAGCGCATAGCGCAAGTTATTCTGGTGCTGACACGTGGCGCGCTCTGGTGGCTTGCGCCAACCCAGGAGTGCAACAGTGCAGATTTGCAAGTGCAAGGCACTGTTTTAATATCTTGATCTAATTTTGGATTCAAGAAAAGAATGTTTAGGATTCCAGAACCAATGGTTCATAAAAAGGGCAATGCATTTGTTATTTATTATATTTTTTATTGAAGATCCTTGATCTTGTTCTTAGATCAATGATCTAATCAGAAGAAATCCTTCTTTTTATAAGGTTTTACCTTCTTTTTCCTTTCTGAATTCTTCTCAAAATTCTCTAGAGTTCTCTGAATTTTCTCTCTGTTTCTGTCTTTCTATTCTGTCTGTTTTAGAATTGGGGTCTAGGGGCCTTTATATAGTGCCCATTAATTTGTTAAATTTGTTAAACGGATCATTCTCTGAGTGATTTGGGAATTTTTCCCCACCGTTGGATCTTTGATCCAAGGGCTTCTGTTTTACAGAAGACAATCTTCTTGTTTTAACAAGAACAGAAAGATCTTACTGAAATTTTAATTCTGTTTGGCGCAAACGTACCAGCGCTTGACACGTGTCGCGCAGCGCAGAGCACAGCGCGACTGCTCTAGCGCAACTGCGCTGACACGTGTCGCGCAGCGCAAGGCTCAGCGCGACTGCGCTAGCGCAACTGCTCTGACACATGTTGCGCAGCGCAAGGCGCAGCGCGACTGCGCTGATACGTGTCGTGCAGCGCAGAGCAACTGAAGCGTTGCTTCCTTTAATTTTGTTTTAAATAGAGCCTTGCTCTGATTGGGTGCGCTGCCTTGGGCGCTGCGCTGACGTATCAGTTTTTGACACGTGGTGCGTTGCGCGCAGCGCAAGTAATTTGAAACGTTGCTTCAATTTTTGAATTTTTGAAATTCAAACAAAGCTTTGCTCTAATTGGGGGAAACAAATGCCCCCCCACCGTTGCGCTCACGTGGTGCACACATGAGTGCAGCGGTGCCAAGATCCTAGCCATTGGATCAACTGGTGAGTTGAAGGGGCGCAAGCGCCTATAAATAGGACCCTTGGTCCTCAGTAAATAGTTACCATTTTCAAGAACTTTGATTTTCAGAGCCTTGCTCTTGCTTTTAAGAACTTCAAAGCCTTGCTCTCGTTTTTCCAAGAACTTCAAAGTTCAAAATCTAGAATCATCTTAGGTAAAATTTAACTTAACTTAAATTAAATTAAATTAATTTTAATCAACAGAGCCTTGCTCTCATAGATCTTTGATCTAAAGAAAACCCCTTTGGGGTTTCACCAACAGAGCCTTGCTCTCAAGAATCCATAGATCTAAAGAGATCTTATTTCATGGGTTTTAACCCATGAACAGAACTTTGCTCATGAATCAAATGTAGATCTTTTTGATCTGAAAATGAAGAACTCCAACGAGTTTTCATGGATCTTTAAGATCCCAAATTTTTTTAATTTTTTCAAGAGTTAAATTTTTCTTTGATGGATCTTTCCATCATTATTACAGAGCTAGGCTCTTTTTTAGGGAATTTTATTCCCTTGAGACCAGAGTTTGACAAATGTCACTCCGTGACAGAGCTTTGCTCTGAAAGAGGAGATTTTCTCTTTGTCTCTAGAGATTTCCCATTAATGAGAATATTCTCTTGGGGACCTCTTCATTAATTGACAGTTTCATCCAATGATGGGGCTGTCTTATTAACTGGTGCACTGTCATCCAGATTTTGTGGGTCCCCTTTTGGTCCCCTACCCACTGCATTGCAGTGTGGTATAAATTTTAAAATGCCAAGCGTTGGAATTACAACAGTGACGGCTGATTTTTGTCCCTCCGCAGGAAACATGTCTGCTAATTTGTCTTTCCCGTTTGTTCGCTCGGAGGGAGGATTTCCCCAGGCACCAGTGGACTGAGAGGTGCTCGCTCTCATCAAGGATCATGACCCCGAGCACAAGAACCTTCACCTGTGGGGTAGGTGGTATAACAAGATCATCCAGGGTCGCCGAAGGTTCGGTTCCGCTACGCCGTCTGAGCCCATATTTTCGATCCCCTATGCGGATGAACCCCCGGTGAAGTATGCCGTGGAGGTCAAAAACTGGAATTCGGATGATCTTCTCCAACCTGCGATCAGTGCTATTCCCGTGCAGCCGCCGCCGGCAATAGACATTTTAGGGAGGCGAATATGTCAGGGTGAAGCACGCCCTTGGGGACAAGCCTATAACATTAGATTGACCCCGCGACCACCCGCCGGATATTTGCAGTGGGCCCGGTACATCTTATCGGCGAAGAGGACTCATCTGATGAAGATTGGTTTGTATTCGGCGATCTACGTCTCGCTTTTCGAGTACCCCTCTCCTCCAACGTGGTGGATTAAGGCTTTTATCGAACAATGGAATATCCCCACTCACACCTTCCTTATGACGGACAGGGAAGTCTCCATCTCCCTGGAAGAGTTTGCTGAAATCTCGGGTCTGCCGATGAGGGGGGTGCATTACGAGGAGCTGCTTCCTCCTGACGTATACGTCTTTGCCACCAAGCCGCTGGTGTTTGATCTGACACCGGAGAATGCTATTCAGCACCAGTTTCCGGGCTTGGTGAAGGTGCTGGACATATATGAAGGGCTCTATCTGGAATCAGGGGTCCGGGGAGTCAGTTTCGCAGATTTTATCACCCGTTTCATTCGATCGGAGTTTCTATCGGAGCGGAGCGAGAAGTTCGCCAAGCTTGATGACCCTTTCGGCTTCGGCTTGGACCGTCGACCAATATCGGAGGACGATCAAAAGGATTTTTATCTTTCCGGCGCCGCCGTCATGCCCTTGTCAGAAATCGCCGTCCTGGGCATGGATGAGGAGACCTTTTTTGTAGGGTTCCTGGGATTGTGGCTGTGCAGCTTCGCGCTCCCCATGCACCCGAGCCACATGCGTCCGTCCGTTTTCTACCCAGCGCATCGGATGGTGGCTGGCCTGCAGTTGACAATAGGAATCGCCGGGTTGGCTCACCTATATAATGGACTTAGCATGGCGGCGGACGCTAATGAACCTGGGGTGCAGCCTGCTAATTTCCCAATGCACTACTTCACCTCGTGGATGGAAATGCATGTGCATGGGGTATTCGGCGTCCATAAGATCCCTCCGTTTTTTGAGAAGTACAGACTCCCAAGAGTCATGCGGCTGGTCGGCGCCTCGATCGTGGTTGCGCCTCCGCGGGAGGCTAGGGGGTTGCTCCTTCGTCCACACCTGGTCGGAGCGAAGGTTTCTTTTTTGGATAAAGTCATAACCATAGGCTCAGAGACCTCCAAGTCGGTGGCGGCGCTGCGCGACGACTTCAAGGACGGGGCCTCCGTACTGAAAGCCCGGGAGATTCTTCACCTCTACTCCATTCGGCCGGGCTACCCGGTGTTCAGGCAGAACGAGATGACACTTTTCATGAGGTATAACCCCCACCGGTTCGATCAACAATCGAGCTATCACCAGGGGATCCCGATGGAAGCTTTTTTGGAAGAGCCCGTGGCCAGCTGGGAGGGGATAAGGAGTGCGATGCACCATTTCATGCCGCTTAACACGGGCTCCTATTTCTTCATCAGCGAGCCGAGCTGCGTTCCCAAGGTCCTCAACGCGTACGTGGCTTGGTACGCGCATGCAATGGGTCTAGTTATCCAAATGGAGAAGCGCATGCTGGTTGACCGCAAGGGTGCGCCTCCCGGCGGCGACCGTAAGGCTCCCCTAAAGCCAAGGACCCCGGTCATTCCTCCGCTGAAAGATGCCGGAGATGGGCCACCGCGCGTGTGGAGCCCTCCGCGCGGATTGTCGCCTCCTGATACTGTAGATGCGCCACCAGCGCCCCGTGCTCCAGTGGAGACGGTAAATGTGGTTTCGCCGGAGTCTGGCGTGGGTGCGGATATCGGGACCCGCCGCCCTAAGGTACCTGCCAAGCGCAAGTCGATCTCGGGTGCACCCAGGGCTGGCGGGCAGAAGAGGAAGAAGAAGTCGCTCCTCTCTCTCGATGCTATCCTCAGTTTAGAGCCTCAGGCCCCTCTTACTGAAGGTATAAGCGAGTATGGCAGCAATAAGGGCTTCTCAGTAGATCCAGCAGACACCGATCTGGCGGTCGCCATTGCGGCTTCTGAGCGGTCAGCCAGACTCGAAGCGTGGTTGGATAAACTCGCTCAAGCAGGTAATCATTAGCTGCACTCTTCATCATTTTATCGCATTCTTATCATTATCTTCGACTAATGATTTTCCCCCTTTTTTTAACAGGTGTCACTACTGAAGAAGTCATCACTGCCTCTTTAAAAACCTTCCAGGAGGAGGAAAAGAAGCGCGCTTTAATAGGCGTTGGTACGTCTCGCCTTATTAAGTTTTTGTCCTCTTTTCTGATGGCCAACCTAACCTTCTTCCTTTGTCTCTTTACAGGGGCTGCGCCAGCTGATGCGGGGACTCTCCCCGGGCCAGCTACTGAAGTCCCGGTCTCTTCGGGGCTACCGCGAGAGCCTCAACTCGAAAAGTCGGTGAGGGATGCCTTGAAGAATTTGGAGGCATCTCTGTTCACGGACGATGACGCCTCAATGAAGGAAGCTTTGAAGAGCTCCGTCTTGACGGCTCGGGAGGAGAGAAAGCGGTTGAGGCGTGAGGCGAAGGCACGCAGAGCTGCTTTGGCCGTGGGAGCGGGCCCAAGCACCGTTCCTCGTGCTGATACTCCCTCGGAAGAGCCCCCGGTCGCTTTGTCTACCGGTCACAGACGGGCGGTGCGTGCAGCTCGTGAGGCTAATGATCAGTCCACCTCAGGTAACGTGTCTTTCAAGATTTTGATGTAAGAATTGTGAACCTGTCGGTTCTTATATATCTTGTCCTGCAGGGCTAAGTCCAACCGAAGGGGAGGCGGAAACCGTCGAACCTAAGGGGACAGAGGAAGAGGCACCGGCTGAACCCGAGCCGACGGTGGGTGACGTCGCCGGGGTTGCTGGACCTGATCCGGGGGCTGAGGGAACTGCACCAGAGAAGGCCGTTGATGCCGAGCCTGAGGTAGCGGCAAATGAGACGACTGCTACAACCGAGCTTGGGGCAGCGGCGGATGGAGCGCCTGAGACCGGCGACCCCATGGCGACGGCGGACGAGACAGCAGTGACTGTCGAGCCCGAGGGAGTAGCGGGTGAGACGAGCACGACTCCCGGGGACAAGCCAGCCGCTCTTTCTCAAGAGTCTGGCAATGCTCCAATCATCGCCCTCCCTGTCTACGGTCCTCCGCCGTCTCCTGGCCGCGCGAGCACGACGACAGCCCCCGTTGAGTCGGGTGATGAGGCCATGCGAGGTGGACTCATGTCGTTGGAGGAGGGAGACGCCTCTGTTTCGGCTGGTGGCTCGTCAGGTAAATTTCGGGTTACCGTCCCCCCCTTTTTTATCTTGCAATCCTTTCTGACAAGTTTATCTTTGTTTTTAACGCAGGTGCGGCCAGTGCCGATGCTCCATTGCTCGAGGGAGCGCCATCAGCTACTGCTTTGGCGGTGGCCACCTCTCAGCCTTCCCTTGTACCATCGCAGATGCTGGAAGGTATGGATTTGCAACCCATCAGTTTCATCTTTCGGCCGCATGATCTATGTACTGATGTTGTATTACTGCGTCTTTGCAGGAGTGCTTTTTGATCACCTCTACCAGGTGTTGCACCCGCACTTCTCCTTCCCATCTGAACTCGCTTCTTCGTCCAGTGGCGCTGGTGAGTATAGTTTCCAATTGATGTCTTTCTTTTTTCAGTAAAGGAATTATTTCTGACTTTTCCTCGTCCTGATTGCAGTGCTACAAATCGAAGGAGGGGATGAAAGATCGGTCGCGCCACCGGCCCTCCCGGCTTTGCCACCCGCTGCAGCTGGTATAGTAAACTATCCCATCGATGAATTTTTCACATTTCTTGAACCGTCATCTAATCGTATTTTGCTTTTTCAGCTGTCGTTCCGATTCCGGCGCCCTTTGAGTCTCGTGTCATAATGCCGGCAGGCCCCTTCCTGAGACGTCCGTCTTCAAAGGGTGCCGTGATGAGCTTGGGCATGCTGAGCGGATACGTCGAAGAGCTTGATGCGGACGCTCCCCCATCTGCTGCGGATTTCGCTGCGGAGGTTAACCCGATGTTGGCGGCGCTTGTAAATTTTCATGATGAAGGCGTCGTCGAGCTTTGGGTTAATCACTGCAGGGAAATCGAGGCCCGCCTGCCTCAATCGGAGTTTATGCGCCCTGCTCCCGAGACCTTAGCCTCAAGCAATCAACGAGCAATATGGATTGAGCAAAGCGCTTCTTACTTCCGCCACTTGGAACAAGAAGCGGCTTTAAGGCTGAGGGAATGCCAAGAGACCTCAAGCGAGACAGTTCGTCTGCGCGCTGAGGTTGAGGCGAACGCTGCCCAGGTGAAGGCTATCTTCGAGGGCCTTCTGGAGCGTATTTCTAATGGGCTAAACCTGAAGCGGAAGCTCAATGCCACCGAGCGTGATGCCCAAGGCCGCGAAGCAGCTCAGCAGGCGGTTGGGGAGCAGCTTTCATCTTTCTTGCAGCAGCGGGCTCAAGTGGAAGCAGAACTGGCGGTGGCGGCCGATCAGGAGAAGGCATGGAAGGAAGTGCGCGAACAAATGATGGGGCTATTTAAGACGCTTCCTTCCCAGTAGCTGCCCTTGTATTGATATACTTGTAAAAATTTTCTTTTTCGAATAAGATGTATCCATTCTTTATTCTTTTGTACGATTCACCTTGTACTTGATTGAATTAATAAATAAAGATACACATTTTTTCTTTGCAATGTCTTGTATCATTTCTTTGCTTTCTCCCTTCTCTTATTATCAGCATGCTGTCTTGATAAACATGGTTGACAGATAATAGGATAAGCATCTTGGTTTCTTCAAGAGATAGCGATGGCTTAGGCCGCAGGTTCAGATCTGCTGCCTAAGACTTTTCAACTCTATGAGCCGTGAGGGTCTCATAGAGACTTTTCTCCCTACGGATCGAGAGGATCTCGTAGGTGGATTTTCTCCTTAGGAATCGTGAGGATTCCTAAGTGCGTTTTCTTTTATAAGTCGTAAGGATCTTATAAGAGAATTTTCCCTCTTACGAGTCGAGAGGACTCGTAAGCGGTTGTTTCCCTCTTTGTCGAGATTCGACTTTGGAGAGTGAGACCCGTGAATGGTATGCAAGAGACCATTTTAGACCGACTTGCAGGGTCCCAGTGCTTAGGAAACAAGTTTTTTAATCCCTGCTGCCTAAGGCTTTGTCTTGCAAGTCGAATCGAATCGGGAAGTCCTCGCGAAGGCACTAATTTCCTCACGAGTCGAGACGAATCGAGCAGTTCTCGTCAAGGACACTAATTTCCCTGAGTTGAAGTATTTTTCCGAGGACACTGGTTTCCTCGAAGTTGAAACGAATCTAAGTACTCCTGCAAAGACATTGGTTTCTCTGCGGGTCGACACGGATCAAGATGTTCTCGTCAAGGACACTGGTTTCCCTGAGTCAAAATATTTTGCCGAGGACGCTGGTTTCCTCGAAATTGAAACGAATCGGAGTATCCCTACGGAGACACTGGTTTCTCTGCAGGCCGACGCAAATCAAGAAGCTCTCATCAAGGACGCTAGTTTCCCTGAATTGAGGTATTTGTCAAGGACACTGGTTTCCCTGGGGTTGAAACGAATCGATGTATTCCTGCAAAGACGCTAGTTTCTCTGCGGGTCGATGCGAATCAAGATGTTCTCGTCAAGGACACTGGTTTCCCTGAGTCGAAGTATTTTGCCGAGGACGCTGGTTTCCTCGAAGTTGAAACGAATCGGAGTATTCCTGCGGAGACACTGGTTTCTCTGCGGGCCGACGCGAATCAAGAAGCTCTCATCAAGGACGCTAGTTTTCCTGAATTGAGGTATTTTCCAAGGACACTGGTTTCCCTGGGGTTGAAACGAATCGATGTATTCCTGCAAAGACGCTAGTTTCTCTGCGGGTCGACGCGAATTAAGATGTTCTCGTCAAGGAAACTGGTTTCCCTGAGTCGAAGTATTTTGCCGAGGACGCTGGTTTCCTCGAAGTTGAAACGAATCGGAGTATTCCTCCGGAGACACTGGTTTCTCTGCGGGCCGACGCGAATCAAGAAGCTCTCATCAAGGACGCTAGTTTCCCTGAATTGAGGTATTTTCCAAGGACACTGGTTTCCCTGGGGTTGAAACGAATCGATGTATTCCTGCAAAGATGCTAGTTTCTCTGCGGGTCGATGCGAATCAAGGATTTCGCCAAGGACACTGATTTCCTTGGGGGTTGAAATGATCTCTGGCGGTCTTTCAGGTTTTATATGAGTTACCGTCAAAACCGTGAAGCTAGAAATTTGATCTTCGCTTCGTTTGCTGGCACTGCGTCTGCTGTATCGAGACGAATGTCGCGGTTGTCTCTAGGTTGTTGGTGAACCGCCGAGATTTGGCTTCGCTTTCTGGCGGAGCCTATTGGGAAGGTATGGTTCCCTTTTTGTTTGTGCCCTTGGATTATATACAGGGATCGACGTGATCTCACATGTATGGCAAAAGTTTCATCATCATTTTTTATTATTGTTTTATTTCCGCGATACTCTATCATTTCAGCTTTTATATCGCGAAGGTTGCGATTGCCCCATCATTTCAGCTATTTTTCGCGGTGCCCAATCATTTCGGCTGTTTATTTTATTTTTACTCGCTGTTTTTTTTATTGCGAGTTGCCCAATCATTTCGGCTGTTTATTTTATTTTTACTCGCTGTTTTTTATTGCGAGTTGCCCAATCATTTCGGCTATTTTGTATGCATCGTTCTTACTTGCTGCTTTTTATTGCAAGCTGCCCCATCATTTCGGCTATTTCGTATGCATGCGCGGCTTGCTGGCTTTTCGCCATAAGCATGGAATTAGACACCGATTTTGGCAGCAGCAACGCTACAACTGGGATATTGCCAGGAGTGAATCATCATTTGCCTCTGTCGATATCGAACAAAGGTGGCTTAGCGAACATGGTTAGGGTCCTGTCGACTAAGGCTTTTGACTTTATGAGCCGTAAGGGTCTCACAAAGGTATTTCTCCCTACAAGTCGTGAGGATCTTGTAGGTGTATTTTCTCCTTAGGAATCGTGAGGATTCCTAAGTGCGTGTTCCTCTGTAAGTCGTAAGGATTCTACAGGAGGGTTTTCTCCTTGTAAATCGAGAGGACTTACAAGGGTTGTTCATCATGAAAACATATCCCTAGTCATAGGTGGAAATTTGTTAGGGAAATGTTTATTCGCGCCCGTGGATTGTATACAAGGGTCAGTGCTGAGCCACTTATAGGGCAATATCGAAGGTTGTGGGGGTTGCTTAAGAACAGGTTCAGGTCTCTGTAACTTAAGACTTTCAAATCTTATGAGCCGTGAGGGTCCCATAAGAGAGTTCTCCTTACGAGTCGTGAGGATCTCGCAAGTGTAATTTCTCCTTAGGAATCGTGAGGATCCCTAAGTGTGTTGCTCCCTTGAGAGTCGTAAGGATCTTACGCGGGTGGTTTCTCCTTACAAGGTCGAGAGGACCCTGCAAGTGCCTTTTTAACGAGGTTGCGCCCTTTCGGGTTTTCACAAACACTCGCCGGTAGTCCTGCTGTTTTTACTCACGGAGCCCTTTCAGGTTTTCATCCGTGCCCATTTCGCTTATGGACATACCTTTTTATATATATATATATATATATTTTATTCTTGTTTTGTTTAACGAGGTCGCACCCTTTCGGGTTTTCACGAACACTCGTCGGTAGCCCTGCTGTTTTTACTCATGGAGCCCTTTCGGTTTTTCATCCGTGCCCATTTTGCTTATGGACATACAGTTTTTTTTTATATTATTTTTTTTATTTATTATTTTTTTTATCACGTCAGCCTGAGGATGCCGCGGTAGTAGTTTAACGACGTTTCGGTCGTCAGCTAGTTTTAGGACGTAGTGGTCCGTCGTTAGTTTAAGGACGTTTCGGTGCGTTATTTATCTCTTCAGCCTGAGGATGCTGCGGTAGTAGTTTAAGGACGTTTTGGTCCTCAGCTAGTTTTAGGACGTAATGGTCCGTCATTAGTTTAAGGACGTTTCGGTCCGTCACTAGTTTAAGGACGTTTCGGTCCGTTATTGAAGAAGGCCAGCTACTACTTATAGAGTTTGGGCTTAGGAAGATAGCGAGCGGACATAGTCGTCGTCATGTATCATTGACCTAGGCTGTAACTCGTTAAGCTTAGTATTTCTTTAGGAAGCGACCGTTTATTGGCCTGAAAGGCCTTTCACCATGCATATCCATGGGTAGATAGGCTCCACCCTAGTAGACTTTGTTTATGATGTACGGGCCTTCATAGCTCGGCTCGAATTTTCCCCGCTTAGCGCGATTGGGGATCATAGGTCATTTGACCACTAGCACGAGTTCGCCTTGGCGGAATATCCTCGGCCTGGTCAATCTTTCATATGAGCGCGCCATCTTTGCTTTATAAGCCTCCAGATTTTGTTGCGCTATGAGCCGTGTTTCATCAAGGGCATCAAGCTCCTCAAGCCGAAGGTGAGAATTTTTTTCGTCCGTCAGCTAGTAGTGGACTGCCACTCGTAGAGAAGGTAGCTCTATCTCGAGGGGGAGTACTGCTTCTGTACCGAAGACTAACGCGTACGGCGTTGTGTTCGTGGCCGTCTTGAACGTAGTTCGATACGCCCAGAGAGCTTCTTACAGTCTCTCGTGCCAGTCCTTCTTATTTCGGGACACCGTCTTCTTCACGATCTTCGTCAAGGTCTTGTTGAAGGCCTCCGCTAGACCGTTGGCTTGGGGATTATAAACCGAGGAATATCTCCAGTCTATATTATGCTGTTGCGCGAAGCGGCTGATCTTGTGACTTCTGTAGGCTGGCCCGTTATCGGAGATGATCCGTCGCGGGGTTCCAAACCGATAGATGACATGCGTCTTGAAGAAATGGAGGATATTCTCCGTCTTCACTTCCCTCAACGGTACTGCTTCTGCCCATTTGGAGAAGTAGTCAGTCGTCGCCAGGATGAAACGATGTCCCCTGGACGATGCTGGTTCAATGGGGCCAATTATGTCGGTTCCCCACATTTCAAACGGCCAGCTGACCACCGTTGGATGTAGCGGATTTGGATGTTGATGGATGAAGTCCCCATGGATTTGTCATGAGTGGCATTACTTCGCATACTCGAGGCAGTCCTGAATCATCGTGGGCCAGTAGTAACCCATCCGTTTTATCTTCAATTTCATCTTCGGGCCTGCTTGGTGAGAACCGCAGAGTCCGTCGTGAACTTCCTGAACGACTCTTTTCGCTTCGTCAGGTCCCAGACATCTCAACCACAGAGAATCAAACGACCTCTTATATAGAGTATCATTGACGAAGGCGAAAGACAGAGCTCGTTTCATAAGCTGATGTCTTGAGGACGCATCTTCGGGTGTTCGACGGGATTTGAAGTAGTTTATAAAGACTTCTCTCCAATCTTCAGCCTTTTCCCGGTCTTTTATTTGCAGGGTCGTCTGCTCAGTCACTCCCTTTTCTTCAGATGATTCCGGAGATATTTCTGCTGGGCAAGTACTCGACGGCTTTGTACCACGATTCTGACATCGTCGAGATTCTTGTCAGCCAGTTCTTTAGAGAGCTTGGCTAATGCGTCCGCTTTGCTGTTTTCCGCACGCGGTATGTTTTCCAAAATGTAGAAGGGGATTTGGGTCAAGAGTTGTTGCACCTTTTCACCGTACTTCACCAACTCTGGTTTGCACGTCTGGTAGTCGCCATTTACTTGACTAACGATCAGTTGGGAGTCTCCATATATGAGGAGGTTTTCAATTCCCATGTCGATGGCGATCTCGAGGCCTGCTATCAAAGCTTCGTATTCGGCTTCATTATTCATCCTCGGCTCTGTTAAGGAGAAGGCGAAGCGCATAATTCCTCCTTGTGGAGTCACGAAGATGAGGCCTACCCCCGATTTGATTATGGGCGTACTCTGTTTGCGCTTCTTCATGGAAGATGCTCCATCGAAATAAAGCTCCCATCGGGTATCACCTCCGTCGATCGCGTCAAACGCATGTCCGTCTGGCAAATCGCAATTCAGAGGAGAATCAGCAAGTATCGGATGCTCAGCGAGGAAATCGGCGATGGCCTGGCCTTTCACTGCCTTAAGAGGCTGATAGGTTATCGAGAACTCCATCAAGAGCAGGGCCCATTTAGCGAGTCGACCCGTCAATATGGCCTTCGGCATTAAATATTTAAGGGGGTCCACCTTCGAAATGAGACGGACTTCATGCGCCAACGCATAGTGCATGAGCTTTGTTATCGCAAAGATCAACGCCAAGCAGTGTTTTTCAATGGGGGGAATAGTTGCTTTCTGCCCCCAGCAGAACCCGACTTAAATAGTAGAGTGCTCTTTCTTTCCCTTGATCGTTCTCTTGCGCCCATAATACACCTAAGGAACCTTCGAGGGCAGTTGTATAAAGAATGAGGGGTTTTCCCTTAACCGGAGCAGCCAACACTGGCGGGTTCTGCAGGTACTGTTTAGTTTCGTCCAGCGCATCTTGGCATTTATGATCCCAAATGAAAGGGGTCCTCTTCTCTGAAAGATTGGAAAGGACGACACTTTGGAAAGGACGGCACTTGCCTGAAAGGACGGCACTTTCCTGAAAAGACGGCGCTCGGGGACAAGTCAACCAGCGACTTTGGAAAGGACGGCACTTGCCTGAAAGATTGGCTATAAATCGCCGGATATACGCGAGCTTCCCTTGGAGAGACTGCAACTGCTTAAGAGTCCTTGGCGGAGGCATTTCCATGATCGCCTTGATCTTTGACGGATCTATTTCGATACCCCAGTGACGGACGATGAATTCTAGGAATTTGCCCGAGGAAACTCCGAATGCGCACTTGAGAGGGTTCATCTTCAAGTTGTATTGTCGAAGGCGTTGAAATACGGTCTTCAGATGTTCTAAATGCTCCTCGTATGATTTTCTTTTCACCACGAGGTCGTCGATATAGCATTCGACGATTTCATGTATGAGGTCATCGAAGATCTTCGTCATGGCCCTCTGATAGGTGGCACCGGCGTTCTTTAGACCGAAGGGCATCACCTTGTAGCAGAATATACCCAAAGGGGTCCGGAAAGCGGTGTGCTTCTGGTCTTCGGGATGCATCTTTATCTGATTATATCCTGATGAGCCGTCCATGAAGGAGAAAACCTCATGAGTGGACGTGTTGTCTATCATCAGTTCGGTGACTGGCACTGGGAAATCGTCCTTCGGACAGACTTTATTGAGATCCCGGAAGTCCACGCATATGCGCACTGTCCCATTTTTCTTCATCACCGTGACGATGTTGGCGATCCAGTCAGGATACTGAACCTCCTGGATGAAGCCAGAGTCGATTAACTTCTTGACCTTGGCATTGATACTCATCTCAAGCTCGAGCCGCATTCTCCTCGGCGCCTGTTTGATTGGCTTGACGTCCGGGGATATCGCCAATTTATGCACAGCAATTTCTGGATCTAGTCCTGGCATTTCGGAATAGTTCCATGTGAAGCAATCTCTATACTGTACAAGCACGTCCTTTAACGCAGCCACCCTTTCTTCAGATAGCAGCTCGCTGACGAATGTTGGTCGCTGGTCGTTTGCCGTCCCCAACTCAATTTTCTTGAGATTATCTGCAGTAGTATGTATTCCATCCTCCAGCTCTTTCGGTGCTGGTAGGAGTTCCGAGATCACCTCTTCATTGCTGTTTTCGAAGCACCAGGGAAGGTCATCCATGTTCTCGGGCTCTTCTTTTGATATTGTTATCATGTGACAAGTACGAGCTCGCTTCGAAGACTGATGTGGGTCTGGTTCTGCTTTCGTGGTTTTGGGTTCGTACTTCTGTGGCGGCGTTACCTTCCAACTGTCAGAAAGAGCGAACTTACCGAGCTGATACTGATCTTGAACCCAGTTCTTGAAGGTGAAGCAGTCTTCTAGAGGATGCCCTATTACTCGGTGATAAGAGCGATAGTTCGGGTGTGAGACTTCGCCTGCTTGCTCTGGGTGCTTGGACTCCAGCAGTGTAAGCATCTGGTATTTTATAGCTCGGTCAAGTATCTTCTTCGTCTTGTCCCGAGGAAAAGAGTACGCTCGACTCATCTTCTTTACAAGGGATAGATCGGAACCGTTCGATTCCCGACCGCGTGGCTTCTTAGTCTCGCTTTGTTGCTGTCGAGAGCCTTTTTCGCTTTTCGACATGTTTCTGCCTCTGCGTCGAGCCTCTTTTATAACAGGTTGACAGGGAGCGGCATTTTCATCTTTCATGGCCTGTTGGAGGAGGCGTTGCGTTTTGGCTTTCTCGTAGATGGCCATTTCGCGGTTGTGGTCGTCTTGGACTTTTTGACCAGCTTCCCTTATAAGGACATTGCGGTCCATTGCCAGTTTAGGGACATGGTGGTCCATCGCCAGTTTAGGAACATGGTGGTCCATCGTTCCCGTTTTAGGGACGGATATTATTTTAAGGACGCATTAGTCCATGGGTTTAAGGACCCTATAGTCCATATAGATGTGTTTAAGGACGCATTAGTCCATTAGTTTAAGGACGCATAAGTCCATGGGTTTAAGAACCCCACAGTCCGTATTAATGTGTGGTTGTCGGGACCCGTCACCTCTCTGACGTCGTTGAAGGATTACAACGATAGGTGTCAGAGGAGTTCGGAGATGCACCCTTGAACCGGATGTAAATTGATTTAAGAGAGCAGTCTTGCTCAGTCAATTTAATTTGAGGACTTACGGCCATGATTGGGCTAAGTCCAGTTGAGAATATTCAACGTTTTTATCTTTGGCCTATTAGGCCCGTGCCAGGGCTTTGCCCCTGTTTAATAATGCAATGCATTTTCTTTTGGCCTGCTAAGCCTTTTTGATTTGGGCTCTGTCCCTTTTAAATGATGCACAGCATCTGTTTTTGTTTGGGCTCTGCCCTTTTTAAAATAATGCATTGCATTTTATTAGACCTGTTAGGCCCTTTTTAATTGGGTTTGGCCCTTCTGTAAATAATGCAGTGCATTAATCAAACTGACAGTGGCCATGTGGCCTGTCAGGCGCTTTGCGCCAATTATTGAGCGCAAGCGCATGTGGAGGTGACACGTGTCACGCTCTGGTGAGCGCAAGCGCAGTGCGCTGCGCTGCTGACACGTGGCGCACCCTGGTGAGTTGCACCAATTTCAGAGAGCAATGCTCTATCTTAAAAGCGCATAGCGCAAGTTATTCTGGTGCTGACACGTGGCGCGCTCTGGTGGCTTGCGCCAACCCAGGAGCGCAACAGTGCAGATTTGCAAGTGCAAGGCACTGTTTTAATATCTTGATCCAATTTTGGATTCAAGAAAAGAATCTTTAGGATTTCAGAACCAATGGTTCATAAAAAGGGCAATGCCTTTGTTATTTATTATATTTTTTATTGAAGATCCTTGATCTTGTTCTTAGATCAATGATCTATTCAGAAAAAATCCTTCTTTTTATAAGGTTTTACCTTCTTTTTCCTTTCTGAATTCTTCTCAAAATTCTCTAGAGTTCTCTGAATTTTCTCTCTGTTTCTGTCTCTCTATTCTATCTGTTTTAGAATTGGGGTCTAGGGGCCTTTATATAGTGCCCATTAATTTGTTAAATTTGTTAAATGGATCATTCTCTGAGTGATTTGGGGATTTTTCCCCACCGTTGAATATTTGATCCAAGGGCTTCTGTTTTACAGAAGACAATCTTCTTGTTTTAACAAGAACAGAAAGATCTTACTGGAATTTTAATTCTGTTTGGCGCAAACGCACCAGCGCTTGACACGTGTCACGCAGCGCAGAGCACAGCGCGACTGCGCTGGCGCAACTGCGCTGACACATGTCGCGCAGCGCAACTGAAGCGTTACTTCCTTTATTTTGTTTTAAATAGAGCCTTGCTCTGATTCGGTGCGCTGCCTTGGTCGCTGCGCTGACGTATCAGTTTTTGACACGTGGCGCGATGCGCGCAGCGCAAGTAATTTGAAGCGCTGCTTCAATTTTTGAATTTTTGAAATTCAAACAGAGCTTTGCTCTGATTGGGGGAAACAAAGGGTTTTGGATCAAATTACAGTTCCGTCGAGGGAACCCTAGATTGAGTTACACCGTTGACAAGTGCTTTACTACATTTCTTTTCAATTCCTAATTCTAGTTGAATCATCGTGAAATCCTTGATTGAATCTGATTTTTCTTGATCATCTTTCAGGAATATGGACTCCTTGGGCAACTCCTCAGGTGCCGGTCCCCACGATCGTACCGAGAAGATCCTCAGCACACTAACGACCCTGGCCCAGGCTCAAGAGAGGAAGACCGATCTTCTGACCGAGGGATTGAGGGCGGTACAGGAGACCGCAATTACCGCCATGGAGAGATCTACGGTTGTTCCCCCCGCCTCCGAGGGTGCGCTCGTACCGACTACACAGGCTAGAGTTGGTACCGTTTCAGACTTTAGGAGGCTTCATCCAGCAGTGTTCACGGGATCAGAAAATCCACTTGAGGCCGAACAATGGCTCATCAACGTGGAGAACTTTCTGACGTCCGCTCGAGTTCCTGACGATGATAGAGTGAATGTGGTGAAGATCCAGCTGGAAGACAAGACCCGCGCGTGGTGGTCCGTAGAGGAAAGCCGGCTAGAGAGACCTATCAGATGGGACACGTTCTCCGCATGCTTCCTGGATCACTATTTTCCGGCTATTGCCAAGGCCGAGATGGAGGAGAAATTCATTATGTTGAAGCAAAATGGACGCTCAGTGGATGTCTACGCCGCAGAGTTTAACCGACTGAGTCATTTCGCACCGTACATGGTAGCCACCGAAGCTTCCAGGGCAAGACGGTTCCAGCAGAGGCTTGATATTGAACTGCAGCAACTTATCGCGTCTCTCGATCTACCGACCTTTGCTCAAGTGTTGAACGATGCCCGAGTGCAGGAAAGATTGGCGGAGAAGGTTAAGGGCCAACGATCGGTGGACAAGATACCCCACGTAGTTCCAGCACGGGCTACCATTTCCCCCCGTGGAACGATCCCAGTTCACAGGCCGGGTGTTACGCAGCTGAAGCGCACTTTCTCACCTCAGCAGTCCCAGCGGAGGGCCCTGTTTTGCGATTATTGCCAGAGGCCAGGACACATGCAAAGAGATTGTTGCAGAGCTAAGAGGCAATGTCTGATTTGTGTATCCAGCGAGCACAGGGTCAGCGGATGTCCCCAGAGATCTGAGCTACATGGAGGGTTCAAGCAACATCAACAGTCGTACGACTCTTCAGCTCAGAGGGGTCCACCTCGGGTATCCCAGCAGCGGTTATTCGATCAGAGGCAGACTGGTACAGGTCGGAATCAGGGGCGAGCTTTCACCCTGTCCGCCGAGCAGGCAGAGGCTTCTGGAGAAGTAGTTACTGGTACCCTCCTTTTTTATTATGTACCAGCTAGAGTTCTTTTTGATTCAGGTGCTTCGCATTGCTTTATTTCTACGTGGTTCGTTGACACACATTCTATACCTCACGAGCCATTGACCAAGAGTTGGGAGATACATACGGGTAACGGAATTATTGTGTCCAACCAAAAGTGTAGGTTATGTCCAGTAGTAGTATGCGGTAGGGAATTCTATGCGAATTTCCTTTTAATCGGGACGGGCAGCTATGACGCAATTGTCGGGATGGATTGGATGAGTACCTTCCATGCGATCATCGATTGCCAAGCTAGGAAAGTGACTTTCCGCATTCCCAATCACCCTGAGTTTATTTTTGAAGGCGGAAGCGAGTCTTTGGAGCCAGCCAAGTTTAGAGCCAAGCCGAAAGTGTTGACGGCTATGGAGATTGATGAGAGTCCATCCCCAGAGATCGTTCGAGATTTTCTTGATGTGTTCCCTGAAGATTTACCAGGTCTACCACCTCCCCGCGTCTTGGGATTCTCTATTGACCTGATTCCAGGGACGGCGCCAGTTGAGTTGGCAGAATTAAAGAAGCAGATAGAAGATCTTTTGAACAAGGGATTTATCCGTCCAAGTGTTTCCCCATGGGATGCTCCTGTGTTACTGGTGAAGAAGAAAGACGGTTTCTTGCGTATGTGCATCAACTACCGGGAGTTGAACCGAGTGACCGTGAAGAACAAGTACCCCATTCCCCGCATCGACGACTTGTTTGACCAGCTTGGTGGTGCCCGGGTATTCTCTAAGCTAGACCTCGGTCAGGGTATCACCAAATCAGGGTCAAGGCAGAGGATGTATGCAAGACGGCTTTTCGGACCCGATATGGCCACTATAAGTTTCTTATGATGCCGTTCGGTGTTACCAATGCACCGGCCATATTTATGGACTTGATGAACATGGTTTTCTCCAAGTACTTGGATCAGTTTGTTGTCGTATTCATCGACGACATTCTAGTCTATTCCAGAAGTCGAGAGGAGCACACCAAGCACCTACGAATTGTATTGCAGGTTCTACGGTAGGAGAAGCTCTATGCTAAGCTAAGCAAGTGCGATTTTTGGCTCGACAAAGTACAATTTTTGGGGCATGTCGTTTCGAGTGACGGCATTTCAGTGGATCCAGTGAAAATCGAATCTATCAAAGACTGGTCGACACCGAAATCAGTTGCTGAGATAAGAAGGTTCTTGGGATTGGCTGGGTATTATTGACGGTTTGTCCAAGATTTCTCCAGAGTAGTGGAACCCTTGACGAAACTCACACGGAAGAAGATGCCTTATGTTTGGTCGGAGGAATGCACCCAGGCGTTCGAGCTGTTGAAACTGAAGTTAACCACGGCCCCAATCCTGACTGTGCCAGACAATTCGGGTGGCTTGGTTGTCCATAGTGATGCGTCAGGAAAAGGTTTAGGTTGTGTTTTGATGCAGCATGGTCGAGTGGTGGCTTACGCCTCTCGTCGGCTGAAAACTCACGAGAAAAACTACCCCACGCATGACCTGAAGTTAGCGGCCGTTGTGTTCGCCTTAAATATATGGAGGCATTACTTGCTAGGCGAAAGAGTGGAGGTGTACACGGATCATAAAAGTTTGAAATACGTGTTCACTTAGAAGGAGCTGAATATGAGACAACATGGATAGTTGTGTTGGGGTCGAAAATTACACCCCGGTTGACCAAGTCAATGTCAAAGTCAACCCCAAGTAAGCGGGCCCAAACCCAGATCATGTGGGCCCATGCCCAAATCGAGCCCCGCGGCCGGCCTCCCCCATGCCAAAATGAAATCATGTAATAAATAATTTTGATGTAGTTTTTTATGCATGAATGTAAGAAAAATGGTCATAAAGCCAAATTTTTGTAAAGTCCATGGCCCATGTACAAAAGAAATGAGCACATGAGGTATGGGATGGGCAAAATGCCATTTTGTAAAGCCCAAGGGGCTATGTGTAAATTTGTAAGCCTATAAAAGGCAACATGACAATGAAATAAAGAGATATAATCCATTCCCCATCAAATCTTTAGGGTTTGTGCCTCCATCCTCACTCTCTCAAGTTCTTCCTCTTTTCATTTTTCCAATTAAATCAAAAGCTTAGCTCTTTTTATTAAGAACTAAATAAAGTTTTACCATAAACCCACTGAAAGAGAGTTTAACTCTCACATCCGACCAAAAAAAGGGTAGATTTTCGCTACCTTCTTCTTCCTCTTCAAGATCCAACTTGAGAGAGGGAGAAGAAGGGAAACTCACCTCCCAAGACTCCATCAAGAGAAGAAAAAGGTTTTTTTTAATATCAACCAAGATCTGAATCTTGGATTTTCAAGAGAACCCATTTTGGGTTTCTTCTCAAAGGAGAAAGGAGGAAATCTTTTGGAGTTTAACTCCACAAATAAAATTCTTTTGGAGTTTAACTTCATAATAAAAACTTTTTTGGGGGAGTTTAACTCCAAGTAAAATTGTTTTAAGAGTTTAACTCCGAATAAAATTGTTTTGAGAGTTTAACTACAAATAAAAATTTTGGAAGTTTAACTCCATCAAAATAAAAAATGGGTCTTTTGGAGCTCCTGCTTCCTCTCACGTGAGGGGGAGGCTCCCACTTTATGGGAGCCCCTGCTCCCTCTCACGTGAGGAAGAGTGAACTCCCACTAAGTGGGAGCTTTCTCCCGTCTCACGTAAGGGGGAGGCTCCCATTTAGTGGAGTTTAACTCCATACCAAATAAAAATCTTTTTGGAGTTTAACTCCACAACAAATAAAAATCTTTTTGGTGTTGAACTCTATTTAAAATTATTTTGGAGTATAACTCCACAATAAAAATCATTTTGGGAAGTTTAACACCACATTAAATCTTTTTAGGAGTTTAACTCCGTTTAAAATTCTTTTGGAGTTTAACTCCATAATAAAAATCTTTTTGGAGTTGAACTCTATTTAAAATTCTTTTGGAGTTTAACTCCATTTAAAATTCTTTTGGAGTTTAACTCCATAATAAAAATCTTTTTGGAGAGTTTAACTCCACATTAAATTTTTTTAGGAGTTTAACTCCATTTAAAATTCTTTTGGAGTTTAACTCCACAATAAAAATCTTTTTGGGGAGTTTAATTCCACATTAAATCTTTTTAGGAGTTTAGCTCCGTTTAAAATTCTTTTGGAATTTAACTCCATAATAAAATTCTTTTGGAGTTTTAACTCCATTTAAAATTCTTTTGGAGTTTAACTCTACAATAAAATTCTTTTTTGGAAGTTTAACTCCACATTAAATATTTTTAGGAGTTTAACTTTATTTAAAATTATTTTGGAGTTTAACTCCACAATGAAAATCTTTTTAGAGTTGAACTCTATGTAAAAAAATATAAGAAAAAAAAACTTTTTGGCGCCCCCCCTCACGTGAGGGGGAGGCTCCTAGTGGGAGCCCCTGCTCCCTCTCACATGAGGGGGAAAAGCTCCCATTTGGTGGGAGCTCCTCCCCCTCACGTGAGGGGGCCCTCACATGAGGGGGAGGGAGCTCCCACTAAGTGGGAGTTTCTTCCCCTCCACGTGAGGTGGAGGCTCCCATTTAGTGGGAGCCTTTTTCCTACCTCACGTGAGTGAGTGGGCCTCTCCATTTTTTTTTACTTTTTTTTAATTAGAAAAAAGATAAATAAATAAAAATAAATTGTGAATAATAATTTTTTTAAAAAAATGTTTCTTTAAACATTTTTTAATGAAAAAAATATATTTTTTTTTAATAAATGGAACAAAAAAATGAACACATCCCTATCGTTATATATAAAAAAAACCCACACCTATGCATCATATTGAGTTCGCATGACCAGTTTTACCCGTCAATCGGAGATTCTCTCGCTCCAAAAGTGAGGGGTAATTAACGGCAGTTTAGTTCGCTGTTGCCGGAGATTCGGATCGCCACAATCAGTAAACTCCGGCCTGCCTTAGGTAGGGAGAATCTGTAGTACGCCTGACAAGCGCGCACGTATTCCCATCTCAATGGGGTGACGAAAAACACCTTACAGACTCTGGCACGCCCGGTGGGACCTTTTCTCTCCTCCCATATTTCGGATCAAGTGTTCATGTGTTCAGTCGATAAAACTGCACATTTGTAGTACATTTTTCCTACCATTTTTATATTAAAAAAGGACTTTATTATAATATATTATACATATGAGGGTTTATGTGTAAAAACATTATTTTCCATGTGTTAATATATTTTAATTATCATTTGGTAGGAAAATGTATGCAAATAATATTATTGGTCTAATCCTAATAGAACAAAGTCTACTAAAATCTTATATGAGTTGTTGTGCAGATTATTTCCAAGTTGTTATGAAGGATTTAACAAACAAATCAATTTGTTGAAGAATACTTTCCAAATTAAAGAGCAAACTTGGAGACTAAGTCTGGAAGCAACCGAGAAAATATTTTCAGATTCTGAAGATGCCTAGGAATGCCAAATGTCACCATCAGAGAGCCCAAGAAAAACGACAAAGAGATCCATACCATTGAGCGCGGATCCGCGGCCAAACCCACCCTGGGGCCGCGGATCCGCCGCAGTTTGAAGAGGTCAGAAGGCAAGATTTTGGTAGATTGATGGTTGATAAATTTTACCAACTTCGCAACAATAATATTCTGGGTTGGCACTATATAAAGGCACCGAGGGCCTCTTGGGAAAAGCTATCAAGCCGAAGAGATCACGAAGCTCCCGACGCTCACGCATCCAGGCTGATCATCGACTGTTCGACTACCTCCCTAGGAAAGATCGAGAAGCAAATCAAGTTTTGTAATCATTTTCTATGGATTAAAAGTGTAGTTGAAGGAGTTGATTAATAAAGGTAGTTTTTTTTATTTAATTGTTTGTTTTTACATTATGTTCTCCCTCTCTTTCTTTTCATCTTCTTCTCCCAACATGCGCGAGTAATTCTCCGCTTGTTAGGGTTCGTAGGATTAGGGTAGGTTAATGGGGGATGAAAATAATTAAACCCTTTTTAAGTCCTATAAAGTTTAGGAACTTTATCAAAATAATCATTAACATCCTAATCGGGCGCGCTAGCAATTCCTTGCTAGTTCCGACCGCGATTAGAGATTAGATTAATGATTGTTATGGTAAAGGCTAGATATGAACGGAGTTCCGTGTCGAGATAAGGGTTACGAGTGGGATTCCTTTTCCCTCCAGAAACCCTAATCTACACGCATCACCGTCGTTCTAGTTCTAAATCTATTAATGGATAAAAATGGTAACTTTTAATTAATCTTCCATAACTACTAAATCCTAACGAACCCTACAAGCCCTATTATTATATTATTTAAATCTCTAAAATAATCTAGATCTATAATTTACATTAAAGTAGATCTAGAAACTTTTCACAAAATTCTTTATTCCTACTCTCTTTCTCAACACATCTAAAGTAAAAATAAAAGGTTCCACGTTTCCCAGAGGACGACCCGTACTCACCTCGGTCTAGCTACGCGCGACACCGTTCTGATTGCGGTTAACTACAAACAAACACGATTTTTCACACTCTTTCGAGCCCAATCAAATGGCGCCGTTGCCGAGGATACGTGCGTAATTTTTTATTTTTACTATTTGTGTTGAATTCTTAGACGATTTATATCATTATTAACACAAAACTGCAAATTGCATATTTAACGACTTGTGCGTGAATTTTGCAAGGAGATCTGGAGTTACAGAATTGAGGAAAACAGAAGACAGAGCCATTCATCGAGATCCAGAGGAGCACAGAGGGACACAGAAAAAATTTCAGCAAGCGATCCATCCACCTCGCGGCGAAACCGCGGCACTAAGGTGCTTCCTGCGGCGGAAACGCGGCTGCTTGGAGGGATTAGGGCTACAGAACTCTCTGGTAAGATTCTCAACTCCTTCTCTCTCCTCTCAAATCCAATAAAATCTATCTTCTGCAGGATTCTTTGCAAAATTGAGCCGCTCAAAAATCTTTTTGCAAAAGTTTTGTGATTGGTTTTGTTTTGCATATTTTAATACGGATTTCTAAGGGGTAAAGACCAAATCAAGATTAGGTGGGGATTTCATCATCCTTCCTAAGCCCCACAAATCACAAACCGAGCATATAGAACAACCCTTCATTAATTTAAAAAATATCTAGACCAGACTCTAAGGACTGTCGAGCTCAATAGGAAAAAGACTAGTATAGGCATCGGCCGTTTATCCTAACTGACATTGCGGTGTCTAGGCTAGTGGTTTTTAATTAGGCCCACTGTAGTGGTGGTTCCTTCCCACTTACCTGGCCGTACTTGTCCGTGAAGAGACGGTTTGAGGTCCTATTTCTAGCCTTAGTTAGGAGCTGTCTAGAGACTGACCTAGGTGACCATAGTTCTAGGGTTGCTTGTGCATCATAGGGTGATTTGTCTTGAGTCCCACTTTTTCAAAACAAGCCAATTTTAAATCACACACACGCTGCCACTTGCACTAAACCTGCTTAGTGCATGCTCGGCTGGACACGGGATCCTAGTGCCCGTCTTGTCCGCGTTCCTGTTATCGACGCCGAAGTCGGTACTTCTTCATCTTCTTTTCCCCCACCACACACCACATCAACCGAGATGGACGGCACTCCATCAGAGTATAACACCACGCCGCCGCCGCCCGCAGGTGCGCAGAATCCACCGCGCATCTCTCTCCAAGAGAGATGCTATCCTATTCGTGGTCCTCTTCCTACTTGTCTATCTCTTCCACCACCTAACGGGGATAATTTCGAAATTAAACCCCACTACATCAATCTGCTGCCCAAATTTCACGGGCTTGAGTCGGAAGACGCGTACGTTTTCATCACCAAATTCGAAAACGTATGCGCAATGATGGGTACTTCACAATTGACTTTAGATGCTATGCGCTTACGTCTTCTCCCATTCACACTGTGCGACTTGGCAGAAAAATGGCTTTATAATACTGCCGCACACTCTATCGCTAATTGGGATGAATTCGTCGTAGCATTTCTTAAGAAGTTTTACCCAAATCATAAGACTGCACATGTTAGGAGTGAGATTAACCAGTTCACCCAGCTTCCCAATGAACCATTTTGGAAGTGCTTTGAACGTTTCAAAGATCTGCTTGTCCAATGCCCCCATCACGGGATACAAAGATGGGATTTATGTCGGATTATATATGAGGGCATTAATCCAGCGACAAAGCAGATGCTTGAAACAATGTGTCAATGCAATTTCATGTCTAAAGATGACGGTGAAGCATGGAAATATCTGGAAGATCTCGCTGAACACACGTTGCAGTGGGAAAGCGTAAGACCACCTTCAACTAAGGGAGGTATTCACCAGCTCGATGTTTCCATCGCAGTAAAAGCCGAAATGGCAGCGATGCAGAAGAAACTCGACGCTATTGAGAGCAGATTCTCATCAGTCTCCCTAAATCAGGTTACGCTTCCTAAGACCGTCTGTGGTTGCTGTTCGGATCCTTCACACTTAACGGAAGAATGTCCTATGAATGCATCGTTTCAAGCTAATGCTGCTTTTCAGCAGCGACCTAGAAATGATCCTTATTCTTCCACATATAATCAAGGATGGAGGAATCATCCTAACTTTGCTTGGAATCAAAACCAACAAAGTAATTATCAAAGACCTCCTCCACAGCAACCACAACCACAGAATCAGCCCCCCTTTCAGTCACAAAATTTCCAAAATCCGGCCAGCATTTCTACACCACAAGTGGCCGGTATTGACAACTCACTTGCACAAACTTTGGATATGTTCATGAAACAATCCATGCAAAATTCGGCTGAGATGAGGTCTTCAATTGATGCCCTAACGAAAAACTCCTCCTCCCATGGTGAGAGTATTAAATCAATAGAAAACCAAATCGCACAGTTAAACGCCGCAATGAGTGCGAGAGAAAAAGGGAAACTCCCATCTCAACCCCTACCGAATCCTGGCCATTCACAAAATCATAATGTGAATGCCGTCACTACGTTGAGATCGGGGAGAGTGCTGAACAACCAAGTGGGTGAGCAAGTTGATGATAGTGACACATTTGATACCCCTTCTTCTTCTTCTTCCCCTAACTCGTCTAGTCTCCCACCTTCATCCGAGCCTATTCTCCGTTTTCCCCAAGGCTCAAACATTTCACCAAATCTATCTAAGTCGATTCCCACTCCAATTTTGGGATCGAATCCGTCGCCACAGTCTTCTCCACAAACGTTGGACCCAAAACTTATTGATCGTGCTCCATTTCCAAACCGATTAAGGGCCAACCGACCTAACCCGCAAATGGAGAAGATTGTGGAAATGTTTAAGCAAGTTAGCGTGAATATTCCTCTCCTAGATGCTATTCAACAAGTCCCATCTTATGCAAGAATCCTTAAAGACTTGTGCACTAGGAAGAGAAAAACTCAAGTGCCTAAAAAGGTTTTCATGACGAGTAATGTTAGCACGGCTTTTACCCAATAAATACCAAAGAAACGTAAGGACCCCGGCTGTCCTACAATCTCTATTTCTATTGGGGGTAAAAATATAAATCGTGCTTTACTCGATCTAGGCGCTAGCGTCAACTTGCTTCCTTATTCAGTATACGAGCAGTTAGGAATTGGAGAATTAAAACCCGCCCATTGTACTCTCCAAATGGCTGATCGATCTATCACCAAACCTCGGGGCGAACTTGAGGATGTGTTAATTAAAGTCGGGGAATTCATATTTCCCGTGGACTTTATTGTTTTAGATACACAACCTGTGGCAAACCCACGCAATCAAATCCCAGTGATACTTGGTCGACCCTTCCTAGCAACTTCTAACGCTGTGATTAATTGTCGTAACGGTTCTATGAACTTATCCTTCGGGAAAATGACAATTGAGCTTAATATTTACAAGCTAGGAAGTCAGCCATCAGAACCTTCTGCTCATTTGCTGGATGTTTGTTCCATCCATGAGATAGCTCCCGAAAGCTGCATGGATGAGGAACTTTGCTTTGATGTTCTCGACAACACTAATGAGACATCGTTTGATCTTGCACCACTTCACAGTGAGGATATGTTCAATGAGTCCGACCTTGAGATTGAACCCGTTGACTCGTTGCAAAAGTCAGCAGCACTTTCCGAGTCAATATCTTATGGAAGTTTTGAACCTCTTAAGGAGTCCGAGTATCATTCCGTTACCCCTCCTTCTATTGTCTCTCCGCCAATTCTTGATCTCAAACCGCTACCTTCTCATCTTAAATATGCATATTTAGGAGAGAATGAGACTTTTCCAGTGATTATTTCCTCTTCTCTAGCCTTAGAGCAAGAGAATGCACTTTTGGCAGTGTTGAGATCGAATCGGGAAGCATTTGGTTGGACAATGGCCGACATCAAAGGGATTAGTCCCTTAATTGTTGAACATCACATACATCTGATGGATGAAGCCAAACCAACCCGAGACCCACAAAGACGGTTAAATCCCGTTATGAAGGAGGCGGTAAAGAAAGAAATCGTCAAGTGTCTTGATAGTGGAATAATTTACCCCATATCTGATAGTCAATGGGTAAGTCCAATTCATGTGGTCCCTAAAAAGTCTGGCATCACGGTCATCACTAACGAGGCTAATGAGTTAATCCAAACACGCACCCAAACTGGGTGGCGCGTATGTATCGATTACAGGAAACTCAATGCCGCGACGAGGAAAGATCACTTCCCTCTACCTTTCATTGACCAGATGTTGGAACGATTAGCGGGACACGAATACTACTGTTTCTTGGACGGATACTCTGGTTACAACCAGGTCCACATCGCCGAAAAGGATCAAGATAAAACCACTTTTACTTGTCCTTTCGGAACTTTTGCTTATAGACGCATGCCCTTTGGGTTATGCAACGCTCCAGCTACATTTCAGCGGTGCATGATGGGGATATTTTCAGATATGGTGGAAAATTTTCTAGAAATTTTTATGGACGATTTCTCCATTTTTGGGGACTCCTTTGAGGACTGCCTTCGTAATCTTGACGCTGTTCTTACCCGCTGTAAGGATAAGAACTTGACTTTGAATTGGGAAAAATGCTATTTTATGGTCCAAGAAGGTATTGTACTTGGACATATAATTTCACATAAAGGCATTGAGGTTGACAGAGCTAAAATAGATGTCATTCAAAACCTCCCTCGTCCCAATTGCGTCAAAGATATACGATCCTTCCTTGGTCATGCAGGATTTTATAGGAGATTTATTAAGGACTTTAGCAAAATTGCTAGACCCTTAACCCTTCTATTGGCCAAGGACACTACTTTTCACTTCAATTCGGATTGTGAGGCTGCTTTTGAATCACTTAAAGAATCACTCACTACAGCCCCCGTTCTATCATCTCCGGATTGGAACCACCCGTTCGAGCTTATGTGTGACGCATCAGATTTTGCTATTGGTGCTGTCTTGGGACAGCATATTGATAAGATACCACATGTAATTTACTATGCAAGTAGGACCTTGAATGATGCACAAATAAATTACACAACTACCGAGAAAGAACTCTTGGCAGTTGTATTTGCATTAGAGAAGTTCAGGCCCTACTTGATTGGCTCGCCTATTGTGGTTTACACAGATCACTCCGCCCTACGACATCTTTTAACGAAGAAGGATGCAAAGGCCAGGCTAATACATTGGATCCTATTGTTACAAGAATTTGATCTTGTTATCAAAGACAAGAGTGGATGTGAAAACGTAGTAGCAGACCATCTTTCACGCATCACTTCTTCGCCAACTGTGACCGTGCCGATAAATGACTCATTTCCCGACGAACAGCTCTTGAATGTATCCTACGAACCTTGGTTCGTGGATATCGTGAACTATCTTGCGACGGGACTTATACCTAGCGATTGGTCGAAACAAGACAAACTTCGGTTTTTATCCCAAGTAAAATATTTTTACTGGGATGAACCATATCTATTCAAGTATTGTTCCGATCAAATCATTCGCAGGTGTGTCCCTAACGATGAATTCAAGAGCGTGTTATCATTTTGTCATGATCAGGCATGCGGCGGTCACTTTGGACCTCGAAAAACGGCGGAGAAAGTTTTGCAATGTGGCTTTTATTGGCCAACATTATTTAAAGATGCATTTGAACATTGCAAAACTTGTCCGCGATGTCAGCATTTGGGTCGGATTTCACGAAGGAACGAGATGCCGCTCCAACCTATATTGGTTGTGGAAATATTTGATGTTTGGGGTATTGATTTTATGGGCCCTTTTCCCAACTCCTTTGGGAATTTATATATCTTGTTAGCGGTTGATTATGTCTCGAAGTGGGTGGAAGCTATACCGTGTCGCACTAATGACAATAAAGTTGTCATTAAGTTCCTTAAAGAAAATATTTTCTCGCGATTCGGACACCCTCGCGCTATCATTAGCGACAACGGGACACATTTCTGCAATAGGTCTTTCGAGGCCTTGATGCGGAAATATTCAATCACTCACAAACTTTCTACGCCCTATCATCCCCAAACAAGCGGGCAGGCTGAGATCTCAAATAGGCAGATCAAACAGATTTTGGAGAAGACGGTTTCTAAGAACCGTAAAGATTGGTCAACCAAATTGACGGATGCTCTTTGGGCATTCCGCACCGCTTATAAGACCGATCTTGGTATGTCTCCATACCGCCTTGTGTTTGGGAAGGCATGCCACCTCCCTGTCGAGATTGAACATAAGGCAATGTGGGCTATTAAAGAGCTTAATTTTGATCTTGATCATGCTGGCGGCTATCGGAAGCTGCAATTGAATGAGCTAAGCGAACTCCGCGATGAGGCTTACGATAATGCGGTGATAGTAAAGAATAGGACTAAAGTTTTCCACGATAAGAATCTTTCTAGAAAAACCTTCACATTGGGGCAACAAGTCCTTCTTTACGATTCCCGTCTCCATCTTCATCCGGGTAAGCTTAAATCTCGTTGGAAAGGACCTTTTGTGGTGCGGTATGTACACCCGCACGGGGCTGTAGAAGTCGAAAATTTGAAAAACGGTTCAATTTTTAAAGTAAATGGGCATAGATTAAAACCGTATTTTTCTACTGACCCCGCGGAGGAGCTCCTGTTTTTACAGGAGCCGCTTTATCAAAACTAAATTTCCTCCGCCTCACCTCCATATTTTTTTTAAAACATTTTCTCATTTTAAGAATGGAGGTGAGTAAAAATGGATTTGATTGAATATCTGTGCGTGTCAAAAAAATAAGTTTGGGGGAATTTATCATTTAACTATTATTTTACCCCTTGTATCTCTCCTTTAGTATACAGGTCCATGTTCTCAAAAGGCTACATCAGTGAGGACACTGCTGAAAACAGGTTTGGAGGGGAGGTTTGTATTCACTGAATTATCTTTGACACCGGGCATTAAAAAAAAAAAATTTATAACAAAAGAATAGAAAGTGAAAAATTACATCCAAAAGATTGGAATAGTTTAAGAAAACCAAGAAAATTAGAAGTTTTCTTACACGAACTAGTAATAAGTGGTTATGAGCTGTTGTCCCAAGGGTTAGTAAGATGAAGGAAGTCACTAATCTGAGGATAAAAATAAGTCTGAAAAATAGTTTCTATTCTGGAAGCCAAACATTTGAATGTTGATACCCTACAATATGCACATACACACGTCTTGAAACTCGGGATAGTAGAGGATACCTTGAAATACTCTTTTCTAAAAGCCAAAGTATGAAGGAAATGATGAAGAAAATATAAAATGGTGCAAAGAAAAAAATGAACACTGGTTTTGTATCACCAAGGTAGCAATAAAAAAATATAGCGAGGGTGCCTCTTCACCTAGTGCCCTAAAGCCAACTGGTCTGGGAGTCACTGCTAAGCCTTAGGTGGTGCAAGACAAGGAAAATATTATCACCAAATCTGCAAGCACATGAGTAATCGGTCGGTTAGTACCTCAAGAAGTATTAACGGTCGCATGAAAATGTGTAAGCAATTCTAAGTATTCATCAAAGTAAAAAGTACTAAGGTAGATGGACAAGAGTATGATAGCTTGAATTGAATTCTCTGAGTGTAGGGATGTTCTTTACACACACGTGGGGTTATATGATCAATGTTTGGACAAAAGATAGGAATGAAGAATAAAGACGATGTTTTATTGAGGGATGATGTGATTTCTAACATTTTTTCATGACTATTAAGAAAGGGCTCATGACAACTGAAAAGCTAGTATAGTTGGAAACTCTTCTTTTCAAAGTATTTCTTTTATGGTTCTTATCTTTATATGTAAATTTCACCATCTTTCTTTTGTTATTGGATTTTGTCGGTGTAATCCGCTGAAAACCCTCAGGAGACAACACTCCTCCTACTAGGGACACCTAGAGGTTTAACGGCTTGTTGCACGTGCTCAGTGCAATCGTGTCTGCCTACGAAAGTGTGCTTAGTTTTCTCCTTTCTTTTTCTCCTCTTAAATAAACTAGTTTGCTCGGGACGATCAAAGATAAGTTTGGGGGTATTTGTTCAGTCGATAAAACTGCACATTTGTAGTACATTTTTCCTACCATTTTTATATTAAAAAAGGACTTTATTATAATATATTATACATATGAGGGTTTATGTGTAAAAACATTATTTTCCATGTGTTAATATATTTTAATTATCATTTGGTAGGAAAATGTATGCAAATAATATTATTGGTCTAATCCTAGTAGAACAAAGTCTACTAAAATCTTATATGAGTTGTTGTGCAGATTATTTCCAAGTTGTTATGAAGGATTTAACAAACAAATCAATTTGTTGAAGAATACTTTCCAAATTAAAGAGCAAACTTGGAGACTAAGTCTGGAAGCAACCGAGAAAATATTTTCAGATTCTGAAGATGCCTAGGAATGCCAAATGTCACCATCAGAGAGCCCAAGAAAAACGACAAAGAGATCCATACCATTGAGCGCGGATCCGCGGCCAAACCCACCCTGGGGCCGCGGATCCGCCGCAGTTTGAAGAGGTCAGAAGGCAAGATTTTGGGAGATTGATGGTTGATAAATTTTACCAACTTCGCAACAATAATATTCTGGGTTGGCACTATATAAAGGCACCGAGGGCCTCTTGGGAAAAGCTATCAAGCCGAAGAGATCACGAAGCTCCCGACGCTCACGCATCCAGGCTGATCATCGACTGTTCGACTACCTCCCTAGGAAAGATCGAGAAGCAAATCAAGTTTTGTAATCATTTTCTATGGATTAAAAGTGTAGTTGAAGGAGTTGATTAATAAAGGTAGTTTTTTTTATTTAATTGTTTGTTTTTACATTATGTTCTCCCTCTCTTTCTTTTCATCTTCTTCTCCCAACATGCGCGAGTAATTCTCCGCTTGTTAGGGTTCGTAGGATTAGGGTAGGTTAATGGGGGATGAAAATAATTAAACCCTTTTTAAGTCCTATAAAGTTTAGGAACTTTATCAAAATAATCATTAACATCCTAATCGGGCGCGCTAGCAATTCCTTGCTAGTTCCGACCGCGATTAGAGATTAGATTAATGATTGTTTTGGTAAAGGCTAGATATGAACGGAGTTCCGTGTCGAGATAAGGGTTACGAGTGGGATTCCTTTTCCCTCCAGAAACCCTAATCTACACGCATCACCGTCGTTCTAGTTCTAAATCTATTAATGGATAAAAAGGGTAACTTTTAATTAATCTTCCATAACTACTAAATCCTAACGAACCCTACAAGCCCTATTATTATATTATTTAAATCTCTAAAATAATCTAGATCTATAATTTACATTAAAGTAGATCTAGAAACTTTTCACAAAATTCTTTATTCCTACTCTCTTTCTCAACACATCTAAAGTAAAAATAAAAGGTTCCACGTTTCCCAGAGGACGACCCGTACTCACCTCGGTCTAGCTACGCGCGACACCGTTCTGATTGCGGTTAACTACAAACAAACACGATTTTTCACACCAATCATCATGCGAGCTCAATTAATATATGTTGATTATTTTTACTGAAATCATTTTTTTTTTTGCACAGATCAACAACCTTCAATCTCAATCTTCGGACGCAACTAAGATATCTCCAAGGAAATGTTCAGCTCTCGACATAGCTCCCATCTCCTACACGATGAAGATGGACGCCAGGACAATCCTCCCGGCAAGTCTCGGGCGACAGTGGGAGGAGCCGCTGCTACCATTTGGCTCTATTCTGTTCGTGCCCGCTAACGCCATCCCTGCTCTTCAAGCCCTGGTGATGGATAAATCGGCCTCAAAAGAGAAATGGCCAAATGTCTTGGTCGCGAAGGCATCTCAGCCCAAGCACAAATCCGTTTTCGAATGATTCTCTGTTGCTCCAGCTGGGGGCAAGGCCATCAACACCAACAAAGTAAAAAGCCATCTCGGGTAAGCTCCAGCGGTGCCCCTGACAACTACTCAATCGGGTATTTTCTTTAAACTTCCCGACAATCGACTCACAATGACTTCCTGGGCAACGGATGCCCGTCAAGCCCTCAAAATCAAGAAATTAAGACAGAAAAGGCTCGGATACAGAGCCAACAAAAGGGCTAGGGCTCCTGCTAAGCTGAATTTCATGAGGTTCCAAGATCAGGGCTACCTCGCAACAACAGCTGAAGCGGCTGTAAAGCTCGCTATCACTTTTGAACCACTGAAATTGGTCCAGAAGAATGCCATGACTGCAAGAGTCAAGAAAACGGCAATCCGGACAGCGCCACCCAAGGACCCGGTCAGACCAACAGTCTTCAGTCGCCTGTCCTTTCCAGAAGAGGAAAGGCCACGACGACGGTCCGAAATATCTGCTGACCAAAGCAGGCGAGGAGCAGGCAGGCCTAATGCCGACCAGCCTCGGAAGCCAGTGTTCGGAGAGGGAGAAGAATCGCCATTGAAATACAAGCTGGATATGGTCTATTGCTTTAGAAGGGACAAAGTCCATAAAATATTTAAAGATGCCCTAAGAAACAGTCTACAATTGCCAGAATCAAAAACACCACAAGAAGCGAATATGATCACGACCCCAAATATTGCCCCTATCACAGAGTGATAGGTCATGATATTGAAGACTGCTTCGTCTTCAAAGATTGGGTCGAAAAGCAATACAAGGAAGGAGAGATAGAACTGTCTAAAGGCGTGTTAGCAAACAGTCAAGCTGCGACCGCCAATTTCATACGAATGGAGACCGAAGTCCTTCGGAAACCCGATTCTCTCATACATCTGCTATTATCTGAAAAGAGCGGACCAAGGCAACAAGCTAAGAGCCAATCGAGCAACATTGCTAATGAAGAAGCAATAGACGGGTAAACAACCTATACGGTCTACATGATGGAGCTCAGAGGAACAAGTCCTCCTACGCCTTATAGCCATGACAATGACGCGTTTGTTGCCATCCAACACCGGCTCGATCCAAATGATGAAGAGCTCGCTCAGGCCATTGAGCCAAAGGAACCCGTGGTTCTTGCTGAATCAAGCTCAGGCGGTAAGGATGACCCCGTTGTCGTACCCGAAACTATAGAACAATCATTATTCCAATGGCTTCAAAAGAAACTTCAGGACAAGGACGAGAAGATGGCTAAGGTCCATTCCAAAGTCGACGAGATGGCAAACGTCGTGGCAGATCTCCGGGGACACTCCGCCTCGGGGACAAGTCAACCAGCGACACTCCGTGCTGGCTAAGGTCACTAGAAGATGGCTAAGGTCCATTCCAAAGTCGACGAGCTGGAAAACGTCGTGGCAGACCTCCGATCCAATAGACCCCTAAGTCGTTAAACTGGGAACAGATGACCCCTAAGTCGTTAAACTGGGAACGAGGGAAATCCCCTCACGGAAAATGATGATTCGCTCCTGCTACCATATTCCAGTGCAGCGGTGCTGATGATAGACAAAAACCAAAATCCCCAAATCTTCTCATAGCAAATGATGATTCACTCCTGGTACCACATGCCAGTGTAGCAATGCTGACGCCAAACAAAAACCCAAATTCCAAGTCCCAGGCTCAAAAGCCCCGCTGGACGGATAAGAAACTCCCAAATCAAATCAAATCAACAATCTCTGCGTCGGAATTATGTTTCTTCTCAGAATGTACCACGTGTCGAAATCATGCTTCGCCTCGAGATATATACCTTCCCTGCCGGAATTATGCTCCGCATCGGAATCAAGTCAACCAGCGACACTCCATGCCGGGGACAAGTCGACCAGTGACACTCCGCCTCGGGGACAAGTCAACCAGCGACACTCCATGCTGGGGACAAGTCAACCAGCGATACTCCGTGCCGGGGACAAGTCAACCAGCGACCTCCCTGTCGAAATCATGCTTCGCCTCGGAATCAGGTCAACCAGCGACACTCCGTGCCGGGGAAAAGTCGACCAGCGACACTCTGTGACGGGAATAAGTCGACCAGCGACACTCCGTGCCGGGGATAAGTCAACCAGCGACCTCCCTGTCGGAATTATGCTCCGCCTCGGAATCAGGTCGACTAGCGACACTCCGTGCCGGGGACAAGTCGACCAGCGACACTCCGTGCCGGAGACAAGTCGACCAGCGACACTCTGTGCCGGCGACAAGTCGAACAGCGACCTCCCTGTCGGAATTATGCTCCGCCTTGGAATCAAGTCGACCAGCGACACTCCGTGTCGGGGACAAATCGACCAGCGACACTCCGTGCCGGGGACAAGTCGCCCGGCTACCTCCCTGTCGGAATTATGCTCCGCCTCGGAATCAGGTCAACCAGCGACACTCCATGCCGGGGATAAGTTGACCAGCGACACTCCGTGCCGGGGGTACGTCGACCACAGACACTCCACCTCAGGGAAATGACGACCAGCGACACTCCGTGCCGGGAAAACGTCGACCACAAACACTCCGTGCCGGGAAAACGTCGACCAGTGACTCTTCGTCTCGGGTAAACGTCCAACACAGACACTCCGCCTTGGGGATACATCATACATCGACACTCCGTCTCGGAAACACGTCAAGTATCGACAGTTCATGTTGTGAAAAGGGCAGTGCGAGCTTCCCAAAAGCGGGAACCAAATCAAGTCGCCTCGCAAACTATCAATTTCATGCACACGACCCACATGTGTGGTGTGTATTTATTGATGGGGGCACTTTGTTGAGGTCGAAAATTACACCCCGGTTGACCAAGTCAATGTCAAAGTCAACCCCAAGTAAGCGAGCTCAAGCCCAGATCAAGTGGGACCATGCCCAAGTCGAGCCCCGCGGCTGGCCTTCCCCATGCCAAAATGAAATCTTGTAATAAATAATTTTGATGTAATTTTTTATGCATGAATGTAACAAAAATGAGCATAAAGCCAAATTTTTATAAAGCCTATGGCCCATGTGCAAAAGAAATGAGCACATGAGGTATGGGACGAGCACAATGGCATTTTGTAAAGCCCAAGGGGCTATGTGTAAATTTGTAAACCTATAAAAGGCAACATGATAATGAAATAAAGAGATAGAATTCATTCCCTATCAAATCTCTAGGGTTTGTGCCTCCATCCTCACTCTCTCAAGTTCTTCCTCTTACTTTTCATTTTTCCAATTAAATCAAGAGCTTAGCTCTCTTTTTTTAAGAACAAAATAAAGTTTTACTATAAACCCACTGAAGGAGAGTTTAACTCTCACATCCGATAAAAAAAAGGGAAGATTTTCGCTACCTTCTTCTCCCTCCTCAAGATCCAACTTGAGAGAGGTAGAAGAAGGGAAACCCACCTTCCAAGACTTCATCAAGAGAAGAAAAAGGTTTTTTTTATCATCCAAGATCTAAATCTTGGAGTTTCAAGAGAACCCATTTTGAGTTTCTTCTCAAAGAAGAAAGGAAGAAATCTTTTGGAGTTTAACTCCACAAATAAAATTCTTTTGGAGTTTAACTCCATAATAAAAACTTTTTTTGGGGAGTTTAACTCCAAGTAAAATTGTTTTAGGAGTTTAACTCCGAATAAAATTGTTTTAGGAGTTTAACTACAAATAAAATTTTTGAGAGTTTAACTCCATAAAAAAAATAGGTCTTTTGGAGCTCCTCCTTCTCACGTGAGGGGGAGGCTCCCACAAAGTGGGATCCCCTGCTCTCTCTCACGTGAGGAAGAGGGAACTCCCACAAAGTGGGAGCTTTCTCCCTTCTCACGTGAGGGGGAGGCTCCCATTTAGTGTGTAGGGTGTTTTTCGTCACCCCATTGAGATGGAAATACGCGCGCGCTTGTCAGACGTACTAAAGATTCCCCCTGCCTAGGGTAGGCTGGGATTTATTGATTGTAGGGATCTAAATCTCCGGCAGCCGCGGACTAAGCTGCCGTTAATTACCTCTCGCCTTTGGAGCGAGGGAACCTCCGATCGACGGGTTAAACTGGTCATGTGAACTCAATGTGCAGTGTTGTGTTTTGAAGGGGTTTTGTATATATCGGGGGCCCCGCAGAGTTTTTACGGGGGTCCCGCTATCCGGATAGCGGGCTGGGGGTCAAGGAGGCTAGCAGCCCCCTTGCGGGGTGCGGTGCAGCGCCTCGGCCCAATTTTTTTTTGAGTGGGACAGTGTTCTAGAGTATGTGTGTGTGTATATGTATGTGTGTGTGTATATATATATATATATATATATATAAGGGAAAAGGGTATCCAAAGAATGCCTGGGAGAAAGCGCTCGGGCGCTAGCGTCTTTGGGCGCTAGCGCCCCATGTGTCGGACACGTGGGCGCTCGGATGCTAGCGCAAGAGCGCTAGGCTGCTAGCGCTTTGGACGCTAACGCAAGAGCGCTAGCGCCCCACGTGTCGGACACGTGGGCGCTCGGGCGCTAGCGCAAGAACGCAAGAGCGCTAGCGTCCCACGTATCGGACACGTGGGCGCTCGGGCGCTAGCGGTTTGGACGCTAGCACAAGAGCGCTAGGGAGGCAAAAAGAACTTGGTCCCTGCAATAGGAGTTGTACTCCCAGAAATGAGCACTTATTATTATTATTATTATTTTTTGTGTGTGTATGTGTGTATATATGAGGAGTTAAACTCCTAGGATATTTTGAAGCTAATGAAGGGGCTTCTCCCCTTGAGCCCTAGTTCTTCCCTAAAGTGGGGTTTCTGAAGATGGGTCTCCTTCTTCTTCCTGTCGTTTGGCCGGATCTTGGAGAAAGGGGGTGAGACTTAAAAATCTCCCCTTTTTGAGATCAATGGCAGATCCAAGTTCCCCTTTGTGGGTTTTGTGGTGAAAAACTATTTAGTTTTTGAAAAAGAAGAGTAAAACTCCTGATTTAATTCAAAAAGTGAAGAACGTTTTAGAACCTTGAGGAAGGAGAAAGAGGCACGGGCCCTAATTTTTGGAGAATGAAAAGTATATCTTTATTCATCATCATGTTGCCTTTTATAGGCTCACATATTTGCATATAGCCCCTTGGGCTTTACAAAATGGCATTTTGCCCATCCCATGTCTTATGTGTCATTTCTTTTTGCACATAAGCCATGGGCTTACAAAAATTTGGCTTTATGCCCATTTTGTTTACATTCATGCATAAAAAATTACATAAAAATTATTTATTACATGATTTCATTTTGGCATAGGGGGAGGCCGGCCGCTTCAAGTTCGGACTCGACCTGGGCATGGGCCAACTTGGCTTGGGGTTGACTTTGACTTTGACTTGGTCAACCGGTGTGTAATTTTCGACTTCAACAAAGTGCCCCCCATCAATAAATGCACACCACATATGTGAGTCGTGTGTATGAAATTGATGGATCTTTTTTCGTGTGGAGGCGACTTACTTTGGTTCCCACTTTTGGGATGCACTGCCCTTTTTACGACATGGACGGTCGACGCTTGACGCGTCTCCGAGACGGAGTGTCCGTGGTAGACGTTTCCCTGGTTCGGAGCGATCTGGTTCCCGCTTTGTAGGAAGCCTTCACTGCCCTTTTTGCGACATGGACGGTCGATGCTAGACGCGTTTCCGAGACGGAGTGTCCGTAGTAGACGTTTCCCTGGCCCGGAGTGATCTGGTTCCTGCTTTGTAGGAAGTCTGCACTGCCCTTTTTGCGACATAGACGGTCGACGCTCTGATCCGGAGCGATTTGGTTCCTGATTTGTGGGAAGCCTGCACTGCCCTTTTTGCGACATGGACGGTCGACGCTTGACGCGTCTCCGAGACGGAGTGTCCGTGGTAGATGTTTCCCTGGCCCAGAGTGATCTGGTTCCTGCTTTGTAGGAAGCCTGCACTGCCCTTTTTGCGACATGGACGGTCAACGCTCTGATCCGGAGCGATTTGGTTCCCAATTTGTGGGAAGCCTGCACTGCCCTTTTTGCGACATGGATCGTCGACGCTCTGATCTAGAGCGATTTGTGGGAAGCCTGCACCGCCCTTTTTACGACATGGACGGTCGACGCTTGACGCGTTTCCGAGACGGAGTGTCCGTGGTAGACGTTTTCCTGGCCCGGAGTGATCTGGTTCCTGCTTTGTAGAAAGCCCGCACTGCCCTTTTTGCGACATAGACGGTCGACGCTCTGACCCGGAGCGATTTGGTTCCCGATTTGTAGGAAGCCTGCAGTGCCCTTTTTGCGACATGGACGGTCGACGCTCTGATCCGGAGCGATTTGGTTCCCGATTTGTGGGAAGCATGCACTGCCCTTTTTGCGACATGGACGGTCGACGCTCTGATCCGGAGCGATTTGGTTCCCGATTTGTGGGAAGCCTGCACTGCTCTTTTTGCGACATGGACGGTCGACGCTTGACACGTCTCCGAGACGGAGTGTCCGTGGTAGACGTTTCCCTGGCCCGAAGTGATCTGGTTCCTGCTTTGTAGGAAGCCTGCACTGCCCTTTTTGCGACATGGACGATCGACGCTCTGATCCGGAGCAATTTGGTTCCAGATTTGTGGGAAACCTGCACTGCCCTTTTTGCGACATGGACGGTCGACGCTCTATTTGACTTGCTCTACTTCCTGCAGTGTCAGGGGCGAACTTGACTTGCTCCGCTTCTTGCGGTGTCGAGATTGGATTCTGACTTGCTCCGCTTTCTGCGGTGTCGGAGTTGAAGTTGACTTGTTGATCGTGATTTGGGTTGACATCAGCATCGCTACACTGGGATATGGTACCAGGAGCGAATCATCATCTGCCTTTGAGAGGATTTTGGGATTTTGTTTTTTGTTTGGCATCTTCATTGCTGCAATGGAATAATGCCAGGAGCAACTCATCATTTGCCCCGGGAGGATTTGGGAATTGGTTTTTGCTTGGCATCAGTATCGCTACACTGGAATATGGTACCAGGAGCGAATCATCATTTGCGCTTGCTTTTCAGGAAGCGATGGCTTAGGAGACAGGTTTTAGGTCACCTAAGACTTTTCAATTTTGTGAGCCATAAGGGTCTCACAAAGCATTTTCTCCCTATGCGTCGTAAGGATCCCGTAGGTGCACTTTCTCCTTAGGAGTCATGGGGACTCCTAAGTGTGTTGCTCCTTTATGAGTCATAAGGATCTCACGCGGGAATTTTCTCCTCACAAAGTCGAGAGGACTTTGTGAGTGCATTTCATCTCTTTTTCACGAGTTTGCGCCCTTTCGGGGTTTCACAAACTCGCCGACAATCCTGCTGTTTTTACTCACGGAGCCCTTTCGGCTTTTCATCCGTGCCCATTTTGCTTGTGGACATACCTTTTTTTTTTTAATCTTCACCGCCGGTGGGACTTTGAATGTGGTCTCACCGGTAGGACTTGGGATGGATTGAGATTGTTTTACGCCCGTGGATTGTATACGGTTTTGCAGGATGTATGATCCAGACCGTAGGGCCGGAGAAATTTCGGGACATTGTCGGCGTCTGCATCGCTGCACTGGAATATGATACCAGGAGCGACTCATCATTCGCCGTTGGGGTATGAGATTTAGAATTTGGTTGGCGTCTGCATCGCTGCACTGGAGTATGGTCCCAGGAGCGACTCATCATTCGCCATTGGGATTTGGGTTTGGAATTTGGTTGGCGTCTGCATCGCTACACTGGAATATGGTACCAGGAGCGACTCATCATTCGCCATTTGAGAGTTTGGGTTTGGTTAGCGTCTGCATCGCTGCACTGGAATATAGTATCAGGAGCGACTCATTATTCGTCGTTGCCTATTGGGAAGCGATGGCTTAAGAGACATGTTTAGATCCCTATCACCTAAGGCTTTTCAATTTTATGGGCCGTAAGGGTCCCATAAAAGCATTTTCTCCCTACGAGTCGTACGGATCCCGTAGGTGCATTTTCTCCTTAGGAGTCGTGAGGACCCCTAAGTGTGTTTTTTCTTTATGAGTCGTAAGGATCCCATGAAGGTTTGTTCTCCTCATGCATCGTAAGGACACATGAGTGGGTCTTCCCAATGGAGCATAATTCCAAGGGCGGAGACCAGCCGCGTAACTGGTGATTACAGTGGGGCATGGGTATGATGAGAATTATTTGAGCCCGTGGATTGTATACGGTAGTCAATTTGGGGATTGGCCGTAGGGCTGGGAGGATTTTAGGAAACTTGATTTTAGGTTGGCGTCTGCATCGCTGCACTGGAATATGGTACCAGGAGCGACTCATCATTCGCCGTTTTTCTTTTTTCTTTTTTGCCGCGATTGCTCTATCATTTCAGCTTTTCTTATCGCGAAGGTCGCGATTGCCCTATCATTTCGGCTTTTTATTCGCGGTTGCCCTATCATTTCGGCTTTATTTTACTCGCTGATTTTTATTGCGAGTTGCCCTATCATTTCGGCTTTTCTTTTATTTCTTTTATTTACATATTTTTTGTTTATTTACATATTCTTACATTCCCAGTTCAACGACTTAGAGGTCGATTATTCCCAGTTTAATGACATGGTTGTCAACTGTTCCCAGTTTAATGACGTGGTGGTCGGTCATTCCCAGTTTAACGACGTGGTGGTCAACTGGTGTTCCCAGTTTAACAACGTGGTGGTCCTCTTTGCTTATCCCAGCTCCTTAAACTTTGATCTTGGCGAAGCTGTGACGATGACCGTAGCTCTGTGGCTTGCCGATACATCCGAGGACTGTGAGGTTTTTCCAAGCTTGTATTGGTCCTCTTCCCAATCTTTGAAAATACAGCAGTCTTCAATGGTATGACTCACCACCCTATGGTATGGACAGTATACGGGATTGCCGGTCATATTCATTTCATGTGGCCTCTTCGGAATAGGCAATTACAGACCGTTGTTCAAGGCTTTCTCGAATATATTGCGGACCTCATCCCTCCTGAAGGAGTACACCTTCTTCTTTCTCTCTATTAGAGTAGGCGCCCTCACTGATACTGGTCCTTAAGGCCGGTCAGTCTTTGGTTCGCCCTTTTCAGATAATGGCACATGTCTGGGAGGATTAGGTTCCCGAAAGGCTTCGGTCTCCATTTGTATGAAATCGGCGGTCGTAGCTTGACTGTTTGCTAACACGCCTTTAGACAGTTCTATCTCTCCCGTCTTGTATTGCCTTTCGACCCAATCTTTGAAGACGAAGCAGTCCTCAATGGCATGACCTATCACTCTGTGATAGGGGCAATATTTTGGGTCGTCGGTCATATTCGCTTCTTGCGGTCTCTTTGATTCTGGCAGTTGTAGACCGTTTCTTAGGGCGTCTTTGAATATTTTATAGATTTTGTCCCTTCTGAAGGAATAGACCTTATCCAGATTTTCTTTCAGTGGAGATTCTCCTCCGGTGTATGTATCGGAGGGACTGGAGGCTGATCGCGGCCGTTTTTCGCGAAGGCGCTCCGCTCTTAGGTTGAAGGGGGTATCAATTGGCTGCCTCCAGGTATCAATCCCTGGCTCATAAACCAAAATTTGATTCTGCTGTAATTGCAATCGGGCGACCCGGGTCGCGAGATCTGCCGCGACGTTTGCCAATTCGTCGACCTTAGATTGTACCTTGGCTAACTTCTCATCCCTGTCCTGAAGCTGCCCCTGAAGCCATCAGAATAATGCTTGTTCTGTAGTTCCGGTTATGACAACCGGGTCATCCTTATTGCCTGAGCTCAATTCCGCAGGAACCCCAGGCTCTTTTGGCTTATCGGCCTGAGCGAGCTCTTCGTCATTTAGACCGAGTTGACGTTGGGTAGCGTCCACCGTATCATCACCCTGGCTGTGAAGCATAGGAGGGTTCGTTTCTTCATGTCCGACCATGTAGACAGTGTGGACCACATATCCAGCCGTCTCTTTATCTTTGGCAGGGTGACCCTGTTCCTCGAACCTCATGAAGTTCAGCCTAGCAGGAGCCCTAGCCCTTTTGTTGGCTCTGTATCTGAGCCTTTTTTGCCTTAGCTTCTTGATTTTGAGGGCTTGGCGGGCATCTGTTTGCAAGGAAGCCACCGTGAGTCGATTGATAGGGAGCTTAAAAAAGATACCCGATCGGGCTGTTGTCGGGGGTGCCGCTGGAGCTTGCCCGAGATGCCTTGTTACTTTGTCAATGTTGATGGCCTTGCCCCCAGCTGGGGCCAAGGAGAGTCGTTCAAACACCGACTTGCGCTTGAGTTGGGGCGCCTTCAAGACCACCACATTTTGCCTCTTGCCTTTCGAGACCGGTTTGTCTGTCACCGGAGCTTGAGGAGCTGGGGTAGCGGCGGCTCTTCCCATTGTCGCCCGAGACTGGATGGAAGGACCGTCCTGGCGTCCATCTTCATCGTGTAGGAGATGGGAGCCGTGCTGAGAGCTGAGTTCATTATTGGAGACATTGTTGAAAAGTGATTGCTTGAAAACCTGCATGAAAGAGCATTATTTTAGTATAAATATAGACATGTATATTGATTGAGTTCGCATGAACGTTTAACCCCAAATATGGGAGGAGAGATTGGTCCCACCGGGCGTGCCAGAATTTGTAGGGTGTTTTTCGTCACCCTATTGAGATGGGAATACGCGCACGCTTGTCAGGCGTACTACAGATTCCCCCTGCCTAGGGTAGGCTGGGGTTTATTGATTGTGGGGATCTGAATCTCCGGCAGCCGCGAACTAAGCTGCCGTTAATTACCCCTCGCCTTGGAGCAAGGGAACCTCCGATTGACGGGTTAAACTGGTCATGCGAACTCAATGTGCAGCGTTGTGTTTTGAAGAGGTTTTGGATATATCGGGGGCCCCGCAGAGTTTTTACGGGGGTCCCGCTACCCGGATAGCGGGCTGGCGGTCAAGAAGGCTAGCAGCCCACTTGCGGGGTGCGGGGCAGCGCCCCGGCGAGGGACAGTGTTCTAAAGTATGTGTGTGTGTATATGTATATATATATATAAAGGAAAAGGTCATCCAAAGGATGCGTGGGAGAAAGCGCTCTAGCGCTAGCGCTGGGGTGCAAGAGTGCTAGCGCTTTGAGCGCTAGCGCCCCACGTGTCGGGCACGTGGGCGCTCGGGCGCTAGCGCAAGAACGTTAGGGCGCTAGCGCTTTGGACGCAAGCGCAAGAGCGCTAGCGCCTCACGTGTCGGACACGTGGGCGCTCGGACGCTAACGCTCACGAGCGCTAGGACGCTAGCGCTTCTAGCGCAAGAGAGCTAGCGCTTTGAGCGCTAGCGCCCCACGTATTGGACACGTGGGCGCTCGGACGCTAGCGCAAGAGCGCTAGGGAGGCAAAAGGGACTTGGTCCCTGCAATGGGAGTTGTACTCCCGGAAAGGAGCACTTATTATTTTGTGTGTGTATATATATATATATGAGGAGTTAAACTCCTAGGATATTTTGAAGCTGATGAAGGGGCTTCTCCCCTTGAGCCCTAGTTCTTCCCCAAAGTGGGGTTTCTGGAGATGAGTCTCCTTCTTCTTCCTGTTGTTTGGCCGGATCTTGGAGAAAGGCGGTGAGACTTAAAATTCTCCCCTTTTTGAGATCAATTGCAGATCCAAGTTCCTCTTTGTGGGTTTTATGGTGAAAAACTATTTAGTTTTTGAAAAGGAAGAGTAAAACTCTTGATTTAATTTAAAAAGTGAAGAAGGTTTTAGAACCTTGAGGAAGGAGAAAGAGGCACAGGCCCTAATTTTTGGGGAATAAAAAGTATATCTTTATTCATCATCATGTTGCCTTTTATAGGCTTACATGTTTGCATATAGCCCCTTGGGCTTTACAAAATGGCATTTTGCCCATCCTATGTCTTATGTGCCATTTCTTTTTGCACATAACCCATGGGCTTACAAAAATTTGGCTTAATGCCCATTTTGTTTACATTCATGCATAAAAAATTACATAAAAATTATTTATTACATAATTTCATTTTGGCATGGGGGAGGGCCGGTCGAGTCCTGGGCATAGGCCCACTTGGTTTGGGGTTGACTTTGATTTTGACTTGGTCAACCGGGGTGCAATTTTTGACTTCAACATAGTAGAGTTCAACTCCATTTAAAATTCTTTTGGAGTTTAACTCCACAACAAATAAAAATCTTTTTGGAGTTGAAATCCATTTAAAATTCTTTTGGAGTTTAACTCCACAACAAATAAAAAAAAATTGGAGTTGAACTCCATTTAAAATTTTTTGGAGTTTAACTTCACAAAAAAAATCTTTTTGGGGAGTTTAACACCACATTAAATCTTTTTAGGACTTTAACTCCATTTAAATTTTTTTTGGAGTTTGACTCCATAATAAAAATCTTTTTGGAGTTGAACTCCATTTAAAATTCTTTTAGAGTTTAACTCCACAATAAAAAAAAATTTGGGGAGTTTAACTCCACATTAAATCTTTTTAGGAGTTTGACTCCATTTAAAATTCTTTTGGAATTTAACTCCACAATAAAAATATTTTTGGGGAGTTTAACTCCACATTAAATCTTTTTAGGAGTTTAACTCCATTTAAAATTCTTTTGGTGTTTAACTCCATAATAAAAATCTTTTTGGAGTTGAACTCCATTTAAAATTCTTTTGGAATTTAACTTCACAATAAAAATCTTTTTGGGAAGTTTAACTTCACATTAAATTTTTTTAGGAGTTTAACTCCATTTAAAATTCTTTTGGAGTTTAACTCCATAATAAAAATCTTTTTGGAGTTGAACTCCATTTAAAATTCTTTTTGGAGATAAACTCCATGTAAAAAAAAATTGGATCCCCCTCACTTGAGGGGGAGGCTCCCACCAAGTGGGAGCAGTCCTACTTGGTGGGAGCCTCCCCCTCACGTAAGGGGTTGGTGGGAGCCTCCCCATCACGTGAGGAGGGAAAAGCTCCCGCCTCCCCCTCACGTGAGGGGGAGGCTCCCATTTAGTGGGAATCTCATGTGAATGAGGGGGGCCTCCCTATTTTTTTTACCTTTTTTTAAATTTAAAAAGGGGAGAAATAAATTATAAATAATAATTTTCTTTTAAATAATTTTTCTTTAAATATTTTTTTATAAAAAAATATCCCTTTTTACAAATGGAACAAAAAAATGAACACTTCCCTATCGTTATATATATAAAAAAAAAACACCTATACATCACATTGAGTTCGCATAACCAGATTTACCCGTCAATCGGAGGTTCTCTCGCTCCAAAAGCGAGGGGTAATTAACGACAGCTTAGTCCGCGGCTGCCTGACCTATCATCCGGGGAAGGTGAACGTCGTTCCTAATGCTCTCAGTCGCAGGCCGTCAGCTGCGTTGCTGACTTATCAGAAAGGGATTCTCAATGACCTTCAGAGACTCGAGTTCGAGATAGTTACACCGGGTGTGCCCGGACAGCTCTGGCAGTTGCAGATGCAATCATCGCTTATAGATCGCATTAAAGCTGCGTAGGCTGGAGACCCTCGGTTGCAGAAGTTTAGAGGGTTAGTTGAGGCTAGTTTGAGGACGGATTTGCAGGTTCACAAAGATGGCTCTCTGAGATTTGGCAGTCGGCTGTTTGTTCTAAAGGGGGGTATTCGAGATGAAGTTCTAGCTGAGGCACACAGTTCCGCTTACTCGGTGCACCCAGGTGGCACCAAGATGTACAGAGACCCGAGGCAGCACTTCTGGTGGAACGGGATGAAGAGGGAGATTTCTCGCTTTGTCTCCAAGTGTCTGGTATGCCAACAGGTGAAAGCCGAGTATCAGAGAATAGCTGGGTTGTTGCAGCCGCTTCCAGTGCCAGAGTGGAAATGGGAGCACATCACCATGGATTTTGTGACGGCACTACCTCGAAGCCCAAGGGGCAATAATGCTGTCTGGGTTATTGTTGATCGTCTTACGAAGGCAGCGCATTTCATACCCTTTCGAGTCGGACAATCGACGGAGTCACTCGCGGAGAAATATATGCAGGAGATTGTGAGACTACACGGGGTGCCCGTTAATATCGTGTCTGATAGAGACACCAGGTTCATTTCCCACTTCTGGAAAAGCTTGCAGGAGAGTTTGGGCACACGTCTCAAGTTCAGCACGGCCTATCATCCGTATACGGATGGGCAATCCGAGCGTACTATCCAGACGCTCGAGGATATGCTGAGAGCATGCATGCTCGATTTTCAGGGATCTTGGGAGGATCGACTCCATCTGGTAGAGTTTTCGTATAACAGCAGCTACCAAGCTAGCATCCAGATGGCACCGTTCGAGGCTAGGTATAGACGGAAGTGTCAATCCCCTCTTTGTTGTGATGACGTGGGTGAACGAAGGTTGTTGGGCGCTGAGCTTATAGTGAAGACAGCAATCAAAGTTCAGACGATCAGGCAGCGGATCAAGACGGCTCAGGACCGACAGAAGAGTTGGCAGATGCCGGCAGAAGGTCATTGGAGTTTGGTATCGGTGACAACGTATTTCTGAAGATATCGCCTACTCGGGGAGTGATCAGGTTTGGTAGTCGCGAGAAAATCAGTCCCCGATTCATCAGACTTTTTGAGGTGCAAGAGAGAGTAGGAGAGATGGCTTATCGACTTGCCTTGCCTCCATCGCTAGCTGGTGTGCACAATACTTTCAATATATCTAAGTTGAGGCACTATGTTCGGAATGACAGTCATATCTTGGACCATTCAGAGTTAACGTTGGGCACCGATCTGTCATATGAGGAGTGGCCTACCACCATTCTCGATCGTCGGGAAAAATGCTAAAGAACAAAGTCATTCCCTTGGTTCGAGTTTCTTGGGGTGGTCGTTCTGCAGGAGAGTCTACCTGGGAACGCGAGGAGGACATCCGTGCACGTTTTCCGCACCTGTTTGTGTAGTGTTGTTGTTCTGTTGTTTTCGTCCTTTAATTTCGAGGACGAAATTTTGTAAGAAGGGTATGATGTAAATCCCCTGTTCCCGTATATTTTTCCGTATTTTAAAAATATTTTTATTATATTTTTTTAATAATTAATTCCTAACCTAAACTATAAAACAAATCCTAATCTAAACCCAATCCTAACCTACCCAACCCGACTCACCCCTACCCGACGCGCCTCCTCCTCTTCTTCTTCCTCGTTCTCTTTTTCTTTTCCCGCCACAAAACCCAACGGCTCCCCTCTTCTCGCGCTCGCCCATGACGACCTCGCCCACCTCCATGAAGACCTCGTCCTCACCACGTCACCAGCACCTCCATCTCCATCCCCTCTCGTTTCCTCTCGCCAACGGCTCCTCGCTCGAGCCGCGCCCGTAAAACCCGCTCAACCCACGACCGAGCTCTCCCCAACGGCTCACCGAGATCCCCATGATCACCCCCTCAACTCTAACAATCTCTCTCTCTCTTGCTACCTCTTTCTCCCTCTAACTTATTCCTCCTCATTCAAGCTCGCTGCCATCTTTCACCTCACTATCCCCGATCGTTGCCACCTCGCTGCTGACCCTCATCACCAGCGACCCCATCTTCCCAAACCTCCCACACACTCTCTCTCACTACCCCGACCTCTTTGCTGCCCTCCATACGCCATCGCCACAGCCAACCACCGTAAAACCCAAACTCCCATAACCCACTGCACCCAAGCCCACACCTACTGCATCGCACCTTAAGCCGCCGCCGCCACCCCAGTTCATCCTCTGCAGCTCGAGCCATGCCCCAGAACCCCGTGGCTCGCCTGACCCCGATCACCCCATGTGCACCAACCCCCATCGAGCATTTCACTGCAACTGCAGCACCCCCGGAGCTCCGCTGCACCTCATTGCCGTGCTACAGCACCCGTGCCCACCTCTGCAGTGCCGAGCCTCCCCAAGTCTTCCCCCGAGCCAGCCGAGTCGTGCGTATATCATGCCGTGACGTTTCCGTGCCGTGATCGTGCCCGTGTCATGTCGTCGTCTCAGTCGTGCCACTTTCGCCAAAGGCAAGAGAAAACCTTTCTCTTGTTATTCATGCTATTTTAATACCTAGGCTAGATACTCATGTTAAATTAATTTGTTATATAGTAATGTAGATGTGTGTTTTCGACCGATTACCAACCGCTACCCTAGTGTTTGATGCGAACTATAATCCAAAACATATCTTGTTATGATGGAACCTGCTATAGTTAGGTCCTTTTATTAATTACGAATACCGTGTAGGAATTTGGATGCAAAATATCGTGTTATTAATCATGTAAGTCGCCCCCTAAAGGCGACACTAAATCTGAATTTTACCGCGCATGTTACCTTGTTAAAATTATTGAAAATTCAGTACAGTTCGGAATGTAATGTTCTACGGCTCAGATCGAATCTGACTTGATAATCTAAAACCATCTGTAGTTTATTTTCGATATTGATAGATTACTGTAACGAGATTTGACTGGGAATGCGACTCTGGACTGCAGTCCGGGGTAGCATTCCACGAGGACACCTGAGTTTAAGCACCTGTACATACCTACATGAACCTGAAAATGCGCGGAGCCCCATATAGTCGCATAGATGATTTAGTTGGCTAACACATGAATCTAGTCTAGTTCAGTTTCATAGTCGTTTGATATTTAATTCGTAATTTAGAATGTCAACGTGTTCTGCAGTTTCTGCAGTGGCATTTCTTACCCCTTCACATTAAACAGGACATAACTTCTAGTACAGGATAGATATTGATAATACGTTTGATGCGTTGTAAACCTAACAAATAGAAATAGATTTTATTCAACTGGAGCAACACCTGAATCTAAACATAATCATTAGTAAACAGAGCGTGAAGTTGGACTTCCAGTTCTAAAACTGGGATTCCAGCAACCGATCACTAATTTAAAATGATGATAATTTCCCTAACCTGAATTCCGTTTGACATGAAACTAATTTTACTGCTTAGATAATCAAGTATGCTTCGTACGCCTTTTATATTATTTTGGTCGATTCTATACGTGTGAATTATGGTAAATTTTGCAAGTCATACAGCGTTAGGTATTGTAATTTAGTGAATATATGTTCATTGCATTTCTACCTATTTTATGTTTGTTTTATACCTTCTGCATAGTGATTGTTACATTGAGACCTAGCGACTGTTGTGCATTGTCGATATAGGTGTTAGTGATTGGGTTGTGGAAATACGAAAATAATAATGATAAGTGGAAACGTGATTGAAAGTGAAAGCAATACGTATTTGTTCACAACCTATCTAATACCTGAATTCATACTATAACCTGGGGAATGGGGAAATTAAGGTGGAATTGAACTCGTATTTAGCGAGATACGGTGATTTAGAGGATGATCATTCGCTATTAGTGATATATACATACATACATTAAGTCGTGGGCCTAGCGGCACGGCTACAGGGTTATGTCCCGGGCAACAGTGGACCGTAGTCTCGGGCATGCACGAGACCCTTATTAAACACGAGAATCCTTTCCACCAATTGATTTCATTAACTTAATGACTGATAAGTAGTGACATACACATTGCCTGATTTACTGACATGATGCTTATATCACACTGTTCATATGCAAATGATGTTCATTATTTTTATGTTCTGCATTCTGTTGCACTGTTCATGTTTAATAACACTGCACACCCATTAGATAATTATTGCTATATGCGTCGTCATGACGATCTGAGTGTGCATGCTCAGAGGACGAAGTGGATCCAGCCCAGGTGTCACGCCGCGCTTCCCGGTGTACGGCGAAGTGGACGCGACGAGGCCCGCTACGTATATACTCAGAAGTACATACGCTAAGCGTAACTAAGCAATATAAAGTAAATCACAAGAGACAAATGATATAGGAATAACAACAACTTTTATTAATAACATTATTTGTACAATGCATGAAAAGAAAATACAACTGAAATGAAAAGCAATGCCTAAACAATGGCATAACAGAAAATGAAAATACTAGAAAGAACAAGGTACAGTATTCAGAGCTCGGGATCTTCGTGGAACTGCTCCAAATCTTCACCGGTGGGCTCGATCTTAGCTTGGTCCAACGCACCTGACGACATTCAAAGAAGAAAGAAATAGAATGTCGTCAGCGAACAGGTCGCTCGGTAAGTCCCAAAGATAAGGAAGAAATAGACAGAGAGTAAGAGAGAGAGAGAGTATCTTTTAATGTTGTATTGTATTGTCATATTATAGTAGTATGGTGTTAACGCTGTTGTTGTAGCTTGGTACAGAAGGATGCCAGTGTATACAAGAGGGGTCTCAGTGTGCTAGAGACCAGGGCAAATGGAAGTACAAGGCTCCGTTATACAACCCGGAACAACGGCAATTGGTTTCAGGTTAGGTGTCTTAATCTTACCACCTCGTGCCACCTTTAGCACCTTCCGTACCAATCTACCCCTTAAACCCCGCAATGTCTTGTTTGTATTGTTATCTTGTAAACTTGTATTAATTGCATGATAGACTGACTGACTGACCGAAACCATGATATCAGGAAACGGTTATAATCGTAGAGTCATGTAAATGGAATACTGGGAAACATGTAAAAGGAATATCCATGGTTCGGTTCAGTCGAGTAGATTGTTAACTGGATTCTGGGATTCATGTATTCATCTTGAGTTGAAATATAAAGAATATAGATTGACTTGAATCATATTCAAGTCAGAAATAATCAGACTCTAACCCGAGTCAGACTAAAAGAAATGTAATTGGAAGTTCAATAATTGTTAGGGGCCTTTTTGTAATTTATAAAATTTGAGGGGGTTTTATGTAAAAGGTACTTTTGTATAGTTTTCAAAATACACCTCAAGTATTTATTATTCGTCTTTATAGTTATAATGAGTGTGAATTTTATTTGTGTTATTCTAGTGAATATATCTAACAAAAGTATTAATTGTTTTATTTGAAATTCATGGTATTTTAATGTAACTTTTAATCTTGTAATTTTTTAGGAAAATGTGGAAACTTTATATTATAATAAAATTGGTGTCTAAATGATAATTAAATATATATTAATACAAGAATAATTTTAAATAAATATTTTATTTTCCAAAATCATATTTTTCTTAAATGCCGTATTTTAAACCTTTCGAGACCGAATGCTCCTTGCGGAGGTCTGAATCTCGCACTACTAGCCCGCGGGTGCACGATGAACCGTACTATCCCTAACGGGTTCCCCAAAAGTGGGTTGCAGCGGCGCTTTGCTTAGGTTTAACAAATACTATTCATTTAGGAAAACGGTTTTATAAATAAAAGGTATTTATTTGTAAAAGGGTATAGATTTCCGTATTTTATTTTCTAGGGTTTCCTAAGCCAACTAGCCTATTTTTAAGGTCTAAACGACAATTCATTAGAAGCCTCAAATCGCCTCTTCACCGTCAATTGCGGCGAGGTAAGTGCCAGGTAAGTGGGAAGGAACCACAGTCGTGGGCCTAATTAAAAACCACTAGCCTAGACACCACAAGACAGTTTAGATAAACGATCGATGTCCATGACATATCGTGCTTATTTTAAAAAGATTTTATTTTGAATTGTGTGCAACTTAAAACTTTTAGAAAAGGTTTATAAAGAATATGGTATTTTAGTGAAAAGTCCTGTATTTTCGTATTCTATATTTTGATGTTTATCAATTAGGGTTATATTTGTGTGTGTGTAGAGGTAGGTCATTACCTCGTGACTTATTTTAAGTTTTAATGAAGTTTAGAGGTTAAACATGATATATTAAACTTGAAGGTATTAAAGCGCAAGAATACGGTATTTGAAAACGTTATCATTTCATGTGTGAAAATTCATTCAAATTGATTTCTACAAGTTTATTTATCAAGTTAAACATATTTAAGAGTGAGGGATTTAATTAGAACAAGAAAAATAAACTTTATGGTATTTTTATGAAAAGAATACGGTTTTACAAAAAAGATATCATTTCATGTGAGAAACTTTAGTTAAATTGGTTTCTAGGTGATTAATAGTCATCATAGATAGGTTTAGGTATTATGTATTAGGTGACAAGTGGAAATTTGCAGAAAAACCGAATCGGAAATCGGTTTGTTCCGATTTCCGTCGGGTTCCAAAAAGTCGTATTTTCTATTAACAGAAAAGAGAGATAGAAGAGATGGGACTTACGGGTTTGGACAAACTAAGGAGGCTAAGGAAGTGATGGTTGTCGGTGCGTCGAAAACGTCGCGAAGGTTCTACTACGATCGCCGGAATTTGTCGTCGATTTCGGCAGCGCTTCGCTTCTCGCTCTTTGTACCGAGTTTGGGAGAGTGGACTTAGAGTTGTGAGGTGAAATAGTAGAGGGTAGGGGTCTTTATATAGGGCTAGGCTAGGGTTAGGGTTTGGATTAAAAAAAATATTTTTAAAAAATGTAAAAATTCATTAAAATATCATTAAATTTGGGATTAAAAGAGGTTTAATGGGAATTTTGTAACTGTTCAGAGAAAATGGAGTATGCAGGGATGAAGACCAAGTCAACACGGAATTTTTCCGTGTTGACGACTCGGCCGAGTCGGGTCTCGAACGGTAGGGTTTCACATGGGGGGATTTATGGTGTACTTTATTTTTTGTATACTGTATTAATTTCGTGTGTTATGGCTGTTTGACCGTTTGACTTCCCAAAAAAATTTAAAACAAAAAAATATAAAAATTATGTGGGGCATGGGATTCGAACTCTGGTGGCTTGGTTCAGCAGTGCAAGTTATTACCAACGAGCTGCAAGCTCCTTCTTGTAATTATTGTAGGAAAGTAAATACTTAAAATGATATCAGCAGTAATAAATATTCCAAGTACACTTTAATTTTAAAACAATTTTATGTACACTAAAAAATGAAACAAAATAATTAATTATATATATATTTTGTGCTCAGATTAAAATACTTCTTTATGGAAAAATAATATTTTTTTTAAAAAAAATTTGTACAGAAATGTGTATATGAAAATTAGGGTTGTTACATTCTACCCTCCTTATAAAAATTTCGTCCTCGAAATTTATAAAAAAATGGTGTAACAGTGCTAGAAAGTTTGGCTAATAAAAGTGATACGATGGTGAAAAAGGCTTACCGGTGTTACCTTGACCTACAGTCTCGGCTTCTAAAGTGAAGGTCTATCGACGTGGTATATTCCTTCTAGCTGGAGGCACATTCCGCCTTTGAGGCCTATTTCTCTGCCCTCTAGACATGTCCCTCATTGCCTATTGGAATTGGCGAGTAGGCTGTGCAGGTGGTGGAGCAGGTAGTGCAGGACGAGTTGCATGAGCCTGGATGGTTGGCCGCTGCGGTTGGTTGGTGTGTGTGTGAGATGAGTTGCTGTTGTAAGGACAGTTCCCAATTCCGTGGTTGGATGCGCCACAAATTAGACACAGGCCTTTTGCGCGTCTACAGTCCTTCCACAAATGTCCCTTTCTATGGCAGTAATGGCAAATTTCTTCAGTCCTCCTGGGTTCAAACGATGGCCTGGAAGAGGCTCCACCTGCCATCTGGTTGGCAGGGCGCTTGACTCCTGTAGACTGAGGTCTGCCCCTCTCTTTTATTACTGCCTCATAACTGCGGGCAGCTTCTAGGGCTTCCTCATGAGTCAAAAACTTTCCTGTGGCTAGAGCAGCCTTAATCTCTGTGTCCAAACCTTGTTGAAAGCGACGGGCTCTGATCTCGTCCGTCGGTATCAAGTGTGCCGCGAATCGGCTTAATATGGTGAATTCAGCGTCGTATTCATCTACTGATTTGTCCCACATTGATCCTTGCTGTAGATGAATAAACTGATGCTCCATAGCAAACCTGGCTGTCACAGGGAAATATTTCGCGTCGAACTTCTCGCGAAATGTCTTCCATTCAATCGGCTGTACCAGACGGGTTTCTTCCGCCTTCCACCAATTGCGAGCATTATCCGTGAGCTGTAGCTTTGCTACACGGACCCAAGCGTTATCTGGCACTTGAGCTGCTGCCAGATCGTCTTCGATGCTTTGTGCCCATTCTTCTGCTTCAAGAGGGCTTCCTTTACCAGAGAACTGCTTTGGGTGCAAAGCCCTGAATTGCTTTACTCCCGGTGCATCGTTCTCAGGACGGTTCAAAAGTTGTTGCTGTCCCTCGAGAAGACTGCGGATCGCCTCGAATAGCATCGTTTGCTCAGTGGGTGGTGCAGGAACAGCTGGTGTGAGAGGTAGTGCTGAAGGGGTGTTGTTAACGTTGGTGCTTGTGTTGTTCGGGAAATCCATAACCCTGAAGAAAAATTTGGATTAGGACAGATTCAAATACATGAAATGATAAGATTCAAGGAATAGAGATTTGCAAGATTCAAAGAACATGAATTGTAAAGAATGTTTTAGTTGCTGGTTCTTGTGTTATATTGCTTAGGTTGTTCACGCGGACCAGAACTGCATGACAGGGATTCATACAGCTCTGACCTGCATGGGCCTCCAACAAAACCTGTCACGCCCCGCTTCCCAGTGTACGGCGAAGTGGACGCGACGAGGCCCGCTACGTATATACTCAGAAGTACATACGCTAAGCGTAACTAAGCAATATAAAGTTAATCACAAGAGACAAATGATATAGGAATAACAGCAACTTTTATTAATAACATTCTTTGTACAATGCATGAAAAGAAAATACAACTGAAATGAAAAGCAATGCCTAAACAATGGCATAACAGAAAATGAAAATACTAGAAAGAACAAGGTACAGTATTCAGAGCTCGGGATCTTCATGGAACTGTTCCAAATCTTCACCGGTGGGCTCAATCTCAGCTTGGTCCAACGCACCTGACGACATTCAAAGAAGAAAGAAATAGAATGTCGTCAGCGAACAGGTCGCTCGGTAAGTCCCAAAGATAAGGAAGAAATAGACAGAGAGTAAGAGAGAGAGAGAGTATCTTTTAATGTTGTATTGTATTGTCATATTATAGTAGTATGGTGTTAACGCTGTTGTTGTAGCTTGGTACAGAAGGATGCCGGTGTATACGAGAGGGGTCTCAGTATGCTAGAGACCAGGGCAAATGGAAGTACAAGGCTCCGTTATACAACCCGGAACAACGGCAATTGGATTCAGGTTAGGTGTCTTAATCTTACCATCTCGTGCCACCTTTAACACCTTCCGTACCAATCTACCCCTTAAACCCCGCGATGTCTTGTTTGTATTGTTATCTTGTAAACTTGTATTAATTGCATGATAGACTGACTGACTGACCGAAACCATGATATCAGGAAACGGTTATAACCGTAGAGTCATGTAAATGGAATACTGGGAAACATGTAAAAGGAATATCCATGGTTCGGTTCAGTCGAGTAGATTGTTAACTGGATTCTGGGATTCATGTATTCATCTTGAGTTGAAATATAAAGAATATAGATTGACTTGAATCATATTCAAGTCAGAAATAATCAGACTCTAACCCGAGTCAGACTAAAAGAAATGTAATTGGAAGTTCAATAATTGTTAGGGGCCTTTTTGTAATTTATAAAACTTGAGGGGGTTTTATGTAAAAGGTACTTTTGTATAGTTTTCAAAAATACACCTCAAGTATTTATTATTCGTCTTTATAGTTATAATGAGTGTGAATTTTATTTGTGTTATTCTAGTGAATATATCTAACAAAAGTATTAATTGTTTTATTTGAAATTCATGGTATTTTAATGTAACTTTTAATCTTATAATTTTTTAGGAAAATGTGGAAACTTTATATTATAATAAAATTGGTGTCTAAATGATAATTAAATATATATTAATACAAGAATAATTTTAAATAAATATTTTATTTTCCAAAATCACATTTTTCTTAAATGCCGTATTTTAAACCTTTCGAGACTGAATGCTCCTTGCGGAGGTCTGAATCTCGTACTACTAGCCCGCGGGTGCACGATGAACCGTACTATCCCTAACGGGTTCCCCAAAAGTGGGTTGTAGCGGCGCTTTGCTTAGGTTTAACAAATACTATTCATTTAGGAAAACGGTTTTATAAATAAAAGGTATTTATTTGTAAAAGGGTATAGATTTCCGTATTTTATTTTCTAGGGTTTCCTATGCCAACTAGCCTATTTCTAAGGTCTAAACGACAAGTCATTAGAAGCCTCAAATCGCCTCTTCACCGTCAATTGCGGCGAGATAAGTGCCAGGTAAGTGGGAAGGAACCACAGTCGTGGGCCTAATTAAAAATCACTAGCCTAGACACACTTGTCTAGACACCACAAGACAGTTTAGATAAATGATCGATGTCCATGACATATCGTGCTTTATTTTAAAAAGATTTTATTTTGAATTGTGTGCAACTTAAAACTTTTAGAAAAGGTTTATAAAGAATATGGTATTTTAGTGAAAAGTCCTGTATTTTCGTATTCTATATTTTGATGTTTATCAATTAGGGTTATATTTGTGTGTGTGTAGAGGTAGGTCATTACCTTCTGACTTATTTTAAGTTTTAATGAAGTTTAGAGGTTAAACATGATATATTAAACTTGAAGGTATTAAAGCGCAAGAATACGGTATTTGAAAACGTTATCATTTCATGTATGAAAATTCATTCAAATTGATTTCTACAAGTTTATTTATCAAGTTAAACATATTTAAGAGTGAGGGATTTAATTAGAACAAGAAAAATAAACTTTATGGTATTTTTATGAAAAGAATACGGTTTTACAAGAAAGCTATCATTTCATGTGAGAAACTTTATTTAAATTGGTTTCTAGGTGATTAATAGTCATCATAGATAGGTTTAGGTATTATGTATTAGGTGACAAGTGGAAATTTGTAGAAAAACCGAATCGAAAATCGGTCTGTTCCGATTTCCGTCGGGTTCCAAAAAGTCATATTTTCTATTAACAGAAAAGAGAGATAGAAGAGATGGGACTTATGGGTTTGGACAAACTAAGGAGGCTAAGGAAGTGATGGTTGTCGGTGCGTCGAAAACGTCGCGAAGGTTCTACTACGATCGCCGGAATTTGTCGTCGATTTCGGCAGCGCTTCGCTTCTCGCTCTTTGTATCGAGTTTGGGAGAGTGGACTTAGAGTTGTGAGGTGAAATAGTAGAGGGTAGGGGTCTTTATATAGGGCTAGGCTAGGGTTAGGGTTTGGATTAAAAAAATATTTTTAAAAAATGTAAAAATTCATTAAAATATCATTAAATTTGGGATTAAAAGAGGTTTAATGGGAATTTTGTAACTGTTCAGAGAAAATGGAGTATGCAGGGATGAAGACCAAGTCAACACGGAATTTTTCCGTGTTGACGACTCGGCCGACCGGCCCAGTCCGGCCGGCGGCGCCGGCCGATTCGGCCGAGTCGCCGGCCGACTTGGCCGAGTCGGGGCCGAGTCGGGTCTTGAACGGTAGGGTTTCACATGGGGGGATTTATGGTGTACTTTATTTTTTGTATACTGTATTAATTTCGTGTGTTATGGCTGTTTGACCGTTTGACTTCCCAAAAAAATTTAAAACAAAAAGATATAAAAATTATGTGGGGCATGGGATTCGAACTCTGGTGGCTTGGTTCAGCAGTGCAAGTTATTACCAACGAGCTGCAAGCTCCTTCTTGTAATTATTGTAGGAAAGTAAATACTTAAAATGATATCAGCAGTAATAAATATTCCAAGTACACTTTAATTTTAAAACAATTTTATGTACACTAAAACATGAAACAAAATAATTAATTATATATATATATTGTGCTCAGATTAAAATACTTCTTTATGGAAAAATAATTTATTTTTTTTAAAATTTGTACAGAAATGTGTATATGAAAATTAAGGTTGTTACACAAGGAGTAGAACCTGCCATTCGAGATCGCGGAGGTCTAGACTGCAACATCAGCGCCATTTCTTTTGCTTTAAGCACTTTGTATTTTGTTGGTTAGTATTTATTCTGCAAAATAAATGTATCTCGAACTCTTTTTATTGTGATGTAATAAAATTGTGAACTGTGATTTTCCTTTACTCTAGTACTGTTTACTGACTACCATGTAATGCTCTTCTTTCTGCGGCAGTTGTGGATGCGCTTTAGAAGCCGAAGTGTGACTATGGCAGGATTATTCCCCGACCGTAGAAGCATGGCTGGCCTAGTCACCCATTGTATTCCGCATTTTGGGAAGCGGGGCGTGACAATACGCGCGGGAATTAAGGCGCACGGTGAGACGCCACTTGAACTCAAAAATCGAAAAGACGCAACCGTCGAACGCCATGCCGTTTCCGGACATCCACCACGAAGAATTATCGGTACCAAGCTGAGTAGAGAAAACCAAATAGACCACTCTCGATCCGACCCATAAATAGGTCGAAACGAGGGTGGGAGGCTAATGATGATGCTCATAAGTGGGAATTTCCCATATCACGACACGTAGCGGATGGCGTGTCATCCATGTAAGTCCGCTAGATTCCTGAGGGCTACGAAGCTGGAATAAGTACGACATATGGGGACATTTCTCGGCATCTCGTCTCCGAGGTTGCATTTGACCTTTTGCAGACCTCCCCGGAGTACCTTCCATATTCGCTTAGCAACCAGCCAACAGCTCACCTCCGAGCAATCCAACAACTGAGCTTACATGGCCTCATCGCTCGTCTCTGAGCTATTCACAGAGCTGAGCTTCCTCGGCCTCCTCGCTCGTCTCTGAGCTATTCACAGAGCTGAGCTTTCTCGGCTTTCCCGTTCAACCGAGGGCACGGATCCCAAACGCCCTCATAACGACTCCGTATATCTCGCCAAAACGAGATCTCCGCCGCTCTACATCCCGCGTCCCACGCAGGTGCATCTCTCCATTAATGAGCGTGTCCCACTATTAATGGACGTACCCCGCCATCGACGCGAACATGATACGGGGGTGTAACGGAAGACAAGAATCTCACGCCGGTTCGCTCCAAGCGACCGCTATTCCAAACGACGAAGGTAACTCAAATCCATTCCAATACGCCGCTACCCTGCCATTATTCTCTGTACTTGATCGTCGGAGGGTCCTACGGTGGTTTCTCATCCTGGGACTTCCCTTGCAGGTAGCTCGGCGTTAACGGCAACTAACAACCTACTTAGATCCACACACTCAAACCTTACATCAAATCTCAACCGTTTAGCACCGCTGGCTGCAAGATCGACGGAGAAAAACATCTGAAGGAGATTCCGACCTCCATCAATTTACAAAATAAAATTTCATAATGTAATTTTTTACTTTGCAGGAGTCAAATTGTACTTTGAAAAAATGTTTTTGATGTTGATGGTTTGATTGTTTTATGAGAAACACTTTTTTTTTTAAATTGTTGTGGAACTAATTTTATTATATTTTTCCGGAAACTTGAATAAACTAATCTATAAAAAGAAGAACATGGTAAAGGTTACTGCATCCGACTAAACTAACTTAAGAATTGCTTGGAGCCGTAAAGGCGACACTAAATCTGAATTTTACCGTGCATGTTACTTTGTTAAAATCATTGAAAATTCAGTATAGTTCGGAATGTAATGTTCTACGGCTCAGATCGATGCCGACTTGATAATCTAAAACCATATGTAGTTTATTTTCGATATTTATAGATTAATGTAACGAGATTTTACTGGGAATGCGACTCTGGACTGCAGTCCGGGGCAGTATTCCACGAGGACACTTGAGTTTAAGCACCTGTACATACCTACATGAACCTGAAAATGCGCGGAGCCCCATATAGTCGCATAGATGATTTAGTTGTCTAACACATGAATCTGGTCTAGTTCAGTTTCATAGCCGTTTTATATTTAGTTTGTAATTTAGAATGTCGACGTGTTCTGCAGTTTCTGCAGTGGCATTTCTTACCCTTTCACATTAAAAAGGACATAACTTCTAGTACATGAAGGATATTGATAATACGTTTGATGCGTTGGAAACATAACAGATAGAACTAGATTTTATTCAACTGGAGTAACACCTGAATCTAAACATAATCATTAGTAAACAGCGCGTGAAGTTGGACTTTCAGTTCTGAAACTGGGATTCTAGCAACCGATCGCTAATTTAAAATGATGATAATTTCCCTATCCTGAATTCCGTTTGACATGAAACTAATTTTACTGCTTAGATAATCAAGTGTACTTCGTATGCCTTTTATATTATTTTGGTCGATTCTATATGTGTGAATTATGGTAAATTTTGCAAGTCATATGGCATTAGGTATTGTAATTTAGTGAATATATGTTCAGTGCATTTCTACCTATTTTATGTTTTTTTATACTTTCTACATAGTGATTGTTGCATTGAGACCTAGCGACTATTGTGCATTGTCGATATAGGTGTTGGTGATTGAGTTGTGGCAAATACGAAAGTGATAATGATAAGTGGAAACGTGATTGAAAGTGAAAGCAATCGTATTTGTTCACAACCTATCTAATACCTGAATTCATACTGTAACCTGGGGAATGGGAAAATCAAGGTGGAATTGAACTCGTATTTAGTGAGGTACAGTGATTTAGAGGATGATCATTCGCTATTAGTGATATATATACACATACATTAGGCCGTGGGCCTAGCGGCACGGCTGCAGGGTTATGTCACGGGCAAGAGTGGACTGTAGTCTCGGCAATGCACGAGACCCTTGTTAAACACGAGCATCATTCCCACCAATTGATTTCATCGACTTAATGACTGATAAGTAGTGACATACACATTGCCTGATTTACTGACATGATACTTATATCACACTGTTCATATGCAAATGATGTTCATTATTTTTATGTTCTGCATTCTGTTGCACTGTTCATATTTAATAACATTGCACACTCATTATATATTTATTGGTATATGTGTCGTCCTGACGATCTGAGTGTGCATACTCAGAGGACGAATTGGATCCAGCCCAGGAGTAGCACCTGCCATTCGAGATCGCGGAGGTCTAGACTGCAACATCAGTGCCATTTCTTTTGCTTTAAGCACTTTGTATTTCGTTGGTTAGTATTTATTCTGCAAAATAAATGTATCTCGAACTCTTTTTATTGTGATGTAATAAAGTTGTGAACTGTAATTTTCCTTTACTCTAGTACTGTTTACTGACTACCATATAATACTAGAAACCGAAGTGTGACTACGGCAGGATTATTCCTCGACCATAGGAGTATGGCTGGCCTAGTCACCCCGCATATTCCGTATTTTGGGAAGCGGGGCATGACAATACGTGCGGTAATTAAGGCGCACGGTGAGACGCCACTTGAACTCAAAAATCGAAAAGACGCAACCGTCGAACGCCATGCCGTTTCTGGACAATCCACCACGAAGAATTATCGGCACCAAGCTGAGCAGAGAAAACCAAACAGACTACTCTCGACCCGATCCATAAATAGGTCGGAACGAGAGTGGGGGGCTGATGATGCTCATAAGTGGGAATTTCCCATATCACGACACGTAGCGGATGGCGTGTCATCTATGTAAGCTCGCTAGATTCCTGAGGGCTACGAAGCTGGAATAAGTACGACACATGGGGGTATTCCTCGGCATCTCGTCTCCGAGGTTGCATCCGACCTTTTGGAGACCTTCCCGGAATACCTTCCATATTCGCCTAGCAACCAGCCAACAGCTCACCTCCGAGCAATCCAACAACTGAGCTTACACAGCCTACTCGTTCGTCTCCGAGCTATTACAGAGCTGAGCTTTCTCAGCCTCCTCGCTCGTCTCCGAGCTATTCACAGAGCTTAGCTTTCTCGGCTTTCCTGTTCAACCGAGGGCACGTATCCCAAACGCCTCCGTAACGACTCCGTATATCTCACCAAAACGAGATCCCCGCCGCTCTATATCCCGCGTCCCACGCAGACGCATTTCTCCATTAATGAGCGTGTCCCACTATTAATGGACGTACCCCGCCATCAACACGAACGTGACACGGGAGCATAACGGACGGCGAGAATCTCGCGCCGGTTCGCTCCAAGCGACCGCTATATAAACCCTCTCTTCCAGACGACGGAGGTAACTCGAATCCATTTCAATACGCCGCTATCCTGCCATTATTCTCTGTGCTTACTTGATCGTCGGAGGGTCCTACAGTGGTTTCTCACCTTAAGACTTCCCTTGCAGATAGCTCGACGTCAACGGCAACCAACAACCCGCTGAGATCCACACACTCAACCCTCACATCAAATCTCAACCGTTCAGCACCGCTGGCTGCAAGATCGATGGAGAACAACATCTGAAGGAGATTCCGACCTCCATCAATTTACAAAATAAAATTTCATGATGTTATTTTTTACTTTGCAGGAGTCAAATTGTACTTTGAAAAAATGTTTTTGATGTTGATGGTTTGATTGTTTTATGAGAAACACTTTTTTTTTGAAAATTGTTGTGGAACTAACTTTATTATATTTTTCCGGAAACTTGAATAAACTGATCTATAAAAAGAAGAACATGGTAAAGGTTACTGCATCCGACTAAACTAACTTAAGAATTGTTTGGAGCCGTAATTGGGTAAGAGTCTAATTGGGTAAGAGTCTCCAAAACAACTGTTAAATAACTACATAATTGTTATAAATTTCATTTTTAGAAATGGCGTGATGGATTCAGCAAATCCTTAAAAACTGAGGGGTTAGGAAACTCCGGGTAAGTTGGTTAATGCTAGCCCTTATTTTATGCAGTAGTTCGCAATAATTACACTAGTGAAAATTTCTCCTTTGTATCAGTTTCTCATCTAGACTGATTTTACGTTGTGTACATCTCTCTAGTAATTTAGCTTCTCCCCCTCTTTTTGTAATTTTTAACCGAGCAATTTAGAGTGAAAATGGACAGACCGAGATTGGTGATGAAACTGCCAATTAATCAAAGGAGAAACTGAAATTTGAAAAGAGTTGAGGGTTACTCCCACGTTGCTTTTTCCAAATAGTTATGATGTTATGCTCAAGGATCGAATTGCTACTAGAAAATTCGAGGTATAAAAGCACGGATATAGGTGGTACTGAAGTTCTTTTGTTAAAAAATCATTTACAGAATACATATATATGAATATGAATATTGTTCAAACTAGGTTGAAATAGGTATAAAACATGGAGATTATTGCATTTGATAAATGCTTGAAAAAAAAAATAAGCTTCATATTTTATTCATTCTTTTCTTACATTAAATTAAGAATAATATATAAGATCGCAGTGATTACTGATCAATACTAAGTCTACCATATGTGCATGTTTTTGTATATTGGTTTTCAGGAACATGCATTCATATGTTTAATAACATCAATACCACGTATCAAATATTTCTGAAAATACGGTATCGACCCAAGTTTTTGTGCATGTTTATATTGTTGTAATTCAGGCATTACTTCTTGTTTAGGAGTTGAATGCACGCAAATGGCCATGCAGCTCACACATTGCAAATGAGTTTTTTTTTTTTAAATATTTCTTTATATCCTTATCTTCGTTGTAAGGAAAATATTTAGTCATATTAAAACAACATCAACACTGATGTGAGAATAATTATAATTGTTGTGTATGGCTGTTTTTTCTTTTTCCCAATTATTTAATTTCATGAGGCGTTTGAGGTAACAAACATCGATTTATTTAAAGAAATATAAAATGCAATGGACCAGTGAAGTTGAATATGTTCAGACTCGTTTAATGCGCACTTGGACTGTGAAGCCGTGAAGTGAAGATTTATATGTTCGAGATCTTGTGGCTTAGAAGAGAAGATTCAAAAATTCAATATTTCAGTTTATCCGTTCCACCTGATTTCGAAAATTTAAATTGAGATAATAAGTAAACAATAAAATACCATTAAGTGCATGTGATATTTTCCACCATACTCACTTCATTCAAGAAACTAAATTAAGGTTGTTATATTAAAGAATTAGAAATGGATCAGATGATTAATTTTGTGATGTTATTTTGAGGAAAAGATTGGGTATGGGTATGATAGGGAAATAGTGATGTTGAATCTGAACTTTTAGGAGAATTGTATAACTAACATAAGTGTGTTCACTGTTTTCCCTCGGCAATTGTACAAATAGAGCAAAAAATTAAACCAAAAGTTGTCTTTCACTCCAAAATTAGATATCTTTTTTGTTAATGTCGCGGCGATTGCAAGTGCAAGAAATTCATGTCCGGCTTTGGTTCAACTTCCATATGCTTCGGGTTGTCATATACGTCAGTTTGCGTTAAACATAATTGTCAATAGAACAAAACATGTATAATTTGTCGGTGTTGACTTTGTCACACTCATTGTATAGTGAACTACTTTTATCCAGAAGTTTTTGGTAGGCTATGAATCCTGTTCCAATATTATGCCCTAATTTGGATGGTCTCCCAGATTAATTGATAACATACTTAATTTTATTTTACCCGTTTACATCTCCATGCTGATTTATGTTTGTTTCTGGCATATGTTGCATCATTAATCGCAATTTTGTCTTATTCTTTCTAACTAGTTTATTTACATGCCATTTTCTAACTGCTTAAAAATGTTATATATCATCCACATGAATTACATGAATTACGTTGATACTTTAACTCTATGTTTTAAAAATACCATATCATTGCTTTAAACATTTTCCATCTGCTTTGCACATAGAAATATCTCTGTCTACCTATTGTTGTGAGAAAAAACTGTTATAGAAATGTTTTTTTGTTCTTTTTACAATTTAAAAAGCGGGAAGGGGATCCAGTCCTTTGATATCTCTGTGTGAATGTTAAAGAAACTAGAATTTCTTGCACATGGAAGACCTGATAAGAGAGAATTGAAATATTGAAGGGAATATAAATCTATAAATAATAGAAATGGTAATTTTTCTGCCCCCCGTTGGCGAAAAATTCTACTATGCAAGGGCTTGCACCATTCAAGGGCTTGCACCATGCAAGCCCCACTACTACAATAAGGGTTTGCCCCTACGGCTATAGTAATCCGTAAGGGCAATTTTTTATTGCCGGTACGGATTAATCCGTAGGGCCATCCGGTTGCCCCTACGATATCATATGGATTAATTTAAAAATATTTAAATGTAATCTTTTATTTGACCCTACGCAACCGCAAAAAAAGGCCCTACGGTTAATCCGTAGGGGCAAAGAAGGGTAATTTATAAAAAAAAAAGGCTCTGAAATTTCCTCATCTCCCCCAATTTTACCCACCAACTTCCCCCCGCGCGCGTCGTCCCCTCAGTCTCGTCACCCGCCGGACTTCTCATCGCCAAAACTTCTCGTCGTCGTCAGCTCAGTCTCCGCCACCACCTCGTCGAGCTCCTCCACCTTAGTCACGCCACAGTCTCAAAATTTCTCGCTCGTCGCCATCTTGCCGTCACTACCTCGTCGAGCTCCATCCCCGGCCTCTTCCACCTCGTCGAGCTCCTTCCGCCGGCAAAACTACAAGTGAGATGAGTTAATTTCCATTTTGAAGTATTAATTATTCTTAATTTGTGTTATTGTTGATTTTAGGGTTAGGATTAGTTCCGGGTTAATTGGGGGTTAATTAGGGTTAGGGTTACGGTTACGGTTAATTAGGTAGGTTAGGGTTAGGGTTAAGGTTCGGTTTGGGGTTAGGGTTAGGGTTAGGGTTCGGGTTCGGTTTCGGTTTAGGGTTAGGGTTAATTAGGTAGGTTAGGGTTAGGGTTAGGGTTCGGTTTGGGGTTAGGGCTAGGGTTAGGGTTAAGATGAGGGTTAATTAGATAGGGTTAGGGTTAGGGTTAGTTAGGGTTAATTAGGTAAAATTGGGGCGGTGATAATTAGGGTTAGAGTTAGGGTTAATTAGATTAATTAGGGTTAATTTTGGTTTGGGGTAGAGTTAATTTAGGTTGGGGTTTGGATGATGATAAGGATTAGGTTGATTTGGGTTAGGGTTTGGGCTAGGCTTAATTTGGATTAATTAGGTAAAATAGAGTGTATTTGTGTTAGGGTGTTGATTAGGGTTTATTTGGGTTAGGGTGATGATTAGGGTTAATTTGGGTTAATTAGGTTAATTTTGGATTAATCAGGAATAATTTGAGTTAGGGTGATAATTAGGGTTTAATTTTGTGTTATTTAGGGATAATTTGGGTTAATTAGGGTTAAGGTTTAGGATACACCAGTTTCTTCAGTAGATTCAGTAGGATACTCGATGATAACGTAAACACACAATTTTACCGTAAACTTAATCATTCATATAAGAACTTAGTTCTTCCTCTGATTGAGATTTGCAGAAGCAAATCTCCCCACAAGTTGAGAATTTAATTTTTATTGGGAAGATTTTATTTTGCAGATTCAAAACTTAGGGAAAAAGAACTAAGTTATAAAGAAATAACAGAGACATATGGGAATTTAATTTCTCCAAAAATTAGGGTTAGGGTTTAGGGTGCACTAGTTCCTTTAGTAGAATACTCGATGATAACGTAAACGCACAATTTTACCGTAAACTTAACCCTTCATATAAGAACTTAATTCTTACTCTGGTTGAGATTTGCAGAAGCGAATCTCTCCACAAGTTGAGAATTTAATTTTCATCGGGGAGATTTAGTTCTGCAGATTCAAAACTTAGGCGAAGAAGGGTCGCCCCACTTATACAAATGTCTCGAGGAACATTACTCGTGCCATGAAGATATCGGTAAATTACAATAGATCTATTTTGATATAATGTAATATTAAGAGTTATTTTATAATATATGTAAATTTTTTGCGAATTGCACAGAGCTCAGACTCTGGCGCAGGGTGGTACGCCGAGCGTGCTGACCGCGTATCTTGCCGTCCACAGCACCTCCACAGATCCCACCGCGGACGAGTTTCGATTCCCCGACATCGCTACCCAGGAGTATTGCATAAGTGTTATTATTTATTCCAACAAGTTTGAAATTTTTGTTTTGAAAAGTTTAAATTTAAATGATATACTTATGTTTTAATGGTTAATGTGGGTGTAGGAGCGGGGGGTGGAGCAGGCGGAAGTATCGGGGATCGATTTTACTGGATAGACCGATCCAATGCTGCTGACCCCGGTCCTAGACGCCGCACACGGAGGGCACCACGGAGGTTAGGAGATAGGCCGAGGACTGGGTCCTAGCAGAGCCCATACGATGTTGGACTCCACTCTGGCGGTTACTTCTCCTACCCCCCGTGAGCGACATCTAGAGCATGATGTTGCCGCTTTGAAGACAACCGTCGAGGAGTTGAAGGAGATGGTACTTATACTACTTAATAGTAAAATATTATATCCTATCATAGATAGTAACATATGCAATATTAGTAGCCTGAACTTATTTGGTTATAGACATAGATTTGATTAATCATACTTACATAAAACTATCTAATTAAAATAAACTACGGCTTTTTAAACTAGATACCTAAATGAGGCATAAGTCCCTAAGTATTCTTAAATTGGGGTTTCGCAATAACCTGATATTGATACGAACTCGACTAAAATCTAATACACCGTTCTTACTCGTTTATTACACACAAAATTTAACAGGTGCGACAGGTTTCTTCGGCTGCGGCTCCATATGCATCTCCTTCAGCTGCGGTTCCGCAAGCCACTATCTCGGCTGCGGTTGCACAGATCGCTCCTGCAGCTCCACAGCCCACTCAGACTCCCGCACAGTCCGCTCCTTCATTAGTCAAGTTTTTGACGACTCAGGGCTATACTGAGGAGCAGATGCACCAGATTACGGCGATTATCAGAGGTGGATGAGCTGTACCGAGGTAGGGTAGTTTTATTTATATTTTTGAGGATGTATATACTTATCTGATACATATTGTATAAATTTTGGACGATATTGGTGGTTGTTTGCTTGTTCACGATGATTTAGTTTGATATCGTATTCTGTTTGTCTATTTCTTTTATATATTATGCGTGAGATTTGATTATGAATATTTCCGTATTTGGTTATATGATGTATATATTATTCTGCACATGACGGGAAAAAACAGGACGCCCTTTTTTTTAAAAAAACTGATATTATGTCCCTACGAATTAATCCGTAGGGCCATCTGTTACGCCTACGGCTTAATCCGTAGGTACACAGTTTGCACCTACACAGTTAGCCGTAGGAATATCTGATATTTTGTCCCTATGGACTCAGTAATACTTGTCCCTATGAATTTATCCGTAGGGGCTGATATTTGGACCTACGGATGTATTTGTAGGGGCAACTATCAGACCCTACGGATACATTCGTAGGGGCAATTATTTTATTTCATAAATCAATAAATTAAAATATTTATAAGCCCCTACGGAGTAATCCGTAGGGATAAATGTCCTTACGGTTTACAGCGTAGGGGCAATTATTACTCCGTAGGGGCATGTTCAGTACGAAGACTTGCACGTACGGGGTGTTTTTTTGCCCCTACGGATATATTCGTAGGGGCTGTGCTTTGCACCTACGGATTTATCCGTAGGGACAACCGTCTATTGTAGTAGTGTCCTTGCACAGCTTTTCGATGGGCTTCCTTTTATGCAAGAAAAGACCATCCAAGGGCCTGCATGGTGCAAGCGAACAGTTTTTTTTTCCTATTAGCTTATACATGCATGTACCCAACAAATCTCTCTAAATAATATATGGTTAAATTGGGTTTGAGATATACCGCAGGCTCATTAGGTGTGGTATCAGACATGGTGGATAGTGGGGCCCATCTAAATTTAAAAGATGGGAGCACCATCTGTTTGTATCAGCCTGAAGAGTATTCCTCTCTCAGGCACATTAACCTCATATGTAATATATGTTAAGAGGGTTATGCATATTTAAGTTTCAAATTCCAAGATCCGTGACAGGATGAGAGAGCGGGTCCAAAGAGGGGTTGATGTAAAACAAGTTTAAAATTTAGAATAAATTGCTGCAATTTTATTACTTATTTGACTTTTTCCTTAGAAAAAGAATAAATACCGGGATAGCTTAGAATATAAAATATATATCCTCAACCCTCATCATAACTTTAGAGTTTTTGTACAGTGGCAGAGACATTTCACCTGATATCAGAGAAACCCGGGTTCAATTCCCACCGGACATGTATTAAATACGGTTTTATTAAAATTAATAAAATATAAAATATATTCCCTCAAGTCATAGCAAAGATAATCACTAGATGATGTTTAGTCAGTATAATTATAATTTGTTACCTCCTTAATAAATGTACCTCATTCATGCACACAGTCCTCTTTCATCCCGGGAACATAACAATAATACTACCCAAAATGAAGTCGCTACATAGATTACATGAGAATTTATCAGCATTGCATCTAAATCTACAAAACATACCAAATGCTGCACCAAAATCCTAGACTTGTGATACACAGGTTTCACATGGATATCAAAGGTGACCAGTTGAATCTCACACAATTTGGGAAACTGCAAGCCTTTCGGAAGAATATCGCGATTCCATCGTCTTGGGCTAGAAATCAAACTCCAAGGTGCATTAAAGGGGGAAAACACACGGGCACGCTGAAGTAGGAAATAAATTCTCACGAGCAAGGTGGAAGATAGCTGTTCATAAGCTGTATTCCCTCTTCACTCATTTGTTGTACCTCAGTAGGCGACAAAATTCTGATGCATCGGACACACTTGACAAATTCCCTTCATTTTATAAAAAGATAAGAATCTCCATTAGCAAATATGTAATGGAAAAGTCGAAAATAGGTTCCTATTATATCCTATGTGCATGTGCACATTAGCGTGCGTGTTTGTGTGACTGCATTAGAATGAAAAGATCGGCACTTACTCCCATGGATCGTCTCCAACTAAAAGAACGTCATTTTCATAATCCACATACACAAGTTTCCATTCGGAGCTTCGAGGATCATCAAGTTGCCCTTCGAGCCCAAACATGCATGTGATCGCTGATTTCAGTTCATGGTAGTCTTTGAAGCGTGTTACATCGATCGATCTCCCAACGGATCCTAGCTTTTGCACCTATTCAACATACATTATATTAAATTAGTAATCAAGGGAAAAAGAAACTAATATCCATACAGTTGAGAAATTTATGACCGTCATACTCCTTAGCTTAAGCTTTTGGAAAAACTAGTGCTCGGCACTCACATTTATATAAAAAAAACATAGAGTTCAAGAATTTGCACCTTCGTATATGTCCGTAAACGTTGCCGCACCGCTTGTTTCATTGAACATTTATTTAAAAAACTGCATTCAGTAACATCCGTACTCCCCGGTGATGTACCTCCCGATCCCTCAGGAATGTCTTGTAAAGTTAACAATTGAGAATCCTCAACATTCGTCGATGTAACTTGTGACTGCAAACTAAACAAATCTTCTGAAGGGACAAATAAACTCAAATCTCTTTCTTTGCTCGAAACACAAGAACTAGTAATCATGTTCTCATTGCTAACTTCAAAATGTAGATTGCTGTAAGTCTCACTCTTATCATATGAATCCCTCATTCGACATGAATTAGTTATCTTTTGTAAGTCGGTCTCCTCTTCTTCGTGAACCGTATTTATCTCATCACCGCCGAAAAATTCTTGAATGCATGAGAATTGAAATGGCTCGAAGGGATTAAGCGTTTGCGAATTCACGATCGAAGAAATATCAGCTGAGGGACTAGGCGCATAATTCGACGAAAATAAAAACTGGGAATCTGGGTCAGTAAAAGATTGATATAACGAATCATGATCGAAAGGTTGAGACGAGATGAGATTATTTTTGTCCAATGAACTCGCTGATGTTGAACTTGAACTCGGCAATTGGGGATTTTTCTCCTCCTTCAGTTGTAGTTCTTGATCTTGTATTGTTGGGGATACAACGTTCTCATGATCTGACAATACCACCTTTTTAGTCACTGCTTCAGATGCAATATCTGATTTCTCGGTCAATTCTCGTAATGCTGAGCCATCACAATCGGAAGTTTTCTCAGATTGAGTTTCTGCCTTCTCGATTTTTGTCTCCGATGTGCTACACTTTGACTTTTGAGCTTGCAGTGAAATATTTTGTGAAGGGAGAGTTTGAAGCATTATCGGACTCTGTATTGAACTAACGGTTGGTGAAAACCCATTTCCTCCAATTTTCTGTAAAATGCTCGTGTAAATTGATTGATTGCATCTTAAATGATTGTCCGGGATTGGAATCTGAGGTGCAAGTAACATCTTCAAGAGTTGGTCTGAACCAAATTCGGGGATTATCGGATGCATGATGCGGTTTCCGCTTTCTAGAGCTTGCGGTAAAGATTTTACATTCCCGAATCCAATTTCTGTCCCAGGAACTGTAAGCAGAAGATAGAAAAAGGATTACAAAAAACAAGGGAATGCTATATCGAAGAAAAGGACTTAAACATGATCATTTACACGCTGAACTAGTGAAATTATTAGCTAATTCTTGATTTAAGTCATAACTGTTGTGTAGGATCTCTTGTATATCGAGACAACATGCCATTCAGGTTGAGACATCTGGCCCATAAAGGGTCAGACGACATCTGTCGGTCAAGTCCCAGAATTTCAGAGATCAGACATCCTTTGTTCTCAGACGTCTGAAGGATGGGCAACCGTCTGAGCAATTGAGCTTCAAAGGGGACGCAGACGTCTGACCCATATAAGGTCAGACGTCGGGTAATGCTCTGGATCGACATGCAAATAGAGTCCAAACGTCTGACCTTAAAAGGACAACCGTCTGTCGTTGGTTGTTGCGCGTACCAGGTTTCGAGTTTATCTCGAAAATTTCAGGTTCTAAAGGGCAGTTTCGTAATTAAGGATCCTATTTTATATAAGATTTGTAATAGGCTATAAATATAATGCTAGGGTTAAAATTTAAATAGTGCAATCTTGATCATAAGGTTTAAGAGAGACGAAACGGCAGCTTCATAAGGGATCAAGACGCCATTAAGAAGAACTTAGAGAGATCTCCTTGGAGATCTATAAGTAGAGGAACTGTAACTCTTGTAAGGTATTTTTCTCTAAAGTTCTAATAAAGTGTTGTCCACTTTTTTCTGAATCTCTTGTGTGTTATTTGATTTTGCGTTTGTTCTGGTTGTTATCAGTTTAAAGGGGATCTTAGTTTAGATTCAAAAAAGTTGGTGTTGTCGTCTCCGCTGCACACCAATAACGGGTATCAGACCCACGTTCCTTAGTTTTTCGATCTAACTTTACGATGGGTGAAGACGCTTGTATCCGCTCCTCATCTTCATAAATTGTGATTTTATTGAATTGGTTCATAAGGATCTGAGGGAAAGTTTCTTGCTTCGGAATTAAGAATGATGAATAAAAATGTTAATAACACCAAGTTCGGGATGGAGAAATTTAATAGGAAACAAAACTTCTCGCTGTGGCAGAAAAAGGTTAAAACACTTATTATAAAAGAAGAGCTGTTTAAAGTTCTTGGGTCAAAAACGTACCGACATGACGGATGATGCATGGCAAGACATGGATCAGAAGGCACAGTACGCGATATAGCTTTGTCCGGCGGATAACGTGATGTACAACGTCATGAAAAAAACTTCTACAACAAATTTACGGTTGAATCTAGAGGGCTTGTATATGACAAAGTCATGTCTAACAAGTTATATTTAAAGAAACAACTTTACGGTTTACGCATGAAGGAAGATACTCCAATTCACGACCACTTAAATAGCTTCAACAAAATGGTCAGCGATCTTCTATGTCTTGAAGTAAAATTATAAGAGGACCAAACGCTTTTGCTCCTTTCTTCACTTCCAAATTCATATAAATACTTGGTGACAATAATTCTCTATAAGAAGGAGACTGTCGAGATAGAGGTTACATTTACGCTTCTCAACAATAAGATCATGAAGAAATCAAATCCATTAGAGAAGTCATCAGGTTTGTTTGCCGGTGAAAGGGGAAGGTCGAAGACCAGAGACGAAGACAAGAGCATAAGGGGAAATCCAAATTATCCGGACGAGAGTGCGAACAAGTGCTGCTTTTGCAAACAGCCAGGGAATATGAAGAAGCATGCTTCTTTTGCAAACATCCAGAGCATATGAAGCAATGCCAAAAGTACAAACAATGGTTGGAGAAGAGGGGTAAAGGTGACAGTACAAAGAGTTCGGATCAAGCCAAGGTTGAAGCAAAAGAAGAAAATCCATGTGATATACTCGCGGTACATACCGGGAAGGAAGAAAATTCTGATACTTGGTTACTTAATTCCGAATGTTCATATCATGTGTCCCAAAAGGAATTGTTCGACACCTATAAAGTGTTCAATGGCAGCAATGTTCTCATGAGGTACAATATGGCGTGTAAGGCCATTGGCATAGAAAACATCAAAGTTTGCATGCTTGATGGTGTGGTGTGAATACCTGTGAATGTGCGACACGTTCCGGAATTAAAAAAGAAACTGATTTTTCTAAGAGCATTGGATGCGGCAGGATGCAAGTTAGTTGGTCAAGATAGAGTGTTAAAGATTGTCAAGGGTGCCCAAACGGTCATGAAGCGACGACTGAAGAACTCGTATCGTTTGGACGGCAGCACAGTGCCTGGTGGTGCAGCCGAGGCTACAAAGAAACAGGTGGAGGATACCCGAAAGTTGTGGCATATGCATCTTGGCCACATAAGTGAGAGGAGGCTTCATGAGTTGCACAGAAAGGAGTTGCTGAAAGGTGTTTGCCACATGCAAACTGGACTTCTGCAAATATTGCATGATGGGGGAGCAACATAAAGTCGACTTTAAGCAAGCTGTGCATAAGACCGAAGGACTTCTCAATTACACACACTCAGATGTATTGGGCCATCACCGATTCCATCAAAGAGAGATGCCATACACTATGTCACTTTCATTGACTTCTCACGGAAGGTATGGGTCTATTTTCTCAAACACAAGTCAGGTGTGTTGGACAGATTTAAAGAATGGATCATGAAGAAATCAAATCCATGAAGAAATCAATTAGAGAAGTTAGAGGTTACATCTTCCCTTCTCAACAATGAGATCATGAAGAAATCAAATCCATTAGAGAAGTTATCTGGTTTGTTTGCCGGTGAAAGGGGAAGGTCGAAGACCAGAGACGAAGGCAAGAGCATAAAGGAAAATCCAAATCATCCGGACGAGAGTGCAAACCATGCTTCTTTTGCAAACATCCGGGACATATAAAAAAGCATGCTTCTTTTGCAAACAGCCAGAGCATATGAAGCAGCAATGTCAAAAATACAGAAAATGGTTGGAGAAGAAGGGTAAAGGTGACAGTACAAAGAGTTCGGATCAAGCCAGGGTTGAAGCAAAAGAAGAAAATCCGTGTGATGTACTAGCAGTACATACCATGAAGGAAGAAAATTCTGATACTTGGTTACTTGATTCCGGATGTTCATATCATGTGTCCCAAAAAGGAGTTGTTCGACACCTATAAAGAGTTCAATGGCAACAATGTTCTCATGAGGTACAATGAGGTACAATGTGGCGTGTAAAGACATTGGCATAGGGAACATCAAAGTTTGCATGCTTGATGGTGTGGTGCGAACACTTGTGAATGTGTGACGCGTTCCGGAATTAAAGAAGAATCTTATTTTTCAAAGAGTATTGAATGCGGCACTATGCAAGTTAGTTGCTCAAGATAAAATGCTAAAGATTGTCAGGGGTGCCCTAACGGTCATGAAGGGACGACTGAAGAATTTGTATCATTTGGACGGTAGCACAGTGACTAGTGGTGCAACCGTGGTTATAGAGAAACAGATGGAGAATACCACAAAATTGTGGCATATGTATCTTGGCCACATAAGTGTGAGGGAGCTTCATGAGTTGCACAGAAAGAGTTGCTGAAAGGTGTTTGCCACATGCAAACTGAACTTCTGCAAATATTGCAAGATGGGGAAGCGACATAAGATCGGCTTTAAGCAAGCTGTGCATAAGACCGAAGGACTTCTCGATTACATACACTCATATGTATGAGGCCATCACCGGTTTCATCAAAGAGAGGTCATATACTATGTCACTTTCATTGACGATTTCTCACGGAAGATATGGGTCTATTACCTCAAACACAAGTCAGAGGTGTTTGCCAGATTTAAAGAATGGAAAGCGGCCATGGAGAAGCAAATGGAGTGATCGATGAAGTATTTACAGGCAGATAATGGAGGTGAATACACCTCGACGAAGTTTGCAGACTACTGTAAAGAACATAGCATACAGAGGCAATGGATAGTTTTAGGATTTCTAGAGCAAAATGGGGTAGCTGAGAGCATGAACAAAACAGTACTAGAGCGAGCCAAAAGTATGCAGTTGCAATCCGGTCTTTCGGATGATTTCTGGACGGAGGCGGTGAATCATGTGTGCTATTTGGTTAACAGGTCTCCATCTACAGCCATAAATCTTCAGATCTCAAAAGAAGTAGGAGAGGAGTGCCAGTCAATTATGATTCGTTACGAGTGTTTAGATGCCTTGCTTACTCGTGAATAAGAAGGATATGACCAAACTGGACTATAAGTCAAAAGGATGTGTTTTTTTAGGATTCAAATTTAGAGTTAAAGATTACAAGTTATGGGATACGGAAAACAGAAGGGTGTTCACTAGCCGAGATGTGATTTTCAATGAGGAATTCATGTTCAAAGACGTGGCTGAAAACAATAGGGCGATAGGTGAAGCATCAGGTGACAATGATCCGGTGGAGGAGTTTTCTGGCACTCATAAGGATACGAACACTGAAGCACAATTTTAGCCTATTGATACGGAGGTGGACGGGCAACGGTGAGAACCAAGCACAACAGGACCTACAGACAATGGCGTTAAGGAGATCAGCACATATAAATAAGGCACCAGTCAAATACGGTTTCGAAGATATGGTCGCATTTGCTCTAAGCCACCGAAAGCGGAGATCACTACTCTTATCAGGAGGCCATTGAGTAAAAGGATAGAGATCGATGGATTGTTGCGATAACAAAGGAGATGGAGTCACTTCGAAAGAACGGAACATGGAAACTGATTAAGCTACCGAAAGGAAAAGGAGTTATTGGCTGCAAGTAGGTATTTAAGATAAAGGATAATGAGCAATACAAGACACAGCTAATGGCGAAGGAATTTGCTCAAAAGGAAGGGATTGACTACAAATCTCGTATGTAGTCAAGTATACATCTATTCGAGTTTTGTTAGCAAAGATAGCACTTCATAATTTAGAGTTGAAGCAAATGGACGTGAAAACGGACTTTCTGCATGGTGACTTGAAAGAGACGGTCTTTATGAGGCAACCTGAAGGATTTATGGAGCCCGACAAGAAGGATCACGTATATGAACTCAAGCGGTCTCTATATGGGTTGAAGCAGTATTTCAGGCAGTGGTACAAGCGTTTCGATACTTTTATGAAGAAAACCTACTCTCGATGTAAGTATGACAGCTGCGTGCACTTGAAGCGGCTTAAAGATGACTTGTCGATGTATTTACTCCTATATGTTGATGACATGTTGATTGTTGCTAAGAGCATGGCGGAAATAAAGACGCTCAAAACATCATTGAGTGCGGAATTTGACCTGAATGATTAGGTCAAGCAAAGAAAATTCTTGGGATGGAGATTTTTCGAAACAAGACCGAAAAAATTTGGCTATCCCAAAAAAGGTAAATTGATAAGGTGTTGGAAAGATTCAACATGAAGGATTCAAGACAGGTAAGTATCTTTATCGCCGGTCATTTCAAGCTATTCTCCAAAGAGTCCGAAATCAGCGGAGGAGAAGATAAAGATGTATCGAGTACCATATGCGAGTGTGATGGGATCGCTGATGTACGTTGTGGTATGCACATGTCTGACATATCTTATGCGATAAATCTGATTAGCCGGTACATGTCAAATCCAGGAAAGCTCCATTGAGAAGCTGTAAAGTGAATATTTCGGTATCTAAAAGGAACTAAAAACCCCGATTTACTCTTTCACAAGTCGGAAAATAAATCGAGCCAGTTGCAAGGACAGGTAGATGCGAATTACGCTAGTGACTTGGACAAAAGAAAATCAACTACGGGCTATATATATACAGTTACAGAATCTCTAATCAGTTAGAAGTCGACACTTCAGGATACCGTGGCGCTATCAACGACGGAAGCAGAAAACATGACCACAGTGGAAGTATCGAAGGAAGCCTTGTGGTTAAAGAATTTTGTTAGCAAGTTCGAATTCGATAAGGGGTCGGTTTTTTGTTTTGTGACAGAGAGTTATTCACCTGGCGAAGAATCGGACATACCACAGTCGAACGAAGTACATCGACGTGCAGTATCACAAGATAAAGGAGCAGGCCGAAAAAGCGATCGATTTGATCAAAATCGATACTAAGGTGAATCCGGCGGGCATGCTTACGAAGGTTATTCCAACGGAGAAGTTCAAGTCAACCTTGGCTTCTATTCAGGTACTCAAATGTGAGAAAGACGCTCGACCTCAGTAGGAGGGTCGCTTCAGTTTCGCGGTTCGGGTGAAAAATTGTGACAGAATCAGTTTCGCAGTTCTGGTGAAAAATTGTGACAGAATCGGTTTCGCAGTTCTGGTGAAAATTGTGACAGAATCAATTTCGCAGTTCCGCGCAAAAAATTTGACAGTTCGTAGTTTCAAGATTTAGAGCTATGCCAGCAGGGGAAACGGGAAGAACTATAAGACAACCCTAAAGAATACAACACAAAAGTAACAAATTTTCAAGGTGGCTATAAAGATATACAAGCCAAGGTGGAGATTCTTGTGAATAATGTCTTGTAATCGAGACAACACGCCATTCAAGTTTAGACGTCAGGTCCATAAAGGGTCAGACGTCTGTCAGTCAAATCCTAGAATTCCCGAGAGCGGGCAAACAACACGCCATTCAGGTTCAGACGTCTGGCCGTCACGTCCCAAAATTCCAGAAAGCAGGAAAACGTCTCAGCCTTTGTGCTCAGACGTCTTAAGGATGGGCAGACATCTGAGCACTTGAGCTACAGACGTCTGGCGACTCTCGGGTCAGAAGCGCAAAGGGGGCGCAGACGTCTGACCCATGCAAGGTCAGATGTCTGGCGACGCTTTGGATCGACGTGCAGATAGAGCCCCGATGCCTGACCTTAAAGGGCAGATGTTACACGTATCATGTTTCGAGTTTATCTCGAAAATTTCAAGTTCTGGAGGGCAGTTTCGTAATTAAGTAATCTATTTTATATCAGATTTATAATTAAGGAAAACTTAAAGAGGTCTCGTTGAAGATCTAAAAGGAGAGTTTGCAACTCAGGTTTTTTCTCTAAAGTTCTAATAAAGCATACTTCCCTATTCACCAAATCTCTTGTGTTATTTGATTTTGCGTTTGTTCTAGTTGTTATCTATTAAAAGGGATCTTTAGTTTAGATCCATAAAGGTTGGTGTTGTCGTCTCCGCTGCGTGCCAACAATAACAAGGGCAAACATTATTCAACCGGATACAAGCTAAATTTCTTTCAAATCCAGAATGTTTGATTTGCTTTTTTACGTTAAATAAGCAAACATTTGCCGATTTGCGCCACATACATATTTAAGATTTCATATAAAGACGAGAGAGAGAGAGAGAGAGCCCACGCTGCCAATAGCAACATGATGACTGAGAATAACTTGTTTGCTTACATATACAAGCTGAATTTCATTAAAATGCCATGAACTAGTTAGTTACATTTTCCAGATAAATGCCATAAACTATATAAATTGCATATTGATACTATAAACCTATATACTTTTTCAATTTAATATTATACGCCTTTTTTCAAATTAGCCTTTCTTTAGTACCATGCGAAATCGGCAATTAAAAGAAAAGGCTAATGATTGTGGTATTTATTTGCAACCGACTTGTACACGCAATTTATAAAGTTTATAGTTAGTATTTAGTTAAATTTAGCATAAATAGAACAGTATTTCAGAACTTACCAACAAATCCAGGAAGGCATTGTCTTTTCAAGCTTGGAATTGGGAAAACAAAAAGGCTTTCAGGGGTCTCGATTTCCCATAGACTAACCCTATCAGGTCTTTCACCATAACCTTGTTCATCCCATCCTACCTAAATAAGAGAGATAAAAACCATGGAACAATTATTACCCTACAATCCTCGATATCAGTAGAAATGCTTCAATCATTCAAGTGTCTAGACAAACTCACCTGTAAATTTCGCCATTTTGAGTTTGGCCATCTTAATGGGTCGAAATCACTAATCCCTACAATTGTGCCCATATATCTGCAAATACAAATAAATCAAGTATATACGTTAACAACTTTGAAGACGAAAAAATTATGAATCAAAAGCAATAATGCATAAATGCACTGATAACATTAATCGATATGTGTACAATATTTGTGAACTCCTCGTCAAAAACACTAATTAGAATAATGTAAGACTGTCTCAATTTGAAACAACAACAAAATTTAGAGATAAAGGTTCCCTCCAGTGTGTATAAATTCAATTATAAATAAAAGTATACTGGTACACATATAATAAAGATTGGTACCTGCGTTTAGTCGATTCCTCTGTTTCGAACATCATCCCAAATCTCATCCCAATCGACACTTGAGTATATACAGCTTTATGGTACTTGGCCAAAGGAATGATGAATTCTGAAGGACATGCTCTGAAAAGATATAGGAGACTTGAAGACGTAAAAACAAAAGGATTTTTGCATTTAAAACCTTTCATCTATATCTCATTATTATGACCGCTATCTCGACACAATTGAGATTAGAGGAGATATTGATGAGCGATAATATATGCAATTTAACCAATGCAAAGTGTGATAATAGTTCCCCGGAACAATGTATTAAAGAGAATTGGCAAAATTTCAATAAACTGCCCTTAACTATGAGTGGTTTTTGCTGACCATATTAAAGCTTTTTTGCAGCAATATGCTCCATATTAAAGGTTTGGTCATGTGCGACGCAGACCTATGGAAGCACCGGTTTGACGAATAGATACTCTCGATATGGGTAATGGCAAAAGGGCAAAAGGGAGACCGAAGAAAACATGGATGGAGGTGATACGAAACGATATGGTTGCCAAAGGACTCAATGAAAGTATATTGTTCGATAGAAGTGAGTGGAGACAGAGGATTCATGTGCCGGACCCGGCGTGATTCTCATGTTGGTTCATGTACCCTACCCCATATGCTTGGGATAAAAGGCTCAGTTGTTTGTTTATGCTCCATAAAGGTGCTACATTAAAGGGTATTTATTAGTGAGAAAAAAACTCCCTTGATTTTACTGTAAATTATTAAAAGAACTCTAAGATAGTTAAATTAAAATGCGCATAGCTCAGGATAGTTTAGTTAAATTTAGCTATATATTTTCTCAACTGAACACCGAATACCTTGGATTGTAGTAAATGGTAAATGGGCTTCGACTAGCTGTGGCATGAGCTGCAGCAGCAAGAACACCTATATGCATGCTATCGGTAGATAACACTGACGATGGCAATGCAGTTTGTTGACGATTTGCGCGTCTCACTCCCAAAAGCAATTGCGACTTCTCGTCCCTGCACAAAGTCACCATAAACTCTTTAGAGAAAAGTGTAAACTTTGTATAATCACGTTGAAATATTGGCAACTTAGAAACACACTTCCAAAGAGGTTAGAAATGTTTAATCATGTTCAAAATCATCTCACTTGTGGGCTTGGCCACTGGGCTCGAACTGAGGAGTTATAACAAGGGTTGAGGGATGTAATTTTATATTTAGACATGCCCAAGCAGGTTGAGGGCCCTTCAGCCGAAATCTAGGATTTTGTGCAACAAGGTTCTTTAATTTGCATTTTAGATTGCGCCTAATGGAATTTGAACCTAGGGTGCACCAAACTCCAAAGCTATGATGACAAGGGATATAATTTTATATTCTAACACCCAAGCAGAATGAGGACCCTTTGGGGTGAACTGTAGGTTTATGTGTGGCATTGTATCTCAATCTGCTTCTTATATATACGTCTGGTGAAAATTTGAACCGGGTTAATTGGATACTATCTTAAAGTGTGCTACAGCATCAAAAATCCGAAATTATAATGAGCGTCAAGGGATAAATTTTTCCTATTCTAAACACTAATGACCAAAATTGCCTACTTTGGTAAATGGCTTGCTAATACCTAATGAACAACACAGAATCACCAGCTTTAAGCCGTTTGGTCCCCACAAACAAGCTCCATCCTGTTGTCAAAAGGTGTCGCTTCGGCTGCCCTGAAAAGGATCAGGAATATTTAGAATCTGATCACTTAAAGAGAAATAAAAAAATTATGTGGAAAAACAGAGCACTTGACACGTGAAAATTGCTCTCACCGCGGTATATATGACGAAAGGTCCAGATATTCTCATGCAAGTCTTTGACAATGAGTTCTTGACTCGGAGGTTGCATTGTATAATCCTGCAAAAATAAATGCACATGAATAACACACAAAAATTGCCAAAAGATATATATATATAATTTCATATTTTCTCACCAGTTGGGGAAATAGCTTTTCTGCAGCCCTCCGAGGCACTGAAAACCCACCATGTGTACTCGTATCGCTTGCAGTTAAATTCTTGCAAAAGAATTCGTTTGGTTGTTTGCTTATTGTATGCCCAAAATTTGGAATCGGGAAAACGTCGCCTTCCTGTGAAGAGTACAAAAATTGCGAAATTCAAAATTCAAAATTTCAAGAAGCAAATGAGTATAACTTTCCATATCAAGTCCAGTTGTGTATCCATATCCCTCGTTATTGTATATCAAGTCAAGTCAAGTATCGAATGGATTTTTTTCATTGACCGGAATTTTCTTCTAACGTATGATAGCCACGATTACATAGGAAGCAAAATTGCTTACAGAATTCACTGGTTGGAGTGTCATTTGAGCATATATTTCATCGGTGTCCCTATCAGCCTGCAAGAACATAGCAACAGGTTAAGGTACAACGATACTAAAAGGAGTATAAACATAATTACTTGCACTCCACAAAAATTTCACATACATGTAATGTAACATTGTGAACTTGGCACATCAACTGCGACGAGAGAGTTGGATAGTTGGGAATGTGCGAATTTGAAATTTTTCGAGTCGAAGCTGATACCTGCAGGAAACAGAATATTTCAAATCGAAAAACAGAAGCCCGGTACCTTAAATGAACAACTCTTTTAACATTTATACTAGACACTAGATGGAGTATCCCATCTGTTTGCAGATTTCTTTGTTCCTGAAATTAATGGTGGAATCAATTCTTTTATCCCAGAATCGAAGATATGACAATATTCGACGGCCGGCTCTAAACCTGGCAGCAACTCTCTCTTAAGATTGGCTAACAAAAATTTATGATTTCGGCAAAATTTATTGTCAGCGAAACTACAAACAAGAGGAATGCTTGTAATTATCCTACAAGAATATCGGGGATCCTCCAAATCCTAACATTATCATATCTATTAAAGAAAATCTTTCATTTTGACACAAGTGTAGCAAAAAAACAAGAACAAAAATAAAAATTGGACCTGCTCACTATGGCCTTGAGGGAAATAATACACAAGGCTCCCCGGCTGAGGCAGCGATACAAGCGGGCCGGCGCATGCATGCCAAAGCTCAGAGTTCAGCACTTTCCTTGCACCTATAACCAAATCAACATCACATATCATGAAATTTAAAATTCAAACATTAATCAAGCTAATACTGTGATTAAAAATTGGAAACTAAACTAAACACAATTATGTCAACCTTGATTACCCTCAATCTCACCCAAGATCCTCATCTCACCAAGAATTGCAGATGGCTTTTGTTCTTGAACAGATGACATCTTCACCTCAATGCACTAATAGTAATCACAGCATCCATTTTCAAAAATCTAAAAAAATACACTTCATGAAATGCATCAAAATCCCGTTTTGAGAATGGCAACCACAATTAAGCAACAGTCACTTCAATGCTATAGCCAAGAAAAGGGAAAAAACCCTGAAGCAGTAAGCTTTGCTCAAAAGACCCATATCCCAAAATGCCTCAAAATCCCATCTTTCCCAAACAAAAACACGAAGTCAGCATCCAATCTCAAGAACCCACCATCAAAATCCCACCTTTAAGCTTTCAAAAGCAAGCACGCGTAGGAATAGTAGAGCTTGCAATGAGTATTGAGTTTTATTTTTATTTTTTTCTTCTCGTTGTCCTGTATCAATTGAGGAGAGCATCCCTTTATTCCCCTCCCCTTGCTTTGTTATTGATTGCTCTTCACAAAGAGACTGACCTTTCAATGGGTAGAGGAGGCCATGATCTTTTAGCCTCGTATCCCCTTTTTGCCCTCTCTCTTGTTTGTTTCTCTCTCTTCTTGGTGATGGTATCGATTTGCACAATGGTTTCTTCTTGTGCTTTATTAATGGCAGCTTTAGTTGGACTGCGAGCACAGAGAGAGAGAGAGGTGTAGAGAGAGAAAGTTGAGCTCCACACGAAAGCAGAATTTGTGGCAGAGGGGGGAGAGAGAGAGGGTGGGGGGAATTTTTGAATATATAAAGGGCTCTCTTGCACATACATACCACTATAAATTACTCTCTGGTGTTGTTTCTATTAATTTGTTAAAAAAATGTGTTCTTTTTCCAGGTAATTTTCACTCTAGAAATTTTTTTGAAAGATTTTATACGCTAATATAGTGGTGTTTTTATGTCAATACCGATTTTTCTTCGTATGGATGTAGTCATGTAGTCATGTAATTCTAAACATCAGATTGATAGAATAATTATGAAATTATATCAATACATCAATAGGACTGCTGTTATATAACTGTATTCTTGCTTTGAAGATAAAGTAGCTGATAGCTGATGATAATGACGGTGTTTCAGTGTGTGGACTATGCTCTTGAGATAGATTGTATTGTGTGGCTGAAAATTAACCATAAATAGAAGAAAAACTATGTTGTACTGCATTTTTATTTTATTCATTCTCTCTTATTTTTATCTTTTAGTGTTGCTTGTTTTTTCGTTGCTATAAGAAAAGGCATAAGTTTATGTATAAGACTTTCAAGATATATGAAATTTACTAAACATATGGCGTTGTCGGTCGTTTAGGAGCCGACCACCCTGTAGCGTGCCAATATATTTGGAACAAAACATTTTCATATCATTTTAAATATAAAATATAATGTACATGGATTCAAATCGACATAACCCACCCCCTAATCTCTCTCTATGGGAGAAATGCAAAACACGCCTTAGAAACGTGTATATCCATTACATAACCCTCCTGTATTATTTTCCCCAGATTATGAGCAGCTTTGGATATATAATCAAAATATAATTCGTTTATGATTTTCATGATCGGTCACATCTCTGTTTCAATGGTTGACCAATTGTGTAGGTTTTGTAAAGCACTCCTAAAAAATGCGTTAATGTTTACACACTGAAATGGGCATAGGTGAATATTACATAATTAGAAGGGTAAACAAGACATTAAAAATTTTTTAAAAGGCATCTGAATGGAGAGAAGACGAATGAAGGAGAGGGGGGTTCCGTCACATATCAAAATTTCATAACTATTTTAAAAACTATGTTTCAATGGTTGACCAATTGTTTAGGTTGCGTGTATGGTTTGAATGCACGGGGTGACCCATAATCTTCTTTACTCCCCGTCATTCTTCCAAAAGATCCTCTAAAATTCTTTTAATTTTTTGTTTGTCTTGATGATGCATCAAAACATCGAAATTATGATAAGGGTTGAGAAAATGTATTTTATATTATGACGATATTTGAGAAAATATATTTTATATTCTAACACGGTCCCGCGGATTGGAGTGAAGGCCTTTTGGACCGAAACCTGGGTTTTTGCGCAGCGGTATTTTTAATTTTAATAAAACCACATTTAATACGCGCTCGGTGGGAATCGAATCTGAATTGCTCTGGTACCATATGAAATGTCTCTGCCACCGCACCAAAACTTCAAAATTGTGATAAGAGTTGAAGGAATATATTTTATATTCTAATAATGTAAATAACGCATTTTCATTACTGAGAAAACTCTAAATTTTTTTTGTTTGGATTTATTTTGATGCTCTCGTTTTGCTTGGAGTTGAAATAATTGCTTCAATAAACCACGGGATGTTACCATCTTACTTGCACGAAAGAATGCAATTGAATTACGAGTAACCCCCTAATTTTAGATGCATTGAGAAACCCAATTTTTAATGTGGGGCAAAATTAAAAACCCTAATTCTCATATACCATTCTAACTAGGAAGGAGAAAATTATTGAGGGCAAAATAATGTTTTACTGTAAATCCCCAGTTTCTGTATATATATTTTCCGTATTTTTCCATATTTTTCTTATTTTTTCATATACATATATATATTATTTTATTTTAAGTTCCTAATCTAAACCCAACCTGCCTCTACCGGACCCGACTCAACCCGACCCAAACCCTCCCCCATCTCTCTTCTTCTTCTTCTCCTTCCTTTTCTTTCCCGTTTTTTCCTCCGTCTCCTTCTTCCTCGTGCCCGCGCACGCGAGACCCGCGCCTACCTCCGCGACGACCGCGCCCACCATGCCAACGACCTTCCCGAGATCCCCTCGCCCAAATCCTCATTGGCTCCCATCTCTTTCCCCCTCGCCGACGTCTCCGCGAGACTCGCTCAACCCAAGATCGAGCTCTCACCCAACTGCTCACCGAGATCCCAGTGCTCAACTCCCCTCATCTCTAACAACCCCTCTCTCTCTCTCTCTCTCTTGCTGCCTCTTTCTCCCTCTAACTCGTTCCCTTCACACTTCCACTTCCCACTTCCTTCCTCTCTCAAACGATTTATGGTGGATTTTGCAAGTCACATGGCGTTGGGTGTCATAATTTAGTGAATATATATTCAGTGCATTTCTATCTATTTTTATGTTTACTTTATACCATCTGCATAGTGACTGTTTACATTGAGACCCAACGACTGTTGTACATTGTCGATATGTAAGTGTTAGTGATTAAGTTGTGGTAAGTACGAAAGTGATATTGATAAGTGGAAACGTGATTGAAAGCGATACGTATTCGTCCACAACCTATTTAATACTTGAATGCATACTATAACGTAGGGAATGGGGAAATCAAGATGGAATTGAACTCGTATTTAGCGAGATACAGTGATTTAGAGGATAATCATTCGATATTAGTGATACACACACACACACATTAGGTCGTGGGCCTAGCGGCACGGCTGTAGGGTTATATCCCGGGCAACAGCGGACCGTAATCTCGGACATGCACGAGCCCCTTGTTAAACACGAGCATCCTTTCCACCAATTGATTTCATTGACTTGGTGACTGATAAATAGTAACATACACATTGCCTAGTTTGCTGACATGATACTTATATCGCACTGTTCGTATTCAAGTGATGTTCATTATTCTCATGTTCTGTATTCTGTTGCACCTTTCATATTTAATAACATTGTACCCATCGTATATATTTATTACTATATGTGTCGTCCTGACGACCTGAGTGTGCTTGCTCAGAGGACGAGGTGGACCCAATCAAGAAGCAGGATCTGCCATTCGAGATCGCGGAAGTCTAGACCGCATCATCAGCGCCGCCCTTTTTGCTATAAGCACATTGTATTTCGTTGGTTAGTTATTTTCTTATGCAAAATAAATGTATCTCGAACTCTTTTATTGTAATATACTAAAGTTGTGAAGTATGATTTCTTTTACTCCAATACTGTTTACTAACTACCATATAATGCTAGAAACCAAAGTGTGACTTCGGCGGGATTATTCCCTGACCGTAAAAGAATGGCTGGCCTAGTCACCCATCGTATTTCATATTTTAGGAAGCGGGACGTGACATGGTTTTGTTGGTATCGGAGCCTCCCAACAGTTCCCATAAAACAAAAGAGAATTTAATTATCAAACCAAGAGTTTAACTCTTCTCAAAAAACTTGGTTCTTTCTATGGATCTGAGATCCGCAAGACAAATCTTCTACAAGTTGAGAATTTAATTCTCATCGGGAAGATCTTGATTTTGAGAATCAAAAGTTCATGGAAGAACCAATTTGAAAAGGAAGAAGATGGAGTTGAAATCAAGAACTTAGTTCTTTAAAGAACCCGATTTAAGATCCTCAAAATAATGATCTTGGTGATCGTTAATGGTCAAAACACCATTAATAGAGATTTAAGCTCTCGGAGAAGATGGAGTTAAAATTAAGAACTTAGTTCTTTAAAGAACCCGATTCAAGATCCTCAAAATAATGATCTTGGTGATCGTTAATGGTCAAAATACCATTAACAGAGATTTAAGTTCTCTAAAACCAACAACAGAGATTTAATCTCCAAAAGAACTCAGCGCTTCACGTGAAAAGCACGTGAGCGCTCAAGGCCAAGTTATATAGCGCCTCACGTGAAACACACGTGAGCGCCAGGAAAAATTAGTGCTTAGCACTATTGGAGCGCCACACGTGATAGACACATTAGCGCTATATGCAATTAAGTGTTTAGCACTGCTGAGTGATACAAAAACCCAATATTAGCCTAAATTGGCTAAACTTATGTTTGTGATATCCGAACTGATATCCAAACCGATCTTCATTCATGATTGACGATTCTTAGGTCCATCACAGTCTTTTCCCTCAAATACGGGATTTGGTTTAATGGTACATCTCTTCACGCCTCTGATATATGTCGTTGTAATTCTTCAACGTCTTCATAGAGGTGGCAGGTCCCGACGACCAACAACTTCTTTCGCTGGTGCACTTCCAAACCGACGCGCACGCCTCAAGTCGTATCGTGCCCAAAATTGGGCACACCCCATAACACCATCATTCACTCCGTCACGTAACAAATACACGTGCATGCAAGATGAGCAATGGACTGAAACGTCCTTAAACTAAAACAATAGAGCCCAAATGTTCTTTTGTTAGATCCGAATGATCCTAAAACCTTGTTAAGTGGATCTTAGTCTCAAATTGGACTAACGCATCCTTAACAAAAAAACAATCGAGCTCCAACCGCTTACAAACATTTAAGTTGATCTTAATCTCAAACTAGATTAATGATCCTTAAATAAAACCCCAAATCTAAAATATGCGGATTTGGACTAATCGCACCCCGCGGGCGACGACATAAATTAGTCTCCGTATACAATCCACGGGCAACCAAAAATAAAACAAACACACAAGACACGAAGTGAACTTCCGGAGCAGGAGAAAGTGGTTATCGCTACGCGGTAACGTAATTAACTACAGGGGCTTGCGCATGCATGGAAGAGCGTCCCCACAATTAAAAAACCCTCAAAAATGAGGGAGAATCTGACGAAGTCTACTACAACGGCCGCATATGTCCAAACTTCCGATACATGGTGCCATAAATCAACTTGGCATCTTCGGAGAGGTGCACGGATAAATCCAAATAGAACCTGCCCCCAAATTCAGGCAGGACAATCCATCTCGGTTCGTCTCTGTTTTCAGCGGTGAACACCCTCTTCACGAGCCCACCGAGTAACATCCTTGCCCGGTCCATCTCTACCGGGTAAATTCCTACCCATCGACGCTAAGGATCAAAGCCCTCCTTACGAGGCCACCAAGCAGCTTCCCTACTCGGTCCATCCTTACCGGGTAGATTCCTACCCATCCACGCTATGGATTAAAGCCCTCCTCACGAGGCCACCGAGCTGCTTCCATGTCCGGTCCATCCCCAGCGGGTAGATTTCTACCCATCCACGCTATGGATCAAATCCCTCCTTACGAGGCCACCGAACAGCTTCCCTGCCCGGTCCATCCCGAGCGGGTAGCTTCCTACCCATCAACGCTCAGGAGCTAAAGCCCTCCTAATAAGGCCACCGTGCAGATTCCTGCTCTGCTAGTCTCCGAGGGGTAGGTTCCTACCCTACGAAGACACGAGTCTAGGAACCACATCAGGGAGGAATCAGTCAATGCCGACCTATTCTACGTTTATCAACTCATGCTAAGAGACGTGGTTGTCAACCCGACTTTGAGGAATGGACTGATACCGACCTTCCTACACTTGGATATCTTTCGGTTGATCCTAAATGAACGATCGCCACCTCGACTCTGGGGGATGGGAGGGCACTGACTTTCCTACACTTGGCAATTAATCGACTAACACTCGACGCGCGATCGTCAACTAAAAAGCCGATCATCGACCTACGGCCTCCCACTCGAGTCGAGGAAAAGACTGACGAACTTAAGCACTCATGCAGAAAGCACACAGTCATGCAGAGAAAAATAAGCTCAGCTTTATTTATATTCCAGAAATTTTTACAAGGTATTCGGGGCTCCTCAGCCTTACAAAACGCATGGAGGCTTACAAAACATTTTTTTTTAAAAAGGGGGAAAAAGAGGAAAAGGCAGGAAAGCTCAAGCCGTAGGCCCGGGGAGGATCTCGGCCTGCTCGACGCCGGCGTCGGGAACCAAAAAGGCAACCTCTAGGTCGACGCTTCCACCGGCAGCCTCACCCCCGGCGCTTCCACCGGTGGCATCCCCGGCAGCTTCCACCTGCGGCGCATCCTCCGAGAGAGGGTACTGGACCCGGAGCTCGCTGTCGGCGAACCCCGGCATCAAATTCTTGACGGCGTCGAGAGCCTGGTGCCAAACAATGGCCGAGGCATCGGCGTAGAACTTGTCCAACACCTTGTACCTCTTTACGGACTTCGAAGCTCGGAGATCGGCAAGCTTCACCGCATCGAGCGCTGCCTGGGTGTCCCTCCTGCTGGCATCCTTCGATTTCTTCATCGCGGCTTAGAGCTTGCTGACCTCCTCCAACTTAGCCTGGATGACCTTGTTGGATCCACTCAGAAGTCGGTGAGACTCCTTACATTTGGAGTTCGTCAACTCCTCGGCGGCCATCCGGGTTTCGAGGACGGCTATCCTCTTCTTCGCCTGCTGCAGCTCCAGAAGCAGATCCTCCTCCCGCGAGGATGATTCGTCCGTCTTCCTCATGGCCAGGGCAATCTCCCCGAATTCCATATTAACGATAAAGGCGCAGTGTTGGAGGACTTGAGAAAAGCAACAAAAAGAGTTAGAAATGTTCAAACTGAGGAAAAATACTTAACAAAATGCTTAAAGGAAAAATGATACCGATCTGAACCGCCTCCTAAGCGATGGCGGCCACTTGGGCCTTTAGGGTCCTCCAAGGAATTTCTTTCACAGCCAATTGCTCCATGTCGGAGAGCAGGCTGTCAGCGACGGAAAGCCCCGAGGGCACCTCAAAACAGACGTCCCCCTCCTGCACGGGAATCCCAGAGGGTGGCGAGTGAGAGATCGTCCTTTTGTACCTCTTGAGGGGGACCTCGATGAGGTCGGCTTCATCCTCCACCCCTTTGCCCGGGGCTCCGGTCCCCGTGCATGCTTCTGGCTCTCCCCGTGGCAGACTTTCGGGGCTCCGGGCGCAGTGGAAGACTTCGCCTGTGCAGCTGGTTTCGGGGCCGAGCTCGGACAGGGACGGAACGAGCCAGCGCCCTCGGTCTTCTTTCCTTCCTTCGCGGCCATGGTAGCTAAGAATTTGGATCGGTCCATTTGCTCTACAGAAAGGAGAAAACACGAAAAAGAGTTAACAACGCTGGAAAGGGTAAGCAAAATCTATTAACGTCTAAATAGATCGTCCAAAGACCTAATTTACCCAGGAAGCGCGCGGGGCTGAGCCCGGCCCAACTAAGAGCCTGCTCGGAAAGCAGAACGTCGACCCGCTGGATTGGCTCCCACATGGATATCGCCCTCGCCTCAGGTGATGACGACTGCCCCGCCCTCGAGCAGTCGGCCATGTGCCACTGTGTAGGCACAGGCCAATACTCACCCTCGGGTGGCCCGACGAATATGAACTTCTCCTTCCATCCGCGAATGGAGGAAGGGACGACTACTACCTCTGACCCGGCCATCCCACCCTTGCGTTTTTTGAAAAAAAATACACCCAGCTCGACTCATCCTTGCTGGTGCCGGGATAGTTCTTATAACAAAGAAAGGAGACTAGGAAGGTCAAACTAAAAGGGGTATTTTCAAGTTTCAGCCGGAGCAGAGACCCAAGGAGGATTCTCCACGAGTTCGTCGCTTGCTGGCCCGCGGCAAGATGGAAGCAACGAAGCACCCCACATATCTCGGTTGGGAAGGGCAGACGCATTCCCGCCAGGAATGCTTCCAAATACAGGGCAATCTCCATGCCTTGCACCAAGTCCACCCTCTCTGGCTAAACGAAGAGAATAGTTAGAGGGTATATAGAATCGAGCCCGGATCTCGGCAAGCTCATCCACATTCCTCAAGACGGAGGGCTCATTGCGGGCGTTCCCGATGCGCACCTTGGGAGCCCTTGTTGCGGTCCGACGGCGGGTGACGTTGCCGGTCCTGACTCTCTGATGCAAATTTGACACAAAGGACGAAGAAGAAGAAGAAGACGAACCCTCTTGGCTATCTGAAGCCGAAGAGGAGGAAGACTCTCTGAACTTATCTCCAACAACTGGAGCCTCATTGTCCGACCCTACCCTAACTATCTCTACAGACTCCTCAGATGAAAACATCTAACCTGACTCAAAGGAATGGGCTGGCCGAGGAAAAAGCACGGGTAATCCGATTTAAAAGGAAGGAGCGCTGGGCAATCTCTGACAACGAGGGTGAATTATGGTAGAAGTGTTGGCCTTAGGGCCCCCCTCCTATTTATGCACTCCCCATAAAGTATCCAACGGCCCAGATCAATTCCCGCCAAAACGATGCGTCACGCCTGCCAGCCGTCAAAGCTCCACGTGACGATCGCCCATTGGGGACGCCCCTTCATTTGCAGGTGACAGTGACAGCCTGTCGCGTCCGCCAAGCCACGTTGGACACGTGGCCTGCATCCTAACAGACGAACGAGCGAAATGGCGCACCCTCTTTAAAGCGTGATCATTTCATTGATCCGCTGACGACGTCATGAATACGCGCGAAGATTCAGGAGAACGACGAGGCGACACGTGGGCCCAAGAATCGAAACAATGTAACCACCAAACGCCATGCCGTTCCCAGGCGATCCGTATTACGATTCGTTGGTGCCAAATTGAGCAGAAGAAAGACCGAGCAGACTACTCTCGACCCGACCCTTGGATAGGTCGGAACGAGAGTAGGGGGCTAATGATGATGCTCATAAATGGTGTCTCCTCATATCACGACATGTGGCAGATGACGTGTCCTGGACTCTTTAGGGTAGAATAAATGAGCGGCATCGGGGACATTCCCCGGGGGGCCTTCTCAGTGGACGTACCCAACCTTTCGGGAGACCCCCATGAATGCATTCCACCTTCATCTAGGAGACTGCCAACAGCTCGTCTCCGAACTTCCTCGGTCTCCTTGCTCTCCTCCGAGCCATCTCTTGTGCCGAGCTTCCTCGGCCTCCCGCTCGTTTTCGAGCTCCAAACGTGCCGAGCTTTCTCGGCCTCCCTTTCGTCTCCGAGCCCCTGATGTGCCGAGATTCCTCGGCCTCCCCCGATCAACCGAGATTGCAAAGCCCTAGCGCCTCCGCAACGGCTCCGCTTATCTCGCCAAAGCGAGATAACCGCCACCCCACGTCCCACGCTGGCGCCCCCATTAATGAGCGTATCCTATCATTAATGAAGGGATCTCGTCATTCACGCACGCGTAACGTCAGGGGCGTAACCGAAGGCAAAGATCCCGCGCCTGCTCACTCCATGCGACCACTATAAAACCCCTCTCTTAAACAACTCAGGTAAGGCAACTTGAACCCAATAAGCCATTACTCTGCTCAAATTTTTCGGCTAACTTGATCGTCGGAGGATCCTACGGTCGTCATCCATCCCGGGACTTCTTTGCAGATGGCTCGGCTTCTACCTCAAACTCAACCCATTGAGATCCACACACTCAAGAAGGCAATCTCCAAATCCAATCTCAACCGTCTAGTAACGCTCGCGACAGATCGACGGGGGACAGTATCTGAAGAAGATCAAGGCCTCCATCAGGAGCAGAATCAAGCCTTCTTGTCTCTTTCCTTGGAAAATAAGACCCCGCCCTCAGCTTCTAGGGAAATTTACATTGCACATGTAAGATACTAGTATGGTATAAGTGAGCCTGAGAACCTCTCCTCTCATTCTCTGCTATTTTTCCTACTATTATAAGATCATTACCACACATCAACGTCAAAATATCACGAATCCATGGACCTTCTGTTTTACCTACTCATGATCTAATAGTCCGTACTAACAGAGAAGGACAACCGCGTACGTTTCGAATTTACTGTATATATTATAAAAAGTTGTATGAGGAGCAGAAGCCGGCAAGAATTTTTTGTCCTTTTTCTGGAAAATTATACCTTACCTCTTAGCTTGGGTAAATTTACATTTGGCCCCTTACTTCTTAAAGAATCAGCTCCTTTCGATGGCATGTGTGTGGAAAATTAAATCCTGCCTCCTAAGTTTCTATATTAATGACATTGTCCCCTAAAAAACTTGACTTTGTTTGGATCTTTTAAAATTTACACCGTGTCTCTTATTTATTTATGGTTTATTGTTGCTGCGATTATAAAAGAAATTCGATCAAAGTATCAATGGATGCTTATGAATTAATTCAAATACATTTTTCTTCTGCATTATTTTAGAGTGTTTGCCGACGTTAAACTCGAAAGTCGTAGGCCCATATCTTCATTTTAGTTTTTCTAAATATCCTGAAATCATAAAGTGCATAATTCAATGATGGATACGTTGTCCTCCCCAAAATTAATTAAGTGCCTACGAACCGATACTTTTTTTTCCATTAAATTATCAACATTTGACGTTGATTTATTGTATCGTTAACTTTTCTGACACGAATAAATGCAGTATTTTCTGTACATCTTATTTATAATCAATTAATTCTGGAGATGAATATTTGTAATTTGCTAGATAACATTTTTGCTTAAAGCTTTTAATTGCATAAAACAGCCCCGTGTGCAAGGGCCTTGCCAGTAAATAACTGTATAAATGCGTATCATCGATAGTTGATGGCGTTTCAGTGGAATTTGTCTTTTAACGGCCGCAAGAATTTCGGCAACAGCTTCAGTGGGGCCCACAGCCCACAGAAAATGAGGGAATCCGAGGAGCAGCGTGGGACCCGCAAGAAACAAAGCGATGACGTCATGGTCCAAGCCATGCCAGGCCGCAAAGGGCCCACCCCCCCTTTTGCCCACCCATGATCTCCCATTATTTGCATTAAGTTGTTTGAAAAACATAAAACAAGAAAAAGTTAAATGAAGAGGCTAATCTTGCTAATTCAATCTTCTTACCTCTTAGCTCACCCGTTCCATAAAAATCATGAAAATTTTACCGGAATACACTTTCATCTTTTTCGGATTCTGGGACGTATATAAGATTTGAGCTAAGACATTACTGCTGCTCGGTTTAATTGGTCGGATTTACGCTTTGAAATCATACTCTAAATAGAAGTTCTTAAATTAAACCTCAACAAATCAAATATATATATATATATATATATATATATATATATTCTTCAGTGTCATTCAAGATGTGTGATGTTTATTCTTATTGTTTGAACTATACTCGAACTATGACAAGCTATTGGTTTTCAAATAATAGTTTCGAACTTCATGATTTACACTAATGTCAAGGACTTGGTATTTTGTCTTCATATTTCAATACACACACAGCAAACAAATGATATAAAATGATTGTCCATATTCGACTCTAAGGCTTCTTTCTTTCTTTTTTTGATTAAAATGAAGGTAAATACCTACGTGTTTCATTAAATGAAAAATCTAACGAAACCACACGGAAAAAAAATTACACGGAAAACATCACAAGCCGTGACAATATCGCTGCATTTGTAATATAAAACATATTCAAATTGAATGTTTTTCCCTCTTGGACGATTCTTGGCATGCTTTATAATCTTAAATGATCCCCTATAGCATGTGTTTCTTCTTCACGGTTTATTTAGATGAACCATTCCATTATATAGTATATCTGTATATGTTGCATCTCCATTATATCGACTATATCTCCTGTCATGAGAGATGAAGAGAGAGGGGAATATATAATTCACTAAATCATCCAAAGATCCGAAATTCTCCATCTTCTTCTTTCTCCTATCCGGATATATTATACCTTCCAAAATAGGGAATTTCACTTTTTTTAACTAGGCACAAAAAAATGGAAAAATAAAATAATGGAATGAAGCAAACTGCCAAATCCAAGCCTAATAAAAAGGAAGAAGGAAAAAACATTCCAAAATCAAGAATAGAAAGCAAGTGGGCCTTTTGACTCACGTCCTGTCCCTTTTCTTTTTCCTTTTATTTTCATTTTTACTGTTATTGCATTTTATTTCATCATCCCAATATGTTTGGAACTCGTGCCCTATTTGTCGCGACGTGTGTGCATCGAAATCCGTGCAGATGCAATTGGACGGTCCTGATGCGGCGCCGAAATCGAAGAGCACGCGTGCTTCCCTTTCATATATAGGGGGGTACAGCACCCCAATCAATTCACGCTCGTACTCTAGGATTGAATTTGCAATTAGGAAAAGGTTTTGGAGAATCTTGCAAAATTATAACTAGCGTGAGTGTGAACAGTTGAAGAATTGAGTAGAGGCAGTGTGCTTATGTACCTTTACCAATGATGTTTTGGAACTTTAAAACATTTGAAATTTTATTTTCCAACTTAATTCAATGGGTGAAGAATGCAGAAGGTTAATTTGGGGAGATTTTGAATGAAGATTTTCTGTTGTTTATTTTGTGAAATGGTTTTACGAGATCTTCTTTGTTGTCCATTTTATTTTCCAGCTCAAGTTTGTTGCTAACCAAACATGAGAAATATAGATTTTATGCAACAAATGTTGCATGTATCTCCATTTTCTAGCGACCAAACAGCCTCTAACATATGAACACTATGTCTTGGTAAAAAATATTAAAAATGCACCAAAGTTGAACTCCTTCTGTGATGAGATTCTATCATCCTTTTTATAAGCAGATCGATACGGCTCATGTAAGCAACCCAAAAAAAACGGGTCGACTAAATTTCTATACGAAGGAAAACATGTGTTTTTTTTTGAAATATTATTAATTTAAAAATTAATTATTAAAATAGGGAGGTTATATTTAAATTTACAAGAATAGGACGGTTTCGCCCCCCGGGCCCTCCCATTGAGAATAGGGGGCGGGTGGCGGGTTCCCAGAACCCGCCCCCTATACGTATAGGGGGCGGGTTCCCGCCCCATTTTTATTTTTTTAAATTATTAATTATATAATTTTAATTATAATTATATAATTATAAATATAATTTGAATTGTAATATGATTATTATTATAATTATAATCATAATTATAATTCTTTTAAAAAAAATTAGAAGTAAATAAATGAAAAAATATTGAAATAAAATAATAAAATTTCACTATATCAATATTTTTTACAGAATGAATCCGTCAAAATTTACAATACAAAATGAATCCGTCAAATTTACAATAGTATTTACATTTTACAAACAGATAGGATTTTTTTACATTGTAAATTTGACGGATTTATTTTGATATTATAAATTTGACCGTCGAGATAGAAATCGGATAGGATTTTTTTGTATTGTAAATTTTAACGGATTCATTCTGTAAAAAACATTGATATAGTGAAATTTTATTATTTTATTTAAATATTTTTTTCGTTTATTTACTTTTAATTTTTTTTAAAGAATTATAATTATAATTATAATTATAATTATAATAATAATCATATTATAATTCAAATTATATTTATAATTATATAATTATACTTAAAATTATATAATTAATAATTAAAAATAAAAATAAACAAAAAAATTGGGGCGGGTTCCCAGAACCCGTCCCCTATAAACAAAAAAATGTATAGGGGGCGGGTTCTGGGAACCCGTCCCCTATTCTCAAAGGGGGTGGGGTGGGACGGACGAAACCGCCCTATTCTTGTAAATTTAAAAATAACCCTCCTATTTTAATAATTAATTTTTAAATTATTAATATTTAAAAAAAAAACCAAAAACATGTTTAGGTGCCCATACAACACATATGAAGACTTAACTTAAACTCAAAAAGACAAATAAACAAAATAAATAAACAATAAAGGCCCATTTTGGAATGGAGGTAAGTTTTCTAAACCGCTGTTTCATAAAGTTAGCAAACCTTAACTCCAAAATGCTAACTTTGGCATGCTTGCCAGCCATTTTGGAGTTGAGATAACTACTGCTATATATCTCAGCCTAAAAATTGAGATAAATGCAGTTATCTAACCAAAGCTTTGTAAACTACGGTTATCGGAGTTTGAGGCTTGCAAACCACAGCTTTCTCCTCTCCACCTGCTCCGTTTAAAAGTAAAACACGGTTTTACTACGTGTCCAAACAGGGTCTAAAAGATGAAGGGCTTTGCCCTCAAAAAGAGGATTTGTCATGTCAAATCTATCAGACCAAAAAGCATGCCTGGCTAACTGTAGCTCCATGTAATCTTATGTTAACACTATATATATTCTCGCTTTAAATGCAAAAGTTATACTATACCGTATGACTAGGTTTGCATGTTAACCAAGCAAGCATCTTTGTAGCTTTTGCTTTATGAGGTTTGAGAACCCCCTGCATTGATGAAAAATTAATAATCCCTACAATTTTATTACCATATTTAACTTTAGGCCTCCTAAATTCATCAAGTACGTACATACACATGGACTAAATGACCATATGTGCTTAAAATCAATGAATCCAAAGTCATGGTAATGAGCACTATAGTCCAAGGACAACGATAAGCTCATAGATTCTCCATAGTCCATAGAAAGAAGAGAGAGAGAGAGAGAGTGAAAAAGGGAGATGAGATGAGATAGGCATGACATAATAAGGGAAGGCAAAAGATGCCTTGTTTTATGGGAACACAACTCAGTTTTGTTGGGGTATTGGGGTGCAACCACTGCCTCCTTTCACTGATGCCCTCTTTTGTCCCTCTCTCTCTCACTATTCACTATCCATTCCTATTGAGAGATGATAAAAGAAAACAATTATTCATATGGTTTCTTGTGTGTCCAATAGTTATTTAACTGAATGCATCGCTTGTAGAGATGGTGTCTTGTGCATTGTCTTAGGGTTGTTTGGATGCTTTCATAAGTTGTAGATCCATTCATATTTCTATTTCATGTGCCTCTAAATTTAATTTTTGAGAGGGTTGTAAAAACAGGTTTTTTCATGATATTATTCATTGTTTGTTGTGACTTGAATATGTTTATTGTCCATCATTTGTTTGTGTGTAATAAGAATGAGGAAGAAAAATACAAAGGGTAATTCTCTTTCTTTTTTCCCGATAATGAATCATATTTCATCAATAGCAGCAGTTTAAGTATTATAAATTGTGATGGTGGTAGGAATTATTGATGTATTCATGATCGATATACATTTTATCAAAATATACATTTTATCAGATAAGTCTCTGCCCCCTGCCCCACATTTTCTCATGCATGATGTAGGCCTATGAGGATGAAAATTAATTACAAGGCCCGATATACATTGTTCATAGTCAATCAAATTAAATAGCCTCTTAAGCTCATGAATTATTAAAATTGTAATTTTGCATCTATATGATTTTCTTTTGAGAAGCACTTGTTGGTTACTACCTAACATAGTGGTGGGGGGAGGGGGGGAGGCCTAGAGCTATGACCTACTATACTAAATAGGGTGGAACTTGTTGTGCCAACCTTGGAAAATAGAGAGGAGCCATGCCCTATTCATATTTTAGTATCAAACATCCATTCAGTAGTCTAACAAAAATCCAAATTAACTTTAACTTTGGATCACTCGGTTTAATAGGTGATGTAGCCAAGAGTACTCATTCATGGGGCTATTTGCACTTTAACAATTATAAAATTCCACCCAAAAAAGGTGTAGAAACATATACTAGGCCACAGGGATGTAAATGGACCGAATAATCCGATCCGGAAAAGGATCCCTTTTCGAATCCGACAACTTACGGATATGGATTCTAAAAATCTATATCCGGACAAATTCGGATCCAAATCCGGATAGAAAATTTCTATCTAAGTTGGATTCGGATGCTAACAATACAGGAATACGAGGCCTAATTCGACGCGTGTATCGTGTCGAAAAAACCCTATTTCGACAGGACCTTTTAAATAGCGACGGAAAACCGCTGTCGATTTTAGTCTTGTCGCTATAGGGCTAATTCAACGGGTTATACCCGTCGAATTAGTTTAGTCTAATTCGACGTGATGTACATGTCGAATTAGAATCTATTTCGACACGCCTGACACGTCGAAGTAGCTATATAATAATAATATTCAGAACCTAATTCGACGGGACCTTTTAAATAGCGACGGAAGACCACTGTCGATTTTAGTCTTGTCGCTGTAGAACTGATTCGACGTGATGTACACGTCGAATCAGAATCTATTTCGACACGCCTGACACGTCGAAGTAGCTATATTATAATAATATTCAGAACCTAATTCGACGGGTGGCTCCCATCGAATTATGTCTAATTCAATGAGAAAAAGCAGCCGAATTAGGATTAAACAGCAGGAAAAAAAATTGCGAATCAGAGAATCAGGAATTCCAATCAATTCCATTTTAAATTCCAATCCAAATAATAGCACATATCAGTATCAATTCCAATCAAAATCGAAATATATTCCAATATTAATTCCAATCTAATCCTAAAATCATTTCACGGATCCAATCAAACAATCAATAAAAACACATAGACATATTTACTTGAAAGTTAGAAATGAAATCATAATTAATAACTCAAATATATATGTACATGAAAGCTAGAAGTTCAGACGATACTAAACTGCTAAGATGAGGTCGATCACGGGAAGGGAGGCACGTCATCTTCATCTTCATCCGGGGGTAAAGCCTTCCGATTAAAAGTTTAGAATACATAATTTAGTACATATGATATTTATATATTTATATACTATTAAGTTTTGGTTATCGAACTTACCGAAGATACTGGATCCTCTCGTTGTGCATACATACGGATAAGACGATGCCTCTGGCTTATGCTAAATCCACTAAATTGATCGCCAACGGGAGTATGAGAAGACAACCTTCTCATTAAAAGTATCTTTACAGTCACCAACAGTCCTACAAATCAAATTGGACCATACAGATCGGTTTATGATATCAATGAGGTTGACAAAAGATGGTCTACGTCAAGCAAATATTACCCTTCAAACACAAGTTCCTTTCCCCCCTCTAATTTCAGTATCATTTTTTTAATCGCGTTCTCAATCACAAATCTCACAATTCTAATAAACATGTGTAATATAATCAATATGAGAACTAAATGTAGAACAGACAAGTAAAAACAATATGAAGACGGTTGCATTTTGATAAAAGCACCTAATCGGCTTATATTGTCCAATACGATGAATTCAGTCTTGAGCTTGGCTCTCCACTGCTGGGTTCCACCATGGGTCCATCAAAAAACTCTAAACCAGTTTAGGGTGACCGACAAGAAAACCAAGTATTACCAAAGGTGGTCAAAGAATTGTGTATGATTGTAAAATATTTAAAGACAATATCTCTAAATACAAGAAACCATTAAATTAAACGAGCATGTATGTAAGTTCCATTCTTATCTTTCTAAAGATGACATAACTAGAAATAACATATCTATAAATTAACGTATCGACATTACAAAACACAGTACTGAAAGACATCTTATGTGTATCATGAGCATATACCAAAGAAAACAAATCGCAAACTTTCATAATTGCCAGCCATAATCAGAATTAATAGTTATCGTTTTTTGATTAAAAGAAAAGATGAGGAAATTGCTCATATGGGTTGCTACGGTCAGATTAAAATCCACACCGCTGGCTTTAAGGCTCATAAGAAGGATTATCAAATTTACATCCGGTACTTTCTTCCGAACAGGATTCTAGATGCAGGAGGAGACGGGAAGACGCGTGCACGAAAACCCACGGGAATATGAGGAGACGAGCCACAAAATAAACTAGCTAGCAGATCTTTTACCATAAATAAACCAGCTAGCAGATCTTTTACCATAAATAAACCAAGCAACCATCCAAGTCTTTCTCTCTCTATCCACTCATTTTTCACATTCAAAAGATGGATAGAGAGTGATACACAAGCCACAACATTCGCCGATGCTCGATCATCTATTTTCACCTCAATTCCAATTTGGATAGTGCCTACCGATATAGCGTTGGCCGATAGCAAAATAAGAACCGTCGCGACTGGATGTGAAGTGAACATGCAGATACTCTCAGTCGTGATGATTCTTGTTTTGTTACCGGCCAGCGCTATATCGGCAGGCACTTCCCAAATTAGAATTGAGGTGAAAACATGTCATCGAGCGTCGGCGGGTGCTGTCCCCAATGTTTCACTCTTTATCTATCTTTTGGATTTGAAAAATGAGTGGATGGAGGGAGAGAGACTGGGATGGTTATTTGGTTTATTTATGGCAAGAGATATACTGTCTAGTTTGTTTTTCCTTTTTTTCCTGCATATTTTTAATTGTATGTTAATATATGACATTTTCAAGATTTGATTTTTATTCTACCAATTATCGTTAAGAATTAAATTAAGGTTTGTTTTTTAATTCAAATTTCTACATGTACATCTAAAACCGATCACTTGCTTCCCCCTTTACACCTTATCCCTTAATCTAAAAACAATATATTTTGAACGTATTAATATAAAATATTGACAAACGTTTGATATTGACAACCCACATGTAATTTTATGTCACGAAAATAACCGTACGTATAAAGCTGATAGACAGGTTCTAAAGCGCGATATTTTATCAGTGTGAGATACTCGATGACAATATGTATTTGTTTACCTTTTGTTATTATCGAATATCATGTACTTAATTAGATTAGTTTTGATGGTTATCGTTTCAATATCTTCGAGCTATTGAAGTATTTAGTTTAAGGTTTTGGAATTTTCAATTTGAATGCTAAATCGGTTAAACGGTTGATATTAATAACGATACATCTGGATTCATTGAAATAAACACGCATCTATACAACAAACATACCATAAAGATAAGACTCATACTCTCCCTCACACAAATACATGTCCACAATATATCACACACACAATATCTATAGCTAATTGGTTTAAGGCACGTAAAATATCCAGATTAGGATAAAATGGTCAATTGGTTAATTGATTATTAGTTATGTAGATTAAGACAACGTGGTTTTCGGTTTAATTAATTTTGAATTGGTGACTTGATCTAGGTTTAATACATAGTTAATACGTTATATTGAGATTTCTACATAAATTTTCCAATTACTTTTTACCGACATTTCTACACAAGTATCCTAATATAAGGAAATTAACTAAAATTACTCCACAAATAAACTTTTGAAAATTGAATTTAATAAAATCAATTCACCCAATTCGTTGTCGATTTCACGTCGAAATAGATTCGATAGACGATGTCCGTGGAGGAGGGAAGTTCGGATAAGTGGTTGCAGAAGGGATGGACCAGTGAGGGGGTGCTCAGTGAAAGGGTCGAGGAGATGTGATTGGCTCGGGCTCGGGGTTGACTATAACGAGGGAGACCGACGGTGGTGATGATGATGATGAGGAAGTAAGGAGGTCGACGAGGAGGAAGCGGCGGCGACGAGACAGTGAGGATCGAATTAGGGGTACTGTGAGGGGGAGGCGGCGATGGCGACAACGACGTCGAAGGAAAAAAAGTTGCTGATAGACGGCGGTGATGACGACGACGATCGGGGTGCTCGATTAGCGATTTTGGGGATTTTTGTGGGAGCGGGGGAAATTCGGAATTTCGGGGGAAGTAATTTGGGAGGGAAGGGACTGATATCGATCGGGTTTGGTTTGTTAACTTTGGTCAACATCTAATTCGATGTGTGACTCGATTCGAAATAGGCGTTGACCAAAATCAACAAATTTTCAAATATATGAGGCCTAATTCGACGGGAGACTCGTGTCGAATTTGGTATCTCGTCGAATTAGGTCTCAGTTTCTTGTAGTATAAGAAATAATCTGTATATCCAAACTAATGGTACCCACTATCGAACTACTAATTACTCTTGTTCATAGCCACACTATGTATATGGATGGTTAACAATTGCAAATTAAGCCGGGTTCAAATAGTAATTACAAACCAATGACTGTACCCGTTAAAGAAATCCACAAACCTAGTCACAATGAACGTATACAGAGAACCACGATTAATTACTCTCTTCCTTTCTCTTTGCCAAGTGCGTGTCTCTTCCAATAATTAAATATTTTATTAGTTACACCTGAACCTAGACATTTTATATTTATCCGAATACCATTTGTATCCGATTTTCTTGGATATGGTTTGTATCGGATCCGTATCCTATTCAATTTATAGCGGATATGGATAGTAAATTTTTGTTACCGACAATTATCCGAATCCGTGTTCGCATCCGTAAATAGATGCCGGATACGGATATGATAATGTCTATATCCGATCCGATTACATCCTTACCATGCCAACATTTCATCTTTAGTAATGCTGTTTTCAATAGCCCATAAATATTTGGGAGGAGGGGGCTGTGCCCAAGGTCCGTTAGAAATTGGTCCACATATTCGGTTGAAAATTCCGTCTCACAATTGCAAACAAATGGGGAGACTCGTACATCTAGTGAGAACTGGATAAATAATGTAAATCGATTACAAAATTATAACAAACGTTGTCAACTTTTGCAATAAAGATCTCCAAGAAGCTCAGTGAGTAGATGTATGGTACTATAGACAGGCATATCATACACAAAGCATTAAATTAGCAGATAATTTAATTCCATGTAATAAGCTAGTAGATTATGGCTAAATAGTAATTAACGAGAAAGATCAATGCTTCATGATAATATTTACCGACAGAAAACACCTTTTGAACAAAATGATTTATCTGAAGAAATAATGCTCAGCTGTACAGCTCTATATATTTCTATTTTCAAATTTTGTGATCCCCTTATCGAGCTTGTTGTCTTACTCCCAGCGCATTGTATATATACCGGGAGATTCTCATTTTTGTTTCTCAAAGGTATTAGAATTGAAGAAAATATTTTTCTACTTTCACAACTATGATACTTTGATGCAATTGCTGAAAGTATAAGATGGCATCGGGGCCATCTGGGTTCAAATTTCGCCAAACCCATGTTACAAAATAAAAATTCTTCGAAAAGTTAAAAAGGAGAAGCTGAGGAAAACAAGAAACTGCTTCACTCTGCAAATGAAGTTTGGAAATTTTCAACATTATATTGAATTTAGTTTTTATCTCAACTAAGGTAATTAGAATATTTTATTAGTAATATGCAACTGAGATGAGTTGCGGCTTAACTTTTCAGTAAAAAAATCGATAATTTTTTTTGTTGAAAATGCTCAAGAGTAAACGAAAAGGAAGATCGCGTATTACATATGATCATGGGTAAATTGTCAAAAAGCCCTCGGACCGGTGTAAAAGCCCCAGGGCTTTTTGTTCTTGTTAAAAAACCCGGGTCTAATCAAAACCCCATGTATACCCGTTGCATGTAAAGCAACTGCCTATAACATCTAAGCAGTTGAGTTGCAGTTGTATGCAATATCCAATATATTGTTTGTAATTTCTAAGCAGTTACAGTTGCCTGTAATTTCCAAGTAGTTCAGGAAATACAAAGCCTAAATGAATACGGCCCAGCGTTTTTCACAAAGATTTTAAACAGCAGCCCTTCCATACAATTTGAAAATTACAGGGGTTTTTAGACAACTACAGAGCGAGCAGGGGGCTTTTTGACAATTTACCCTATACTTAGGGTTTGTCTTTATATCCTTTTGCGCACCTCGAATATGATTGATGGAGCCATGGAAGTTTGTATTGGGCTTGGGCCATTTGGGTTGGGCTATGTTGACTTATAGAAAGATATTTTATGTTTGGTTTTCCTTCTAAGAAAAAATGTGCTGTGATTAAATATGGTTAGTGATAGATTATGAAACTACACTTGATTGTAAGAAAAAATGTAGTAACTACTTTGCGTTGTGATCCTGTTGGTAGATAGTTTTCAAAATTTTCATAAGATTACAACTAAATTATATATGCTCTAATAACAAAGCAATTTTCATCTGTTTTTTATTTTGTTCATCAATCTGAAATTAAAAGTGCTGCATTCCCAAGGAGTAGAGATAAGTTATCCTTTCAATTTTTATTTTTTAAAAAATTGTGCTTTATCTCCATAAAGAACATTCTTCAAACTCTTAATGTTACTGTGCTTTTTCTTTTTAAAAATATATCCATCAATTCACTACAGGAAAAAATATTGTAATACACGTCACCGTAAATATATTTCGACGGCAGCATTTTATAATCGACGGAAGACCGCCGTCGCGTTTAAACGTGACGCTGTAGATATAGTTCGACGGATTCTACGTGTCGAATCCGTTTTCTTTATTTCGACGGTTGTAACCCCTCGAATTAGATTTTGTTTTGGCGAGAATCATTCGTCGAATTATACTTGATTTTATAATTATAAAATGTTATTGAATAATATAATAATAATTTTCAAAATATAATTCGATCGACATTGCTCGTCGAATTGGTTGCAAACAGCAGGGAAAAAATAATTTCAAAACAGAGAATCTGGAAGTTCAATTCCAAATTTCAATCCACTTCAACATTTCAATATTAATTCAATTCCATTCTAAATTTCAATCCAAATCCAAACACATTCCAATATCAATTCTGATCCAAATCCAAATACGTTTCAATATCAATTCCAATCCAATCCAATCCAAAAATCATTTGACAATCGAATCAAACAACCAACACAAACACATAGATTCATATTTATTAATACATATTGTAATACTCGGTCTCCATTGAAATTGTTCCGTAATTTAATAACACTTTTTCCCATATTTTTTTATTCTATTTTTCCTATTAACCTAATATTTCCCCCAACTATTTCTTCCTAAAATCTAACCCAAACCCTAACCCTTCTTATTTTTCTAACCCTAACCTCAACCCTAACCCACCGGCCAGTCCTCTATCCCCATAACCCGAACCCGAGCCCTGACTCCCTTTCTCTCTCTCCTATCTCTCTTTCTCTTTCTCTCTCCTCTCGTTCTTTTCCTTTCTTCTTCCTCGTCCTCGCTCCCCACGACGAAGCTCACGCCCAACGAACCTCGAGAATCCCTCGCCTACGTCGTCATCTCCCTCAACGACTCTTCCTCTCTTTTTCTCGATCTCTCTAAATCCCACCGTCTCCCCCCTTTATATCCTTCCCCTACCCACAACCGTCTCACCATCTTGCTAGCCAGCATCGTCATTGGCGATCGCCCAACGTCTCGTCAACCTCGAAGGCCCTCACTGTTCCGCCGGTTCCGGTGACCGTCACCGGAGCCTCGATGCCAACTACAACCTCTACCGCCACACAAGGCCAAGACGATCCCCAAGCTCACACCCGAGCCCCATTGCACGACTCCACCGCACTGGCCTACCCCAGCGTCCCCGAAGAACTTCAGCCACCGCCGACCATCGCCGCTAGCACCTCCTCCCAAGCCACCAACCGAGCTCCACCTCGGCCCCACACTCGCAACCCAACACCCACCGGCCACCTCCACTTCCTCACCGTACACACTGCAGCTTCCTTCGGCCACCTTCTCCATAGCCGTGCCCACCTCATCCTCCTCCATCCCCTAGCTCTAATCGACCCCCCCCGTTGCGACACCTTGCCTCCGCGTTGTGCCGGCAGTGCCCCCATCGCTCATCGTTGTGCTCAACCCAATAGCCTATCATCCCCTCGAACTCAGTCACCGTACCCACTACATCACCACTGTGCCAGGTGCTGTGCTCACTCCACGCCTGAACCACCGTGCCCACTTCGAGCCACTCCCGTGCTCACCTCTGTGCCACACCGTGCCCTGCATCAGTGCCATTTCGTGCCCGGCTCAAGCCCACCTCCGCAACGGCACCGTGCCACAACCGCACCACCGCCGTGCCCAGCCCCGTGTCGCCCGCGTGCCCAGACGTGCCACGGCTCATGCTCGCTTCGTGCCGAGCATCGTGTTCAGTAGCGTCCAGTACCGTGTCGCGCCGTGCCACACTCGCACCACACATTGAGTCAAGACCGTGCCCAGTACTGTGTCATGCCCGTGTCATCACCATGGTCACTATCATATCACGCCCGCATCGCCACCGCGTCTAGTACCGGGTCACCATGCATCGCGCACGCGTCGCGTACTGTGTCCAGCGTCGCGCCGTCTCGGGTGTCGAGGCAAATCCTGCATGTTGTGTCACTTCTATATCAGGGACCGAAGGCAAGTGAAAACCTTCACTTGTTTATCATGCTACTACAATCATTAGCCAAAGCAATTTACTATAACTAGATATGGGTAGATATAATTATACCGTAAATTATTATTGAAATCGTAGCAAACCATAGTGCCGTCTTGTTGATTGGAGCTGTAAGTCGATGTTGCACACCCCGCGGGTTCGCGGGGAGGCAGAATTCACAAAAAACGATTTTTAACTTGCAATATCGACCAAAACTCCATGATTTTTATGGAAACCCTAACTAGCAAAACTACAAAGAGCTTCTAAACTACTTGTGAAAGAGTTTTATACCTCTGGAGTTCAAGTCCTTCGGGTCTTCTTCTCCTCTTCTTAAGCTTCTAGACAGGTTGTGTCAAAATCGACCGTCGGCCTCCTCGTGTCGAAGATGATCATCCGAGTATCTTTGGTTCAAGCTTCAACCTCAAGAATGAGGTAACTAAGGTATCCAGTTTGCTAATCTAGATAGTTTAAGAGATGTAGAATGTTAATGAGACTATTTTATCTTAAGAAACTCTAGGATTCACAACATATATGAGGGTTAGGGCTTGAGGAAGAAAGAGGAGAGAGAAAATGGAGAGAGAAAGAGCAAACACAAATGAGCTAGAGTCAAGAGGCAAGTGAAGAATGGCTAAGTCATTCACAATAATCAAGCATGCAATATTTTCAATAGAAAATTAACAACCATGCTTGAATAGTAAAGTCAAATGCAATAAACAAATGAATTAGTCATGGTTCAACCATACCACAAATATCTCCATTTTCCACCTCATTAATCTATTTCCAAAAATTGATAGATGCAATAATGAGCTGTTCTCTTCTAGAAGTATCTCTTGTGAAATTACAAGAATACCCTCACCGTATATACATACCCGTATTCGTACTGCAAAAAATACGAATACAATTAGATAATAATATTCCAATAATATAATACTAGAATCCGGCTTAAATTAAAGCCCACCAGTACTATCCGTCCGAACAACATCCGTGTAGCCAGTACACGTATATGATTGGAACCCTGCACGTAAAACCATACGGCCTCTATATCGTTTCGCCTGAACCAGGGAAACCCTATGTGCGGGACTCTAAAGACTCGACAGTACGCTGACAGTGGGTTTAACCATAAGTCCGTCAGTAGCACTAGCTGTACGTAACGGCTACTCTGGTACTTATCGAAAAGAAGGTCGACGAGCGAACTCATTCGAACCTCTACTGAGCTTGTTTGTGATAATCTCCGTGCAGTCCGGTCTGTTCGTATGAGAGTATCGCATGCCGGGTCTAGGGGGTGGAAAACGTCAGACCCCTAATAACATGACAAGTCGTGCCGGTGTGGCTTAAGACCATCCGAGAATCTACTGGTCCAACTACCAGTAATTCTCAATCCGCCCTGGCCAGGGACTTATGATGTTGGCTAACCGATCACAGCGTGACATCGACTCCTTATATCGGGAGTGACAAATCCCCAACACTGCTCACTGCCTCCATGTGGCTCGGGACTGTACCCAACTAAAACCTATTTGAACGACTCAGTAGAGCCGTGGTAGGGTAGTAATCAAAACACAGTGGGAACTCACATGAGAAAATGACGACCTCAAGTCGACAGACTATCTGCACTCGTGTCATCAGAGAACTGCTATTTGACGCTAGGTATAATACCATCTAGCTAGATCTCGGCGAGTCTGTCCAGTGTACTCACCTCCAGTGGGCACCTGTATACAATCTTAGGTGCACCATACCAAAGGCTGTGGGACCAATCCATCGCCCCTCGTCAGGGTCTAGATATGTATACACTAGTCTACTATGGAGTATCGATACCCAGTCTCGATACTCCCATGACTAGGGACATTTTAAGGATGTGCTTATCGACTACCCAGCTCCTACAAGTATGATTGCCATCACAACGCTGGTAGTCAAGCAAGGATCATACGGGCGTTATCAACATATATACAAGATTTGAAACAAATCACATGTTAAGATAAAGACAAACCAAATAGTATACTATCATATCGAGCAAGATTGTCCTGTACATACATATCTCTAGTATCCTATACAATGAAGGCCTCTAGGGCATACATATCCAACAATCTCCCACTTGCACTAAGACCTGTAATTGGCGTATTAAGTACCCAACGTCTGCACTAGAGCCAGTTGCTGGCGTACCGCATACCCAACATCTCGAACAGTCTCTCGAACCGGACTTGAGAGATAGCCTTGGTGAATGGATCTGCCGTGTTGTCCTTTGTATCTACTCTCCGCACCTTGATCTCCTGGCGATCCACGATCTCCCTGATTAGGTGATACCGCCTCAAGATATGTCTGGATTTTTGATGGGATCGTGGTTCCTTTGCCAAAGTCATGACTCCGTTGTTATCACAATACAAAGGTATTGGATTAGCAATGGATGGAACCACCTGAAGCTCAGAAACGAACTTCCTCATCTTGACCGCCTCTTTTGCGGCATCGTTAACAGCGATGTACGCAGCCTCCATGGTCGAGTCTGCTACGGTGTCCTATTTGAAACTCTTCCAACAAACCGCCCCTCTGTTGAGGGTAAACATATAACCCGAGACAAATTTAGAGTTATCCTTATCATTTTGGAATCTAGAGTCGGTAAAAACCTCGATCTGGAGGTCTCCATTACCGTACACCAAGAACATCTCCTTAGTCCTTCTTAGGTACTTAAGAATGTTCTTTATTACTATCCAATATTTCTCATCTGGGTTGGGCTGATACCTGCTTACGACCATAGTCACAAATTCACCGTTCGGGAATTATTCGGCGATGTCGAAAATTCGGATTCGGGGAACTATTCAGAAAAAATCGTCAGGTATTCGGGAAAGATTCGGAAAGTATTCGGGAAATGTTCGGGAAGGATTTCGATCAAGAAATTAATATATGAGGCGCCGGGTTTTGATATTGCGAATTATTCGCTCTTTTTGTGAATTATTTGCTGTTTATTTGAATTATTCGTGAATAATTCATGAATTATTCGCGAATAATGCGCGAATTATTCGAAGCGTTCGCCAGTGGCGATTAAATCGGAGAAATAATCGGCCGATAAAAAATTCGCGAATTATTCGCGAATTATGTGACTATGCTTACGACGCTAAGTGCGTAAACTACATCCGGTCTAGTACATAATATCGCATACATTATCAACGTTACCGCCGAGGCGTAGGGTACCATGCTCATGCGAGCCCTCTCCTCATCAGTCTTGGAAGACATCTCTTTGGAGAGGGTGATTCCGTGACAAGCGGGCAAATTACCACGCTTAGAATTTTTCATACTAAACCTCTTTAGTACGGTGTCTATGTACCTTGACTGTGAAAGTCCCCACATTCTTTTAGATCTGTCACGATAGATCTTAATCCCCAGAATGTACGAGGCATCATCCAGGTCTTTCATAGAGAACTTCTGTGACAAGAACAGCTTGGCCGATTGTTGCATAGGAATACCATTTCCTATCAGGAGAATACCATTCACGTATAAAATGAGGAATACCACAGTTCTCCCTACAATCTTTTTATAAATACAAGGTTCATCTATTATTTTTGATAAAATCAAATTCCTTGACCGTCTCATCAAAGCAGATGTTCCAACTTCGCGATGTCTGCTTTAATCCATAAATAGATTTAAGTAACTTGCATACCTTTCCGCTGCTCCCACTGTCTATGAAACCCTCTGGTTGATCCATGTAAACCACTCTTCTAAATTTCCATTTAGAAAAGCGGTTTTAACATCCATCAGCTAGATGTCATAGTCATGGAAGGCAGCAATGGCAAGTAGAATCTGAATGGATTTAAGCATAGCCACTAGTGAAAAAGTTTCGTCATAGTCCAATCCTGGTCTTTGACGAAAACCTTTAGCAACAAGTCTAGCTTTATAGGTTTCTATCTGACCATCTACACCAATCTTCTTTTTGAAGATCCATTTGCATCCTACGGGTTTTACCCCAGTAGGAGCAAAATCCAAAGTCCATACTTGGTTTGTGTACATGGATTCTATCTCTGATCGCATAGCATCCAGCTACTTCACCGAGTCTCTACTCGGGATGGCTTGCTGAAAACTAGTCGGCTCATTATTGTCGGTGATGCAATCTTCTCGATCCCTGTCTATGAGAAAACCGTAGTATCTCTCGGGCGGATGAGACTGCCTACTAGATCTGCGGAGTGGCGTAGGTACGTCCGGTTTCATTGAAATCTCTGGTTCTACTAAGTTTTCAGTAATGTTTGTGGTTCTGGAATTTCTTCTAGCTCTATTGCGCTCCCACTTATCTCTTTTTCAAGAAATTGAGTTTCCATGAAGCAGGCATGATAAGAAACAAAGACCTTTGGTTTCTCAGCATAATAGAAATAATACACCCTAGAATTCTTAGGGTATCCAACATACACAATACTAAACGTTCCTCGAGCTTGTACGGATGAACCTTTTTAACAAAAGCAGGACAACCCCATATCTTTAGATACTTACGACATAGTTTCTTCCCACTCCATATTTCATATGGAGTGGTAGGCACAGACTTAGTTGGAACCTTATTCAATAGGTATGCAGTAGTTTCTAGTGCATAACCCCAGAAGGAGGTCGGCAACTCAGCATTACTCATCATGGAACGCACCATATCGAGTAAGGTGCGGTTCCGTCTTTCTGATATACCATTGTATTGTGGTGTGTATGGAGGAGTAAGCAGAGAGAGAATTCTATTCACTTTTAGATATTCCAGGAACTCGGCACTTAAGTAATTACCATCCCGATCAAATCGGAGAATCTTTGTAACGACTCTGTTTATAATGTACAAATATTTATTTAAAATTAAAGTACTAAATGGAGTATTTGCAACCATGTGTATGCTATAAGTGTTTAATTTGTTTTAGAACAGCACGAAAGCACGTGTAGCTCATTGGTAAAGACTTGCACTGCTGTGACGTAGCCCTTGTGTTCGAATCCCCTCAGCCATATATTATTTTTGCTGACTTTTCTTTTAAACTTTTTTGAAACCCAAAAGTTTACACGTGCAATACACGTAAAAATGAAAAGTCACAAAAATCAAACATGTAAAATGCTAGTTGAAAAGCCGAGGACACGTGGCAAGAATCCAAGTCCAGACCCACCCCAGATGGCCGGCGAGATCCTCTATTGGGTCGGCGCCGCCTGTTGAAACCGTGGGTAATGCCCAAATTTTTTGACCTCGACACCCTTTGGCCTACCCGACTAACTCTAGTCTGTTTGTTTTCCCTGCAAATATCCAGAGAATTAAAATGAGCTTTGAAGCCAAATTTTAATGCATTTTAATTCTTATTTTAATACCCTAAACCCTAATTCTATCATATAAATACCACCCTACACCCTATCCCTCTCTATTCTGAAATCCATTGTCAAAACTCTCAAATTTTTCCAAGTCCAAAAAGTTGTACAAGTGGAGTTAGCCCAAGGTCAACTTCCGGCGATGATTCAGGACAAATCCGTCGACACCGCGACTCCACGACACTTTCAAAATCTTCCTTCACCTCTTCTCTCTCTTCTCAACCAGTAAGTTTCCTCTCCTCACCTCTCTTTCTAATCTAAAACGATCTTTATTAAAACTCGTCGGAAGCGGAGTTATTCCGACTCCCGATTCTAATTTTATTAAAAAAACCAACTTTTCTTAACAACAAATCAACTATTTCTATATATCTTATTTAGCAATCCTAAAACAATATTTAGAACAAGTTTCAATTCAAAATAAAATAATATGCAATTTGTATTACACTTTTTCGTTTAAATACCACAAACTTTATCTACGACATTACTTTATCATATTGCTCATATTACCTTTAGAAAACTCACGAGGTAATGACCTAGCTCATCACAACACTCATCATGACATAGCACGATGGCTTGAAAACAATATTTTTGTGGCTAAGAAGAATTTACAGTTAAATACCATTAACTATCAAAACCGTATTTTCTTTAATTGTTTGAATCAAATTCCATACGATTATGTCCTTACAACCTATTTTGGGGAATCCGATTTGGTTGGTGCGGGTTATCACATATCTATCGGACTAGTAGGGCGAGATGCAGACCTCCACACGGAGCATACGATCTCGATGGAATTTTTATTATTACAATTTTTAAGAAAACGTGATTTCTATTAATAAATAAATTCTATTTTTAATAAATCTATATATGCAAATATTATCAAAATATCTATTTTAAATATATAATATATTCCATGTTTTCTAAATCAAAAGAAAATAACTACAAAAGTTCATGAAAATACCATCAAGAAATTAATACAAGTCAATTTACATGAAAATACCATATATTATTCAATTTAGGTTTATATCCACTAGAATATCTCATCTTATAAAAATTACATCTATGAAAACCCTAAAAACGATAAATAAATACTTGAGATTTATTCTGAAAATATATCAAAACTATTTTTCATAAAACCCAATTGTTGGGGTAAAAATTTACACCCCCGTTGACCGAGTCAAAGTCAAGGTCAACCCCAAGCCAGGTGGGCCCAAGCCCAGGTCAAGCGGGCCCATGCCCAAGTCGAGCCCGCGGCCAGCCTCCTCCATGCTAAAATATAGATCATGTAATAAATAATTTTTATGTAATTTTTTATACATGAATGTATGCAAAATGGGCATAAAGCCAATATTTTGTAAGCCCATGGCTTATGTGCAAAAATGAAATGGCACATGAGCCATGGGATGACTAAAATGCCATTTTTGTGAAGCCCAAGGGGCTATATGCAAATATGTAAGCCTATAAAAGGCAACATGATGAATAAAGAACCAATACTTTTCATTCCAAAAGAAAAAATAGATCTGAGATCTTTTCTCCTTCCTCAAGGTTCCAAAACCTTCTTCTTTCTTTTGAATTAAATCAAGAGTTTTACTCTTCCTTTTTCAAAACTAAATAGTTTTCCACCACGAAACCCACAAAGGGGAACTCAGATCTTCCATTAGATCTCAAAAAGAAAAGATTTTGAAATCCCACATCTCTTGATCTTCAAGATCCAGCTAACAGAGAAGGAAGAAGAAGAACATCTTTCACTAAACCCTCAAAAAAAAAAAGAAGGAGAAGAAAAACACATTCAGGAGTCCAACTCCTCTCTGATTTCTCTTCTGAGAAATTTTTTCAGGCTAAAAGCCTCTTGTGCCTCTCCGGTGCGCAGCGCAAGTGCGCAAGGCGCCAGCGTGCCGACACGTGGTGCCCGCGCTTGCGCACCTGCGCGCGTGCGCAAGTGCGCAAGGCGCCCGCGCGCCGACACGTGGCGCGCGCGCGTGCGCGTGCGCACCTGCGCAGGTGCGCAAGGCGCCCGCGCGCCGACACGGCGCCCGCGCGCCGACACGGCGCCCGCGCGCCGACACGTGGCCCCCACGCATCCCTTGGATGCCTCTTCCCTATCTTTTTATGTACATACATATACACATACATATGTATACAAATTCACACATATACATACTCCGCCATATTCTCCCCCTCCAAAAAATTTTTCGGGCCGGGGTGCTGCCCCGAACCCCGTAAGGGGGCTGCTAGCCCCCTTGACCCCCAGCCCGCTATCCGGGTAGCGGGACCCCCGTAAAAACTCTGCGTGGCTCCCGATATATCCAAAACCCCCTTTCAAAACACACGCACACTGCACATTGAGTTCGCATGACCAGTTTAACCCGTTAATCGGAGGTTCCCTCGCCCCAAAGGCGATGGGTAATTAACGGCAGCTTAGTCCGCGGCTGCCGGAGATTCGGATCCCCACAATCATTAAACCCCCGCCTATCCTAGGCAGGGGGAATCTGTAGTACGCCTGACAAGCGCGCGCGTATTCCCATCTCACTGGGGTGACGAAAAACACCCTACACCAATCAAGTTATATTAATTTACAATAAGGACCCTAGTAAATATAGGTTTAAGCGGTACCAATTCTCTTGAGCTTTAGGGAGCCGGAGAAAGTGGGTGCTTACCTATTTAAGGTAGACAACTAAAATGGGGTTATCAATACGGTAATTGTCTTGGAAAAAGACGCAAATCCTGCCGTCCATATGCAGCAGTTTCCGATAACTCCAAAACCTAATTCAGGACTTCAATTCTGTTTAAGTGTCCGACTCAAACAGAGTCGCAGTTTGCTCCGAATACAATCTATACTTTATATAATTCCATTCCAACATGAATCCATCTATATTAATTTGACTTGATTTGACCGAACCATGGATATACATTGACTTGTCTATATGACTATCCGTTTATATTCTTATTCATTTACATGAACAATTGATATCATGGTTTCGGTAAGTCTTATATCTACAAATCACTACAAAACAATATAATAAACATTATGAGGTTTTTAACGGGGTAGATTGGTACGGAATGTGTTAAAAGTGGTACGAGACTGTAACCATAATACACTTAACCTGAATATCCGTGCTGTTGTTCCGTGGATTAACGGTTCCTTGTGCTCCGCACACCTTAGTTCACGGAATAGTTGGACTCCTCTCATATACACTGGCATATTCTGTACTAAGCTACAAATAATAGCGATAACATAATAAACATACATTATATCAGTTATACTCTCTATCTGTTTATTTTATTTCTATCTTTCTTTGGGGCTTACTGAGCAATTGTTCGCTGACAACATTTCTTTTCTATCCTTTCTTTGGAATGTTGTCAGGAGGATCCGTTTCTCTAGAGATCGAGTCCAGCTCAGACGACTTGGAGCAGTTCGCAGAAGACCCAGAGCTTTAGTCACTTATATATACTTTACTTTCAGTTCATGCCATTGTTTAGGTATTGCTTTCCAGTCTTGTATTTACTTTTCAGTTGCATTGTAAAGAATGTTTAATAAATAGAAATTTGTTTTTCATTTACATCTCATGTCTTCTTGTGTACTTTTATATTATATTGCTTATAATACGCTTAACGTATTTACTTCTGAGTAAATACATCGCGTGACCCGTCTGGTCTCTTTACCGTACTCTGGGAAGCGGGGCGTGACATGTTACTTTTGTCGGTTTGCTTTTCCGCTTCATTCTTATACTCTTGGAATTTCTCAAAGGCCTCGGATTTATATTTCATTAGGAATACATTTCCATACCTTGAGAAATCATCTTTGAAAGTAATGAAGTAGGAATAGCCACTTCTTGCATGCGTAGACATTAGCCCACACACGTCGCTGTGTATGAGTCCCAGAAGCTTAGTAGCTCTTTCTCCGTGTCCATTGAACGGAGTTTTTGTCATCTTTTCTCAGTTACATGATTGACAAGTTGCATATGATTGATACTTAAATGAATCTAAGTATCCTTCTTTATGTAAGTTATGTAGAGTGTTTTTTGTCACCCCATTGAGATGGGGAATATGCACTGCTTGTTAGGCATACTACAGACTCCCCCTGTCTAAGGTAGTCCAGGATTTATTGATTGTGGGGATCCGAATTTCCGGCAGCCGTGGACTAAGCTGCCGTTAATTACCCCTCGCCTTTAAAGCCAAAGAATCTCCGATTGACGGGTCAACTAGTCATGCGAACTCAATGTGCAGTGTGCGCGTGTTGTGTTTTGGAGACGACTTGGATGTATAGGGGGCCACGTAGAGTTTACGGCTGTCCCGCTACCCAGATAGAGGGCCGGGGGTCAAGGAGGCTAGTAGCCCTCTTGCGGGGTGCGGAGCAGCGGCCCGTTAAATTTTTTTTCTAATGGGGGATATATTTTTAGTTTGGAGCGTGTGAGAAAAGAAGGGTGAGAAGCGTCCTAAGGAAGTGTGGACGCTGGGCGCCATCGCCTCACGTGCTTGGCGCATGGGCGCTCGGCACCAGTGCCTCACGTGCCCGGCATGTGGGCGTTGGGCACCAGCGCCTCACATGCTTGGCGCGTGGGCGCTAGGTGCTAACGCCTCACGCGCCTGGCATGTAAGCGCTGGGCTCCAGCACTTCACGCGCTCTCACGCGTCCAGTACGTAGGCGGTGGGTGGCCGCAGAAAAAGGAGCTTAGCCCCTGTACTGGGAGTTGTAGTCCCGATTGACTTTTGGAGTTAAAGTCCTAAAAAAAGAAAAGGGAACAGGGGCTTAGCCCCTGCACAGGGAGTTGTACTCCCCGGTTGACTTTTGGAGTTAAATTCCTAGAAAAAGGGATTTATTATTTTATATATTATTATTATTTTTTTGTGGAGTTAAACTCCTAAGAGATTTTCAGTGATGATGAAATGGGACCCCTTTCTTCTCTCATGAGCCCTAAGTTTTCTGTTGAGCCTTAGATATTCCCAAAGTGGGATTTTTGGAGATGGGTCTCCTTCTTCCTCTTCTTTGTTGGCTGGATTTTGGAGAAAAGGAGGTGAGACTTAAAAATCTCCCCTTTTAGAGATTTGATGAGCGATCTGGGTTCCCCTTCAAGGATTTTATGGTGAAAACTATTTCTTCTTGAAAGAAGAAGAGTTAAACTCTTGATTTAATTCAAAAAAAAAGAAGAAGGTTTAGAACCTTGAGGAAGAAGAAGGAGGCACAGAAACCCTAGATTTTGAGGGGAATAAATTGTTCTCTTTTTTCATTTCATTATCTTGTTGCCTTATATATGCTTACAAATTTACATATAGCCCTTTGGGCTTTACAAAATGGAATTTTGCCCATCCCATGCCTCATGTGCTCATTCCTTTTGCACATGAGCCATGGGCTTTACAAAAATTTGGTTTTATGCCCATTTTTCTTACATTTATTTATAAAAACTACATCAAAATTATTTATTACATGATTTTCATTTTGGTATGGGACAGGCCAGCCGCTTCATGTTCGGGCTCGACTTGGGCATGGGCCCACTTGACCTGGGCTTGGGCCCACTTGTGTTGGGGTTGACTTTGACTTCAACTTGGTCAACCGGGGTATAATTTTTGACCCCAACAAAGTGCCCCCCATCAATAAATGCACGCCTCGTATATGAATTGTGTGCATGAAATTGATGGATCTTGGAGTTGGACTTCGAGGTGGAACATCATTTCGGGGGTAGAGCATAATTCCGGGGATCGAAGCATAATTCCGGGGATCGAAGCATAATTCCGGGATCGGAGCATCATTCCGAAGAGCGGAGCATGATTCCAGGAATCAGAGCATAATTCCGACGAGCGGAGCATAATTCCGGGGATCGGAGCATAATTCCGAAGAGCGGAGCATGATACCAAGGGGAGGATATATTCTGAAATGAAGCATAGTTTCGACGCAGGGTTCCGGGGCGAAGCATAATTTCGACACGGGATAGGTGTATCATGGGAAAAAGCTTAATTCCGACGCAGAGATTGTTGGTTGACTTGTTTATGAGGCGGAGCATAATTTCGATAGGGAAGGCAGATACTCCGTGGCGGAGCATAATTTCGACAGGGAAGGCAGATACTCCGAGGCGGAGCATGATTTCGACACAGGGTGCATTCTGAGACGAAACGTGATTCCGACGCAAAGATTGTTGGTTGACTTGATTTCGAGACGGAGTTTGATTCCGACAGGGAGGTCGTTGGTTGACTTGATTCCGAGATGGAGCATAATTCCGACAGGGAGGTCGTTGGTCGACTTGATTCCAAGGAGAGCATAATTCCGACAGGGAAGGCAGATATTCCGATGCAAAGCATGATTTCGACATGGGGTGCATTCTGAGATGAAACGTGATTCCGACGCAGAGATTGTTGGTTAACTTGATTCCGAGACGGAGTTTGATTCCGACGGGGTGGTCATTGGTTGATTTGATTCCGAGACGGAACATAATTCCGACAGGGAGGTCGTTGGTCGACTTGATTCCAAGGCGGAGCATAATTCCGACAGGAAGGTCGTTTGTTGACTTGATTCCGAGGCGGAGTTTGATTCCGACGGGGAGGTCATTGGTCGACTTGATTCCAAGGAGGAGCATAATTCCGACAGGGAAGGCAGATACTCCGAGGCGAAGCTTGATTTCGACGCAGATGTCAATTCCCATACGAAGCATAATTCCGACAAGGAGTGTTGATACTCCGAGGCGAAGCATGATTTCGACACAGGGTACATTCTGAGACGAAACATGATTCTGACGCAGAGGTTGTTGGTTGACTTGATTCCGAGGCGGAGCATGATTCCGACGGGGAAGTCGTTATCCGTCCAGCTGGGCCTTTGAGCCTTGGACTTGGAATTTAGGGTTTTCCTCGGCGTCAGTAATGCTACACTGGAATATGGTACCAGGAGCAAATAATCATTTGCCATGAGAGAATTTGAAGATTTTGGTTTTGGTTTGGCATCAGTATCGCTACACTGGAATATAGTACCAGGAGCGAATCATCATTTGCCATGAGGGGATTTCTCTCATTCCCAGTTTAACGACTTAGGGGTCGTGTGTTCCTAGTTTAACGACATGGTGGTCAACCGTTTCCAGTTTAACGATGTGGTGGTCATCTGTTCCCAGTTTAACGATGTGGTGGTCATCTGTTGGAGCCTGGGCTCGATTCTGCAGGAACCATGGGCTCCTTTGGCTTAATTGCATAAACGGGCTTTTCGTCATCTAGACCGAGCCAGTGTTGGATGGCAACAACCACGGCATCGTCATGGCTATAAGGCATAGGAGGAATTGTTCCTCTGAGCTCCATCATGTAGACCGTATGGGTTGTGTACCCGTCTATTGCTTCTTCATTAGCAATGTTGCTTGTTTGGCTCTTAGCTTGTTGCCTTGATCCGCTCTTTTCAGAGAAAGGCAGATGTCTGAGAGAATCAGGTTCCCGAAGGACTTCGGTCTCCGTTTGTATAAAATTAGCAGTCGCGGTTTGACTGTTTGTTAACATGCCTTTAGACAGTTCTATCTCTCCTGCCTTGTATTGCTTTTCGACACAATCTTTGAAGACGAAAAATTCCTCAATGGCATGACCTATCAATCTGTGATAGGGGCAATATTTGGGGTCGTCGGTCATATTATCTTCTTGAGGTCATTTTGATTATGGCAATTGTAGGCCATTTCTTAGGGCATCCTTGAATACTTTACGGACTTTATCCCTTCTGAAGGAATAGACCTTATCTAGCTTCTCTTTCAGTGGAGATTCTCCTCCCTTTCCGAACACCGGCTTTCGAGGCTGGTTGGAATTTGGCCCGCTCATCCCTCACTTATTTCGGTTAGCCGAAATGTTAAAAGATTCATCATCATCGGAATTTCCGCTTTTGCGATTATCGTCCTTTCGGTTTCTCCAGGACCTATTGTTATTTTTGGAATCAGAGGAGGACTCTTGCTTTGAGCGCTCCAACATCTGAACTTTCCTGGTCAGCTTCTGGAATATTTTGAGACCCGCGGTGCATAGAAATGGGGTCATCCAATTGTTGAGATTTTCGACGAGGAGGCTGACAGATTGGTCATGCTCTATCGGCGGTTTACATTTGACGGAGAGATTGCGCCATCGGGTTATAAAATCCGTGCTGCTTTCGTTGTTCTTTGGCTTGGTTCTTACGAGGTCGACAATGATGATCTTATCGCTGACACTCATGAACCATTGCCGAAACAGAGATTTCATTTGGACACAAGTAGTAACTGTTAGGGATATGTATGCCCTAGAAGCCATTATTGATGATGTAACAACTCCAAATTCTGTGTACAGAAAATTCATTAAAAGTTAATGTACACTTAGGGTATTTGATTTTCTGTGAATGCTATAAGAATTTGTTTTGCTTTAGAACAGCAAGAAAGAGCTTGTAGCTCACTAGTAAAGACCTTGCACTGCTGAGACAAAGCACCAGAGTTCAAATCCCATCAACCACATTATCTTTTTGTTTTAATTTCTTTTAATCTTTTTAGAAGCCCAAGAGTTTGCATGTGCACTACACGTAATAGGGTAAATTATAGAATAAATAAACATGTGCACGGTAGAATACTAAACGACCCCGACCCAATGCACCATCACCAACCCACCCCCGACGGTACAAAACCGGCGAGAAGCCAATTTTGACCGATGCCGCATGTTCAGTTAATAAAACTGCACTTTTAATATGACATTTTCATTACTATTTATATATAATAAAAGATGTTTATTATAAATATGACACATATAAGGGTTTATCCGTAAAAATACTATTTTCATGTGTTTATATATTATAATTAACATTATGAAGGGAAATGTAAGCATATAATATTCATGTAATATTTGGTCTATTTAAATATGCTTACCTTATTAAATATCTTTGACCAATTCTCTTAAAACTAAAATATCATGACAAATGGTTAAGATAATATCTCAATAAAAACAAATTCTACTAATATCATTTATTGAGATAATTGTGCAGGAATTATATCATGACTGAAATTTCAAGCAAATCCAAGTTGGCGAGATCAAATCTGCCGAATATATTCAAGTAAATTGAAGAAACCAATTCTGGCAGAAACGTAGAGAAGATCTTCAAAGTCTAGATACTCAAAAGATCACCAAGTACTACAGAGATGAAGCCCCAGAAAAATGAAGTCCTAAATCCCCTAACCAACCGTGGATCTGCGGCCAAACCTACCTAATGGCCGCAGTTCCGCCGCACTTCTGAGGAGTTGGGATTTTGGATTTTTTGGGTAGGATCTTAACAACTAGTTGCCTTATTAGGAAACTAGAGATTCTGGCTCTGTGATTATAAATAAAGACCGAGAGCCTCTTGGAAAAATCATCAAACCGACACGATCACGAAGTCCACGACGGCTCACGCATCCAGGCTGATCATCAACAGTTCATCTACCTCCTTAGAAGAGATCGAGAAGCAAACTAGGGTTTTGTAATCATTTTCTAAGGAAACAAAGTGTACTTGATCTTGTTGATTAATAAAGGTAGTTGTTTTCTTATATCATTTTGTTTTTCTGCATTTTACATTATGTTTTCACTCTCTATCTTTTCTTTTCCCAACATGCGCGAGTAATTCTCCGCTTGTTAGGGTTCGTAGGATTAAGGTAGATTAATGGATGATGAAGATCCTTAAACTCTTTTTAAATCCTATAAAGTTTATAAACTTTATCAAAAGAATAGTTAATATCCTAATCGGGCGCGCTATCAATTCATTGATAGTCACAACCACGATTAGAGATTAGATTAACAATTACTTTGGTAAAGGCTAGACATGAACGTAGATCCATGTCAAGATAGGGGTTAAGAGTGGGAACCCTATTCCCTCCAGAAACCCTATCTACACGCATCACTGTCGATTTAGTTTTAAATCTATTAAAGGATAAAAAGAGTAATCTTTATGTAATCATCCATGACTACTAATTCTTAAAGAACCCTACAAACCCCCTTCTACTATAAAACCTACATCCGTAGTTAATCTAGATCTATATTCTGCATCTATGTTTGACGTAGATCTAGAACCTACAACCATTCTTCACAATTCTTTATTCTTTCTCCTTTCTTTCTCAACACGTCTAAAGTAAGATTAAAAGATTCAACGTTTCCCAGAGGACAACCCGTACTCATCTCAGTCTAGCTACACGCGACACCGTTATAGATTGCGGTTAACTATTACACATAAAACACAGATCAACCAATCAAATGGCACCGTTGCCGGGGATACGTGCGTAATTTTTCATTCTTAATATTTGTGTTGAATTCTTATTCGATCTATAGCATAAAAATAAACAAAACTGCAAATTGTATATTTAACAATTATTGTGTGAATTTTACGAGGTGATCTGGAGTCACAGAATTGAGGAAATAGAGATCCAGAGACATTAATCAAGATCCAGAGGAGTAAGGGAGGCCACGTAGCAAAAATCTCCACCCGATCTCCCAAGTCGGCAGCGGAAGTGCGACAAGAAGGCCTATTCGGTGGCGGAACCGCGACTTAATTGAGGATCTAAGGTTCCAAACTTCTCTGGTAAATTTCTCAACTCTTTCTCTCTCCTCTGAAATCCAATAAAATATCTTTCCTACAGGATTCTTTGCAAAATATCGCCGCTCAAAAAATCTTTTTGCAAAGTTTTTTACTTGGTTTGTTTATTCATATTTTAATATGGATTTCAAGGGGTAAGACCAAAATTTAGATTAGGTCGGGATTTTATCACCCTTCCTAGGCCTCGCAAATCACAAAACGAGCATCCGCATAACCCTATATTAATTAAAAAATATCTAGATGAAGACCCTAAGGACCGTCGCGCTCAAATAGGATAAAGGAAGGTCGTGGGTAATCTATCGCTTATCTGTATTTTCTTTTTTGGTGCCTAAGCAAGTGTGTCTAAGGCAAGTGGTTATTTAATTAGGCCCGCTATTTTCGGTGATTCGTATAGTGGATACCTACCACTTACCTGGCCACAAGAGTTATAAAGAGGTGGCAGAGGATTGATCCCGCGGCTTGTCCTTTGGAAGTCTAGGAGCGGTCTAGAGCTTGTCCTAGGTAACCATAGTTCCAGGGTTGTTTGTGCATTTTTTATGATTTTGTGAGTCAACCCCCAAGTCCACTTTTAAAGCAAAACAATCCAATTTTTTTCTTTTCCTTTTTACCCTTCCCCCTCTTTTCTTCTTATAATGGGTAACCCAAACAGATGAACTCTTGCCGAGCTTTGCTATCCACAACCAGATATTTCTTGTCTTCATAATCACTTCGGTATACCATCCGACTCTCCCATATCTTTAAGAGATCGGATAGAACAAGCAGATAGAAACAGTTGGTCACCTCAGTCCAGGTCTTATCAACCATATCCTAATTCAACATCTGTTTCAGTTGGTGCTCCGAGTGAGGAATCTCCTAGACGCATGTCCATTTCTGAGCATATAGCAAGGGCTAACGGCCAAAGTTTCAATTCGGACCAATATCAACCATCACCACCACTTTCTAAAGAAGAATTTCATAATCGGTTTGTGGCATATATGATGTCTATTGAGAATGGCCAACCAACCAACCAATATCAGTATTCTTCTTATCATAATGTTGATCCTACTCTTGCCCAATGTTCGCAACCACTCTATTCCTATCAATCCTATCCGACTTTTGCACCTTTTCTAGATAGTCCTTCTAATCAGTCATTTGGGAGTTTTAATTATCCACAAGAATTTCAATCTTATACTGAAACCCCTTATCAACCCAAGTCTAGTCTTGAGCGGACGTTAGAAAAATATGTGGAAATGTCGCACCAAATTAGAAAGGAAACAACAGAGTGGATGCAAGCTAATAATTTCAAATCAGCCCAAAAGTTTTCAGTATACAATATGGCCATGGGGCAAAGTGAGAATTTGGGTAGTGAGACAGAATTGTACACCTTTCCTAATCAAATCTCCCCATTCCAAACTGAAATCCATAACTTCGGTTTCACAGATTCATCGAGTACACCAAATGATTCACCAATTGAAGATAGAATTTTTGATGAGTTGTATGACTTTGTAGTGTTTGATTTACCCGATTGTGAAAGGTCCATTTCAAGTGAAGCCACACCCAACCCTTGTGATCTCTACACCTCCACTCTAGAACCAAAATTGATTGAAAACCATACTTTTAATGATGTGTTTGAGAATTCTAACCTTCACTTGAATGCGGAGATTGACATTGGGGATATATTGAATGATGAACCCGAAATTTTGGATGAGTTTGTTCCACCAATTCATCAGGTCCTTTCACTTCCTTGTGGTCATCATCTCGAGCATTTAATTATTCTTCCCGAGCTCCAAATGCGTCTTGAAGTTGATAATAATTGTATAACCGAACAGCAGACCGAAACTCTGCCTTCATCTCCTTCATCTGGTTCAGCAATACTCGACACACCAATTTGTTTACCCATTTTATCTCCCACTTTCTCTGGTTCTTCTTCTAATCTTCCTTTAATGATAACGAGTATTGATGAATCACAATCCGATATTTTGAGTTCGATAATTCTAGAAAGACAACTTGATTTAGACTCTTTTGAGAATGAGGTAGATGAGCTTTACGAGTCTCCTACCTCCATAATTTTTGACAAATCAAGTGTGTTGAATTCTGACGCAACACTTATTGACATTGAAACGTTCAATCAGACCATCGATGAAAGTTTCAATGACATTTTCACCGACGAACTCCCATTTCTAAATGACCCGGATTTTGTGATTAATCAACCTCCACCTGAAGAAGTTGAACCACCACCGTTTCTTATTATTCCATACGAGAATGTGACCATTCTTTCCATTCCTAATCATCCACATTCTCGTTTCCATTCCCCATTATTGTTTCGTCTCTATAAACCGAGACGTAAACCATACCGCCTCCTATCTCCCCATTTCTTCAAATCTCTGATTTTCCACCAACCGGTGCGTTTCATCGATAAATTATTCGAATGGTTGGTGTTGACTTTTGGTCTTTGCAAGACTTTACTTTGACAAATAACTTTAACCCACAATAATTTTAAATGCTTAATACTATTTTACTCAAGTTTGGGGGTGGGGGATATTTTGGCTCTTGAAAGAAAATGAATTTTACAAAATTGTGAGCCAAAAATAAGTTTGGGGGAGAATTTCACTTTCATTATTTCTTGTCCCCTTTGATAACTTTTCCTCCCAAGTCTACAGATTTTGAGATTTAAAAGATGACAACAGTGAGGACACTGCTGCAAATAGGTTTGGGGGAGGTTTGTGCTTATTTACGCGTTATTTTGCATTATCATAAATATAAGCACAAATTTTTTTTTTGATAATAAAAGTTTGAAAGTGAAAATTTACATATGAAAGATAGGAATAGTTTGAGAAAAACAAGAAAGTTAGATGTTTTCTTAAACGAAACTAGTAATAAGTAGTTATGAGTCGTTGTCCTAAGGATTAGTAAGATGAAGGAAATTGCTAATCTGAGAATAAAAATAAGTTTGAAAAATAGTCCTTATTCTTGACGCTAAACATTTGAACGTTGATACCATACTATACGCACTTACACATATCTTAAAACTTATGATAGTAGAGGATACCTTGAAATGGTCGTCTAAAAATCTTAGTATAACAAAAAAGAAGAAGAAGTATAAGTGGTGGTGAAGAAAAAAATGAACTGGTTTTGTAATTACCAAGGCAGCATAAAAAAAATATAGCGAAGGTTCTTTATCACTTAGTGCCTTAGACCAACTGGTTTGGGAGCCACTGCTAAGCCTTAGGTGTTGCATGACGAGAAATTACACCTTAATACGCAAGCACATTTTGTAATCGGTCGATTAGTACCTCAAGAAGTATTAACGGTCGCATGAAAGATGTGTGAGCAATTTCATAAAAAATTCACCGACTAAAAAATACTTTGGAAGATAGAAAAGAGTATGATAACTTGAATTGAATTCTATAAGTGTAGAGATATTTTTTACACACACGTAGGGGTATATGATCAATATTTAAAAGAAAGATAAGGAGGAAGACTAAAGGCTATATTTTATTGAGAGATGATGTGATTTCTAACATTTTTTCATGATCATTAAGATAGGGCTCATACCAACCGAAAAACTAGTGTAGTTGGAAACTCTTATTTTCAAGTTCTTTCTTTTATAATTCTTATCTTTGTATGTAAATTTCACTATCTTTCTTTTATTATAGGATTTTATGGGTGTAATCCGCTGAAAACCCTCAGGAGACAACACTCCTCCTACTAGAGACACCTAGAGGTTTAACGGCTTGTTGCACGTGCTCAGTGCAATCGTGTTGCCTACGAAATTGTGCTACTTAGTTTTTCTTTTTCTCATTCTCTTGGAAAACTAGTTTGCTCGGGACGATCAAAGTTAAGTTTGGGGGTATTTGTTCAGTTGATAAAACTGCACTTTTAATATGACATTTTCCTTACTGTTTATATATAATAAAAGATGTTTATTATAAATATGACACATATAAGAGTTTATCCGTAAAAATACTATTTTCATGTGTTTATATATTATAATTAACATTATGAACGGAAATATAAGCATATAATATTCATATAATATTTGGTCTATTTAAATATGCTTACATTATTAAATATCTTTGACCAATTGATTGATGTAAATTTCAGATGTGTCGTATCAAATCAAAAATTTATATTGACCGCAATCAAACTACGGTGTCAGCTGTAGTTAATGAATGAGTGCGGATCGTCCACAGGGATTTCAAGATTCGTTTGAATTTTAATGTGTTTGAAATGAAATGTTAAGCAACAATAAAAGAAAACATGATTCAAGAATGATTTGTATTCGAGTGTCACTATTCTCTATTAAAGAATCAAGAAACTATAAACAATCAAGAATCGGGTTTCAATGGTATTTTCCAAACAACAGTCAAGAATAAGAGAGAGGCTCGTAGGAATCGATCGGATCTTTAGATGTGATGTAGTCTACAAGATTTCGTATTCTTGTCCTTCGAAAGATTGATACTAGATCGATGATCATCGACAAGAGTTAGGGTTTTCTCGTGAAACTTGGGTTTCATCTTATCCCTTGTTCTGTTGTCGATATCATTCACATTCTAGCCTCTAGCAATTTCAAGAAGCGATCGGATTTCCCCAATCTCGAGCGATGTCGATCAAGAAAGCATCGCAACGAATTGGGTCGTCGATTCTTGAACTTGCTAGGGTTTACAAACTCGTGGGATTCAAGAATCGATTACAAATTTGCTACATCATCATACTAAAGATCGTTTCGACTCCTTAACGAGCGGAGTTTTATTCACACATCACCACATAGACAATATTCAAGAATAGTAAAGATAACATGATGCGGAATTTAAAGAAAACAAGATATAGGAATATCACCTTTTATTTAATCAACAATTTCAATACACTCTTTCAAGATTTACAAGAAGAAGAAATCGATCGTTGACTCGGCTTCGCTCGTCTCCGTGGATCGTGGATCTACTTTGATCTCTTGCCCGATTGAAGATCGGCTCGGCTCATAAAAGGGTTGAAGGAATCTTGCTTGGCTTGCACTCAAGATCTTGAATTGTGGTTGGATTTAGGGTTATGATTTCCTACAAGCTCTCTCACTAAACTTGAGGAAGAGGAAGATGAAGAAAGAGAATGGCTAAAATCTAAGATGTTGAATTATTTTCCAAGAGATAGCCTAAGATATCATATGATGAATAATGAGTGAGTCTAGGGTCTTATTTATAGAACTTTCAAACCCTAGGTTTAGGTTTAAATTGGACTTTCCCTCCCAAAGTTTGTTGCCAAAGTTTGTTAGGAACTAGCTTAGGGTTTAAGCAAGGGTTTAGGAAAATTCTAGAAAGATTAGGCTAGTTTGGATGTTTGCTGATCTGGTGGAAGTATCTGGAATCTTCTGGAAGTTTGTGTGCATTTTTGAGCAGTGGGCCTTAGTACAGGAGTTGTGCACTGAAACTGAGGAGCTGGGTCTCTGGTCCCACCGCGGATCCGCCGCAAGAACAAGGTAATGGCCGCGCTTCCGCGCTCAGTTTGTGGGCTTGGACCTTGGGCTTTCTGGTGAAGCTTTGCACTGTAGTTTGGGCTTTTCTTTGATGTTTAGAATTGCAGTTTCCCTTCTGTGTTGATACCATATTTGAGTTCAGTGAGTTTACGAGCAATTGTAATGGTCGAGCAATGTAATGATCGAGCAAGCTTTCCTTTTCCTGCACAGACTTCAAAGCACGGGTTGCAAGATATGGAAAATATGCTATGTAATGCAATGCAGTCAATTTCCCTAGAAATGCCGGTTTTAAGGTCGAATACATGTAATTTGATATTTTGCGACCGATTGGCTAATATGTGAATTATGAATACCGTACACTTCTATATGTATGCAGATGATAAGGAAATTGCCGGTTAAAATATGCAATATTTTCGACTGATCACCAATTCTCTTAAAACTAAAATATCATGACAAATGGTTAAGATAACATCTCAATAAAAATAAATTCTACTGATATCATTTATTGACATAATTGTGCAGGAATTATGTCATGACTGAAGTTTCAAGGAAATCCAAGTTGGCGAAATCAAATCTGCCGAAGATATTCAAGTAAATTGAAGAAACCAATTCTGTCAGAAACGTAGAGAAGATTTTCAAAGTCTATATACTCAAAAGATCACCAAGTACTACAGAGATGAAGCCCCAGAAAAATGAAGCCCTAAATCCCCTAACCAACCGCGGATCTGCGGCCAAACCTACCTAATGGCCGCGGTTCCGCCGCACTTCTGAGGAGTTGGGATTTTGGATTTTTTGGATAGGATCTTAATAACTAGTTGCCTTATTAGGAAACTAGAGATTCTGGCTCTGTGACTATAAATAAGTACCGAGAGCCTCTTGGAAAAATTATCAAACCGACATGATCACGAAGTCCACGACGGCTCATGCATCCAGGCTGATCATCAACAGTTCATCTACCTCCTTAGAAGAGATCGAGAAGCAAACTAGGGTTTTGTAATCATTTTCTAAGGAAACAAAGTGTACTTGATCTTGTTGATTAATAAAGGTAGTTTTTTTCTTATATCATTTTGTTTTTCTGAATTTTACATTATGTTTTCCCTCTCTATCTTTTCTTTTCCCAACATGCGCGAGTAATTCTCCGCTTGTTTGGGTTCGTAGGATTATGGTAGATTAATGGATGATGAAGATTCTTAAACTCTTTTTAAATCCTATAAAGTTTACAAACTTTATCAAAAGAATAGTTAACATCCTAATCGGGTGCGCTATCAATTCATTGATAGTCACGACCACGATTAGAGATTAGATTAACAATTACTTTGGTAAAGGCTAGACATGAACGGAGATTCATGTCAAGATAGGGGTTAAAGTGGGAACCCTATTCCCTACAGAAACCCTAATCTACATGCATCACTGTCGATCTAGTTTTAAATCTATTAAAGGATAAAAAGAGTAATCTTTATGTAATCATCTATGACTACTAAATCTTAAAGAACCCTACAAACCCCCTTCTACTATAAAACCTACATCCGTAGTTAATCTAGATCTATATTCTGCATCCGTGTTTGACGTAGTTCTAGAATCTACAACCATTCTTCACCATTCTTTATTCTTCCTCCTTTCTTTCTCAACACGCCTAAACTAAGATTAAAAAATTCAACGTTTCCCAGAGGACGATCCGTACTCATCTCGGTCTAGCTACACGTGATACTGTTATTGATTGTGGTTAACTACTACACATAAAACACAGATCAACCAATCACTGCCGGTCCAAACCGACGGTATTGCCTTCATTTTCTGCCCTATGCAATGTTTGGCCTACCCCACTAACCCCTTAATGCTTGTTTACTCTGAATTATTCCAGAGAGCAATAAAATTCACATTTAATCCTATTTTATTACAAATTTTATTACACCCATTCACTACACTAAACCCTGACCTTTCCTATAAATACCACCCCTCATATCACCCCTCCTCACTCACATTTTCCTACCAAAACTCTCAAGAAATTTCCAAGTTCCCATAATATGCAAGTGGAGTTAACGAAGGGCGAAACTCCGACGAAGTTCCGGTGACGACCCAAGGAGTTTCCGGCGACGAAACGACGCACCGGTGCTTCCCTACTTTTCTTCTTTCTCCCCTCTACTTTATAACCCAGTAAGCCCCTTTTTCCCTTTTCATCTATTCTTTAAAAAATTCCATTTCTAAAATCTGACGGAAGCGGAGTTAATCTGACTTCCGACTCGGTTTTCTAAAAAAATCTACACTTTATTTAATAAGATAAAATCATATTCTCATATGTTGATTATTAAACATTAAAAAACTCAACAAAACAACTTTCACATCAAAATAATCAGTTTTGTAGCTTTTATCATACATTTTCAGACAAATACCATATAATTTAGTTTCGACATAAACCATCATAATTCCTTGCTATATCTTTAGATAGTCCACGAGGTAATGATTTACTTCCTCACAACACACATATGTATCATAGCACGATGAATTTTGGGACAACAGAATACGGGAAATACGACTTTACAAATAAATCCCTTTAACTTATAAAACAGTTTTCTTTAAAAAGTGTATTTAACTTTCCATGCAATTGAGCCTCAACAACCCATTTTGGGGGCCCCGTTCGGGATGGTGCGGATTATCGCACATCCCCGGGCTTAGTAGAGTGAGATGCAGACCTCCGCAAGGAGCATTCGATCTCGATGGAATTTTTATACATTTTTCTTTAGAAAATGAGATTTTTACAAGAAAATAAATAAATTTATTTTTGTTAAATATGTATATATAAATATTAACAAAATAATTATTTTAAATATATAGATTATTCCATGTTTCCAAAACTTAAGAAAAGAATTTAAATATTACATGAAACTACCATGATAATTCAAAATAATATTCATATTATAAATAAATACTATATATTATGAAATTAGGTTTTATTTACTAGAAATGTCACATTTATAAAATATACATCAATAAAAACACTAAAGACGATAATTAAATTCTTGAGGTGTATTTTGAAATTATACCAAAATTATTTTTACATAAAACCCTCTCAAGTTATACTAAATTACAATAAAGACCCTAGTAAACATAGGTTTAAGCGGGACCAGTCTCTTGAGAATCAGGGAGCCGGAGATATGGGTTCTTGCCTATTTAAGTTAGACAACTTAACAAACAGTGTTATCAATACGGTAATTGTCTTGGAAAAATACACAAATCCTGCCGTCCATGTGCAGCAGTTACCGATAACACCAAAACAATCAGGATTTCAATTTCTTTTAAAAGTGTCTGACTCAGACTGAGTCTCAACCTAATCAATCCGACTTGAATGTGATTCAAGTACAAACTATAATACAACATGATTCAATATGAATCCGTCTATTCAATCTATATCAATCTGTATTGACTGAACCGAACCATGGATTATTCCATTCACATGTTTTTCCATTATATCCGTTCCATTACTGATATCATGGTTTCGGCAAGTCATCCATCTATACAATTTATAAGACAAGACAATACAATTAATACAATCAAGATATCGCGGGGTTTATAAGGGGTAGATTGGTTCGGAAGGTGTTAGAAATGGCACGAGACTGCAACCATAAGACACCTAACCTGAATCTTTATTGCCGTTGTACCGTGGCTGAACGGTTCGTTGTACTCCGTATACTTTAGTCTCCGAGATAATGAGACTCCTCTCGTATACACTGGCCTCTTCTTTACCAAGGTACAAACAACAGCGTTTACACTAAATAACAACATTAAACAACTATACTCTATTTTGTCTATTCTATTCTTATCTATCTACAGGACTTACCAAGCGACTTGTTCGCTGACGACATTCACTTTCTTCTTCTTTGGAATGTCATCAGGTGTTTCTGACTCACTGAAGATCGAACCCAGCAGCGAAGACTTGGATCAATTTACTGAAGACCCGGTGTTTTAGATTCACTTGTACATTATATTTCATTTTCATTTCTGTTATGCCATTGTTTAGGTATTGCTTTCTGTTTCCCCCCAATAATAGAAGAACAAGGCTCTGTTCAAAATTTGAAAAGAGGCAGCGCCTCACATGCCTTGCACGAGGGCGCCAGCGCCGAGAGTTAAAAAACTCTGAGGCAGCGCCTCACGTGCCTTGCACGAAAGCGCCAGCGCCTCACGTGCCTTGCACGAGGGCGCCAGCGCTGAGAGTTAAAAAACTCTGAGGCAGTGCCTCACGTGCTCCGCACGAGGGCGCGGGCGCCAGAACTAAAAGTTATCTGCCGTTGGATCAAAGATCCAACGGAGATGATAAATCATCAAAATACAGAATTAAATTCTGTTGAGAAAATATTCCTCAATTCTTTCTGAACGAGAAAGATTACTCTCTGTAAAACAGAGCACCGTTGGATTAAAAATCCAAGAGTGATTAAAAATCACCAAGCTACAGAATAAGCTCTTTATGGGAAATTTTTTTCCCAGTCTTTCAAAACAAGAAAAATTACGCTCTGTAAAACAGAGCACCGTTGGATTAAAGATCCAATGGTGATTAAAAAATCACCAAGCTACAGAATAAGCTCTGTACGGGAAAATATTTTCCCTAATCTTTCAAAACAAGAAAGATTACGCTCTGTAAAATATAGCACCGTTGGAATAAACATCCAATGGTGATTAAAAATCACCAAGCTACAGAATAAGCTATGTATGAAAAATATTTTCCCAATCCTGTTAAAAAACAAGAAAAATATTTTCTGTAAAACAGAAGTCATTGTATCAAAGATCCAACGGTGGATAAAATCTTTAAATCAATTAAGGATCTCTCAATGAGAGATTTATTTAACTAAATCAACAAACTTGCCTCCACTATATAAAGGTCCCAAGACTTCAAGTCTTATACAGAGGAACCCCCCATAAACTTCAAGTTCAAAAAGAAGAGCAGGCAAAAAAGAAAGTTTTAAGAGAGAAGAAGGAAGAAAAACTTTCTTCAAGGTAAATAAAGATAATAGAGATCATAGTATCTCATTTGCATATCCAAGTGTTTAACCCTCATAAAGAACATAGTTCTTTCCCCTGGATCCAAGACACATGAGACAAGTCTCCCACAAATGAGAATTTAATTCTCATGGGGACAAATTTGTTCTTCGGGATCGAAGATCTAGGAGAGAACAGAGAATTGAACATCTTCAGAAAAATGCACAAAAAAAGAAAAAGCGCCTACCGCCTCACGTGCTCCTTACGTGGGCGCTGCTCAAATAAAGAGTGCTTAACATTCAATGGTTGGCACTCAGCGCCAAGCGTCTCACGTGTCCCTCACGTGGGCGCTGCTTAATAAAGAGTACTTAGCACTTAGTGGTTGGCGCTCCGCGTCAAGCGCCCCACGTGCCCCTCACGTGGGCACTATTCGGCATAAAATGCTCTGCACTCATCAACCAGTGTCCAATGGTTGGCGCTCAGCGCCTAGCGCCTTACGTGCTCCACATGTGGATGCCATAAAAAATGTTTAACACTCCATAAAAAACAAAAAAAAAGGGAAAAGCAAGATAAAGTGTGGGCGTCAGAACCCATATGAATGCTCAGCATTGTTGGTACAGAAAGGGGACCAAGCCCAAGCAAGTGTTTAACACTTTATTCAAAAATGAAATGACTGGGCTAAGCCCAAGTTTGGCCAAACTCCTAATCAACTGAGCCCATGTGCTCTTTATTTTCCAGAGTGGTCTTAGTCCTAAACAAGACTACCGAGCTTCTGACGAATATTCATTGGTTTCAGGGTACATCTCCCCACACCTCTGATATATTTCGTTGTAATTCTTCAACGTCTTCAGAGAGGTGGCGGGTCCCGAAAACCAACAATTCTTTGGACCGCAACGTCCTTAAACTAGCTATAGACCGTAACATCTTTAAACTAAAGCAATAGAGTCCAAACGCACTTTTGTTGGGTTTGAATGATCCAAAACCCCTGCTGAGTAGATCTTAGTCTAAAATTAGACTAACGTATCTTCAACAAACATTTAAATTTATCTTAATCTCAAACAAGGTTAACGATCCTTAAATCAAACCAAATCCAAATATAAAAAAATACGGATTTGGACTAATCCACGCCCTACGGGCGACAACACAAATTAGTCTCCGTATACAATCCATGGGCAACCAAAAATAAAACAAACACAGACGACATGAAGTGAACATCTGGAGAAGGAGAAAGTGGTTATCGCTACGCGGTAACGTAATTAACTGCAGGGACTTGCGCCTGCAGAGAAGAGTGTTCCCACAATCAAAAACCCCTCACAACGAGGGGGGATCTGACGAAGTCTGCTACAACGGCCGCATCTGTCTAAACCTTCGATACGCGGTACCATAAATCAACTTGGCATCTTCGGAGAAGTGGAAGGATAAAACCAAATAGCATCTGCCCCCTAAATTCAGGCAAGATGTCCGTCTTCCCGGTTTTCGGCGGTAAACAATTCTGGCACGTCCGGTGGGACCTTTTCCTCTTTCCACTCCACACTTCATGTGTCGTGTTCACGAATGAATCGCGGTTTAATATGGCTGCCCCTGTATTCGAGGTACTAAGATTTGGTGTCTTGCTCCGTGCAGAAGAGAAAATTACATCGATGGCTTCCAACTGCACCAATTGCAACAGCAAATCCCACTCCGTCTCTGCTGGAGGAGTGACTTATGGGCCCTAAGCGGCCTCCATCTTCGCAATGCCAGTGGAATATGTGACTCAGGCCACCACTGGAATGTTCTTCGGAACCATGCTCCCGCCAATGAGCTTCAATGCCATCATAAGAAGCCCCAAAGAAGTCGGTCTTTGATCGGCTCGCAACTACCATGGCCCCTCTCAACGGGTCATCCAAGTTTGTCGCCTCAGTCTTCGATATGCTGAGCCAAAACTCTACTGGGCCTATAAAGAGACCCGCAATACCTGAAAGGGTTATGCCGAAGCGGATAGCCATTCCAGCTCCCGTAAACGGAGTCATCAAAGGGGCTTCTCCTGCTAAGGGATCGGTCTTAGCAAGACAGGCCGTTCCAACTCCTGCTACGAATGAGGTCGTTACAAGTGCTTCCCATATTCGAAAGTCAGTCTTCGACAGGTTAGACGTTCCCTCTCAACGGACGTCAGTCTTTAACAGGTTGACACCAAAAGCAGCCTCTCATCAAAGCAAGGGGCATGCCAAGGTCGCTTCTACAACTGAGGTGATCCCATCCGCAAGACACGCTTGACGTTGCCACTGGCGCCGAGTGAGGAAAGCTGGGGGCAGTTATCCTCTAGACTTACCCCACCAGTTCCAATGGTGGAAATTGACGCTGCTATTCCAACTGGGAACAACTTCGAGCTGCTCAGGAGGGTGCGCAAGAACTCTCCAACCGCCATCTTGAAGAAGTCTATCCGCCAGTCGAAAACACAACCCAGGTGAAGCCGGAACAGCCTCCTCAGCGGTTGTCCTACAAGATCCATAGAGTTTGGCGGAAAGTCCAAGACTCTGTAATTGACAAATAATACTCTCGCCGACTGAAGAAAACAAAGGCTCGGCGAGGGGAGGACCATCCTGCTGTCATGCCACAGAAAGTATCATCTGCATGGGTGCTCGCTGCAACGGCTCCCTCAACTTCGGCCTCCCATAAAATGAGAAGGCCAGAAAATCAACCACCACCGGCGCCAAATTCTGAGCGTGATGGATCCAAACGCCCCAAGTCTAGGGGCATGGTAGTGCACACGGTGTACATGGCTTCCAGCAAAGAGGAAAGTTGTACTTCCGCGCGTCATCGACCACTTACACGGTCTGTGACAAAGGCTCAGGAGCAACAACAAAAGCTCCAGGAGATGTTGACAAGGATGGCTGCACTTACTAGGCAAAAAGAAAGCCCAGAAGTATCGTCGGAACACCGCCAGGAGCAGGAGACCGACACCGAATTCCTATGGAAGATTCTTGAAAAGAAAGACAAAGAGGCCGTGGAACAAGCGGCTAATATAAAACAAATGGCGCTTCTCTTCCAAGACATGGTGGGGATGATGATCCAACCGGATCCTCCGGCTGAAGACCCTCCAATAATCATTGAAGTTGATAGAGGGGAGATATCAAACCCTTCTCCGGCTTTATCAGCAGTCAGGGAGTTATCAGAATTTTTGTCTCAAGCATGTCCGGCGATTAGGTGGAAAAGCCCGCTGGAGCATGAAATTATTGACGGAATGCTGAAACCGTGTCCAACGCTAAAAGTTGGTAACGATGGACAAAACCTCCAGGCCAAGCCTCCGAAGTATTCAAAGAAAAAGAAGAAGGCCAAGAAGCCCGTCTAGCTCGACGACAATCGTACGGGTCTGCAGAAATACATTGATGCACTGGAAGGATACAACCAAGAGGCACGGACCCTAGTCACACTGGAAGAGTTCTTCAAGTATGTTCTTGAGGACGGAAACAGTGACATTGATGAAGGAGAAAATTCTTCGAAAGAACCCGATGATTATGTAGCGAGTTGCCACATGATCTCTCACTCATCGATAAATGGCAAAGAGGCTCCTGACATAGAGAAACTGGGTGCAGATCCAGAACCAAAACCCATGGAACCATCGGATGAACTCATCGACAAGTTGCTGAACGAAGCTCTGCAAAAGAGCAAAACTGATCAAGAACGTGAGGCGGCCATTTAAGAAAAGGCTAAGCGTCGGTGTCAGGCCGAAAAAGCTCCGGTGATGAGAAGCCACAAAGTACCTCAACCGGATCAAAGTGCCCTTGCCACCAGCCAGCGTAGAATCAAGATAAGAAAGCAGTTCGCCAAAGCTCTGTCAATGGGAATGAAGCTACCACCTTTCAAAGAAGATACTTCCGGGAGTACGTGCCCCGACGAACCGGATGTACATCCGAACTACTGTTTATACCATCAGAAGGTCACACACCCTACCGAAGAGTACAATGCCTTTAAGAAGTGGTGGCAGGGATACGTTGCCCATCGACAACAATTCAAGCGAATGAAGCGCAAAGCCCATCAGGAGCAGAGAAGCACGACAGATGAGCATAAAGGAACAACTGGTAACTGTCATATGGTTGATGCCATCTCAACAAAAGGGAAACCTCAAGTTCTTAACTTCGGGAGCAATTCAGACGAAGAAATGGCTCTCGGCCCTCTCTTCAAGGAATCCACTTCTGGAAAAGAAGAAGAGACGAAGAACTGTGAGACCATTCAGCTGCATAACCGTACGTTGTCTAAAAAGAATCTCGGACCCTCAAACAAAGGTTCATGCAAGAAAGACAAGGGGAAGGAAAAAGTCTCTGAGGAGATTGCCCTCGATGATAGAGTCGCCGAAGAGCTCACAGCCAAGGACCCGCCCAAAAAGAACAAGGTGGATTACAATGTCCTGGCACATCTAAGGAAGATACCCTCACAATTGAGTATTTTGGATGCCCTTCTCCTATCTAAAGAGGCACGAGATTCTCTGATCAAGGCGTTACAAGAGCCCGACCAGTTTCAAGTCTTCCTTGCAGAAGAAAAGATGAAGGACGAGCTGGAAGAAATCCACACGGCTGATATCACCTTCAGCCATGAAGACCTCCTTCTCGGAATGTGCGAACCGTCCGCTATGTGTAACCGGGTATTGACACGATATCAAGATAGGGAAGATCCTGGTCGACAACGGGTCCTCTATCAACCTTCTTATTGTAAGAGTATTGAAGGAGATTTGCATGAACGTTCAGCACTTGGCTCGGGATAAAATTACCATCTCCGGTTTTGACTCCCAATCATCACAAACGCTCGGGTCTGTAATACTGACATTACGCTTCGGTCTGCTCGTCACTGACATCAAGTTCCATCTCATTGATGCCAGGACTTTCTACAACGCTCTGCTCGGCAGGCCTTGGTTACATGAGTATAATATCATCCCTTCTACACAACATCAGTGTATGAAGTACTTCAAGGATAGCCTCGAGTACACAGTCACAGGGGAGCTGAACCCATTCTCCGTAAATGAAGTTCGCAAATATGAAGACGCCAAGTACTTCTTACCAGACCTCGAAGACATGGAAAGATGTCGCAAATCGGAGAATAAACAAAAATTCATCACCACTATCCCGATATTCGAGAGCGATACCAAAGAGGATGAAGAGGTGGTCTACTCGGGACAACCCCAAGGCAATAGGCCAGGACCATCTGCCCCTATTCTGGTCTTTGGCAGTGACTCTGAGGACGAGGCCAACGCAGTATTCTCCGTCCGCCCGCCAAAGCAGGAGCTGACCAGAGTTTACAGATTACCCTAGTCCCACAGCGGCATTACAAAGAACTTGATGCACTTGATACGTACAGCGTGCAAAAGCTGCAAACCTTCTACGTCCCTCCTAAGCAGAGAGGTGAGAAGGCGATCTTTTTCTACCAATCCACGGAGACTAAAGTGGAGAAAGAAGTATGGCACGGTGCTGAACCTGCACTTGACAGGCTTCAACCAATCCGTTTGCCCAGATACTACGCAGAGAGACTGAAAAGGCTATTGAGACGCCAAGGCGTACCCTTCAAACAGACTGCTCGATAAGCCCAGTTCTATAACAAGATTTGGGACGTTCCAGGGACTCAGCGAAGGATGCCCAATGGGTGAATGGAGACGACCGACCTTGGATACGTTCGGTCCAATAAAAGGGAACGATTCCATAGCTGCCATGTCATAAATAATTCCGGTGGAGAAACAAATGCATTTCCAGATGGCGTTGATGTCAAACTAGAGGGAGATCCCGCCGTGAGAATACCAAGCCCGTCATTCGAAGAATAGATTGACAAGCTAATAAGAGAAGCATGTCAAAAGGTTCGGGATGACTATAGCCGCGAAATAACCATTTACGAGAAGGCCAGGACGCAACGTATCATTCAGCAGGTTACGGAAGAAGACGACGACGACGCCCTTCACTCCCAGCCCGCCGTGCGCTCTCGTGGCAAGAAAAAAGCTCGACGTAGAAGTAAAAGCAAGGTGAAGAACAGGGACGGCGTTCAAAAATAGTGAAGCGGATCCATGAAGCTGCGCGAGCGAGAAAAAGTCAGCTGGAACCCGTCTTTTATGAAGAAGATGGGTCGGGAGTACTCTTTCTCTCAAGAAAAGACAAGGAAAATATTCAACCTTGTCATGAAGCATCAAATGATGACGCTCCCGGAGTCTCGATTCCCCAAATAGTCGAAGGAGGTGTAGGGTGTTTTTCGTCACCTCATTGAGATGGGAATACGCGCGCGCTTGTCAGGCGCATTACAGATTCCCCCTACCTAGGGTAGGCTGGGGGTTTATTGATTTTGGGGATCCAAATCTCCGGTAGCCGCGGACTAAACTGCCATTAATTACCCCTCACTTTTGGAGCGAGAGAACATCCGATTAATGGGTCAAACAGGTCATGCAAACTCAATGTGCAGTGTACGCGTGTAGTGTTTTAAAGGGGTTTTGGATATATCGGGGGCCCGTAGAGTTTTTACGGGGGTCCCGCTACCCGGATAGCGGGCCGGGGGTCAAGAGGGCTAGCAGCTCCTTTGCGGGGTGCGGGGCAGCGCCCCGTTAGAGTTTTTTTCTAACGGGGGACAATGTTGTAGAGTATGTGTGTGTATAAAAGAGGGAAAGGGCATCCAAAGGATGCGTGGGAAAAAGTGCCAGCGCCTCACATGCACGGCATGAGGGCGCTAGCGCTTTGGGCGCTAGCGCCTCACATGCGCGCTAGCGCCTCACGTGCTAGGCACGTGGGCGCTCAGACGCCAGCGCTTTGGGCGCTAGCGCCTCACATGCACGCTAGCGCCTCACGTGCTAGGCACGTGGACGCTCAGACGCCAGCGCTTTGGGCGCTCGCGCTTTGGGCGGTAGCGTCACACGTGCCAGGCACGCGGGCGCTCGGGCGCTAGCGTTTTGGGCGCTAGCGCCACACGTGCCAGGCAAGTGTGTGATCGGGCGCTAGCGCTTTGGGCACTAGCGCCTCACGTGCCAGGCACGTGGGTGTCCGGGCGCTTGGGCGGCAAAAGGGACTTGGTCCCTACAATGGGAGTTGTACTCCCAGAAAGAAATACTTATTATTTTGAATATGAATATATATATATATATATATATATATATATATATATATATATATATATATATATATATAAGGAGTTAAACTCCTAGAATATTTTGAAGCTGATGAAGGGGCTTCTCCCCTTGAGCCCAGGATCTTTTCCAAAGTGGGGTCTTTGCAGATGGGTCTCCTTTCTCCTCTTTTATTGGCCGGCTCTTGGATAACAAGAGGGGTGCGATTTTAAAAATCTCTCCTTTTTAAGATCTGATGGAAGATCCAAGCTTCCCTTTGTGGGTTTTGTGGTGAAAAACTATTTAGTTTTGGAAAAGGAAGAGTAAAACTCTTGATTTAATTCAAAAGAAAGAAGAAGGTTTTAGAACATCGAGGAAGGAGAAGATCACAGATCTTGATTCTTTTTTTAGAGAGAGAAAAAGATCTTGAGATATTTTCATTATCTTTGCCTTTATAGGCTATACACTTTACATATAGCCCCTTTTTCGGACTCGACTTGGGCATGGCCCACTTGGTCTGGACTTGGGCCCACTTGGCTTGGGGTTGACCTTGACCTTGACTTGGTCAACCGCGGTGTAAATTTTTACCCCAACAAATTGCCCCCCATCAATAAATGCACACCACACATGTGGGTGGTGTGCATGAAATTGATGGATCTTCTTTCACGTAGAGGCGAATTGATTTGGTTCCCGCATTTGGGAAGCTGGCACTGCCCTTTTTACGACATGGACTGTCGATTCTGCCTTTTTTACAACTTGGACGGTCAGTTCTGCCCATTTTGCGACTTGGACGGTCGGTGCTGCTCTTTTTGCGACTTGGACGGTCAGTGCTGCCCTTTTAGCGACTTGGACGGTCGGTGCTGCCTTTTTTGCGACTTAGACGGTCGATACTGCCATTTTAGCGACTTGGACGGTCGGTTCTGCCATTTTAGCGACTTGGACGGTCGGTTCTTCCATTTTAGCAACTTGGACGGTCTGTGCTGCCTTTTTTGCGACGTGGACGGTCGGTGCTGCCATTTTAGCGACTTGGACGGTCGGTGCTGCCCTTTTTGCGACTTGGACGGTCGGTGCTGCCCTTTTAGCGACTTGGACGGTCGATACTCCCCTTTTTGCGACGTGGACGGTCGGTGCTTCCCTTTTTGCGACTTGGACGGCCGGTTCTTCCCTTTTTGCGACTTGGACGGTCGATGCTACCTTTTTTGCGACGTGGACGGTCGGTTCTGCCATTTTTGTGACGTGGACGGTCGGTGCTGCCCTTTTTGCGACTTGGACGGTCGGTTCTGCCATTTTAGCGACTTGGACGGTCGATGTTGCCCTTTTTGCGACGTGGACGGTCGGTGTTGCCATTTTAACGACGTGGACGGTTGGTTCTGCCCTTTTAACGACTTGGACGGTCGGTGCTGCCCTTTTAGCGACGTGGACGGTCGATGCTGCCCTTTTTGCGACTTGGACGGTCGGTGCTGCCCTTTTAGCGACTTGGACAGTTGATACTACCCTTTTTGCGATGTGGATGGTCGGTGCTGCCATTTTAGCGACGTGGATGGTCAGTTCTGCCCTTTTAGCGACTTGGACGGTCGGTGCTGGATTTGACTCGCTCCGCTTCTTGCGGTGTCAGGGATGAAGTTGACTTGTTTCCGAGGTTGAGCTTGATTCCGCCAGGGAGGTCGTTGGTTGTTTTGTTGATTTGATGTGATTTGGGTTGACATCAGCATCGCTATACTGGAATATGGTACCAGGAGCGAATCATCATCTGCCATGACAGGGTTTGGGGATTTTGGTTTTAGTTTAGCATCAGTACTGCTTCACTGGAATATGGTACCAGGAGCAAATCATCATTTTCTATGAGGATATTTCCCTCGTTCCCATTTTAACGACTTTAGGGGTCATCTGTTCCCAGTTTAACGATTTAGAGGTCATCTATTCCCAGTTTAAAGGCTCAGGGGTCTATTGGATTGGAGTTTGGAATTTGGGGTTAGGGTAGGCATAAGCATTGCTAACACTGAAGCACATGTGCCAGGAGCAATTCATTATTTACCTTTTCCTGTTGGGGTGCGATGGCTTAGGAGACAGGTTTAGGTCCCTATCACCTAAGACTTTTCAATTTTATGAGCCGCAAGGGTCCCATAAAAGCATTTTCTCCCTACGAGTCGAAAGGATCCCGTAGGTGTACTTTCTCCTTAGGATTCGTGAGGACTCATAAGTGTGTTTTTTCTTTGTGAGTCGTAAGGATCCCACGAAGGTGTTTTCTTATGCGTCGAGTGGATCTCGTAAGTTTGTTCTCCTCATGTGTCGTGAGGACACATGAGTGGGTCTTCCCAAATGGAGCATAAGTCCAAGGGCGGAGACCGGCCGCTGGACTGGTGATTGCGGTGGTGTATGGGTATGATGAGAATTATTTGAGCCTGCGGATTGTATACGGTAGTCAATTTGGGGACTAACCGTAGGGCCGGGAGAATTTTGAGAAATTGGATTTTGGTTGGCGTCTGCATCGCTGCACTGGAATATGGTACTATGAGCGACTCATCTTTCGCCGTTTGGGACTTGGAATTTGGATCTTGTTTGGCATCAGCATTGCTGGACTGGAATAATGCCAGGAGCAACTCATCATTTGCCCCGAGAGGACTTGGGATTTGGTTTTTTGGGTCGGCATCAGCACCGCTAACACTGAAGCAATGCCAGGAGCGACTCATCATTTGCCATTGCCCGTTGGGGAGCGATGGTTCAGGAGACAGGTTTAGTTCCCAATCACCTAAGGTTTTTCAATTTTATGAGCCGTAATGGTCTCATAAAAGCATTTTCTCCCTACGAGTCGAGAGAATCTCGCAGGTGTATGTTCTCCTTAGGAATCGTGAGGATTCCTAAGTGTGTTGCTCCATTGTGAGTCGTAAGGATCTCACGCAGGGATTTTCTCCTTACAAGGTCGAGAGGACTTTGTGAGTGTATTTTATCTCTTTTCACGAGTTTGCGCCCTTTCGGGTCTTCACAAACTCACCGGCAGTCCTGCTGTTTTTACTCACGGAGCCCTTTCGGGTTTTCATCCGAGCCCGTTTTGCTTGTGGACATACCTTTTTTTTGGCTGGTAGGACTTTAAGAGTAGTCTCACCGGCAGTACTTAGGAGAGATAGGGGTCGTTTACGCCCGTGGATTGTATACGGTTTTACAGGATGTAAGATCTAGAACGCAGGGCTAGTGTGCTCAATTCGCTTGCGACTTGGAGCATTCACGCGTAGTATTTCTTGAGAGATCGGCCATTGATGGGTAGCATGGGCCTTTCTCCCTCGACACTTATTAGTTGGTAGGATCATCCGTCGAACACTTTCTCGATGATGTATGGTCCTTCCCAGTTTGGCTCGAATTTTCCCTTGGCATGTCTATTGGGGATGATAGGACCAACACCAATTCGCCTTTCTTGAAAACGCGGAGACGAGTCATCTTGTCATAGGCCCGTGACATCTGGGCCCGGTACAACTCCAGATTTTGCTATACTGCAAGCCTCTTTTCTTCGAGGGCATCAAGATCTTCCGGCCAAAGGATCACATTTTCCTCCTCCGTCAACTCGTACTGAACGACCATTCTTAAGCTTGGAATTTCGATTTCGAGGGGGAGGACCGCCTCCACTCCGACTGCCTCCACTCCGAAGAGCAACGTGTACGGAGTGGACTGAGTTGGAGTACGGTGCGTGGTACAGTATACCCACAACGCCTCGCGAAGCTTGAGATTCCAATCTCTCTTGTTGGTTGAAGCATTTTTCCTCAGGAGCTTGCATAGAGTCTTATTGAAGGCTTCGGCTAGCCCATTGGCTCTTGGATTATAGACGGAGGAATATCTCCAATCTATCTTGTGTTGAGTAGCGAATCTTGAGACTTTGAAGCTCTTGAAAGAAGGCCCGTTGTCAGAAATGATTCTTCTTGGTATACCGAAGCGGTATAAAATATTATGATGGAAGAAAGTCAGAATATTTTCTGTCTTGACTTCTTTTAGTGGGACAGCTTCAGCCCATCTGAAGAAATAGTCAGTTGCGGCCAATATGAACCGGTGGCCTCTGGATGACAGAGGATCAATTGGGCCAACTATGTCATTGCCCCAAACTTCGAAGGGCTACGACGCCAACGTAGGATGCAATGGATTGGGATGCTTGTGAATGAAATCACCATGGATTTGGCAGAGATGGCATTTCTTTGCATGCTCTTTGCAATCCCTTATCATGGTGGGCCAGTAATATCCAAGCCGTTTGATCTGAAGCCGCATTTTGGGGCCAGACTGGTGAGCCCCGCAGACGCCTGAGTGAACTTCTTTTATAACTTTTTGGGCTTCAGCCGATGACAGGCACCTGAGCCAGAGTTGGTCATATGACCTGCGGTATAGCGTGTCATTTACAAACACGTATCGGAGAGCTCTCTTCTTCAGCTGAATCCTTGCAGATTTTCCTTTGGGAAGCTTGTCGTATCGGAGGTACTCTATGAAGGGTTTTAACCAATCAGGCTCGTCTTGGATGATCGAAGCTTCTTCGGCAGGACTGATCTTTTGTTCCGCGCTTTTCTCTTCTCGTAGAGAGACTGGGGGTAGAATTTGCCGGCTCCTGACTGTGATCAGAATTTCATCCGTATCAGGATCAGCCAGCTCCTTGGCTAAGCGAGCGAGTACGTCAGCCTTTCCATTCAATGCCATAGGAACTCTCATTAGCTCAATGTGAGTGAACCGTTTCATGAGTTCCACCACTCGGCTTCTGTACTGAGCTAATTCGGATTTGTATATCTTATAGTTGCCGCTTACTTGGTTGACGAAAAGCTGGGAGTCACCGTAAACCCGTAGCCGAAAGATTTCCATTTCTATGGCGAGCTCCAGACCAGCTATCAGAGTTTCATACTCAGTCTCATTGTTTATGCGAGGCTCGGTGAGAGCAAAAGAACGCCGTAGGGTTCCCATCGATGGAGTGATGAACACCAATCCTATCCCCGCTTTTATCTCCGGGATGCTTAATTTGCTGGAGGTCCTTATTGATGAGGCTCCGTCGAAGTAGAGCTCCCAACATGACTCGCCTTCCTCGAGGTGCAGCACTTGTTCGTCGGGTAACTCGCAATTGAGCGGTGATCTTTCTGGAACGAGATGAGCAGTAAGGAAGTCTTCAGGAGCTTGCCCTTTTACTGCTTTCTGAGGAGTATAAACTATGTCAAACTCAAGTAGCATGACAGCCTATCTTGCTATTCTGCCGGCTAGGCTTACCTTGGTCATTAAGTGTTTGAGCGGGTCGACCTTGGAGATCAACATAACCCTATGAGCAAGCAGATAGTGCCTCAGCTTCTTCACAGTGAATATCAGAGCCAGGCATTGTTTTTCAATCGGGGAATAGTTGTGTTCCGCCCCGACTAGAGTTCAACTGAGGTAGTAGAGGGCATTTTCTTTTCCCTCCTCGTTGTTCTGGGCAAGGAGCGCACCGAGTGACTCATCTAGCGTGTCAGTGTAGAGAATCAGAGATTAATTTAGAACGGGAGCGGCCAACACTAGAGGGTGCAACAAGTACTGTTTGATGCTTTCGAACGCTGCTTGACATTGGGCATCCCAGACAAAAGGAGCTCCTTTCTTCATGAGATTTGAGAAGGGCCTACATCTTCCCGATAAATTTGAGATAAACCTCCGTATATAAGCAAGCTTGCCGTGAAAAGATCTTAGCTGCGTCAGACTCTTTGGAGGGGGCATCTCCATGATGGCCTTTATCTTTAATGGGTCAACTTCGATCCCTCGATGTCGGACTATGAAGCCTAGGAATTTTCCCGATGACACACCAAAAGCGCACTTTAAAGGATTTATCTTCAGATCGTATTCCCTCAGTCTGGTGAGAACGGTCCTAAGATCTTGGATGTGGTCAGCCTTGGCTTTAGTTTTGACGACCAAATCATCAACATAGCATTCGATGACTTTATGGATTAGGTCATCAAAGATATTGGTCATTGCCCTTTGATATATAGCACCTGCGTTCTTCAGTCCGAACGGCATCACTTTATAGCAATATATTCCGATCGGGGTTCGAAATTCTGTGTGTTTCTCATCCTCAGGCGACATCTTGATCTGATTATATCCAGACGAGCCATCCATGAAGGTGAACAACTCGTAATTTGAGGTGTCGACCATCATTTCCATGACCGGTAGCGGGAAGTCGTCTTTAGGACATGCCTTGTTGAGATCCCTGAAATCGACACAAACTCGGATCTGCCCATTTTTCTTATTCACTGGGATTATGCATGTGATCCAGTCCGCATATTTCTCTTCCCTGATGAAGCCGGCATCGATGAGTTTCTTAGTTTCCTCGATGGCCTTTTCTTCCAGTTCCCTTCTCATTCTTCGAGGAGCTTGTTTGACTGGCTTAGCATCAGGAGATATTGCCAGCTTATGCACGACCACTTCAGGGGAAAAGTCAGGCATTTCTTTGTACGTCTACGCGAAGCAGTCGACGAACTCATGCAGTAAGGCGATTATCTGCTCTTTCATTTCCTCTGACAAGAGTGAGCTGATGTAGGTCGGCCTTGGATTATTGGGCGTTCCTAAGTCAATCTCGGTTAGCTCGTCAAAGGTTGCTTGTCCACCGTCTTCGAGCTCTTGAGGAGCTTCTTCTAGCTCGGCTAGCTCGTCATCATCATTTGATCTTTCGCTCGCTTCACCAACATGGATCATGTAGCATGCCTTGGAATCAGGCTGGATGAAACCTATGCCCCGTCTATCTGGAATTCGTCCATCGATGAGTGCTTGGACCTGAGGCGGATGCCATAGCCCTTCATAAAACTTTGCTTCGGACTCCGTTTGATATAACCGACATCCACACCTTTTGAAATATTCCCACATCTCGGGCGCATAGTATCTGGGATTGAGGACGTCGCTTATGCCCCTCTCATAGGGAAGACATGCGACAAACAAATCGTCCGGGTGCACAACAGGGTTTGACCCATAAAACAGGATGCCATTCTGTCCACTTTTCCTCCCGGGAACGTAGAAAGTTTTCAGCTGGTCCACGGTAGAGACTGAAAATGCATCGAGCTCTTTGCACATCCATTCCGGCACCCTTGTAATGGCCAGGGACCCTTATGCAATTTCAAAGGTCTCTCGTAGTTTCGCTTGCTGCATGGGGGTCCAATCCGCACAGCTGTTGCACAGCAGGTCCTCTTCCTCCGACTCTTCAGTGTTGCTGCCAAGATGAAGGCAGACTTTGCGGCTAGATGGGCTTCCAGTATCGGATTCGTCCGTATCGCTACCGAAACGAGGGGGAGTTTTACGAATGGACGAACTTCCAGCGTCGGACTCATCAGTGTCGCTACCAAAACGCGGGCGCACTTGGGCGTTTTTTTTTTGAAAGTGACAACCGGCTCAGATTTTCTTTTGGGTCTTGGGGCCGCTCTATCCTCAGTCAGTTGTGGTTTAGCATTTTGGTGGTTCATGAAGTACCAAGAATCTTCATATCGGACTTCATGCACACCGAACGGCTGGATGTCTCCGTCAATGCGTATTTCTTAGTCATTTTTAGTATACTTTATGCATTGATGGAGAGTTGACGGAATGATGCCGTAATCGTGGAGCCACGGCCGTCCCAAGAGAATTTTATAAGACGTGTCAGCGTCGATCACGTATATCTTAGCTTCAGTTTGTAGATCCACAAATTTGATTGGCAGAGCTATAGACCCCAGAACTTGCTGACAGTTTTGATTGAAGCTTTGAATGGCAATCCTTTCCCTCGACAGGTGTCGGATGTCCATTGACAAACTCTTCAGAGTCCGCAAGTTCATGATATTCACCGAGGATCCCGGATCAATCAATATGCGATTAATCCGATCTCATCGCTGTACCCATTCACGTAAAGCGGCCGATTATGCTCAGCCGTTCCCAGTAGCAAGTCTTCATCCTTAAACGTGATTACGGCGGCATGTAGAGCGTACGGAGCTTCTTTCATATTAATTTCTACAAAGCGAGCCTGATACCGCTCGGGGTTTTGTAGAGCGTGAATGAGAACATCTCTAAGCTCTTTAGATAGGACCAAGGCATCGTAGATGCTCAGGAGAGACAGGAGCTTTCGGAGATGAGCCAAGACATTGTAGTCCACTGAGGAAGGACTTGAGTTTTCATCAGCCAGCTTTCTGCCATCTTCCTCATTAGCCACCTGTTTTTCCTTTCTTTTTGGGGTGTTTCCCTGATTTGACAGTGAGCCCTGCCGCTTTTAAGCTAGATTTGGTTGGCCTTTGTGGTGAGCTCCTCGTCCTTTTCGGGAAAACAGAGCTCCTCCTCAGATTCGCTGCCAAGATGGATGGCGTAGCAGGTCACTATAGGGATCTCTTCATTGAAGTCTTCTTCTACCTCTTGTAGAATTTCAGCCACTTCTATAGGGAGGAACTCCTTCAATTGAATCAGAGTTCTTTCCTGCTGTTCATTGTCTTCGAGAGAATCGATATATTTTTGAATGGTCGAACTCCCTGCAGACTCCTTTTCACATCGAGCCGCACTTTTTTTCTTCTTGAGCTTTTTGGATTTTGAGCCTGATTGGGCCGAATTGACAGCTGGAATGGTGGGCTTCTTCTGCCTTTCCCAGTCCGTCGTGGGCTCTTTCTGAAGTAGTTTTAGCATCTTCTTCGTTTTATTAGATATGTGCTTACTCCAAGGAGGCTGTGGTGAGTCAGTTTCATTTCTCAGGGCAGCGGGTTCGGCTGTCTGCTCCCAGAAGGCTTCAACTTTTGTCTATATAAAGTTGGTGGTTGCAACTTGATTGTTCACCAATACAATTTTGGACGGCTCGATCTCTCCAGCCTTGTACTGCTTCTCGACCAAGTCCTTGAAGATATAGCAATCCTCGATCGCATGGTTCACTACTCGGTGGTACGGGCAATACAGGGGATTGTCAGTCATTTTTGTTTCTTGAGGTCTTTTCGACTCTGGCAATTGTAGACCGTTGTTCAAGGCATCTTTAAATATCTTGCGGACCTTATCCCTTTTGAAAGAGTAAACCTTGTTCTTTTTCTCCTCTAGGAAAGGCCCATCTCCTCCCAGCAATGGCTTTTGAGACCGGTTGGTTTTGGAATCGCCTGCCCTTCGCTTATCTTCATTGTCGGACGCATTGAAGACATTGGTACTGCTGGAACTCCCGCTTCTACGGTTGCCGTCCCGCTTGCTTTTCCAAGTCTTGTCTCTTTGAGAGTCCGGGGTAAACTATTGCTTCGAGCGTTCCAACATTTGGACTTTCTTGGTTCGATCTTGAAATGTCTTGAGGCTTGCTGTACACAAGAATGAGACCATCCAATTGCTGAGGTCCCCAATGAGAAGGCCGATGGACTGGTCCTGCTCCAGCGGCGGTTCGTACTTGACTGTGAGATTATGCCATCGGGCGATAAAGTCGGTGTTGCTTTCATTCTTCCTAGGCTTGGTCCTCACAAGGTCAGCAATAGAGATTTTATCACTGACACTCATGAACCTTTGCCGAAACAGAGACTCCATTTGGGCAAAGGTAATAACGGACCCGTCTGGTATACTCACGTACCAGTCGAAAGCGACACCGGTCAGGCTATTGACAAACTGACGAAGATGGAGCGCATCATTGCCCCCTATATTTCCGCACGATGCTTTAAAGTGGGCGACGCGCTGATTTGCATTTCCCGTCCTGTCAAATCTTCCGAACTTAGGAATGACGTAGCCGCTCAGGAACTCGATCAAATCGTACTGTGCGGGGTATGGCTGCCCACTACTGCCAATTTCTTTCTGAGTTTCAGCTTCGACCACCAATGTTTTGACTTTGCTGGTGACCAAATCCATTATCCGGTCTTATGTTAGTGGGATAATGTTATCTGGGGCCAAGGCGTCGCTAGAAGCGGAATGTGGCCGGCTTTCATGCGGCTCGATCAATCTTGGATCTAAAGGGACAGGCATCAGCCGCTTCGGATTGTCATCACCCGGTTCATGAGTAGCGACTTGTGCTTGATTGGGAGGCGCTCGAGCAATTTGAGCCATAAGCTGCATCACAACGTTCGTTAGGTCGTCAATTTTCAAATGGAGCTTGGCCATCTCTTTATCTTTGCTCCTGAGTTGTTTTCGAAGCTCTTGAAGCAGCTCTTGCTCCGCGGTCCTGGGGAGGAAAGTCGGCTCTTCCTCGCTGTTCGATCTTGACCCTGCATGGACTGAGGGGTCTTTCTGTCTATCATCCTCATCGAGAGGGTTTTCATCATCCAGCGGAGGCGGCTGTTCTTGGGAAGCGGCAACCACATTCAAGCCAGATTGGGGTTGGGATATGGTGGCCCCATCCTTGCTTTTGCTGCGAAGGTTGTCACTGGGGCGCCCGCCCGCCATATAGACCGTATGGATAATATATCCAGCCGTCTTTTTGTTATCGGCGGCTGATTTCACGGATCGCTGTCTTGACCCCCCCGTTTCGGTAACAGGCAGTCGATTGAAGGCGGCTGGCCTGGCCGGATTCTTGAATGGTGCCGACGCTTCCTTTTTGGTTTTGCACCGTTGTTTTCACGCGGCACAGAGCGCCTGATAGACTCTTGAAGAGACAGTGTCATACGTTTTCTGTTGGGGCCGGGACACGTCTCTTCGTAGAGACGTTCGGACCGCTGTCTTCTTGATTCTAGCGGTCATAGCATTTTTCTGAACCCACTTCAGAGGTTCGAATGAATTGCTGATTTTTACGGCCGACTTAGCCGTCGTCACGGAGTAACCCTGCTCTTGGAACCTCACAAGATTCCACATGGCCGAAGTCCTGACCCTCTTGTTGGCTCGATACCTGAGCTGCTTCTGCCTTAACTTTTCTGTTTTAAGCACTTGGCAGACTTCGGCTCTTTGGGAAGATGCCGTTGACCGAGTGATAGATAGGCCAGAGAAGACGCCCGATTGTGCATTTGTTGGAGTCATCATCTGAGCTCGTCCGCAACGTTTGATGTTGCCCTTTGTACCGGAAGTCTTGCCCCCAGCTGGAGCACCAGAGAGTCGTTCACACACCGTCTTAAGTTTCGGTTGTGGTTCTTTAGCGATCACAACATTTGGCCTCTTGCCCCTTGAGACCGGCTTGGCCATCTATTTTGCCGGGATTTCTGCCATATGAGCTCTTCCGGTAGGGTAGATGATGACGGAACCAAACTGGCGGGGCAGTTCCTCCCACTGTCGACTAAGACTTGCGGGGAGAACTACACGAGTATTGATCTTGACTACGTACGGAATCGGGGTCACATTAGAAGCTGGATTCATCTTAGGAGACATTGTCGTTGAAAGTTGATTGCTGCACGAAAAAAACATTATTTCAGGATAAACATCGGCATATATGTTAAATGAGTTTGCATGAACACTTGACCCGAGATATGGGAGGATAGAAAGGTCCCACCCGGCGTGCCAGTATCTGTAGGGTGTTTTCCGTCACCCTATTGAGATGGGAATACGCGCGCGCTTTTCAGACGCATTACAGATTCTCCCTGCCTAGGGTAGGCTGGGGGTTTATTGATTGTGGGGATCCGAATCTCCGACAATCGCGGACTAAGCTGCGGTTAATTACCCTTCGCCATTAGAGCGAGAGAACCTTCGATTAACGGGTCAAACAGGTCATGCGAACTCATTGTGCAGTGTACGCGTGTTGTGTTTTGAAAGGGGTTTTAGATATATCGGGCCCCCTGAGAGTTTTTACGGGGGTCCCGCTACCCGGATAGCGGGCTGGGGGTCAAGGGGCTAGCATCCTCCTTTCGGGGTGTGGGGCAGCGCCCCGTTAGAAATTTTTTCTTGTAGGGTTGCTATGCACGCACACAAGGGTTACGAGGCATCAACCATGCCCGATTAAAAATTTAGCCGTGCCGAACAACCCGATACAAGATCTTTAAACTAGAGATTAGGCGAAAACTAACATGTTAACAACTTTAACACTAAGTGAGAGGGATTACAACCTTTGTAGATCCGGTCCTTCACTTCATATGCTCCGTGTTGTGGTCCCTTCACTGCGATCATCGGGTTCCGGACTCTCGAGAGGTTCCACGAAGAGAAAGATGCAACCTTTGCTTCCGATCTTCGATACTAAGATGATCTACCTTGAAGTTCCGTTAACACAAGCTAACACTCATGAAATGATGTGAACACCCTCATCTAAATGGCAAGGGAAGATGGGGATGATGAAGTGGGATTTTTGCTCTCTTTATTTATCTTTTTCTCATATTTATTCATCACTTTTGAAAAACTAGTAAAGCTTTTTCATGAAGAGAATGAAGGAAGAAGATGAACAATAATAGTTGTATATATTTTGTGATGAATAGAAAACAAGTTATCATAATCATTTATGCAACCATGGTTGTAGTAACCAATGTAGAGAGTTTACTAGGGTTAGGGTTTGGGTTGGGTTAAAGGGTGAGTCACAAAGAAATATCTATCATAATATCTTAACAAAGACAAAGTAAAGCTTCTAGAATCAACTAGAAGGTTTAACCCTAATCCAACCCCTAATCATGTTTAAACTCCTCTAAACATGTTGCATTAATAATTATAATATGTTACAATATTATATATCACATATACAATATTTATTGTAACAAAATAAAATAATACATTTAACATATATCGCATATATATTAATGTATTACCTGAGTGAGAAAAAGAATCTTTTAGTGAGCAAATATTAGTTAATGTAATTTAATATATCATATATATTATTATATATTAAATTATCGAATCAACACTTGATCCGACAATCCGGCTATATCGCATATAACCGACTAATATTTATCCGTACCGATTCATCGAATCAACACTTGATCCGATGACCCGGCTGATATCAAATATCGCGAGAATAGAATACGGTATTTTATATCGCATTATCCTCGGTCCCGCACATATCACATATGTGCTCCTACTCCGTTTTGCCTGAGTCAAGAAACCTCTGTGTAGGACTCTAAAGAATCGTCAATACACCGGCAGTAGGTGATGATCATATCAAACACCCACAAGCTGCAAGCGGTCAGCTAAACGTAACAGCTACCCAGGTATTGAGTGCTCAGAAGATCAACAAGCAAGCCTGTAACTTCTCCTGTGAATCCAAACAGTAACACTCCCGTACAGTCCGGTCTCGTCGTATGATATGTTGCATATCTCGCCTAGGGGTGGTAAACGTCAGACCCCAGTAGCTCGATAAGTCGTGTCGATATGAGGTCTATAACAGTTCGAGAAACTACTGATAACACTTACCAGTAAATCTCAGCAACCCTGGCCAGGGATTTCCGGTTATAGCCAATCGAACACAGCACAACATCAACTCCCTATACCGGGAGAGACGAATCCCCTCCTATCGCTCATTGCCTCCATGTGATTCGGGACTGTACCCAAAAGCCACCTTTTTGCACGCCCTCTTGGATGTGGTATGATGGAAATCAAAGCACAGTGGGAATCACACAAGACTCTATGACGATCTCGGGTCAACAGACTACTCTATACCAGTGTCACCGGAGAACTGCCATCTGACGTGAGGTATAATACCATCTGGGAGTTCTCGGCGAGTCCGTCCAGTGTACCCAGTCTCTACTGAGCACCCGTACACCATCCTTGATGTCAAACACCGATGGATATGGGATCATCCATCGCCCATCATATGGGTCAAGATGCGTATACGCTAGTCTACTCTGGTGTATCTATGCCCTGTCTCGATACACCCTCGACTAGGAACAGTTATAGGATGTACTTGTCGACTACCGTGGCCCCACTAGTATGATCTCATCATAGTCCCAGTAGTCGAGTACATATCCTAAGGGCTTTATCAACATGTAATATAGAGACAATCAGAGTACATGTTAAGATAAAGTACAACCAGATAGCATACTATCATGTCGAGCAAGAAAGTCCTCCCTATATATGTCCCAGCATCCATTACAATATACATCGTATGTACAGTAATGGCCTCTAGGGCATACATATAACTAACAATCTCCCACTTGCACTAGGGCCATCTGTTGTGGTATCACATACCCAACAATTAGCTGCGGTTGAAGTATCTCATACTCAACCATCCCATAAGAGTCTCTACTGGGAAAAAGGCCTTTGTGAGTGGATCCGTGCTGTCGTCCTCTGTGTCTACTCTCCCTACCTCGATCACCTTGGAGATCAACCATCTCCATGATCAGGTGATACTGCCTAAGAATTATATCTGGATTTCTGATGGGACGGTAGTTCCTTGGCTAAAGCCACAACTCCATTGTCACACAATGGTAGGAACGAAGTTCATCTTATGAACTTATATCTATCCAGACTGCCTATTTGGTAGCATCTTGGTAACGATGTATCTTTCCTTTAATCGTCTAGTATGTCACGGTATCTAGCTTGGAACTCTTCCAACATACCGTCCCTCCACTGAGGGTAAAGACAATGCCTGCGACTGACATTCAGTCGTCCTTATCACCCTGAAACCTTTCCAGTGATTCTCCCCAGGATCGATTGATACCATCTCACTACTGCTAGTGAGGATCCTAACATCCAATTAGATCTATCTCATAGATCCAAAAACCCAGGATTTAGGAGGTATCACTTTGATCCTATATGGAGAATCCTTGTGATTAGCAGAGATTGACCAAGCGTAGCATAGGAAACTCCTTCCCTATCAAGAGTATGTCATCCACGTACTCTACGAGGATCACCACCATACTCTCTACTACCTTTTTGTATACACAAGGTTCATCTACCATTTTGATGAAGTCAAACTCTTTGACTACCACATCAAAACAGATGTTCCAACTCCGCGATGCCTGTTTTATCATATAAAACATCTTGCACACGTTTCCGCTGCTTCCACTGTCTACGAAGCCCTCTGGCTGTGTACTTATAGACGCTCTTTTCTAAAACATCATTTAGAAAAGCTGTCATGACACCCAACCACCAGATATCGTAGTCATGGTATGTAGCCGTGGCAAGTAGGATCTGGATGGATTTAAGCATAGCTTTGAAAGTCTCAACTTTTCCATGTACACCAAGTAATCTTCTCAAGATATACTCGCTCCTGATGGGGATTTAACCCTTCAGATAAAACAACCAAAGTCCATACTTTGTCGGTGTATAAGGATTCCATCTCAGTTCGCTAAGCATCCAGCCATTCTTACAGAGTCCCACTCCTGATGGCCAGCTCGAAACTAGTTGGGTCATCATCTCATGATGCAATCCTCGCTCCCACTATCATAGAGAAACCAAAGTATCTCTCAGGTGGGTGAGGAACCCTACTAGATCGGCGGAGAGGCTGAGGTTCGTTAGAAACTATTGAATCCTTTGGTTCTACCAAATTATCAGCTGTAGTTTGTATAGCTGGAACATTTCCAGTTCTACATAACAGACCTTGCCTCGAGCTTGTCCGGATTTTGTTTTCAGACATAGGCCGGACAACCCCAAATCTTAACAAACTTAAGATATGGGCTCTTCCCTTTCCATATCACATATGAAGTGGTTGGCAGCTGATTTGATTTGAACCCTATTCAATAGGTATGCGGCTTCTTAAGTGCATAACTCCCAAAAGGAAATAGGAAACTCAGTAGTACTCATCATAGAGCACACCATATCTAATAGGGTGAGTTTGCTCCGCCCCGATATACCATCGTGCTATGGTGTATACAGAGGAGTAATGCTGAGAGAGAATCTCATTCTCCTTTAGAATAATTCAGGAATTCCGTGCTCAAGTATTCTCCTCCTTGATCACATCAAAGGAAATAATACTTATACCCGTATTTTTGGTTCTCTACTTCTAACTTACGTTCTGTGAATATCTCAAAAGGTTCGGACTTGTGTTTCAGCAGGAACATATGTCTGAATCTTGAGAGATCATCAGAGAATGTAATGAAGTACAAAGAACCGGTCTTGGCATGTGTAGACAGGAGACTTTCATACATCAGCATGTATCAATCCCAAGAGTTCACTAATTCTTTCTCTGTTTCCAATAAACAGAGCTGTGGTCATCGTATCTTTGTGACATGACTGACAAGTTTCACAAGATGTAAATTCAAATTAATTTAAATATGCATCTTTATGTAACTTCAGCTAGTCGGATCGCATTGATATGACCTAGTCTACAATGCCTCAAGAAGGATTCGTTCATTTCTGAACTCTTCCTCTTGTGTGTGTTCTGTATACTAAGAACTGTAGTTTGATTTAGAATGTTAATGCTTTTAGATAACGTGCCTGAACCGATCAACTCTTGATATAGGAAATGTTCAAAACATTATCCATACTATACAAAATTATATCCTTTCTTTTACTAATAAAGAGACTGATATGATTTTGTATATCAGGTTCGGTATCTAATAACATTTGTTCAGAATCAATGTATTCTGGTAATACAGGGTGACAGTGACCAACAGACTTGGCTGCAACACTTGCACCGTTTTCTATCTCATGAAACTTATCACCCGTTCTCAGTTCTCTACCTATCTGTAGCCCATGTAACAGATTACATATGTGGGATCCTGATCCGGTATCACATACCCAGGACATAAAGGATACTGAGAAACAGTTCTCTGTAATGAACACACCCGAAGATGATGCATCAACATGCACTTTCTTCGTTTGGGCGGCACGGGAAATCTGGTATTCCCCAATTTCCTGCTCTATCTTATAACAATTATAAGTTTGGAGCGGGACCAACGTTCCCCGGCTCAGTATAACAAGCGGGTTCGGTCAATATATCCGTTTTATTATCTTGATCAAGGCGTGATATGGTCGCTATCTGGAGAGAGAGAAGAAAACACTCAGCGTATGCTCTTGCAAGATTAGATTGTTTATCTAATATATCTAATCATGATGTCTCCCACTGTTTTAATCAAATCTTCCTTCAAACCCTAAAAGGAAAGACTAGCCGGGATTAATTACACGCTACAAGTTCTCCAATCCTTCAGCCAGGCCAGTGTCGGTACTTTGAGGGAGGTCCCCCGTGCTTTCGCACGAACCTAATTAAAGTAAACCTCGTTTTTCCAGAGGCGTAACCCCGTTAACACCTTTCTAGACACCTACTTGATCGGCTAATTGTAATGTGTAAAACTCTCGCAGGAGTAACTCTTACTCGCAGCGGGTATCGGGATCCAACTATCTCATAGAAGGTATGCAATCTCATTGCAAATTTCAACTCTTGAAATTCCCAATAATATTTTGCCCCTAGCAGCTATATGACCTTAACATGGTCAACAAATCATAAGTGCTAGTCAAGTTCAACCCGTCATTTCCCGATTGAATTAAACCCACCCGCACGACCCTTAGCATGGTCAACAAAGTCGCACGACTACCCTAATCCAATCGCATCATATGCTTATACAGATAAGCACTAATCAGCTACCGCACACTACGCCTTGACAAGGTCAACAAACGCAGCATAAATACTAACTATTACTTATCTGAAATGACGGAGGGCTACGACGGGTTTTTAGGAAAACCCTTTGCGTAATGAACTTGATATCGTTGTAGAATCGAGTGATTTTAAATGGAATGTTTTTGAGGCCTTTCTAGTTTAGCTAAATGGGTCACTCCCGGTGAAGGGATCGTCGGCCCTTTCCTCATCGAATAAGGTGCAGGATATATCATATATATCACTGTGCAAAGCAGAAACTATAGAAGCAATCAAAAGACAAACCGAGTTTGTAGCATCTGCCAGTTATTGCTAAAGGAGTCACTCCCGGTGAAGGGATCTCGGTCCTTTCCTTATCGAATAAGGTGCTGGATGTTCTACAAGGAACACCGCTATGCAAAGCAAGAACTAGAGCTACTAGTTTTTTTTAAACAAGTTTCTACAACATCTTAGGTTTCTTTTATTTCATTAATCTCATTAATGAAGTCCCATTTTATTATGCTTCGCAAGCATCACATTTGAAACGAAATCTTCAATATAACATATATCTCATATATATAATATAAACATTCGTCACAGGCAGTAATATGATCTCATCACAGAACATAGCAGCAGAAGAACATATATGAATTATTGGATATACTAGGACGTCCGTGTTTTCAATACGAGCCAGTATAAAACACGGATTCCACGGTCGCGATGAATAGCCAAACCCACATCCCTAGACCCCTACGAGAGCGGCAAGTAACACTGCCAATTCTAGGGTTAGGAGACCCAGTCTCGACTTCTCGAGATGGTCTCCCACTGGACCCTCGAACCCGGTTACTTGTGCTCCCCGCCTTGGGTCTACCTAATGCAGAAAAGTAAATAATATACAACGGTGACATCTTCCGCTACCTGGAAGTGCCCCAATAAAAGAATATTACATACAAATGAATTTTACATGAATGAAAAATAAAAAACTCTCATCTCACATAAAAAAAACCCCGCTATTCAGACGCGACGATCCAATACAACAAATCACAGCAACACATAATATCTCATATCATCAACGTAAGCAAGTATGCGTATCCCGATTGTCGTTGATGTATAGCAACGAAGCCGGCGATACGCCACATACTACGCTTACGGTCACAGAAAAGAAAGTGTAAAACTACAACAGTTGGAATCCGCAACCTCCTTAGACATCGCATGCCTAACCAAATGAATTCCTTAGACATCACATGCCTAACAATTATAAACCCCGCATTTTAGTCTCATTATCGAAAACTCTTTTCAATGTCATGTCGGGAAATTCAACAAGATTCCCGACAACCTAATCGAATGCTCGTCGCAAACTTTAGTAGACGGCCGCACCCCCAGATGCCGTCGACGTAGTGCACTAGGGGGGAACACCGCTGCCGCGAGCACCCGAACGGATTCTTTCGGCGACGGGGTTCTCCTACAGTCACTTGGTCGGGGCTATGGGGCGTGGCTGTCTATTAAGTTTATCCGGCGAGTATCCGCGTACGCTACGTGATTGCGACGGACTTTTGATCACATCAAAATTCCGTGGCAACCGATCATTTGAGACTAAACTGCTATGTTTATAATATTCAAATCAGTTATCTCATAACTACCTGTGGATTCCGAATATTGTATCATATTCCAGATAAATAGACAAAGTTAAACTTTCCGATCGAATCATCAAACACCCAAGATTTCCCCAGTATATCTCAACACTTGAAATCAGTTTAAAAACATCCATCACGTGCCACAGTACCAATGGTCCAGCCGTAGAAGGGTCAAGCCAACGCCTCACATGTGGCACGCCGTACTGCCCCAAACCCTAAGGTTCAAAAGGCAGTTTAAGACGGTCACATAATCGAGTTAAGGTTTGTTGTCTTCTAGAGGGTCCACCGCGTTACTTGCATGACTTAGAACATTCTTAAACACGAGAAAAAATCCAACTTTTGAAAAAAATTCCGACAGGGGAAAAAGTGAGTTATTGATATCCGTTCGAACTTTTTAACAGTTTCTAAAATTATCCGGACAACACATAGACAAAATTTAGACAATCCGATCGAATAATCGAATCCCCAGAACAACCCCAGAAAAACTCAACTGTTGAGTAAAATATAAAAATTTCCAGAAGACTCAGCACATAAAGCTACTAATTACTGTGCAAAGTACGTGCATTGATTCAGCACTTTGGCCGCGGAACCGCCGCGAAAGCCAGGGTGGGGCCGCGGTTCCACGGCTCTTCTGTCGAATCAATGGCACGTGCTTCACAGTAATTCATCAAATTCCCTACTGAATTTTTTGGCAATTTTTAATTCACAAAAATCCAAATTTTCAGAAAATTTCCAGAGAAGGGGTTAATTCGGGTTTTCCGGGTTCGATCGGATTTTAAACTTCGTCTAGACTTCGCCTAAAGCTCTAGCTTGGCTCTGATACCACTGTAGGGTTTCTATGCACGCGCACAAGGGTCTACGAGGCATCAACTATGCCCGATTAAAAATTTAGCCGTGCCGAACAACCCGATACAAGATCTTTAAACTAGAGATTAGGCGAAAACTAACATGTTAACAACTTTAACACTAAGTGAGAGGGATTACAACCTTTGTAGATCCGGTCCTTCACTTCATATGCTCCGTGTTGTGGTCCCTTCGCTGCGATCATCGGGTTCCGGACTCTCGAGAGGTTCTACGAAGAGAAAGATGCAACCTTTGCTTCCGATCTTCAATACTAAGATGATCTACCTTGAAGTTCCGTTAACACAAGCTAACACTCATGAAATGATGTGAACACCCTCATCTAAATGGCAAGGGAAGATGAGGATGATGAAGTGGGATTTTTGCTCTCTTTATTTATCTTTTTCTCATATTTATTCATCACTTTTGAAAAACTAGTAAAGCTTTTTCATGAAGAGAATGAAGGAAGAAGATGAACAATAATAGTTGTATATATTTTGTGATGAATAGAAAAAAAGTTATCATAATCATTTATGCAACCATGGTTGTAGTAACCAATGTAGAGAGTTTACTAGGGTTAGGGTTTGGGTTGGGTTAAAGGGTGAGTCACAAAGAAATATCTATCATAATATCTTAACAAAGACAAAGTAAAGCTTCTAGAATCAACTAGAAGGTTTAACCCTAATCCAACCCCTAATCATGTTTAAACTCCTCTAAACATGTTGCATTAATAATTATAATATGTTACAATATTATATATCACATATACAATATTTATTGTAACAAAATAAAATAATACATTTAACATATATCGCATATATATCAATGTATTACCTGAGTGAGAAAAAGAATCTTTTAGTGAGCAAATATTAGTTAATGTAATTTAATATATCATATATATTATTATATATTAAATTATCGAATCAACACTTGATCCGACAATCCGGCTATATCGCATATAACCGACTAATATTTATCCGTACCGATTCATCGAATCAACACTTGATCCGATGACCCGGCTGATATCAAATATCGCGAGAATAGAATACGGTATTTTATATCGCATTATCCTCGGTCCCGCACATATCACATATGTGCTCCTACTCCGTTTTGCCTGAGTCAAGAAACCTCTGTGTAGGACTTTAAAGAATCGTCAATACGCCGACAGTAGGTGATGATCATATCAAACACCCACAAGCTGCAAGCGGTCAGCTAAACGTAACAGCTACCCAGGTATTGAGTGCTCAGAAGATCAACAAGCAAGACTGTAACTTCTCCTGTGAATCCAAACAGTAACACTCCCGTACAGTCCGGTCTCGTCGTCTGATATGTTGCATATCTCGCCTAGGGGTGGTAAACGTCAGACCCCAGTAGCTCGATAAGTCGTGTCGATATGAGGTCTATAACAGTTCGAGAAACTACTGATAACACTTACCAGTAAATCTCAGCAACCCTGGCCAGGGATTTCCGGTTATAACCAATCGAACACAGCACAACATCAACTCCCTATACCGGGAGAGACGAATCCCCTCCTATCGCTCATTGCCTCCATGTGATTCGGGACTGTACCCAAAAGCCACCTTTTTGCACGCCCTCTTGGACGTGGTATGGTGGAAATCAAAGCACAGTGGGAATCACACAAGACTGTATGACGATCTCGGGTCAACAGACTACTCTGTACCAGTGTCACCGGAGAACTGCCATCTGACGTGAGGTATAATACCATCTGGGAGTTCTCGGCGAGTCCGTCCAGTGTACCCAGTGTCTACTGAGCACCCGTACACCATCCTTGATGTCAAACACCGATGGATATGGGATCATCCATCGCCCATCATATGGATCAAGATGCGTATACGCTAGTCTACTCTGGTGTATCGATGCCCTGTCTCGATACACCCTCGACTAGGAACTGTTATAGGATGTACTTGTCGACTACCGTGGCCCCACTAGTATGATCTCATCATAGTCCCAGTAGTCGAGTACATATCCTAAGGGCTTTATCAACATGTAATATAGAGACAATCAGAGTACATGTTAAGATAAAGTACAACCAGATAGCATACTATCATGTCGAGCAAGAAAGTCCTCCCTATATATGTCCCAGCATCCATTACAATATACATCGTATGTACAGTAATGGCCTCTAGGGCATACATATAACTAACATTTCTAACAGGGGACAGTATTGTAGAGTGTGTGTGTGTGTGTGTGTGTCTATGTGTGTGTATAAGAGGGAAAGGGCATCCAAAAGATGCGTGGGAAAAAGCGCCAGCGCCTCACGTGCGCGGCACGCGGGCGCTTGGGCGCTATCGCCTTGGGCGCTAGCGCTTTGGACGCCATGGCGTTAGCACTTTGGACGCTAGCGCCTCACATGCCAGGCACGTGGGCGCTCGGGTGCTAGCGCTTTGGGCACTCAGATGCCAGCGCTTTGGGCACTCGCGCTTTGGGCGATTGGGCGCTAGCGCCACACGTGCCAGGCACGCGGGCACTCGGGCGCTAGCGCCACACGTGCCAGGAAAGTGTGCGCTCGGGCGCTAGTGCTTTGGGCGCTAGCACCTCACGTGCTAGGCACGTGGGCGCCCGGGAGCTTGGGCGGCAAAAGCGACTTGGTCCCTGTAATGGGAGTTGTACTCCAAGAAAGAAATACTTATTATTTTGTATGTATATATATATATATATATGAGGAGTTAAACTCCTAGAATATTTTGAAGCTGATGAAGGGGCTTCTCCCCTTGAGCCCAGGATCTTCCCCAAAGTGGGGTCTTTGGAGATGGGTCTCCTTCCTCCTCCTTTGTTGGCCGGCTCTTGGATAATAAGAGGGGTGGGATTTTATAAATCTCTCTTTTTTAAGATCTGATGGAAGATCCAAGCTCCTCTTTGTGGGTTTTGTGGTGAAAAACTATTTAGTTTTGGAAAAGGAAGAGTAAAACTCTTGATTTAATTTAAAAGAAAGAAGAAGGTTTTAGAATCATGAGGAAGGAGAAGATCACAGATCTTGATTCTTTTTTTAGAGAGAGAAAAAGATCTTGAGATATTTTCATTATCTTTGCTTTTATAGGCTATACACTTTACTTATAGCCCCTTGGGCTTTACAAAATGGCATTTTGCCCATCTCATGCCTCATATGGCTTTACAAAAATTTGGCTTTATGCCCATTTTCCTTATATTTATTCATAAAATAAAATAAAATAAATACACCAAAATTATTTATTACAAAAATTTTATTTTGGCATGGGGGAGGCCGGCCGCTTCCTGTTCGGACTCGACTTGGGCATAGCCCACTTGGTCTGGGCTTGGGCCCACTTGGCTTGGGGTTGACCTTGACTTTGACTTGGTCAACCGGGGTGTAAATTTTTACCCCATCAGGAGGTCCATCACCTGGATTATTCTCCTACCACTGAATAATGGGACATCCTCTTGAAGGCTGCTTCACCTTCAAAGACTGGGTTGAGGATTGGTATCAGCATGGCAGGTTTGCTCAATCCGATAGTTGGAGGGTATCCCGCCATGAAAGCATGAGCCGAGAGCAACCTACACTACGAGGGAAAGTCTAGATCAACATCGAGCTTGGAAACGAGCTCGTACCTCCCATATGATAGCATTCTCAAAGGAAGGAGAGCGCGAGTATACGAACGACCTCTCCCAGTGCTTCGCAAATGAAGATGAGGACGAGATGATCTCAGAATTTCCAGCGGCGCCAAAAGAGCTGGAAGATGGAATATAAACCACAGCAGACAACCTGAGAAAAATCAACTTGGGGACGGCAAACGAGCCAAGGCCAACATTCGTCAGTGAGCTGCTGTCTGAGAAACAGTGGCCACGTTAAAGGACGTGCTTATGCAGTATAAAGACTGTTTCGCATGGAACTATTCCGAGATGCTGGGATTAGATCCAGAGATAGCTGTGCATAAACTGGCTATATCGCCGGACGTCAAGCCAGTCAAACAAGCGCTAAGAAGAATGTGGCTCGAGCTTGAGATGAGTATCAATGCCGAAGTCAAGAAGCTAATCGACTTTGGCTTCATCCAAGAAGTTCAATACCCTGACTGGATCGCCAATATCGTTCCGATAATGAAGAAAAATGGGACAGTACGCATCAACGTAGATTTTCGGGATCTCAACAAAGCTTGTCCGAAAGATGAATTCCCAGTGCCTTTTACCGAGCTGATGATCGATAACACATCCACCCATGAAGTCTTCTCCTTCATGGACGGATCCTCAGGGTACAACAGAATCAAGATGCATCATGAAGACCAAAAGCACACTGCTTTCCGGACCCCGCTAGGCATATTCTGCTACAAAGTGATGCCTTTCGGTCTGAAGAACGCTGGCGCCACTTACCAGAGGGCCATGACAAAGATCTTTGATGACCTTATACACGAGATTGTCGAATGTTATATTGACGACCTCATGGTGAAAAGAAAATCGTACGATGAGCACTGGGAGCATCTGAAGATAGTGTTCCAGCGCCTTCAGAAGTACAACCTGAAGATGAACCCTCTGAAATGCGCGTTTGGAATTTCCTAGGATTCATCGTATGACACCGGGGCATTGAAATAGACCCGTCAAAGATCAAGGCGATTATGGAAATGCTCGCGCCAAGAACTCTCAAGCAACTGCGGTCTCTCCAAGGAAAACTCGCGTATATCCGGCGGTTCATAACTAACCTCTCCGGCAAATGCCGCCCCTACAGTCATCTAATGAAGAAAGGGACCCCGTTCGTTTGGGATCGCAAATTCCAAAGCACACTGGACAAAATCAAGCAATATCTGCAGAACCCGCCGGTACTAACCGCTCCGGTCAACGGAAAGCCCCTCATCCTGTACACAATAGCCCTTAAAGATTCGTTAGGCGTGCTATGGGCACAGGGGAACGATCAGGGAAAGGAGCGAGCTCTCTACTATTTGAGTCTAGTTCTTATGGGGGCATAAAACAACTACTCCCCAATCGAAAAGCATTGCCTGGCATTGATCTTCGCGGTAATGAAGCTCCGACATTACGCCTTGGCACATGAGGTTCATCTTATATCAAAGGTGGATCCTCTCAAATATTTGATGTCGAGAGCCATATTAACAGGAAGGCTTGCTAAATGGGCCCTCCTCTTGATGGAGTTCTTGATAGTATATCAACCCCTCAAGGCAATAAAAGGCCAGGCCATCGCTGACTTTCTCGCTGAGCATCCGATACCAGCTAATTCTCCCTTAAACTACGTGTTGCCGGACGAACACGCGTTTGACGCAATCGATGGGGAGAAAGAAGGGAGTGATACCCGATGGGATCTCTACTTCGATGGAGTATCGTCTATGAAGAAGCGAAAGCAAAATACCCCCATAATCAAAGCCGGGGTGGGCCTTATCCTCGTAACTCCGCAAGGGGGGATAATGTGTTTCTCCCTTTCCTTAACGGATCCAAGAACAAACAACGAAGCAGAATATGAAGCTTTGATTGCAGGTCTCGAAATCGCTATTGACATGGGAATCGAAAACCTTCTCATATATGGAGACTTCCAACTGGTCGTCAGCCAAGTGAATAGCAACTATTAGACGTGTAAACCCGAGTTGGTAAAAAATGGCGAGAGAGTGCAGCAATTGCTGATGCAAATCCCCTTCTACACCCTAGAAAACATACCGCGTGCGGAAAATAGCAAGGCGGATGCGTTAGCCAAGCTCGCTAAAGAACTGGCCGACGAAAACCTCGATGACGTAAGGATCATTGTGCAAAGTCGCCGGATTTTCGCACCAGCAAAAATATCTCCGAAGATGTATAAAAGAGAGGAAGCAACCGAACAAGAGGCCTTTCGATTGGAGGATGAAGAAGGCGAAGGATTGGAGAGAAGTCTTCATAGGCTACTTCAAATCTCATCGAACGCCCGAAGACGCATCGTCAAGACATCAGCTCATGAAGCGAGCCCTGCCTTTCGCCTTTGTCAATGGTACTCTTTATAAGAGATCATTCGATTGTCTGTGGCTGAGATACCTGGGACCAGAAGAAGCAAGAAGGGTCGTTCAAGAAACTCATGACGGACTCTACCGTTCCCATCGAGCTGGGCCAAAGATGAAGCTGAAGATCAAAAGAATGGGTTACTATTAGCCCACAATGATTCATGACTGCCTCGAATATGCGAAGCAGTGTCACTCATGCTAAATTCATGGGGACTTCATCCACCAGCATCCAAATCCGCTATACCCAACATTGGCTAGGTGGCCATTCGAAATGTGGGGAACCGATATAATCGGTCCCATCGAGCCAATGTCATCCAATGGACATCAGTTCATTCTAGCAACAACCGATTACTTCTCTAAATAGGCAGAAGCAATATTGTTAAGAGAGGTGAAGACGGAGAACATCCTCCATTTCTTCAAGACACATGTCATCTACCGGTTCGGCACTCCGCGACGGATCATCTCGGATAATGGGCCGGCCTACAGAAGCCATAAGATCAGTCGCTTCGCATAACAACATAATATAGATTGGAGATATTCATCAGTTTATAATCCCCGAGCTAACGGTCTAGCTGGGGCTTTCAACAAGACATTGACAAAGATCATAAAGAAAACGGTGTCCAGAAATAAGAAGGACTGGTACGAGAGATTGCATGAAGCTCTTTGGGCCTATCGGACCACGTTCAAGACGGCCATAAACACAACGCCATTTGCGTTAGTATTCGGCACGGAAGCTCCCTTGGAGATAGAGCTACCCTCTCCACGAGGGGCGGTTCGGTACGAACTGATGGATGAAGAAAATACCCATCTTTAGCTTGAGGAGCTTGATGCCCTCGATGAAACTCGTCTTATGGCACATCAAAAATTTGAAGCTTACAAAGCAAGGATGGTGCGCTCATATGAAAGATTGACTAGGCCGCGAACATTCCGCCAAGGCGAACTCGTGCTAGTCGTAAAAAGACCTATGATCCCCAATCGTGCTAAACGGGGGAAATTCGAGCCGAACTATGAGGGCCCGTACATCATAGACAAGATCTACCAAGGTGGGGCCTACTTGCTCATGGATATGCATGGCGAAAGACCCTTCCGGCCAATAAACGGCCGGTTCCTTAAAAAATACTATGCTTAACAAGTCACGGCTCAGGTTAATGATGGATGACGACGCTCGTGTCCGCTCGCTGTCTTCCTGAGTCCAAACTCTATAAGTAGTATCCAGCGAAACCTCGCCTCAAAATCCTCTATGGACCGAGATGTCCTTAAACTAATAATAAACCGAGATGTCCTTAAACTAACATTGGACCGAGATGTCTTTAAACTAACAACGGACCGAGATGTTCATAAAATAACAACGTCGCCTCAAACACGGCGATAGTGGAATGCAAGTCCACAAGTCCCAGCGGTGAGGACTGCAACTCAAATCCCACCGACAAACAGTTAGGTCACATGCGCCGAAACTATTCTCGAGAGTTTCATCGTAAAAAAAAAAGGTACGTCCACAAGCGAAATGGGCGCAGATGAAAACCCGAAAGGGCTCTGTGAGTTAAAACAGCAGGACTGCCGGCGAGTTCGTGAAAACTTGAAAGGGCGTAGACTCGTAAAAAAAAATTCATGCACGCTTGCAATGTCCTCTCAATCTTGTAAGGAGAAAATACCTACGTGAGATCCTTACGACTCACAAGGGAGCAACACACTTTGGGATCCCCACGATTCCTAAGGAGAAATTACACTTACGGGATCCTCACGACTCATAAGGAGAATCCCTCTTATGGGACCCTCACGGCTCATAGGATTCAAAAGTCTTAAGTTACAGGGATCTGAACCCGTTCTTAAGCCATCACATCCCCCAGTTTTCCTACAAACGGTTCAATATTGGCCCTTGTATACAATCTACGGGCGCAAATAAACGTTTTCCCCACCAAGTCCCACCAATGATGAGGAATGTCCTCATGTGATGAACGATACTTGTAAGTCCTCTCGACTTATAAGGAGAAAACACTCTTGTAAGATCGTTACGACTCATAAGAGAACACGCACTTAAGAATCCTCACGATTCCTAAGGAGAAAATGCACCTACGAGATCCTTACGACTCGTAGGGAGAAACACCTTTATGAGACCCTTACGGCTCATGAAGTCAGAAGCCTTAGTCGACAGGATCCTAACCCTGTTTGTTAAGCCATCTTTGTTCGAATCGACAAAGGCAAATGATGATTCGCTCCTGGCAATATCCCAGTTGTAGCGATATTGATACCTAAATCGGTATCAAATTCCAAGTCCTTTCACGGCAAATGATGATTCGCTACTGGAAATATTCCAGTCGCAGCGATACTGATGCTAAGATTGGTATCAGACCTCGGGTTCCATACTCGTAATAAAAATCAGCGAGCAAAAATGCATATGAAATAGCCGAAATGTTTAGGTAACTCGCAATAAAAATCAGCGAGCAAAATATATGCATATAAAAATAGCCGAAATGTTTGGGTAACTCGCAATAAAAAGCAGCGAGTAAAAAGAAAAAACAGCCGAAATGATTGGGCACCGCGAAAAAATAGCCGAAATGATTGGGCAATCGTGACTTTCGCGATATAAAAAGCTGAAATGATAAAGCATAACGGAAAGAAAAAAGATAAAATGAAACTTTTGCCCTGCAAGTGAGATCACATCGACCCCTGTATACAATCCATGGGCACAAACGAAAAGGGAACCACATTGTCCCACCAGGCTTCGTCAAAGGGAAGCTAGATCTCGATGGCCACATCTACAGACTAGAGATCAAGAACAGCGTTTCTTCTCACTCCAGCAGGATGTAGACGCGACGTCAACAAAACGGAGCCATGGAAAAATCCCTAGTTCCAAATCTCGACGGTTCACAGACAACCTAAAGATCAACAACGGCGTTTCTTCTCACTCCAGCAGGATGCAGACGCGACGTCAAAAAAACGGAGCCACAGAAAAGTCCCCTAATTCCAAATCTCAACGGTTCACAGACAACCTAGAGACTACCTCAGAGCCACGGCAAAGTCCCCTAGTTCGACGGTTCACGGACAACCTAGAGACTACCTCGGAGCCACGGCAAAGTCCCCTAGTTCCAAATCTCAACGGTTCACAGACAGCCTAGAGACTACCTCGGAGCCACGGAAAAATCCCCTAGTTCCAGATCTTTATGGTTCATGGACAACCTAGAGACTACCTCGGAGCCACGGCAAAGTCCCTAGTTCCAAGTCTCGATGGAAGCATCCACAGCCTAGAGATCAACAACAACATTCCTCTTCCCTCCAGCAGGATACAGACGTGACATCAACAAATGGAGCCGTGGTAAAGTCCCCCAGTTCCAAATCTCGATGGTTTACAGATAACCCAGAGGCAACCTCGACATTCATTGCAATATTGCAGACACAATGTCAACAAACGAAGCCAAGGAAAATCCCTCGCTTCAGGGTCGTGACGGCAACTCAAATGAGACCTGAAAAGACTATCGGAGATCATCCCACACCAGCGCGGAGTGGTCATGACTCATCGGGGCTCCCAAACTGAGCCTAACCTTAAGTAAAAAGCGACATGGAATATCCTTAACACTTGCTCTTTCTACGGTAATATCACCTGGAAGATTACTTGAAGACTTCTTGTCCAGCCCCCGAAGGGATCAGAGACACGACAGTCGCGGGGCTACTCGAACAGCAAGACTGCATATTGAGGAATACACCGGCCAACGCGACTGCATGACGGGTATAAAACCCTAGTACTACAGACCCTAACGGACTTTTATTAGCAGGAGTTAACTGTGACGTTAGGAAATCCTTGCGAGAACTTCTCGATTCGTCTCGACTCGTAAGGAAATTAGTGTCCTTGCAAGAACTTCTCGATTCGTCTCGACTCGTAGGGAAAAGCCTTAGGCAATGGGGATATGGACCTGTTTCCTAAGCACTGGGGCCCTGCAAATCGGTTCAAGATGGACTATTGCATACTATTCAAGGGCCACACTCTCCGAAGTCGAATATCGACAAGGAGAGAAACAACCACTTATGAGTCCTCTCGACTTGTAAGCGGGAAAAATTCTCCTATGAGATCCTTACGAATCTCAAGAGAAAACGCACTTAGGAATCCTCACGATTCCTAAGGAGAAAATACACCTACGGGATCCACTCGACTCGTAGAGAGAAAAGTCTTTATGAGACCCTCACGGCTCATAAAGTTAAAAAGTCTTAAGCGACAAATATGAACCTGTCTTCTAAGCCATCGCTGCCCTGCAAGGAAATCAAGATAGACTATCTACAAGACGTATTTGCTAAAGGGACATGCCAATATGAAATAAAATATGTCTTTTATTCATGAATGCAAGTGAATACAAGATACATTTCACAAATGAATCAAAATGAATACATGTTATTCATAAATCGCAAGATTACAGTCAACAAAAAAAGGGTACAAAGACGGTAATTGAGGAGGCGTCTTCAACAAATCAGCAAGCCGCTCGCTCGCTCCTCTCAATACTTTCTCGTGATCAGCCGCCGTGGCCAACTCCGCTTCCACTTGAGCCTGTTGTCGTAAACAGGACGAAAACTTCCCATCAAGCTTAGCGAATTTCGTGGTTTGTTTTGACAAGACTTCTAGGCGAAGAAAGCGAGAGATAAAGTCTGTGTAGCTAACTCCATACCATCCAGACTCTAGAAATAGACTCTCGTAAATATTCAACACCTTGATTAGGCTCGGGAATCGATGTTGAACGGCATTCTCCGAGGTAAGGCCCATCACCACCGATTTGGTGGCGAAGATGTACTCGTCAGGGGGTAGCATCTTCTCGTAATGTTCCCCTCTGGTGGGTAAGCCGAAGATCTCAGCGAACTCCTCCAAGAAAATTGAAACTTCCCGATCTGATAGAAGAAAGGTGTGAGTCGGGATGTTCCATTACTCCAGGAAAGCGTTGACCCACCATACATGCGGCGCGGGATATTGAAAAAGCGACGCATAAATTGCAGGATACAACCTGAGCTTCAGCAACAGCGACTTCTTGGCCGACAGGATGTATTGAGCCCACTGTAGGTATCCGGCTGAATGGAGAGGAGTCAAACCAATCATATATACTTGTCCCCAAGGGCGCGACTCGCTTTGACATATGTGTCACCCCAAGATATCCAAGCCATCGGAGGCTGTACGGGTATTGAAGCCATAGAAGGCTGAAGACGACCCTCCGAGGTCCAGTTAACCTCATCTACAACGTAATTCACTTGAGGCGAGTCGGCGTAGTGAATTGCTGAAATGGGCTCTGAGGGTACTGCACAAGAAAAACTGTGCCGACCTTGGATAATCTGATTGTACCATAATCCCCATAAATGAAGAGATTTCTGCTTTGGATCGTGATCTTTAATGAGCGCGATGACTTCCCGATCCACGGGCGCATCAGCGAAGGCACTCTCTGAACGAACAAAAGGAAAGAAAGAATCGAAAGCCATGGTACCTGCATGAAAAAAGGGCGAGGGTTAGTTGCCAATGCTATAATCCGAATTTAAAATTGTATCACACTGCAATGCAGGAGAAAGGGACCAAGAGAGACCCACAAAATCAAAATGATAGCTCGTCATTGATGAGACAGTCACTTATTAAGGAAGGAATCCTAAAAGGATTCTCATTTAATGAGAAACTCATTGGGCCAAGGAGTTGAACTCCCTCGAAAGAAGTGCTCTGCAGACAGAAATTATATCTGTCAAATGTAATTAAGAGGGGAATAAAAATTTCCCAAAATTTCTAAAGAGCTATGCTCTGTAAAAGCAATGGTACAAGGTAAAACCCCAAGATCATTAAAGATCTGAAGTACAAATCCTAGAAACTCTAAGAGTTCTTCATTAACGGGTAAAGAAACCCTAAAAAAGATCTAAGAAGGGTAAAACTCTGTTTTCATTTAACTGGTTAAGAAACCCTAAAAAACATCTGTAAGATCTGTGATCTAAGAAGAACAAAGCTCTGTTTAATGGGTTCGAGCATAATCCTTACCAAATTTTTGGACAAAGTTCTAACTCTGAAAAAGTTTCCTTAGGCAGAGATCTAAGCTCTGAAAAAGTGAATTAAATTCTCAGAAGAACAAAGAAGAGAAGAAGATGAACATCAGTCATCTCAAGGGCCAAAGGCCCTACTTATAGGAAGGGGAAGCCGATCCAACTTCCAAGAAGATCCAACAGCGGAAAAACTGCCACTGCTGCACCCACGTGTGTGCCACGTGAGCGCAATAGAGGGGGGCATTTGTTTCCCCTCAATAATGGAAGAGCAAGGCTATGTTCAAAATTAGAAAAGAGGTAGCGCCTTACGTGCCTTGCACGAGGGCGCCAGCGCCGAGAGTTAAAAACTCTGAGGCAGCGCCTCACGTGCCTTGCACGAAGGCGCCAGTGCCGAGAGTTCAAAAACTCTGAGGCAGCGCCTCACGTGTCCCGTACGAGGGCGCTGGCGCCAGAACTAAAAGTTCTCTGCCGTTGGATCAAAAATCCAACGGAGAGATAAATCATCAAAACACATAATTAAATTCTGTTGAGGAAATATTCCTCAAATCTTCCTGAACGATTAGGATTACTCCATGTAAAACAGAGCACCGTTGGATTAAAAATCCTAGGGTGATTAAAAATCGCCAAGTTACAGAATAAGCTCTATAGGGGGAAAATATTTTCCCCAATCTTTCTAAACATGAAAAATTACGCTCTGTAAAACAGAGCACCGTTGGATTAAAAATCCAACAGTGATTAAAAATCACCAAGCTACAGAGTAAGTTCTGTATGGAAAATATTGTTCCAATCTTGTTAAAAAAACAAGAAAATATCTTCTGTAAAACAAAAGTCCTTGGATCAAAGATCCAACGGTGGATAAAATCCCCAAATCAATTAAGGATCTCTCAATAAGAGATTTCTTTAACTAAATCAACAAACTTGCCTCCACTATATAAAGGCCCCAAGACTTCAAGTCTTGGAAAGAGGAACTCCCCCCATAAATTTCAAGTTCAAAAAAGAAGAGGAAGCAAAAAAAAAAACTTTAAGAGATAAGAAGGAAGAAGAACTTTCTTCAAGGTAAATAAAGATAATAGAGATCATAATATCTCATATGCATATCCAAGGGTTTAACCCTCATAAAGAACATAGTTCTTTCCCCTGAATCCGAGACCCATGAGACAAGTCTCCTACAAATGAGAATTTAATTCTCGTGAGGACGGATTTGTTCTTGTGGATCGAAGATACAGGGAAGAACAGAGAATTGAATATCTTCAGAAAAATGCACAAAGAAAAAAAATGCGCCAAACGCCTCACATGCCCCTCACGTGGACGCTGCTCAAATAAAGAGTGCTTAGCATTCAATGGTTGGCGCTCAGCGCTAAACGCCTCACGTGTCTCTCATGTGGGCGCTGCTCAATAAAGAGTGCTTAGCAATCAATGGTTGGCGCTCAGCGCCAAGCGCCTCACGTGTCCCTCACGTGGACGCCGCTCAATAAGGAGTGCCTAGCACTCAGTGGTTGGTGCTCAGCGCCAAGCACCTCACGTGTTCCGCACGTGGGCTCCATAAAGAGTGTTTAACACTCCATAAAAAACAAAAAAGAAAGAGGATAAAGTAAAGGGTGTGCATCAGAGCCCGTATCAATGCTCAGCACTGTTTGCACAGAAAAGGAACTGAGCCCAAACAAGTGTTTAACACTTTATTCAAAGACTGAGTAGGCTGAGTCCAAGTTGACAAAAAGTCCCTAATTCAGATCAACCGAGTCCATGTGCTCACCATTTTTCCAAATTGGTCGTACTCCCAAACACGACTATTGATCTTCCAACAGACATTGGTTCAAGGGTACATCTCCTCACTCTGAAAAATGTCGTTGTAATTCTTCAGCGTCTTCAGAGAGGTGGTGGGTCCCGATAACCAACAACTCTTTAGTGTACTCTCAAATGGACTGGCACATCCCAATACGGACCTCAACGTACTTAAACTAGTTATGGACCGTAACATCCTTAAACTACAATGGACCGTAATGTCCTTAAACTAGCTGTGGACCGTAATGTCCTTAAACTAGCTGTGGACTCCAACATTCTGAAACTAAAACGATAGTGCCCAAATGCTCTTTCGTTGGATCAAAAATGATCCTGAACCCCCGTTAAGTAGATCTTAGTCCAATATCGGATTAACTATCCTTAACAAATATTTAAGTCGATCTTAATCTCAAATAAGGTTAACAATCCTTAAATCAAACCAAACCCAAATGTAAGAAAATACGGATTTGGACTAATCCATGACCTACGGACGACAACACAAATTAGTCTCCATATACAATCCACGGGCAACCAAAAATAAAACAAACACACACGACACGAAGTGAACATCTGAAGAAGGAGAAAGTGGTTATCGCTACGCGGTAACGTAACTAACTGCAGGGGATTGCGCCTGCAGGGAAGAGCATCCCCACAATCAAAACCCCCTCACAACGAGAGGGAATCTGACGAAGTCTGCTACAATGGTTGCATCTGTCCGAACCTCTGATACACGGTGCCATAAATCAACTTGGCATCTTCAGAGAGGTGGACAGATAAAACCAAATAGGATCTGCCCCCAAATGCAGGCAAGATGTTTGTCTTTTCCGGCTTTCGGTGGTAAACAGTCTCGACCGCAGCATCTACAGCCTAGAGATCAACAGCAGCGTTCTTCCTCCCTCCAGCAGGATACAGACGCGACATAAACAAACAGAGCCATGGCAAAGTCCCCTAGTTCCAAATCTCGACGGTTCTCAGATAACCCAGAGGCAATCTCGACATTCATTGCAATATTGCAGACACAATGTCAACAAATGAAGTAAAGGAAGATTCCTAGCTTCAGGGTCTTGATGGCAACTCAAATGAGACTTGAAAGACCATCGGAGATCATCCTACTCTAGCATGGAGTGGTTATGACTCATCGGGGCTCCCAAACTGAGCCTAACCTTAAGTAAAAAGTGACATGGAATATCTCTAACGCTTGCTCTTTCGACGGTAATATCACCTGGAAGATTACTTGAAGACGTCTTGCCCAGCTCCTGAAGGGATCAGAGACACTACAGTCGTGAGGCTACCTGAACATCAAGATTGCATATCGGGGAATATATCGGCCAACGCGATGGTGCGACGGGTAAAAAACCCTAATACCACAGACCCTAATGGACTTCTATTAGCAGGAGTTAATTGTGACGTTAGAACACCCTTGCGAGAACTTCTTTATTCGTCTCGACTCGGGAGGAAATTAGTATCCTTGTGAGAACTTCTCGATTCGTCTCGACTCGTAGGGAAAAGCCTTAGGCAATAGGGATAAAGGACCTGTTTCCTAAGCACTGGGGCCTGCAAGTCGGTCCAAAATGGACTATTGCATACTATTCATGGGCCACACTCTTCAAAGTCGAATATCGACAAGGAGGGAAACAACCACTTACGAGTCCTCTCGACTTGTAAGGGGAAAAATTCTCTTGTGAGATCCTTACGGATCTCAAGAGAAAACACACACTTAGGAGTCCTCACGACTCCTAAGAAGAAAATACACCTACGGGATCCTCTCGACTCTTAGGGAGAAAAGTTTTTATGAGACCCTCACGGCCCATAAAGTTGACAAGTCTTAAGCGGCAGAACTGAACCTGTTTCCTAAGCTATAGCTGCCCTATAAGGAGGTCAAGATGGACTATCTACGGGCCACATTTGCCAAAGTCACATGTCACTGAAATGAAGAATCTACTTACGGGTCTTCACGATTCGCAAGAGAAAAATATCCGAGTAAGATCTGTATGACTCATGGAGCCGATGATCACTTAGAAATCCTCCCAATTTCTAGAGAGAATGTGCTTTCTCGACGGTAATATGGCCTGGGAGATTATTTGAGGACGTCTTGTCCATCCTCGAAGGGATCAAAGACATGACAGTTGCGGGCTACTCGAACAGCAAGACTGTGTATCGGGGAATGCGTCAGCCAACACGACGGTACGACGGACAAATAACCTTAGTACCACAGACTCTAACAGACCTCTGTCGTAAAGAGCAGGAGTTAACTGCGACGTTAGGACAGGTCTACCTGCAGGCCCAAGGGTGGTAAACTAAACAAGTTCCGAAATGAGTTCATAAACTACTTCACGTCAAATAGAGACAGAAAGGCGTAACCCATGAGCACCAACCATGTACTATGCAAGGAATTAAGGAGAGTCTTTGGTTCACGCTCCACTAAGTGTTCATTCACGACTGTGTGCCTGCTTAAATGGAAATGGTGTCCAAAACGTGCTGATTTATGTACGACACTACAATGGCGCTCGCACTTAGCAAAAATTTGTAAGAGTAAAGTATAAAGCTCATGCACAGAGGCGGGATATATGTATGAATATGTAATGAAAAGGAAGCATTCAACAGTCAATAATAAAAGAAATACATTGATGTAAACATACTACTCTACGGGGAAGAGATCACCAAATATGGGATCAGAGATACAGGGGTTGACAGAACAAAATACAATGTTCTCTACTTCTCTCTCTGCCCTCTCTACCATGTTGAAGCGGCGGTCTTCGCGAGAAGTTGCTCCCCATCGATTAGCACCGTGCTCATCAGCGAAAGCGGACACGCTATCCTATTGAGCCCGTATTTGGCTTAGCAGCTGAACTGATCGGTCCTTCAAAGACTGGGTAATCAGACGTGCCTTGTGAAAGCACTCGATCTTATCCTCCGCCATATCGAGAATCGCCAGAGTAATCTCTGCCAGATGAGGAGGGATGTCGACAAGCACGGATAGAAAGATTATCCGGAGCAAAATGGAGCCAATAGGAAGAGGAGAGCCCCTACGAGTCAGGAGCTCATACATCACCGCATCACACTGCGCATCAGTAAGAAGAGGGTCTACTAGCCGTGCAGCAAAGCGAGGAATCGTTTTCTCCCTCGATGGGCACCTCTCATGGTTGCCGACAAGCATGAGGATGATTGCAAGCCATAGCTCTTAGTTTGTTTGAGTTCTTTTAGTAGAAATGGGTTTCTCTTTGAAGAGAAGAAGGAAGACATAGCTTCGGGTTATAAAGAGAAACGTTCAAATCTACGCACGGAAAATTTTATGCATGGTGGAACTATTTCAATGGCCGGAAAAAAGGGCATGGGGCACAAGATAGTTGACCCATAGGAAATAGTGAAAAAAGGTGAAAAGATCCCTTCAGTAATGAGGCAGCGCCTCACGTGCCTTGCACGAAGGCGCCAGCGCCGAGAGTTAAAAAGTCTGAGAGAGTGCGTCGCGTGCCCCACACGTGTAACACAAGGGCCCCGACATTTTATATACAAGTAATTACTACTTCACATGAGACACCTATTAGTAGTGGTATAAAAGAAAGGGAAATTTTGCCATTCATACTTGAGAAAATTTATACATCAGTGGTAACAACAAAACAAAACATCATCAAACTGTTTACAGAGGCAAGACACTGAATCCTGGGCATGGATTTAAGAATTCAGAAGCAAGACCGAGCAAAATGTTTCTGGCTTCTCTGACCATTTTCTTATGCATTTTCCCACGAATGCAAGTGTCAGGATTCTCGCTGATATCGTCCATCCTCTGATAGGTGGAGATTATCGCCGTTTATTGGAAGACCTGAAGCAAAATATTGACAAGATCATCTCGCCGCCTCTTCGAGATTAGGCCCATCAGATATACTGAGTGCACCTTGTCTTCGGCATTATCAAGCGCCTCAAGCAGCATGGCCTCGTTAAATTCAAGAAGTGCCTCCCAAATCGCCCCCACGATAATTTTCAAAAGAGCGGAGCGACGGGGGTGTAATTGACCATTATGTTCATCAAAGCGACGCATCACCTAAGCGCATTGGGCATCCGTAAACTCCTGGTCTTGAAAACGGCCTTGGACGCGAATGTCTTCATAGGAGATAATTTCGTCAAGATCATATGGATAAACAGCCATAGTATCTGGAAAGAAAATTCAATAAAAGATTAGCAATTAAAAATCAAGATTCTTAGAGTCTAAAATAAGATCAAGATGACGTCCCATCATTGATGGGGCAATCACTCATTAAGAATGAAATCCTAAGAGAATTTTCATTTAATGAGAAATCTCATTGAGTTAAGGAGTTGAACTCACTCGAGAGCTATGCTCTGCAAACAGATTTCACATCTGTCAACTTTAATTAAGAGGGGAATAAAATCCCTCCCTAAAAATATTTCTAAGAGTTATGCTCTGTAAAAAACAATGGGATAATCTAACAGAACCCTCAAAAGCAAAGCTTTTTAATAGGGTAAAACCCCGAGATCTTTAGGATTTACAAAACAAACTCTAAGAGTTCTTCATGGAAGATGAACAGTGTTCTAATTAATGGGTTAAATAACCCTAAAAATACATCTTAAAAATCTGTGATCTAAGAAGAACAGAGCTCTGTTTAATGGGTTCGAGCATAATCCTTACCAAAATTTTGGACAAAGTTCTAACTCTTAAAGAGTTTCCTAGGGCAGAGATCTATGCTCTGAAAAAGAGAATTAAATTCTCAGAAGAACAAAGAAGAGAATAAGATGAACAATAGTCATCTTAAGGGCCAAAGGCCCTACTTATAGGCAGGGAAAGCCGATCCAACTTCAAAGAAAATCCAACGGCGGAAAAGCTGCCACCGCTGCACCCACGTGTGAGCCACGTGAGCACAATGGTGGGGGGGCATTTGTTTCCCCCTAATAATAGAAGAGTAAGGCTCTGTTCAAAATTTGAAAAGAAGCAGCGCCTCACGTGCCTTGCATGAGGGTGCCAGCGCCGAGAGTTAAAAAAATCTGAGGCAGCGCTTCACGTGCCTTGCACTAGGGCGCTAGTGCTGAGAGTTAAAAAAATCCCCTTGCACGAGGGCGCCGACGCCAAACTCTAAGGCAGCGCCTTACGTGTCCCGCATGAGGGCGCCGACACCAGAACTAAAAGTTCTCTGCCGTTGGATCAAAGATCCAACAGAGATGATAAATCATCAAAATATAAAATTAAATTCTGTTAAAGAAATATTCCTCAAATCTTTCTGAACGAGAAAGATTACTCTCTGTAAAACAGAGCACCATTTGATTAAAAATCCAAGGGTGATTAAAAATCACCAAGCTACAAAATAAGCTCTGTATGGGAAAATATTTCCCCAATCATTCTAAACAAGAAAGATTACGCTCTGTAAAATAGAGCACCGTTGGATTAAAGATCTAATGGTGATTAAAAAATCACCAAGCTACAGAATAAGCTTTGTAGAGGAAAATATTTCCCCCCAATCTTTCTATACAAGAATGATTACGCTCTGTAAAATAGAGCACCGTTGGATTAAAGATCCAATGGTGATTAAAAATCACCAAGCTACAGAATAAGCTCTGTATGGAAAATATTTTCCCAATCTTGTTAAAAAACAAGAAAAATATCTTCTGTAAAATAGAAGTCCTTGGATCAAAGTTCCAACGGTGGATAAAATTCCCAAATCAATTAAGAATCTCTCAATGAGAGATTTCTTTAACTAAATCAACAAACTTGCATCCACTATATAAAGACCCCAAGACTTCAAGTCTTCTACAGAGGAACACCCCATAAACATCAAGTTCAAAAAAAGAGCAATCAAAAAAGAAAGCTTTAAGAGAGAAGAAGGAAAAAGAACTTTCTTAAAGGTAAATGAAGATAATAGAGATCATAGTATCTCATCTGCATATCCAAGAGTTTAACCCTCATAAAGAACATAGTTCTTTCCCCTGGATCCGAGACCCATAAGACAAGTCCCCCACAAATGAGAATTTAATTCTCGTGGGGACGAATTTGTTCTTGGGGATCGAAGATCCAGGGGAGAACAGAGAAATGAACATCTTCAGGAAAATGCACAAAGAAAGAAAAAGCGCCAAGCGCCTCACATGCCCCTCACATGGGTGCTGCTCAAATAAAGAGTGCTTAGCATTCAATGGTTTGCGCTCAGCGCCAAGCGTCTCACGTGTCTCTCACGTGGGCGCTGCTTAATAAAGAGTAATTAGCACTCAGTGGTTGGCGCTTAGCGTCAAGCGCCCAACGTGCCCCTCACGTGGGCGCTATTCGGCATAAAGTGCTCTGCACTCATCAACCGGTGTCCAACGGTTGGCGCTCAGCGCCAAGCGCCTCACATGCTCCACACGTAGGCGCCATAAAGAGTGTTTAACACTCCATAAAAAATAAAAAAAAGAAGGAAAAAGCAAGATAAAGTGTTGGCGTCAGAACCCATATAAATGCTCAGCGTTGTTGGTACAGAAAGGGGACCAAGCCCAAGCAAGTGTTTAACACTTTATTCAAAAATGAAATGACTGGGCTGAGCCCATGTTTGGACAAACTCCTAATCAACCGAGCCCATGTGCTCTTTATTTTCTAAAGTGGTCTTAGTCCCAAATAAGACTACCGAGCTTCTGACGAATATTCATTGGTTCCAGGGTACATCTCCCACACCTCTGATATATGTCATTGTAATTCTTCAACGTCTTCAGAGAGATGGCGGGTCCCGACAACCAACAATTCCTTAGACCGCAACGTCTTTAAACTAGCTATGGATCGTAACGTTCTTAAACTAAAGCAATAGAGCACAAACGCTCTTTTATTGGGTCTGAATGATCCAAAACCCTGCTGAGTAGATCTTAGTCTAAAATTAGACTAACGTATCCTCAACAAACATTTAAGTTGATCTTAATCTCAAACAAGATTAACGATCCTTAAATCAAACCAAACCAAAATCTAAAAAATACGGATTTGGACTAATCTACGCCCTACGGGCGACAACACAAATTATTCTATGTATACAATCCACGGGCAACCAAAAATAAAACAAACACACACGACACGAAGTGAACATCTGGAGAAGGAGAAAGTGGTTATCGCTGCGCGGTAATGTAATTAACTACAGAGGCTTGCGCCTGCAGGGAAGAGCGTCCCCACAATCAAAAACCCCTCACAACGAGGGGGAATCTGACGAAGTCTGCTACAATGGCCGCATCTGTCTAAACCTTCGATACACAGTGCCATAAATCAACTTGGCATCTTCGGAGAGGTGGACGGATAAAACCAAATAGTATCTGCCCCCAAATTCAGGCAAGACGTTTGTCTTTCCTGGATTTCAACGGTAAACACTTTCATTCCATATATTTTCATTTCAATTGTATTGTATTGTAAAAGAATGTTTAATAAATAAAGTTGTTGTTTATTTACATCTTGTCTCTTGTGTACATTTTATTTTATATTGCATAGAAACGCTTAGCGTGTTTACTTCTGAGTAAATATGTAGCGGCCTCGTCGCGTCCTCTGCCCGTATTCTGGGAAGGGAGGCGTGACAGGTTTTATTGGTGGCCCATGCAGGTCAGTTCTGTGTGGACATACATGTCAGCTCTGTATGGACATACAAGTCAGCTCTGCGTGGACAACCTAAGCTATATAACACAAGAACCAGCAACTAAAAACATTCTTTACAATTCCAATTCCTTGAATCATCCAATTTCATATATTTTGAATCTGTCCTAACCCAAATTTTTTTTTCAAGGTTATGGATTCCCCAAACAACACCAGCACCAACTTCAACAACACTCCACCACCCCTACCAATTGCACCGGCCATAGCTGCTCCGATCAATGAGCAAACAGTACTACTTGAGGTGATCCGTAGCCTCCTGGAGGGACAGCAGCAGCAGACTGCTATCTTGATGAACCGTCCCGAGGCAGAAGCACCTGGGGTGAAGCAATTCAGGGCATTGCACCCAAAGCCGTTCTCAGGAAAAGAGAGCCCCTTAGAAGCTGATGAATGGGCTCAGAGTATTGAAGATGACCTGGCAACAGCACAAGTGCCAGAGGTCGCTTGGGTTTGTGTTGCGAAGTTGCAGCTCACGGACAATGCAAGGGTTTGGTGGAAGGCTGAAGAAAGCCGTCTCACCCAAACGATCGAATGGAGAACTTTCCGCGATATGTTCGACGCAAAGTACTTCACCGAGACTGCCAGATTCGAGATAGAACAACAGTTCATCCACTTACAACAGGGTTCAATATGGACCAAATCGGTGGATAAGTATGATGCTGAGTTTACCATGCTCAGTCGGTAAGATATGTCTCAATATTTCGATTTCAAAATATCACATACTACATAGCTAACACAATGCCTTAAAAGATTTGCGGCACATATGATACCGACGGATGAGATCAGAGCCCGACGATTTCAACAAGGGTTAGATCCGGAGATCCAGGCTGCATTAGCAGCAGGAGATTTTCTGACCCACGAACCGGCTCTGAAAGCTGCCCGCCGTTATGAGGCAGTGGTAAAGATGAGGGGCAGACCTCAGTCTTCCAGAATGAAGCGCCCTGCCAATCAGATGGCAGGAGAAGCCTCTTCAAGGCCACCATTTGTGCCATGGAGACCGGGAGTACCAAACAGCCGGCCCAGCCCAGCATTTTGCACATACTGTAGGAGAGATAGACATCTGATGAAAGACTAATGGCGTGCAAATCTCCTTTACTTAGTCTACGGCTCAGCTACTCACAATATTGGGTCTTGTCCTCGGAGACATCACCCAAATGCTGCACCCAGGCCAGCAATCACATACCCGCAGCGCCCAGCCATACATGCACCTGCTCCGAGACTTGCACTACCTGCTCCACCTCCTCGAGGACCAACTGCACCTCCACCTCGTCAGATCTATCAAGCTCAACGAAACCCACCTTCAGGACCAAGGAACGGACAGAGGAATGCTCCTCCAGGAAGGAGGAATGTGTCGAGGCGACAGGCTTTCACAATGACCATGGAAGAAACTGAAGCCACCGGCCAAGTCATCACTGGTAACATCTCCCTTTCAAATTCTCTTTCAGTTCATATACCTATATATCTTTTTCTTATACCTAAAACATATCCCACATACCTTAGGTAAAATCTTAGTAGCCTCACTACCTGCACTCGCATTATTCGATACTGGAGCATCTCATTGCTTTATGTCACAACGGTTCGTCCGAACTCATGCGATTCCAGTCACACTGCTTGTATCCAGTTGGAATGTCAGTTCAGGAAATGGCGTTCTAAAGGCAACAATGGGATACAGCCTGTGTCCAGTGGTCGTCTGCAGCAGAGAATTCTACGCTGACTTCAAGGAACTGGACATACCGAACTTCGACGTCGTCTTGGGTATGGATTGGCTCGGAACATTCTATGCTACCATCAACTGTCGTCAAAGGAAGGTAGTATTCGAGATTCCAGAGCATCCGGTCTTCTATTTCAAAAGTGGAGACCGTACCCTGGAGCCAAGCACTTACAAGGCAAAACCAAAGAAGGCAGTGATTGCGGCAATTCAAGCGGAGGAAGGATCAAAGCTAGAAGTAGTTCGAGAGTTCGACGATGTATTTCCTGACGATATATCATGTTTGCCTCCCGATCGAGCTCTTGAATTCAGCATTGATTTAGTACAAGGAGCACAACTGGTGATCAAAGCACTGTATCGATTAAGTCCAAAAGGTTTGAAGGAGGTCCGAACTCAGTTGGACGAATTATTGGCGAAAGAACGGATTCGTCCCAGCACTTCAAGTTGGGGATCTCCAGTACTGCTCGTGAAGAAGAAGGAAGGTTCATACAGAATGTGCATTGATTCTAGAGCCTTGAACGAAGTAACAATAAAGAACAAGTATTCAATCCCGCGCATCAATGATTTATTCGATCAGCTAAGTGGATCTTGTGGTTTTCCAAGTTAGATCTTCGTTCGGGTTATCATCAGGTGAAGGTCAAGGAATCTGATATCCATAAAATGGCATTCAGAACTCGCTATGGACATTACGAATTCCATCTGACGCCATTTGGGGTGACCAAAGCACTAACAATATTCATGAACCTGATGAATCAAGTTTTCCGAGAGTACTTAGACAGATTTGTTGTCATCTTCATCGACGATATCCTGGTATATTCTAAGAGTCAGAAGGAACAAGCCGAGCACCTAAAATTGTCCTGAGAACTCTATGACGACATTAACTATATGCCAAGTACAGCAAATGCGAGTTTTGGTTAGATCAAGTCGGTTTCCTCGGACATATTGTATCGGGCGAAGGAATCTCTGTGGTTCCAGCGAAAGTTTCAGCCATAAGCGAATGGCCGACACCAAAGTCGGTGAAGGACATTCGAAATTTCTTAGGTCTAGATGGATATTACCGAAAGTTCATTGAAGGATTTTCCAAGATTGCAACACCCCAGACCAAGCTCACACCGGACCAATCTGGAGGTTTCGAAGTGCATTGCGATTCATCCGGTAAGGGATTAGGATGTGTTCTACATCAGCACGGTAAGGTTGTGGCTTATGCTTCAAGAAAGCTGAAAATTCATGAGCGCAATTACCCGACGCGTGATTTGGAGTTGGCGGCCGTAATCATTGCTCTTAAGATTTGGTATCATTATCTTCTTGGTGAACGAGTGGACATATACACAGATTACAAGAGTCTGAAATATGTGTTTACTCAGAAAGAGCTTAATATGCGGCAGAGACGATGGTTAGAACTCATGGCGGACTTCGACATCAACCTGCAATATCATCCAGGGAAGGTGAATATAGTACCTGATGCCCTTAATCGCCAACCATTAGCGATGAATCTCACCGCTCAGTAGAAGCTTCAACAAGACTTGCATCAGATGGAGTTGAAGTGGTCATGCCAGGTAACGCTTCAAGTTTGATGAACTTACAAGTTCAATCTACTATTGTTAATCAGATCAAACTAGCTCAAGCAAGTGATGCCAAGTTGCAAAAGATCAGGGAACAAGTAGAGAATGGACTCAGAACAGGCTTCATCATTCATGAAGACGGATCTTTAGGATACGACAGCAGATTGTGTGTACCAAAAGGTTCTGTTCAGGAAGAGTTTATGAAAGAAGCTCACAACTCTCCCTACTCAGTACACTCTGGAGATACAAAGATGTACAAGGATCTGCGTCAAAATTACTGGTGGCATGGAATGAAGCATGAAGTATCCAGAAGCGTCGCTAAATGCTTGGTGTGTCAGCAAGTAAAGGCTGAACATCACATGACTACTGGATTACTTCAACCGTTACCTATCCCAGAATGGAAGTGGCAACACATCACAATGGATTTTGCGACTGCACTCCCTTGCAGCACAAAGGGTAACGATGCGGTATGGGTTATTGTGGATCGACTCACGAAGTCGGCTCACTTCATCCCATTTCGAGTTGGCCAATCAACTGAGACATTAGCAAAGAAGTACATGGAGGTAAGAATCTAAGTAAGATTTTTAACTCTTCAAATATGTACTATCTCTGATACCCATGAACTCATACTGGAGATTGTGAGACTTCATGGAGTACCGGTCTGCATTGTCTCCGATCGTGACATAAGATTTCGATCGCAATTTTGGCAAAGTCTGCAAGCGAGCTTGGGAACAAGTCTGAACTTCAGCACAACTTATCATCCACAAATAGATGGTCAGTCTGAGCGAACTATTCAGACCTTAGAAGATATGCTCATAGCATGTATGCTAGACTTCGGAGGATCGTGGGAAGATCACCTACATCTTATGGAGTTTTTATACAACAACAGCTACCAAGCAAGTATCGAAATGACACCTTTTGCAGCGCTTTATGGAAGAAAGTGCCGATCGCCATTAAGTTGGGACGACATCGGAGATAGAGAACTTCTTGGACTTGAGATGATAGTAGCAACTGTTGACGTAGTTCGTACTATTAGGGAAAGAATGCGTATAGCCCAAGATCGACAGAAGCACTGGGCTGATGCAAAGTGCCGTCATTTGGAGTTCCATCCGGGAGATCACGTATTTCTGAAGATATATCTGAACCGTGAAGTGATTCGTTTTGGAAGACGCGGTAAGCTAAGTCCAAGGTACATTGGACCGTTCGACATACTCGAATGAGTCGGTGAAGTGGCTTATCGCTTGGCACTTCCACCTTCATTCGAAGAAGTGCACAATGTATTCCACAGATCCCAACTCAGAAGGTATGTAAGTGACCCCGGCCATATTCTCGATCATTCCGAGCTCACTGTACAGCCCGACTTATCTTGTGATCAGCAACATGTTGAGATCCTGGATAGAAAAGAGAAGTCACTTCGGAACAAGGAAGTCAATTTGGTTCGAGTGATGTGGAGGAAAGACACTCCAGGAGAATCGACATGGGAATGGGTGGATGAGATGCACGCAAGATATCCTCACTTATTTGTAAACTAGTCCTTAAAATAAATTGTAAATTTCGAGAACGAAATTTTTGTAAGGAGGGTAGACTGTAACAACTCCAAATTCTGTGTACAGAAAATTCATTAAAATTTAATGTACACTTGGGGTATTTGATTTTCTGTGAATGCTATAAGAATTTGTTTTGCTTTAGAACAGCAAGAAAGAGCTTATACCTCACTGGTAAAGACCTTGTACTGCTGAGACAAAACACCAGAGTTCAAATCCCATCAGCCAGCCACATTATCTTTTTGTTTTAATTTCTTTTAATCTTTTTAGAAGCCCAAGAGTTTGCACGTGTACTAAATGTAATAGGGTAAGTTACAGAATAAATAAACATATACACGGTAGAATACCAAACGACCCCGACCCAATGCACCATCACCAACCCACCCCCGACGGTACAAAACCAGCGAGAAGCCAATTTTGACCGATGCCGCCAGTCCAAACCGACGGTATTGCCTTCATCTTCTGCCCCATGCAATGTTTGGCCTACCCCACTAACCCCTTACTGCTTGTTTACTCTGAATTATTTCATAGAGCAATAAAATTCATATTTAATCCTATTTTATTACAAATTTTATTACATCCATTCACTACACTAAATCCTAACCTTTACTATAAATACCATCCCTCATATCATCCCTCCTCACTCACAATTCCCTGCCAAAACTCTCAAGAAATTTCCAAGTTCCCATAGTGTGCAAGTGGAGTTAATAAAGGGCGAAGCTCCGACGAAGTTCCAGCAACGATCTAAGGAGTTTCCGGCGACGAAACGACGCACCGGCGCTTCCCCACTTTTCCTCTTTCTCCCCTCTACTTTATAAGCTAGTAAGTCTCTTTTTCCCTTCTCATTTTATTCTTTAAAAATTTCCATTTCTAAAACCCGACGGAAGTGAAATTAATCCGACTTCCGATTCGGTTTTCTAAAACAAAACTACACTTTCTTTTATAAGATAAAACCATATTCTCATATGTTGATTATTAAATATTAACAAACTCATCAAAATAACTTTCACATCAAAATAATCATTTTTGTAACTTTTATCATACTTTTTCAGAAAAATACCATATAGTTTAGTTTCGACATAAACCATCATAATTCCTTGCTATACCTTTAGATAGTCCACAAGGTAATGACCTACCTCCTCACAACATACATATCTATCATAGCACAATGAATTTTAGGACAATAGAATACGGGAAACCGGCCGCGTAACTGGTGAGTCTTCCCAAAGGAGCATAATTCAAATGAAGAATAATTCCAAGGGCGGAGACCGGCCGCGTAACTGGTGATTACGGTAGGGCATGGGTATGATGAAAATTATTTGAGCCCGTGGATTGTATACGGTAGTCAATTTGGGGACTAGCCGTAGGGCTGGAAGAATTTTGGGAAATTGGATTTTGGTTGGCGTTTGTATCGATGCACTGGAATATGGTACCAGGAGCGACTCATCATTCGCCGTTAGAGAGTTTGGGTTGGTTGGCGTCTGCATCGCTGCACTGGAATATGGTACCAGAAGCGACTCATCATTCGCCGTTGGGGATTTGAGTTTTGGACGACGTCTGCATCGCTGCGCTGGAATATGGTACCAGGAGCGACTCATCATTTCGAAGGGTGGAGCATGATTCTAAAGATCGGAGCATCATTCCGAAGGGCGGAGCATGATTCCAAAGATTGGAGCATCATTCCGAAGAGCGGAGCATGATTTCAAGGATCGGAGCATCATTCCGAAGGGCGGAGCATGATTCCAAGGATCGGAGTATCATTCCGAAGCGGAGCATGATTCCCAAGATCGGAGCATCATTCCGAAGGGCGGAGCATGATTCCAAAGATCGGAGCATCATTCCGAAGCGCGAAGCATGATTCCAGGGATCGGAGCATCATTTCGAAGGGCGGAGCATCATTCCAGGGATCGGAGCATCATTCCAAAGGGCGGGGCATGATTTCAAGGATCGGAGCATCATTTTGAAGAGCGGCAGACATTCTGACCAAAGCATAATTTCGATGCAGAGTTTGATTGCCAGGCAAAGTACAATTCCGACAGGGAAGGCAGATACTACGAGGCGAAACTTGATTTCGATGCGGGGTACACTCTGAGATGAAGCATGATTCCGGCTCAGAGCTTGTTGGCTGACTCGATTCTGAGACGAAACATAATTTCGACAGGGAAGGCAGGTACACCGAGGCGAAGCATGATTCCGACACGGGGTGCATATTCTGAGACGAAGCATGATTCCGACGCAAAGCTTGCTGGTTGACTTGATTCCGAGGCGGAGCATAATTCCGACGAGGAGGTCGTTGGTTGATTCCGAGCCGAAGCATAATTCTGACAGGGAAGGCAGATACACCGAGGCGAAGCTTGATTTCGACGCGGGGTACTCTCTGAGACGAAGTATGACTCCGACGCAGAGCTGGTTGGTTGATTTGATTCCGAGGCGGAGCATAATTCCGGCAGGGAAGGTAGATATCCCGAGGCGAAGCATGATTTCAACACGGGGTAAATTCTAGGACGGAGCATAATTCCGCCGCAGAGGTTGTTGGTTTGATTTGATTTAGGTTGACATCAGCATCGCTATACTGGAATATGGTACCAGAAGCGAATCATCATTTACCATGAGAAGATTTGGGAATTGGTTTTGGTTTGGCATCTGCATTGCTGCATTGGAATAATGCCAGGAGCAACTCATCATTTGCCCCGGGAGGATTTGGTAATTGGTGGCTTAGGAGACAGGTTTAGATCCCTATCACCTAAGGCTTTTCAATTTTATAGGTCGTAAGGGTCCCATAAAAGAATTTTCTCCCTACGAGTCGAAAGGATCTCGTAGGTGTATTTTCACCTTAGGAGTCGTGGGGACCCTAAGTGTGTTGCTCCTTTGTGAGTCGTAAGAATCTCACGCGGGAATTTTCTCCTCATAAAGTCGAGAGGACTTTGCGAGTGTATTTCATCTCTTTTTTACGAGTTTGCGCCCTTTCGTTTTTCACAAACTCGCCGGCAGTCCTGCTGTTTTTACTCACGGAGCCTTTTCGGGTTTTCATCCGTGCCCATTTTGCTTGTAGACATATCATTTTTTTTGGACTTTGAATGTGGTCTCACCGGTAGGACTCGGGAGAGATTGGGATTGTTTTATGCCCGTAGATTGTATACGGTTTTGCAGGATGTATGATCCAGACCGTAGGGCCGGAAAAATTTCGGGACTTTGTTAGCGTCTGCATTGCTGTACTGGAATATGGTACCAGGAGCGACTCATCATTCGCCGTTGGGATTTGCGTTTGGAATTTGGTTGGCGTCTGCATCGCTACACTGGAATATGGTACCAGGAGCGACTCATCATTTGCCATTGGGAATTTGAGTTTGGAATTTGGTTGGCGTCTGCATCGCTACACTAGAATATGGTACCAGGAGCGACTCATCATTCGCCATTTGAGAGTTTGGGTTTGGTTGGCATCTGCAACGCTGCACTGGAATATGGTACCAGGAGTGACTCATCATTCGCCACTTGGGGTATGGGTTTTGGCCGGTGTCTGCATCGCTGCACTAGAATATGGTACCAGGAGCGACTCATCATTCGCCGTTGCCTGTTGGGGAGCGAAGGCTTAGGAGACAGGTTTAGGTCCCTATCATCTAAGACTTTTCAATTTTATGGGCCGTAAAGGTCCCATAAAAGCATTTTCTCCCTATGGGTCGTAAGGATCCCGTAGGTGAATTTTCTCCTTAGGAGTCGTGAGGACAACTAAGTGTGTTTTTCCTTTGTGAGTCGTAAGGATCCCACGAAAGTTTGTTCTCCTCATGCATCGTGAGGGCACATGAGTGGGTCTTCCCAATGGAGCATAATTCCAAGGGCGGAGACCGGCCGCGTAACTGGTGATTACGGTGGGGCATGGGTATGATGAGAATTATTTGAGCCCATGGATTGTATACGGTAGTCAATTTGGGGACTGGCTGTAGGCCTGGAAGAATTTTAGGAAATTGGATTTTGGTTGGCGTCTGTATCGCCGCACTGGAATACGGTACCAGGAGCGACTCATCATTCGCCGTTTGAGAGTTTGGGTTTTGTTTGGCGTCTACATCGCTGCACTGGAATATGGTACCAGGAGCGACTCATCATTCGCCGTTCGGGATTTGAGTTTTGGACGGCGTCTGTATCGCTGCACTAGAATATGGTATCAGGAGCGACTCATCATTCACCGTTTTTTTTTACCGCAATTGCTCTATCATTTCAGTTTTTCTTATCGCGAAGGTCGCGATTGCCCTATCGTTTCGGCTATTTATGCGCGGTTGCCCCATCATTTCGCCTTTATTTTTACTCGCTGATTTTTATTGCGAGTTGCCCCATCATTTCGGCTTTTTGTTTTTGTTTGTTTTTTTTTGTTTTATTTACACACATATTTTTATATACACATTTTTTTTTACATTCCCAGTTTAACGACTTAGAGGTCGATTGTTCCCAGTTTAACGACGTGGTGGTCATCTTTGCTTATCCCAGCTCCTTGAATTTTGATCTTGGCGGAGCTGGGACGGAGTTAGCTGACACGAACATGATAGAGCCAAATGGTAGCGGCGGCTCTTCCCATTGTCGCTCGAGACTGGCCGGGAGGACTGTCCTGGCGTCCATCTTCATCGTATAGGAGATGCGAGTCGTGCTGAGAGCTGAGATCGTCCTTGGAGACATTGTTGAAAAGTGATTGCTTGGAAAACCTGCATGAAAGAGCGTTATTTTAGTATAAATATAGATATGTATATTAAATGAGTTCGCATGAACGTTTAACCCGAAATATGGGAGGAGAGATAAGTCCCACCGGGCATGCCAGAATCTGTAGGGTGTTTTTCGTCACCCCATTGAGATGGGAATACACGCGCGCTTGTCAGGCGTACTACAGATTCCCCTTGCCTAGGGTAGGCTGGGGTTTATTGATTGTGGGGATCTGAATCTCCGGCAGCCGCGGACTAAGCTGCCGTTAATTACCCCTCGCATTTGGAGCGAGAGAACCTCCGATTGACGGGTTAAACTGGTCATGCGAACTCAATGTGCAGTGTTGTGTTTTGGAGGGGTTTTGGATATATCGGGGGCCCCGCAGAGTTTTTACGGGGGTCCCGCTACCCGGATAGCAGGCTGGGGGTCAAGAGGGCTAGCAGCCCCCTTGCGGGGTGCGGGGCAGCGCCACGACCCAAATTTTTTTGAGAGGGACACTGCTGTAGAGTGTGTGTGTGTGTGTGTGTGTGTGTGTGTGTTGGAGATAGTGCCCTCAGAGTCAATTATTGGGTCACAGGCACGTGATTGCAATGATTGAGGGAGGACCTATCCCGGGAAGACAGTCTTACTCGAGATGATAGTACGCTATCTGGTTTACCTTTATCATCGTGTACTGCTTTAGGTGACCTGACATGTCGCTATTGCACGTTGATAGAGCCCCTAGGATTCTTGCTTGACTGCCAGCAGTATGAGGGCGATCATATAAGTGAGAGCTGGAGTCTATAAGCGCATCCTTAAAAGGTCCCTAGTCGTAGGAGTTTCGAGACAGGGCATCGATTCTCCAGAGTAGACTAGTGTATACAGTCGAGACCCCGATGAGGGGCGGTGGCCGGTCTCACAAGCCACTGGTGTCAGTTGGTTCACCTAAGATGTATACAGGTGCTCATTGGGTTATGAGTACACCGGACAGGACTCGCCGGGAACCTGCTAGTTGGGATTATACTTGACGTCAGATAGCAGTTCCCTGGTGACATGTGTACAGGTTAGTTCATCGACATGGGGATCATCATTTGTCTCGTGTAAGTTCCCACTGTACTTTGATTACTACCCTACCACGGCTCAAAGGAGTCGTGCAAACAAGTTTTAGTTGGGTACAGTCCCGAGCCAGATGGAGGCAGTGAGCAGATCTTCGGGGGTTCGTCTCTCCCGGTATTGGGGGTGAGGTCGCGCTGTGTCTAGGAGAGCCATTACACGAAGACCTTGGCCAAGGCAGGAGATTTACTGGTAGGTATTCCAGTAGTATCTCAGGGTGTTCTGGGCTACACTCCGACACTACTTGTACCGCTTTTGGGGGTCTGACTTTTACCAACCCCCTAGGCCCGACATGCGATGCTCATAGACGAACGGACCGGACTGTACGGATATTGTCACTGACAGGCTCAGTAGGGTGTCAGGATGAGTTCACTCATCGACGTCCCTTTTAGTCAATAGCTGGTGGCCCGTTACGTATTGGCTTATACCTCTGACGTGCTGGTGGTTAAATCCACAGCCATAGTATTGACGAGTTTTTAGAGTCCACCACACTTTCAGTTACTCAAGCTTTCGGGCGAAACGCTGTAGAGGCCGTATGGAGATATGGCAGGGTCCGATCAGATACGTACGGTATTGCACGGATCAGGATTGGACAGTTTGTACTAGTGGCCGTATGGTTATATGGCAGCGTTCGATCAGATACGTGCGGTATTGCACGGATCAGGATCGGACGGATATTACTAGCCGGCTTTGGTTTAAGCCGGATCCTAGTATAGTACAGTGTAGATTTTGTCTCATTGCATTTGTATCCGGACGGAATACAGATGCGGGTGTGTATGCACAGTATCGGGGTTTTTCTGTAATTTATTACGGGACCAGTTTTCTGGAGTTGCCAGTTTGCATTCCGTTCCGGCCGGTTTTCCTTTGTTCTTTCCCGGCCGGACTTTTCCGATGGAGGGGGTTATTTGCAATTGTGCAAATAACATTTGTGGAGGGGGTTTCTTGCAGTTGTTTTGATTATGATGGCTTCTTTTATTTTCCACCATCATTTTGATTCTCTTGCATTAATGGTGATTAAAGTGAGGGTATGGGTTTGATGTGGATGGAGTATGGTTGATGTTGTGGTCACCTCTTTTCTTATCCTACCATCACCTCCCTTCATGCTTGTTTTTCCTTCACCATTCTCACACATAAAGGGCCGGCCACTTCATGGAATTGGAGTGTGGTTGATTTCATTTTTGGTGTGGCAAAATTAAACATCTATCTCATTTTAGCTTGCCACCAAAATTCCCAAGTTGATATCTTGTTGATTCCTCCATCAAAGGCAACTCCGATACCCCAATGAGACATAGACTCTACACATCCTACAGCAAGTCTTGGGCATGTCGACTTGCCAGCTTCATGCCCGAGTTGCCTCGGTATAGAGGCGGGAGCCCGTAAAAGATGCAGGCGACGTGGTGCCCTTCCGGCGAGGAGGCGACGACCGGAGATCCCGAGAGGAGATCGGAGCGGAGATGAAGACCGGAGGACTCGGATCAGTCGGTATATCTCTAACCCATCCTCTTGTTAGCTTAGACTAGTTTAATGGCACGATCCGGGGTTTAGTGCGCGGTGGTGCCGGTTTGCTAAGTCCGCAAAAATTAATGTTTATCACCGTTTCCGCGTTTGGCCGTCGGATTGACGGCCGGGCCGCCGCCGTGCACTTACAGTGTGTGTGTGTGTGTAAGGGAAAGGGCATCCAAAGGATGCGTGGGGGGCCAGCGCCTCGCGTGTCTAACACGCGAGCGCTGGGCGCTTAGATGCTGGCGCACAACGTGCCCGGAACGTTGGCGCAGGGCGCCTGCGCGCAGGCGCACCACGTGTCCGGCACGTGGGCACTGGGCGGTTGAGCACAAGGCGCTCGAGCGCTAGCGCACCACGTGCCCGGTACGAGGGCGCTGGGCACTTGAGTGCTCGAGCGCTAGCGCACCACGTGCCCAGCATGTGGGCGCTGGGCGCTTGAGCGCTCGGGCGCCGGCGAGGAAAAGGGGGCTTTTAGTCCCAAAAATAGGATTTAAAATCCCAAAAGAGAATTGAGAGTGGAGTTAAACTCCTAAGATGTTTTGGAGTTGATGAAAGGGGTTCTTCTTTGGAGCCCTGGGTCTTCCCCAAAATGGGGTTTTCGGAGACGGGCCTCCTTCTTCCTCCTCTGTTGGCAGGATCTTGAAGATCAAGAGATGTGAGATTCTAAAAATCTCTTCTTTTTGAGATCTGATGGGAGATCTAAGCTCCCCTTTGTGGGTTTTGTGGTGAAAAACTATTTAGTTTTGGAAAAGGAAGAGTAAAACTCTTGATTTAATTCAAAAGAAAGAAGAAGGTTTTGAACCTTCAGAAAGGGGAAAGAGGCACAAACCCTAGATTTTGAGGGGAATGAAAAAGTCTATCCTTTATTCATCATCATGTTGTCTTATATAGGCTTACATATTTTCATATAGCCCCTTGGGCTTTACAAAATGGCATTTTGCCCATCCTATGGCTCATGTGTCATTTCTTTTTGCACATAAGCCATGGGCTTTACAAAAAAATTGTCTTTATGCCCATTTTGCATACATTCATGCATAAAAAATTACATAAAAATTATTTATTACATGATCTATATCTTGGCCCACCTGGTTTGGGGTTGACCTTGACTTTGACTCGGTCAACCGGGGTGCAAATTTTGACCCCAACAAAGTGCCCCCATCAATAAATGCACACCGTACATTTGAGTTGTGTGCATGAAATTGATGGATCTTGAAGCCGGACTTCGAGGTGGAACATCATTCCGGGGGCGGAGCATCCCTCGGGGAGCATGATTCCCGGGGATCGGAGCATCATTCTGATTTGCAGAGCATAATTCTAGAGTCCGAGTATCATTCCGAAGAGTCAGAGCATAATTCCAGGGATCAGAGCATCATTCCGAAGGATGGAGAATGATTCCAGAGATCGGAGCATCATTCCGAAGGGCGGAGCATGATTCAAGAGATTAGAGCATCATTCCGAAGGGCGGAGCATGATTCCAGGGATCGGAGCTTCATTCCGAAGGGCGGAGCATGATTCCGTGGATCGGAGCATCATTCTGAAGGGCGAAGCATGATTCCAGGGATCGGAGCATCATTCCAAAGGGTGGAGTATGATTCCAAGGATCGGAGCATCATTCCGAAGCGGAGCATCATTCCCAAGATCGGAGGATTATTCCGAAGGGCGGAGCATGATTCCAGGGATCGGAGCATCATTCCGAAGGGCGGAGCATGATTCCATGGATCGGAGCATCATTCCGAAGGGTGGAGCATGATTCCAAGGATCGGAGCATCATTCCGAAGCGGAGCATGATTCCCAAGATCGGAGCATCATTCCGAAGGGCGGAGCATGATTCCAGGGATCGGTGCATCATTCCGAAAAGCGGAGCATGATTCCAGGGATCGAAGCATCATTCCGAAGGGCGGAGCATGATTCCAAGGATCGGAGCATCATTCCGAAGAGCGGCAGACATTCTGACCAAAGCATAATTTCGATGCAGAGGTTGATTCCCAGGCAAAGTACAATTCCGACAGGGAAGGCAGATACTCCGAGGCGAAACTTGATTTCGATGCGGGGTACACTCTGAGATGAAGCATGATTCCGGCGCAGAGCTTGTTGGCTGACTTGATTCCGAGACGAAGCATAATATCGACAGGGAAGGCAGGTACACCGAGGCGAAGCATGATTTCGACATGGGGTGCATATTCTGAAACGAAGCATGATTCCGACGCAGAGCTTGCTGGTTAACTTGATTCCGAGAAGGAGCATAATTCCAACGAGGAGGTCGTTGGTTGATTCCGAGCCAAAGCATAATTCCGACAGGGAAGGCAGATACACCGAGGCGAAGCTTGATTTCGACGCGGGGTACACTCTAAGACGAAGTATGACTCCGACGCAGAGCTGTTTGGTTGATTTGATTCCGAGGTGGAGCATAATTCTGGCAGGGAAGGTAGATATCCCGAGGCGAAGCATGATTTCAACACGGGGTAAATTCTGGGACGGAGCATAATTTTTGAGAGGGACAGTGTTGTAGAGTGTGTGTGTGTGTGTATGTGTGTGTGTGTATAAGGGAAAGGGCATCCAAAGGATGCGTGGGGGCTAGCGCCTCGCGTGTCTAACACGCGAGCGCTGGGCGCTTAGGCGCTGGCGCACCACGTGCCCGGCATGTGGGCGCAGAGCGCTAGGCACTCAAGCGCTAGCGCACCACGTGCCCGGCAGGTAGGCGCAGGGCGCTTGAGCGCAAGGTGCTCGAGCGCTAGCGTACCAAGTGCCCGTCACGTGGGCGCAGGGCACTTGAGCGCCAGGCGCTCGAGCGCTAGCGCACCACGTGGGCACTGGGCGCTTGAGCACAAGGCGCTCGAGCGCTAGCGCACCACTTGCCCAGCACGTGGCGCTGGGCGCTCGAGCGCTCGAGCACTAGCGCACCACGTGCCCGGCACGTAGGCGCTGGGCGCTTGGGCGCCGGCGAGGAAAAGGGAGCTTTTAGTCCCAGAAATAGGATTTAAAATCCCAAAAGAGGATTTAGAGTGGAGTTAAACTCCTTAGATATTTTGGAGTTGATGAAAGGGGTTCTTCTTTGGAGCCCTGGGTCTTCCCCAAAATGGGGTTTTCGAAGACGGTCCTCCTTCTTCCTCCTCTGTTGGCAGGATCTTGAAGATCAAGAGATGTGAGATTTTTAAAATCTCTCCCTTTTGAGATCTGTTGGGAGATCTAAGCTCTCCTTTGTGGGTTTTGTGGTGAAAAACTATTTAGTTTTGGAAAAGAAAGAGCAAAACTCTTGATTTAATTCAAAAGAAAGAAGAAGGTTTAGAACCTTCAGAAAAGGGAAAAAGGCACAAACCCTAGATTTTGAGGGGAATGAAAAAGTCTATCCTTTCTTCATCATCATGTTGCCTTATATAAGCTTACATATTTTCATATAGCCCCTTGGGTTTTACAAAATGGCATTTTGCCCATCCTATGGCTCATGTGCCATTTCTTTTTGTACATAAGCCATGGGCTTTACAAAAAATTTGGCTTTATGCCCATTTTGCATACATTCATGCATAAAAAATTACATAAAAGTTATTTATTACATGATCAATATCTTAGCATGGAGGAGGCTGGCCACGGGCTCGACTTGGGCATGGGCCCGTTTGCCCTGGGCTTGGGCCCACCTTGACTTTGACTCGGTCAACCGGGGTGCAAATTTTGACCCCAACAGTACTCCGTATACTTTAGTATCCGGGATAGTGAGACTCCTCTCATATACACTGGCCTTTTCTGTACCAGGTTACAAACAACAGCGTTAACACTAAATAACAATATTAAACAGCTATTCTCTATTCTGTCTATTCTATTCTTATCTATCTACGGGGCTTATCGAGTGACTTGTTCGCTGACGACATTCTCTTTCTTCTTTTTTGGAATGTCGTCAGGTGTTTCGGACTTACTGGAGATCGAACTTAGCAGCGAAGACTTGGATCATTTTACTGAAGACCTGGAGTTTTAGATTCACTTGTACATTACATTTCATTTTCATTTTTTTTATGCTATTGTTTAGGCATTGCTTTCATTCCATGTATTTTTATTTCAGTTGTATTGTAAAAGAATGTTTAATAAATAAATTTGTTGTTTATTTATATCTTATCTCTTGAGTATATTTTATTTTATATTTCTTAGAAACGCTTAGCGTGTTTACTTCTGAGTAAATACGTAGCGGCCTCGTCGCGTCCTCTGCCCGTATAATGGGAAGCGGGGCGTGACAGATGATATAGTGGATGCTTGGACATATATATAGAGGACTTTCTTGCTCGACATGATAGTATGCTACCAGGTTACCTTTATATTAACATGTAGACTGGTATTTATACTGTCTGTCTCTTACATGTTGATAAAGTCCTTAGGATATGTACTTGACTACCAGGATTATGATGATATCATACTAGTGGGACCAGGGTGGTCCAAAAATACATCCTTTAATCAGTTCCTAGTCGAGAGAATATCGAGACTAGGGCATCGATATTCTAGAGTAGACTAGTGTGTACGTTACTTGTTCCTTAGAAGGCGATGGTTGATCCCACAACCATCGGTGTGATTTTAAAGATTGTACACATGTGTTCATTGAAGAATGGGTACATCGAACAGGACTCGTTGAGGACTCCTATGTGGTAGTATACCTATCGTCAGATAGCAATCCTCTGGTGACACTGGTACAGGTTAGTCTTTAGACCCGAGATCGTCATAGAGTCTTGTGCGGCTCCCACTGTGCTTTGATTTCCTCCCTACCACGCTCAAAGGAGACATGAAAACAGGTGGATTTTGGGTACAGTCCCGAGTCGCATGGAGACAATGAGCTATAGGAGGGGTTTCATCTCTCCCGGTATTGGGGGTTAATGTTACGCTATTTTCGATTGGCTATAACTGGAAGTCCCTGGCCATGGCTGCTGCCGAGATTTACTGATAAGTGTTATCAGTAGTTTCTCAAATCGTTATAGGCCAGACATCGGCATGACTTATCACGTTACTGGGAACTGACGTTTACCACCTCTAGACATGATATGCAGCATATCAGACGAAGAGACCGGGCTGTCCGGTAGTGTTACCGATAGGCTTCATGGAGACTATGGATGAGCTTGCTTGTTGATCTTCATATCGCTCAATACTCGGGTAGCCGTTACGTCCAGCTACTACCGCTGACGGTTTGTGGGTGACTGATGTTATCATCACCTACTACTGGCGTATTGACGGGTTTTTAGAGTCCCACACAGTAGGACACATATGTAATATGCGTGTGGGCCTGATTAAATACGTGTATGTGATACCGTACTGTAATCTAGCAGTTATCTGTTATCGGTTCGGTTATATGTGATATAACCAGATTGTTGAATCAAGTGTTGATTTGATAATGTGATATATATATATATATATATATGAGATATTAGTCGGTCATATGTGATATAACCGAATTATTAAATCAAGTGTTGATTTAATAATATGATATACATTTTATATGATATAATTATATCTTAACTAATATCATTAGCTCACTAATTATTCTTCATAATATATATATTAATATATGTGATATATATATACATATATATATATATAATGAAGCATAGCTTGATTTTCTATTTTTGAGAAAAATAGAAATGAGGGGTAAATTGAGAGCATGATTGCAAGCATAGGAGTTATATTTGTTTATTCATCTTGACTCACTATTCAAGCATGGTTGCAATTTTATATTGCAAAATTCCATGCTTGAATGAGTGGGGGTTAAGAGTTGCCATTCATTCTTTGCTCATTCTAAACACTTAGTCATTTTTATGAATTGCTCCCATGGTTGCTCTCTAGCTTCTTCTTCCTTAATTGCTATAGTTCAAGCTTCAACCCTCACACGTGATGTGAACCATGAAGCTTGAACACAAACTTGTGAGCTTTTTACATCCCCTACTTCACCATCCTACACTTGACTAGTGATCGAGTGTAGCGTTTTTGCGACGCTAAAGAGTTTAGTGTAGAGGTAGTTTGAGGTAGAGAGACTTCGCGTAGATCATCTTCGGCACGAAGGTCATCAGAGGAAGCTCGTCCAAAGCCTCAAGTGGTGCCTAGTGGAGTCGCAGGACTACTACACGGAGCATGGAAAGTGAAGGACTCGAACTACAAAGGTTAAATGCTCTTTTCTTCTCTTTAGTTTATCACATCACAAAGGCAAACCCTAATAATCTAGTAAAGATCTTGTTGGTCTAACTTAGCACCTAATAAAAATTAAAATTTGGCATGCTTGATACCTCTAGAAACTCATAGTGGTGCTAAGGTCGACTTTCATGGTATCAGAGCCAAGCTAGAATATTAGGGTAGCTTGTAGCGACGTTAGAAATCCGCCGTTTTTGTCGCGCAAAAACTACTGATAAAAACAGTTTTCAAAAATGATATTTTGAGTTGTTTGCACACCCCGCGGGCTCACGGTTTGAACCGAGAAACCGCGGGATGGAGCGTGAGAACCCCGGGGACACCCCGGGAGGGACCAGAGGCCGGATCCACACCCCAAGACCACCATAAGGTGGCCTTGGGGGTGGGTGACCCGAGAGCACCCCAACCGGGTGCTCTCGGGTCTGCCTTCCCCTAGGGGCTACCTCGAGGTGGCCTCCGGGGGTGGGTACCCCTCTGAGCCTCCCCATTCGACAGTTAATTTTGTGTTCTTCGCTTCCGCGAAGATTCGGACGGGTTTCGAGTTCGTTTCGACTCCCGGATTGGCTTAAAACGATCGTTTTTGGAACTTTAGCTCACTGGATTTTTCAAAGTTTTGGAAAAATTGGTTTAGTTTGCTAATTGCGTGCGGAATTCTAATGTTGCGGTTAATATACAAGCTTTGTGATGTGTGATACAATTATTAGAATCCGGATTAATTGGTTTTATGAAAACTAGTTAGTATATTGTAAAACTAGTCGTTTAGTCTCAATTGATCGATTGCCACGAAGTTTTGATTTGAATCAAAACTCCGTCGCAATTGCGTATTGTACGCGATCACTAAGTCGGGAATCTTGTTGAATTATCCGACAACTAATTGAAAAGAGTTTTTAATTTGAGACTAAAATACAAGTTTTATAAGTTAGGCATGAAATCCGGAATATGAGATATTCCTGGTTTATGATGTCTAAGGAAATTACGGATTCTAATTATTGTAGTTTTCTGTTTTCTTTTCTGCGACCGTAAGTGTAATATGTAGGATAACCCAATCTCGTTTCTATATGTCAACAAGTTTTATGGATACGCATATTTGTTTACGTTGATGATATGTGATATCATGTGTTGCTGTTGATATGATTTATTGGATCGTCGTGAAAGAATAGCCGGGGGTTCTATGTGAGATGAGAGTTTTTATTTTCATTCATTTAAAATCTGTAGGTAATATTCTTTTATTAGGGCACTTCCGGGTTGAGGATGATGTCACCACTGTTGTATATTATTTACTTTTCCGCGTTAGGATAGACCCAAGACGGGGAGCAAAAGTAACCGGGTTCTAGAGTCCAGTAGGAGACCATCTCAAGGAGTTGAGACCGGGTCTTCTAACTCTAGAATTGGCAGGGTTACTTGCCGCTCTCGTAGGGTTCTAGGGATGTGGGTTTGGCTATTCATCACGACTGTGGAATCCGTGTTTTACATTATTGGCTAAATTTAAAACACAGACATCCTAGTATATCCAATATTTCATATGTTGCTTCTGCTGCTTGATTCTGTGATGTTGATCATATAACTGCGTGAGACGAATGTAATATTATATATATGATATATAATAAACGTTGCTTATGTTTTGCATCCGCGCTAGTCCAGCCTCCGCTCTTCCAATAGTTAAGTAACCTAACGGTGCATGACGGGGCCCAGTGGCGAATGCGGATGGTATAAGCGTACGTTCTATTTTCGTTTCATCTTTTTGTGATGTTTAGGAAATATTAAATGATGGGACTACATTAATGTGATTAATGAAAAGAAAGAAACCAAAAGATGTTGTAGAATCAAATTTTCAAAAAGGGTAACTCTAGTTCTTGTTTTGCATGATGGTATTCCTTGATGAATATCCAGCACCTCATTCGATGAGGAAAGAGCCTAGATCCCTTCACCGGGAGTGACCTCTTTAGCGAAACTAGTAAATGATACAACCCACTCGGTTTTGTCTTTTGATTGCTTCTTTAGTTCTTGCTTTGCATAGTGGTATTCATGAATATCCAGCACCTCATTCGATGAGGAAAGAGCCGAGATCTCTTCACCAGGAGTGGCCTCTTTAGCGAAGTTAGAAAAGCCTCAAAAACACTCCTTTATAAAATCACTAGATTATACAACGATATCAAGTTCTTTACGCTCATGCTTTTCTTAAAAATCTGCGTAGCCCTCCGTCAGTTCAGATAAGTACTATTTAGTATTCGTGCTGCGTTTGTTAACCTTCTCAAGGCGTGGTGTGCGGTAATTGATTAGTGCTTATCTGCCAGTATGAGATGCGATTGGGTTAGGGTAGTCGTGCGGTCTTGTCAAGTGTCGTGCGGGTGGGTTTAATTCAATCAAGAATTAACGGGTAGAACTTGACTAGCGCTTATGGTTTGTTGACCTTGTCAAGGTCATAAGTGGCTAGGGGTAAAAAACATTATCGGAAATTTCAAGTGTTGAAATTTGCAATGAGATTGCATACCTTCTATATGATGGTTGGATCCCGATACCCACCGCGAGTAAGAGTTACTCCTGAAAGAATTTTGCACTTTACAATTAACTAATCCAGTAGGTGTTTAGAAAGGTGTCATCGTGGTTATGCCTCTAGGAAAACGAGGTTTATTTTAATTAGGTCCATGCGAAAGCACAGGGAAACTCCCTCAGAGTACCGATACCAGCCTAGCCGAACGATTGGCGAACCTATAGGGTGTAATTAATCCCGGCTAATCTTATCTTTTTGGGTTTGAAGAAAGATTTGATAAAAATAGTGGGAGCCATCCTGATTAGATAAAATAGCCAATCTAATCTTGTAAAGAGCACACGCAAAGTGATTATCCTTCTCTCTCTCCTGGTAGCGACCAATGGCATGCCTTAATCAAGATAATAATATGGATGTATTGACCGAACCTACTTATTATACTGGACTAGGTTCCGCTCTGCTTTATGATTGTTATAAGTCCGAGTAAATAGGGGAATATACGGATTCCCACGCCACCCAAACGAAGAAAAAGCATGTAGATGCATTGTCTTCGGGCGTGTTCGTAACCAAGAACCGTTTCTCAGTTAGCTCTACGTCCTGGGTATTGGATACCGGATCAGGATCCCATATGTGTAATTTGTTACATGGGCTATAGAAAGGTGGAGAACTGGGAAATGGTGATATGTCTCTAGTAGTAGAGATGGTGCAATTATTGCAGCCATAGCAGTCGGCGAATATCACCTTGTGTTACCAACTGGTAATACAATGATTCTGAGCGACTGTTATTTCGTACCAATAATATTGTGAATATTTTCCTAAATCAAGTGTTGATTGGGTAAGGTATGTTGTATAACAGTGTATACGTTCTGAATCAAACTACAGTTCTAAACGTACAGAACACACATAAGAGGAACAGTTCAGAAATGAACGAAATCTTCTTGTGGCATTGTAGACTGGGTGATATCGATGAAACAAGACTAGCTAAAGTTCCATAAGGATGCATATTTGAATCCGTTCGAATTTTCATCTTATGAAACTTGCCAGTCATGTCTCAAAGACTAGGTGACCAAATCTCCGTTTACTGAAAACGGAGAAAGAGCTACTAAACTCTTGCACAGATATATGGTGATGTATGCGGTCGTATGTTTACATATGCCAAAGATGGTTCCACTTACTTTATTACAATCACCGATGTTCTCTCAAGATACGGACATGTGTTCTTGCTGAAACACAAATTTGATTTTTTGGAGAATTTAAAGGAATATAAGTACGAAGATGAGAACCAGATGGGTAAAAGTATTCAAATCCATCGATATGATCGGGGAGAAGAATACTGGAGCACGCAATTCTGAGACTATTTAAAATAGAATGAGATTCTCTCTCAGTTTACTCCTCCGTATACACCACAACACAACGGTATATCGGGGTGGAGGAATCACACCCTATGAGATATGGTGCGCTCTATGATGAGTACTACTGAATTGCCTATTTCCTTTCATGGACATGCACTTGAGAAGCTGCATACCTATTGAATAGAGTTCCGATCAAATCTGTTGCCTACCACACCATATGAGATATGGAATGGGAAGAGACCATCTCTTAAACGTGTTAAGATATGAGGCTGTCCGGCCTATGTTGGAAAGCAAAATCCATTCAAGCTCAAGGCAAGGTCAGTTCTGTACAAGTTTGTAGGATATCCCAAACATTCGCGAGGGAATATTTTCTACCACACTGAGAAACAAAAGGTGTTTTTTTTCTCAACATGCTACCTTTTTTGGAAAAGGAATTTCTTGTGGAAGAAATTAATGGCGATGAGGTAGAACTAGAAGTAGTTCCAGCAAAAACAAACTATAACTGACGATTTGTTGGAACCGGAGGATTCAATAGTACCTGACGAACCAAAGCAACTCCGCAGATCTAGTAGGGTTCCTCATACACCTGAGAGATACTACAGTTTTCTCTTAAATGGTGGGAGCGAGGATTGCATCATGGAGATGATGACCCAAGTAGTTTCGAGCAGGCCATCACAGGTGGAGACTATGTGAAATGGCAAGATGCTATGCGATCTGAGATTGAATCCATGTACACCAACAAAGTATTGACTTTGGATGTTGCTCCTGAAAGGGTAAAACCCATCGGGAGCAAGAGGATCTTTGAGAAAGATAATTTGGTGTAGATGGAAAAGTTGAAACTTTCAAAGCTAGACTTGTAGCAAAAGGTTTTCGTCAACAACCTGGTGTCGACAATGATGAAACCTTATTCTTTTGTCGCTATGCTTAAGTCCACCAGAATCCTACTTGCCATTGCTGCATAACATGACTACGATATCTGGCAGACTGCACGTCAAAACCACATTTCTAAATGGTGATTTAGAAGAGAGCGTGTATATGACACTGCCAGAGGGCTTCGTAGACAGTGGGAGCAGCGGAAGTATAGGGTGTTTTTCGTCATCCCATTGAGATGGGAATACGCGCGCGCTTGTCAGGCGCATTACAGATTTCCCCTGCCTAGGGTAGGCTGGGGTTTATTGATTGTGGGGATCCGAATCTCCGGCAGCCGCGGACTAAGCTGTCGTTAATTACCCCTCGCCTTTGAAGCGAAGAAACCTCCGATTGACGGGTTAACTTGTCATGCGAACTCAACGTGCAGTGTTGTGTTTTGAAGGAGTTTTGGATATATCGGGGGGCCCGCAGAGTTTTTACGGGGGTCCCGCTACTCGGATAGCGGGCTGGGAGTCAAGAGGGCTAGCAGCCCCCTTGCGGGGTGCAGGGCAGCACCCCGTTAGAATTTTTTTTTCTAACAGGGGCAGTGTCGTGGAGTATGTGTGTGTTTATGTATATGTATATATACATACATATATATATATATACATACAAACATATATATATATATATATATATATATATACATACATACATATATATATATACATACATACATATATATATATAAAGGGAAAGGGTATCCAAAGGATGCGTGGGAGCCAGCGCCTCACGTGCATGGCACGCAGGCGCTGGGCGCCAGCGCTCTTGGCCGTGGGCGCACCACGTGCTCGGCACGTGGGCGCTAGCTCTCTGGGCATTTGGCGCACCACATGCTCGGCACGTGGCCGCAAGCGCTCTGGGCGCTGGGTGCACCACGTGCTCGGCACGTGGGCGCAAGCGGTCTGGGCGCTGGGCGCACCACGTGCTCGGTGTTCCCGCCAAAAACTTCTGCGCAGAAGAGTCCAAGGTATCAAATGGCAGCGATACGCTTAAGAAAATGCGAACCAATATCTTCCGACCTGTATTTTGATAAGTTCCCGAAGGAGGAACTATTAAATTCTGATGTTATTGGAAGCATCTCGAAAAACCCTTCGATTTGATATATTATGGGCCTCATAATTCATCCGGGATCAAAAGTTATGAGGCATCACGTGTCCACACGTGATGGACCTTTAAGAACCCGCTGGAGGAGTTAAAAGATATAATAAAAACTCAGAAAAGACCCCAATGGGGCATCACGTGCTCACACGTGACCATGGGTCACGTGCAGACACGTGATGGGCTTTTAAAGCCTCTAAAATAATGAATAGAATTTAATTCTAAAAGTCAGAAAATACCTCAACGAGGTATCACGTGCTTACACGTGACCAATGGTCACGTGTTGACACGTGATGGTTAAAACAACAACATAAACAAGCGGCTGTTAAAGGAACCAATTTGGGGGTCACGTGCCAGCACGTGACAGGCTTTGAAAGCCTCACAGTTTAATAGAATTAAAATTCTAAATTTCTCTAAAATCTTTTGAAATAGAATTAAAATTCTAAATTTCTTTAAATCTTTCCAAATGGAAAAGGATTATGGGGACCGTTGGATTAAAGATCTAATGGTGATTAAATATCACCAATTTATGGAAAAATCCTAGACAAGGAAAGATTTCCCCTAAATCTCACCAGAAATAACAAACAGAATATCTTTGGATTTAAAATCCAACGGTGAATAAAGTTCACTGAATGATCTAAAGGATCATATTAATTATGAAATCAAATCAAATCTTTCAATGAGAGATTTGCTAAACAAATTGATTCTCTTCTTTCTCCTATAAATAGGAGCCAAGAAAAGAAGAAAAGAAAACCTTTTTTTTGAGAGAAAAACAGAGGGAGAAGAATTTAACTCTCAAGAGAAAAAAGAAAAGAGAGGAGAATTTAATTCTCTGCAAAAGAAAAACCCTAGGTAAGAAAAGGGAGGCTTCAAAAGAGAATTTCATTCTCAAAAGAGTTTAACTCTTATATAAAGAAAAGAACTTAGTTCATTCTCTGGTTGAGGATCTGCAAAGTGCACATCTCCCCATGAATTGAGAATTTAATTCTCAATGGGTTGAGATCCTGCCATGCAGATCTAAAACACAGAGGAGGAATTGAGTTTTGAGAATTTAATTCTCCCAAACTCACAGGAATTTAATTCCTCCTAAAACAAAACTAGGGTTTAACCCTAATCAAGAATTTAATTCTTTTACATATCTGGGAATTTAATTCCTTTAAAAAGAAATCAGGGTTTTATCCTAAATAAGAATTTAATTCTTTCACAATAGGAATTTAATTCCTCCAAAATCATAATTAGGGTTTAACCCTACAGAGAATTCAATTCTTAAAAGATTTTTGTTCATGAAAAGAACTAGGGTCACGTGCCCCCACGCGACCCTTGAAAAGATCCCCTGCAAAGAACTTTGAAGCATCACCTCACGTGCTCCCACGTGACTCCCAAAACGCAGAAAGAAAAAGCAAAGGAAATGAAGGCTTTGGGCACTCTCACGTGTTATCACGTGACCCCTCAGCAAATGCTTTAACAATTGGCGCACAGATCCCCATCACGTGCCAACACGTGATGCTCTAAAATAAAAACAAAAGTGTTTAACACTTATTCGCAGATTTGAGGATAAACCAAAAGGAGATCTGGCTCCACATTTAGGGCGCCCTCACGTGTCACCACGTGACCCCTAATGAGCATTCTAACAAACCAGAGCGGGGGCCTCCATCACTTGCCAACACGTGATGCTCTAAAATAAAAACAAAAGTGTTTAACACTTATTCGCAGATTTGAGGATAAACCAAAAGGAGATCTGGCTCCACATTTAGGGCGCCCTCACGTGTCACCACGTGATCCCTAATGAGCATTCTAACAGACCAGAGCGGGGGCCTCCATCACGTGCTCACACGTGATGGCCGCCATGAAATTAAAAGTGTTAAACACTTACCTGCAGAATAAAATAAGAGAAATCAGGGCGCTCTCACGTGTCCGCACGTGACCCCTCCCTTCTTAGTGTTTAACACTAATTGGAAAACTCTATCTGCGGTGTTTAACACTGATTTTCTTAGTGTTTAACACTAATTTGGAAAACTCTATTTGCAGTGTTTAACACTGATTTGCTTTAGTGTTTAACACTAATTTGAAATCTATGCTACCAGTGTTTAACACTGATTTGCTTTAGTGTTTAACACTAATTTGAAAGCCCCGTTGCTAGTGTTTAACACTGATTATCTTTTAGTGTTAAACACTAACTTGCTAATCTTAATTCCAGTGTTCAACACTGTTGGTCTTTAGTGTTTAACATTGGCTTTAGCCCAATTGGCTAAGTTTCTAGAGGCAAAGCCTCTCCTTCAATGAGCCAACAAAGGGCCAATATTTCAAACCTAATTGGACTTAGCCCAAACTGGCCATAAGTCCTCAAATCATCTTGAACTGAGCACATATGCTCTTTCAACCAACTCATTGGTTCAAGGGTACATCTCTAAACTCCTCTGATATTTGTCGTTGTAATCCTTTAACGTCTTCAGAGAGGTGACGGGTCCCGACAACCACACATCAACACGGACTGTGGGGTCCTTAAACTCATGGACTTATGCGTCCTTAAACCAAGATACGGACTGCGGGGTCCTTAAACCCGCGGACTTATGCGTCCTTAAACTAACGGACTAATGCGTCCTTAAACACACCCATATGGACTGTGGGGTCCTTAAACCCATGGACTTATGCGTCCTTAAACTACCAATGGACCGTAATGTCCTTAAACTACCGATGGACCACTATGTCCTTAAACTGGTATTGGACCACCATGTCCCTAAACTGGCAATGGACCACCATGTCTCTAAACTGGAACAATAGCGCCCCTAAATGCTCTTTTGTCGGATCTAAACGATCCCGTTAACTCGATCTTAGTCCCAAACTGGACTAACGTATCCTTAACAACCGTTTAAGTTGATCTTAGCCTCAAATATGGCTAACGTATCCTTAAACCTTCAAACAAACTTTAGTCCCAAATTGGACTATGAATCCCCCCAATCAGCTTTGGTTCAAGGGTACATCTCTAAACTCCTCTGACACCTGTCGTTGTAATCCTTCAACGTCGTCAGAGAGGTGACGGGTCCCGACGACCATACATGCAATGGACCACTATGTCCCTAAACTGGAACAATAGAGCCCCCAAATGCTCTTTTGTCGGATCTAAACGATCCCGTTAAGTTGATCTTAGTCTCAAATTCGACTAGCGTATCCTTAACAACTGTTTAAGTTGATCTTAGCCTCAAATATGGCTAACGTATCCTTAAACCAAAACCCCAAACCCAAATCTAAGAAAATACGGATTTGGACTAGTCCATGCCCTACGGGCGACAACGTAACTCAGTCTCCGTATACAATCCACGGGCAACCAAACATAAAACAAACACCCACGACACGAAGTGACCAGCTGGAGAAGGAGAAAGTTGTTACCGCGATGCGGTAGCGTAATTAACTGCAGGGGCTTGCGCCTGCAGGGAAGAACGTCCCCACAATTAAAAACTCCTCGAGTGAGGGGGAATCTGACGAAGTGTGCTACATCGGCCGCATCCGTTTAAACCTTCGATACATGGTGCCATAAATCAACTTGGCATCTTCGGAGAGGTAGACGGATAGCACCAATTAGCATCTGCCCCGAATTTCAGGCTAGACAGTCCATGTCTCGGCCGCGTCATTCGGAGGGGAACACTCGGCACGTGGGCGCCGGGCGTCAAACAGAAAGGGGACTTTGGTCCCTGCACTGGGGGTTGTGCTCCCGATTTGTGGAGTTAAACTCCTAAAAAGTCTAGAAATGATCAAAGGGTCTGCTTTGTCTCTCCCTTTGGCTCTGGATCTTCCCGAGATGGGATTTTTGGAGATGGGTCTCCTCCTTCCTCCTCTGTTGGCTGGGTCTCGGAGAAAGAGGGTGAGACTTAAAAATCTCTCCTTTTTGAGATCTAATGACAGATCCAAGTTCCCCTTTGTGGGTTTTGTGGTGAAAAACTATTTAGTTTTGGAAAAGGAAGAGTAAAACTCTTGATTTAATTCAAAAGAAAGAAAAGGTTTTAGAACCTTGAGGAAGGAGAAAGAAGCACAGGCCCTAATTTTTTGAGGGGAAATGAAAAGTCTATCCTTTATTCATCATCATGTTGCCTTATATAGACTTACATATTTACATATAGCCCCTTAAGCTTTACAAAATGGCATTTTGCCCTTCCCATGGCTCATGTGCCATTTTTTTTTGCACATAAGCCATGGGCTTACAAAAATTTGGCTTTATACCCATTTTGTTTACATTCATGCATAAAAAAATTACATAAAATTTATTTATTACATGATTTCATTTTGGCAAGGGGAGGGAGGGCCGCTTCATTTTCGGACTCGACCTGGGCATGGGCCCACTTGGCTTGGGGTTGACTTTGACTTTGACTTGGTCAACCGGGGTGCAATTTTCGACTTCAACAAAGTGCCCCCATCAATAAATGCACACCACATATGTGAGTCGTGTGCATGAAATTGATGGATCTTCTTTCACGTAGAGGCGACTTGCTTTGGTTCCCACTTTTTGGGATGCACTGCCCTTTTTACGACATGGACGGTCGACGCTTGACGCGTCTCCGAGGTGGAGTGTCCGTGGTAGACGTTTTCCTGGCCTGGAGTGATCTGGTTCCTGCTTTGTAAGCAGCCTGCACTGCTCTTTTTGCGACATGGACGGTTGACGCTCTGATCCGGAGCGATTTGGTTCCCGGTTTGTGGGAAGCCTGCACTGCACTTTTTTAGACATGGACGTTCGACGCTTGACGCGTCTCCGAGATGGAGTGTCCGTGGTAGACGTTTCCCTGGCCCCGAGTGATCTGGTTCCTGCTTTGTAAGAAGCTTGCACTGCCCTTTTTGCGACATGGACGGTCGACGCTCTGATCCGGAGCGATTTGGTTTCCGATTTGTGGGAAGCCTGCACTGCCCTTTTTGCGACATAGACGGTCGACGCTCTGGTCTGGAGCGATTTGGTTCCCGATTTGTGGGAAGCCTGCACTGCCCTTTTTGCGACATGGACGGTCGACGCTCTGACCCGGAGCGATTTGGTTCCCGATTTGTGGGAAGCCTGCACTGCCCTTTTTACGACATGGACGGTCGACGCTTGACCCATCTCTGAGGCGGAGTGTCCGTAGTAGACTTTTTCCTGGCCCGGAGTGATCTGGTTCCCGCTTTGTAGGAAGCCTGTACTGCCCTTTTTGCGACATGGACGTTCAACGCTCTGATCCGGAACGATTTGGTTCCCGATTTGTGGTAAGCCTGCACTACCCTTTTTGCGACATGGACGGTCGACGCTTGACGCGTCTCCGAGGCGGATTGTCCGTGGTAGACGTTTCCCTGGCCCGGAGTGATCTGGTTCCTTCTTTGTAAGCAGCCTGCACTGCCCTTTTTGCGACATGGACGGTCGACGCTCTGATCCGGAGCGATTTGGTTCCCGATTTGTGGAAGCCTACACTGCCCTTTTTGCGACATGGACGGTCGACGCTTGACGCATCTCCGAGATGGAGTGTCCGTGGTAGACGTTTCCCTGGCCCGGAATGATCTGGTTCCTGCTTTGTAGGAAGCCTGCACTGCCCTTTTTGCGACATGGACGGTCGACGCTCTGATCCGGAGCGATTTGGTTCCCGATTTATGGGAAGCCTGCACTGCCATTTTTGCGACATGGATGGTCGATGCACTGGTCCGGAACGATTTGGTTCCCGATTTGTGGGAAGCCTGCACTGCCCTTTTTGCGACATGGACGGTCAACGCTCTGATCCGGAGCGATTTGGTTCTCGATTTGTGGGAAGTCTGCACTGCCCTTTTTACGACATAGACGGTCGACGCTTGATGCGTCTCCGAGGCGGAGTGTCTGTGGTAGACGTTTCCCTGGCCCGGAGTGATCTGGTTCCTGCTTTGTAGGAAACCTGCACTGCCCTATTTGCGACATGGACGGTCGACGCTCTGATCCGGAGCGATTTGGTTCCCGATTTGTGGGAAGCCTGCACTGCCCTTTTTACGACATGGACGGTCGATGCTCTGGTCCGGAACGATTTGGTTCCCGATTTGTGGGAAGCCTGCACTGCCCTTTTTACGACATGGACGGTCGACGCTTTATTTGACTTGCTCTGCTTCTTGCAGTGTCAGGGGTGAACTTGACTTGCTCCGCTTCTTGCGGTGTCGAGATTGGATTCTGACTTGCTCCGCTTTCTGCGGTGTCGGAGTTGAAGTTGACTTGTTGATTGTGATTTGGGTTGACATCAGCATCGATATACTGGAATATGGTACGAGGAGCGAATCATCATTTGTCTTTGAGAGGATTTTGGAATTGGTTTTTTGTCGGCATCTGCATTGCTGCACTGGAATAATGCCAGGAGCAACTCAACATTTGCCCCGGGAGGATTTAGGAATTGGTGGCTTAGGAGACAGGTTTAGATCCCTACCACCTAAGGCTTTTCAATTTTATGGGCCGTAAGGGCCCCATAAATGCATTTTCTCCCTACGAGTCAAAAGGATCTCGTAGGTGTATTTTCTCCTTAGGAGTCATGGGGACTCCTAAGTGTGTTGCTCCTTTGTAAGTCGTAAGGATCTCACGCGGGAATTTTTTCCTCACAAAGTCGAGAGGACTTTGTGGGTGCATTTCATCTCTTTTTATGAGTTTGCGCCCTTTCGGTTTTCATAAACTCGCCGGTAGTCCTGCTGTTTTTACTTACGGAGCCCTTTCGGGTTCTCATCCGTGCCCATTTTGCTTATGGACATACTTTTTTTTTGAATCTTCACCGCCGGTGGGATTTTGAATGTGGTCTCACCGGCAGGACTTGGGAGAGATTGGGATCGTTTTACGCCCGTGGATTGTATACGATTTTATAGGATGTATGATCCAGACCGTAGGGCCGGGAAAATTTTGGGACTTTGTTGGCGTCAGCATTGCTGCACTGGAATATGGTACCAGCAGCGACTCATCATTCGCCATTGGGGTATAGGATTTGGAATTTGGTTGGCGTCTGCATCGCTGCACTGGAATATGGTACCAGCAGCGACTCATCATTCACCGTTGGGGTATGGGATTTAGAATTTGGTTGGCGTATGCATTGCTGCACTGGAATATGGTACCAACAGCAACTCATCATTCGCCATTGGGGTATTGGATTTTGGCCGGCGTCTGCATCGCTGTACTGGAATATGGTACCAGGAGCGACTCATCATTCGCCGTTGCCTATTGGGAAGCGATGGTTTAAGAGACAGATTTAAATTCCTATCACCTAAGGCTTTTCAATTTTATGGGCCGTGAGGGTCCCATAAAAGCATTTTCTCCCTACGAGTCGTAAGGATCCTGCAGGTGTATTTTCTCCTTAGGAGTCGTGAGGACTCCTAAGTGCGTTTTTCCTTTGTGAGTCGTAAGGATCCCACAAAGGTTTGTTCTCCTCATGCATCGTGAGGACACATGAGTGGGTCTTCCCAATGGAGCATAATTCCAAGGGCGGAGACCGGCCGCGTAACTGGTGATTACGGTGGGGCATGGGTATGATGAGAATTATTTGAGCCCGTGGATTGTATACGGTAGTCAATTTGGGCACTGGCCGTAGGGCTGGGAGAATTTTGGGAAATTGGATTTTGGTTGGCGTCTGCATTCGCTGCACTGGAATATGGTACCAGGAGCGACTCATCATTCGCCATTTTTTTTATCACCGCGATTGCTCTATCATTTCAGCTTTTCTTATCGTGAAGGTCGCGATTGCCCTATCATTTCGGCTTTTATTCGCGGTTGCCCTATCATTTCGGCTTTAATTTTCATCTTTATTTTACTCGCTAATTTTTATTGCGAGTTGCCCCATCCTTTCGGCTTTTCTTTTTACTTATTTATTTACACATTCCTTTTTTTTATTTACACATTTTTACATCCCCAGTTTAACGACTTAGAGGTCGATTATTCCCAGTTTAATGACATGGTGGTCAGCTGTTCCCAGTTTAATGACGTGACGGTCGATTATTCCCAGTTTAAAGACTTAGAGGTCTATCGTTCCCAGTTTAACGACGTGGTGGTCAATGCTGGTGTTCCCAGTTTAACGACGTGGTGGTCCTCTTTGCTTATCCCAGCTCCTTGAATTTTGATCTTGGCGGAGCTGTATTGATGAGCGTAGCTCTGTGGCTTGCCGATACATCCGAGGACTGTGAGGTTTTTCCAAGTTTGTATTGGTCCTCTGCCCAATCTTTGAAAACACAGCAGTCTTCAATGGTATGACTCACCACCCTATGGTATGGGCAGTATACGGGATTGCCGGTCATATTTATTTCGTGTGGCCTCTTCGGAATAGGCAATCGCAGACCGTTGTTCAAGGCTTCCTCGAATATATTGCGGACCTCATCCCTCCTGAAGGAGTACACCTTCTTCTTTCTCTCCATTAGAGTAGGTACCCTTACTGATGCCGGTCTTTGAGACCTATCAGTCTTTGGTTCGCCCTTTTCAGATAATGGCACATGTCTGGGAGGATTAGGTTCCCGAAAGGCTTCGGTCTCCATTTGTATGAAATCAGCGGTCGTAACTTGACTGTTTGCTAACATGCCTTTAGACAGTTCTATCTCTCCCGTCTTGTATTGCCTTTCGACCCAATTTTTGAAGACGAAGCAGTCCTTAAAGGCATGACCTATCACCCTGTGATAGGGGCAATATTTTGGGTCGTCGGTCATATTCGCTTCTTGCGGTCTCTTTGATTCTGGCAGTTGTAGACCGTTTCTTAGGGCGTCCCTGAATATCTTGTGGACTTTTTCCCTTTTGAAGGAATAGACTTTTTCCAGTTTCTCTTTCAGAGGCGATTCCCCTCCGGCGTATGTATCGGAGGGATTAGAGGCTGATCGCAGCCGTTTTTCGCGAAGCCGCTCCACTCTTAGGTTGAAGGGGGTATCAGTTGGCTGCCTCCGGGTATCAATCCCTGGCTTATGAACCAAAATTTGATTCTGCTGTAATTGCAATCGGGTGACCTGGGTCGCGAGACCTGCTACGACGTTTGCCAATTCGTCGACCTTGGACTATACCTTAGCTAACTTCTCATCCCTGTCTTGAAGCTGCCTCAGTAGCCATCGGAATAATGCTCGTTCTGTAGTTCCGGATATGACAACCGGGTCATCCGTATTGCCTGAGCTCAATTCCGCAGGAACCCCGGGCTCCTTTGGCTTATCGGCCTGAGCGAGCTCCTCGTCATTTAGACCGAGCCGATGCTGGGTAGCGTCCACCGTATCATCACCCTGGCTGTGAAGCATAGGAGGGTTCGTTTCTTCATGTCCGACCATGTAGACAGTGTGGACCACATACTCAGCCATCTCTTTATCTTTGGCGGCTAATTTTGCGGAGCGGTCCGGGCTTTGGAAATTCATAAATTTTAGCATGGCCAGAGCCCTAGCCCTTTTGTTGACTCTGTATCTGAGCCGCTTCTGCCTCAGCTTCTCTGCCTTGAGCGCTTGGCAGGCTTCTACTCTTCGGGAATCCGTCATAAGCTGAGTGATGGGGAGGCTTAAGAAGACACCCAATCTAGCAGTTGTCAGAGGCGCCGCTGGAGCTTGCCCGAGATGCCTTATTGCTTTGCTGGTGTTGATGGCCTTGCCCCCAGCTGGGGCCAAGGAAAGTCTCTCAAACACTGACTTGCGTTTGAGTTGGGGCGCCTTCGAGACCACCACATTTGGCCTCTTTCCTTTCGAGATCGGTCTGTCTGTCACCAGAGCTTGAGGAGCTAGGATGGCGCTGGCTGATACGAACAGAATAGAGCCAAATGGTAACGGCGGCTCTTCCCACTATCGTCCGAGACTTGCCGGGAGGGCCGTCCTGGCGTTCATCTTCATCGTGTAGAAGATGGGAGCCGTGCTGAGAGCTGAGATCGTCCTTGGAGACATTGTTGAAAAGTGATTGCTTGAAGACCTGCATGAACGAGCATTATTTTAGTATAAATATAGATATGTATACTGATTGAGTTCGCATGAACGTTTAACCCGAAATATGGGAGGAAAGATTGGTCCCACCGGGCGTGCCAGAATCTGTAGGGTGTTTTTCGTCACCCCGTTGAGATAGGAATACGCACGCGCTTGTCAGGCGCTGATTTGATGATTTTCCGATTGTGTCGTATGTTTATAGAAACTGGATTTTAGAAATCACAATCAAAAATATTTTGACCGCAATCAATAACGGTGTCGGATGTAGCGCGTTAGTAAGTGCGGATCGTCCACAGGGAAAGTGAGTTCCGTTCAATTTCCGAATTAGATGAGTTGAAAATTTAGGGCAAAGAAAAGAAAACAATTCATGATTTGCATTTAAAGATCAAGAAATAAGAAAAATCTAGATCTAGAAAAGACATTAAAAGCAAGAATTGAGATGTATGATAATTTCCAACCAACAATCAAGATTAGAAGTATGACTCGTAGGAGTAGATCGGATCTATAGATGTGATGAGATCTAAAGATTACTAATTCTTATCCATTAATGAATTGATACTAGATCGATGCAAAATTCATCGAGGTTTAAGGATCGTACGGGAAAATTAGGGATTTCGCAACCAATCCTTTGTCCTTTCGATGGATCACATTCAAATTCTAGCTTCTAGTTAATCAAATGTTTAATAGTTGTTCCCTAGTTTCGAGTGAACACGATCAAGAAAGCATCATCTCGAAACTATGTCATTAATCATTTGATTCACTAGAATTTCCAAACATTATAGGATTTAAGAATTGTAGAAAGATCTAAATCATCATCTAAAGATCGTCACAACTCCTACACGAGCGGAGATTACTCAAACATCATGATCACAAACACAATCACAAATTGAATTCTAATCATTATGCTTGAATTAAAAGATAAGCAAGAGTATAGAAATTCACCTTTATTTATCAACAAATTTCATTACAACTCTCTTGAATTTACAAAAGGAAGGAACTAGATCGTCGATTTCGGCTTCGCTCGGCTCCTTGAGTCGCGGATCGGCGTGGATCTCTTGCTCCGTTGGAATCTGGCGTCGCTTGCTAAAGGTTGAAGGCTCTCTTGCTCAAATTGATCTCGGGATCTTGATCTTGATTTTGAATTGGGGATGGGGATTGAATTTAGCACAAGCTTTTGTCACTAAACTTGTGGGTTGAAGATGGTGATGATTCTTGAACATTTTGCACCCTAGCTCTAGGCTCCTTTTTATAGACCTCTAGATCTAGGATTGAAATTTGAATTCCCTCCACAAGTTAGTTAACCAAAAGATTTAAATTTCCCTCCAAAAAGTTAGTTAAGCTTTAAATTTTGAATTTCCCTCCAAGAGTTTGTTGAGCCGAGCCTTCTAGATGTGCCACGTGGAGCTTCTGGGGTCTTCTGGAAGCTTTGGCCGTTAGAATTAGGCATGTGACAAAATTTGATGCATTGATCTCTTTAATTGGCCGCGGATCCGCCGCTCCAAGGGGGCTTGGGCTGCGGATCCGCGGCCCTTTGGTGGCCTTGGTGCTTCATATTTTGGGATAATTCTTGGGCTTTCTGGTGGGCTTTTATACAATATGTGAATCTCATTTGGCCTTCTGTATTGCTTCAGATCTTTAGCCTTTGAATTGGCGTATCTTTTATTAGATCTTTTCCCAAATTTTGGCCTTTTGCTTCTGTGATTTCCTGCATTTGACCATAAGCAAGAGTTGCGCAATACAAGGATGATGTGATGCCATGAAACACAGTTAATTTCCCTCAAAGTGCCGGTTTAAAAGTCTAACACATGCAATTTGGTATTTCAGAGATGATTTGGTAATATGTGCAATTATGAATACCGAACACTTCTATATGAGTTCAAATGGTACGGAAATTACCGTTTTAAAAGTGCAGTATTTTCGACTGATCAAATTCCCCCAAACTTATTTTCGATCGTCTCGATCGAACTGTTTTATTAAAAAGAGAAGGAGAAAACAAAGAAAGAGAAAAGCACACTTTCGTAGGCAACACGATTGCACTGAGCACATGCAACAAGCCTTTAAACCTCTAGGTGTCCCTAGTAGGAGGAGTGTTGTCTCCTGAGGGTTTTCAGCGGATTGCACCCACAAAATCCAATAATAAAAGGAAGATCATGAATATTACATTTAAAGAAAAGAATTGTAAAAGAAAAACTTTGAAAATTAGGGTTTCCAACTAAGCTAGCTTTTCGGTTGTCATGAGCCTTATCTTAATGGTCATGAAAAGATGTCAGAAATCACGTCCCCCCTCAATAAAACATCGTCTTATTCTTCATTCCTATCTTTATTCCAAACATCGATCATATCACCCTGCGTGTGTGTAAAGAACATCCCTACACCCGGAGAATTCAATTCAAGCTATCATACTCTTGTCCATCAGCCTCAGTACTTTTTAATTAATGAATATTTAGACGAATTTGCTCACACACTTTCATGCGACCGTTAATACTTCTTGAGGTACTAACCGACCGATTACTCATGTGTTTGCTTATTTGGTGTATTTTCCTCGTCTTGCACCACCTTAGGCATAGCAGTGACTCCCAGACCAGTTGGCCTTAGGGCACTGGGTGAAAAAGCACCCTCGCTATATATTTTTTTATTGCCCTCGGTGATAACAAAACCAGTGTCCATTTTTGTCACCACTTTATATTTTCTTCATTATTTTTTTTTATTTCCTTCATACATCGGCTTTAAGACAAGAGCATTTCAAGGTATCCTCTACTATCCCGGGCTTTAAGACGTGTATAAGTGCGAATAGCAGGGTATCAACGTTCAAAATGTTTGGCTTTCCAGAATAGAAACTATTTTTTTCAGACTTATTTTTATCCTCAGATTAGTGATGTCGTTCATCTTACTAACCCTTGGGACAACGGCTCATAACTACTTATTACTAGTTCGTATAAGAAAACTTCTAATTTTCTCAGTTTTCTTAAATTTTTTTAATCTCATGGATGTAATTGTTCACTATCTAATCTTTTATTATCATAAATATTAAATATTTTTATATTTTGAAAATTTTAAATTTTTATATTTTGAAATTTTTTGAATTTTTATGGATTTTGAAATTTTTTAAATTTTTATGGTTTTTAAAGAAATGTGTTGTGCTTATGCAAATGATATGCACATGATGCAAAACTAAGCACAAACCTCCCCCAAACTTGTTTTCAACAGTGTCCTCACTGTTGCCATCTGCTAAATCTACAAAACCTGTAAGCCTGGGAGGAATTTATTAGTGGGGGCAAAATATATAAGTGAAGACCCTCCCCCAAACTTACTTTTGACTCGAAATTTTTGTAAAAATTTTCTTTTCAAGAGCCAGAAAATTGTTCCCCCCCAAACTTGAGTTATGCAATGTTAAGCTTTGAAAATCACATGAGGGGGTCAAGAATCATTGGTCGATGCCAAGCTTTGCAAAGACCGAAGATCAACACCAACCATTCGAAGATTTTATCAATGCAGTGCTCGGGTTGGTGGAAGAAGAAGTGGGGAAAGGGTAAGGGGTGGAAGAGAGTGTGTGTGTGTCTCATTTTGGAGAGACGAAGCAGTGAATGTGATGGATAACTCGCATTCTTTTTACAGTTCAGAAGAGGGGGTGGAGGTTCAATTTCAATGATTGGGACATGATTCATCTCAACACCCGTGTTATTCAGAAATGCGAGCTCATCAGCGAAGATCTCCTCAAAAGTTTCATCAATACCCCGAAGAATAATGTCATCACAAAGTGCGGGGTGATCTTCAGACTCTAAAAGCAGTTCATAATCGGTGTTAGTTGTTGACCCGGACATCTCGGTGGAAGAGTCCGTATGTGTATGATACATAGTTGGGTCAAACAACAACGTATGAAAAGAGTCAAGATCGGTATCAGGAGGATCATCAAATTCGCTGCTGTCGACATCCATTAAGTCAACAAAACAGACATGAGCAGTAGGTTCGGAGGGTACACTTCCAATCTTGTAAATGTTCAGCTCTATTGACCTATTCCCGAAGGATAGGGTCATAGAACCGTTACGACAGTTGATTATTGCATTGGAAGTGGCCAAAAAGGGGCGGCCTAAAATCACCGGAATTTGATTCCGTGGGTTCGCTATAGGCTGTGTATCAAGTACAATAAAATCCACAGGGAATACAAATTCCCCGATTTTTATTAACACATCCTCCAGTTCACCCCTAGGTTTGGTGATTGATCGGTCATCCATCTGGAGAGTGCAATGGGCTGGTTTCAACTCTCTGATCCCTAGTTGCTCATAGACTGAGAAAGGAAGCACGTTAACACTGGCGCCAAGGTCTAAAAGAGCACGATTGATGTGTTTATCCCCAATAGAAATCGATATCGTAGGACATCCTGGGTCCTTACGTTTCTTTGGTAGTGGAGGGATAAAAGCAGTGCTAATGCTATTAGACATGAAGACCTTCTTTGGTACTTGAGTCTTCCTCTTCCTAGTGCACAAGTCCTTAAGAATTTTCGCATAAGCGGGGACTTGTTGAATCGCATCTAGGAGAGGGATGTTGATGTTAACTTGCTTGAACATGTCCATAATCTTCTCCATATGTGGACTCGATGTGTTAGCCCTTAACCGGTTCGGGTAAGGTGCTTTAGCAATGAGCGCTGGGTCCATCATAGGAGAAGGAAGTGTGTGTGGCCCCGATCCCAAAATAGAAGTGGGGATCGTCTGTGGAGGAGTAAAAGAGGTGGGCTGAGGTGTCGAGCCTTGAGGGAAATGGAGAATAGGCTCGCAAGAAGGCGGTGGGGTAGAAGAACAAGAATCAGAAGCAGAAGCGTGTGTATGAGGAAAGGTCTCAGCCGGGGTGTTGATAGGATCATCAATATCATCAACTTCTTCCCCAACATGGTTATCCAACACTCTCCCAGATCTCAACATGGTGATTGCATTCACATGATGTGAATAGCCAGGATTGGGTACAGGTTGAGCTGGGAGTTTCCCTATTTCTCTCACGCTCATTTCGGCCTTAAGTCGTGCAATCTCAGCTTCCATCGTTTTGATACTCTCAGCTTGGGACGCTGAGTTTTTCTTTATCTCACCAACGGAAGACTTAACCTCGGCCGATACTTCCATGAAATTTGACATGAGTGATTTCATGGTTTGAGCGAATTGAGAGAATTCGTCAGAACAGGTCGACTGCATAGGATTAGAAGGTGCAGGAGTGTTGGCCTGGTTTTGGAAGTTTTGTGACTGGTAGGGGTGCTGGGTGAGTTGAAGTGGTTGCTGTTGTGGTGGAGGGACCCGTTGGAATTGATTCGGGTTTGGAACCGTGTTTTGGGACTGGTTCCAAGCAAAATTCGGGTGATTCCTCCAACCCTGATTGTATGTGGAAGAAAAAGGGTCGTTTCCAGGTCTTTGAAATGCAGCATTGGTATGCTCGAGACCTCGAAACTGAGATTTTAATGGACATTCTTCCGTCAAGTGAGAAGGATCAGAACAACACCCACAAACGGTTTTGGGGAGCGACATTGGGTTTAGGGAGGCTGCTAGGAATTTGTGTTCCATAGCGTCGAGCTTCTTTTGCATTGCTGCCATCTCAGCTCGAACACCTATGGACACGTCTATTTGGTGTACGCCACCCCTACTCGATGGCTGGGTTCCAGTCTCCCACTGAAGTGACTTTTCAGCGAATTCTTCTAAAAATTTCCACGCTTCCCCATCATCCTTGGTCATAAAGGTTCCTTGACACATGTTTTCAAGGTTTTGTTTAGTGGTAGGGTTACTGCCCTCATATATGATTCGGCAAAGTTCCCATCTCGGGATGCCATGATGTGGGCATTGAACCAAAAGATCCTTGAATCGGTCAAAGTATTTTGAAAATGGTTCAGCCGGAAGCTGGGAGAATTGATAGAGTTCGCTACGGACTCGAGCTGTCTTTTGCATAGGGTAGAATTTCTTAAGGAATGCCGCAATGAATTCTTCCCAATTCGTGATGGAATGTGCGGTGGTGTTATACAGCCACTTCTCGGCTATATCGCACAAGGTAAATGGAAGAAGTCGTAGACGCATGGTATCCAAAGAAAGTTGTGATGTACCCATCATTGCGCATACGTTTTCAAATTTGGTAATAAAAACGTACGCGTCTTCAGTCTCGAGACCGTGGAATTTGGGTAGAAGGTTGATGTACTGGGGCTTAATCTCAAAGTTATCCCCGTTGGCTGGTGGAATGGATAAGCAGGTCGAGAGAGGATCTCGCAAAGGGTAATACCTCTCTTGGAGAGAGATGCGGGGTGGAATCTGCGCACCAACGGACGGCGGTAGAGTAGCGGTAAAGAGGTTTGATGGAGGCTGATCCATCGGTGTAGGTGTGGTGGGGGGTAAAAGAAAGGTAAATGGAGAAATACCGACTTCGGAGTCGATCGAGGGGACGCGGACAAGACGGGCACTAGAATCCCGTGTCCAGCCTATCTTGCACTAAAAGGGGTTAGTACAAGTGGCAGCGTGATTTATAATTAGGGGAATGAAGTGAGTGTGGTGTTTGTTTTGAAAAATGATACGGATTTTGAAAATATGATGCAACAAGCAATACCCTAAAATTTATGGTCATCTAGGTCCAATCTCTAGACCGCTCCTAACTGCCAGAAGACAAGACGCAGGATAGAATCCTCCACTGCCTCTTTATCCCTCCTGTGGCCAGGTAAGTGCCAGGTAAGTGGGAGGTTCTCCACTACGTAAGTAGTGGGCCTAATTAAGTAACCACTAGCCTTCGACACACTTGCCTAGGCACCACAAGAGAAACGCGGATAAGCAATGAATTACTCACGGCCTTCTTCTGTCCTAAGTGAGCGCGACGGTCCTTAGAGTCATCTCTAGATATTTTTTTTAATTAATGAGGGTAATGCGGATGCAGATTTGTAATTTTTGGGGCCTAGGAAGGGTAATGAACTCCCCACCTAATCTGTATTTGGCCGTGCCCCTTAATTTCCGTATTAATTATGCAAACAACCACAAAATCAAAAACAAGCACACTTTATTTTGCATTTTGCGCGCTGCGAATATTTGCAAAGAAACCTGCAACAAATTGTTAGTTGGAGCAGATTTTAGAGAGGAGATAAGAAAGTTAGAGATTACCTGCAAAAGATTTTACAGAGAGCTCCTTAATGGGCCGCGGAACCGCCGCGTAATGGAGGAATTGGCCGCGGAAACGCGGTGGGAAGGTGGGGTCTCTGCACAAAAATTCTTCAGCAAGCTCCTGATCTCTTCCTTAATCCTCTGGAATTCACCAAATAATTTTCCAATTTTCCAGCAAGCTCCAGATCTCCTTGCAATTAACCACAACAACACGTATTAGTATTTTGTGCAAGTTTTGATCTAAAAAATATTGATGGAATAAACTTTTCAACTCAAATTTCAAAAAATGAACAAATAGCACACGATCCCCGGCAACGGCGCCATTTGATTTGATGATTTTCCGATTGTGTCGTATGTTTATAGAAACTAGATTTTAGAAATCACAATCAAAAATATTTTGACCGCAATCAATAACGGTGTCGGATGTAGCGCGTTAGTAAGTGCGGATCGTCCACAGGGAAAGTGAATTCCGTTCAATTTCCGAATTAGACGAGTTGAAAATTTAGGGCAAAGAAAAGAAAACAATTCATGATTTGCATTTAAAGATCAAGAAATAAGAAAAATCTAGATCTAGAAAAGACATTAAAAGCAAGAATTGAGATGTGTGATAATTTCCAACCAACAATCAAGATTAGAAGTATGGCTCGTAGGAGTAGATCGGATCTATAGATGTGATGAGATCTAAAGATTACTAATTCTTATCCATTAATGAATTGATACTAGATCGATGCAAAATTCATCGAAGTTTAAGGATCGTGCGGGAAAATTAGGGATTTCGCAACCAATCCTTTGTACTTTCGATGGATCACATTCAAATTCTAGCTTCTAGTTAATCAAATGTTTAATAGTTATTCCCTAGTTTCGAGTGAACACGATCAAGAAAGCATCATCTCGAAACTAGGTCATTAATCATTTGATTCACTAGAATTTCCAAACATTATAGGATTTAAGAATTGTAGAAAGATCTAAATCATCATCATCTAAAGATCGTCACAACTCCTACACGAGCGGAGATTACTCAAACATCATGATCACAAACACAATCACAAATTGAATTCTAATCATTATGCTTGAATTAAAAGATAAGCAAGAGTATAGAAAATTCACCTTTATTTATCAACAAATTTTATTACAACTCTCTTGAATTTACAAAAGGAAGGAACTAGATCGTCGATTTCGGCTTCGCTCGGCTCCTTGAGTCGCGGATCGGCGTGGATCTCTTGCTCCGTTGGAATCCGGCGTCGCTTGCTAAAGGTTGAAGGCTCTCTTGCTCAAATTGATCTCGGGATCTTGATCTTGATTTTGAATTGGGGATGGGGATTGAATTTGGCACAAGCTTTTGTCACTAAACTTGTGGGTTGAAGATGGTGATGATTCTTGAACATTTTGCACCCTAGCTCTAGGCTCCTTTTTATAGACCTCTAGATCTAGGATTGAAATTTGAATTCCCTCCACAAGTTAGTTAACCAAAAGATTTAAATTTCCCTCCAAAAAGTTAGTTAAGCTTTAAATTTTGAATTTCCCTCCAAGAGTTTGTTGAGCCGAGCCTTCTAGATGTGCCACACGGAGCTTCTGGGGTCTTCTGGAAGCTTTGGCCGTTAGAATTAGGCATGTGACAAAATTTAATGCATTGATCTCTTTAATTGGCCGCGGATCCGCCGCGCCAACGGGGCTTGGGCCGCGGATCCGCGACCCTTTGGTGGCCTTGGTGCTTCATATTTTGGGATAATTCTTGGGCTTTCTGGTGGGCTTTTATACAATATGTGAAATCTCATTTGGCTTTCTGTATTGCTTCAGATCTTTAGCCTTTGAATTGGCGTATCTTTTATTAGATCTTTTCCCAAATTTTGGCCTTTTGCTTCTGTGATTTCCTGCATTTGACCACAAGCAAGAGTTGCGCAATACAAGGATGATGCGATGCCATGAAACACAGTTAATTTCCCTCAAAGTGCTGGTTTAAAAGTCTAACACATGCAATTTGGTATTTCAGAGATGATTTGGTAATATGTGCAATTATGAATACCGAACACTTCTATATGAGTTCAAATGGTAGGGAAATTACCGTGTTAAAAGTGCAGTATTTTCGACTGATCAGGCGCATTACAGATTCCCCCTGCCTAGGGTAGGCTGGGGTTTATTGATTGTAGGGATCCGAATCTCCGGCAGCCGTGGACTAAGCTGTCGTTAATTACCTCTCGCCTTTGAAGCGAATGAACCTCTGATTGACGGGTTAACTGGTCATGCGAACTCAACGTGCAGTGTTGTGTTTTGAAGGGGTTTTGGATATATGGGGGGCCCGCAGAGTTTTTACGGGGGTCCCGCTACCCGGATAGCGGGCTGGGGGTCAAGGGGACTAGCAGCCCCCTTGTGGGGTGCGGGGCAGCACCCCGTTAGAAATTTTTTTCTAACAGGGGAAGTGTCATGGAGTATGTGTGTGTTTGTGTATATGTGTGTGTGTATGTGTGTGTGTATAAAGGGAAAGGGCATCCAAAGGATGCGTGGGGGCCAGCACCTCACATGCATGGCACGCAGGCGCTGGGCGCGAGCGCTCTGGGCGCTGGGTGCACCACGTGCTCGGCACGTGGGCGCTAGCGCACTGGGCGCTGGGCGAACCACGTGCTCGGCACATGGGCGCAAGCGCTCTGGGCACTGGGCGCACCACGTGCTCGGCACGTGAGCGCTAGCGCTCTGGGCGTTGGGCGCTGGGCGTCAAACAGAAAGGGGACTTTGGTCTTTGCACTGGGGGCTGTGCTCCCGATTTGTGGAGTTAAACTCCTAAAAAGTTTAGAAATGATCAAAGGGGCTGCTTTGTTTCTCCCTTTGGCTCTGGATCTTCCCGAGTTGGGATTTTTGGAGATGGGTCTCCTCCTTCCTCCTCTGTTGGCTGGGTCTTGGAGAAAGGGGGTGAGACTTAAAAATCTCCCATTTTTGAGATCTAATGATAGATCCAAGTTTCCCTTTGTAGGTTTTGTGGTGAAAAACTATTTAGTTTTGGAAAATGAAGAGTAAAACTCTTGATTTAATTCAAAAAAAAAAGAAAAAGGTTTTAGAACCTTGAGGAAGGAGAAAGAGGCACATGCCCTAATTTTTTGGAGGGAAATAAAAAGTCTATCCTTTATTCATCATCATGTTGCCTTATATAGGCTTACATATTTACATATAGGCCCTTGGGCTTTACAAAATGGCGTTTTGCCCATCCCATGGCTCATGTGCCATTTCTTTTTGCACATAAGCCATGGGCTTACAAAATTTTGGCTTTATGCCCATTTTGTTTACATTCATGCATAAAAAATTACATAAAAATTATTTATTATATGATTTCATTTTGGCATGGAGAGGGCCGGCCGCTTCATGTTCGGACTCGACCTGGGCATGGGCCCACTTGGCTTGGGGTTGACTTTGACTTTGACTTGGTCAACCGGGGTGCAATTTTCGACTTCAACAGGTAGCATGTGCAAGCTGCTTAAATCCATCTACGGGTTAAATCAGGCATCGCGGAGATGGAACATCTGTTTTAATGAAGCTGTCAAAGAGTTTGACTTCATTAAAAAAGGTAGATGAACCATGTATAAATAAGAAAGTTGTAGAGAGTATAGTTGTCTTCCTCGTATTGTACGCGGATGACATACTCTTGATAAGAAAGGGTGTTCTTGTGCTACACTCGGTCAAGCACCTCTTATCACACAGGTTCTCCATGAAAGATCTAACTAATATCTCCTACATCCTGGGGATATAGATCTATATAAATAGATCTAAACAGATTTGGGATTGTCCCGATCCAGGTACATAGAGTCTAACTAAAAGGATTTAGTATGGATGATTCTAAACATGGTAATGTATCCGCTTGTTTAGGAATCACTCTCTCCAAGGAGATGTCTCTTGAGACTGATTTGGAGAGGGCTCGCATACAAGGGATACCCTATGCTTTGCCAGACGGGTCAATCATGTATGCGATGTTATGTACCAGACCAGATGTAGCTTACTCACTAGGTGCAGTGAATAAGTATCGAAAAGATCTTTGGGAAAACCACTGGATAGCTGAAGAACATTCTTAAGTGCTTGAGAAGGACTAAAGAGATGTTCTTGGTGTATGGTAACGGTGAACTCCAAATGGAGTCCTTTACCGATTCGAGCTTCTAGAGTGATAAGGACGACTGAAAGTCAGTCTCGGATTTTGTCTTCACCCTCAGTGGAGGGACGGTATGTTGGAAGGGTTCCAAGCTATATGCTGTAGCAGACTCGTTGATAGAGGCTAATTACATCGCGACCAACGATACTGCCAAAGAGGTTGTCTGGATGAATAAGTTCTTATGATGAACTTGCTTCCTACCATTGGGCATTCAGTACCTGTGTATTGGGATGACAATGGAGCTATGACTTTGGCCTAGGAACCCCGGTCCCGTCAGCGATCCACACATATTCTTAGACAGTATCACCTGATCAGGGAGATAGTTGATCTCCGGGAGATCGAGGTCAGGAGAATTGACACAGAGGATAACACAGCGGATCCACTCACCGAGGCCATCCCCCAGATGCTATTCAAGAGACTTTTAGAACGTTGGGTATGAGATACTACAACAACTGTCCTTAGTGCAAGTGGGAGATTGTTAGGAATATGTATGCCGTAGTGGCCATTATTGATGATATAGTGGATGCTTGGACATATATATAGAGGACTTTCTTGCTCGAAATGATAGTATGCTATCAGGTTGCCATTATCTTAACATGTAGACTGGTATTTATATTGTCTGTCTCTTACATGTTGATAAAGTCCTTAGGATATGTACTTGACTACTAGGATTATGATGAGATCATACTAGTGGGGCCAGAGTGGTCCAAAAGTACATCCTTTAATCAGTTCCTAGTCGAGGGAATATCGAGATTAGGGCATCGATATTTCAGAGTAGACTAGTATGTACGTTTCTTGTCCCTTAGAGGGCGATGGTTGATCCCACAATCATTGGTGTGTGACATCAAAGATTGTACACAAGTGCTCATTAGAGAATGGGTACACCGAACAGGACTCGTCGATGACTCCTATGTGGTAGTATACCTATCGTCAGATAGCAGTCCTCTAGTGGCACTGGTACAGGTTAGTCTTTAGACCCGATATCGTCATAGAGTCTTATGCGGCTCCCACTTTGCTTTGATTTCCTCCCTACCACGCTCAAAAGAGACGTGCAAACAGGTGGAATTTGGGTACAGTCCCGAGTCACATGGAGGCAATGAGCGATAGGAGGGGTTTCGTCTCTCCCGGTATTGGGGGTTGATGTTGCGCTATACTCGATTGGATATAACTGGAAGTCCCTGGTTAGGGTTGCTGCCGAGATTTACTGATAAATGTTATCATTTGCTTCTCGAACCATTATAGGCCAGACATAGGCATGACTTATCACGTTACTGAGGACCGGCGTTTACCACCCCTAGACATGATATGCGGCATATCAGACGAAGAGACCAGACTGTACGGTAGTGTTACTGATAGACTTCATGGAGACTATGGACGAGTTTGCTTGTTGATCTTCATATCGCTCAATACCCGGATAGGCGTTATGTCCAGCTAGTACCGCTGACGGCTTGTGGGTGACTGATGTGATCATCACCTACTGATTGCGTATTGACGAGTCTTTAGAGTCCCACACAGAAGTTCCCTGGTTCAAGCGAAACGAAGAAGGACACATATGTGATATGTGTGTGGGCCTGATTAAATACGTGTATGTGATACTGTATTGTAATCTGGCAGTTATCTGTTATCGGTTCGGTTATATGTGATATAACCAGATTATCAAATCAAGTGTTGATTTGATAATGTGATATACATATATTTGATATTAATCGATCATATGTGATATAACCGGATTATTAAATCAAGTGTTGATTTAATGATGTGATATACATTATATATGATATAATTATATCTTAACTAATATCATTAGCTCACTAATTATTCTTCATAATATATATATTAATATATGTGATATATATATATATATGTGATATATATATATATATAAAATAATAATGAAGCATAGCTTGATTTTCTATTTTTGAGAAAAATAGAAATGGGGTGTAAATTGAGAGCATGGTTGCAAGCATGGGAGTTATATTTGTTTATTCATCTTGACTCACTATTCAAGCATGGTTGCAATTTTATATTGCAAAATTCCATGCTTGAATGAGTAGGAGTCAAGAGCTGCCATTCATTCTTTGCTCATTCTAAACACTTAGCCATTTTCAGGAGTTGCTCCCATGGTTGCTTTCTAGCTTCTTCTTCTTCCTCAATTGCTATAGTTCAAGTTTCAACCCTTACATGTGATGTGAACCATGAAACTTGAACACAAACTTGTGAGCTTTTTACATCCCCTACTTCACCATGCTACACTTGACTAGCGATCGAGTGTAGCGTGTTTGCTACGCTAAAGAGTTTGGTATAGAGGTAGCTTGAGGTGGAGGGACTTCGTGTGGATCATCTTCGGTACGAAGGTCATCAGAGGAAGCTCGTCCAAAGGCTCAAGTGGAGCCTAGTGGAGTCGCGGGACTACTACACGGAGCATGTGAAGTGAAGGACTCGAACTACAAACGTTGTATGCTCTTTGTTCCTCTTTAGTTCATCACATCATAAAGGCAAACCCTAATAATCTAGTGAAGATCTTGTTAGTCCAACTTAGCACCTAATAAAGATTAAAATTTGGCATGCTTGATGCCTCTAGAAACTCTTGGTGGTGCTAAGGTCGACTTTTAGTAACGGAGCCATCCGGTATGCTCGCGTACCAGTCGAAAGCGACATCGGCTAAGCTGTTAACGAACTGGCGGAAGAGAAGCGCATCATTGCCCCCAGTATTCCCGCATGAGTCTTTAAAGTAGGCGATGTGCTGATTCGCAATTCCAGTCCCATCAAATCTTCCGAATTTCGGGATGACATAACCGCTAGGAAACTCTACCAGATCATACTGAGCAGGATACGGTCTCCCTCTACTGCTGACATTTTTTTATGCTCCGGTTTCAGCTACTAATGTTTTGACTTTATTGGCGACCAAATCCATGATTTGATCTTGCGTTAGCGAATTGCAGTCATCGATAGTTAAGACATTTCTCGAGATGGAATGTGGCCGGTGTTCATGTGGCTTGTCCACCTTTGGATTTGAGGGAATAGGCATCGGCTGCCTCGGGACACCGTTTCCCGGTTCATGAACAGAGCCCCACGCTTGATTGGGCGGTTAAGAGGCAACTTGGGTCATGAGCTGTACGACGACATTTGTGAAGCCGTCGATCTTCGAGTAGATCTTGGCCATCTCCTTGTCTTTGTTTCTAAGCTGCTTCTGGAGCTCTTGGAAAAGTTGCTGCTCTGTGGTCTTGGGATGGAAGATTGGCTCTTCTTCGCTTTCCGAGCCCGACTCCTCATGAACCGAGAGATCTCTCTGCTTATCAGCCTTACTGGAAGGGTTTAAATTACCTTCTAGAGGAGGCTGGTCTTGGGAAGTGGCAGCCACATTCACACCAGATTGGATTTGAGATGTGGTGGCCCCGTCCTTGCTCTTGCTGCGTGTGCCCACCATATAGACAGCGTGGACCACATATCCAGCCAACTCTTTATCTTTGGTGGCTGATTTTTCAGACCATTGTCGTAGCGCTTTCTCTTCTGGAAAAGACAAGCGATTGAAGACGGTTGGTCTGACTGGGTCCTTGGGCGGCACTGTCTGGATCGCAGTTTTCTTGACTCTCGCGGTCATGGCATTCTTCTAGACCAATTTCAGCAGTTCAAAAGAGTTAGCGAGCTTTACAGTCGATTCAGTTGTTGTTGCGGGGTAACCCTGTTCTTGGAACCTCATGAAGTTCAGCTTAGCAGGAGCCCTAGCCTTTTTGTTTGCTATGTATCTGAGCCTTTTTGTCTTAGCTTCTCGATTTTGAGGGCTTGACGGGCATCCGTCATCCAGGAAGCCATCGTGAGCCGATTGACGGGGAGCTTAGAGAAGATACCCGATTGAGCAGTTGTCAGGGGAACCGCTGGAATTTGCCCGAGATGCCTTGTTGCTTTGTTGGCATTGATGGCCTTGCCCCCAGCTGGGGCCAAGGAAAGTCGTTCAAACACCGACTTGCGTTTGGGTAGTGGAGCCCTCGAGATCACCACATTTGGCCTCCTGCCTTTCGAGGCCGATCTGTCTGTTACTAGAGCTTGAGGAGCTGGGATGGAGTTAGCTGGCACGAAAAGAATAGAGCCAAATGGTAGCGGCGGCTCGTCCCACTGTCACCCGAGACTGGCCGGGAGGATCGTCCTAACGTCCATCTTCATCGTACAGGAGATGGGAGCTGTGTCGAGAGCTGAGCTTGTCCTTGGAGACATTGTTGAGGCTTGATCGCTTGAAATCCTGCATGAAATAGCATTATTTTAGTATAAATATCGATATGTATATTGATTGAGTTCGCATGAACGTTTAACCCGAAATATGGGAGGAGAGAAAAGGTCCCACCGGATGTGCCAGAATCTATAGAGTGTTTTTTGTCACCCAATTGAGATGGGAAATACCCGCCGCTTGTCAGGCGTACTATAGACTCTCCCTGCTTAAGGTAGGCCGGGGTTTATTAATTGTGGGGATCTGAATCTCCAGTAGCCGCAAACTAAGCTGCCGTTAATTACCCCTCGCCTTTGAAGCAAAGGAACCTCTGATTGACGGGTCAACTAGTAATGTGAACTCAATGTGCAATGCCCGCATGTTGTGTTTTGGAGGGGACATGGATGTATCGTGGGCCACGCAGAGTTTACGGGGGTCCCGCTACCCGGATAGCGGTTAAGGGTCAAGAGGGCTAGCAGCTCCCTTGTGGGGTGCGGTGCGGTGCCCCGTTAGAATTTTTTCTAACGGGGTAGGTATTTTTAGTGTGGAGCATGTGGAAAAAGAGGGGTGAGAAGCGTCCTAGGACGCGTGGGTGCCAAGCGCCGGCGCCCACATACCGGGCGCCAGCGCCTCACGCGCCCAGCATGTGGACGCTGGGCGCCCGCAGAAAAATGGGCTTAGCTCATGTACTGGGAGTTGTACTCCCGATTGCCTTTTGGAGTTAAACTCCTAAAAAAAAGAAAAGGGAAAAGGGGGCTTAGCCCCTGCACAGGGAATTGTACTCCCCGGTTGACTTTTGGAGTTAAATTCCTAGAAAAAGGGATTTATTATTTTGTATATTATTTTTTTTGTGGAGTTAAACTCCTGAGAGATTTTCGGAGATAATGAAAGGGGACCCCTTTCTTCTCCTTTAAGCCCTGAGTTTTCTCTTGAGCCTTGGATCTTACCAAAGTGGGATTTTTGGAGATGGGTCTCCTTCCTCCTCCTCTCTGTTGGAGGAAATGGGGTGAGACTTAAAAATCTCCCCTTTTAGAGATTTGATGGAAGATCTGGGTTGCCCTTCAAGGGTTTTATGGTGAAAAACTATTTCTTTTTTAAAGAAGAAGAGTTAAATTCTTGATTTAATTGAAAAAAAGGAAAGAAGGTTTGGAACCTTGAGGAAGGAGAAGGAGGCACAACAACCCTAGATTTTGAGGGGAATGAATTGTTCTCTTTTTTCATTTCATTATCATGTTGCCTTATATAGGCTTATAAATTTACATATAACCTCTTGGGCTTGACAAAATAACATTTTGCACATCCCATACATCATGTGCTTATTTTTTTTGCACATAAGCCAAGGACTTTACAAAAAAATGGTTTTATGCCAATTTTTCTTATATTTATTCATAAAAGTTATATCAAAATTATTTATTACATGATTTTAATTTTGGCATGGGACATGTCAGTCGCTTCATGTTCGGGCTTCACCTGGGCTTGTACCCACTTGACCTGGGCTTGGGCCCACTTGGGTTGGGGTTGAATTTGACTTTGATTTGGTCCACCGGGGTGTAATTTTTGACCCCAACGACATAGTCAGTCGTGTTTCATTGATATGACTTAATACTTTTTAATCCATATTTTTAATTCCTAAATCCTAATTTTTCACTATAAATACCACTACATGCCTTAGCTCTTCACCATTCTGAAATTCTAGCAAAAATTCTCTCAAACTCTCTAAGTGCCAAGTGGAGTTAAACCCCTCAAGTGGAGTAGCGAGCCAAACTCGACAGCCGGAGCATCTCCGACGAAACCACAACCCCGAGAGCTTCTTCAATCTCTTCTTAACCATCTAAAAACCGTAAGTCCCTCTTCTCTCCATTTCTTTTATCTTAATTCGTATTTTAAAACAACTCAACAGAAGAGGAGTTATCTCCGATATCATATTCTTTGTACATTTGTAAGTCATGTGATAAGCAAATTAAAGCAAACTAAGATGCTACTTTAATCTCAACATAATTTCACATCATTTAGTTTTTAGTTTTAACAAAATTTCATAGGAAACAAATATATAACAAACTTTTTCAGTAAAATACCATGAACTTTAGTATCACCCTCTCATATAATTAGTTTAAATATCTTTAGAAAAATTTCACGGGATAACGACCTACTCCACATGCACACTATAGTTCCATAGAACGGTATTCTAGAGCTATAGTTAATTTGAAGAAGAATATCAAAATACCACACTGTTTTCAAAATGGATTTCTTCAAATCGGCAAAATCTTTGGCAAATATGCCTCTGCAATTCTCATTAGGGAACCCGTTAATGGATGGTGTAGATTATCGCACATTTTTTGGATAGTAGAGCGAGATGCAGAACTCCTCACGGAGTATTCGATCTCGAAAGGAATAAAAAATACGGTTTTTAAGAAACGCGACTTTTCTAAACAAAACTAATTTTTGAAAAATTATATAAAAAATTATAAATCTATATTTTCACTAAAAACATATGAGAAAACTATATATTTTTTAAAACAAAATATTAGAATTTTTTAATAAAATATCCCAAATTTCCAAAAGTGGTGGTTTTCACAAAAATTCCATAAGTTTTCAAAAAGCCTAGGTTTTATCATCTAAAAACAACAACAAATAAAATACATGTTCATAAAAACCCTAAACATTATAAATCACTCTCGAAATTATTTTTAAACAATATTAAAATATTTTTCATAAAATCCACTCGAGGAATAAAACAATGTAAATAAACAATATATTAATAACTCTAGTTTAATATAAGCTTAAGCGGTATCATTTCTCTTGAACCTCGGGGAGTCGGAGAAAGTGTGTGCTTGCCTATTCAGGTTAGACAACTTAACGGAGTTATCAAATGGCAGTTGTCTGGGGAAAAATCATAAATCCTGCCGTGCATGTGCAACAGTTGCCGATTTCTCCCGAACATAAGATTTTTAACAATCCACATGAAAAGACATGAACTCGAATCTAAACTTGAACTCGCACTCGAACACAAACTCGAACTATAACCTAACTCGAATCTAAATCTGAACATAAACTTGAATCCTTGATCATGAATCGGAACACTTAAACTTGAATATCCCAAAACCTGAATACTGGAATACTATGACTTGATCTGAACTTAACATGAATACCAGAAAACATTGACTGCTCTTGAAATTGATTTGACTCGAACCACACGAATAAATGAACACTTGACACGACTACTTGATATTGACATGAACTCAATTTTGCAACTTGATATATTCATGGATTCGAGCAAGGCTGGTAATTTTAACTGTAACTTAGAATACACGTGGTGTTGGGGTAGTTCATGTATGAGTCGAACAAAATTTTAGGAGTCCTCTAGATCATGAATCCATGTCTACTAACACAAGTAAGCTATCATAAGGGCCCGTATTTTCTTACTCATGAATTACAGCCTGTTGAGTTTGGAATACTTCAACACAAGATTGAAGTCCCTTTACTAACACTTGATTCGGGCCCGTGGTTCCTTACTTCTGGATTACAGCCTGTTAGGTTTGAGAACACTCTTGAGATTGGTTGACATTCACTCTTGAAGTTACATTAAATTAGTTTACCCATGTAGAGACATTTTAGGACATCTATATGCACTTCATGTTCACTATACCTACACTACACGGCTACGTTATACGATACTCATGTTATTTTGCCATGATATATATAGAACTGCATGTTAAATAGAATTGTTATGCTTACTTTAAATAACATGTTTAAACACCATATCTCATAGTCCATTGCTTTATGATATCCATTTTTCTTTGTCATTATACTTTTATACTTCACACCCTTTTTTTTGGAACTTACCGAGCGAAAGTTCCCTGACGGGCATTCCACCCATTTTTGTTTCTTAGAACACCATTTTCATCGTTATTATCTAAGATGTGGGTACACCAAATCTCATGTGATTCTACAACCTTTTCACCGTTGAAATTCCCTCCCATGGCCTCTTTCCTCCATTACTCTCTCTCTCTCTCTCTCTCTCTCTATATATATATATATATATATATATATATATATATATATATATAAGGAAGGAAAAAGTCCGAGGCTTTTTGCATTAGGTGTCGGCAAAAAGTACGTCATCCACCATTTTATTCGACGATCGGCATCTTCTATCTTGATATACATCCTCTAATTTGTCGATACACAAAATTCATATGATTACAACACTATTTCACCGTTGATTTAACAATGTAAAAAGTTCTATTGCCGGTAAACCGTTAATTTTACACCCACTAAATCAGCGGTGATATGATGTTGTAATTATATGAAATTTGGTGAATCGATAAATTAGAGAATGAATATCAAGTTGGAAGGTTACGATCATCGAATAAAATCGTGGAGGGCATACTTTTTGCAACCACCTAACGCAAAAAGCCACCTAAGGCCTCTTTCCTCTCTCTCTGTCTCTGTCTCTCTCTCTCTCTCTCTCTCTATATATATATATATATATATATATATATATATATATATATAAAAGAATAATGGAGAAAAAAGGCCATATGAGGGAATTTTCTTTTATGGCGTCGAAAAAATACTCTTCCTTACTTTTTTCGACGATCGGCACCCATCATCTTCATCGTTGTCATCTAAGATGTGGGTACACCAAATTTTATGTGATTCTGCAACCTTTTCATCGTTGATTTAGTGGGTTCAAAATTAACGGTTTACTGACAACATAACTTTTTACACTGTTAAATCAACGGTGAAAATGTTGTAGAATCGCATGAAATTTAGTGTATCCATATCTTAGATGATAACGATGAAGATGATGGACGCCGATCGGCGAAAAAAATGAGAGAGGGTATACTTTTTCAACGTCATAAGAGGAAATTCTCTCATGTGGCATCTTTACTCCATTATTCTCTCTCTCAGTATATAAAGAGATCAAGCTATACTAAACCAAGTTTGATAAAGAGCATCACCATCACAATAAAAAAATATATCCCTCTCAAAAAATTCCTTAAATTTTATGTTTTGTTAAGTTATGCTGATTTTGTTTTTGTTTCTTCCCATGACCGCCTTTCATACTACGAAAATTATCCCTTTTTCAAATAACTTTAACTAAGTATACCAAGTAACCAAACAGCAATAACTCAGTTGAAATGATACTTCTTCCGGAAAGAATATGGGGTTTGAACTCCAGGAAAAAATACACCAACAAATTAACGATTTTGGGACAAATTCATGGATCCTATATGCGTTCTGCGTGTTTAATTATATGTGGTGTGTGCTTAGAGAGAGAGATAGAGAATCAGTACACCGTGGAACATCATCATAAATTTATCTAGCTAGTATATCTCAAAAGCATTAGAAAAAAAGAAAAATTCCAGAAAAAAATGAAGTTGGCGTTTGGCCTCTATCTTCACATCACCATATATTCATACCTATTAAATACATATAACACCTGTGTAATTAAAATAATAAGAGCGCGGCTGTCCAAATAATTCCATCTTTTATATATATAATGTCGGGTTGAATTGCACACGGTATACATAATAATTTCTCGGCACACGTACACTCCTAGCTATCAGACTCTGTACCAAAGGTTGATGAGGCGCCAAAAACAGAAACCACCACCACCAAGAACCCCATCCACAACACCACACTCCAAGGCTGGTCCACCTCATCCACCCACCCCCACCCCCACCCGTCTCGGCGTCATCGCATACCGCACCACGAGCAGAAGCACCACCGGCAGGCCTGGCATCAGCAGATGCAGCCCGATCGATGTCGGCGCGCTGAGCCTGCACTTTGGCCACGCCTGCATGCTGAGACCGCAGATAGAGAAACAAGACCACACACGATGGCGAAGAAGGCGACGAGGCGAGGGAGAGGGAGGGCATGGGCCCCACCCCACCATTGCATCCTTTGTATGGGATCAACTGATCATGATCTTGTTTGTTGATAGAACTTGAGGCTAACTTGGGTTTGATTTGGCTCCTATATATGAATTAGTGAGACACGTGTCTTGTTTTTGGTGAGCGGGTGTTTGGTGCGGGGGTACGTGTCATGCTTGGGTGAGATTGGAGTGGGTGACACATCCCATTTGAGCCGCTGGAGGATGGGCAAAATTAATTATATATATATATATATATATATATATATATAGAATAATGGAGAAAAGATGTCATAGGAGGGAATTCCCTCCTATGGCGTCGGAAAAATACCCCCTCCACCAATTTTTCCGACGATCGGCCCCCATCATCTTCATCGTCATCGTCTAAGATGTGCGTACACCAAATTTCATGTGATTCCACAACCTTTTCACCGTTGATTTAGTGGGTTCAAAATTAACGGTTTACCGACAATAGAACTTTTTACATTGCTAAATCAACGGTGAAAAAGTTGTAGAATCACATGAAATTTGGTGTACGCACATCTTAGATGATGACGATGAAGATGATGGGGGCCGATCGTCGGAAAAATTGGTGGAGGGGGTATTTTTTCGACGCCATAGGAGGGAATTCCCTCCTATGGCCTCTTTCCTCCATTATTCTCATATATATATATATATATATATTGGAAAATATTTGGGTCGACATTTTAGCAAGTTTAGTCAAACCTTCTCCCAAAATAAAAAATAAAAAATAAAAAATAAATAACACAAAATAGCCATGCAGCTTACCTGAGTTGCACTTATACCTCCTGTAAATAATTCATCGGCTCAAATATTTTTTGTGCTCATCAGTCAAAACTTTCAAAATCAATTCTAATTAAGTCAAACTTGCATGACCCCCTAAGCACCATATTCATATCTAGCAACAATAACCGGATACAAATATGGTAACGCATATTTTTCTTCTGTATCCGTATCTGATTTATTATCCGACCTTTTGTTCTTTATATGAATATAATTTTTATGATATCTGTTTTATATCCAGAGCCGTATCTAAGTCAAAAAAAATTCAAATATGGATGATGGTTTTAATATCCATATCCATTAATAACTCCTACGGGATATGGTTATACCTATATCCAATAAGTATCGATCTGTTTACATTGCAAGCTTTAAACGTTATCAAGGCAGGAAAACTCCAAGTTAAAGGGCTAAACGAAATTCGAAACGGCATGGAAGGTGTGACAAATTTTTGCAGGCCATGACTGTCCCATATATGATGGACAAATTCAACTAAATATAATATGAGGGAGTAAAAGCGAAGAAAAAAACAAGTGAGGGGCCATTTCTATACTCTGCAGGTGTTTAGTGTAGATGTGCTGAGCGGAAGAGGACAAAATCGAGCTCTTTTTTTTCCTCTTCCACTTAACTTTTTATGTAGTTTGTGTGGCTATCCTTTTGGAAAAAACTACTCTAAAAGGGCTTGCATGGTGCAAGCTCCTCTAGAGCCATTGGGTGGGCACCTCTTGCAAGTGGGGGAGCCCATCCAATGGCTATGCAAGGGCTTGCACCATGCAGGCCCTTGCATAGTAGTTTTTTCCATTCTTTTTAACTTGTTTTATGTTTGTTCAGAGTTGAAGAGAATTTTTAAAAGGTTTCATCGACGAGCGGTTGCAGATGGGGTGTTTATATTAAGGGATTTTTACCTACAGCCCCCTCACAACATAACAAATTCTTTTTTAACCCTCCAAAACTTGGTATTTACATTTTACTCCAAAACTAATAAGTTTTATCATTTTACCCCTTTACAATTTCCATCATAAAAAACCCCGTTAACTTTAATTTGAATTTTTCTCTATAGATTTTAGGTTTACTATTTATCCAAATACAACAAGTAACACCGCAGAAGTATTGAACTTCTTCGTAACTAGAATATGCTCCTGATTTTATGGCCGATTTTAAGAAAGGTGCAGCTGAAATCTAAACCCTAATTTCAATTTGGGAGTTTTTTTTTTAAAAAGCAAGCACTAAGTTTTTTGGATAGAGAGGAATTTGTTATGTTTTGGGGTCACAAATAAAGAATCCTTATATTAATAAATTAGCTGAGGGGGTATAAGCGTCCCTCTGTATAAAATATAGGGGTGTTTTGTGCAAAAACCAAAAAAAAGGAAAGGTGCCGCTGCCAAGGCACAAAACAGTCCATTGGGGTGACATATAACACTAATTAAAATAACATTAAATTCTTAAACAATATCAATTTCTAATCAATAAGAAATAAACAAATAAAACTTTAAGTGTGTGTGTGTTATGTAATTTCATATTAAATCAATGAGGCCTTCCATAGTTGGTCAGGAGCCTAATAAGTACATGTAAAATTGTGTACATATCCCCCCCCCGCCCCCCGTAATTGTTTATATTTGGATCTAAAATATTAAGTTAAGTTTTTTAGGCTACATCACACGAAAAGTATTTTCAACTAACGCCTGTTCTCTTACTAAAATACCTTAAATGATTTTAGTTAGCATAAAATATCTTAACTTTCGCCTTCTTTTTTGCAAAACAACCTCCGTCTCGCATTTCTTGTCCAAACTCTCAATTTATGATCCATCGTGAATTTAAGAGGGCTGTTAAGACATTCATAGATCTCACATATATCCTTTTATCTTTATCTCTTTGTATAAGGATTTAATTTTATCTTTTATAGTAGTGTGATTTAATGTTGTAGGCTATATAAAGATATGCACATTGTATATTTGTATATTTTATCTTGATTAATCATCAATAATATTTTTCTTCTTCCCAATCGACAAGTTTTAATATGGCATCAGCGCTGTCCTTCGCCACCGATTGATCCTCGCTGATTTTCTTTTCTTGTGGGTATCATAGCCGTCACGAAACCGTCTCGATTCCGCCGATTTATTTTTTTAAGACGACGCCGTTTATTTTTTTAAGACGACGCCGTTGGGTGTTCGTTTTTGCTGATGTAGACGCCTCCGTCCAAGGCTCCGTCGAAGTCGCTGCATCTCCCTACAAAGTGCCCCCACGAAGACCTACCAAGTCCTCGAGCCACCAACAAATCTTTCGAGCAATCTTGAATTTCTAAAGCTCATATTGCTTTCTTATCTTGTCAAGGGAATCTACAAAGACTTCAAACAACAAAGCCTCCCCTACAAAGCCGACAATCAAAAGAGCCATCAACCAAGCCAAGCCCGAGCCTCCCAACAAAGCCTTCAACCAAGCCAAGCCGTTTCAAGCCGCCCAAGCCGAGCTGAGCCATGAGCAAGCCGAGCTGCCCAAGTCAACTTGAGCCGATCCGATCCGAGTCAAAGCCATCCCGAGCCAGCTAGAAATTTATTAGTGGCTTCACTTTTTACAAGACCAAAATACCCCTATTAAGTAATGATTCAACAATGCTCTTTTTTTTCATGCTCAACCTACTCCTATCTAACTCCTCTCTCTCGCCTTCTTGGCACTCCTCCTCTCCCATCCATCTTGTTAGACTCTCCTCTACCGCCATTTCCGTCAAAGTTGTCTCTTCCTGGCTCATCTTTTCTTCTTCCTCGCCCGTAGCATGTAAAGGATATTTGATGCGGAAAAGGGCAAAATGGTAAAACACAACTATCTGTCAACACTGTTAGGGTATTTTAATTTAAAGTTATTGGTTAAAGTTATTTCAATGTAATTAAAAGTGGTAAGGTATTTCAGTGAAAACCAGTAACAGTCGAGGGTATTTTAGTGTAAATCACCCTAAAATTTACCCTAAAAATATTGAATTTTTGGGCCGTTGTGTGCTAAGAATCTAATTGGTTTGGATGTGACTCAACCCTAAATAACATAGAGGTTGCAACCCAGCTGTATTCAAAGGTCTTTTTTGAAATAGGGTATTTTATATTTAAAATTATTAAATTAAGATATTTTATTTTAAAATTAGCAAAATAGGGCGGTTTCGTGGACCCTACTCCCTCTCCAGTATAGAGGGCGGGTTCCCCTATATTTTATAAGAGAGGACGGGTTCGAACCCGCCCTCTCCATTTTTATATGGAGGGCGGGTTCTGGGAACCCGCCCTCTCCTATATGAAGGAGAGGGCGGGTTCTGGGAACCCGCCATATTTTATAGAAAAAAAAATTAAATAAAATTATTTTATTTAAAGCAAAATTCGAAAAAAATCGTAAAACTAGAAAAAATTCAATAATGAAAAATTCAAAAAAATTATAAAAATTATATTTCTCGAATATTTCTTTATTTAATTTTTTCGAATTTTTCGAATTTTTTCGAATTTTGTTTTAAATAAAACAATTTTATTTAATTTTTTTTTTATAAAAATATGACGGGTTCCCAGAACCCGCCCTCCATGGCAAGTATAGGGTGCGGGTTCTCCCTCTAAACCGGCTCCTCCCAAACCGTCCTATTTTTACAATTTTAAATCAAACCTCCCCATTTTAATAATTTTAAATAAAAACTACCCTATTTAAAAAAAAAAAACCCATATTCAAACAATTCGTTAACGATGTCCCAAAATTGAAGAAGGCAGAGAGAGAGAGAGAGATTGAAGAAGAAGATGACAACACCGCCCCTTTTCCATCTCATTCAAAGAAGAAGAATCCAATCGACAACTCTCCAAAGGTCTCTTCTTTGTTTTCCACTGATTGCTCTTTTGATTTTATTTATTTTTTACATTTTTGTTAGAAGAAAATGAAGAAGAAGGAGAACGTTGAAGAGAAAGAGGGAAATGAGTCTAGCCATTTGCTAGGACAAAAGCATGACCGCCCTCATGAAGTAAAGATTTCTTCTTGTTTTTCTTGTAAAAGTTTGCATTTTGATGATGGGTTTTTGTCTAATTTGCTCTTTTTGTTTTATTGCAGAGAGACCCATTAAGGATTTTCTTCGAGACATTGTATCAGCAGCTGCCATAGAGTGAATTGGCTGCTACATGGTGAGAAGTTTCATTTTTTTATTCAAATAATTTTACACTCATGAATGTAATTGCTTATAGCTATTCTTTTCTCTTCTTATAGGCTTAATTCTTAGCCTATCTTTAGAACTAGGACTAGTCTTCTATCAAGTTTATAGTTTTCTTATTCAAAAACTTCTATATGATCTTTCTCGAACCTTCATGCTCCATAGCCGACCCAATTTGACGACAAAATGCTTAGATGATTATAATGACACCTGTTGTTTATTATCAGAATTTTATCGTATTCTTCAACGATCATCTCCTTTTTGCATTGTAGACATGAGCTAATTATAGAAGGCATATCATTGTCTCTCTTTATTTTATTTTTATTTTTAACTCAAGATGCTGACATGATTATTATTTTTAATGTTTTTGCGCTTGATTCACTAGTAGATGGAGTGCTTTTACTAGATTTGATTTTGATATTTGATTTTTTTTTTCAGTCCTCTCGTTAGTATTGAAGCTTTTGTTGTTGAAGGTGAACTTTGTGCCAAATAATTAACTTTATGGTTCAACTAAATTAGGTTTCGACAAACATTGGCTTTGAAAATTCATCAATTTTAGTGTGTAATGTGTTCCTTCAAGTCGCCGCTTATGCATCAGCTTAGATCAAGTAAAATAGTCCCACTTCTGTGCATAAAACTAACCATATATGGCCATGAAGGGAATGTTCTAGATCCTTACTTCTTTAGTATGATTTGTTTTAGTCGATTTAATCAAACAGATAATTTGTTGGTAAAGATCACAGCATGTATATCAGAATCACATGTATAGTTGGATCGATTGGTAGAATAAGTTTGGGTTATCAATGTTATCATAGGACAGCATTTCGCTTTAGAGCAATATTTCTTGCATGTGTTTTTAGAGCAATATGGGACAACATTTTCGCTTTAGCGATAGTCCATATATGGTCAAAGTTATCCATAGTCGTGCTGGATAGCTCTAGGTGATGCTAGAGGATTTGATATGTTATCCAGAGAAATGAAATTAGAATTTAAACCGATACTATGTCTATACGTCCAGCTGTAAGTTGAACTTCTTTTTGTTTGGAAAGGGTCATGGTGATGGTATTGCCATATAGATTTCTAGCTCTTTGTAATTTGTCATAACTATCAGTACTTTGGGGACTAACATTCACGGTTAAATTGAATTTTTTGGAAGTAACTAATGATATAAATGGACTTTCTGTTGAAGTTAGAGTAATTCGAATGTTTCTGTTAGTAGTTTGTTAGTAGTTAAGTTGAATAAATCTCCTAGGCAGGTTTGTTAGTAGTTTGTTAGTAGTCAAGTTGAATAAATCTCCTAGGCAGATTATGTGCCGATGGAAATAGTTAAACAGTTGAGATTTTCTAGGCTAAGAATTTGCTCTGCTTTCAAGTCACGTTTAGCTTGTAATGCCTATTTAAAGGCTTTGTTTTTTACTCTAATAAAAATGATCTGCAGAATCACATTTGCTTCCAATTTTTCATTATTGCTCTGTCAAAATCTCCAACAAAAGTGGTATCAGAGACAGGTTCTTTCAGAACTGGGAATTTTCTTTGACTGCTTCACTCGCAAACATGGCTGCCAACGCCGGTGTCAGTACTTCACAGCCACAAATTCCGCTGTTCAAAGGAGATTCATATGAATTTTGGAGCATCAAAATGAAGACACTATTTCGATCTCAAGATCTATGGGATTATGTCGAAACAGGATATGAAGAAAATAAAGAAGACGAGACTCGCAACAAAGAGCATCTAAAACGAGATGCCAAAGCTCTCTTCTTCATCCAGCAGGCAGTGGATGAGTCGATTTTTTCGAGGATAGCCGCAGCTACCACGGCCAAGCAAGCGTGGACCACGCTCAAGACTGAATATCAGGGTTCCTCTAAGGTAATAAGGGTAAAGTTGCACTCCCTAAGGCGTGATTTTGAAACTTCTTCCATGAAAAATAACGAGTTTGTGAAAGATTTTCTGGCAAGAGTTTCGTCGGTTGTAGGGCAAATGAGATCCTACGGAGATCAGATATCAGACAAAACAGTCGTTGCCAAGGTTCTAAGGAGTATGTCATTCAAATTCGATCATGTGGTGACTGCAATCGAAGAATCTAAGGACCTGTCCACCTTCTCGGGAGATGAACTGATATACTTCAAGCTCATGAGGCGCGAATCAACCGATCTAATGGGAAGGAAGAAGAAATAGCCATTCAGACCAAGGGGGGTCTGAATCCTCAAATCAATATGGAAGAGGAAGAGGTCGAGGAGGCCATAGAGGCAGGGGCCGAGGCAGAAACAATACTGTCAAGTGCTCATACTGTAATAAATTTGGGCACTCTGATAGGTATTGTTGGTCCAAACCAGAAGATGAAAATTATGCTGAAGAAAAGGAAGATAACTTCCTATTTATGACAGAAGCAATAACAACAAAGAAGAATGACATCTGGTACATTGATAGCGGCTGCTCTCATCATATGACCGGAGATCGCTCCAAATTCAAAGAGCTCGATGAGACTGTCAAATCACAAGTACGACTTGGAGATGATAAACAACTACAGATTAAAGGCAAGGGCATAGCTGAGATCTCAGTAGGTAACCAGAAAAAATTTATTAAGGATGTTCATTTTGCTCCATCTTTAGCACACAACTTGCTGAGCGTTGGACAATTGAATGAATCTGGTTACATGGTGGTATTTGATGATTTTAAATGCACGGTGAAACACAAAATCACTGGTAAAATTCTTGCTTGTGCTCGTATGTCATCAAATCGTATGTATGCTCTTGATTTTGCTGAAATAACATAAAGAGCCATGGTGAGCAAGACTCTTGCGGAAAACGAGCTATGACATCGGCGATATGGTCATCTAAGCATTAAAGGACTGCAGCTGCTAAAGAACAAGCAAATGGTGAATGTTCTTCTCGAGCTCATCCATTCATCAAGTCATTAGAGAAAGTCTGCGAAGGGTGCATGATTGGAAAGCAAGCAAAACAATCTTTTCCGATAGAAAAATCAAAGAGGGCTGAAGATATTCTCGAGCTCATCCATGCCGATCTGTGTGGTCCCATGAGAACAGAATCATTAGCTGGCAGTAAGTACTTTCTCCTATTTATTGATGATTTTAGTAGGATGAGCTGGGTATATTTCTTGAAACACAAATCAGAAAGCTTCGAGTGCTTCAAGAAGTTCAAGGCACTTGTGGAAAAACAAAGTGGGAAAGTTGTAAAAATACTCCGTACCGATCGTGGAGGTGAGTTTACCTCAAAAGATTTCGATGCCTTCTGCGATGAACAAGGAATAAGAAGGCAGCTCATAGCACCGTATACTCCCGAACAGAACGGCGTGGCTGAACGCAAGAATCGGACGGTTGTGGAAATGGTTCGATCAATGTTGAAACAGAATGGAATACCAAATTCTTTTTGGGCTGAAGGAGTTGCAGCAGCTGTTCATATTCTCAACATCTCACCGACCAAAGCAGTATGGAACCAAACTCTGTATGAAGCATGGAGTGGAAGTAAACCCTCCGTAAGTCATCTTCGAGTGTTCGGGTGCATATGTTATGTCTTGCTTACAACAGGACGACATAAACTAGATGGGAAATCACAAAAGCATGTGTTTATTGGTTATTGCACTAAATCAAAGGCTTACCGAGTATATGATCCCTTGAGTAAAAAGATTACTGTTAGTCGCAATGTTGTATTTGACGAACATGCCAGTTGGGATTGGGAAGCCAAAGACAACAGCCAAATCCCTCACATTCAGACTGAAGAAGAACAAAGTGCCCTTGAACAAGTCGAGCCCGAAAATGATGGTTCGGAAGGTTCACAGTCTTCAACTCTGGAGAAATCAATCTCAGTCTCAACATCTGAAGAATCTTCTCCGAAAGAGTCAGCTCAGCTACGTAGAAGTGAGCGGGGGAGAGTTCCTCGACGTCGGTTTGAGATTGAGGGGAACGTAACTTCAGCACTGGTTCTATTTGCTAGGGACCCAATCACTATGGAAGCAGCCATATCCTGGAGTTCGAAGAAACAGGCCTCAGTGGCTTTATCTTCGACAGAGGCCGGGTATGTGGCGGTTGCTGCAGCAAGTTGTCAAGCAGTCTGGTTAAGGAGGATTCTAAGCGACTTGGGGCAAGAACAGATCAAAGCTACTAGTATGAAATGTGATAACAAGTCAGCAGTGATGTTAGCAAAGAATCCGGTGCACCACAGCAGGACGAAACACATCGAAATCAAGCATCATTTTATAAGGGAGCTGATTGCTAAAGAAGAAATTCAGTTGGATAACTGTGGAACCAATGAACAGATTGCAGACTTATTAACCAAGATTTTGCCACAAGCAAAACATGAAGAGTTCAGTACACAATTGGGAGTTTCAACTTTCGAATAAAGGGGGAGTGTTGAAGTTAGAGTAATTCGAATGTTTCTGTTAGTAGTTTGTTAGTAGTTTGTTAGTAGTTAAGTTGAATAAATCTTCTAGGCAAGTTTGTTAGTAGTTTGTTAGTAGTCAAGTTGAATAAATCTCCTAGGCAGATTATGTGCCGATGGAAATAGTTAAACAGTTGAGATTTTCTAGGCTAAGAATTTGCTCTGCTTTCAAGTCACGTTTAGCTTGTAATGCCTATTTAAAGGCTTTGTTTTTTACTCTAATAAAAATGATCCGCAGAATCACTTTTGCTTCCAATTTTTCATTATTGCTCTGTCAAAATCTCCAACACTTTCTATGAGAAGAAGAATTTATTCATGTGGAATGTTTTGGTCTACGTTGCAAGAGGGATAAAAGTTTCATCCCTGTTTCACCATATGCTTTCACACATAAAATAGGTGTCGTGTAATAAATGTTATTTGCCGATAACTAGTAACTTTGAATGAAATTTCATAGTAGAGAGCACTGACAGTATATCATATCTCTGTTGGTACGGCGCTTCCTCTTTTTGGGGAGAGTGCAGGATTCGAACTCTACAAAGGGAAGTGGCCACAAATTAACACTTTCGGCATCCCCTGGATGCGTGTGTTGTGTACTTGTGTGGTGTGTATTTGGATGAGGTTTATGAGCCAGTTCAAAAAAGGAAAAAAAGCTAGAAGTGTACGGCTTTTTTGTTGAAAATTTTTAGCTGACTAAAGTTCATTGTATTTATGTGTAATCCGTGAATTTTGTGATAATTCATGATATTTTAATCAAAGGGTAAATTTTATAAAGCACCATCAAATTTTCAGGGTTTTTGAGAACACCATTGAACATTGAGAATGCCATGAACCTTCTTTCAATTGGTAACTAGCATGGATCCCTGTGCAAGCGCAGGAAGCTTGCAGTTTCTAAAAATATCTTTCTACAACATAGTATTAAATTTGCGAAGACTATATTAGAAAAAAAGAAGTAAATTCTTATAGAAGCAATCGACAATGATGGTATTGAAATACTCCCGAGTTTTGCTATAGCTCTAAACTTTGTCCAATTTTAACCTGATCGAATCCATTCCATTACACTTTTGGAAATCTAAAATTTAAATCTAACCGAATCCATTTTGTTACCATCTCGGAAATGTAATTAAATTCTAACCGACCAAATCAATTGTAATACCTCAGGTGGAGTTGGGGATGAATACTACCTACCCCGTGAGAAGTGAGATGTTATCCGGTATCGAGATGGGGATATAACCGATACGGATACACACGGGGACCCACTGTAGAACAATGGGGAGTATCGAATTCCATTCCGAAAGAGGGCACGATCAGAACTATAAATGAAATGATACCACTCAGATAACACGGAGGCGCCTTTTGGATGAATCGAAACTCCGGAGTTTGAAGAACTCCGTAGTTAAGCGTGTTTGAGCTAAAGAAATTCTGAGATGGGTGATCTACTGGGAAGTAGCCCTTTCTTGAGTCCGGTTCATTCAAAGGGACAAAACCGTATGGTTTTGGCCAAAGCGGACAATACCATCTGTGTTTGGGATGGGTTGTGACAAATATGGTATCAGAGCCGGTCCCTCAAAAGTAGGTCCGTGGTTCGAGAACGAACCATTGTTTTAAGTGGGGGGAATGTAATACCCCAGGTGGAGTTGGGGATGAATACCACCTATCCCGTGAGAAGTGAGATGTTATCCGGTATCGAAGTTGGGATGTAACCGATACGGATACACACGGGGACCCACTGTAGAATAATTGGGAGTATCGAATTCCATTCCGAAAGAGGGCACGATCAGAACTATAAATGAAATGATACAACTCAGATAACACGGAGGCGTCTTTTGGATGAATCGGAACTCCGGAGTTTGAAGAACTCCGTAGTTAAGCGTGTTTGAGCTAGAGAAATTCTGGGATGGGTGATATACTGGGAAGTAGCCCCTTTCTTGAGTCCGGTTCATTCAAAGGGACAAAACCGTGCGGTTTCGACCAAAGCGGACAATACCATCTGTGTTTGGGGGTGGGTCGTGACATCAATTTTGTTACTTTCTCGAAAATCTAAGTTCATCCCTATTTGCCGCACTACCATAGCAAGTGAATGACTAAGAGGAAGGGATCGGTCAAATGAGTGGAGATTTGCACTATAATAAGAGGGCTAAATAAAATCCGAAACCAAATGAGGGGTCTAAATTAACTTTTGTATCCACTATAGAGTGGTCCTCTAGACTATATATGTCACGTCCCGCTTCCCAAAATACGGGATACGAGGGGTAGACAAGGCCAGCCATGCTCCTACGGTCAAGGAAATGTCCTGCCGTAGTCACACTTCGGCTTCTAGTTTATCATGGTAAACAGTAAAGATGCGCAGGTAATGAGAAATGCAGTAACTGAAAGGAACAATGTGAAGACTGACCTGAAGTGGAACAAACAAATATAACTCTGAATGGCAAGACAAGAAGTCTGTGATGCACTGGTCCAGCCTAAATCTTCTCCAAATACTGAGCATGCATACTCAGGTCGTCAGAGCGACGCAACAACAATATTATAATAATAAGATAAAACAGGTAAGTGAGGTAATACTAGTATAAGAACAGTGCAAGTAATCACTATGTCACTATATGATGCAGAATATGTTCTATGTCCCTATCGGTCTCTAGGTCATGTTTGAAATCACATAGTGGAAGGAGGATCATGTTTAACAGGAGTCTCGTACATACCCGAGACAACGGCCCACATGCCCGGGACATAACCCTGTCAGCCGGATCGCTAGATCCTGTCCTACACGTATAAGTATCACGGTTCGAATGATCATCCTCTAAACACGGTCCTGCTAAATACGATACTCTTTCCACTTTGATTTCCCCTTTTTTCCCAGGTTACACTATTTAAGATATTGATCTAGTTGTGTACAAGTATACCAATGGCACGGTTTTATCACTGTTCACTGTATTTATCACTGTCACGAATATTCACTTTCCATTGGGCACGATTTTATCACTATTTACTGTATTTATCACTGTCACGAATATTCACTTTCCATTGGTGTACTCGTCACTCCTAAACCAATATCTATCGCGCACGATAATGCAATGTCCACACGCACTAACACTGAGTATATGGCAAGGGTATGATATATGTATGTATGCTACCAATAAGCTCTGTATGTTATGAATCAATATGCATGTCATGAACTAAAATAAATTGCACAAATTAATATGTTACGAATTCGGCAAAAATGATGTAAGTAAGATATATAGAACAATCAGTCAGTAATTCATCAAAATTTGTTTCAGTTCAATCGGAGTTTCGGTTTTCAAGATATAACTGTTTCAGTTTAAGTGCTCGCGGCTGGAATTTCAATTTCAGAACTGAACGTCTGTTTCGCGGCACGAATTGCACCCAGTTGGGCTCAGAATTTTGCGATGTCACAGTTAAATGAAATTTAGGGTTTTCGATAAAGTATTCAACTCAACAGACGGATCCTCAATCGCATCTGTACGTTGAAAGTTATAACCAGTTTAATCTCAGGGTGTCATTTCAGAACCTGTTCTGGACAGATATACGTTCTGCCCTTTTAAATACATTTTAAAATAGAAAACGGCGATGAAATGGAATGGAACCACTTGGTTTGTTAAACTAATAGAAATATCTTTAATCTACAGTAGGATTCCGTAACATACGACTTCAAGAAACACAGTGGTGCAGATCTTTGAACAGAGCACAAATATCAGAAACGCTCTGGACTGCAGTCCAGAGTCGTGTTCCGACCCAGATATCATCATGATCACAGAACATAAATCATTAGGATTTTCCATAGGGTTAAAGTTCGTTAAGTCGGCTTCTATTTAAGCCCTAGACCACATCAATCCGTTATGCATATGATTTATAGTGATTTTATTCGTTTTCAGACACGAGAAAATTCTAGTTTTAACGGCATATTTGGGGTATCAATTTTTTTGTCACGAACGATCGTATTTTCCAGCAATATTTATACACAATATTCATTATCAAGTGGGCCAATAAAAGGTATCAGTTTCCGTCAAAATAAATTATTATTTCCATGAGAGACTAGCATCGAACACTTATGTCATATTATGTATCGGTATTCGGCAAATCCGTAAACTAGATATTTTAGGTTTATACCACTAATATTTTAGCATGAAGCAAGTAAACACTTGCCTGGTAACGTCTCGGGGTCGCGAGGCAGCAACGTCGTCACGAACGTGTAGGTGAGAGCTGCATGCTCCCACAACTCTTGTGATACGGTCCTTCGGGTCTTCTCTTTGACGTCCCGATCTCCCGCAGAATGTCCGGTCTCCATCTCGTCGCCGGAAGGGCACCACACCGCCTACGTTTTTTTACGGGCTCCCACCTCAATACCGAGGCAACTCGGGCGCGAAGTTGGCTAGCCGACGCGCCCAAGGTTTGCTGTAGAATATTGTGTAGGACTTATCTCTTTTTGGGGTAGTGGAGGAGTTGCCATGATGGAGGAATTGGTACAAGAGAAGAAGCATTGGAGATTGATCTTGTGGGATTTTTGCAACATCAAATGAGCCAAAAACCCACACCACAAATTTTGGACAGCCACACAAAAAAAATGGCCGGCCATGGAGGCTTGCTGGGAATGATAAAGATGAATGCTCTCAAATGTTTTGTGGACAATGGTTCACACTTGTGATTAATGCAAGCAACCTATATATAACCCACAGCACCTCCAGCACACATACATTCATGTTTGCCCATTTCAAATAAATTAATCCCTCATCCACCAGCACACTCATTATCCCTTATGCAATCATGTATAAAGTAATGCACACTCATAAAATTCTCCTCCACCTTTTAGCATCTCCAGCACACACATTTTATTTCTTTCCATTAATTAACATCATAATGAAGCACCATATTAATTAAACACTTTTGTTCAAAGCACCAGCAAGATGTAGTGGCCGGCCCACCCAAAAATGAGGACAAGTGATGTATATTTAAGAAGGGAAATATGCAAGAAACCCCTTATCAAAGATTAATTGCAAACTTGCAATTAACCCCCTCCATCAAAAAGTCCGGCCGGGAAATATTATAAAAGGAAAACCGGCCGGAACGGAATGCAAACTGGCAACCCCAGAAAACTGGTCCTGTAACAAATTACAGGAAAACCTCGATACTGTGCATACACACCCGCATCTCAATCATGTTGCACTCCAGCACACAAAAGCATTCAGCACATTCCATTAATTAATCAAGAAGGAAATTTTCCACCAAAAATAATAATCATCACTCCATACCCAAAAAGTAGACGTAAATAAAACTGGTATGAATGAACTAGGGTATTATATTATACCCAACTACAAAAAGAATTTCGTCCTCGAAATTCCTAAAACAAGGAAAGGTAATCAAACATGAATCTACGAGAAGAGATGTGGAAACTTCTATCGAATCTCATCTTCTCGTTCCCAAGTCGATTCTCCGTGCGAGCGATTTCTCCATGAAACAAGTACGAGAGGGATTATCTTGTTCTTAAGGACCCTTTCTCTTCGATCAACAATCGACATTGGCCGTTCTTCACAGGTCAAGTCCTCCCTTACTGTCAGCTCTGAATGATCTAGCACGTGTGTTTCATCTCGAACATACTTACGGAGTTGGGATACATGAAACACGTCATGAACATTCTCCAAAGATGGTGGTAAAGCCAATCGGTACGCCACTCCTCCAATACGCTCCATAATTTCGAAAAACCCCACGAATCGAGGGCTGAGCTGGCCTCGACTCCCAAGCGAATTACTCCTCGAGTCGGTGATATCATCACCAATGGCAAACTCTAGAGGTCTTCTCGATGTATCGGCCCAACTTTTCTGTCGATCTTGTGCCGCCTTCATGTGTTTCCGGATCGTATTAACTTTTTCCACGGTTTGCACAATAAGATCTGGTCCCAATAACCTTCGCTCTCCGACATCGTCCCAGCAAACAGGTAAACGACACTTGCGACCATATAACGCTTCGAATGGAGCCATCTGTATAGTCGCCTGAAAGCTATTATTATATGAAAACTCCACCAAGTGTAGATGATCTTCCCATTAACCCTTGAAGTCTATCATGCAAGCTCTCAACATGTCTTCAAGAGTTTGGATTGTTCTTTACGACTGGCCATCTGTCTGGGGATGATAAGTAGTGCTAAATTTCAATCGCATCCCCAAACTTTCTTGTAAACTCCTCCAGAAGTGTGATAAGAATCGGGTGTCACGATCAGAAACGATGCTCACATACACTCCATGCAATCTCACAATCTCCTGTATGTACCGTTCTGCTAACGCTTTCGTCGACTGACCAACTCGAATGGTATGAAAAGAGCTGCCTTGGTCAATCGATCAACGATCACCCAAACTGCATTATTTCCCTTAGGACTCCGCGGTAAAGCTGTCACAAAATTCATGGTTATATGTTCCCACTTCCATTGAGAAATCGGAAGTGGTTGCAATAAACCAGCTACCCTTTGATGTTCAGCCTCAACTTGCTGACACACCAAGCACTTTGCTACAAAGGGGGCGATCTCCCTTTTCATGCCTTCCCACCAGAAATTTTGTCGCAGATCACGATACATCTTCGTGCCTCCTGGATGTACGGAATATGCGGAACTGTGCGCCTCCTTCATAACTTCTTCGTGAATGTCTCCTTTCGGCCCACACAAACGGCTACCATATCGCAACGAACCATCTTCATGAATCAACAAGTCCGTTCGAAATCCTGCTTCAACTTGCTCTCGAAACTTCTGAAATCTTGGATCGTGCGACTGTGCTGCTTTAATATTATCGATCAACGACGACTGTACTTGCAGCTGCATTAACTGTCCCGAAAATACAGTAGCAGGATCTCCAACTCGAATCTCCGAAAATCATCGATAAGCTCTCTCTGTGCTGTCAACATTCGTATTGCTGGCAACCGACTAAGCGTATCCGGCACAACATTAACTTTTCCCTGATGATACTTAAGATCAAGATCGTAATCAGCCATCAGCTCCAACCATCTACGTTGTCTTATATTAAGCTCTTTCTGTGTGAACACGTACTTTAGGCTTTTGTGATCGGTGAATACTTCTACCCTTTTGCCCAACAAGTAGTGTCTCCAAATTTTCAGAGCGAATGTTACAGCTGCTGGTTCCAAATCGTGAGTTGGGTAATTCTTCTCATGAGTCTTCAACTGTCTCGATGCGTAGGCTATAACCTTCCCGTGCTGCATCAAAACACATCCCAAACCTTTCCCAAACGTGTCGCTGTGAATCACCAATCCTCCGGAACCGTCGGGTATGGTCAAAATAGGTGCGGTTATCAACCTTTGCTTCAACGCCTCAAAAGCTAGCGCACATCTATCCACCCATATGAACGGTACCTCTTTTCGCGTAAGCTTGGTCAAGGCTCAGCTAAACGCGCAAAATTCTCCACGAACCTTCTGTAGTATCCGGCAAGTCCAAAAAACTTCTGATCTCTGCTACGTTCCTCGGAATCGGCCAATCTTGAACTGCTACAATCTTCTTAGGATCAACAACGATTCCATCTCCGGATACGACGTGCCCCAAAAACTTCACTTCTTCGAGCCAAAACTCGCACTTGCTCATCTTCGCATACAATTTTTCTTGCCTCAACGTTTGCAGTGCGATCTTCAAGTGTTCAGCATGCTCTACCATACTCTTCGAGTAGACCAAAATATCATCAATGAACACTACAACAAACTGGTCTAAGAATGGTGAAAAGATTCGGTTCATCAAGTCCATGAATATTGCCGGTGCATTCGTCACTCCAAAGGGCATTCGTAATGTCCATACTGAGTTCGGAACGTCGTCTTGCAAATATCTTCTGATTTAACTCGGACTTGATGATATCCGGATCGCAAATCCAGCTTCGAGAATACCCTCGCGCCATAAAGCTGCTCAAATAATCCGCCAATGTGAGGGACCGAGTACTTGTTCTTAATAGTCACCCGGTTTAATTCTCGATAATCGATGCACATCCTCCTTGTGTCATCTATCTTCTTGACTAGAAGAACTGGAGTTTCCCAAGGTGAATCGCTGCTGCGAATCCAACCCTTTTCTCTAGCAATTCGGCAACCTGCTTCTTGACTTCCTCCAATTCCACTGGTGCCATTGGATAGTATACCTTAAGATTGGCGCTGCACCAGGAACAAGATCAATCGCGAACTCTATGCCTCGCTTCGGCGGTAAACCTGATATGTCTTCGAACACGTCCATGAGATCTCGAACAACAGCTGGCATATCTTCCTTATCCACTTCCATCGACGAAAGAACATTGTTTGTCGGCCTAGCCCTAAACTCGACTGGCCCTACAGAACTGCTTCCTCCAGCAAAACAAACTCCGGATGTCCGGGAATCTGGAGAATCACTTTCCTTTCCTTACAATCAATATGAGTGTGGAAAGTGCTGCGAAAATCCATTCCCAAGACAACAACAAAGGGATGCACCAGAATTGAATAATCCTAATGCGGGGAAAAACAAGAACAAGTAAGATACCGAGATGACTTCATCCGACGTCAAGATACCGAAGAGGATTAAACACGGTAAACAGGATTCAAGCTTGCGATAAAATATGAACTGGAAAGTAAGAGAATCAAGGCAATATGAAGACCATGGAACACGGAAATTAATCAAGACCAGGACTCCAAGTTACTTAAATAGAGTACCGCATTGTAACCATGCTGCAGTTCATAGTTACAATCACATAACTCCACTCAAGTCGCCCAAATCCTAGTATTAGAATCAAGGAATATGGAGAAACAATAGAGAACCAAAAGGTTTCAAGTCGAGATGCAAAGTGGTTTACATATCGTCAAGACGAAGGATAAAAGAAAGATATGATTCAAGAATCATGATAGCAATGTGGCACGACATGTTCCTAATCACGAGTATTCTGATTCGCGTATTGGGTCCAATACCCAACTACAAAAGAATCAAACTCGATTAACCTATTTCCTGGGCTCTGATACCAACAAAATCATGTCACGCCCCGCTTCCCAAAATACGGAATACGAGGGGTAGACAAGGCCAGCCATGCTCCTACGGTCAAGGAAATGTCCTGCCGTAGTCACACTTCGGCTTCTAGTTTATCATGGTAAACAGTAAAGATGCGCAGGTAATGAGAAATGCAGTAACTGAAAGGAACAATGTGAAGACTGACCTGAAGTGGAACAAACAAATGTAACTCTGAATGGCAAGACAAGAAGTCTGTGATGCACTGGTCCAGCCTAAATCTTCTCCAAATACTGAGCATGCATACTCAGGTCGTCAGAGCGACGCAACAACAATATTATAATAATAAGATAAAACAGGTAAGTGAGGTAATACTAGTATAAGAACAGTGCAAGTAATCACTATGTCACTATATGATGCAGAATATGTTCTATGTCCCTATCGGTCTCTAGGTCATGTTTGAAATCACATAGTGGAAGGAGGATCATGTTTAACAGGAGTCTCGTACATACCCGAGACAACGGCCCACATGCCCGGGACATAACCCTGTCAGCCGGATCGCTAGATCCTGTCCTACACGTATAAGTATCACGGTTCGAATGATCATCCTCTAAACACGGTCCTGCTAAATACGATACTCTTTCCACTTTGATTTCCCCTTTTTCCCCAGGTTACACTATTTAAGATATTGATCTAGTTGTGTACAAGTATACCAATGGCACGGTTTTATCACTGTTCACTGTATTTATCACTGTCACGAATATTCACTTTCCATTGGGCACGATTTTATCACTATTTACTGTATTTATCACTGTCACGAATATTCACTTTCCATTGGTGTACTCGTCACTCCTAAACCAATATCTATCGCGCACGATAATGCAATGTCCACACACACTAACACTGAGTATATGGCAAGGGTATGATATATGTATGTATGCTACCAATAAGCTCTGTATGTTATGAATCAATATGCATGTCATGAACTAAAATAAATTGCACAAATTAATATGTTACGAATTCGGCAAAAATGATGTAAGTAAGATATATAGAACAATCAGTCAGTAATTCATCAAAATTTGTTTCAGTTCAATCGGAGTTTCGGTTTTCAAGATATAACTGTTTCAGTTTAAGTGCTCGCGGCTGGAATTTCAATTTCAGAACTGAACGTCTGTTTCGCGGCACGAATTGCACCCAGTTGGGCTCAGAATTTTGCGATGTCACGGTTAAATGAAATTTAGGGTTTTCGATAAAGTATTCAACTCAACAGACGGATCCTCAATCGCATCTGTACGTTGAAAGTTATAACCAGTTTAATCTCAGGATGTCATTTCAGAACCTGTTCTGGACAGATATACGTTCTGCCCTTTTAAATACATTTTAAAATAGAAAACGGCGATGAAATGGAATGGAACCACTTGGTTTGTTAAACTAATAGAAATATCTTTAATCTACAGTAGGATTCCGTAACATACGACTTCAAGAAACACAGTGGTGCAGATCTTTGAACAGAGCACAAATATCAGAAACGCTCTGGACTGCAGTCCAGAGTCGTGTTCCGACCCAGATATCATCATGATCACAGAACATAAATCATTAGGATTTTCCATAGGGTTAAAGTTCGTTAAGTCGGCTTCTATTTAAGCCCTAGAACACATCAATCCGTTATGCATATGATTTATAGTGATTTTATTCGTTTTCAGACACGAGAAAATTCTAGTTTTAACGGCATATTTGGGGTATCAATTTTTTTGTCACGAACGATCGTATTTTCCAGCAATATTTATACACAATATTCATTATCAAGTGGGCCAATAAAAGGTATCAGTTTCCGTCAAAATAAATTATTATTTCCATGAGAGACTAGCATCGAACACTTATGTCATATTATGTATCGGTATTCGGCAAATCCGTAAACTAGATATTTTAGGTTTATACCACTAATATTTTAGCATGAAGCAAGTAAACACTTGCCTGGTAACGTCTCGGGGTCGCGAGGCAGCAACGTCGTCACGAACGTGTAGGTGAGAGCTGCATGCTCCCACAACTCTTGTGATACGGTCCTTCGGGTCTTCTCTTTGACGTCCCGATCTCCCGCAGAATGTCCGGTCTCCATCTCGTCGCCGGAAGGGCACCACACCGCCTACGTTTTTTTACGGGCTCCCACCTCAATACCGAGGCAACTCGGGCGCGAAGTTGGCTAGCCGACGCGCCCAAGGTTTGCTGTAGAATATTGTGTAGGACTTATCTCTTTTTGGGGTAGTGGAGGAGTTGCCATGATGGAGGAATTGGTACAAGAGAAGAAGCATTGGAGATTGATCTTGTGGGATTTTTGCAACATCAAATGAGCCAAAAACCCACACCACAAATTTTGGACAGCCACACAAAAAAATGGCCGGCCATGGAGGCTTGCTGGGAATGATAAAGATGAATGCTCTCAAATGTTTTGTGGACAATGGTTCACACTTGTGATTAATGCAAGCAACCTATATATAACCCACAGCACCTCCAGCACACATACATTCATGTTTGCCCATTTCAAATAAATTAATCCCTCATCCACCAGCACACTCATTATCCCTTATGCAATCATGTATAAATTAATGCACACTCATAAAATTCTCCTCCACCTTTTAGCATCTCCAGCACACACATTTTATTTCTTTCCATTAATTAACATCATAATGAAGCACCATATTAATTAAACACTTTTGTTCAAAGCACCAGCAAGATGTAGTGGCCGGCCCACCCAAAAATGAGGACAAGTGATGTATATTTAAGAAGGGAAATATGCAAGAAACCCCTTATCAAAGATTAATTGCAAACTTGCAATTAACCCCCTCCATCAAAAAGTCCGGCCGGGAAATATTATAAAAGGAAAACCGGCCGGAACGGAATGCAAACTGGCAACCCCAGAAAACTGGTCCTGTAACAAATTACAGGAAAACATCAATACTGTGCATACACACCCGCATCTCAATCATGTTGCACTCCAGCACACAAAAGCATTCAGCACATTCCATTAATTAATCAAGAAGGAAATTTTCCACCAAAAATAATAATCATCACTCCATACCCAAAAAGTAGCCGTAAATAAAACTGGTATGAATGAACTAGGGTATTACAATATATGTGGTCATATGATTTCAATATTATGCCCCCTAATCGAATATGCTCATTATCTGGATGAATATGCTCGTTATCTAACTATATCCATCACGTTATTTGACCGAATAAGTTTATTATCTGACCGAATCCATCTCATTGCCCTTTTGAAATTTTAAATCCAAATCGTATTACAACGTAAAGGTATGTTCGGGTGCATGGATAATTTTTACGGCGGACAACCCCTCGAAGAAAGTAAGGCGATAGAGTCTAAGACTCATAGTAATTCTTAGCCTTTGTAGTAAGAGTCTTAGTAAAGTTTTGGTACATTTTACATTCTCCATTTTCATTGCATCATTCATTAACCTTTCAGTGTTAGTTGAATATGTTTATTCTAGCATTGCATGCAATTAGGAGGCCAAACTAAATTGGAAACAAAATGTGGGACGTTAATGAATTTTCGCATTCCAAGTTGAGTCATGTGAGGTGCAAAATCAAATTAGAACCAAAGGAGGGGGTGAAATCAAATCTGAAAACAATTGAGAGTAATATTGAAGGACTAAAAGTGAACCTAAAAGCGAGTTAGGGTCTCATACTAATTTTGCATGATTTGAGCATGCTTTGCTACGCGGAAGAAGACAAATTCAAGCTCATTTTTGTCCTCTTCCGTATTGCTTTATATATAATACTAGCAAAATCCCCTGCGTAACTGCAGGGGCCACTTGATCAAAGTTGTTTGTTTGGACAATTCAATAACAATTAGTCATGAAAGTGCATATTAAGAATAAATCTGTTGGATGAATAAGAGACGAATTCAAACTTTAGTTGAGTGCTGCACGTTGAGCCCACTTAGAAACTAATGGAGTTTTAAATTGACAGATTTGAATATCATGTCATCATACCGAATATACTCGTTATCTAACGAAATATGCAAGTTATTTGAATATCAAGTAACAGATCGAATATGTTCGATATCTTAGCAACCCTAAGAAAGCAAGGCAGTAAAGTTTAAACCGTGTATATGGTCATATGATTTTAATGTCGTGTCATTCGATGGTATAATAATGCCTTTTTAGCCTTTAATATGTTTATGAACTTGGTCTAATTTTGCTTATCTACCTATACATCCCGTTACCATCAGATATCTCTGAATTCAAACCAGTTTACAGTCGGACCGTAGCTATAGGTTGAGTGGAGATTTTACTATTTTAATGTATAATTTTTTTTTATATCAGGCTATAGTGAAGCTCAACCTTTTTCAAAGATGGGAGAAAAGAAAATCGTAATCCATAATAAGGCGGTTAAATGAAATTCCAAGCCAAATGAGGGCTCTAAATTATGTTTTGCAATCCATATATAATTGAGCCATAGGAGGGTCAAAGATAAACTCAACATTAAATGAGGGACCTATAGAAATTTTTGTATCCCAAACACATGCTCTGCGTGAATGAATGGGTGGAAGAGGACAAAATCCGGCACAGTTTTGCCCCCTTCCGCCAAGCTTTCTATATAATTGATGAGAAAAAAACAAATGGTTATATGTAGTTTACGTAGTTCTTCATACGCGTGATCTAGGGTACTAATATGTAAAGTGCCAAAAAATTAAGGTGTTTTTATGAAGCTTATCCGTTATTTATCAAAGATTAAAAAAAACCATAATTCCAAATGAAATTAAATTTAGAACCATTTGGAAATTTTTGCATCCCAAACACATGCTCTGCGCGAATGAATGGGCAGAAGAGGACAAAATCCAGCACAGTTTTGTCCCCTTCTGCCTAGCTTTCAGTGTAATTGATGATAAGAAAACAAATGGTTATATGTAGTTTATGTAGTTCTTCGTACGCGTGATGTAGGGTACTAATCTGTTAGTTACTGAAAAATTAAGGTGTTCTTATAAAAAATGTCTGTTATTTATCAAAGATAAAACACCATAATTCAAAATGAAATTAAATTTAGAACCAATTGGGAGGCCTAAACTAATTTTTGCAACACATTAATTGGCAACATAAGGGGCTAAAACTAAAGGGGGAAGAGGTTGAGGGGTTTTATTCAATTTTCCAATTGAAGGGCCTAATGAGTGGAAGCAGACAAAATCAAGCTCAATTTTGTCCTCTTCCGCATTACTTTTTATATGTATAAAAGATAATGATGATGTTGTATGAAAATGTTATTTTTATTAATTTGTTTGATATACAAGTGAACTTAATAACTCCAAAATGATCTTGTATGTAGACTGAATAGCCCCAAAATGAACTACATATGGCATTTTTTGATGAAAATACCCTGGCAAAAATACCTTTTAAAGGAGGCAAACGACATTTTAAAAGTTCAATGGTGTCATCTCGAGTATCCTGGATAATTGATGGTGCTTTATAAAATTTACCCTTCAATTAAATTTATCCTAAGTATACTTGAGGATTCTCATGTGTGTGTTGAATTGTTGATACAGCCACAGCGATGTCAACTAAATAATTCTATTGAAGTTTTGAAATTTGACAGTAGTATAAAAATATATGATGAATCAGTTCGATATAGTTAGAACAGAACTGTAACGAATGAGCTACTCTGACTAATGTTAAATCACATTGCACTAAGTTATCATAGTGATGTGGCATGGTTCTGCATATTGGAGCTTATGGATTGATTTTCACAAGCATTATTATCAAGTAGTAAGAATTAAAGTTCCATAGCTCACTTGTGCATCATGTGTGTTAAAAGCGTATGGTACTATAAATCATCCAAATGAAATCAATCTTCACTTTTCGAGTCTTGCTTGTACATGGTTCACTATATTATTACGGTATAACTGAACATAATTCTTTTTCAGTAACGTGTAATGGCATTGACAGTTATAAAGAAAAGTAGAGAAGCTTTCATTTTTCCAATTATGATAATATTGTTTGCACAAATCCGAATATGCATTTAAAGGCTACATAGCTGATAGAATTTGTTCTTCAATCATGTCAAACTTCTTATAATATGTCTTTATTAATGAATTGCTATGGTGGAATTTCAATCATTTTTATTAAGTTTTAAGTAATATTGAATCGATGCATCCGATCTAATATGATCAATACATGTTGGCTATGGCATATTATTTATTTACTTTTAAATTCTTGCTATTTGCTAACCATTCATTGGGTGTTCAGCAAAAATATAAACCTATACACATTTGCTAAAAAATTCAATGACAATATGTTATCCATGTATATGTCTGCATGTGTGTGTGTGTGTGTGTGTGTGTGTGGACTTTGGGAAATTCTTAGGTCATGTCTTACCTTATTAAAGCAGTTATTAACTAGCATGCGAATTGCTTATAAAACACAGGCAAATATTTAACGTTGAAGAAAAGGAAATTTCAAATGGAGTATATTTCATATAGGAATTTGTCAATTTATGTTTAAATGTGAAAAACGAGTAATTGTTGCCATTAGGTGACCACAACCTTATACGCGTGGTATGAAATTAAGGATGAAATTTTTGTTGGACTTGACCGACCTACAAAAATTTAAAATTGCTGCCTGGGCCTGGCTTGGTCAAGCTATTCATTGAATGGTTTGTTTCATGGCTGAAAATTCCAGCTGAACATGTTGAGGTGATCAAGTTGCTACTTTGAGTTCGAATTTAACTTTAGCGTTATAGTTGACCACAACAAGGTTATGCGCATATCGTTATATTATATGTACACACAGAAGACATGGCACGAGAGGTGTTTGCTCAACTCTCAGAATTTATTTTCAGAGATTTTCAATAAGTACCATGTTTTAAAATTTTCAAATAAATTCCACGAAGTGTCAGCTTTTATCACGGTAATACCCTATTGGCCTAATTGTGCGAATTCTATTAAATTTGGAAATGCTAAAAGCTTATGACATCCATTTTGCTGTCAAAACTAAGTTCATAGTTTTGCAATGTATAAAGTATATCATCATAAAAACTTTGAAAACTCGTTGTATATTACCGAAATTTTGCTTATGGGATATATTAATGATGGGTGTCTAAATTATATATCAACAAAGATCCGTGTTAGGTGTGCATCAGACCTAATATCTTTTCTATAGAAACTGTGTTTTAGTAGACTACACATCGAATCATTTGTCTGATGCCATGAATCAACTCTATCTAACACAAAGTATAACTAGACGGAAAAAAAATTGCCACGGTAATACTATGAGCCGTATCATTTTTCATCATGGAATTGGCTAAATGGCACTAAACTATCCTTAACTATTAGCATTTTTCAGTAAACTACCATATAGTTTTGTATTACAGTGAGCTCTGTATGAATGCTACTTGAAGGGCATTTTAGCAAAAAAAATCCCTTAAACCAATATTTAAGAGAGTTTGCTGTAATAAAAACTTTAAGGTGGTTTGCTAAATTACTTCATATTTAACGGTCGTTTAGTGTAATTTACCCTTTGGATTTTATTGGAAGCATTGCCATTATCTGAGTGACCATAACTGCATGCAGGATGCTCGAGCGGGGCTTGCTTCCTCGAGACGAAGCAACGAAGATCTACCAAAATCAACTTAATGAGTCAGAGACGCAAAAAGTCAGTGAGAACATTTCAGAGGATGATGCCAATTTGTCCAAGAAAAGAAAGATCAAGAAGCAGAAGGTTTCTTCCACTTATAATTGAGGAAATCATTTTGTATTGATCAGTGGATCATATGGGTGATTATCAATGTGTTGACCATTATGCAGTGTCCTAATCATTTGTTAATGTGACTGCATCAGATGGAAGCCACAAGAAAATTGATGGCTTGTATTTTAATCTTGTTGTTGTTATGTTTGGAGTAAAGAAATGGTGAGCTCTGATTTTTTTTTTTTTGGAGCTTGAGCTAAATTTATTATTGATGACCATTCATGATGGGAGTGTAATGAATAGTTGGTTGACAGTTGTTTGATAACATCGTCCATGCTCAAAGTCATTTGATATTTCAGTTTGCAATTTAATATACTGTGTTGAGTTTTCTAATTTTATTTTTCAATTTTTTGGGTTAAATATTATATTCTGTTTGCTGAAGTTTTCTTGCTTGGAAAGCACTGGATCCAGATTATTTGCTAAAGACACTAGAATATTTTCTTGTTTATTTTTCCCCCGTACATGTATGCATACAGATAGAGTTGACCGTACTCTCTCTCGCACCGTCTCCTAACTTCTTGCTCAGCTGTAAAAGGGCTTTACCACTAGACTATAGTGACATTTTGTGTGACTCACGAAGATTGAACTAGCGGATTGGATCATCATACCGGAGAACACAGTTTTACAGTTGGTCTACTACATACTCTTTTTCTAACCTGAGTCAAGATGGCGTACGCCGTTTCATATTGGCTACGACTTAAGGTGAAAGGCAAGAGCATGGTTATCATCTAATATGAGCTAATTTTGCACAAATTGGTTTTTAGGGTGGCCACAATGATTGACTACTTGTTAGCAAGTTAACAGTGGTCTAATTATTTGGAGCAAGTCTTCTAAAAACGAAAGAAACACCATGATTTTTCTTTTTAAAAATGTAATATGCTATTTGTTTTTGCATTTTAAAAAAAAATAAAATAAGTGGGCCCTATGCCAACTTGATTTTGTGGAAGATGCATGAGAGATTCTCAGATATTGATTGCGTCAAGATCAAGGTCAAAGTTGATTTGATCCACACGGTGTTCATTCATTTGTGACCAACTGGGGTTTGGCATAGGTATCAATTTCACCAGTTGATTTTCCAAATATATATATATATATATATATATATATATATATATTCACCGGTAGACTACAAAATATGCATGATTTGAGAAATTAAGCAACATTAAATATGTTTGTTGCTTTTGATTAGCGCTATAACTCAACAACCACCGCAACAACAATGATCAATAAACTTTTCTAGGCTTTGATCAAGGGGTCGTAATAATACATAAACAGACATAGCACAAAATGTTTTGCATGCAGATGTTATATACCGCAGAGCTTACGGCCATAACCATAATATTCACGAATTATTCGGTTAGCGAATTTTTGATCGGCCGATTAAATCTCCGATTTAATTGTCATTGGCCAACGATTCGAATAATTCGTGAATTATTTAAGAATAATTCGCAAAATCGGTGAATAATTCACAAAAATATCGAATAATTCTCAACATCAAAACCCAGTGCCTCATATATTAATTTCTTCCCCGAAATCCTTCCCGAACATTTTCTGAATACTTACCGAATCTTTCCCGAATATTTGCCGATTTTTTCCGAACAGTTCTTTGAATCCGAATTTTCGATCTCGCCGAATTAATCCCGAACGCCGAATTTATGACTATGCTTATAGCCATGTTGGAAAGTGAGTAAGCTTTCTAAGTTTCCCTGTTTGAGTGTGCGTACATACACACAAACACACTTTCTTTTTAGATACTCTTTGAGGGTAACCAGCGTGCGGTTAACAAAAACCACTCTAAGTTTAACAATGTGCATATCGCTTTCTTGTCTATCGATTGTTAATCTGTTTCCGGTCTGAAAAATCTTCTAGTGAAAATATTAATTACCAACACAAAAAATAACAAAAACAGTGGAATTAATGTTGGAGGAAATGGGTCCGGTTCCGAGTACAACGCCGGATAAATTAATTATCCAACAAATCTGGATCGTTTATTTTAACCGCTACTTAAAGTAGCGGTTCTTATTATATAAAAGAGAAAACCGTCCCAACAGTTTCAGCGGTTTAGACTTTTGAGATCGAAATTGAACGATTTTTGCTATGATTTGAACTGTGTTTCTTGCTGGGTATTCTCTTGATTCTTAGATCGATTTCATAAAGTAAATTAATTATTTTAATTAGTATAAGGTTTGCTGTTTTTTGGGGATTTTTGTTGGGGTTTTCAGAAGTAAATTGGGATTTTTTTTCCTGTGATTTGAATTACGATTGTTTATGGGTTTTCTCATGTTTCTTGGATTAATTTTATAGCATAAATCAATGAGTTTTATTGTTTCTTCTTCTGTTTATGCCTTCTTCTTCTTCTTTTCCATCCAACGTTAATCTTAACCGCTATTTTAAGTAGCGGTTCTGATTTGTTGGATTATTTTTTGTTTGAATTGCTACTTAAAATAAGCAGCGGTTCCAATTAGTTGGATTATTTTTTCATCCAAATTGATATTAACAGCTACTTTAAGTAGCGGTTAATTTCAACGTTGGATAAAAAATTATACAATAAATCATAACCCTTATAGTTAATCGTTGCTTTAAATAGCGTTTAATATCAACATTAGATAAAAAATTATACAACAAATCAGAATTGCTACTTAAAGTAGCGGTTAAAATATAAAATAATCCAACAAATCAGAACCGCTACTTATTTTAAGTAGCAGTTAAAACAAAAAAGAATCCAACAAATCAGAACCGCAACTTAAAACTGAGAAAAGAAGAAGAATAAGGAACGGAAACAAACGAAGAAACAATATAACTTATTGATTTATGTTATAAAATCGATACAAGAAACATGAGAATACCCAGCAACAATCGCAATTCAAATCACAGGAAAAAATTCTCAATTTACATCCGAAGAATCTAACAAAAATCCCTCAAAAAACAACAAATCCTATACTAATTAAATTAATTAATTTACTTTATGAGATCCAAGAATCAAGAGAATACCTAGCAAGAATCGCAGTTCAAATCGCTATACTTTAAGCAGCGTTTGAATATTTTAACTTATCATTTAAGTAGCGGTTAAATCCGAACCGGTTTTAATATATTTTTTAAACAGCAGTTAAAATAAAAGATTCTGACGTATGTCAAATCACGTCAAGATGTTACCTTCCGTAGATCTGCTGCGAGCGACGATGGACGGTTTGGATTGAGTTGGAGGTTGCCTCCTGAAGCGTGTGGATCTCAATGGGTTTGAGGTTGTTGTGGCCGAGCTACATGCAAGGAAGTCCCGGGATGGTTGTGCTACCGAGGACCCTCCGACGATCAAGTTAGACCGGATATTTGAGCAGAGTAACGACCTAGTGAGGAAAAAATGACTTACTCGAGTCATCTGAAAGAGGGGTTTATATAGCGGTGGCAACAGGCAGGCAGGCGCGAGAATCACGCCGGCCGTTATGCTCCCGACGTCACGTCCGCGTGATAAGCGGGATCCCGTATTAATGGCGAGACAGGCTCATTAATGGGGGATCGTGATGGCGTGGAACGTGAGATCGTGGGCGGCGGATATCTCGGGCGTGGCGAGATTCGCGGAGCCGTAGCGTGGGAGCCTGTGATTAGAGCTGCGGGTCAGTCAGGATGAGACCGAGGAGGATGAGCTCGGCGGGAGGCTCGGGGACGAGCGGGAGGGTCGAGGAGGCCAGTTGTGCAGGGGGCTCGGAGGTGAGCCAACGGTTGTTTGTAAAGCGGGCACAGGAGTGGTGTGGTTAGTCGCAGAGGGTCGGCTACGTCCACGGGCCGTAGACCCGGGGTATTTTACCGACGTACTGTTCCTGGTCTATTCTTGCTAGCTTCGGGACACGTCATCTGCCACGTGTCACGATCTGGGAGATCGCTGATATCGAGCATTATCATTAGCCCCCCACTCTCGTCCTGACCTGTTCACGGGTCGGGTCGAGAGTGGTTTGCCGGGTCACCCGAGGTGAGCTCCTTTTCGTAGATATCGTAAGCGTGCATTCTCAGGCAATCAGTTGTATTTTCTTGATGACGTCAGCGGATCAGGGCCCAGATCTTGCATTAAAGAGGATGCGTCGGATCGTGCGTATGTTCACCGAAGCGACAGCCCACATGTCCGGCGCTGGTTGGCTGACGCGACGAGCCGCAGATTTCCGGCGTCCGATGGGGTGCGATCAATGTGCATGCGACAGGTGGAGCGACGGAGGCCGTCGGATGCGATGAGTCGTTTTTGCGGGAGATAATTATCGCCGTTGGATGCGTACGCCGGCAGCTATAAATAAAGGTGGGTCCTCATCAGGGCTCATATCTCATCATAATTTTTTCGTCTTGAGTCTCGTTAGCTCGGCGCTATCTTTTCTAGGTCGGATCTTTGTGTTTTCTCTTCCCATGACTCCTCCTCTTCATCAGGTTAGATGTCTTCTTATAAAGAGTCTGTATAAATAGATCGAGTAGAGTTTAGGGAGTCCCCAGTAGATTCTTCCCATTTATCTTCTGCTTCTTGGAGTCCCTAGTAGATTCTTCCCATTTATCTTCTGCTTCTTCTTCTTCTGAGTTGAGCATGTTTTTCCCTTTGACAGAACAAATGGACCAATCCGGTATTCTTGCTGTCCTCGGTGCCCTGCCTAAAAGAGAGCCGGGGGCGTGGCCGTGCCTCGGGATGACCTGAGTTCCGCGCCAAGGGAGTCCCCGGCGACGAGGCCATCCGCCTCGGCCCGAGCCCCCGATTATTGTTGTAACACCCTAGTTCATTTATACCAATTCCAGTTCTCGTATTTCTTTATTTATGGTATTTTCCTGATTTATCGTGCTTTAGGTGCAAGTAGTATTCTGACATCTGTATTAGCATCAGATCCGACCCGCTTGCTTGAAACCTGTCTTGGTTCATGTTTATGAATTATCCTGATTTGTTACGTAGACTTGTGCACTTTCATGTATATTGCATACTCGCATTTTATTTAGCATTTGCAATTTTACAATATAACAATTTAAGTCACATAAAATATTTTAAAAATACATTGCATGACCTGCATGATACCCTTAACCCCGTGATAGCATCCGCGCATTTTGCTCTCGTCCCGTTCAGTGAAACAGACTTGTTTGGATGGCTACACGCACGTACATGCATCTGTTCTTGGGGGTATGCATTTTCGTTACCCGAGCATTCATTTTGAATTTTGAACGTCGCATATATTTTTCATATTTTTAAAACTGAAATTTTAGACCCGACTCGGGTGTGTTTTGGAATATTTTTGTATCCCGCCAAAGTTTAAATTAATTTAATATAATATTTATTTTTAAATTGGACAGTTTAAATTTTTAACAGCCTTAACATTCACATAACTTACAAAATATTTTATTAAATTAAATCTAAACAGTTTAACAATCCACAGCTCAGCCTCTCTCTCTCTCTGCCTCGTGGCCCCCACACCAATCATCTCTCTCTCTCACAACCGAGCCACTCAGCCACTTTCCTCTTTTCTCTCTCTTTCTCTCTCTCCCCTTCGCTGCCTCTCTCTCCTCTCGCACCTTTCTCTCACATCTCGCGGTTACTGTTCGTATCTCGATTGTGGCCACCTCCCTCAGGCTTAGCCTCACCTCCTTTCACAAACTCCTTATATTTCTCCTTCTTCTCCTATTTAAATCCCTCCAGCCTCGCCACGAGAACCCACATCTCCTCAAAACCATAACCCTAAAACTTTATCTCCTTTTCATCCTCATCTCCTTCTCCTCGCCATCTCCTTCCTCTTCTTCCTCCTCCCCGAGCTCACCCTGCACCCATAGAACCCCACAAAACCCATCATCACCACCACCTGCACCACCTCGTCACCGACGACCCCTTCACCTCGCCATCACCACAATATTCTCTCATCCTCCTCTTCTCACCTCCACCTTCATCATCTTCTCTTCATCTCTTCCCTGCATAAAAACCTACACACCGAGCCCAAACCCTAACCTAACCCTAACAGCAAACCCTAGCCTCGCCGGAGCTCAGTCGACCTCATCGTCACCCTCACCTCTCCCTGAAACCACTGTACACCACAACCACGGTGAGCCTCACTCCTTATCACTTCTTCTTCCTCCTCTTCTTTCTTTTTCTTTTTCTTCACTTTTTGATTTCTGTATTTTCATAGTTCGCCAGAGCCGGGGTTGACGCCGACGATCCAAACGACCCAGAAGACGTACCTTACCTGCGTGATCACCCTCGTGCGTTACTTGGACCTGTCCCGTGTGCCGTGCGTGCGTCGCGACATTTTGCCGACGTCGGACGTACCGTACATATCCGTTTCGTGATCCGTCTAGGCAAGTTTATCTTGCTACATACTACGTTACTTTATATACATCTATTTTAAAAAATATAATACTTGGATTTCAAATCGTGCACCCCATGTTTAGTTTTACAATTTTCCGACATCTGTATACATCCGTACATGTTACTTTACATCTAGCGCATGCAAACCTATCATGCTACATACTATATTACAATATACTGCACTTAATGGAATATTTACATATCATATTGTGTAATTGTACATCATGCATTTACCAGTTTATCATTTTACTGTTATATCACGTCCGTGTGCATCCATATCAGTAATTACATATCTAGTCGCATGCTAAATCATCTTGCTACATGCTAAGTATAGTTTTACGCATCCATATGAGTAAAATGTTACCCGTTTATCATATTATACATCCATATGCAAGTTTTACGGTTTTCGGATACCCATTTGCATCCATATCATATAGTATACATATAGCTGCATCTACAGATCACATTTATACATAATACTGTTATATTAACACCCCATATTTAATAAAGTGCATCCTAATTAGTATTGGGACTATAAATGTAACCCTAATTGATAATTGTGCATCCATATCATTGATTTTATATCTATTTGCATACCATGTCACATTATTTCATTTTATTGTTATATTAGTACTCCATACTTGATTTTGTGCACCCATACTTACTACAGTTGATTGTGAGTATCCACTTGATACCTGTGCACTATCTGACATGACCTGATATACTACTGCTTGACTTGATACCTGATCTTGTTACTAATGCCGACAATTTTGACCTGTTGTCCCTACGGACATATCCTGTTGTCTATTTAGACAAACCTGTACCTGCTTGATCCTGTGTTGGCATCAGTCCCAGATTATTCAATACCTGACTTGAACACATAACTTGGGGGTATGGGGAAATCAAGAATGTAGCTGAACGTAACTCAAAGGGCTATTACATCATGTTACCATGGTCCCGTGGGGTATGAACGGGACATAGACTCACAGTCTATCATATCTTGTTACCGTGGTCCCGTGGGGAATGAACGGGGCATAGACCGATGGGTTACGATGAGGATTACATTAATTGATTTCGAATAACTTTATAGTAGATAACCCTATAGCATAGTTTAGACTACTCACTGCACTTCACCTGTTTATATCCTGTTCACTGATCTATATTCATGTTACTGTTTACTTGTTACCGATGACTTGTTACTGTTCATACTCATGCCTGGATATTTCATTACATCCTGCTTGCTTAGAATTATTGATATTATGACGCACTGACGTCTGGGTTTTGCATGGCCCAGATCCCTTATCCTTGTCGCAGGCGGTCCAAGAGTATTTTGATCAACAGGCCGAGCAGTGAAGACCCGTTATTAGTTTAGTTTAGTTTTCCTTTCGGTATTTTTATTCCTGTTGTGAGCCCGTATTTTGGGACGTACATTCCAGATTATTATCGTATTGGATCTTTTGCGTCCGCATTATTTTATTTCTTGACTCGTTATTCTGGCTCATGGACATGTATTAGATAGTTGTTTTATTTTTCTACTGTTCTTGATATCTCTAGACAGCCGTCATGTGACTGTGGAGGGATCTTTCCTAGCCACGTGTAGCATGGTTGGCTCTATCACGTGCCGATCTTAGCGCACTCTGAGAAGCGGGGCGTGACAGGGTTTGTTTGGTATCAGAGACATAGGATTTAGGATTAATCGAGTTTGATTCTTTTGTAGTTGGGTATTGGACCCAATACACGAATCAGAAGATCCGTAATTAGGAACATGTCCTGCCACATTGTTATCGTGATTCTTGAATCTTATCTTTGTCTTGACGATATGCAAGCGACCTTGCATCTCGGCTTGGAATCCTTTTGGTTCCCTATTGTTTCTCATGTCCTATTCTTTTGATTCTGATACTAGGATTTGGGCGACTTGAACGGAGTTATGTGATTGTAACTATGAACTGCGGCATGTTTATAATGCGGTACTCTATTTAAGTAACTTGGAGTTCTGGTCTTGATTCATTTCCTTGCTCCATGGTTGATTTATTACCTTCCTTCTCTCGGTTTCATTGCTTACCAGTTCATGTTTTGCAGATTTCTTGGTGATTGATACCGGCAGTTATGAAGTTGACTTGGGAATGGATTTTCTCGGCACTTTCCACGCTTGCATTGATTGTAGGGCAAACAAAGTGATTTTCCAGATTTCCGGACATCCGGAGTTTGTCTTTTCTGGAGGTAGCAGTTCTGTCCGGTTCCCAGTACAACGCCGGATAAATTAATTATCCAACAAATCTGAATCGTTTGTTTTAACCGCTATTTAAAGTAGCGGTTCATACTATATAAAAGAGAAAACCGTCCCAACAGTTTCAGCGGTTTAGACTTTTGAGATCGAAATTGAACGATTTTTGCTATGATTTGAACTGTGTTTCTTGCTGGGTATTCTCTTGATTCTTAGATCGATTTCATAAAGTAAATTAATTATTTTAATTAGTATAAGGTTTGCTGTTTTTTGGGGATTTTTGTTGGGGTTTTCAGAAGTAAATTGGGATTTTTTTCCTGTGATTTGAATTACGATTGTTTATGGGTTTTTTCATGTTTCTTGGATCAATTTTATAGCATAAATCAATGAGTTTTATTGTTTCTTCTTCTGTTTATGCCTTCTTCTTCTTCTTTTCCATCCAATGTTGATCTTAACCGCTATTTTAAGTAGCGGTTCTGATTTGTTGGATTATTTTTTGTTTGAACTGCTACTTAAAATAAGCAGCGGTTCCGATTAGTTGGATTATTTTTTCATCCAAATTGATGTTAACAGCTACTTTAAGTAGCGGTTAATTTCAACGTTGGATAAAAAATTATACAATAAATCATAACCCTTATAGTTAATCGCCGCTTTAAATAGCGTTTAATATCAACACTAGATAAAAAATTATACAACAAATCAGAATTGCTACTTAAAGTAGCGGTTAAAATATAAAATAATCCAACAATTCAGAACCGCTACTTAGTTTAAGTAGCAGTTAAAACAAAAAAGAATCCAACAAATCAGAACCGCAACTTAAAACTGAGAAAAGAAGAATAATAAGGAACGGAAACAAACGAAGAAACAATATAACTTATTGATTTATGTTATAAAATCGATACAAGAAACATGAGAATACCCAGCAACAATCGCAATTCAAATCACAGGAAAAAATTCTCATTTTACATCCGAAGAATCTAACAAAAATCCCTCAAAAAACAACAAATCCTATACTAATTAAATTAATTAATTTACTTTATGAGATCCAAGAATCAAGAGAATACCTAGCAAGAATCGCAGTTCAAATCGCTATACTTTAAGCAGCGTTTGAATATTTTAACTTATCTTTTAAGTAGCGATTAAATCCGAACCGGTTTTAATATATTTTTTAAACAGCAGTTAAAATAAAAGATTCTGACGTATGTCGAATCACGTCAAGATGTTACCTTCCGTAGATCTGCTACGAGCGACGATGGACGGTTTGGATTGAGTTGGAGGTTGCCTCCTGAAGCGTGTGGATCTCAATGGATTTGAGGTTGTTGTGGCCGAGCTACATGCAAGGAAGTCCCGGGATGGTTGTGCCACCGAGGACCCTCCGACGATCAAGTTAGACCGGATATTTGAGCAGAGTAACGACCTAGTGAGGAAAAAATGACTTACTTGAGTCGTCTGAAAGAGGGGTTTATATAGCGGTGGCAACAGGCAGGCAGGCACGAGAATCACGCCAGCCGTTACGCTCCCGACGTCATGCCCGCGTGATAAGCGGGATCCCGTATTAATGGCGAGACAGGCTCGTTAATGGGGGATCGTGATGGTGTGGAACGTGAGATCGTGGGCGACGGATATCTCGGGCGTGACGAGATTCGCGGAGCCGTAGCGTGGGAGCCTGTGATTAGAGCTGCGGGTCAGTCAGGATGAGACCGAGGAGGATGAGCTCGGCGGGAGGCTCGGGGACGAGCGGGGGGGTCGAGGAGGCCAGTTGTGCAGGGGCTCGGAGGTGAGCCAACGGTTGTTTGTAAGGCGGGCACAGGAGTGGTGTGGTCAGTCGCAGAGGGTCGGCTACGTCCACGGGACGTAGACCCGGGGTATTTTACCGACGTACTGTTCCTGGTCTATTCTTGCTAGCTTCGGGACACGTCATCTGCCACGTGTCACGATCTGGGAGATCGCTGATATCGAGCATTATCATTAGCCCTCCACTCTCGTCCCGACCTGTTCACGGGTCGGGTCGAGAGTGGTTTGCCGGGTCACCCGAGGTGAGCTCCTTTTCGTAGATATCGTAAGCGTGCATTCTCAGGCAATCAGCTGTATTTTCTTGATGACGTCAGCGGATCAGAGCCCAGATCTTGCATTAAAGAGGATGCGTCAGATCGTGTGTATGTTCACCGAAGCGACAGCCCACGTGTCCGGCGCTGGTTGGCTGACGCGACGAGCCGCAGATTTCCGGCGTCCGATGGGGTGCGATCAATGTGCGTACGATAGGTGGAGCGACGGAGGCCGTCGGATGCGATTAGTCGTTTTTGCGGAAGATGATTGTCGCCGTTGGATGCGTACACCGGCAGCTATAAATAAAGGTGGGTCCTCATCAGGGCTCATATCTCTTCATAATTTTCTCGTCTTGAGTCTCGTTAGTTCGGCGCTATCTTTTCTAGGTCGGATATCTGCGTTTTCTCTTCCCAGGACTCCTCCTCTTCATCAGGTTAGATGTCTTCTTATAAAGAGTCTGTATAAATAGATCGAGTAGAGTTTAGGGAGTCCCCAGTAGATTCTTCCCCTTTATCTTCTGCTTCTTCTTCTTCTGAGTTGAGCATGTTTCTCCCTTTGACAGAACAAATGGACCAATCCGGTATTCTTGCTGCCCTCGGTGCCCTGCCCAGAAGAGAGCCGGGGGCGTGGCCGTGCCTCGGGTTGACCTGAGTTCCGCGCCAAGGGAGTCGCCGGCGACGAGGCCATCCGCCTCGACCCGAGCCCCCGATGATTGCTGTAACACCCTAGTTCATTTATACCAATTCCAGTTCTCGTATTTCTTTATTTATGGTATTTTCCTGATTTATCGTGCTTTGGGTGCAAGTAGTATATCTGACATCTGTATTAGCATCCGATCCGACCCGCTTGCTTGAAACCTGTCTTGGTTCATGTTTATGAATTATCCTGATTTGTTACGTAGACTTGTGCACTTTCATGTATATTCCATGCTCGCATTTTATTTAGCATTTGCAATTTTACAATATAACAATTTAAGTCACATAAAATATTTTAAAAATACATTGCATGACTTGCATGATACCCTTAACCCCGTGATAGCATCCGCGCATTTTGTTCTCGTCCCGTTCAGTGAAACAGACTTGTTTGGATGGCTACGCGCACGTACGTGCATCTGTTCTTGGGGGTATGCATTTTCGTTGCCCGAGCATTCATTTTGAATTTTGAACGTCGCATATATTTTTCATATTTTTAAAACTGAAATTTTAGACCCGACTCGGGTGTGTTTTGGAATATTTTTGTATCCCGCCAAAGTTCAAATTTATTTAATATAATATTTATTTTTAAATTCAACGGTTTAAATTTTTAACAGCCTTAACATTCACATAACTTACAAAATATTTTATTAAATTAAATCTAAACAGTTAATAACCCACAACTCAGCCTCTCTCTCTCTCTGCCTCATGGCCCCCACACCAATCATCTCTCTCTCACACAACCGAGCCACTCAGCCTCTTTCCTCTTTTCTCTCTCTTTCTCTCTCTCCCCTTCGCTGCCTCTCTCTCTCTCTCTTGTTTCTCTCTCCTCTCGCAACTTTCTCTCACATCTCGCGGTTACTGTTCGTATCTCGATTGTGGTCACCTCCCTCAGGCTTAGCCTCACCTCCTTTCACAAACTCCTTATATTTCTCCTTCTTCTCCTATTTAAATCCCTCCAGCCTCGCCACGAGAACCCACATCTAACCCTAAAACTTTATCTCATTTTTATCCTCATCTCCTTCTCATCGCCATCTCCTTCATCTTCTTCCTCCTCCCCAAGCTCACCCTGCACCCACAGAATCCCACAGAACCCATCATCACCACCACCTGCACCACCTCATCACCGACGACCCCTTCACCTCGCCATCACCCCAACATTCTCCTATCCTCCTCTTCTCACCTCCACCTTCATCATCTTCTCTTCATCTCTTCCCTGCACAGAAACCTATACACCGAGCCCAAACCCTAACAGCAAACCCTAGCCTCGCTGGAGCTCAGTCAACCTCATCGTCACCCGCACCTCTCCCTGAAACCACTGTACACCACAACCACAGTGAACCTCACTCCTTATCTCTTCTTCTTCCTCCTCTTCTTTCTTTTTCTTTTTCTTCACTTCTTGATTTATGTATTTTCATAGTTCGCCGGAGCCGGGCTTGACGCCGACGATCCAGACGACCCAGAAGACGTACCTTACCTGCGTGATCACCCTCGTGCGTTACTTGGACCCGTCCCGTGTGCCGTGCGTGCGTCGCGACATTTTGCCGACGTCGGACGTACCGTACATATCCGTTTCGTGATCCGTCTAGGCAAGTTTATCTTGCTACATACTACGTTACTTTATATACATCTATTTTAAAAAATATAATACTTGGATTTCAAATCGTGCACCCCATGTTTAGTTTTACAATTTTCCGACATCTGTATACATCCGTACATGTTACTTTACATCTAGCGCATGCAAACCTATCATGCTACATACTATATTACAATATACTGCACTCAATGGAATATTTATATCTCATATTGTGTAATTGTACATCATGCATTTACCAGTTTATCATTTTACTGTTATATCACGTCCGTGTGCATCCATATCTGTAATTACATATCTAGTCGCATGCTAAATTATCTTGCTACATGCTAAGTATAGTTTTACGCATCCATATGAGTAAAATGTTACCCGTTTATCATATTATACATCCATATGCAAGTTTTGCGGTTTTCGGATACCCATTTGCATCCATATCATATAGTATACATATAGCTGCATCTACAGATCACATTTATACATAATACTGTTATATTAACACCCCATGTTTAATAAAGTGCATCCTAATTAGTATTGGGACTATAAATGTAACCCTAATTGATAATTGTGCATCCATATCATTGATTTTATATCTATTTGCATACCATGTCACACTATTTCATTTTATTGTTATATTAGTACTCCATACTTGATTTTGTGCACCCATACTTACTACAGTTGATTGTAAGTATCCACTTGATACCTGTGCACTATCTGACATGACCTGATATACTACTGCTTGACTTGATACCTGATCTTGTTACTAATGCCGACAATTTTGACCTGTTGTCCCTACGGACATATCCTGTTGTCTATTTAGACAAACCTGTACCTGCTTGATCATGTGTTGGCATCAGTCCCAGATTATTCAATACCTGACTTGAACACATAACTTGGGGGTATGGGGAAATCAAGAATGTAGCTGAACGTAATTCAAAGGGCTATTACATCATGTTAGCGTGGTCCCGTGGGGGTATGAACGGGACATAGACTCACAGTCTATCATATCTTGTTACCATGGTCCCAAGGGGAATGAACGGGGCATAGACCGATGGGTTACGATGAGGATTACATTAATTGATTTCGAATAAGTTTAGAGTAGATAACCCTATAGCACAGTTTAGACTACTCACTGCACTTCACCTGTTTATATCCTGTTCACTGATCTATATTCATGTTACTGTTTACTTGTTACGGATGATTTGTTACTGTTCATACTCATGCCTGCATATTTCATTACATCCTGCTTGCTTAGAATTATTGATATTATGACGCACTGACGTCTGGGTTTTGCATGGCCCAGATCCCTTATCCTTGTCGCAGGCGGTCCAAGAGTATTTTGATCAACAGGCCGAGCAGTGAAGACCTGTTATTAGTTTAGTTTAGTTTTCCTTTCGGTATTTTTATTCCTGTTGTGAGCCCGTATTTTGGGACGTACATTCCAGATTATTATTGTATTGGATCTTTTGCTTCCGCATTATTTTATTTCTTGACTCGTTATTCTGGCTCATGGACATGTATTAGATAGTTGTTTTATTTTTCTACTGTTCTTGATATCTCTAGACAGCCGTCATATGACTGTGGAGGGATCTTTCCTAGCCACATGTAGCATGGTTGGCTCTATCACGTGCCGATCTTAGCGCACTCTGAGAAGCGGGGCGTGACAGGGTTTGTTTGGTATCAGAGACATAGGATTTAGGATTAATCGAGTTTGATTCTTTTGTAGTTGGGTATTGGACCCAATACACGAATCAGAAGATCCGTAATTAGGAACATGTCCTGCCACATTGTTATCGTGATTCTTGAATCTTATCTTTGTCTTGACGATATGCAAGCGACCTTGCATCTCGACTTGGAATCCTTTTGGTTCCCTATTGTTTCTCATGTCCTATTCTTTTGATTCTGATACGAGGATTTGGGCGACTTGAACGGAGTTATGTTATTGTAACTATGAACTGCGGCATGTTTATAATGCGGTACTCTATTTAAGTAACTTGGAGTTCTGGTCTTGATTCATTTCCTTGCTCCATGGTTGATTTATTACCTTCCTTCTCTCGGTTTCATTGCTTACCAGTTCATGTTTTGCAGATTTCTTGGTGATTGATACCGGCAGTTATGAAGTTGACTTGGGAATGGATTCTCTTGGCACTTTCCACGCTTGCATTGATTGTAGGGCAAAGAAAGTGATTTTCCAAATTCCCGGACATCCAGAGTTTGTCTTTTTTAGAGGTAGCAATTCTGTCGGGCCAGTCGAGTTTAGGGCTAGGACGACAAACAATGTTCTTTCGTCGATGGAAGTTGATAAGGAGGAAGCGTCAGTTGTAGTTCGAGATTTCATGGACGTGTTCGAGGACATCTCGGGTTTATCGCCAAAACGAGATGTGGAGTTCGCGATCGATCCTGTTCCTGGTGCAGCGCCAATCTCAAAGGCGTACTGTCCAATGGCACCAGTGGAGTTGGAAGAAGTCAAGAAGTAGGTTACCGAATTACTTGAGAAGGGTTGGATTCGCAGCAGCAATTCACCTTGGGGAGCTCCAGTTTTTCTAGTAAAGAAGAAAGATGGCACAAAGAGGATGCGCATCGATTATTGAGAATTGAACCGGTTGACTATTAAGAACAAGTACCCAATCCCTCGCATTGGCGAATTATTCGAGCAACTTAATGGCGCGAGGGTAGTCTCGAAGCTGGATTTGCGATCCGGATATCATCATGTCCGAGTTAAATCAGAGGATATTTGCAAGATTGTGTTCCGAACTTGGTATGGACATTACGAGTATTTAGTGATGCCATTCGGAGTCACGAATGCACCGGCGATATTTATAGACTTGATGAACCGAATCTTTTCACCATTCTTGGACCAGTTTATAGTGGTGTTCATCAATGATATTCTGGTCTACTCAAAGAGTATTGAAGAGCATGCAGAACATTTGAAGATCGCATTGCAGACATTGAGGCAAGAAAGATTATATGCAAAGATGAGCAAGTGCGAGTTTTGGCTTGAAGAAGTGAATGTTTCCCCCAATCAGAGCAAAGCTCTGTTTTGAATTTCAAAATTCAAAAATTAAAGCAACGCTTCAGATTCCGTACGCTGCGCACTGCGTGCCACGTGTCAAGCGCAGACGCGCTAGTGCGAGGTGCGCTGCGCCCTAGGCAGCGCACCCCAATCAGAGCAAAGCTCTGCTCAAAAATTAAAAATTTAAATTGAAGCAACGCTTCAGATTTTGCGCGCTGCGCGCTATGTATCAAACACGGACGCGTTAGCGCAGTTGCGCTGCGCTCTGCGCTGCGTGCCCCGTGTCAAACACGGGCATGCTAGCACAGTTGCGCCGCGCGCCGCGCTGTCGAACGTAGGTGCGCTAGCGCTGGAAATAAAAATTCCCCCACCGTCAGATCAAAAGATCTACTAATAATAAATTATTAATTAATTAGAAACTAAAATTATGTTATGGAAAGATTTTTCAATCTTATTAAAACAAGAAGATTATCTTCTGTAAAACAGAAGCCTTGGGATCAAAGATCCAACGGTGGGAAATATTCCTAAATCAATCAGAGAAAGATCTCTTAAAACTGATTTAACAAATCAATTGGCTCTATATAAAGGCCCTTAGACTTCAAGTCTTATATACATAAAAGAGAGAGAAAACCCTCTGCAAAAGAAGAGAAAGCTCTTAGAAAAAAAAAGATTTTTCTTCATCTTCAAGGTAAAAAAGAACTATGTTCTTGAATAATAGAGATGAAACCATCCCGTAAAAACAAGAACCATCTTCTAAAAAGATCAGAGATCTAAGAAAAAGACCAAGGTCTTTAATAAAATAGAAAAGATCAAAGATCTAATCATAAAATAATAAAAAGAAGTAAAATACTTCACCTACAGATCTTTTGATCTATAAAGGCAGAGCCTTTTATAGAAACAAGAACTTTTGTTCTTGGATCTTGAGGAAAAAGCCTCATTTGAAGAACATAAATTTGTTCTTTGATCTTAAAATTGATCAAATACGCTTTGCGCTATTAAAAAGTGTCTTGCACTCATGAATTGCGCCCTTGCGCTCATTGGACCGGCGCTCAGCGCCAAAACCTGCCACGTGTCAACCAGAGACACAATCTGCGCTTTGCGCTTCTAAAACAGAGCACTGCGCTCATACGCCGGCGCTCAGCGCCAAGCGCGCCACATGTCACTCACTGGTGCACCAACAGACTAGCGCAATGCGCTCATAAATTAAAAGCGCAATGCGCTAACAAACTAGCGCTTAGCGCTAAGCGCGACACGTGTCCTCTTCGTGTGCGCTACCCGACAGAAGCGCAATGCACTCTTTGACTAGCGCAACGCGCCTGGCGCGCCACGTGGCGCACTGTCAGAACAAACTTTGTTTCTGATGAATTCTATGCATTCAATACAAGACAAAAATGTCAGAGCCCAATGACTCGCATTATTAAAAGGGCTGAGCCCAAATAAAGGCTTCATAGCCAGAAAATAAAATGTTAAACATTTTTAATTGGATTTAGCCCAATTCTGGCCGTAAGTCCTCAACTTATCTCGAATTGAGCACATCTGCTCTTTCAACCAACTCACCTTGGTTCAAGGGTACATCTCTTCACTCCTTTGATATTCGTCGTTGTAATTCCTCAACGTTTTCAGAGAGGTGACGGGTCCCGACAACCACACATTTCACCGACTATGACGTCTTTAAATTGGACTGTGGGGTCCTTAAACTCATGGACTATGATGTCCTTAACCTCGACCGTGATGTCTTTAAACTAACATTGGACTGTGGGGTCCCTAAACTCATGGACTATGATGTCCTTAACCTCTACCGTGATGTCTTTAAACTAATATTGGACTGTGGGGTCCCTAAACTCGTGGACTATGATGTCCTTAATCTCGACCGTGATGTCTTTAAACTAACATTAGACTGTGGGGTCCCTAAACTCATAGACTATGATGTCCTTAACCTCGACCGTGATGTCTTTAAACTAACATTGGACTGTGGGGTCCTTAAACTACCGCGATATCTTTAAACTAACGGTGGACCGTAATGTCTCTAAACTAATTATGGACCGCAATGTCACTAAACTAAACCATAGAGCCCAATTGCTCTCTTGTCGGATCTAAACGATCCCGTTAAGTTGATCTTAGTCTAAAATTAGACTAACGTTTCCTTAACATACGTTTAAGTTGATCGTAGTCCCAAATGAGGCTAACGTATCCTTAAACCCAACCCCCCAAACTCAAATCTAAGAATGATACGGATTTGGACTAGTTCACGCCCTACGGGCGACAACACAAATTAGTCTCCGTATACAATCCACGGGCAACCAACCAAACACAAAACAAACACCCACGACACGAAGTGACCATCTGGAGAAGGAGAAAGTTGTTACCGCGATGCGGTAGCGTAATTAACTGCACGGGCTTACGCCTGTAGGGAAGAGCATCCCCACAATTAAAAACCCCTCAGACGAGGGGGAATCTGACAAAGTCTGCTATATCGGCCGCATCCGTTTAAACCTTCGATACATGGTGCCATAAATCAGCTTGGCATCTTCGGAGAGGTGGACTGATAGCACCAATTAGCATCTTCCCCGAAATTCAGGCAAGACGTCCGCCGCGTCTTTCGGAGGGGAACAGATTCTGGCACGCCCGGTGGGACCTTTTCCTCTTTCCACTCCATACTTCGTGTGTCGTGTTCGCGAACGAATCGCGGTTTGCTAATGGTTGCCCTTGGGTTCAAGATACCGAGATTTGGCATTTTGCTTGGTGCAGAAAGCAAAGATCAATGGTGTTCACCTGCTCGAAGAGTTTCCCATGCAACTGCAACCCACGTTCTGCCTCAACTGGGGGCATAGCTTACGGGCCCCAAGCGGCTTCCCTGTTCACGATGCCGGTGGAACAGGTCACCCAAGCCACCACAGGTTTGTTTTTCGGGACCATGATCCCGCCAACGAGCTTCAGCGCTCCTATGCCAGCACCGGAAGCTCCCAAGAAGTCGGTCTTCGATCGGCTTGCTACTACCACGGTCCCTCTCAACGGGTCGTCCAGCTCCAACTCCTCGGTCTTCGCCAGACTGAGCCTGAACTCCGATGGGCCTGCCAAGAAGCCCATGACACCTGAAGTGGCCATCCCAAAGAAGATAGCCATCTCTGCTCCTGAAGTCGTCAAGGCGGCTTCTCCTGCCAAAGAGTCGGTCTTTACAAGACTGACTATTCCGGCTCCCGTTCCTGCTCGAAGGTCTGTCTTTGAAAGATTGGATACCGCTACTCAAAAGACGTCAGTCTTCAAGAGGCTGGCACCAGCGGCGCCTCATCTGGACAGGGGGCAAGACAAAGCCATCCCCATCGCCGAACCAGCCCCAACAGCTCGACACGCTCGACGTCGCCACTGGCGTCGAGTAAGGAAGGCCGGGGGCAACTCCCCCTCTGGGCTAACTCCACCGGCTCCAACGGTGGAAATTAATGCTGTTATTCCAACCGGGAACAGCTTTGAGCTGCTAAACAAGGTGCGCAGGAATTCGCCTACCGCCGTACTAAAAAGATCTCCGCCGCCGGTGGAGACCGTCATAGAAATGAAGTCGGAATAGTCCTCTCAACGACTGTCTTCTAAAGTTTACAAAATCTGGCGACAAGTCCGAGAGTCGGTGGTTGATCAAGACTATCCCCGCCGGCAGAAGAAGCTGAAGGTCCGACAGGAAGAAAACTGTCCTGTTAAGCCACAAAAGACGACGGCTACTTGGGGGTCCACTGCAGCGGCCCCCTCAACTTTGACCGCTCATAAGAGGAGAAGGCCGGAGAAAATCCCCATGCCTTCGACAAATGTCAAAGGCACTGAGTCTAAACGTCCTAAGTCCGGGGGCATGGTGGTGCATACCGTCTATATGGCATCCAGAAAAGAGGATAGCCGTATCTCCACAGGTCATCGACCGCTTACGCGATCCGTGACAAAAGCCCAAGAGCAGCAGCAGAAGCTTCAGGAGATGATGACTGCGATGGCCGCGCTCACAGGACTGAAAGCAAGCCCAGAGGCATCCTCGGAGCAACGCCATGAGCAGCAAACTGATGCCGAATTCCTTCGGAGAATGCTTGAAAAGAAGGACAAAGAGGCCGCGGAACAAGCGGCCAATATAAAACAAATGGCCCTTCTATTCCAGAATATGGTGGGCATGATGATCCAGCTGGACCCCCTAGCCGAAGATCCTCCCGTAATAATTGAAGATGACAGAGGAGAAACATCAAACCCTCTGCCGGCTCTGTCGACAGCCAAAGAAGAGACAATCTCCGAAGCTGCACTGGATGACTATATTGCTCAGCAAATAAGAGTTCACCAGGAAAATGAAGTGGTCGGCCAAGTTGTTAGAACTGGACGACCGTATCCAGGCTGGTATGATCAGATAAAGTACCCGCCGGGCTACACGATCCCGAAATTCCATGTGTACAAGGGGACAGGCAATCCCCATCAACATGCTGCTTAGTTCAGAGCCCTCTATGGCAATACTGGTGGCGATGATAAGCTCTTGCTTCGCCAATTCGTCGGCAGCTTATCGGAGACGGCGTTCGAGTGGTACTCCGAACTTCCAAATGACTTTGTCAAAACTTTCGCGGAAATGGAGTTGTTGTTCACCCAGCGATTCGCAAGTGCTAGTGAACGCACCCCAATAACGGCATTGATCAATGCCAGGGTGAAGCCGGGCGAGATATGGGTTCAGTACGCAATCCGATGGCGGAATCTGTGGTCTAAGTGCGAACAGCGCATCGAAGAAGCACCAGCGGTAGGCATGTTCGTGGGCACCCTAGACCCTCATGCAACTATTTCACAGTTCATGATGTTCTTCAAACCGACTATGTTCCAGGCTTTAATCGACAAGCTAGCCCAGATGGATCAAATGGGTCATAGACCGTCTCCTCCGAAGCCGCGGAACGAAAAAGGTAAGGGGAAGGCGACCTTCGTTGCAAATACCCAACAGCAGCCCAGTGCTTCAAGACTAACGGATCAATTGGAGGAGAGACGACGCTATTATAATGAGAAAATGAAGCGCCCTTACTCATTCCCGTGGGATAAAACGAAGAGGCTGTTCGAACTAGCGATGAGCAACATGCTTATCAATTTTTCGAATCCAAGGCGACCATCGCAACCCGGCGAAGTGAATAATCCCAATTATTGCCCTTACCACCAAATGGTAAGCCATCCAATCGAAGATTGCTTCGTCTTTAAGGGATGGATCGAGGATCGGTACCTACAAGGCAAGTTTGCGCTGTCTAAAAAGTGGAAAGTAAACCCACCACAACAGCACACTCCTAAGAAGACGGACACACCGGGGGCAACGTGCTCTTTTGTTGAAGAAGCTCCATGGGAGGTGGTTCTTTCGGCCAAAACCAAAAGGATGCTGAATGATCTCCAGACATGTCCGGCGATCAGGTGGAAGAATCCGCTGGAACCCCAGATCATCGAAGGAATGCTAAAACCGCGCCCGACTCCAAGGATTGGTGGTGATAGCCAAAGCACACACACCCAGCCGTCGAAATCTTCGAAAAAGAAGAAGAAATCCACAAAGCCCGTGAAGCCTGTCGATAAGCGCACGGACCTGCAAAAACAGATCGACGCGCTGGAAGAGTACAACCAGAAGGCGCGGACTCCAATCACACTCCAAGAATTCCTCGACCACGTCCTTGAAGACGGAGATGATGAAGAAGACTCGTTGGATGAATCTGAGGATTATGTAGCAAGCTGCCATATGATCTCTCATTTGTCGACAGACGATGAAGAAGCTCCTTGCACCGAAAGACTGGGGACAGGTCCTGAACCGGAGCTTCTAAGGCCATCAGACGAAATGATCGACGCATTCCTAAACAAAGCTCTCCTGAAAAGTAAAGCTGATCGGGAGCGTGAGATGACCATATTTGAAAAGGCCAAACGCCGACGACTGGATGAAAGAGGCGAGACACTCACGCCAAATCAAGAGACATCCATCGTGAATAAAAATAAGTTCAAGACGAGGAAAAGGTTTGCTAAAGCCATATCAATGGGAATGAAGCTACCATCCTCCGAAGGAAACACTCTTGGTGAAGCAGAGATGCATCCTAGCTACTGCTTATATCATCGAAAGATTGCGTACCCCACTGAGGAGTGCAACGCTTTTAAAAGATGGTGGCAGGGGTATGTTGCTCACCGGCAACATTTTAAGCGGATGAAACGCAAAACTCGTCGGGAGCGAAGAAGTACGACAGAGGATCATAAAAGAACTACCGGTAACTGTCGCACGGTCAACGCCGGGGGATCGCGAGTGCTCACCTTCGGAAGTGACTCTGACGAGGAAATGACTCTTGACCCTCTTTTTAAAGAATCCACCTCGGGGAAAGAGGAAGAGTCGAAGACTTGCGAAAATATCCAGCTGCGCAATCGTACACTTCCAGAAAAGAATCTCGGACCCACAAACAGAAAAGATAAGGGAAAAGAAAAGGTCTCTGAGGATATCGCCTTAGATGACCAAGTCATAAAAGAGCTGACCGCCAAGGACCCGCCAAAGAAAAGTAAGGTGGACTACAACATTCTGGCGCACTTGAGGAAGTTACCCTCGCAGCTCAGCATTCTCGACGTCCTTTTACTATCAAAAGAAGCAAGAGATTCGTTGATCAAGGCGCTACAAGAGCCAGAGCAATTCCAAGCTTTTCTCGCCGAAGAAAAGATGAAGGACGAACTGGAAGAAGTACACACAGCCGATATTACCTTCGGCGATGAAGATCTCCTCCTTGGGACGTGCGAGCACAACCGTCCCCTATATGTCTCAGGATACTGTCACGATATTAAAAAAATCCTGGTCGACCTCAACGTGCGAGTGTTGAAGGAAATTTGCATGAGCGTTCAGCACCTCGCTCGTGATAAAATCACCATCTCCGGTTTTGACTCCCAATCATCACGGACCCTCGGGTTGGTGATATTGACGCTACGCTTCGGACTACTCGTCACAGATATTAAATTTCATGTCATCGATGCCAAGACATGCTACAATGCTTTGCTCGGCAGGCCCTGGTTACACGAGTACAACATTATCCCTTCTACACAACATCAGTGTATGAAATATTTCAAGGATGGTCTCGAGTACACTGTGACGGGGGAGTTGAACCCATTCTCCGTGAATGAAGTCCGAAAGTACGAAGATGCAAAATACTTCTTACCAGACTTTGAAGACACAGAGAGATGTCATAAACCGGAGAACAAAGCTATCACCACCATTCCGGTCTTCGGGAGTGATACCGAGGAAGAGGAAGAGATAGTTTATACAGGGCCGCCCCAGTACAACAAACCAGGACCGTCCACTCCTATGTTGATCTTTGGCAGCGATTCGGAAGATGAGGTCCATGCTATATTCTCTACTCGGCCTTCAATACAAACCTTCGCTGATGAAGAGCAAAATTTGTAAGTTGCCATGGTTCCGCCCAAGCATCATAAAGAGCTAGACGCGCTTAATACTTACAATGTGGAAGAGCTGCAGACGTTCTATGTCCCTCCCAGGAGAGAAGGTGAAAAGGCGATCCTATTCTACCGATCCAGGGAAACTAAAGTGGAGAGGGAAATCTGGCACGACGCGGATTCCACACTCGACAGGCTCCAGCCCATCCGTTTGCCCAGATATTACACAGACGGGCTAAGGAGACTCTTGAGATGCCAAGGTGTACCCCTTAAGCAAACTGCGCGACAAGCACGATTCTATAACAAGATCTGGATCGTCCCTGGAACTCAGCGGAAATTTCCCAACAGGAAAATGGAAACGACCGGGCTTGGGTATGTTCAATCCAAGAAACGGGAGATACTCCGCGACTTCTACGTCATACATGACTTTGATGAAGAGGGAGATGCTTTTTGGGAAAATGCTAACCCTGAACCAGAAAGAGCTCCCGACGTAAAAATACCCAGTCCGTCGTTTGAAGAACAGATGGACAAGCTTATAAGGGAAGCGAGTCAAAAGGTTCGAGATGACCACAATCGCTAAATGGCCATCTACGAGAAAACCAGGACGCAACGCCTTCGTCAACAGGCTGCGAAAGATGAAAATGCTCCTCTTTGTCAACCCGTTGTACGAAAGGCCCGACGCAGAGGCAGAAGCAAATCAAAGAACGGGAAAGGCGTTCGACAGTGGCAGAGCGGGACCAAGAAGCCATGCAATCAAGAACCGAGAAACCAAGATTCATCTCTTATAAAGAAGATGGGTCGAGCATACTCTTTTGCCCAAGATAAGACAGAGAAAATACTTGATCTTGCCATAAGACATCAAATGATTACACTTCCAGAGTCCAAGCACCCCGAGCAAGTCAACGAGATCTCTCACCCAGACTATTGCTCCTATCATAGGGCAATAGGGCATCCTATTGAAGACTGCTTCACCTTCAAGAACTGGGTCGAAGACCAATATCAGCAAGGCAGGTTCACTCTATCCAGCAGCAGGAGGGTAACCCCGCCGCAGAAGCATGAACCCAAATCCATGAGGGTAGAACCAGATCCACATCAGTCTTGGAAGCGAGCTCGTACCTGTCACGTGATTACGCTGTCGAAAAAGGAAGAGCCCGAGGATATGGATGACCTCCCCTGGTGCTTCGAAAATAATAATGACGAGGTGATCTCGGAATTTCCATCGGCGCCGAAAGAGCTGGAAGATGGAATACATACCACTGCAGATGATCTCAAGAAAATTGATTTGGGGACGACAAGTGATCCACGGCCGACATTTGTCAGTGAGTTGCTGTCTGAAGAAAAGGTGGCTACACTAAAAGACGTGCTTATGCAGCATAAAGATTGCTTTGCATGGAACTATTCCGAGATGCCAGGACTAGATCCAGAGATTGCCATCCACAAGCTGGCAATATCCCCAGACGTCAAGCCAATCAAACAAGCACCGTGAAGAATACGGCTTGATCTTGAGATGAGCATCAATGCCGATGTCAAGAAGCTGATCGACTCTGGCTTCATCCAAGAGGTGCAGTATCCTGACTGGATCGCCAACATCGTCCCGGTGATGAAGAAAAATGGGACAGTGCGCATATGTGTGGACTTTTGGAATCTCAATAAAGCCTGCCCGAAAGACGACTTCCCAGTACCGGTTACCGAGCCGATGATAGACAATACGTCCACCCACGAGGTTTTCTCCTTCATGGACGGCTCGTCAGGATACAATCAGATAAAAATGCATCCCGAAGACCAGAAGCACACCGCTTTCCGGACCACTTTGGGTATATTCTACTACAAGGTGATGCCCTTCGGTCTAAAGAACGCCGGTGCCACCTATCAGAGGGCTATGACGAAGATCTTCGATGACCTCATACATGAAGTCGTCGAATGCTATATCGATAACCTAGTGGTGAAAAGCAAATCATATGAGGAACATCTAGAGCATCTGAAGATCGTGTTTCAACGCTTTCGGCAATACAACTTGAAGATGAACCCTCTCAAATGCGCGTTCGGAGTTTCCTCAGGCAAGTTCCTAGGATTCATTGTCCGACACCGAGGCATCGAGATAGATCCGTCAAAAATCAAGGCAATTATGGAGATGCCCCCACCAAGGACTCTCAAGCAATTGCGGTCTCTCCAAGGGAAGCTCGCGTATATCCGGCGATTCATAGACAATCTCTCAGGCAAGTGTCGTCCTTACAGTCACCTGATGAAGAAGGGAACCCCGTTCGTCTGGGATCACAAATGCCAAAGCGCGCTGGAAGAAATCAAGCAATACCTGCAGAATCCGCCAGTACTGGCCGCTCCGGTCAAGGGAAAACCTCTTGTTCTGTATACAACCGCCCTTGAAGGTTCCTTAGGCGCATTATGGGTACAGGAGAACGACCAAGGGAAGGAGAGAGCGCTCTACTATTTGAGTCGAGTTCTGCTGGGGGCAGAAAGCAATTATTCTCCCATCGAAAAACACTGCCTGGCATTAATCTTCGCGATAACGATGCTCAGGCACTATGCGTTGGCGCATGACGTCCGTCTCATATCGAAGGTGGATCCTCTCAAATATTTGATGTCAAAGGCCATATTGACGGGGCGGCTCGCTAAATGGGCCTTGCTCTTGATGGAATTCTCAATAACGTATCAGCCTCTTAAGGCAGTGAAGGGACAGGCCATCGCCGACTTCCTCGCTGAGCATCCGATACCTGCCGATTCTCCCTTGAACTGCAAATTGCCAGACGAACATGCGTTTGACACGATCGACGGAAGTGATACCCGATGGGAATTTTACTTCGATGGAGCGTCTTCCATGAAGAAGCGCAAGCAAAGTACCCCCATAATCAAATCAGGGGTATGCCTCATTTTCGTAACTCCACAAGGAGGGATAATGCGCTTTGCCTTCTCCTTAACAGAGCCGAGGACAAACAATGAAGTCGAATACGAAACTTTGATAGCAGGTCTCGAGATCTCCATTGACATGGGGATTGAAAAACTCTTCATATACGGAGATTCCCAACTGGTCGTTAGTCAAGTAAACGGCGACTATCAAACGTGCAAACCAGAACTGGTGAAGTACGGCGAGAGGGTACAGCAACTGCTAACCCAAATACCTTCCTACACCTTGGAAAGCATACCACGTGCGGAAAATCGCAAGGCGGGTGCATTAGCCAAGCTCGCTAAAGAACTGGCTGACGAAAACCTCGATGACGTGAGGATCGTTGTTCAAAGCCGTCGAGTCCTCGCACAGGCAGAAATATTTCCAGAGACGTCCGAGGAAAAGGGAATGACCAAGCCATCGGCTCTACAAATAAAAGACCAAGAAAAGGTTGAGGATTGGAAAGAAGTCTTTATAGACTACTTCAAATCCCGTCGAACGCCTGAAGATGCGTCCTCAAAACATCAGCTCATGAAGCGAGCCCTATCTTTCGCCTTCGTCAACGATACTCTGTACAAGAGGTCATTTGATTCTTTGTGGCCAAGATGCCTGGGACCTGAAGAAGCAAAAAGAGTCGTCCAAGAAACTCACGATGGACTCTGCGGTTCTCATCAAGCCAGGCCGAAGATGAAGCTGAAGATCAAACGGATGGATTATTATTGGCCCACGATGATCCAGGACTGCCTCGAGTATGCGAAGCAATGCCACTCGTGCCAGATCCATGGGGACTTTATCCATCAGCATCCAAATCCATTACATCCAACGGTGACTAGCTGGCCATTCGAAATGTGGGGAACTAACATAATCGGCCCCATCGAACCAGCATCGTCCAGAGGACATCGATTCATTTTGGCGACAACTGATTACTTTTTCAAATGGGCAGAAGTAGTACCGCTGAAGGAGGTAAAGACGGAGAATATCCTCCATTTCTTCAAGACACATGTCATTTATCGGTTCGGTACTCCACGACGGATCATCTCCGATAATGGACCAGCCTACAGAAGCCACAAGATCAGCCGCTTCGCACAACAGCACAACATAGACTGGAGATACTCCTCAGTTTATAATCCCCGAGCTAACGGTCTAGCTGAGGCTTTCAACAAGACCTTGACGAAGATCGTGAAGAAGACGGTGTCACGAAATAAGAAAGACTGGCACGAGAGACTGCATGAAGCTCTCTGGGCGTATCGAACTACGTTCAAAACGGCTACGAATACGACGCCGTATGCATTGGTATTCGGTACAGAAACGGTACCCCCCCTCGAGATAGAGTTGCCCTCCCTACGAGTGGCAGTTCACTACGAGCTAACGGACGAAGAAAACGCCCACCTTCGGCTTGAGGAGCTCGATACCTTGATGAAACCCGGCTCATGGCGCAACAAAATCTGGAGGCTTATAAAGCAAAGATGACGCGCTCATACGAGAGATTGACTAGGCCTAAAACATTCCGCCAAGGCGAACTCATGCTAGTGGTTAAAAGACCTATGATCCCTAATCGCGCTAAGCGGGGGAAATTCGAGCCGATCTATGAAGGCCCATATATCATAGACAAGGTCTACCAGGGTGGAGCCTATCTACTCATGGACATGCGTGGTGAAAGGCCCTTCAAGCCGATAAACGGTCGCTTCCTGAAGAAATACTACGCCTAACGAGTCACGGCCTAGGTCAATGATAGATGACGACGACTATGTCCGCTCGCTGTCTTCCTAAGCCCAAACTCTATAAGTAGTAACCGGCTTCCTTTACAACGGACCGAAACGTCCTTAAAACTAACAGCGGACCGGAACGTCCTTAAACTAACAACGGATCACTATGTCCTAAAACTAGCTGTTGACCGAGATGTCGATAAACTACGGTGGATTGCAGCGTCCCAAAGCTGATATAAAAAAAAAGAAAAAAGAGAGAGAAAAAAGAAAACGGTATGTCCATAAGCAAAATGGGCACAGATGAAAACCCGAAAGGGATCCGTGAGTAAAAACAGCAGGGCTACCAGTGAGTTTTGTGAAAACTCGAAAGGGCGCAATCTCGTTAAAAGACACTTGCAAGGTCCTCTCGACTTTGTAAGGAGAAACCACCTGCGTGAGATCCTTATGACTCACAAGGGAGCAACACACTTAGTGATCCCCACAATCCCTAGGCAGAAATTACACTTGTCCTCACGGCTCGTAAGGAGAACTCTCTTATGGGACCCTCACGGCTCAGATGATTCAAAAGTCTTAAGCTACAGGGATATGAACCTGTTCTTAAGCATCCCCCACAACCTCCAATACTGCCCTACAAGCGGCTCAATGCTGACCCTTGTATACAATCCACGGGCGCGAATAAACATTTCCCTAACGAAGTCCCATCCGTGACTAGGGATATGTTTATATGGTGAACAACCCTTGTAAGTCCTCTCGATTTATAAGGAGAAAACCCTCTTGTAAGATCCTTACGACTTACAGGAGAACATACACTTAGGAGTCCTCACGACTCCTAAGAAGAAAACGCACCTACGAGATCCTCACGACTTGTAGGGATAAATATCTTCATGAGACCCTTACAGCTCATGAAGTCAAAAGCCTTAGTCGACAGGATCCTAACCCTGTTTACTAAGCCACCTTTGTTCGACATTGACAGAGGCAAATGATGATTCGCTCCTGGCAATATCCCAGTAGTAGCGGTGCAGATGCCGAAATCGGTGTCTAATTCCGAGCTTGCAGCGAAAAGCCAGCAAGCCACGCATGCATACGAAATAGCCGAAATGATGGGGCAACTTGCAGACAAAATCAGCAAGTAAAAATATATGCATGCACAATAGCCGAAATGATTGGGCAACTCGCAATAAAAAGCAGCGAGTAAAAATAAAAAAAATAGCCGAAATGATTGGGCACCGCGAAAAATAGCCGAAATAATTGGGCAATCGTGACCTTCGCGATATAAAAGTTGAAATGATAGAGAATCGAGGAAAGAAATTAAAAAAATGAATGAAATTTATGCTCTACAGGTGATATCATGTCAATCCCTGTATACAATTCAGGGGCGCAAACAAAGAGGGAATCACACCCTTCCTCCCCAAGCTTCATCAGAAGGAGAAGCTAAATCTCAACGGTTCGCAGATAGCCTGGAGATCATCTCAACATTCGTCTTATTACAACGGACACAACATCAAGTAAAGCAGAACAACGACAACTCCCAGTTCCATGACTCGGCGGTGTACAGATGACCGAGAGTCAAACTCCGACTCCGTGAAATGCGGATAAAGTCAACCCTTCCTGGTCACGTGGAACGCGGATAATGTCAACTCTGACCCGTGTGAAGCATCCAGAGCGGAGCCTGGTCCTCGCCGAACACGGCAGTGAACCCATGGGAAGCATCCAGAGAAAAATTCCTGGCTACGTGGAACGTGGATTATGTCACTCCTGACCCCGTGGGAAACGTCCAGAGCGGATCCTGGTCCTCGCAGAGCACGGCAATGACCCCGTGTGAAGCATCCAAAGCAGAGCCTGGTCCTCGCCGAACACGGCAGTGAACCTGTGGGAAGCATCCAGAGCAAAATTCCTGGCTACGTGGAACGCGGATTATGTCACTCCTGACCCCGTGGGAAACGTCCAGAGCAGATCCTGGTCCTCGCAGAGCACCGCAATGACCCCGTGTGAAGCATCCAGAGCGGAGCCTGGTCCTTGCCGAACACGGCAGTGAACCCGTGGGAAGCATCCAGAGAAAAATTCCTGGCTACGTGGAACGCGAATTATGTCACTCCTGACCCCGTGGGAAACGTCCAGAGTGGATCCTGGTCCTCACAGAGCACGGCAATAACCCCGTGTGAAGCATCCAGAGCGAAGCCTGGTCCTCGCCGAACACGGTAGTGAACCCGTGGGAAGCATCCAGAGCAAAATTCCTGGCTACGTGGAACGCGGATTATGTCACTCCTGACCTCGTAGGAAACGTCCAGAGCGGATCCTGGTCCTTGCAGAGGACGGCAATGACCCCGTGTGAAGCATCCAGAGCGGAGCCTGGTCCTCACCGAACATGGCAGTGAACCCGTGGGAAGCATCCGGAGCAAAAATCCTAGCTACGTGGAACGCGGATTATGTCACTCCTGACCCCGTGGGAAACGTCCAGAGCGGATCCTGGTCCTCACAGAGCACGGCAATGACCCCGTGTGAAGCATCCAGAGCGGAGCCTGGTCCTTGCCGAACATGGCAGTGAACCCATGGGAAGCATCCAGAGCAAAATTCCTGGCTACGTGGAACACGGATTATGTCACTCCTGACCCCGTGGGAAACGTCCAGAGCGGATCCTGGTCCTCGCAGAGCACGGCAATGACCCCGTGTGAAGCATCCAGAGCGGAGCCTGGTCCTCGCCGAACACGACAGTGAACCCGTGGGAAGCATCCAAAGCAAAATTCCTGGTTACGTGGAACGCGGATTATATCACTCCTGACCCCGTGGGAAACGTCCAGAGCGGATCCTGGTCCTCGCAGAGCACGACAATAACCCATGTGAAGTATCCAGAGCGGAGCCTGGTCCTCGCCGAACACGGCAGTGAACCCGTGGGAAGCATCCAGAGCAAAATTCTTGGTTACGTGAAACGCGGATTATGTCACTCCTGACCCCGTGGGAAACGTCCAGAGCGGATCCTGGTCCTCGCAGAGCACGGCAATGACCCCGTGTGAAGCATCCAGAGTGGAGCCTGGTCCTCGCCGAACACGGCAGTGAACCCGTGGGAAGCATCCAGAGCAAAAATTGGACTGTGAGGTCCTTAAACTCACAGACTATGATGTCCTTAATCTCGACCGTGATGTCTTAAAACTAACATTGGACTGTGAGGTCCTTAAACTTATAGACTATGATGTCCTTAACATCGACCGTAATGTGTTTAAACTAACATCGGACTGTGGGGTCCTTAAACCCATGGACTATGATGTCCTTAACCTCGACCGTGATGTCTTAAAACTAACATTGGACTGTTAGGTCCTTAAAACTCATGGACTATGATGTCCTTAACCTCGACCGTGATGTCTTAAAACTAAACAACGGACTGTGGAGTCCTTAAATCCACGGACTATGATGTCCTTAACTTCGACCGCGAGGTTTTTAAACTACGGTTTCCTGGAAAACGTCCAGTGTGAATTCTGGTCCTCGCAGAACACGGCAGTGAACCCGTGGGAAGCATCCAGAGCAACCCCAACTCCGTGAAATGCGGATAAGGACAACTTCATCCATCACTTGCGGGTCCTCACGACTCGTAAGGGAGTAAATTTTCTTGTGAGATCCTTACGACTTTCAAGAGAAAACACACTTAGGAATCCTCACGATTCTTAAGGAGAAATTACACCTACGGGATCCTCTCGACCGGTAGGGAGAAAATTCTTTATGAGACCTTCACGGCTCATAAAGTTGAAAAGTCTTAGGTGACAGATCCTAACCCTGTTTTCTAAGCCATCACTACCTTACAAAGAGCACAAGATTGACAGCTATAGACCGCACTTGCTAAAATCACATGGAAAACAACACAGCAAGAAAGAAAAAAGCAGAGAGATGACACAAGACATTACAAAGAACGTGTATCTTTTAATCATGAATTCGATTGGGTACAAAATACATCATATGAAAGAATAAAAGAACAAATACATTTTGTTCAAAATTACAAATGGTACAAAATTTTTATTGAGAGGAAAGCGCTTTCAATAATCCAATCAGCCGCTCGCGCACTTCCCTCAGCCCCTCTTCCTGATCAGCTGCCGCGGCTAACTCCGCTTCGACCTGGGCTTGCTGCTTCAAGTAAGACGAAAGTTGTTCCTCGACGGCCCGCTGAGCTGCTTCACGATCTTGTGCATCCCGCTCGACGACGTCGAGCTTCTGCCTCAATGTTAACCCATCAGAAATACATCGCAGAAGGCCTTCGAAGATAACTTTCAACTGGGCAGCATTCGCATCAACCTCAGCATGCAGTCAAACAGACTCGCTTGAAGTTTCTTTACATTCCCTCTGCTTTAAAGCCACTTCTTGTTCAAGATGGCGGAAGTAAGAAGTGCTCTGCTCGATCCACGCAGCCCGTTGAGTGCTCATAGCCAGAATCTCAGGTGCAGGACGCCTAAGCTCATGCTCATGCAAGCAAGCCTCGATTTCCCTGCAGCGATTAACCCAAGACTCAACGACGCCCTCACCATGAAAGTTCATGAGCGTCGCCAGCATAGGGTTAACCTCTGTGGCAAAATCCGCAGCAGATTTGGGAGTCTCCGCGTCAAACTTCTCGATATATTCGCTCAGCATGCGTAGACTGGTCATAGCACCTTTGGATGATGGACGCCTGGAAAAAGGCCCTGCCGGCATTATAATGCGAGACTCGAACGGGGCTGGAGTCGATATGATTGCTTCAAAATAGATCATAATCAGATGTCGGCTCAGGAAATAAGGAAAATACGCAAAAAGTAGGGTCTACTATACCGGCTGCGGCAGGGGGCAGAGCTGGGAGTACTGGTGGCGCAACGACGGCCTCGTCCCCCCTTCAATTCGTAAGGCTACAAGCAATATGAAGAAGAGTTAGCAGTGATGCGACTGCCCGTTAAAGAAAATGACGTCGTTTAGAGAAAATACTCACCGATACCGGGAGGTGGACTAATCTCTGACAAGAAGGAGAAGTGTGGGTGCAGCACCTGATACAGGTGGTCAAAAAGGACTCCTGCAAGGACGCAATATTGCAACGTCAGTACGTAGGTTATACAGCTTAAAAAATAAGAATGATGAGTCACCAATCCGCACCTTCCAACATCTGAGATGGTATGAGAGAGGGTAGAGGAGATGCCACCGTCAAGGCGGTAGCTGATGGCGCTGCCTCGGGTAGTGCGACATCAACACTAGCCTCACCTGCATTAGAAACAAGATAAACTCTGTCAGGAAAGATTGCAGAATAAAAGAAGGGCGGTGACCTAAATTTTACCTGATGAGTCGCCAGCCGGAGCCGTGACGAGGGCGTCACTTGATACAACGGCGGCGTCTCCCTCCTCCATCGGGGTGGTCTCACCTCCCGTCGCCTCATCCCCTGACTCCACGAGAGCCGTCGTCACGCTCGCGACGCCAGGAGACGGCAAAGAACCGTAGGCGGGAAGAGCGATGATCGGAGCGGTGCCCGACTCTTGAGAAAGAGCGGCCATCTCGGGCCCAGCAATTGTACCCGTTTCGCTCGCCACCATCTCGGGCTCAGTGATTGCAGCCGTCTCATCCACCGCTGCCTTAGGCTCGGCCGTGGTAGTCGTCTCACCTGCCGCCACTTCGGGCTCGGCAGTGGTAGCTATCTCGGGCATAGCGATCGTGACTGTCTCGTCAACCACTACCTCGGGCCCAGCAATTGCGACCATATCGCCTACCTTCGCCCTGGGTTCAGCAGCTACCTCCTCCACCGTGCCCTCAGGCTCAGCGGTCGCTGCCATTTCTTCGGTAAGGCTCGGCCCTGCAAGACAAGATATATGAGAACTGATAGTTTAAAACTTTGACAACGGAACCTTACGACACATTACCTGGAGTTGATTTACCGTTCGCTTCTCGAGCCGCACGTGCCGCCCTTCTATAAGCAGTAGACAAGGCGATCGGAGACTCCTCTGAAGGAGTAGCAGCAGGGGCAGCGACGCCTGAACCTGCTCCCGCAGCTAAAGCAGCACTGCGCTCCCTTGCTGCGCGCCTCAGGCGCTTCCTTTCCTCCCGAGCTGTCAAAATAGACCTTTTAGAAGCCTCCTTCAACATGACGTTATCGTCCACATCCAGGGTTACTTCTGGAGCCGCCAAGGCTTCCGTCATCGGTTTTTTAAGTAAGGCCTCTTTCGGCAGTGCTGAAGAGGCCGGGACTTCGGTAGCTGGCTCGGGGAGAATTTCCGCATCAGCTTGCGGGATAAGCATTGTAGTCCCTGTGATAAGACAAAGAGAGGGTCAAATTACTCATAAGAAACGGGAGCAGAAACATGGCGAACCGAAATGTACCGAGGCCTAAGGATGCTCGAAGTCGTTCCTCTTCCTCAAAAGTCTTGAGAGAAGCAGCGAGAGCTTCTTCGGTAGAAATGCCTATTAAAGAATGAAAAGCGTCAGTCAAAAAAAAATAATACAAGTATGATGCAATGGCGAAAAATACAACTAAAGATTACCTGATCGCGTGAGGATAGCCAACCTCTCCTCGCGTCTTGCTAATCGCTCGGAAGTTGCAATGGCAGCCGCCAGATCAGTATCATCTGGCGGCATGAATAAGCCCTCATTTATCCCATACTCGCTCAAGCCCTCACTATAAGGAGCATGAGGCTCCTGGCCAAGTACCACGTCAAGAGAAAAGAGCGACTTTTTCTTCTTCTGAGAGCGAGCTCCGGTCGCAGCCAACACCAGCTTGCGCTTAGTGGCCACCTTGGGACGGCGAGTCCCGATATCCGAGCCCACGCCAGATTCGGGTGAAGCTACGTTTACCGTCTCCACGGGAGCATGGGGCACCGATGGCACATCCACCGTCTCCACAGGATCACGGGGCAATCCACGCGTGGGGCTTAGCACACGTGGAGGCTCAACTGCAGCGGCCTCTCTTAGCGGAGGGGGCGCAGCGATCCGTCGCCTTAAAGGGACGTTGCGATCGCTGGCAGGGGGCGCACTCTTGCGATCGAGCAGCATCCGCCTCTCTTCCCTGATGACAGCACCCATCGCGTGTTGATACCAGGCCCCGTATATGTTAAGGGCCCTCGGGATGCAACTTGGCTCGCTAATGAAGAAGTGGGAGCCCGTATTCAAGCGCATAAAGTGATGCAGCGCACCCCGTATTCCCTCTCTGGTAGCAGTGGGTTCTTCCAAGAACGCCTCCAGCGGGACCTCCTGGTTATAACTTAGCTGCTGGGCAAAATGATAGAGGTTGTATCTCATAAAAAGCGCCGCATCATTTTGCCTGAATACGAGGAAGCCCGGCCTGATGGAGTATAGATGTAGAATCTTCCGGGCTTTCAACACGGAGGCCCCGTCCTTAAAAGTGTCGCGCAATGCCAGCACCGTCTTGGAAGTTTCCTGCCCGATTGTTAGGACTTTGTCCGTGAAAGACATACCAGCCCCGATCGTGCGCGGACGAAGAAGCAAGCCCTTAGCTTCCCGCTGAGACAGATTCACGATAGACGCGTCAACCAGTCGCATAATTCGCGGGAGCTTGCATTTCTCGTAAAACGAGGGTCTTTTATGAATACCAAATACCCCGAGCACGTGCATTTCCATCCACGAAGTAAAGTAGTGCATCGGGAAGTTGGCAGCTTGCACCCCCGGTTCAGTTGTATCCGCCGCCACGCTAAGACCATGGTACAGGTGGGCCAGCCCGGCAATACCGATGGCCACTTGTATTCCAGCCACCATTCGATGTACTAGGTAGAAGACGGACGACCTTATATAGCGAGGGTGCATGGGGAGCGCGAACCAACAAAACCATAGCCCTAGAAACCCGAGAAACCCGAGAAAGAAAGTCTCCTCGTCAATGCCCGGAGCGGCGATTTCTGACAAAGGGATGATCGCGGCATCGGGAAGATAAAAGCCCTTCTGATCATCTTCCAACACTGGTCGACGGTCCAAGCCAAAACCAAAAGGGTCGTCGAGCTTGGCAAACTTTTCACCTCGTTGCAATAAAATCTCCGGGCGAAGAAACCGAGCAATGAAGTCTGCGAAGCTGACCCCTCGGCCTCCGGATTCCAAGAAGAGGCTCTCGTACATGTTCAGCACCTTTATCAGACTAGGAAACTGGTGCTGAATAGCGTTCTCCGGCGTTAGGCCCATCACCACCGGCTTGGTGGCAAAAACGTATTCATCCGGAGGAAGCAACTCCTCATAGTGCTCCCCCTTCACCGACAGACCGGAAATCTCAGCAAATTCTTCTAAGGGGATGGAGACTTCTCTGTCCAGTAGAAGAAAGGTGTGGGTTGGGATGTTCTATTGCTCCAAGAAAACCTTAATCCACCATGTCGGAGGAGCAGAATATTGGAACAATGAAGCGTAAACCGCAGGATATAGGCCGAGCATGAGCAAGTGCGTTTTCTTCGTCGACAAAATGTACCTGGCCCACTGTAAATACCCGGCCGAATGTCGGGGAGTCAACCCGATGTTGTAAGGTTGTCCCCAAGGGCGCGACTCGCCCTGGCATATGCGCCGGCCCAAGGTATCCAAAGCTGCCGGCAGCTGCATGGGTATAGCGGCAATCGAAGGTTGAAGAAGACCCTCCGAAGTCCAATTGACAACCTCCACTGCATAGTTCACCGGGGGTACATCTACATACAAAATTGATGAGATCGGCTCCGACGGCGTCGCACAAGAGAAGCTTCGGCGACCTTTGATAATCTGGTCGTACCACCTACCCCACAGGTGAAGTTTTTTGTGTTCCGGGTCATGGTCTCTAATGAGCGCGAGAACCTCCCGGTCCACCAGTGCCTCAGGGAATCCTCCCTCTGAGCGGAAAAATGGGAAAGAAAGATCGGAAGACATGTCACCTGTGAGAAAGAACGGAATTCAACTATCAGTATTATAATTTTAAAATCCCGACGCTCGGCACTTTAAAATTTGTACCACACTGCAATGCAGTGGAAAGGGGACCAAAGATGGACCCACAAAATCCAGATGACAATGCATTAATTAATAAAACAGCCTCATCATTGGATAAGACTGACAATTAATGAGGAAATCCTCAAGGAATATTCTCATTGAATGAGAAATCCTTCGGGAAAAGGAGAAAATCTCCCTTTGAGAGCAAAACTCTGTAACAGAGTGACACATGTCAAACTCTGGTCATGAAGGAATAAAATTCCTTAAAGAGCCTAGCTCTGTAATGATGATGGAAAATCCATCAAAGATTAATTAAAATTAAAATTAATTCTTGAGAATTAAAAATTCTGAGATCTTCAAGATCCATGAAAAAACTCTCAAGAGTTCTTCATCAAAAGATCAAAAGATCTACATATTATCAAAAGAGCAGAGCTCTGATGCATGGGATAAGAAACCCCAAGAAAAGATCTGTTTAGATCTATGGATTCTTGAGAGCAAGTCTATGTTTATGAAACCCTAAAGGGGTTTTCTTTAGATCAAGGATATATGAAGAGTAAGGCTCTGTTAATGGGTAAAAACCCTAATTTATTAAAATTAATTTAATTTTACCTAAGTTTGGTAGAGTTCTAACTCTTGAAAGTTCTTGAACAGAAGAGCAAGGCTCTGAATAAAAATTCTTAAGAAGAAGATGATAATCATCTGAGAACCAAAGGACCTATTTATAGGCACCGAACCGCCTCTTCAACTTCTGAGTTGATCCAAGAGCTCAGATGTTGCCACCGCTGCACTCACGTGTGCGCCACGTGAGCGCAACGGTGGGGGGGCATTTGTTTCCCCCAATCAGAGCAAAGCTCTGTTTTGAATTTCAAAATTCAAAAATTGAAGCAACGCTTCAGATCCCGTGCGCTGCGTGCCACGTGTCAAGCGCAGACGCGCTAGCGCCAGATGCGCTGCGCCCTAGGCAGCGCACCCCAATCAGAGCAAAGCTCTGCTTCAAAATTCAAAATTTAAATTGAAGCAACGCTTCAGATTCTGCGCGTTGCGTGTCAAACACGGGTGCGCTAGCGCAGTTGCGCTGCGCTCTGCGTGTTGAACATGGATGCGCTAACGCAAGGTGCGCCAAGGCTGGAATTAAAAATTCCCCCGCCGTCAGATCAAAAGATCTACTAATAATAAATTATTAATTAATCAGAACTAAAATTCTGTTATGGAAAGATTTTTCAATCTTATTAAAATAAGAAGATTATCTTCTGTAAAACAGAAGCCTTAGGATCAAAAATCCAACGGTGGGAAATATTCCCAAATCAATCACAGAAAGATCTCTTAAAACTGATTTAACAAATCAATTGGCCCTATATAAAGGCCCCTAGACTTCAAGTCTTATATACATAAAAGAGAGAGAAAACCCTCTGCAAAAGAAGAGAAAGCTCTTAGAAAAAAAAAGATTTTTCTTCATCTTCAAGATAAAAAAGAACTATGTTCTTGAATAATAGAGATGAAACCATCCCGTAAAAACAAGAACCATCTTCTAAAAAGATCAGAGATCTAAGAAAAAGACCAAGGTCTTTAATAAAATAGAAAAGATCAAAGATCTAATCATAAAATAATAAAAAGAAGTAAAATACTTCACCCACAGATCTTTTGATCTATAAAGGCAGAGCCTTTTATAGAAACAAGAACTTTTGTTCTTGGATCTTGAAGAAAAAGCCTCATTTGAAGAACATAAATTTGTTCTTTGATCTTAAAATTGATCAAATGCGCTTTGCGCTATTAAAAAGTGTCTTGCACTCATGAATTACGCCCTTGCGCTCATTGGACCGGCGCTCAGCGCCAAAACCTGCCACGTGTCAACCAGAGACACAATCTGCGCTTTGCGTTTCTAAAACAGAGCACTGCGCTCATGGGCTGGCGCTCAGCACCAAGCGCGCCACGTGTCACTCACTGGTGCTCATAAATTAAAAGCGCAATGCGCTCATAAATTAAAAGCGCAATGCGCTAACAAACTAGCGCTTAGCGCTAAGCGCGACACGTGTCCTCTTCGTGTGCGCTACCCGACAGAAGCGCAATGCACTCTTTGACCGGCGCAACGCGCCTGGCGCGCCACGTGGCGCACTGTCAGAACAAACTTTGTTTCTGATGAATGCTATGCATTCAATACAAGACAAAAATGTCAGGGCCCAATGCCTAGCATTATTAAAAGGGCTGAGCCCAAATAAAGGCTTAATAGCCAGAAAATAAAATGTTAAACATTTTTAATTGGACTTAGCCCAATTCTGGCCATAAGTCCTCAACTTATCTCGAATTGAGCACATCTGCTCTTTCAACCAACTCACCTTGGTTCAAGGGTACATCTCTTCACTTCTTTGATATTCATCGTTGTAATTTCTCAACGTCTTCAGAGAGGTGACGGGTCCCGACAACCACACATTTCACAGACTATGACGTCTTTAAACTGGACTGTGGGGTCCTTAAACTCATGGACTATGATGTCCTTAATCTTGACCGTGATGTCTTTAAACTAACATTGGACTGTGGGGTCCCTAAACTCATGGACTATGATGTCCTTAACCTCGACCGTGATGTCTTTAGACTAATATTGGACTGTGGGGTCCCTAAACTCATGGACTATGATGTCCTTAACCTCGACCGTGATATCTTTAAACTAACATTGGACCGTGGGGTCCTTAAACTCATGGACTATGATGTCCTTAACCTCGACCGCGATGTCTTTAAACTAATGGTGGACCGTAATGTCCCTAAACTAATTATCGACCGCAATGTCACTAAACTAAACAATAGAACCCAATTGCTCTCTTTTCGGATCTAAACGATCCTGTTAAGTTGATCTTAGTCTAAAATTAGACTAACGTGTCCTTAACATACGTTTAAGTTGATCGTAGTCCCAAATGAGGCTAACGTATCCTTAAACCCAACCTCCCAAACCCAAATCTAAGAAGGATACGGATTTGGACTAGTTCACGCCCTACGGGCGACAACACAAATTAGTCTCCGTATACAATCCACGGGAAACCAACCAAACACAAAACAAACACCCACGACACGAATTGACCATCTGGAGAAGGAGAAAGTTGTTACCGCGATGCGGTAGCGTAATTAACTGCAGGGGCTTGCGTCTGCAGGGAAGAGCGTCCCCACAATTAAAAACCCCTCAGACGATAGGGAATCTGATGAAGTCTGCTATATCGGCCGCATCCATTTAAACCTTCGATACATGGTGCCATAAATCAGCTTGGCATCTTCGAAGAGGTGGACGAATAGCACCAATTAGCATCTGCCCCGAAATTCAGGCAAGACGTCCGCCGCATCTCCGCCGCGTCTTTCGGAGGGGAACAGTGAAGTTCTTGGGGCATGTCGTATCTGGAAGTAGAATCGCCGTTGATCCTGAGAAGATTGCAGTAGTTCAAGATTGGCCGATTTCGAAGAACGTAGCAGAGATCAGAAGCTTTCTTGGACTTGCCGGGTATTACAAAAGGTTCGTGGAGAATTTTGCCTGTTTGGCTGAGCCTTTGACCAAGCTTACGCGAAAGGAAGCACCGTTCGTATGGACGGATAGATGTGCGTCAGCTTTTGAGGCGTTGAAGCAAAGATTGCTAACCACTCATATTTTGACCGTACCAGACAGTTATGGAGGATTGGTGATTCGCAGCGACGCATCTGGGAAAGGTTTGGGATATGTTTTGATGCAGCATGGAAAAGTTATAGCTTCGCATCGCGGCAGTTGAAGACCCATGAGAAGAATTACCTGACTCATGATTTGGAGCTAACAGCAGTGATTTTCGCTTTGAAGATTTGGAGACACTGCTTATTGGGCGAAAGGGTCGAAGTATTCACCGATCACAAAATCCTAAAATACGCGTTCATTCAGAAAGAGCTAAACATGAGACAACGCAGATGGTTGGAGCTGATGGCTGACTACGATCTTGATCTTAAGTACCATCCAGGAAAAGTTAATGTTGTGCCGGATGTGCTTAGTCGGTTGCCAGTAATTCGGACGTTGACTGCACAGAAGGAGCTTATCGAAGACTTTCGGAGGTTCGAGTTGGAGATCGTGCTACCGCATTCTTCAGAACAGTTGATGCAGGTACAGTCATCGTTGATCGAGAATATTAAAGCAGCGCAGTCACAGGACCCAAGATTGCAGAAGTTTCGAGAACAAGTTGAAGCAGGACTTCGAATGGACTTGTTGATTCATGAAGATGGTTCGTTGCGATATGGTAGCCGTTTGTGTGTACCCAAAAGGAGACATTCGTGAAGAAGTTATGAAGGAGGCACACAGTTCCGCATATTCCATATATCCAGGAGGCACGAAGATGTACCGTGATTTACGACAGCATTTCTGGTGGGAAGGCATGAAAAGGGATCGTCCGCTTTGTAGCGAAGTGCTTGGTGTGTCTGCAAGTCAAGGCTGAACATCAAAGGATTGCTGGTTTATTGCAACCACTTCCGATTTCTCAATGGAAGTGGGAACATATAACCATGGATTTCGTGACTGCTCTGCCGTGGAGTTCAAAGGGTAACAATGCAGTTTGGGTGATTGTTGATCGATTGACCAAGGCAGCTCATTTCATACCATTTCGAGTTGGTCAGTCAACGGAAGCGTTAGCAGAACGGTACATGCAGGAGATTGTGAGATTGCATGGAGTATCTATGAGCATCGTTTCTGATCGTGATACCCGATTTTTATCGCACTTCTGGAGGAGCTTACAGGAAAGTTTCGGGACGCGATTGAAGTTTAGCACAGCTTATCATCCTCAGACAGATGGCCAGTCGGAGAGAACGATCCAAACTCTCGAAGACATGGTAAGAGCTTGCATGTTAGGCTTCAAGGGTTCATGGGAGGATCATCTACACTTGGTGGAGTTTTCTTACAATAACAGCTTTCAGGCGACTATTCAGATGGCTCCATTCGAAGCGTTGTATGGTTGCAAGTGTCGCTCACCAGTCTGTTGGGATGATGTTGGAGAGCGAAGATTGTAGGGACCGGATTTGATCGTGCAAACAGTTGAGAAAGTTAATACTATCCGGAATCATATGAAGGCAGCACAAGATCGGCAGAAGAGTTGGGCCAACACATTGAGAAGACCTCTAGAGTTCGTTGTTGGTGATATGGTGTTCTTGAAGATATCACTTACTAGAGGAGTGATTAGTTTTGGGAGTCGAGATAAGCTTAGTCCTCGATTCGTAGGCCATTTTGAGATTTTGGAGCGTGTTGGAGAAGTGGCTTATCGATTGGCTTTACCACAATCTTTGGCGAATATTCATGACGTGTTTCATGTATCTCAACTCCGTAAGTATGTTCGAGATGAAACACACGTGCTGGATCATTCGGAGCTGATTGTAAGAGAGGATCTGACCTTTTAGGAACGACCGATGTCGATCGTTGATTGAAAAAAAAGGTCCTTAAAAACAAGGATATCCCTCTTGTACTTGTTTCTTGGAGAAATCGCTCGCATGGAGAATCAACTTGGGAACGAGAAGATGAAGTTCGATAGAAGTTTCCACACCTATTCTTGTAGTTTCTTGATTGTTTATCTTTCCTTGTTCTTGGAATTTCGAGGACGAAATTCTTTTTGTAGTTGGGTATAATGTAACACCCTAATTCATTTATACCAATTCCAGTTCTCGTATTTCTTTATTTATTGTATTTTCCTGATTTATCGTGCTTTGGGTGCAAGTAGTATATCTGACATCGGTATTAGCATCCGACCCAACCCGCTTGCTTGAAATCTGTCTTGGTTCATGTTTATGAATTATCCTGACTTGTTACGTAGACTTGTGCACTTTCATGTATATTGCATACTCACATTTTATCTAGCATTTGCAATTTTACAATATAACAATTTAAGTCACATAAAATATTTTAAAAATACATTGCATGGCCTGCATGATACCCCTAACCCCGTGGTAGCATCCGCGCATCTTGTTCTCGTCCCGTTCATTGAAACGAACTTGTTTGGATGGCTACGCGCACGTACGTGCATCCGTTCTTGGGGGTATGCATTTTCGTTACCCGAGCATTCATTTTGAATTTTGAACGTCGCATATATTTTTCATATTTTTAAAACTGAAATTTTAGACCCGACTCGGGCGTGTTTTGGAATATTTTTGTATCCCGCCAAAGTTCAAATTTATTTAATATAATATTTATTTTTAAATTCGACAGTTTAAATTTTTAACAGCCTTAACAATCACATAACTTACAAAATATTTTATTAAATTAAATCTAAACAGTTTAACAACTTATAGCTCAGCCTCTCTCTCTCTCTCTGCCTCGTAGCCCCCACACCAATCATCTCTCTCTCTCACACAACCGAGCCACTCAGCCTCTTTCCTCTTTTCTCTTTCTCTCTCTCCCCTTCGTTGTCTCTCTCTCTCTCTTCTTTCTCTCTCCTCTCGCACCTTTCTCTCACATCTCGCGGTTACTGTTCGTATCTCGATTGTGGTCACCTCCCTCAGGCTTAGCCTCACCTCCCTTCACAAACTCCTTATATTTCTCCTTCTTCTCCTATTTAAATCCCTCCAGCCTCGCCATGAGAACCCACACCTCCTCAAAACCTTAACCCTAAAACTTCATCTCCTTTTCATCCTCATCTTCTTCTCCTCGCCATCTCCTTCCTCTTCTTCCTCCTCCCCGAGCTCACCCTGCACCCACAGAACCCCACAGAACCCATCATCACCACCACCTGCACCACCTCGTCACCGACGACCCCTTCACCTCGCCATCACCACAACATTCTCCTATCCTCCTCTTCTCACCTCCACCTTCATCATCTTCTCTTCATCTCTTCCCTGCATAGAAACCTACACACCAAGCCCAAACCCTAACCTAACCCTAACAGCAAACCCTAGCCTCGCCGGAGCTCAGTCGACCTCATCGTCACCCTTACCTCTCCCTGAAACCACTGTACACCACAACCACAACGAGCCTCACTTCTTATCTCTTCTTCTTCCTCCTCCTCTTTCTTTTTCTTTTTCTTCACTTCTTGATTTCTGTATTTTCATAGTTCGCCGGAGCCGGGCTTGACGCCAACAATCCAGACGACCCAGAAGACGTACCTTACCTGCGTGATCACCCTCGTGCGTTACTTGGACCCGTCCCGTGTGCCGTGCGTGCGTCGCGACATTTTGCCGACGTCGGACGTACCGTACATATCCGTTTCGTGATCCGTCTAGGCAAGTTTATCTTGCTACATACTACGTTACTTTATATACATCTATTTTAAAAAATATAATACTTGGATTTCAAATCGTGCACCCCATGTTTAGTTTTACAATTTTCCGACATCCGTATACATCTGTACATGTTACTTTACATCTAGCGCATGCAAACCTATCATGCTACATACTATATTACAATATACTGCACTCAATGGAATATTTACATCTCATATTGTGTAATTGTACATCATGCATTTACCAGTTTATCATTTTACTGTTATATCACGTCCGTGTGCATCCATATCAGTAATTACATATCTAGTCGCATGCTAAATCATCTTGCTACATGCTAAGTATAGTTTTACGCATCCATATGAGTAAAATGTTACCCGTTTATCATATTATACATCCATATGCAAGTTTTACGGTTTTCGGATACCCATTTGCATCAATATCATATAGTATACATATAGCTGCATCTACAGATCACATCTATACATAATACTGTTATATTAACACCCCATGTTTAATAAAGTGCATCCTAATTAGTATTGGGACTATAAATGTAACCTTAATTGATAATTGTGCATCCATATCATTGATTTTATATCTATTTGCATACCATGTCACATTATTTCATTTTATTGTTATATTAGTACTCCATACTTGATTTTGTGCACCCATACTTACTACAGTTGATTGTGAGTATCCACTTGATACCTGTGTACTACCTGACATGACCTGATATACTACTGCTTGACTTGATACCTGATCTTGTTACTAATGCCGACAATCTTGACCTGTTGTCCCTACGGACATATCCTGTTGTCTATTTAGACAAACCTGTACCTGCTTGATCCTGTGTTGGCACCAGTCCCAGATTATTCAATACCTGACTTGAACACATAACTTGGGGGTATGGGGAAATCAAGAATGTAGCTGCACGTAACTCAAATGGCTATTACATCATGTTACCGTGGTCCCGTGGGGTATGAACGGGACATAGACTCACAGTCTATCATATCTTGTTACCGTGGTCCCGTGGGGAATGAACGGGGCATAGACCGATGGGTTACGATGAGGATTACATTAATTGATTTCGAATAACTTTAGAGTAGATAACCCTATAGCACAGTTTAGACTACTCACCGCACTTCACCTGTTTATATCCTGTTCACTGATCTATATTCATGTTACTGTTTACTTGTTACTGATGACTTGTTACTGTTCATACTCGTGCCTGCATATTTCATTACATCCTGCTTGCTTAGAATTATTGATATTATGACGCACTGACGTCTGGGTTTTGCATGGCCCAGATCCCTTATCCTTGTCGCAGGCGGTCCAAGAGTATTTTGATCAATAGGCCGAGCAGTGAAGACCTGTTATTAGTTTAGTTTAGTTTAGTTTTCCTTTCGGTATTTTTATTCCTGTTGTGAGCCCGTATTTTGGGACGTACATTCCAGATTATTATTGTATTGGATCATTTGCTTCCGCATTATTTTATTTCTTGACTCGTTATTCTGGCTCATGGACACGTATTAGATAGTTGTTTTATTTTTCTACTGTTCTTGATATCTCTAGACAGCCGTAATGTGACTGTGGAGGGATCTGTCCTAGCCAAAGGTAGCATGGTTGGCTCTGTCACGTGCCGATCTTAGTGCACTCTGGGAAGCGGGGCATGACAATTGCCGCGGCAGCGGCCAAAGGCATCCGTGGGTTCCCGAACCCCGGACGAGGGAAGCGGGAGAGGACGAAGACGAGGTTCCTCTTAAGAGGAAGAAGACGGTTTCTCGCGCGCCACCGGCTGAGATTCCCGAGGGGATTCCTATGCAGGAGGGGGACGCCTGTTTCGTAGTCCTGTCCGGGCTTTCCGTTGCTGCCAGCTTGCCTGCTGATATGGAAGAGTCGGCCGGAGGCAAGATTCCGCGGGGGACCTTGAGGGCCCAATTGGCAGCTATAGCTCAGGGGGCGGTGCAGATATGTACTCCCTTATGTGTTATTTTGAGTGCCCTTTTCTCAGTTCGAGCGTCTCTAAGTCTCTCTGCTGTTTCTCATTAGGTCCTTCGGTATTACGCCCTCGTTGCTCGCATGGAGGTCGAGGAGACCGCCAATGCTATGAGGCTGCGGGGGATCCTTCTTCGGAGGCCGGGGACCTACAACTCGAGCTGCGTCTGGAGAGGGAGAGGATAGCCGTCCTCGAAGCCCAATTGGCCGCCGAGGAGCCCACCCTCTCAAAGTGCCGGAAGTCCTATCACCGGCTGGGTGAGTCCCAACGAGCCATCGAGGCTAAGTTGGCCGAGCTGGCCGATCTCTATGCGGCAATGAAGAGGGCGAGGGATGCCAGCAGACAGGATGACGAGGCTGCGCTTCAGGCGGCGAAGGTCGCCGAGGTTCGAGCTCGAAAGGCGGTGGCTGATTACAAGGGGTTGGACCAGTTTTACTTCGATCTCGGCGAAGCCTCTGCCATTGTATGTATCACACCCCGCTTCCCAAAATACGGAATATATGGGTGACAAGACCAGCCATGCTCCTAAGATCAAGGAAAAATCCTGTCGTAGTCACATTTTGGTTTCTAGTATTATATGGTAATCAGTAAAATATAATACGGGTAAAGAGAATGCAGTCACTAACACTATCGGATATAAAGAAATCTGAGCTCCATGGAAGTAAGCAGAAGAGCAACTAACCAGGAATATCAATGGAGAAATGTAACTGGTTCCCTGGTCTGGATCTTCACGGTCTTCTTGAGATCAGACGAATCCACCTCTATCACCGAGCATGCATACTCAGATCGTCAGGGCGACACAATAGCAATATTATAATAATAACAAGAGACAAGGAAATAAAATAATGACGGTGGAGATGATAAATGCAGGCAATCAATATGTCAATAACTGATGCAATGTATGATCTGTGTCCCTATCGGTCTCTAGTCACTTTTGAAATCGAGATGCGGAAAGAAGTGATCATGTTTAACGAGGGTCTCGTACGTATCCGAGACTACGGCCCATGATGCCCGGGACATAACCCTGTCATCCGGACCGCTAGGTCCAACCTAATGTATAAGAGCCGCTGTTCGAATGATCATCGTCTGAAATCGCTGACCTCGCTAAATACAATGTCCTTTCCACTTCGATTTCCCTTTTTTCCCCAGGTTTCACTATTTATGAGTATGGGCTAGTTGTGTACAAGTACGCATCAATAACACGGTTTTATTCACTGTTCACTGTATTGTCACTATCATGAACCATTCACTTTTCACCGGCGTACTTGACACTCCAAAACCGATACCATTCATGCTTGACAGTGCATTGTACACTGAAACTTAATAATGACGCGCACTATCACTAGAGGTATTACGGTCGGGTATAATATGTGCATTTATGCCGCTAAACAAATCATGTGCAATGCAAGTTATTATGCGTCTTATGAACTTATAAAAATCGCATTAAATCATACGTTCAAAATTAAGTAAAATGATACAAAAGCGGTAACAAGTAAACTCAGTCGGCAGTTCAACGAAATTAGTTTTAAGTCAAAAGGGTTTCGGGTTTGCAAATTACAGTCATTTCATTTTAAGTGTTCGCTGCTGGAAATTCAGTTCCTGAACTGAAAGTTCATTTCGTAACACAGTTTTCACCCTATTGGGATCAAAATTAGGCGATACTATAGTTGAATAATATTTAGTTTTATCAGTTAGGTTTCCAACTCAATTGGCGGATCAGTACTATCCTATATCAACAGGAAGTTATGGTCAGGTTAAGTTCGATGTGTAAAATCTATCATTCACGGATTATTCACGAATAATTCGCAAAATCGGTGAATAATTCACAAAATATCGAATAATTCTCAACATCAAAACCCATCGTCTCATATATTAATTTTTTCTCCGAAATTTATCCCGAACATTTTCCGAATACTTACCGAATTTTTCCCGAATACTTACCGATTTTTTTCCGAATAGTTCTCTGAATCCGAATTTTCGATCTCGCTGAATTAATCCCGAATGCTGAATTTGTGATTGCTTATAGCCATGTTGGAAAGTGAGTACGTTTCTAAGTTTTCCTGTTTGAGTGTGTGTACATACACACAAACACACTTTCTTTTTAGATACTCTTGGAAGGTAACTAGCGGGCTTTTTCCTCACCTTTACTCGTTTAACAAAAACGACTCTAAGTTTAACAATGCGCATTTTCTTGTCTATCGATTGTTAATCTGTTTTCAGTAATATTTTATTCTGACAAATCTTCTAGTGAAAATATTAATTACCAACACACAAAAAATAACAAAAGCAGTGTTGTTACGATGACGGGGCGAAGTGCAGGTTTCTAAAATCCGGAATATAGAAGAAATGAAGATGGTTCATACTGTTTTATGCATTGAATTAATGTTGGAGGGCCTTAACTTAGCGGCGAATGAATCAAACCAGCGAAAGTGAATCAAACCAGCGAAAGCTATGTGGTCCAGTTCCAAGTACAACGCTGGATAAATTAATTTATCCAGCAAATCTGAACCGTTTATTTTAACCGCTACTTAATGTAGCAGTTCATATTATATAAAAGAGAAAACCGTCCCAACAGTTTCAACGGTTTAGGCTTTTGAGATTGAAATTGAACGATTTTTGCTTTGATCTGAACTGCGTTTCTTGCTGGGTATTCTCTTGATTCTTAGATCGATTTCATAAAGTAAATTAATTATTTTAATTAGTATAAGGTTTGCTGTTTTTTTTGGGATATTTGTTAGGGTTTTCAGATGTAAATTGGAAATTTTTTCCTGTGATTTGAATTGCGATTGTTTATGGGTTTTCTCATGTTTCTTGGGTCAATTTTATAGCATAAATCAATGAGTTTTATTGTTTCTTTGTCTGTTTATGCCTTCTTTTTCTTTTTTTTCCATCCAACGTTGATGCTAACCGCTATTTTAAGTAACGGTTCTGATTTGTTGGATCCTTTTTTGTTTGAACTGCTACTTAAAATAAGCAGCGGTTCCGATTAGTTGGATTATTTTTTCATCCAAATTGATGTTAACAGCTACTTTGAGTAGCGGTTAACTTCAACATTGGATAAAAAATTATACAATAAATCAGAACCCTTATAGTTAATCACCAGTTTAAGTAGCGGTCAATATCAACACTGGATAAAAAATTATACAACAAATCAGAATTGCTACTTAAAGTAGCGGTTAAAATATAAAATAATCTAACAAATCAGAACCGCTACTTATTTTAAGTAGCAGTTAAAACAAACAAGAATCCAACAAATCAGAACCACTGCTTAAAACAGCGGTTGATGAAAAAAGAAGAATAAGAAGGAACGAAAACAAACAAAGAAACAATATAAGTCATTGCTTTATGTTATAAAATCGATAAAAGAAACATGAGAATACCCAGCAACAATCGCAATTCAAATCACAGGAAAAAATTCTCAATTTACATCCGAAGACTCTAACAAAAATCCCTCAAAAAATAACAAATCCTATACTAATTAAATTAATTAATTTACTTTATGGGATCCAAGAATCAAGAGAATACCCAGCAAGAATCGCAGTTCAAATCGCTATATTTTATGCCGCGTTTGAATATTTTAACTTATCTTCTAAGCAGCGCTTAAATCCGAACCAATTTTAATATATCTTTTAAATAGCAGTGAAAATAAAAGCTTCAGATTTATTGGATAAATTAGAACATTCTGAATTGTTCCGTTCCCACGTGAAATGCATTGAAATTAAGCAAACGTCAGTCACAAGCCAGAAGAAGAGATGCGCATCAATTGATAACGTGCGCCGGTAAAAATGCAGCCGTGTGGGACTATTTGAGTCATTTGACTCCAAAACAGTTGTCTTCACACGGTTCCTGCACAGTGACAAATTCCTCGTTCGGCAATAATTCGAGGAGGTCGAAAATTTAGATTCGGAGAACTATTCGGAAAAAATTGGTAGATATTCGGGAAAGATTCGGTAAGTGTTCGGAAAATGTTCGGGAAGGATTTCGAGCAAAAAATTAATATACGAGACGCTAGATTTTGATTTTGTGAATTATTTGTCCTTTTTTTGAATAATTCTCTGTTTTTTTTAATAATTCGCGAATATTCACCGCATTCGGCCACGGCGAATAATTCGCAGATTTAATCGGCAGATCAATAATTCGCGAATTATGTGGCTATGGGTCCTGGGTCCTTTTTCCAAATTGACCCATGAACAAACATGATATTGCAAAAACGAAGACAAATTGTAATATCATGATTAAGCGAGAATTAACGTCGCAAGATTCACGCAAGAGGCCTTTTGTCAAATTTTGCATTCGATCTTATTAGAGAAGACCACGCCTTAACGAGAAAAGCCGCGATTCTTTTGTTGGTTGCTTCTATTTGTATATGCAGCTCCGGCTATTAGGGATGTTAACGGGAAAGAATAATCCGAGTTAACTCTGTATCCGTAACGATGGTGGTTTTTATTTTTGAAGACTATTTGAATTTGTATTCGTCTACAGCCACAAGATACGGTTATTGTTTCGTACCCGTATCCGATGCCGAGAATAGTAATTTTTTGTTTTATCAAGCATCCCCAAATATTCATTTCATATATGTATCCATATGAGAGTTTTACCAAATATGAACAATAATTTTCGTTCCTAGCAACCGTCTGTGTCCGTAGATAAGAATATGACAACAACACATACATCTGATCCATTTTCAAACAGTTACTTCCCTACCAACTATTTGCATTAAAATGTTAGTTTGATAGTAATTGCATCAATACTTGTCATTTTATTAATTGTTATCCATTTAAAGTTTCAACTGCATGTTCTCAGCCTACAGATAGTTATATGTCAGAACAACAACTAAGCTGAATTTAGATGACTATGATGCATTATTTGTAATTATTACAGCATATAAACAAACCTTACCTCTCCAACTTCAAAAGTTGTCTAAAAATAGAATTAAAGAACATAAAGGGGGACAAAACAGAATCCAACAAATTAACAGATAAAACCTTTGAGGCAATTTAAAAAAAAAAAAATTAAAATAAAAAGAAAACCTAGAAAGAGAACTAAAAACAGAAGAAGAGAAAATCTCAACCATCTCCATCTCCTTCCCCAATGCTCTTGCGTAAATCCTAACACCAAAAAGAGAAGAAAAAAATCAAAAACCAAATTTTTTTAATATAAAAAATACAAAATTTACAAAAAAGGTTAAAAGAGAGAAATAGGGAGGGAGAAGGTGATTGGTTTTCTTACCTTCAAACCCATCTCTCTCTCTCTCTCTCTAAAACAAAAACCAATATCAAAAGTCTCTCTTTCCTATCTTCTTCCTCCCTCTTTCTCTCTCTAAAAGCCCCCATTAAATTGATGATTCTCTCTCAACCATCAAACCAAAGAGGAGATCATGGGCATCTGCTTCTCACACCCCAACAATGCCAATGAATCCAATACCGCCACCACCACCACCACTAACAAAAACATCTCAAACCCCCCTCAATCTCAACAAAAAGAGAAACAGCAAAAGCAAAGAGAGAATCAAAAGAAGAGACCCTCTGGGCTTGTCCCTTGTGGAAAAAAGACCGATTTTGGGTATGATAAGGATTTTGAGAGCAAGTATTCAATTGGGAAATTGTTGGGTCATGGGCAATTTGGGTACACGTTTGTTGCCACAGATAAAGTCACTGGAGATCGAGTCGCGGTGAAGCGAATCGACAAGAATAAGGTAAAGGTTTGATCTTTTTGGGATTTTGTATATGGGTTTTTATTGAATTGTTGGAATTGATGTGCAAAATTGAATCTTGGGGGATATGCATTTTGCAAATTGGTTATCATTGATAGGATGGGGTGATGTAGATTGTTTGGATTAGCAATTGGATTTGGGTGTATTGGTGATAGATGAAATTTTAGTTGGTGTAAATGGAATTAATTGGTTCATGAACTATAATTTAGGCTTAATCCTATAAATGGAATTAATTCTTTATGGAAGTTGAAACCAATGATAGACCCTACTAAGAATTATAGACCATTTCAATGTTTTTTCTTCTTTTTATCATCACGAGTAATGCATTCGACTCTGAATTTTTATAGTTCATAACATTTGGGCCAGAGGTATATGGAAGGCTGAATCTTAAGGTAGTTATATTTTAGAAATCTAATAATAAATATTTGAAGAAGAAGAAGAAGAAGAATGAACACCTTACCTATGTAAATGTTAGATATACAGGTGCAACATAGCTTAAAGTAATACCAATGTTTCCCTAGAATTTTCCGTCATAATCATGTTAAGACAAGGATGACAAAGGCTTTAACTTTAGTTGCAAGAATTCTTTTTCTTGCTCTTTGATGACATGGGATGCTATTATATTGGCAATTGAAATGCCGCCCGCCTTTCATACTACTTAGTATAATAGGTTACTGATAAAAAGATTCTCCTAAAGGTAGCTCTTCAACACGATCACCACTATTTGAGCACATGAATATAAGTTCTCATGACACTTGCTCTACATGTCATTCTGGATTCTATTAATTAATGGGGATATGGTACTCGACTGGTTTTTATATATAATCACTTGAGACGTTCGATGTCTCTTTTTGTTATGTTAAGCATAAAAATTATAGCTGTACACTCTTTAAAATCACTATTACTGCACATAATTTGTGAGTCAATTAGAGCTGGAGAACTTTGATTAAAAGAACATTAAGGAGCCTGCTCTAAGCTTAAAAAAATAGATTGAAACTCATTTATAAGGACCACAACAGCAGTGCATGAATTGTAATCTATATATACCCAATGCATTATATCCACTTGAGGCGGATAGGATTTTTTGGTGCAATCTGACTAGCTAAACGGAGAATGGTTTGGATAGGACCACATACTTGTAGAGCATGCTTTTGGCCAAATCAATTTATGATGTTTTTTTTAGTGCAACAGATTATGGGCAGGTGTGTCAAAACTCATGTGGAGCAATGGGACCTTGAACTATAATTTAGCCTTAATAATGGAAAGAAAATAGCCTCTTATAAAATTTGAAACACCTTGAGAGACCCAACTAATAGTAAATCCCAAAATTTTATTTTTTTCTTTGTCTGCTTGTATGTGATTTATAAAAGTATACAGGTCTCTCTTGTTCTGTTTTCTTTTCACAATCGACACGTTTTGATCTGAATTTCTATGGTTGATACGTTCTGATATATCTACGCTTCAAGCTTTAGGAATTTTAAAAAAAATTAAATTGACAGAGAAAAAGAATGACTGCTATTCTTTTGTAAAAGTTATCCAACATTTTTTAAAATAACATGTTTCACCTGTTTTCGTTCCCATGTCATAGCTATGAACTTAAAGATGAGCAATCTAATAAGTTAAGGATGACAAAAGTTATGTCTTAGTTAGATTACTTAACTTTGGTATAAAGGAATTTTTTCCTTGTACCTTTAGATGACATGCTAGTGCTTTTTCCATTGGCCATTGAAATGCCATCTTTCATTACTTTTTACAAAGCAATAATAGTTTCCTGAGTAAAAGATTCCTCTACTGGCTATTTTTATGATGATCATTACAAGACTACATCTTATAGGTCCCTCTTTGCCATGTTAACATAAAAAATAAAAGTTCAGCCCTTACACTCTTGTGAACCACTTATTTGGAACATAATTTGTGAACCATTTAAAGATGGAGACCCTACAGACAAAAAACATTTAAAACCGAAGAATGGAATGTTCAATTGAGGACCATCTTCTGAACAACGAATGCATAATTAACCTAAGTCAATAGATGCATTGGACCACAGTTGTTAGGATGATGACATAGTGCATGAATTGTGCTCTATATAGTAATTTTACCCTTGTTTCTTGTTCTAAATGACAAATGGAGGAGTATTGGATTTACTACTGCAATTATGCAATCTGACTATCTAAAAGGAGTATTGAGGATGTGTTATTGGCGGGGACCATGTACTTGTATCTTATAATTTGTGCAAAACCTGTAGTTTTTTAGTGTAACCCATTATGGCCAAAGCGCCAAAACTTATGTGAAGCAAGGCAGTAAGGTATATATGTAGGAAATGAAAGCACCTTTTAAGAAAGAAAAATTGTACACTGCCATATTAGAATTTTAATGCGAATTATTGAAGGATATTGAGTGGTTGGTTATAATGAAGGTTTGTTGTCCCAAAGAAACTTTGAGAGTGAGCACAATAACAATTTTACTCAGTTACCTTGGTGACCTATGAATTACAACGAGTAAGTACTAAAGATAAAGATACAAATAAAAAAGAAACTTTACATATTTATTTTTTTATAGAACAGATTGTTTGAGCAATTAAAGGCAAAAAAATTAAATAATAAGTTAATTATTCCTCGATATGTCATTTGATCCATCTTTTTTGTATCATTTTTGAATGGGAAGGTTGGGATGAGATCATCCTCCAGACACTTAGCCAGTTTCTTAGACTTTACTAGCATTGTCGTAGGGATCAAGATCTGACCCCAACTCATTTCGCAATAACGTATCCATCAATAAGATCCCAGCTCGTCCACAAGGGAGGTGCTAAACAAGGTTTTGGGGAGAGATTTATAGGCTTGAGCTTAGAAAGAGTTGGTTCACCTGAATGGGCAATGCAACGAATCATGTAATGATTGATATATTTTTAGCATGAATACAAAGATTTTGCAAAAAGACGGACAATATATTTATGGAAGGCTTAACTACAGTAGTTTTCTAGAGGACACGGTTCATATTTTTCAAGGGACACCCAATCTTTTGTGCATATATTAATGGTATAGATAATATTTCAAAGTGCATGTATTAGTTTGATGTGTGTGAATGGGTTTGGGAATTGGGTCCAGTCTGACCCTGATGGCCTGATCAGATGCACCTCTTTTTGATTATTGTCGTATTTGGAAGGACTTATTAGCTATAGACGAATTACCAACCCTCAACTTTTTATAGGGTTAGTTGCATAAACCATGCTGCAATTTACTCTGTTTGGCAATTATACCCCCTCAAGTAGCTGGTCTATGCACCCCTCTGCTCATCTCGCTCATCTCAAACCCTGAGAGAACACTCGAGTTTTTCTCTAAACAACAGAAAAACAATTTTTAGAATTAAATTAGAGAATCATTTTCTAATAACATGAATTGCTTAGACAGAAACAACCAGACGCTAAAATTTTGAAAACCCCAAGGTGGTATTTGCGTAAATAAGTCACAATTAGGACAGCAAGATAAGAAAACTCATGTGAAGCAAGGGAGTAAAGTATATATGTAGGAAAGTAGAGCACCTTGTAAGAAAGCAAAACTGTACGATTTACTATATTAGAGTTTTGAAGCAAATTTTAAAGGATATTGATTGATTAGTGCTAAAGGATGATCATCAGGGTCCGACAAAAACAATTTTGATTTATCTTTTCTTGCTATTACCTTTTCACCCAAACTGCAGGTCTCTTGTGTTGTAAAATAAGGTTTAAAAGATTGATTAATCGCTGCTTAAATGTTTTTGGCACGGTCATATAATCAGACTCATATACCATACATACAACCTGCATAATATCCAAAGCATGCTAGTCAAGTTTCACTTAATAAAGGGTTAATTCATTCATTTTCTTTCAGTCGATGTATTATCATCTAACCCCCCACCCCCACCTCCCCCAAAAAAAACCATTTTTTTGAAATTTCTATATATATACTAAAAAATTGTTGCGTAATTTCATGGAATGTTATTATGCTTCATATGACCCTTTATGCGTGTAAACAATTAGGAGAGAGAAATTATGAGAATGTTTTAGGGAAATGTAATGGATACATTGGCCTAAGCCTAATCCTCCTCTTTATATAGGCAAATCCATTTTGCTATTATACTCTTATTAAGTATCTAATTACTTAGAATAAACTCGTGTACACTACGGGTATTCTAACACCCCCTCAAGCTGGAGTTATACATATCAAACATGTCCAACTTGTTACAAATAAACTGTACTTTATTCCTTCCTAAGAGTTTTATGAATAAATCTGTTAACTGATGAGCAGATTGAACATAATAAGTATTGATGATCCTATCTTCAACCTTCTCTTTCACGAAGTGGTAATCCACTTTAATGTGCTTCGTTCGTTCATAGAACACATGATTAGAGGTAATATAGATTGTGGCCTTTTTATCACGATATAGCCACATAGAGGAAGTGTGCTTAAAGCCAAGCTCTCCCAGCAGAAAGTGAATCCATACAAGCTCATAAGTGGTATTTTATAGCCCGGTATTCTGACTCGGTGCTGGAGTGGGACACTACGCTTTGTCTCTTACTCTTTCAAGAGACCAAGTTATCTCCTGTAAACACGCAATATCCTGTAGTAGATCTGCGATCAGATGGAGATCCGGCCCGATCTGCATCAGTATAGCATGCTACTTGAGAATGTCCATGATCCGAATACAATAGACTCTTCCCTGGAGCATTCTTCAAATAGCGAAGTATTCGAATCACCGCATCCCAATGAGCCACTCGAGGATCGGTCATGAATTAGTCACAACGCTAACTAAGTATGAGATATCAATTGAGTGACGGTGAGATAATTCAACTTATCGACCAACCGTCGGTATCTTCTGAGATCTTCAACCGAGTTACCTTGTCCCGGAAGTATTTTAGTATTAGGATCTATTGGAAGCTCTATGGGTTTGCACCCTAACATCCCCGCTTCAATCAGCATATCAAGCACATGCTCCCGCTGTGAGATGTAGATGCCATCCTTTAACCGAGCAACTTCGATACCCAAAAAATATTTAAGACGCCAAAGGTCTTTAGTCTGAAACTATATTTGAAGGTGGTACTTAAGCTGTATAATACCAGCCATATCATCGCCAGTAATCACTATGTCATCGACATATACCATCAAAAGAATACGAAGGTCATTGGTGTTATTACGGTAGAACACAGAATGGTCATGTGCACACTGTTTGAGGCCAAACGAAATAACCACCTCAGTAAATTTTCCAAACAACGCTCGAGGAGACTGTTTCAAGCCATACAATAACTTCAATCGGCAAACTAGACCAGATCCCCTGAGCAACAAATCCAGGTGGTTGCTCCATATAGACCTCGTCCAAAGATCCATGAAGAAATGCATTTTTCTCATCAAGCTGATGCAGTGATCAATGATGGGCAGTTGCAAGAGACATAAGTAGACAAACATAAGTCATCTTGGCCACCAGAGAAAAGGTCGCCTCATAATCAATACCGTAAGTCCGCGAATACTCTTTGGTAACCAAACGTGTTTTTAAGCGGGAAAGGGTCTCATCAGGATGAAGCTTCATAGTGTATACCCAGTGGCACCCTATAGCCTTTTTCCCAGCCAGAAGAGAAACCGGATCCCATGTCCGATTCAGTTCGAGGGCAAGCATCTCATCAATAATAGCCTCGGTCCACCCTTTATGAGACAAAGCATCAGAAAGGGACTTGGATAGAGCATGAGAGTCGAGAGAGGAGATAAATGCTCGATATGCCTAAGATAAGTGAGAAGTGACCACATGATGAGTTATAGGGTGAGAAGTGCAGCTCCGGATGTCTTTCCGTAAGGCAATAGGGAGATCAATGTCAGCCTCCAGCGGAGCTTGAGACGCTGGAAGATTAGCAGCAGGAGGCTGAGGTTCAGAAGCTGTATAGGCTCAACGAGCATACACCCTTGTAACCGGTGATGTGGGACCCAACAGTGGGGAATCATGGGTGAGAGGTGGGTTAATAGGAACAGTACAGATGATTTCCAACCCAGAAGGTGGAGAATCAACCGACTCAGAAAGGATGTCGTGGGACTAAAAATATGAGAAATCTAAAGGAAAGTCACTGCCCATATCCACAGAAGTGTGGGATGTAGAAAAGTATGGGGTGGACTCATGAAAAATCACGTCAGTCGATATAAATCGACGACGTAATTCATGACTATAGCAACGATATCCCTCGAGTCCGAGAATACCCAAGAAAAATGCACTTAATAGCCTTGAGATCTAGTTTAGAACATCTGGTTGTAGATTATGGACAAAACAAATATATCCAAATACCTACGGAAGGACAGAAAAAGGGACCCACCGATGGGAACAATATAGAAAGAAGAATCTGTCCATCTAGATCAGAGGAGAGCATACGATTGATCAAGTAATAATCAGTAAGGACTGCATCCGCAAAAGGATTTAGGCATTTGCATATGAAACAAAAGAGTTCGAGTGACTTTTAACAAATGCCTATTTTCCTTTTCTGCAACCCATTCTGTTGGGGGTATAAGGACAAGAGAATTCATGAATAATGCCAAGTTGCTCCATATATGTCTTAAAGGATGTATTAAAATACTCATTGGCATTCACTTCTCAGGGTACTCACAGTGACTCCAAATCGAGTCTGAACTTCAGAACAAATGGTCTGAAAATGAGAAAACACTTCATTCCTAGATTCCATCAGATATAACCACGAGACTCGAGAAAAATCATCAATAAAGGTCACGAAATAGCGAACACTTTCTTGAACAACAACAGGATATGGCCTTTCAACATTAGAATGAACTAAATCAAAATATTTTTCAGCTCTCTTATTAATACGAGATGGACAACTAGAGCGATAATTCTTACCCAACTCATAAGGCTCACATTCTAGACTAGAAAAAGTATCAAGCGAGAATAATCCTTTTCAAGGTCTGTAGAGAAGGGTGACTAAACCGACAATGGGCATCGAAAGATGTGGATGCAGTTGGGCATAGTATGGGGCGTGGATGCTCATCGAGGTGGTACAACCCATCAACCTCAGTCCCTGTCCCAATTGTCCGTCTCGTCCCAAACTCCTAAAAAACATATCCACCAGAAAAGAAAGTTGCATCACAGTTCAAATCTCGAGTCAGCTGGCTTATAGAGAGTAAATTGAAAGGAAAGCCAGGCTATAAAACAGTAGAAAGAGAGATAACTGTGGTGTGGCACGAACAGACCCCACACCCTCTATGGCAGAGGTTGTGCTATTCGCAAAGATTACTGAGGTACATCCAGACCTTAGCCTGTATGAAGACAATATGCCTCTCTCCTGTCATATGATCTGTCGCGTCTGCATCAATCATCCAAGGACGACATACATAACTTGAAGTAATAAAGGCCGTATGGTTACCTCTCGTAAGACCCAAGGTGGTCACAACTGAAGCCCGACGTGTAGCCGATCCAGCCTGGCTACTAGAAGTAGTCGAAGTCACAAGAAACCTCAATCGAGCAATCTCCTCCTCCGAGGACTTGACGGAACTCTCGGATGATATTGAATCCGTCGAAGTGGTGGAGGATGCGGTCCTAACATGCGAGTAGCAGGACTTCAAGGCTGAGGAGGCTTCCCATTCAACTTCCAGCAAATACTGCAAATATGTCCGTCTTAATGGCAGTAGTCATAAAAACGAGGCTCTCCACGGTCTCTGCCTCCAGCTCTGCTTCCCTCTCCCTCGTGGAGAGTAATATATGGGAGAATTGTCTGGCCTAATAAGTGTATTGTGTTCGCCAGATGCCGGCTACTGCTCATCAGTGATCTCCGACTGAAAAATCTGGTTAAGCGTATGATAGGTAGTCGAACAAGTAATATCTTTCTTCTCAAGCAAGGTCGGACATGCTGACTGATATTCAGGTCTAACCCACCAAGAAAAATGATCACCAGAAGAGCATCGTGCCGTCTCCTCATCTCCATAACATTATTAATGATCGGGAACAATTCTGATACAAGCTGTGCAAGACACGAAAAATCTGATTAGTACTGATGCAATGAATGAGTTCCCTGCTGAATCTTGTACAACCGATATACCAAATCACAGGCCTTCGAGAGGTTCTGCCATGAAGAATAGAGCTCATGGAGTTGATTCCAAACCGCCTTCACAGATCCCAAGTGAACAAGGCCATCTATGATGCGTCGTTCTATCGAACTGAGCATGAAATGACTAAGCTGTGCATCATCTGCCCCCAATCAACAGTCATCGGATCAGGGGGAGGTTTCGTTAAGTGATCGCTCTTCTTCCTCCCTTTGATATACCTCTCCACCATCAGTTTCCAGCTATGGAACTTCTGATCATCAAGCATAAAGTCCACCATCTTGGTGGCTAAAACATCGGTGGAAGAGATCGATTTGCTCTCTATCTTCAAGAATCAAAGAACCACAACTCCAAGCAAAAATTGGGATCGATCTTTCAAGATCCGATCCACATCTAAACCAACACTGACCAAACGAACAATCAACTCAATCGGAACTGATCACGGACTTCGAGAGTACAAACTCCTCAATACAACAATCGATACACCAAAACATAGCGAAAATAGACATAAGAAACATTCAAGAAACCAAAGAAATCACCTAATACTTGCTGATTTCTATAGCAATAAGTCCCAAATCGATCAAACACAGCTCCAAATCTTTTCAAATTGATCAAAAACAGCGAAAAACAACAAGAATCTTCAAGTACCAAATAGCCGAGCCTTCCAACTTGCTCAAAAGGCTAAATCGATCTCAGAATCACCAAGTCGGTCAAAGAACAGTGAGTCGCTATCTTGGAAGGGGGTCGATCGGCCAAATCGAAGTCGAGGAGGGGTCGATTGAAGGTGAAGGGTTTTTTCAAAGTCGATTTAGGGTTCTAGAGGGAATTCGAAGCCAAGGAGGCACTCCAGGTTGAAGACGAAGTTGCCATGAGGTCCAGGACTCCTTCAGATTTGAACAGCAGCCACTGAGAGCCTCCGGAGAACTTTGGCAAGGTCGATTCGCCTCAAGGGAGCTCCGGTGAGGCTGGCAGCAGCTTGGCGGCTGTGAAGTTGGCGGTGGTAGTTAGGGTTAGGTGTTTTGGTGTTTGGGAGATGAAATGAGTGGTTGAGATTAGATTTGAGGCGATGATAGTTTAGATCTGCTCTGATACCATGTAAAGAATAAGGAGAGAATTATGGGAGAGAAATTATGAGAGAAAATGTTTTAGGAAAATATAATGGATAGATGGGTCTAAGCCTAATCCTCCTCTTTATATAGACAAAGCCATTTTGCTATTACACCCCTATTAAGCATCTAATTACATATAATAAATCCGTGTACACTACAGGTATTCTAACAATGCGTTTTTTGCTTGCTGACCGAATAGAGAATGAACGCGTGTTTTACGACATTGCAGGTATCCCTGCGTATATTATAAAATATTGGTTTTGGTAGTGCTGAATACTTGTATGTTGGTTGAGGGCAAAAACACTTTCTAGAAGATGAGTTATATGAAGATACATGATGAGCACTGAAAAAGAGTAGAGTAGCATATTCTGCCTAGTGCCAATATAGCAATTTTGAACTGACAAATGCGGCAAAATTTCAATCTTGAATTAGCAAATGTAGAAAAATTCCAAAAATATGTTGTGCAAGCTAACCAAAATTTTGTCATTAATCCACTCGAGGGTTTTTTATGTGTCACAGATGGTCCTTCCTATTGCAGTTGAGGATGTCAAGCGAGAAGTAAAGATTCTGAAAGCCCTAAAAGGCCATGAAAATGTTGTACACTTCCATAATGCTTTCGAAGATGATTCTTATGTATATATAGTTATGGAGTGAGTATTTTTTTGCTTCGGATCTTCATAGTTCTATAGCTTTGTTATATGCATCTGTACCCTATTGCTTTTACCTTTGCTTTATTGTTCTATTTGATGATTCCCCTTTAGTAATAGAATAGCTGGCCTGCTTAATATTGATTTGATGAAGAGGGAAGATCATAATTTTTAACCGTGTGTCTATGATTAGTTTGAAGATATTTGAAAATTATGCAAGAACAAGAGTTTTGTTTTGGTGTCTTATAGTAGCTATTTCTATCGAACTTTTTCCTTAAAACTAAAATGTAGTGCTATTATATGCGTTTTTATTCCTTTCTTTTACGACTGACCATTAACTACGATATTGTTCATTTCAACAAAAGAATCTTTATCCAATTGGTGGAATAAGCTCAGGATGAAAATGAACAATATATATATTTCTAGGCGATGTAGAAGTCAGTTTTGTTTACTTTCTATATGAAGGGTAGAATTTCAGTTCCGTTTGAATTAGAACATGTATATACATGTGGCAGAGCAAAGCCAAATCATCATAGCGAACTATATGATATAAATGCAAATTCTGAGTAATCTTTCTAAAGTTTCTACTATATGCTCTTCTGGAGGAAAATTAATGACTAGTGAAATTTATACAAGGAAAAATAATCTCAACATCTTCATCCAAACTTCAGACACCCTCTTAATCATATTGTAGCATGTTTATTAGTTCATTTTGGTTATTGGTTTCTCAATATGAGCTTTTGAAATAAATGCAAATATTTTTTCTGCATGACAACTAAATTCTTTTTCTTTTTGTATGTCCCTTTTCAATAGGTTATGTGAGGGCGGTGAATTATTGGACCGCATACTAGCCAAGTAAGATCGCCTTTTCTTATGGCATTTATTGCAAATTTTCCATTGTTCTCCAATCATGGATATTAAACATACCTTTTGAATTTCACTTTATTAATGGCATGACTCTTCCATGAATTAGTTCAAAAAACAAAAAAATTAATCCTGATAAATTTCTCTCTCAGAAAGGATAGCCGTTATACAGAGAAAGATGCTGCGATTGTAGTTCGACAAATGCTTAAAGTTGCAGCTGAGTGCCATTTGCATGGTTTAGTACACCGCGACATGAAGCCTGAGGCAAGTATTAATAACTCTAATAAATTCCATAAATTTAATCCAGAAAATATTGAAGTTGGGTGTTTTAAGAGATATTAAACTATACACACACTATATTTTCCCTTTGCAGAACTTTCTGTTTAAATCAATGAAAGAAGATTCACCTCTTAAGGCAACCGATTTCGGCCTATCAGATTTTATAAAGCCAGGTTTGTGCAAACATAATACCAAACATTTTGTATTCGATGCACATTGATAACTCTCTTAATCGAGGATACGGGGCCTGAAGTATTACTTGACCCTAATGCTTATCCGGAAACATTTTATTACCTATTATTTAGAGTGATCTGACATCTCTCTCTCGTAGTAAATAGTGGATACACTTTATGCTTCATCACTTTATTTAATTTATACTATCCAATGAGGTATTGACATATCAGGCTACCTCCACTAAAGCGTGCAACCTACAGTGACACTTTAGGCCTCAATTTCCTCTTCTTGATTTGTGATGTTTTGGATTTACATTTAAAATGGTTTAAATGCAGGGAAGAAATTTCATGACATTGTTGGCAGTGCATATTATGTAGCTCCAGAAGTATTAAAGCGCAAGTCTGGGCCCGGATCGGATGTTTGGAGTATAGGTGTGATCACTTATATTTTGCTATGTGGAAGGCGTCCATTTTGGGATAAAACCGAGAATGGGATATTTAAGGAGGTAATATCCTTTATACTTTAAGGGATATGTGTATGTGTGTGTGTGCGCGCGCGCATGCACGCCAACTAAATAGCAGTTGTAGAGCGAGTTATAGCATGTATTCGGATATGGGACACGATAAGTGTTGGATTCGCGAATTCACATTTTGCCAAAAGTCCAAATATGATTCACTGAGACGCGCTCATTTCTTTTTTGTATTACACACGATAACAAAGGTCACCATTATGGAAAGCTAAGCTAGGAATCCAAATAATTTATTAGCATTGATGCATGTATTATTGGTGTCTTAGCCATTGATATATGTTCTGTACATCTAGAATACTACAGAAATTTTAGCACATGGCGAAAATATATCATAATCATCCTTGATGAATCTGAAAGAATTCGATATGAAAACAAATCCAATACGAACCAATACAGATGTTTCCTTAACGAGGAATCCGTGCGACATGGTATATCTGCCCTTGCGTACTTGTAATTAGTTCTGTTAATTGTTTGAGACATGCTTTCTCAATTTTTTTAAAAAAATCACTACAAAGCAATAGTACTAATGTTAGGGTACAGCTACACCAAAATCTGAAACAAGTATATGGATTCAAGTAGTTGACTCAACATGTTCCTAAAACTACATAACGAGTTAGGTTGCAGTTTGAAACTTGGAACCATGCTCAAATCTGACAGGGCTCTAAATTGAGCTCTTGGAGCACACGATGTAAAAGGGCGCTGCAACTAAAACCATCGAATAAATGTTTTGGGAAACATGTTGGAACTGGATTTGAATCAAACGAACGAAATGTACTTCCAAGTTTCAACGCATATCTGCAACTACAAGCAATAATGACATTTGGGTTAATGTTATATTATAGCAAACACGGTCTCGCAATTTTGTACAATGATTGATCCGAGTGATATTTTTGTAATTCTTTCCGCATGATAATTTTTACCTGGCATCAGGAGGACCTTTGATTATATTTGCTATTTTCGGAGTTGCAGGTCTTAAGGAACAAACCTGACTTCCGACGGAAGCCCTGGCCAAGCTTAAGTAGCAGTGCCAAAGACTTTGTGCAAAAGCTGTTAGTTAAAGATCCTCGCACCAGATTGACCGCTGCTCAAGCTTTGTGTATGTATCAAGTTTCTTCTCTATAACAACTCTTGGGCATAAGTGATGCCACAATATTAAAGCAACCTTTTGAGTTTGTCTACAAAATATGTAGAGACCATCATAGTATTTTTTAAAGTTTTCAAAATACTTCTCAACCCTAACCACAACTTTGGAGTTTTGGTGCAGTGTCACGGACATAAATACCGTCTTAGAGCCACCTAGGTTCCATTCCTTCATCATGTATCTTTAAAATCGCTTGTTTAATTTTAAAAATGAGGAAAAAAACTAACGTCGGTCAAAAGTCCAAATTTCGGCCTAAGAAAAGGCACTCAGACCTGCGGGGATTAGCTAAGAGTATATTAATTTTTTCTCTAGAGTGTAAATCATCACCATAGTTTTGGAGTTTTATGGCAGTGGCTCTGTGGCTGAGACATTAAGCGTCTTGACTGCCAATTTCTTTGTAAATACACTAATTCGTGCATGACTATGGTTGTTATTTTACAGCACACCCATGGGTGAGAGAAGGCGGAAATGCATTGGATATCCCAGTAGATATATCGGTTCTATCCAACATGCGGCAATTTGTGAAGTATAGCCGTTTGAAGCAATTTGCACTGAGGGTAGGAATCATATATGTCTTTCGCCTTTTTCTTTCTTTCCTTTTTCCCAACTCACGTCTCCTTCAAACTCTTTATCATTTATATCCATTGTCTTGTTCAGGCACTAGCAAGTACACTAAACGAGGATGAGCTGGCTGATCTCCGTGACCAATTTGATGCAATCGATGTTGATAGGAATGGTTCGATCAGTCTAGAAGAAATGAGACAGGTAAGCTTTATATAATACCTTTGCAATTTGCAGAATCACTCGAAGTTCAGCAGTCACAACCCAATACTAAAATTTGCATTAGATCTAGGTTGGTTGTATAAAATCTCATTAAGAAAGAAATTAGATGATTTGGATATAACTTAAACTGTGCTGATTCTGTAAATTGTGTCATTCTCATTGTAATGCCATCTCTTGGAGTTTCAATCAGCTAGATTTACGAGTATATGTTTAGTTTAGGTTTTTTCACACCCTCATTTATTATTTTGTCTAATCTTTTCATTTAGCAATTGGAACGATTTGATTTATTGCATGCACTGAGTACTAATTCGAAATTACCAACTTTTCTCAGGCTCTTGCAAAAGATATTCCTTGGAGAATGAGAGAGCCACGTGTTCTAGAGATACTTCAAGCTGTAAGAAATTGTACTTTTGGATCCTGTTCTTTTTATGTATCATGCATGTGTTTCATGTAGTACTGAATTAATAGAAGCTCATTTTACTGCCAGTATGTACAAATTGCAGTTTTGTCACCTAAAATATAGATAAATAATGTGTTGCATTTAGCTGAGATGCAGCTATACTTAATCAACCCATATAATTATTCGGGTTCCAGTGTATTGAAATTATATGGAACTTTTTTGCCATCTACTTGTAATGTTGATCCATAAATATATGAGTCCTTACTATCCCCATAATTTATATATTTATATGATAAAAGATCATATCCGTAATTTGACTCATCAATAAATCCACTGTGTAGTAATTTTGTTTCATATAATAGATTAATTGGGTTTTTCTCCTTTTTATATAAATATAAACCGAAATTCATCGAGTCTTTCTTTTGAATTGTACGACATTGATTGACTCTATTTCGCCATTTTTCCGGTACTAAGCGAGACCACTTAGTCTGTGATAAATTGTATTGATAACGGCCGCCCCTTAACCAATTTTTCCATTTGTTCATTCCAGGCTTATGGATTTTCTTGTGCCTTGGTTTGGAATCAAATATTCCTCGTGTCGTACAATAATTTTTGATCCTGTCCTTAAGAAAAGGATAGGTGCCGTGATATTGAAGTACAAATCTCAAATAATACTTGTTAAGTAATTGATTTTGTGATAATGGAGTGCTAAGGTGTTTATCTTTGTTGCAGATTTATGCATTGCAATGATTACACAAGATTTCATTGTGGTGTCTTAATAACGGTGTTGAATTTTTAATGATTAATTAAAATTATTTATAATCTCTGAAGATTGATAGCAACACGGACGGACTGGTCGATTTCTCTGAATTCGTTGCCGCAACCTTACATGTACATCAGTTGGAGATACACAACAATGAAATTTGGAATTCACGGTCCCAAGCCGCCTTTGACAAATTTGATGTGGATAGAGATGGATATATCACACCTGAAGAACTTCGAATGGTATTACCTTTTCTTTTTTTGTGTATGTTATCCATATATAACTGTAACCATTTCCACTTTTTCCATGCCCATGCCATTAAAGTTTTACTTTTGATTTATGATAATGTTAGGCTTAATTCCAAAAAACTATCAAATACTTGCCTAATTATAAGAAACTGCTAAATTCTTGTTAAATGCACAAAAAACTACCTCAAAACTTTCAAAAACTACATGAAACTACCACAAAACTTTCAAAAGCTATGAAAAACTATCATAAATAAGGTGCCACGTCAGCAATAATTGTAAGAAATTGCTGTGAAACTTTCGAAGTATGGAAATTTCTCATAATTTTGAAAGAACTCGGTGGCTTCTCGGAATTGAGGCAAATAATTTGATCTTTGGAATTAAGCCTAAATACCATTAGCTTGGCCACTATATATATAACCACTCTGCTGCTATTTTTTCCCAATAAGCAAATCCTTTCCGTTCAAGTGAAACAGAGGAATTCAAATTTCACATCCATTCTATTCAAGTAATATATTTAACTTGGAACGATGGAAAATAACAAAGTTGACTGGGGTTGAGTTTTCTCGTGCATGGATCAAGTAACACAGTATGGGTGGCCGATAAGACCTTGTTGCTTAGTATTATTGTTTGGTTTGAGACATAAATTGAGAATCTGAAAAGATTAATCCAAACACATTAAACCGCTACACATAACATTCAGTGTTTGGTGGGTTGAAACATCCTACATTGTCGGTCTAAACAAACCCTAAGACGAAAATCTGTTATTTAAAATTTCACATGCATGCACTTTAAATTATGTTGGTAAACTTGAATTGAGCGGATTTCTGTATGAATAGCTCATTTCTAGCTCCGAGTTGTTAATATTTGACTCCAAATCCTTCAGAAAGAAGCAAAATCATCAATTTTGCACATGCATACACGCACAATGTTACAAATATCTTAACCACCCCAAAAGCTTATATATAATTTACAGGAAAATGTTACTTATAAAACAATTTATGACATGTTAATAACTCATGTATATGTTTACCCATGTACATAACACACATACATATGTATGCATGTATCTATGTATGAACGACCAATGTATTTGTTTTTGCAGACACACGCACGCACGCTCGTGCTCACACACGTATAGTGTAATTGATCCAGCGAGTTAACATATGCAAGTGAAGACGTGGGACAATTGTTGTCGTCCGTTGGATAAATAGTCTCAATGAATGGACTAGAAATCCATTCATCAGATTCAATGGGGTATTCAAAGGAATGTAATATTGATCATAATAACTGCCATCTACCTAGAATTGACTAAATCAAAAGAATTAGTACATCTACGATGATTTAAATTACATCTTGTGTCAAGTTCGACGGGACCCTGTTGTTTATTATCTTCTCACCTAGATATGCTATCTCACCACATCAGCATGCGCGCACGCGCGCACACAAAGTATGTATAATCTAAATCAATCATGATGACCTGTTTAATCTTTTTTTTTTGGTTATTAATTGCATCTTAACCATGAAATTCTTATAAATCATCAAAACAGTGGATGTAACCGAATATACTTTTTAACCGAGTTATTCTGTACTGTGCAGCACACTGGGTTGAAGGGCTCAATCGACCCATTGTTAGAGGAAGCCGACATCGACAAAGATGGAAAGATAAGCTTATCAGAATTTCGACGGCTCCTAAGAACAGCGAGCTTGAGCTCTCACACCGTTCCGAGTCCGTCCGGCGTTCAAAATCCTCAAAAATTGTAAATATGAAAGCAACCATTAATCAAATCATTACACAAAGATAGAAAGAGGCATGAGAAGGAGCCGATCTGTATACGTAATCGGCATCTTTGCGTGTATTTTGCTTTCTATATGAGGTGTTGATATTTCTTTCTGCTCCTTTCTATTTTGTGTGTATTTTGCTCATTTACAGATTTTGGGAAGCAATTCATTCTCAGATATACTGTAAATTAAACTGGAGTATAAATTATGATGTGTATTCCAGTACTCATGAATAAATGATGGATATATGGTGATATTGTGTAAAAGCGATTTCCACGGTTACACGAGAGTAAATCATCTGGTTGATGGTTTTCATGTATTTTTCTGCTAGATGTTATATTATTTCTCACTGCTACAAAGTATGGATTTGGTCACGGTTATAACCGTGACCAAACATATTTATGGTCACGGTTAAAATCGTGACACACCCGTTGCCTAAAATCCCATCACGAGAAACTTAGTCACGTCTTAAACCGTGACCATATCTTTTTATTATCATAGTTAAAACCGTGACCATATACGCGGCGTTACCAAAAAAGGTTCAAACAACTACATCAAATCTGTGTGGGGTCTATATATATGGTCACGGTTTAAACCGTGATCATAAAATTGGTCACGGTTTAAACCGTGACCAAAAGGTTAAACCGTAATTTAGGATACCTGCTATAGCAGGTAACGGTGACTATATAGACCCTATGGTCACGGTTTAAACCATGATCATTAGGGGAAACCATATTGAAGGTTACCAGGTAATCGTTACTATATCCTATGATCCCGGTTACAATCATGCATGTATAATATTTGGTCATGGTTACAACTGTGACCAAATATATTATCAATTTTTTTAAAAAATTAGAAATCTACGCACCTCACATACGCTGTTTTCAATTACAACCAGCAATAGATAATAATAATATGATCAAATCTCACGCAATTATAACAATCAAGAAGTAATATGATTAGAATCAAACGCAATTATAAACAAAATATATATACCAAACAGTATAATCAAGAAACTAATAAAACAAATGTTTGTATCAAAAAATCAATAATCTATGGTCTTTGGGACGATCCAGTTCCATTGTCGTGTGACCTGAACATATTCCTAAACTCGTATCGTATGGCCTGCCTGATGGCCTACGCGTTTGACCGCCCCAGCTTCTCGATCTGCATTTCAAGCGTATCCACCCGCACATTCTGCTGCTCCACCCGATCTTAGAGCCGACGAATCTCCTCCTGCGACGCAGCGACCGCATCTGTCCGCGTTTGGGCCACAGCATACTCGTGGACGGACAAATGCCTGGCAAAGTGTTGGTGGGCCCTGAGACCAACCCCGCGCTCATAGCCACCGTAATGTCCGCCGGATATCGAATCCAGAACAAAGACAATGGCGGTAATCGAGTCGTCGGGGCCAAGTCCTAAAGTGTCCGTCTTCTCCTGAAACCGGGATTGTGAAGAATATATATATATATATATATATATATATATATATATATATATAAACATGTTAACTTAAATACAGTATCGACTTGATTATAGGAAACTTATCATGTACTCGTCCGTGCTCCTGTGTAATGCGGACCATCCCCTGATAGCAGTGTAGTTGGCAGGGTCTTTCTTTTTCTGCGATAAAATTAGAATTTATTTCAATCAGAAATTTGCGACAAAGAGAACATATATTTTTAAACGTCGAAATACTTATGAGCTGGTGCTGAGTTTTAGCCTGCGACCGCTTCCCTTGGATCGGGATAGCGTGGACGCCGTTGTTCTGGTTCTCCCTAATGCGAACCGACGCCGCCTTGCAAATATAAAAAAGATAATATTATATATCACAGAATATAATTTATATTATTATAATCTTAAATATTGAATTTATACCTGAACATCATCGCGCTCATAATACGCGACCAGCAGTTGCCAATCCTTTCTCGGGACATCCCGAAAAATGGCTTCCATCATCGCCTCCTGCTTCTTCTCAGTCGCCGCGGCCCAGAGAATTTAATGATACTTCTTTACTTCATATCGGCGTCTTCTTTTGATAGCCTGTCACTCAGATATGACCCAGTCTATAGCCCGATATGCATCAAACGACGTAGGAACACCATCCTTGCCGATGACGCTGATGAATCTGTAATGTCCCCGGGATTGAATATATATATATATATATATATATATATATATATATATATATATATATATATATATAGCGACGATAAAATTTAAATGTATAAAATGGTATATAATACCGTGGCTGCTGCAAAAAACTATCGAATATAATCGGTCTGGTGTGGGCTCCACCTAATATGGAGTGGGTACCTATAGTAGGTATGGATCTCCGCTCCCATGTAATCCCCCACTTGGTTGAATAATCACCAACGGGCACACCTGACGCGGTCCACTCCAGCGTTCATGGAGCAGCGCCTGGGGCTGGCCCGGAGGAGGAGGGCCCAGTAGGATCTCTCGTCCTAATACTGGTGGAGCCTGCAAAAAGATAGATATACGGACACGATATTATAATATTCAGAATATGTATATAGTATTTGACAAATTTAAATTACAATTGTTATTTAAAAGTTTTAAGCAATAACGATTATACCTGATGTCCCTGACGTGGTGCAAGAACCGACGCCAGACCCCATTCCTTCAGTACCATGTATGATTGCAAACGGTAAAATGTTAGATGACTCGCTAGAATTATTTTATTAGAAAACTAAAAAAATGAATAAATAACTATATACCATGTGCAGTGTAGGGTGTTTTTCTTCACCCCATTGAGATGGGAAATACGCATCGCTTGTCAGGCGTACTACAGATCCCCCTGCTTAGGGTAGGCCGGGGTTTATTGATTTTGGGAGTCCGAATCTCCGGCAGTCGCAGACTAAACTGCCGTTAATTACCTCTCGTTTTTGAAGCGAGAGAATCTCCGATTGACGGGTGAAACTGCTCATCCGAACTCAATGTGCGGTCTGCGTGTGTTGTGTTTTGGAGGGGAATTGGATATATCGGGGGCCACACAGAGTTTACGGGGGTCCTGCTACCCGGATAGCGGGCTGGGGGTCAAGGGGGCTAGCAGACCCCTTGTAGGGTGCGAGGCGGCGCTTTGTTAGAAATTTTTTCTAACAGGGAACGTGTTTTGAGTGTGGAGTATGAGGGAAAAAGAGGGGTGAGAAACGTCCTAAGGATGCGTGAGTGGCGCGTGGGCGCCGGGCGCCAGCGGGCCACGTGCATGACGCGTAGGCGCTGGACGCCAGAGGGTCATGCGTCCTGCACGCGGGCACTGGGCGCCAGCGGTTCACGTGCCTGGCGCGTGGGCGCTGGACGCCAGCGGGTCACACGTCCGGCACCGGGCGCCAGCGGGTCACGCGTCCCGTACGCGGGCGCCAGGCGCTCGCGGAAAAATGGACTTAGCCCCTGTACTGGGAGTTGTACTTCTGCTTGACTTTCGGAGTTAAACTCGTAAAAAAAGGAATTTATTATTTTTATTTTTATTTTTTTGTGGGGAGTTAAACTCCTAAGTGATTTTCGGAAATGATGAAAGGGGGGCCCTTTCTTCTCTTTTGAGCCCTGAATTATATCTTGAGTCTTGGATCTTCCCAAAGTGGGATTTTTGGAGACGAGTCTCCTTCCTCCTCTCTGTTGGTTGGATTTTGGAGGAAAAGGGGGTTGAGAATTAAAAATCTCTCATTTTAGAGATCTGATGTGAGATCTGAGCCCCCCTTTGTGGGTTTTCTGGTGAAAAACTATTTCTTTTTGGGAAAAGCAGAGTGAAACTCTTAATTTAATTAAAGAAAAAGAAAGAAAGTTTAAAACCTTGAGAAAGGAGAAGGAGGCACAGAATCCTAGACTTTTTTGAGAGAATGAAAAAGTTCCCTTGATTTTTTCATCATGTTTGTCTTTATAGGCTATACACTTTACATATAACCCCTTGAACCTTGCCAAATGCCACTTGTGTCACCCCATGCCTTATGTGCTTATATCTTTTTTCACATAAGCCATGAGGTTTACAAAATTTTGGCTTTTTGCTCATTTTACATACATTTATTCTTAAAAAAAATAATTATATTAAACTAATTTATAACTTCATTATTTTTGTCATGGGGCCGGTCCCTTCCATGCTCGGTCTTGACCTGGGCTTAGGCCCACTTAGCTTGGGGTTGAATTTAATTTTGACTTGATCAATCGGGATGTAATTTTTGACCCCAACATGCAGGAGGAGTGATTAGGATAGAAAGATTTGCTACCCCGCTTATAGGGGTAGGCAGCGGGTCCTGTGGTACTATGGCTGCTGGGGGTGGTGAGGGTCATGTAGGAGGGGCCATGGTAGGAGGGTCGCCGGTAGGAGGGGCGGTAGAAGGGCCGCTGGTAGGTGGAGCGCTAGTATGGGGGCCACGGATAGAGATAGGTGCCGCCGTCGCCGCTGCAGCTACTGACATCCCGCCAATCTCTTCTAGATGTCGTTTCCTATGATGTTTAGAGCCGGATCCATAGTCTCCCATCAGACTCTACATATTTATTCAAATATTAAAAATTTACTTATAATCATTATACAGTATAAAACTTTTTGTTCAATTTCATTACCTAGCACGTTTATTCAGTGCATTAGCTGAAAATTCGTTAGGTGGATCATCGAAATCTTAATATGTGTCAATCACTTGGCCGATATCATGTCTTACTAACGTAGTGATGGATGACGCAAAATAGTTTGGATCGTTAGTACGTTCAATAGAAGAATTGAGACGTGTTATCGCCTCTTCCTCGTCACTCTCATCTTCAGAGTCTCTCAACGTTGGCACATTATAATAATCTCTTGGTTTTCAACGACAAACAACACTCTAGTCAGCCTTCTTCAGGTCCCGAGAACAATATATTTGTGTTGCAATCGATGGAAAGATAAATTTATCGTATTCGTCGGCTGTCCGTTTGGTGTTTACCAAAGTAAGTTTGTATTTATCGACCTTCATACCCCGTTCAGAATTGGTATCGTACCATCTGCATTGGAATATAAAAAAGAGAGCAGCCTTATGCACGTATGAGACCGCTATAATCTGCTTAAGAATACCGTAGTAGAGATTTTCTTTGTCGTCGGAGATTGCGATACCGCTATTTTGTGTAGCTCTAATGCGTTCCGTCCTTTCGATTTAAAATTTGTAGCCGGAAATCCCATACCCGTGGTAAAACGTAGCTGCAATTGATAGACCGATTAAAAGGTTCTGGACCTCTCTATCAATCTGCTCACTACGTGTAACGACTCTAAAATTTTTGTACGGAAATTTTCCTATTAATATACAAGAAATGAGTATTATAACCCGAGTTTGAGTTATAAGTGAATTTTATCAAATAAAAGCAAGAAACAACTTGTAGCTCACTGGTAAAGCCTTGGCACTGCTGTGATGTATCCCCTGTGTTCGATTCCCATCAGACACAATTATTTTTTCTGATTTTTCTTTTTATCTTTTTAGAAGCCCAAAAGATTGCACATGCAATACATGGGGAAATGAAAAGTTCAGAAAAATCAAACATATGGAAAATGGTGTAAACAGAGATTTAATAAAGTGGCACGAATCTCGGATTTGATCAAGTGGTACGAATCTCAAGGCCAAAACCTCAAGATCGACCGGTGGATTAGCTCAAATGGCCGGTGGGGACGGTTTAGATGGCCCCTGTGTTCGATTCCCATCAGATACAATTATTTTTTCTAATTTTTCTTTTTAACTTTTTATAAGCCCAAAAGATTGCACGTGCAATACACGGGAAAATAAAAAGTTAAGAAAAATCAAACATGTGGAAAATGGAGTAAACAGAGATTTAATCAAGTGACACGAATCTCGAGGCCAAAACCTCAAGATCGACCGGTGGATTAGCCCAAATGGCCGGCGGGGACAGTTTAGATGGACCCAAATTTCCCCGTGCTCTGCACACATGACTCTTCAGCCACCCCTAACCCCTGCACTGTTTGATTTCCCTGCAATCAAACAGAGACCTTTCAATTCACCAATTAACATAATTTTAATACTTTTAATCCACATTTTTAATTCCCAAACCCTAATTCTCCACTATAAATACCACCCCACATTTTGGCTCAGTATCATTCTGAAAATTCTAGCCAAAACTCTCTAAAAAGTTCCTAGTGCAAGTGAAGTAAAGTGGAGTTAGCAAGCAAGTTGGTTCCGGCGAAAATCGAAGCCAATTCCGGAGCTCCCGCGACGCCACGAAGATTATCCTCTCTTCTTTAATCTTTCTTTGAAGTTTTTAAACCGTAACTCCCTCCCAAACTCCCTTTCTCTTCATTGAATTTCATTTTTAATCTAAATCGGTAAAAGTGGAGTTATTACCGATATCATCTTTTCTAAAACCTATAATTCTATTTTCTTTTATCATTTGGTCAAACCAATTTTATCACTTCACTTATAATCTTAATACCAATATTTAGAATTAAGTTTAAATCAAGAATCTCATGTAAAACAACCATATTTAAACTTTTACATTAAAATACTTTGAACTTTGTTATCATATCTTTTCAACAAAATTGCTTAACAACACCTTTAGGAAAACTTCACGGGGTAACGACCTACCCCACACGCACACTTGGTTTCATAGCACGATGCCTACTTGTATGTATTTTTTGGTTAGAAGAATAACATTACAATAAAATACCACATAGTTCAAAAACCGGGTTTCTTTTAAAAGCGGTATTTCATTTCCTTTACGATTATGCATCTACAACTCTCTTTAGGGGACCTACTAATAAATGATGCGGATTATCGCACATCCTTGGACTAGTAGAGCGAGATGCAGACCATCTCACGGAGCATTCGATCTCGAAAGAATTTAAATACGTTTTTAAGAAATACGAATTTTCTAGATAAAATATATTATTTTAAAAATTTTATATAAAATTATAAATTCATATTTTCAAAATATAATAAATCTATATTTTTCTAAAAATGAAAAGATTAACAAATGTCAATAAAATATCATCAAGATACCAAAAGGATTAGTTTTTCAATAAAATACCATAAACTTTCAAATGCTAAGTATTTATCATTAAAATACATAAATCCTTAAAATCCATGCTCATGACAACCCTAAATAATACTAATCACCCTCGAGCTTTACTTTTTAATTATATTAAAAATATTTTTCATAAAACCCCCTCGAGATATATAAAACAATATTTAAGGACTTTAATAAATATAGGTTTAAGCGGGATCAATTCTCTTGAGCCCCAGAGAGACGGGGAAAGTGAGTGCTTGCCTATTTAAGGTAGAAAACTTAACCGAGTTATCAATGGTAATTGTCTTGGAAAAGACACAAATCCTGCCGTCCATATGCAGCAGTTACCGATGACTCCCAAACCTAATAATTCCAGAATTTAAATCAGTTTACAAGAGTCTGACTCAGTCAGAGTCCAATTCAAACCTGAATCCAAAAGCAAACATGAATACTCGATCATGAACATGAATACTCAAATCCAAACATCAATATCAAACATGTATACTTGACTTGACCGAATCATGGTTATAACTTGACTTGACTACTTAAATACTTGATTACATCCTGAACATGAATACTTGAACATTTTGTATCCATGGTTTCGGCAAGACTTGTTAACAAAATCTATACAATACAATACGCGGGGATAAATGGGTAGATTGGTACGGAACATATATCGTGGCACGAAAGGTCACATAAAAGACACCTACATGAATTCACGTGCTGTTGTCCCGTGGGTTATGACGGAGCCTTGTACTACATATTACTATAGTCCACGAGGTAAGATTGACTCCTCTCGTATACATGAATATCTTTTTTATCAAACTACAAACAACCACGTTATAATAACCATCATTTACCTGTAATCAATCATATACAATTTACTTGTTCATTTCACTTTATATAATATCTTCTCTTTCTTCTTTTGGGACTTACCGAGCGTTAGTTCGCTGGTGACATTCCTTTCTATTTCTTTCTTTGGAATGTTCGTCAGGAGGACCAGACTCTTAGGAGATCGAGCCTAACCGGGAGGACTTGGACCAGCTCACCACTCTGCCTGACTACTAGTTCACCTACACTTTCATTTTGTATGCCACTATTTAGGCATTGCTTTACTCATTGTATCTTTTCTTTTTAAACAATTGTATGTAAAGTTGAATGTAAATAAAGTTTCTGTTTATTTTATATCACTTGTCATTCTTGTTCATATATATATATATATTGTTTAATTATGCTTAACGTATTTATTTCATAGTAAATACGTTGCGGGCATGCTACGTCACCATTTCCGTCTACTGAAAAGCGGAGCGTGACAGGTTTTGTTGGCGGCCCATGCAGAGGTCCAGTTCTGCATGAAGTCTTAAACAATATATCACAAGAATTATAAAAATCAGCAACTATACATTCCTTACATTTCTAATTTCTTGAATCTATCATAACCATTTCTTTTTTCTATTAAGGTCATGGATTCTCCCAACAACACCAGTACCAATGTCAACGGCAATACCTCACAGCCTACTCTACCACCACCACCTACCGTTGCAGCTCCTATCAATGAGCAAACAGTACTGCTTGAGGCTATCAAGAGCCTTCTGGAGGGTCAGCAGTAGCAGACTGTTGTCCTCATGCACCGCCCCAAAGCCGAGACATTCGGAGTCAAACAATTTCGGGCACTGCATCCAAAACACTTCTCGGGGAAAGGGAGCCCACTGGAGGCGGAAGAATGGACTCAATCGATCCAAGATGATCTGGCAGTAGCTCAAGCGCCAGATATTGCCTGGGTGAGAGTTGCTAAGTTGCAACTAACCGACAATGCCAGAGTCTGGTGGAAGGCTGAGGAAAGCCGTCTCACCCAGCCAATAGAGTGGAAGACGTTTCGCGATCTATTCGATGTGAAGTACTTCCCTGAGTTTGCCCGTTTTGACATGGAGCAGCAGTTCATCCATCTACAACAAGGCTCGATGTGGGTCAAGTCTGTGGATGAATACGATACTGAGTTTACCATGCTTAGCAGGTAAGATATTGTCTCAAATTCAAATTTCTGATCTCACTCATTACACTGCTAACACAAGATCGTAACAGGTTCGCTGCACACCTAATTCTTACTACTGAGATCCGGGAACGACGATTTCAGTAAGGGTTGGACCCGGAAATCCAAGCTGCACTCGCTATAGGGGATTTCCTAACCCATGATCTTGTTTTGAAGGCTGCCCGACGCTATGAGGCAGTTGTGAAGAAGAAGGGCAAATCGCAGACTGCAGGTGTGAAATGCCCTACCACACAGATGCCAGAAGGAGCCTTTTCTAGGCCAACTTTTGCACCCAGAAGACCGGGAGGATCATTTAACCGGTCCAGTCCAGACTTTTGTTTCTACTGCAAGAGGACGGGACACCTGGCAAAGGACTGCAGGCGTGCAAATGGCCTGTATTTGATTTGTGGCGCATCTATTCACGCCATAGGAGCATATCCATACCGCTTCAACATAGCTCCAGCACCTAGACCAGCAATCACAGTCCCGCAGTAGCCAGCCATTCAGGCACCTGCACCATGACTAACTCTCTCTGCACCAGCTCCATATGGACCTCCCTCAAAGCCTCAACGGCAATTCCATCAGGCACAGAGAAATATGCATCAAGGGCAGAGAAACATGCCCCAAGGACAGAGGAATGTGCCTGTTTACCGCCGAAAATGGAGACGGACCGTGTAGGTCGTCTTGCCTGAATTTGGGGACAGATGTTATTTGGATTTATCCGTCGACCTCTCCGAAAATGCCAAGTTGATTTATGGTACCGTGTATCGGAGGTTTGGCTGGATGCGGCCGTTGTAGCAGACTTCGTCAGATTCCCTCTCATTTCTGAGGGGTTTTTGATTGTGGGGACGCTCTTCCCTGCAGGCGCAAGCCCCTGCAGTTAATTACGTTACCGCATCGCAGTAACCACTTTCTCCTGCTCCAGTAGGTCACTTCGTGTCGTGTGTGTTTGTTTCATTTTTGGTTGCCCGTGGATTGTATACGGAGACTAATTTATGTTGTCGCCCGTAGGGCGTGGATTAGTCCAAATCCGTATATTCTTAGATTTGGGTTTAGTTTGATTTAAGGATCGTTAATCTCGTTTAAGGTTAAGATCAACTTAAATGTTTTTTAAGGATATGTTAGTCCAATTTTAGACTAAGATCGACTTAACAGGATTTTGGGATCATTCAAATCCAACAAAAGAGCATTTGGGCTCTATTGTTTTAGTTTAAGAACGTTACGATCCATTGTGGTTTGGGAGTGCACCAAAGAGTTGCTGGTTGTCGGGACTCGCCACTTCTCTGAAGACGTTGAAGAATTACAACGACATATATCAGAGGTGTGAGGAGATGTACCCTTGAACCAATTTCCAGATTGAAGAGAGATGTGGGATGAAGATCCTTCTGAAGTTCATTAGTCATGTTTAGGACTAAGACCAATTTGGAAAATGATGAGTCCATGAGCTCGGTTGATCTGAATGGGATTTGGTCAACTTGGGCTCAGCCCACTTAGTCTTTACCATTTCATTTGAATAAAGTGTTGAACACTTGCTTGGGCTTAGTCCCTTTTCTGTGCAAACAATGCTGAGCATTTATATGGGTTCTGACTCTCATACTTTACTTTACTTTCCCCTCTTTTTGGAGCATTAAACACTCTTTATGGCGTCTACGTGCGGAGCACATGAGGCGCTTGGCACTGAGAGCCAAACATCGAGTGCTAAGCACTCTTTATTAGACAGCGCCCACGTGAGGGACACTTGGGGCGCTCGGCGCTGAGCGCCAACCATTGAGTGCTAAGCACTCTTTATTGAACAACGCCTACGTGAGGCCCTGAGCGCCAACCATTGAGTGCTAAGCACTCTTTATTGAAAAGCGCCCACGCGAGGGACATGTGATGCGCTTGGCGCTGAGCGCCAACCATTGAGTGCTAATCACTCTTTATCGAGCAGCGTTCACGTGAGGAACACGTGAGGCACTTGGCGCTGGGTTTTCTTCGTATATTCTATTCTTAAGAGTTCAATTCTCTATTCTTTTCTGGATCTTTGATCCCCAAGAACGAGTTTATCCCTATGAGAATTAAATTCTCATTTATGGGAGACTTGTCTCATGGATCTCAGATTCAGAGAAAGAACTGAGTTCTTTTATGAGGGTTAAACCCTTGGATGTGCAGATGAGATGCTCTGATCTCTATTATTTTTATTTGCCTCGAAAAAGAGGTGTTCTTCTTTCTTCCCTCTTAACGCTTTCTTCTTGCTTGCTCTTTTTTTTAAAGTTTGAAGCTTATGGGGGGAGGGGGGTTCCTCTGTACAAGACTTGAAGTCTTGGGTCCTTTATATAGTAGAGGCTAGTCTGTTGATTTAGTTAAAGAAATCTCTCGTTGAGAGATCCTGATTGATTTGAGGACTTTATCCACCGTTGGATCTTTGATCTAAGGACTTCTGTTTTACAGAAAATATTTTTCTTGTTTTTAACAAGATTAGGGAAATATTTTCCCATACATAATTTTTTCTGTATATAGGTGAATTTTAATCACCATTGGATTTTTTAATCCAACGGTACTCTGTTTTATAGAGAGTAATCTTTCTTATTTAGAAAGATTTGAGGAATATTTTCTCGACAGAATTTAATTTTGTATTTTGATGATTTATCATCTCTGTTGGATCTTTGATCCAATGGCTCTGTTTAACAGAGAGATTTTCGTTCTGGTGTCGGCGCCTTCGTGCGAGGCACGTGAGGCGCTGCCTCAGAGTTTTTAACTCTTGGCGTTGGCGCCCTCGTTCAAGGCACGTGAGGCGTTGCCTCAGAGTTTTTAACTCTTGGCGCTGCCTTTCAAATTTTGAACAGAGTTTTGCTCTTTTATTGGAGAAATAAATGCCCCCTACCGTTGCGCTCATGTGGCTCACACATGAGTGCAGCGGTAGTAGCTTTTCCACCGTTGGATTTTCTTTGAAGTTGAATCGATTTCTTGTGCCTATAAGTAGGGCCTTTGGCCCTTGAGATGACTGTTGTTCATCTTCTTTTATTATTCTTTGAGAATTTCATTCTCCTTTCAGAGCTTAGCTCTCCGCCCAAAGAAATTCTTTCTAGAGTTAGAACTCTGCCCCAAAATTTGGTAAGGATTATAATCGAACCCATGAACAGAGCTTTGCTTTTCTTAGATCGTAGATCTTAAGATGTATTTTAGGGTTGCTTAACCCATTAATTAGAACACCGTTCATCTTCTATGAAGAACTCTTAAAGTTTGTTTTGCAGATCGTAAAGATCTTAGGGTTTTACCCTGTTACAAGAGCTTTGCTTTTGAGGGTTCTGGTAGATCACCCCATCGTCCTTACAGAGTATAGCTCTTTAGAAATTTTAGGGGAATTTTATTCCCTTCTTAATTAAAGTTGACAGATGTGAATTCTGTTTGCAGAGCACAGCTCTCAAGGGAGTTTAACTCCTCAGCCCAATAAGGTTTCTCATTAAATGATAATCCTTTTAGGATTCCATTCTTAAGGAGTGACTGCCCCATCAATGATAGGACGTCATCATGATTTTGTGGGTCCCTTCTTGTCGCAGTGCAAAAATTTTGAGTGTCAAAGAACGTTAAAGTTCTGATTTCTGTATCATAACACTGATAGCTGACCCTTCTCCTTTTGTGCCGGTGCAATGGCCTTCGACTCTTCCTTCCCTTTCATACGCTCAGAGAGCGCCTTTGCCGACGCGCCTGTGGATCGAGAAGTTTTTGCATTTATTAAAGATCATGACCCGGAGCAGAAATCTCTTCATTTGTGGGGGTCGTGGTATAATCAGATCATTCGGGGTCGGCGCAGTTTTTCTTGCGCAGCACCCTCAGAGCCAATTTCAGCAATTCACTACGCCGACTCGCCTCAAGTGAATTATGCTTTAGAGGAGGTCAACTGGACCTCGGAGGGTCGCCTTCAGCCTTCTATGGCATCAATACCCGTACAACCGCCAATGGCTTTGGATATTTTGGGGCGATGCATATGTCAAGGTGAGTCGCGCCCTTGGGGACAAGTATATATGATAGGTTTGACTCCTCGCCATTCAGCTGGCTACCTGCAGTGGGCTCGGTATATCCTGTCGGCCAAGAAGTCGCTGCTGCTGAAGCTCGGGTTGTATCCTGCAATTAATGCGTCTCTTTTTCAATATCCCGCGCCTCATGTATGGTGGGTCAAGGTTTTCCTGGAACAATGGAATATCCCGACCCACACATTTCTTCTATCGGACCGGGAAGTTTCAATTTTCTTGGAGGAGTTTGCAGAAATTCCGGGCCTGCCTGTCAGAGGGGAACATTACGAGGAGATACTTCCCCTAATGAGTACATCTTTGCCACCAAATCAGTGGTAATGGGTATCACCCTGGAGAATGCCGTTCAACATCGCTTCTCGAGCCTAATCAAGGTGTTGAACATTTATGAGAGTCTGTTTCTAGAGTCTGGAGGGCATGGAGTCAGCTTCACAGATTTCATCGCCTGCTTTCTTCGCCCAGAAGTCTTATCAAAACAATCCGCGAAATTCGCTAAGCTTGACGACCCGTTTGGTTTTGGTTTGGATAACCAGCCGACGGTGGAAGCAGATTTAAGAAATTTCTTTATTCTAGACACCCTGGTCGTCCCTTTTGCAGAGCTCGCTACTTCAGACGTCGATGAAGAGACGTTCTTCCTGGGGTTCATCGGCCTGTAGTTGAGCTGGTTTGTGCTTCCAACTCATCCTCGCTACATGAGGTCGTCTGTCTTTTATCCCGCCCATCGCATGGTTGCAGGGATGCGTGTGGCCGTTGCGATAGCGGGACTGGCTTATCTATACCATGGCCTGAGTTTAGCGGCAGACACTACTCAGCCGGGGGTAATGCCCGTACATCTCCCGTTGCACTACTTCACGTCGTGGATCGAGATGCATGTGCTAGGTGCTTTCGGCGTTCGTAAACGACCCCGTTTCTACGATAGCTATAACTTTCCTCGGGTCATGTATCTGGTTGACGCTTCTGCGTTAGACCCGTCGCAGCGAGAGGCTCGGCGACTGGTCCTCCGCCCTTGCATGGTTGGGGACAGCATGACCTTTGTCGATAGAGTTTTAACTATCGACAAGGAACTACCAAGGCGGTGCAACCGTTGCGTGATACTTTCAAAGACGGGCTCCCACGTTGAAGGCTCGGGAGATCCTGCACTTGTATTCAATTAGGCCAGGCTTTTTAGTGTTCAGACAAAACGCCTCGGCACTGTTCATGAGGTATAACCCATACCGTTTCGCTCAACAGTCGGGTTACAATCAGGGTGTTTCCCTCGAAGCATTCTTAGTCTATCCGGTTGCTACGGAAGAGGGAATTCGCAGCGTGCTGCACCATTTTATGCGACTAAATACGGGGTCCAACCTTCTTATCAGCGAACCAAGCTACGTGCCAAAAGCTTCGAACGCCTACGTGGCGTGGTACCAGCATACGACGGGTGCTGTTATCAGGGAAGAGAGGCGGCTAGTACTTGATCATAAGGATGCTGTCCCAGCTGGTAACCCAGCAGTCCCTTTAAAGCGACGGACTGCCGTTCGTCCTTCCTTAAGAGAAGTCACTACGGTTGTGGTCCTACGCGTCTTTCCTGAGAGGCCTCAATCCAGTGTTCCCATAACTGCGGTAGCCGTGGCGTCCCCAGAACCTGGTGCTGGTACAGAAATCGGGACCCGCCGCTCGAAAATACCTGTCAAGCGCAAAATCTTGTCATCGGCCTCCAGTGTCCACTCGCAAAAAAGAAGAAGTCGCTATTTTCTGCCGATGTCATATTTGACCAGGAGCCACATGCTCCCTACAGCGAGGTCTTGTGTGAATACAGTACCAACGGGGGTTTGTTCGACACGCCCGCGACCGATACTGATCTTCAGGCTACCCTCGCAGCTTCCGAGCGACTGGCTCACGAGGAAGCAGCGTTGATCTCCATCGCAAAATCAGGTATACTGCATTTATATTCTTCTGCGTCTATCCCTTTCTTGTTATTATGCTTTTACTAACGCTCTCTTCTTCAACAGGTATCTCTGCCGAAGAGGCTCTCGCGGCTTCCCTCAGGATGTTCGAGGAGGAATAGAGGCTCCGCGCTTCTTTGGGTCTTTGTATAAGTTGCTTTATTACACCTTTATTCTTTTTATTCATGCTATGACACTCCCTTTTACTTTATTGTAGGGACTACCTTAACTCAGGTTATTCCAAGTGCAGTGCCGATCCCAAGTGGCGACACAGCAAAACTTCTAGAGCCAGCTACTATTGCCACGACCATCCTAAAGTAACCACAGGAGGCTTTGCTGAAGCAGCCGGTGATGGACACCGGAGCGGCTCCGGAGGCAGAGCTCGGTTCGGACGACGACGTCCCCCTGTCGGAAGTCTTAAGGAGGTCAGTTCTCACTGCTCAAACTGACAGGAAGCGCAGGGAGCACGCGGCGAGGGAGCGCGATGTCATTTTGGCTACAGGTGCAAGCTCAAGCAGTATCCCGCCTGCTGACACTCCTTCGGTGGATGTTCCTTCTGCCCTGTCTACCGTCCATAGACAGGTTGCACACGCGGCTCGGGAAGAAACTGAAAAGCTGCTTCATGGTAATGTAATGCCCAGTCTTTTATTAGAACTCGATCCTCGAATTCTGACATACGCATTTTCTGCAGGGCCAAGTCCTGGCGATGGGATGGCAGGTGAAACGCTGGCGATTACAGAGCCTGAAGTGACTACTCTTTCTCAGGAATCTGGGACTGTCCAGACCGCTGCTCTTTCTTCTTGTGGCTCCTTGGTATCAGTGGGCGTCACAAGCATTACGACGGCCCTCGTCGAGTCGGGGGATGAGGCTATGGGCGCAGAATCTATTCTTCCGAGAGAGAGTGAAGAAGCCGTTACACCTGGTGACGCCTCCGTCACGGTTTTGGTCCATGTTCTATCAGGTAGTCCTTGGGTCACTGTTTTTGAGTTTTTCAATCCTGTTTAGCCCTTCTGACGATATTTTGTTTTGCTTGAGCATAGGCGCGATGAACCCTGAGGCTATACCGTCTGAAGAAGTGTCGCCGGTAGCTGCTCTGACGGTCGCTATCCCCTCGCCTTCTTCTGGGCCCTCTGAAATATTGGAAGGTATGGGTTTGTGACTTATTTGTTTCACTATGGGTACCATCCTCCTTTTATTGACAGTATATTGTCGCAACTCTTCAGGAGTCTTTTTCGACCATTTATATCAGGTGTTGAACCCGCATTTTTCCTTTCAGTCGGAAATCGTTCCACCTTCTGGTATTGGTTAGTATATTCTTCAGCTAATGTCTCCCCCTTTCTTTTATGAATATAAGTATTGTTGCTAAGTCTTCTTCATATTGATCATAGCGTCATAGGTCGGAGGAGGAGACGAGAGAATAGCCGTGTCTCTGGTACTCCCCATCCTGCCGCCTGTCACAGTCGATATAATAGACTCCATCCCTCATGTGTTTTCTTTATCTCTCGAGACAACATTTGACTGTAATTCATTTTGCAGCAATTTCACCGGCTCTAGCTCCTTTTGAGTCTCGCATTCCAATACCCGTAAGGCCCTTCGCTAAACGCATATCTTCCAGGGGCGCCGCAAATAGCCAGCGAATGTTGAGCGAATTTATCGAAGATTTCAATGCTGAGGTCCTCACTTCTGCTACAGATTTTGCCGTTGAAGTCAATCTAATGCCGGCGACACTCGTGAACTTCCATGATGAAGATCTTGTCGGCCCTTGGGTTGATTACTACTGAAAGATCGAGACTTGCCTGCACGAGATTGAGCTCAAGCGTCTCGCTCCTGAGGTGTTGGCTTTGAACTCCCAGTGGGTTGCGTGGGTCGAACATAGTGTTCTTTTCATTCGCCATTTTGAACAAGAGGAGACCCTGAGATGAAAGGAACATGAGATGGCTTCCAGCGAATCTGTCCGATTGCGTGCCCAGGTTGAAGCAAATGCTGTGCAGTTAAAAACCGTTTTCGACAATCTCCAGCGATGTATTTCGAATGGATTGTCGCTGAGGCGGACGCTTGACTTCACCGAGCGGGTCATGTAGGACTGCGAAGCTGCCATGCTAGAAACCGATGAAAAGTTTTCATCCTGTTTGTGGTAATGGACTCAAGTTGAAGCAGAGTTGGCCGCGGTAGCTGACCATGAGAAAGGATTGAGAGGAGGGCGCGAGCAGCTTGCTGATTTGTTGAAGACGCCTCTTCTTTAATAACCATCTTTATACCTTTTTTGTACCGACTGTAAACTTGTGATTCATGAATAATATATATTCATTTTGATTCCTTTATGAAATGTATCTTGTATTCACTTGAATTCATGAATAAAAGACATATTTTATTTCATACTGGCATGTAACTCTGGCAAATGTGGCCCGTAGATAGTCCACCTTGACTTCCTTGTAGGGCAACGATGGTTTAGGAAACAGGTTCGGATTTGCCGCCTAAGACTTTTCAACTTTATGCACCGTGAGGGTCTCATAAAGACTTTTCTCCCTACGAGTCGAGAGGATCCCGTAGGTGTATTTTCTCCTTAGGAGTCGTAACGACTTCTAAGTGCGTTTTCTCTTGAGAGTCGTAAGGATCTCACAAGAGAATTTTCGCCCTTACAAGTCGAGAGGACTCTTAAGTGGTTTTTCCTCTCATTGTCGATATTCGACTTTGGAGAGTGTGGCCTGTGGATAGTATACAATAGTCCATTTTGGACCTACTTGAAAGGCCTCAGTTCTTAGGAAACAGGTTGATATCTCCGTTGCTTAAGACTTTTTCCCTACGAATCGAGAAGTTCTCACAGGAACATTGTTTTCCCTACGAGTCGAGACGAATCGAGAAGTTCTCGCAAGAATGTCCTAACGTCACAGTTAACCTCTGCTGATAGAAGTCCGTTAGGGTCTGTGGTACTAGGGATTTTGTCCGTCGTATCATCGCGTTGGCCGATGTATTCCCCGATATGCAATCTTGCTATTCGAGTAGCTCCATGACTGTGGTGTCTCTGATCCCTTCGGGGGCTGGACAAGACGTCTTCAAGTAATCTCCCAGGTCATATTACCGTCGGAATAACAAGCGTTAGGCATTTTCCATGCCGCTTTTTACTTGAGGTTAGGCTCAATTTGGGAGCCCTGATGAGTCATGACTACTCCGCGCTGGTGTGGGATGATCTCCGATAGTCTTTTAGGTTTTATTTGAGTTGCCGTTAAGACCCTGAAGCTAGAGATCTTCCTTTTCTTCGTTCGTTGACATTGTGTCTACTATATTGCGACGAATGTCGAGGTTGTCTCTAGGTTGTTGGCGAACCGTCGAGGCTTAGAACTAAGGAGTTTGCCATGGCTCCGATGTTTTGACCCTGGGGTCGGTTGTTGACGTCGCGTCTGCATCCTGTTAGAGTGAGAAGGAACGCCTTCGTTGATCTCTTGGCTGTCTGTAAACCGTCGAGATTTGGAACTAGGAATTTTGCCATGGCTCCGTTGTTTTGACCCTGGGGTCGGTTGTTGACGTTGCGTCTGCATCCTGTTAGAGTAAGAAGGAACACCTTTGTTGATCTCTAGGTTGTCTGTGAGCCATCAAGACTTGGATCTCCTTCTGATAGAGCTTGGTGGGAAAATGTGGTTCCCTTTTTGTTTATGCCCATGAATTGTATACAGGGGTTGATGTGGACTCACCTGCAGGGCAAAAATTTTCTCTTCTTTTTTCTTTTTGTTTCTTTCCGCGACGCTCTATCATTTCAGCATTTTATATCGCGAAAGTCGCGATTGCCCAATCCTTTCAGCTATTTTTCGCGGTGCCCAATCATTTCAGATATTTTTTCTTTTTTACTCGCCGCTTTTTATTGCGAGTTATCCAATCATTTCGGCTATTTTTCTTTTTTACTCGCTGTTTTTTATTGCGAGTTGCCCAATTATTTTGGCTGTTTTTAATGCATACATTTTGCTCGCTGATTTTTATTGTGAGTTGCCCTATCATTTAGGTTATTTCATATGCATTTTTTGGCTCGTTGATTTTGTTGCTAGTATGGAACTTGAGATCCGGTACCGATCTTGGCATCAACATCGCTGCGACTGGAATATTGCAAGGAGCGAATCATCATTTGCCGTGAAAGGACTTGAAATTTGATACCGATTTAGGCATCAACATCGCTATGACTGGAATATCGTCAGGAGCGAATTATCATTTGCCTTTTTCGATTTGAACAAAGGTGGCTTAGTAAACAGGGTTATGATCCTGTTGACTAAGGCTTTTTGACTTTATGAGCCGTAAGGGTCTCATAAAGGTATTTTCTCCTTACGAGTTATGAGGATCTCATAGATGTATTTTCTCCTTAGGAATCATGGGGATCGCCAAGTGTGTGTTCTCTTATAAGTCGTAACGATCTCATAAGAGTGTTTTCTCCTTATAAGTCGAGAGGATTTACAAGTATCGTTCACCATATGAGGACATTCCTCATCATTGGTGAGACTTGGTGAGGGAACGTTTATTTGTGCCCGTGGATTGTATACAAGGATCAATATTGGGCCGTTTGTAGGGCAACTTGGGGAGTGTGATGGCTTAAGAACGGGTTCAGGTCCCTGTATCTTAAGGCTTTTGAATCTTATGAGCCGTGAGGGTCTCGTAGGGGGGAATTCTCCTTACGAGTCGTAAGGATCTCGTAAGTGTAATTTCTCCTTAGGAATCGTGGGGATCCCTAAGTGTGTTGCTCCCTTGTGAGTCGTAAGGATCTCACGCAGGTGTTTTCTCCTTATAAGGTCAAGTGGACCTTGTAGGTGTTTTTATTCTAATGAGATTGTGCCCTTTCGGGTTTTCATAAACTTGCCGATAGCCCTGCTGTTTTTTCTCACGGATCCCTTTCGGGTTTTCATCCATGCCCATTTCGCTTGTGGACGTACCCCTTTTTTTTTACCTCACCTTCTGTTCGCCAATGGAACTTATGGGGGACTTCGCCACCGGGGTAGCTATGTAGCCAGCGGGATTTGAGTTGCAGTCCTTGCCGTTGGGACTTGTGGACTTGAATTCCATTATCGCCGTGCTTGAGGCGACATATTGGTTTAAGGATATTACGGTCCATTGTTAGTTTAGGAACATCTCGGTCGGTCGTTAGTTTTAGGGACATCCCGGTCTAGTGTTAGTTTAAGGACATTTCGGTCCATTATTAGTTTTAGGGACATCCTGTTCCAGTGTTAGTTTAAGGACATTTCGGTCCTTTGTTAGCGAAGTTTTTGCAGGATACTACTTATAGAGTCTGGACTCAGGAAGACAGCGAGTGGACACGAGCGTCGTCATTTATCATTAACCTGAGTTATGACTTGTCAAGCGTAGTATTTCTTAAGGAATCGACTGTTTATTGGCCGGAAGGGTCTTTCGCCATGCATATTCATGAGCAAGTAGGCCCCACCTTGGTAGACCTTGTCTATGATGTACGGACCCTCATAGTTTGGCTCGAATTTCCTCCGCTTTGCACGGTTGAGGATCATAGGTCTTTTTACGACTAGCACGAGTTCGCCTTGGCTGAATGTTCTCAGCTTAGTCAGTCTTTCGTATGAGCGTGTCTTCCTTACTTTGTAAGCTTCCAGATTTTGCTGCGCTATGAGACGAGTTTCATCTAGGGCATCGAGCTCCTCAAGCCGAAGATGGGCATTTTCTTCATCTGTCAGCTCGTATCGAACTGCTACTCGTAGAGAGGGTAGCTCTATCTCCAAGGGAAGTACTGCTTCCGTGTCGAACACCAATGTGAATGGCGTTGTATTTGTGGCCGTTTTGAACGTGGTTCGATACGCCCAGAGAGCTTCATGCAGTCTCTTGTGCTAGTCCTTTTTATTTCTGGACACCGTTTTCTTTATGATCTTTGTCAAGGTCTTGTTGAAAGCCTCAGCTAGACTTCCCTCCAGTCCTTGACCCTTTCTTCGTCTTCTATTTGGAGGAACGCTTATCTGGTCGCTTCTTTTCTTTCAGATGACTCCGGAGATATTTCTGCTGGCGCGAGAATCCGGCGGTTTTACACAATGATCCTTACGTCATCAAGATTTTCATCAGCCAGTTCTTTAGCGAGTTTGGCTAATACATCCACCTTACTATTTTCCGCCCGCGGTATGCTTTTCAGGACGTAGGATGGAATTTGAGTCAGCAGTTGCTGCACCTTTTCGCCATATTTTACCAACTTTGGCTTGCACGTCTGATAGTCGCAATTTACTTGGCTAACGACCAGCTGGGAGTCTCCATATATGAGAAGGTTTTCGATCCCCATGTCGACAGCGATCTCAAGACCTGCTATCAAAGCTTCATATTCCGCTTTGTTGTTTGTTCTTGGCTCTGTCAATGAAAGGGCGAAACGAATTATCCCTCCTTGCAGGGTTACAAAGATAAGGCTTACCCCAGCTTTGATTATGGGGGTGTTTTGCTTTTGCTTTTTCATGGAAGATGCTCCATCGAAGTAGAGTTCCCATCGGGCATTATTTCCTTCCTTCTCTCTGTCGATTGCGTCGAACGCGTGTTCATCTGGCAATTCGCAATTTAAGGGAGAGTCGGCTGGTATCGGATGCTCAGCGAGAATGTTGGCGATGGGCTGGCCTTTTACTGCCCTGAGGGGTCGATATATTATCGAGAACTCCATCAAGAGGAGGTCCCATTTGGCAAGCCTTCCTGTTAGTATGGCTCTTGACATCAAATACTTGAGAGGATCCACTTTTGATATGAGATGGACCTCATGTGCCAAGGCATAATGTCGAAGCTTCGTTATCGTGAAGATCAGTGCCAGGCAATGCTTTTCGATGGGGGAGTAGTTGTTTTCTGCCCCCAGGAGAACTCGACTCAAATAATAGAGAGCTCTCTCCTTCCCCTTGTCGTTCTCCTGTGCCCATAGTGCGCCTAAAGAACCTTCAAGGGCTATTGCATACAGGATGAGAGGCTTTCCCTTGACCGGAGCGGTCAGTACTGGCGGTTTCTGTAGGTATTGCTTGATTTCGTCCAGTGCACTTTGATATTTACGATCCCAAACGAACGGGGTCCCCTTTTTCATTAGATGGCTGTAGGGGTGGTATTTTCCGGAGAGGTTGGCTATGAACCGTCGGATATACGCGAGCTATTCTTGGAGAGACCGCAGCTGCTTAAGAGTTCTTGGCGAGGGCATTTCCATAACCACCTTGATCTTTGATGGGTCTAATTTGATGTCTCGGTATCGTACGATGAATCCTAAGAAATTTCCTGAGGAGACTCCAAACACGCATTTCAGAGGGTTCATATTCAGATTATATTTCCGAAGACGCTGGAACACTATTTTCAAATGCTCACAGTGCTTCTTGTACGATTTGCTTTTCACCACGAGGTCGTCGATATAACATTCGACAATCTTGTGTATGAGGTCATCAAAGATCTTCGTCATGGCCCTCTGGTAGGTAGCGCCAGCGTTCTTCAGACCGGAGGGCATCACTTTATAGCAAAATATGCCCGGCGGAGTCCGGAAGGCAGTATGCTTTCGGTATTCGGGATGCATCTTTATTTGATTATACCATGAAGATCCATCCATGAAGGAGAAGACTTCATGAGTGGACGTGTTATCTATCATCAGCTCGGTAACCGGTATGGGGAAGTCATCCTTCGGGCACGCTTTATTGAAGTCTCGAAAGTCCACGCAGATGCACACCATCCTATTTTTTTCATCACCGGGATAATGTTGGCAATCCAGTCAGGATATTGAACTTGTTGGATAAAGTCGGAGTCGATTAGTTTCTTGACTTCGGCATTGATGCTCATCTCGAGCTCGAGCCACATTCTTCTTGGCGCCTGTTTGACTGGCTTGACGTCCGGCGATATAGCCAGTTTATGCACAACTATTTTTGGATCTTGTAACACCCTAGTTCATTTATACCAGTTCCAGTTCTCGTATTTTCCTTATTTGTGGTATTTTTCAGATTATCGTATTTTGGGTGCGAATGGTATTTTATATTTTTATATTGCATTCGACCCAACCCGCTTGCTTGAAACTTGTTTGATTCATATTCATGAATTATCTGGACTTGTTACGTAGACTGGTGCATTTTCATGTTTAGTGTATACTGGCATTTTATCTGGTATTGCATCTTTTACCATATAACATTTTAAGTCATATAAAATAATTTAAAATTATATAACATGGCCTGCCTGATACCCCTAACCCCGTGGTAGCATCCGCGCATCATGTTCTCGTCCCGTTCAGTGAAACGGATGTGTTTGGATGGCTACGCACACGCACGTGCATCCGTTCTTGGGGGTATGCATTTTCATTACCCGAGCATTCATTTTGAATTTTGAACGTTTCATATATTTTTCATATTTTAAAACTGAAATTTTAGACCCGACCTGGGCGTGTTTTGGAATATTTTTGTACCCTGCCAAAATTCAAATTTATTTAATATTTAAAATTTATTTAACCGTTTAAATTCTTAACAGTTCAAATCTTTTAATTAACTAACTAAAATCTTTTAAAATTTAAAAATCAAACAATTTTAACAACCTCTCGAGCTCTATCTCTCAGCCTCTCTCTCTCATTGTCTCTTTCTCCTTCCCTGTGGCCCATGCCCACCCCTCTCTCTTTCTCTCTCCCCTCACTAAAAACAACTTTATATCTTCTCACTGTTCTCTTTCTCTCCTCTCGATCTCTCATTCTCTCTCTGTCTCTCTCTCTCTGAGCACTCTCTCTCCCTCTCTCCTCCATCATTTTCCTTTTATTTTCAATTTTTTTCTCCTGCCTCACTGCCTCGTCCACGCCGCACCCGAGCCTCTGCCCTCATCGCCACCTCGCCGTCGTCGTCTCCGCCCCGTCGCCGCTTCCACTATCGACCTCACCCTCATCTCCTTCCGACCCCTCCTGCACCTCGCCGTCACCTTCTCTCCCCTGCACAACCCACTTCCTTTCCCGTCGCAACCTAAGAACCCGCCTCACCTAGCCCTCGTCGCCGGGCCGACCACCTCGTCGGCCTCCCCTCTCCTCTACCACCTCCTCGTCGTCTCCTTCACTTCCCCCGAGCCTGCACAGAACCCACAACCCACACGAACCCATCACCTTCATCGTCGTCATCATCACGCCGGCGATCTCTCGTCATCACCACTGACCCCTTCGCCTCCTCCTCTGCACAACCACCTCCTCACCTTCCTCTCTCCTTCTCCCAAGATCCCGAGCCCCAAACCAAAGAACCCTGACTGGCCTCGCCTGCGCACCCCGCCTCACCGTCGGCGACCACGTCGTCATCACCTCATCTTCACTTCGTCAGCCTCACCAACACCTCTCTCATCTCCTCCCCTGCAAGCCCACGACCCATGCACTGAATCCCTAGAACCCAGGAAACCCTCACTGCACACCCACTGCCTCGCCGGCAAACCCCATCGCCGGTGACCCACTGCCTCATCTTCGCCCCTCGCTGCTTTCTCTGAATCCTTGAACCCAAACCCAGAGCCATACCAGAGACCCCAGTTTCCTTTTCTTTCTTCTTGCTCTTCTTCTTCTTTTTTCTTCTTCTTTACATTTCATTTCTTGATCCGTATTTTTCGGTGACCGCCGGAGCCGTACTGCTGCCGACGATCCGAGCAACCCAGTGGACGTACCTTACCTGCGTGATCACCCTGTTGCTTTGCTTGGACCCATCCCGCGTGCCGTGCGTGTGCCGATCTTACCGACGTCGGACGTGCCGTGCTTATCCGTATCATGATCCATCGAGGAAAGTTTATCTTGCTACATGCTACATTACTTTATATACATCTATTTTAATAAATATAATACTGGCATTTCAAATTATGCATCCCATGTTTACTTTGACAGTTTTTCGACATCCGTCTGCATCTGTACGTGTTACTTTACATCTAGCGCATGCAAACCTAGCTTGTTGCATACTATATTACAATATACTGTACCGAATGGAATATTTACATCACATATTGTTTAGTTGTACATCCCACATTACCATTTTTACAGTTTTACTGTTTTCAGATACCCGTTTGCATCCATCTCATTTAAAATATATATAACTGCATCTATAGATCACATTAATACATAATACTGTGATATTAACACCCCATGTTTAATAAAGTGCATTCTAATTAGTATTGGAACTATAAATGTAACCCTAATCGATAATTGTGCATCTATATCATTGATTTTATATCTATTTGCATACCATGTCACAATATTTTATTTTATTGTTATATTTTGTGCACCCATACTTGTTACAGTTTGATTATGAGTACCCGCTTGATACTTGTGCATTAATACACTACCTGACATGACCTAATACACTACTTGACATAACTTGATACTTGTGCACTACCTGACATGACCTGATATATCACTACTTGACTTGTTACCTGATCTTGTTACTAATGCCAACAGTCTCGACCTGTTGTCTCTACGGACATATCCTGTTGTCTATTTAGATAGACTTGTACCTGCTTGATCCTGTGTTGGTATTAGCTCTAGATTTATCAATACCTGACTTACACACATAACTTGGGGGTATGAGGAAATCAAGAATGTAGCCGAACGTAACTCAAATGGCTATTATCCTTTTACCGTGGTCCCATGGGGTTGAACGGGACATAGATTCACAGTCTATTATCCTTTTACCGTAGTCCCGTGGGGTTGAACGGGACATAGACCGATGGGTTACGCTGAGGATTATATTAATTGATTTCAAAGAACTTTAGAGTAGATAACCCTATAGCACAGTTTGGACTACTTACTGCACTTCACCCATTTATATCTTGTTCACTGATCTTTATTCATGTCACTATTTATTTCTTGATAACTTGTTTATACTTCATGCCTGCATATTTCATTACATCCTGCTTGGTTTGAATTATTGATTTTATGGCGCACTGACGTCTGGGTTTTGCATGGCCCAGATCCATTATCCTTTTCGCTGGCAGTCAAAGAGTATTTTGATCAACAGGCTGAGCAGTGAGGACATGTTATTAGTTTAGTTTAGTTTCCTTTCAGTATTTTCATTCCTGATACGAGCCCGCATTATGGGACATACATTCCAGTTTATTATTGTACTTGGATCTTTTGCTTCCGTATTATTTTATTTCATGACTCATTTATTCTGGCTTATGGACATGTGTTAGATAGTTTATTACTGTTCTTGATATCTCTACAACTGTAATGTGACTGTGGAGTGATATTTTCTATCCACAGGTAGCATGGTTGGCTCTGTCACGGGCCTATCTTAGCGCATTCTGGGAAGCGGGGCGTGACAGGGTTTGTTTGGTATCAGAGCCATATGATATATGTTAATCGGGTTTGATTCTTTTTGTAGTTGGGTATTGGACCCAATACACGGATCAGAATATTCGTGATTAGGAACATGTCCTGCCACATTGTTATCGTGATTCTTGAATCATATCTTTTCCTTGACCCTTGTCTTGACGATATGCAAACAACTTTGCATCTCGACTTGAAACCTTTTGGTTCCCTATTTGTTCTCTCTATTCTGATGCTAGGATTTGGGCGACTTGAACTGAGTTATGTGATTGTAACTATGAATTGTAGCATGGTTACAATGCGGTATTCTATTTAAGTAACTTGGAGTTCTAGTTTTGATTAATATCCTTAATTCATCATCATCATTCATCGCAAGTTTTGAATCTTGTTTATCATACTGATCCTCTTTGGTGTCTTGGTTGCAGGATCATGGAAGCCAGGAATCTAGGATCGTACCAGAGGCGTATGGATGACGCCACTTTGCTTGGAGTAATTTGTGACTTGCTAGAGGACCACAAGCAGTAGACCGAGTAGAAGCCGGCGTTCGCACCAAACTAAACGCCCGTATGTAGAGGTATTCCGGTGAACCGACGTGGCATAGCACCAATGAAGAAAACAATCGTTGCTGATCGGAGAAGGAGCGTGATTTGTGACTTTTGCCATTTACCTGGACATATGCAAAGGGAGTGTCGGAGGAAGCTTGGACTCTGTTTAAATTGTGGATCGGCGGATCACACTATCAATACTTGTCCGTCGAAGCTTCGTAAGAAAGAAGATGTTCATAGAACAGTTTTGCCCAAGCAAAAAGGAAGGGTGTTGTGCGATTACTGCCAACGACCGGGTCACTATCGAAGGGATTGTCGTATGAAGCTTGGACTTTGTTTTGTTTGAGGATCAGCTGATCACATCATTGATACTTGTCCGTCAAAGCTAAGTTTGAAGGAAGATACTCAGAAACCACTGCAAAAACAGTTTCAGGAGTAGAAGCAGTTGACTCAGGGACCCAATCAAGCTCGAGCATTTACCTGACGGCTGAAGAAGACAAGGCTTCAGAGGAAGTCGTTTCAGGTATCCTACTTGTTCATGGTTTTCTCGCATTAGCGTTATTCGATTCTAGTGCATCCCATTGATTTATGTCGTCCAAGTTTAATACTACACACTCGATTACTTGCACGACCCTGTCTAGTTATTGGGACATACACACTGGGAATGGGAAAATCATAGCTAGTAAAGAATGTAAGGATTGTTCTGTAGCTATTTACGGATGGGAGTTATTCGCAGATTTCTTGATGATTGATACCGGTAGTTATGAAGTTATCTTGGGAATGGATTTTCTCGGCACTTTCCACACTGACATTAATTGTAGAGCAAAGAAAGCTTTCCAGATTCCTGGACATCCAGAGGTTGTTTTGGAGTTAGCAGTTCTGTCGGACCAGTCGAGTGCAGGGCTAGGCCGACAAACAATGTTCTTTCGTCGATAGAAGTTGAAGCGCCAACTGTAGTTCGAGATTTCATGGACGTGTTCGAGGACATCTCGGATTTACCCGAAGCGAGATGTGGAGTTCGCGATCGACCTTGTTCCTGGTGCAGCGCCAATCTCAAAGGCGTATTATCCAATGGTACCAATGGAGTTGGAAGAAGTCAATTTCTTGAGAAAGGGTTAGATTCACAGCAGCAATTCACCTTGGAGAGCTCCAGTTCTTCTAGTAAAAGACGACACGCGGATAAATGTGCGTCAGTTTTGAGGCGTTGAAGCAGAAATTGATAATCGCTCCTATTTTGACTGTATCAGACAGTTTCGGAGGATTGGTGATTCACAGCGACGCATCTGGGAAAGGTTTGGGATTTGTTTTGATGCAGCATGGGAAGGTTATAGCTTATGCATCGAGACATTTGAAGACCCATGAGAAGAATTACCCAACTCATGATTTGGAGCTAGCAGCTGTGATTTTCGTTTTGAAGATTTGGAGACATTACTTATTGTTCACCGATCACAAAAACCTGAAGTACGTGTTCACACAGAAAGAGCTTGATATGAGGCAGCGTAGATGGTTGGAGCTGATGGCTGACTACGATCTTGATCTTAAGTACCATCCGGGGAAAGTTAATGTTGTGCCGGATGCGCTTAGTCGGTTGCTAGCAATTCGGATGTTGACTACACAGAAGGAACTTATCAAAGACTTTCGAAGATTCGAGTTGGAGATCGTGCTACCGCATTCTTCGGGACAGTTGATGCAGCTGCAAGTACTGTCGTCGTTGATCGAGAGTATTAAAGTAGCGCAATCACAAGATCCAATGTTGCAGAAGTTTCGAGAACAGGTAGAAGCGGGATTTCGAATAGACTTGTTGATTCATGAAGATGGTTCGTTGCGTTATGGTAGCCGTTTGTGTGTGCCGAAAGGAGACATTTGTAAAGAAGTTATGAAAGAGGCGTACAGTTCTGTATATTCCGTACATCCAGGAGGCACAAGATGTATCGTGATCTACGACAGTATTTCTGGTGGGAAGGCATGAATAAGGAGATCGCCCGCTTTGTGGCGAAGTGCTTGGTATGTCAGCAAGTTAAGGCTGAACATCAAAGGGTTGCTGGTTTATTGCAACCACTTCCGATTCCTCAATGGAAGTAGGAACATATAACCATGGATTTCGTGACAGCTTTACTGCGGAGTCCAAAGGGCAACAATACAGTTTGGGTGATTGTTGATCGATTGACCAAGGCAGCTCATTTCATATCATTTCGAGTTGGCCAGTCAACGGAAACATTAGCAGAACGGTATATGCAGGATATTGTGAGATTGCATGGAGTACCGGTGAGCATCGTGTCCGACCGTGACACCCGTTTCTTATCACACTTTTGGAGGATCTTACAGGAAAGTTTGGGGACTCGATTGATGTTTAACACAGCTTATCATCCCCAGACAGATGGCCAGTCAGAGAAAACGACCCAAACTCTTGAAGACATGTTGAGAGCTTGCATGTTAGACTTCAAGGGTTCGTAGAAGGATCATCTACACTTGGTGGAGTTTTCTTACAATAACAGCTTTCAGGCGACTATTCAGATGGCTCCATTCGAAGCGTTGTATGGTCGCAAGTGTCATTCACCTGTTTGTTGGGACGATGTTGGAAAGCGAAGACTGTTGGGACCGGATTTGATCATGCAGACTGTAGAGAAAGTTAATACTATTCGGAATCATATGAATGCAGCACAAGATCGGCAGAAGAGTTGGGATGATACATCGAGAAGACCTATAGAGTTCGTTGTTGGTGATCTGGTATTCTTGAAGATATCACCGGCTAGAGGAGTGATTCGTTTTGGGAGTCGAGACAAGCTTAGTCCTCGATTCGTAGGGCCTTTCAAGATTTTTGGAGCGTGTTGGAGAAGTGGCTTATCGATTGGCTTTACCGCAATCTTTGGCGAATGTTCATGACATGTTTCATGTTTCTCAACTCCGTAAATATGTTCGAGATGAAACACACGTGCTGGATCATTCGGAGCCGACTGTAAGAGAGGATTTGCCTTTTGAGGAGCGACCGATGTCGATTGTTGATCGAAGAGAAAAGGTCCTTAAGAACAAGGTTATCTTTCTCGTACTTGTTTCTTGGGGAAATCGCTCGCACGGAGAATCGACTTGGGAGCGAGAAGACGAGATTCGATAGAAGTTTCCACACCTGTTCTTATAGATTCCTGATTGTTTATCTTTCCTTGCCTTGGGAATTTTGAGGACGAAATTCTTTTTGTAGTTGGGTATAATGTAACACCCTAGTTCATTTATACCAGTTTCAGTTCTCGTATTTTCCTTATTTGTGGTATTTTTCTGATTATCGTATTTTGGGTGCGAATGGTATTTTATATTTTTACATTGCATTCGACCCAATCCGCTTGCTTGAAACTTGTTTGATTCATATTCATGAATTATCTGGACTTGATACGTAGACTGGTGCATTTTCATGTTTAGTGCATACTGGCATTTTATCTGGCATTGCATCTTTTACCATATAAAATTTTAAGTCATATAAAATAATTTAAAATTACATAACATGGCTTTCCTGATACCCCTAACCCCGTGGTAGCATCCGCACATCTTGTTCTCGTCCCGTTTAGTGAAACGGACGTGTTTGGATGGCTACGCGCACTTACGTGCATCCGTTCTTGGGGGTATGCATTTTCGTTACCCGAGTATTCATTTTAAATTTTGAATGTCGCATATATTTTTCATATTTTAAAACTGAAATTTTAGACCCGACCCAGACGTGTTTTGGAATATTTTTGTATCCCGCCAAAATTCAAATTTATTTAATATTTAAAATTTATTTAACTGTTTAAATTTCTTAACAGTTCAAATCTTTTAATTAACTAACTAAAATCTTTTAAAATTTAAAAATCAATCAATTTTAACAACCTCTCAAGCTCTATCTCTCAGCCTCTCTCTCTCATTGTCTCTTTCTCCTTCCCTGTGGCCCACGCTCACCCCTTTCTCTCTTTCTCTCTCCCCTCACTAAAAACAACTTTATATCTTCTCACTGTTCTCTCTCTCTCCTCTCGCGCAGTTCTCTCTCTCTCCTCTCGATCTCTCATTCTCTCTCTCTCTCTCTGAGCACTCTCTCTCTCCCTCTCTCCTCCATCATCTTCCTTTTCTTTTCAATTTTTTTCTCCCGCCTCACCGCCTCGTCCACGCCGCACCCGAGCCTCTGCCCTCGTTTCTCCCCTGCACAACCCACTTCCCTTCCCATCGCAACCCAAGAACCCGCCTTACCTATCCCTCGTCGCCGGGCCGACCACCTCGTCGCCCTCCCCTCTCCTCTACCACCTCCTCGTCGTCGCCTTCACTTCCCCCGAGCCTGCACAGAACCCACAACCCACACGAATCCATCACCTTCGTCGTCGTCGTCATCACGCCGGCGATCTCTCATCATCACTGTTTCCTCCAATCATAGCAAAGCACTGTTTTAAAATTCAAAATTTAAAAATTGAAGCAACGTTTCAGATTCAGCGCTAGGCGCGCTGCGCGCCACGTGTCAAACACAGACACGCTGGCGCCAGGTGCGCTGCGCCCTAGGCAGTGCACCCCCAATCAGAGCAAAACCCTGTCTTAAAATTCAAAATTCAAAAAAAGAAATTGATTGTAGCAACGCTTCAGATCCAGCGCTAGACGCGCTGCGCGCCACGTGTCAAATATGGGTGCGCTAGCGCAGGCTGCGCTGCGCGCCACGTGTCAAACGTAGGTGCGCTAGCACTGGAATTAAAAATTCTCCACTGTTAGATCAAAAGATCTAATAATGATAAATCATTAATTAATCAGAATTAAAATTCTGTTATGGAAAGATCTTTCCAATCTTGTTAAAAACAAGAAGATTACCTTCTGTAAAAAAGAAGCCTTAGGATTAAAGATCCAACGGTGGGAAAACATCCCCGAATCAATCAGAGAAAGATATCTTTAACTGATTTAACAAATCAATTTGCCCTATATAAAGGCCCCAAGACTTCAAGTCTGATATTGAGAAACGCCCCAACAAACTTTGAGAAAACTCAAAAGGAAGAGAGCAAGCTCAGCAAAAGAAGATTTTTTCTTCAAGGGAAAAAAATGGTGATGAACAAAGAGATGGATTCATCTCATAATTAAAAAGAAGAACTATCTTCTTAAAAGATCATAGATCTACAAAGACCAAGGTCTTGCATAAAAGAGATCAAAAGATCTCATCACATAATAAAGAAGAACATATTCTTCACACAGATCATTGATCAAAAGATAACTCTTCTGTTTTAAAAAGAACATAAACTTGTTCACAGATCATAAATTTGATCAAATGCGCTTTGCGCTACTGAAAAGTGCCTTGCACTCATGAACTGCGCTTTTGCGCTCCTTGGACCGGCGCTCAGCGCCAAAACACGCCACGTGTCAACCACAGATACAACTTGCGCTTTGCGCTTCTGAAACAGCGCACTGCGCTCATGGGCTGGCGCTCAGCGCCAAGCGCGCCATGTGTCACTCACTGGTACGCCACTAAACTAGCGCAACGTGCTCACAAAGTGAAAGCGCAATGCGCTCATAAACTGGCGCTTACCGCTAAGCGCGACACGTGTCCTTTTCGTGTGCGCTACTTGGCAGAAGCGCAATGCGCTCTTTAATTGGCGCAAAGAGCCTGGCGCGCCAAGTGGCGTGCTGTCAGAACACACATTGTTATGATGAATGCTATGCATTCAATACGAGACAAAAATTGTCAGGATCTAATGCTCAGCATTATTAAAAGGGCCAAGCCCATATAAAGGCTCAACAGCCCAGAACAATAAAATGTTAAACATTTATTGGACTTAGCCCAACATTGGCCATAAGTCCTCAAATTATATTGAACTGAGCCCATCTGCTCACGAATATTCAACAGATCTTAGTCCCAAACTTGGCTACAGATCTTTCAACCAACTCACACCGGTTCGAGGGTACATCTCTTTACTCCTCTGATATCTGTCGTTGTAATCCTTCAATGTCTTTAGAGAGGTGACGGGTCCCGACAACCACGCATTTCACGGACTGTGGGGTCCTTAAACTCATGGACTACGATGTCCTTAAACTTCATAGACTACGATGTCTTTAAACCACGGACTGTGGGATCCTTAAACTCATGGACTATGATGTCCTTAAACTTCATAGACTACGATGTCTTTAAACTATGGACTGTGGGGTCCTTAAACTCATGGACTACGATGTCCTTAAACTTCATAGACTATGATGTCTTTAAACTATGGACTGTAGGGTCCTTAAACTCATGGACCACGATGTCCTTAAACTTCATAGACAACGATGTCTTTAAACTACGGACTGTGGGGTCCTTAAACTCACGGACTACGATGTCCTTAACCTGGACTGTGGGGTCCTTAAACCCATGGACTACGATGTCCTTAACCTGGACCGAGATGTCCTTAAACTAACATTGGACCCAATGTCCTTCAACTAATCGACTGCAATGTCCCTAAACTAAACAACAGAGCCCAATTCCCTCTTGCTGGATCTAAACGATCCCGTTAAGTTGATCTTAGTCTAAAAATTAGATTAACGTGTCCTTAACATACGTTTAAGTCGATCTTAGTTTCAAATGAGGCTAACGTATCCTTAAACCCAACCACTAAACCCAAATCTAAGAAAATACGGATTTAGACTAATCCACACCCTACGGGCGACAACATAAATTAGTCTCCGTATACAATCCATAGGCAACCAAAAACAAAACAAACACACACGACACGAAGTGACCATCTGGAGAAGGAGAAAGTTGTTACCGCGATGTGGTAGCGTAATTAACTGTAGGGGCTTGCGCCTGCAGGGAAGAGCGTCCCCACAATCAAAAACCTCTCAAACGAGGGGGAATCTGACGAAGTCTGCTACATCGGCCGCATCCGTTTAAACCTTCGATACATGGTGCTATAAATCAACTTGGCATCTTCGGAGAGGTGGACGGATAGCACCAATTAGCATCTTCCCTGAAATTCAGGCAAGACGTCCTCCGCGTCTTCGCGCGTCTTTCGGCGGGGAACAGATTCTGGCATGCCCGATGGGACCTTTTCTTCTTTCCACTCCACACTTCGTGTGTCGTGTTCACGAACGAATCACGGTTTGATATGGTTGCCCTTGGGTTCGAGGTACTAAGATTTGGTTTCTTGCTTGGAGCAGAAAACGAAACATCAATGGCATCTACTTGTGCGAGGTGTTCCAGCTACAACTGCAACTCGCGTTCTGCCTCATCTGGAGGCATAGCTTACGGACCTCAAGCGGCCTCCCTGTTCATGATGCCGGTGGACCAAGTAACTCAGGCCACCACTGGGCTGTTCTTTGGGACTATGATCCCACCCATGAGCTTCGATGCCCCGATGTTTCCGCAAGAAGCTCCAAAGAAGTCGGTCTTCGATCGACTTACCACTACTGCGACCCCTCTCAACGGGTCGTTCAGCTCCGGCGCCTCAGTCTTCGCTAGATTGGGCCAAAGTTCATGTGGGCTCATGATGAAGCCTGCAATGCCAGAAAAGGTTATTCCGAAGAGGATAGCCATCCCTGCTCCCGAAGTTGTCAAGGCGGCTTCTCCTGCCAAAGGGTCGGTCTTTACAAGACTGACTGTTCCGGCTCCCACTCCGGCTCCCGTCCCTGCTCAAAATTCTGTCTTTGACAGATTGGATACTGCTACTCGACGGACGTCGGTCTTCAAGAGGCTGGTACCAGTGGCGCCTCACCAAAACAGGGGGCATGACGAAGTCACCCCTCAAGCTGAAACAATCCCAGCAGCTCGACACGCTCGACATCGCCACTGGCGTCGAGTAAGGAAAGTTGGGGGCAACTCCCCCTCTGGGCTAACTCCACCAGCTCCAACGGTGGAAGTCAATACTGCTGTTCCAACTGGGAACAACTTTGAATTGCTGAACAAGGTGCGCAGGAACTCTCCTACCGCCGTACTGAAAAGATCTCCTCCACCCGTGGAAAATGCACCGAAGGCGAAACCGGAACAGCCTCCTCAGCGGCTATCCTCCAAAATCTACAAAGTCTGGCGACAATTCCAGAAGTCGGTGATTGACGAAGATTACCCTCGCCGACAAAAGAAAGTGAAGGTTCAGCAGGAAGAGAACCATCTTGCCAAGCCACAAAAGGCAAAAGCTACTTGGGTGCCCGCTGCAATGGCCCCCTCAACGTCAACTGCTCAAAAGAGAAAGAGGCCAGAGAAAGCCCCTGTGACTACGGCAGACCACAAAGACACTGAGCCCAAATGCCCCAAGTCTGGGGGCATAATGGTGCATACTGTTTATATGGCTTCCGAAAAAGAGGAAAGTCGCGCTTCGACGGGTCACCGACCGCTCACCCGATCCGTGACAAAAGCCTAGGAGTAGCAACAGAAGCTTCAGGAAATGCTAACGCAAATGGACGCACTCACCAAGCCAAAAGAAAGCACGGAGGCATCATCAGAGCAGCGTCATGAACAAGAAACCGATGCTGACTTCCTCCGCAGAGTCCTCGAAAAGAAGGACAGAGAAGCAGCAGAACAAGCCGCCAACATAAAACGAATGACGCTTCTCTTCCAAGACATGGTCAGGATGATGTTACAGCCGGATCCTCCAGCTGAAGACCCTCCAATCATTATTGAAAACGACAGAGGGGAGACATCGAATCCTCAGCCTGCTCTGTTAGCAGCCAAGGAGGAAACCATCTCAAAAGCCACGCTCGATGATTATATAGCTCAACAAATACGAGCTCACCAAGCGAATGAAGCGGCTGGCCAATTCGTTAAAACTGGGCGACCATCCAGGCTGGTATGATCAAATAAGTTACCCGCCGAGATATACGATCCCCAAATTCCATGTGTACAAAGGGACAGGAAATCCCCATCAACATGTCGCTCAGTTCAGGGCTCTTTGCGGCAATACTGGAGGTGATGATAAACTTTTACTTTGCCAGTTCGTCGGTAGTTTAGCAGACACAGCTTTTGAATAGTACTCGGAGCTTCCCGACGACTCCATCAAAACGTTTACAGAAATGGAGTTTCTATTCACTCAACGGTTCGCAAGAGCCAGTGAACGCACCCCGATCACGGCATTGATCAATGCCAGAGTAAAGCCGGGAGAGACGTGGGTGCAGTATGCAATCCGGTGGCGGAACCTATGGTCGAAATGCGAACAACGCATAGAAGAAGCTCCTGCCGTGGGCATGTTCATGTGGACCCTTGACCCTCAGTCGACTATCTCCCAATTCATGATGTTCTTCAAGCGGACCACCTTCCAGGCCTTGATCGACAAGCTGGCCCAAATGGACCAGATGGGCTATAGGCCTTTCCCTTCAAAAATGGGTTTCCGAAATGAAAAAGGTAACGAGAAAGCGACCGTTGTCGCTAATGCTCAGCGACAACCGAGTAATCCAAGACCGTCTGTTCGTCAGAGCAGCAAGCCGCGATCCCTCGATGAGAAGTTGAAACGTCCTTACTCATTTCCCAGGGATAAAACAAGGAGACTATTCGAACTGGCAGTGCGCAAGGGACTCATCACTCTGCCAGATCCAAAACATCCATCGCAACCGGGTGACGTTAACCATCCTAACTATTGTCCCTACCACAGAGTAATGGGCCACCCACTCGAAAATTGCTACGTCTTCAAAGGATGGATTGAAGATGAATACCAAAAGGGAAAATTCGAGTTGTCTAACAACTGGAAGGTGAACCCGCCACAACCACATGCTCAGAAAAGGATGGACACGCCAGTGGCATCATGCTCTTTTATAGAGAAAGCTCCATGAGAAATTGTTCTTTCAGCAAAAACTAAAAGAGTGCTGAAAGATCTTCAAACATGTCCGACCTATGAACAAAGAGACCGAAACGTCCTTAAACTAACAACGGACCACTATGTCCTAAAATTGGCAACGGACCACGATGTCCTAAAACTGGCAACGGACCACCATGTCCTAAAACTAGCTGTTGACCGAGATGTCCTAAAACTAGCTGTTGACCGAGATGTCGATAAACTACGATAGATTGCAGCATCCCAGAGCTGATACAAAAAAAAGAATAAAAAAAAGATAAAAAAACGGTATGTCCATAAGCAAAATTGGCACGGATGAAAACCCGAAAGGGCTCCGTGAGTAAAAACGGCAGGGCTGCCGGCGAGTTTTGTGAAAACCCGAAAGGGCATAACCTCGTTAGAATAAAAAAAAAGAGAAAAAAGAAAACGATATGTCCATAAGCAAAATGGGCACGGATGAAAACCTGAAAGGGCTCCGTGAGTAAAAATAGCAGGGCTACCGGTGAGTTTTGTGAAAACCCGAAAGGGCGTAATCTTGTTAAAAGACAGTTGCGAGGTCCTCTCGACTTTGTAAGGAGAAACCACCTGTGTGAGATCCTTACGACTCACAAGGGAGCAACACACTTAGGGATCCTCACGATTCCTAAGGAGAAATTACACTTACGAGATCCTCACGACTCGTAAGGAGAACTCTCTTATGGGACCCTCATGGCTCATAAGATTCAAAAGTCTTAAACTACAGGGATCTGAACTTGTTCTTAAGCGTCCACCACAACCTCCAATATTTCCTTACAAGCAGTTCAGTATTGACCCTTGTATACAATCCACGGGCGCGAATAGACATTTCCCTAACAGAGTCCCATCCGTGACTAGGGATATGTCTATCCGGTGAACAGCCCTTGTAAGTCCTCTCGACTTATAAGGAGAAAACACTCTTGTAAGATCCTTACGACTTATAAGAGAACATACACTTAGGAATCCTCACGATTCCTAAGGAGAAAACGCACTTACGTGATCCTCACGACTCGTAGGGAGAAATACCTTCATGAGACCCTTACGGCTTATGAAGTCAAAAGCCTTAGTCAACAGGATCCTAACCCTGTTCGCTAAGCCACCTTTGTTCGACATTGACGGAGGCAAATGATGATTCGCTCCTGGCAATATTCCAGTTGTAGCGGTGCTGATGCCGAAATCGGTGTCTAATTCCAAGCTTGCAGTAAGAAACTAGCGAGCCACACATGCATAAAAATAGCCGAAATGATGGGGCAACTTGCAACAAAATCAGCAAGTAAAAATGTATGCATGCAAAATAGCTGAAATGATTAGGCAACTCGCAATAAAAAGCAGCGAGTAAAAATAAAACAAATAGCCGAAATGATTGGGCACCACGAAAAATAGCCGAAATGATTGGGCAATCGCGACCTTCGCGATATAAAAGCTGAAATGATAGAGCATCGCGGAAAGAAAAATATATAAAATGAAACCTTTTGCCCTACAGGTGAAATCACGTCGATCCCTGTATACAATCCAGGGGCACAAACAAAAAAGGAGGGGAACACCTTACCACCAGGCTCCATCAGAAAGTGAAACCAAATCTCGACGGTTCATAGACAACCTAGAGACAATCTCGACACTTGTTGCAATATTGCAGACACAATGTCAACAAACGAAGCAAAGGAAGATCCCTAGCTTCAGGGTCTTGACATCAATATCGACAACTTAGAGATCACCAACGACGTTTCTCCTCATTCCAACAAGATGTAGACGTGGCGTCAACAACCGACCCCAGAGTCACAACAAATCGGAGCCATGGCAAAGTCCCTAGTTCCAAACCTTAACGGCAACATCTACAGCTTAAAAATCAGCAATGGTGATTCTCCTCATTCTAACAGGATTCGGTCGCAGCATCACCAAACGGAGCTACGACAAAGTCCCTAGTTCCAAGACTCTACGGTCCACAGACAATCTATAGTCAACCAATGACTTCCCCGCCGGATTAACGTTCCGTCTCGGAGACAAGTCAACCAACCCCCAGGGAAATCAGTATCCTTGGCAAAAAATCTCGATTCAGGGAAATCAGCGTCCTTGACGAGAGCACCTCGATTCGCGTCGACCCGCAGAGAAATTAGCGTATTTGCAGGAATATCTCGATTCGTCTCAACCCCAGGAAAATCAGTGTCCTTGAAAAAACCTCGATTCAGGGAAATCAGCGTCCTTGACGAGAGCATCTTAATTCGCGTCGACCCGCAAAGAAATCAGTGTCTCTGCAGGAATATACGACGTCCGCAAAATAGAGCCATGGCAAAGTCCCTAGTTCTAAGCCTCAAGGTTCACCAACAACCTAGAGACAAACCGCGACATTCGTCTCGATATAGCAGACACAATACCAGCAAACGAAGCAAAGGCAATATTCCTAGCTTCAGGGTCTTGACGGCAACTCATATAAAACCTGAAAGACTATCGGAGATCATCCCACACAAGCGCGGAGTGGTTATGACTCATAGGGGCTCCCAAACTGAGCCCAACCTCAAGTAAAAAGTGACATGGAATATACCTAATGCTTGCTCTTTCGACGGTAATATCACCTGGAAGATTACTTGAAGACGTCTTGTCCAGCCCCCGAAGGGATCAGAGACACGACAGTCGCGGGGCTACTCGAACAGTAAGATTATGCGTTGAGGAATACACCAGCCAATGCGACGGTGCGACGGGTAAAAAACCCTAGTACCACAGGCCCTAACGAACTTCTATTAGCAGGAGTTAACTGTGACGTTAGGAAATTCCTGCGGGAACTGCTCGATTCGTCTCGACTCGTGAGGAAATTAGTGTCCTTGCAAAAATTTCTCGATTCGTCTCGACTCGTAGGGAAAAGCCTTAGGCAATGGGGATGAGGACCTGTTTTCTAAGCACTGGGGTCCTGCAAGTCGGTCCAAAATGGACTCTTGCATACTATTCACGGACCACACTCTCCAAAGTCGAATCTCGACAAGGAGGGAAACAACCACTTATGAGTCCCCTCGACATGTAAGAGGGAAAAATTTTCTTGTGAGATCCTTACGACTCTCGAGAGAAACCGCACTTAGGAATCCTCACGACCCATAAGGAGAAAAGACACCTACGAGATCCTCACGACTCGTAGGGAGAAAAGTCTTTATGAGACTCTCATGGCTCATAAAATTGAAAAGTCTTAGATAACAGATCTAAACCTGCTTCCTAAGCCATCACTACCTCTTGAAGAGTTCAAGATGAAATGTTCTTTATTATCTACAGGCCACACTTGCCAGGGTAACATACCAACAACACAGCAAAGAAAAGAAAACGACAGTGGGAGATAAGAAAAATGTGTCTTTATTCATGAACTCATTTGAATATAAGATACATCATATAAAAGAATAAAAAAATGGATACATGTTATTTAAAGATTACAAGTGTGTAATTGGTACAAGGCAGCTACTGAGAAGGGGGCGTTTTCAATAAGTCAGCCAGTTGCTCGCGCACTCCTCTCAACTCCTTTTCAAGGTCAGCCGCTGTAGCCAGCTCCGCTTCAACTCGGGCCTGTTGCTGCAGACAGGATGAAAGTTTCTCATCGATTTCTTGCTGAACAGCCTCCTGACTCTGTGCGACCTGTTCAGTAAATTCAAGCTTTTTCCTCAGCACCAGCCCATCGGAAATACATCATTGAAGGCTTTCAAAGATGGAGTTCAGCTGCGCAGCATTTGCTTCAACCTGGGCACGCAGTCGGACAGACTCAGCGGTAGTCGCCTCACGTTCCTTTCGCTTGAGGATCGCCTCTTGTTCGAAATGATGAAGGAACAGAGCACTTTGCTCAACCCACGCAGCCCGCTGGGAGTTCCCGGCCAGAATTTCAGGAGCAGGACGCCTAAGCTCAAGCTCATGCAGGCAGGCCTCAATCTTCCTGCAATGATTAACCCAAGACTCGACGACGCCTTCATTATGGAAGTTCACAAGCGTCTCCAGCATTGGATTGACCTCGGCAGCGAAATCTGTGGCAGATATAGGAACCTTCGCGTCAAGCTCCTCGACGTATTCGCTCAGCATACGCAGACTGGTCACAGCACCTTTTGAGGATGGACGTCTGGAAAAGGGCCCTGCCGGCATCATAATGCGAGACTCGAACGGGGCTAGAGTCGATGTGATTGCTGCAAAATAGATCATAGTCAGATGTCGGCTCAGGAAATAAAGAAAATACACGAAAAATAGAGTCTACTATACCGGCTGCAACAGGGGGCAGAGCTGGGAGTACGGGTGGCGTAACGATAGCCGCTTCCCCGCCTTCGATTTGTAAGGCTGCAAGCAATACAAAGAGGGATTAGCAATAATATGACTGCCCATTAAAGAGAGGACATCGTTTAGAAAAGATACTCACCGACACCACCAGGCGGACTAATCTCTAACAGGAAGGAGAAGTGTGGGTGCAACACCTGGTACAGGTGGTCAAAAAGGACTCCTGCAAAGACGCAATAATGCAATATCAGTACATAAATTATACAGCCTAGAAGTAAGACTGATGGGTCATAAATCCGTATCTTCCAATATTTGAGACGGTGCGAGAGGAAGTAGAGGAGGAGTCACCGTCAAAACGGTAACTGATGGCGTTGCCTCAGGTAGCGCGACCTCAGCACTCGCCATACCTGCAATAGAAACAAGATAAATATTGTCAGGAAAGATTGAAAAGGATTGCAGAATAAAAAGAAAAGCAATGACCCAAAATTTACCTGATGAGTCGCCAGTCGGAACCGCGACGAGAGTGTCACTTGATACAGCAACTGCTTCATCCTCTTCCATCGGGATGGTCTCACCTCCTATCGCCTCATCCCCTGACTCTACGAGAGCCGTCGTAACGCTTGCGACGCCAGGAGATGGCAAGGAGCCGCAGGCGGAAAGAACAATGATCGGGGCGGTGCCTGACTCTTGAGAGGGAGCGGCCACCTCGGGCTCAGCAATTATGGCTATTTCACCCATCGCCACCTTGGGCTCGGCAATGGTGGTCATCTTACTTACCGCCATCTCAGGCTCGGCGATCGTGACTGTCTCACCTGCCGCTACCTCGAGTTCGGCGATCGCAGCCATCTCGCCTACCGCCACCTCGGGTTCGGTAATCACGGCTACCTCCTCTACCGCTGCCCCAGGCTCAGCGGTCGTCGCCACTTCTTCGGTATGACTCGGCCCTGCAAGATAAGATATATGAGAACTGGTAGTTATAACTTTGACCACGAAACCCCATGTCACATTACCTTGAGTTGATCTTCCGTTTGCTTCCCGAGCTGCATGTGCTGCCCGTCTATAGGCAGTAGACAAGGCAGCCGGGGATTCCTCCAAAAGAGTAGGGGCAGGGATAGCGGTGCTCGAACCCGCACCCATGGCTAAGGCAACATTACGCTCCCTTTTGCCTAAACACCAAGAAGCCCGGTCTGATAGAATATAAATGGAGGATCTCCTGAGCTTTCAAAACTGAGGCTCCATCTTTAAAAGCATCCCGCAATGGCCGCACCGTTGTGGCGGACTCTTTTCCAATGGTTAAAACCTTATCGGTGAAGGTCATGCCGTCTCCAACCGTACGGAGATGAAGGAGCAAACTTCTAGCATCCCACGGTGATGGATTTACAATAGATGCGCCGACTAGTCACATAATCCGGGGGAAACCGCACCTGTCATAAAATGAAGGCCTTTTATGAATACCAAAAACGCTAAGTGCATGTAGCTCGAGCCATGACATGAAGTAATGCATCGAGAAGTTCATATGCTGCACTCCGGGTTCAGTAGTATCTGCCGCTTGACTAAGGCCGTAATACAAATGGGCTAGACCGACGACCCCGACAGCCACTTTCACCCCAATAACCATTCAGTGAGCTGGATAGAAGACAGACGGCCTCATACGGTGAAGGTGCATTGGGAGTGCGAACCAGCTCAACCATAGCCCAAGAAATCCCAAGAAGAATGTTTCCTCATCAATCCCAGGGACTGCGATCTCCGCAAAAAGAACAACTGGAGTGTTGGGAAGGAAGAAACTCTTCTGATCTACCTCCGTCGTTGGCAGGTTGTTTAAACCTAAGCCGAAAGGGTCGTCAAGCGTGGCGAATTTAACAGCCTCCTTCGAGAGGACTTTTGGGTGAAGAAAGCGAGCAATGAAATCCTCGAAACTAACCCCGTGGCTCCCAGATTCGAGGAAAAGGCTCTCGTAAATATTCAACACTTTGATCAGACTAGGAAATTGATGTTGAACGGCGTTCTCCGGGGTAAGGCCCATTATCACTGGCTTGGCACCAAAAACGTATTCATCCGTAGGAAGTAGCTCCTCATAATGCTCCCCCACGACCGGTAAGCCGGAAACTTTTGCAAATTCCTCTAAGGAGATTGATACTTCTCGGTCCAGCGAAAGGAAGGTGTGGGTAGGAATGTTCCACTGCTCCAGAAATTCCTTAACCCACCAGGTGGGAAGCGTAGGATACTGGAAGAGAGAAGCATAAACGGCAGGATACAACCCAAGTCTCAACAACTGCGACTTTTTCGCTGACAGAATGTAGCGGTCCCATTACAGATAACCGGTCGGATGACGAGGAATCGGACTTATATTATATGGTTGCCCCCATGGCCGCGCCTCGCCTTGACAAATACGTCATCCCAAGATATCTAAAGCCATGGGAGGCTGAACGGGTATCGCAGCCATAGCGGGCTGAAGAAGACCTTCTGAAGTCCAATTAACCATCTCCACGGCATAGTTCACCGGGGATGGGTTGGCGTAATGAATCGCTATGATGGGCTCCAAGGGTACAGTGCACGAAAAGCTTTATCGACCCTTAATAATGTGATTATACCATGTCCCCCAGAGGTGAAGATTTTTGTGTTCCGGGTCATGGTCTCGGATGAGCGCGAGAACTCCCGGTCTACAGGTGCTCCAGGAAATCCTCCTTCTGAACGAATGAACGGAAATGAGGCATCGAAAGACATGTCGCCTGCAAAAAAAAAGGGACAGAAGTCAACTGTCAGTACTATAATTTAATTTTAAATTTTAACGGTACTTTAAAATTTGTACCACACTGCAATACAGTGGAAAGGGGACCAAAGGGGGACCCACAAAATCTAGATGACAATTCATCAATTAATAATTAATAAAATAGTCTCATCATTGGATGAAACTGTTAATTAATGAGGAAATCCTCAAGAAAATTCTCATTGAATGAGAGATCTCTCAGGAAAAGGAAAAAATCTCCCTTTGAGAGCAAAACTCTATGACAGAGTGACACTTGTCAAACTCTGAGAGCCTGGCTCTGTAATGATGATGGAAAAACCCATCAGAAAAGAAAATTAAAATCAATTAATTTTTATGAATAAAAAATCCTGGGATCTTCAAGATCCATGAAAAAACTCTTAAGAGTTCTTCATCAAAGATTAAGAAATCTACACATGATTCAAAAGAGCAAGGCTCTGTTTATGGGCTAAGAAACCCCAAAAGATCTCTTTAGATCTATGGGTTTATGAGAGCAAAGCTCTGCTAATGAAACCCTAAATGGGTTTTCTGTAGACCAAAGATCTATAAAGAGCAAGGCTCTGTTAATTGGTAAAACCCTAATTTATTAAAAATTTTAAAACTTTACCTAAGTTTGGAAAAAGTTTTTACTCTTGAGAAGTTCTTAAACAGAAGAGCTTTGCTCTGAACAAAAATTCTCCAAGAAAGAAGATGATAATCATCTAAGGGACCAAAGGTCCTATTTATAGGCATTGAACCGCCTCTTCAACTTCTGAGTTGATCCAAGGGCTCAGATGCTGCCACCGCTGCACTCATGTGTATGCCACGTGAGCGCAACGGTGGGGGGGCATTTGTTTCCCCCAATCAGAGCAAAACTCTGTTTTAAAATTCAAAATTTAAAAATTGAAGCAACGCTTCAGATTCAGCGCTAGGCGCGTTGCGCGCCACGTGTCAAACACAGACACGCTAGCGCCAGGTGCGCTGCGCCCTAGACAGCGCACCCCCAATCAGAGCAAAGCTCTGTTTTAAAATTCAAAATTCAAAAGAAGAAATTGATTGAAGCAATGCTTTAGATCCAGCGCTAGGTGCCCTGCGCGCCATGTGTCAAACACGGGTGCGCTAGCGCAGGCTGCGCTGCGCTCTGCGTGTCAAACATAGGTGCGCTAGCGCTGGAATTAAAAATTCCCCACCGTTAGATCAAAAGATCTAATAATGATAGATCATTAATTAATCAGAATTAAAATTATGTTATGGAAAGATCTTTCCAATCTTGTTAAAAACAAGAAGATTACTTTCTGTAAAACAGAAGCCTTAGGATCAAAGATCTAACGGTGGGGAAACATTCCCGAATCAATCAGAGAAAGATCTCTTTAACTGATTTAACAAATCAATTTGTCCTATATAAAGGCCCCAAGACTTCAAGTCTGATATAGAGAAACCCCCTACAAACTTTGAGAAAACTCAAAAGGAAGAGAGCAACCTCTTGAAAGAAGATCATTTCTTCAAGGTAAAAAGAATGGTTCTTGAACAAAGAGATGAAATCATCTCATTAAAACAGAAGAATTATCTTCTTAAAAGATCATAGATCTATAAAGACCAAGGTCTTTCATAAAAGAGAGATCAAAAGATCTCATCATATAATAAAGAAGAACATATTCTTCACACAGATCATTGATCTACAAAGGCAAAGTCCTTTCAAAAATAAGAACTGTTGTTCTTGAATCTTGAGACAAAGTCTCTTCTAAAAAGAACATAAACTTGTTCACAGATCATAAATTTGATCAAATGCGCTTTGCGCTATTGAAATGCGCTTTTCGCTCTTGAACTGCGCTTCTGCGCTCTCTAGACCGGCGCTCTCCGCCAAAATGCGCCACGTGTCAATCACGTATGCAACTTGCGCTTTGCGCTTCTAAATAGCGCACTGCGCTCATGGGCTGGCGCTCAGCGCCAAACGCGCAACGTGTCACTCACTAGTGCGCCACTAAACTAGCGCAACGCGCTCACAAAGTGAAAGCGCAATGCGCTCATAAATTGGCGCTTAGCGCTAAGCGCGACACGTGTCCTTTTTGTGTGCGCTACTTGGCAAAAGCGCAATGCGCTCTTTAATTGGCGCAAAGCGCCTGACGCGCCACGTGGCGCACTGTCAGAATACACATTGTTCTGATCAATGCTATGCATTCAATACAAGACAAAAATGTGTCAGGATCTAATACTCAGCATTATTAAAAGGGCCAAGCCCAGATAAAGGCTCAACAGCCTAGAAAAATAAAATGTTAAACATTTATCGGACTTAGCCCAACATTGGCCATAAGTCCTTAACTTATATTGAACTGAGCCCATCTGCTCACGAATATTCAACAGATCTTAGTCCCAAACTGGGCTACAGATCTTTCAACCAACTCACACCGGTTCGATGGCACATCTCTTTACTCCTCTGATATCTGTCGTTGTAATCCTTCAACGTCTTCAGAGAGGTGACGGGTCCCGACAACCACACATTTCACGGACTGTGGGGTCCTTAAACTCATGGACTACGATGTCCTTAAACTTCATAGACTACGATGTCTTTAAACTATGGACTGTGGGGTCCTTAAACTCAAGGACTACGATGTCCTTAAACTTCATAGATTACGATGTCTTTAAACTATAGACTGTGGGGTCCTTAAACTCATGGACTACGATGTCCTTAAACTTCATAGACAACGACGTCTTTAAACTACGGACCGTAGGGCCCTTAAATTCACGGACTACGATGTCCTTAACCTGGACTGTGGGGTCCTTAAACCCATGGACTACGATGTCCTTAACCTGGACCGAGATGTCCTGAAACTAACATTGGACCGCAATGTCCTTAAACTAATCGACCGCAATGTCCCTAAACTAAGCAATAGAGCCCAATTGCTCTCTTATTGGATCTAAATGATCCCGTTAAGTTGATCTTAGTCTAAAAATTAGGCTAACGTATCCTTAACAAACGTTTAAGTTGATCTTAGTCTCAAATGAGGCTAACGTATCCTTAAACCCAACCCCCAAACCCAAATCTAAGAAAATACGGATTTGGACTAATCCACGCGCTACGGGCGACAACATAAATTAGTCTCCGTATACAATCCACGGGCAACCAAAAACAAAACAAACACACACGACAAGAAGTGACCATCTGGAGAAGGAGAAAGTTGTTACCGCGATACGGTAGCGTAATTAACTGCAGGGGCTTGCGCCTGTAGGGAAGAGCGTCCCCACAATCAAAAACCCCTCAAACGAGGGGGAATCTGATGAAGTCTGCTACATCGGCCGCATCCGTTTAAACCTTCGATACATGGTGCCATAAATCAACTTGGCATCTTCGGAGAGGTGGACGGATAGCACCAATTAGTATCTGCCCCTAAATTCAGGCGAGACGCCTCGCCGCGTCTTCGTCCGCGTCTTTCGGCAGGGAACAATCACTACTGACCCCTTCGCCTCCTCCTCTGCACAACCACCTCCTCACCTTCCTCTCTCCTTCTCCTTAAGATCCCGAGCCTCAAACCCAAGAACCCTGACTGGCCTCGCTTGCGCACCCCGCCTCACCGCTGCGACCACGTCGTCGTCACCTCATCTTCACTCCGTTAGCCTCACCAACACCTCTCTCATCTCCTCCCCTGCAAGCCCACGACCCATGCACTGAATCCCTAGAACCCAGGAAACCCTCACTGCACACCCACTGCCTCGCCGGCAAACCCCATCGCCGGTGACCCACTACCTCGTCTTCGCCCCTCGCTGCTTTCTCTGAATCCTTGAACATAAACCCAGAGCCATACCAGAGACCCCAGTTTCCTTTTCTTTCTTCTTGCTCTTCTTCTTCTTTCTTCTTCTTCTTTACATTTCATTTCTTGATCCGTATTTTTCGGTGACCGCCGGAGCCGCGCCGCTGCCGACGATCCAAGCAACCCAGTTTACGTACCTTACCTGCGTGATCACCCTCTTGCATTGCTTGGACCCATCCCGCGTGCCGTGCGTGTGCCGATCTTACCGATGTCGGACGTGCCTTGCGTATCCGTATCGTGATCCATCGATGCAAGTTTATCTTGCTACATACTACATTACTTTATATACATCTATTTTAATAAATATAATACTAGTATTTCAAATTATGCACCCCATGTTTACTTTTATAGTTTTTCGACATCCGTCTGCTTCCGTACGTGTTACTTTACATCTAGCACATGCAAACCTAGCTTGTTACATACTATATTACAATATACTGTACCGAATGGAATATTTACATCACATATTGCTTAGTTGTACATCCCACATTACCATTTTTACAGTTTTACTGTTTTCGGATACCTGTTTGCATCCATCTCATTTAAAATATATATAACTGCATCTATAGATCACATTAATCCATAATACTGTGATATTATCACCCCATGTTTAATAAAGTGCATCCTAATTAGTATTGGAACTATAAATGTAACCCTAATCGATAATTGTGCATCCATATCATTGATTTTATATCTATTTGCATACCATGTCACAATATTTCATTTTATTGTTATATTTTGTGCACCCATACTTATAACAGTTTGATTATGAGTACCCGCTTGATACTTGTGCACTACCTGACATGACCTAATACACTACTTGACATAACTTGATACTTGTGTACTACCTGACATGACCTGATATATCACTACTTGACTTGTTACCTGATATTGTTATTAATGCCAACAGTCTCGACCTGTTGTCTCTACGGACATATCCTGTTGTCTATTTAGACAGACTTGTACCTGCTTGATCCTGTGTTGGCATTAGCTCCAGATTTATCAATACCTGACTTACACACATAATTTGGGGGTATGGGGAAATCAAGAATGTAGCTGAACGTAACTCAAAGGGCTATTATCCTTTTATCGTGGTCCCGTGGGGTTGAATGGGACATAGACTCACAGTCTATTATCCTTTTACCGTGGTCCCGTGGGGTTGAACGGGATATAGACCGATGGGTTACGCTGAGGATTACATTAATTGATTTCAAAGAACTTTAGAGTAGATAACCCTATAGCACAGTTTGGACTACTTACTGCACTTCACCCATTTATATCTTGTTCACCGATCTTTATTCATGTCACTGTTTATTTCCTGATAACTTGTTTATACTTCATGCCTGCATATTTCATTACATCCTGCTTGGTTTGAATTATTGATTTTATGGCGCACTGATGTCTGGGTTTTGCATGGCCCAGATCCATTATCCTTTTCGCTGGCAGTCCAAGAGTATTTTGATCAACAGGCCGAGCAGTGAGAACCTGTTATTAGTTTAGTTTAGTTTCCTTTCAGTATTTTCATTCCTGATGTGAGCCCGCATTATGAGACGTACATTCCAGTTTATTATTGTACTTGGATCTTTTGCTTCCGCATTATTTTATTTCATGACTCGTTTATTCTGGCTTATGGACATGTGTTAGATAGTTTATTACTGTTCTTGATATCTATACAGCCATAATGTGACTGTGTAGGGATATTTCCTATCCACAGGTAGCATGGTTGGCTCTGTCACGAGCCTATCTTAGCGTACTCTGGGAAGCGAGGCGTGACGGATCTAGTCCCGGCATCTTGGAATAGTTCCACGCGATGCAGTCTTTATACTGCATAAGTACGTCTTTTAGTGTAGTCACCTGCTCTTCGGACAGCAGCTCGCTGACGAGCGTTGGCCTCGGATCGTTTGTCGTCCCCAATCCGATTTTCCTCAGATTGTCCACCGTGGTATGTATCCCATCCTCTAGCTCTTTTGGCGCCGGTGGAAATTCTGAGATCACCTAGTCCTCATTTTCATCTGCGAGGCAACGGGAGAGGTTGTCCACATTATCATGCTCTCCCTCTTTCGACAGTGTTATTATGTGGCAGGTACGAGTTCGTTTCCAAGCTCGATGTTGATCTGGACTTACCCTCGCAATATAGGTCGCTTTTGGGTCATGCTTTTAGGGTGGGGCTACCCTCCAACTGTCGGATACAGCAAACTTGCCTGCTGATATTGGTCTTCAACCTAGTCTTTGTAGGTGAAGCAGTATTTAAGAGGGTGTTCTATTACTTGGTGGTAGGAACAATAATCCGGGTGATGTACCTTGTTTATCTGTTCAGGGTATCGATACTCCGGGAGCGTCATCATTTGATACTTCATGACAAGGTCGAATATTTTCCTTGTCTTGTCTTGGGGGAACGAGTACTCTCGACCCGTCTTCTTCATAAAAAACGGGCTCCAGCTGACTTTTTCTCGATCGCGTGGCTTCTTGGATTCACTTCGCTGTTTTTTAACACCATTCCCGTTCTTGATCTTGTTGTTGCCTCCGCGTCAGACTTTTTCCTTGCCACGAGAGCGCACAGTAGGCTGAGGATGAAGGGCATCGTTGTCTTCTCTTTCCGTAGACTGCTGAATGAGACGCTGTGTCCTGGCTTTCTCATAAATGGCCATTTCGCGACTGTGGTCATCCCGAACCTTTTGACCTACTTCCCTTATTAGCTTGTCAAATGTTTCTTCGAATGAAGGGCTTGGTATTCTCACGGTGAGATCTCGCTCTGGTTTGATATTAGCGCTATCTGGAAAGCATCCAGTATGCTCAGTTGTGAGGGTATCTTCCTCAGGTGTGCTAGGACATTGTTATCCACCTTGTTTTTCTTAGGCGGGTCCGTGGCCGCGAGCTCTTTGATGACTCTATCATCGAGGGCAATTTCTTCAGGGACTTTTTCCTTCCCCTTGTCTCTTTTGTTCGAACCCTTTTTTGTAGGCTCGAGGTTCTTCTCAGGCAGCGTGCGGTTACGTAGCTGAATGTTCTCGCATTTCTTCGCCTCTTCTTCTTTTTCAGAGGTGGATTCTTTGAAGAGAGGGCCGAGAGTTATTTCTTCCTCAGAATCACTCCCGAATGTGAGAACTTGAGTTTTCCCTTTTGTCGAACTGGTATCAACCATATAACAATTGCCAGTCATTTTTCCACGCTCATCTGTTGCACCTTTTTGCTGTCGACGAGCTTCGTGCTTCATCCTCTTGAAGTGTTGTCGGTGGGCAACGTATCCCTACCACCACTTCTTGAAGGCACTGCACTCTTCGGTGGGGTGAGTGACCCTCCGATGGTATAAGTAATAATTCGGATGTACATTTGCTTCATTGAGGCATGTACTCCCGGAAGTATTTCCTTTGAAAGGTGGCAGCTTCATTCCTATTGACAGGGCTTTAGCGAACCGTTTCCCCGTCTTAAACCTGCTTTTGTCTGCCGCGGGTGTGCTTCGATATGGTTGGAGTACTTTGTGACTCTTCCTTGTCGCAACTTCTTCATCCTGACGCCGACGCTTGGCCTTTTTGTATATGGCCGTTTCACGCTCTCGGTTAGCTTTGCTCTTTTGAAGGGCTTCGTTCAGCAGCCTGTCAATCAGGTCGTCTGGCGGCTCCAAAGATTTTTGCACTGGTCTTGCTCCCAGCTTTTCTGCGCTGTTTTATGACTCTGAGGGGGTCTCTTCGTTTTTTAATGACGAATGAGAGACCATGTGGCAACTCGCTGCATAATCTTCGGGTTCTTCTGACGAGTCGTTCCCCTCATCATTGTCACTGTCTCCGTTCTCAAGGATATGGTTGAGAAACTCTTCGAGAGTGAATGGGGTCTGCACCTTCTGGTTGTACTCCTCTAGTGCGTCAATATATTTTTGCAGGTGCGTGCGCTTGTTATCAAGCTGTATAGGCTTCTTGGTCTTCTTCTTTTTCTTCGAAAACTTTGAAGGCTTGACCTGGGTGTTTTGCCCATCGTTACTAGCTTTCGGTGTTGGCGCGGTTTAAGAAACCCCTCAATCATCTCTGGCTCCAGCGGGCTTTTCCACTTGATCGCCGGATATGCTTAAAGGTCCTTCAGCATTTTTTTAGTTTTATCTGAAAGGACAAATTCCCACGGAACTTCTTCTACAAACGAGCATGATGCCCCTGGCGTGTCCACCTTTTTAGGAGCGTGCTTCTGTGGCGGGTTCACCATCCAATTTTCAGACAGCGCAAACTTGCCTTGCTGGTACTGGTCCTCGACCCAATTTTTGAAGACGTAGCAATCCTCAATTGGGTAGCCCAATACTCTGTGGTAGGAGCAGTAGTTGGGACTGTTGACGTCACCAGGCTGCAGTGGACGTCTCGGATCCGGCAGAGTGATAAGTCTGTTGCGCACTGCCGGTTCGAACAGTCTCCTCGTTTTATCCCGGGGAAACGAGTATGGACGTCCTAGCTTCTCTTCGAGGGATCAGCATGGGCATGTGTCTCTTTGGCGAGCAACCGGTTTCGGGTCAATTGGTTGCTGTTGAGTGTTGGTAACGAAGGTCGCTTTCCCTTTGCCCTTTTCATTCCGGGGATCCATTTTCGAAGAGGACAGCTGGTCCATTTAGGCCAGCTTGTCGATCAAGGCCTGGAAGTTGATCGGCTTGAAGAACATCATAAATTAGGATATGGTTGCCTGAGGATCAAGGGTCCCCATGAACATGCCCACGGCCGGAGCTTCTTTTATGCGCTGTTCGTATTTTGACCATAAGTTCCGCCACCGAATTACGTATTGAACCCAGGTTTCTCCCAGCTTCACCCTGGCATTGATTAGTGCCATAATCGGGGTGCGTTCTCTTGCGCTTGCGAAACGCTGCGTGAACAGTAGCTCCATTTCTGTAAATGTTCTGATGGGGTCATTCGGAAGCTCCGAGTACCATTCAAATGCTGTCTCTGCCAAGCTGCCGACGAACTGGCGAAGCAGCAGTTTGTCGTCGCCTCCAGTATTGCCGCATAGAGCTCTGAACTGAGCGACGTGCTGATGGGGATTGCCTGTCCCCTTAAAACGTGGAATTTTGGGATCGTATATCCCGTCGGGTACTTGATTTGATTGTACCAGCCTGGATAAGGTCGCCCAGTTCTAACGACTTGGCCAGCCGCTTCACTCACTTGATGGGCTCGTATTTGTTGAGCTATGTAGTCGTTGAGGGCAGCCTTGGAAATTGTCTCTTCTTGGGCCGTTGAGCCGTTCGGAGGAGGGTTTGACGTTTCCCTTCTGCCGTCTTCGATGATTATTGGAGGGTCTTCGGCTGGAGGTTCCGGCTGGATCATCATCCCAACCATATCTTGGAACAGAAGCACCATCTGTTTTAGCAGCTTGTTCCGCGGCCTCCTTATCCTTCCTTTCCAGCACCCTTCGCAAGAACTCCGTATCAGTCTCCTGCTACCGGCGCTGTTCAGACGATGCTTCTGGGCTTTCTTTTTGTCCAGTGAGTGCTGACATCTTCATTAGTATTTCTTAGAGCTTTTGCTGCTGCTCTTGAGCTTTTGTCACAGACCGTGTGAGTGTTCGATGACCCGTGGAAGTACGACTTTCATTTTTCCCGGAAGCCATGTACACCGTGTGTACTACTATGCCCCCAGACTTGGGGCGTTTGGGTCCACTGCCTTTGAAATTTACCGCAGGCATGGGGATCTTCTCCGGCCTTCTCCTCTTATGGGAGGTCGAAGTAGAGGGGGTCGTTGCAACAGGTACCCATGTGGACGATACCTTCCGTAGTATGACGGCGGGTGGTCCTCCTCCTGCCGAGCCTTCTTTTTCTCTAGTCGGCGAGAGTAATTTTTGTCAATTACAGAGTCTTAGACTTTCCGCCAGATCCTGTGGATTTTGGAGGAAAGCCGCTGAGGGGGCTGCTCTGGCTTCACCTGTGTCATGTCTTCAGCAGGCGGAGGCGAATTCTTTTGTACAATGGTTGGAGAGTTCTTTCTCACCCTCCTGAGCGGATCAAAGCTGTTTCCAGTTGGAACAGCAGCCAATTACCACCATTGGAGCTGGCGGGGTAAGTCCAGAGGGGGAGTTGCCCCCAGCTCTTCTCAACCGACGCCAGTGGCGACGTCAAGCATGTCGTGCAGATAGGATTGCCTCCGTTATGGGAATGGCTTCGTCATGACCCATTCTCTGATGAAGGGCTACTGTTGGTGCTAGTCTATTGAAGACCGACGTCCGTTGAGAGGGGACAGTCAATCTTTCGAAGGCCGACCTTTTGGTAAGGGGAGCAGTCTTGATGACTTCGCTGGAAGTAGGAGTTGGAACGACCAGTCTTGCGAAGACCGATCCTTTAGTAGGAGAAGCCCTTCGACGACTTTATCTGCCGGAACTGGAATGGCTATCCGCTTTGGAATAACCCCTTCAGGTATCGCGTGCCTCTTTGCAGGCCCACTGGAGCTTTGGCTCAGTCTGTCAAAGACCGAGGTGGCAGACTTGGACGACCCATTGAGAGGGGCCGTGGTGGTTGCAAGTCGATCAAAGGTCGACTTCTTCGGAGCTTCTTGTGATGGTACTGGGGCACTGAAACTTGCTGGCGGGATTATGGTCCCAAAGAACAGTCCAGTGGTGGCCTGAGTCACCTATTCCACTGGCATTGCAAAGATGGAGGCCGCTTGCGGCCCGTAAGTCACTCCTCCAGTCGGGACGGAGCGAGAGTTGCTGTTGCAGTTAGTGCAGCTGGAAGCCATCGATGTTATCTCCATTCCTGCATGGAGCAAGACACCAAATCTTAGTATCTCGAATCTAAGGGCAACCATATTAAACCGCGATTTGTTCGCGAACACGACACACAAAGTGTGTAGTGGAAAGAGGAAAAGATCCCACCGGGCGTGCCAGAATCTATTTACCACCGAAAATGGAGATGGACCGCATAGGTCGTCTTGCCTAAATTTAGGGGCAGATGCTATTTGGATTTATCCGTTCACCTCTCCGAAGATGCTAAGTTGATTTATGGCACCGTGTATCGGAAGTTTGGAAGGATGCGGCCGTTGTAGCAGACTTCGTCAGATTCCCCCTCATTTCTGAGGGGTTTTTTATTGTAGGGACGCTCTTCACTGCAGGCGCAAGCCACTGCAGTTAATTACGTTACCGCATCGTGGTAACCACTTTCTCCTGCTCCAGAAGGTCGCTTCGTGTCGTTTGTATTTGTTTCATTTTTGGTTGCCCGTGGATTGTATACGGAGACTAATTTATGTTGTCGCCCGTAGGGCGTGGATTAGTCCAAATTCGTATATTCTTAGATTTGGGTTTAGTTTAATTTAAGGATCATTAATCTCGTTTAAGGTTAAGATCAACTTAAATGTTTGTTAAGGATACGTTAGTCCAATTTTAGACTAAGATCTACTTAACAGGATTTTGGGATCATTCAAATCCAACAAAAGAGCATTTGGGCTATATTGTTTTTGTTTAAGGACGTTACGGTCCATTGTGGTTTCGGAGTGCACCAAAGAGTTGTTGGTTGTCGGGATTCGCTACCTCTCTGAAGACGTTGAAGAATTACAACGACATATATCAGAGTGTGAGGAGATGTAACCTTGAACCAATTTCCAGATTGAAGAGAGATGTGGGATGAAGATCCGTCGGAAGGTCATTAGTCATGTTTGGGAGTAAGTCCAATTTGGAAAATGATGAGTCCATAAGCTCGGTTGATCTGAATTAGGGATTTGGTCAACTTGGGCTCAGCCCACTCAGTCTTTGCCATTTTATTTGAATAAAGTGTTGAACACTTGCTTGGGCCTAGTCCTTTTCTGTGCAAATAATGTTGAGCATTTATATGGGTTCTGACGCTCATACTTTACTTTACTTTCCCCTCTTTTTAGAGAGTTAAACACTCTTTATGGTGCCCACGTGCAGAGCATGTGAGGCGCTGAGCGCCAAACATTGAGTGCTAAGCACTCTTTATTGGGCAGCGCCAAACATTGCTTTATGTCGCAACGGTTCGTCCGAACTCATGCGATTCCAGTTAAACCGCTTGTATCCATTTAGAATATCAGTTCAGGGAACGGCGTTCTAAAAGCAACTTTAGGATACGATCTGTATCCAGTGGTCGTCTGCATTAGAGAATTTTTTGTGGACTTCAAGGTGCTGGACATACCAAACTTCGACTAGTCTTGGGAATGGACTGGCTGGGAACTTTCTTCGCTACCATCGACTGTTGCCAAAGGAGGGTAGTGTTCGAAATACCAGATCATCCAGTGTTCTATTTCAAGAGTGGAGATCGTACCTTGGAACCTAGCGTCTACAAAGCAAAACCAAAGAAGGCAGTGGTTGCAGCATTGCAAGCGGAAGAATCGAAACTAGAGGTAGTTTGAGAGTTCGAGGTTGTGTTCCCTGAAGATATATCATGTTTGCCTCCCGATCGAGCTTTTGAGTTTAGCATCGATTTACAACCTGGTGCGCAACCTGTAATCAAAGCTCCGTACCGGTTAAGTCCAGAAGGATTGAAAGAGATCCGCATTTAGTTGGACGAACTCCTGAAGAAAGGTTGGATTCGTCCCAGTACTTCAAGCTGGGGATCTCCGATATTACTTATGAAGAAGAAAGAAGGTTCATACAGGATGTGTGTAGATTATCGAGCTTTGAACGAAGTGACGGTTAAGAACAAGTATTCACTACCGCGCATCGATGACCTTTTCGATCAGCTAAGTGGGTCTTGTGTATTTTAGAAGTTAGATATTCATTCGGGTTATCATCAGGTGAAGGTTAAAGAGTCTGACGTTCCGAAGACGGCGTTTAGAACTCTGTGGCCATTATGAATCTCGTAATGCCATTTGGAGTGACCAATGCACCTGCCATCTTTACGAACCCGATGAACTAAGTTTTTCGAAAGTATTTAGACATGTTCGTTGTCATCTTCATCGACGACATCCTGGTGTATTCAAGGAATCGGAAAGAACATGTTGAGTATTTACGGATTGTCATGGAGACATTGCGACAACATCAACTTTATACCAAGTACAGCAAGTGTGAATTTTGGCTAGATCAAGTCGGATTTCTCGGGCATATCATTTCAGACAAAGGAATCTCAGCAGATCCAGCTAAGGTGTCAGCTGTCAGCGAATGGCCGACACCAAAGACGGTGAAAGATATATGAAGTTTCTTAGGATTAGTAGGATACTACCGACGATTCATTGAAGGCTTCTCAAAGATTGCAGCACCTCTGACAAAGTTCACACGTAAAGATGAAGCATTCGTGTGGTCAGAAGCATGTGAAAAAAGCTTTTGTAGAACTCAAGTCAAGATTAACCTATGTTCCTATCATTGTAATACCGGATCAATCTGGATGATTTGTTGTGCATTGTGATGCGTCTGGTAAATGATTAGGATGTGTTCTACACCAGCATGGAAAAGTTGTGGCCTTTTGCATCAAGACAACTGAAGGTTCATGAACGCAAATATCCAACACATGATCTGGAGTTGGCAGCCGTCATCTTTGCACTTGAGATTTGGCGTCACTACATCTTGGAAGAACGAGTGGATATATACACTGACCACAAAATTCTGAAGTATGTATTTACTCAGAAGGAACTAAACATGCGGCAGAGAAGATGGCTAGAACTCATGGCGGACTTCGACATCAACTTACAGTATCATCCTGGGAAGGTGAACGTAGTTCCTGATGCACTTAGTCGCCAGCCATTAGCAATGAACCTCACCGCTCAGTGGAAACTACAGCAGGAATTGCACGGATTGGAGATTGAATTAGTTATACTAGGTAACGCTTCATATTTGATGAACTTACAAGTCCAGTCCACTCTTGTTAATCAGATCAAGGCAGCTCAAGCAAATGATGCCGAGCTACAAAAGATCTGAGAACAAGTAGAAAGTGGACTTTGAACTGACTTCATCATCCACAAAGATGGATCCTTGAGATATGGAAGTCGATTATGTGTACCAAACGGCTCTGTTCGAGAAGAGTTGATGAAAGAAGCTCACACCCCGGTAGTATAAAGATGTACAAGGATCTACGACAACACTGCTGGTGGCATGGAATGAAGCGCGAAGTAGCAAGGAGCGTAGCCAAGTGTTTGGTGTGTCAGCAAGTGAAGGCTGAACATCACAGAACTGCTGGTCTACTTCAGCCGTTATCAATCCCAGAATAGAAATGACAGCACATTACCATGGACTTCGTGACTGCCCTTCCTCGCAGCATGAAAGGTGATGACGCAATATGGGTTATTGTGGATCGACTCACCAAGTCGGCTCACTTTATTCCCTTTGCCAATCAACCGAGACGTTAGTAAAGAAGTACATGGAGGTAAGCATAAGTCTAAAAGTAAGATTTAAACCTTCAAGATGTACTATATTTGATACCCATGAACTCATGCAGATGATCGTGAGATTACATAGAGTACCTGTTTGCATCGTCTCTGATCGTGATACAAGATTCCGATCACAATTTTGGCAGAGTCTGCAAGCTAGCCTGGGAACGAGTTTGAATTTTAGCACGGCTTATCATCCATAAACAGACAGACAGTCTGAGCGAACAATTTAGATTCTATAAGACATGCTAAGAGCTTGTATGTTAGACTTCGGAGGTTCGTGAGAAGATCACCTACACCTTGTAGAGTTTTCATATAACAACAGCTATCAGGCAAGAATTGGAATGGCACTATTCGCAGCACTCTGAGGATAGAAGTGTCGTTCACAGCTAAGTTGGGACGACATTGGAGATCATGAACTCCTTGGACCAGAGATGATCGTGGCAACTGTGGACGTAGTTCACACGATCGGGGAAAGAATGCGCATAGCCCAAGACAGACAGAAACATTGGGCAGATGTAAAGAGGCGACATCTGGAGTTCCAACCTGGAGACCATGTTTTCCTAAAGATCTCTCCAAATAGAGAAGTGATAAGTTTTGACAAGAAGGGTAAGTTAAGTCTAAGATACATAGGACCGTTTGACATACTCGAACGAGTTGGAGAAGTGGCGTACCGTTTAGCACTTCCACCCTCATGGAAGGTGTGCACATCGTGTTCCACATATCCCAGCTACGCCGATATGTGAGCGACCCCAGCCACATACTTGATCACTCAGAGTTCACAGTACAAACTGATCTAACCTGCGAGCAAAAGCCCGTTGAGATCCTTGACTGAAAAGTGAAGACACTGCGGAACAAGAAAGTAAACTTGGTCCGAATGATGTGGAGAAAGGTTTCGCCAGGAGAATCAACATGGGATCGAGAAAAAGACATGCGTACACGATACCCTTACCTCTTTGAAAATTAGTCCATTGTAAATTTCGAGGACGAAATTTTTATAAGGAGGGTAGAATGTAACGACTCTAAAATCTTTGTACGGAAAATTTTCTATTAATATACAAGAAATGAGTATTACATTCTGAGTTTGAGTTATAAGTGACTTTTATCAGATAAAAGAAAGAAACAACTTGTAGCTCACTGGTAAAGCCTTGACACTGCTGTGACGTAGCTTCTGTGTTCGATTCTCATCATACACAATTATTTTTTCTGATTTTCTTTTTAACTTTTTGGAAGCCTAAAAGATTGCACGTGTAATACATGGGGAAATGAAAAGTTCAGAAAAATCAAACATGTGGAAAATGGAGTAAACATAGATTTAATCAAGTGGCACGAATCTCGAGGCCAGAACCTCAAGATCGACCGGTGGATTAGCCCAAATGGCCGGTGGGGACGGTTCAGATAGACCCAAATTGCCTCGTGCTCTGCACACATGACTCTTCAGCCACCCCTAACCCCTCTGCACTGTTTGGTTTCCTTGCAATCAAACAGAGACCTTTCGATTCACCAATTAACACAATTTTAATACTTTTAATCCACATTTTTAATTCTCAAACCCTAATTCTCCACTATAAATACCACTCCACACTTTGTCTCAGCACCATTCTGAAAATTCTAGCCAAAACTTTCTAAAAAATTCCTAGTGCAAGTGAAGTAAAGTGGAGTTAGCGAGCAAGTTGGTTCCGGCGAAGATCGAAACCAATTCCGGATCTCCCGCGACCCCACGAAGATCATCCTCTCTTCTTTAACCTTTTTTTTGAAGTTTCTAAACCGTAAGTCCCTCCCAAACTCCCTTTCTTTTCATTGAATTTCATTTTTAATCTAAATTGGTAAAAGTGGAGTTATTACCGATATCATCTTTTCTAAAACCTATAATTCCATTTTCTTTTTTCATTTGGTCAAACCAATTTTATCACTTCACTTGTAATCTTAATACCAATGTTTAGAATCAAGTTTAAATCAAGAATCTCATGGAAAACAACCATATTTGAACTTTTACATTAAAATACCTTGAACTTTGTTATCACATTTTTCCGACAAAATTGCTTAACAATACCTTTAGGAAAACTTAACGGGATAACGACCTACCCCATACGCACACTTGGTTTCTTAGCACGATACCTACTTGTATGTATTTTTTGTTTAGAAGAATGACATTACAATAAAATACCACATAGTTCTAAAACCGGATTTCTTTTAAAAGCGATATTTCATTTCCTTTGCGATTATGCATCTACAACCTCTTTAGGGGACCCGCTAATGGATGGTGCAGATTATAGCACATCCTTAGGCCAGTAGAGCGAGATGCAGACCTCCTCACAGAGCATTCGATCTCGAAAGGATTTAAATACGTTTTTAAGAAATACGAATTTTCTAGATAAAATAAAATTATTTTTAAAAATTTATATAAAATTATAAATCCATATTTTCAAAATATAATAAACCTATATTTTTCTAAAAATGAAAAGATTAACAAATGTTAATAAAATACCATCAAGATACCAAAAAGGATAAGTTTTTCAATAAAATACCATGAACTTTCAAACGCTAAGTATTTATCATTAAAATACCTAAATCCTTAAAATCCATGCTCATGACAACCCTAAATAATACTAATCACCATCGATGTTTACTTTTTAACTATATTAAAAATATTTTTTATAAAACCCCTTCGAGATATATAAAACAATATTTAAGGACTTTAGTAAATATAGATTTTTAAGCGGGATCAATTCTCTTGATCCCCAGGGAGCCGGAGAAAGTGAGTGCTTGCCTATTTAAGGTAGACAACATAACGGAGTTATCAATGGTAATTGTTTTGGAAAAAAACACAAATTCTGCCGTTCATGTGCAGCAGTTACCGATAACTCCCAAACCTAAGAATTCCAGAGTTTAAATCAGTTTATAAGAGTCTGACTCAGTCAGAGTTCAATTCAAACCTGAATCCAAAAGCAAATATGAATATTTGATCATGAACATGAATACTCTAATCCAAATATCAATATCAAACATGTATACCTGACTTGACTTTGACCGAACCATGGTTATAATTTGACTTGACTACTTGAATACTTGATTAAATCCTAAACATGAATATTTGAACATTTTGTATCCATGGTTTCGGCAAAACTTGTAAACAAAATCTATACAATACAATACGCGGGGAAAAAGGGGTAGATTGGTACGGAACGTATATCGTGGTACGCGATGTCACTTAAAAGACACCTACATGAATTCATGTGTCGTTGTCCCGTGGATTATGACAGGCCTTGTACTACATGTTACCATAGTCTAAGGGGTATGATGGACTCCTCTCGTATACATGAATACTTTCTTTATCAAACTACAAACAACCACGTTATAATAACCATCATATACCAGTAATCAATCATATACAATTTACCTGTTCATTACACTTTTTATACTATCTTCTCTTTCTTTTTTTGGGACTTACCGAGCGTTAGTCCGCTGACGACATTCTTTTCTATTTCTTTTTTTGGAATGTTCGTCAGGAGGACCGGACTCTCCGGAGATTGAGCCTAGCCAGGAGGACTTGGACCGGCTCGCTACTTAGCCTAACTACTAGTTCACCTGCACTTTCATTTTGTATGCCACTGTTTAGACACTGCTTTATTCATTGTATCTTTTTTTCTCAAACAATTGTATGTAAAGTTGAATGTAAATAAAATTGCTGTTTATTTTATATCACTTGTCATTCTTGTTCATTTATATATATTGCTAAATTACGCTTAACGTATTTATTTCATAGTAATACGTTGCGGGCCTGCCACGTCACCGTTTCCTTCTACTGGGAAGCGGGGCATGACACTACGATTCATTTGTCCGTCGACTTCTTCTCTACACTAAGCGAAGAAAGTGCGTCTCTGTTCTTCTTTGATTCTATCATCTGACCCGTTTTAGGATTTGATCTCTTGAGTATAGTTTTGTGCGCTCGGTTCGTTAATTTATAGTTATATAAGTTAGATTATACTCTATTTCAAACGGTTTAAACGGATGAAATTAGAAAAACTTACTCTGCATATTTAATAAAACATTCGCTGTTTAGCAAAATGAACGCATGTAAACTGCCAATGAGATCGTAAGACATGTTTTTTTAGTATTCCTGATCCAATTGGACCGTCGAGAACACGCGGCGGTTTGTTCAGCTTCGTCCTGACATCGTCGTTTATGAAAAGAGCATAGAAAGACGTGACTTTTTTTAAGAGATAACCTTCTTCGTTCGAACCTCCGGGACGATGCTTATTGCGGATATAGTTTTTTTAAAATTAATAAATATCTGTTGAAAATAATAGATATTAATAATTCACGATAATGTTTTGCAATTTAAATAATTAATAATAAACATTTGCATATCTTTCGATGGGATACATCCAACGGTAATTCACCGGACCGCTAATCTTGACACCAGTTGCTGAATGGACGGACACGTGAACAATAATGTCGAAAAAGGAAGGTGGAAAGATAGTTTTGAGCTTGCAGAAGATCAAAAGAATATCTTTTTCGATCTCTGCTATCTTATTGACATCCATGTTTTTAGAACAAAGTTGACGAAACTACGTGTAAAAGTTGTTAAGAATGAGACCAACTTCAGATTTTACCGATACTATCAGACATAAAGGAAGAAAATGTTGCATCAAATGTGGTAGTCGTGGCTCTTGAGTCCTATGATTTTTCCATTTTTTACTTGTACCTGTTTGGAAATGTTTGATGAGAAACCATCAGGGTTTTCAATTCATTCAACACCCGTAGGAACCGTCGCCTCTCCTCTTTTTCCAGGTTGTAGATTGCCGGTGCGATCTCGTTATAACCTAGCTTACCAGCTACAGACCGAGAATGCAATTCTTCTTTAATGGACAAACCATCCAAATCCGTCAAATCACGGCGGACGTTGAGATTGTCCTTCGTTTTTCCATTTTTACACAACAGAAGATTGAGGACGAGTTCAGAGACACCCTTCTAGATATTCATGACATCTAAATTGTGGAGCAACGGTGGATCAGATCAGTACGGAAGTTGAAATAAACCGCTTAGTTTCTTCCAACCGGTTGTGCATGACATTGCATCTTTGTTTTGTTTCTTTCCGAATATGATATTGTGATAAGCTCTCCATTGTTGTAATATGTCGTTACCGGACAATGGTTTAGGAGGCCTACCAGTCTCCATCTTGCTGTTGAAAAATTCTTTATTCTTTCTGAATCCGTGAGTTATAGACAAGAAAGGTCGGTGACCCATAAACGACTCTTTCCCGCTAAATTTCAAGTGTACGACACTCATATGAATATGATAATTGGGGCTGGCAAACTTAGCTTGAGTTGTCTATCCCGACAGCATGCCGTAGACAGGAAAATCATGAATAGTCCACAACAAAATAGACCGCATCTGAAAAAAATGTTTACCATCCACGCCATAGGTTCTCATGCCAGGTTCCCACAACAATTTTAACTCATCGATCAATGGTTGAAGGTACACGTCGATATTTTTCCCAGAAGACAAGGGACCGTCGATTAAAAGTGTCAACGTAAAATAAGACTGCGTCATAGCTCTCCATGATGGCAGGTTATATATAGTCACCACAACGGGCCAAGTACTGTGAGTACACCCGCTATGAACCATCCCAAACGGACTGAAACCGTCGCTCGCAATTCCCAGCCTCATGTTATGAAGGTCTGCGCTGAATAAATGATGTTTTTCATCTGAAACTTTTCACGATATCGAATTTCTGGGATGACTCATTTTCCCTCTTCACGAGGCGCTTTATGGTGCCACTGCATTTCAGACGCCGTTTTTTCACACATAAATAACCGTTGCAGCCTGGGTATTAATGGAAAATGACGAAAAATCTTCACAGAAACATCACTCGATTGAAGGTCTTTCTTAGGCTTGAATCGGCTGGTCCCGCACATGGGGCAGTTTCTGAGTGTGGCGTGTTCATTCAAGAACAAAATACAATCATTCTCATATGCATGTATCTTATGATACTTCAGGCCGATATTTATGATTATCTTTTGCGTCTCGTACCAGCTCGGTGGCACTTCATTTCCGTCGGGAAAAGCTTCCTTTAGTAATTCTAGGAGATCGGTGAAAAACTGGTCGCTCCATGTATTTTTGCACTTGATCTGGAAGAGACGTATGAAAAATGACAGTTTTGAAAACCCTTTACAATTTGGATATAGCGGGATCCTAGAGTCAACTTTGTACTTCCCCAATAACGAGGGTCCAATGCTTTCCGTATCATAAGAAAGTCCAGCGGCATTTATAATCTATGTTATCGATCGGTGCGAATACAACATCATCTTCTTTGACGGCGTTGTCTTCTTCAAACTGTCGTTCCTCTTCCCCCTCTTCTACTATTATCCTTTACCGTTCTGTGGTTTTCGTTTTGATGAATTCGTTTTCCGTCTCTTGCACCCATGCTTCGTCTCCCGTTACAACGACTTTTTCTCCGTGAAGGTCCCATGCAGTATAATCTCTAATTAAACCATATCTCACGATGTGTAACTCAACTTCTGATTTCTTGAGCAATCGCTTGTTCATACACTTAGAGTAAGGACAATAGATTTCGTGCTCTTTTGGCAATCCAAAACGTGCGTATGAAAAATCGGTGAAAAATCTAACACCATCAACGAAAAAGCGGTTGACTCTTGAGAGAGTATTGATGTACATCTAACTCTTGTTGTGGAGGTACGGGAATACCATATTGGAACAGTCCGGATGAATGAAGGTTTCTATAGACAAGACGTATCGGATTAAGATTTCTTGACAGATATGCGATAGATGGGATACTAAGAAGCGTTAATGCTAGGTTTAATTGACGACTTGGTTAATTTAAGTTTCAATTGACGATTATATTAAAATTATTAAGGACCGAGAGCAAATGCTCATAGCAAGGGAGTTGGATTCTTCTTCCAAGAAGGATAATGATGATATTAAATGTTTTATATTGGATATCGAGGGTAGCGGCTGTCGGGGGTAAGATATCTATCCCATTAAGAATGTATAAAATATACACCCATTCATTTGTGCTTTTCTCCGTTTCGAGAAAATTTCGGCAGCACCTCCCCGCTGTTTTCCGAGTACACCGTAATAGAAAAGATGATTGTTTTAATGTTGTCAAACAGTATTGAAACGAGCATCTAATCTATCGTTGTACATGAAGAACCAGCGGAAAGGTACCGACGATATATCTCGAAACGAATGAAAAACACAAGTGAATGCAGGTGTCTGCTTTATACATTCCTAACTTCTCTACACGGGACAAATCTATCGGTTATCATACGATTGAATATTAATTCTTATCATATAGACTACGCGACGCTTGTTATAAACCGAACGATACCAACCGATATTTAACAACCTTCGTATAGTTTTATGTTACGATGAATATCACACGTATGTTAATCGATAGACGTGAATTAAGTCGTGTTTTGATTTTTGCATATGATTATCGATCAGAATATGAAAATTTCATATTATCACTGAGTTTCATACACTTATTTTAAGATTTAATTTGGATTGGTTTTACGTTTACGTATCAATTTCAAGGTTTCGAAATTTTTGGTTTAGGGTATAGTTTTTTACAGTTAAGGGTTTTCTTAATCGAGTTTAATATTTTGGATTTTGGTTTGGGGTTAGAACGGGATTTGACAAGAGTTTAATATAGAAGAGAATGATGATGAATTGATTTTTGGCCTTGTTTATATGTGCGTGCGTGCTTGTGTATGTGTGCATGCTTGTGTGTCTGTGTGTGTATGCGCGCGTGCACACACACAAGCGCATCCTCCTAGACAACCTATTTATTCCATTTTACTAAATTACACTAAAATACCCTTAACTATTCATTGTTTTTCACCAAACTACCTTAAACTAACTAAATTACTGTAAATTTTACTAAAATACCCCTAACTATTCTAGTTTTCCACTAATCTACCTTCAAAATTTAACTAAATGATTGCTCTTAGTAAATTAACTAAATTACTATAAATTTCATTAAAATATCCTTAATTTTTGTTCTTTTCACTAAACTATTATTAAAATTTTAAATAAAAAAATCCATTTGCTCAATGTTACTTATTTACACTAAAATACCCTTAAATATTGTTGTTTTTCACTAAAATACTCTTAACTATTGTTGCTTTTCACTAAATTACTAACAAATATTCCCTAAATTACCCCAGCCCTAAACCTAACACTAACCCTAACCTAACCATATCCCTAACCCTAATCATAATCCTAACCCTAATCATATCCCTAACACTAATTAACCCTAACCCTAACCCAAATCATTACCCTAACCCCCTAACCCTAACCCAAATCATTAACTCTAACCCCTTAACCTTAAACCTAACCCAAATCAGTATCCTAACTCTAATAAAATTACAAGTTAAATTCTTGAAATTGAAAAAAATCAAATTCAAAATTAATGAAAATTAAATTTAAAATTGAAGAAACTAACATGCGGTGGTGACAAATCGAGGAAAAATAAACGGTGGCGAAACTTGAGGTGACGGGCGCGATGGTGAGGAGCTCGATGAGCGTCGGTGACTTGGTATCAATGCGGTAAGCGAAGCTCTAGATGAGACGCGTGTATGGGCTCGGCGAGGAGGTGGTGGAGATCGTCGGAGGTGGCGACGAGAGGCCAAGTGGCGGCGGCGACTAGAGGATATGGGCGGGAATTTATTGTTTGGTGGAGGGAAATGAGTAGGGTCGGGAAAAAAAATGGAATGAGGGGATTTATCTTCAGTGGGTTGTGGGGCCCGTCATAATTTTTATTCGTAGCGGTTTTAACCGTGACCACATCTTCTATAACTGTGACCATAATTTGGTCAAGAGTAAAACCGTGACCAAATGGCGCCGATTAATACTGGGCACATTTGTAGTAGTGTCATTTGCATTAGCTTGATCATTTAAATTGAACGTTTTTCAAGTATAGTTGCTAAGGTATTATAATGCCGGTAGGGTTGGTAATCAAACCGTGCAAGCTCGGGTTCGGTTCAGATTCAGTTTGGTAAGAGCTATTTCAAGTTCGGTTCGTTAATAAATGAATCGAACATGAGCTAAGAAATTAGGCGTGTTTAGCAAACGAGCGAAACTCGAGCTGATCCTAGCTCATTTAGTTATATCTTGAGTTTGGCTCGTTTATATATTATATTATATTTCATATACTTTAAAGTGATATTCAAGATATAATTAGTCAATCAGAATAAGCATATATTCAGTAAACTCATACCAAATACCTAATCTAATAATCAATAAATATATACAATGTTTAATATTCCTGCCCTTTTATATTGATTTACATTGGCAATATAGGTTAACGGGCTATAAACGAGCTGAACTCACAAACGATTTAGAGTCGAGCTTGTTTGTTCGTTTGTAATCGAGCCGCTAAACGAACCAAAATCAAGCTGAGGTAAACGAGTCGAAGTGAATTTGAGCTGGACAAGCTCGAAACGAACTATAGCCAAACATGGGCAAGCTAAAAATAAACGAGCCCAACTCAAGTTTACACAGCTCGTTCAAGTTTACATCCCTAAATGCCGGCATAATTAGCATGTCCCTTGCTCAGAACCATGATGTCTTGCAACAATCTAAACAGGTAAAAACACCAAAAGACTCAAAAAGTCATTTATTCTTGCACAATTATTCATACACAAGTGTATGGTTTTAGTGAAGCTAGTGTTATATTTTCCAAGCACTGATAGATTCAGAGGAAGTACACATCAGATGACATAATAAGTATATATGTATGGAGAAAGATAATTAAAGATTATGTTGTGTGTGGTCCTCACCCTAAGAAATTAAAATAGAAAATAATCATCATGTGTGAGTTATGAAGAGCAGCAGTACACAATCAGTGACAAGGATTCTTGAGTCTCACTTCATGCAGCAAACGGTGGTACTCTTCAGCATGCAGTGCACGCATCTCTTTCCCAAGAATTAATTGTTGAAGCAGCAGCATGCAAAGGGAAAATTCTGAAAAAGAAAATAAAAAGAAAGCATGTGAAAGTGTTCTCCTATATTTGAAGAAGGCTAAGCAGGAAACCTGGCTTATTTTTTCCTGAACGAAGTAAACCGCTTTACTTATCGTGTCTAGCTCAGTTGGCGTAACTTCCCTCTTTAAAGTAAGAGGTTGTCGGTTCTATTCCTGAAGGAGTCGCTTCCAATGAAGGGAAAAAAAAGTTAAAGTGCTTTTAATTTAAAGAAACTTGCACATTATTGGTGACACCGCTTACTAATTTGACCTAGAAATATTTAGGATTACAAAATTAATAGAACCAGAAAAGGTTAACGATCGTTAAACAGAGGGCAAAGTGCATGTTTTTCGTGATTCGGACTAATTGCGAAAGAGTATGGCTTTTTTTAATGCGTAAAGAGGAGAGAGATGGGACAGTACTGTATATTGAAAGTACGCATATAGAGCAAGACAGAGAGAGAACATAATCTTCTATGATATCTTTGTACAAATCTTTTTGGATCCTTTTGTGATGTAGAAATAGAAGCAGATGATTATCCCCATAGAAAAGGTTTGTGTTTGTGTACCCCAATCCTAAAGCTAGTAGCTATATTAGTTAGAGTTAGGGTCACATCTCTCTTGTGTTTTGTGTTGTGTGTGTGTGTGTGAGAGAGAGAGGCGTGCGTGGGAGGTGGGGGGGGGGGCGTGGTGGAGGGGGGGAGGGGGAGAGAGAGAGATTGCATGATAGGGAAAGAAAATCTCATGATGAAGGGTGGCTCAGTTTATGTCTAAGTGAGATATAGAGAGGCCAAAGATATACATAGTATTAATAAATAATGAATATATATCTTCCTGCTTTCTTTTTTAAAGTTTGAATGATATTTGAGTTTGAAGGTGACATGATGAAAAAAGTCATTTATTTTTCTTTAAGAGCCAAGAAAGTTTGAATGATATATGAATTCAAGAAGATCCCCTGCTAAAAAGTTTCACAAACAACTTTATGAAATTACCATAATAAAATAATATCGAGTGGTTGTTTATTACTTTTAGAAAAGCCATAGTGAAACCCTCTTGGCTCTCATGGACCGAGATATGAACATGAGCATGTATACGGGCTACCAACAATTTGTATGAAGTGGACACGGGAACATGACTGTTTAACCTATACATATTAAATCAAACTTTTTAGTAGGAAACACGACCGTATCATTTTTATGATATGTTGAAGGATTCTTTTGAACCAATCTATATTCTAAAAGAAAAGGATAAAAAAGAAAAAATGTAAATTTTATAAGAGCAAATAGTAGCTACGCAATTTTTCTATACAACAAACTGCATTTTGCTCTTATATATATATATATATATATATATATATATATATATAATGCAAATACCCTTGGTTAGAAATCCACCCTTCTTCTTTTTTCTACAAAAAAAGAAAAAATGAGAAAAATCCTCACCTCTCAAGCCCTCCACATCATCTCCCTCACTTTTCAAGCCCTCACGTCATCTTTCCCTTCCCTAAAAACCAATTAATTGTTTATCTAGAACCTTTCATATCATCTCTCCCACTACACACACACACTCTCTCTCCTAAAAAAACAATTAATTGTTTATCTAGAACCCTCCATACCATCTCTCTCAATATCTTCTCTATATATAATGCAAATGGACTTGGTTAGAGCTCCATCCTTCTTCTTTTTTTCTAGAAAAATAGAAAAAAATGAGAAAAATCATCACCTCTCAAGCCCTCCACATCATCTTTCCCACCTCTCAAGCCCTCCACATCATCTCTCTTTCTTCCGTAAAAAACAATTAATTGTTTATCTAGAACCTTCCATATTATTTCTCCCAATACACACACTCTCTCTCTCTCCTAAAAAACAATTAATTATTTATCTAGAACCTTCCATACCATCTCTTTCAATATATCTCTCTATATAATGCAAATTAGAGGTCCACACTTCTCATTTTTTCTAGAAAAATAGAAAAAATGAGAAAAATTCTCACCTCTCAAACCCTCCACATCATCTCTCTCATCTTTCAAGCCCTCCACGTCATCTCTCTCTCCTGAAAAACAATTAATTGTTTATATAGAACCTTCTATACCATCTCTTATATACACACACACACACCCATGGTTAGAGATCCACCCTTCTTTTTTCTTGAAAAAAAGAAAAAAAAGGAGAAAAATCCCCACCTCTCAAGCCCTACAACACATCATCCCCCTCACCTTTTAAGCCCTCCACATCATTTTTCTCTCTCTCTCCTCCCAAAAACAATTAATTGTTTATCTAGGACCCTCCACATCATTAATCCTTTTTTTTTTAAAAAAAAAAATAAATAAAACTTTAGAACCCTCCATATCTCGCTCCCCTTCTCCCTCTTTTCAAATTTTTTTAAACTAACACGTGCAACGCACGTGCATAAATTCTAGTATATATATATTTTGATTGATTGAGGTACTGTTGCAACAACTCCATATATTGAGTAGGGTGTTATACAATTTAGCCTAATTTTAAAAGCATAATAGAAATGAGAAAACAGGTCTGCAGGGGTCCAAATTGCAGTGATATCTCACATGAGCCAGTGGGGTCCAGGAGCCTAACTGCAAAATAGCCAGCGAGCTCCATTGGCCCATGTGTTTACTCAATAAAAATAAAAATAAAAATAGCATACACAATTACAAATATATATGCAGCATAAGTAAAGCATAAAACAATATGGCAATTCATAAGAATTAAAACAACTAAAATGAACACTTAATTTGGTACATCTTTCATAAACCTGATTTTGTCATTTGAAACGTTAGAAAACTCGTATGCTTAAAGCTGCTAAAGTCATCTACACCTATATATATTCAACATTCTTATATCATAACTGCATGATCTAAATAAACATGTCCGGTACAGTGTAGAGTATCTGTGGGCCCATTACGTCCAACATACTAAGACCACAAGTAAAATAAAGTGTTGGCTCCAAGTTTCTAGTCTTTTCTAAAACCAAAAGATAGTTTTTCCAAGAAAATCTTTTACTAGCACTAGCTATAGCATCTCTCACAAAAATAATAGATATATGTACCGTTCTTTTCTTTTTCTTTTTCTTTTTTTTATTTGATAGGCCGTTACCTGATGTTAGCCGGGTTTGAATCCATATCTTATGCTCAATTACAAGAAGGTTTTATACCACTCGGCAACGAGATCACTCGTGATAAGATTGATAAATCTAATTTACACACTCTCTCTCTCTCCTGTATGAACTAATTTCCACTCTCTCCTATATGAAAAACATTTCCTTTCTTCTGCATCTATTAATGTGTCACACATGTAAACTTTGCAAAAGCTCCATTGAGTCAGGGAGGACACACAGAAAAGAACACATGATGAGTTTTCCCATTTGAATAGAAAACCTAAAGAGTGGCACAGGGGGGTTGCTTTAGCCATTTTGGGCCAAGTCAGGTCTTTCCTTTTGAGCCACATGTATAGCCTTCAGTCATACTCTCCATCAAGGTCTTGGTAGCTACAACTAGGTTAGAACTAGTGTGGGCCCCACATAAGTCATGCAAGGATCCTCCCCTTCTAGGTTAATTTCTTGGGGGGATAAAAGAGGGCTTTCAATGGAAAACCACCAAAGCATCCAATTTTCATCCCCCTTTGGTTCTAGAGCTTATACATATGGTATATGAATTCATAGAAATTTAATTAGTGAAAAGATATTAATACATCAATGACCAATAGTTTAATTGGTGTGACACTTCCCCTCTTGGGACATGGCAGGGTTCGAACCTCAGGAGGGAAAGTAACTACAAATTAACGCTTTCGGGGCAAATTCATGGGTCTCCTAGAATGCGTGTGCGTGTTGCGTGCTTATGCGTGTTGTGTGCATGGGTGTGCTGTGTGCTTGGGTGAGCCTTACATGCCAGTTCTAAAAGAAAAGAAAAGAAAAGAAAAGCGAGATATTAATACAATCTTGTTTTGTATTAAGCTGGATTGCTCCAAATCTATGACGACCAACTGGGATGATTTTGGCATCTAACATAGAGTTTTTCCTAGCCAAAGTTCAGATCCTCTACTGCTGTTTAAATCAGAGTTCGAATTAGACTGATTTGAAGTTTGTGAAACCAAACTATAGCTTCTCTTTCTTTCAAAATCAAAACCATATTTGTTACCCAGGAGTCACTGAAGTTATAGAGAATCTCCATTTTAATAATTATGGTTTGTATGCAAACAAAATCCTAGTTTCATTTTAACCTATAGTCACAAGGCACGCTTACAGGTATTGATTTGTCAAATTAGAAAAATATTTTCCCTTTGCATATATAACACATCCCTGAGTTTAGTATATTCTCTTGAGGGATATATGGTTTGCTATTATTCCGAGCTTCAAAATTTTCCAATTTTATAATATTGATAGTCAAAAGGGGTTGGTTTATACCTTGAGAAAAATGATGGGCATTCTCATAATTGCAGTGTACTTGAGAAATTAAATGAATGCTCAGTTTTAGCCCCCAAAACCCAAATTTAATAGGGCTGCACACCACTGTTCATTGCGACATGCATGGGACCATATGCAATCGCTAGGTATGATCTTGGCCAGGTTATGTGTATTGAATGTGTTATTTATGTATCTATACACAAGATAATAATCTTCTTTCATTTTCTAATTATTTTTTTGGCACCGATGATGAGCCCTAATCTATGAATACAACGCATCCACACACCACATAGATATACACCCAAGGGAAATTTGCGTCAAAATTGGGGACACTTCTCTCATTGGGGATCGAACCCCAGCATTCTCCCCAAAGGGTGAAGTGCCTACCAACTATGCTATCACTTATCGATAGATAACAATCTTATTGATATGGTGTATTTATCTTTATATTGATAATTGGTTAATTAATGTAAATCTCTCTCCCCCCTCACCGTATCTTTTACTGGTATAATGCTAATACCAAGAATGTAACGACATGTTGTTTATAGTCTCTTCATCTAATAAATGAATTAAGAAAGGAGAAAAGTTCTTCAATCTATTCCTAATGGGTTTTAATAGTTAAATTCTAATTTCAAACTCCAAGCTCTGCTCTCTCTCTCTCTCTACGCACGCACTCCGTCTTTATGTGTTTATATATATATATAGAGAGAGAGAAACACTACTACAGTGTGTGTATTGGATAACGGTTGAAACCGCTACAGAAACCCATTTTGGTAACGGTTCCCACCGTTACGCAACCGTTACGATAACCCCCTGTCACCAAATGATATGGTAACGGTTTAAACCGTTACGATAGACCTAATTTTGTAACGGTTTAAACCGTTGCCATATAGATTTCCGTTACCAATATCCAGCAGATATCTGAAACATATCAGATATCTGCTACCTTTATGGTAATGGTTTCAGCCGTGACCATAGATATGGTAACGGTTCAAACCGTTACTATATATGGTAATGGTTGGAACTGTTACCATATATATTGCCGTTACCAAATGTAGCAGATATCTGATATGTTTCAGATATCATTACCCAGATAACCGTTACCAAATGATATGGTAACGGTTCTAACCGTTACGGCAGAGGTTTTGTAACACTCTGTATCTAGAAATCCCAATAAAACAAGTATTTTTTCGTATTTCTTTGATTCCATATTCATTTAAAGCGTTTAGTAACATATTAGATCCCATAGCAACAAATATCAGTTCTTGAGTCGATTCATAGTTGTTTGAGACGGCTCAAGGCCCAATTCCAATATTTATTTCTTCTCTGGGTGCTTGAGACGGGTCTTGAGCCGGCTCAAAACCATTTTGATACGGCTCAACTTTGCCTACAACAATTTTATTTCTTCGTTGTCTTGAGCCGGCTCATTAAGATCTTGAGCCGGCTCAACGTTGATCTGATCAAAATCCAGAAATCTCGTGCGGATATTATTTCACGTAACCGAGCCAACTTCTATTTAAACTCATGATTAAACTCGAGAAAACCCTAACCTTGGCCGCCTCTCTCCTCGAGAAATACTAGACCTCCTTTCTCCAAACCTTAGCTTTCTCATCTCTACCATAAAAGCTCGAGTAACCCGACGTCGTCGCCATCGACGTCATCTTCTTCATAAGATCGCTTCATCCATTGATCCAAGCCACCAGGTCGATATCACCTTTGTCTCTATCATCGCCAAACTGTCGATCACCTTCATCTCCTTCTCCCTCGCGACTACCCCGAATCGAGTTCCAAGTCAAGATCACCATCGTCATCTTTTTCTTCTTGCAGCCACATCGTCAATCCAAGCACCGGGTTGAGGTGTTCATTGTCTTCATTCATCTTCGAGATCCTACGAACCAATGCAACAAGGCAAGTACTCTTGCTCATGATTTGTTTACCGATGCGACATCGGTAAAACGTCTTGATTTAGTTTATTAACTTGAAAGGAAAAGTTATGATTGTGGCATCATGATAGTTAGATTTCATGAAAAACCCATGTTTGTGTATTTAACGGAATTCCTAAGGAGCGTAGCACACCCATTAATCAACTTTTATGATCATGCATATCTTGTGTTCGAATAAATGCCAGACTTAATTGCCATGCTTATATGATTCATGTATATAATTCATCGTTGTAATCATTATTGCGATCATGAGTTACCCGTTATTATTTTACATGCATGAAACCCTCGACATGCTATACCTAATCTTGACTTTTAACATGCTATACCTCATCTTGACCCGTAACATGATGCATTTACTTGTGACCATGATATTCCTGTTGTTGATATCGACTTTTATGAGAACCGTGACATGTTATACTTTCGTGACCATGATGATATACTTGACATGCGACTTGTACTTTACATGAGCTCTCTTGATTATTGACACTTTACTGTAACGTGTGAGATCCCTAATGTACATCTAAGAGCCGTATTGGAACGGGGGCAAGGTGTGCGTTAGCTGGTATGATATTAAAACGCAATCACCAACTGGAATACCGAATCACATGAACCAAACAATTATTCATGCTTTCGTGTTACCAACCAGTGATAATATCGTGCTTATTCGTGATTCGTGACCGGAATCTGTCCTGTCAGCATTTGAGTTTAGTGATTGAGTTCTACTGTTGTAATATAATTTAGACCTATGGGGGTTGGGAAAATTGAAAGGTGGAAATTGGATCCGGTTTTTGGAGGATTTTAGTGTTAGAGATTGGCTAATCGAACGCGTAGTGGGCGCCGCGGGTGGTGCGCTGAACACCATCCTTTATGACGTGACATGTCGGATCTTGCCTAGTCGGCACGGCTCGGGATCATCACTGAGCACAGTGGGCCGTGGTCCTGGGTATGCACGGGATATCCTCCAAGGTTTGAGAATACTTTCCACCAATCGATTTCGACTTACGCGATACTAGTTAAGGGTAACGATAGTGACATCTAAGACTAACATTACTTGTTACCCTGCATACATCATTGTTACTGTACCCTACTTGTATTTGCGCTCACAGGTATTTCACGACACTCACATGTATGTTCAATCACACACACACATACAACTTTATATTTGAGTACTTGTTGGGTGTTTTGAGACCTCTGGGATTTGTCATCTCAGGTTTAGAGGCAGGTCCATGAGCAGCGCAGGATCAAAGCTATTTCAGAGGCTTGCTGAGGAGTATTAGTTTAGCATAGGTTTATTTCCTATTTTATTTTCAGTTCGCAAATTAGAATGCGCGTTCTTACGAGACGTTAGGGATTATGTATTTCTTTTGGATCATGTACTTCTTTTTTAGATCTTTTATCTTCCATGGATATTGTTATTTGAATATGTTATTTTCTATGGACCCATTTTGGATATTCATTGTTATATGTGCAACATGATTATTGATATTATCCTAGGTATCTTGGTGTATAGATTGGATATCATTGTTACAGATTTAGTTTAGACATCGTTAATGTGACTATGGAAAGATCTTTCCTTACCGTATGTAGCTTGACCGGCCTTCGTTGCTCTCCGTATTTTATATTTTGAGAAGTGAAACGTGACAAGGTTTTATTGGTATCAGAGCCAGGATGATATTGTAACAACCCTAAATTTCCTATACAAGTTTTTACAAAAAAAAAAAAATTCAAAAATCCATAAAGGGGTATTTATTGCCTGAGCACAAGATAAGTAATTAATTAGCAATTTAATTACAAGAAAGAGCTTGTGGCTCATTGGTAATACCTTGCACTGCTGAACCAAGCCACCAGAGTTCAAATCCCATACCTCACATTATTTTTAATATTATTTTGTTTTGAATTTTAGAATATCAACAGTTACACGTGCATTTCTCACAAAAACCTCACTACACCCACAAAACTAAATATACCAGTGAGCACCCCAACCGACCAGCCATCCCCCGACCCCTCGACTCGGCCGAGTCGGCCGGCGGACCGGCCGACTCGGGCCGGCGCCGCCAGCCGGACTCGGCCGGACCGCTGAGTCCCCTTCATCAATAATGTGCCTTTTGAGCTTCTATACCCCCTGCATACTTTAAATGTTTAGATCGTTTCCAGAGAGCTTTGAATACCTCCTTTACTCTATTTTTAATGAATTTTCATATATTTTTACATTTTTTAATTTAAAACTCTTCACCTACCCTAACCCTAGCCTAACCCTATAAATACCAACCCTACACACTACCCCCTCACCCCAAAACTCTGAGCCAACTCTCAAGAATTCACTAGAAATCTTGTGTGCAATCGAAGTAAGCGAAAGGCGAAGCTCCGGCGAATTCTCCGGCGGAAATTCCGATGACGACTCTAGGAGCTCCCGGCGACAAAACGACGCACCGGCGACTCCTCCCGATCCTTCTCCCTCTCCTGGTTGTCCTAAACCCGTAAGTCCCATTTCTAACTTCTCTATTTTATTCTAGAAATACGAAATTATAAAACCCGACGGAATCGGAACAAATCCGATTTCCGATTCGGATTCTTTATAAAACCTCACTTTTCTTTAATACAATCATGCTTAAACCAATTCATGTTGACTATTAAACATTAATCAACCTTATTGATCAAGTTTCAAATCAAAAGTAATTGCTATTTCATTTTACTGTATTTTCACTTAAATACCACATAGTTTCAATTCTACATATAACATCACAAAACTTGCTATACTTTTAAGTAGATTACGAGGTAATGACCTACCTCCTCACACACTCATATGCAACATAGCACAATACCCTTGGGAACATAGAATATGGGAAAACGACACATTTTCATATAAATACCATTTACTTAATAAAACTGTTTTCTAAAGGATTTAGTATTTTGCACAAATCTTTGCAAAGCGCCGCTACAACTCATTTGGGGAACCCGTTCAGGATGGTGCGGATTATCGCACATCCCCGGGCTTAGTAGTGCGAGATGCATACCTCCGCAAGAAGCATTCGGTCTCGAAAGATTTAAAATACGAACATCTTAATAAAACGAGATTTCTAGAATATTATATATATATACTAAAATTATTTTCATATAAATATATTTATATGTAACATTAAAATATTTATTTTGAAATAATATAAATATTCCAACTCTTTTCAAAAATCACAAGAATCATTTTACATTAAAATACCATGAATTCCATACAAAACCAATATTGCAAATAAATACCATTTATCATGAAAATAGGATATTCTCATTAGAAATATCACAAATATAAAATCTACATTTATTACAACTCTAAAGACGATAATAAATATTTGGGGTGTATTTTGAAAACTATACAAAGTATATTTATATAAAACCCCCTCAAGTTCTATAAATTACCCTAAGGACCCTAGTAAACATAGGTTTAAGCGGGACCAATCTCTTGAGCTTCAGGGAGCCGGAGAAGTGGGTGCTTTCCTATCTAAGGTAGACAAATTAACAACGGTGTTATCAATACGGTAATCGTCTTTGAAAAAGACACAAATCCTGCCGTCCATGTGCAGCGGTTACCGATAACATCAAAACAATCAGGACTTCAATTTACTTTTCTAATTGTCTGACTCAGTTTGAGTCTCAGTATAATCTGACTTGAATATGATTCAAGTACAATGTACAATCTACAGTCTACAATCTACAATTTACAATCTACAATCTACAATATTACAATTCAACATGAATACATGAATCCATTATTCAATCTATCAACTTGACTGAACCAAACCATGGATATACATTCCATTTACATGATTATATAGTCACATCCATGATTCTACAGTTACATACATAATTCTCCAGTTACATCCGTTTACTGATATCATAGTTTCGGTCAGTCATCCAAACATATAATCTATATAGTTTACAATACAATACAATAATACAATCAAGATAACACGGGGTTTAAGGGATAGAATGGTACTGAATATGTTAAAGGTGTCACGAGGTGGTCACTTAAGATGTAATTATATCCATGCCGTTGTTCCGTGGAATTATCGACGGAGCCTTATACTACGGGTTACCAAAGTCTCCGGTGTAAGTGGCACTCCTCTCGTATATACTGGCATCTTCTGTACCAAGTTACAAATAACAGCGTTAACACAACATTGTAACCGTATAACACAACTTTAAAATCTATCTTCTTTTCTGTCTATTCTATTTCTCGCTTACCTTTGGGACTTACCAAGCGATCTGTTCGCTGACGACATTCTCTTTCTTTCTTCTTTGAATGTCTTCAGGTGATCTGGACACTTCAGAGATCGAGCCTACTGCTGACGACTTGGACCAGTTCAGTGAAGACCCCGAGCTCTAGTCATTGTACACTTTCCATTCAGTACTTTTCATTTCTGTTATGCCATTGTTTAGGCATTGCTTTATTTCAGTTGTATTTACTTTCCATGCATTGTATAGAAAGAATGTGAATAAATAAAGTTGCTATTTTTATTATATCTTGTCTCTTGTACTTTACTTTTATATTACTTAGATACGCTTAGCGTATTTACTTCACAGTAAATACGTAGCGGCCTCGTCGCGTCCTCTGCCTGTATACTGGGAAGCGGGGCGTGCCAGATGTTGAAGTTAAACTTGGTTCTATCGACCTTTTAGGTTAGAATCGTGTGTTTAGGTTTCCCTTAGAGTGTCATGCTGCATATTTCCTTGACTCTGATTGTAGGATTCAGGTGGTTTAGATGGAGTTATGTGATTGTACACATGTACCGCGACATGGTTATAGTGTGGTACTCTATTTGAGTAACTTAGAGTTCTACTCTTAATTCATATTCATTGATTTGATTTTGTTACCTTACTTTTCCTTTCCGTTTGATTACTTTTGACTCTATATCATCCTGAACTTTGAATCTAATGTCGTTTAAATCTCGTTTCAGATCCAAGGCTCGAAAAGGCGCAAACGCTACCCCCGGTTCCTAAGCCGACATCGCCAAACTACTAGGAATTATGCGGGGTTTGGTGGAAAACCAACAACAACAGATTGGTATGTTTCAGGAGGGTCTGCTTGCTTCCCAGCAGACTGCTACTGTCCTTTTGGATAGGGTGGCTGAAGTCCAAAACGGTTGGTGTCCTGGCAGCGTCGCAGAATTCAGGAGACTGCAGCCGGAAGTTTTCACAAGATTGGGAGGTCCACTTGATCTTGAGCAGTGGATCATCGATATGGAGAACTTACTCTTAGCTGCTCGAGTTCCGGAGGAGGATCAAGTGGATATTGTTAAGATCCAGCTGTAAGGTGTATCTAGGATATGGTGGCTCGTAGAGGAATTTTTTTTTGGAGAAACCTATTGCTTGGGCAAACTTCTCGATCGCTTTCCTTGAGAAGTTCTTTCCCAAGTCGGCCCGCATAGACATGGAGCAACAATTCATCAATCTTAGATAGGAAGAACATACTGTAGATGAAGTAGCGGCTCACTTCATCCGACTTAGTCGTTTTGCTTCTTGGATGGTAGCACAGGAGAAGGACCGGGCTAGGGCTAGGAGATTTATGTAGTGTCTTACCTTAGAGATTCAGGAGCGGTTGGCATCACTTGATTTGGGGTCATACTCTGAGGTATTGAATGCAGCCTGCAGAATCGAGGCTATCATTGATAAGAAGAAGAAGTTGCAGAAAGGAGGATTTGAGCACTCAGTTGGCCAGAATTCAGGAGGGAACCCGGTTTGATCGGGTGGTGGAATCCTAGTTAGGCAACATGGTGGGATTCAAATGAAGCGTGCCGCCGTTTCGCAGCAGCGAAAGGCCGTTTGCAACTATTGTCAAAGACCAGGGCATATTCAGAGGGCTTGCTGCCGGGCAACGGACGGTGTTTGATCTGTAGAGCTAATGATCATCGGGTTAGAGATTTTCCTATGAGGGGGGAGCTTGTAACAACTCTAATTTCATTGTACAAAAATTTTCAAGTTAATATATAGAATATAGTTTCAAGCCCGAGCACAAGTTATAAATTAAAATTGTTTAAGAACAGCAAGAAAACACTTGTAGCTCATTGGTAAAGCCTTGCATTGCTGTGACGTAGCCCCTGTGTTCAAATCCCTCCAGCCACATATTATTTTTTATAATTTTTTAAAAACTTTTTGGAAGCCCAAAAGTTTACACGTGCTATACACGTAAAAATGAAAAGTCTGATAAAATCAAACATGTGCTGAATGATATATGAACCGAACTAGACACGTGGCAAGAATCCAACGACCCAACTCACACCATTGGCCGGCGAGATATCCTTTTGGGTCGGCGCTGCCAGGCTAAACCGTGGGTAATGCCCCCAGGTTTTGCACACTAGTCTTTTGGCCTCCCCTCTTAACCCCAGTACTGTTTGTTTTCTCTGCAATTATCCAGAGAATTAAAATTCAGCATTAATCCAAATTTTATTGCATTTTTAATTCTCTTTTCAATTCCCAAAACACTAATTCTACCCTATAAATACAACCCCACACCCTAGCCCTCTTCATTCTGAAATCTATTGTTAAAATTCTCCAAAAATTTTCCAAGCCAAAGAAGGGTACAAATGGAGTTAGCACTAGGTCAAGTTCCGGCAAGGATTCGAGACGATTCCGGCGACCCCACGACTCCGTGAAGCCAACAAACGTTCCCTCAACCTCTCCTCTCTTCTCTAAGCTTGTAAGTCCCCTCTCTTCTCATCTCTTCCTAAATTAAAAATTTCTCTTTTTAAAGATCGTCGGAAGTGGAGTTATTCCGACATTCGTTTCTAAACTCGTTAAAAAACACTACTTTTCTTAATAACCATTCATCTATGTTATTACAACTTGCTTAGTAATCATGAAATAACCTTTGAGAATAAGTTTCACCTCAAAATACAATGTTACGTACCTTCTATTTGAAATTTTCGTTTAAATACAACAAACTTACATATGCCATATTTTAATACCTTTGCTTATACTACTTTTAGGAAAATCTCACGAGATAATGACCTACCTCTCATAACACGCATCATGACATAGCACGATTTCCTTTTAGGAATATTTTCGGGACAAATACTACTTTTACATCAAAATACCATAAACTATTAAAAACCGTATTTTTTGAATTGTGTTATTTACATTCCTTGCAATTAAGCCACTACTACTCATTTTGGGGAACCCGATCGGGATGGTGCGGATTATTGCACGTCCTCGGGACTAGTAGAGCGAGATGCAGACCTCCTCACGGAGTATCCGATCTCGATGGAATTTTTAATGCAATTTTAAAGAAAAACGTGGTTTTCTATTTAATAAATAAATTTATTTTTAATAAATATATATAAATATTATCAAACCATCTATTTTAAATATATAATAAATTCCATATTTTCTAAATAAAAGAAAAGAATCACAAGTTTCAAGAAAATATCATCAAGAATCCATACAAGTAAAATTTACAAAAAAATACCATGAACTATTCAACTAGGTATTTATTCACTAGAATACCTCATTTTAAAAATTTACATCCATGAAAATAGTAAATACGATAAATAAATACTTGAGAATTATTTTGAAATTATACTAAAAATATATTTTATAAAACCCCCTCAAGTTATATTAAATTACAATAAGAACCCTAGTAAACATAGGTTTAAGCGGGACCAATTCTCTTGAGCTTCAGAGAGCCGGAAAAAGTGTATGCTTGCCTATTAAAGGTAGAAATCTAAAACGGGGTTATCAATAGTAATTGGCTTGGGAAAGTCACAAATCCTGCCGTTCATGTGCAGCAGTTACCGATAACTCCTAAACCTAATTCAGGACTCAAATCTGTCTAAAATGTCTGACTCAATCTGAGTCTCAGTCTAATCGGAATACAATCCAAACATGAATCCAACTATAATTCCATTTCAACATGAACCCAATGTATCAATATAAACACTTGAACATCAACATGCAACATGACTCGACTGGACCGAACCGTGGATATATTTTGAACTTGACTACATGACTATCCGTTTACATCCGATCCGTTTACATGAACAATTTATACCATGGTTTTGGCAAGTCTTATACAACAAATCATTACAATTAATACAATATGCATTACGGGGTTTTAATGGGGTAGATTGGTACGGAATGTATTAGAAGTGGCACGAGACGGTCATCATAATACACCTAACCTGAATATCCGTATTGTTGTCCCGTGGCTTTACGGGTCTTTGTGCTCCGTATATCTTAGTCCACGGAATAATTGGACTCCTCTCGTATACAGTGATGCATTCTGTATCAAGTTACAAACAACTGCGTTAGTATAACAAAAACAGATAAATTACCAGATATATCTCATTACTTGATCGATTCTTATCTCTCACTTGGGACTTACCGAGCGATTGTTTGCCGACGACATTCCTAATTTTTCCTTCTTTGGAATGTTGTCAGGAGGACTCGACTCTCAGGAGATCGAGCCCAGCCAGGAAAATTCGGAGTCCAGAGTTCTAAACTTACTTGTACTTATCTTTCTTTTAGTTCATATGCCATTGTTTAGGTATCACATTCTATTATTGTATATTACTTTCCAGTGTATGTAAAGAATGAATATAAATAAAAAGTTGTTGTTTCATTACATTTCTTGTCATTCTTGTGCTTTACTTTTATATTGCTTATTTACGCTTAACGTGTTTACTTTTGAGTAAATACGTCGCGTCCCTGCCACATCTTTTTACCCGTATATTGAGAAGCGGGGCATGATAGGTTTTCTTGGCGGCCTATGCAGGTCAGTTCTGCGTGAAAACCTGCATAACCATGCAGGGTCAATTCTGCATGGAATTCTAAGCAATATATCACAAGAATTATAAGAATCGACAACTAAACATTCTTTACATTTCATATTTCTTGAATCTATCCTAACCCTATTTTTCTTTCAAGATTATGGATTCACCAAACAATACGAGCACGAACGTCAACGGAAACACCCCACCACCACCTCTACCACTTACACCTACTGTAGCTGCTCCGATCAACGAGCAGACGGTTTTGCTTGAGGCAATCAAGAGCCGCTTGGAGGGATAACAGAAGCAGACTGCTATTCTCTTGCACCACCCTAAATCCGAGGCACCCGGAGTGAAGCAATTTCGGGCATTTCACCCTAAGAACTTTTATGGGAAAGAGAGCCCTTTGGAAGAAGAGGAATGGGCTCAGTCGATTGAGGACGATCTAGCAGCAGCACAAGTGCCAAAAATCGATTAGGTAAGAGTTGCGAAGCTGCAACTAACTGACAATGCCAGGGTATGGTGGAAGGTGGAAGAAAGTCGTCTTGCCCAGCCGATCGAATGGAGGATTTTTCGCGAGATGTTCGACACAAAATATTTTCCCGAGACTGCCCGATTTGATATGGAGCAGCAATTCATTCACCTGCAACAGGGTTCGATGTGGACCAAATCTATGGATGAGTATGACGCTGAATTCACCATGCTGAGAAGGTTTGCGGCCCATCTCATACCGACTGCTGAGATCAGAGCATGACGATTTCAGCAGGGGTTGGACCCGGAGATCCAAGCTGCTCTAGCTACAGGGGATTTCCCAACCCACGACCTTGTTTTGAAGGTTGCCCAAAGATATGAGGCAGTAGTGAAGAAGAAGGGCAAACCTCAATCTGCCGGTATGAAGTGCCCTGCTACTCAGATGGCAGGAGGAGCCTCTTCCAGGCCACCGTTTGTACCAAGGAGACCGGGGGTAACTATTAACCGGCCCAGTCCAGACTTTTACACCTGCTGCAGGAGGAATGGACACTTGGTGAAAAACTGCAGCGTTCAAACGACCTGTGCTTAGTCTGTGGCTCATCCACTCACGACATTGGTGCATGTCCCCGTAGACTAAATCCGAATGTATCCTCCAGACTAGCCATCACTTATCCGCAGCGGCCGGCTATTCAGGCACTTGCTCCTCGACTTGCTCTCCCAGCTCCACCTCCTCTTGGACCTACTGCACCTCATCCTCGTTAGTTTTATCATACACAAAGGAACCTACTTCAAGGATAGAGGAACGAACAGAGGAATGCTCCCCCAGTAAAGAGGAACATACCTAGGCGTCAGGCTTTCACAATGACTGTGGAAGAAGCTGAAGCCACTGGCCAAGTCATCACCGGTAACTTCCCATCTTCCAAATCTGTTCAATACTTGTTTATATCCATATGTATCTTTTCCTATACCTAAACATATCCCACACAACTTAGGTACAATCTTAGTAGCCTCCCTACTTGTTTTAGCACTCTTCGATACTGGAGCATCGTATTGCTTTATGTTGCAACAGTTCGTCCGAACTCATGCGATTCCAGTCAAACCACTTGTATCCAGCTGGAATGTCAGTTCCGGGAATGGTGTTCCAAAGGCAACTTTGGGATACGACCTGTGTCCAGTGGTCGTCTGCAGCAGAGAATTTTATGCGGACTTCAAGGTGCTGGATATACCGAACTTCGACGTAGTATTGGGTTTGGATTGGCTAGGAACTTTCTACGCTACCATCAACTATCATCAAAGGAGGGTAGTGTTCGAGATTTTAGACCATTCCGTCTTTTATTTTAAGAGTAGAGACCGTACACTGGAGCCTAGCACTTACAAAGCTAAACCAAGGAAGGCAGTGATTGCAACAACACAAGCTGAAGAAGACAAGCTAGAGGTTGTTCGAGAGTTCGAAGATGTATTTCCTAAATATATCTCAGGTATGCCTCCCGATCGAGCTCTTGAATTCAGTATTGACTTAGTACCTGGTGAACAACCGGTGATAAAAGCACCATACCGATTAAGTCCAGAAAGATTGAAAGAGATCCGTACTCAATTGGACGAACTTCTGCAGAAAGGATGGATTCGTCCCAGTACTTCAAATTGGGGATCTCCAGTTTTGCTTATGAAAAAGAAGGAAGGTTCATACAGAATGTGCATTAACTATCGAGCTCTGAACGAAGTCACGATAAAGAACAAGTATCCACTACCGCGAATCGACGATTTGTTCGATCAGCTAAGTAGTTCTTACATTTTCTCAAAGTTAGATCTTCGTTCGGCTTATCATCAAGTGAAGGTCAAAGAGTCTGATATTCCAAAGACGACATTTATGACCCGCTATGGTCAGTATGAGTTTCTAGTGATTCCATTTGGAGTGACCAATGCACCAGCCATATTCATGAATTTAATGAACTAATTTTTCCGAGAGCACCTAGACAGGTTTGTTATCATTTTCATCGACGACATCCTGGTATATTCAAAGAATCGGAAAGAGCACGCTGAACATTTGAGAATTATCTTAGAGACTTTGCGACTGCATCAACTCTATGCCAAGTACAGCAAGTGCGAATTTTTGCTAGATCAAGTAGGATTTCTCGGACATATTGTTTCAGGCAAAGGAATCTCTGTGGATCCAGCTAAAATATCAGCAATAAGCGATTGGCCGACACCAAATACAATGAAGGACATTCGAAGTTTCTTGGGATTAGATGGATACTACCAAAGATTCATAGAAGGCTTTTCGAAGATTGTAACACCCCTGACCAAGCCACACGTAAAGATGAAGCATTCGTGCGGTCAAAAGGATGCGAACAGGCTTTTGTAAAACTCAAGTCAAGATTGAAATCAACGTCTATTCTTGTAATACCAGACCAATCTGGAGGTTTTGTTGTGCATTGCGATGCATCTGGTAAGAGATTAGATGTGTTCTACACTAGCATGGAAAAGTTGTAGCTTATGCATCAAGACAGTTGAAGATTCATGAGCGCAATTATCCAACGCATGATTTGGATTTGGCGGCCGTTATATTTGAATTAAAGATTTGGCGTCATTACCTTCTTGGAGAACGGGTAGATATATACACAGACCACAAAAGTCTGAAGTATGTGTTTAATCAGAAAGTGCTGAATATGCGGCAGAGAAGATGGCTAGAACTTATGGCAGATTTCGACATCAACCTACAATATCATCCAGGGAAGGTGAATGTAGTTCCTGATACACTTAGTCGCCAGCCGTTATCAATGAATCTCACCGCACAGTAGAAGCTACAGCAAGATTTGCACAAGATGGAGATTGAAGTGGTTATGCCAGGTAATACTTCAGAGTTGATGAATTTACAAGTTCAATCTACTATTGTCAATCAGATCAAAGCAACTCAAGTAAGTGATGCCAAGTTGCAAAAGATCAGAGAATAAGTAGAAAGTGAATTTAGAACATACTTCATCATCCATGAAGACGGATCTTTGAGATACGGAAGCAGATTGTGTGTACCACAAGGTCCTGTTCGGAAAGAGTTGATGAAAGAAGCTCACAGCTCTCCATACTCAGTATACCCTGGTGGTACAATGATTTACAAAGATCCGCGGCAACATTACTGGTGGCATGGAATGCAGCGTGAAGTAGCCAGAAGCGTAGCCAAATGCTTGGTGTGTCAGCAAGTAAAAGCTGAACATCACAGGACTGCTGGTTTACTTCAATCGTTACGTATTCCAGAATGGAAGTGGCAACACATCACTATGGACTTCGTGACTGCACTTCCTCACAACACAAAAGGTAACGATGCGGTATGGGTTATTGTGGATCGATCCACAAAATCGGCTCACTTCATCCCATTTTGAGTTGGCCAATCTACTGAGACACTAGCAAACAAGTACATGGAAGAGATTGTGAGATTACATAGAGTACCGATTTGCACCGTCTCCGATCGTGACACTAGATTCCGATCGCAGTTTTGACAGAGTCTGTAAGCTAGCTTGGGAACGAGTTTGAACTTCAGCACAGCTTATTATCCACAAACAGATGGTCAGTCTGAGCGAATGATTCATATCCTTGAAAATATGCTAAGAGCGTGTATGTTAGACTTCGGAGGATCGTGGGAAGATCACCTACATCTTGTGGAGTTTTCATACAACAACTGCTACCAAGCGAGTATTGGAATAGCACCCTTTGCAGCTCTTTATGGAAGGAAGTGTCGTTCACCATTAAGTTAGGACGACATCGGAGATAGGGAACTCCTTGGACCAGAGATGATCGTAGCAACAGTGGATGTAGTTCGCATGATCAGGAAAAGAATGCGCATAGCCCAAGACAGATAGAAGCACTGGAATGATGCAAAACGCCGACACCTGGAGTTCCGGCCGGGAGATCATTTGTTCTTGAAGATCTCTCCAAATCGTGGAGTAATCCGTTTTGGCAAGAGGGTTAAGTTTAGTCCGAGATTTATTGGACCGTTCAACATACTCGAACGAGTCGGAAAAGTGGCTTATCGTTTGGCACTTCCACCCTCATTGGAAGGAGTGCACAACATATTTCACATATCCCAGTTTCGAAGATATGTGAACGACTCCAGCCATATCTTTGATCACTATGAGCTCACTGTACAGATAGACTTATCTTGTGAGCAGCAACCCGTTGAAATCCTGGACAGAAAAGTAAAATCAATTCGGAACAAGGAAGTAAACTTGGTCTGAGTGATGTGGAGAAAAGATTCACCAGGAGAATCAATGTGGGAAAGAGAAGACGATATGCATGCAAGATACCCTTTCTTATTTGTAAATTAGTCCTTATATATTTATAAATTTCGAGAACGAAATTTTTGTAAGGAGAGGAGAATGTAACGACTCTAATTTCATTGTACAAAAATTTTCATGTTAATGTACAGAATAGAGTTTCAAGCCTGAGAACAAGTTATAAATTAAATTTTTTTAAGAATAGCAAGAAAGCATTTGTAGCTCATTGGTAAAGCCTTGCATTGCTGTGACGTAGCCCTTGTATTCAAATCCCCCCAGCCACATATTAATTTTTATGATTTTTCTTGTAAACTTTTGGAAGCCCAAAAGTTTACACATGCTATACATGTAGAAATGAAAAGTCTGATAAAATCAAACATGTGCTGAATGATATATGAACCGACCTAGACACGTGGCAAGAATTCGATGACCCAACTCACCCCATTGGCCGGCGAGATCTCTTTTTGGGCCGGTGTCGCTGGGCTAAACCGTGGGTAATGCCCCTGGGTTTTGCACATTAGTCTTTTGGCCTCCCCCCTTAACCCTAGTACTGCTTTTTTTCTCTGCAATTTTTCAGAGAATTAAAATTCAGCATTAATCCAAATTTTAATGTATTTTTAATTCCCTTTTCAGGTCCCAAAACCCTAATTCTACCCTATAAATACAACCCCACACCTTAGCCCTCTTCATTCTGAAATTTATTGTTAAAATTCTCAAAAAAATTTCCAAGACAAAGAAGGGTACAAGTGGAGTTAGCACTAGGTCAAATTCCGACGAGGATTCGAGATGATTCCGCCGACCCCGCGACCCCGCAAAGCCAACAAACGTTCCCTCAACCTCTCCTCTTTTCTCTAAGCTTGTAAGTCCCCTCTCTTCTCCTCTCTTCCTAAATTAAAAAGTTCTCTTTTTAAAGATCGTCGGAAGCGGAGTTATTCCGACATCCGTTTCTAAACTCGTAAAAAAACACAACTTTTTTTTAATAACCATCCATCAATATTATTACAACTTGCTTAGTAATCATGAGACAACCTTTGAGAATAAGTTTCACCTCAAAATACTATGTTACGTACCTTCTATTTGAAATTTTCATTTAAATACCACAAAGTTACATATGACATATTTTAATACCTTTGCTTATACTACCTTTAGGAAAATCTCACGAGGTAATGACCTACCTCTCACAACACGCACCATGATATAGCAAGATTTCCTTTTAGCAATATTTTCGGGACAAATACGACTTTTACATCAAAATACCATAAACTATTAAAAACCGTATTCTTTGAATTGTGTTATTTACATTCCTTGCGATTAAACCTCTTCAACCCATTTTGGGGAACCCGATCGGGATAGTGCGGGTTGTCGAAACATTCTCGGGACTAGTAGAGCGAGATACAGACCTCCTCACGGAGCATCCGATCTCGATAGAATTTTTAATGCAATTTTTAAGAAAAACGTGATTTTCTATTTAATAAATAAATTTTATTTTTAATAACTATATATAAATATTATCAAACCATCTATTTTAAATATATAATAAATTCCATGTTTTCTAAATAAAAGAAAAGAATCACAAGTTTCAAGAAAATACCATCAAGAATCCATACAAGTAAAATTTACAAAAAAATACCATGAACTATTCAACTAGGTATTTATTCACTAGAATACCTTACTTTTAAAATTTACATCCATAAAAACCATAAATACGATAAATAAATACTTGAGCATTATTTTGAAATTATATTAAAAATATTTTTCATAAAACCCCCTCAAGTTATATTAAATTACAATAAGGACCCTGGTAAACATAGGTTTAAGCGGGACCAATTCTCTTGAGTCTCACGGAGCCGGAGAAAGTGGATGCTTGCCTATTTAAGGTAGAAAATTAGAACGGGGTTATCAATGGTAATTGGCTTAGGAAAAGTCACAAATCCTGCCGTCCATATGCAGTAGTTACCGATAACTCCTAAACCTAATTCAGGACTCAAATCTTTCTAAAGTGTCTGACTCAATCTGAGTCTTAGTCTAATCAGAATAGAATCCAAACATGAATCCAACTATAATTCCATTTCAACATGAACCCAATGTATCAACATAAATACTTGAACATGAACATGCAACATGACTCGACTGGACCGAACCATGGATATATTTTGAACTTGACTACATGACTATCCGTTTACATCCGATCCGTTTACATGAACAACTTATACCATGGTTTCGGTGAGTCTTATACAACAAATCATTACAATAAATGCAATATGAATTACGGAATTTTAACGGGGTAGATTGGTACGGAATGTATTAGAAGTGGCACGAGACGGTCACCATAATACACCTAACCTGAATATCCGTGCCGTTGTGCCGTGGCTTGACGGGTCCTTGTGCTCCGTATACCTTAGTCTACGGAATAGTTGGACTCCTCTCTTATACACTGATGTATTTTGTACCAAGCTACAAACAACTGCGTTAGTATAACAAAAATAGATAAATTACTAGATATATCTCATTACTTGATCAATTCTTATCTCTCACTTGCGACTTACCGAGCAATTATTCGCTGAAGACATTCCTATTTCTTCCTTCTTTGGAATGTTGTTAGTAGGACCCGACTCTTAGGAGATCAAGCCCAGCCAGAAAGATTTGGAGCAGTCCAGCGAGGATCCAGAGTTCTAGACTTACTTGTACTTATTTTACTTTCAGTTCATATGCCATTATTTAGGCATCACTTTCCATTATTGTATTTTACTTTCCAGTGTATGTAAAGAATGAATATGAATAAAAAGTTGTTGTTTCGTTACATTTCTTGTCATTCTTGTGTTTTACTTTTATATTGCTTATTTACGCTTAATGTGTTTATTTCTGAGTAAATACGTCACGTCCCTGCCACGTCTTCTTACCCGTACATTGGGAAGCGGGGCGTGACAGAGCTTAACGGATCCGACCAACAACATAAAATATATCGCAAGGATCCATTCAGAGGGGGCATGTTTTTACCTTGACGGCCGAGGCGTCAGAGGATGTCGTCACAGGTACTATTTAATTAGTTCAGCCCCTACTAGAGCCTTATTTAATTCCGGGGACACACGCAGTTTCAGGTCCACTACCTTCGCCCCACACATCCTACACCACACGGAACTTTAACACAGGATCGGGAATTATGACGTTGCCTACGATGGATTGGTTAGGTACTTTTCTTTGCACACATTGATTGTCGGGCCGAGACAGTGACTTTCAGCATCCCCATATTCTTCCTTGAATCTTTTTAATTAATTCAATGCTTGAACATTTCGTACTCTCACTTGTTTCTTTGACGATTGTTTCTTCATTCTTTTAAATTTTGAGGATGAAATTTCTTGTAAGATGGGTAGGATGTAACACTATGTATCTAGAAATCCCAAAAAAACAAGTATTTTTCGTATTTAGCAACATATCAGATCCCATATCAGCAAATATCAGTTCTTGAACCGGATCATAGTTGTTTGAGACGGTTCAAGGTCCAATTCCAATATTTATTTCTTCTCTAGGTGCTTGAGACGGGTGTTGAACTAGCTCAACACCATTTTGAGATAGCTCAACTTTGCCTGCAACAATTGTATTTCTTCTCTGTTGTTTTGAGCCGGTTCACCAAGATCTTGAGCTAGCTCAATGTCAATCTGATCAAAATCCTAAAATTTCGTGCGGAGATTATTTTACGTAACCGAACCATATTCTATTTAAACTCACGATTAAACTCAAGAAAACCCTAATCTTGGCCGCCTTTCTCCTCCAGAATCCTTAGACCTCCCTTCTCCAAACCCTAGCTTTCTCATATCTCATCTCTACTACAAAAGCTCGAGCAACCCGACGTCTTCGTCATCGACGTCATCTTTTTCTTGAGATCGCTTCATCCATCGCTTCAAGCCACCAGGTCAAGGTCACCTTTGTCACGCCCCTATCCCGGAATACAGAAGATAGCAGACCCACAACAAAATACGGAGTAGAGTATGCGACGGACGGCATACACGTATATTCAGAAGGAGGATATACCCCCTTCATATATAGTAGTGCCACCAATATCAATTTAAGCAGCTCAAAAACTAATCTAAAAATACAATTAGCACATATGAATAGCCGTTTAGATCTGACATCAAATATCACATGCTAAAAAATCAATAAGATGGAATTGATAAATATGGAAGATAAAAGAATATAAAAATACAAATAGTACAGATGGATACATGGTACATGTTATCTAGATGATCTGACCTCGAGACATCTTGAAGATAAATCCTAAATCCATAGTTCAGAGCGTCAGCCATCTGGCTTCCGATATCTGGACATGCAAGCACAGGATCGTCAGAAAGTGGTAAAATGAAGAAAATCGTGCGCATATGTATAAACAGGAATATAATGTATAATAAAAATGTATAAGGATGTGGATCATGTAAATGTAATATGTGAAATTATAGACTATAAGTCAAGTTATGAGAATGTCGGAATAATGAAAAGTAATAATCATGTTATTAGAGATAGGTAAAATGGATGTCAAGATGAATCAGGACATGGCTAGGGGAGTATTGTAGAAATGGACGGTAAGGGTACTCATATCTTGGGGTATCTCATGACTAGCCGTCGCGTCCATATCAAGTATAATCAGTATCCAGAAATCAATATCCAGTAATCAATATCCTGTAATCAGTACCTAATAATCACCATCCAGTAAATCGGTATCCAGGAATCACGATAAAAACGATAACAATGGGTGTAATGTGGATATTATCCAAGAGTACGAGTATTCTTATTTTCCATTTACCAATAAACTACTAGTCAAGTCTACAGCAGGGTCATGTTGGTAACAAGTATCAATGTATAGCAATAAACAATAACAAGTAACATGAAATCACACTGGTCAAGTACTAACATGTATCAAGTGATAATATGAATGTCGCATGAATCACTAAAAATGAATATCAATTAATAATATGGATTTTGAGTGTCAATATAACATGAACATGAACGAACTCGCATATACCACGGTCCTGTCCCGTACCAGCAGCTGAGTATATGTAATCATTCAAGTAAGTTTAAATAGCTTATTATTTAGTTTTTTTTTATTTAGTTTGATATTTCGTTTGTTATTGTTTTATTTAGTTTGTGAACATGAACTGCCTCGCATATATCCCGGTCCTGTCTCATTCCAGCACCTCATCTGAGTATATGTACTAGTTCACGTCAAGTTTTAGATAGTTTGTTCTTATATTTGTGAAATCCCTTGATAGCCAACGAATAAAAATAGAAAGCATCTCGTCCATACCTGGGATCACAACTTCATTACTCCTGGAGCTAAACCCATGACGCGCCGCTAGGCGCTTACAGTGAAAATTGTTTAACAGCTCGGAAAACTTTAAAAACATTTCCACAGAGTAGAAAAACAGTAACATTACGGTAGCGAGCTATCCGGACCACCATGGCTGATCCTAATGAACTGTAATAATAACATTGACATTACAGTAGTTCAGATACTATTCGGACTCTGATGGTTGGGACCTAATATTTGGTATCATAAATAAGCTTTCCAAAGCAATTAACTGAGTCTACCAAGTCCTTTCTCCATCGCCAGTTGTATCAATTTTATTAATGGAGTTGTTTCATGAAATGAATAAATATGCAAGTAATCTTGTCATGTCATGAAAAAAATAAATATATCAATCATGTCATGCAACATGTGAATATATAAGTCATGTCATGAATTCCAGGAAATAGGTAAACTTGTCATGGAACAGGTAAACTTGTTATGTTCAGGTAACTTGTCATATCATGAAATAGGTAAATAAATGTATAAAACATATCATGGGAATCTGTGTATATAAATTTCAGGAATTATATCAATATTCCGGTAACTGTATCATGTCGTGATACAGGTAAATATATAAATCAAGTCTTGAAACAGGTAAATTTATAAGTATCATATTGTACAAGTATCAGGTCTAGTCAATTCAAGTAGGCAGGTATTCATGTACAAGTAACATATTAAGTCAAATCAAACAGGCAGGTATCAAGTAAAAGTGTCGGGTTAAGTTAAGTAGTTTAACTTAATTTCACCAGAAACTATGATTTATAACGGCTAAACTTGTGTAAATTAGAATCTATAGCCAACATGTTCTAATTTGGGTGTCAAGCATAGAATTAACCCCTCTTACCAGATGTTTAGAGTCAATATGATTTAAAACACAAATTCTAAAATCGACTTTTCAAGTTAAATTTTTTCCAGATTCCATTACCTAAAAATTTAGGAATTTTAACATATTTAATTGGCTAGATATTTAAGAGTTTCACAACCTATTAAAAATCCAAACCCTAACTCGATACTGTGGCCAACCTGGGGACGACTTGGACGGCCTGGCATGGACAGAGATGCCTCGTTTTACGTGCAGACCTCTATAATTGTCTAATTAGCACTAAAAGATACTTCAAACAATTTTGAGGGATTGTGATTGATTCCAACGGTAACTTGAACCCTAAAACTTCATGAAACCCTAATTTTTCATGTTTAATATTTTAGAAATATGTTATGGTGATTGTGAGAGATGGAATAAACAATTAATTACAAAAAACTAATCAAGTTATCAACTACAACATGATAATCAAGTGATCAAGTAAACTAATTAAATACTAAGAAATTAAGAAATCATTAAAAATAAATTCCATATGAAGAAATAAATTGAAAAATCATAAATAACATTTAAATTAAACAAAAGTAAATAAAAACACTTACCTCTGTCTACAAATTATCTTCACTTCTTGTCTCACTCCTTTCTTGAAAATTTTGTAACATTTAGATAAAAATATAAATTAAAAGAGAGAGGGAGAAATGAGAGAGAAATTGAGAAAGAAGGAAAAATGTTCAGAAAAAATAAGGTAGAGAAGAAAAGAAAATTGTAGAGAGTAAGAGAGAATAAATGAGAGTGAAAAAAAGAGAAGAAGATAAGAGAGATCTAAAGAGGAAGAGAGAAAGAAGTAAATTGAGTAGAAACTTAGGGTAGAAGAAAAGAAGAATTTAGAAAAGCAAGGAAGAGTAAAGAAAAATCTTGAATAGGATATTTTTCATTTTACCCCCTCTAATTCCTATAATTACACATAACCCCCCAAATCCTTGCATAAATAAATCTTTGTCCCAAATATGTAAAATAAAGTTACATTTAAAATTCAAGTATTACATTTATCAAAGATACGGTTAGTTTCAAATCATAAGAATTCTATAAATATTTTTTTCAAATACAAATACGTGTAATTTTAATTTCAAGAAAATTTCATATTTTCAGATGCAAATACGAGTACTAATTTTTTTTATAAATACATAGAAATACAATAACATGTATATCAGGATCTGGGGATTACAACCTTGTTCTCCGTCGAACACAGAGACGCGACCGCGTAGATCCGTCTTGCCTGAATTTGGGGGCAGATGCTAATTGGTGCTATCCGTCCACCTCTCTGAAGATGTCAAGTTGATTTATGGCACCGTATATCGAAGGTTTAAACGGATGTGGCCGATATAGCAGATTTCGTCAGATTCCCCCTCATTTGAAGGGTTTTTTTTATTGTGGGGACGCTCTTCCCTGCAGGCGCAAGCCCCTGCAGTTAATTACGCTACCGCATCACGGTAACCACTTTCTCCTTCTCCATATGGTCACTTCGTGTCGTGGGTGTTTGTTTTGTTTTTGGTTGCCCGTGGATTGTATACGGAGACTAATTTATGATGTCGCCCGTAGGGCGTGGATTAGTCCAAATCTGTATTTTCTTAGATTTGGGTTTGGGGTTGGGTTTAAGGATGTGTTAGTCTCATTTGAGAGTAAGATCAAATTAAACGTTTGTTAAGGATACGTTAGTCTAATTTTAGACTAAGATCAACTTAACCATTTGTTAAGGATACGCTAGTCTAATTTTAGACTAAGATCAACTTAACAGTTTGTTAAGGATACGTTAGTCTAATTTTAGACTAAGATCAACTTAACTATTTATTAAGGATACGTTAGTCTAATTTTAGACTAAGATCAACTTAACAGGATCATTTAGATCCAACAAAAGAGCATTATGGCTCTATTGTTTAGTTTAGGGACATTGCGGTCCATTAGTTTAGGGACATCACGGTCTAAGGTTAAGGACATCATAGTCCATGGGCTTAAGGACCCCACAGTCCGAGGTTGAGGACATCATAGTCCATGGGCTTAAGGACCGCACAGTCCGAGGTTAAGTACATCATAGTCCATGGGTTTAAGGACCCCACAGTCCAAGGTTAAGGACATCATAGTCCATGAGTTTAAGGACCCCACAGTCCATGGAATGTCTGGTTGTCGGGACCTATCACCTCTCTGAAGACGTTGAAGGATTACAACGACACATATCAGAGGAATGCAGAGATGTACCCTTGAACCGATGTGGGTTGGGAGATCTGTAGTCCAATTTGAGACTAAGATCAATCAATTAGATTATGAGCACATGGCTCAGTTAAATATGAATTGAGGACTTATAACCAACTTGGGCTAAGTCCAATTAGGTTTAAAACGTTGGACATTTGTTTGGGTTGCTGAACATTTGTCTGGGCTCAGCCCCCCTTTACTTAGCAATGCTAAGCATGGGTCTGGGTTTTGACAATATTTTTGTCTTTTATTGAGTACTGAGCATTTGTATGCCATATGAGATGATCAATTTTGGAAGAAAAGGGTGTATTTGAGGTTCATTCAAAAGGAAGTCTTGCCTCTGGAAGACTTAGCTAATTTAGGCTAAGAATGGCTCGAATATAGTGTTAAACACTAAAGTAGACTCGTCTATCACGTGCTCCCACGTGATGCGCTTAAAATAGTGTTAAACACTAAGGATGTAGCGCACAAAATAGTGTTAAACACTAAAAAAAGAAGCGCTCACGTGGGGTCACGTGAGGCACTTGAGTGTTGGGCCCAGACTTCCCTTATTTTATTATCAAAATATGCAGGTAAGTGTTAAACACTTTAGTCTTCATGGCCATCACGTGTGGGCACATGATGGGTACCCATCCACTGGATATTAAAAGGATTTGCTAGGGGTCACGTGGGGATACGTGAGAGCGCCCATGCATTAGATTTTAATCCTTCAGTTCTTTCCATTTTCTCTTTTTTAAAGAGGTGTTTGTCAGGGGTCACGTGGGGACACGTGAGAGCGCCCAAAATCTGTTCTGCCCTTCTTTATTTTGAGAAGTCTGTTCAAGGGTCACGTGGGAGCACGTGACCTAGTCTTGTTCGTTCTCTTTTAATCATTGAGGGGGAGGGTCACGTGTTGCCACGTGATCATGTTGGGTACTTGATCCTTTTACGTGCATGAAAAGTCTAAGTTCCTTATTTAAGAATTAAATTCTTTTATAGGGTTAAACCCTAATTTTATTTAGAGGAATTAAATTCCTATGTATTTGGAAGAATTAAATTCTTATATAGGGTTAAACCCTAATTTTGTTGGAGGAATTAAATTCCTATGTGCTTTGTGGAAGAATATAATTCTCTGAACTTAGGTCTTCTCTTAGGTTTTAGATCTGCATGGCAGAATCTTCCCGATGAGAATTAAATTCTCAACTTATGGGGAGATCTGCTTCTGCAGACCTTCAACCAAAGGAAGAAGTAAGTTCTTATTCAGAAAAGTTAAACTCTTAATTTGAGAATTAAATTCTCTTTTTCTTTTGTGGGAGCTTATAGGATGATCTCTCACCTAGGATTTCTTTCTTTTCTCTGAAGAAATCTTCTTTCTCTCTGGAGAATTAAATTCTCTTCTTTTTTCTCTCTCTATTGTGTATTCCTTCCTTAGCTCCTATTTATAGGAGAAAGAAAAGAATCAGTTTGTTTAGTCAATCTTTCATTGAAAGATTTTGATTGATTTTGTAACCATCATGATCTTTTAGATCACTCGGTGAATTTTATTCACCATTGGATTTTTAATCCAAAAGATATTTTATTTGTTGTTTCTGGCAGATTTTAGGAAAATATTTTCTTGTATAGAATCTTTCTATAAATTGGTGATTTTTAATCACCATTGGATTTTTAATCCAACGGTGCTCTATTTTATAGAGCGCAATCTTTTTTTTGTTTGGAAAGATCTAGAGAAATATTTTTCCAATTAGGGTTTTTGTTTCCTTTTAATTATAATTTAATTCTATTAGTTCAGAGGGATCAGGAACCGATCACGTGTTGGCACGTGACCCCTGATCACGTGTGGGCACGTGATGCCACATTTGGGGTTTTCCTTCTTTCAGCTCAGATGATTTAAGAGCCTATCACGTGTTGGCATATGACCCTACTGATCAAGCATTTAATTAGAATTTAATTCTATCATTTCAAAGAGCTTAGGAACCCATCACGTGTTGGCATGTGACCCCCGGTCACGTGTGGGCACGTGATGCCCCATTTGGGGTTTTCCTTGCTGCTTAATTTGTATTTTATTTAGTTCCTATTAGAATTTAATTCTATTAATTCAGTGGGTTCAAGAGCCTATCACGTGTGGACACGTGACTTCATCAATTTAGGCAATTCAGACACAGATAGGATCTGCCCATAAAAGGTCACGTGTTTGCACGTGAGGCCCCATCACGTGTGAGCACGTGATGCCTGCTTTTTTGAGTATTCTCCCTCTTTTTTGTAAGGGAACAAGTAGCTCTTGGCCGAAAATTTTGGCAGGAACAAACCTTCATCTCCACCATCGCCAAATCGTTGATCATCATCGTCATCTCCTTCTCTCTCGCAACTACCTCGAAACGAGATCCAAGTCAAGATCACCATCGTCATCTTTTCCTTCTTGCAGTCGCACAAGTCAATCCAAGCTCCTGGTTGAGATTTTTCTTGTCTTCATTCATCTTCGACATCCTACGAACCAACGCAACAAGGCAAGTACTCTTGCTCATGATTTCTTTACCGATGCGACATTGGTAAAACGTCTTGATTTAGTTTATTAATTTAGAAGGAAAAGTTATGATTGTGGCATCGTGATAATCAGATTTCATGAGAAACCCATTTTTGTGTATTTAACGGAAATCCTAAGGATCGTAGCACACTCATTAATCAACTTTTATGATCATGCACATCTTGTGTTCGAATAAATGCCAAACCTAATTGCCATGCTTATATGATTCATGTGTATAATTTATCATTGTAATCATTATTGCGATCATGAGTTACCCGTTATTATTTTACATGCATGAAATCCTTGACATGCTATACCTAATCATGACTTTTGACATGCTATATATACCTCATCTTGACCCATGACATGATGCATTTACTCGTGACCATGATATTCCTGTTGTTGTTATCGACTTTTATGAGAACCTTGACATGTTATACTTTCGTGACCATGATGATATACTTGACATGCAACTTGTAATTGACATGACCTCACTTGATTATTGACATTTTACTGTAACCCGTGAGATCCCTAATGTACATCTAGGTGCCGGTATGGGAAGGGACCAGGGTGTCCGTTAGCTGGTATGATATTAAAAAGCAATCACCTATTGGAATGCTGAATCACATGAACTGAACAATTATTCATGTTTTCGTGTTACCAACCAGTAATAATATCGTGCTTATTCATGGTTGGTGACCAGAACCTGTCTTATTAGCATTCGAGTTTAGTGATTGGGTTCTACTGTTGTAATATAATTTAGACCTACGGGGGTTGAGGAAATTGAAAGGTGAAAATTGGACCCGGGTTTTGGAGAATTTTCGCATTAGAGATTGGCCAATTGAACACGCCGTGAGCGCCACGGATGGTGCGATGAACACCATCCTTCGTGACGTGACATGTAGGATCTTGCCTAGTCGGCATGTCTCGGGATCAGCACTGAGCATAGTGGGCCGTGGTTCCGAGTATGCACGGGATATCCTCTAAGGTTCGAGAATACTTTTCACCAATCGATTTTGACTTACGCGATACTAGTTAAGGTTAACGATAGTGATATCTAGGATCGACATGACTTGTTATCTTGCATATATCATTGTTACCGTGCCTTGTATTTTTGCACGCGGGCATTTCACGAAACTTACATGTATGTTCATGATATCACACACACACATACACCTTTGCGTTTGAGTACTAGTTAGTTGTTCTGACACCCATGGGATTTGACACCTCAGGTTTAGAGGAAGATCCATGAGCAGAGCAGGATCGGAGCTATTTCGGAGGTTAGCTGAGGAGTATTAGTTTAGCATAGATTTATTTCCTATTTTATTTTCAGTTCGCAATTAGAATGTGCATCCTTGTGGGACGCTAGGGATTATGTATTTCTTTTGGATCATGTACTTCTTTTTTGGATCTTTTATCTTCCATAGATATTGTTATTTGAATCTGTTATTTTCTATGGACACATTTTGGATATTCATTGTTATATGTGCAACATGATTATTGGCGTTATATCCTTAGTATCTTGGTGTATATATTGGATATCATTGTTACAGGTTTAGTTTAGATAGCCTTAATATGATTATGGAAGAATATTTTCTTACTGTAGGTAGCATGGTTGGCCTTCGTTGCTTTCCGTATTCCATATTTTGGAAAGCGGGGTGTGACAGGTTTTGGTAATAGTTAGAACCATTACCAATTTGTTCACATATATATTTTTAAAATCTGAAAAGCCCTATGCCCCACGCACGTTGGTTTCATTTACAACTAGAAATAGAGAATAATAATATCACTAAATCTCACGCAATTATATTAATCAACAAGTAATATGATTTGATTGCACGCAATTATAATAATCAATAAATAATATAATCAATAAATCGCACGTGATTATAAACAAAAAATATATAAAAATATAATCAATAAATCAACAAAACAAATGTTTATATCTATGGTCGTTGAGAAGATCCACTTCTATCGTCCCGTGACATGATGATACTCCCAATATCGTCTCGTAACACTCGCCGGATGGATTCCTCATTCGTTTGCGTTAGCTTCTCGACCCGCGTCGTAAGAGTCTGCAGCTGCTGATGAACCTGCTGCTGCCGTGCCATCTGCCCGTGGAGCTGACGAATCTCCTCTGCCGACGCAGCTGCCGCATCTGCCCGCGTCTGGGTCACGACATACTCGTGGACGAATGCATGCCTGACAAAGAGTCGGTGGGCCCCATGACCAACCCCACGCTCATACTCTCCGTGAGGCCCGTCGGATAGCTCATCGAGAACGGGGACAATGGCGGTAATCGGGTCGTCGGGGCCAAGTCTTAAGGCGTTCGTCCTCTCTTGGAACTGGCTCTGTAAAGAATACATACATACATACATACATACATACATACATATATATATATATATATATATATATATATATATATATATATATATAGAGAGAGAGAGAGAGAGAGAGAGAAGTGTTGACTTAAAATACAGAATCGGCTTGATTATATGAAACTTACCATGTACTCGCCAGTGCCCTTGTGTAATGTGGTCCATCCCTTGGCAGTAGTGTAGTTAGCCGGGTCTTTCTGTTTCTGCGATAAAATTAGGATTTATTTTAATAAATAATTTGCGAAAAAGAAAACATATATTCTTAAAAGTCGAAGTACTCACAAGGAGGTACTGTGCCCTGGCCTGCATGCGCTTCTCTTAGATTGGGACAGTGTGACCTCTTACATCATTGTTCCAGTTCTGCGTGTTATTAACCGACGTCGCCTTAAAAATATAAAGAATATTATATTATATTTCAGAATATGATTTCATGTTATATTGTTATAATCTTAAAAATTAAATTTATACCCTAACATCGGTGCGCTTATAATACTTGACCAGCTGCGGTCAATCGGGTTCGGGACATCCAACACTATGATATCCATCATCACCCTCCTCTCATCCTCAGTCGCCATGACCCAGACATCGTAATTCTCCTTTACTTCATTACAGCCTCTTCTCTTAATGTTCTGACACGCCTCTATGACCCAGGTAAGGGCGCGATGTGCATCGAACAGACGGGGCACGCCATTCTTGCCGGGAACGCCGATGGATATGTAATGTCGCCAGGTCTGAAATTAAAAAATTATATATATATAACAAACGATTGAAATTTAAATGTTTAAAGGATATGTGATACTGTGTCCGATGAAAAAAACTGCTGAACATTGGCGGTCTGGCGCACGTCCCAACTAAGATGGAGTGGATATTTCGTGTATGTATGGATCTCGGATCCGATATAATCCTCTCAGTTGGTCAAGTTAGGACCAACAGGTACACCATCCTTGTTGAACATCAATGTCTATGGTCCAATACCATCGGCTGGTCTGGAGCAGACGGGCCCAGTACGGCCACTTTTCTTACCACTGCTGGAGCCTACAAAAAGATATATATACAGACGTAATATTATAATATTCAGAGTATGTATATAGCATTTGAAAATTTTAAATTACAATCATTATTTAAAAGCTTTAAGTAATAACAATTATCCCTGCTGTCCCTGGCATAGTGCTAGAACCGTTGCCAGACGCCATTCCGCCAGTAGAATACGGATCTACAAACAATAAACTGTTAGATGATTCAATAGAATTTAATAGATAACTAAAAAATTTTATAGATAAAAAATTGTAATGATATATTAAATTTTAAATGAGTAAACTGTATACCATGTGTAGAAGTGACTGGGATGCCCGGATCTGCTACCGCACTAATAGGGGTAGGCGGGGTTGCTGCGGCTGTTGGGAGTCCTGTGGCGCTAGTAGGGGGCGCTGGTAGGAATAGACGGGGCTGTTGCGGCTGTTGGGGGTCCTGTGGCGCTAGTAGGGGGCGCTGGTAGGAACATGCAGGGCTGTTGCGGCTACTGTGGCATTAGTGGAGGCACTGATAGGGATAGGCGGGGCTGCTGCTGCTGACTATAGTGCCATGAAGGCAATTATTGTAATCGCAGACATATGATTATGATGATTGAAGGAGGACCTATACGGGTACAATAGTCTTACTTGAGATGATAGTATGCTATCTAGTTCATCTCAATCATCATGTACATGTATAATATGGTATTACGGATAACTATTACATGTTGATAGAACCCATATGATTCATGCTTGACTACCAGGGTTATTGTGGCGACCACACTTGTGAGAACTGTGTAGTCTATAAACATATCCTTAAATGTCCTTAGTCATAGGAATATCGAGACTGGGCATCGATATTCCAGAGTAGACTAGTGTATACGTTTCTTGACCCTGACGAGGGGGGATGGCCGATCACAGCCATTGGTGTTAGTTAGTGATCAGTCGAAAATATTGCATTTTTAACACATCAATTTCCCTACTATTTGCAATCATCTAAAAGTGTTAGGTATGAATATAGCACATATTAGCAAATTGACTGTAAATTACCAAATAACATGTGTTATATATTATAACCGGCATTTGAGGGAAATTGAGTGTTTATCATTGCACGCATGATCTTTGTATATCGCAACACTTGTCTCGAGATTTTGTGCAGGAAATTCCAGGTAAAAGAGCGGAAACTGTGAAAAGTGCTGATATAAATACGTGAAGTTTTTGACCTGAGATCTGGCAGAAATCAAGAAAGAAACGTAGGATTCCAGACATCCGATAAAGACCCAAAAAGCCAACACATAGCAGTCCAGAGAAATCATGCAGCAAGCTTGCTACATGGCCGCGGATTCGCGGCCAAGTCAGCCTATCCGCCGCGGATCCGCGGCTATATGGACACGTCATCCACTGAAATTTCCTCCACGTGCCTCCCTGTAACGGCCAAGCTTCCAGAAGACTCTAAAAGACCACGTGGCTTCTTCCAGAAGGCTCGGCCTAACAACCTTACCCTAGAATATTCCTTATTCTAGAATATTCCCTCCAACAAACTTCTTCTAGAAGCCTCTCTCTAACAACCTAGATTTGGAGGGAAGATTCAAATGAGGTGGCTATAAAATGAGATCTAGATCTAGGGTTTTGGGGTTGTTAAAAATTGGAGGGAAAAATTGTAGATCCAAATCAAATTCAAATCAAATTGAGTGACACAATTTGATCAAAAAATCAAGATTTATCGAGTGCCGATTCAAGCAAGAAGCCATCAAGCCTTTTTGAAGCGATGCCGATCTTCAACCGAGCAAGTGATCCAAGACGATCCGCGACTCACGAAGACGATGCGAAACTAATTCGATGATCAAGTTCTCTCCTCAATTCTTGTAGTCTTGAGCGAATTGTAACGAAATTGTTGAATAATAAAAGGTGAAATTTCTTTATCTTGCTTTTCTCTATATTTGAGCATTATGATGAGTTCTTAATTCTTGATTGTTTTTTTTGTCATGATATTTGAGTAAAAACTCCGCTCGTGGAGGAATCGAGAAAATAGATAGATGATGATGATTAAATTCTTGAACGATTCTTAATTCTTATGAGTTTTGTAAACTTTAGTAAATTGAATCATCGACAACCTAGTTTTGAGCGAGATGCTTTATTGAATGTTTTCGCTTTTAATTAGAGATGAACGATCGATGATTGAATTTCCTAGAGGCTAGAGTTTGAATGATAATCAACGAAAGGACAAGGGATGATGATGGAGAAACCCTAGTTTCTTCAAGAGATCCCTGAACCTCGTTGATCGTCATCGATCTAGCAACAAATCATCAATGGATAAGAATACGTAATCACAAGTATTCATCATCACTATCGATTGGATCGATTCCTACGAGCTTCATTACAAATCTTGATAGTTCATTAGATTTGGACATCTTCTAGAACTTTATTGATTCTTGATCTTTAGATCTAGTTCTTTACTATTCTTGAAACTAAATTTCAAAATTCGTGAATCAATTTGCTTGCAATTTTTCTTTTATCTTTTCATTTCGACTCATCTAAAACAAAATCGAGCAAAACACACATCTCAGTGGACGATCCGTATTCATTAACGCGCTACATCTACACCGTTAATTGATTACGGTATAAATTTCTTTGGTTGTGAAACATTTCTAAACACGACACGGAAACGATCAATCAAATGGCGTCGTTGCCGGGGATGTGTGCTATTTTGTTCGTTTTTTTTATTTGAGTTGAAAAATTATTATTCCATCAAATTTTCATCCAAGATTCGCTTCAAGTGCTTAACAATTAGTGTTTGAATTTTTGCGAGGGAATCTGGAATCATTTCAGCGGTGAGATCAAGATTCAGAGAACATCTGAAGAATCCATAGAAGCACAGGGACCTGCACAAAAATTTCCAAACCCTAATTCCCCCATAGCGCCGCGGATCCGTTGCCATAGTGGCGTTTTTGCGGCGATTCCGCCGCCGTTTAGGGTTTGTGCTGTGCCAAAATTCTCAGGTTTGCTCTCTGTTCTCTTCTCTTCTCTCTGATCTTGTCCAATAATCAATTTCTTGCAGGATTCTTTGCAAAATTCAGCGTCGCTAAAAAATTAAATTTGTTGCGATTCTTGAAATTGGTTGTTTGCATATTTTAATACGGAAATTAAGGGGTAAAGACCAAATTCAGATTAGGTGGGGGAGTTCATTACCCTTTCTAAGCCCCGGAAATCACAAACTTGCATCCGCATCACCCTCATTAATTAAAAAAATATCTAGACAAGACTCTAAGGACCGTCGCGCTCAATTAGGACAGAAGGAGGTCGTGGATAATCTATTGCTTATCCACGTTTCTTTTGTGGTGTCTAAGGCAAGTGTGTCTAAGGCAAGTGGTTACTTAATTAGGCCCACTACTTACGTAGTGGAGAACCTCCCACTTACCTGGCACTTACCTGGCCACAGAAGGGGCAAAGAGGCAGTAGAGGATTTATCCTGCGATTTGTCTTCTGGAAGTCTAGGAGCGGTCTAGAGAGTTGACCTAGGTGACCATTAGATATAGGGTTGCTTGTGCATGTTTGTGTGAATTTTCATACATCCGTTCTTTTTCAAAACAAACCAATTATTTCCCCCCTTTCCCCCCTTTCCCCCTTTTCCCCCTCTTCTCTTCTTATAATGGGTGACCCGAACAGAAAAACTCTTGCCGAGCTTTGTTGTCCACAACCAGATATTTCTTGATTTCGTAATCCCTTCGGTATACCGTCTGACTCTCCCATGTCCTTAAGAGATCGGATAGAACAAGCGGGTAGAAACAGTTGGCCACCTCAGTCCAGGTCCTATCAACCGTATCCTAATTCTACATCCATTTCAGTTGATACTCCGAGTGAGGATGCCCCTAGACGTATGTCCATTGCTGAGCATATAGCTAAGGATAGAAGCCAAAGTTTCAATCCGAACCAATATCAACCGTATCCTAATTCTACATCTGTTTCAGTTGATACTCCGAGTGAGGATGCCCCTAGACCCATGTCCATTGCTGAGCATGTAGCTAGGGCTAGAGGCCAAAGTTTCAACCCGGACCAATATCAACCATCACCTCCACTTTCCAAAGAAGAATTTCATAATCGGTTTGCAGCATGTATGATGTCCAATAGCCAACCGACGAACCAATATCAAAATTCTTCTTATCACAATATTGACCCTACCCCGCCCAATTTTCACAACCACTCTGTTCCTATCAATCAAATCCGACTTTTCCACCTTCTCTAAACGGTCCTTCTAATCAGCCATTTGGGAGTTTTAATTGTCCACAAGAATTTCAATCTTATATTGAAAATCCTTATCGACCCAAGTCTAGTCTTGAGCGGACATTAGAAGAAGGTTTAGTGATGTTGAACCGCATCAGAGAGGAATGGAAGGTAAGCATGGCTAAATATGAAGGAGCAAATTTCAAACCAGCCCAAAATTTTTCAGTATATAATTCGGGAAATGGACAAAATGAGAATTTGGGTAGTGAGAGAGAGAGCTGTACACCTTTCCTAATCAAACATTCCCTTTCCAAACTGAAATCCACAACTCCAGTTTCACAGATTCATCGAATACACCAAAGGATTCACCAATTGACGATAGAATGTATGACAAGTTGTGTAATAATGCGATGTTTGATCTACTCGACTTCGAAGGGTCCATTTCGAGTGAAACCATGCCAAATCCTTGCGATCTCTACACTTCCACTCTTGAACCAAAATTGATTGAAAACCATTCTTTGAATGTGGTGTTTGAGAATTTTAGCCTTCACTTGAATGAGGTGATTGACGTTGGGGGTATATTTATTGATGAACCCAAAATTTTGGATGAGTTTGTCCTACCAATTCATCAAATCCTTTCACTTCCTTGTGGTCATCATCTTGAGCCTTTAAATCTTCCCGAACCCCAAATACGTCTTGAAGTTGATGATAATCGTATACCCGAAGAGCAAACCGAAATTCAGCCTTCATCTCGCACATCTGGTTTAGCGACACTCGACACATCAACAGGTTTACCCATTTCATCTTCCACTCTCTCTGGTTCTTTTTCTGTTCCTGAAATGATAGTGAGTGTTGATGAATCACAATCCGTTAATTCAAGTTCGAAAATCCCAGAAAGACAACTTGATTTGGATATTTTTGAAAATGAGGTAGATGAGTTTTTCGAGTCTTCTACCTCAATAATTTTTGATGAATCAAGTATGGTAAAATCAGACACAAAATTTATTGATAGCAAAATGTTTGATCATATCATCGATGAATGTTTTGAAGAACTTTTTGCTGACGAACTTGCATTCCTAAAAAATACGGATTTTGTGATTGGTCAACCTCCACCTATAGAAGTTGAACCGCCACCACTCCTTCTTCCTAATTATTCACATTCATCATCATTTTTTCTTTTCTCTAATTTAAAATTCAAACCCTTTCCGGACCACCACTTATCCCTTCCCCACTTTTTCCTGACTCGATACAACATATTCTTCCACCGACCTATATGCTATACTGATAAAATCTTTGAATGGTTGGTATTAACTTTTGGTCTTTGTAAAGTCTTATTTTGACCAAATGACTCACCCACTCTTAAAATGCTTCATATTGTCTAACTCATGTTTGAGGGGGGTGGGGTGTATTTTTGGCTCTTGAAATAACTGTTGTCCTCAATATTGTGAGCCAAAAATAAGTTTGGGGGAGGATTTTCACTTTAATATATTTTGCCCCCGTTAATAAATGTCCTCCCAAGCTTACAGGTTTTTGAGGTTTAGCAGATAGCAACAGCGAGGACACTGTTGAAAACAAGTTTGGAGGAGGTTTGTGCTTATTTTTGTATCACTTTGCATCATACTTTGCACAAAACATATCACAAAACATATAAAAATAAAAAATAAAAAAAAGTATAAATTTTTTTTTGTACATAAATAAGATAATAAAAGATTAGATAGTGAAAAATTACATCCAAAAGATTAGAAAAATTTAAGAAAACCAAGAAAATTAGAAGTTTTCTTAAACGAAACTAGTAATAAGTAGTTATGAGCCGTTGTTCCAAAGGTTAGTAAGATGAAAGAAGTCACTAATCTGAGGATAAAAATAAGTCTGAAAAATATTTCATATTCTGGGAGCCAAACATTTGAATGTTGATATCCTACTATACGCACTTACACACGTCTTGAAACTCGGGATAGTAGAGAATACCTTGAAATGCTCTTGTCTAAAAGCCAAAGTATGAAGGAAATAATAAATGAAGAAAATATAAAATGGTGAAGAGAAAAAATGGACACTGGTTTTTTTATCATCAAGACAGCAATAAAAAAATATAGCGAGGGTGCTTCATCACCTAGTGCCTTAGACCAACTGGTCTGGGAGTCACTGCTAAGCCTTAGGTGGTGCAAGACGAGGAAAATACTAATACACCTAATAAGTAAGCACAAGAGTAATCGGTCGGTTAGTACCTCAAGAAGTATTAACGGTCGCATGAAAAATGTGTGAGCAAATCCATCTAAATATTCATCAAATTAAAAAGTACCGAGGCAGATGGACAAGAGTATGATAGCTTGAATTGAATTCTTCGAGTGTAAGGATGTTCTTTACACACACGTAGGGGTATATGATTGATGTTTGGAAGAAATGTAGGAATGAAGAATAAAGACGATATTTTATTGAGGGATGATGTGATTTCTAACATCTTTTCATGACTATTAAGATAGGGCTCATGACAACTGAAAAGCTAGTATAGTTGGAAACTCTTATTTTCAAAGTCTTTCTTTTACTTCTTATCTTTATATGTAATTTTCACGGTCTTCCTTTTATTATTGGATTTTGTGGGTGCAATCTGCTGAAAACCCTCAGGAGACAACACTCCTCCTACTAGAGACACCTAGAGGTTTAAAGGCTTGTTGCACGTGCTCAGTGCAATCGTGTTGTCTACGAAAGTGTGCTAGTTAGTTTTTCTTTTTCTTATATTTTCTCCTTCTCTTTCTAATAAAACAAGTTTGCTCGAGATGACCAAAAATAAGTTTGGGGAATTTGATCAGTCGAAAATATTGCATTTTTAACACATCAATTTTCCTATTATTTGCAATCATCTAAAAGTGTTCGGTATGAATATAGCACATATTAGCAAATTGACTGTAAATTACCAAATAACATGTGTTATATATTATAACCGGCATTTTGAGGAAAATTGAGTGTTTATCATTGCACGCATGATCTTTGTATATCACAACACTTGTCTCGAGATTTTGTGCAGGAAATTCCAGGTAAAATAGCCGAAACTGTGAAAAGTGCTGATATAAATACGTCAAGTCTTTGACCTGAGATTTGGCAGAAATCAAGAAAGAAACGTAGGATTCCAGACATCCGATAAAGACCCAAAAACCCAACACATAGCAGTCCAGAGAAATCATGCAGCAAGCTTGCTACATGGTCGCGGATCCGCGGCCAAGTCAGCCTATCCGCCGTGGATCCGCGGCTATATGGACACGTCATGCACTGAAATTTCCTCCACGTGCCTCCCTGTAACGCTAAGCTTCCAGAAGACTCTAAAAGACCACGTGGCTTCTTTCAGAAGGCTCGGCCTAACAACCTTATCCTAGAATATTCCTTATTCTAGAATATTCCCTCCAACAAACTTCTTCTAGAAGGCTCTCTCTAACAACCTAGCTTTGGAGGGAAGATTCAAATGAGGTGGCTATAAAATGAGATCTAGATCTAGGGTTTTGGGGTTGTTAAAAATTGGAGGGGAAAATTGTAGATCCAAATCAAATTCAAATCAAATTCAAATCAAATTGAGTGACACAATTTGATCAACAAATCAAGATCTATCGAGTGCCGATTCAAGAAAGAAGCCATCAAGCCTTTTTGAAGCGACGCCGATTTTCAACTGAGCAAGTGATCCAAGAAGATCCGCGACTCACGAAGACGATGCGAAGGTAATTCGACGATCAAGTTCTCTCCTCAATTCTTGTAGTCTTGAGCGAATTGTAACGAAATTGTTGAATAATAAAAGGTGAAATTTCTTTATCTTGCTTTTCTCTATATTTGAGCATTATGATGAGTTCTCAATTCTTGATTGTTTTCTTTGTCATGATATTTGAGTAAAAACTCCGCTCGTGGAGGAATCGAGAAAATAGATAGATGATGATGATTAAATTCTTGAACGATTCTTAAGTCTTATGATTTTTGTAAACTTTAGTAAATTGAATCATCGACAACCTAGTTTTGAGCGAGATGTTTTATTGAATGTTTTCGCTCTTAATTAGAGATGAACGATCGATGATTGAATTTCCTAGAGGCTAGAGTTTGAATGATAATCAACGAAAGGACAAGGGATGATGATGGAGAAACCCTAGTTTCTTCAAGAGATCCCTAAATCTCGTTGATCGTCATCGATCTAGCAACAAATCATCAATAGATAAGAATACGTAATCACAAGTATTCATCATCACTATCGATTGGATCGATTCCTATGAGCTTCATTACAAATCTTGATAGTTCATTAGATTTGGACATCTTCTAGAACTTTATTGATTCTTGATCTTTAGATCTAGTTCTTTACTATTCTTGAAACTAAATTTCAAAATTCTTGAATCAATTTGCTTGCAATTTTTCTTTTATCTTTTCATTTCGACTCATCTAAAACAAAATCGAGAAATACACACATCTCAGTGGACGATCCATATTCATTAACGCGCTACATCGACACCGTTAATTGATTGCGGTATAAATTTCTTTGGTTGTGAAACATTTCTAAACAAGACATGGAAATGATCAAATAGTTAGTCACCAAAGATTTTATACAGGTGCTCATTGGGTTATGAGTTACACTGGACAGACTTTCCGGAAACATGCTAGATGGTATTATACCTATTGTCAGGTAGTAGTTCTCTGGTGACACGAGTACAGGTTAGTCTGTCGACCTGAGATTGTCATTTACCTCGTGTGAGTTCTAACCGTGCTTTGATTACTATCTTACCACGACTCTACTGAGTCATGCAAACATGTTTTAGTTGGGTACATTCCCGAGCCATATGGTGGCAGTGAGTGGATCGTCAGGGATTCGTCTCTCCCGGTATTGGGGGTAGATGTCACGCAGTGCATGGGTGGCCATCACCAGAAATCCTTGGTCAAGGTGAACGAGATTTACTGATTTGGATATGTAGTTTCTCAGTGGGTGATGGGCTTCACATCGACACAACTTATCGCGTTATTAGGGGTCTGGCTTTATTCACTCGTAGACCCGATATGCGATACTCTTAGACGAACAGACCAGACTATATGGAGACTGTCGCTTTCAGGCTCAGTATGAACACATACGAGTTTTCTTGTCGATCTACCTTTCTCTCAATACCTGGGTAGCCATTACGTACAGCTAGTACCGCTGACGTGCTTGTGGTTAAACCCACTGCTAGTGTATTTTCGAGTCTTTAGAGTCCTACACAGAGGATTTCCCAGCTCAGGTGAAACGATATAGTGTACGTATTTTGATACGTATTTAGGTTTGATTAAAATACGTGTTTTTGTACACGTAATTTAATTGGACATTTTCTTAATACTATCCGGTTTGAAAGATAGCCAAATTATCATATTTGGATAAAATGTGAGCTAGTATTATATATATCTTTTTAGTATCCTTCTATTCGGTATTCCTATTTTGACAGAATACGGTATTTATACGAATACGGGTATTTATATAAATATGTGTATTTGTTTCTTAATATAAATACGGGTATTTGTATCTTAATACGAATACGAGTATTCGTGTTTTATATGAATACAGTATTCATATTTTGATACGAATACGGGTGTATGTATTTATAGTATATACTTGTATTAGTGTATGTATATATATATATGTACACACACATGTATATGTGTGCATATAACATGGCTTGCATTTTCTTCTCATTCTTTCTGGAACAAAATGGAAGTGTGTGGACTTGTGACTCACAATTCCGCCCACTTCACACTTTAAAAAGAAAAGAAAGAAAAAGAAAACGATATGGATTTATGAGTAGCCATGCTTGTTTTCTTCACACTCACCCTTTTGCTTCTTCTTCCTCCTCTCTTGATTTTTTGTAAGTAGAGAAAGGAAAAAGAAAAAGAGAGACCACTTAGAGATTAGCCACCGCTACATGCTAATGATCAATTCTTAGCAATTTTTGATCACTAGTTGCTTCACTTTGTTATTTTGTGTGAAGTTAGAGCCTAGGTTTAGTTTCCTTCAGGTGGATCATCTTCGACGAGGAAGACCGAATTCCGAGCTCGTTCCCGACGACTTAAGAGCTAAAGAAGTGGCATAAAAGATGAAGGACACGACTACAAAGGTTGTAATAACTAACCAAGTAGTTAAAATCCTTCTAGTGTTTATTAGTTTAGTGTTTGGATTCGATTCTAGTCGTAGAGTTCATGCTCTTCATTTGAAAATTTTTGTTTTGTATTCCGGCTTGGTTGCAAGTTAGCGGCATGAGCACGAGCATCTTCTTACAGTAAAGGCTACTGTGGCGTTAGTAAGGGGTGCTGGTAAGAATAGGTGGGACTGCTACGACAATCTCATTGGTAGGCCTAAAGCTCTGGCCAAGTTTGTCTAGACGTTTTTTCTTATGACGTTTAGAGCCCGAGCCTGCGCCTACCATCAAACCCTACATATACATCCAAAAATTATTTCATTACTTATAATCGTTATACAATTTAAAACGTTTATTTCAATTTCATTACCTAACACGTTTCTTCGGTACATTAGCTGAAGATTCGTTAGGTGGATTCTCAAAATCTTGATCCGTGACTATCAATTTACCGATATCACGTCTTACTAAAGTATTGATGGACGGCGCGGAATAGTTTGGATTCTTGGTACGTTCAATAGAAGGACTGAAACGTGTTAGCGTCTCTTCCTCATCACTCTCATCTTCAGATTCATTCAACATCCGCACATTATAATAATCTCTCGGTTTCCAATGAAAAACAACACTCCAGTCAAACTTCTTCAAGTCCAGAGAATAATATATTTGTGTTGCCATTGAGTGAAAGATAAAGTTATCATATTCATAGGCTGTCTGTTTGGTGTTTACCAAAGTGATACCGTATTCATCGATCTTCATACCCCGTTCAGACTTAGTATCGTACCATCTGCATTGGAATATATAAAATAAGATAGACTTACGCATATTTGAGGCCGCTATAACTTCTTCAAGAATACCTTAGTAGGGATTTCCTTTGTCGTCGACAGTTGCGACGCATCTATTTTGTGTAGCTCTAATACCTTCCGTCCTCTCGATCTCAAATTTATAGTCGGAAATCGCGTACCCGTTGTAAAGCGTTGCTGCAATCATTGGACCAATTAAAAGTTCCCGAACCTCTCTATCAATCCGCTCTCTATGATTCAATTGTTCGTCGACTTCTTGTCTACAGCAAGCGGCGAAAGCGCGTCTATGTTTTTCTTCGATTCTTTCAGCCGACCACCTAGGATTCGATCACTCGAGTTTAGTTTTCTGTGAGCTATTATTTAATTTACATAAGTTAGATTAAATTTAATTTCGAACGTTTAAATGGATAAAATTATTACTTATTTTGCATATTCAGCAAAACATTCGTTGTTGTTGGATATTTATGCCCTAAAGGCGTGTATTAGATGCTCGGGGTATGTATGTACAGGAAAGTCTTGCTCGACATGGTAGTATGCTATTTGGTTTGCTTTTATCTTAATATGTGTATATGTTTTACTTGTTATTACGTATCTCTAATACATGTTGATAAAGCCCGTACGATCCTTACTTGACTACCAGCGTTATGATGGAGATCATACTTGTAGGGGCTGGGTAGTCCATAAGCACATCCTTAAATGCCCATAGTCGTAGGAATATCGAGGCTGGACATCGATATTCCAGAGCAGACTAGTGTATAGTTTCTAAACCCCGAAGAGGGGTGGTGATTGGTCCCACAGCCATTGGTGTGTGTGACACCTTAGATTGTATACAGATGCCCACTGGAGGTGAATACACTAGATGGACTCGCCGAGAACTCTTAAATGGTATTATATCTATAGCCAGATAGAAGTTCTCTGGTGGCATGAGTACATGGTAGTCTTTAGACCTGAGAACGTCATTTGTCTTGTGTGAGTTCCTATTGTACTTAAATTACTACCCTACCACGGCTCTACTGAGTCGTGCAAACAGATTTTAGTTGGGTACAGTCCCGAGCTATATGGAGGCAGTGAGAAATCAGAAGGGATTCGACTTTCCCGGTCTAGGGAGTTGATGTCTTGCTATGTTCGGTTGGACTGCACCATAAGATTTTTTCCAAGACAGATGTGATTTACTGATGTTGTTGGAATGTAGGGCACCTCTAGTAGGGTTTAAAGCGCAGCGGAAGCGGTAATTTTAAAAATTAGAGAACATTAGCATACCCAAACCAAATTACTAAACTTGTCACTAAACTAGTAAGCTAATAACAAGAGTTTAGCGGGTTACAACCTTTGTAGCGCGTTAACCACCTCTCCTTGGACTCCGGCTAGTCTCCACGAAATCTGGAACAAGCTTTCTCAATAATATGCTCGCCGAAGATGATCCACCTTGAGATAACTCCAACACAAGTTTTAGCTTCAAATTGATCTCATCAAAATGAAGCAACCCATTAATTAAACTTACTAAGAATGATTAGTAGGAGATATAGAATAATTAGCTCACTTAATTTTTTTCTTTTCCTTTTCCATTCCTCACTTGAAGAAAATCAAGAGGAAGAAAAAGAACCATGGAGGAGATGAGATAGTATGAAGAATAGATAAGGTTCAATAAAAATTGAAGTAAAAATAAAAATGAGTCATGAAAATAAAACACCTCATCAATTTTACAACCATCTTAAATTCATGACTCATTCTCATTCTTCTATATAATTCTCATACAGCCATCACATATGTATTAATATACATGTCACAATATTTATATCAAATATAAATATTATTAAAGAGAAGAAAATAATAAAGTGAGCATGATATTAGTTAATATATAAATATATCAATATATAAATATATATTTAATTATTAAATCAACACTTGATTTAATAATCTAGCTATATCATATATATACCAGCTAATATCAATAAACACTTGATTAAAATACGTGTATCAAATACACGTGTTTAATCGAACTCCTGTACGTATCCCTATACGTGTCCTATATCATTTCACATGTGCCGGAAAATCTCTGTGTGGGACTCTAAAGACTTGACAATTTACTGGCAGTAGATTAAGATCATATTCATAGCCCACAAGCACGTCAGCAGTACTAGCTACGCGTAACAGCTATCCAGGTATTGATCGAAAGAAGGTCAACGAGCAAGTTCATCCGAACCCTATAAATTCTATCAGTGACATTACCGTACAGTCCGGTCTTTTCGTCTAAGAGTATCGCATATCGGGTTTGGTGTTTGGAATCTGTTAGACCCCGATAACTCAATAAGTCATGCGACAGAGGACTCATAACCAACCGGGGATACAACTGATAACACTTATCAGTTTATCTCCGCTGCGATGGCCATCGACTTATGGTTGCAGTCATGTCCTACACAGCGCGACATCAACTGTCTATATCGGGAGAGACGAATCCTCTCGATCGCTCACTGCTTCCAGGTGCTTCGGGACTATACCCAACAAAAACCTGTTTGTATGATTCCTTTGAGCTATGGTAGGGTAGAAGTCTAAGTATAGTGGGAACACACATATGACATTATGGCAATCTCAGGTCCTAGGGACTACTCTGTACCCATGTCACAAGAGAATTGCTACCTGATATCGGTATATTACCAACTAGGAGTTCTCGGTGAGTCCGTCCAGTGTAACTCATCCAATGAGCACCTGTATACAATTCTCGATGTCAAACACCAATAGTTGTAGGATCAGCTATCGCTTTCCAACCGGGTCAGGAAACGTACGCATTAGTCTAAACTGGAGTACCAATACTCAGTCTTGATACTCCTACGACTACGGACTTTTAAGGATGTGCTTATCGACTACCCAAGCCTCACTAGTATGATCTCCATCATCATCCTGCTAGTCAAGCAAAATCCTAAAGCTTTATCTCATGTCTAAATGATACGTGATAGTAAATAAAACACATCATATGAAAAATAAAGGCAAACTCGATAACATACTATCATCTTGAGTAAGATTGTTCTCTCGTATAGGTCTTCCTTCAGTTATAATAATTGACTTGAGGGCGCCTATATCCAACAATCTCCTACTTGCACTTAAGGCAATTTATTGCGGTATCACATACCCAACTTCTGTACTAACAGTTTCACAAACTGTGTTCGAGAACCAGCCTCAATGAATGGACCCAGCACAATGCATCTCTGTATTTCTCCTTAAATCTCAACTTCGGGAAGATCAAATATCTTCTGAACTGAGCGATAACTACCTTAGTATTTGCCTAGACAGACGAACGGATCATGTACATAAATGAACAATTTTATCCATCGAATTCTCAGGCGGTATACTTTTGCTGATTCATAATTAGCATCCAGCGCCATGACTATCTCAGTATCCCACTTGGAACTTTTTTCAATATACTGCCCTTCAAAAGAGAGTAAACTTATAACTCGTGATAGATGTTCTGTCTTCCATGTTACATGGGAAGCAAGAATCGGTAACCACCTCCTTCAGGAGGATGCCATTACCATATTCCAAGAACATCAAATGCTTTTCACTGCTACCCTATGTTTCTCCAGGATTAGATTGATATCCATATCCTATATGGAGAAACACATGTGACTACCATTGTTTTACCGATTTGCAGCATAGGAACATCACTTTCTATCATGAGTATGTCATCCATATACCATATGAGGAATCTGAAAACACTCCCTACTACTTTCTTACAAATACCAGCGTCATCTCTCATTTTGATGAAGTCAAAAAGTTTGACCGTGACATCAAAACAGATGATCCGTTTCTGCTATGCCTGCTTTAGTTTAAATATAGACATAAGCAACTTGCACACTTACCGCTGCTCCCACTGACTAAGATAACCCTCTGGCAGAGTCATATATATGTACACTTCTAAATCCAATTTAGAAAGACTTTATAGTCATCCATCTATCAGAATTCACAATCATGAAAAACAACAGTGGCAGGTTATATCCGTATGGATTTCAGCATAGACACTAAAGTAATAGTTTCATCACAATCCATAACAGGTATTTGATGAAAACATTTTATTATAAGTCTAGCTTTATTAGGTCAATACCATTCCATTTGCATTGATCTTGTAAGATCTACTTACTCCTTATGGGTTTTACCCTTTCAGGAGTACCCAACAAAATCCACACTTTGTTGTAGTGCATGGAGTCCAACTAGGATATCTAGGCATCCAGCTATTAGTCGGATGTCACCACTTTTCATGGCCTGCTGATAACTAGTAGAGTCATTATCGTATGATGCAAGCCTTCTTGTCACCGTCATCGAGGAAACCGTAGTACTTCTTAGGTGGCTGAGATCACCTACTATATCTATGGAGTAGGATAATGTTTGTTAGAGTCAATCGAATCTTTAGGTTCGACTAAATCTTCAGTAACCGTTTATAGTTCCGGAATCATTTCCAGTTCTATGATACTCCCACTAATTTATTTTGCAAGAAATTTCTTTTCTAAAACGGTGGCATGTCGAGAAAAAAACAACTTTTAATTCTGAAAATGGTAGAAAGTTAAACTCTCGTCAATGCTCGGGATAACCCACAAACAACCATTACTGAAACATGCCTTGAGTTAATCCGGATTTTGGTTTTAAGCATAAACCGGATAACTCAACATCTTAATAATCTTAAGATGATGAACCATTCTATATCAAATATAGAATCTGAGACACAGATTTAGGTGGAACCAGTATTAATTGATATGCATCTATTTCTAGTGCATCTCTTAATCGAAAAAGGCGATTCAGCATTACTCATCTTGGAGCGGACCCACGGGTGAGTAATCAGAGAGAGAATCAAATTCTCGATTTTATTACTACGGAATACCTAGCATAAGTATCCACATCTTCAAACACTTCGAAGAATCTTGATACTTCCAACATTTGGTTCTCTACTTTATTCCTATATTTTATGAACTTCTCAAAATTTTTGGACTTTGCATTTCAAGAAGAATGCGTGTTTAAAACCAGAGAACTCATAGTAAAATGGAATGAAGTATGAGTACCAACCTCTTGTCCGTGGGGACATTGGACAACATACATCATTATGTATAAGTCCGTGGGGACATTGGACAACATACACCAGAGAACTCATACTCTATGTGTTATAATTTAAAACTTTATTTTGGTTAAGAATGTATATCCCGTTATTCAATGCACCATACCCAATCATCAAATGATAAAGGCAAATGTTTATAACATAATTTTTGAAAATTTATATCCCACTTTATCAAATAAAGAGACAGATATATCAGTTTTTAAAAGTTGGTGAATAATAACAGATATTCAAACCCAAAAGTTTGTCGAAAGGAAAAACCAGATGATTTCCCCAATAGCAATAATTTCTTCGATATCCTATATTGAGGATCAAATCACCTTTCCAATAATCTAATCCTTCTCAGCATCTGTAACAACTTACAGAGGCGGGATGTTAATCCGGTATCTATATACCCAGGATTCAGAATTAATTGGAAAACGGTTTTCGATTACAATCACATAGAATCCATGAAACTTCAAAATGTTTCAAGGGGTGGCCGGGTATTCCAAGTAATGCCTCTTTCATTGCCCAAGGTCATTACAGTAGTTGTATTTTCCTTTCCGCTCATTTCGTCCCCTATTGTTGTCTCTTTTTCTTATCTTGTTTATACTAAATTTATTCTAGTCGGTTTTCTTCTTATCCTTCCTTTCAGCTCCAGTATCGGGATTGGAAGAAGACCATCCAACAAGTGTAATTGGTATATTCTCCTTATTTAAGGAGCTCTCAAACTTGAGATAAGGTGGAGAGGAGAGACAAATGAATTGTATCATATACAATTCACTTTCTCCGGAACTTGCGGCCATTCTCGATTGAAACAATCTATTCGAGTTCGTATCTAACTATACGATGGCCTTCCAAGTATTATGGATCTCTGTATCAGATACGGAGTGTTCTGGAGGAAGCAAAAAGGGAAGTGAGAGGGGTAAGGAAATATGTGACTATGTCGTGAAATAGGGCAATCATGACATTCTAAAACCATTGATTGTAAAAAGATTCGGTTAACTTAGTTTATGAGTTTTTAGTCTAAGGCCAGTCTTAGGTCGCTGCCAGAGAGAGAGAGAGAGAGAGAGAGAGAGAGAGAGAGAGAGAAGAATCACTCGCCGTACAGTCTAATCTAGATTAGATTGGTATATTTATCTAATCAGGATGCCTCCTTCTGTTCCGTCAAATCCCCCTTCAAACCTTAAAAGGAGAATTGGCTGGGATCATATCCCAAAAGTAACTATTACTCACAGTAGGAATCGGGATCCAACCTATCATGGCATGGTAACTTTGATGAATGATCAACAAATTACCCTACTCTATAGAAGATAAGCAATCTTAGTGCAAGTTTCAATACTTGAAACTCCCGATATTGGTTTTTACCCCTAGGAGCTTGACGAATGATCAACAAATCAAAGAGTACTAGTCAAGTTCAACACGTCATTTCTTGATTAGTCTAGATCCACCAGTATAGGCCCTTGACGAATGATCAACAAAGCCATACGACCGTCCTAGCCAATCACATCACATGCAAGCAGGAAGATATCACTTAGCTACTGTACACTACGCCTTAATGAATGATCAACAAACGTGGCACGGATACTAAGTACTCTACTTTCTGAAATGACAGAGAGCTACGACTGGTTTTGAAGAAAACCTTTAACGTAATGAACTTGATCTCATCATAGAAATTGAGTGGTTTTGCAAATTTATAGTTACGTAGACTATTGCTTAAGTGCGGATTCCCCGTGAAGGGATCATGGCTCTTACCTCATAGAATGAGGTGCATGATATTCTTAACTAAATATCTTGATGCAAAGCAAAAGACTACATCTATTCAACCTGCAAATTTATAGTAATATAAACTTTTGCTTAAGAGCGAACTCTCGGTGAAGTGATCAAGGCTTTTCCTTCATCGAATGAGGTGCAGGGTATTCCTAACCGAATACCTTTGAATCGATTATAACACCACAATATCTAATATTTGGTTTCTACAACGTGTTTTAGGTTTATTATCTTTGCATTAATCCGAATCAATGCAATCCCATCAAATAGATAATCATAATATCAAGCATCTCCTCACACCATTACAAATAAAGTATGATATGAAAAAAATAGAATGCACATATACGCTATCCGCATTCGCCACGGGCCCCTGGTTTTTCACCGTAAGATTACTTAACTTATGGTAAGGCGGGGGCAGGGCTAGCGTTGGTGCAAAAACATATATAACATTTATTTATATATCTCACACCCACATACACATATATCACTATATATATCATCGCAGGCAGATAATCAACATTACAGGAAAGTAATAAATATCATCACAGACTGGTAATCACATCATAAGTAAGTAATGAGCATCACAGAATATGAATGATCGGATCATCTAGGAATCCCGCTTTTCGTTCGAGCCACAAACGAAATGCGACATTCCTCGGTAGCCTAAACAGCCCGTGCACAGCCAAAAGCAAACCCCTATGAGTGCGGCAAGCTACCAGGCAACCCAAGAAATAAGGAAACCCAACATCATCATCATGATGGGGCCACCCGACACTTTCTCGAATCCAGTGACTTGAGCACTCCTCCGCGGGTCTATCCTTTCTGGCAACAAAAATCCCCTTATTTTTGCGCGAAATCGAACCTCGATAACACCATAAAACCCCAAACTATATGAGCCTTGATTCGGCCCCGAAATGGGGTTGAATCAGGGGCGGGATCGGCTCCGCAGCAGGGCTGAATCAGCCCCAAATCGGGGCTGATCCAGTGGATGATTTAGCCCCCGAATCGGGGCCGAATCAAACTCAAATCGGGTGGGTTCGGGTTATCGTGAGCCTACTCTAAACCCTTGGTCCGAACCAAAAATCCGGTGGCTCCGATACAAGCAAAAATGAGAGCTTTTTATGCAAATATTTAAAACCAGTTTTGAAAAAATTGTGTTTTATGAATTCCGTTGTCACCAAAACAAGTTTTAGACTTTTGGCATGGCTATGATGCCACTGTTGGGATGCTGGACATCTCTAATAGGGTTTAATAAGAGGCAGAAATGGTAATTTTAAAAATCTAGAAATCATTAGCATACCCAAACCAAGAATCAAACCAAACTATTAAATTTGTCACTAAACTAGTGAGCTAATAACAAGAGTTTAGCGGGATACAAGCTTTGTAGCACGTTAGCCACCTCTTCTTGGACTCTGGGTAGTCTCCACGAAGCCCAGAACAAGCCTGCTCGATGATCTCCTCGCCGAAAATGATCCACCTTGAGATAACTCCAACACAAATTTTAGCTTCAAATTGATCTCATCAAAATGAAGCAACACACTAATTAAAATTGCTAAGAATGATTAGTAGTAGATGTAGAATAATTAGCTCACTTAATTTTTCTCTTTTCTTTTTCCATTTCTCACTTGAAGAAAATCAAGAGGAAGAAGAAGAACCATGGAGGAGATGAGATAGTATGAAGAATAGATAAGGTTCAATAAAAATTGATGTAAAAACAAAAATGAGTCGTGAAAATAAAACACCTCATCAATTCTACAACCATCTTAAATTCATGACTTATTCTCATTCTTCCATATAACTCTCACACACTCATCTCATATGTATCAATATACATGTCACAATATTTATATCAAATATAAATATTAGTAAAGAGAAGAAAATAATAATGTGAGCATGATATTAGTTAATATATAAATATATCAATATATAAATATATATTTAATTATTAAATCAACACTTGATTTAATAATCTAACTATATCATATATATACCGGCTAATATCAATAAACAATCGATTAAAATACGTGTATCAAATACACGTATTTAATCGAACTCCTGCACGTATCTCTGTACGTGTCCTACATCATTTCATAAGTTCTGGGAAACCTCTGTATGGGACTCTAACACTCGACAATACACCGGCAGTAGGTTAGGATCCCATCCATATCCCACAAGTACGTCAGCGGTATTAGCTGCACGTAACGGCTACCCAGTTATTAATCGAAAGAAGGTCAACGAGAAAGCTCATTTGAACCCTGTAAAGTCTATCAGTGAAATTACCGTACATTCCGGTCTCTTCGTTTAAGAGTATCGCATATCGGGTCTAGTGTTTGGAATCTGTTAGACCCCAATAACTTGATAAGTTGTGCGATAGAGGACTCATAACCAACCGGAGATACAACTGATAAAACTTATCAGTTTATCTCCACTGCGATGGCCATTGAATTATGGTTGTAGTCATGTCTTGCACATTGCGACATCAACTCTCTATATCGGGAGAGACGAATCCCCTCGACCGCTCACTGTTTCCATGTGCTTCGGGACTATAAACAACAAAAACATGTTTGCACGACTCCTTAAAGCCATGGTAGTGTAGAAGTCTAAGTATAGTGGGAACACACATGAGACACTGTGGTGATCTCAGATCCTAGGGACTACCCTGTATCCATGTCATAAGAGAACTGCTACTTGAAATCGGTATATTACCAACTAGGATTTCTCGGTGAGTCCATCCAGTGTAACTCATCCAATGAGCACCAATATACATATTAGTTATATGTATGCCCTAGAGGCCATTACTGTACATACGATGTATATTGTAATGGATGCTTGGACATATATAGGGAGGACTTTCTTGCTCGACATGATAGTATGCTATCTGGTTGTACTTTATCTTAACATGTACTATGATTGTCTCTATGTTACATGTTGATAAAGCCCTTAGGATATGTACTCGACAACTGGGACTATGATGAGATCATACTAGTGGGGCCATGGTAGTCGACGAGTACATCCTATAACTGTTCCTAGTCGAGGGTGTATCGAGACAGGGCATCGATGCACCAGAGTAGACTAGCGTATACGCATCTTGATCCATATGATGGGCGATGGATGATCCCATATCCATCGGTGTTTGAAATCAAGGATGGTGTACGGGTGCTCAGTGGAGACTGGGTACACTGGACGGACTCGCCGAGAACTCCCAGATGGTATTATACCTCACGTCAGATGGCAGTTCTCCGGTGACACTGGTACATAGTAGTCTGTTGACCCGAGATCGTCATAGAGTCTTGTGTGATTCCCACTGTGCTTTGATTTCCATCATACCACGTCCAAGAGGGCGTGCAAAAAGGTGGCTTTTGGGTACAGTCCCGAATCACATGGAGGCAATGAGCGATAGGAGAGGATTCGTCTCTCCCGGTATAGGGAGTTGATGTTGTGCTGTGTTCGATTGGCTGTAACCGGAAATCCCTGGCCAGGGTTGTTGAGATTTACTGGTAAGTGTTATTAGTAGTTTCTCGAACTGTTATAGACCTCATATCGACACGACTTATCGAGCTACTGGGGTCTGACGTTTACCACCCCTAGGCGAGATATGCAACATATCAGACGACGAGACCGGACTGTACGGGAGTGTTACTGTTTGGATTCACAGGAGAATGTATAGGCTTGCTTGTTGATCTTCTGAGCGCTCAATACCTGGGTGGCTGTTACGTTTAGCTGACCGCTTGCAGCTTGTGGGTGTTTGATATGATCATCACCTACTGCCGGCATATTGACGATTCTTTAGAGTCCTACACAAAGGTTTCTTGGCTCAGGCAAAACGGAGTAGGAGCACATATGTGATATGTGCGGGACCGAGGATATTACGATATGAGATACCGTATTCTATTCTTGCGATATTTGATATCAGCCGCGTCATCGGATCAAGTGTTGATTCGATGAATCGGTATAGATAAATATTAGTCGGTTATATACGATATAGCCGGATTGTCGGATCAAGTGTTGATTCGATAATTTAATGTATAATAATATATTTGATATATTAAATTACATTAACTAATATTTGCTCACTAAAAGATTCTTTTTCTCACCGGATTAATACATTGATATATATGCGATATATGTTAATTGTATTATTTTCTTTTGTTGCAAATATATAATATATATGTGATATATATTATTGTGACATGATATGATTTATTATAAAACATGTTTAAGGATGATAAAAAGGGATTAGGGTTTGATTAGGGTTAGCTCCTTCTTGTTCATTCTAGAAGGATTCTATTTTGTCATGATAAAGATATTTTGTTATGACTCATGCTTTAACCTAACCAAACCCTAACTCTAGTTTATTCTCTACATAAGTTTAGCCTCTCATCCTTGACCACGGTTTAATAATCAATCATATATTCTTGATTACTATTCATCACAAAAGGATTCTTATCATTATTCTTCATCTTCTTCCTTCTTCTTTCTTCATGGAAAAAGCTTACTATCTTTTTTCCAAGTGATGAATAAATGTGAGAAAAAGATAAATAAAGAGTGCAAAAATCCTACTTCATCATCCTCATCTTCCCTTGCCCTTTAGATGAGAGTGTTCACTCAATTTTAGTGAGTTTTAGCTTGTGTTAATGAAACTTCAAGGTAGATCATCTTTGTATCGAAGATCGGAAACAAGACTGCATCTTTCTCTTCGTGGAACCTCTCGAGAGTCCGGAACCCGATGATCGCAGCGAAGGGACCACAACACGGAGCTTATGAAGTGAAGGACCGGATCTACAAAGGTTGTAATCCCTCTCACTTAGTGTTAAAGTTGTTAACATGCAAGTTTTCGCCTACACCCTAGTCTAAAGATCCGTATTCGGGTTGTTCGGTACGGCTAAAATTTTAATCGGGCATGGTTGATACCTCGTAGAACCTTGTGAGCGTGCCTAGCAACCCTACAGTGGTATCAGAGCTAAGCTAGAGCTTTAGGCGAAGTCTAGACGAAGTTTAAAATCCGATCGAACCCGAAAACCCCGACACGAACCCTTCTCTGTACATTTTCTGAAAATGTGATTTTTTCCAAATTAAAAATGCTCAAAAACATCAGCAGGAAAATACAAGAGTTACTGTGAAGCACGTGCTTCTAACTCCTCTAAAGCGCCGCGGAACCTCGGCCGTACCATGGTATTGGCGGCGGTTCCGCGGCCAAAAAGTTGCTTCATGTTTTCAAATTTGCACAGTAACCTCCGTATGTGATTCCTGATTCTTCTGGGAAGTTTTATTTTTACTCAAGTGTTGAGTTTTCTGGGTTGTATTGGGGACTCGTTGTTTCGATCGGATATTTTAACTTTGTTTAGCTTGTCCGGGTAATTTTTAGAAACTGTTAAAAAGTTCGGGCGGATATCAATAACTCACTTTTTCCCTAGTCGGAAATTTTTTCAAAAGTTGGATTTTTCTCGAGTTTGAAACTTTCTAAGTCATGCAAGTAACGTGGTGGACCCTCTAGAAGACAACAAACCTTAACTTGATTATGTGACCGTCTTGAACTGCCTCTGAACCTTAGGGTTTGGGGCAGTACGGCGTGCCACATGTGAGGCGTTGGCTTGACCCTTCTACGGCTGGACCATTGGTACTGTATCATGTGATGGATGTTTTTAAACTGATTTCAAGTGTTGAGATATATTGGGGAAATCTTGGGTGTTTGATTATTTGATCGGAAAGTTTAACATTGTCTATTTATCTGGAATGTGATACAATATTTGGAATCCACATGTAGTTATGAGATAACTAATCTGAATGTTATAAATCTAGCAGTTTAGTCTCAAATGATCGGTTGCCACGGAATTTTGATGTGATCAAAAGTCCGTCGCAATCACGTAGCGTACGCGGATACTCGCCGGGTAAACTTAATAGACAGCTACACCCCTTAGCCCCGACCAAGTGACTGTAGGAGAACCCCATCGCCAAAAGCATCCGTTCGGGTGCTTGCGGCAGCGGTGTTCCGCCTTAGTGCACTTTGTCGATGGCATCCGGGGGTGCGACCGTCTACTAAAGTTTGTGACGAGCATTCGATCAGGATGTCGGGAATCTTGTTGAATTGCCCGACTTGATATTGAAAAGAGTTTTCGATAATGAGACTAAAATGCGGGGTTTATAATTGTTAGGCATGCGATGTCTAAGGAATTCATTTGGTTAGGCATGCGATGTCTAAGAAGGTTGCAGATTCCAACTGTTGTAGTTTTACACTTTCTTTTCTGTGACCGTAAGCGTAGTATGTGGTGTATCGCCGGCTTCGTTGCTATACATCAACGACAATCGGGATATGCATACTTGCTTACGTTGATGATATGAGATATTATGTGTTGCTGTGATATGTTGTATTGGATCGTCGCGTTTGAATAGCCGAGTTTTTTTTTATGTGAGATGAGTGTTTTTCTTTTTCATTCATGTAAAATTCATTTGTATGTAATATTCTTTTATTGGGGCACTTCCAGGTTGCGGAAGATGTCACCGTTGATGTATATTATTTACTTTTCCGCATTAGGTAGACCCAAGGCGGGGAGCACAAGTAACCGGGTTCTAGGGTCCAGTGGGAGACCATCTCGAGGAGTCGAGACCGGGTCTCCTAACCCTAGAATTGGCAGTGTTGCTTGCTGCTTTCGTAGGGGTCTAGAGATGTGGGTTTGGCTATTTATCGCGACCGTGGAATCCGTGTTTTATACATGCTCGTATTGAAAACACGGACGTCCTAGTATATCCAATATTTCATATATGTTCTTCTGCTGCAATGTTCTGTGATGAGATCATATTACTGCCTGAGATGAATGTTTATATTATATATATGAGATATATGTCATATTGCAGATTTCGTTTCAAAAGAGATGCTTGTGAAGCATAATAAAATAGGACTTCATTAATGAGATTAATGAAATAAAAGAAACCTAAGATGTTGTAGAAACTTGTTTAAAAACTGGTAGCTCTAGTTCTTGCTTTGCATAGCGGTGTTCCTTGTAGAACATCCAGCACCTTATTCGATAAGGAAAGAGCCGAGATCCCTTTACCGGGAGTGACCTCTTTAGTGAAACTAGCAGATGCTACAAACTCGGTTTGTCTTTTGATTGCTTCTATAGTTCTTGCTTTGCATAGTGATATTTGTGAAATATCATGCACCTTATTCGATGAGGAAAGGGCCGACGATCCCTTCACCGGGAGTGACCCCTTTAGCAAAACTAGAAAGGCTTCAAAAACACTCCATTTAAAATCACTCGATTCTACAACGATATCAAGTTCATTACGCTCATGGTTTTCTTAAAAACCTGCGTAGCCCTCCGTCATTTCAGATAAGTACTACTTAGTATTCGTGCTGCGGTAGTTTGGCATGCGTCAAGGCGTAGTGTACGGTAGCTAACTAGTGCTTATCTGCTAGCATACGATGTGATTGGATTAGGGTATTCGTACGGCGTTGTTTGGCATGCGTCAAGGGTCGTGCGGGTGGGTTTAATTCAATCAAGAAATGTACGGGTTGAACTTGACTAGCGGACTATGGGTTGTTTGGCATGCGTCAAGGTCATAGCACGCTATGGGTAAAATATTATTGGGAATTTCAAGTGTTGAAATTTGCAATGAGATTGCATACCTTCTATGAGATAGTTGGATCCCGATACCCGCTGCGAGTAAGAGTTACTCCTGGGAGAGTTTTACACATTACAATTAGCCGATCAAGTAGGTGTCTAGAAAGGTGTCAACGGGGTTACGCCCCTGGGAAAACGAGGTTTACTTTAATTAGGTTCGTGCGAAAGCATGGGGGACCTCCCTCAAAGTACCGAAACTGGCCTGGCTGAAAGATTGGTGAACTTGTAGCGTGTAATTAATCCCGACTAGTCTTTCCTTTTAGGGTTTGAAGGAAGATTTGATTAAAACAGTGGGAGACATCCTGATTAGATATATTAGATAACCAATCTAATCTTGCAAGAGCATACGCTGAGTGCTTTATTCTCTCTCTCTCCAGGTAGCGACCATATCACGTCTTAATCAAGATAATAAAACGGATATATTGACCGAACCCGCTTGTTATACTGAGCTGGGGAACGTTGGTCCCGCTCCAACTTATAATTATTATAAGACAGAGCAGGAAATAGGGGATTACCAGAATTCCCGTGCCGTCCAAACGAAGAAAGTGCATGCTGATGCATCTTCTTCGGGTGTGTTCATTACATAGAACTGTTTCTCAGTATCCTTTATGTCCTGGGTATGAGATACCGGATCAGGATCCCACATATGTAATTTGTTACATGGGCTACAGAGAGGTAGAGAACTGAGAACGGGTGATAAGTTTCATGAGACAGAAAACGGTGCAAGTGTTGCAGCCAAGTCTGTTGGTCACTATCACCCTGTATTACCTGAATACATTGATTCTGAACGAATGTTATTAGATACCGAACCTGATGTACAACATCATATCAGTCTCTTTATTAGTAAAGAAAGGATATAATTTTGTATTTTTGGATATGTTTTGAACATTTCCTATATCAAGTGTTGATCGGATCAGGCACGTTATCTAAAAGAATAGACGTTCTAAATCATACTACAGTTCTTAGTATAAGGAACATACACAAGAGGAAGAGTTCAGAAATGAATGAATCCTTCTTGAGGTATTATAGACTAGGTCATATCAATGCGACCCGACTGGCTGAAGTTACATATAGATACATATTTAAATTAGTTTGAATTTACATCTTATGAAACTTGCCGGTCATGTCACAAAGATAAGATGACCACAGCTCTGTTTATTGGAAACAGAGAAAGAGTTAGTGAACTCTTGGGATTGATACATGCTGATGTATGAAAGTCCCCTGTCTACACATGCCAAGACCGGTTCTTTGTACTTCATTACATTCTCTGATGATCTCTCAAGATTCAGACATATATTCCTGTTGAAACACATGTCCGAAGCTTTTAAGATATTCACAGAATATAAGTTAGAAGTAGAGAACCAAAATACAGGTATAACTATTATGTCCTTTGATGTGATCAGGGAGGAGAATACTTGAGCATAAAATTTCTGGACTATTCTAAAGGAGAATGAGATTCTCTCTCAGCATTACTCCTCCGTGTACACCACTGCACGTTGGTGTATCGGGGCGGAGAAATAGCACCTTATTTGATATGGTGTGCTCTATGATGAGTACTACTGAGTTTCCTATTTTCTTTTGGGAGTTATGCACTTGAGAAGCTGCATAACTATTGAATAGGGTTCAAATCAAATCAGTTGCCTACCACTTCATATGTGATATGGAAAGGGAAGAGCCCATATCTTAAGTTGGTTAAGATTTGGGGTTGTCCGGCCTATGTCTAAAAGCAAAATCCGGACAAGCTCGAGGCAAGGCCTGTTATGTAGAACTGGATATGTTCCAGCTATACAAACTGCAGCTGATGATTTGGTAGAACCAAAGGATTCAATAGTTTCCAACGAACCTCAGCCTCTCCGCCGATCTAGTAGGGTTCCTCACCCACCTGAGAGATACTTCGGTTTCTCTATAACAGTGGAAGCGAGGATTGCATCATGAGATGATGACCCAACTAGTTTCGAGCTGGCCATCAGGAGTGGGACTCTGTAAGAATGGCTGGATGCTTATCGATCTGAGATGGAATCCTTATACACCAACAAAGTATGGACTTTGGTTGCTTTATCTGAAGGGTTAAATCCCCATCAGGAGCGAGTATATCTTGAGAAGATTACTTGGTGTACATGGAAAAGTTGAGACTTTCAAAGCTATGCTTAAGTCCATCCAGATCCTACTTGCCACGACTACATACCATGACTACAATATCTGGCGGTTGGGTGTCATGACTGCTTTTCTAAATAATGTTTTAGAAAAGAGCGTCTATAAGTACACAGCCAGAGGGCTTCGTAGACAGTGAGAGCAGCGGAAACGTGTGCAAGATGTTTTATATGATAAAACAGGCCTCACGGAGTTGGAACATCTGTTTTGATGTGGTAGTCAAAGAGTTTGACTTCATCAAAATGGTAGATGAACCTTGTATATACAAAAAGGTAGTAGGGAGTATGGTGGTGATCCTCGTAGAGTACGTGGATGACATACTCTTGATAGGGAAGGAGTTTCCTATGCTACGCTCGGTCAATCTCCGCTTATCACAAGGATTCTCCATATAGGATCAAGGTGATACCTCCTAAATCCTAGGTTTTGGATCTATGAGATAGATCTAATTGGATGTTAGGATTCTCACTAGTTGTAGTGAGATGGTATCAATCGATCCTTGTGAGAATCACTGGAAAGGTTCCAAGGTGATAAGAACGACTGAATGTCAGTCGCAGGCATTGTCTATACCCTCAGTGGAGGGACGGTATGTTGGAAGAGTTCCAAGCTAGATACCGTGACATACTAGACGATTAAAGGCAAGATACATCGTTACCAAGAATGCTACCAAAGAGGTAGTCTGGATAAATATATGTTCATAAGATGAACTTCGTTCCTACCATTGTGTGACAATGGAGTTGTGGCTTTAGCTTAGGAACTTCTGTCCCATCTGAAATCCAGATATAATTCTTAGGCAGTATCACTTGATCATGGAGATGGTTGATCTCCAGGGAGATCGAGGTTAGGAGAGTAGACACAGAGGACGACAGCGCGGATCCACTCACAAAGTCCTTTTTCCCAGTAGAGACTTTTATGGGATGGTTGAGTATGAGATACTTCAACCGCAGCTAATTGTTGGGTATGTGATACCACAACAGATGGCCCTAGTGCAAGTGGGAGATTGTTAGTTATATGTATGCCCTAGAGGCCATTACTGTACATACGATGTATATTGTAATGGATGCTTGGACATATATAGGGAGGACTTTCTTGCTCGACATGATAGTATGCTATCTGGTTGTACTTTATTTTAACATGTACTCTGATTGTCTCTATGTTACATGTTGATAAAGCCCTTAGGATGTGTACTCGACAACTGGGACTATGATGAGATCATACTAGTGGGGCCACGGTAGTCGACGAGTACATCTTATAACTGTTCCTAGTTGAGGATGTATCGAGACAGGGCATCGATGCACCAGAGTAGACTAGCGTATACGCATCTTGACCCATATGATGGGCGATGGATGATCCCATATCCATCGGTGTTTGACATCAAGGATGGTGTACGGGTGCTCAGTGGAGACTGGGTACACTGGACGGACTCGCCGAGAACTCCCAGATGGTATTATACCTCACGTCAGATGGCAGTTCTCCGGTGACACTGGTACAGAGTAGTCTGTTGACCCGAGATCGTCATAGAGTCTTATGTGATTCCCACTGTGCTTTGATTTCCATCATACCACGTCCAAGAGGGCGTGCAAAAAGGTGGCTTTTGGGTACAGTCCCGAATCACATGGAGGCAATGAGCGATAGGAGGAGATTCGTCTCTCCCGGTATAGGGAGTTGATGTTGTGCTGTGTTCGATTGGCTATAACCGGAAATCCCTGGCCAGGGTTGTTGAGATTTACTGGTAAGTGTTATCAGTAGTTTCTCGAACTGTTATAGACCTCATATCGACACGACTTATCGAGCTACTGGGGTCTGACGTTTACCACCCCTAGGCGAGATATGCAACATATCAGACGACGAGACCGGACTGTACGGGAGTGTTACTGTTTGGATTCACAGGAGAATGTACAGGCTTGCTTGTTGATCTTTTGAGCGCTCAATACCTGGGTGGCTGTTACGTTTAGCTGACCGCTTGCAGCTTGTGGGTGTTTGATATGATCATCACCTACTGCCGGCGTATTGACGATTCTTTAGAGTCCTACACAGAGGTTTCTTGGCTCAGGCAAAACAGAGTAGGAGCACATATGTGATATGTGCGGGACCGAGGATATTGCGATATGAGATACCGTATTCTATTCTCGCGATATTTGATATCAGCCGCGTCATCGGATCAAGTGTTGATTCGATGAATCGGTACGGATAAATATTAGTCGGTTATATGCGATATAGTCGGATTGCCGGATCAAGTGTTGATTCGATAATTTAATGTATAATAATATATTTGATATATTAAATTACATTAACTAATATTTGCTCACTAAAAGATTCTTTTTCTCACCGGATTAATACATTGATATATATGCGATATATGTTAATTGTATTATTTTCTTTTGTTGCAAATATATAATATATATGTGATATATATTATTGTGACATGATATGATTTATTATAAAACATGTTTAAGGATGATAACAAGGGATTAGGGTTTGATTAGGGTTAGCTCCTTCTTGTTCATTCTAGAAGGATTCTATTTTGTCATGATAAAGATATTTTGTTATGACTCATGCTTTGACCTAACCAAACCCTAACTCTAGTTTATTCTCTACATAAGTTGAGCCTCTCATCCTTGACCACGGTTTAATAATCAATCATATATTCTTGATTACTATTCATCACAAAAGGATTCTTATCATTATTCTTCATCTTCTTCCTTCTTCTTTCTTCATGGGAAAAGCTTACTATCTTTTTTCCAAGTGATGAATAAATGTGAGAAAAAGATAAATAAAGAGAGCAAAAATCCTACTTCATCATCCTTATCTTCCCTTGCCCTTTAGATGAGAGTGTTCACTCAATTTTAGTGAGTGTTAGCTTGTGTTAATGAAACTTCAAGGTAGATCATCTTTGTATCGAAGATCGGAAACAAGACTGCATCTTTCTCTTCGTGGAACCTCTCGAGAGTCCGGAACCCGATGATCGCAACGAAGGGACCACAACACGGAGCTTATGAAGTGAAGGACCGGATCTACAAAGGTTGTAATCCCTCTCACTTAGTGTTAAAGTTGTTAACATGCAAGTTTTCGCCTACACCCTAGTCTAAAGATCCGTATTCGGGTTGTTCGGCACGGCTAAAATTTTAATCGGGCATGGTTGATGCCTCGTAGAACCTTGTGAGCGTGCCTAGCAACCCTACAATACAATCCTCGATGTCAAATACCAATAGCTGTAGAATCAGCTATCGCCCTCCAACCGGGTTAGGAAACATACACACTAGTCTAAACTGGAGTGCCGATACCCAGTCCTGATACTTCTATAACTAGGGACTTTTAAGGATATGCTTATTGACTACCCAAGCCCCACTAGTATGATCTCCATCATCGTCCTGGTAGTCAAGCAAAATTCTAGGGCTTTATCTCATGTCTAAACGATACGTGATAGTAAATAAAACGCATCACATGAAAGATAAAGGCAAACCAGATAGCATACTATCATGTCGAGTAAGATTGTTCACTTGTATAGGTCCTCCTTCAATTACAATAATTGACTCTAGGACACCTATATCCAACAGATGTGAGATCCGTAGTTTCTCGGTTGGTCCCGAGCCACATCGGTACGATTTATCGAGTTATTAGGGGTCTGACATTATCCACCTCATAGACTCGGTATGTGATACTCTCAGATGAAGAGACAGGACCGTATGGTATATTGTCACTTATAGGCTCAGTAGGGGTGTAGATGGGCTTGCTCGTCGGCCTTCCTTTCGACACATACCTGGGTAGCCTTACATACAGCTAGTGCTACTGATGTGCTTGTAGTTATGGATTTATCTAGTAACTCATTGCCAGCGTATTGTCGAGTATTTATAGTCCCACACAGAGGGTTTTCTCGGTTCAGGAGGCCGTATATTGATACGTGCAAGGATTCGATTAAATACATTTATTTTCTACACGGATTTTAATCGGACGGTTAGTAATACTAGCCGGATTTGGGTTATGCCGGATTATTAAATCAAATATTGATTTAATAATTTACATATATATATTTCGATATATATATTCTAGTATTATGTTCATTGTATTTTTCGTATCTCTTTGATATCCACGTGAGTGCCAGAGTATAATTTGGATATTATATCCGCAGTTCTAAACGACTAAGTGTTTAGCACTAATAGGGCAACGGCCAAGCCAGAGTATTTCACGTAATATCCACGTGAGCGCAAAAAACTGAGCGCCCCACATGATATACATGTGAGCGCCAGAGTATGATCTGGATGTTATATCCATAGTCTAAATGACTGGGTGCTTAGCACTGGTGGGAAATATAAAAGCCCAAGACTGAGCCCCAAAGTTGGCTAAGTCTATGAAGTTTTAAACTCTTTGAGCCCATATTGATACTTATGAGATTGATATTCAAATATTTCTTCTTTGTAACCGAGCCCATATGCTCCTTAAATGGATCTTAATAAGATTAATGATCCTTAACCGTACGTCTAAGTTGATCTTAGTCTTATATGAGACTAACATATTCTTAACCCATACGCTCATATATTTAAGTCGATCTTAATCTAAAATAAGATTAACGATTCTTAAACCCTTGAACTAATGGAACATATAACCTATGTTCAAACCCAAATCTAATATATACGGATTTGGACTAATCCGCACCTTATGGGCGACGATATAAACTAGTATCCGTATACAATCCATGGGAAACCATAATAAACAATATATATAAAACGACACAAAGTGACCCACTAGAGCAGTTGAAAGTTGTTATCGTAACGCGATAATGTAATTAACTGTATGGCTTGCGCCAGCAGGGAAGAGTATCTCCACAATCAAAAACCCCTCAAAGAGGGGAATCTGATAAAGTCACACTACATCGGTCATATCTATTGAAACCTCCGATATACGGTGCCATAAATCAACTTGGCATTTTCAGAGAGGTGGACAGATATGTTCCAAATGGTATCTGCCCCTAAATTCAGGCAAGAAGTCCTATCCCAGTTTGTCTCTGTTTTCGGCGGTAAACAGATTCTGGTACGCCCGGTGGAACCTCTTCCTCTTTCCACTCCACACTTTGTGTGTCGTGTTTCACGAACAAAATCGTGGTTCACTATTTTCATAGTTTCCCCTGAATTCGAGATACTAAAATTTGGTGTTTCGCCTCTGTGCAGAATCAATGGCCTTCAACTGTACTTCCTATAACAACAACTCTCACTCCATTCCATCAGGAGGAGTTACTTACGGGCCTAATGCGACATCCATATTCTCCATGCCGGCGGGTCATGTCACCCAAGCGACCACCGGACTGTTCTTTAGGACCATGCTCCCATCCCTGAGCTTTGGCACCTCAACGCCCAAGGAAGAAGCTTCTCGAAATCGTTCTTCGATCGGCTAGCAACCACGGCGGCCCCCACCGACAAGCCGTCTAACTCTAAAGTTTTAGTTTTCGATAGGCTGAAGGAATGCTCGACGGGCCCCGCAAAGAAGCCCATGATCCCTGAGGGGGTGGACCCTAAATGGCTAGCTCTCCCAGCTCCCGCCCTGCATGAAGCTAACAAGAGTGATTCACTTTCAAGACGTTCGGTCTTTCACAGGCTGACCAATTCTGCTCCGGCTCCACCAAGGGTGTCAGTCTTCCATAGGCTGACACCAGGCGAAGCCCCAAAGCAACACCGGGGGCATGATGAGGATGCTTCTAAAACCGAAAGTGTTCCTACCATGAGACATGCTCGACGTCGCCATTGGCGCCGAGTGAGAAAAGCTGGGGGCAGCTCCCCCTCCGGATATACCCCACCAACTCCTGTGGTGGCTATTGATGCTGATCTTCCAACTGGGAACAGCTTCGGACCGCTTAGAAGGGTTCGCAAAAACTCCTCCACGGCGGTATTGAAGAGATCGCCTCCTCCTGTAGAAGCTCCAACATAGCCAAAGCTGGAGCAGTCTTATCAGCGTCTCTCTTTGCAAATTCACAGGGTCTGGAGGAAAGTCCAGGACTCTGTTTTTGATGAAAACTATTCTCGTCAACCGAAGACCAAGGTTCGACAAGAAAATGAATGCTCCTTCGCTATACGAAGGAGGAATTCTTAAATGGCGGTACCTATTATAATAGTTCCTTTTAGTACTACTTCCCATAAAAGATCGAGGCCGGAGAAAATTTTATCGCCAGAGACAAAACCCAAAGGCGAGAGCTCCAAACGCCCCAAGTCTGGGGGCATAACCATACACACAGTCTATATGACTGTTGGTAAAGAGAAGAGCCGGGCTTCCGTTAGTCACAGATCGCAAACTCGGTCGCTGATGAAAGCTCAGAAGCAACAACAGAAGCCCCAAGATATGCTCGCCAAGATGGCAACACTTACTGGACCTAAAGAAAGTTAGGATAATGAAGCGGAAGAGCACCAGGAGCAGAAAAACAATACTGAGTTCTTATGACGGGTGCTCGAAAAGAAAGACAGGGAAGCGGCAGAGCAGGCTATGAATATAAAGCAGATGGCTTTTCTGTTTCAAGACATGGTTGTGAGGATGATCCAACCAGAACTACCGGCTGAAGAACCACCGGTGATTATCGAAGATGATAAAGGGGAAACGTCAAGTCCTCCCCAGGCCCTATCAATGGCCAAGAAGAAAACGATCTCCAAGGCAGCATTGGATGATTATATCGCTCAACAAACCAGAGCCCATCAAGTCAATGAAGCCCTAAACCAGCTCGTCATAACTGGGCGACCATATCCGGCCTGGTATGACCAAATGAAATACCTACCGGGATATACGATCCCGAAGTTCCACATATATAAAGGAACGGGTAATCCTCACCAACACGTTGGACTGTTCAGATCTCTGTGTGGCAATACCGAAGGCGACAAAAAATTACTGCTTCGCCAATTCGTTGAAAGCCTATCAGAGAAGGCTTTCGAATGGTACTCGGAGCTCCCAAATGACTCCGTAAAAACCTTATCTGAGATGGAGCTGCTATTCACTCAAAGGTTCGCCAGTGAGAGTGAGCGCACTCCAATTACGACACTGATCAATTCCAGGGTCAATCCAAGGGAAACATAGGTCCAATATGCAATTCGATGGTGGAACTTGTGATCCAAATGTGAACAATGCATTGAGGAGTCTCCAGCTGTGGGGATGTTCATTGGGACTATTGATCCTCAGTCGACCGTATCCCAATTTATTACTTTCTTCAAGCCCACCACATTCCAGGCGTTGAATGATAAACTGGCCCAGATGGATTAGATGGGTCATGGTCTTTCCTCTTCAAGCAAGTGTTGGATATATGTATGCCCTAGAGGCCATTATATGATAGTGGATGTATTTATACATGTATAAGTATATATATACACAGAGGAGATTCTTGCTCGACATGATAGTATGCTATCTGGTTCTTCTTTATCTGACATGTTGACTTGATCATGCTTTTATTCATTTGCACATGTTGATAAAGCCCTGAGGATATTTGCTTGACTACTGTGATTATGATGGAGATCATACTAGTGGGACGTCTGTAGTTTATAAGCATATCCTGAAATGTCCCTAGTCGTAGGTGTATCGAGACAGGGCATCGATATACCAGAGTAGACTAGCGTGTATGATACTAGACCCATATGATGGGCGATGGATGTTCCCATATCCATTGAAGTTTGACATCGAGATCATATGCGGGTGCTCAGTGGAGACTGGGTACACTGGACGGACTTTCCGAGAACTCCTATATGGTATTATATCTATCGTCGGATAGCAGTTCTCAGGTGACAATGGCATAGGTTAGTCTGTAGACTCGAGATCGTCGTAGAGTCTTGTGTGTTCTCCCACTGTACTTTAATTACCACCCTACCACTGCTCTACTGAGTCGTGCAAACAGGTGGCTTTTGGGTATGTTCCCGAGACACACGAAGACGATGAGTGATAGGAGGGGTTTCGTCTCTCCCGGTATTGGGAGTTGATGCTGTGCTGTGCTCGATTGGCTATATCAGTAAGTCCCTGGCCAGGGCTGTTGAGATTTACTGATAAGTGTTATTAGTAGTTTCTCGATCTGTTATAGACCATTCATCGTCATGACTTATTGAGTTATTAGGGTCGACGTTACCATCCCTAGACTTGATATGCAGCATATCTTACGAAGAGACCAGACTGTACGGTAGTGTTGCCGGTTGGTTCGACGGGAGTTGTGACAGGTTCGCTTGTTTTCCTCTGATCGCTCAATACCTGGGTGGCCGTTACGTTTAGCTGACCTCTTGCGGCATGGGGGTGCTTGATATGATCATCAGCCACTGTCGGCGTATTGACGAGTCTTAGAGTTCCACAATAGAGTTACCTAGTCCAGGCGAAACAATGTGGTGTGTATATGTGATATGTGCGGGGACCCGATTAAATGCGCGCATGTGATACCGTATATTAATCGGACGGTTTGCAATTGGTCGGGTCATATGAGATATGACCGATTTGCTAAATCAAGTGTTGATTTAATATTGACCATTAGCTTTTCACTTTAGACCCTTTTGTCTTTTGGTGTATGCATGCATGTATGCACATGTTTACATTGATGCACATATGGATGTGCATGCACACATACATGCATACACTTTGTGTGTCATGGTTGTTGATACATTAGATGGTGGCAATATAAGACTCATATGCTAGTAAATATGTTCATATTTATTTTTGAGAGAAATGGAAATGGATAATTACTCATGGTTGATTATTTTATTCCTCCACTAAACCTTGGGTCAACCATGGGTTATATTTCCATGACCATTTTTGCTCCAAAATGAAATATCTAGATATTTATTAACTTGGGTTAAGAATGAGAAGAAGAAAATATATATATTTTCTATTCTCATTTTTATCACAACATTATCATTATCTTGAGCTCTCATATTGCCATCTTCTTCTTCCTCTCTCTCTTGCTCTCTAGGTTTTGATAGTGAGTGAAAGAGTGATCAAGTTACGGTTTTTAAGTGAGAAAACAAACCACATCATCATTCTATACTACTCTTGCCCATTAGTTTAGAGTGTTGGCTTCAACTTCTTCTCTTGATCAAGTGGAGCTTTGAGCTTGGACAAAGAGGACTCCGGGTGGATCATCGTGGACTTAGAGGATCTCAAGCAAGCTTCTTTCAACTCTCAAGTAGCCAAAGATTCTAGCAAAGGGAGCTACAAAGGTTGTATTCTCTAAACCTAGTACTTTACTACTTGTCGATTGTGATAGTTTTAGTCTTACCCTAGCTTTTCTAGTTTGATCCTTAGGATAGTTTCTTTAGCACCCTCCAAATTTTTTAATATGGCATGTGTGATGCTACCAAACCCTAGTAGTGGTGCTAAGGAAACCCTTCATGGCATCAGAGCCTAACTAGAAACCTAGACGATGTTACGATAATCCGAAACCGAAAAACCCCGCAAAAATACGGATTTAGAAACCCATGAAAATGCTCTCTGGAAATTTTTTAAAAAGTGGTCTAAAAATTATTTTAGTAACTACAGAGTGACATTTAAGAGAATATAAGAACACATGTGAAAAATGAGGGGGGGGGGTGCTCGGTTCTCGACCGGCGACCAAGAGACATTTTCCGGCGTCGCCGAATTTTTGTGCTCCCCTTCACCTCGTTTTGCACCAGTGCTCTGTAGTTCTTGATCTGGGGTTTCTGGTATTGTTTGGTAGTCCAGAATTTCATGTGATTTTAGTTTTGTAATGGACTCTTTGCGGAGTATTTCGTATTCGTATTATTTAGCATTGTATTGGTAACCTAGGCGACGTTAAATAGGTCGTACGAATATCAAACACTCATATTTTTCCAGGTTGAATGTACTCAATATATAATGCAGGTGTTCCGATGGATCCTCTAGAAGAATGAAACCCTAACTCAATATGTGACCACGGTACCGTGGCTAAACCTTAGGGTTTGCCGTAGTGAGTGGCGCCACACACGAGGCTTGGGTTTGCCCTTCTACGGCCGGTCCATTAAATACTGTGGCATGGACTTTGAGTATTGTTTAACGGCGCTCAAGTGTTGAGCTTGCTGGGAAATATGGGTGTTCGTTAATTCGATCGAAGGATTTAACATCGTCTAGTAGTATGTGGTACTTGTTTCTGTGACCGTAAGTGTAGTATGCGTATCGCCGGTTTCATTGCTATATGTCAACGGCAATTGGGGTATGCATACTTACTTACGTTGATGACATGTGATATTATGTGTTGCTGTGCTATGATGTATAGGATCGTCGTGATCGAATGGCCGGGGTTTTTTATGTGAGATGAGAGTTTTTCTTTTCATTCATGTAAAATTCATTTGTAATGTAATATTCTTTTATTTGGGGCACATCCGGGGTGAGGATGATGTTACCATTGATGTATATTATTTACTTTTCCGCATTAGGATAGACCCAAGGTGGAGAGCACAAATGATCGGGTTCTAGAGTCCAGTGGGAGACTATCTCGAGGAGTCGGGACCGAGTCACCTAACTCTAGAATTGGTAGGGTCGCTTGCCGCTCTCGTAGGGGTCTAGGGTGTGGGATTGGTTATTCGTCACGACCGTGGAATCCGTATTTTTTATTGTTGGCTAAATACAAAATACGGACGTCCTAGTATATCCTATATGATCATATATCTGTGTTTCTGCTGCCTATATTCTGTGATGTGATCGCTTAATATATCTGAGAAGAATGCAATATTATATATGAGATATATAGTAGACGTTGCTTATGTTTTGCACCCGCGCTAGTCCCGTCCCGGTATGCCTTAGTTAAGTAATCTAACAGTGCATAACGGAATATTGTGGCGAATGCGGAAGTCATAAGCGTACGTTATATTTTCGTTTTTTTTTCTGTGATTGGCTTAAAGACTTAAATGATGGGAAAAAATTAATATGATTAATGCGAAGAAAAATAAACCTAAAACGATGTTGTAGAATCGGATTTAAAAACCACTCGGCTTTTTACGAAAAAAGCTACATTTCAAAACTGTAGAGCTTAAGCCACTCCTTTTGAAAACCATTTGATTCTACGACGATATCAAGTTCAAACCTTTAAAGGTTTTCTTAAAAACCATCCGCAACCCTCCGTCATTTTAGGAAGTAGAGTACTTAGTATTCGTGCTACGTTTGTTGACCTTAGCCAAGGCGTAGTGTACGGTAGCTAAGCGATGCCTTCCTACAATGCATATGATGCAGATTAATTAGGACGGGCATGTGACTTTGTTGACCTTAGCCAAGGGTCATGTGAACGGGTCTAATTAATCAAGAAATGACGGGTTGAACTTGACTAGTGCTTATGATTTGTTGACCATAGCCAAGGTCATGAGTGCTAGGGGTAAAAACCATATCGAGAATTTCAAGTGTTGAAATTTGCAATGAGATTGCATACCTTCCATATGATGGTTGGATCCCGATCCCACTGTGGGCAATAGTTGCTCTCAGGAGAGTTTTGCAGTTTACAATTAGCTAACCCATTAGGTGTCTAGAAAGGTGTTAACGAGGCTACGCCTCTGGGAAAATGAGGTTTACATTAATTAGGTCCGTGAGAATGCACGGGGAACCTCCCTCAAGTACCGACACTGGCCTGGCTGAACGGTTAGCGAAGTTGTAGACTGTAATTAATCCTGGCTAGTTTTCCTTTTAAGGTTTGAGGGGAAATTTGATAAAAGCAGTGGGAGACATCGATTAGATAAGATAATAACCAATCTGATCTTTGCAAGAGCTTTCGCTGAGTGTATTCTTTTCTCTCTCTTAATGGCAGATACCAATAACAGGACTCAAGCTTCTACTAGATAAATATAAACTGAATGGGACCAATTATAAAGACTGGCTGAGGAACATTAACATTGCCTTGACTTATGATAATGTATCATATGTCCTCACGGCTCCAGCCCCGCCCGTCCCAGGTCCTAAATCTTCAGTTGCGGATATTGAAGTCCGCAAGACATGGGACGCTGACTGTGCCACGGCCAAATGCCTCGCGCTTGCATCGATGGATAACACACATCAAAAGCAGCACGAGGATATGGATGTCCAATCTATATTTCTCCATACAAAGGACATGTATGGGGTGCAATCTCGTGTCTTACGATACGAAGAGTCACGAAAGCTGTTTCAGACACGGATGGCTCCTGGCACACCAGTAGGTGACCATGTTCTGAAGATGATAGCCCTTATAGAAGAGCTTGAGGACCTCGGGTGGACAATGGACAACGAGAAATATACTGATATTATTCCGCAGTTTCCCCCCTAGCCTTTGCTCAATTTGTAGTAAACTTCAACATACACAATATAGAGAAGTCACTACCTGAGCTCCTCAATATGTTGAGGAGCACAGAGAGCACGCTAAAATTAGTGAAGACTCCTGCTTTGATTGTTGGGCGATCTTCCTCATCTCGTCCGAAGGCCAAGTCTAAGGGAAAGATGAAGAAGAAACCCACCAAACCAAGAGGTGGAGTTAAAAGGGCTAAGGAGAAAGGCAAGTCCACGGCTGGAGAATCGGGGAAAGGGGAATGCTATCACTGCCACAAAGCGGGACACTGGAAGCGCAACTGTACCGAGTACTTGGAGCTCAAGAAGAAAAAGCATGGGGATGCTTCCGCTTCAGGTGTGTTTGTGACAGAAAACTGTTTTTCAATAAACTCTGCTTCCTGGGTATTAGATACCGGTTCAGGTTCTCACATATGCAATTCTATGCAGGGGCTGAGAAATAGCAAGGTTTTGAAGACAGATGAGCTTACTCTCCACGTTGGAAATGGTTCCAATGTACATACAGTTGCAGTGGGAGAGTATCACTTGGGTTTGCCGTCTGGATGTATATTGGTTTTGAACCCATGTTATTATGTACCTAGTATGCTTTGTAATATAATATCTGTTTCTTTGTTAGACAATGAAGGATATAATTTTGTATTGCAGAATAATGTTATGAACATTAACCTGAATCAAATGTTGGTTGGGTATGGTACACTTAATAACGGGATATACGTCCTAAATCAACACACAGTTTTCAGCATACAACACACTTCTAAAAGAAAATTTTCAGAAATAAATGAAGCTTTTCTTTGGCACTGTAGACTTGGTCATATTAACGAAACAAGACTAAACAAGTTACACAAAGATGGATATTTAAACCCTTTTGAATATAAATCTTATACGACTTGCCAGTCTTGTATCAAGGGTAAAATAACCAAAACTCCGTTTGCAGGACACGGAGAAAGAGCCACTGAGCTCTTAGGCCTCATACATAGTGATGTATGCGGGCCAATGTCTACACATGCTAGAGGAGATTTTTCTTACTTCATTACCTTCACTGATGATTTCTCAAGATTCAGTCATGTATTTTTATTAAAGCACAAGTCCGAAACTTTCGAGAAATTCACTGAATATAAACTCGAAGTAGAAAAACAAACCGGCTTCAGTATCAAAATACTTCGATCAGATCGAGGTGGAGAGTATCTTAGTATAGAGTTTGCAGACTTCCTAAAAGAGAATGGGATTCTCTCTCAGCTCACTCCTTATTACACACCACAGCACAACGGTGTGTTAGAACGACGGAATCAGACCCTATTAGATATGGTTCGTTCCATGATGAGTGATGCTGAGTTACCCGTCTCATTTTGGGGGCATGCATTTGAGACTGCAGCGTTTCTACTGAACATGGTCCCAACCAAAACCGTGTCTACCACGCCATATGAGATATGGCATTGGAAGAGACCATCTCTTAAACGAATTAAGATTTAGGGTTGTCCGGCCTATGTTAAAAAGCAGAATCCAGACAAATTCGAGACACGGTCAGTCATGTGTAATTTTGTGGGATATCCAAAGAATTCTTATGGATATCTATTCTACCACAAGGAGGAACAAAAAGTGTTTGTTTCTCAGCATGCCACATTTTTGGAAAATGAGTTTTTCACAAATGATACAAATGGCAATGTGGTAGATCTAGAAGAGGTTCTAGAAACACAAGTTACAAATGACGACTTGGTTGAACCGGCTGTTGCAACAGAAACTAATGAATCTCAGCCACTTCATAGATCTGGTAGGACTTCTCGCCCACCGGAGAGTTACTACGGTTTCCTCATTGATGGTGATAGAGAAGATTGCATCATGGAGGATGATGATCCTACTAGCTTTCAGCAAGCTATCACGAGTGGAGACTCTGTGAAATGGCTGGATGCCATAAGATCTGAAATGGAGTCTATGTACACCAACAAAGTATGGACTTTGGATGTTGTACCCCCTGGGGTAAAACCCGTGGGGTGCAAATGGATCTTTAAAAGAAAGATTGGTATAGATAGGCAGGTAGAGACCTATAAGGAAAGACTTGTGGCGAAGGGTTTTCGTCAAAGACCAGGTCTGGACTATGACGAAACTTTTTCTCCCGTAGCCATACTTAAATCCATTCGGATACTACTTGCTATTGCTGCTCACTATGACTATGAAATATGGCAGATGGACGTTACAACTGCATTTCTAAATGGAGATTTAGAAGAATGCGTTTATATGGATCAGCCAGAGGGCTTCATTGACAGTGGGAGCAGCAGGAGCAGTGGGAAAGCATGTAGTTGCTTAAATCCATTTATGGATTAAAGCAGGCATCATGGAGTTGGAACATCTGTTTCGATGATGTTATCAAAGAGTTTGATTTCATCAAAAATCCAGATGAACCTTGTGTTTATAAGAAGGCTGTAGGGAGAGCTGTCACATTCCTCGTATTGTACGTGGATGACATTCTTCTGATAAGAAATGACATTCCTATGCTACCGTTGGTCAAATCTTTCTTATCACTAAGGTTCTCCATGAAGGACCTGGGTGATGCCACATACATACTGGGCATTCGGATCTGTAGAGATAGATCCAAAAGGTTATTGGGATTGTCCCAGACCAGGTACATTAACACCATCCTAAAAAGATTTAGTATGGAAGACTCCAAGCGGAGTGCCTTACCCGCTTGCCATGGGGTCACTCTCTCTAAGGACTTTTGCCCAAAGACCTATGAAGAGAGAGCTCGCATAAGCATTATACCCTATGCTTCAGCCGTAGGATCTATAATGTATGCGACGTTATGTACATGCCCAGATGTAGCTTATGCACTTAGTGTAGTAAGCATGTATCAATCCAACCCAGGGAAGAATCACTGGATAGCTGTGAAGAACATTCTTAAGTACTTGCGAAGGATTAAAGAATTATTCTTGGTGTATGGTAACGGAGATCTCCAAATGGAGGCCTTTACCGATTCGAGCTTCCAGAGTTGGAAGAGTTGGAAGAGACAGCAAATCAATCTCTGGGTTTGTATTTACCCTCAATGGAGGGGCGGTTAGTTGGAAGAGTTCCAAACAGGATACCGTTGCAGACTCTACGATGGAAGCTGAGTACATTGCTGCAAATGATGCCGCCAAGGAAGCCGTCTGGATGAGGAAGTTCGTCTCGGAGCTAGGAGTAGTTCCATCCATTATTGATCCAATACCATTGTATTATGATAATAATGGGGCTATGGCATTAGCCAAGGAGCCCAGGTCCCATCAGCGGTCCAGACACATCCTGAGGCATTTTCATTTGATCCGGGAGATTTTAGATCGCCGCGAGATCAAGATTAAGAGAGTAGACACAAAGAATCACACTGCAGATCCACTCACCAAGGCCCTCCCTCAGCCGCAGCATGAGCGACTTTTTGAGATGTTGGGTATGATATACGCCAATAACTGGTCTTAGTGCAAGTGGGAGATTGTTGGATATATGTATGCCCTAGAGGCCATTATATGATAGTGAATGTATTTATACATGCATATATATATATATATATATATATATATATATATATATATATATATATATATATACAGAGGACATTCTTGCTCGACATGATAGTATGCTATCTGGTTCTTCTTTATCTGACATGTTGACTTGATCATGCTTTTATTCATTTGCACATGTTGATAAAGCCCTGAGGATATTTTCTTGACTACTATGATTATGATGGAGATCATACTAGTGGGACGTCTATAGTTTATAAGCATATCCTGAAATGTCCCTAGTCGTAGGTGTATCGAGACGAGACATCGATATACCAGAGTAGACTAGCGTGTATGATACTAGACCCATATGATGGGCAATGGATGTTCCCATATCCATTGATGTTTGACATCGAGATCATATGCGGGTGCTCAGTAGAGACTGGGTACACTAGACGAACTCGCCAAGAACTCCTATATGGTATTATATTGTCACGTCCCGCTTCCCAGTATACGGCGAAGGGGACGTGACTGGTCCGCTACGTATTTACTCTGAAGTAAATACGCTAAGCATATCTAAGCAATATAAAAGTAAATACACAAGAGACAAGATATAATAAAACAACAACTTTATTTATTAACATTCTTTTGTACAATGCATGAAAAGGAAATACAACTGAAATAAAAGCAATGCCTAAACAATGGCATGACAGGAAATTAAAGGTACTGAAAAGAAAATGTACAATGTCTAGAGCTCAGGGTCTTCGCTGTACTGATCCAAGTCTTCTGCAGTTGGCTCGATCTCTGACGGTTCCAAATCACCTGACGACATTCAAGGAAGAAAGAAATAGAATGTCGTTAGCGAACAGATCGCTCGGTAAGTCCCAAAAATAAGAGGAGAAATAGAATAGACAGAGAGTAAGAGAGAGAGAGTAGCTTTTATAGTTGTATTATATTGTTATATTGTTGTTTTTAGTGTTAACACTGTTGTTTGTAGCTTGCTACAGAAGAATGCCAGTATATACGAGAGGAGTCTCTATATCCCAGAGACTAGAGGCACGTATAGTACAAGGAATCGTTTATGCCACGGTACAACAGCAACTGGATTCATGTTATGTGTATTAAATCTTACAGTCTCGTGCCACTTTTAATACCATCCGTACCAATCTACCCCTTAAACCCCGTAGTGTTTTATTTGTATTGTCTTGTACTGTAAATTAAATTGAGTGTATAATTGAAAGACTGACCGAAACCATGATATTAGTAAATGGATGTATCCGTAGAATCATACAAATGGAATAACTGGAGAACTATGTAAATGGAATATATATCCATGGTTCGGTTTAGTCAAGTTGTATAGATTGATAATTGGATTCATGAATTCATGTATTCATATTGAATTGGAATATTGTAGATTGTAGATTGTACTTGAATTATATTCAAGTCAGATATAATCAGACTCAAACTCGAGTCAGACAATTAGAAAAGTAAATCAAGTCTTGATTATTTCTTAAACCTATAATTGCTAGGGTCCTTAGGATAATTTATAAAACTTGAGGGAGTTTTATGTAAAAATACTTTTATATACTTTTCAAAATACACCTCAAGTATTCATTATTCGTCTTTAGAGTTGTAATGAAGGTGGATTTTACATTGTGATATTTCTAGTGAAAATATCCTAATTTCATAAATAAAGGTATTTATTTGTAATATAGATTTATGTGGAATTTATGGTGTTTTAGTGTAAAATTGGTTCTTGTGATTTTTAGAAAAAAGTGGAATATTTATATCATAACAAAATAGATATTTTAATGATAAATATACATATATTTATACTAAAATAATTTTAATATATTTTGTTATATTCTAAAAATCTCATTTTCTTAAGATGTCGTATTTTAAATCTTTCGAGACCGAATGCTCCTTGCGGAGGTTTGAATCTCGCATTACTAAGCCCGAGGATGTGCGATAATCCGCACCATCCTGAACGGGTTCCCCAAAATGGGTTGTAGCGGCGCTTTGCAAAGATTGTAAAATACTAAATCCTTTAGAAAACGGTTTTATGAAGTAAATGGTATTTATTTGTAAAGATGTATATTTTCCGTATTGTAAGTTCTAGATTCTCCTAAGTTAACTAGTATATTCCTAACTGGTCCAAACGATAAGTTGTGAGATACCTCAAATCGCCTCTTCACCGCCAATTGTGACCAGGTAAGTACAAGTGAGGAAAGGAGGGATCCGCTCACGAATCACCGTGAGACGGGCCTTTTAAAATTACCTTTCTCACTTGCCTAACCTAGACACCACAAAGTCAGGTTTAGATAAACGACCGATGTCCACAACTTATCGTATTTTTTCCTAATGAGTGGTATTTATGTATCAACACTAAATCCTTTATAAATGGTGTTTACCCCAATCAGAGCAAAGCTCTGTTCAAATTCCAAGGCGGGAGATGAAGCAACGCTTCATCTTACCCCAATCAGAGCAAAGCTTTGCTTTGAAAATTTAAACTTTAACAAATGAAGCAACGCTTCAGATTATTTGCGCTGTGCGCAATGCGCCACGTGTCTGGCGCAGACGCATTAGCGCAGTGCCCGAAGCAGCGCAGCCAATCAGAGCAAAGCTCTGTTTAAAAAATAAAAGTAAAAGAAGCAACGTTCAGTTGCGCAAGCGCTGCGCTGCGCGACACGTGTCCGTGCAGTTGCGCAAGCACAGCTGCGCAAGAGCTGCGCAAGCGCTGCGCTGCGCGACACGTGTCCGCGCAGTTGCGCAAGCACAGCTGCGCAAGCGCTGCGCTGCGCGACACGTGTCTGCGCAGTTGGAGTTGCGCAAAACAGAATAAATCTTTTCTTTTCTTGTTAAAACAAGAAGATTTTCTTCTGTAAAGCAGGGGCCTTTGGATCAAATATCCAACGGTGGGGAAAACTCCCCAAATCACTCAGAAAAAGATCTCTGTAACAAATTTAACTAATTTGTGAGCCCTATAAAAAGGACCCCAGACCTCATTTCGAAAGGAGGAAGATCTTGCAAAAAGAAAAAAAAAAGAGAAAGAGGACTCTGAAGAACTCCTCAAGAATAAAAAAAATGTAAAAACCTTTGAAAGAAGAGAAATTTCTCTTATGAACAAGATCATGGATCTTCAATAAATAAAAAAACAAATAAAATAAAAAATAAAAATAGTGCCTTGCACTTGTTATGAACCTTTGGTTCTCTGAAACAAAGGATCAAAAAGTGCTTTGACTTCTGTTTTGAATCTAAAAAGATTTTTAGTGCTTTGCACAAATGCAATGCATTTCCTAAAGGGCCAGGCCCAAATCAAAAAGACCTAGTAGGCCTAATTAAATTGCAGTATAATAAAAGGGGCAGAGCCCAAACAAAATAGATGCTCTGCATCATTTATAAAAGGGCAGAGCCCAAAACAAAATAGATGCTCTGCATCATTTATAAAAGGGCAGATCCCAAACAAAACAAAAATAATGCAGTGCATTATTTAAAAAGGGGCAAAGCCCTAACTCAGGTCTAATAGGCCAAAGACCAATAAAAATGTTGAACATCCAATTGGACCTAGCCCAGTCATGGCCATAAGTCCTTAAATTAAATTGACTGAGCACGACTGCTCTTTTAAATTAATTTATATCCGGTTCGAGGGTACATCTCTGAGCTCCTCTGACACCTACGTTGTAATCCTTCAACGACGTTAGAGAGGTGGCGGGTCCCAACGACCACACATGAATATGGACCGAAACGTCCTTAAACTAATATTGGACCGAAACGTCCTTAAACTAATATCGGACCGAGACGTCCCTAAACTAATATCGGACCGAAACGTCCCTAAACTAATAATGGACCGCCACGTCCCTAAACTGGAATATGGACCACCACGTCCCTAAACTGGCGATGGACCACTACGTCCATAAACTGGAAAATGGACCACTACGTCCCTAAACTGGAACAATAGAGCCTCCAAATGCTCTTTTGCTGGATCTAAACGGTCCCGTTTAAGTTGATCTTAGCCCCAAATACGGCTAACGTATCCTTAGACATTTAAAATGAATGATAAGACTCCAAATCAACTTCGGCTCAAGGGTACATCTCTGAACTCCTCTGACACTTGTCGTTGTAATCCTTCAACGACGTCAGAGAGGTGACGAGTCCCAACGGCCAGATATTAAATCGATCATCACGTCAAGTTGATCTTAGTCCAAAACAGGACTAACGTATCCTTGACGAACGTTTAAGTTGATCTTAGCCGCAACGCGACTAATGCATCCTTAAACTAAAAACACCAAACCCAAATTGTTCATAACAGAATACTACATTTTATACCGCTCATTCTTATGCTCGTGTGTTTATAGGTAGGTGCTTTTAATCCGTGTTTGTTGCATATTTACAGAGTACAGGTTTCCAGTCCAAATATTGCAAATCATGACAAAATCTCCACAGTTACGCCAAAAGCAGAACATCTGTTGACAGCAGATAAAAGCCGGGTTCCGGTCATCCATATCCGACCAGTGCCGAATACCTGTTCCTGAGACAAGACATATGACAATGGTCATTCATGTCTGGGACAAGCACAGAGCACGAGGGGGGCAGCACAAGAATCAATGGGTGCGCGGAGCTCGAGAGAGATAGAAGTCAAAAGTGAAGAAAAGATAGCAATCTTGGACTAAGAATTCTGAAGATATTCTGGAAAGATTATCAGAAAATATATGTACCAGACAACAGGGGACAACAGACCAGGGACCTACAGAAAAGCCCATGCCCTGAACCCTCTATAGTGCGGCGGATCCGCGGCCAATAGGGGGTAGTGGCCGCGGATCCGCGGCCTTACTGACTCCTTGTCGTGTCATTTTTTGGGGGTAGTTTGGGGACTTCATATTGTGGCAGATTCTTGCCCTAGGTCTTCAACCCTCTGCCTATAAATACTCCAGAATTGAGCTAAGCCAAGGGTCCAATTTTGTGTCCACTCTTTTGTAGTTTTTTGTATAGTTCTTCTTCTTCTTCTTCATTCTTCCTCCATGGAAATGTAGTGAGAGCATTGAGTGGATATTAATGAAGATGAGGGTTTTGTATCATTCTCTTTTGTTTCTTCTTCCCCATGAGATTCTTTCTTTCTCTTGCTCATTCAACCTCTTCATTGAGCTTGAATGGTTAAGGGTTAGTTATTGATCTCAAGGGTCGTATTTTCTTATGGAATTAGCGCTTCAATTCACATGCGTTCTCTACCCTTCTCTTGATCTTGCAACCTCTTGATTGAGCTTGCAAGTTTAAGGGTTGGCTATTGATCCCATGCTTGTCTTGAGTTCTACTTTCTTGTTCTTTTTATCGCTTTTTATTACTTGCTTATTATTATCTTGCTTTTCTTTCTTGCAATTTAATTCATGCACTTAATTACTTGTAATCTTTTCTTTTCTTTGTTCTTTTCTTTTGCTCTCTTTTGTTCATTTTGTGAATGGTTGTAATTATTGTTGTTAAGATGAAATACGGTATTGTAAGTTAATATTTTCCTTCTCATTTCCTTTTCCCGTTATTTTCCATTGAACTCCGCCCAAACCATACGCAAGCGCTCCGTTAGGCACCCTACCCTAACAAGGTAACGGTGATTCCTAACCGCGACCGGTTGCGTTCGGTTTGGCCGGAGGCGAAAGCAAGAGACAAGAACGGAAGGACAAGGGTAAATAAGCCGTATACCACGAATACCGCGCTTAAATCCCCTAATCCACGTTGTTGCCGATTGCTTTAGCTTCAATTGGACAAGACTCGGCTCAAAGGTTTTGAGTACGGATTTCTTTAGCTTACAATTTCGTATCTTTTTCTTAACAATTTTATACTTGCAAATAATACACATAGGTTAGAATCGAACAAATATATACTCATTCTTTATTGACTCGTCTAAGACAAGAACGGAAATACAACCATCTCCCTGTGGATCGACCCGTGCTCAACCGGCTAGCTGCGAAGCGACACCGTCCTGATCGCGGTAAACTTTAGAACTCTTAAAACTCGACACGCCAAAAGCGTGCGATCAAATGGCGCCGTTGCCGGGGAGACGGTAGCGTATTTTCTTTCTTGTTATTCGGGTTAATATTCTTTTTGTATATATTTATAAAAAAAAAAAATCTTTTTGTTTTTTGTGATAATTTTTGTGGGCAAGTGTGCAGATTTTTGCGTATTTGCAAACTGCAATTGTGGGGAGCAAAGTGTACGTTCAAGGTAAAGGTGATTACGAAGTACAGTGCCAAAGATCCGGGTAGTTTGACCCGCGCAAGCGAACCTTTCAAGCTTACCGGATTTGATTCAACGGGGGTTTCCTAACCCAAAACTTAACGGTACGTACTTTACTAACATCTTCTTCTCAAATCCGACGCATCCAATATACTATTCTTTGCAGGATTCTTTGCAAGTTCGCTAGCAAACGCTAAAAAAATTGACTAACCCGTATTTGTTGCAGTGCCGCGCTTAAACTAAAAAACGATTGTTTGATTCTTTATAGAATTTTTTGAATTGCGCATTGCATACATTAATACGGACTTAAGGGCAAGCGAACCCCCCAATATACGGTAAAGGATTTCATCACCTTTTCCTTGGCCCACAAATCACGAACTTGAGCATAACGTTTACCCGCACAAAATATAAAAGAAACTAGACTTTAAGCCTTAAGGACTTCGCGCTCACTAGGAGAAGTTAACTGTGTTTAGAACCTCGCTTAACGGTATATTGTTTACGGGGTGTCTAGGAAAGTGTTAACGGCGAAACCGCCAAAAGAGAAAGGGTTATTTAATTAAGGAACTTCGCGAAAGCGTTGGAAAACCTCCCCTTATCTCTGCACTTACCTGGCCTCGTGATCAGTGTATCTTGAGCCCATTTCTCGACACAGTTTTACTTCGACAATCAAGTTCTGGAGCAGGTCTAGTTGACCTAGGTGAACCCTAGAACGATTAGGTGTGTGGTATTTTTGTGTCGTGATTATTTTTGTCCATATTCTTTTTTGTGTATATTTCATTCTTTTAATAACTAAAAAAAATAAAAATATCACATTCTTTTTCCCCTCCTTTTCTCTACCTTTCTTTCCTTCTCTCTTCATAATCATGGGTACTCCACCTCGCAAAACTCTTGCCGAACTTTGGTACCCACAACCAGACATTACTTCTTACGGTTCTTGTTTTGGTCGAACTTCGAACGACCCCTCCATGCCCAAAGTTTCACTGAAAGATCGCATAGCAGCGGCTAGGACAAACACTTGCACTCCTCATTCCACTTTGTATCAACCTTTTCAACCTCCCACACCCACTTATGTTGATACCCCTTTCGCAAGTCGTCCTTTGTCCATCGCTGAACGTATTGAGCAATCCCGTAGCCGATCTTTCACTCCTTTCACCACTTCAAATTCTTGGGATCAACAATTTCATTCACCTTCTTATCCAAATGTTGATCCCACTCCTGTCCAGCCATTCAATTCCTACCAATCCTACCCTACTTTTGCACCTTCCCTAGACATTGCATCAGAACCGCCATTTGGGAGTTTTCAGTATCCAAACAACTTTGAATCTTTTACTGAAACCCCTTCACAACCAATGTCTAGTCTAGAACAGTCCTTGGAAGACTTTAGGGTAGCGTTAAGCCAACAGATGATGGATTTAAATGCGTCCATGGCCGCTCTCATACAACCTACTGACCCGGTAGCTAGTTTCCAGCTAGCTCCAAATTTTCCAATGTATGATGAGGCGGTAGGACAGGCTGTGAATTTGAGTGGAGAGAGTGAGCTGTACCCCCTTCCAAATCAAACCTACCCGTCCCAAGTTGAATCCCACAACTCTTGTTTTGAAAGTCTATCGAGTGTCCCACATGCTTTATCAATTGAAGATAGAATGATTAATGAGTTGTGCGACTTTGTAGTGTTTGATTTACCTGATTGTGAAGGGTCCCTTCCAAGTGAAACCAATCCCAAACCTTTTGACCTCTACACCTCTATCTTAGAACCTGAATTGATTGAAATCCATGCTTTTGATGCGGTGTCTGAGAATTTTGATTTTCACTTGATTGAGGATATTGACGCTGGGAATATTTTGGATGATGAACCCATAGATTTAGCTGAATTTTTCTCTCCAACTCATCATCCCGAGTCATTAACTGTTTTTCCCGAACCTTATATGCGTCTGGATATTGATGAAATATGCATGGATGAGCTTAATTTTGAGGAGAATATTGAGGATAGTACTGAGGATGAACCAGTTTTAATTGATGAGTCGGATTATCCAATTCATCCTGTCCCTTCCACTGACTGTGTACACCCTCCTGAACCTTTAACCGATAACCTTCCTCAACCACTTCCCTCCATCCTTTCCATCGTTCCGACCTTGCAAGAACCCATCTCGCTCTCATTTCATATGTCTGGTTTACCAGGTTCGGCGTACCCATGGTTTCTCACGAACCTTGAGGGATTTGACCCTATTTCTCGACGGGTAAATATATTAGCACAATCGCTTTTCACACATCGGTCATCACAAATTGTGCTAATCTATTTACTCCATTTACACCCTCAAGTTCGTATTCCACTTCTTTTTCCCTTCCGCCATTCTTCTTCCTCTCATATACCGAGACCGTATCCCGCTTCTCTCTGCATACGGTCTCGCGTATTCTCCATTTCCTTCCTTTTCACCTTCTTTCACCAGCCACTGCTTTATCACGATAAGATCTTTGAATGGTTGGTACTAACTTTTGGCCTGTGTAAGGCCTTGTATAGCTTGATAATGTTCTCTTTCCCCCCTAATCCTGAATTTCAACGCTTAACAGTGGAAACACTGTTTTACTTAAGTTTGGGGGGGACACCTTTTTTGTATATATTTTTTGTTTTCTTTGTTTTATATAATTTGTTTTTAGGGAGCGCCGGCAATTTTGACCCTCTTGGTATAGCCTGACAGTGAGGGCACTGTCAAGTTTAAGTTTGGGGGTGTGCTCGGTAAGCTTTCTTCCTTCGCATTCATTTGTATATTTTGCATTTGCATACCATATTAAAAACCCACAAAAATTGAAAATTTTCCAAAAATATAAAAACTTTGTCGTCAAGTTAGCTAATAGGGTAACTTAGATCTTTATTCCGAAAGATTAGTTGATATGATAGAAATAACTAAATTCTAGGCTTAGGAATTGAAAACCCTAAAAATAACCCTCATTCTGTTTGAACTTGGTAAGTATACGTCCTTACAGTTTTTTTTTGAGAAATAGGTAATCTTGAGTTCAGTTCTTTAGTTAAGTCAAGATGAAGGGAAAGTATTGATGCTCTACTGAAGGATAAGTCTGAAAAATAGTTTCTTTTCTTAAGTTCAAATTTAGAAAGTATATACCCTACAAACTGCACATACACGCACCTTGAAACTTGGGATAGTAGAGGATACCTAGAAATACTCTTGCCTGAAAGCCTAGTATGAAAGAAAAAATGGTATTTAAAGCTAAACACCAAAAAAAAGAGCATATTGAAAAATATATCCGGTCTTGAAAAAGAAAAAGAAAAAAAAGAAAAAGAAAAATAGAATAAAGTCAAGACCTGGAAACTGCTATTTACGCTTTAAAGTTCATACATTCAGTAATCGGCCGTTAGTGCCTCAAGAAGCATTAATAGTCGCATGAAAGGTGTGTGAGCAAATCCGTCCATCCTTAATGAAAAGAAGTAGTATTAGGTATTAGGGCAAGGGTATTATAGCTTGAATTGAATTCTTGAGTGTAGGGGTGCAAATATACACACACGTAGGGGTATACAATCAATGTTTGAATAAAAGATTGAAATGAAGAATAAGACTTGTGTTTTCTGTAAAGCTGATAAAAATCCCAGATTTGAGGCCGCGCTTTAGAAGGAAAACTCAGGTGAACCGACATCTTTCTAAACTTTTTTGGAACGTATATGATCTAAAGTTAAATAGATAGGAGGTGTGAAAAATAAGGGTTGGTTATTTCTAACTTAGGATGATAGAGTTTCTAACGTAAATACTAAACTGTAGGAGTAGAATCGACGTTAACTTATGACACTAGCTTGACGGGATTTTGTGGGTAGTATCCGCTGAAAACCCTCAGGAGACAACACTCCTCCTACTAGGGACACCTAGAGGTTTAACGGCTTGTTGCACGTGCTCAGTGCAATCGTGTTCCCTGCGAAAGTGCGGTTAGGATTTTATTATTGTGAATAATTGGTTTTGCTCGGGACGAGCAAAAGTTAAGTTTGGGGGTATTTGTTCATAACAGAATACTACATTTTATACCGCTCATTCTTATGCTCGTGTGTTTATAGGTAGGTTCTTTTAATCCGTGTTTGTTGCATATTTACAGAGTACAGGTTTCCAGTCCAAATATTGCAAATCATGACAAAATCTCCACAGTTACGCCAAAAGCAGAACATCTGTTGACAGCAGATAAAAGCCGGGTTCCGGTCATCCATATCCGTCCAGTGCCGAGTACCTGTTCCTGAGACAAGACATATGACAATGGTCATTCGTGTCTGGGACAAGCACAGAGCACGAGGGGGGCAGCACAAGAATCAATGGGTGCGCGGAGCTCGAGAGAGATAGAAGTCAAAAGTGAAGAAAAGATAGCAATCTTGGACTAAGAATTCTGAAGATATTCTGGAAAGATTATCAGAAAATATATGTACCAGACAACAGGGGACAACAGACCAGGGACCTACAGAAAAGCCCATGCCCTGAACCCTCTATAGTGCGGCGGATCCGCGGCCAATAGGGGGTAGTGGCCGCGGATCCGCGGCCTTACTGACTCCTTGTCGTGTCATTTTTTGGGGGTAGTTTGGGGACTTCATATTGTGGCAGATTCTTGCCCTAGGTCTTCAACCCTCTGCCTATAAATACTCCAGAATTGAGCTAAGCCAAGGGTCCAATTTTGTGTCCACTCTTTTGTAGTTTTTTGTATAGTTCTTCTTCTTCTTCTTCATTCTTCCTCCATGGAAATGTAGTGAGAGCATTGAGTGGATATTAATGAAGATGAGGGTTTTGTATCATTCTCTTTTGTTTCTTCTTCCCCATGAGATTCTTTCTTTCTCTTGCTCATTCAACCTCTTCATTGAGCTTGAATGGTTAAGGGTTAGTTATTGATCTCAAGGGTCGTATTTTCTTATGGAATTAGCGCTTCAATTCACATGCGTTCTCTACCCTTCTCTTGATCTTGCAACCTCTTGATTGAGCTTGCAAGTTTAAGGGTTGACTATTGATCCCATGCTTGTCTTGAGTTCTACTTTCTTGTTCTTTTTATCGCTTTTTATTACTTGCTTATTATTATCTTGCTTTTCTTTCTTGCAATTTAATTCATGCACTTAATTACTTGTAATCTTTTCTTTTCTTTGTTCTTTTCTTTTGCTCTCTTTTGTTCATTTTGTGAATGGTTGTAATTATTGTTGTTAAGATGAAATACGGTATTGTAAGTTAATATTTTCCTTCTCATTTCCTTTTCCCGTTATTTTCCATTGAACTCCGCCCAAACCATACGCAAGCGCTCCGTTAGGCACCCTACCCTAACAAGGTAACGGTGATTCCTAACCGCGACCGGTTGCGTTCGGTTTGGCCGGAGGCGAAAGCAAGAGACAAGAACGGAAGGACAAGGGTAAATAAGCCGTATACCACGAATACCGCGCTTAAATCCCCTAATCCACGTTGTTGCCGATTGCTTTAGCTTCAATTGGACAAGACTCGGCTCAAAGGTTTTGAGTACGGATTTCTTTAGCTTACAATTTCGTATCTTTTTCTTAACAATTTTATACTTGCAAATAATACACATAGGTTAGAATCGAACAAATATATACTCATTCTTTATTGACTCGTCTAAGACAAGAACGGAAATACAATCATCTCCCTGTGGATCGACCCGTGCTCAACCGGCTAGCTGCGAAGCGACACCGTCCTGATCGCGGTAAACTTTAGAACTTTGAACATCCGACACGCCTTTGGCGTGCGATCACAAATCTAAGTAAATACGGATTTGGACTAATCCAAGTCCTACGGGCGACGATATCGCTTAGTCTCCATATTCAATCCACGGACAACCACAAACAAAACAAACACACACGACACGAAGTGAAATTCTGGAGAAGGAGAAAGTTGTTACCGCGATGCGGTAGCGTAATTAACTGCAGGGGCTTGCGCCTGCAGGGAAGAGCGTCCCCACAATCAAAAACCCCTCAAGCGAGGGGGAATCTGACGAAGTCTGCTACATCGGCCGCATCCGTCTAAACCTCCGATACACGGTGCCATAAATCAACTTGGCATCTTCGGAGAGGTAGACGGATAAAACCAAATAGCATCTGCCCCAAATCTCAGCGTCAGGACATCGCGGTCCTATTCGGCGTCTTTCGGAGGGGAACAGATTCTGGCACGCCCGGTGGGACCTTTTCCTCTTTCCACTCCACACTTCGTATGTTGTCTTCGCGAACCAATCGCGGTTTTTTAAATGGTTGCCTTCGAATTTCAAGTTACTAAGATTTGGTCTTTTGCCTGGCGCAGAACTTAAGATTCAATGGCCTTTAACTGCACCAACTGCTCGAAACGCCACTGCAACGGACGCTCCACCTCACCGGGAGGTGTAGCATATGGGACCCAAGCGGCTTCCTTCCTCGCTCTGCCGGTAGACCAGGTGACCCAAGCCACGACTGGCCTGTTCTTCGGGACCATGATCCCACCTACAAGCTTCCCTACACCAATACCTGCACCGGAAGTGAACAAGAAGTCGGTGTTCGACCGGCTCACTACTACGATGGCCCCTGTCAACAGGTCGCCCACCACCAAGCCAACAACCTCTGTCTTTGCGAGGCTGGATCAAAACTCTGAAGGGCCCGCTAAGAAGCCCAGGAACTCTAAAATGGCTGTCCCAAGGAGGGCAACGGCCGCTGCTCCGGAAGATGTTAAGGCGGCTTCTCCCGTCAAAGAGTCAGTCTTTTCAAGACTGACGATTCCCGTTCCTGCCCCTACATGAAGATCTGTCTTTGACAGATTGGATATTACCCTGCAAGGAACAACCTCAGTTTTTAAAAGGTTAACACCGGCGGTGCCTCATTCAGACAGGGGGCAAAAGGAAGCTATCTCTATCTCTGAGCCAGTCCCAACGGCTCGTCGTGCTCGACGTCGCCATTGGCAACGAGTGAGGAAGGCAGGGGGCAACTCCCCTCAGGGCTAACTCCACCGGCTCCAATGGTGGAGGTCAACGCTGCTGTCCCGACCGGGAACAGCTTTGAACTGCTGAGGAGGGTACGGAAGAACTCTCCAATCGCTACATTGATGAGATCTCCTCCACCTACGGAGAGAGTTCCAGAAACGAAGCGAGAACAGCCCCCTCAACGGCTGTCTTCATGAATTTATAAAGTTTGGCGAAGGGTTCAAGACTCTGTGATTGACCCAGGTCACTCTCGTCGCCAGAAAAAGGCGAAGGTGGAAAAAGACAAAGACCGTCCCATTAAACAGCTGGGGACAGCAGCTGCTAGGGTGCCCCCTTCAATGGTTCCTTCAACCTCAACGTCCCACAAAAGAAGGAGGCCAGAGAAAATCCCCGCGTCAGCGGCAAAAGTTAAAAATGGTGAACCTAAACGCCCCAAGTCAGGGGCATAACAGTTCATACGGTTTACATGGCATCGGGAAAAGAAGATAGCCGCATATCAACAGGTCATAGACCGCACACGAGGTCAGTGACCAAGGCTCAGGAGCAGCAGCAGAAGCTCCAGGAGATGATGAACGCTATGGCCGCACTTACAGGGCCGAAAGAAACCCCGGAAACATCCTCAGAAGAACGTCAAGAACAAGAAACGGACGCCGAATTCCTCCGGCGCGTGCTAGAGAAGAAAGATAAAGAAGCTGCGGAGCAGGCAGCCAACATAAAGAAAATGGCCCTCCTGTTCCAGGATATGGTGGGTATGATGATTCAACAATATCCACCTGCTGAAGATCCCCCGATCATTCTTGAAGACGATAGGGGAGAGACATCGAATCCTCCACCAGCTCTATCCACAGCTAAAGAGGATACTATATCAAAAGCTGATTTGGATGAATACATCGCCCAGCAAATACGGGTGCATCAGGCGACTGAAGCAGCCGGTAAGGTCGTAAAGACGGGGCGTCCATATCCGGGTTGGTACGATCAGATTAAGAACCCGCCGGGTTATACAATTCCTAAGTTCCATGTCTACAAGGGGACGGGCAATCCTCATCAGCATGTTGCCCAGTTCAGGGCACTCTGCAGAAATACCGGTGGTGATGACAAGCTTTTACTTCGCCAGTTCGTTGGAAGCTTATCAGATGCGGCGTTCGAGTGGTACTCGGAGCTCCCGAACGACTCTATCAAAACCTTCGCGGAGATGGAGCTGCTGTTTATTCAACGTTTTGCAAGTGCCAGTGAACGTACCCCGATGACGGCACTAATTAACGCCAGGGTAAAACCCGGCGAGACGTGGGTTCAGTACGCTATACGATGGCGGAATTTATGGTCAAAGTGTGAGCAGCGCATTGAAGAAGCTCCCATGATTGGTATGTTTGTGGGAACCCTCGATCCACAAGCAACCATCTCGCAGTTTATGATGTTTTTCAAGCCGACTACCTTCCAGGCCTTGATCGACAAATTAGCACAAATGGATCAGATGGGCCATAAACCTCCTCTTCCAAGGCCGGACTCCCGAAATGACAAAGGGAAGGGAAAAGCGATCGTCGTCGCTAATGCTCAACAACAACCAAGCGACCCGAAGCCAGTGGCTCGTCAAAATAATATGCGCCCGTACGTACCCCTTGAGGATAGGATGGGACGTCCTTATTCCTTTCCCCACGATAAAACGAAGAGGTTATTCGAGCTGGCGTTGTGCAACAGACTCATAAATCTGCCGGATCCAAAACGTCCGTTGCAACCAAGTGACGTCAACGAGCCCAACTACTGTCCTTATCATCGAGTACTAGGCCATCCAATCGAAGATTACTACGTTTTCAAAAATTGGCTTGAAAACCAGTACCGACAGGGCAAATTCGCGTTATCTGACAAATGGAAGGTGAATCCCCCACAGCCCCACACCTCTAAGGGGACGAATACGCCGGGGGCAACATGCTCTGTCATTGAAGAAGCTCCTTGGGAGGTTGTATTATCAGCCAAGACAAAGAGGATGCTAAACGATCTTCAGGCATGTCCAGCGATCAAGTGGAAGAACCCGTTGGAACCACAGGTCATTGAGGGGATGTTGAAGCCACGCCCAACTCCAAAGACCGATGATGGTGGTTCAAGAACTTGCAGCCAGCCGTCAAAATCTTCGAAAAAGAAGAAGAAGAAATCTATGAAGCCCGTGAAGCCCGGCGACAAGCGTACGGACTTACAAAAGCAAATTGACGCACTGGATGAATACAACCAAAAGGCGCGGACTCCCATTACGCTCCAAGAGTTCCTCAATCACGTCTTTCAAGAAGAAGATGAGGGAGAAAGTTCATCGGATGAATCCGAGGAATATGTAGCAAGCTGTCATATGATCTCCCATTCGATCACGAATGATGAGGAGACTTCTGGAACTAAAACGCTGGGGGTAGATACCGAATCAAAAATTCCGGAGCTATCAGTCGAAATGATTGACGCGTTCCTTAACGAAGCTCGACTGAAAAGTAAAGCTGATCGAGAACGCGAGACGGCTATATTTGAAAGGGCCAAGCGCCAGCGACTTGATGAAAGAGCTGAGACGATCCCGCTGGAGCTAAACACCTCCGCTACCGACAAAAGCCAATTCAAGATAAAGAAAAGGTTTGCTAAGGCCATATCAATGGGCATGAAGCTACCATCCTCTGGAGGAAACATCACTGGTGAAATAGAAATGCACCCCTCCTTTTGCTTATATCATCAGAAGGTTTCGCACCCCACTCAAGAATGCAAAGCTTTCGATAAATGGTGGCAAGGATATGTTGCTCGTCAACAACGCTTCAAGCGGGAAAAGCGTAAAACTCGTCGAGAGCAAAGAAATACGACCGAAGGGCTTGAAAGAACTACCGGCGATTGTCGCATGGTTAACATTGGCGGGTCACAAGTACCTACATTCGGGAGCGATTTCGAGGAAGAGCTGGAACTCGCCCCTCTCTTTAAAGAGTCAACTTCGGGAAAAGAAGAAGAGCCAAAGGTTTGCGAAAATATCCAGCTACGCAATCAGACGTTACCTGAAAGGAATCTCGGACCCTTAAACAAGAAAGATAAAGGGAAAGAAAAGGTCTCTGAGGATATTACTCTAGATGACCAAGTTGCGGAAGAGCTAACCGCCAAGAATCCGCCGAAAAGAAATAAGGTGGATTACAATGTCTTGGCGCATCTGAGGAAGCTGCCCTCACAACTCAGCATTCTTGATGCCCTGTTACTATCAAAAGAGGCGAGAGATTCTTTGATTAAAGCGCTACAAGATTCGGACCAGTTCCAAGCCTTCCTGGCCGAAGAAAAGATGAAGAATGAGTTGGAAGAGGTGCACACGGCTGACGTTGCTTTTGGCGATGAAGACCTTCTCCTTGGGACGCGCGAATACAATCGCCCTCTCTATGTCTCAGGATACTGCCATGATATAAAGATAGGCAAAATCCTGATCGATAATGGATCGTCTGTTAATCTCCTCAACGTGCGAGTGTTGAAGGAAATCTGCATGAGCGTCCAGCACCTTGCTCGGGACAAGATCACCATCTCCGGGTTCGACTCCCAATCGTCAAAGACTCTTGGATCTGTGATATTGACGTTACGCTTCGGGTTGCTCGTCAAAGATATTAAATTCCATGTCATAGACGCCAAGACATGCTACAATGCTCTGCTCGGTCGACCATGGTTACACGAGCACAATATTATCCCTTCTACACAGCATCAGTGTATGAAATATTGTAAGGATGGTCTCGAGTACACTGTGGCAGGAGAATTGAATCCGTTTTCCGTGAATGAAGTTCGTAAGTATGAAGATGCCAAATACTTCTTGCCGAGTTTCGAAGACACGGAAAGGTGTCACAAGCCTGAGAACAAAACTAACGCCACCATCCCTGTCTTCGGCAGCGATACCGAGGAGGAAGAGGATATAACTTATTCGGGTCCGCCCCAATACACCAAGCTGGGACCATCCGTTCCTTCATTGATCTTCGGTAGTGATTCGGAGGATGAAGTTCATGCTGTATTCCCTGCTCGGCTGTGAATACGAGCTTCTGCTGATGAAGAGCGAAGTCTGCAGATAGCCATGGTGCCGCCTAGACACCATAAAGAACTGGATGCACTTAATATCTACAGTGTAGAAGAGTTGCGGACATTCTATATCCCTCCCAGGAGAAAGAGAGAGAAAGCAATTCTGCTTTACCGCTCTGAAGAAAATAAAGTGGAGAAAGAGATCTGGTATGGAGCAGATCCAACGCTGGACAGGCTTCAACCCATTTGTCTACCCAGATATTATACAGAAGGCTTGAAACGACTGTTAAAGCGCCAAGGGATACCCTTCGAACAGACTGTTAGGAAGGCCAAATTCTATGACAGGGTTTGGAATGTCCCCGGAACTCAACACAAGCTACCTAATGGGAGGATGGAGACGATCGGGCTCGGATACATCCGGTCAAAGAAACGAGAGCTATTAAACAGCTGCTATGTCATATATGACTTCGATGAAGAAGCGGATGCTCAATGGGAGGACGCTAATCCTGAGCCAATAAAAGTGCCAGATGCAAAGGAACCCAGTCCGTCGTTCGAAGAACAAATGGACAAGCTTATAAGGGAAGCGGGTCAAAAAGTCCGAGACGACCATAACCGCGAAATGGTCATCTACGAGAAAGCCAGAACGCAACGCCTTCTCCAACAAGCCGTGAAGGATGAAAAGGCTGCTCCCTGTCAACCTGTTATAAAGAAGGCTCAGCGCAAAAGCAGAAATAAGTCGAAAGGCCAAAAAGGCGCTCAACAACAACAAAGCAGGGTTAAGAAGCCACGCAAACGGGAGTCGAGCGCTATTGATCTATCCCTTATGAAGAAAATGGGTCGAGCGTACTCGTTTCCTCGGGACAAAACGAAGAAGATACTTGACCTCGCTCTAAAATATCAGATGCTTACACTGCCGGAGTCCAAACATCCCGAACAAGCAGGCGAAGTCTCACACCCAGACTATTGCTCTTATCACCGAGTAATAGGGCATCCTCTCGAAGATTGCTTCACCTTCAAGAATTGGGTCGAAGATCAGTATCAGCTTGGAAAATTCGCTCTGTCTGACAACTGGAGGGTAACGCCACCACAAAAGCACGAGCCCAAGGCCACGAAAGAAGAACCAGTTCCACATTGGGATTGGAAGCGAATTCGTACTTGTCACGTGATAACGATATTAAAAGAAGAGCCAGAGAACATGGACAACCTTCCTTGGTGCTTCGAAAACAGCAGCGACGAGATAATCTCAGAATTCCCACCAGCGCCAAAAGAGCTGGAAGATGGAATCCATACCACTGCAGATAATCTCAAGAAGATTGAGTTGGGGACGGCAAACGATCCACGACCGACATTCATCAGCGAGTTACTATCTGAAGAAAGGGTAGCTGCGTTAAAGGATGTGCTTCTACAGCATAGAGATTGCTTCGCGTGGAACTATTCCGAAATGCCGGGACTAGATCCAGAAATTGCTGTACACAAATTGGCGATATCCTCGAACATCAAGCCAGTCAAACAGGCGCCGAGAAGAATGCGACTCGAGCTTGAGATGAGCATCAATACCGAAGTCAAAAAGTTAATCGACTCTGGCTTCATCCAGGAAGTTCAATACCCTGAATGGATCACCAACATCGTCCCAGTGATGAAGAAAAATGGGACAGTGCGCATATGCGTAGACTTCCGGGATCTTAATAAAGCTTGCCCGAAAGATGATTTCCCGGTGCCAATCACCGAACTGATGATAGACAATACGTCCACTCATGAGGTTTTCTCCTTCATGGACGGCTCATCGGGGTATAACCAGATAAAGATGCATCCAGAAGACCAGAAGCACACAGCCTTCAGGACCCCTTTAGGAATATTCTGTTACAAGGTGATGCCCTTCGGTTTAAAGAACGCCGGTGCCACCTACCAAAGGGCCATGACGAAGATCTTCGACGACCTTATACACGAAATCGTCGAATGCTATATCGATGATCTCGTGGTTAAAAGCAAATCATACGAGGAACATCTCGAGCATTTAAGGACCGTATTTCAACGCCTTCGACAATACAACTTAAAAATGAACCCGCTCAAGTGTGCATTCGGAGTTTCCTCAGGCAAATTCCTGGGATTCATTGTTCGACACCGAGGTATTGAAATAGATCCGTCAAAGATTAAAGCGATCATGGAAATGCCTCCGCCGAGAACTCTCAAACAGTTGCGATCTCTCCAAGGGAAGCTCGCATACATACGGCGATTTATAGCCAATCTTTCAGGCAAGTGCCGTCCTTACAGTCACCTGATGAAGAAGGGAACCCCGTTTGTCTGGGACCAAAAATGCCAAAGCGCACTAGGCGAGATCAAGCAATACCTGCAGAACCCGCCGTTGTTGGCTGCTCCGGTCAAGGGAAAACCCCTCATTCTTTATACAACCGCCCTCGAAGGTTCCTTAGGCGCATTATGGGCACAAGAGAACGATCAAGGGAAAGAAAGAGCACTCTACTACTTAAGTCGAGTTCTGCTGGGGGCAGAAAGCAACTACTCTCCCACTGAAAAACATTGCCTGGCGTTGATTTTTGCGATAACAAAGCTTAGGCACTATGCGTTGGCACATGAGGTCCGTCTCATTTCAAAGGTGGACCCCATTAAATTCTTGATGTCAAAGGCCATATTGACGGGACGACTCGCTAAATGGGCCCTGCTCTTGATGGAGTTCTCGATAACATATCAACCTCTCAAGGCAGTGAAAGGCCAGGCCATCGCCGACTTCCTCGCTGAGCATCCGATATCGGCCGACTCTCCTCTGAATTGCGATCTTCCAGACGAACACGCGTTTGATGCGATCGACGGTGATGATACCCGATGGGAGCTTTATTTCGACGGAGCATCCTCTATGAAAAGGCGCAAACAAAATACCCCTATAATCAAATCGGGAGTAGGACTCATCTTTAAAACTCCACAAGGAGGGATAATGCGCTACGCGTTCTCCCTAACAGAACCGAGGACAAATAACGAAGCCGAATATGAAGCTCTGATAGCAGGCCTTGAGATCCCCATTGACATGGGAATTGAAAACCTCCTCATATACGGAGATTCTCAACTGGTCGTTAGTCAAGTAAATGGCGACTACCAAACGTGCAAACCGGAATTGGTGAAGTACGGGGAAAAGGTGCAACAACTGTTGACCCAAATTCCCTCCTATACTCTGGAGAGCATACCGCGTGCGGAAAACAGCAAAGCAGACGCGTTGGCCAAACTTGCTAAAGAACTGGCTGACGAAAACCTCGATGACGTTAGAATAGTGGTACAAAGCCGTCAGGTGTTTGCCCCAGCAGAAATATCTCCGGAATCATCCGAAGAAAAGGAAACGACTGAGCGAATGGCTCTGCAAATAAAAGACTCGGAAAAGGCCGAGGATTGGAGGGAAGTCTTCATAGACTACTTTAAGTCCCACCGATTGCCCGAAGAAGCGTCCACAAGACATCAGCTCATGAAACGAGCTCTGTCTTTCGCCTTCGTCAATGATACTCTGTACAAAAGGTCATTTGATTCTCTGTGGCTGAGATGCTTAGGACCTGACGAAGCGAAAAGGGTCGTCCAAGAAGTTCACGACGGACTCTGCGGTTCCCACCAAGCGGGCCCAAAGATGAAGTTGAAGATAAAACGGATGGGCTACTATTGGCCCACGATGATTCAAGACTGCCTCGAATATGCGAAGCAGTGTCACTCGTGTCAGATTCATGGGGACTTCATCCATCAGCATCCGAATCCACTACATCCAACGGTGGCTAGCTGGCCATTCGAAATGTGGGGGACTGATATAGTCGGCCCCATCGAACCAGCATCGTCTAGGGGACATCGTTTCATCCTGGCGACGACTGACTACTTCTCCAAATGGGCAGAAGCAGTACCGTTAAGAGAAGTTAAGACGGAAAATATCCTCCACTTCTTCAAGACGCATGTCATATATCGGTTTGGAACGCCAAGGCGAATCATCTCCGATAACGGGCCAGCGTACAGAAGTCACAAAATCAGTCGCTTTGCGCAACAACACAATATAGACTGGAGATATTCCTCGGTTTATAATCCGCGAGCAAACGGTCTAGCTGAGGCCTTTAACAAGACCTTAACAAAGATCATAAAGAAAACGGTGGCCCGAAATAAGAAGGACTGGCACGAGAGACTGCAAGAAGCTCTCTGGGCGTATCGAACTACGTTCAAGATGGCCACAAACACAACACCGTATGCGTTAGTATTCGGGACGGAAGCAGTACTCCCCCTCGAGATAGAGTTACCCTCTCTACGAGTGGCAGTTCACCACGAGCTAACGGACGAAGAAAATGCTCAACTTCGGCTTGAGGAGCTTGACGCCCTTGACGAAACCCGGCTCATAGCACAGCAAAATCTGGAAGCTTATAAAGCAAAGATGACGCTCTCATATGAAAGATTGACCCGACCGAGGACATTCCGCTAAGGCGAACTTGTGCTAGTGGTCAAAAGGCCTATGATCCCCAATCGTGCCAAGCGGGGAAAATTCGAGCCAAACTATGAAGGCCCGTACATCATAGATAAAGTTTACCAGGGTGGGGCCTATCTACTCATGGACATGCACGGTGAAAGGCCTTTCAGGCCAATAAATGGTCGCTTCCTAAAGAAATACTACGCTTAATGAGCCGCAGCCTAGGTCAATGATAGATGACGACGACTATGTCCGCTCGCTATCTTCCTAAGCTCAGGCTTTATAAAAAGTAGCCGGCCTTCTCCATAACGGACCGAAACGTCCTTAAACTAACGCCGGACCGAAACGTCCTTAAACTAACGACGGACCGAAATGTCCTTAAACTAATAGCAGACCGAAACGTCTTTAAACTACTACCGCAGCATCTTTAGGCTGACGAGATATAAAAAAAACATATAAAAATAAAATAAAATAAAAACGGTATGTCCATAAGCAAAAAGGGCACGGATGAAAACCCGAAAGGGCTCCGTGAGTAAAAAAAGCAGGGCTACCGGCGAGTGTTCGTGAAAACCCGAAAGGGCGCGACCTCGTAAAAAAAAAAGAATAAAGAAAAACGGTATATCCATAAGCAAAAAGGGCACGGATGAAAACCCGAAAGGGCTCCGTGAGTAAAAACAGCAGGACTACCGGCGAGTGTTTGTGAAAACCTGAAAGGGCGCAACCTCGTTAAAAGACACTTATAGGGTCCTTTCGACCTTGTAAAGAGAAACCACCCACGTGAGATCCTTACGACTCACAAGGGAGTAACACACTTAGGGATCCTCACGATTCCTAGGGAGAAAATACACTCGCGAGACCCTCACGACTCGCGAGGAGAAATCTCTTATGGGACCCTCACGGCTCATAAGAGTTGAAAGTCTTAAGTTACAGAGACCTAAACCTGTGCTTAAGCAACCCCCACAACTTCCGATATTGCCCTACAAGTGGCTCAATACTGACCCTTGTATACAATCCACGGGCGCGAATAAACATTTCCCTAACCAAGATTCAGCCGTGACTGGGGATATGTTCGCACGACCCTTGTAAGTCCTCTCGATTTACAAGGAGAAAACCCTCCTGTAGGATCCTTACGACTTACAGAGGAAACAAACACTTAGGAATCCTCACGATTCCTAAAAAGAAAATACACCTATAAGATCCTCACGACTTGTAGGGAGAAATAACTTTGTGAGACCCTTACGGCTCATGAAGTCAAAAGCCTTAGTCGACAGGACCTTAACCCTGGTCGCTAAGCCACCTTTGTTCGACATCGACAGAGGCAGATGATGATTCGCTCCTGGTAATATCCCAGTTGTAGCGGTGCTGATGCCGAAATTGGTCTACAGCAAAAAAGCCAATAGGCCACACATGCATACGAAATAGCCGAAATGATAGGGCAACTTGCAATAAAAAACAACAAGTAAAAAAAATGTATGCATGGAAAATAGCCGAAATGATTGGGCAACTCGTAATAAGAAGCAGCGAGTAAAAATAAAATAAATAGCAGAAATGATTGGACACCGCGAAAAATGGCCGAAATGGTTGGGCAATCGCGACCTTCGCGATATAAAAGCTGAAATGATAGAGCATCGCGGAGATAAAACAAAAAAAATGATGATAAAACTTTGGCCCTACAGTTAAGATCACATCGATCCCTGTATACAATCCAAGGGCGTAAACCAAGAGGGAACCATACTTTCCTAGTAGGCTCCGCCAAAAGACGAAGCTAAATCTTGACGGTTCAGTCCAACTCCGAAGAAACCAGTATCTTCATAAAACTCCTCGACTCACGGATACAAACACTCCTTGACGAGAGCCTCCTGATCCGCGTCGACTCGCAGAGCCACCAGTGCCTCCGTGGGAATCTTCGACTCGTTTCAAACCCCAAGGAAACAAATTATCCTTGGCGCTTGGGAAACAAATAATCCCTAGCAAACTCCTCGACTCACGGATACAAACACTCCTTGACGAGAGCCTCCTGACCCGCGTCGACTCGCAGAGCCACCAGTGCCTCCGTGGGAATCTTCGACTCGTTTCAAACCCCAAGGAAACAAATAATCCTTGGCGCTTGGGAAACAAATAATCCCTAGCAAACTCCTCGACTCACGGATACAAACACTCCTTGACGAGAGCCTCCTGATCCGCGTCGACTCGCAGAGCCACCAGTGCCTCCGTGGGAATCTTCGACTCGTTTCAAACCCCAAGGAAACAAATAATCCTTGGCGCTTGGGAAACAAATAATCCCTAGCAAATTCCTCGACTCACGGATACAAACACTCCTTGACGAGAGCCTCCTGATCCGCGTCGACTCGCAGAGCCACCAGTGCCTCCGTGGGAATCTTCGACTCGTTTCAAACCCCAAGGAAACAAATAATCCTTGGCGCTTGGGAAACAAATAATCCCTAGCAAACTCCTCGACTCACGGATACAAACACTCCTTGACGAGAGCTTCCTGACCCGCGTCGACTCGCAGAGCCACCAGTGCCTCCGTGGGAATCCTCGACTCGTTTCAAACCCCAAGGAAACAAATAATCCTTGGCGCTTGGGAAACAAATAATCCCTAGCAAATTCCTCGACTCACGGATACAAACACTCCTTGACGAGAGCCTCCTGATCCGCGTCGACTCGCAGAGCCACCAGTGCCTCCGTGGGAATCTTCGACTCGTTTCAAACCCCAAGGAAACAAATAATCCTTGGCGCTTGGGAAATAAATAATCCCTAGCAAACTCCTCGACTCACGGATACAAACACTCCTTGACGAGAGCCTCCTGACCCGCGTCGACTCGCAGAGCCACCAGTGCCTCCGTGGGAATCCTCGACTCGTTTCAAACCCTAAGGAAAAAAATAATCCTTGGCGCTTGGGAAACAAATAATCCCTAGCAAACTCCTCGACTCACGGATACAAACACTCCTTGACGAGAGCCTCCTGATTCGCGTCGGCTCGCAGAGAAACCATTGTCTCCGCGGGAAACTCCCGATTCGTCTCAACTTGCAAATGAAGCCTCAGGCAGCAGGGACTAAAAAACTTGCTTCCTGAACAATGGGACCCTGCAAGTCAATCCAAAATGGTCTCTTGCATACTATTCACGGGTCTCACTCTCCAAAGTCGAATTTCGACGAGGAGGGAAACAACCGCTTGTGGGTCCTCTCGACTCGTAAGAGGGAAAAATTCTCTTATAGGATCCTTACGACTTATAAGAGAAAACCACACTTAGGAATCCTCACGATTCCTAAGGAGAAAACCCACCTACGAGATCCTCTCGATCCGTAGGGAGAAAAGTCTCTTTGAGACCCTCACGGCTCATGGAGTTGAAAAGTCTTAGGCAGCAGATCTGAACCTGCAGCCTAAGCCATCGCTATCTCTTGAAGAAACCAAGATGCTTACTCTATTATCTGTCAACCATGTTTATTAAGATAGCATGCCGATAATAAGAGAAAGAAGAAAGCTACAGAAAGAGCATCCGATTTACGTTTGATTAAGCGTTCGAGACACATTCATTCATGCATAAGCAAAAGAATCAGAACAAAAGATAAGACAGGCTAGGAAAAACAAAAATCTTCAATAATATCGCCAGAAGTTCTTACAATCATAAAAGCAATAAACGAAAAACATTATTACAGGGGAATAACCTCGGACCCAGGACATGGATTGAGGAATTCAAAAGCGACCCTATCTATGACTTTCCAGGCCTCGCGGACCATCCTAGTGTGCTTTCTTTCGCGAGCACAAGCGTCAGGTTCCCCCTGATGTCTTCCACCCTCCGATAAGCAGCGAGTATGGCAGACTGTTGAAAGACCTCGTGTAAGAGATCGATAAGACTGTCTCGCCGTCTCTTCGAGATGAAGTTCAATAGGTACACTGAGTGCACCTTGTCCTTAGCGGCCTCCAACGCCCTAAGCGGCACGCCGGAACAGAATAGGGGAAGCGCTTCCCAGATGGCTCCCACGATAAGCTTAAGGAGGGAGGAACGTCGGGGGAGTAGTGGACCATTGTATGCGTCGAAGCGGCTCATAATTTCAGCACACTCCGCATTTGTGAACTCTCGATTCTGAGAGCGGCCAAGTCGGCGGATGTCCCCGTAAGAGATGATCTCGTTAAGAGCATACATATGGGCATCCATTTTTCCTGTGAAAGAAGATCAACAGAATTAGCAGACCGACTGATTAAGCGAATTCTTGTTAAAAAAATGAGCACAGACAGTTAATCTCCTCGAGAGCAATGCTCTACGAACAGGAGTGACTATCAAAATCCTAATAAGGGAAATTTAAAGAAGTCCCCCAAGATTCTGAGATCACTATTATTAAAAGATGATATAGTCCATTAAAATACAAAACTCCATTTTTAATTTTCATTATTCATATTCAAACTCTTAAAAGTTCATCATTTTCATATCAAAGAGATCTATGTTTTGACAAAGATGCAAGGTTCTGTTCATGGGTCAAGAAGCCTTGAAACAGATTCTTGAGAGCAAGGCTCTGGTGATAAAACTCTAAAGGGTTTCTTTAGATCAAAGATCTATAAGAGCAAGGCTCTATTAATTAAAATTGATTTAATTCAAGACTAATTCTTACCTAAATAGTTTCTTTTAAAGAAAATCTAAGAGTTCTTAAAAACAAGAGCATGGCTCTGAGATTCTGAAAATAAAAGTTTTGGAGATGATGATCATCTTTGAAGGGCCAAAGGTCCAATTTATAGGCACCAAGTGCCCTTCCAACTTCCAAAAGCTGCCGCGACGGTTGGGATTCTGCCACCGTTGCGCTCGCTTTTGGAGGCCACGTAAGCGCAACGGTGGGGGGGCATTTGTTTACTCCAATCAGAGCAAAGCTCTGTTCAAATTCCAAGGCGGGAGATGAAGCAACGCTTCATCTTCCCCCAATCAGAGCAAAACTTTGCTTTGAAAATTTAAACTTTATTAAATGAAGCAACGCTTCAGATTCTTTACGCTGTGCGCAATGCGCCACATGTCTGGCGCAGACGCATTAGCGCAGTGCCCGAAGCAGCGCAGCCAATCAGAGCAAAGCTCTGTTTAAAAAATAAAAGTAAAAGAAGCAACGTTCAGTTGCGCAAGCGCTACGCTGCGCGACACGTGTCCGCGCTGTTGCGCAAGCATAACTGCGCAAGCGCTGCGCTGCGCGACACGTGTCCGCGCAGCTGCGCAAGCACAGTTGCGCAAGCGCTGCGCTGCGCGACACGTGTATGCGCAGTTGCGCAAGCACAGCTGCGCAAGCGCTGCGCTGCGCGACACGTGTCTGCGCAGTTGGAGTTGCGCAAAACAGAATAAATCTTTTCTGTTCTTGTTAAAACAAGAAGATTTTCTTCTGTAAAGCTGGGGCTTTTGGATCAAAGATCCAACGGTGGGGAAAACTCCCCAAATCACTCAGAAAAAGATCTCTGTAACAAATTTAACTAATTTGTGAGCCCTATAAAAAGGACCCCAGACCTTATTTCGAAAGGAGGAAGATCTTGCAAAAAGAAAAAAAAGAGAGAAAGAGGACTCTGAAGAACTCCTCAAGAATTAAAAAAAAGTAAAAACATTTGAAAGAAGAGAAATTTCTCTTATGAACAAGATCATGGATCTTCAATAAATCAAAAAACAAATAAAATAAAAAATAAAAATAGTGCCTTACACTTGTTATGAACCTTTGGTTCTCTGAAACAAAGGATCAAAAAGTGCATTGCACTTCTGTTTTGAATCTAAAAAGATTTTTAGTGCTTTGCACAAATGCAATGCATTTCCTAAAGGGCCAGGCCCAAATCAAAAAGACCTAGTAGGCCTAATTAAATTGCAGTGCAATAAAAGGGGCAGAGCCCAAACAAAATAGATGCTCTGCATCATTTATAAAAGGGCAGAGCCCAAACAAAACAAAAATAATGCAGTGCATTATTTAAAAAGGGGCAAAGCCCTAACTCAGGTCTAATAGGCCAAAGACCAATAAAAATGTTGAACATCCAATTGGACCTAGCCCAGTCATGGCCATAAGTCCTTAAATTAAATTGACTGAGCACGACTGCTCTTTTAAATTAATTTATATCCGGTTCGAGGGTACATCTCTGAGCTCCTCTGACACCTATCGTTGTAATCCTTCAACGACGTTAGAGAGGTGACGGGTCCCAACGACCACACATGAATATGGACCGAAACGTCCTTAAACTAATATTGGACCGAAACGTCCTTAAACTAATATCGGACCGAAACGTCCTTAAACTAATATCGGACCGAAACGTCCCTAAACTAATAATGGACCGCCATGTCCCTAAACTGGAATATGGACCACCACGTCCCTAAACTGGCGATGGACCACTACGTCCCTAAACTGGAAAATGGACCACTACGTCCCTAAACTGGAACAATAGAGCCTCCAAATGCTCTTTTGCCGGATCTAAACGGTCCCGTTTAAGTTGATCTTAGCCCCAAATACGGCTAACGTATCCTTAGACATTTAAAATGAATGATAAGACTCCAAATCAACTTCGGCTCAAGGGTACATCTCTGAACTCCTCTGACACCTGTCATTGTAATCCTTCAACGACGTCAGAGAGGTGACGAGTCCCGACGGCCAGATATTAAATCGATCATCACGTTAAGTTGATCTTAGTCCAAAACAGGACTAACGTATCCTTGACGAACGTTTAAGTTGATCTTAGCGGCAACGCGACTAATGCATCCTTAAACTAAAAACACCAAACCCAAATCTAAGTAAATACGGATTTGGACTAATCCAAGTCCTACGGGCGACGATATCGCTTAGTCTCCCTATACAATCCATGGACAACCACAAACAAAACAAACACACACGACACTAAGTGAAATTCTGGAGAAGGAGAAAGTTGTTACCGCGATGCGGTAGCGTAATTAACTCCAGGGGCTTGCGCCTGCAGGGAAGAGCGTCCCCACAATCAAAAACCCCTCAAGCGAGGGGGAATCTGACGAAGTCTGCTACATCGGCCGCAACCGTCTAAACCTCCGATACACGGTGCCATAAATCAACTTGGCATCTTCGGAGAGGTAGACGGATAAAACCAAATAGCATCTGTCCCGAATCTCAGCATCAGGACATCGCGGTCCTGTTCGGCGTCTTTCGGAGGGGAACAGATTCTGGCACGCCCGGTGGGACCTTTTCCTCTTTCCACTCCACACTTCGTGTGTTGTCTTCGCGAACCAATCGCGGTTTGTTAAATGGTTGCCTTCGGATTTCAAGTTACTAAGATTTGGTCTTTTGCCTGGCGCAGATCTCAAGATTCAATGGCCTATAACTGCACCAACTGCTCGAAACGCCACTGCAACGGACGCTCCACCTCACCGGGAGGTGTAGCATATGGGACCCAAGCGGCTTCCTTCCTCGCTCTGCCGGTAGACCAGGTGACCCAAGCCACGACTGGCCTGTTCTTCGGGACCATGATCCCACCTACAAGCTTCCCTACACCAATCCCTGCACCGGAAGTGAACAAGAAGTCGGTGTTCGACCGGCTCACTGCTACGATGGCCCCTGTCAACAGGTCGCCCACCACCAAGCCAACAGCCTCTGTCTTTGCGAGGCTGGATCAAAACTCTGAAGGGCCCGCTAAGAAGCCCAGGAACTCTAAAATGGCTGTCCCAAGGAGGGCAACGGCCGCTGCTCCGGAAGATGTTAAGGCGGCTTCTCCCGTCAAAGAGTCAGTCTTTTCAAGACTGACGATTCCCGTTCCTGCCCCTACACGAAGATCTGTCTTTGACAGATTGGATATTACCCCGCAAGGAACAACCTCAGTTTTTAAAAGGTTAACACCGGCGGTGCCTCATTCAGACAGGGGGCAAAAGGAAGCTATCTCTATCTCTGAGCCAGTCCCAACGGCTCGTCGTGCTCGACGTCGCCATTGGCGACGAGTGAGGAAGGCAGGGGGCAACTCCCCCTCAGGGCTAACTCCACCCGCTCCAATGGTGGAGGTCAACACTGCTGTCCCGACCGGGAACAGCTTTGAACTGCTGTCCCGACCGGGAACACTTCCCATGTTTACGACTCGGGCGTTCGGCCGAGTCCGGCCGGCGGCGCCGGCCCGAGTCGGCCGGTCCGCCAGCCGACTCGGCCGAGTCGGGCCGAGTCGGGGGTCGGGAAGGTGGGGGGTCGCCGGGGGTATGCTTTAGTACTTTTAGTTTTTCAGGTTTACTTCAAGTTTTGGGAGTTATTGTGTGTGGAATGTTGGGCTTCGAAAAAAGTTAAAACAAAATAATATTAAAAATAATGTGGGGCAGGGGATTTGAACTCTGGTGGCTTAGTTCAGCAGTGCTAGATATTACCAATGAGCTACAAGCTCCTTCTTGTAATTATTTGTGTGAAATAAATAGTTAAAGTGGTAATAGCAATATTAAATACCCCAAGTATACTTAAAATTTAAATCAAATTTATATATACTAAAAATAGGGTTGTTACATATATCTATTGTCGGATAGCAGTTCTCAGGTGACACAGGTACAGGTTAGTCTGTAGACCTGAGATCATCATAGAGTCTTGTGTGTTCTCCCACTGTACTTTAATTACCACCCTACCACGGCTCTACTGAGTCGTGCAAACAGGTGGCTTTTGGGTATAGTCCCGAGACACACAAAGACGATGAGCGATAGGAGGGGTTTCGTCTTTCCCGGTATTGGGAGTTGATGATGTGCTGTGCTCGATTGGCTATATCAGTAAGTCCCTGGTCAGGGCTGTTGAGATTTACTGATAAGTGTTATTAGTAGTTTCTCGATCTGTTATAGACCATTCATCGGCACGACTTATTGAGTTATTAGGGTCGACGTTACCATCCGTAGACTTGATATGAAGCATATCTTATGAAGAGACCGGACCGTACGGTAGTGTTGCCGGTTGGCTCGACGGGAGTTGTGACAGGTTCGCTTGTTTTCTTCTAATCGCTCAATACCCGGGTGGCCGTTACGTTTAGCTGACCTCTTGCGGCTTAGAGGTGCTTGATATGATCATCACCCACTGCCGGCGTATTGATGAGTCTTAAAGTCCCACAATGGAGTTACCTAGTCCAGGCAAAACGATGTGGTGTGCATATGTGATATGCGCGGGGACCCGATTAAATGCGCGCATGTGATACCGTATATTAATCGGACGGTTTGCTATTGGTCGGGTCGTATGAAATATGACCGGTTTGCTAAATCAAGTGTTGATTTAACATTGACCATTAGCTTTTCACTTTAGAACCTTTTGTCTTTTGGTGTATGCATGCATGTATGCACATGTTTACATTGATGCACATATGGATATGCATCCACACATACACGCATACACTTTGTGTGTCATGGTTATTGATACATTAGATGGTGGCAATATAAGACTCACATGCTAGTAAATATGTTGATATTTATTTTTGAGAGAAATGGAAATGGATAATTACTCATGGTTGATTATTTTATTCCTCCACTAAACCTTGGGTCAACCATGGGTTATATTTCCATGACCATTTTTGCTCCAAAATGAAATATCTAGATATTTATTAACTTGGATTAAGAATGAGAAGAATATATATATATATATATATATATATATATATATATATATATATATATATATATATTTTCTATTCTCATTTTTATCACAACATTATCATTATCTTGAGCTCTCATATTGCCATCTTCTTCTTCCTCTCTCTCTCTTGCTCTCTAGGTTTTGATAGTGAGTGAAAGAGTGATCAAGTTAGGCTTTTTAAGTGAGAAAATAAACCGCATCATCATTCTATACTACTCTTGCCCATTAGTTTAGAGTGTTGGCTTCAACTTCTTCTCTTAATCAAGTGGAGCTTTGAGCTTGGACAAAGAGGACTCCGGGTGGATCATCGTGGACTTAGAGGATCTCAAGCAAGCTTCTTTCAACCCTCAAGTAGCCAAAGAGTCTAGAAAAGGGAGCTACAAAGGTTGTATTCTCTAAACCTAGTACTTTACTACTTGTGGATTGTGATAGTTTTAGTGTTACCCTAGCTTTTCTAGTTTGATCCTTAGGATAGTTACTTTAGCACCCTCCAAATTTTTTAATATGGCATGTGTGATGTTATCAAACCCTAGTAGTGGTGCTAAGAAAACCCTTCATGGCATCAGAGCTTAACTAGAAACCTAGACGATGTTACGATAATCCGAAACCGAAAAACTGCGCAAAAATACGGTTTTAGAAACCCATGAAACTGCTCTCTGGAAATTTTTTAAAAAGTGGTCTAAAAATTATTTTAGTAACTGCAGAGTGACATTTAAGAGAATATAAGAACACAGGTGAAAAATGAGGGGGTGCTCGGTTCTCGACCGACGACCAAGAGACATTTTCCGGCGTCGTCGGATTTTTGTGCTCCCCTTCACCTCGTTTTGCACCAGTGCTCTGTAGTTCTTGATCTGGGCTTTCTGGTATTGTTTGGTAGTCCAGAATTTCATGTGATGTTAGTTTGGTAATGGACTCTTTGCGGAGTATTTCGTATTCGTATTATTTAGCATTGTATTGGTAACCTAGGCGACGTTAAATAGGTCGAACGAATATCAAACACTCGTATTTTTCTAAGTTGAACGTACTCAATATATAATGCAGGTGTTCTTATGGACCCTCTAGAAGAATGAAACCCTAACTCGATATGTGACCACGGTACCGTGGCTAAACCTTAGGGTTTGCCGCAGTGAGTGGCGCCACACATAAGGCTTGGGTTTTCCTTTCTACGACCGGTCCATTAAATACTGTGGCATGGACTTTGGGTATTATTTAACGGCGCTCAATTGTTGAGCTTATTGGGAAATATGGGTGTTCGTTAATTCGATGGAAGGATTTAACATCGTCTACTAATATGTGATACTTGTTTCTGCGACCGTAAGTGTAGTATGCGTATCGCCGGTTTCATTACTATATGTCAACAGCAATTGGGGTATGCATACTTACTTACGTTGATGACATGTGATGTTATATGTTGCTGTGCTATGATGTATAGGATCGTCGTGATCGAATGGCCGGGGGGTTTTATGTGAGATGAGAGTTTTTCTTTTCATTCATGTAAAATTCATTTATAATGTAATATTCTTTTATTTGGGGCACATCCGGGGTGAGGATGATGTTACCATTGATGTATATTATTTACTTTTCCGTATTAGGATAGACCCAAGGTGGAGAGCACAAATGATCGGGTTCCAGAGTCCAGTGGGAGACCATCTCGAGGAGTCGGGACCGGGTCTCCTAACTCTAGAATTGGTAGGGTCGCTTGCCGCTCTCGTAGGGGTCTAGGGTGTGGGATTGGCTATTCGTCACAACCATGGAATCCGTATTTTCTGTTGTTGGCTAAATACAAAATACAGATGTCCTAGTATATCCTATATGATCATATATCTGTGTTTTTGCTGCCTATATTCTGTGATGTGATCGCTTAATATATCTGAGACGAATGCAATATTATATATGAGATATATAGTAGACGTTGCTTATGTTTTACACCCGCGCTAGTCCCGTCCCGGTATGCCCTTAGTTAAGTAACCTAACAATGCATAACGGAATATTGTGGCGAATGCGGATGGCATAAGCATACGTTGTATTTTCGTTTCTTTTCTGTGATTGGCTTAAGGACTTAAATGATGGGACAACATTAATATGATTAATGTGAAGAAAAATAAATCTAAAATGATGTTGTAGAATCGGATTTAAAAACCACTCGGCTTTTTACGAAAAAGCTACATTTCAAAACTGCGGAACTTGAGCCACTCCTTTTGAAAACCATTTGATTCTACGACGATATCAAGTTCAAAGCGTTAAAGGTTTTCTTAAAAACCATCCGCAACCCTCCATCATTTTAGGAAGTAGAGTATTTAGTATTCGTGCTACGTTTGTTGACCTTAGCCAAGGCGTAGTGTACTGTAGCTAAGTGATGTCTTGCTACAATGCATATGATGCAGATTAATTAGGACAGGCATGTGACTTTGTTGACCTTAGCCAAGGGTCATGTGAACGGGTCTAATTAATCAAGAAATGACGGGTTGAACTTGACTAGTGCTTATGATTTGTTGACCATAGCCAAGGTCATGAGTGCTAGGGGTAAAAACCATATCGGGAATTTCAAGTGTTGAAATTTGCAATGAGATTGCATATCTTCCATATGATGGTTGGATCCCGATCCCACTGTGGGCAATAATTGCTCTCAGGAGAGTTTTGCAGTTCACAATTAGCTAACCCATTAGGTGTCTAGGAAGGTGTTAACGAGGCTACGCCTCTGGGAAAATAAGGTTTACTTTAATTAGATCCGTGCGATAGCACAGGGAACCTCCCTCAAGTACCGACATTGGCCTGGCTGAACAGTTAGCGAAGTTGTAGACTGTAATTAATCCTGGCTAGTTTTCCCTTTAAGATTTGAAGAGAAATTTGATAAAAGCAGTGGGAGATATCGATTAGATAAGATAATAACCAATCTGATCTTTGCAAGACCTTTCGCTGAGTGTATTCTTTTCTCTCTCTTATTGGCAGATACCAATAACAGGACTCAAGCTTCTACTAGATAAATATAAACTGAATGGGACCAATTATAAAGACTGGCTGAGAAACATTAACATTGCCTTGACTTATGATAAAGTATCATATGTTCTCACGGCTCCAGCCCCGCTCGTCCCAGGTCCTAAATCTTCAGTTGTGGATATTGAAGTCCGCAAGACATAGGAAGCTGACTGTGCCACGGACAAATGCCTCGCGCTTGCATCGATGGATAACACACATCAAAAGCAGCACGAGAATATGAATGTCCAATCCATATTTCTCCATACAAAGGACATGTATGGGGAGCAATCTCGTGTCTTACGATACGAAGCGTCACGAAGACTGTTTCAGACGCGGATGGCTCCTGGCACACCAGTAGGTGACCATGGTCTGAAGATGATAGCCCTTATAGAAGAGCTTGAGGACCTTGGGTGGACAATGGAGAACGAGCAATATACTGATATTATTCCGTAGTCTCTCCCCCCAGCCTTTGCTCAATTTGTAATAAACTTCAACATGCACAACATGGAGAAGTCACTACCTGAGCTCTTCAATATGTTGAGGAGCGCAGAGAGCACGCTGAAATCAGTGAAGACTCCTGCTTTGATTATTGGGCTATCTTCCTTATCTCGTCCGAAGGCCAAGGCCAAGGGAAAGATGAAGAAGAAACCCACTAAACCAAGAGGTGGAGTTAAAAAGGCTAAAGGGAAAGACTAGTCCACGACTGGAGAATCGGGGAAAGGGGAATGCTATCACTACCACAAAGCGGGACACTGGAAGCACAACTGTACTGAGTACTTGGAGCTCAAGAAGAAGAAGCATGGGGATGCTCACGCTTCAGGTGTGTTTGTGACAGAAAACTGTTTTTCAATAAACTCTGCTTCCTGGGTATTAGATACCAGTTCAGGTTCTCACATATGCAATTCTATGCAGGGGTTGAGAATAGCAAGGTTTTGAAGACAGGTGACCATACTCTCCGCGTTGGAAATGGTTCCAATGTACATACAGTTGCAGTGGGAGAGTATCATTTGGGGTTGCCGTCTGGATGTATATTGGTTTTGAACCCATGTTATTATGTACCTAGTATGCTTTGTAATATAATATATGTTTCTTTGTTAGACAATGAAGGATATAATTTTGTATTGCAGAATAATGTTATGAACATTAACCTGAATCAAATGTTGGTTGGGTATGGTACACTTAATAACGGGATAAACATCCTAAATCAACACACAGTTTTCAGCATACAACACACTTCTAAAAGAAAATTTTCAGAAATAAATGAATCTTTTCTTTGGCACTGTAGACTTGGTCATATTAACGAAACAAGACTAAACAAGTTACACAAAGATGGATATTTAAACCCTTTTGAATATAAATCTTATGCGACTTGCCAGTCTTGTATCAAGGGTAAAATGACCAAAACTCCGTTTGCAGGACACGGAGAAAAAACCACTGAGCTCTTAGGCCTCATACATAGCGATGTATGCGGCCAATGTCTACACATGCTAGAGGCGGTTTTTCTTACTTCATTATCTTCACTGATGATTTCTTAAGATTCGGTCATGTATTTTTATTAAAGCACAAGTCCGAAGCTTTCGAGAAATTCACTAAATATAAACTCGAAGTAGAAAAACAAACTGGCTTGAGTATCAAAATGCTTCAATTAGATCGAGATGGAGAGTATCTCAGTACAGAGTTTGCAGACTTCCTAAAAGAGAATGGGATTCTCCCTCTGCTCACTCCTCCTTACACACCACAACACAACGGTGTGTCAGAACGACGGAATCGGACCCTATTAGATATGGTCCGTTCCATGATGAGTGATGCTGAGTTACCCGTCTCATTTTGGGGGCATGCATTGGAGACTGCAACGTATCCTCCCCAAAAACACGCTCCTAAGAAAATGGATACACAGGGGGTATCCTGCTCGCTTGTGGAAGAAGCTCTATGGGAAGATTTCTTTCGGCAAAAACCAAAAGAATGCTGAAAGATCTATAAACATTCCCAGCGATCAAGTGGAAAAGCTCGCTTGAGCATGAGATTATAGAAAAGATGTTGAAACTGCGTCCCATACTGAAAATTGCTGACAAAAGGAATGTCACGCCCCACTTCCTAGAGTGCGCTAAGATCGGCACGTGACAGAGCCGACCATGCTACCTGTGGCTAGAAAACATCCCTCCACAGTCACATTACGGCTGTCTGTAAGATATCAAAAACAGTAGAAATAAAATAAACTATCTAGTACATGTCCATATGCCAGAATAAACTAGTCAAGAAATAATATGCGGAAGCAATAAATCCAAATAACAATAACATCCGGAAGTACGTCCTAAATACAGGCTCACATCAGGAAATGAAAATACTGGAAGAAAACTAAACTAAACTAAATACTGACAGGATCCTCACTGCTCGGCCTGTCGGCTGAAGTACTCCTGATCGGCCTGCGACAAAGGCAGAGGATCTGGACCATGCAAAAACCCAGACGTCAGGCGTCATAATATTAACAATAATATAATCAGGAGGTAACAAGATATGCAGGCATGAGTATGAACAGTAACACGAATAAGGAATAGTGAAGGGTATAAGCACATGTGACGTACGGTGAGTAACTGAACTAAACTACTGGGTTAACCACTATCAAGTCTGTGAAATCAATTTAATGAATCGTCGATGTAACTCAATAGTATCCCGTGCGTGCCCGGGTCCACGGTCCAGATTCTCGGGCTGAAAATCGAGACATGCCGCTAGGCATTAAACATGAAACATGTACAAATGAATGATGTCAGCAGCATCATCCCGGGGCTGGCCTAGCCCGTAAAACTGATCAGTATAAGCGTCAAACTGTTGAGTTACAAGTCAGGTTTCATCATTGATTTCTCCTTACCCCTAAGTTATGTGTTCAAGTCAGGTATTGATAAATCTGGAGCTAATGCCAACACAGGATCAAGCAGGTGCAGGTTTGTCTAAATAGACAACATGATATGTCCGTCAGGACAACAGGTCAAAATTGTCGGCATTAGTAACAAAATCAGGTATCAAGTCAAGCAGTGGTGCATCAGGTCATGTCAAGTAGTGTACAGTGTATCAAATTGGTGCCCAACCGTAAAATGTAGCAAGTATTGCATCATGGTAAAAGTACAGATGTACGGTAAAAGCATAGATGCATAAATATCTATCAAGGGTTAAATCATGACTATGTACGATGCACATTATCAAGTATGGGGTACTAATGTAACAATAATATGAATTAATATAATATGGCATGCAACTAGATATGCAGAATTAATGGTATGGATACACAATAAAACATGGATGCACAAATATCTATCAGGGGTTACAACTACAGCTCCAAAACTATGTAGGATGCACATTATCAAACATGGGGTACTAATGTAACAATAATATGAAATAATATGATCTGTAGATGCAGCTACATATATAATAAATGATATGGATGCATACGGATATCCGAAAACAGTAAAACATTAATATGGGTGAACAGTGCAATCAACATGTGATATTTTTATTCTTATGGATGCAAAATAAGATACATAGCATGTAGCAAGATGAACTTGCCTGAACGGATCTCACATCGGGTGCGTACGGCACGTCCGACGTCGAGTAAACGTTGCAACGCACACACGACACACGGGACAGGTCCAGGCAAGGCAAGAAGGTAACCACGCTGGCTGGGGACGTACACTTGGTTGCCTGGATCGGTGGCGGCATCACGGCTCCGGCGGTGATCACCGGAAACGGAATCAAGAAATCAAGAAAAGAAAAAGAAGAAAGGAGAAGAAGAGAAGAGAAAGAAGAAGAAGAAGTTGGTCTAGGATTAGGTGCTCTGTAGTCAGAGGGGAGGCAATAGGAGACGACGGCGACGAGCTCCGGCGGGGTGCAGTGTTGGATTCGGGTGTGCAGGTTCTGCTGTTGGGTTGCAGGGTTTAGGTAGCTCAGGAAAAATGTGATGAGGTGGTCGAGGTGAGGAGGAGAGTGAGAGGGAGGAGGTCGAGGCGGAGATGAGGTAGGGGAGATGGGCAAGGGTGAAGGTTAGGGTTAAGGTTCTTTCTTGAAGATGAGGCGGTAACATGTTTATAAAGAAGAAGAAGAAGGAGAAGGGAGGTGACAATAGGGGAAGGCGGTGACGGGATCTCGCGCGAGAGGAGAGAGAAAGGGAGGGGGAGAGAGAGAGAGAAAGGAACAATGAGATCGAGAGGAGAGAGTGAGTGTGTTCTGTTTAAGGAAAGATTTAAAAATCTTTAAAATATTTAGAAAATTTTTAAACGTAAAATATTTAACAGTTAAATATAATATTAATAAAATTTGATATTTTAGCTAATACAAAAATAGTCCAAAACTCGTCCGGGTCGGATCTAAAAATCCAGTTTTAAAATACGGAAAATATACGTGTCGACCAACATCAAAACAGGATATCCGGATCACGAAAAAGCATACCCCAAGAACGGATGCACGCACGTGCACATAGCCATCCAAACGAGTCTGTTTCACTGAACGGGATGCGAACAAGATGCGCGGATGCTACGACAGGGTTAGGGGTATCATGCAGGCCATGCTATATATTTTTAAAATATCTTGCTTGACTTTATATGTTATATTAAAAAAATGCAGATACCAGATATAATACCAGTATGCAGTATAAAAAAAATGAAAGTGCAAGGATCCACATAACAAGCCGGGATAAACATAAACAGGAATCAAGACGGGTTTCCAGTAAGCGGGTCGGGTCAGATGCAAATATAGATGTCAAATACATTATTCGCACCCAAAACACAATAAATCAGGAAAATACCATAAATAAAGAAATACTCGAAATAGAACTGGTATAAATGAACTAGGGTGTTACATTATACCCAACTAAAAAAAGAATTTCGTCCTCGAAATTCCAGGAACAAGAAAAGATAAACAAATATGAATCTACAAGAATAAGTGTGGAAACTTCTGTCGAATCTCGTCTTCTCGCACCCAAGTCGATTCTCCGTGCGGGCAATTTCCCCAAGAAACGAGTACGAGAGGGATAACCTTGTTCTTGAGGACCTTTTCTCTTCGATCAACAATTGACATCGGTCGTTCCTCAAAGGTCAAATCCTCACTTACAGTCAGCTCCTAATGATCTAGCATGTGTGTTTCATCTCGAACATACTTACGGAGTTGAGATACATGAAACATGTCATGAACACTCTCCAAAGATGGTGGTAAAGCCAATCGATAAGTCACTTCTCCAACATGCTCAATAATCTCGAAAGGCCCCACGAATCGAGAACTAAGCTTGCCCCGACTCCCAAAACGAATCACTCCTCTAGTCGGTGATATCTTCAAGAATATAAGGTCACCAACAGCGAACTCTAGAGGTCTTCTCAATGTATCGGCCTAACTCTTCTGCCGATCCTGTGCTGCATTCATGTGATTCCAGATAGTATTAACCTTCTCTACTGTTTCCACTATCAAATCCAGTCCCAACAATCTTCGCTCCCCAACATCATCCCAACAAATGGGTGAGTGACACTTGCGACCATACAATGCTTCGAATGGAGCCATCTGAATAGTCGCCTGAAAGCTGTTATTGTAAGAAAACTCCACCAAGTGTAGATGATCCTCCCATGAACTCTTGAAGTCTAACATACAAGCTCTCAACATATCTTCAAGAGTTTGGATCGTTCTCTCCGACTGGCCATCTGTTTGAGGATGATAAGCGGTGCTAAATTTCAATCACGTCCCCAAACTTTCCTGTAAACTCCTCCAGAAGTGCGATAAGAATCGGGTATCATGATCGGAAACGATGCTCACAGGTACTCCATGCAATCTCACAATCTCCTGCATGTACCGTTCTGGTAATGCTTCCGTTGACTGACCAACTCGAAATGGTATGAAATGAGCTGCCTTGGTCAATCGATCAACAATCACCCAAACTGCATTGTTGCCCTTTGGACTCCGCGGTAGAGCTGTCACGAAATCCATGGTTATATGTTCCCACTTCCATTGAGAAATCGGAAGTGGTTGCAATAAACCAGCTACCCTTTGATGTTCAGCCTTAACTTACTGACACACCAAGCACTTCGCTACAAAGCGAGCAATCTCCCTTTTCATGCCTTCCCACCAGAAATGTGTCATAGATCACGGTACATCTTCGTGCCTCCTGGATGTACGGAATATGCGGAACTGTGCGCCTCCTTCATAACTTCTTCGTGAATGTCTCCCTTCGGCAGACACAAACGGCTACCATAACACAACGAACCATCTTCATGAATCAACAAGTCCGTTCGAAGTCCCGCTTCAACCTATTCTCGAAACTTCTGCAATCTTGGGTCCTGTGACTGCGCTGTTTTAATACTCTCGATCAACGACGATTGTACTTGCAGCTGCATCAACTGTCCCGAAGAGTGCGGTAGCATGATCTCCAACTCGAATCTTCGATAAGCTTCTTCTGTGCAGTCAACATCTGAATTGCTGGAAACCGACTAAGCGCATCCGGCACTACATTAACTTTCCCTGGATGGTACTTAAGATCATGATCATAGTCAGTCATCAACTCCAACCATCTACGCTGCCGCATGTTATGTTCTTTCTGTGTGAACACATACTTCAGGCTTTTGTGATCGGTGAATATTTCAACCCTTTCGCCCAATAAGTAGTGTCTCCAAATCTTTAAAGCGAAAATCACTGCTGCAAGCTCCAAATCATGAGTTGGGTAATTCTTCTCATGGGTCTTCAACTGTCTCGACGCGTAAGCTATAACTTTCCCATGCTGCATCAAAACACATCCCAAATCTTTCCCAGATGCGTCGCTGTGAATCACCAATCCTACGGAACCGTCTTGTACGGTCAAAATCGGAGCGGTTATCATCTTTGCTTCAACGCCTCAAAAACTGACGCACAACCATCCGTCCATATGAACGGTACCTCCTTTCGTGTAAGCTTGGTCAAAGGCTCAGCCAAACGAACAAAATTCTCCATGTCCCTTCTGTAATATCCGGCAAGTCCAAGAAAAATTTTGATTTATGCTACTTCTTCGAAAACGGCCAATCTTGAACGGCTGCAATCTTCTCGGGATCAATGGCGATTCCATCTCCGGATACGGCGTGCCCCAAAAACTTCACTTCTTCAAGCCAAAAATCAAACTTGCTCATCTTTGCATACAATCTTTCATGCCTCAATGTCTGCAGTGCGATCCTCAAGTGTTATGCATGCTCTTCTAGGCTCCTCGAGTAGACCAGAATATCATCGATGAACACCACTATAAACTGGTCCAAGAATGGTGAAAAGATTCGATTCATCAAGTTCATAAATATCGCCGGTGCATTCGTGACTCCGAATAGCATCACTAAATACTCGTAATGTCCATATCGAGTTTGGAACGCAGTCTTGCAAATATCCTTGTTCCCTTCCGAACACAGAGACGCGACCGCGTAGGTTCGTCTTGCCTGAGATTCGGGGCAGATGCTAATTGGTGCTATCCGTCCACCTCTCCGAAGATGCCAAGTTGATTTATGGCACCATGTATCGAAGGTTTAAACAGATGTGGCCGATGTAGCAGACTTCGTCAGATTCCCCCTTATTCGAGGGGTTTTTGATTGTGGGGACGCTCTTCCCTGCAGGCGCAAGCCCCTGCAGTTAATTACGCTACCGCATCGCGGTAACAACTTTCTCTTTCTTCAGATGGTCACTTCGTGTCGTGGGTGTTTGTTTTGTTTGTGGTTGCCCGTGGATTGTATACGGAGACTAATTTTGGTTGTTGCCCGTAGGACGTGGATTAGTCCAAATCCGTATTTTCTTAGATTTGGGTTTAGGGTTTTGGTTTAAGGATACATTAGCCCTATTTAAGGCTAAGATCAACTTAAACTTTTGATAAGGATACGTTAGCCTAATCTCCAGACTAAGATCAACTTAACGGGATCGTTTGGATCCGACAAGAGAGAGCAATTGGCTCTATTGTTTAGTTTAATGACATTGCGGTCGATTTCCAGATTAGGGACATGGTGGTCCATCATTCCCATTTGGGGACGAACATTAGTTTGAGGACATTTCGGTCCAACGTTCCCATTTTGGGACGAATATTAGTTTAAGGACGTTTCGGTCCAACGTTCCCATTTTGGGACGAATATTAGTTTAAGGACGTCTCGGTCCACGAGTTTAAGGACCCTGCAGTCCGTACCAATATGTGGTTGTCGGGACCCGTCACCTCTCTGAAGACGTTGAAGGATTACAACGACAAATATCAGAGGAGTTCGGAGATGTACCCTCGAACTGGGTGTAAATTGATTTAAGAGAGCAGTCGTGCTCAGTCAATTTTAATTTGAGGACTTAGGGCAAGTATTGGGCTAAGTCCAGTTGAGAATGTTCAACATTTTTATTTGTGGTTGGCCTGTTAGGCCTTGACTTGGGCTTTACCCTTTGTTTAATAATGCATAGCATTAATCTTGGTCTCTGTTGGACCTTTATTTGGGCTCTGCCTCTTTTTAAATGATGCACAGTATCTGTTTTTGTCTGACAGACCTTTGTTTGGGCTCTGCCCTTTTTAAAATAATGGTATTTTATTAGGCCTGTTAGGCCTTTTTTAATTGGGCTCGGCCCTTCTTTTTAATAATGCAGCGCATTAATTATCTGACACTGGCCATGTGGCCTGTCAGGCGCTTTGCGCCAATTAATGAGCACAAGCGCATGTGGAGGTGACATGTGTCACGCTTTGGTGAGCGCAAGCGCAGTGCGCTGCGCTGTTGCGCTGCTGACACGTGGCGCGTTCTGGTGCAGTGCGCCAATTTAAGAGAGCAATGCTCTGTTTTGGAAGCGCATCGCGCAGTTTGTTCTGGGGCCGACACGTGGCGCTCTCTGGTGGCTTGCGCCAACCCAAGAGCGCAACAGTGCAGATTTACAAGTGCAGGGCACTTTTAATTATCTTGATCCAATTTTTGAATTAAAGAATAGAATCTTTTAAGATTCCAGAACCAATGGTTCACCAAAAGGCAATGCCTTTGTGTAGATCAAATGATCTAAAATAGAAGTAAATTACTTCTTTTTATTTACCATTTTTTATTGAAGATCTTTGATCTTGTTCTTACATCATTGATCTTTTTCTTTTAGAAGAAAATTCTTCTTTCTCTAAAGGTTTTACCTTTTTCTTTCTTTCCTTCCTTCCTAATTCTCCTCAAAGTTCTTATAAGAGCTCTTATGAATTCTCTCTGTGTTTCAATCTCCTTTAGACTTGAAGTCTGGGGGCCTTTATATAGTGCCAATAGATTTGTTAAATTAGTTAAAGATATCTTTCTCTGAGTGATTTAAAGATTTTTCCCCACCGTTGGATCTTTGATCCAAGGGCTTCTGTTTTACAGAAGAGAATCTTATTGTTTTAATAAGATCAGAAAGATCTTTCAGAATTTTTCTGTTTGGCGCAAGCGCACCTGCGCTTGACACGTGTCGCGCAGGGCAGAGCGCAGCGCAACTGCGCTGCCACGTGTCGCGCAGCGCAGAGCACAAATCATCTGAAGCGTTGCTTCCTTTATTTTTATCTTAAATAGAGCCTTGCTCTGATTGGGTGCGCTTCCTTGGGCGCTGCGCTGGCGTGTCTGCTTTTGACACGTGGCGCGTTGCGCGCAACGCAAGGGATCTGAAGCGTTGCTTTAATTTTTAAATTTTTGAAATTCAAATAGAGCTTTGCTCTGATTGGGGGAAACAAATGCCCCCCCACCGTTGCGCTCACATGGCGCACAAGTGAGTGCAGCGGTGGCAAGATCCTGGCCGTTGGATCAACTGAGGAGTTGAAGGGGCGCAAGCGCCTATAAATAGGAACCTTGGCCCTCAGTAGATGATTACCATCCTCAAGAATTCTTATTCTCAGAACTTCAGAGCCTTGCTCTTGCTTTCAAGAACTTAAGAGTTAAACTTTAGAAAACTTTTAGGTAAAATTAACTTAAATTAAATTAATTTTAATTGACAGAGCCTTGCTCTCATAGATCTTTGATCTAAAGAAAACCCCTTTGGGGTTTCACTACCAGAGCCTTGCTCTCAACAACCTGCTTCAGGGTTTCTTAACCCATGAACAGAGCATTGCTCTTGGACCAAACAGAGATCTTTTTGATCTAAAAATGAAGAACTTTTAAAAGTTTTCATGGATCTTTAAGATCCCAAATTTTTAATCTTTTTGGAGTTAATAATAAATTTTTTTTTGTTTTTTTTTATAGATTTTCTCATCATTTTCACAGAGCTAGGATTTTTTTTAAAGGAATTTTATTCCCTTGAGACCAGAGTTTGACAAGTGTCACTCTGTGACAGAGCTTTGCTCTTAAAGATGAGATTTTCTCCTTGTTTCTAGGGATTTCTCAGAATATTATTTTGGGGATCTCCTCATTAAATGACAGCCTCATCCAATGATGAGGCTGTCTTATTAACTGATGCATTGTCATTTAGATTTTGTGGGTCCCCTTTGGTCCCTTGCCTACTGCATTGCAGTATGGTACGAATCTTGAAGTTCCAAGTGTCAGGCCTCCCCCTTTTTAAAAAAAATAAATAAATTAAGATACTGACGGCTGATTTCTGTCCCTTTGCAGGAAACATGTCTGTTGATTTGTCGTTCCCTTTCGTTCGCTCAGAGGAAGGATTCCCTGAAGCGCCAGCGGATCAGGAGGTGCTTGCCCTCATTAAGAATCATGACCCCGAGCACAAGAATCTTCACCTGTGGGGCAGGTGGTATATTGATATCATCAAGGGTCGCCAAAGCTTTGGTTCTGCGACGCCGTCTGAGCCCATCTCGTCGATCCCCTATGCGGACGAACCCCCGGTGAAGTATGCTGTGGAGGTCAAGAACTGGAATTCGGAGGATCTTCTCCAGCCTTCGATCGCTGCCATTCCCGTGCAGCCGCCGCTGGCCGTAGACATCTTGGGGCGGCGTATATGTCAGGGTGAGGCACGCCCTTGGGGACAGGCATACAATATTGGATTTACCTCGCGACAACCGGCCGGATATCTGCAGGGGCCAGATATATCCTATCGGCGAAGAGGACTCATATGATGAAGATTGGTCTGTACTCGGCAATCTACGTCTCGCTTTTTGAGTACTCCGCTCCTCCGACGTGGTGGGTTAAGGCCTTCATTGAACAATGGAACATCCTCACCCACACCTTCCTTATGACGGACGGGGAAGTCTCCATCTCCCTGGAAGAGTTCGTCGAAATCTCGGGTTTGCCGGTGAGGGGGGAGCATTACGAGGAGCAGCTTCCTCCTGACGAATACGTCTTCTCCACCAAGCCGCTGGTGTTTGATTTGACGCCGGAGAATGCTATTCAGCACTAGTTTCCGGGCTTGGTGAAGGTGCTGAACATATACGAAGGTCTCTATCTGGAATCAGGAGTCTGGGGAGTCAGTTTCGCAGATTTTATCGCTCGCTTCCTTCGACCGGAAATTCTATCGGAGCGGAGTGAAAAGTTCGCCAAGCTTGATGACCCTTTCGGCTTCGGCTTAGATCGTCGACCAATATCGGAAGACGATCAAAAGGATTTCTATCTCCCCGAGGCTGCCATCATACCCTTGTCAGAAATCGCCGCCCCGGGCATTGATGAGGAGACCTTCTTTTTGGGGTTCCTGGGATTGTGGTTGTGCAGCTTCGCGCTCCCCATGCACCCGCGCTACATGCGGCCGTCCATTTTCTACCCAGCGCATCGGATGGTGGCCGGCCTGCAGTTGTCAGTAGGAATCGCCGGGTTGGCTCACCTATACAATGGACTCAGCGTGGCGGCGGACGCTAATGAACCCGGGGTGCAGCCTGCCAATTTCCCGATGCACTACTTCACCTCGTGGATGGAAATGCATGTGCACGGGGTATTCGGCGTCCATAAGAGCCCTTCGTTTTTTGAGTGGTGCAGACTCCCAAGAGTCGTGCGGCTGATCGGTGCCTCGATCGTGAATGCGCCTCTGCGGGAGGCTAGGGGGTTGCTCCTTTGTCCACACCTGGTCGGAGCGAAGATTTCTTTTGTGGATAAAGTCATAAATATCGGCTCAGAAACCTCCAAGGCGGTGGTGGCACTGCGTGACGGCTTCAAGGACGGGGCCTCCATACTGAAAACCCGGGAGGTTCTTCACCTCTACTCCATTCGGCCGGGGTACCTGGTGTTCAGGCAGAACGAGATGGCGCTCTTCATGAGGTACAACCCCCACCGGTTTGCCCAACAATCAAGTTATAATCAGGGGGTCCTGCTGGAGGCGTTCTTGGAAGAGCCCGTGGCCAGCAGGGAGGGGATACGGAGCGCGATGCACCATTTTACGCGGCTGAATACGGGCTCCCACTTCTTCATCAGCGAGCCGAGCTGCATCCCCCGGGTCCTCCACGCGTACGTGGCTTGGTACGCGCACGCAATGGGTCCAGTTATCCGTGAGGAGAAGCGCATGTTGGTTAACCGCAAGGGCGCGCCTCCCGGCGGCGACCGCAAGGCTCCCCTGAAGCCAACCCCTGTCGTTGCTCCGTTGAAAGATGCTGGAGCTGGACCACCGCGCGTGTTGAGCCTTTCGCGCGGATTACCTCGTGATACCGTGGACGTGCCACCAGCCCCCCGTGCTCCAGTGGAGACGGTAAATGTGGTTTCGCCAGAGTCCGGCGTGGGCTCGGATATCGGGACCCGCCGCTCTAAGGTGCCCACAAAGTGGAAGTTAATTTTGGGTGTGACTGGGGTCCGCGAGCAGAAGAGGAAGAAGAAGTTGATCCTCTCAGCTGACGTTGTGTTCGGTCAGAAACCTCATGCTCCCTATAGCGAGGGCTTGGGCGAGTACGGGACCAACAAAGGATTAGTTATGCCGCCAGATGACACTGATATAGCGGCCGCCATCGCAGCTTCAGAGCGATTGGCGAGGCGCGACGTGTGGCTAGCTAAGCTTGCGCAATCGGGTAATCACTAGTTGCATTTTTTTACTGCATCATACTTTTATTACTGTCTTTGACTAATGCTTTTCCCCTCTTTTCTTTAAACAGGCATCACCACTGAAGAAGCTATTGCTGCTTCCCTCAAACCCTTTTAAGAGGAGGAATGACTCAGAGCATCCTTAGGGCTCGGTATATTTCGATTCATTAAGTCTTTATTCTCCTTTGTTATGGTCAATCTAACCTTTTCTTTGTCTTATTACAGGGACTGCGGGACCTATTTTGCAAGCCGATACGGGGACTCTCCCTGGGCCAACTACTGAAGTCCCGGCCTCATCAGGGCCGTTGCGAGAAACCCGACTTGAGATGCCGATGAGAGATGCCTTGAAGGCTCTGGAGGCAACTCTGTACGAGGACGAAGACGCCTTGAAGGAAGCGTCGAAGAGGTCCATCGTGACGGCTCGGAAGGAGAGGAAGCGGTTGAGGCGCGAGGCGAAGTGGCGCAGAGCTGCTTTGGCCGTGGGAGCGGGCCCAAGCACCATTCCTCGTGCTGCTACCGCTTCAGAAGAGTCTCCGGTCGCCTTGTCTACCACTCACAGACAGGCGGCGCGTGCAGTTCGGGAGACCAACGATCGATCCTCCTCAGGTAATGTGTCTCTCGAGACTTTGTTGTAAGAATTGTACAACTATCGGTTCTCATACATCTTTTCCTGCAGGGCCAAGCCCAACCGAAGGGGAGGCGGAAACCGTCGAGCCTAAGGGGACAGAGGAAAAGGCACCGGCTGAACCTGAGCCGACGGTGGGCGATGTCGCCGGGGTTGCTGGACCCGAGCTAGGGGCTGAGGAAACTGTGCCAGAGAAGGCCGTCGATGCCGAGCCCGAGATAGCGGCAAATGAGACAGTTGTTATAACTGAGTCTGGGGCAGCAGCGGACGGAGCGCCTGAGACCGGCGACCCCATGGCGACAGCGGACGAGACAGTAGCGACCGCCGAGCCCGAAGGAGTAGCGGGTGAGATGGGCATGACTCCCGAGGACAAGCCAGCCGCTCTTTCTCAAGAGTCTGGCAATGCTCCAATCATCGCTCTCCCCGTCTACGGTCCTCCGCCGTCTCCTGGCCGTGCGAGCACGACGACAGCCCCCATAGAGTCGTGTGATGAGGCCACGGGAGGTGGACTCATGTCGATGGAGGAGGGTGACGTCTCCGTTTCGGCTGGCGGCTCATCAGGTAAATTTTGAGTTACTGTCCTTTTTTCTTTATCTTGCAATCCTTCCTGACAGGTGTATCTTTGTTTTTAACGTAGGTGTGGCCAGTGCTGATGCTCCATTGCTCGAGGGGGCGCCGTCAGCTACTGCCTTGGCGGTGGCCACCTCTCAGCCTTCTCTCGTACCATCGCAGATGCTGGAAGGTATGGATTCATGACCCATCAATTTCATCTTTTGGCCGCGTGATCTATGTACTGATGTTGTACTACTGCGTCTTTGCAGGAGTGCTTTTTGATCACCTCTATCAGGAGTTGCACCCGCACTTCTCCTTCCCGTCTGAACTCGCCTCCTCCAGTGGTGCTGGTGAGTATAGTTTCCAATTGATGCCTTTCTTTTTTCAATAATTGAATTATTTCTGACTCTTCCTCTTCCTGATTGCAGTGTTACAAATCGAAGGAGGAGATGAAAGATCGGTCGCGCCACCAGCCCTCCCGGCTTTGCCGCCTGCTGCAGCCGGTATAGTACACTATCCCATTGATGACTTTCTGATATTTCTTGAACCATCATCTGATCGTATTTTGTTTTTTCAGCGGTCGTTCTGGTTCCGGCGCCCTTCAAGTCTCGCATCGTAATGCCGGCGGGCCCCTTCTTGAGACTTCCATCTTCAAAGGGTGCCGCAATGAGCTTGGGCATGCTGAGCGGATACGTCGAAGAGCTTGACGCAGACGCTCCCCCATGTGCTGCAGATTTCGCTACGGAGGTTAACCTGATGTTGGCGGCGCTTGTAAATTTTCATAATGAAGGTGTCGTCGAGTTTTGGGTTAATCTCTGCAGGGAAATCGAGGTCCGCCTGCATCAATTAGAGTTTATACGCCCTGCCCCCGAGACCTTAGCTGCAAGTACTCAACTAGCAGCATGGATCGAGCAAAGCGCTTCTTACTTCCGCCACTTGGAACAAGAAGCGGCTTTAAGGCTGAGGGAATGCCAAGAGACCTCAAGCGAGACGGCTCGTCTGCGTGTTGAGTTTGAGGCGAACGCTGCCCAGGTGAAGGCTATCTTCGAGGGCCTTCTGGAAAGTATCTCTAATGGGCTAACACTGAAGCAGAAGCTCGATGCCGCTGAGCGTGATGCCCAAGGCCGCGAAGCAGCTCAGCAGGCAGTTGAGGAGTAGATTTCATCCTTATTGCAGCAGCGGGCTCAAGTGGAAGCAGAATTGGCGGTGGCGGCCGATCAGGAGAAGGCATGGAAGGAAGTGCGCGAACAATTGATAGGGCTATTTAAGACGCTTCCTTCCCAGTAGCTGCCCTTGTATCGATCATATACTTAAATTTTTTTTTCGAATAAGATGTATCCATTCTTTATTCTTTTATACGATTCACCTTGTACTTGATTGAATTGATGAATAAAGATATACATTTTTTTGGCAATGTCTTGGGTCATCTCTACTCTTTCTTCCTTCTTTTATTATCAGTATGCTGTCTTAGTAAACATGGTTGACAGGTGATAGAGTGAGCATCTTGTCTTGGCTTCTTCAAGAGGTAGCGATGGCTTAGGACGCAGGTTCAGATCTGCTGCCTAAGACTTTTCAACTTTATGAGCCGTGAGGGTCTCACAAAGACTTTTCTCCCTACGGATCGAGAGGATCTCGTAGGTGTATTTTCTCCTTAGGAATCGTGAGGATTCCTAAGTGTGTTTTCTCTTATAAGTCGTAAGGATCTTATAAGAGAATTTTCCCTCTTACGAGTCGAGGGGACTTGTGAGGGGTTGTTTCTCTCCTTGTCGAGATTCAACGTCAGAGAGTGAGACTCGTGGATAGTATGCAAGAGACCGTTTTAGACCGACTTGCAGGGTCCCAGTGCTTAGGAAATAAGTTTTTTAATCCCTGCTGCCTAAGGCTTTATCTTGCAATTCAAGACGAATCGGGAAGTCCTCGCGAAGACACTAATTTCCTCACGAGTCTAGACGAATCGAGCAGCTCTCGTCAAGGACACTAATTTCCCTGAGTCGGGGTATTTTGCTGAGGACACTGGTTTCCTCGAAGTTGAAACGAATCGAAGTATTCCTGTAAAGACACTGGTTTCTCTACGGGTTGACGCGAATCAAGAAGCTCTCATCAAGGACGCTAGTTTCCATGAGTTAAAGTATTTGACCGAGGACACTGGTTTCCTCGGGGCTGAAATGAATCGGAGTATTCCTGCAAAGACGCTAGTTTCTCTGCGGGCCGACGCGAATCAAGAAGCTCTCATCAAGGACACTGGTTTCCCTGAGTCGAAGTATTTTGCCGAGGACACTGGTTTCCTCGGGGCTAAAACGAATCGAGGTGTTCCTGCATAGACGCTAGTTTCTCTGCGGGCCGACGCGAATCGAGGTGCTCTCGTCAAGGACACTGGTTTCCCTGAGTTGAGGAGGTTGCCAAGGACACTGATTTCCCTGGGGTTGAAACGAATCGGAGTATTCCTGCAAAGACGCTAGTTTCTCTGTGGGCCGACGCGAATCAAGAAGCTCTCATCAAGGAACTGGTTTCCTTGAGTCGAAGTATTTTGCCGAGGACACTGGTTTCCTTGGGGCAGAAACGAATCGGAGAATTCCTGCAAAGACGCTAGTTTCTCTGCGGGCCGACGCGAATCAAGAAGCTCTCATCAAGGACACTGGTTTCCCTGAGTTGAAGTATTTTGCCGAGGACACTGGTTTCCTCGGGGCTTAAACGAATCAGAGTATTCCTGCAAAGACGCTAGTTTCTCTGCGGGCCGACGCGAATCAAGAAGCTCTCATCAAGGACACCGGTTTCCCTGAGTTGAGGAGGTTGCCAAGGACACTGATTTCCCTGGGGTTGAAACGAATCGGAGTATTCCTGCAAAGACGCTAGTTTCTCTGCGGGCCAACGTGAATCGAGGTGCTCTCGTCAAGGACACTGGTTTCCCTGAGGCGAGGAGGTTGCCAAGGACACTGATTTCCCTGGGGTTGAAATAAATCAGAGTATTCCTGCAAAGACTCTAATTTCTCTGCGGGCCGACGCGAATCGAGGTGCTCTCGTCAAGGACACTTGTTTCCCTGAGGCGAGGAGGTTTCCATGGACACTGATTTCCCTTGGGTTGAAACGAATCGAGTATTCCTGCAAAGACGCTAGTTTCTCTGCGAGCTGACGCGAATCGAGGTGCTCTCATCAAGGACACCGGTTTCCTTGAGGCGAGGAGGTTGCCAAGGACACTGATTTCCCTGAGGTTGAAACGAATCGGAGTATTCCTGCAAAGACGCTAGTTTCTCTGCGGGCCAATGCGAATCGAGGTGCTCTCGTCAAGGACACTGGTTTCCTTGAGGAGATGAGGTTGCCAAGGACACTGATTTCCCTGGGGTTGAAACGAATCGGAGTATTCCTGCAAAGACGCTAGTTTCTCTGCGGGCCGACGCGAATCGAGGTGCTCTCGTCAAGGACACTGGTTTCCCTGAGGCGAGGAGGTTGCCAAGGATACTGATTTCCCTGGGGTTGAAACGAATCGGAGTATTCCTGCAAAGAAGCTAGTTTCTCTGCAGACCGACGCGAATCAAGAAGCTCTCTTCAAGGACACTGGTTTCCCTGAGGCGAGGAGGTTGCCAAGGACACTGATTTCCCTGGGGTTGAAACGAATCGGAGTATTCCTGCAAAGACGCTAGTTTCTCTGCGGGCCGACACGAATCGAGGTGCTCTCGTTAAGGACACTGGTTTCCCTGAGGCGAGGAGGTTGCCAAGGACACTGATTTCCCTGGGGTTGAAACGAATCGGAGTATTCCTGCAAAGACGCTAGTTTCTCTGCGGGCCGACGCGAATCGAGGTGCTCTCGTCAAGGACACTGGTTTCCCTGAGGCGAGGAGGTTGCCAAGGACACTGATTTCCTTTGGGTTGAAACGAATCGTAGTATTCTTGCAAAGACGCTAGTTTCTCTGTGGGTCGACGCGAATCAAAATGTTCTCGTCAAGGACACTGGTTTCCCTGAATCGATGTATTTGCCAAGGACGCTGATTTCCTTGGAGTTGAAACGAATCGAGGTATTCCTGCAAAGACGCTGGTTTCTCTGCGGGTCGACGCGAATCAAGATGCTTTCATCAAGGACACTAATTTCCCTGAATCGAGGTATTTGCCAAGGACACTAATTTCCTCGGAGTTGAGATGACCTCTGGTGGTCTTTCCGGTTTTATATGAGTTACCGTCAAGACTTGGCTCCGTTTTCTGATGGAGCATGGGGGAGGGGGGAGATATGTTTCCTTCTGTGTTTGCGCCCCTGGATTGTATACAGGGATTGATGTGATCTCATATGTAGGGCAAAAGTTTCATTCATTTTCATATTATTATTTTATTTCCGCGATGCTCTATCATTTCAGCTTTTATATCGCGAAGGTCGCAATTGCCCAATCATTTCGGCTATTTTTCGCGGTGCCCAATCATTTCGGCTATTTATTTTATTTTCACTCGCTGCTTTTTATTGCGAGTTGCCCAATCATTTCGGCTATTTTGCATGCATACATTTTTACTTGCTGATTTTTATTGCAAGTTGCCCCATCATTTCGGCTATTTCATATGCACGTATGGCTCGCTGATTTTTTTTTATCGCGAGTGTGGAACTTGGAATCTGACGCCAATCTCAGCATCAGCATCGCTACAACTGGAATATTGCCAGGAGCGAATCATCATTTGCCATGAAAGGGCTTGGGATTTGATACCGATTTAGGCATCAGCATCGCTACAACTGAGATATTGCCAGGAGCGAATCATCATTTTCCTCTGTCGATGTCGAACAAAGGCGGCATAGCGAACAGGGTTAGGATGCTGTCGACTAAGGCTTTTGACTTTATGAGCCGTAAGGGTCCCACAAAGGTGTTTCTCCCTATAAGTCGTGAGGATCTCGTAGATGTGTTTTCTCCTTAGGAATCGTGGGGATTCCTAAGTGTATATTCCCCTGTGAGTCGTAAGGATCTCACAAAAGGGTTTTCTCCTTATAAGTCGAGAGGACTTATAAGGGTTGTTCACCATATGGACATATCCCTAGTCACGGGTGGGACTTTGCTGGGGAAATGTTTATTCGCGCCCGTGGATTGTATACAAGGGTCAGTATTGAGCCACTTGTAGGGCCACATCGAAGGTTGTGGGGGTTGCTTAAGAACAGGTTAAGCTTTCTGTAACTTCAGACTTTCAAATCTTATGAGCCGTGAGGGTTCCATAAGAGAGTTCTCCTTACGAGTCGTGAGAATCTCGCAAGTGTACTTTCTGCTTAGGAATCGTGAGGATCCCTAAGTGTGTTGCTTCCCTGTGAGTCGTAAGGCTCTCACGCGGGTGGTTTCTCCTTGCAAGGTCGAGAGGACCCTGCAAGTGTCTCTTAACGAGGTTGCGCCCTTTCGGGTTTTCACAAACACTCACCGGTAGCTCTGCTGTTTTTACTCACGGAGCCCTTTCGGGTTTTCATCCGTGCCCATTTTGCTTATGGACCTACCGTCTTCTTTTTTATTTATTCCTTTAATTCTTTTTTCTAACGAGGTCGCGCCCTTTCGGGTTTTCACGAACACTCGCCGGTAGCCCTGCTGTTTTTACTCACGGAGCCCTTTCGGGTTTTCATCCGTGCCCATTTTGCTTATGGACATACCGTTCTTTTTATTTATTTATTTATTTTATTTTTATTTTTTTTCTATCTCGTCAGCCTTAGGATGCTGCGGTAGTAGTTTTAAAGGCGTTTCGGTCTTTTGCAAGTTTTAGGACATTGCGGTCCACCGTCGCCGTATTTGAGGCGAATCTCTAGTTTACTGACTTTTCGGTCTATGGGGATTTCTCTATGAATGAGAATGATGCCCCCGGCGTGTCCACCTTTCTCGGAGCATGTGGTTGTGGCGGGCTCACCTTCCAGTTCTCGGACAACGTGAACTTGCCCTGTTGGTATTGGTCTTCAACCCAGTTTTTGAAAACGTAGTAGTTTTCAATCGGATGGCCCAATACTTGGTGGTAAGGGCAGTAATTAGGATTGTTGACATCATTCAGTTGTAGCTGTTGTTTCGGCTCCGGTAGAGTAATAAGGCTGTTGCGCACTGCTAGTTCGAACAGTCTCCTTGTTTCATCCTGGGGAAATGAGTACGGAGGGGTTGCCGCTTGTTGTTTCGGCAAACAACCGGTCTAGGGCCACTCGATTGCTGTTAAGTGTTGGCTGCGAGGGCTGTTTTTCCCTTCCTTTTATCCTTTTTGCGCGATCCTTTGTTTGCGGGGCCGAGATTTTTTCCGGGTAGCGTGCGATTGCACGGCTGAATGTTCTCACAACTCCTCAATTATTTCGTTTTTGAAATGGATTCCTTGAGGAGAGGGTTGAGGGCGGCTTCTTCGTCAGAGTCGCTTCCAAAGGTGATAACTTGCGATCCCTTGGTGTTGGCTATGTGACTGTCGTCGTCGACTCTTTTGCGCTCATCTGTTGCATTTTTCTGATGTCTACGAGCTTCACGCTTTATCCTGTTGAAGTGTTGCTTTTGAGCGACGTACCCTTGCCACCAACACTTAAAGGAGTTGCAGTCTTCTGTAGGATGTGCGATTTTCTGATGATATAAGTAGAAGTTAGGATGCACGTCCGCTTCATCAAGATGTATACCACCGGGAGAATTTTCTTTGAAAGAGGGCAGCCTCATCCCCATTGATATACCTTTGGCGAATCGTTTCCTTATATTGATCCTGCTTTCATTTGCCTGGTGTACTCGTATTTTTTGGGCAATATAATCATCCAGTGTGGCCTTAGAGATTGTTTCCTCCTTGGCTGCTGAAAGAGCCGGCAGAGGATTCGATGTTTCTCCTCTGTCATCTTCAACCATTACTGGAGGATCTTCGGTTGGGGGGGCCGGCTGTAACATCATCCCTACCATATCTTGGAAGAGGAGCGCCATTTGTTTTATGTTAGCCGCTTTCTCTGCGGCTTCTTTGTCTTTCTTTTCGAGGACTCTGCGTAAGAAGTCAGCGTCGGTTTCTTGTTCGTGCCGCTGCTCCGATGATACTTCCGGGCTTTCTTTTGGCCCGGTAAGTGCGGCCATTGCAGTCATCATCTCCTGAAGCTTCTGCTGCTGTTCTTGAGCTTTCGTCACGGATCGGGTGAGCGGTAGGTGACCCGTCTAAGCACGGCCTTCCTCCTTTCCGGAAGCCATATAAACAGTATGCACCACCATGCCCCCAGACTTGGGGCGTTTAGATTCGGTGTCTTTGCAATTTGCCAAAGAAACAGGGATCTTCTCTGACCTCCTTCTTTTTTGAGCGGTCGAAGTTGAGGGGGCCGTTGAGGCGGGCACCCAAGTAGCCGTCATCCTTTGTGGCTTGACAGAGTAGTCCTTCTCCCGCCGAACTTTCATCTTTTTCTGTCGGCGGGGATAGTCTTGATCAATTACCGAGTCTTGGACTTGACGCCAGACCTTGTAGATTTTAGAGGACAGCCATTGAGGGGCTGCTCCAACTTCACCTTTGGGGCATTATTCACAGGTGAAGGAGTTCTCTTCAGCACTGCAGTAGGAGAGTTTCTGCGCACTTTGTTGAGCAGTTCAAAGCTGTTCCCGGTTGGAACAGCAGCGTCAACTTCCATTGTTGAAGCCGGCGGAGTCAGTCCAGAAGGGGAATTACCCCAGCTTTCCTTACTCGGCACCAGTGGCGACATCGAGCATGTCGTGCGGATGAGATTACCTCCGTTGTTGGATAAGCTTCTTCATGCCCCCTGCTTTGAGGAGTGACTGTTATTGGTGCTAGCCTGTCGAAGACTGACACCCGTTGAGAAGCAATGTCTAATCCGTCAAAGACAGACCTCTGGGCAGGGGAAGCAGCTTTGAGGACCTCGCCTGGAGCAGAAACCGGAATGGCCAACCTTGTAAAAACTGACTTCTTAGAAGGAAGAGACTTTTCAATGATTTCGTCCGCTTGAGCCGGGATGGCTATCCGCTTTGGGATGGCAGCTTCGGGTATCGCGGGCTTATAGACATTCTGGCCCAGTCTGTTGAAAACTGAGGTATTGAAGTTGGGCGACCCGTTGAGAGGGGTCGCGGCAGTGGTAAGTCGATCAAAGACCGGCTTCTTTGGAGCTTCTTGCGATATCATTGGGGCATTGAAGCTCATCGGTGGGATTATGGTCCCGAAGAATAGTCCAGCGGAGGCTTGAGTTACCTGCTCCACTGGCATCTTGAAAAAGGAGGCCGCTTGGGGCCCATAAGTCACTCCTCCAGCAAGGATGAAGCGAGAGTTACAGTTGCAGGTAGTGCAGCTTGAAGCCATTGATCTTCTGCTCTCTGCATGGAGCAAGACACCAAATCTTAGTACCTCGAATCCACAGGCAACCACAGCAAATCGCGATTCGTTCGCGAACACGACACACGAAGTATGGAGTGGAAAGAGGAAGATGTCCCACCGGGCGTGCCAGAATCTGTTCCCCTCCGAACACAGAGACGCGACCGCGTAGGTTCATCTTGCCTGAGATTCGGGGCAGATGCTAATTGGTGCTATCCGTCCACCTCTCCGAAGATACCAAGTTGATTTATGTCACCATGTATCGAAGGTTTAAACGGATGCGGCCGATGTAGCAGACTTCGTCAGATTCCCCCTCATTCGAGGGGGTTTTGATTGTGGGGACGCTCTTCCCTGCAGGCGCAAGCCCCTGCAGTTAATTACACTACCGCATCGCGGTAACAACTTTCTCCTTCTCCAGATGGTCACTTTGTGTCGTGGGTGTTTGTTTTGTTTGTGGTTGCCCGTGGATTGTATACGGAGACTAATTTTGGTTGTCGCCCGTAGGACGTGGATTAGTCCAAATCCGTATTTTCTTAGATTTGGGTTTGGGGTTTTGGTTTAAGGATACATTAGCCCTATTTAAGGCTAAGATCAACTTAAACTTTTGTTAAGGATACGTTAGCCTAATCTCCAGACTAAGATCAACTTAGCGGGATCGTTTGGATCCGACAAGAGAGAGCAATTGGTTCTATTGTTTAGTTTAATGACATTGCGGTCGATTTCCAGTTTAGGGACATGGTGGTCCATCATTCCCATTTGGGGACGAACATTAGTTTAAGGACATTTCGGTCCAACATTCCCATTTTGGGACGAATATTAGTTTAAGGACGTTTCGGTCCAACATTCCCATTTTGGGACGAATATTAGTTTAAGGACGTCTCGGTCCACGAGTTTAAGGACCCCGCAGTCTGTACCAATATGTGGTTGTCGGGACCCGTCACCTCTCTGAAGACGTTGAAGGATTACAACGACAAATATCAGAGGAGTTCGGAGATGTACCCTCGAACCGGGTGTAAATTGATTTAAGAGAGCAGTCGTGCTCAGTCAATTTTAATTTGAGGATTTACGGCCAGTATTGGGCTAAGTCCAGTTGAGAATGTTCAACATTTTTATTTGTGGTTGGCCTGTTAGGCCTTGGCTTGGGCTTTACCCTTTGTTTAATAATGCATAGCATTAATCTTGGTCTCTGTTGGACCTTTATTTGGGCTCTGCCTCTTTTTAAATGATGCACAGCATCTGTTTTGGTCTGACAGACCTTTGTTTGGGCTCTGCCCTTTTTAAAATAATGGCATTTTATTAGGCCTGTTAGGCCTTTTTTAATTGGGCTCGGCCCTTCTTTTCAATAATGCAGTGCATTAATTATCTGACACTGACCATGTGGCCTGTCAGGCGCTTTACGCCAATTAATGAGCGCAAGCGCATATGGAGGTGACACGTGTCACGCTCTGGTGAGCGCTAGCGCAGTGCGCTACGCTGTTGCGCTGCTGACACGTGGCGCGTTCTGGTGCAGTGCGCCAATTTAAGAGAGCAATGCTCTGTTTTGGAAGCGCATCGCGCAGTTTGTTCTGGGGCTGACACGTGGCGCTCTCTGGTGGCTTGCGCCAACCCAAGAGCGCAACAGTGCAGATTTACAAGTGCAGGGAACTTTTAATTATCTTGATCCAATTTTTGGATTAAAGAATAGAATCTTTTAAGATTCCAGAACCAATGGTTCACCAAAAGTCAATGCTTTTGTGTAGATCAAATTATCTAAAGAAGAAGTAAATTACTTCTTTTTATTTACCATTTTTTATTGAAGATCTTTGATCTTGTTCTTAGATCATTGATCTTTTTCTTTTAGAAGAAAATTCTTCTTTCTCTAAAGGTTTTACCTTTTTCTTTCTTTCTTTCTGAATTCTCCTCAAAGTTCTTATAAGAGCTCTTGTGAATTCTCTCTGTGTTTCAATCTCCTTTAGACTTGAAGTCTGGGGGCCTTTATATAGTGCCAATAGATTTGTTAAATTAGTTAAAGAGATATTTCTCTGAGTGATTTAGGGATCTTTCCCCATCGTTGGATCTTTGATCCAAGGGCTTCTGTTTTACAGAAGAGAATCTTATTGTTTTAATAAGATCAGAAAGATCTTTCAGAATTTTTCTGTTTGGCGTATGCGCACCTGCGCTTGACACGTGTCGCGCAGAACAGAGCGCAACGCAACTGCGCTGCCACGTGTCGCGCAGCGCCACTGCGCCAGCGCAACTGTGCTGCCATGTGTCGCGCAGCGCAGAGCGCAAACCATCTGAAGTGTTGCTTCCTTTATTTTTATCTTAAATAGAGCCTTGCTCTGATTGGGTGCGCTGCCTTGGGCGCTGCGCTGGCGTGTCTGCTTTTGACACGTAGCGCGTTGCGCGCAACGCAAGGGATCTGAAGCATTGCTTCGATTTTTGAATTTTTGAAATTCAAACAGAGCTTTGCTCTGATTGGGGGAAACAATCCTCTGATCTCACTCGAACTTGATGATATCCGGATCACAAATTCAGTTTCGAGAATACCATCGCGCCACTAAGTTTCTCGAATAATTCGCCAATGCGAGGGATCGAGTACTTGTTCTTCATCTTTCTTCTTGACTAGAAGAACTGGAGCTCCCCAAGGTGAATCGCTGCTGCGAATCCAACCCTTCTCTAGCAATTCAGTAACCTGCTTCTTGACTTTTTCCAACTCTACTGGTGCCATCGGATAGTACGCCTTTGAGATTGGCGCTGCACCAGGAATAAGATCGATCGCGAACTCCACATCTCGTTTTGGCGGTAAACCCGAGATATCCTCGAACACGTCCATGAACTCTCGAACTACAGCTGGTGCTGCCTCCTTATCAACTTCCATCGACGAAAGAACACCGTTTTTCGGCCTAGCCCTATACTCGATTGGCCCGACAGAACTGCATCCTCCAGCAAAAACAAACTCCGGATGTCCGGGAATCTGGAAAATCACTTTCTTTGCCCTACAATCAATGTGAGCGTGGAAAGTGCCGAGGAAGTCCATTCCCAAGACAACATCATAAATTCCAGTATCGATCACCAAGAAATCTGCAAATAACTCCCGTCCGCAAATAACAACAAAACAATCTTTACACTCACTACTAGATATGATCTTCCCATTCCCAGTGTGTATGTCCCAACAACTAGACAGGGTCGTGCAATAAATCGAATGTGCAGCAATAAACTTGGACGGCATAAAACAATGGGATGCACCAGAATCGAATAATGCTAATGCGGGAAAATCATGAACAAGTAGGATACCTGAGACAACTTCATCTGAAGCCTTGGCCTCTTCTGCCGTCAGAGTAAAGGCTCGAGCTTGATTAGGTCTCTGAGTTATCTGCTTCTACCCCTGAATCAGCCTCTGTGGTGGCTTCTAAACATCATCCTTCAAACGAAGCTTCGATGGACAAGCATTGATAGTATGATCCGCTGATCCGCAAACTAAACAAAGTCCCAGCATCTTTCGACAATCTCCTTTTAGGTGTCCGGGTAGATGGCAAAAGTTACAAATCACGCTCCTTCTCTGATCAGCTACGACGGGTTTCTTCATCGGTACGATGCCACGTCGGTTCACTAGAATACCTCTGCGTATTGGCGCTCGGTTCGGCGCAAAAGCCGGCTTCCGTACCATAACTGCCTGCTGCTGTGTACCCCTTGTCTTCACTGATAAGCTCTGCTGCTCTCTGGCTGCTTTAAGAACTTGCGAGAAAGTGGTCAATCCCAGAGATATAATGTGCCTCTGGATTTCCACATCTAAACTGCGCATGAACCTTCGTGCCCTATCAGCTTCTTTGGCCACCAAAGGTCCCGCAAATCGACTGAGCCATGTCCACTCAGCCACATGCGCATCCACGGATCCGCCATTCTGCTTTAAGATGATAAACCTTTCTTCCATTTCTTCTCGTGCAGTCTGTGGAAAGAACTTCTCCAAGAAACTCTGCGAGAAAGTTGCCCAACTGATCGGCTTGGGCAAAAGGGTTTCTTCCACAAGCCACCACTCGCGGGCATAATCCACCAATTAGATGCGTACAACATCCACTCTCTGGTCCTCCGGAATCTGTGCTGCAACAAGCAGATTCTCCGTATCGACTAGCCACTGCTCCGCTGGCAACGGCTCCTCCAAACCAGTGAAAATGGACGGACTATGTAAAAACTCCATTTTTTAGTGTACATAAATTTGATTTAAATTTGAAGTATACTTGGGGTATTTAATATTGCTGTTACCACTTTAAGTATTTGTTTCACACAATAATTACAAGAAGGAGCTTGTAGCTCATTGGTAATACCTTGCACTGCTGAACCAAGCCACCAGAGTTCAAATCTCATACCCCATATTATTTTTAATATTGATTTTTTAAAAACCTTTAGAATACCAAGAGTTTACACGTGCATATCTCACAAAAACCCCACTACACCCAAAGATGTAACATTTCCAGGAGTTAGATGAACTGTCAGGGGGGATCCCGGCAGCCTAACTCAGCTGGGAATCGGCCAAATCGGCCTTGACTCGGTCTGACTCAGTCCTCAGACCGAGTCACGGCCGAGTTGGCAGATTCCGGCGATGACCCCAATATGAAAGTTGTGTCTTTTCATATTCCCTATGCACCTGCAAATTTTCAGCCTCAGACCACTTCCAGAGCTCTTTTAAAACCCCAATTACTCCACTTTTAATACATTTTTATATATTTTATCACATTTTTCATTTTAACCTTTCATCTACCCTAACCCTAGCCTACCCTATAAATACACCCCCTACCCTCTACCCTCTCACCCCCAAAATCCTAAGCCCACTCTCACAAAAATTTCCAAGAGTCATGTACTTTGAAAACAAGCTCGAGGCGAAGCTCTGACGAATTCCCGACGGAACTTCCGTCGACCGTTTTAAGGAACTACCGGCGACGACGCAATACATCGGCGATCCCTCTAGATTCCTCTCACTCCCTTATTTAATCTAAAACCCGTAAGTCCCTTTTCTATCTCTCTTTTCCATTCTCAAAATACGAAATTACAAAACCCGACGGAATCGGAACAAATCTGATTTCCGATTCGGTTTTCTATAAAATTCCACTTCTCACTAATACAATCATACCCAAACTTCCCCATGTTGACTATTAAACACTAATCAAACAATTTGATCAAGTTTCGTCACATGAAATGATAGCTTTTTCAATTTACCGTATTTTTCACTTAAATACCACATTGTTTCAATCTTTCATTTAACCCCATTAAACTTGCTATACATTTAAAGTAAATCACGAGGTAACGACCTACCTCCTCACACACTCGTATGAAACACCCCCGAGAACCTAGAATACGAGAAAATAAACATTTTCATTTAAATACCATATATTTAATAAAACCATTTCTAAAGATTTAGTTTTGATACACTTTTTAAAGAAGTACCACTTAATATGAAAAAAACGATAAGTTGTGGACATCGGTCGTTTATCTAAACCTGACTTTGTTTTGTCTAGGCTAGGCAAGTGAGAAAGGTAACTTTAAAAGGCCCGACTCACGGTGATTCGTGAGCGGATCCCTCATTTCCTCACTTGTACTTACCTGGACACAATTGGCGGTGAAGAGGCGATTTGAGGCCTCTCACAACTTGTCGTCTGGACCAGTTAGGAATGGACTAGTTGACTTAGGAGAATTTAGAACATACAATACGGAAAATATACATCTTTACAAATAAATACCAATTACTTCATAAAACCGTTTTCTAAAAGATTTAGTATTTTACAATCTTTGCAAAGCGCCGCTACAACCCACTTTGGAGAACCCGTTCGGGATGGTGCGGATTATCGCACATCCTCGGGCTTAGTAGTACGAGATTCAGACCTCCACGAGGAGCATTCGGTCTCGAAAGATTTAAAATACGACATCTTAAGAAAATGAGATTTCTAGAATATAAAATATTTATTAAAATTATTTTTGTATAAATATATGTATATTTATCATTAAAATATCTATTTTGTTAAGATATAAATATTACACCTTTTTCTAAAAAATCACAAGAATCAATTTGACATTAAAATACCATAAATTCCACATAAATTAATATTACAAATAAATACCTTTATTTATGAAAGTAGGATATTTTCACTAGAAATATCCCAATATAAAATCCACCTTCATTAAAACTCTAAAGAAGAATAACGAATACTTGAGGTGTATTTTGAAAAGTATATAAAAAGTATTTTTACATAAAACCCCCTCAAGTTTTATAAATTATCCTAAGGACCCTAACAATTATTGGTTTAAGAAATAATCAAGACTTCGATTTACATTTCTAATTGTCTGACTTGGGTTTGAGTCTGATTAATCTGACTTGAATATGATTCAAGTCAATCTACAATCTGCAATCTTCAACATGAATCCACAAGTCCAATTATCAACCTATACAACTTGACTGAACCGAACCATGAATATACATTCCACTTACATGGTTCTCCAGTTATTCCATTTATATGATTCTACGATTACATCTGTTTACTGATATCATGGTTTCGGTCAGTCTTTCAATTATACACTCAATTCAATTTACAGTACAAAACAATACAAATAAAACACTACGGGGTTTAAGGGGTAGATTGGTACGGAAGGTGTTAAAAGTGGCACGAGGCGGTAAGATTAAGACACCTAACCAATATCCCGTTGCTGTTGTACCGTGGATTAACAGTTCCTTGTACATTCCGTTTGCCCTGGTCTCTAGCATATAGAGACCCCTCTCATATACATTGGCATCCTTCTGTACCAAGCTACAAACAACAGCGGTAACACAACATTACAACAAGATAATACAACTTTAAAAGATACCTTCTTATACTGTCTACTATACTTTCCTCTTATCTTTGTGACTTACCGAGCGACCTGTTCACTGACGACATTCTATTTCTTTTTTCTTTGAATGTCGTCAGGTGGTTTGGACCCGGCAGAGATCGAGCCATCTGCAGAAGACTTGGAGCAGTTTGCTGAAGAACCAGAGCACTAGTTTTATTGTACATTTTCCATTCAGTACTTTTCATTTCATGTTATGCCATTGTTTAGGCATCATTTTATTTCAGTTGTATTTCCTTTTCATGCATTGTACAAAAGAATGTTAATAAATAAAAGTTGATGTTTTTATTATATCTTGTCTCTTGTGTATTTACTTTTATATTGCTTAGATACGCTTAGCGTATGTACTTCTGAGTATATACGTAGCGGACCAGTCGCGTCCCTTTCGCCGTATACTGGGAAGCGGGGCGTGACAGGTTTTGTTGGTGGCCCATGCAGGTCAGAGCTGTATGAAACTCTATCATGCAGTTCTATTCTGCGTGAACAACCTAAGCAATATAAAACAAGAACCAGCAACTAAAACATTCTTTACAATTCATGTTCCTTGAATCTTACAATTTCATATTCCTTGAATCTTATCATTTTATGTACTTGAATCTGTCCTAACCCAAATTTTCTTCAAGATTATGGATTCCCCGAACAACACCAGCACCAACGTCAACAACACACCTCCACTACCAATCGTTCCTGCTGTTCCTGCGCCACCCACCGAGCAAACATTACCACTTGAAGCGATCCACAGCCTTCTTGAGGGATATCAACAACTCCTGAACCGTCACGAAACTGACGCTCCTGGGGTAAAGCAATTCAGGGATTTATATCCCAAGCAGTACTCCGGAAAGGGAAGCCCACTTGAAGCTGAGGAATGGGCACAAAGTATTGAGGATGATCTGGCGGCAGCACAAGTGCCAGACATAGCTTGGGTCCGTGTGGCGAAACTGCAGCTCACGGACAATGCTCGCAACTGGTGGAAGGCGGAAGAAAGCCGTCTTGTACAGCCTATTGAATGGAAGACTTTTCGCAAGAAATTCGACGCGAAGTACTTCCTTATGACTGCCAGGTTTTCCATGGAGCAGCAGTTCATTCATCTGCAACAAGGTTCAATGTGGGACAAGTCAGTAGATGAATATGACGCTGAATTCACCATGCTAAGTCGGTAAGATATGTCACAGTATTTCAAATTTCTAAAATATCACATACTACACAGTTAACACAATCCTTTAAACAGATTCGCGGCACACTTGATACCAACGGACGAGATCAGAGCCCATCGCTTGCAACAAGGTTTGGACACGGAAATTCATGCTGCACTAGCCACAGGAAAATTTCCGACTCATGAGGAAGCTTTGGAAGCTGCCCGCAGTTATGAGGGAGTGATAAAAGCAAGGGGCAGACCTCAGTCTGCAGGGTTTAAGCGCCCTGCCAACTAGATGGCAGGAGGAGCCTCGTCCAGGCCACCTTTTGTGCCAAGGCGACCCGGAGTACCGAACCATCGTCCCAGCCCAGCCTTTTGTACCTACTGCAAGAGAGACGGACATATGATGAAAGACTTCCGGCGAGCCAACCGTCTTTGCTTAGTCTGCAGCTCAGCTACTCATGATATTGGGTCTTACCCCCAAAGGCAAAACCCAGTTGCTGCACCCAGGCCAGCAAACAATTACCCAGAGCGCCCAGCCATTCAAGCCCCTGCTCCAAGACCTGCAATACCTGCACCACCCAGAGGACCACAAGCTGCACCACCTCCTCGTCAGTTCCATTATGCTCAAAGGAACGTTCCGAGGAATGCTTCTCAGGCCAGGAGGAATTTACCAAGGCGCCAGGCTTTCACGATGTCCGTGGAAGAAGCTGAGGCCACGGAACAAGTCATCACTGGTAAACTTTTCTTCTCAAACTTTTCTTTTAGCCGTGCTTATCTACACACTTTCCTTATACCTAAAACATATCCCACATACCTTAGGTACAATCTTAGTAGCCTCACTACCTGCACTAGCACTGTTTGATACTGGAGCATCGCACTGCTTTATGTCGCAACGGTTCATCCGAACCCATGCGATTCCAGTCTCACCGCTTGTATCCAGCTGGAATGTCAGTTCAGGAAATGGCGCTCTAAAGGCAACTATGGGATACGTCTTGTATCCAGTCGTCGAATGCAGCAGAGAGTTTTATGCTGACTTCAAAGTACAGGACATACTGAACTTCGATGTGGTTCTAGGAATGGATTGGCTTGGAACTTTTTATGCTACCATCGACTGTCGTCAAAGGAGGGTAGTATTCGAGATTCCAGACCATCCGGTCTTCTATTTCAAGTGCGGAGACCATACCCTGGAGCCAAGTACCTACAAAGCAAAGCCAAGAGAAGCAGTAGTTGCAGCAGCTTAAGCGGAGGAAGAATCAAGACCAGAGGTAGTTCGAGAGTTCGACGATGTATTTCCTGACGATATATCAGGTTTGCCTCCCGATCGAGCTCTTGAATTCAGTATTGATTTAGTACCAGGAGCACAACCAGTGATCAAAGCACCTTATAGATTAAGTCCGGAAGGTTTGAAGGAAGTTCTAACACGGTTCGACGAATTATTGGTGAAAGGATGGATTCGTCCCAGCACTTCAAGTTGGGGAGCACCTGTTCTACTTGTGAAGAAGAAGGAAAGTTCATACAGAATGTGCATCGATTATAGAGCCTTGAACGAAGTCACTATACAGAACAAGTATCCACTCCTGCGCATCGATGATTTATTCGATCAGCTATGTGGATCTTATGTTTTCTCTAAATTGGATCTTCATTCAGGTTATCATCAGGTGAAGGTCAAGGAAACTGATATTCACAAAACAGCTTTCAGAACTCGCTATGGACATTACGAATTTCTAGTGATGCCATTTGGAGTGACCAATGCACCAGCAATATTTATGAACCTAATGAATCAAGTTTTCCGGGAGTACTTAGACAGGTTTGTTGTCATCTTCATCGACGACATCCTGGTGTATTCTAAGAGTCGGAAAGAGCATGCAGAGCACCTACGAATTGTCCTGGAAACTCTTCGACAACATAAGCTTTATGCCAAGTACAGCAAGTGGGAGTTTTGGCTAAAGCAAGTTGGTTTTCTTAGACATATCGTATCAGGAGAAGGAATCTCTGTGGATCCAGCGAAAGTTGCAGCAGTTAGCGAATGGCCTACACCAAAGTCAGTGAAGGACATTCGAAGTTTCTTGGGTTTAGCTGGATATTACAGAAGGTTCATTGAAGGCTTTTCAAAGATAGCAACACCCCTGACCAAGCTCACACGTAAAGATGAGGAATTTGTGTGGTCAGAAGCATGCGAACAAGCTTTCATAGAACTCAAGTCAAGGTTGACATCATCACCTATTCTCGTAATACCGGATCAATCTAGAGGATTCGAAGTGCATTGTGATGCATCCGGTAAGGGATTAAGATGTGTTCTACATCAGCACGGTAAGGTTGTGGCTTATGCTTCAAGACAACTGAAGACTCATGAGTGTAATTATCCGACGCATGACCTGGAGTTGGCAGTCGTCATCTTTGCTCTCAAGATTTGGCACCATTATCTACTTGGTGAATGAGTGAACATCTACACAGATCATAAAAGTCCGAAGTACGTGTTTACTCAGAAGGAGTTGAATATGCGGCAGAGAAGATGGTTAGAACTCATAGCGGACTTTGACATCAACTTGCAATATCACCCAGGGAAGCTGAACGTAGTACCTGATGCTCTTAGTCGCCAACCATTAGCAATGAATCTCACCGCTCAGTGGAAACTTCAACAAGACTTGAATCAGATGGAGATTGAAGTAGTCATGCCAGGTAACGCTTCAAGTTTGATGAATTTACAAGTTCAATCAACCATTGTCAATCAGATCAAAGCAGCTCAAGCAAGTGATGCTATGTTGAAAAGGATCAGAGAACAAGTGGAGAATGGACTCAGAACAGACTTCATCATCTATGAAGACGAATCTTTGAGATACGGCAGCAGATTGTGTGTACCAAAAGGTCCTGTTCGGAAAGAGTTAATGAAAGAAGCCCACAGCTCTCCCTACTCAGTACACCCTGGAGGTACCAAAATGTACAAAGATCTACGTCAGAATTATTGGTGGCATGGAATGAAGCGTGAAGTAGCCAGAAGCGTCGCAAAATGCTTGGTGTGTCAGCAAGTGAAGGCTGAACATCACAGGACGGCTGGACTACTTCAATCGTTACCAATCCCAGAATGGAAGTGGCAGCACATCACGATGGATTTTGTGACCACTCTTCCTCGCAGCACAAAGGGTAACGATGCCATATGGGTCATTATGGATCGACTCACGAACTCGGCTCACTTCATCCCATTTCGGGTTGGCCAATCAACTGAGGCACTAGCAAAGAAGTACATGGAGGTAATAATCTATTTAAGATTTAAACTCTTCATAATATACTATCTATGATACCCATGAACTCATACAGGAAATTATGAGACTTCATGGAGTACCGGTTTGCATTGTCTCCGATCGTGACACCGAGTTCCGATCGCAATTTTGGCAGAGTCTGCAAGCAAGCTTGGGAACAAGTCTGAACTTCAGCACGGCTTATTATCCACAAAAAGGTGGTCAGTCGGAACGAACTATTCAGATCTTGGAGGATATTCTCAGAGCGTGTATGCTAGACTTTAAAGGATCGTGGGAAGATCACCTGCATCTTGTGGAGTTCGCGTACAATAACAGCTACCAAGCAAGCATAGGAATGTCACCTTTTTGCAGTATTGTATGGAAAGAAGTGTCGATCACCATTAAGTTGGGAGGACATCGGGGATAGGGAACTCCTTGGACCAGAGATGATAGTAGCGACCGTTGATGTGGTTCGTACTATCAGGGAAAGAATGCGCATAGCCCAAGATCGACAGAAACACTGGGCTGATGCGAAGAGACGACACTTGGAGTTCCAGCCAGGAGATCACGTATTCTTGAAGATATCTCCGAACCGCGGAGTGATTCGATTTGGAAGACGGGGTAAATTAAGTCCGAGATACATTGGACCCTTCGACATACTTGAACGAGTCGGTGAAGTGGCATACCGCTTAACGCTTCCACCCTCATTGGAAGGAGTGCCTAATGTGTTCCACATATCCCAACTCAGAAAGTGTGTGAGTGACCCCAGCCATGTTCTTGATCATTCCAAGCTCACTATACAACCCGACTTGTCTTGTAAGCAACAGCCTGTGGAGATCCTGGACAGGAAAGTGAAGACACTTCGGAACAAGGAAGTTAACCTGGTTCGAGTAATGTGGAGGAAAGACACTCCAGGAGAATCCACTTGGGAAAGGGAAGATGAAATACGTGCAAGATATCCTCACCTCTTTGTAAACTAGTCCTCAAATAAAAGTTGTAAATTTCGAGGACGAAATTTTTGTAAGGAGGGTAGACTGTAACAACTCCATTTTTTAGTGTACATAAATTTGATTTAAATTTGAAGTTTACTTGGGGTATTTAATGTTGCTGTTACCACTTTAAGTATTTTTTTCACATAATAATTACAAGAAGGAGCTTGTAGCTCATTGGTAATACCTTGCACTGCTGAACCAAGCCACCAGAGTTCAAATCCCATACCCCACATTATTTTTAATATTGATTTTTTAAAAACCTTTAGAATACCAAGAGTTTACACGTGCATATCTCATAAAAACCCCACTACACCCAAAGATGTAACATTTCCAGGAGTTAGATGAACCGTTGGGGGGGTCCTGGCCGCCTGACTCGGCCGGGAATCGGCCTTGACTCGGTCTGACTCAGTCCTCAGACCAAGTCACGGCCGAGTCGTCCGATTCCGGCGACGGCCCCAACATGAAAGTTGTGTCTTTTCATATTCCCTATGCACCTGTAAAATTTCAGCCTCAGACCACTTCCAGAGCTCTTTTAAAACCCCAATTACTCCACTTTTAATACATTCTTTTTATACATTTTATCATATTTTTCATTTTAACATTTCATCTACTCTAACCCTAGCCTACCCTATAAATACACCCCCTACCCTCTACCCTCTCACCCCCAAAATCCAGAGCCCACTCTCTCAAAAATTTTCAAGAGTCGTGTACTTTGAAAACAAGCTCGAGGCGAAGCTCCGACGAATTCCCGGCGGAACTTCCGGCGGCCGTTTTAAGGAACTACCGGCGACGACGCAATACATCGGCGATCCCTCTAGTTCTATCTCACTCTCTTGTTTAATCTAAAACCCGTAAGTCCCTTTTCTATCACTCTTTTCCATTCTCAAAATACGAAATTACAAAACCCGGCGGAATCGGAATAAATCTGATTTCCGATTCGGTTTTCTATAAAATTTCACTTCTCACTAATACAATCATACCTAAACTTTCTCATGTTGACTATTAAACACTAATCAAACAATTTGATCAAGTTTCGTCACATGAAATGATAGCTTTTTCAATTTACCGTATTTTTCACTTAAATACCACATTGTTTCAATTCTTCATTTAACCCCATTAAACTAGCTATACATTTAAAGTAGATCACGAGGTAACGACCTACCTCCTCACACACTCGTATGTAACACCATCGCGAACCTAGAATACGAGAAAATAAAAATTTTCATTTAAATACCATATATTTAATAAAACCATTTCTAAAGACTTAGTTTTGATACACTTTTTAAAGAAGTACTACTTATTATGAAAATACGATAAGTTGTGGACATCGGTCGTTTATCTAAACCTGACTTTGTGGTGTCTAGGCTAGGCAAGTGAGAAAGGTAACTTTAAAAGGCCCAACTCACGGTGATTCGTGAGCGGATCCCTCCTTTCCTCACTTGTACTTACCTGCCTACAATTGGCGGTGAAGAGGCGATTTGAGGCATCTCACAACTTGTCGTCTGGACCAGTTAGGAATGGACTAGTTGACTTAGGAGAATCTAGAATATACAATATGGAAAATATACATCTATACAAACAAATACCAATTACTTCATAAAACCGTTTTCTAAAAGATTTAGTATTTTACAATCTTTGCAAAGCGCCGCTACAACCCACTTTGGGGAATCCGTTCGGGATGGTGTGGATTATCGCACATCCTCGGGCTTAGTAGTGCGAGATTCAGACCTCCGCAAGGAGCATTCGGTCTCGAAAGATTTAAAATACGAAATCTTAAGAAAATGAGATTTCTAGAATATAAAATATTTATTAAAATTATTTTTGTATAAATATATATATATTTATCATTAAAATATCTATTTTGTTAAGATATAAATATTCCATCTTTTTCTAAAAAATCACAAGATTCAATTTTACATTAAAATACCATAAATTCCACATAAATCAATATTACAAATAAATACCTTTATTTATGAAAGTAGGATATTTTCACTAGAAATATCCCAATATAAAATCCACCTTCATTACAACTCTAAAGACGAATAACGAATACTTGAGGTGCATTTTGAAAAGTATATAAAAAGTATTTTTACATAAAAAACCCTCAAGTTTTATAAATTACCCTAAGGTCCCTAACAATTATAGGTTTAAGAAATAATCAAGACTTCGATTTACATTTCTAATTGTCTGACTCGGGTTTGAGTCTGATTAATCTGATTTGAATATGATTCAAGTCAATCTATAATCTGCAATCTTCAACATGAATCCACAAGTCCAATTATCAACCTATACAACTTGACTGAACCGAACCATGGATATACATTCCACTTACATGGTTCTCCAGTTATTCCATTTACATGATTCTACGATTACATCCGTCTACTGATATCATGGTTTCGGTCAGTCTTTCAATTACACACTCAATTCAATTTACAGTACAAAACGATACAAATAAAACACTATGGGGTTTAAGGGGTAGATTAGTACGGAAGGTGTTAAAAGTGGCACGAGGCGGTAAGATTAAGACACCTAACCTATATTTCGTTGCTGTTGTACCGTGGCTTAACGGTTCCTTATACATTCCGTTTGCCCTGGTCTCTAGCATATAGAGACCCTTCTCGTATACACTGGTATCCTTCTGTACTAAGTTACAAAAAACAGTGGTAACACAACATTACAACAAGATAATACAACTTTAAGAGATACCTTCTTATACTGTCTGCTATACTTTCCTCTTATCTTTGGGACTTACCGAGCGACCTGTTCGCTGACGACATTCTATTTCTTTCTTCTTTGAATGTCGTCAGGTGGTTTGGACCCGGCAGAGATCGAGCCATCTGCAGAAGACTTGGAGCAGTTTGCTGAAGAACCAGAGCTCTAGTTTCATTGTACATTTTCCATTCAGTACTTTTCATTTCCTGTTATGCCATTGTTTAGGCATCGTTTTATTTCAGTTGTATTTCCTTTTCATGCATTGTACAAAAGAATGTTAATAAATAAAAGTTGTTGTTTTTATTATATCTTGTCTCTTGTGTATTTACTTTTATATTGCTTAGATACGTTTAGCGTATGTACTTCTGAGTATATACGTAGTGGACCAGTCGAGTCCCCTTCGCCGTATACTGGGAAGCGGGGCGTGACAGACTAAGTCTTCTGAAATCCGCCACGGTACCCACACGCTGTATTGGTTTGGCTGCAACAGTATCTATGGACTGCTGGACGGTCCGCAAGCCTTCCTGAAAAGTTTCGCTTGCCGCTGGTTTATCTCGTTTTGCCGCTTCTGGTTCTCCAGCATCCCACGAATTACTCCAACCAATGCAGCGTCATCAACACGCCTTTGGTACAACCGTAAGTTCCTGTCTTCCATGATCCTGCAACCAAGACACCGAAGAGGATCCGTATGATAAACAAGATTCAAAACTTGCGATAAAACATAAACTGATAAGCAATGAAACCGGGAGAAGCAAGGTAATATAATGGCCTTAAAATAAGGAAGTGAATCAAGACTAGGACTCCAAATTACTTAAATAGAGTACCGCATTGTAACCATGCTGCAGTTCATCGTTACAATCACATAACTCCGTTCAAGTCGCCCAAATCCTAGCATCAGAATCGAAAGAATAAGTAGGGAGAAACAATAGGGAACCAAAAGGTTTCAAATCGAGATGCAAAGTTGTTTGCATATCGTCAAGACAAGGGTCACGAGAAGATATGATTCAAGAATTATAATACCAATGTGGCAGGACATGTTCCTAATTACAGGTTTTCTGATTCGTGTATTGGGTCCAATACCCAACTACAAAAGAATCAAACCCGATTAACCTAAATCCTATGGTTCTGATACCAAACAAAGCCTGTCACGTCCCGCTTCCCAGAGTGCGCTAAGATTGGCACGTGACAGAGCCAACTATGCTACCAGTCACATTACAGCTGTCTATAAGATATCAAGAACAGTAGAAATAAAATAAAATATCTAATACATGTCCATATGCCAGAATAAACGAGTCAAGTAATAATATGCGGAAGCAATAAATTCAAATAACAATAACATCTGGAAGTACGTCCCAAATACGGGCTCACATCAGGAAATGAAAATGCTGGAAGAAAACTAAACTAAACTAAATACTGACAGGATCCTCTCTGCTCGGCCTATCGGCTGAAGTACTCCTGATCAGCCTGCGACAAAAGTAGAGGATCTGGGCCATGCAAAACCCAGACGTCAGTGCGTCATAATATCAACAATAATATAATCAGGAGGTAACAAGATATGCAGGTATGAGTATGAACAGTAATAAAAGTATAACAGTAACACGAATAAGGAACAGTGAAGGGTATAAGCACATGTGACGTGCGGTGAGTAACCTGAACTAAACTACTAGGTTAACCACTTTCAAGTCTATGAAATCAATTTAATGAATCGTCGATGTAACTCAATAGTATCCCGTGCGTGCCCGGGACCACGGTCCAGATTCTCGGGCTGAAATCCGAGACATGCCGCTAGGCATTAAACAGAAAACATGTATAGATGAATGATGTCAGCATCATCATCCCGGGGCTGGCCTAGCCCGTAAAACTGATCAGTATAAGCGTTGAACTGTTGAGTTACAAGTCAGCTTTCATCATTAATTTCTCCTTACTCCCAAGTTATGTGTTCAAGTCAGGTATTGATAAATCTGGAGCTAAGGCCAACACAGGATCAAGAAAGTGCGGGTTTGTCTAAATAGACAACATGATATGTCCGTCGAGACAACAGGTCAAGATTGTCGGCATTAGTAACAAGATCAGGTATCAAGTCATGCAGTGGTGTATCAGGTCATGTCAAGTAGTGCACAGTGTATCAAATGGGTGCCAACCGTAAAATGTAGCAAGTATTGCATCAGGGTAAAAGTACGGATGTACGGTAAAAGCATGGATGCACAAATATCTATCAGGGGTTACATCATGACTATGTAGGATGCATATTATCAAGCATGGGGTACTAATGTAACAATAATATGAATTAATATAATATGGAATGCAACTGGATATGCAGAATTAATGGTATGGATACACAATAAAATATGAATGCACAAATATCTATCAGGAGTTACAACTGCAGCTCCAAAACTATGTAGGATGCATATTATCAAACATAGGGTACTCATGTAACAATAATGCGAAATAATATGATCTGTAGATGCAGCTACATATATAATAAATGATATGGATGCATACAGGTATCCAAAAACAGTAAAACATTAATATGGGTGAACAGTGCAATCAATATGTGATATTTTTATTCTTATGGATGCAAAATAAGATACATAGCATGTAGCAAGATGAACTTGCCTAAACGGATCTCACGAAGGGTGCGTACGGCACGTCCGACGTCGGGTAAACGTCGCAACGCACACACGGCACATAGGACATGTCCAGGCAAGGCAAGAAGGTAACCACGCTGGCTGGGGATGTACACTTGGTTGCCTGGATCGGAGGCGGCGTCACGGCTTCGGCGGTGATCACCAGAATTGGAATCAAGAAATCAAGAAAAGAAAAAGAAGAAAGGAGAAGAAGAGAAGAGGAGGAAGATGAAGAAGTTGGTCTGGGATTGGGTGCTCTGTAGTCAGAGGGGAGGCAATGGAAGACGACGACGACGAGCTCCGGTGGGGTGCAGGGTTGGGTTCGGGTGTGCAGGTTCTGGTGTTGGGTTGCAGGGTTCGGGGAGCTCGGGAAAAATGTGATGAGGTGGTCGAGGTGAGGAGGAAAGTGAGAGGGAGGACGTCGAGGAGAAGATAAGGTCGGGGAGATGGGCGAGGGTGAAGGTTAGGGTTAGGGTTCTTTCTTGAAGACGAGGCGGTAACAGGTTTATAAAGAAGAAGAAGAAGAAGGAGAAGGGAGGTGACAATAGGGGAAGGCGGTGACGGGATCTCGCGTGAGAGGAGAGAGAAATGGAGAGAGAGAGAGGGGGGGAAGAAACAGTGAGATCGAGAGGAGAGAGAGTGAGTGTGTTTTATTTAAGAAAAGATTTAAAAATATTTAAAATATTTAGAAAATTTTTAAACGTAAAATATTAATAAAATTTGATACTTTAGCTAATACAAAAATAGTCCAAAACACGCACGGGTCGGGTCTAAAAATCCAGTTTTAAAATACGGAAAATATACGTGTCAACCAACATCAAAACAGGATATTTGGGTCACGAAAAAGCATACCCCCAAGAACGGATGCACGCACGTGCACGTAGCCATCCAAACAAGTCCGTTTCACTGAACGGGACGCGAACAAGATGCGCGGATGCTACGACAGGGTTAGGGGTATCATGCAGGCCATGCTATATATTTTTAAAATATCTTACTTGACTTTATATGTTATATTAAAAAAATGCAGATGCCAAATATAATGCCAGTATACAGTATAAAAAAATGAAAGTGCACGGATCCACATAACAAGCCGGGATAAACATAAACAGGAATCAAGACGGGTTTCCAGCAAGCGAGTCGGGTCGGATGCAAATACAGATGTCAAATACACTATTCGCACCCAAAACACAATAAATCAGGAAAAATACCATAAATAAAGAACTACTCAAAATAGAACTGGTATAAATGAACTAGGGTGTTACAGGGAATATCCCCCAAGTTAAGCCTTTGAAATCTTCCAAGAAAAAGAAGAAGACTAAGAAACCTGTGCAGCCCGCTAAGTATGTCGACAGGCGCACAGACCTCCAAAAATATATAGACGTGCTGGAAGAATAAAATCAGAAAGCGCAAATACTAGTCACACTTGAAGAGTTCCTCCAGCATATTCTCGAGAATAAGGATAGCGACAACGATGAAGTAAATGACTCATCGGAGGAAGTAGAAGAACATGTGGAAAGTTGCCATATGATCTTCCATTCATCACTAAATGATGAAGAAGCCCCGCCGGCGTCGGAAAGCGTCATGGATGAACTGGGGGTGGAATCGGTATCAAAAATCCCGAAACTGCCCAAAGTGGACCCAATTGAAAGGTTGTTGAAAGAAGCTTTTCAAAAAAGTAAAGATGATCTGTAACGAGAGATGGACATATATGAAAAGACCAAACGACAGCGTTTAAACGATGAAGCAGCGGCGAGGACGATTCATAAACTTTTCTGACTAAAACAAGGCATGCCTGCAACAAATAACAGCGGGACTATAACTGAGAAGCAGTTTTCCAAGGCCCTATCAATGGGGATGAGGCTACCACCTCTCATAATATACACTCCTGGGGTCCCATATTTTGATGGTAGAGATGGAAAACCGAAATATTGCTCGTATCAGCGAAGGATCGCCCAACCCATCGAGGAATGCAACGCCTTCAAGAAGTGATGGGAAGCATATGTTGCCCATAGAAAACACTTCAAGAAGGAGAAGCGCGAGGCTCGAGCTCTTCAAGAAGGAGAGCAGTGAGACGGCAGTGCATAAAGAAGCAGCTGGTAGCTGTCATATAGTTAGTACCGGTTCAAAAGGGGAAAATCTTGGGTTTTCACGTTCGGGAGTGATTCCAAGGATGAAATGCCTATAATCGTGTCTTGGAAAGCACTTCTTTGGAGAAAGAAGAGGAGGAAAAGGATTGCGAGAACATCCAGTCGCGCAACCGCACACTGCCTGAAAAGAATCTCGGACCCGCAAAAAATAATTCGAATAAAAAGGATAAAGGGAAGGGGAAAATGCCCGACGAGATTGCTCTTAATGAAGAGGTGGCCAAAGAGCTCACCACAAAGGACCTGCCTAAGAAAACCAAGGTGGACTATAATGTCCTTGTGCATTTGAAAAAGATATCCTCACAGTTGAGCATATTAAATGCTCTACTTTTGAAGAGTCGTGACTTAGGTCAATGATAGACGACGAAGCTTGTGTCCGTTCACTATCTTCCTGAGTCAAAACTTTGAAAGTGGTACTGAATGATATGCACTCATTAGGGATGATGGACCGCGATGTCCTTAAACTAGCATGATGCCCTATGCTATGTGTCATATAGCCAGCCGTACACAATTTACGAGTACAAACGATCCATGTTATCTATGTCGCCATTGGACCGCTACGTCTTTAAACTGGTATCGGACCGAAATGTCCCTAAGCTAATGATGGACCTCTACGTCCTTTAACTGGTATCGGACCGAAATCTCCTTAAAATACCATTTCGTCATGAACATGGGAATGGTGGGCCGTAATTTCCCTAAATAAATATGTTGCCCTACGGCTAGTCACCATGTTGATTATCGTATACTATTCATGGGCTGCCCATAGCCAAGATTGCACCCTACAAGTACACAACTACACGATAATGATGGACCACTACGTTCTTAAATTTCAATGGACCACTATATTCTTAAACTGGTATCGAACTGAAATGTCCTTAAACTATCTTTCCGTCCCAAACATGGGAATGTCGGACCGGAATGTCTCTAAACTAACATGTCATCTCGTGCATGATAATATTGGACCACTACGTCCTTAAAATGGTATTGGACTAGAATGTCCCTAAACTAATATGTTTTACCCTACGGTATGAGTCATATGACCGACCGTATACAATCCATGGGCATAAACAATATATATCTCTCCTAGGTCCTATCGGCAAAACTACACCTGAAATCTCCATCGGCCGGGAAGCTCTACCATTGATGCGGTCCTTCGAAAAGTCATGACTTGTTGCTAATAGTGCGTTACCTTACGGGCCTCCTGTCTCCTCAAGCAATGTGGGATAAAAAAACAAAAAAACGGTACATCCACAAGTAAAATGGGCACGGATGAAAACCCAAAAGGGTACTATGAGTAAAAACAGCAGGGTTACCGGCGAGCTTGTGGAAACCCGGAAGGACGCGAACTCGTTGAAAGAAAGAAAAGATGCACTTATAAAGCCCTCTCGACTTTGTGAGGAGAAAACACCTGCGTGAGATCTTTACGACTCACAAAGGGGAAACACACTTAGAAATCCATACAATCCCTAAAGAGAAAATACACCTACGAGATCCTTACGACTCATAGGGAGAATATATCCTCCGTAAGACCCTCACGACTTTTGGAATTCAAAAGCCTTAAGTTATAGGGATCTAAATATGTTCTTAAGCCATCACAACCCCACAAATTTATGCCCTACAAGTGGTCCAATATCGACTCTTGTATACAATTCACGGGTGTAAATAAATTTATTCCCAACCAAGTGCCACCAAAATCGAGAAATACTGTTCGACAAGGTGAACGAAAGTTGTGAGTCCTCTCGACTGGCAAGGAGAAAATACTCCTGTAAGATCCTTACGACTTGCAAGAAGAAAATACACTTGGGAGCCCTCACGACTCTTAAGGAGAAAATACACCTATGAGATCCTCACGACCCATAGGGAGAAATACCTTTTTGAGACCCCTGCGGCTCGTAAATTCAAAAAGTCTTAGTTGGCAGGGATCTAAACCTGCTATCTAAGCCACCTTTGTCCAAATCAATAAAGACAGATGATGAGTCACTCCTGGAAAATATACCAGTTGTAGCGATATTGATGCCGAAACTGATATCAAACCCCATGTCTCCGATTCATAGCAAAATCGATGAGTATATATATAAAAAAAAATAGCCGAAATGATGGGGTAACACGCAATAAAAATTAGCGAGTAAAAATAAAAATATAGCCAAAATGATTGGACACTGTGAATAAATAGCCGAAATGATTGGACAATCACGACTTTCGTGATATGAAAACCTAAAAAGATAGATCATCGCAGAAATTAAAAAAATAAAATAAATTTTTTTCCTGTCCTGCAAGTAAGCCCACATCGATTCTTATATTCAATCCATGGGGACAAATGAAAGAAAGGGAACCATATTTTCCCACCATATTTCGTCAAAAGACGAACCAAGTCTTGACGGTATATCTATAGCTTAGAGACTATCTCGATATTCCTCCTCATTCCAACAGGGTGCAGGCATAACGGTGAAATAAAATCAGAATAATAGTATATTCCTAACTCCAGATCTTGATGGTGATACGTACAGCATAGAGGTCATACAGATGTCTATCCTACTTCAGCGAAGAATCGGCATGACACCAAAACAAAAGCGAAGTGACGGCATATACCTAGTTTTGGGTCTTAATGGAAAACCTAAAGACCATTGGATATCATCCTACCCCAGAAGGGCGCGGTTATGACTCATCGGGGCTCCAAATCGAGCGTAACCTTGAGTAAAGTGCCATGGCAATATGTCACGTCCCGCTTCCCGGTGTATGGGCAAGGGGGGCGCGGCGAGGCCCACTACGTATTTACTCCGAAGTAAATACGCTTAGCATATCTAAACAATATAAAGTAAAATGTACACAAGAGACATGAATATAAGTGAACAACAACTTTTATTTATTTAACAATTCTTTACAAGTACAAATGGAAATGTAAATACATGAATGGAAAGCAATGCCTAAACAATGACATAACTGAAATGAAAAGTATATACAAGTGCCTACAGCTCTGGGTCGATAGAAAACTGCTCCTAGTCCTCGGTACTGGGCTCGATCTCTAGTGAGTCCGATCCACCTGACAACATTCCAAAGAAAGAAGAAATGAATGTCGTCAGCGAACAATCGCTCGGTAAGTCCCAAAGAAAGAGAGAAGTAGAATAGACAGAAAAGAGAATATAACTAGTAAGGTTTGATTATAATGTTAACGCAGTTGTTTGTAGCTCGGTACAGAATATGCCAGTATATACGAGAGGAGTCCCACTATTCCAGAGACTAAGGTATACGGAGCACAATGAACCGTTCAGCCACGGTACAACGGTAATGGATATTCAGGTTAGGTATATTAAAGTGACCGTCTCGTGCCACTTCTTACCCATTCCATACCAGTCTACCCCTTTAAAACCCCGTAATATCTTTTGTATTGATTATATTGTTTTGTTAAATAGATGGATGACTTACCGAAACTATGATATCAGTAAACGAAATGAATATAAATGGATAGTCATGTAAACAGAGTATATCCATGGTTCGGTTCAATCAAGTTCATATTGATATAGATTGAATTCTAGTATTCATGGATTCATGTTGTAATATAGTTTATATTTGAATCATATTCAAGTCAGATTGATTGCATATTTTGACTGTGACTCGAACCTAGTCATACTTTTAAACAAAATTGAAGTCCTGACTTAATTTTTGATATTATCGGTATCTGCTGCACATAGACGACAGGATTTGTGTCTTTTTCCAAGACAATTATCGTGTTGATAACACCGTTATTAGATTATCTAACTTAGATAGACAAGCACCCATATTCTCCGGCTCCCCGAAGATCAAGAGAACTGGTCCCGTTTAAACCTATGTTTACTAAGGTCCTTATTATAATTTAGTATAACTTGAGAAGGTTTTATGTAAAAATAGTTTTGGTATATATTTTCAAAATACACCTTAAGTATTTAATTATCGTCTTTAGGGTTTTCATAGATATATATTTTATAAAAATGAAATTTTCTAGTGAGTAGAACCTAAATTTCATTGTATATGGTATTTTAATGAAATATTGGATTTGCATTGAAATGTAATGGTAGTTTCATGAATTTGTGATTCTTTTGCTTTAGAAAACATGGGATATTTATATAATATATTTAAAATAGATATTTTGATAATAGTTATAAATATATATATTTAATAAAAATAAAGTTTATTTATTTTGTAGAAATCTCATTTTCTTAAAAATTGCATCAAAATTCCATCGAGATCGAATGCTCCTTACGGAGATCTGTATCTCTCTCTACTAGGCCTGAGGATGTGCGATAACCCGCACTATCCCGATCGGGGTTTTCCAAAATGGATTGTAGAGGCACAATTGTACGGAATTAAATATCACACTTTTTTAAGAAAAGGGTTTTGAATGTTAAGGTATTTATTCGTAAAAATCGTATTTTCCCAAAAACTAGAGTCCCAAAATTCATCATGCTATGTCAAAAATGTGTGTTGTGATGAGGTGGGTCATTACCGCGTGAGTTATCTAAAGGTAATACGGTTAAATTGGACAATTATAAATTGTATGTAACATGATAGTATTTTACTGTAAAAGTGAAATAAAATTTGCAACATAAATTATTTTGAGATGAAAATTATTCTAATGTGTTTATTTATGTTTGTTGATCATTATGAGAAAATATTGTATTTTATTATTTAAGAAAAGTGGAGTTTTTAATGAAAAACGAATCAGGAGTCGGAATAACTCCGCTTCCGACGAGTTTTGAAAATGATAAGTTTTAGAATAGCAAAAGAGGAGGGGAGAGAGGACTTACTGGCTATAAAGAAAGAGGGGAGATGGAGGAAGCTTTCAGAACCGTCAGAGCGTCATTTCGTCGCCGGAATCTTCTGGAAATTTCGCCGGAATTTCGACCTTTGCTAACTCCACTTGCAAAACTTGGGACTTGGAATTTTTAGAGAGGTTTTGTAATGAATGAGGAGAGGTAAAATGTCATGTTGTATTTATAGGGAAAATTATGGTTTAGGGTAATGAAGAATAGAATTAAAATTTGCATTAAAAATTTGGTTTAATGCCTATTTTTAATTCTCTGTTTATTTTTAATAAAAAAAAAACAGTACAGGGGTTAAGGGGGAGGCCAAGAGTTGCAGAGAAAAAAATTGGGGTATTAGGGACAGTTGGGACCGGCGCCGGCCCCAAACAAATCCTCACCGGCCATCCTAGGGGTAGGGGTGCTTGGATGAATGCCACGTGTTCTCGGCTGTTTGTATATCATTTTCCATATGTTTGTTTTTATTGTGACTTTTCTTTTTATGTGCAGTGCACGTGTAAACCTTTGGGCTTCTAAAATATTAAAAGAAAAATCAATTAAAAATATATTTGGCTGGGGGGATTCGAATACAGGGGATAAGTCACAGCAGTGCAAGGCATTTACCCGTGAGCTATAAGCTCTTTCTTTCAGTTTAAAAGCAAATCAAATTTATAAGTTGTGCTCAGGCTTAGGTGCTCCTTTATGTATTTTTGAAAAAAAATTGTACAGAAAGTTTAGGGTTGTTACATTTTACCCTCCTTACAAAAATTTCATCCTCGAAATTTACAACTATGTTAAGGACTAATTTACAAACAATTGAGAGTATCTTGCATGCATGTCGTCCTCACGTTCCCATGTTGATTTTCCTGGCGAGACTTTTCTCCACATCACTTGAACCAAGTTTACTTCCTTATTCCGAAGTGACTTCACTTTTCTATTCAGGATTTCAACAGGTTGTTGCTCACAGGATAAGTCGGGCAGCACAGTGAGCTCAAAGTGATTAAGAATATGGCTGGTGTCACTCTCATACCTTCTGAAAAGTAGTATGTGACTCACATACCTTCGGAGTTTAATCTGTGACTTTTCATTTTACGTGTCACGCCCCGCTTCCCAGTGTACGGGAGAGAATGCGACGAGGCCCGCTGTGCATTTACTCTGAAGTAAACACGCTAAGCGTATCTAAGCAATATAAAGTAATGTACACAAGAGACATGAATGTAAATGAACATCAACTTTATTTATTAACATTCTTTTTACAATACAATGAAAAGTAAATATATAGAATGAAAGCAATGCCTAAACATTGGCATACCAAAAATAAAAATGGAATAAGTACAAGTGGTTACAGCTCTGGGTCTTTGGTGTACTACTCAGGGTCCTGCTCCAAATGCTCCTGACTGGACTCGTACTCCTCAGCGTCGGGTCTTCCTGACAACATTCCAAAGAAGAAGAGAAATAGGAATGTCATCAGCGAACGATCGCTCGGTAAGTCCCAAAGATGAGGGAGAAGTAGAATAGACAGAGAGAGAGTATAGTTTTATAATGTTTTATTATAATGTTAGCGCAGTTGTTTGTACCTTGGTATAGAAAATGCCAGCGTATACGAGAGGAGTCCCACTTACACCGAAGACCTTGCTAACCCGTATTACAAGGCTCCGTTGATAATACCACGAAACAACGGTATGGATGTAATTACATCTTAAGTGACCACCTTGTGCCACCTTTAACATGTTCCGTACCAGTCTACCCCTTTATAACCCCGTAGTGTTTATGTATTGATTGTATGGATTGAATTGTCTTGTTTTGTATTATAAATTGTATAGATGGATGACTTGCCGAAACTATGATATCAGTAAATGGAATGGATGAACATGTAGATGGAGTATATCCATGGTTCGGTTCAGTCAAGTGGTATAGATTGATATAGCTTGAATATATGGATTCGTGGATTCATGTTGAATTGTAGTTTAATACTTGAATCTTATTCAAGTCAGATTGATTATATTGAGACTCATTCTGAGTCAGTCAATTAGAAAAGAAATTGAAGTCCTAAATTAGGTTTTGGTATTATCGGTAACTGCTGCACATGGACGGCAGGATTTGTGTCTTTTTCCAAGACAATTACCATGTTGATAACACCGTTCGTTAGATTGTCTACCTTAAATAGGCAAGCACCCATATCTCCGGCTCTCTTAGGCTCAAGAGACTGGTCCCGCTTAAACCTATATTTACTAGGGTCCTTATTATAATTTAGTATAACTTGAGGGGGTTTTATGTAAAAATAGTTTTGGCATAATTTCAAAATACTCCTCAAGCATTTAATTATCGTCTTTAGGATTTTCATAGATGTATATTTTATAAAAGTGAAATTTCTAGTGAGTAGAACCTAGTTTTCATAGTATATGGTATTTTATTGACATATCGGTATTGTTTTGTATTTGGATGGTATTTTCATGTAACGATGATTCCTTTAGAAAACTTGGAATATTTATATTATATAATTGAAAATAGATATTTTGATAATAGATATATATTTATTAAAAATAAATTTTATTTATTTTCTTGTAGAAATCTCATTTTCTAATGAAAAATGCATTAAAATTCCATCGAGATTGAATGCCCCTTTCGGAGGTCTACATCTCGCTCTACTAGGCCCGAGGATGTGCGATAACCCACACCATCCCGAACGGGATCCCCAAAAGTGGGTTTTAGAGGCGCAATTGCAAGGAATTGTTTAATACATCTTTTAAAAAAAATGGTTTTATAAGTTGATGGTATTTATTTGTAAAGTCGTGTTATCCTATGAATATATATCCAAAATTTCATTGTGCTATGTCAAAGGTGTGTGTTGTGATGAGGTAGGTCATTATCTTGTGAATTATCTAAAGGTATAGTAAGGAAATAAGTTATTATGTCGAAACTAAAATATATGGTATTTTTCTGTAAAAGTGCGATAACAGTTACAAAAATGATTCTTTTATGGTGAAATTTGTTTTAATAGATTTATTAATGTTTGCTAAACAATATGTGAGAGTATGGTATGTTCTGGATTAAGAAAAGTTGAGTTTTGAAGAAAAACCGAATCGGAAGTCGGATTAACTCTGCTATCGTCGGGTTTTAGAATTTGAAGTTTTTAGAATTGAGAAAAGAAGGGAAAGATGGGACTTACTGGCTTGTTGGACTAAAGGAGAGAGAGGGGGTCCTAAAGAAGGCTTCGAGTATCGTTTCGTCGCCGGAATCTCCTCGGAAGTTCGTCGGAGCTTCGCCCTTCGCTAACTCCACTTGTACATTAAAAGACTTGGGAATTTGGTATAGTTTTTGGAATAGAATTCTGAGTGAGAGGGGTGTAAACTGGAGTGGGTATTTATAGGGAAAGTTAGTGTTTGGTGTATTGAATGGGTGAATTAAAATTTGTATTAAAAATGAATTGAATGGGTGATTCAATGTTCTCTGTATGAATGTAGAGAAAACAAGCAGTGTGAAAGGAGTGGGGTAGCTGAAAGGTTGCAGAGATGAAGAGATGGGGGCTTTACCTATGGTTAGCCCGGTGGTACCGGCCAAACAAGGCTTTTCGCCGGTTTTTCACCGACGAGAGGGGGGGCTAGGGTTTGGTGTCACGTGTCTTGTTTCTTTGGTTTCTTCAGTGCACATGTTTGTTTATATCGCGTCTCTTCAGTTTACGTGTTGTGCACGTGTAAACTCTTGGGCTTCTAAAAAGATTTAAAAGAAAATAAAATAAAAAGATAATGTGGCTGATGGGATTTGAACTCAGGTGCTTTGTCTCAGCAGTGCAAGGCTTTACCTGTGAGTTACAAGCTCTTTCTCGCTGTTCAAAAGCAAAACAAACTTATAACTCGTGTTCACACTTATATGTTCCTTTCTGTATTTTGAAAAAATTCGTACAGAAAGTTTGAGTTGTTACATTCTACCCCCCTTATAAAAATTTCGTCCTCGAAATTTGTAAAAGGAAAGTATAACAGATTCAAAACAATTTAGTGATCTTGAGTGTGAAAGGAATACTGGTATTGCATGAAAAGTAACAGGATGCTACAAGGGTTTGAAAAGATTGAGAGGAATTACCAGTGTTACCTTGGTCTATAGTATCGGCTTCTACGACTGCTAATGTGAAAGGCTGACGCCGCGGTACATTCCTCCTAGCTGGAGGCACATTCCTCTGTCCTTGGGGCATATTTCTCTGCCCTCGAGGAATGTTCCTCATTGCCTGATGGAATTGGCGATTAGGCTGTGCAGGAGGTCCATGTGGAGGTGGAGCTGGGAGTGCCAGACGAGATGAAGGAGTCTGGATAGTTGGCCGCTGCGGGTAGTTGGTGGGTGTGTGAGCTGGAACTGTGTTGCGTCTATAAGGACATGTTCCAATTCCGTGATTGGATGCGCCACAAACTAAGCACATGCCTTTTGCGCGCCTATAGTACTTCCACAAGTGTCCTTCCCACTTGCAGTAGAAGCAAAAATCTGGATTTAGCTGGTTATTGGGTTCTTCCAGTCTCCTGGGTTCAACAGTTGGCCTTGAAGAGGTTCCTCCTGCCATTTGAGTGGCAGGGCGCTTCACTCCGGCAATTTGAGATCTGCCCTTCCTCTTTACTACTGCCACGTATCTTCGGGCAACTTTCAGAGCCAAATCATGGGTTGGGAAATCCCCTGTAGCTAACGCATCTTGGATCTAACCCTTGTTGGAATCGTCGGGCTTTGATCTCATCCGTCGGTATTAGGTGTGCCGCGAATCTGTTGTTGTCTACTGTTAGCTGTGTAGTATGTGATATTTGAAAATCGAAATATTGAAACATATCTTACCTACTGAGCATGGCAGCATCATATTCATCCACGGATTTGGTCTACATCGAACCTTGTTTTAAGTGAATGAACTGCTGTTCCATGTCGAATCTGGCAGTTTCATGGAAGTACTTCGCGTTAAACATATCGCGAAAAGTCCTCTATTCGATCGGTTAGTCAAGACGGCTTTCTTCCGCCTTCCACCAGACCCGTGCATTGTCAGTGATCTGCAGCTTCGCAACTCGAACCCAAGCTATCTCTGGCACTTGTGCCGATGCCAGGTCATCTTCAATACTCTGAGCCCATTCCTCGGCTTCTAGAGGGCTCTCTTTTCCTGAGAATTGCTTGGGGTGCAAAGCCCTGAATTGCTTCACCCCAGGGGCTTCCACTTCCGGTCTGTTCATCAGAATAGCAGTCTACTGCTGCTGTCCTTCCAGGAGGCTGTGGATCGCCTCAAGCAGTACCGTCTGCTCATTGTTTGGAGAAGTTACGGCAGGTGTAATTGGTAGGGGTGGTAGAGTGTTGTTGAAGTTGGTGCTAGTGTTGTTTGGAGAATCCATAATCTTGAAAAAAAATTTGGGTTATGACAGATTTAAAATATATGAAATTGGAAGATTCAAGAAATATGAATTGTGAAGAATGTTTTTAATTGCCGGATCTTGTGTTATATTGCTTAGGTTGTACACGCAGTATTGATCTGCATGGCAGGGTTTCATGCAGCACTGACCTGCATGTCCATACAAAGCTGACCTGCATGGGCCACCAACAAAACCTGTCACGCTCCGCTTCCCAGTGTACGGGAGAGAACGCGACGAGGCCCGCTACGCATTTACTCTGAAGTAAACATGCTAAGCGTATCTAAGCAATATAAAGTAATGTACACAAGAGACATGAATGTAAATGAACAACAACTTTATTTTTTAACATTCTTTTTACAATATAATGAAAAGTAAATACATGGAATGAAAGCAATGCCTAAAAATTGGTATAACAGAAATAAAAATGGAATAAGTAAAAGTGGCTATAGCTCTGGGTCTTCGGTGTACTACTCAGGAGCCTGCTCCAAATGCTCCTGACTGGTCTCGTACTCCTCAGCGTCGGGTCCTCCTGACTACATTCCAAAGAAGAAGAGAAATATGAATGTCGTCAGCGAACAATCGCTCGGTAAGTCCCAAAGATGAGGGAGAAGTAGAATAGAAAGAGATAGAGAGTATAGGTTTATAATGTTTTATTATAATGTTAGCGCAGTTGTTTGTAGTTTAGTACAGAAAATTCCAGTGTATACGAGAGGAGTCCCACTTATATTGGAGACTTTGGTAACCCGTAGTACAAGGCTCTGTTGATAATGCCACGGAACAACGACATGGATGTAATTACGTCTTAAGTGACCAACTCGTGCCACCTTTAACATGTTCCGTACCAGTCTACCCCTTTATAACCCCGTAGTGTTTATGTATTGATTGTATGGATTGTATTGTCTTGTCTTGTATTATAAATTGTATAGATGGATGACTTGCCGAAACCATGATATCAGTAAATGGAATGGATGAACATGTAGATGGAGTATATCCATGGTTTGGTTCAGTCAAGTGGTATAAATTGATATAGCTTGAATATATGGATTCATGGATTCATGTTGAATTGTAATTTCATACTTGAATCTCATTCAAGTTAGATTGATTATATTGAGACTCAGTCTGAGTCAGTCAACTAGAAAAGAAATTGAAGTCCTGAATTAGGTTTTGGTGTTATCGATAACTGCTGCACATGGACGGCAGGATTTGTGTCTTTTTCCAGGACAATTACCGTGTTGATAACACCGTTGGTTAGATTGTCTATTTTAAATAGACAAGCACATATATCTCCGGCTCACTGAGGCTCAAGAGACCGGTCCCGCTTAAACCTATATTTACTAGAGTCCTTATTGTAATTTAGTATAACTTGAGGGGTTTTTATGTCAAAAAAGTTTTGGCATAATTTCAAAATAATCCTCAAGAATTTAATTATCGTATTTAGGATTTTCATAGATGTATATTTTATAAAAGTGAAATTTCTAGTGAGTAGAACCTATTTTTCATAGTATATGGTATTTTATTGAAATATCGGTATTGTTTTGTATTTGGATGGTATTTTCATGTAATGGTGATTCCTTTAGAAAACTTGGAATATTTATATGATATAATTTAAAATAGATATTTTGATTATATATATGTACATTTATTTATTTATTAAAAATAAACTTTATTTATTTTCTTATAGAAATCTCATTTTCTAAAGAAAAATGCATTAAAATTCCATCGAGATCGAATGCTCCTTTCGGAGGTCTGCATCTCGCACTACTAGGCTCGAGGATGTGTGATAACCCGAACCATCCCGAACGGGGTCCCCAAAAGTGGGCTGCAGAGGCGCAATTGTAAGGAATTGTTTAATATATCTTTTTAAAGAAATAGTTTTATAAGTTGATGGTATTTATTTGTAAAGTCGTGTTATCCCATGAATATATATCCAAAATTTTATCGTGCTATGTCAAAGGTGTGTGTTGTAATGAGGTAGGCCATTACCTCGTGAACTATCTAAAGCTATAGCAAGGAAATAAGTTATTATGTCGAAACTAAAATATATGGTATTTTTCTGTAAAAGTGCGATAACAGTTACAAAAAATAATTCTTTTACGGTGAAACTTATTTTAATAGATTTATTAATGTTTCCTAAACAATATATGAGAGCATGGTATGTTCTGGATTAAGAAAAGTTAAGTTTTGAAGAAAAACCGAATCAGAAGTCGGATTAACTCGGCTTCCGTCGGGTTTTAGAATTTGAAGTTTTTAGAATAGAGAAAAGAAGGGAAAGAGGGGACCTCCTGGCTTGTTTGACTAGAGGAGAGAGAGGGGGTCCTAAAGAAGGCTTCGGGTATCGTTTCGTCGTCGGAATCTCATCGAAAGTACGTCGGAACTTCGCCTTTCGCTAACTCCACTTGTACACTAAAAGACTTGAGAATTTGGTTTAGTTTTTGTAATAGAATTCTAAGTGAGAGGGTGTAAAATGGAGTGGGTATTTATAGAGAAAGTTAGGGTTTGGTGTATTAAATGGGTGAATTAAAATTTGTATTAAAAATGAATTAAATGGGTGATTCAATATTCTCTGTATGAATACAGAGAAAACAAGTAGTGTGAAAGGAGTGGGGCAGCTGAAAGGTTGCAGAGATGAAGAGATGGGAGGCTTTACCTACGGTTTGCCCGGTGGTACCGGCCAAACAAGGATTTTTGCTTTTTTTTCACTGATGGGGGGAGGGGGTGGAAGGGCTAGGGTTTGGTGCCACTTGTCTTGTCGTTTTGGTTTCTTCAGTGCACATGTTTGTTTATACTCCGTCTCTTCAGCTTATGTGTTGTGCACATATAGACCCTTGGGCTTCTAAAAGTATTTAAAAGATAGACAGTAGCTGATGTGATTTGAACTCAGGTGCTTTGTCTCAGCAGTGCAAGGCTTTACCAGTGAGCTACAAGCTCTTTCTAGCTGTTCAAAAGCAAAACAAACTTATAACTCGTGTTCAGGCTTAGGTGTCCCTTTCTGTATTTTGAAAAAATTCGTACAGAAAGTTTGGGTTGTTACATTACGTGTTGTGCAAATGTGTAAACTGTTGGGCTTCTAAAAGATAGACAGTAAGTCCCTATCCCTCTAATGTAACAATCCTAAACTTTCTGTACAATTTTTTTTCAAAAATACAGAAAGGAGCACCTAAGCCTGAGCACAAGTTATAAATTTGGTTTGCTTTTAAATGGAAAGAAAGAGCTTGTAGCTCACTGGTAAATGCCTTGCACTGCTGTGACTTAGGCCCTATGTTTGAATCCCCCCAGCTACATATATTTTTAATTGATTTTTCTTTTAATATTTTAGAAGCCCAAAGGTTTACACGTGCACTACACATAAAATGAAAAGTCACAATAAAAACAAAAATATGGAAAATGATATACAAACAGCCGAGGACACGTGGCATTCATCCAAGAACCGCTGCCCTTAGGATGGCCGGCGAGGATTCGTTTGGGGCCGGCGCCGCCTGTCCCAACCGTCCCTAATATCCCAATTCAACATGGGAACGTGGGGACGATATGTGTGTAATGTACCCTCAATTGTTTATAAATTAGTCCTAAAAATAGTTGTAAATTTCGAGAACGAAATTTTTGTAAGGAGGGTAGAATGTAACAACTCTGTTTCAGTGTACAGATTTGTTTAAAAGTTAATGTACAAAAAGAGTATTTGCAATCTTGTATATGCTATAAGTAATTGATTTGATTTTGAACAGCAAGAAAGAGCTTGGAGCTCACTAGTAAATTCCATGCACTGCTGTGACTTAGCCCCTGTATTCGAATCTCCCCAGCCACATATATTTTTGTTGATTTTTCTTTAAACTTTTTAGAAGCTCAAAGGTTTACACGTGCACTACACATAAAATGAAAAGTTATAATAAAAACAAACATGTGGAAAATAATATACAAATAGCTGAGGACACGTAGCATTCATCCAAGCACCCCTACCCCTAGGTGGCCGGTGAGGATTCGTTTGGGGCCGGCGCCGTCGGTCCCAACCGTCCCTAATATCCCAATTTTTTTTCTCTGCAACTCTTGGCCCCCCCTAAACCCCTGTATTGTTTTTTTTTATTAAAAATAAACAGAGAATTAAAAAAAGGCATTAAACCAAATTTTTAAAGCAAATTTTAATTCTATTCTTCATTATCCTAAACCCTAATTTTCCATATAAATACCACACTACATTTCACCTCTCCTCATTAAGAATTTTATTACAAAAACTCTCTAAAAATTCCAAGTCCTAAGTTGTGCAAGTGGAGTTAGCAAATGTCGAAGTTCCGACGAAGTTTCAAGAAGATTCCGGCGACGAAACGATACCCCGACTGTTCCGAAAGCTTCCTCCATCTCCCCTCTTTCTTTATAGCCAGTAAGTTCCCATTCCTCTCCTCCATCTCTATTCTAAAACTTTTCTTTTTCAAAACTCGTCGGAAGCGGAGTTATTTCGACTTCCGATTCGTTTTTCTTTAAAAACTCTATTTTTCTTAAATAATAAAATACTATATTCTCTCATAATGATCAACAAACATAAAAAAACACATTAGAACAAGTTTCATCTCAAAATAATTCATGTTGCAAATTTTATTTCACTTTTACAGTAAAATACCATCATGTTATATACAATTTATAATTGTCCAATTTAACTGTATTATCTTTAGATAACTGACAAGATAATGACCTATTTCATCACAACACACATTTTTGACATAGCACGATAAATTTTGGGACTTTAGTTTAAGGGAAAATACGATTTTTACGAATAAATACCTTAACATTCAAAACCGTTTTCTTTAAAAAGTGTGTTATTTAATTCCGTGCAATTGCACCTCTACAATCCATTTTGGGGAACTCCGATTGGGATGGTGCGGATTATCGAACATCCTCGGGCATAATAGATCTTCGTAAGGAGCATTCGACCTCGATGGAATTTTGATGCAATTTTTAAGAAAATGAGATTTCTACAAAATAAATAAGCCTAACCTTGAGTAAAGTGCCATGGCAATATGTCACGTCCCGCTTCCCGGTGTACGGGCAAGGGGGGAGCGGCGAGGCCCGCTACGTATTTACTCCGAAGTAAATACGCTAAGCGTTTGTAAGCAATATGAAGTAAAATGTACACAAGAGGCATGAATATAAATGAACAACAGTTTTTATTTATTTAACTATTCTTTACAAGTACAACTGGAAATGCAAATACATGAATGGAAAGCAATGCTTAAACAATGGCATAACTGAAATGAAAATTATATACAAGTGCCTACAGCTCTGGGTCGATAGCAAACTGCTCCAAGTCCTCAGTACTGGGCTCGATCTCCAGTGAGTCCGATCAACCTGAAAACATTCCAAAGAAAGAAGAAAGGAATGTCGTCAACGAACAATCGCTCTGTAAGTCCCAAAGGTAGAGAGAAGTAGAATAGACTGAAAATAGAATATAACTAGTTAGGTTTATTATAATGTTAACGCAGTTATTTGTAGCTTGGTATAGAATATGCTAGTGTATACAAGAGGAGTCCCACTATTCCGGAGACTAAGGTATACAGAGCATAAGGAACCGTTTTACCACGGTACAACGGGAATGGATATTCAGGTTAAGTGTATTAAAGTGACCGTCCCATGCCACTTCTAACACATTCTGTACCAGTCTACACCTTTAAAACCCCGAAATGTCTTTTGTATTGATTGTATTGTTTTGTTATATAGATGGATGATTTGCCGAAACCATTATATCAGTAAACGGAATGGATATAAATGGATATTCATGTAAACAGAGTATATCCATGGTTCGGTTCAGTCAAGTTTATATTGATATAGATTGAATTCTGGTAATCATGGATTCATGTTGTAATGTAGTTTATACTTGAATCATATTCAAGTCATATTGATTGCATATTTTGACTGTGACTCAAACCGAGTCAGACTTTTAAACAAAATTGAAGTCCTTACTCAATTTTTGATGTTATCGGTAACTGCTGCACATGGACGACAGGATTTGTATCTTTTTTCAAGACAATTACCGTGTTGATAACACCGTTATTAGATCATCTATCTTAGATAGGCAAGCACCCATATTCTCCGGCTCCCCGAGGCTCAAGAGAACTGGTCTCGCTTAAACCTATATTTACTAGGGTCCTTATTGTAATTTAGTATAACTTGAAGGGGTTTTATGTAAAAATATTTTTGATATATATTTTCAAAATAAATTTCAAGTATTTCATTATCGTCTTTAGGGTTTTCATAGATGTATATTTTATAAAAATGAAATTTTCTAGTGAGTAGAACGTAGATTTCATTATATGTGGTATTTTAATGAAATATTGGATTTGTATTGAATTGTAATGGTAGTTTCATGAATTTGTGATTCTTTTGCTTTAGAAAACATGGGATATTTATATAATATATTTAAAATAGATATTTTGATAATAGTTATAAATATATATATTTAATAAAAATAAAGTTTATTTAGTTTGTAGAAATCTCATTTTCTTAAAAATTGCATCAAAATTCCATCAAGATCGAATGCTCCTTGCAGAGATCTGCATCTCGCTTTACTAGGCCCGAGGATGTGCGATAACCCGCACCATCCCGATCGGGGTTTCCCAAAATGGGTTGTAGAGACGTAATTGAATGGAATTAAATAACACACTTTTTAAAGAAAATGGTTTTGAATGTTAAGGTATTTATTCGTAAAAATCGTATCTTCCCATAAACTAGAGTTCCAAAATTCATCGTGCTATGTCAAAAATGTGTGTTATGATGAGGCAGTTCATTACCTCGTGAGTTATCTAAAGGTAATACGGTTAAATTGGACAATTATAATTTGTATGTAACATGATGGTATTTTACTGTAAAAGTGAAATAAAATTTGCAACATGAATTATTTTGAGATGAAACTTGTTCTAATATGTTTATTTATGTTTGTTGATTATTATTAGAAAATATGGTATTTTATTATTTAAGAAAATGGAGTTTTTAAAGAAAAACGAATCGGGAGTCGGAATAACTCCGCTTCCGACGAGTTTTGAAAAGGAGAAGTTTTAGAATAGCGAAAGTGGTGGGGAGAGGGGACTTAGTAGCTATAAAGAAAGAGGGGGGATGGAGGAAGCTTTCAGAACCGTCGGGGCGTCGTTTCATCGCCAGAATCTTCTTGAAATTTCGCCGGAACTTCGACCTTTGCTAACTCCACTTGCACAACTTGGGACTTGGAATTTTTAGAGAGTTTTTGTAATGAAATTCTGAATGAGAGGTGAAATGTGGTGTTGTATTTATAGGGAAAATTAGGGTTTAGGTTATTGAAGAATAGAATTAAAATTTGCATTAAAAATTTGGTTTAATGCCTCTATTTAATTCTCTATTTATTTTTAATAAAAACAAACAGTACAGGGGTTAAGGAGGGAGGTAAAGAGTTGCAGAGAAAAAAATTGGGGTATGAGGGACGGTTGGGACCTGAGGCGCCGACCCCAAATGAATCCTTGCCGGCCATCCTATGGGTAGGGGTGCTTAGATGAATGCCACGTATCCTCGGCTGTTTGTATATCATTTTCCATATGTTTGTTTTTATTGTGACTTTTCATTTTATGTGTAGTGCACGTGTAAAGTTTTGGGCTTCTAAAAGATTAAAATAAAAATCAATTAAAAATATATGTTGCTGGGGGGATTCGAAAAAAGGGGCTAAGTCACAGCAGTGCAAGGCATTTACCGGTGAGCTACAAGCTTATTCTTGCCGTTCAAAAGCAAATCAAATTTATAATTTGTGCTCAAGCTTAGGTGCTCCTTTTTGTATTTTTGAAAAAAAATTGTACAGAAAGATTAGGATTGTTACACAATACCTAGCGCCGGATCTTCTAATGGTAATGTGGATATACTAACCTAAGAAGACTATTTGAAATCGTCTTGTCCAGCTTAAAAAAGCATCAGAGCCATGACAAACGCGGAGCTACTCAAGCAGTAACCTAAGGGACTGCATGTCGAGAATATATCAGCCAACGCGATGGTACGATAGACTTAACCCAATACCACAAACCTAACGGACTCCTATCATAAAAAGAGGGTTTATTTATATTTAACGTTAGGGCGAGTTTTCCTATAAGCCTAAGGGAATGGTAAACTAAACACTCCGAAATGAGTAAATAAACTAATCCAAACCAACTCAGGACAATCAAGGGACAGAGAGGTGCAAATATGAAAAGAAGTATCTTTTATTCATAAATCAAAATGGTTAAAAGATACAATCTAAAAAAAGAAGGGGAATACAACGAAGAAAAATGTCTAAGACAGCGGATTATTCAACAGGCTAGCCAGGTTATCGCTCTTCCATTGAATCTCCGTCTCGAGCTCTATCAGCGCAGCAAGCTAAGCTCTTGCTTGATTTTGCTGTTGTTGATACAAGGCAAATCGGCACTCGAGCTCCACCTCGGCATTTTTGTGACCTTCCACCATTTCCTTTGTGAAGTTAACGGCTCTATCAAGAGCCACAACTTCCGTCACGACTTGTTAGAGAGCTCGCCAGATTTCATAAGGCCGGGTGACATTAGCTACAAGTTGAGCTTTGAGGACTTCTAAGGCCTTCGAAGCTAGCTCCCTCTCTGTCATGCCCCGCTTCCTAAAATTCCAAAATTTCAGGACGTAACAAAGACAGCCATGCTATCTACGGTAAGGAAACATCCTTCTATAGTCACATTTAGGCTGTCGATCAGTAATCAAGAATAATAATCCACTAAATCTATCGATCACATGTCCAATAGTCACAAAAATAATAATCGAAAAAGATAGCAGAAGCAATAAAGATCTAAGGAATAATTAACCAACATAAGAGCTATATCAATGAGGTGGTCCTCACTGATCAGCGATCCTGCCGAAGTACTCACGTGCTAAGTCAAGTATCTGTGCCATGCAAAACCCAGACGTCCGTGCGTCATAAATATCATGATAATAATAATTACTACAACATTGTGCTATACACGATGTCACATATAAAGTAAGGTATGAGTATGTCACGCCCCGCTTCCCAGTAGACGGAAACGATGACGTGGTAAGCCCGTGACATATTTATTCAGAGAAGGTCATTCCTTAAATAAATATACTAAGCGTATTGAAACAATAATACACCGTGCAAGAATAAATGGAGATTGTAGAATTTTCAACAAATATTTTTATTTACATTTAAACTTGAAATATATACAGGTATATGAGTTCAACTGGAAAAGTAAATACAATAAAAGGAAATACCTGAATATGCGGCGTCTATAAGCTAAAAGAAAAAGAAAGTTAAGCTAATCCTGAGTAACTATTTGGTCATAATCCTTCTTTGTAGCATCCACTTCCTCCGTCTTGACCGTATCTGACGAACATTCCAAGAAAATAAAGATGAGTGGAATGCCCGTCAGCGAACTAGCGCTCGATAAGTCCCAAAGATAGAGTAAGTGTGAAAAATGACAAGTACATAATAACCATGAAATAATGTTTGTGACGAGTAAACGTATAAGTAAAATGAACAAGGTTATATATACTATAGGTCTCTATATATGGTCACTATGTTAACGTTAAGTTCTAAGTGTGAATGCCAACGCAACCATAAAAATATTCATGAGCTCAAGAGTGGGGCCCCAGGAGCAAGGAAACACGGGCTCATTTCATATGTTAACATCAGGACTCCAAGTTATGGAGTAGTCGACCCGATTGAGATTCGAGTAATTGAAAAAAATAGTTTAATATGGAACTCCTGAAGCTCCGTTAGATTCACACAAGAAAATATTCCAAACACCCCGAGTATAATATATATTATAACGATAAGATATCTTTAGTTAATTTGATTAGTTTATTATAACAAGTCTTGATCAAAACCATAGATTGCAAAAGTTAAAGAACGAAGTTGAGTAGAATGCGAGTCATGTCAATTGCAATCTTGGGTCGAGTCAAATTAGTCGAGTATATTGATTTCGAGTTTACATTCAAGTTTAGATTCGAGTTGAATTAGAGTTCGAGTTTAGATTCGAGTTTGAGATTAAATTCAAGTTTGGATTCAAGTTATAGATATTTCTTGTAAATGGATTTAACTGTTGAAATTCTTAAGTTCGGGAGTAATTGGAAATCTGCTGCATATAGACGGTAAGATTTGTGTCTTTTTTCAAGACAATTGCCATTTGATAATTCTGTTAATTTTTTGTCTAACCAGAATAGGTAAGCGCTCACTTTTTCCGGCTCCCTGAGGCTCAAGAGAAATGATACCGCTTAAATCTATATTAATCTAGAGTCCTTAGAGATTTATTATTGTTGTTTATATTGTATTTATTTTGGTTGCATTCCTCGAGGGGGTTTTATGAAAAATATTTTAATATCGTTTAAAATAAACCTCAAGGGTTATTTAGAATGTTAAGAGTTTTTATGAACATGTATTTTAATTTTGGTGATGAAACCTAACTTTTAAAAGCTTATGATATTTTAATGAAAACTACTTGTTTTGTAAACTTGGTGGTATTTTATTAAAATTTTAATCTTTCATTTTAAAAGATAATTTTCACCATTTATTTTTATTGAAAATACGGATTTATAATTATATATAATTTTCCAAAGATAATTTGTTTCAAAAAGTCGTATTTCTTTTAAGTAGTATTTTCATTCCTTTCGAGACCGAATTCTCCGTGAGGAGCTCTGTATCTCGCTCTACTATCCCAAGAACGTGCGATAATCCGCACCATCCGCAAGCGGGTCCCCTAAAGAGAGTTGTGGAGATGTAATTACAGAAGATTTTCAAATATCGATTAAAAGCGTATTTTTATAAAGTGATGGTATTTTATTGCAAATTGTTTCATTTAGATGAAAAAATTATAACTGAACATCGTGCTTTGAATCCAAAGTGTGTGTATGGGGTAAGTCGTTACCTCGTGAATTTCCTAAACGTATATATGCTAGTTATCGAAATAAGGGTTATATTAATGTTCATAGAATTTTTATGAAAAATTTCATTATGTGATTATTTCACATGGAATTTTGGTTACACAAAATGGAAAATGATGTGAATATTAATTTGAAGTGATATTAGGTTAATTGTGTGGCATATTGACCTATCAAGAATAATAAAAACATTTAAAAGAAAAGATTTTTAATGCTAACTCCATTTGTCGATATCTTTTTAGAAATTGATTTGATATGAAAAGAAAGAGAGGGAAAGGACTTACTGTTTTAGAGTGTTAAAAAGAAAGGAAAAGAAGGAGGGGAAGTATTCAGGGATCGTGGTATCATCGATAAAGCTTCGGTCATCGAGATTTGATCGCTACTCCTCTTGGCTTGCTTAATTCCACTTTACACTTAGAAAATTTTGAGAATTTTTTATATGAATTTTCAGAATGGGAGAGAGCTAGGTGATGGGATGGTATTTATAGTGAAATTTGAGAGTATGTGAATTAAAAAATGAATTAAAATGATATTAATGAGGGATTTGAATGGTCTCTGTTAAATTGTAGAGTAATCAAACACTACAGGAGAGTAGTGGGGAGCTGAAAAGGTGCAAGGGCGAAGCATGGAGCCAAATGGGGCTACTTGGCCCGTCGGTGGCGGCTGAAAGGAGGGTTTGGGTGGTCGAGATCCATCCATCTGCCTCGAAATTCACGCAACGTACTATATTCTGTGTTAACTCCTCATTTATCCCGTTTGATTTTTCTGAAACTTTTCGATTCTCCGTGTATTGCACATGCAACTTTTGGGCTTCCGAAAAGTTAAAAGGAAAAAATATTAAAAATAATTGGGACTGATGGGAATCGAACACACAGGTTATGTCACAGTAGTGTAGAAGTTTTACCAGTGAGCTACAAATTGCTTCCTGCTTTTATTAAACAAATTTAACTTATAACTCATAATCAGGCTGAAATACCCATTCCATACATTAAACAAGTTAATTTTGTACAGGGGTTTTCAGAGTCGTTATAGAGCATAACCAACAATCACAGGTGTTACAACAGTGGCCTATAGGTATGTCACGTGGATCCTGAAATCTGTGTTACTAGGTTATCTATCCTAACGGTATTTGAAACCAATTAATAGAATTCTCGATGTAACCCAATAGTATCTCGTGCATGCTCGAGACCACGGTCATGACTTTCGGGGCTGAATCTGAGGCGTTCCGTTAGGCAGTAAAAACAATATCATGTACAGACGAATGATGTCAGCATCATCATTCCGGGGCCCGAAGCCCGTATTGACTGATCAGTCTCTGGAAAGTAATGAATTATTGAGTTACAAATCGGGTTTCATTATTAATTTTCTCCTTTCCCCCAGATTTTGTGTTCAAGTCCGGTATCAATAGAATGTCTATCTAGTACCAATACAGGAACAATCGTATACTGGTCTTGTCTAGCAAAACAACAAGTCAGGTCAATCAGGATAACAATACAGTATTGTTGGCATCGACAGTTATTCAGATAACAAGTATAGATAATAGCAGCAGGTTGCAGGCATGTCAGGTATTGATGATATCTATCTAATACCAACATAGGAACAGGCAGGTACAGGTTATATCTATTTAGACAATAAGTCACGTCCATCATGACAACAAGTCAGGATTATTGGCATTGGTAAATAATCCAAGTAATGGCAAAATAACGTGTCGTGCACATGTCAGGTAATGCGTATTAAACAGAATAAATATTTAATTACGCAACCAATCACAATAAAAGTAGTACTATAATCGTTATGGTTATCTAGCTATAACGATATTAATATATGCATTATTACTTGTTTAAAATATATACCTAACTATATTTATAATAGTGTTTTACAATGGTTTTCTATAAATTAATTGTATCTACTAGAATAGTTTGTATCAGTAATTTGCATAACTTCAACAATTGTGATGGTATTAACAAATAATAAAATATGGATTAATTGTATACTGATGATAATTATAAGTATGTGGTATAAATAAAAAAATATGGATTTTCTTTGTAAAATTGTAATAATTTGCAATATAGGTAAGTATAATGAAACTTAGCATGTAGCAAGATAACCTGCCTTGGAAATGACGGTTGATGTGCAAGCGATGTCGTCAATAGGTTGATCGACTGTTGCTACACAGAGAATCAAGAAGACAATTGCGTCAATAATAATAAATGTGTGCAATGGCTCGGCACGACACGATACGGTGCGTGCAGCGGCACAACACGGTGTTGGGTATTGCAGTGACATGGGGTTGATGCGAAGGTGGCACGCAAGTGGGTGAAGCGAGCATGGCATGGCATAGGAGCAGGGCATGGGGCATGGCACGGTTTGAGTACAGAGATGGCATAGTGATGGTACAATGGTGATGTGGCTGCGGGTTCTGGGGTTGGAGATGATGATGGGTTCAACTAGATGGCTGCGATGAACGGTTGTGGGTGCTAGGAAAGGATGGTGACGATAGGTTTCGAAGTCGAAGGGAGATGGAGACAATGTAGGTGATAACGACGATGAAGAAAGGTCGGGGAGAAGGGGTCTCGGTTATGCAGTGGTGGTGATGAGGTAATGATGAGGACGGCGATGATTGGGTAAAGGTCTAGATTTGGATCAAAGGTGAGAGGAGTAAGGTAGAGGCAGCGGTCGACTCCGGCGAAGGGACCAGAGAAGAAGAACAACAACAACAAGATGTCGAGGGTGATAATGGGTGCTCGGGGTTCTGGGTCACGGTCAAAGGCGAGGGGGAGGAATTGATGAAGGTGAGGACGGTGGCAACGATGAGATGGGGAAGATAAGGTCGATAGCGAAATGAGATTGGAGGCGTGGTGATGGCTTAGGCCTCGGTGAGGAAAAGAAAGAAGAAGAAGATGCCGGTGATGATGACAAGGATGATATTAAAAGGGATGAGGTCGGCGACGAGGTGAGGGAGAGGTGAGGAGTGCAGGGTGCAAGCGACGGTGGGCTTAGGGCTCGGGGAACAGAGAGAGAACGCAGAGAGAGAGAGAGAGAGAGAGAAGAGGTTTTTTATAATAAAAAAATATAAAGCTATATATATATATATATAATAGTGTGTATATAATAGATTATATATATAGTTTAGTATAAATAACTAATAAGATTCTAAAATGCTACATATCTCCGATCTGTCTCAACTAAATATCACCAAAATATATCGTAAATAATTTATATCCCCTAATTTAAGATTTAAAAGGATGTTAAATATACACCTAGATTTAATAAACATTTGGTATTATATTATATGATAAATATCAGCATGAAAATATGGAATGCTGAAATAACCAGGTGACAATTTATATAATTTATCTCTAACATGTGGCTATTAGAAGATATTTGCATGTAATTTTGATACTGGAATATCAATTATACTAGATTCTCATGAATTTAGTTTACCGATGAATATTAGATAAAAATATAACCTAGCACCATACTAGGTTTCACACATGCGGGTCGGGTCGGATATCCACTTCTACTATTTGAATCAATCGCAACCCAAAAATAAAATAAAAGAAATATAAAGCAAGTTTTAAAAAATACCGATTAATTATAGTATAACCGTACTTGGGCGTTACACTCTCTGAAAATTTTTGGGCCAGCCTCTTCTTGTAAGACCGGAGGTTGGCGACACATCTTGCCTTCAGAGATAAGATGTTCGAGAGAAGGCATTTGTGCTCAAGCTCATGAAGAAGGGCTTCCACTCGCCGACAATATTCAACCTAAGTAAACACCAGCACTTTTTCATGATAGGTGGCAAGGACAGACAAAGAAGCGTTAACTGCGGCAGCAAACTCCTCTGTAATGACTGAAGTACCAGTGCGAAGGTCTTCAATAAGATCGGCCAATGAGTGTAGGTTGTTCCTCGCCATCCTTTCAGACATACGTCTTGCGTAAGGACCCTCGGGCATATGAACATGAGACTTAAATAGGACCGGGGCTGGCAAAACTGTGTTAAAATAAGGAAAATACTGGAAGATTAGATGCATCTCTAAAATGGGAGATAAATAAAAGAATACAAAGACCAAGGTGTCACTCACCCGGTCGCAAGGGGAAAATTTGGGAGATCCCCAGGTTCATCCAAAACCTCAACTTCGTCGTCATCCTGCAAGATTTCAGTTAAACAAATACGTCAGTATCACTCCAGAGAATATAATAAAAGAGATAAAAAGATACCAACTATGTCCAGAATAAAGGATGATATGATGGGGAGGTATCACATGCGGAGCCGTCATACCAAATAGACGCGAGAAGGTCTTCTCCGAAGAAGGATCCAAAATGGAGGACGCCGGCTCCTGCAACTCTGAAAACACCATAATAGAAAGAGAGTCAGGCATACTGAAGGATCGTCAAATGAAAGGAAGTAAGATATAAGATCACCTTCGATGCTCCTCCTACTCTGGGCCGAAGAAGCAGTAGCGTCAAGAACATCCTCTATATCTTTTGGCACACCACCAATGATATCTACAGAGTTCGTCGATAGCCCATGAGTTTCAGCTGAATAAATCAGAGCCATTGCAGGAGTTTCTAGGACGCGTTGTGGGCTCGAAACCCTGCCTGCTGCAGAAGTCCTTGCAAAAAAAAGATTGTAAGGATAGGAGCAATATAAGCCATTTTCTAAAGAACATGAAAAGGTATATACCGATGCGCCAATGAGCCTGAAGTATAGCTTTCTTAAGTCGCTGCTCTTTTCTTGTTAGCCACGCCCGCCGGGTTTCAATTGAAGAAAGAGCTTTACCTACTTTTTGAGCAGCTTCATCTTCAGAAGCGGTTGATACCGGTTGTTTTAGAGCCCTTTTCTTTGCCAGCGTTAAAGGGGCCGTCGGTGGCACGACAGGGAGTGGATCAACGTCCCGGAAAACAATGCGAGCCTTTTTAGGGCGTAAGTCCTCGGTCTCATCTTGCGACCTTTTGAGGGCCTCAGCAAGCTGAGCAGCCTTCTCGGCGGACGTGTTTGGAAAGATAAGGCCATCGTCCGGTTCATATTCAGGCATACCGTCACCATTAGGAGCATTAGACTCGAACTCGAGCAGCACATCAATCAGACGCACCGAGGATCTCTTTTCTTTTTGGGGCCTGAGCTAATACTCGTAAAGGAATGCTTCCTCCCCTTTGGCATCTTTGGACATCGTTGCCCGATCTTAGTTTCAGGATCCGACTCGGATAATGCCACAGCCTTTGCGGCGCTTGGAGTCTCTACATCAGGTTCGGTGTGAATTGGCGTACCTACAACACGAGGGGTCGGCATCGCTGGAGGAGCCATCGGAATAACTACCGCACCACTCTCCCTTAAAGGTGGATGGTTGACCGATCGCGGTCGTAGTGGGACGTCGACGGCACGGGTGGGCATGGGGACCCTATGCTCGAGAAGCACTAGTCTTTTCTTTTTAATGATTGGACCTATCCTATGCCGATACCATCCCTAGTAAGGACCTAAAGGCCTTAGAATGTAATCAGGGCCGGGGACCATAAAGTGAGAGTCGTTGTTCAGACACATGAAGTGATGAATGACATCACGGGAAGTCTCCAGTGTGGCAGCAGGCTCTATCAAAAATGCATCCAAGGGAACGTCTTGATCATAACCCAACTGTTGGGTGAAACGATATGTGTTGTATCACATGAATAGAGCAGCGTCATCCAACCGAAATACGAAATAGTCAAGTCTGATCGAATAAAGATGCATGATCTCCTTATGCTTTAGGACCGGCGTTACATTCTTTAACACGTCAAACAACTGCTGAGTAGCCTATGTCGGCATGGAAAGAACTCTATCAGTGAAAACCATACCGTCTTCATTCGTACGGAAAAGCAGCACACGCAGAGCCCCCAACTGTGTCGGATCGGGAACAGAAGCATCAACTAGCTTCATAACTCATGGAAAAGTATAAGACTCGTAAAAAGCGGGCCTCTGGTGCATAGCGAATGCACCTAATACGTGCATCTCGATCCAAGACGTGAAGTGATGGAGAGAGAAGTTCACGGGGTTTACGCCGGGACTCGAAGTGTTGACAGCGGTGCTCAAGCCATGATACAAATGAGATAACCCGGCAACGCCAATAGCTAGACATGCCCCCTCGACTATGCGGTACGCAGGGTAGAAGACAGATGCCACCATGAAGCGTCGATGCATAGGCATCGCAAACCAACTGAGCCAAAGAATGATGAAACCTATGAAGAATGTTTCCTCTTCTATGCCAGGGGCAGTGATCTCCAAAAAATCTATGGCCGGTGTGTTCGGAATATAGAACTGCGGCAAGTCCTCCTTGGCCGGTAGTTTCTCCAAGCCAAACCCAAAGGGATCTTCAATCCTTGAAAATTTTGGGGCCTTTTTAGATAAGACATTGGCACGAAGAAAGTGAGCAATGAAGTCTCCGAAGCTGACTCCTTGCCCTTAGGATGCCATAAATAGGCTCTCATAGATACCTTGATCAAGCCTGGATATTTGTGTTGAACAATGTTCTCAGTCGTTAGGCCCTCCCGCATAGCCGGCGCTGTGGCAAAAACATACTTATCCGGGGGCAGTAGCTCCTCGTAATGTTCTCCCTTAATCGGCAGTCTAGAAACTTCCCGAAATTCTTCTAGTGAAATGGAAACCTCCTGGTCCCCTAATAGAAATGTATGGGTGGGGAGATTACATTGGTTTACAAAATCCTTAATCCAACACGATAATAAAACAACGAAGTATATACTTCCTGGTACAGACTAACCTTCTCTAACAGTGATCATTGGGCAGAGAGAATGTAGCAAGCCTAATGAAGATAGCCCAATGGATGTAGTAGGGTAGCACCTATCTTATAGACCTGCCCCCCGGGTTGAGCTTCATCTTGACATATCCGGCCCCCTAGAATGTCAATTGCCACTGGAGGTTAGTTGGGTATCCTCGCTGATGATGGCTCAAACCGACCTTCAAGGGTCCAGTTAACCGCTTCCATCGCGTAAGTAGTACGTGGACGCTCCGTATGCTGAATTGAGCGAATAAGCTCTGTTGGTTCCCCACAAAAGCTACGGCGGTCCCTTTTGATGTGACCGTACCAGATCCCCCATAAGAGAAGACGCTCTTCATTCCTAGCATGTCTTCTGGTCATAGCCATCACTTCCTCATCTGAAGGCGACTGTGGGAAAGCAACTTCTGAACGAGTGTAGGGAAAGAAAGGAATTGAAACCTGAAAAAGAACAAAAGAATCATCAGCAAAAGGAAGTGAGTTCATTTTGTAGAACTACTAGCTCCAAAGCTAGTAGACCCCACGAAATCAAAGTGGCAGCTCACTAAAGAAGGAACATGTGCCTATTATAGGAATAAAAAAGGATTCTCAATAAATAAGCAGATGGAGTTAAACTCCCAATATTCCAAAAAGTGGGTCCCTTTTAATATCAAAAAAATTCAAATCCAGAGATAGGGATTAAAACCATAAAAAGTGTAACGACTGTGTTTTTAATATATAGAAATTTGTTTAAAGTTAAAGTACTAAATAGAGTATTTGCAACTCTGAGTATGCTATAAGTATTTAATTTGTTTTAGAACAGCAAGAATGCACTTGTTGCTCATTTGTAAATTCTTGCACTGCTGAGACATAGCCCCTGTGTTCAAATCCCCCCCAATGAATTTTCTTTTAAACTTTTTGGAAACCCAAAAGTTTACACTGCAATATACGTAAAAATGAAAAGTCACTAAAATCAAACATGTGGAAAATAACATATGAACAGCCGAGGACATGTGGCCCCAATCCAAGCTCTGCCCCATACACAACGACCGGCGAAGATCCCTTTGGGGTCGACGCCGCCGGTCCCAACCGATGGTAATACCCCCATTTTTGTACCCTAACACCCCTTGGCCTCCCCCCACTACTCATCTTCTGTTTGAATTTCCTGTAAATTAACAGAGGATTAAAATCACCATTAAACCAATATATTAATGCATTTTAATTCTCATTTTTAATTCTCTAAATCCTAATTCTATCTTATAAATACCACCTCATACCTAGAACTCTCTAATCTGAAATCTATAATCAAAACTCTCAAATTTTTCCAAGTCAAATTAGTTGTAGAAGTGGAGTTAGCCCAAGGTTATCTTCCAACGACGACTAGGGACAAATCCGGCGACACCGCGACTCCACGAAGCTCTGAAACCCTTGCTCTACCTCCCCTCTCTCATCTAATCCAGTAAGTCCCCTCCCCTTTCCTCTCTTCCCTATTAAAAGAATTCTCTTCTCAAAACTCATCGGAAGCGAAGTTATTCCGACTTCCGATTCTAATTTTGTTAAAAATACAACTTTTCTTAATAACCAAACATCCATATTGTTACATCTTATTTAGTAATCTTAAAACAAACATTTAGAACAAGTTTTAATTCAAAATACAATTTTATACAACTTTTATTTCAATTTTACGGTTAAATACCCCAAAGTTTACTTACGACATCATTTCATCATATTTGCTCATATTACCTTTAGAAAAACCTCACGAGGTAATGACTTAGCTCTTACAACACAAATCATGACATAGCACGATTCCTTGAAAACCATATTTTTGTGGTCAATATAATTTAACATTAAAATATCCTAAACTATTAAAAACCGTATTCTTTAAATTGTTTTAATTAAATTCCTTACAATTAAGTCTCTACAACCCATTTTGGGGAACCTGATTTAGATGGTGCGGATTATCGCACATTCTCGGGACTAGTAGAGCGAGATGCAGACCTTCTCACGGAGCATCCGATCTCGATGGAATTTTTAATACAATTTTTAAGAAAATGTGATTTTCTATTTAATAAATTAATTCTATTTTTAATAATTATATATATATATATAATCAAAACATCTATTTCATATTTATAATAAATTTCATGTTTTCTAAACAAAGGAATCCCAAATTTCATGAATATACCATCACAAATCCATGCAATTCCAATTTACCCTAAAATACCATATACTATTCAATCTAGGTTTATAATCATTAGAATACTTCACTTTTAAAAATTATATCCATGAAAACCCTAAATACGATAAATAAATGCTTAAGGTTTATTTTGAAATTTTATCAAAACTATTTTTTTTCATAAAATCCCCTCAAGTTTATTAATTTACAATAAGGACCCTAATAAATATAGGTTTAAGCGTGACTAATTATTTTGAGCCTCAGAGAGCCGGAGAAAGTGGGTGCTTGCTTATTTAAGGTAGAAAACTAAAACGGGGTTATAAATGGTAATTGGCTTGGAAAATGTCATAAATTCTGCAGTCCATGTGCAGCAGTTACCGATAACTCCAAAACCTAATTCAGGAATCAAATTCTGTTTAAAATGTCTGACTCAATCTGAGTCTCAGTCAAATCTGAAAACAATCTATACTTCAAAACAATTCAAATATAACTCTAATACATCATGAATCCATATATACTGGAAGTTGAACATGAATACCAGAATACCGTTTATATCAACATGACTTGAACTGACCGAACCATGGATATACATTGACTTGATCAGATGATTATCCATTTACATCCTTATCCGTTTACATAAGCAATTGATATCATGGTTTTAGCAAGTCTTACAGCTATAAACAATACAATAAACATTACGGGGTTTTTTAAGCGGTAGATTGGTACGGAATGTGTTAAAAGTGGCATGATGATGGTCTCTTTAATACACTTAACCTGAATATCTGTTGCTTTTCTCCCATGGCTTAACAGTTCCTTGTGCTCTGTATACCTTAGTCCACGGAATAGTTGGACTCCTCTCGTATACACTGGCATATTCTGTACCAAGCTACAAACAACAGCGTTAACATAACAATCATAAATTATACCAAATATATTCTCTTTACCTGTTCAGTCTATTTCTATCTCTTTTTGGGACTTACCGAGCAATTGTTCGCTGACGACATTTCTTTTCTATTCTTTCTTTGGAATGTTGTCAGGAGGACCCGACTCTCTGGAGATCGAGCCCAGTTCAGAAGACTTGGAGCAGTTCATCGAGGACCCAGAGCTCTAGTCACTTGAATATACTTTTACTTTCAGTTCAAGCCATTGTTTAGGTATTACTTTCCACATTGTATTTACTTTTCAGTTGTATTGTAAAGAATGTTTAATAAATAAAAATTTGTTGCTCATTTACATCTCATGTCTTTCTTGTATACATTTATATTATATTGCTTATTTACGCTTAACGTGTTTACTTCTGAGTAAATACATCATGAGCTTAGTCACGTCTCCTTACTGTACACCGGGAAGCGGGGCGTGACAAGTTTTGTTGGCGGCCTATGCAGGTCAGTTCTGCATGAAAACCTAAGCAATATAACACAAGAATTATAAGACTCAGCAGATAAACATTCTTTATATTTCATATTCCTTGAATCTATCATAACCCTATTTTTCTTTCAAGGTTATGGATTCTCCGAACAATACTAACACCAACATGAACGTCAACACCACACCACCATCTCTTCCACTTACGCCTACAATTGTAGCTCCGATCAACGAGCATACGGTACTGCTCGAGGCAATAAAGAGCCTCTTGGAGGGACAGCAGCAGCAGATTGCTATCCTAATGAACCGCCCAGAAGCTGAGGCACCAGGAGTGAAACAATTCCGGGCACTGCATCCTAGGCAATTTTCTGGGAAAGGGAGCCCTCTAGAAGCTGAAAAATGGGCTCAATCCATTGAGGACGATCTGGCAGCAGCACAAGTGTCAGATATTGCTTGGGTAAGAGTTGCGAAGCTTTAACTCACTGATAACACCCGAGTATGGTGGAAGGTGGAAGAAAGTCGTCTTACTCAGCTGATCGAATGGAAGACTTTTCGCGACATGTTCAACACGAAATATTTTCCCAAGACTGCCCGATTTGACATGGAGCAGCAATTCATCCACCTACAACAAGGCTTTATATGGAGAAATCCATGGATGAGTGTGATGTTGAGTTCACTATATTGAGCAGGTAAAATATGTCTCAAATATTCGAATTTTCTGATATCACATACTACAAAGCTAACACAAGACCGTAACAGGTTCACGACATATCTCATACCGACTGCTGAGATCAGGGCCAGAAGATTTCAGCAGGGGTTGGACCAGGCGATCCATGCTGCATTAGCTATAGGGGATTTCCCAACCCACGACTTAGCTTTGAAGGCAGCCCGAAGATATGAGGCAGTGGTAAAGAAGAAGGGAAGATCTCAATCTGCCGGTATGAAGCGCCCTGCTACTCAGATAGCAGGAGGAGCCTCTTCCAGGCCACCTTTTGTACCCAGAAGACCGGGAGTACCTTTCAACCAGCTCAGTCCAGACTTTTGCAACTACTGCAGGAGAAATGGGCACCTGGAAAAGGACTGCAGGCGTGCTAATCGCTTTTGCTTAGTCGGTGGCTCAACCACACATGATATTTGATCTTGTCCTCATAGAATCAATCCAAATCCTGCAACCATACCAGCAATCACCTATCCGCAATGGCCAGCTATCCAGGCACCTGCACTACGTCTTGCTCTCCTGTAAGTGCACGGCGGCGTCCCGGCCGTCAATCCGACGCCGGAATGCGGAAGCAATGATTTACTTTAATTTTTTAAACCGGCACCACCGCGCACTAAAATCCCAGATCGGGCCATTAATCTAGTCCTAGCTAACAAGAGAAGGGGGTAGAGAGAGATATACCGAGCGATCCGTGTCCTTCGGTCTTCTCGTCGTCGTCCCGATCTCCCCGCGGAAACTCCGGTCTTCAACTCCTTGTCGGAAGGGCACCACGTCGCCGGCTTCTTTTACGGGCTCCCACCTCTGGACCGAGGTAACTCGGGCACGAAGTTGGCGAGTCGACGTGCCCAAGATTTGCTGTAGAATAAGTGTGGAACTCTATGTCTCATTTGGGGTTTGTAGAAGTTGCCATTTGGTGGAGGAATGATATGAGCTTATGGAGATGGAACTTGTGGGATTTTACAAAGCCAAAGAGATCAAGAAAACCCCACCACAATTTTTGGACACCCCTCCTTGGCTTGGCCGGCCATGGTTTGGTTCTTTTGAGAGAATGAGAGAGGGGAGAAAAAAAATGGGGTAGCCACAAGAATAATACTAGAGAGAGAGGGAAAATGTGATGATGAAAAAACAATGATCACAAAGCAAGAACCTCACTCAACCATCACTCATCAAACATGATGACTCCAAAAGTAAACCATGATGAAGTCAAGAAGTCAATGGAGGCTAAACCATCATGACACAACAAAATGCAAATAACACCCCTCCAAATTGCTTATTTGCACAAATGCAAATAAGCCCTCCTCCACCAATCTTCAGCCAACGAAAGATACAAAGAAATATAGCTGAAACGGAAAAACAAACTGGCAACTCCAAAAACTGATCCCGTAACAAATTACAGAAAAACCCCGCTACTGTATATACATACCCGCATTTGTATTCCGACCGAATACAAATGCAATAAGACAAAATCTACACTGTATAATACTAGTATCCGGCTTAAACCAAAGCCCGCTAGTATTTTCCGTCCGATTATGATCCGTGCAATACCGCACGTATCTGATCGAACCCTGCCATATCTCCATACGGCCTCTACAGCGTTTCGCCCGAAAACTTGAGCAACTGAATGTGGGGGACTCTAAAAACTCGTCAATACTATGGCTGTGGATTTAACCACTAGCACGTCAGAGGTATTAGCCATACATGACGGGCTACCAGCTATTGACCAAAAGGGACGTCGATGAGAGAACTCATCCTGACACCCTACGGAGCCTGTCAGTGACAATATCAGTATAGTCCGGTCCATTCGTCTATGAGCATCGCATGGCGGGCCTAGGGGGTTGGTAAAAGTCAGACCCCCAAAAGCGGTACAAGTCGTGTCGGAGTGTAGCCCAGAACACCCTGAGATACTACTGGAATACCTACCAGTAAATCTCCTGCCTTGGCCAAGGACTTCGTGTAATGGCTCTCCTAGACACAGCGCGACCTCACCCCCAATACCGGGAGAGACGAACCCCTGCAGATCCGCTCACTGCCTCCATGTGGCTCGGGACTGTGCCCAACTAAAACCTGTTTGCACGTCTCCTTTGAGCGTGGTAGGGTAGTAATCAAAGTAAAGTGGGAACTCACACGAGACAAATGACGATCTCAGGTCTATGAACTAACCTGTACACATGTCACCAGGGAACTGCTATCTGACGTCAGGTATAAGACCAACTAGCATGTTCCCGGCGAGTCCTGTCCGGTGTACTCATAACCCAATGAGCACATGTATACATCTTAGGTGAACCAACTGACACTAGTGGCTTGTGAGACCGGCCACCGCCCCTCGTCGGGGTCTCGACTGTATACACTAGTCTACTCTGGAGTATCGATGCCCTGTCTCGAAACTCCCACGACTAGGGACCTTTTATGGATGTGCTTATAGACTACCAGCTCTCACGTATATGATCGCCCTCATACTGCCGGCAGTCAAGCAAGAATCCTAGGGGCTCTACCAACGTGTAATATTGATATGTAAGGTCACCTAAAGCAGTACACGATGATAAAGGTAAACCAGATAGCATACTATCATCTTGAGTAAGACTGTCCTACCGGAATAGGTCCTCCCTCAATCATTGCAATCACGTGCCTGTGATCCAATAATTGACTCTGAGGGCACTATCTCCAACATTCTCCCACTTGCACTCAAGACTAATTATTGCGATGTCGCATACTCACAGCCCGTGTGATACCGAACACCCAACTCCTCTACTGGTCAGTCTCACAAATCCCGTTTGCGAAACTATTGCGTTCGAGGAATAGCCTCGGCGAGTGGATCCGCTATGATGTTTCTTTCTATGTCTCTCTATATCTCAAGTTCGCGGAGAAAGCCATCTCCCAAAATGAGCAATACCTGTCTTAGAATGTGTCTGGATGTCTGATGGGACCTAGCTCATAAATGAACTCCAAATCCAAACTTCTTAGACTGTATCGTCAACTGAACTTAATCAGTATCCTGCGCCATACCTCCCTCAGTATTGCCTTGGGCCACCTGTCCAAAATACTGCCCCTCGTCAGAAGAAAAACTATAACTCTGATAACCTCCTTGTCGTCCAGGTCACCTTGGAAGCCTGGAATGATAACTGTCTCCCGAATGAGGCTGTCGTTATCATATCCCTAGAACATCCACTTATGTTCTAAAACTGCTTCCGACTGTTTCTCTAGGATAGGATCAATGTCAACTTATTGCATCTAGTGCAAGAACAATATCTGGTGTGGTACTTCACATCTCATGATTGACTCAATTGCCTGAGCAAGTGATCTGCCAATCATGCACATCCTTCTCCCCTTTAGTCTGTAAGACACCTTTAGAGAGGGTGACTCCATCACCTGCAGGTACACTACCGTGCCAGGAGTCGTCCATTCTAAATACTTTTAGAATGCTGTCTAAGTACCCAGATTGGGACACTTCCTAAATCTAGATCTAAAACCAGAGATCCAGTAACCAGGATGTATGATATAATGTCCAAGTCCCATGTGGAGAAACCACTGTGTGACGACCAAAGTATAACCGATCGTAGTATAGGAATATCACTTCCTACTCTGTGTATGTCATCCAAATACCATGACATCATACCCTACTACCTTCTCAACAGATCCATCCCCTATTCTGATGAAGTCAAACCTATGACTGTCACATCAGAAATTGATGATCTATTTCCGCTATATCTGCTTTAGTCTATAAATAGACATAAGCCACCTGTCCACCAATGCTTCCGCTGCTCCCACTGACCACGACAACCGTCTAGCAGAGTCATATAGACGTACACTTCTAAAACCAGTTTAGAACGACGCTATACTCATCCTCCTGCCGGATCTCACAGTCTGGAACAACAGTAATGGCAAGTCTGGGTAAACAAGAACTTCCCTGTCACCGTCCTTGAGGCTACCGGAGTACCTCTCGGGTGCCTGAAGTTACCCACCTTATCTGCGGAGTGGCCAATGGAATGTCAAACCAGATTGAACTTTTAGGTTCCTATCAAATCTTCAGTAATCGTTTGTGGTTCTGGAATGACTTCCAGTTCTACCATACTCCCACTTCTGTTTTCTGAAAAAATCCATTTTTGTTAAAACTGTGGCGAGTCTAGAACAATATCACTATTGATCTTCCAGATGGTAGAAAGTCAACCCTCGTCATAGCCTGGGTCAACCCACAAACAGCCATTACAGAAACGTGCCTTGAGTTGTCCAGAGTCTGGTTTTAAGCATAAGCCGGACAACTCCTCGTACCTTAACATCGTTAAGATATGAACTGTTCTATATCCAATACAGAAACAGAGGCACTGATTTAATTGAACCAGATTCAAATCATGCAGCTGTCTCCAGTGCATGTCAACTAAATGGAAAGAGGCCGATCAGCGTTACTCAACTTAGGAATTCTTCCAATTATGAGTAACCTGAAAGAGAGGCAAGTTCTCTATCAACTGAACACCATACACAAGTATCTACATCTTCGATCAACTTGAAGAATCCCGATACTTGCAACACCTGGTTCTCTGCTTTATCCATATACCTATAACTTCTCAAAATTTGGACCCTGTGTTTGTACGAAATACCTGTCTAAAATCTAGAGAAGTCATAAGTAAACCGAATATAGTACGAGAACCAACCCCTCTGTCCTCATGGACGCTGGACAATATACAATACTCTGTATAAGTCCCTTGAGTCTGATAACTCAATCACTGTGTGTCGTAGGTTGAAAACTGTACTTATGGTTAAGAAGAATTACACCGCTGTTTAATGCTCCTTACCTAACCATCCACTGATATAGGTAAATGTCACAGAAATAATTTCAAAAAGATATATCTCACTCTATAAAAATAGACGTACAGATATACCAATTTGAAATTGGTGCATAACAGCGGATATTCAAAACCAAATATTTGCCGTCCGGCAACCAACCCAGGTGACTTCCTCAAATATCACTGATTACAACGAATCCCGATATAGTGAGGATGATCATCCAATTCCCAATAATTTACTCCCACTCATCATCTGTAAAACCATACAGATGTGAGAATCATACCTGGTAAATACATACCCTGGAGCAAGGACTGATCGGGAAATCAGTTTTCTTTTAACATACACAGTGAAACTGAAACATTGAAATGTTTCGTAGGGGTATCCTGGTATTCCTAGCAATGCCTCTTCCATTATCCAGATTCACAACTGTAACCGTGTAATTCTTTGCCATCTTTCCAAATCCCTTTCTATGTGTTTAGTCATTACCTTCTGCACACTCTCTTAGGCTAAATGGTTTTCTTCCTTCCCTACCGTTCGGCACCAGCCTATGGTTTGGAAGAAGACTATCCAATAAGCATAATGGGTGTACTGTCCTAATCCTAGGAGCACTCGCAATGCGAGAGAAGGTGAAGATAAAAGACAACCGAATAAACCTTATTCCTATTTCTTCTGAACCAGAATCCATCCCCGAACTGGAACAAGTTCCTTTCGAGTTCGTATATAACCATACGATGGAGTATCCAATAAACTGTGGATCTTCGTAGTGATACGGAGTGTTCTGGAGAAATACAAAGGTGATTTAGGATTGGCGAATAAATACTTGGTTTGGTCGTGAATAGCAGTCGCAATTTACTTTGCCCTCTTACTAATCCCTTGATATGTATTTACTTAATACCTTCTGTACACCATCGTTATGCTAATTGGTTTTCTTCATTCCCCACCGGTCGGCACCAGCCTAAGGTTTGGAAGAAGACTATCCAATTTGCGTAATAGGTGTACTATCTACTAAACCAAGGAGTACTCGCAAGCTGAGAGAAGGTAAAAGGAAAAGACAACTGAATAGTCCTATTCGTTTTCTCCAGAACCGGAAACCATCCTCGAATAAATTCCTTCGAGTTCGTATATAACCATACGATGGTTTTGTCCAATGGAAGTGGACATTCGTAGTAATACGGGGTGTCCTGGAGAAAAAGGGTAAAAGTAGGAGTGGCAATGAGGTTTGCAACTCCGACAATCCAAAAGCCAGTGTTAAAGAAGGTTCGGTTAATATTGGTCTCTGAGTCATAGTCTAGGATCGGGTCAATGGTCGCTGCCAAAGAGAGAGAGAAAAGAAACACTCAGCGTGCACTCTAACCTAGATCAGAATGGTTACCAATTTATCTAATCTGGAAACCTCCCACTGTATCGTCAAATTCTCCTCCAAACCTGAAAGAAGAATTAGTCGGGATCACCCGAGGAGTAAACCAACTCATCAGTGGGAATCGGGATCCAACTATCATCGCATGATAACGTGACGGAATCCGCTCACGTTATCACACTCCAGAAGGTATGCGTATATCTGGCAAGTTTCAGTTTCTTTAGAAACTCCCGATGTGATTTTTGCCCCATGCTCTTATGACCTTGGCGTGAGGTCAAAATATCATAAGTCACATGTCAAGTTCTACCCGTCATTGTCCAGGTTAATTTGAACCCACCCGTACATACCCTTGACGTAGGCTAAAATAGTAGTACGACTGTCCCAAACCAACGCATCTATCTATGCAACAGATAAATACCCGGCAGCTACCAATCACTATGCCTTGGCGTGAGGTCAAAATACATAGCTTGAATACTATCGAATATTTAACTGAAATGACGGAGGGCTACGAATGGTTTCTGGCGAAAACCTTTAACGTAATGAACTTGATATCGTTGAAAGAACCGGATAGCTTTTAAAAAAATATAGTAACGAAAACCTTTGCTAAAGAGGTCACTCCCGGTGAAGGGATCTCGGCTCTTTCCCCGTAGAATGAGGTGCAGGATATTCCAACTGAATACCACGATGCAAAGCAAAAGTAAACGGCTATAGTGAAGTTATTGCCCTGACGCAAACTTCTGTCCAAGGGGTCACTCCCGGTGAAGGGATCTCGGCCCTTGCCTCGTCGACTGAGGAGCAGGATATTCCAACTGAATACCACGATGCAAAACAAAAGTGAACGTCCTTGCAATAACAGCTTTTTGAAAAGTGTTCCAACAACATCAGAATAGGTTTGTTTTTTAACTTGCATTGATCCGAATCAACGCAGTCCCATCAATTGATCACACCAATAAAGAACGAAAATAATGATGTACGTATATGCCATCCACATTCGCCACTGGGTCCCGTCATTACCCGTTAGGTTACTTAACTAACGACAGAGCGGGGACTGGACTAGCGCGGATGCAAAACATATACAACATCTACTAGTATATATATCAATATATAATATTTCGCTCAAGGCGTGATAAAATGCAACATCACAGAAATGTACAGCATCACAGAACAATACAGATATCTGGGATCCTCGGGTTTCACAGAGCCGCTACTGAAACCCGACGTTCCCCTGGTCGTGTGGATAGCCTATGTAATGAAATCCTAGACCCCTACGGGCGCGACAAGCTATCCGCCAAAACCTGAAGCGAGGCAGCCCCCTTCAGCAACGTGAATGGACCACCCAGCACTTCACGGAATCCGGTAACTTGGGCACCCCTCCTGGGTCAATCTGTACCCCCTACGAGTGCGGCGAATAACTCGCCAATTCTAGAGTAAAACCCCTTCGTCTTAATGCCATGAGATGCGGGCTTGTTGCCCTCTAGAACCCGGCTATCCGTGCACCCCACCTTGGGGTAATCCTAGTACAGAAAGTAAAATATACATACAACGGGTACATCGACCTCGACCTGGTCGTGCCCCAAAAGAATAATATACAATCAGGCAGTGACGGCAGTCCACATGTCGGACGCTCGCCCCGCAATATCAAATGTACATAATACAACCAAAACTGTACTAGCATTGCATCCAGGCTATCCCCCACGACCAATCCGCAACATCACAGCACAACACAGAACATCAACGTGAATGTCACGTTCGCAAATCCGTCTAACCGGGCTATAGCAGTTAGACAGGATTTACCGATCAAGTGACATTCACGGTCGCAGATATAATGTAAATACTGTGAACTAATGTGTTTAAAATATTCGATCGATCAAATTTACCCAAGTGGGCCCCAAGCACTACTGTAGCACTCACAGAAAGTCTGGGCCCAAAAAGAATGTTCCAAAACCCCTATTTTCAACACAGAGACACTCTGTAGAATTTCGATGCACTGAACAGTAAATCTCGCGGTGGAACCGCGGCCTAAGCATGGGTTTGGCCGCAGTTCCGCGGTCGTATAGTGGGTTCAGGTGATCAAATTTTTACAGAAGTCTTAAAATTACCTGCACATCATTCTGCAACAACCTGAAAAAATTTTGGAGCTGAAAAAATTTCGGACAGAAACTGATGCACATGAAAACGCGGTTTTTGGAATTTTGTTCGATCGGAAATGTAAACACATTAGACAAAGCTAGACTACGTTAATGGCAAGGCTCTAATACCACTGTAAGTGCACGGCGGCTCCCCGGCCGTCAATCCGACACCGGAATGCGGAAGCGATGATTTACTTTAACTTTTTAAACCGGCACCACCACGCACTAAAATCCCGGATCGGGCCATTAATCTAGTCCTAGCTAACAAGAGAAGGGGGTAGAGAGAGAGAGAGAGAGAGATACCGAGCGATCCGTGTCCTTCGGTCTTATCGTCGTCGTCCCGATCTCCCCGCGGAAACTCCGGTCTTCAACTCCTCGTCGGAAGGGCACCACGTCGCCGGCTTCTTTTACGAGCTCCCACATCTGGACCGAGGTAACTCGGGCACGAAGTTGGTGAGTCGACGTGCCCAAGATTTGCTGTAGAATAAGTATGGAACTCTATGTCTCATTTGGGGTTTGTAGAAGTTGCCATTTGGTGGAGAAATGATATGAGCTTATGGAGATGGAACTTGTGGGATTTTACAAAGCCAAAGAGATCAAGAAAACCCCACCACAATTTTTGGACACCCCTCCTTGGCTTGGCCAGCCATGGCTTGGTTCTTTTGAGAGAATGAGAGAGGGGAGAAAAAAAATGGGGTAGCCACAAGAATAATACTAGAGAGAGGGAAAATGTGATGATGAAAAAACAATGATCACAAAGCAAGAACCTCACTCAACCATCACTCATCAAACATGATGACTCCAAAAGTAAACCATGATGAAGTCAAGAAGTCAATGGAGGCTAAACCATCATGACACAACAAAATGCAAATAACACCCCTCCAAATTGCTTATTTGCACAAATGCAAATAAGCCCTCCTCCACCAATCTTCAGCCAACGAAAGATACAAAGAAATATGGCTGAAACGGAAAAACAAACTGGCAACTCCAAAAACTGATCCCGTAACAAATTACAGGAAAACCCCGTTACTGTATATACATACCCGCATTTGTATTCCGACCGAATACAAATGCAATAAGACAAAATCTACACTGTACAATACTAGGATCCGGCTTAAACCAAAGCCCGCTAGTATTTTCCGTCCGATCATGATCCGTGCAATACCGCACGTATCTGATCGAACCCTGCCATATCTCCATACGGCCTCTACAGCGTTTCGCCCGAAAACTTGAGCAACTGAATGTGGGGGACTCTAAAGACTCGTCAATACTATGGCTGTGGGTTTAACCACCAGCACGTCAGAGGTATTAGCCATACGTGACGGGCTACCAGCTATTGACCAAAAGGGACGTCGATGAGCGAACTCATCCTGACACCCTACTGAGCCTGTCAGTGACAATATCCGTACAGTCCGGCCCGTTCGTCTATGAGCATCGCATGGCGGGCCTAGGGGGTTGGTAAAAGTCAGACCCCCAAAAGCGGTACAAGTCATGTCAGAGTGTAGCCCAGAACACCCTGAGATACTACTGGAATACCTACCAGTAAATCTCCTGTCTTGGACAAGGACTTCGTGTAATGGCTCTCCTAGACACAGCGCGACCTCACCCCCAATACCGGGAGAGACGAACCCCTGCAGATCCGCTCACTGCCTCCATGTGGCTCGGGACTGTGCCCAACTAAAACCTGTTTGCACGTCTCCTTTGAGCGTGGTAGGGTAGTAATCAAAGTACAGTGGGAACTCACACGAGACAAATGATGATCTCAGGTCGATGAACTAACCTGTACACATGTCACCAGGGAACTGCTATCTGACGTCTTGTATAAGACCAACTAGCATGTTCCCGGCGAGTCCTGTCCGGTGTACTCATAACCCAATGAGCACCTGTATACATCTTAGGTGAACCAACTGACACTAGTGGCTTGTGAGACCGGCCACCGCCCCTCGTCGGGGTCTCGACTGTATACACTAGTCTACTCTGGAGTATCAATGCCCTGTCTCGAAACTCCCACGACTAGGAACCTTTTAAGGATGTGCTTATAGACTACCAGCTCCCACGTATATGATCGCCCTCATACTGCCGGCGGTCAAGCAAGAATCCTAGGGGCTCTACCAACGTGTAATAGTGACATGTAAGGTCACCTAAAGTAGTACACGATGATAAAGGTAAACCAGATAGCATACTATCATCTTGAGTAAGATTGTCCTACCGGAATAGGTCCTCCCTCAATCATTGCAATCACGTGCCTGTGATCCAATAATTGACTCTGAGGGCACTATCTCCAACATCTCCATGCCTACCTCCTCGTGGACCTACTGCACCTCCTCCTCATTAGTTCCATCAAAGCATAAAGGAACCCGCCTTAGGGACACAGGAACGAACAGAGGAATGCTCCTCCAGCAAGGAGGAATGTACCGAGGCTACAGGCTTTGGCAATGACTGTAGGAGAAGCTGAAGCCACTGGCCAAGTCATCACCGGTAACTCTTTTTTTTCAAGCTTTCTTTCAATCCTTATACATATCAAATATCTTATCCTATACCTAAACATTTTCCACACAACTTAGATACAATCTTAGTAGCCTCACTTCCTGCACTAGCACTCTTTGATACTGGAGCATCTCATTGCTTTATATCGCAACGGTTCATCCGAACTCATGCGATTCTAGTCAAACCGCTCGTATCCAGATGGAATGTCAGTTCAGGGAACGACGTTCTAAAGGCAACAATGGAATACGACCCGTGCCCATTGGTCATTTGCAGCAGAGAATTTTATGTTGACTTCAAGGTGCTGGACATACCGAATTTCGATGTAGTTTTGGGTATGGATTGGCTAGGAAATTTCTATGCTACCATCGACTGTCGTCAACAGAGGGTAGTGTTCGAGATTCCAGAGCATCCGGTCTTTTATTTCAAGAGTGGAGACCGTACCCTGGAGCCTAGCACGCACAAAGCAAAACCGAAGAAGGCACAACTCTAAAGACGGGAGAAGATAAGCCAGAGGTAGTTCGAGAGTTCGATGATGTATTTCCTTAAGACATATTAGGTTTGCCTCCTGATCGAGCTCTTGAATTTGGAATTGATTTAGTACCTGGAGCACAACCAATGATTAAAGCACCATATCGCTTAAGTCCTGAAGGTTTGAAAGAGATCCGTACTCAATTGGAAGAACTTCTAAAGAAAGGATGGATTCGTCCTAGCACTTCAAGTTGGGGATTCCCAGTGTTTCTTGTGAAGAAAAAGGAAGGTTCATACAGAATGTGTGTTCCCGCCAAAAATTTCTGCGCAAAAGAGCCCAAGGTATCAAATGACAGCGATAAACTTAAGAAAATGCAAACCAGTATTTTTCGAGTTGTATTTTAACAAACTCCCGAATGAGAGTCAGCTAAATTATGATGTTATCGAAAGCATCTCAAAAGATTCTTCGATTTGATATATTATGGACCTCATAATTCATCCGGAATCAAAAGTTATGAGCAAATGTGCTATGCACATGTAATCTAAATAATGCTCTCCTACATGGGGGATACATTTTTAGTTCCACTTCGGGAAAAAGAGAAATCCTTTCTCTACTACTCCCATATAAATAAGAGGGGATATTTCTTAGAAAAAATTGGATTCAATCCTCAAAGGAGCTTAATCCTCCAAGTTAGGGCCTTAGCTGCCCCACCATAATGCGCATATGGGCAAGCGCCATGTGTGCTACGTGCAATGCACGTGTGCCCTCCACATGCGCACCATGTGCAACGCACGTGTACCCGCTACGTGCGAGGATTCAATCCTCAAAGGAGCTTAGTTCTCCAAGTTAAGGCCTTAGCTGCCCCCCATGATGCGCATATGCGCAAGCGCCATGTGCGCTACGTGTAATGCACGTGCACTCTCTACATGTGCACCATGTGCAACGCACGTGCGCCCGCTACGTGCGCACCACGTACGAGAATTCAATCCTCAAAGGAGCTTAGTTCTCCAAGTTGGGTTCCCTAGGGTCGCCAATGGGTTTTGGGAGGCATCGATCATACTGTTTTCAAAAAAATTGGCGCGCTAAAGAACCCTATCTTAGAATCTTAACTAGAGAATTAGACGAAAAAGTATGTAAACACCTTTACATCTAAGTGAACAAGAAATACAACCTTTGTAGACCGGTCCTTCACTTCAATAGCTCTGTGTAGTAGTCCCTTCACTCCAAGTAGTGAACTTCCGGACTCTAGAAAGGCTCCACAAGATGAAAGGAACAAACTTGCTTGAAGTCTTCGAGACCGAAAATGATCTACGTCGAGGAGACACTAACCCAAACTATCTCTTCTCTAAGTGATGAACTAGTGAAGAAATAACCCAATCTAAATGGCTAGTCTAGAAGAGGTTGATAAAGTAGGAATTTTGCTCACTTTAGAAATTATTTTCTCACTCATTTTCTTCACCTCCCAAAAGCTAGAGAGCTTGAGGAAGGAGATGAAGAAAAGCAACCACGGAAAAAGTCAAGTGTAGAATGGGAACCATGGGTGAGTTAATATCATATACTAACTCATGTAGAGACTAAACCATAGCTAATCATAATGGCTGGGTTAATAAATATCTTAAGTAAAACAAAATTGGTGGACTTAGTCAATGATTCTACAAGCTTCCACTAAGCATCAACCATGACTAATTTCCAACTAATTTGATTTTCTTTAAATAAATAAAACCTTATATTATTATAAGCATAGTATGAGTCTCATACACCCATGTCTCATGTATCATCTAGCATGACATAAAAGATGTACATTAATATATAACACATATATACTAAGTGTACAAAAGTGAGAAAAAGAAATCTTAAGTGAGCTAATATTAGTTAATGTAAGATAATATATCAAATATATAATTATACATTAAATTATTAAATCAACACTTGATTTAATAATCCGGCTATATCACATACAACCGACTAATATTTAATGTATCAACTTATCGAATCAACACTTGATTCGACAGCCTGGCAATATCTCATATAACCGACCGATATCACATATCGCGAGAATAGAATACAATATTATATACACGTATTAATCTCAGTCCCACATATATCACATATGTGCTCCTACTTCATTTCCCCTGAGCCAGGAAACCTCCGTGTAGGACTCTAAAGACTCGTCAATACGCCGGCAGTAGGTGGTGATCATCAGTCACCCACAAGCCGCAAGCGGTCTGCTAAACGTAACGGCCACCCGGGTATTGAGCGATCAGAAGATCAACAAGCAAGCCTGCTCATACTCCCGCGAATCCAATAAGTAACACTACCGTACAGTCCGGTCTCTTCGTCTGATATGTCGTATATCTCAGCATGGGGGTGGTAAGCGTCAGACCCCAATAGCCCTGATAATTCATGCCGATATGAGGCCCATAACGATTCGAGAAATTAATGATAACACTTAAGAGTAGATCTCAGCAACCCTGACCAGGGATTTCCTGTTATGGATAATCGAGCATAGCGCAACATCAACCCCCAATACCGAGAAAGACGAAATCCCATGTGACTCGGGACTGTACCTAAAAACCATCATTTTGCACGATCCCTTGAACGTGGTAAGGTGGAAATCAAAGCACAGTGGCAAACACACAAGACTCTATGACGATCTCGGGTCGACAGACTAACCTGTACCAGTGTCACCAGAGAACTACTATCTGACTATAGGTATAATACCATCTAGGAGTTCTCGGCGAGTCCGTTCAGTGTACTCAGTCTCCATTGAGCACCTGTATACCATCTCTGATGTCAAACACCAATGATATGGGATCATCCATCGCCCATCATATGGGTCGAGAAGCGTATACGCTAGTCTACTATGGAATTTGCCCCCGTCTTGATACTCCCACGACTAGGAACAATTGAAGGATGTACTTACCGACTACTTCTGCCCCACTAGTATGATCTGCATCATAATCTTGGTAGTTAAGTACTCATCCTAAGGGCTTTATCAACATGTAATAGAGAGACAATAAGTGTACATGTTAAGATAAAGAGCAACCAGATAGCATACTATCATGTCAAGCAAGAAAGTCATCCCTATATATGTCCAAGCATCTACTATAATATACATCACATGTATAATAATGGCCTCTAGGGCATGCATATAACTAACACTTCATATGAGCTTAGTTCTCCAAGTTAGGGCCTTAGCTGCCGTCCATGATGTGCAAGCGCCACGTGCGACGCACGTGCGCTCGCCACGTGCACACCATGTGCAACGTACGTGCGCTCACCAAGTGCAACGCACGTGCACCCACCAAGTGTGCAACACGTGCGACGCTCATGCGCCCACACCGTGCGCAACACGTGCGACGCATGTGCGCCCGCCACGTGCGACGCACGTATGCGAATGCAAAGAAGCCTTTTTCAGCAATTAAGAGTTTAAGCTCCAACCTATTCTTCCCCCTGATGAGTGGGACATGGTTCAAAGGGTACATCCCACCACACCTTCGATATATGGCGCTGTAATCTCTCAATGTCATCGGAGAGGTGTTGGGTCCCAATGACCAATGATCCTTCTTTCCAAAAAAGGACGGAGAGTGAAGGAAGATAGAGAGAGAAAATAGAGGAAACCCCAATAAGCTTTGAAAAAAAACAAAGCAGAAAGCTTCAAATAGGAAGAAAGAAGAAGATCTCCCTTCTCAGAGGAAAAAAACTCTAGGTAAATAAAAAAAAGAGATCAAAGCATCTCGTTTACCTATTGAAGGTTTAACCCTTTTAAAAAGAAGAACTTAGTTCTTTCTCTGGATCTAAGATCCACAAGACAAGTCTCTCACAAGTTGAGAATTTAATTCTCATCAGGACGAACTTGTTCTTGGAGATCAATGATTCAGAAAAGAACAAGAAAATTAAACTCCTTAGAACAAAATATACAAGGAAAAATCAGCGCCCAGCGCCTCACGTGCCCCTCATGCGGGCGCTACAAAATAAGGAGTGCTTAGCACTCAGTGGTGCGGCGCCCGGCGCCCAGCGTCCTACGTGACCCTCACTTGGACGCCACAGAATAGAAAAGTGCTTGACACTCATCATTTAGCACCTCACGTGCTTCACACGTGGGCGCCATAAAGAGTGCTCAGCACTCCATAGAGAGACAAAAGAAAAGATAGAGTAAAATGTGAGCGTCAGAACTCACATAAGTGATCAACACTTTTTGCAAGAAAAGGGGACTGAGCCCAAACCAATGCTTAGCACTTCTTTCAAATAAAAGAAAACTGAGTGGGTCAAGCCCAAGTTGGCTAAGTATTTAATTTAGATCAATTGAGCCTATGAGTTCATTGCTTCCCAAACATGACTCATGATATCCAAAATGATGTTCATCCCAGATTTTCTAAGTTAATCATAGTCCCAAAAAAATGGCTAATGATTCTTAGATGGTCCACCATGATCTCTTCCCTCAGACACGGGAATTGGTTCAAGGGTACATCTCTCCATACCTCTGACGCATGTCGTTGTAATTTCTCAATGTCTTCAAAGAGGTGGCGGGTATCGACAACCAACTACTTTTGGATGCACTTCCCAAGCTGACGTGCACACCTTAAACCAAACCACATCCCAAATGGGTGTATCCCACATCATCACCGTACATCCCGTTACGTGACAAATACACGGGCATAAAATGGTGATCTACAAACCGTAACGTTCTCAAACTACTACGGACCGAAACGTCCTTAAACTTAACCCTCACCTCAAAAAGGGTGATCTACGGACCGTAACGTCCTTAAACTAAACCCTAAGCTAAAAAATGGTGATCTACGGACCGAAACTTCCTTAAACTAATAACGGACCATAACGTTTTAAAACTAAAACAATATAGCCCAAATAATCTTTTGTTGGATCTGAATGATCCTAAAACCCTTTTAAGTAGATTTTAGTCTTAAATTGGACTAACCATCCTTAACAAAAATTTAAGTTGATCTTAATCTCAAACGAGATTAATGATTCTTAAATCAACCCAAACCCAAATCTAAGATATACGGATTTGGACAAATCCACGCCCTATGGGCGACAACATAAATTAGTCTCTGTATACAATCTACGGGCAACCAAAATTAAAACAAACACACACGACACGAAGTGAACTTCTCGAGCAGGAGAAAGTGGTTATCTTGATGCGATAACGTAATTAACTGTAGGGTCTTGCGCCTACAGGGAAGAGCGTCCCCAAAATCAAAAACCCCTCACAACGAGGGGGAATTTGACGAAGTCTACTACAACGGCCGCATTTGTCCGAACCTTCGATATACAGTGCCATAAATAAACTTGGTATCTTCGGAGAGGTGGACGGATAAACCCAAATAGCATTTGCCCCCAAATTCAGGCAAGACGATCCATCCCGGTTTCATCTCTGTTTTCAGTGGTAAACAGATTTTGGCATGCCCGGTGGGACCTTTTCCTCTTTCCACTCCACACTTCGTGTGTCGTGTTCGCGAACAAATCGCGGTTTACTATGGTTGCCCCTGAATTCGAGGTACTAAGATTTGGTGTCTTTCTCCTGTGCAGGAAGAAGAAGTGAACATCAATGGCTTCCAGCTGCACCAACTGCAACAGCAATTCCCGCTCCGTCCCCGCTGGAGGAGTGACATACGGGCCAAATGCGGCCTGCATCTTTTCAATGCCAGTGGACCAGGTGACTCAGGCCACTACTGGATTGTTCTTTGAGACTATGCTCCCACCAGCAAGCTTCAGCGCCCCAGTGCTATCACGGGAAGCTCCAAAGAAGTCGGTCTTTGATCGACTTGCAATCACCACGGCCCCCCTCAACGGGTCGTCCAAGTCTGCCACCTCAGTCTTCAACAGGCTGGGCCAAAGCTCAAGTGGGCCCGTAAAGAGGCTTGCAACACCTGAAGGGGTTATCCCGAAACGGATAGCTATTCCATCTTCGGCAGGTGAAGTCATCAAGAGTGCTTCCCCTACCAGAAGGCCGGCCTTCGAATGATTGATCGTCCCATCTCAACGGACGCCGGTCTTCGAAAGGCTGGCACCAGCAGTAGCCTTTCACCAAAGCAGGGGGCATAACGAAGACAGTCCCAAAACTGAGGCAATCCCATATGCAAGGCATGCTCGACGTCGCCACTGGCGCCGAGTGAGGAAAACTGGGGGCAACTCTCCCTCTGGACTTACTCCACCAGCTCCATCGGTGGAAGTTGACGCTGTTGTTCCAACTGGGAACAGTTTTGAACCGCTTTGCAGGGTGCGAAAGAACTCCCCAACCGCAGTGTTGAAGAAATATCCACCACCGGCTGAAAGCATAAAGCAGGCGAAGCTGGAGCATCCCCCTTAGCGGCTGTCCGGCTAAATCCACAGGGTATGGCGGAAAGTCTAAGATTCTGTGAGCAACAAGAACTACTCTCGTCAACCGAAGAAAATGAAGGTTCGACAAGAGGAAAATCATCCCTCTACCATGCAGCGAGGGACTTCTTTCACACTGGCGCCTGCTACAATGGCTCCTTCGACTTCGACCTCCCACAAAAAGAGATGGCCGGAGAATCTTCCACCGCCAGTGGCAAATCCCATGGGTGATGGATCCAAATGCCCCAAGTCTAGGGACATTATCGTGCACATGGTTTACATGGCTTCCGGGAAAGAGGAAAGCTGTGCTTCCGTAGGTCATTGACTGCAAACTCGGTCGTTAACAAAGGCTCAGGAGCAACAACAAAAGCTTCAGGAGATGCTGATCAAAATGTCAGCACTCACCGGACAGAAAGAAAGTCCGGAGTCAGCATCAGAACATCGCCAGGAGCAGGAGACTAATACAGAGTTCCTGCGAAGGGTGCTTGAAAGGAAGGATAAGGAGGCCGTAGAATAGGCTGCTAATATAAAGCAGATGGCATTTTTGTTCCAAGATATGGTTGGAATGATGATCCAGCCAGAACCTCCAGCTGAAGACCCGCCGATAATTATCGAGGACGACAGAGGGGAAACATCGAACCCTCTTCCGGCTCTACCAGTGGAAAGGGAGGAAATGATCTCCAAAGCTGCCCTTGACGATTACATAGCTCAACAAATATGAGCTCATCAGGCAAGTGAAGCGGCTGGCCAAGTCGTCAAGACCGGGTGACCGTGCCCAGGCTGGTACGATCAAATCAAGTACCCACCGGGATATACGATCCCCAAATTCCATGTGTACAAGAGGACAGGCAACCCGCATCAACACGTCGCTCAGTTCAGAGCTTTATGTGGTAATACTGGAGGCAACGACAAATTGCTGCTTCGCCAGTTTGTTGGCAGCTTGTCAGAGACGGCGTTTTGAATGGTGCTCGGAGCTCCCAAATGACTCCGTCAAAACATTCACAGAAATGGAGCTACTATTCACACAACGGTTCGCAAGCGCAAGCGAACGCATCCCGATCACGGCATTAATCAATTCCAGCGTGAAGCCAGCAGAGACCTGGTTTCAATACGCAATCCGGTGGCGGAACCTATGGTCGAAATGCGAACAACGCAACGAAGAGGCTCTTGCCGTGGGCATGTTCAAAGGGACTCTGGATCCTCAGGCGGCTGTGTCCCAGTTCATGACGTTCTTTAAATCGACCACCTTCCAGGCCCTGATCGACAAGTTGTCCCAAATGGACCAGATGGGATACGGAACTTCCTCTTCAAAAATGGACCCTGGGAATGCAAAGAGTAAAGGGAACGCGACCTTCGTTGCTAACACTCAACAGCAACCGAGTGACCCGAAATCAGTTGCTCGCCAAAACAACACGCGCCCACGCCAATCCCTCAAAGAGAAGTTAAGACGTGCTTACTCGTTCCCCGTGATAAAACGAGGAGATTGTTCGAACTGGCAGTGCGCAACAAACTCATCACACTGCTGGATCCAAGACGTCCATTGTAGCCCGGTGACGTCGACAATCTTACCTACTGCTCTTATCACTGAATGGTGAGCCACCCTATTGAGGATTGCAACATCTTCAAGAACTGGGTCGAGGACCAGTACTGTCAAGGGAAATTCGCTCTGTCAAAGAACTGGAGGGTGAACCCGCCATAGAGGCACGCTCCTAAATAGGTGGATACGCCGGAGGCATCATGCTCGTTTGTGGAAGGAGTTTCTTGGGAAGTGGTCCTTTCAGCTAAAACTAAAAGAATGCTCAAGGATCTTCAGGCATGTCATTGAGGGGATGCATAAACCACGCCCAACACCAAAAGCTGGTAACGATGGGCAAACCACCCAGGTCAAGCCTTCAAAGTCTTCGAAGAAAAAGAAGAAGACCAAGAAGCCCGTACAGCCTGATAACAAGCGCACAGACCTGCAAAAATACATCAACGCACTGGAGGAGTACTACGAGAAGGTGCGGACCCCAGTCACTTTCGAAGAGTTTCTCAACCATATCCTTTAGAACGGAGACAGAGACATTGATGAGGGAAACGACTCGTCAGAAGAACCCGAGGATTATGTAGCGAGTTGCCACATGGTCTATCACTCGTCGTTAAAAGACGAAGAAACTCTCTCGGCGCCAGAAATCAACGTAGAGGAACTGGGGGCAGAACCGGTGCCAGAATCCATGAAACTGTCAGAAGACCCAATTGACAGGCTGCTAAACGAAGCCCTTCAAAAGAGCAAAGCTGACCGAGAACATGAAACGGCCATATACGAAAAGGCCAAGCGTCGGCGTCTGGATGAAGAAGCCACGATAAGGATGAGTCGTAAAATACTCCACCCAAGCCAAAGCACACTTGCTACAAACATGGGCAGGATCAAAGCAGAGAAGCAGTTTGCCAAAGCCCTGTCAATGGGAATGAAGCTGCCTCCTCTCGTGGAAAACACTCCCAGGAAGTACGTGCCTCGACAAAGCGGATGTACATCCGAACTACTGCTTATACCATCGGAGGGTCACACACCCTACCAAAGAGTGTAATGCCTTCAAGAAGTGGTAGCAAGGATACATTGCTCACTGGCAACACTTCAAACGGATGAAGCGCAAAACCCGTCGACAACAAAGAAGCGCGACAGACGAGCATGAAGGAAAGACTAGAAACTGTCATATGGTCGATACCGGTTCGACAAAAGGAAAATCTCAAGTTCTTACATTCGGGAGCGATTCTGAGGAAGAAATAACCCTCGGCCCTCTCTTCAAATAATCCACCTCTAGAAAAGAAGAAGGGGAGAAGAACTGCGGGAACATTCAGCTGCGTAACCGTACATTGCCTGAAAAGAACCCCGGGCTTACATACAAAGACTCGAGCAAAAGAGACAAGGAAAAAGAAAAAGTCCCTAAGGAAATTGCCCTCGATGATAGAGTCATCAAAGAGCTTGCAGCCAAGGACCCGCCTAAGAAAAACAAGGTAGATTACAATGTCCTGTCACATCTGAGAAAGATACCCTCACAACTGAGCATACTGGATGCTCTCCTCCTGTCCAAAGAGGCACAAGATTCTCTGATCAAGGCACTGCAAGAGCCTGATCAGTTCCAAGCTTTTTTTGCAGAAGAAAAGTTGAAGGGCGAGCTGGCAGAGGTTCAGACAGCTGACATCACATTTGGTGATAAAGATCTCCTTCTTGGAACGTGCGAGCACAACCGTCCTCTATATATATACCGGATATTGCTACGATATCAAGATAGGGAAGATCCTGGTTGACAACGGTTCCTCCGTCAACCTTCTCAACATGAAGGTGCTGAAGGAGATCTGCATGAACGTTCAACACCTGGCTCGAGACAAAATTACCCATCTCTGGGTTCGACTCGCAGTCATCACGGACGCTGGGGTCCGTAATATTGACATTACGTTTTGTGCTTCTCGTCACTGACATCAAATTTCATGTCATCGATCCCAAGACTTGCTACAACGCTCTGCTCGGCCGACCTTGGTTACATGAGTACAACGTCATCCCTTCTACACAACACCAGTGTATGAAATACTTCAAAGACGGCCTCGAGTACACAGTTACAGGGGAACTAAATACATTCTCCATAAATGAAGTCCGCAAATATGATGACGCCAAGTACTTCCTACCACACTTCGAAGACACGGAAAGATGTTTGTATGGTGTTTTTCATCACCCCATTGAGATGGGAATACGGGCGTGCTTGTCAGGTGTACTACAGATTCCCCCTACCTAAGGTAGGCGGGAGCTTATTGATTGTAGGGATCCGAATCTTCGGCAGATGCGGACTAAGCTGCCGTTAATTACCCCTCGCATTTGGAGTGAGAGAACCTCCGATTAGCGGGTCAAACTGGTCATGCGAACTCGTTATGCAGTGTGCGCGTGTTGTGTTTCAGATATATCGGGGTCCTGCGGAGTTTTACGGGGGTCCCGCTACCCGGATGGTGAGCTGGGGATCAAGGGAGCTAGTAGCCCCCCTTACGAGATGAAGGGTAGCGCCCTGTTAGAAATATTTTCCTAACGGGGGACGTGTTTCTGGTGTGAAGTGCATGGAAAATGAGGGCTGAGGAGTATCTTAAAGACGCGTGCATGACACGTGGGCGCTAGACGCCCGCGGGTCATGTGCGCAGCACGCGACCGCTGGGGGTGATCAGTCGAAAATATTGTATTTTTAACATATCAATTTCCCTACTCTTTGCAATCATCTAAAGGTGTTTGGTATAAATATAGCACATATTAGTAATTCGCCTGCAAAATATCAAATAACATGTGTTATACATTATAACCGGCATTTTGAGGGAAATTATGTGTTTATTATTGCACGCATGATCTTTGTATATCGCAACACTTGTCTCGAGATTATGTGCAGGAAATTCCAGGAAAAAGAGCCGGAACTGCTAAAAGTGCTGATAAAATACGTCAAGTCTAAGACTTGTGATCTGGCAGTAAACAAGAAAGTATAAAAATATTCCAGATATCAGGAAAGTACCATGAAGCCAACACAAATTAGCACAGAAATCTGCATGCAGCAACTCCACCAATAGGCCGCGGATCCGCGGCCAAGTTGGCCATTCTGCCGCGGATCCGCGGCCTGTTTGACACGTCACCATCTCATATTTCTTCACATGCCTTCTTGTAACGGCCAAGCTTCCAGAAGACTCTCAAAGACCACGTGGCTTCTTCCAGAAGGCTCTGCATAACAAACTCACTCTAGAATATTTCTTGCAACAACCTTATTCTAGAAGGCTCTCTCCAACAACCTTCTTCTAGAAGCCTCCTTGTAACAACCTTCATCTAGAATGTTCCTTCTAACAACCTCATTCTAGAATATTCCTTCTAACAAACTCATTCTAGAAGGCTCTCTCTAACAACCAAGCTATGGAGGGAAGATTCAAATGAGGTGGTTATAAAAAGAGATCTAGATCTAGGGTTGTTAGGTTGTTGAAATTGGAGGGAAAAATTGTAGATCCAAATCAAATCTAAATCAAATTGAGTGACACAATTTGATCCAAATCAAGATCTATCGAGTGCCGAGCCAAAGCAAGCATCCATCGAGCCTTTTTGAAGCAACGCCGATCTTCATCCGAGCAAGTGATCCACGACTATCCACGACTCACGAAGACGATGCGAAGCTAGTTTGACGATCGAGTTCTCTCCTAAATTCTTGTAGTCTTTGAGTGAATTGTAACGAAACGTTGAATAATAAAAGGTGAAAATTCTTGATCTTACTTTTCTTTACATTTGAGCATTATGATGAGTTTTCAATTCTTGATTGTTTTCTTTTTCATGATATTTGAGTGAAAACCCCGCTTGTGGAGGAATCGAGAAAATAGGTAGATGATGATGACTAAATTCTAGAACGATTCTTAAGTCTTATGAGTTTTGTAATCTTTAGGAAATTGAATCATCGACAATCTAGTTTCGAGCGAGATGCTTTCTTGAATGTTTTCGCTCTAAATTAGAGATCAACGCTTGATGATTGAGTTTCCTAGAGGCTAGAATTTGAATGCTAATCAACGAAAGGATAAGAGATAGAAGGAGAAACCCTAGTTTCTTCAATAGATCCCTAATCCTCGTTGATCGTCATCGATCTAACAACAAATCATCAATAGATAAGAATTTGTAATCATAATTCTTCATCATCACTATAAATTGGATCGATTCCTACAAGTCTCTTTACAAATCTTGATAATTCATTCGATTTGGACATCTTCTTGAACTTTATTGATTCTTGATTTTAGATCTAGTTCTTTACGATTCTTGAAACTAAATTTCAAAATTCTTGAATCAATTTTCTTGCAATTTTTCTTTTATCTTTTCATTTCGATTCATCTAAAAAAATCGATCAAAACACACATCTCAGTGGACAATCCGTATTCATTAACGCGCTACATCGACACCGTTAATTGATTGCGATATAAATTTCTTTGGTTGTGAAACATTTCTAAACACGACACGAAAAAGATCAATCAAATGGAGCCATTGCCGGGGATGTGTGCTATTTTGTTCGTTTTTGTTATTTGAGTTGAAAAATTATTATTCCATCAGAATTTTTTTTAGATCAAATTCGCATCAAGTGCTTAACGATTAGTTGTGAATTTTTTTTTGCGAGGGAATCTGGAATCTGTGGAGCGAGAGGAAAAATTTTCAGAGCATCTCAGATAGCTCAGTGAGTGTACAGGAACAGTTCCTGAAAGTTTTGTGCAGGGATCTCGTCATTAGACCGCTGAACCGCGGCCGTAGAGCACATCTCGCGGCGGAACCGCGGCGTTCCTAGGGCTTCGCTACACTAAAATTTTTAGGTGAATTTCTGACTTTCTTATCTCCTCCCTTCTCTGCACCATTAACCAATTTCTGCTAGATTCTTTGCAAAAATTCGCAACGCCGAAAAAGAAAAATTGTTGCGTGTTTTGATCTTGGTTTTTTGCATATTTTAATACGGAAATTAAGGGGTAAAGACCAAATTCAGATTAGGTGTGGAGTTCATTACCCTTCCTAAGCCCCAAAAATCACAAAACTGCATCCGTATTACCCTCATTAATTAAAAAATATCTAGACAAGACTCTAAGGACGGTCGCGCTCACTTAGGACAGAAGGAGGTCGTGGATAATTTATTGCTTATCCGCGTTTCTTTTGTGGTGTCTAAGACAAGTGTGTCTAAGGCAAGTGGTTACTTAATTAGGCCCACTACTTACGTAGTGGAGAACCTCCCACTTACCTGGCACTTACCTGGCCACAGGAGGGACAAAGAGGCAGTAGAGGATTTATCTTGCGACTTGTCTTCTGGAAGTTTAGGAGCGGTCTAGAGACTTGACCTAGGTGACCACTAAATTTAGGGTTTCTTGTGCATTGTTTGTGATTTGATTTTTCAAAAATCCGTATTTTCTTTTTCAAAACAAATACCAACCAACTTTTCCCCTAATTATCACAACGCTGCCACTTATGCTAAACCCTTTAGTGCAAGCTCGGCTGGACACAGGATTCTAGTGCCCGTCTTGTCCGCGTTTCCTCCATCGACCCCAAAGTCGGTATTTCTACATTTTCTTTTTCCCACCACCACCACGATGGACAGATATCCATCACACTTTAACACCACTCTGCCACCGCCCGCAGGTGCGCAGAATCCTCCACGCATTTCTCTCTAAGGGAGATACTATCCCACATGTGTTCCCCTTCCCACCTGTCTTTCTATACCACCTGCCAACAGGGAAAATTTTGAAATCAACCCCCAATTTATCAAACTGTTACCCAAATTTCACGGTCTTGAGTCTGAAGACGCATACGTTTTTATATCCAAATTTGAAAATGTATGCACAATGATTGGAACGTCACAACTTTCTTTGGATGTTCTGCGTTTACGTTTTCTCCCATTCACTTTGTGCGATTTAGCCGAGAAGTGGCTTAATAATACAACCACACATTCTTTTTCAAAATGGGATGAATTTGTTGCAGCATTCCTTAAGAAATTTTATCCCAATCATAAGACCGCCCGTATTCAGAGCGAAATCTTCAAATTTACCCAACTTCCCAATGAACCATTTTGGAAATGCTTTGAACGGTTCAAGGATCTTCTTATCCAATGTCCTCATCATGGAATCCTTAGATGGGATCTGTGTCGAATTATCTATGAGGTTATTGATCTCACGACTAAACAGATGCTTGAAACCATGTGTCATTGACAATTCCTATCTAAAGATGATGGTGAAGCTTGGAAATACCTAGAAGATTTAGCTCAAAACACATTACAATGGGAAAGTGTTAGACCACCATCGTCTAGGGATGATATCAATCAGCTCGATATTTCCGTCACAATGAGAACCGAAATAGCCGCAATAGAAAGGAAACTCGACACTATAGAAAACAGAATTTCTTCATCCGCCCTAAACCATTACACACTTCCCAAAACCGTGTATGGCTGCTGTTCAAATCCATCATATTTGACGGAAGAATGTCCTTTGAATGTACCGTTTCAAGGTCACACTAATGCTGCATTTCAGCAAAGACCTCGAAACGATCCTTCTTCTTCCTCATATAATCAAGATTGGAGGAATCACCCTGATCTTTCTTGGATCCAACACCAAACTCAATACACGGATCTAAACCAGAATAAATTTCAATGGGTCCCTCCACCACAACAGCAACCACCATAACTGATTCAGCACCCCTTTCAATCGCAACCTTTTCAAAACCCGGCCAACAATTTTGATCCTTTTTCTGCCGGTACCAATAACACCTCTGCACTTGAACAAACCATGAGTTTGCTTCTGACAAATTCTATTCAAATGTCGGCTGATTTTAAGTCTTCTATCGATGATATAAAGAAAACCACCGCCTCCCAAGGTGAGATTATTAAATCGATAGAAGCACAAATTGCACAGTTAACAGCCAAAATAAGTGCTAGAAAGAATAAGAATCTTCCATCTCAAGCACTACCTGATCCTGGACCTTCACATTACACTAATGTGAATGCACTTACCAAGTTGAGATCTGGAAGAGTGCTAGACAATCATGTGGGTGAACAGATTGATGTTGAGGAATCAATTGAACCCCAGGCTTCCACTTCCACTTCCACTCCCACTTCTACTTCTTACCCTATTTCGCCTAATTTACCTTCTTCTTCCGAGCCTATTCTCCGTTTTCCCAAAGGCTCGAACCCTCCACTCACTTCATCCTTTCCACCCCTACAACCTTCTCCACAAATGTTGGACCCAACACTTATTGATAGAGCTCCATTTCCTGAAAGGTTGACGCCCAACAAACCCAATGCACAAATGGAGAAGCTTGTGGACATGTTTAAGGAAGTTAACATCAACATCCCTCTCCTAGATGCTATCCAACAAGTTCCGTCTTATGCGAAAATTCTTAAGAACTTGTGCACTAGGAAGAGGAAGACTCAAGTGCCGAAAAAAGTGTTCATGTCAAGTACTGTAGACACGGCTTTTCCCCAACAATTACCAAGGAAACGTAAGGACCCTGGCTGTCTTACTATTTCTATTTCTATTGGGGATAAACACATTAACCGTGCTTTACTTGACCTTGGCGCTAGTGTTAACTTGCTTCCATATTCAGTCTATGAGCAACTAGGTATCAGAGTGTTAAAGCCCTCGAACATAACTCTACAGATGGCCGACCGATCAATCACCAAACCTAGGGGTGAACTGGAGGATGCGTTGATAAAAATCGGGGAATTTGTATTCCCTGTGGACTTTATTGTTCTTGATACACAGCCTGTAGTGAACCCACGGAACCAAATTCCGGTGATTCTAGGTCGTCCCTTTTTGGTTACTTCCAACGCTGTAATCAACTGTAGAAATGACTCTATGAACCCATCTTTCGGGAATAGGTCAATTGAGCTCAACATTTACAAGTTAGGAAGTCAACCCTCCGATCCTCATGCTCGAGTATGTTCTGTCGAATTAATGGATGTCGACAGCAGAGAATTTGACGAGCCTCATGATACTGATCTAGACTCTTTTCATATGTTGTTGTTTGACCCAACTGTGTATCATACACATACGGACTCTTCCACCGAGTTGTCCGGGTCAACAACTAACACTGATTATGAACCGATTTTGGAGTCTGAAGATCACCCCGCACTTTTTGATGACATTATTCTTCGGGGTATCGATGAGAGTTTTGAGGAAATTTTCGCTGATGAATTTGCAATTTTGAAAGACACGGGTGTAGAGATGAATCATCTCCCAAACAAAGAAATTGAACCTCCACCCCTTCTTCTGGATTGTAAAGAGAATGCGAGTAATCCATCATAATCACTGAGTCGTCTCTCCAAAACGAGACGCAAACACATTCTATTCCACCACTTACCCTTCCCTACTTCTTATTCCACCAACCGGTGCACTACACGGATAAAATCTTCGAATGGTTGGTGTTGACTTTCGGTCTTTGCAAAGCTTGTCATCGACCAGTAACTTTGACCCCCTCTTGTGATTTTCAAAAGATAAACATTGTTTAACTCAAGTTTGGGGGAGTGTATTTTTGGCTCCTGAAAATAAATGTTGTCCTCAAAATTGTGAGCCAAAAATAAGTTTGGGGGAGGATTTTCACTTTAATATATTTTGCCCCCGTTAATAAATGTCCTCCCAAGGTTGCAGGTTTTTTGAGGTTTAGCAGAAGACAACAGTGAGGACACTGTTGAAAACAAGTTTGGGGGATGTTTGTGCTTATTTACGCATCACTTTGCATCATACTTTGCATAAGCACAAAACACATAATAAAAAAAATTTAAAAAAAATAAAAAAATTTGTGTACATAAATAAGATAATAAAAGATGAGATAGTGAAAAATTACATCCAAAATATTAGAAAAATTTAAGAAAACCAAGAAAATTAGAAGTTTTCTTAAACAAACTAGTAATAAGTAGTTATGAGCCGTTGTCCCAAGGGTTAGTAAGATGAAGGAAGTTACTAATCTGAGGATAAAAATAAGTCTGAAAATAGTTCCTATTCTGGAAGCCAAACATTTGAACGTTGATACCCTACTATACGCACTTACACACGTCTTGAAACTCGGGATAGTAGAGGATACCTTGAAATGCTCTTGTCTAAAAGCCAAAATATGAAGGAAATAAAAAATGAATAAAATATAAAACGGTGAAGAAAAAAAATGAACACTGGTTTGTTATTGCCAAGGCAGCAATAAAAAATATAGCGAGGGTGCTTCATCACCTAGTGCCTTAGACCAACTGGTTTGGGAGTCACTGCTAAGCCTTAGGCGGTGCAAGACGAGGAAAATATTAATACACCTAATAAGTAAGCACATGAGTAATCGGTCGGTTAGTACCTCAAGAAGTATTAACGGTCGCATGAAAAATGTGTGAGCAAATCCATCTAAATATTCATTGATTAAAAAGTACTGAGGTAGATGGACAAGAGTATGATAGCTTGAATTGAATTCTCCGAGTGTAGAGATTTCTTTTACACATATGTAGGGGTATATGATCGATGTTTGGAAGAAAGGTAGGAATAAAAAATAAAGACGATATTTTATTGAGGGGTGATGTGATTTCTAATATCTTTTCATGACTATTAAGATAGGGCTCATGACAACCGAAAAGCTAGTATAGTTGGAAACTCTAATTTTCAATCTTTCTTTTATAATTCTTATCTTTACATGTAACTTTCACGGTCTTCCTTTTATTATTGGATTTTGTGGGTGCAATCCGCTGAAAACCCTCAGGAGACAACACTCCTCCTACTAGAGACACCTGGAGGTTTAAAGGCTTGTTGCACGTGCTCAGTGCAATCGTGTTGCCTACGAAAGTGTGCTAGTTAGTTTTTCTTTTTCTTTGTTTTCTCCTTCTGTTTTTAATAAAACAAGTTTGCTCGAAATGACCAAAATTAAGTTTGGGGGAATTTGATCAGTCGAAAATATTGCATTTTTAACACATCAATTTCCCTACTCTTTGCAATCATTTAAAAGTGTTTGGTATAAATATAGCACATATTAGTAATTCGCCTGCAAAATATCAAATAACATGTGTTATACATTATAACCGGCATTTTGAGGGAAATTGTGTGTTTATTATTGCACATCTTTGTATATCGCAACACTTGTCTCGAGATTTTGTGCAGGAAATTCCAGGAAAAAGATCCGGAACTGCTAAAAGTACTGATAAAATACGTCAAGTCCAAGACGTGTGATCTGGCAGTAAAGAAGAAAGTACAAAAATATTCCAGATATCAGGAAAGTACCATGAAGCCAACACAAATCAACACAGAAATCTGCATGCAGTAACTCCACCAATAGGCCGCGGATCCGCGGCCAAGTTGGCCTATCCGCCGCAGATCCGCGGCCTGTTTGACACGTCACCAGCTCATATTTCTCCACATGCCTTCTTGTAACGGCCAAGCTTCCATAAGACTCTCAAAGACCATGTGGCTTCTTCCAGAAGGCTCTGCATAACAAACTCACTCTAGAATATTCCTTGCAACAACCTTATTCTAGAAGGCTCCTTCCAACAACCTTATTCAAGAAGGCTTTCTCCAACAACCTTCTTCTAGAAGTCTCCTTGTAACAATCTTCATCTAGAATATTCCTTCTAACAACCTCATTCTAGAATATTCTCTCTAACAAACTCATTCTAGAAGGCCCTCTCTAACAACCTAGCTTTGGAGGGAAGATTCAAAGGAGGTAGTTAGAAAAAGAGATCTAGATCTAGGGTTGTTAGGTTGTTGAAATTGGAGGGAAAAATTGTAGATCTAAATCAAATCTAAATCAAATTGAGTGACACAATTTGATCCAAATCAAGATCTATTGAGTGCCGAGCCAAAGCAAGCATCTATCGAGCCTTTTTGAAGCAACGCCGATATTCATCCGAGCAAGTGATCCACGACGATCCGTGACTCACGAATACGATGCGAAGCTAGTTCGACGATCGAGTTCTCTCCTCAATTCTTGTAGTCTTTGAGTGAATTGTAACGAAACGTTGAATAATAAAAGGTGAAAAATTTTGATCTTGCTTTTCTTTACATTTGAGCATTATGATGAGTTTTCAATTCTTGATTGTTTTCTTTTTCATGATGTTTGAGTGAAAACTCCGCTTGTGGAGGAATCGAGAAAATAGGTAGATGATGATGACTAAATTCTTGAACGATTCTTAAGTCTTATGAGTTTTGTAAACTTTAGGAAATTGAATCATCGACAACCTAGTTTCGAGTGAAATGCTTTCTTGAATATTTTCGCTCTAAATTAGAGATCAACGCTTGATGATTGAATTTCCTAGAGGCTAGAATTTGAATGCTAATCAACGAAAGGATAAGAGATAGAAGGAGAAACCCTAGTTTCTTTAATAGATCCCTAATCCTCGTTGATCGTCATCGATCTACCACCAAATCATCAATAGATAAGAATTTGTAATCATAATTCTTCATCATCACTATAAATTGGATCGATTCCTACAAGCCTCTTTACAAATCTTGATAATTCATTTGATTTGGACATCTTCTTGAACTTTATTGATTCTTGATTTTAGATCTAGTTCTTTACGATTCTTGAAACTAAATTCAAAATTCTTGAATCAATTTTCTTGCAATTTTTCTTTTATCTTTTTATTTCGATTCATCTAAAACAAAATCGATCAAAACACACATCTCAGTGGACGATCCGTATTCATTAACGCGCTACATGGACACCGTTAATTGATTGCGGTATAAATTTCTTTGGTTGTGAAACATTTCTAAACACGACACGGAAAAGATCAATCAGGGGGCCAGCGGGTCACGTGCGCAGCACGCGACCGCTGGTTGCCAGCTGGTCACATGCACAACACGCGACCGCTGGGGGCCAGCCGGTCACGTGAGCTGTACGCGACCGCTGGGCGCTGAGCGCCTGCTGGTTGCGTGAGGCGCATACGACCGCTTGCTGCCCGTGGGTCGCGTGAGGCGCCCGCGACCACTGGCCACCCACGGGTCATGTGCGCGTCACGTGACCGCTGGAAACACCGGCGGAAAAGGGGCTTAGCCCCTGGGTTAGGAGTTGAACTCCCAAGGGGTTTATGTATAGATTTGGAGTTAAACTCCTAAAAAGGGGTTTGATTTATGGAGTTAAACTCCAACAGATCTTGAATGGAGTTAAAATCCTAGAAATTTTTGGATCTTCTTTTGAGCGTCGGATCCTCCTGGAATGAGTTTTTTGGATATGGGTATCCTTCTTCTTCCTCTCTGTTGGCTGGATCTTGAAGGAAAAGGTGGGTGAGATTCAAAATCTCCCCTTTAGAGATCTGATGGGAGATTCGAGCTCCTCTTTGTGGGTTTTATGGTGAAAAACTATTTCTTTTTTAAAAAGGAAGAATTAAACTCTTGATTTAATTCAAAAATGGGAAGAAGATTTAGAACCTTGAGAAAGGAGAAGGAGTCAAGACCCTAATTTTTGGAGAGAATGAATTCCTCTATTTTATTTCATCATCATGATGCCTTATATAGGCTTACACATTTATATATAGCTCATTGGGCTTTACAAAATGACATTTTGCCCATCCCTTCTCTCATGTGCTCATTTTTTTTGCACATAAGCCATAGGCTTTACAAAATTTTGCTTTATGTCCATAAAGATTACATCAAAATTATTTATGATATGATTTTTATTTTGGCATGGGGGAGGCCGGCCGCAGGGCTCGACTTGGGCAAGAGCCCACTTGATCTGGGCTTGGACCCACTTGCTTGGGGTTGACTTTGATTTTGACTTGGTCAACCGGGATGCAATTTTAGACCGCAACAAAGTGCCCCCATCAACAAATGCACACCACACATGTGATTCGTGTGCATGAAATTGATGGATTTTCTTTCGCATGGATTTTCTTTCTCATGGAGCCGGCTTGATTTAATTCCCGCTTTGTGGGAAGCTGACAATGCCCTTTTTATGACATGGACGGTCGACGCTTGACGCGTCTCCGAGACGGAGTGTCCGTGGTAGACGTTTCCCCGGCACGGAGTGATTTGGTTCCCGCTTTGTGGGAAGCTGGCACTGCCCTTTTTACGACATGGACTGTCGACGCTTAACGCGTTTCCGAGATGGAGTGTCCATGGTAGACCTTTCCCCGGCACGGAGTGATTTGGTTCCCGATTTATGGGAAGCCGGCACTGCTCTTTCTACGACATGGATGGTCGACGCACGCGTCTCCGAGACGGAGTGTCCGTGGTAGACGATTCCCCGGCATTGAGTTATTTGGTTCCCGCTTTGTGGGAGCCCGGCACTGCCCTTTTTACGACATGGACGGTCGACGCTTGACGCGTTTCTGAGATGGAGTGTCCGTGGTAGACATTTCCCTGGCATGGAGTGATTTCATTCCCGCTTTGTGGGATGTTGCCACTGCCCTTTTTACGACATGGACGGTCGACCCTTGACACGTCTCCGAGACGAAGTGTCCGTGGTAGACGTTTTCCCGGCGCGGAGTGATTTGGTTCCCGCTTTGTGGGAAGCCGGCACTGCCCTTTTAAGACATGTACGGTCGACGCTTGACGCGTCTCAGAGACGATTGTCCGTGGTATACGTTTCCCCGGCATGGCGTGATTTGGTTCCCGCTTTGTGGGAAGCTGGCACTGCCCTTTTTACGACATGGACGGTCGACGGCACGAAGTGTTGCTGGTTGATTCTGAGTCGAAGCATAATTCTGAAAGGGAAGGCACATATACCGAGGAGAAGCATGATTTCGACACGGGGTATATTCTGAGACGAAGCATGATTCCGACACAGAGATTGATTTGGGTTAACATCAGCACCGCTACTCTGGAATATGGTACCAGAAGCGAATCATCATTTTCTATGAGAGGATTTGGGGATTTTGGTTTTGGTCGGCATCTGCATTGCTGCACTGGAATAATGCCAGGAGCAACTCATCATTTGCCTTGGGAGGATTTGGTAATTGGTTTTTGGGTCGGCATCTGCATTGCTGCACTGGAATAATACCAGGAGCAACTCATCATTTTCCCTGGGAGGATTTGGGAATTGGTTTTTGGGTCGACATCTGCATTGCTGCACTGGAATAATGCCAGGAGCAACTCATCATTTGGCTTTGCCTATTGGGGAGCGATAGTTTAGGAGACAGGTTTAGATCCCTATCACCTAAGGCTTTTCAATTTTATGAGCGGTAAGGGTCCCATAAAAGTACTTTCTCCCTACGAGTCGAAAGGATCTCGTAGGTATACTTTCTCCTTAGGAGTCGTTGGGACTCCCAAGTGAGTTTTTCCTTTGTGAGTCGTAAGGATCCCACGAAAGTATTTTCTTATGAGTCGTGAGGATCCCGTAAGGTTTGTTCTCCTCATGCATCGTGAGGACGCATGAGTGGGTCTTCCCAAATGGAGCATAATTCCATGGGCGGAGACCGGCCGCTGGACGGGTGATTGCAGTGGGGCATGGGTATGAAGAGAATTATTTAAGCCTGTGGATTGTATACGGTAGTCAACTTGGGGACCAACCGTAGGGCTGGAAGAATTTTGGGAAATTGGATTTTGGTTGGTGTCTGCATCGCTGCACTGGAATATGGTACCAGGAGCGACTCATCATTCGCCGTTTGAGAATTTGGATTTTGGTTGGCGTCTGCATCGCTGCACTGGAATATGGTACCAGAAGTGAGTCATTATTCACCGTTTGAGAATTTGGATTTTAGTTGGCGTCTGCATCGCTGCACTGGAATATGGTACCAGGAGAGACTCATCATTCGCCGTTGTGGATTTGAGTTTTGGACGGCGTCTGCATCACTGCACTGGAATATAGTACCAGGAGCGACTCATCATTCGCCATTGGGATATTCGGGGATTTGAAATTTGGTTGGCGTCTGCATCGTTGCACTGGAATATGGTACCACGAGCGACTCATCATTCGCCGTTTGAGAATTTGGATTTTGGTTGGCGTCTGCATCGCTGCACTGGAATATGGTAGCAGGAGCGACTGATCATTCACCGTTGGGGATTTGAGTTTTGGACGGCGTCTGCATCGCTGCACTGGAATATAGTACTAAGAGCGACTCATCATTCTCCAATGGGATATTCGGGGATTTGAGATTTGGTTGGCGTCTGCATCGCTGTATTGGAATATAATAGCAGGAGCGACTCATCATTCGTCGTTTGGGAACTTAGAATTTGGTTGGCGTCTGCATCGCTGCACTGGAATATGGTACCGGGAGCAACTCATCATTCCCCGTTTTTTTTACACCACGATTGCTCTATCATTTCAGCTTTTCTTATCGCGAAGGTCGCGATTGCCCTATCATTTCGGCTATTTATCCGCGGTTGCCCCATCATTTCGGCTGTTTATTTTCATTTTTATTTTACTCGCTGATTTTTCTTGCGAGTCGCCCCATCATTTCGGCTTTTTTTATTTCTTTTTTTATTTTTTATTTATTTTTTTTTTACACATTTTTACATCCCCGCTTTAACGACTTAGAGGTCGATTGTCCCCATTTTAACGACGTGGTGGTCCTGTGCGTTTGCTTATCCCAGCTCCTCAAACTTTGATTTTGGCGAAGCTGTGTTGATGACCGTAGCTTTGTGGCTTGCCGGTACATCCGAGGACCGTGAGGTTTTCCCACGCTTGTATTGGTTCTCCACCCAATCTTTGAAAACGTAGCAGTCTTCAATAGTATGACTTACCATTCTATGATATGGGCAGTATATGGGATTGCCGGTCATGTTCATTTCATGTGGCCTCTTTGGAATAGGCAGTTGCAGACCGTTGTCCAAGGCATCCTCGATTATTTTGCGGACTTCATCCCTCCTGAAGGAGTATACTTTCTTCTTTCTCTCTATTAGATTAGGTGCCCTTACTGATGCTGGATCCTGAGGTCGATCAGTCTTTGGTTCGCCTACTGTCTGCTTACCATGTTCAGTGTACGTATCAGAGGGACTGGAGGCTGATCGCGGCCGTTTTTCACAAAGGTGTTCTGCTTTTGGGCTGGAGGGGCTATCGGTTGGTTGTTTCCGGATATCAATCCCTACCTCATGAAATAAAATTTGATTCTGCTATAATTGCAATCGGGCTACTTGGGTCGCGAGATCTGCCACGATATTTTCCAGCTCGTTGACTTTGGAATGGACCTTGGCTATCTTCTCATCCTTGTCCTGAAGTTGCCTTTGAAGCCATCAGAATAATGTTTGTTTTATAGTTCCGGATATGACAACCTGGTCATCCTTATTTCCCGAGCTTAATTCCGCAGGAACTACGGGCTCCTTTGGCTTATCAGCCCGAGCGGGCTCTTCATCATTTAGACCAAGACGATGCTGGGTAGCATCAACCATATCATCACCATGGCTGTGAAGCATAAGAGGGTTCATTTCTTCATGTCCGACCATGTAGACAGTGTGGACAACATATCCAGCCATCTCTTTATCTTTAGCGGCTGATTTTTGGACCATCGTCGCGGCCCTTCGTCTTCTGGAAAGGACATGCGATTAAAGACGGTTGGCCCGACTGGGTCTTTGGGCGGCGCTGTCCGGATCACAACTTTCTTGACCTTCGTGGTCATGGCATTCTTCTGAACCAATTTCAGTGGTTCGAAAGTGCTAGCGAGTTTTACAGCCGATTCAGTTGTTGTTGCGAGGTAACCCTGTTCTTGGAACCTCATGAAGTTCAGCCTAGCATGAGCTCTAGCCCTTTTGCTGGCTCTGTATCTGAGCCTTTTCTGTCTTAGCTTCTTGATTTTGAGGGCTTGACGGGCATCCGTCATCCAAGAAGCCATCGTGAGTCGATTGACGGGGAGCTCTAAGAAGATATCCGATCGAGTAGTTGTCAAGGGAACCATTGGAGCTTGCCCGAGATGCCTTATTGCTTTGTTGGAGTTGATGGCCTTGCCCCCAGCTGGGGCCAAGGAAAGTCATTCAAACACCGACTTGCGTTTGGGTAGTGGTTCCCTCAAGATCACCACATTTAGCCTTCTGCCTTTCGAGGCCGGTTTGCCTGTTACCGGAGCTTGAGGAGCTGGGATGGTGTTAGCTGAAATGAACAGAATAGAGCCAAATGGTAGCAGAGGCTCCTCCCACTTTCGCCTGAGACTGACCGGGAGGACCGTCCCGGCGTCCATCTTCATCGTGTAGGAGATGGGAGTTGTGCTGAGGGCTAAGATTGTCCTTGGAGACATTTTGTTGCATCCGAGGATTGCAATCAAAAATTGTTAACCTACACAAAGAATCATGATTTCAGTACAGGAAATCAATGTATATGTTGATTGAGTTCACATGAACGTTTAACCCAAAATATGGGAGGAGAGATTGGTCCCATCAAACGTGCCAGAATCTGTAGGGTGTTTTTTGTCACCCCATTAGGATGGGAATACGCGCACGCTTGTCAGGCGTACTACAGATTCCCCCTGCCTAGATTAGGAGGGGGTTTATTGATTGTAGGGATCTGAATCTCCGGGAGCCACGGACTAAGCTGTTGTTAATTACCCCTCATGTTTAGAGCGAGAGAACCTCCGATTGGCAGGTCAAACTGGTCATGTGAACTCGATATGCAGTGTGCGTGTGTTATGTTTCGAATATATAGGGGCCCCATAGAGTTTTACGGGGGTCCCACTACCTGGATGGGGGCTAAGGGTCAAGGGGGATAGCAGCCCCCTTGCGGGTTGTGGGGCAGCGACCTGTTAGAAAAATTTTCCTAACGGGGGACGTATTTCTGGTGTGGAGTGCATGGAAAATGAGGGGTGAGGAGAATCTTAAAGACGCGTGCATGGCACGTGGGCGCTGGGCGCCAGCGGGTCACGTGCCTGGCGCGTGGGCGTTTAGCGCCCGCGGGTCACGTGCGCGTCACGCGACCGCTGGAAACACCTGTGGAAAAGGGGCTAAGCCCCTGGGTTAGGAGTTGAACTCCCAAGGGGTTTATGTATAGATTTGGATTTAAAATCCTAAAAAGGGGTTTGATTTATGGAGTTAAATTCCAACAGATCTTGAATGGAGTTAAACTACTAGAAATCTTTGGATCTTCTTTTGAGCCTCGGATTCTCCTGGAATGGGATTTTTGGATATGGTTATCTTTCTTCTTCCTCTCTGTTGGCTGGATCTTGAAGGAAAAAGGGGGTGAGATTCAAAATCTCCCCTTTAGAGATCTGATGGGAGATCTGAGCTCCCCTTTGTGGGTTTTATGGTGAAAAACTATTTCTTTTTGAAAAAAGAAGAGTTAAACTCTTGATTTAATTCAAAAAGGGGAAGAAGGTTTAGAACCTTGAGGAAGGAGAAGGAGTCACAGACCCTAATTTTTGGGGAGAATGAATTATTCTCTTTTATTTCATCATCATGTTGCCTTATATAGGCTTACACATTTACATATAGCCCTTTGGGGTTTACAAAATGGCATTTTGCCCATCCCATGTCTTATGCGCTCATTTCTTTTGCACATGAGCCATAGGCTTTACAAAAATTTGGCTTTATACCCATAAAGATTACATCTAAATTATTTATTACATGATTTTTATTTTGGCATGAAGGAGGCCGGCCGCGGGGCTCGACTTGGGCAAGGGCTCACTTGATCTAGGCTTGGGCCCACATGCTTGGGGTTGACTTTGATTTTGACTTGGTCAATCAGGGTGCAATTTTACACCCCAACAATGTTGTAAACCGGAGAACCAATAAAAATCCATCGCCACTATCCCGGTCTTTGGGAGTGATACCGAAGAAGATGAAGAGATTGTCTACTCGGGACAATCCTAAGGCAACAGGCCCGAACCATCTACCCCTATTTTGGTTATCGGTATTGACTCTGAGAACAAGGCCAACGCAGTGTTCTCCGTCCGCCCATCAATGCAGAGCTTCGCTGGAGCTGATCAGAGTTTACAAATTACCATGGTTCTGCGTCGACATTACAGGGAACTTGATGCACTCGATACGTACGGCGTGCAAGTGTTGCAGACCTTTTACGTCCCTCCTAGGCGAAGAGGTGAAAAGGCGATCCTCTTCTACTAATCTACGGAGATTAAAGTGGAAAAAGAAGTCTGGAATGGTGCCGAACTTGCGCTTGTCAGGATCCAACCAATCCGACTGCCCAGATATTATGCAGAGGGATTGAAAAGGCTATTAAGATGCCAAGGCGTACCCTTCAAACAAACCGCTCGACAAGCCTAGTTCTACAACGAGATCTGGGACATTCCCGGGACCCAGCAAAATATACCCAACGGGAAGATGGAGACGACTGGACTTGGAAACGTTCGGTCCAAGAAACGAGAGCGACTCCATGGCTGCCATGTCATAAATAACTCTGGTGGAGAAGAGAATGCTTTTCCAGATAGCGCTGATATTGAACCAGAGCGAGATCCCGCCGTAAGAATACCAAGTCCGTCATTTGAAGAACAAATTGACAAGCTAATGAGAGAAGCCGGTCAAAAGGTTCGGGATGACCACAGCCGCAAAATGTCCATTTACGAGAAAGCCAGGACGCAGTGTTTCACTCAGTCTGCGGAAAGAGAAGACTACGATGCCTTTCACCCTCAGCTCGCTGTGCACTCTCGTGGCAAGGAAAAAGCCCGACGTAAAGGCAACAACAAGGGGAAGAACGAGAATGACGTTCAAAAACAGCGAGGCGGATCGAAGAAGCCACACGATCGAGAAAAAGTCAACCGGAATCCATCGCTAATAAAGAATATGGGTCGGGAATACTCTTTCCCCCAAGACAAGACAAGGAAAATATTCGAACTTGTCATTAAGCATCAAATGATGACGCTCCCGGAGTCTCGGCACCCCGAACAAATAAAATAGGTCCATCACCCGGCTTATTGCTTTTACCATCGAGCAATAGGACATCTTCTTGAAGACTGCTTCACCTTCGAAGACTGGATCGAAGACCAGTATCAGCAAGGCATGTTTGCTGTATCTGACAGTTGAAGGGTAACCCCACCATGAAAGCATGATCCAAAAGCAACCTATGTCGTGAGGGTAAGTCCAGATCAACATCGAGCTTGGAAACAAACTCATACTTGCCACGTGATAACATTCTCAAAGGAGGGGGAGCATAAGAATATGGATGACCTCTCCCATTGCTTCGCTAATGAGAATGAGGATAAGATGATCTCAGAATTTCCACCGGCGCCAAAAGAGCTGGAGGATGGGATACTAACCAGGGCGGACAATTTAAGAAAAATTGACTTAGGGACGGAAAACGATCCAAGGCCAACATTCATCAGTGAGCCGTTGTCTAAAAAATAGATGGCCACACTAAAGGACATGCTTATGCAATATAAAGACTGCTTCGCATAGAACTATTCCGAGATGCTGGGACTAGATCCAGAAATAGTGGTACATAAACCGGCTATATCGCCGGACGTTAAGACAGTCAAGCAAGCGCCAAGGAGAATGCGGCTCGAACTTGAGATGAGTATCAATGCCGAAGTCAAGAAACTAATTGACTATGGTTTAATCCAAGAAGTTCAATATCCCGACTAGATTGCCAACATTGTTCCAGTGATGAAGAAAAATGGAACAGTGTGCATCTACGTGGACTTTCGGGATCTCAACAAAACTTGTCTGAAAGATGACTTCCCAGTTCCTGTTACGGAGCTAATGATCGATAACACGTCCACCCATGAGGTCTTCTCCTTCATGGATGATCTTCGGGGTATAATCAAATAAAGATGCATCCCGAAGACCAAAAGCATACTGCCTTCCGGACTCTACTGGGCATATTCTGCTAAAATGTGATGCCCTTCGGTTTGAAGAACGCTGGTGCTACCTACCAGAGGGCCATGACGAAGATCTTCGATGACCTCATATACGAGATTTTCGAATGTTATATCGACGACCTTGTGGTGAAAAAGCAAATCGTACGAGGAACACTAGGAGTATCTGAATATAGTGTTCCAGCGTCTACGAAAATATAATCTGAAGATAAACCCTCTGAAATGCGCGTTTGGAGTCTCCTCAGGCAAATTCCTAGGATTCATCGTACGAAACCAAGGCATTGAAATAGACCCATCAAAGATCAAGGCGATTATGGAAATTCCCGCGCCAAGAACTCTCAAGCAACTGCGGTCTCTCCAAGGAAAGCTCGTGTATATCCGACAGTTCATAGGTAACCTCTCCAGCAAATGCCATCCCTACAGTCATCTAATGAAGAAGGGGACCCCATTCGTTTGGGATCGTAAATGCTAAAGTACACTGGACGAAATCAAGTAATATCTGCAGAACCCGCCAGTACTGACCGCTCCGGTCAAGGGAAAGCCTCTCATCCTATACACAACAACCCTTGAAGGTTCTTTAGGCGCGCTATGGACACAGGGGAATGACCAGGGGAAAGAGAGAGCTATTTACTATTTGAGTCGAGTTCTTCTGGGGGCAGAAAACAACTACTCCCCCATAATACTGCCTGGTACTGATCTTCGCGATAACGAAGCTTCGACATTATGCCCTGGCACATGAGGTCCATCTCATATCGAAGGTGGATCCTCTAAAATATTTGATGTCAAGAGCCATACAACAGGAAGGCTTGCCAAATGAGCCCTCCTCTTGATGGAGTTCTCGATAACATATCGATCCCTTAAGGAAGTGAAAGGCCAGGCCATCACCGACTTTCTAGCAGAGTATCCAATACCAGCTGATTCTCCCTTAAATTGCGAATTACCGGACGAACACGTGTTAAACACAATCGAAGGGAAGACGAAGGAAAATAATGTCCAATAGGAACTCTGTTGGGTTACGGCAGCGCCCCGGCCATCAAACCGTGGCCAAATACGGAAAAAAAAATTTCTAAACTGGCGCTACCACAACCTGATTCCCGGATCTATCCTAAACCCTGTACTAGCAACCAATATAAAGAGTTAGGAATGGTTATACCGAGTTGATCCGTGTCCTTCGGTTTTCAACCTTCATCCCAAGCTCCTAGTGGTTGCGGATCGAGTTTGGTTGCCGGTCTTCCTCCATCTACAATGATCCACCTGAGGAAAACGGTGCAAGCTTCAGCCTCGCCAAGCGAGGCAACCGACGCTCCAAGGTTGCTAGTAATGGAGAGTGGAGGTATAGAAATGTGTCACTATTGTTTTTCTCTCATCACAATGCTCCAAGAGCAACTCAAGAAGATGAAGAAGGAGGTGAGGAAACATGTGGCATGAGCAACTATAGAAATGGCTAAGTGTTTTCTCCAAGTGAGAATGAGAGTGATCAAGCAAGTGGAGCAAAAGAAATGAGCAAGCCATCTCACCAAATGCATGTGGCTTCCCCCTTCTCTCTCAATCATGCACACAAATATCTCTTTTCATTTTACAATAAACAAAGCCATGTCATACCTCTCTACATGCCATGCATTGTTCATGCCACCTCACCCTTATCGCCTCATTTTCCAAAATGATTTTCTAAAAAAGGAAATCATACAAATGAGGTGGACATCTTCTAGAAGCTAATCCATATAAATACGGAATGCAACCCGGTATACGTATCGAAATACATATACGCGTATTCGTACAAAAATACGAATAGCCAAGAGAGAAAATGAATAGAGAACAATAATACTAGAAGACATATATATAAATACATATATAAATTATTAAATCAAAACATGATTTAATAATCCGGCTTAATCCTAAGCCGCTAGTATTATCAACCGTCCGATTAAAGTCTGTGCAGCCTGTACATATATTTAATCGGGCACATGTATGTACCAACATATGTCATCTACACCATATCGCATGAACCGTAAAAAATCTCTGTGTGGGACTCTAAAGACTCATCAATACGCTGGCAGTGGATTTAACCACAAGTACGTCATCGAAACTAGCTGTACGTAAAGGCTACCCAGGTATTGAGCAAAACGAAGGACGATGAGCAAACTCATCCAAACCCCTACTGAGCCTGACAGTGACAATATCCGTACAGTTCGGTCTGTTCGTCTAAGAGTATCGCATATCGAGTCTAGGGGTGGATGAAGTTAGACCCCTAGAATCGCAACATTTAGTGTCGGTATGAAACCCATCACCACCTGAGAAACTATCGATCCTAGATCGGTAATTCTCGTTCACCCCGGCCGAGAATTTCTGGTGATGTCTACCCGTGAACAACGCGACATCAACCCCCAATACTGGGAGAGACGAATCCCCGACGATCCGCTCATTGTATCCATGTGGCTCGGGACTGTACCCAACTAAAACCTGTTTGCACGACTCCTATGAGCCGTGGCAGGGTAGTAATCAAAGCACAGTGGGAACTCACACGAGACAAATGACGATCTCAGGTCGACAGACTAATCTGTACACATGTTACTTGGGAACTGATATCTGACAATAGATATAATACCAACTAGCAGGTTCCCGGCGAGTCCGTCCAGTATACTCATAACCCAATGAGCACCTGTATACTATCTTAGGTGAACAATTGACACTAATGACTTGTGAGACCGGCCACCGCCCCTCGTCAGGGTCTGGATAAGTATACACTAGTCTACTATAGAGTATCGATGTCCAGTCTCGAAACTCTCATGACTAGGGACATTTAAGGATGTGCTTATAGACCCCCAGCTCCCACGTATATGATCGCCATCATAATGTTGGTAGTCAAGCAAGAATCGTATGGGCTCTATCAACATGTACATGATGATAAAGACAAACCAAATAGCATACTATCATCTCGAGTAAGACTGTTCCACCGGTATAGGACCTCCCTCAATCATCGCAATCGCATACCTGCGACTATGATAATTGCCTTGAGGGCACTATAGCCAACAATATCCCACTTGCACTTAAGGATAATTATTGCGGTGTCTCATACTCACAGCTCGTGTGATACCGAACACTCAACTTCTCTACTAATCAGTTTCGCAAAGCTCGTTCGTGAAACTATTGTGTTCGAGAAATAGCCTCAGTGAGTGGATCCGCTCTAATGTTTCTTTCTGTATCTCTCTATATCTCAACTTCGTGGAGAAAGGCTATCTCCCGAAATGAGCAATACCTATCTTAGAATTTGTTTGGATATCTGATAGGACCCAGTTCACAAATGAACTCCAAATCCAACAAACTTCTTAGACTGTATCATGCACTGAATTTAATCAATATCCTGCGCCATACCTTCCTCAGTATCCTCTTGGACCATCTGTTCAACATACTGCCCCTCAAAAGAGGGAAGAACTATAACTCTAACAGTTATTCTATCGTCCAGGTCACCTTGGAAGTATAAAATGATACCCGCCTCCTGAAGGAGGCTGCCATTACCATATACCAAGAACATCTACTTATGTTCATAACTGTTTTCCAACGTTTCTCCAGGATTGGATTAATATATATGCTTATTGCAGCTAGTGCAAAAGCAATATCTGGTGTTATACTTGACATCACATGATTGACTCAACTTTCTAAGCAAGTGATATGCCAATCATGCAAATCCCTCTCCACTTTAGTCTGTAAGACATCTTTAGAGAGGGTGACTCCATCACCTGCTGGTACACCACCATGCCAGGATTCGTCCATTCTAAAACACTTTAGAATAGTATCAAGTACCCAAATAGGGACACTTCCCAAATTTAGATCTAAAACCATAGATCTAGTAACCAGAAACCCTGATATTATATCCATGTCCAATGTGGAGAAAAAACTGTCTGACAACCACAGTATAACCGATCGTAGAATATGAATTTCACTTCCTATAAAATGCATGTCATCCCAAATACCAGGACATCACACCCTACTACCTTCTTACCAGATCCATCTCCTATTCTGATGAAGTCAAAGCCTATGACTGTCACATCAAAAATAGATGATCTATTTCCGCTATACCTGCTTTAGTCTATAAATAGACATAAGCTACTTGCCCATTATGCTTCCGCTGCTCCCACTGACTACAACAACCTTCTGGCAGAGTCATATACACGTGCACTTCTAAAGCTAGTTTAGAATGACGCTATACCCATCCTCCTCCCTATCACCGTCTATGAGAAGACCGAAGTACCTCTCGGGTGCCTGAGCTTACCCACCAAATCTGCGGAGTGGCTAATGGAATGTCAAACCCGATTGAATCTTTAAGTTCTATTAAATTTTCAGTAATCGTTTGTAGTTCTGGAATCACTTCCAGTTCTACCATATTCCCACTTCTGTTTTCTGAAAAAAAATCCATTTTACTAAAACTGTGGCGAGTCAAGAACAATATCACTATTGATCTTCCTGATGGTAGAAAATTAACCCTTCTCAAAACCCGGGATAACCCACAAACTGCCATTACTGAAATGTGCCTTGAGTTTGACCAGATTCTGGTTTTAAGTAACAGTCGGACAACTCCCTATATCTTAACATCGTTAAGATACAAATTGATTCTATATACCATATAGAAACAAAGGCACTAATTTTATTGGGACCAGATTCAAAATCATACAGCTGTCTCTAGGGCATATCGACCAAATGGAAGGAGGCCAATCAGCATTACTCAATTAGGAGTGCATCCATATATGAGTAACCCGAAAGAGAAGCAAGTTCTCAAAACCACTACTATCAACGGAATACCAGACACAAGTATCTACATCTTCGACTATCTCAAAGAATCCTGATATTTCCAATAAATGGTTCTCTACTTTATTCTTATACATATAACTTCTCAATATCTGGACCTTGCAATTCAACGAAATACTTGTCCAGAACTGGAGAAGTCACAAGTAAATAGAATATAGTACGAGTACCAACCCCTTTTTCCTAATAGACACTGGACAACATACAATACTTTGTATAAGTCTACTGAGTTTAACAACTCAAACCCTGTGCATCGTAGGTTGAAAATTGTGCTATAGTTAAGAAGAATTACACCGCTATTGAATGCACCTTACCTAAGCATCAACTGATATAGGTAAATGTCTAGGACATAATTTCAAAAAATTATATCTCTCTTTATAAAATAAACGTACAGATATATCAGTTTTAAATTGGTGTATAACAACGGATATTCAAAACCAAATATTTGATGTCAGTCAAAACCCAGGTGATTTCTTCAAATATCACCAATTACAACGAATTCCGATATTATGAGAATCTAATCACGCAATTCCCAATATCTTATTCCCACTCACCATCTGTAATAACATATAGATGTGAGAAACTGATCTGGTAAATACATACCCTGGAGTTAGAATCCAATTTGGGAAAACAGTTTTCAATTAACATCGCACGGTGAAACAGAAACATGAAAATGTTTCAAAAGGGGTTAACCGGTTATCCATAGTAATGCCTCTTCCACTATCCTGATTTATGACTGTAACCGTATACTTCCATGCCTTCACTCCAATCCTTTTATTATGTCTTTACTTATTACCTTTTGTACACCTCCTTTAGGCTAATTGGTTTTCTTCTTTTCCTACCCTTCGGTACCAGCCTAAGGTTTGGAAGAAGACTATCCAATAAACGTAATAGGTGTACTCTCCTAATCCTAGGAGCCCTCGCAACATGAGAGAAGGTAATGGTAAAAGACATCTGAATAATCCTATTCTTTTTCTCTTGAACCGGAAACCATCCTCGAATATAGAATGAATTCCTTCGAGTTCGTATGTAACTATACGATGGCATGTCCAAGCATTATGGACGTTCGTAGTGATACGAAGTGTTCTGGAGAAATCCAAAGTGGATGTGGGAGTGGCAGGGGTATACACGGTTTTGTTGTGAATGATAGTAGTCGGAATTTTCTTTGTCGTTATTCTAATCCCTTTATATGTCTTTACTTATTACCTTCTGTACACCACTTTTGGGCTAATTGGTTTTCTTCCTTCCCTACCTTTCGGCACCTGCCTATGGTTTGGAAGAAGATTATCCAATAAGCACAATAGGTGTACCCTCTCCTAATCCTAAGAGCCCTCACAACATGAGAGAAGGTAAAGAGAAAAGACAACTGAATAATCTTATTCAATCTCTCCAGATCCAGAATCCATCCTCGAATCTGGAACAAGTTCCTTCGAGTTCGTATGTAACTATACGATGGATTTATCCAATAGGAGTGGATGTTTGTAGTGATACGGGGTGTTCTGGAGACATGCAAAGGTGATATAGAAGTGGCAAGGATATATGCGACACTGTGACATTCCAAAAGCCAAAGTGTTTTAAGAAGATTCAGTTAACTGGGTTCGTATGTTTTAGTTTAGGGCGGATCATGGTCGCTGCCAGAGAGAGAGAGAGAAGAAACACTAGCGTGCACTCTAACTTAGATCAGAATAGTTAATCACTTTATCTAATCAGGATGGCTCCCACCGTTTCCTCGAATTCTCCTCCAAACCCTAAAGGAGAATCAGTCGGGAGCATCTAAAATCACCCGCGGAGTAATCCTACTCATTAGTAGGAATCGGGATCCAACTATCATCGCATGATAACTTGATGGAATCCACTCAAGTTATCACACTCCAGAAGGTATACGCATGCCTGGCAAGTTTCCTGTATGTTTGAAACTCCCGATGTGATTTTATCCCATGCTCTTATGACCTGATGTAGGCCAACAAATCATAAGTCACATGTCATGTTCTACCCGTCATTGTCCAGGTTAATTTCAACCCACCCGTACATACCCTTGACGTAGGCCAACAAAGTAGTACGACTGTCCCAAACCAACGCATTTATCTATGCAACAGAAAAGTAACAAATAGCTACCATACACTATTCCTTGACGAAGGCCAACAAATATAGTATGAATACTAAGTGCTACCCGTCTGAAATGACGGAGGGCTATGAATGGTTTTTGGCGAAAAACCTTTAACGTAATGAACTTGATATCGTTGAAGGAATCAGATAGCTTTTATAAATATATAGTTGTGAAAACCTTTCCTAAAGAGATCACTCCTGGTGAAGGGATCTCGGCTCTTTCCTCATCGAATGAGGTGTAGGATATTCCAAATGGAATACTATGATGCAAAGCAAAAATAATCGAATATAGTGAAGTTATTAAGTTGACGCCGACTTTTACTCAAGGGGTCACTCCCGATGAAGGGATCTCGGCCCTTGCCTCGTCGAATGAGGTGCTGGATATTCATAACCGAATACCACTGTGCAAAGAAAAAGAGAACGTATGTAATGTCAGTTTTTAAAAATTGGTTCCAACAGCATTAAATAGGTTTTTTTAATCATTGCATTGATCAGAATCAACGCAGTCCCATCAATTTATCACACCAGAAAAGAACGAAAATATATGATGTGCGTATATGCCATCCGCATTCGCCACTGAGTCCCTTCATTATCCGTTAGGTTACTTAACTAACGACAGAGCGGGGACTGGACTAGCGCGGGTGCAGAACATATACAACATCTACTAGTATATATATAAATATATATAACAATCGTCTCAGGCATGATATAAAGAAACATCACAGATGCATCACAGAATGGTGGATAATCTTGGAGCCCCGGGTTTCATTTGAGCCGCAAATGAGACCCGTCGTTCCCTGTCGTGTGGATAGCCTGTGCAATAAAACCTAGACCACTACGAGCGCGGCAAGTTACCCGCCAAAACCAGAACTGAGGAAACCCCCTTCAACAATGTGAATGGGCTACCCAGCACTTCACGGAATCCGGTAACTTGGGCACCCCTCCGTCCGTGGGTCAACCTATACTCCATACGAGTGCGGCGAATAGCCCGCCGATTCTAGAGTAAGGTCCCCTCCGTCTCAATGCCATGAGATGCGGACCCGTTGCCCTCTAGAACCTGGCTATTCGTGCACTCCACCGCAGGGTAATCCTAGTGCAGAAAAGAAAATAATATACAAGGGTGACTTCGACCTCAACCCGGTCGTTCCCTAAACAAATAATATACAAACCAGCAGTGACGGCAGTCCACATGTCGGACGCTCTTCCCGCAATATCAAATGTAAAAATGAATCTAAACAGTACTAACATTGCACCAAAGCTATCCACCACGACGATCCAACCACAACACAACACAACACAGAACATCAACATGAATGTCACGTTCGCAAACTCGTCTAAAAGAACATATAGCAATTAGACGAGTTATACCGCTCGAATGACATTCACGGTCGCAGATAGTAATGCATGTACTATATAAACATTTAAACAGTGTTAAATTATCTATTTCAAAACACCCCGAATTGCCCCTGAACAAAAGAAAACATAATATCCAAAAAGGGCAAAACAAGCAATACCACTGCACCAATATTCCAGAGACTAGAAAACACCAAAAATTTCAAGTCCAAACACCCTAGAAAAACCGACCACATCGGATTTTTTGCAATTCTCGTCGGGTCAAATCCGGCGGTTTGGGCTCGTATTTGTAGTGTGTTCTAGTGGTCACTCAAGTGGTCTTCTGCAGTTGCTAAATTTTTTTTTGAAGACTCTGAAAAATCGACAGAAACTGAAACATTCAGTGCACTGTTTCGGGGTTCTTTCGGTTTCGATACTTAACATTGTCTAAAACTGCTAGTAAGGGGTTTATGGGTTGGGTATGATACAATATTAGGTTACGGCAGCGCCCCGGCCATCAAACCGTGGCCAAATACAGGACAAAATTTTTCTAAATTGGCGCTGCCACAACCCGATTCCCAGATCTACCTTAAACCCAATACTAGCAAGCAATATAAAGAGTTAGGAATGGTTATACCGAGTTGATCCGTGTCCTTCGGTCTTCAACCTTCATCCCAAGCTCCTAATGGTTGCAGATCGAGTTTGGTTGCCGGTCTTCCTCCATTTACGATGATCCACCTGAGTAAAAGGAAGGGCGACGAGCAAACTCATCCAAACCCCTACTGAGCCTGACAGTGACAATATCCGTACAGTCCGGTTTGTTCATCTAAGAGTATCGCATATCGAGTCTAGGGGGTGGATGAAGTCAGAACCCTAGAAATAAGACATTTAGTGTCGGAATGAAACCCATCACCACCTGAGAAACTATCGATCCTAGATCGGTAATTCTCGTTCACCCCGACCTAGAATTTCTGATGATGGCCACCCATGCACAACGCGGCATCAACCCCCAATACCGGGAGAGACAAATCCCAGACGATCCGCTCATTGCCTCTATGTGGCTCGAGACTGTACCCAACTAAAACCTGTTTGCATGACTCCTTTGAGCCGTGGTAGGGTAGTAATCAAAGCACAGTGGAAACTCACACGAGAAAAATGGCGATCTCAGGTCGACAGACTAACCTGTACACATGTCACATAGGAACTGCTATCTGACAATAGGTATAATACCAACTAGCACGTTCCCGGTGAGTCCGTCCAGTGTACTCATAACCCAATGAGCACCTGTATACTATCTTAGGTGAACAACTGACATTAATGGCTTGTGAGACCGGCCACCGCCCCTCGTCAGGGTCTGGATAAGTATACACTATTCTACTCTGGAGTATCGATGCCCAGTCTCGAAACTCCCATAACTAGGAACATTTAAGAATGTGCTTATAGACCCCCAGCTCCCACGTATATGATCGCCATCATAATGCTGGTAGTCAAGCAAGAATCATATGGGCTCTATCAACATGTACATGATGATAAAGACAAACCAGATAGCATACTATCATCTCGAGTAAGACTGTTCCACCGGTATAGGTCCTCCCTCAATCATCGCAATCTCCTACCTGTGCCTATGATAATTGCTTTAAGGGCACTATATCCAACAAACTCTACTTCGACGGAGCGTCCTCCTTGAAGAAGCGAAAGTAAAGCACCCCTACAATCAAAGCTGGGGTAGGTCTTATCTTCGTGACTCCGTAAGGAGGGATAATGCGTTTCGACCTTTGCTTAACAGAGCCGAGGAGAAACAATGAGGCTGAGTACGAAGATTTGATAGCGGGTCTTGAGATTACTATCGAAATGGGAATCGAAAACCTCCTCATATATGGAGACTCCCAGCTAGTCGTTAGCCTAGTAAATGGCGACCATCATACATGTAAACCGGAGTTGGTAAAGTATGGCGAAAGAGTACAGCAACTGCTGACTCAAATTCTCTCCTACATCCTGGAAAGCACACCGCAGGCGGAAAATAGCAAGGCGGATGCACTAGCCAAGCTCTCTAAAGAACTGGCCGACGAAAATCTCGACGATGTAAGGATCATTGTGCAAAGTCGCCATATTCTCGCGCCAGCGGAAATACCTCCGGAGTCGTATGAAAGAAAGGAAGCGACCAAACAAGCAGCCTTCCAATTAGAGGATGAAGAAAAGGCTAAGAATTGGAGAGAAGTCTTCTTAGACTACTTCAAATCCCATCGAACACCCGAAAACGCATTTTCAAGACATCAGCTCATGAAACGAGCTCCGTCTTTTGCCTTCAGCAATGATACTCTATATAAGAGATCGTTCGACAATTTGTAGCTAAGGTGCCTGGGACCAGAAGAAGCAAGGAGAGTCGTCCAAGAAACCCACAACGAACTCTACGGTTCCCATCAAGCTGGGCCAAAGATGAAGTTGAAGATCAAAAGAATGGGTTACTACTTGCCCACAATAGTTCAGGACTGCCTCGAATATGCAGAGTAGTGTCACTCGTGCCAAATTCACAGGGACTTCATCCATCAGCATCCAAATCCGCTACACCTAATGGTAGCCAGCTGGCCGTTCGAAATGTGGGGAACCGATATAATCTGGCCCATCGAACCAGCATCGTCCAAGGGGTATCGGTTCATATTAGCAACAACCGATTACTTCTCTAAGTGGGCAAAGGCAGTACCGCTAAAGGAAGTGAAGACGGAGAACATCCTCCATTTCTTCAGGACACATGTCATCTACCAGTTCGGCACTCCGCGACGGATCTTCTCGGATAATTGGCCGGCCTACAGAAGCCATAAGATCAGCCACTTCGCACAGAAGCATAATATAGACCGGAGATACTCTTCAGTCTATAATTCCCAAGCTAACAGTCTAGCTGAGGCTTTCAACAAGACCTTGACGAAGATCATAAAGAAAACGCTGTCCAGAAATAAAAAGGACTGGCACGAGAGACTGCATGAAGCTCTCTGGGCTTATCGAACCACGTTCAAAATGGCCACGAATACAACGTCATTCGCAATGGTATTCGGAACGGAAGCGGTACTTCCCTTGGAGATAGAGCCACTCTCTCTACAAGTGGCAGTTCGATATGAGCTGACGGATGAAGAAAATGCCCATCTTCGGCTTGAGAAGCTCAATGCCCTCGATGAAACTCGTTTCATGGCACAGATAAACCTGGAAACTTACAAAGTAAGGATGACGCGCTCATACAAAAGACTAACTAGATCGAGAACATTCCGCCAAGGCGAACTCGTGTTAGTCGTAAAAAGAGCTATGATCTCCAACCGTGCAAAGCGGGGGAAATTCGAGCCAAACTATGAAGGTCCATACATCATAGACAAGGTCTACTAAGGTGGGACCTACTTGCTCATGGATATGCATGGAGAAAGATCCTTCCGGCCAATAAACGGCCGGTTCCTTAAGAAATACTACGCTTGAAAAGTCACGACTTAGGTTAGTGATAGATGACGATGCTCGTGTCTGCTCGCTGTGTTTTTGAGTCAAGACTCTATAAGTAGTATCCAACACAACCATTGCCTCCAAACAAGGCGACAATGGACCGAAATGTCCCTCAACCAGTACTCCGATTCAAACATGGCGCATCGCACCAAATACGGCGATATCTTCTCTTGGGATCTATGTTGCAATCAGAGCTCCAACGGCAAAAACTGCCGCCTAAGTTAAAAAAAAACGATATGGCCACAAGCGAAATGAACACGGATGAAAACCCGAAAGGGCGCCGTGAGTAAAAATAGCAGGACTACCGGCGAGCTTTGAAAACCTGAAAAGGCGCAATCTCGTTGTTAAAAAAATGGTACATCCATAAGAGAAATGGGCACGGATGAAAACCCGAAAGGGCGCCGTGAGTAAAAACAGCAGGGCATACCGGCGAGCTTGTGAAAACCTGAAAGGGCGCAATATCGTAAAATTTTCACTTACGGGATCCTCTCGACCCGTAAGGAGAACTCCCCCTATGAGACCCTCACGGCTCATAGGATTCAAAGTCTTAAGTTACAGGGATCCAAATCTGTTCTTAAGCCGTCATACTCCGCAAGTTGGCCTACGGGCTGTCCGATATTGGCCCTTGTATACAGTCCACAGGCACAAATAAACATTTCTCCTAACAAGTTCCACCAATCACGAGGAATGTACTTATATAGTGAACGACATTTGTAAGTCCTCTCGACTTATAAGGAGAAAATACTCTTGTGAGATTCTTATGACTTATAAGAAAGAACACCACTTAGAATTCCTCACGAATTCTGAGGAGAACATACGCCTATGAGATCCTCATGACTCATAGGGAGATATAACTTTATGAGACTCTTACGGCTCGTGAAGTCAAAAGCCTTAGTCGACAGGATCCTAACCCTATTTGCTAAGCCATTTTTGTTCAAATCGACAAAGGCAAATGATGATTCGCTCCTGACAATATCCCGTTTGTAGCGATGCTTATTCCTAAATCAGTATCAAATTCCAAGTCCTTCCACGGCAAATGATGGGTCGCTCCTGGAAATATTCCAGTCGCAACGATGCTAATGCTAAGATTGGTATCAAACCTTAAGTTCCATACTCGCAACAAAAATCAACGAGCAAAAATAAATGCACATAAAAATAGCCGAAATGATGGGGTAACTTGCAATAAAAATCAGCGAGCAAAAAAATATGCATATAAAAACAGCCGAAATGTTTAGGCAACTCGCAATAAAAAGCAACGAGTAAAAAGAAAAAATAGCCGAAATGATTGGGCACCGCGATAAAAAGCCGAAATGATTGGGTAATCACGACTTTTGCGATATAAAAAGCTAAAATGATAGAGCATCGCGGAAATAAAAAAATAATAATGAAACTTTTTCCCTGCAGGTGAGTCCACATCAACCCCTGTATACAATCCATGGGCATAAACGAAAAAGGGAACCATATTTTCCCACCACGTTCCGGCAAAGGAAGAGCCAAGTCTTGACGGTTCACAAAACAACCTAGAGATCACCTCGACATCCATCTCGTTACAGCAGATGCAGTGTCAACAACGGCGTTCTTTCTCACTCCAGCAGGATGCAGACGCGACGTCAACAAGCGACCCCTGGGTCAAAACAAAATGGAGCCATGGGAAAGTCCCTAGTTCCAAGTCTCGACGGATCACAAATAACCTAGAGCCTACCTCGACATTCGTCTCTTTACAGCAGACGTAGTGTCAACAGCGGCGTTCCTTCTCACTCCATCAGGATGCAGATGCGACGTCAACAAGCGACCCCAAGGTCAAAACAAAGCGGAGCCATAGCAAAATACCTAGTTCCAAGTCTCGACGGTTTACAAACAACCTAGAGACCACCTCGACACTCGCCTCATTGTAGCAGACGCAATGTCAGCTACGACGTTCCTTCTCACTCCAGCAGGATGCAGACGCGACGTCAACAAACGACCCTAGGGTTAAAAACAAAATGGAGCCATGGCAAAGTCCCTAGTTCCAAGTCTCAATGGTTCACAAACAATCTAGAGATCACCTCGACATTCGTCTCATTACAGTGGACGCAATGTCGACAAAGGAACGAAGGCCAAATTCCTAACTTCAGGGTCTTGACGGCAACCCAAATAAAGCCCGAAAGACTATCGGAGATCATCCCACACCAGTGCGGAGTGGTTATAACTCATCGGGGCTCCCAAACTGAGTCTAACCTCAAGTAAAAAGCGACATGGAAAAATTTCTAACGCTTGCTCTTCCGATGGTCAAACTGCCTGAGGAAATTACTTGAAGACGTCTTGTCCAGCCCCCGAAAAGATCAGAGACACGACAGTCGCGGGGCTACTCGAACAGAAGCGTAAAGACTGCATATCGAGAAATGCATCAGCCAACGTGACAGTACGACAGAAAAAAAAACCTAGTACGACAAAACCTAACGGACCTCTGTTGCAAAGAGCAGGATTATCTATGACGTTAGGATAAGTTTGCCTATAAGCCCAAGGGAGGTAAACTAAACAAACTCTAAAATGATTCCATAAACTAGAGACTCCGGAATGAGTGAATAAACTACAAACTTCGAAATAAGTCCGTAAACTAGAGACTCCGGAATGATTGAATAAATTAAAAACTCCGAAATGAGTCCATAAACTAGAGACTCTGGAATGAGTGAATAAACTACAAGCTCCGAAAATGAGTTCATAAAGTAGAGATTCTGAAACGAGTGAATAAATTACAAACTCCGAAATGAGTATATAAACTACTTCGCGCCAGATTAAGACATAAAGAAATAGAAGGGTGCAGCTCATGGGCCTCAGGGTTTGGAACTATATCCCTTAAGAGTTGAGATTTGAGTCAATGATAGATGACGATACTTGTGTCCGCTCAATATCTTCTCAGATCGAGATTCTAAAAGTTATATACCAGCCTGAAACTGGTCATACGCTATGTATTACTCTGCACTACTTAACCCGCGTACATACCTACGTGGGCAATGTAGTGGGGGCATTTTTTCCCACCAAAAATTTCTGCACAAAAGAGCCCAAGGTATCAAATGATAGTGATACGCTTAAGAAAATGCAAACCAGTATGTTCCGGGCTGTATTTTGACAAACTCCTGAATGAGAATCAGCTAAATTCTGATGGTATCGAAAGCGTATCAAAAACTCCTTCGATTTGATATATTATGGGCCTCATAATTCATCTGGAATCCAAAGTTATGAGCAAATGTGCTATGCACGTGCAATCTAAGTAATGCTCTCCTACGGGGGGATACATTTTTAGTCCCATATCGGGAAAAAGAGAAATTCTTTCTCTACCACTCCCATATAAATAAGAGGGGATATTTCTTATAAAAAATAGGATTCAATTCTCAAATGAGCTTAGTTCTCCATATGAGCTTAGTTCTTCAAGTTAGGGCCTTTGCTGCCCCTCCATAATGCACATATGTGCAAACGCTATGTGCGCTACATGCAATGCATGTGAGCCCTCCACATGTATACCATGTGCAATACACGTGCGCCCGCTACGTGCGCACCACGTGCGAGGATTCAATTCTTAAAGGAGCTTAGTTCTCAAAGTTAGGGCCTTAGCTGCCCCCCTGATGCGCATATGCGCAAGCGCCATGTGCGCTACGTTTAATGCACATGCGTCCTCCATATGCGCACCATGAGCAACACACGTGCGCCCGCTGCGTGCGCACCACGTACGAGAATTCAATCCTTAAAAGAGCTTAGTTCTCCAAGTTAGGGTCTTAGCTGCCCTCCCATGATGTGCAAACGTCACGTGCGACGCCCGTGCACCCGCCACGTGCACACCATGTGCAACGCACGTGTGCCAACCAAGTGTGCAACACGTGCGACGCACGTGAACCCGCCACGTGCGACGCACGTGCGCCCAACACGTGCGACGCACGTACGCGAGCGCAAAGAAGCCTTTTTCAGCAGTTAAGAGTTTAAGCTCCAACATGTTCTTCCCCCCTGATGAGTGGGACATGGTTCAAAGGGTACATCCCTCCACATCTTTGGTATATGACGCTGTAATCTCTCGGTGTCATCGGAAAGGTATTGGGTCCCAATGACCAATGATCCTTCTTTCCAAAAAAGGACGGAGAGTAAAGGACGATAGAGAGAGAAAATAGAGGAACACCCCATAAGCTTTGAAAAAAAAAACAAGAAATCTTCAAAGAGGAAGAAAGAAGAAGATCTCCCTTCTCAGAGAAAAAAAACTCTAGGTAAATAAAAAAAGAGAGATCAAAGCATCTCGTTTACATATTGAAGGGTTTAACCCTTTTAAAAAGCAGAACTTAGTTCTTTCTCTAGATCTAAAATCTACAAGACAAGTCTCCCACAAGTTGAGAATTTAATTATCATCAGGAGGAACTTGTTCTTGGAGATCAAAGATTCGGAAAAGAACAAGGAAATTGAACTCCTTAGAGCAAAATATACAAGGAAAAATCAGTGCCCAGCGCCTCACATGCCCTTCACGTGGGCGCTACAAAATAAGGAGTGCTTAGCACTCAGTGGCTAGCGCTCAACGCCCAGCGTCTCACGTTCCCCACACATGGGTGCTATAAAATAAAGAGTGCTTAGCACTCAGTGGTGCGGCGCCCAGCGTCCAGTGTCCCACATGACCCTCACGTGGGCACCACTGAATAGAAAAGTGCTTGTCACTCATCATTCAGCGTGTAGCGCCTCACGTGCTTTGCACATGGGCTCCATAAAGAGTGCTCAGCACTCCATATAGAGACAAAAGAAAAGAGAGAGTAAAGTGTGAGTGTCAGAAATCATATAAGTGCTCAGCAAATTTTGCAAGAAAAGGGGACTGAGCCCAAACCAGTGCTTAGCACTTCTTTCAAATAAAAGAAAACGGAGTGGGTCAAGCCCAAGTTGGCTAGGTCCCTAATTTAGATCAATTAAGCTCATGGGTTCATTGCTTCCCAAACATGACTCATGATATCCAAAATGATATTCATCTCACATTTCCAAAGTTAATTTTAGTCCCCAAAAAAATGGCTAATGATTCTTAGATGGTCCACCATGATCTCTTCCCTCATACACGGGAATTGGTTTAAGGGTACATCTCTCGATATCTCTAACGCATGTCATAATTCCTCAACGTCTTCAGAGAGGTGGCGGGTCCTGACAACCAACTGCTTTTGGGTGTACTTTCCAAGCTGACGTGCACACCTTAAACCAAACCAAACCCCAAATGGGTGTATCCTAAATCATCGCCGTACATCCCGTCACGTAACAAATACACGGGCATAAAATGGTGATCTACGGACCGTAACGTTTTCAAACTACTATGGACCAAAACGTCCTTAAACTAAACCCTCACCTCAAAAAGGGTAATCAATGGACCGTAATGTCCTCGAACTACTACGGACCGAAACGTCCTTAAACTAAATCTCACCTCAAAAATGGTGATCTACGGACCGAAACGTCTTTTAAATTAACAACGGACCGTAACATCTTTAAACTAAAACAATAGAGCCCAAATGTTCTTTTGTTGGATCTGAATGATCCTTAAACCCTGTTAAGTAGATATCAGTCTCAAATTGGACTAACGTATCCTTAAAAAAATTAAGTTGATCTTAATCTCAAACGAGATTAATGATCCTTATATCAACCCAAACCCAAATCTAAGATATACGGATTTGGAATAATCCACGCCCTACGGGCGACAACATAAATTAGTCTCCGTATATAAACCACGGGCAACCAAAAATTAAACAAATACACACGACACGAAGTGAACTTCTGGAGCAGAAGAAAGTGGTTATCGCGATTTGATAACGTAATTAACTACAGGGGCTTGCGCCTGCAGGGAAGAGCGTCCCCACAAATCAAAAACCCCTCACAACGAGGGGGGATCTGATGAAATCTGCTACAACGGCCGCATCCATCCGAACCTCCGATATACGGTGCCATAAATCAACTTGGCATCTTCAGAGAGGTGGACGGATAAACCCAAATAGCATCTTCTCCCAAATTCAGGAAAGACGATCTATCCCGGTTTCATCTCTGTTTTCGGCGGTAAACAATGTGCATTGATTATAGAGTTTTGAACGAAGTCACGATAAAAAAAAGTATCCACTACCGTGAATCGACGATCTGTTCGATCAGCTAAGTGGGTCTTGCGTTTTCTCAAAATTAGATCTTTGTTTGGGTTATCATCAGGTGAAGGTCAAAGAGTCTGATATTCTGAAGACGATATTCAGGACTCGCTATGGACATTATGAGTTTCTCGTGATACCATTTGGAGTGAACAATGCACCAGCCATATTTATGAATCTGAAGAACCGGGTTTTCTGAGAATACCTAGACAGGTTTGTTGTCATATTCATCGATGACATCCTAGTGTATTCTAAGAATCGGAAAGAGCACGCTGAACATTTACAAATTTTCCTGGAGACTTTGCGACAGTATCAACTCTATGACAAGTACAGCAAGTGCGAATTTTGGCTAGAGCAAGTCGGATTTCTCGAACATATCTTTTCAGGTGAAGGAATCTCTGTGGATCCAGCTAAAATATCAGCAGTAAGCGAATGGCCGATACCAAAGACAGTGAAGGACATTCAAAGTTTTTTGGGTTTATCAGGATACTACCGAAGATTTAATAAAGGATTTTCGAAGATTGCAGCATCCCTGACCAAGCTCACATGTAAAGATGGAGAATTCGTGTGGTCAGAAGCATGTGAACAAGCTTTCGTAGAACTCAATTCAAGATTGACATCAGCACCTATTCTCGTAATACCGGACCAATCTGTAGGTTTCGTAGTGCATTGCGATGCATCCGATAAAGGATTAGGATGCGTTCTACACCAGCACGGTAAAGTTGTAGCTTATGCATCAAGACAGTTAAAGATTCATGAGCGCAATTATCCAACGCATGACTTAGAGTTGGCAGCTGTTATATTTGCACTGAAAATTTGGCGTCATTATATTATTGGAGAATGGGTAGATATATACACAGACCACAGAAGTCTGAAGTATGTGTTTACTCAAAAAGAGCTGAATATTCGGCAGAGAAGATGGTTAGAACTTATGGTGGACTTCGACATCAACCTACAATATCATCCAGGGAAGGTGAATGTAGTTCCTGATGCTTAATCGCCAACCACTATCAGTGAATCTCACCGCACAGTGGAAGCTACAGCAAAATTTGTATCAGATGGAGATAGAAATGGTCATGCCAGGTAACGCTTTAAGTTTGATGAACTTACAAGTTCAGTTTATAATTGTCAATCAGATCAAAGAAGCTCAAACAAACGATGCCAAGTTGCAAAAGATCAGAGAACAAGTAGAAAGTGGACTTAGAACAGACTTCATCATCCATAAAGACGGATCCTTGAGATACGGAAGCAGATTGTATGTACCACAAGGTCCAGTTCGGGAAGAGTTGATGAAAGAAGCTCACAGCTCTCCATACTTAGTACACCCTAGTGGTACAATGATATACAAAGATATGCGGTAACATTACAGGTGGCATGGAATGAAGCGTGAAGTAGCCAGAAGCGTATCCAAATGCTTGGTGTGCCAACAAGTAAAAGCTGAACATCACAAGACTGCTGGTCTACTTCAACCGTTACTTATTCCAGAATGGAAGCGGCAACACATCACCATGGACTTTGTGACTGCTCTTCCTCGCAGCACAAAAGGTAACGATGCAGTATGGGTTATTTTGGATCGACTGACAAAGTCGGCTCATTTTATTCCCTTTCGAGTTGGCCAATCTACTGAGATACTAGAAAAGAAGTACATGGAAGTAAGTCTGAATCTAAGTTAGATTTAACTCTTCATAATGTACTATTTCTGATACACATGAACTCATGTAGGAGATTGTGAGATTACATGGAGTACCGGTCTGCATTGTTTCCGATCGTGACACCAGATTTCAATCGCAATTTTGGCAGAGTCTACAAGCTAGCTTAAGAACGAGTATGAATTTTAGCACAACTTACCATCCACAAACAGATGGAAATTCTAAGCGAACGATTTAGATCCTTGAATATATGCTAAGTGCTTGTATGCTAGACTTTGGAGGATCATGGGAAGATCGCCTACATCTTGTGGAGTTTTCATACAAAGTTTACTTACGATTTAGATCATTGAATATATGCTAAGTGCTTGTATGCTAGACTTTGGAGGATCATGGGAAGATCGCCTACATCTTGTGGAGTTTTCATACAAAGTTTACTTACGGTTTAGATCCTTGAATATATGCTAAGTGCTTGTATGCTAGACTTTGGAGGATCATGGGAAGATCACCTACATCTTAGTGACTTTTCATTTTTACGTGTATTGCAAGTGTAAACTTTTTGGTTTCCAAAAAGTTTAAAAGAAAAATCTTTTAAAATAATATATGGCTGGGGGGATTTGAACACAGGGGTTATGTCACAGCAGTGCAAGGCTTTACCAATAAGCTACAAGTGTTTTCTTGCTGTTCTAAAAAAAATTAAATACTTATACCACAAAGTTTACTTACGACATCATTTCATCATATTTGCTCATATTATCTTTAGAAAAACCTCACGAGGTAATGACCTACTTCTCACAACACACATCATGACATAGTACGATTGCTTGAAAACCATATTTTTGTGGTTAATACAATTTTACATTAAAATACCCTAAATTATTAAAAACCGTATTCTTTAAATTATTTTAATTAAATTCCTTGCAATTAAGTCTCTGCAACCTATTTTGGGGAACCCTAGTAGAGTGAGATGCAGGCCTCCTCATAGAGCATCCAATCTCGATGGAATTTTTAATACAATTTTTAAGAAAACGTGATTTTTTATTTAATAAATAAATTCTATTTTTAATAATTATATATGTCTATATATAAATATTATCAAAACATCTATTTTATATTTATAATAAATTCCATGTTTTCTAAACAAAGAAATCCCAAATTTCATGAATATACCATCACAAATCCATACAATTCCAATTTACACTAAAATACCATATACTATTCAATTTAGATTTATAATTATTAAAATACTTCACTTTTAAAAATTACATCCATGAAAACCCTAAATACGATAAATAAATGCTTGAGGTTTATTTTGAAAGTTTATCAAAACTATTTTTATCATAAAACTCTCTCAAGTTTATTAATTTACAATTAGGACCCTAGTAAATATAGGTTTAAACGGGACCAATTCTCTTGAGCCTCAGGGAGCCGGAGAAAGTGGGTGTTTGCCTATTTATGGTAGAAAACTAAAAAGGGTTATCATTGGTAATTGGCTTGGAAAAAATCACAAATCCTGCCGTCCATGTGCAGCAGTTACCGATAACTCCAAAACCTAATTCAGGAATCAAAATCTGTTTAAATTGTCTGACTCAATCTGAGTCTCAGTCAAATCTGAAAACAATCCATACTTGTAAACAATTCAAATGTAACTCCAATATATCATGAATCCATATATACTGAAACTTGAATATGAATACCAGAATACCATCTATATCAACATGACTTGAACTGACCGAACCATGGATATACATTGACTTGATCACATGATTATCCGTTTACATGAGCAATTAATATCATGGTTTCGGCAAGTCATATAGCTATAAACAATACAATAAACATTACGGGGTTTTTTAAAGGGTAGATTAGTACGGAATGTGTTAAAAGTGGCACGATGATGGTCACTTTAATACACCTAACCTGAATATCCATTGTTGTTGTCCCGTGGCTTAACAGTTCCTTGTGCTCCGTATACCTTAGTCCACGGAATAGTTGAACTCCTCTCGTATACACTAGCATATTCTGTACGAAACTACAAACAATAGCGTTAACATAATAATCATAAATTATACCATATATATTCTCTTTACCTGTTCAGTCTATTTCTATCTCTTTTTGGGACTTACCGAATGATTGTTCGCTGACGACATTCCTTTTCTATTCTTTTTTTTGAAATGTTGTCTGGAGGACTCGATTCTGTGGAGATCGAGCTGACGACATTCCTTTTCTATTCTTTTTTTGGAATGTTGTCAGGAGGACTCGATTCTCTGGAAATCGAGCCCATCTCAGAAGACTTAGAGCAGTTCATCGAGGACCCGGAGCTCTAGTCACTTGTTTATACTTTTACTTTCAGTTCATGCCATTGTTTAGACATTGCTTTCCACATTGTATTTACTTTTCTGTTGTATTGTAAACAATATTTAATAAATAAAAAAATGTTGTTCATTTACATCTCATATTTTTCTTGTGTACATTTATATTATATTGTTTATTTATGCTTAACGTGTTTACTTATGAGTAAATACGTCACGGGCACAGTCACGTATCCTTACCGTACACCGGAAAGCGGGGCGTGACAAAAAGAAAGAAATACATACATATATATCCAAGAACAGCAAAAGGAAATTAAATGGAATAAAATTCCCAAAATTCCTAATAAGGGAAACTTTCAAAATGTCGAATCAGAGCTAAACTCTACAAACAAGAAGATGATAGTGGGATTAAATCCCAGAGTTCCTACATTGGGAAGCTTATGGGTTGAAAAAGGGAATTAAATTCCAGAAATTCCTAAAATGTCAAGATTGACATCGGGGTAAATCCGTGAAAATCAATGATAAACTCAAGAATGTCCATCGATTCGAACCCAATATCTAGACATCAAGATCTATGATCTATGTAATGACTCTGAATTTTCTGTACAAAATTTTTCTTTTTAAAGTACAGAAAGGAGTTTCTTGGCCTGAGTACAAGTTATAAGTTAATTTTTGTTTAAGAACAGCAAGAAACAACTTGTAACTCACTGGTAAAGCCCTTGCTCTGCTATGACGTAGCCCCTGTGTTCGAATCCCACCAGACACGTATTTTTTCTGATTTTTCTAATAAATATTTTGGAAGCCCAAAAGGTTACATGTGCAATGCACATAAAAATGAAAAGACAGAGAAATCAAACACGTGCACAATGGTTTAAATAGAGAGATGTGCACTTGGCATGAATCCACCGGCCTCAACCTTCAAATCGACCAGCGGAAAATGCCTCTGGGCTGGTGCCGACGGGCCTCCCGTGGCTATTTGTCCCCGGGTTTTGCACACACAACTCTTGGCCTACCCCTAACTGCCCTGCTCTGTTTGATTTCTCTGCAATCAAACGGAGACCTTTCAATTCCCCATTTATCCTTATTTTAATGCATTTGAATTCACTTTTTTAATCTCAAAACCCTAATTCCACACTATAAATACTACTCCATGCCCTAGCCCTTCACCATTCTGAAAATTCTAACCAAAATTCTCTCAAAAGTTCCTAGATGCAAGTGGAGTAAAAGATGAGTGAGCAAGTAAGCAATTTCCGGTGAAAATCGAAGCCGATTCCGGAGCTCCCACGGCATCCCAAAGCTTTCCCCCTCTTCCTTCCTCTCTTCTTAACATAATCAAACGGTAAGTCCCTCCCAGTCACTCTTCTTCCTCTTTGAAAATCTCTTTTCAAAACGAACATCGGTAAGTAGAGTTAATACCGATGTCGATCTTCTAAACCCTAAAAACTCACATTTTTCTTACATATTGTTCATCTAACTTTTACACAATACTTGTAATATTATTATAAATTTTTAGAATAAATTATAACTTAGAATTCCATTCCAAATAACTTTAAATTAAATTTTACGCTAAAATACCATGAACTTCATATATCCCTCTTTTAGTATTTTTGTTAATTATACCTTTAGAAAACTTCACGGTGTAATGACCTACCCCTCAAAAACACACATGGTTTCATAGCACGATAACTCTTTCATGTAGATGTAAGTTTCGAGAAAATATTACAAGAAAAATACCATTTACTATAAAAACCGGGTTTCTTTTGAATTGTATTTCAAAACCCTTTGCAAATATGTCTCTACAACCCTTTTTAGGGGACCCGCTATTAGATGGTGCGGATTATCGCATATTCTTGGGCTAGTAGAGCGAGATGCAGACCTCCTCACGGAGCATTCGATCTCTAAAGGTTTTAAATACGATTTTTAAGAAAAACGCATTTTCTAATTTAATAAAATTAAATTTTAATAATTATATAAATATTACAAATCCATATATTTCAAATATAACAAACTTATATTTTTTCTAAAAGATGAAAGTTCACAAGTTTCACCAAAATACCATCAAGATATCAATACAAGACAAGTTTACAATAAAATACCATGAACTTTCCAAGCTAAGCTATTATCACTAAAATACCACAAATCCTTAAAATTCACATCCATGAAAACCCTAAATAATATAACTAACTTCTCGAGGTTTATTTTGAAATTATATTAAAATATTTTCATAAAACCCCCTCGAGTTATATAAAACAATATTAAGGACTTTATTAAATATTGGTTTAAGCGGGATCAATTCTCTTGAGCCTCAGGAAGCCGGAGAAAGTGAGTGCTTGCCTATTTAAGATAGAAAACTTAACGGTGTTATCAATGGTAATTGTCTTGGAAAAAGACACAAATCCTGCCGTCCATGTGCAGCAGTTACCGATAACTCCCTAAGTTAATTCAGGATCTAAATCAGTTTATAAGTGTTTGACTCAAGTCTGAGTCTAACGCATTTCTAAATCCAAACTCAAACCTGAATCTAAAACCAAACATTAATTCTTGATCATGAACTTGAATCCAAACTCAAGTCGGAATCCAATTCAAATATGAACTCAAAGTCTAGCATGTATGCTTAAACCTGAACCTCAATACCTGAATTTCAAAAAAAAACAAATATCAAACCTGAATACATGACTTGACTTGAACCATGAATACAACTTGACATGAATACAAGAATACTTGACACGAATACATGATATATATATGAACTCAATCTTGAAAACTTGATGTATTCATGGATTCGAGCAAGCTTGGTAATTTTAGTTGTAACTTAGCATATATGGGGTGCTAGGGTAGTTCATGTGTGAATCCAATGAAATCTCAGGAGTCTCCCTAGATCATGAATCCATGTCTACTAACACAAGTAAGCTATCATGAGGATCCGTGTTTCCTTGCTCCTGGATTACTGCTTATTGAGTTCAGAATACTTCAACACTAGGTTGAAGTCCCATTACTAACACTTGATTCAGGCCCGTGGTTCCTTACCCCTGGATTATAGCCTATTAGGTTCAAGAACACTCTTGAGATTGGTTGACATTCACCCATGGACTTACATTAAATTAGTATACCCAAATAGAGACCTGTTAGGACACTTACATTCACTGCATCTTCACCATACCTACACTACACGGCCATGTTATATTGTTTGTTATACTCATGCTATGCTTTCATGCTGACCTACTTGTCGTATATTACCATATATGTTCACATATTACGATAAAACTGCATGCTAAATAAACTTGCCATGTTTACATTAAACAACATGCTGCCATATCATACTTCATAATCCATTGCTCATGAAATCTATATTCCTTATCATTACACTTTATATTTCACTTCATTCCTTAGGACTTCCCGAGCGAAAGTTCGCTGATGAGCATTCCACCTTTCTTTGTATTCTTAGAATGTTCGTCAAATACGGTAGAGACTGAAAAGGTAGACCTCTCTGAGGACGAGCACGATCAGACTGAGACCCAGGCCTAAACCAGTTACCTTTTCTCAGTTTATGTATGCCACCTATTTAGGCATTTCTATTCTTGTATTTTCTTTCAGTTAAAATCATGTATTGTAAATGAATCATGTTGAATGTAAATAAAGTTTTTGAATTTTAAATCTCATGTTTATTCTCTTGTCATTTTATATTGCTTATTTTACGCTTAGCGTATTTATTCTGGGAAATGACCTTTTCAAAATAAATACATCGCGGGCTTATCACGTCACCGTTTCCGTCTACTGAGAAGCGGGGCATGACAATCTACTTTAAAAATGTTTTTTAAGATCTCCAAGAGATCGGCATAAGAACAAGAGAGAAACTCTGTCAAATATGTTAATGGATTTAAAATCCGATAGTGCCCAAAATATGTTTAGAGCTAAGTTCTTTTCATGGTCCTTACCAAAAATTTTGGCTGAGTCGACTTGGTTCAAAAGTTTTTTTTTTAAGGTAGAAAACTAAGCTCTGAGTGAGAATTAAATTCTCAAGAAAAAGAAAACCCAACAAAGAAGGCGAAGAAATAATAGTCACTTCAGAGCCAAAGACCCTATTTATAGGACATGATAGGATCGGTTCAGATTCCTTATATCCCGAGGCGGACCAGACGGCTGTAAGAATTACACCATTGCACTCACGTGCAAGACACGTGAGAGCAACGTTGGGGGGCATTTGTTCTTTTATAAAAAGAAGGAAAAGAGAAAGAAAAAGCGGAAAATAAGAGATAAAACGAAAACTTCCCACGTATTGAACACGTGAGCACTCACATGCAAAGCATGTGACCTCCGGCATCTGGGAGGATTAAATCCTATGAAATGGCTTCCACGTGTTGAACACGTGAGCGCAAAGCATGTGACCTCCAGCTTCAGTAAGGGTTAAACCTTGGGATACAAGCCCTATGTGTTAAACACGTGAGCGCTCACATGCAAACATTGTGAGCGCTGAATACAGATGAAATTAAAATCCAAACATGCCCCACGTGTTAAACACGTGAGCGCTGCTTTCATTTATATACGACAGCCTTCACGTAGCATATCAGTTTGAAGCGCTAGATTCAGATAGAATTAAATTTTATTTAGAACTAAGTTCTACTTGGGAAATATTTTCCCCTGATCTTTCTAATACTAGAAAGATTTTCTCTGTTAAACAGAGAGCCTTTGGATTCAAAATATCTTCCTTATGTATCACACACACACACACACACACACACACACACACACAAGGGTTCAACCCTTTAAAAAGAACTTGGTTCTTTTCCTGGATCTGAGATCCGTAAGACAAATCTCTTATTTTTATCGGGAATATCTTATTCTTCAGATTCAAAATCTAGGGGAAAACAATGTTGTTTTATCACCCCCTATATAAACACGAGAAAAGAATATGGAAGAAAGATATGGAATTTCCATTCCAGGAATTTAATTCCTTTGAAGATATGTTTATATAGGGCTTAAACCTTCAAAGAACTTAGTTCTCATAAAAAAAAGAACTTAGTTGATCTCCGCATGAATATGCTAGAGTATCACGTGAAAACCTAAAAAACGATGACTCGTATAAGATCCACGTGAGCTCTTCAGGAGAGGTCATCCAAGACTAAAAATCTTGCGTGAAAAGCACGTGAGCACAGGGAAGAAAAGCTAACAGAAAGCGTGCATCTTGTGATATCCACCTGAGAGCTGTATAAAAAGTGCTTAGGACTGATAGGGCAACTCCCAAGCCTGAGCATCTCATGTGATACTCGCGTGAGCGCCAGAGCCTTAGCGCCTCACGTGATACCCACATGAGCTCTGTATAAGAAGTGCTTAGCAATGATAGGGCAATGCCCAAGCCTGAGCACCCCACGTGAATCCACGTGAGTGCCAGAGCATGATTTGGATATTATATCCACATTTCTACATGACTAAAGCACTGATAGGGCAACACCCAAGCCTGAGTGTCTCACGTGATATCCACGTGAGCGCTGTAGCTTAAGCTCCCTAGGTGATATCCATGTGAGCGGCAGAGCATGATTTAGATGTTATATCCATAGTCTAAATGACCGAGTGCTTAGCACTGCTGGGAAATATAAAAGCCCAAGAGTGAGCTCTAAAGTTGGTTAAGTCTCTGAAGTTTTAAACTCTTTGAGCCTATATTGCTCATTGTAACCGAACCCATATGCTCCTTAAATGGATCTTAATAAGATTAATGATTCTTAACCGTACGTCTAAGTTGATCTTAGTCTTTTATGAGACTAACGTATCCTTAGGCCATACATTCATGTTTTTAAGTCGATATTAATCTAAAATAAGATTAACGATCTTTAAACCCTTGAACTAAAGGAACATATGACCTAAATTCAAACCCAAGTCTAATATATACAGATTTGGACTAATCCGCGTCCTACAGGCGACGATATAAACTAGTCTCCGTATACAATCGATGGGCAACCATAATAAACAATATATATATATATAGATATATATATATATATAACACGACACTAAGTGACCTACTGAAGCAGGTGAAAGCTGTTATCGCAACGTGATAATATAATTAACTGCAGGGGCTTGCGCCTGCAGGGAAGAGCGTCCCCATAATTAAAAATCCCTCAAAGAGGGGGAATCTGATAAAGTCACGCTATATCGGTCGTATCTGTCCAAACCTCCGATATACGGTGCAATAAATTAACTTGGCATCTTCGGAGAGGTGGACGGATATGTTCCAAATAGTATCTGCCCCTAAGTTCAGGCAAGACATCCTATCCCAGTTCGTCTCTGTTTTCGGCGGTAAACAATCATGAACATTTACCTCAATCAGGTATTGGTTGTAGAAGGTATATTATGTAATGGTATCTATATTCTTAATCAAAACACAGTTTTCAATATACAAAACACACGCTACAGGAAGAGTTCAGATATAAACAAAGCCTACTTGTGGCATTGTAGACTTGGTCATATCAATGAGATAAGACTAGATAAGTTATATAAAGATGGATATTTATATCCGCTTGAATTTTCATCTTATGAAACTTGTCAGTCTTGTCTCAAAGGAAAGATGACCAAAACTCTATTTACGAGACACGGAGAAAGAGCTACAGAGCTCTTGGGAGTCATACACCGTGATATGTATGGTCTAATGTCTACACATGCAAGGTGTGGGTTCGCATATTTCATTACATTCATTGATGATCTCTCTAGGTTCGGATATATATTTCTATCGAAACACAAATCTGAAAGTTTTGAGAAATTCAAAGAATATAAAAGCGAAGTATAGAACCAGACAGGAAAAAGTATCAAAATCATTCGAACTGATCGAGGAGGAGAATACTTAAGCACAAAATTTCTTGACCATCTAAAAGAGAATGGTATTCTCTTTCAACTTACTCCTCCGTATACACCACAGCACAACGGTGTGTCAGAATGAAGGAATTGCACCCTATTAGATATGGTTCACTCTATGATGAGTAGTGATGAGTTACCTCTTTCATTCAAGGGCCATGCGCTTGAGACAGTGGCATACCTATTGAATCAGATTCCATCCAAATCTGTTCCTAAGACTCTATATGAAATATGGAGTGGTAAAAAACCATGTCTTAAATTTTTTAAGATATGGGGTTGTTCGGCTTATGTTAAAAAATAGAATCTGGATAAACTCAAAGCACGTTCAGTATTGTGTAAGTTTGTGGGATATTCTAAGTATTTGCGAGGATATCGTTTCTACCATGCAGAGGAACAAAACATTATTGTTTCTCAAAACGCTAAATTTTTAGAATAGAATTTTCTTGCAAAAGAAGCAGTAGGAGCACGGTAGAACTGGAAGAAATTCCAGAAACACAAGCTACAACTGAAGATTTGGTGGAACCTTATAATTCGATAGTTCCCGACGAATCCCAGTCACTCAGCAGATCCAGTAGGATTTCTCATTTACCTGAGAGATACTACGGTTTTCTCATAAAAAAGGATCGGGAAGATTGCATCATGGAAGAAGATGATCTTACTAATTTCAAGCAGGCCATTACCAGTAGAGACTTTGTGAAATGGATGGATGCTATGTGATCCGAAATGGAGTCTATGTATACCAACAAAGTTTGGATTTTGGACGTTGCTCCTCCAGGGGTAAAACCCGTTGGATGCAAGTGGATCTTTAAGCAGAAAATTGGTGCAGATAGACAGGTTGATACCTATAAGGCTAGACTTGTTGCAAAAGGTGTTCGTCAAAGAGAAAGTGTGGACTATGAAGAAACCTTTTATCCAGTGGTTAAGTTCAAATCCATTCAGATCCTACTTTCCATTGTTGCATTTCATAACTATGATATCTGGCAGATTGACGTTAAAATAGCTTTTCTAAATAGAATTTTAGAAGAGTGTGTTTCGTAGACAGTGGGAGAAGCGAGGTGTGCAAGTTGCTTAAATCCATTTATGGATTAAAGAAGGTATCGCGGAGTTGGAACATCTATTTTAATGAGACAGTCAAGGAATTTGACTTCATCAAGAACGTAGATGAGCCATATATATACAAGAAGATTGTAAGGGGAGATGTCATATTTCTCGTATTATACATGGATGGAAATCTCTTGATAGGAAATAGCATTCCTATGTTACAATCAGTCAAGCTTTTCTTATCACAGAAGTTCTTCATAAAAGACTTGGGTGATGCCTCCTACATTCTAGGGATTAAGATCCATATGGATAGATCCAAGAGATTGTTGAGATTATCACAGTCCAGATACATAGATACCATACTAAAGAGATTTAGTATGTAACTTTTCAAGCGCGGTAATTTACCCGCATTACATGGAATCACCCTCTCCAAAGATATATTTTCTAAGAAAGATAAGGAAAGAGATCACATGAGTATTATACCCCAGGCTTCAGCAGTAGGGTCAATAAAGTATGTAATGTTATATACCGGACCAGATGTAGCTTACGAACTTAGCGTGGTAAGTAGGTATCAGTCAAAACCAGGGAAAAATCATTGGACAGCTGTGAAGAATATTCTTAAGTATCTGAGAAGGACTAAAGAGATGCTCTTGGCGTACGGTAATAGAGACCTCTAGATGGAGTCTTTTACTTATTCAAGCTTCCAAAGTAACAAGGATGAAAGCAAGTCCATCTCAGGTTATGTGTTTACCCTCAATGGAGGGGCAGTCTGTTAGAAGAGTTCCAAATAGGACAACGTAGCAGACTCATCGATGGAGGCTGAATACATGGCTGCTAATGATGTCGCAAAAGAAACAGTCTGGATGAGGAAGTTCATTTCTGAACTTGAGCTGGTTTCGTCCATTGTTAATCCAATACCTTTGTATTGCGATAAAAGGTGCTTTAGCGTTAGCGAAGGAACCATGGTCCCATCAGTGATCCAGACACATTTTGAGGCGGTATCACCTGATCAGGGAGATCGAGGTTCAGAGAGTGGACACAAAAGAAAACACGGCGGATCCATTCACCAAATCCATCCCTCAAGTGCAGTTCGAACGGCTTTTTGAGATGTTGGATATGCGATAAACCAACAATTAGCCTTAGTACAGTGCTGGGTATACGATACGCCAATAACTGGCTTTAGTGAAAGTGGGAGATTGTTGGATATGTATGCCCTATAGGCCATTATTGTATTGGATGCTAGTGGTTTGTATGTACAGTACAGTCTTGCTCGATATGATAGTATGCTATTTGGGTTACCTTATCTTAACATATGTATATGTTTTACTTGTTATTACGTATCGCTAATACATGATGATAAAGCCCGTAGGATCCTTAATTGACTACCAATGTTATGATGGCGATAATACTTGTGGGGTTTGGGTAGTCCATAAACAGATCCTTAAATGTCCCTAGTCGTAAGAATATTGAGACTGAGCACCGATATTCCAGAGTAGACTAGTGTATACAATTCTAGACCCCGACAAGGGCGGTGGTTGTTCCCACATCCATTGGTTTGTGTGGCACCTAAAATTGTATATAAGTACTCACTGGAGGTGAGTATACTGGACGGACTCACCGAGAACTCCTAGATAGTATTATACCTATCGTCAGATAGCTGTTCTATGGTGACATGAGTACAAGGTAGTTTTTAGACTTAAGATCGTTATTTTTCTCGTATGAGTTCCCTCTGTACTTAGATTAATACCCTACTACGGATCTACTGAGTCGTGCAAATAAGTTTTAGTTTGGTATTGTCCCGAGCCACATGGAGACAGTGAGCGATCGGAATAGATTCGTCACTCCCGGTATAAAGAGTCGATGTCGCGCCGTGTTCGGTTGCCCAACACCATAAGAACTTGGCCAAGGAAGATGAGATTTACCGATAATGAGATCAGTAGTTTCTTGGTTGGTCCTAAGCCACATCGACACGATTTATCGGGTTATTAGTGGTCTGATGTTATCCACCTTCTATACCCAGTATGCGATACTCTCGGATGAAGAGACCGGACTGTACGGTAGATTGTCACTTATAGACTCAGTAGGGGTGCGGATGAGCTTACTCGTCGGCCTTCCTTTCAACACATACATGGGTGGCCGTTACGTACAGCTAGTGTCGCCGATGTGCTTGTGGTTATGGATTTATCCAGCAACTCACTACCACCGTATTGTCGAGTCTTTAGTGTCCTCCACAGAAAGTTTTCCCGGTTCATACGAAATGATGTAGATGTCATATATTGATACGTGCAGGGATCCGATTAAATACGTGTATTTGCTACACGAACTTTAATCGAACGGTTGGTAATACTAGTTGGCTTAGGATTAAGCCAGATTATTAAATTATGTATTGATTTAATAATTTACACAAATATATTTCGATATGTATATTATAGTATTATGTTCATTGTATTTTTCGTCTCTTTTTAGTATTCGAATTTATATGATTACGGGTATGTATATACGGGATTGTATTCTTGTATTTATACAAGGATACTTCTAGAAAGAGGAAACCTCATATTAGTATTTTCCATTTTCTATAAAATGGAAATGAAGTGGAGGGGATGGTGAGAGGAATGGGTTATGGTATGGACAAATGAATTATTAATTCATTTGTCAGTACTATTCATGTATGGGGAGTATTTCTTTATTTGGAAAATAATTGATCAAAACCAAAGCTAGCTTATTTCTCTCACTTGATTTTTTCATTCTCACAAAAAACTTCTCTATCATTAGCTCCTTCTTCCTCATTCATTTCCCTCGCTCTCTCATGAGTTGAGAATCAAAGGGAATCGAGATAGATTAAATACTAAAACACTTCACTACATCCTTAAGCACTACTCTCTAGCAAGTTGTAGTTTATAGTTTCTTCACTAGGTGAAGTTAAAGCTTGAATCGCATGCCTCGGGTGGATCATCTTTGACAAAGGAAGACTGGCCTACAAGCTCGATCCCAGAGTGCCGAGGAGCTTAAGAAGTGGATTAGAAGACGAAGAACACGAATACAAAGGTTGTTTTTGCTGACCGAGTAGTATAGTTTCCTTTGTTGTTTGCTAGTTTAGTGTTTGGTTAAGACTCTTAGGTTTAAGTTTCTAGTGCCATCTTGAAAATTTTTGTTTTGAATTCTGCATCGGCTACGGGTTAGCGGCAAGGACACTGATAACTTCATTAGCTGTTTAGCAAGATGTACATATGTCCACTGCCCATAAGATCATAAGACATGTTTTTTATTTTTTCTGCTCCAATTGGACCGTCAGGCACATGCGGTGGTTTGTTCAATTTCGTTCTAACATCATCAATCAGGAAACGAGCACAGAAAGTCGTGACTTCTTCCAAGAGATAACCTTGCGCAATCGAACCTTCAGGACGCTACTTGGTGCGGATATAGTATTTTAAATTTAATACATATCTGTTGAAAGATTATAGATATTAATTTGCCAAGATGATGTTTTGCAATTTAAATGATAAATAATAAATATTTTCATACGTCTCGATGGGATACATCCAAAGGTAATGCACTGGACCACCAATCTTGATCTCGGTCTCCAGATGGACGGACATGGGAACAATAATATCAAAAAAGGAAGGTAGAAAGATAGTTTCGAGCTTGCAGAGGATCAAAAGAATATCTTTTTTGAGCTGTACTATCTTACTCATGTCTACATTTTTGGAACACAATTGGCGAAAATACATGAAAAAGTCGTCAAGCACGAGACCAATTTCTGATTTTACTGACACTCTGAGGCATAAAGGAAGTAGATATTGCAGGTTTTTTGGCTCTTAATTCCTATAATTTTTCCGTTTTCTACCTGTACCTGTTTGACAATATTTGATGAGAAACTGTCATGAACATTCAATTCTTTCACAACCGCAAGAACCGCCGCTTCTCCTCTTTGTCCAGTCTGTAGATTCCCAGTGGAATATCATAACAACCCAGTTTACTGGCCACATGTCGAGATTGCAATTCTTCTCTTATGGACAAACAAGCCAAATCCGCCAAATCACGACGAGCGTTGAGATTGTTCTTCGTTTTTCCATCCTTATATAGCAGAATATTGATGACGTGTTCAGAGGTACCCTTCTCGATATACATGGCATCTAAATTGTGTCACATCGGTAGATCAGACGAACACAGAAGTTGAAACAAACCATTAAGATTATTCCAACCGATTGGGCATGGCATTGTATCTTTGTTTTGTGTCTTTTCGAATGTGATATTATAATAATATCTCTATTGTTGCAGTATAATGTTACCAGACAATGGTTTAAGAGGCTTACCATTCTCCGTCTTGCCATTGAACATTTCTTCATTCCTTCTGAATCTATGAGGTATAAGCAAGAAATATCGATGACCCATATACGACTCTTTCCCCCTAAACATCAAGCGTATGTGGCTAGTATGAATATGAATATAAGGACACGCTAGCTTACCTTGAGTTGTCAACCCCGACAACATGCCGTAGGTAGGAAAATCATTAATTGTCTACAACAAAGCAGCACACATCTAAAAAAATTATTTACCATGTGCATCATAGGTTCTCACACCAAGTTTTCACATCGAATTTAACTCATCGATTAAGGGTTGAAAGCACACGTCGATATTTTTCCCAGGAGACGTGAGACTGTCAATTAAAAGTGCCACCGTAAAATAAAATTGCGTCATAGCCCTCCATGGCGGCAGGTTGTATATAGTCACCACAATGGGTCAAGTACTATAAGTACGCCCGCCGCGAACTATCCCAAATAGACCGATTCATTTTTCATGATATTTTTCATCTAAATTTTTTCATGATATTGAATATCTTGGATGATTCATTTTTCCCTCTTTACTAGGCGTTTTATAGTGCTACTGTATTTCGGACGCCATCTCCTCACATATAAATAACCGTTGCAGTTTCGGTATTAGTAGAAAATGATGAAGAATCTTCATGGACACATCAATCAAATAAGAGTCTTTCTTAGGCTTGAATCGATTGGTCCTGTACACGGGGCCGTTTCTGAGTGTGTCATGTCCAGTTCGGAACAAAACACTGTTATTCTCACATGCATGAATGTCACGTCCTGCTTCCTGATGTACGGGTAAGGAGACGCAACGGGTTACGCGACATATTTACTCAGAAGTAAATACGCTAAGCGTATCTAAGCAATATAAGGTAAAAATGTACACAAGAGACAAGAATATAAATTAATGGCAACTTTTACTTATTTAATAACCCTTTACAAGTACAACTGGAAATGTAAATATATGAATAGAAAGCAATGCCTAAACAATGGCATGAACTGAATAACAAGTAAGTACAAGTAAAGTCAATCTCAAGGTCTTCTGTGAACTACTCCAAGTGCTCTTGGCTGGTCTCGAACTCTTCGGAGTCGGGTCCTCCTGACAACATTCCAAAGAAAAAAAAGAAATAGGAATGTCGTCAGCGAACAATTGCTCGGTAAGTCCCAAAAGAAGAAGGAGAGAATAAACAGAGAATAGAACAGGTGAAGTAGATAATGTTGTATTTGTTATACTAATCTAATTGTTGTAGCTTGGTACAGAATATGCCAGTGTATACAAGAGGAGTCCAACTTACACCGTGGACTTTGGCAACCCGTAGTACAAGGCTCCGTCGATAATACCACGGAACAATGGCATGGATGTAATTACGTCTTTTAGTGACCACCTCGTTCCACCTTTAACATATTCCGTACCAGTCTACCCTTTATAAACTCCGTAATGTTTATTGTATTGATTGTATTGATTGTACTGTATTGTCTTGTAGTAAATAGAAGACTTTCCGAAACCATGATATCACTAAATGGAGTCGATATAAATGGATAGTCATGTAATCAGAGTATATCCATGGTTCGGTTCGGTCATATTCATGTTGTTATAGATTGTATTCTGATATTCGTGGATTCATATTGTATTGCAGTTATGCTTAAATCAAATTCAATATAGATTATAATCGGATTTGACCATGACTCGAACTGAGTCGGACTTTTAAATATATTTGAAGTCCTAATTGTTTTGGAGTTATCGGTAACTGCTGCATATGGACGGCAGGATTTGTGCCTTTTTCCAAGACAATTACCGTGTTGATAACACCGTTATTAGATTATCTATCTTAGATAGGCTAACACCCATATTCTCCAGCTTCCTGAGGCTCAAGAGAACTGGTCCCGCTTAAACCTATATTTACTAGGGTCCTTATGGTAATTTAGTATAACTTGAGGGGGGTTTATGTAAAAATAGTTTTGATATATATTTTCAAAATACACCTCAAGTATTTAATTATCATCTTTAGGATTTTCATAGAAATATATTTTTAAAAACTGAAATTTTCTAGTGAGTAGAACCTAGATTTCATTGTATGTGGTATTTTAATGTAAATTTTGAATGGTATTAAATTGTAAAGGTAGTTTCATGAAATTGGCGATCCCTTAGATTTAGAGAACATGGAATATATATATATATATATATATATATATATATATATATATAGTATATTTAAAGTAGATATTCTGATAATATTTATATATCTAATATTTTATTTTGATAATATTTATATATCTAATATTTGTAAAAATTAGAATTTATTTATTAAATAGAAATCATATTTTTCTTAAAAATTGCATTAAAAATTCCATCGAGATCGAATGCTCCTTGCGGAGGTCTGCATCTCGCTCTACTAGGCCAGAGAATGTGCGATAACCCGCACCATCCCGATCGGAGTTCCCCAAAATGGATTGTAGAGGCGCAATTGCACGGAATTACATAACACACTTTTTAAAGAAAACGGTTTTTGAATGTTTGAGGTATTTAATCGTAAACTAGTATTTTCCCATAAACTAATGTCCCCAAGAGTTATCTTGCTATGTCAAAAATTTGTATTGTGATGAGCTAGGTCATTACCTCGTGAGTTATCTAAAGGTAATATAAGGAAATATGTTGAATTGTGTTGAATGCAAAGTATATGGTATTTTACCGTAAAAATACGATACAAGTTGCATAATAGAATCTTTTAAGATGAAACTTGTTCTAATATATTTATTTATGTTTGTTGATCATTATGAGGGAATATGGTATTTTATTATTTAAGAAAAATGGAGTTTTTAAAGAAAAACGAATCGGAGGTCGGAATAACTCCGTTTCCGACGAGTTTTGAAAAAGAGAAGTTTTATAATAGAGATGGAAGAGGAGAATGGGGACTTATAGGTTATAAAGGAAGAAGGGAGAAGGAGGAAGCTTTCGGAACCATCGGGGCGTCGTTGCGTTGCCGGATTCTCCTCGAAATGTCGTCGGAACTTCGACCTTTGCTAACCCCACCTGCACAACTTAGAATATGGAAATTTTAGAGAGTTTTTGTTATAAAATTCTGAATGAGGAAGGGTGAAATGTGGTGTGGTATTTATAGGGAAAATTAGGGTTTAGGGTAATGAAGAATGGAATTAAAATGTGCATTAAACTATGGATTAATGCTCATTTTTAATTCTCTGGAAATGTGCAGAGAAATCAAACAGCATAGGAGTAGTGGGGGAGTCCAAGAGGTTTAGGGTTAAAAATTAGGGAGCATCCCCTATGGGGGGCCCTGCAGTGCCGGCCGTTGGCTCAATCTCGCTGGTCCAAATCCGGTGAGGGGGCTTAGGATCTTCGCAACGTGTCATGTTCAGTGTATTTAACAATTTGCACATGTTTGTTTAATCTGTGAATTTTTATTTCACGTGTAGTGCACGTGCAAACTGTTAGGCTTCTAAATGATTAAAAGAAAAAATCAATTACAAATATATGTGGCTGGCGGGATTTGATCACAGGGGCTACGTCGCAGCCGTGCAAGGCTTTATCAATGAGCTATAAATGCTTTCTTGCTGTTCAAAAGCAAATCAAATTTATAACTTGTGCTCAGGCTCAGGTGTTCCTTTCTGTATTTTGGAAAAAAATTGTACAGAAAGTTTAGGGTTGTTACAATGAATCTTCTCACACTTTAGGCCAATATTTGTGATTATCATTTGCGTATCGTATCAGTTCGGTGGCACTTCATTTCTGTCGGGAAAAGCTTCTTTCAGCAATGCTAGGAGATCGGTGAAAGTCTGGTTATTCCATCTGTTCTTGCAATTGATCTAAAATAGACGTACGAAAATGGACAGTTTTGAAAACCCTTTGCAATTTGTATATAGCGAGATTCTTGAGTCAACCTTGTACTTCTTCAATAACGAGGGTCCAGTGCTTTCTGTATCATCAGGAAGCCCCGCGGTATTTATAAGCCCATCGATTGGTGCAAATATAGAATTATCTTCTTCGATGTCTTCGTCTTCTTCAAACTGCCATTCATCTTCCTCCTCTTCTACTACCCCTTACCACTTTTCGGTTTCTGTTTCAACAAATTCATTTTCCGTCTCTTACACCCATGTCTCATCTTTTGTTATAACGACTCTTTCTTCTCCGTGAAGATCCCACATAGTGTAATCTTTAACGAAACAGTCTCTCATGATGTGTAACTAAACTTCCATCTTCTTAAGCAATCGCTTGTTCATACACTTAGAATAAGAACAATAGATTTTGCTCTTTCGATAACCCAAAACATGTGTAGGCAAAATTGGTAAAAAAGTAAACACCATTAAGGAAAAAATCATGCACTCTCGAGGGAGTATCAACGTACATCCAACTCTTACTGTGGAGGTACAGAAGTGCCATAATGGAACAGATCGGACAAACCAAGGTTCTTACAGTCAAGAGTTATGGAATTAAATTTTTTGACAAATATATGATAGACGGATACAAATAAACGTTAGCATTAGGTTTAATTGACAACTTGGTTAAGTTTAGTTTAAACCGATGATTTAGCTATAAAACTGACCCCTGAATATGCTCTCTTTTAAGTGGAAGAAGAGTGGTCTGAGGAAGAAGAGCAAGAAGAGGATTTACTGCAGAACGAGGTTCAGAAGGAAGATTGGTCGGGACTGTTCTCGACGGTTATGAAGATTATCAGGGACCGAGAGCAAATTCTCATAGCTCGGGGTTGGATTCTTCTTAAAAGAAAGATGATGATGATATTAACGGTTTTATATTATATGTCGAGGGTAACGACTGTTGGGGGATAAGGGTTCTATCCCATTAAGAATGTATAGAGTATACACCCATTCACTTGTACTTTCATCCATTACGAGAAAATTTCGGCAGTACCTCCCCGATGTTCTCCAAATATACTGTAATAGAAAAGATGATCATTTCAATACTGTCAAAAAATATTGAAACGGATATCTAATCTATCTTTTTACACGGAGAATCATTGGAAAGGTACCGACGATGTCACGCCCCACCCCCAATACAGACAGTATTGTCCGCTCTGGCCGAAGCCACACGGTTTTGTCCTTCGGAGCGAACCGGATCCGACAAGGGGCCACTTCTGAGGAGGTCACCCATCCCAGGACTTCCCTGGCTCGAACACACTTAAATATAGAGTTCTAAAGCTCCTGTAGTGCCGGTTCACTTAAAACGTACCTCTGTATTGAAGAGTGTTATCATTTCATTTATAGGTCCGGATCTGCCCTCTTTTGGAATGTATTATTCCCCATTGTTCTACAGTGGATCACACGGATTCAAGAGGTGGCCCCCGCCCCTTTGGCATGACACTTGGCGTGGCATTTTGTTCCGTGCGGCACATTGTTCCGTGAGCAAGAACCGGGTCCGGAAATCATCCCCACCTTTGAAAAACGGTTCGTCCTCGAACCATAGACCTACTATTGAGGGACCAGCTCTGATACTATTCAAACCCTGTCACGTCCCGCTTTCCATGATACGTAAACTACGGCACGTGACAGAACCAACCATGCTACCTGTGGCTAGGAATCATCCCTCCACAGTTACATTACGGCTGTTTATAAGATATCAAGAACAGTAAAATATAAAATCTAGTTAATACATATCCATCTTCCACAGTAAATTGAGTCAAGAAAATGCATAAGCGGAAACGAATCAAGCTCCAAAAAACAACATCTAAATCATGTCCTAATATGGGCTCACATCAAACAAATAAAACTACGGAAATAAATAAACTAAACATCTCTAAAGATACACGTTCAATTCCTCATTGCTCGGCTAGATTGCTAAGGTACTCTTGATCTGCCTGCGATAAAGGTAGAGGAACTGGGTCATGCAAAACCCAGACTTCAGTGCGTCATAATATCAAAATAACAGTGATAAGCAGGATATAACCATATAAGTAAACATGAATATAAATGAATAACACAGATATAAAACAGTAAGGTATGTGTATGTATGGATGTGTGATGTGTATTCTAAAATTGTGCTTCTCGGTTATTGTTCAGACCATAATATTGCATTTATCATTCCCCTATTCTTATCCTTTTTATAAATAAACAGGTACTCTTGACGCACGTTTGTTGCATATTACAGGATACAGGTTTCTCGAGCAAATACAGTGAAAAAGACACAAAACAACAGAAAAAGGGACTTTTGACCAACAAGTAGACGGATCCTAGTCAAGCCTAGTCGAAGAACAGTGCAAGGTCCAAAAAGTCAAGTGAAACGGTTAAAAAGCCCAATACAAGTCTTCACTAAAAATCTGGAGAAGATCCAGAAGTTCAACAGAGAAAAGAAGAGTAAAAACAGAAGCCCAAAGAGCTAATGAACCAAGCCCACAAAGCACAAGGCCCAACTCCCTTCTTTGGCCGCGGAACCGCGGCCAAACCCATGCTGGCGCCGCGGTTCCACGGCCGTTAGGAGCCCGTGTCGGTGCGTTTTTCTTCTGCTGGTGCGTCGGTGCAGATGTTGTGATTTTAAGTGGGCAAATCAGTAATTGCGCATGTGCGAGAGCCTGTAACCCTAGGTTTCCTATTTTCCTATAAATTGTAGTTTTAGATCTAAAAATTGTATGCCTCTTTTCAATAAATAAAATTCAGAAATTCTGGAAGTGACATTCAGATCTGTTCTTTATCGCTTGGAGAGAGCCATCACCATTAGTAAGTGTTTTTCTTTTATTCTTTTAATGTTATTTCATCCCCTAATGAGCGAGTAGTCTCCTCGCTTGTTAGGGTTAGCCTTAGGGAAAGGGTTGAGAGATGAGATCTCTCACCCCTTTCAATACCATATTAAACTAACCCATTAAGAACTCCATGCATGCGCGCACAACCGCTCCCTGCGGCACCCTACCCCTCGAGGTAACGGTGAACCGCAGTATAAAGGCCCGGTTGCGCGCGTTTTCCATGGGGGTTAGGATAATTAACGACAAAGGAAGGATACGAATCTAGAGGAAGAAAACATCTTCCCAAAAGAGTCGTATCCACTTTATCGATAATTACTATAACACCTAATGGATCTAAAATACGGCATTGAAAGCGGTGAGGAAACATCAATCTCCAAAACTTCCTCTAAGCCTAACCCTAGCAAGAATTTAAATTAGATCAATTAAGTTTTAGATCTAGATTTTTATAAAACCAAAACGACAAATAGAATCAACTCGTTAAGACACATAAAAGGAATTTACCCGTCTCTGTGGATCGACCCGTACTCACCGGCTAGCTGCGAAGCGACGCCGTTTCTGATTGCGGTAATTACAAGTTTTTGACACTAATCAAATGGCGCCGTTGCCGGGGACGGCGTAATCTTTCTTTTCTGTGAATTTTCGGGTTGATATAAATTTTAAAAATTATAAAAATCTGAAAATATAAAAAAAAATAAAAAATTTATCAAACTTGATCTGTTTGAAGGGTGTATTGTTTGAATCTTGCAGAACAGCGAAGAACTGAAGATCTGGAAATTTACAGAGGGAAAATCAAAATTTGGTATATAAAAACATAGAGGAATTGAAAGTACAGAGCCACAGAAATTTTTCCAGAGGCTGAACCCATCCCCTTGCCGCGCTTCCGCCGCACCAGTACCCCCTACACCGTGGTTCCGCGCCTGTGATGCCACGTCAGCATCTCAAATTTGCTCTGTTTGTTCTCTTTCCCTCTCCTCTGTAACCTCCATATATCCACTGTTAAAAATCTTTCTGCAGGATTTCTTTGCGTAAAGAGTCTTTCTCCCCCTTCTAAATAACAGATTTTTGCAGGTTTCTTTGCGCCGCGCTAAAAAATTCTGATTGCAAGTGAAATTTTATTTGTTTTGCATAATTTAACCGGATTCTAAGGGGCTAATTGACCAAACTCAGATTGGGTGGGGATTTCATCACCCTTCCCAGGACCCCAGAAAACACCTAAGCATTTTGCATCGACCACAATTAATTAAAAAAAGATCAGACTCAGACCTAAGGACAGCGAGCTCAATAGGAAAAGGACTAGGGTAGGCATCGGCCGTTTATCCTAACCGACATTGCGGTGTCTAGGCTAGTGGTTATTAATTAGGCCCATTGTAGTGGTGGTTCCTTCCCACTTACCTGGCCGTATTTGTCCGTGAAGAGGCGGTTTGAGGTCCTATCTCTAGCCCTAGTTAGGAGCTGTCTAGCAGACCTAGGCAACCCTAGATCTAGGCCTGATTGTGCATGTGTGGTTGATACTTTTGTGTCACGAGTCCATTTTCTAAAACCGTCTTGCAAAACTCTTCAATAAAAAGTTAAAGAAAAATCTTTTAAAAACTTGCAAAAATTGTGTCGCTAAGAAATCCTTGCATTCTTCTATCATGGGTACCCCACATCATAAATCTCTTGCCGAATCTTGGTATCCTGAACCTAACTTTGCGTCGTTCATCAATGTGTTCGGTCAATTTAAAAATGATCCCTCCTTGCCAAAGAAATCTTTGAAAGATCACATAGAAGAGTCTAGGAGAAACAGTTTGGCTTTTCAACCCACGTTGTGTCAACCGAGTCAACCTTTACCACCTACATATGTTGACACCACTTTTCCAAGTCCTGCTGTAACTCCTAGACCGATGTCCATTGCTGAGCATATTGCTCAATCTCGCAGTCGATCTTTCACCCCTCTCCACTCATCTAGTTTTAGGGATCCGCACGATTATTCACCTTCTTATCCATATGTTGACCCTGCTCCTGTCTTACCACCCACTTCCTACCCATCATACCCGACCTTCCCACCTTCACTAGACACTGTTTCGACACAGCCATTAGGGAGTTTCACATACCCAACCAATTGTGAATCTTTTACTGAAACCCCCTCACCACCTAAGTCTAGTTTGGAAGAGTCGTTGGAAGCATACATTGCTGCAACAAATAAAATGATGAGGACAATGGAAGCATCCATGGCCGTCCTTACGCAACCTAGTGAACCGATAGCTAGTGTCCCGCTAGCTCCGAATTTTTCAATGTGTAAGGCGGCAGTTGGACAGAGTGAGAATGAGAGAGGAATTTCAAATCAAACCTACCCTTACCCAATTGAAGCCCACAACTCCGGTTTTCCATCGATTGTTCCAAATGATTCACCAGTTGAAAATAAAAATGAGTTGTGCGATTTTGTAGTGTTTGATTTGCCAAATTGTGAGGAACCCCTTTCAAGTGAAACCGTACCTAATCCTTTCGATCTTTACACCTCCACTCTAGAACCTACATTGATAAATATCCATGCTGTGGATAAAGTGTCTAAAGAATTTGATTTTCACTTGATTGAGGATATAGACGCCGGGAATATTTCGGATGATGAACCTGTCGATTTAATAGAAATTTTATGTTCAAATCATCATCCTGAGTTATTAAATGTTTCCCCCGAATCTCATATGCGTCTAGCTTTTGATGATAATGGCATGGATGAATTACATATTGAGGATAGTACTGAGGAGAGCCTTGAGGATAATATCGAGGTTGAACCATTTTTATTAGATGTGTCGGATTTTCCAATTCAGCCTCCTGAACCTTTGACTGTTATATCACCCTCCCTCCTTCCTATTGTTCCGACCGAACAAATGACTGTTACGCTTTCATCTCCGATACCAAGTTCGGCGTACCCATGTTTTCTTGCGAATCTTGAGGGATTTGACCCCATTGCACGACGAGTTGGTAGGTTGGCGCAATCGCTTTTAACACATCGATCATCACATATTGCGCTGATTTATTCACTCAATTTACACCCTCAAGATCGCACTCCACTTCTTTCTTCTTTCCGTCTTTCTTCTCCCCCACCGAGACCTTATTCTACCATCCTTTTCTCAACACGGTCTCGCGTGCTTTACATCTCTTTTCTTTCCATCCCATTCTTGCACCAACTCTACCATTACCATGATAAGATTTTTGAATGGTTGGTGCTAACATTTGGCTTGTGTAAGGCCAAGCTTAAGTTTGGGGGGACCTTTGTATATATGTATATATCCTTTTGTTTTCTTTTAAAAAAATTTCAAAAAAAATTTCAAAACATTAAAAATATAAAAAAAAAATTATAAATAAATAAACAGGGGAGTGCCGGTATTTTGACCCTCTTGGTTTAGCATGACAGTGAGGACACTGTCAAGTTCAAGTTTGGGGGTATGCTCGGTACGTCTTCTTCCTTCGCATTCATTTGTATTTATTTTTGCATTTGCATATTTATTTGAAAAACCCATAAAAATTTGAAAAATTTCAAAAATTATAAAAATTAATGTATTCAATTTTGGCTTATTTGACGTGAGTTTGACAAATAGGTTAACTGGTTAGGAACAACTAGATCTTAGACTTAGTAAGTTAAAAATCCTAAAAATAACCTTCCTTAAAGTTTAACAGTAGAAAGTATATGCCTTGTAGTTTATTTAGAAATAGGCAAATTTTGGGTTCACTTCTTGGTCTAAGTCGAAACAAGGGAAGAGTATTGATGTTCTTATTAGAGTATAAGTTTGAAAAATAGTCCTAGCTTAAGTCGAGATTCTGAAAATGTATACCCTACAATTGCACAATCACGCACCTTGAAACTTGGAATAGTAGAAGAGACCTTGAAATGCTCTTGTCTTAAGTCCTTAGTACGATGAAAATAGAAGAAAAAGATATGAAAAAAATGGACACTGGTTTTGTGATTACTTAAGGCTGCAAAAATAGAAAAAATATTTAGCGAGGGTGCTTCATCACCTAGTGCCTTAGACCAACTGGTTTGGGAGTCACTGCTAAAGCCTTGGGTGTTGCAAAGACTAGGAAGTACGCTTTAAAAGTGCAAACGCATTTTGTAATCGGTCGTTGGTACCTCAAGAAGTATTAACGGTCGCATGAAGGATGTGTAAGCAAATTTCATTTTAATAAGTGCTTTGGATGAGAGTATGATTGCTTGATTTGAATTTCCAAGTGTAGGGGTAATATATACACACACGTAGGGATATGTGATTGGAATTTAGATGAGAGAGAGGAATGAAGAATAGAACTTGTATCTTTAGTAGAGTTGATAGAAATTCCTAAGTGGAGATGAAACCCTAGAAGGAAGACTTAAGAGATGCCGAAAGCTAAGTAGGTCTACATAACATATATAATCTTAAGTTAAATAATGAGGAAGCGTGAAGAATATGGGTGGATAATTTGCAAGTAAAAGATAATAGAATTCCTTATTAGAAGACCTAAATGAAGAACAAAAGTCAATGGGCCGAGTTGATAGGATTTTGTGGGTGTAATCCGCTGAAAACCCTCAGGAGACAACACTCCTCCTACTAGGGACACCTAGAGGTTTAACGGCTTGTTGCACGTGCTCAGTGCAATCGCGTTTCCCTGCGAAAGTGCGGTTAGGATTTTAGAGAATAAAATAATAAGTTTGCTCGAGGACGAGCAAAAGGTAAGTTTGGGGGTATTTGTTCAGACCATAATATTGCATTTATCATTCCCCTATTCTTATCCTTTTTATAAATAAACAGGTACTCTTGACGCACGTTTGTTGCATATTACAGGATACAGGTTTCTGGAGCAAATACAGTGAAAAAGATACAAAACAACAGAAAAAGGGACTTTTGACCAACAAGTAGACGGATCCTAGTCAAGCCTAATCGAAGAACAGTGCAAGGTCCAAAAAGTCAAGTGAAACGGTTAAAAAGCCCAATACAAGTCTTCACTAAAAATCTGGAGAAGATCCAGAAGTTCAACAGAGAAAAGAAGAGTAAAAACAGAAGCCCAAAGAGCTAATGAACCAAGCCCACAAAGCACAAGGCCCAACTCCCTTCTTTGGCCGCGGAACCGCGGCCAAACCCATGCTGGCGCCGCGGTTCCGCGGCCGTTAGGAGCCTGTGTCGGTGCGTTTTTCTTCTGCTGGTGCGTCGGTGCAGATGTTGTGATTTTAAGTGGGCAAATCAGTAATTGCGCATGTGCGAGAGCCTGTAACCCTAGGTTTCCTATTTTCCTATAAATTGTAGTTTTAGATCTAAAAATTGTATGCCTCTTTTCAATAAATAAAATTCAGAAATTCTGGAAGTGACATTCAGATCTGTTCTTTATCGCTTGGAGGGAGCCATCACCATTAGTAAGTGTTTTTCTTTTATTCTTTTAATGTTATTTCATCCCCTAATGAGCGAGTAGTCTCCTCGCTTGTTAGGGTTAGCCTTAGGGAAAGGGTTGAGAGATGAGATCTCTCACCCCTTTCAATGCCATATTAAACTAACCCATTAAGAACTCCATGCATGCGCGCACAACCGCTCCCTGCGGCACCCTACCCCTCGAGGTAACGGCGAACCGCAGTATAAAGTCCCGGTTGCGCGCGTTTTCCATGGGGGTTAGGATAATTAACGACAAAGGAAGGATACGAATCTAGAGGAAGAAAACATCTTCCCAAAAGAGTCGTATCCACTTTATCGATAATTACTATAACACCTAATGGATCTAAAATACGACATTGAAAGCGGTGAGGAAACATCAATCTCCAAAACTTCCTCTAAGCCTAACCCTAGCAAGAATTTAAATTAGATTAATTAAGTTTTAGATCTAGATTTTTATAAAACCAAAACGACAAATAGAATCAACTCGTTAAGGCACATAAAAGGAATTTACCCGTCTCTGTGGATCGACCCGTACTCACCGGCTAGCTGCGAAGCGACGCCGTTTCTGATTGCGGTAATTACAATTTTTGACATCAATCAGTTATCTATTCTAAAAGTCTTTGAAATCAATTTAATGGAATTGTCGATATAACTCAATAGTATCCCGTGCGTGCCCAGGACCACGGTCAAGACTCTCGGGCTGAATCCGAGATATGCCGCTAGGCAGTAAACAGGAAACATATACAGACGAATGATGTCAGCAGCATCATTCCGGGGCTGACCGAGCCCGTAAAGACTGATCAATATAAGTATCGAACTGTTGAGTTACAAGTCAGGTTTCATTATTGATTTCCCCTTACTCTCCAGATTTTGTGTTCAAGTCAGGTATTGATGATGTAAATCTAATGCCAACATAGGATCAAGTAGGTACATGTTTTGTCTATGCAGACAATAAGTTACGTCCGTCAGAACATCACGTCAGGATTGTTGGCACTAGTAACAAGATCCAAGTAACGTGTCAAGTAGAGTGTCATGAACGTGTCATGTGATGCATATTAATCAAATAGATACCCCATACGAAACTGTAATCAATATCGGAACATGGTAGACAAAACTGATACCAAGATGCACATGTATCTATCTGTAATAACCATTATACGATCATGACTATGTATGATACAAACTAGATAACATGTTGTACTGATGTAGTAGTATAATGATATCATGATGTTTCGGTATGCAACTAGATATGCTATTATCAGTACGGATACGAACGGATACTGTAAAACTGTAAATCGGTAATAATTGCTTAATAATAAAACACATGTACTATTTTTATTCGTATATATATTGATATAATATAACATTGCATGTTGCAAGTTAAACTTGCCTGATCAGATCTCACGACGGGATACAGATGCTACGTTCGATGTCAGGATAACGTCGTGATGCAAACTACGCGCATGCAAGACAGAACCTGGCTGATCAATGACGTGACGTGGTGACTATGCTGGACGACGACGATTACTGGGTCATCCGGATTGTCGGCGACGCGCGCGACTCCGGCGAGACGGCCGAAATATCAAGAAAGAAAGAAAGAAGAAAGGAAGAATAAGAAGAAGAAGGAAGAATAGGGGTGGCTGCTAGTGTTTGAGTTCTGGGGTTGCAAGAACAGAGACGGAGCGAAGGCGGCGATGGTGGGTTGCCATCAGCGACGATGGGCAGAGGGTTTCTTGGTTGTTGTTGGGTCACCGGGGTTGTGATAGGGCAGAGTATGGTGCTGGTGGTTTGTGGTGTCGGGGAGCGGAGAGGGAGACGATGAGGTTACGGTGGTGACGACGATGAGGTGATGAAGTCTCCGGTAAGGGGTTGGAGTTTCTGGGTCGGGGTTCATTGCAGGGTCGTCGTCGTCGAGGGTTGTGGGTTCTCGGGGAGAGGAGAAGAAGGAGACGAGGCGGTGGAGGTGGTGATGATAAGGGTGAGAAGACGAGGGCAAGGTGATCGGCGGCGAGGGACGAGGTTTCTGGGGTCGGCATCGGGGAGGTTACTAGGTGCTCGGGGTTGCAAGGGTCGTGGTCAGGGGTGCAAGGTGCTTGGGTATGGAGAGAGGAGGTGGATGTGGAGGTGGTGAAGGTGGTGATGAGGGTGGCGACGAGGTGAGGTGATCAGGCGTCGGGGTGCATGGGTAGGGTTAGGGCTTGAGTTCTCGAGTTTCTCTTAGGTAGAAAGAAGAAGGGAGGTGAGGTGATTATAGGGTTTATATATATATATATATATATATATATATAGGAGAGAGAGACAGAGGGATAGAGATAGAGAGAGAGCGAGAAGAGCGAGTGAAATACTATAGTTAAATATATATATTATATCATATGTAATCTGTAGTTTAGATTTAAAAATATTATAATATATTTTATAGGATTATACAGGTAATATCAAATTGCTCCGAAAATTATTCGGGTTTCTTCTAAAAATCTAGTTTTAAAATATGGAGAATATACGTACAAGTTAAGACCATAATACGATATCCGGTCAATAAAAATGCATACCCCCAAGTACGGATCTACGTAAATACACGTAGTGATCCAAATGAGTCTGTTTTAACAATTTGGACGTGAACATGATGTATAGATGCAATCATATATTGTGGGGTACGATACCATGCTAGATATTAAAAAATATTATCTGGCTATTATTTGTATTATTTAAAAGATATGCAGACACAAAAATATATTATACATGTATATAGAATCTAGATGTGCATGGATCCTCTATACTAGAAAATATATGACGTAATCTTGAACCATGATGGGTTTCAAATATGTGGGTCTGGTCGGATACTAACCACAGTTACCAAATGCACTATCCGCACCCAAAAACAATAATAAACAAGAAGTTGTCGCAAGATTTGAAAAATACCCAGAATATCATGTAAATGCTCTAGGGTGTTACATTATACGCAACTACAAAAGAATTTTGTCCTCGAAATTCCCGAAACAAGAAAAGACAAGAAAACACGGATTTAAAAAAAGAGATGTGGAAACTTCTGTCGAATTTCGTCTTCACGTTCCCAAGTAGATTCTCCGTGCGAACGTGTAACGACTCTGAATTTTCTGTACAAAATTTTTCAGTTTAATGTATATAAGAGATTATACAGCCTGGGTACAAATTATAAATAAATTTTTCTAAAGAACAGCAAGAAACAACTTGTAGCTCACTGGTAAAGCCTTGCACTGCTGTGACTTAACTCATATGGTTCCATAGCATGATAACTCTTTCATATAAATTTGTGTTTCGAGAAAATATTGTATTAAAATACCTTTTACTATAAAAACGGTTTTCTTTGGAATCGTATTTTTAAATTCCTTTGCGATTAAGCATCTACAACTCTTTGTAGGGGACCCGCTATTGGATGGTGCAGATTATCGCACATCCTTAGGCTAGTAGAGCGAAATGCAGACCTCCTCACGGAGCATTTGATCTCAAAAGGTTTTAAATACGGTTTTCAAGAAAAACATATTTTTTCTAATTTAATAAAACATAATTTTTATATTTATATAAAATATTACAAATCCATATATTTTCAAGTTATGAAAAGCTTACATTTTTTCTAAAAGATGAAAGTTCACAAGTTTCACCAAAATACCATCAAGACATCAATACAAGAAAAGTTTATAATAAAATACCATGAACTATTCAAGCTAGGTTATTATCAATAAAATACCTCAAATCCTTAAAATTCACATCCATTAAAACCCTAAATAATATAAATAACTTCTTAAGATTTATTTTGAAATTATATAAAAATATTTTTCATAAAACCCCCTCGATTTATATAAAACGATATTTAAGGACTTTAGTAAATATAGGTTTAAGCGGGATCAATTCTCTTGTGCCCCAAGGAACCGGAAAAAGTAAGTGCTTGCCTATTTAAAGTAGAAAAACTTAACGGTTTTATCAATGGCAATTGTCTTGAAAAAAGACATAAATCCTTCCATACATGTGCAGCAGTTACCGATAACTCCCGAACCTAACTTAGGATCTAAATTAGTTACAAGTGTCTGACTCAAGTCTGAGTCTAAGTCTGAACCTGAATTCAACTCAAATCAGAATCCGGTTCAAACAAGAATCCAAATTTTAACATGTATACTTGAATTTGAACCTGAATACATGAATTCAAACTTCAATATCAAAACTGAATACATGACTTGACTTGACTCGAACCATGAATACAACTTGACATGAATACATGAATACTTGACATGAATACTTGATATATACATGAACTCTATGTTGTAACCTAATGTATTCATGGATTTGAGCAAGACTGGCAATTTTAACTGTAACTTAGCATATAGAGGGTGCTGGGATAGTTCATGCATGAATCCAACGAAATCTCAGGAGTCCCCTTAAATCATGAATCCATGTCTACTAACACATGAAAACTATTATGAGGGTTTGTCTTTCCTTGTTCCTGAATTATAGCCTGTTGAGTTTGGAATATTTCGACGACGGTCAAAATCCCGTTACTAATACTTGATTCGGGCCCATGGTTTCTTACCCTTGGATTACAGCCTGTTAGGTTCGAAAACACTCTTGAGATTGGTTGACATTCACCCTTAAAATTATGTTAAATTAGTGTACCTAAATAGAGACCTGTTAAGACACTTACATTCACTGCATGTTCACTATACTTACACTACATGGCCATGTTATAATTATTTTCCATGATCATGCTATGTTGTCATGCTTATCTACTTGTCATATATTACCATACTTGTTCATTTATATTACGATAAAACTGCAAGCTAAATAAACTTGCTATGTTTACATTAAATGACATGATGACATATCATACTTCATAATTCATTGTTCATGATATACATTTTCCTTATCATTACACTTTATATTTCACTTCATTTCTTAAGACTTACCGTGCGAAAGTTCGCTGACAGGCATTCCACTCTTCTTTGTTTTCTTTGGAATGTTCGTCAAATACCGTGGAGACTGAGGAGGTAGACATCTCGGAGGAGGAGCACGATCAGATCGAGACCCAGGACTAGACCAGTTATCTTTTCTCAGTTATGTATGCCACATGTTTAGGCATTCCGTTCTTGTATTTCCTTTCAGTTGAAATCATGTATTGTAAATGAATCAAGTTGAATGTAAATAAAGTTGAATTTTAAATCTCATGTTTATTCTCTTTTCATTTTTATATTACTTATTTTACACTTAGCGTATTTATTCCGGGAAATGATCTTCTCGAAATAAATACGTCGCGGGTTTACCATGTCACCATTTCCATCTACTGAGAAGCGGGATGTGACAAAACGATTCCCCCATGAAACAAGTACTAGAGGGATAATTTAATTCTTGAGGACCTTGTCTCGTCGATCCACAATCTCCATTGGTCGTTCTTCATATGTTAAGACCTTCCTTACTGTCTGCTCCTAGTGATCTAGGACGTGCGTTTCATCTCGAACATACTTGCGGAATTGAGATACATGAAATATGTCATGAACACCCGCCAAGGATGGTGGTAAAGCCAATCGTTAAGCTACCTTTCCAACACGCTCGATAATACCGAAAGGCCCCACGAATCGAGGACTAAACTTGTCTCGACTACCAAATTGAATCACTCCTCTAGTCGGTGATATCTTCAATATTACAAGATCACCAACTGCGAACTCCAGAGGTCTTCATCCCGTATCAGCCCAACTTTTCTGTCGATCTTGTGCCACCTTCATATGATTTCAGATCACGTTGACTTTCTCCACCGTTTACACAATAAGATCCGGTCCCAATAATCTTCTTTCTCCAATATCGTCCCAACAGACGGGCGAGCGGCACTTGCGACCGTATAATGCTTCGAATGGAGCTATCTATATAGTCACCTGAAAACTGTTATTATAATAAAAACCCACCAAGTGCAAATGATCCTCCCATGAACCCTTGAAGTCTAACATGCATGATCTCAACATATCTTCAAGAGTTTGAATCGTTCTTTCTGACTGGCCATCTGTCTGAGGATGATAGGTGGTGCTAAATTTCAAGCGAGTCCCTAAACATTCCTGTAGACCCCTTCAAAAGTGCGATAAAAATCGGGTATCACGATCGGAAACGATGCTCACGGATACTCCATGCAATCACACAATCTCCTGCATGTACCGCTCTGCTAAAGCTTCCGTCGACTGACCAACTCAAAATGGTATGAAATGAGCGGCCTTGGTCAATCGATCAATAATCAACCAAACTGCATTATTGCCCTTTAGACTCTGTGGTAGTGTTGCCACAAAATCCATGGTTATATTTTCCCACTCCCATTGAGGAATCGGAAGTAGTTGCAACAAACCAACTACACTTTGATGTTCAGCCTTGACTTGCTGACACACCAAACACTTCGATGCGTAGCGAGCAATCTCCCTTTTCATGCCTTCGCACCAGAAATGTTTTCGCAGATCTCGGTACATCTTTGTGCCTCCCGGATGTACGGAATATGCGGAACTATGAGCCTACTTCATGACTTCTTCACGAACATCTCCTTTCGGCACACATAAATGACTCGCATATTGTAACGAACCATCTTCATGAATTAACAGATTCGTTCGAAGTCCCGATTCTACCTGTTCTCAAAACTTTTACAACCTTGGATCGTGCGACAACACTGCTTTAATGTTATCGATCAAGGATGACTGTACTTGCAATTGCATCAACTGTCCCGAAGAATGCAGTAGTACAATCTCCAACTCGAACCTCTGAAAATCAGCTATAATCTCCTTCTGTGCAGTCGACATCCGTATTGCTGGTAACCGACTTAGAGCATCCGGCACTATATTAACTTTTCTCGGATGGTATTTTAAATCAAGATCATAGTCAGCCATTAGCTCCAACCATCTACGCTGCCTTATGTTGAGCTCTTTCTGTGTGAACACATATTTTAGGGTTTTGTGATCGGTAAATACTTCTACCCTTTCTCCCAATAAGTAGTGTCTCCAAATCTTCAAAACGAAAATCCATGCTGCTAGCTCCAAATCATGAGTTGGGTAGTTCTTCTCGTGAGTCTTCAATTGTCTTGACGCATAGGCTCTAACCTTCCCATGCTGCATTAGAACACATCCCAATCCTTTTCCAGATGCGTCGATGTGAATAACCAAACCTCCGGAACTGTCTGGCACTGTCAAGATAGGAGCGGTGGTCAATCTTTGCTTCAACGCTTCAAAAGCTTATGCACATTTCTTCGTCCATACGAATGGTACCTCTTTTCATGTTAGCTTGGTCAATGGTTCAGCTATTCGAGCGAAGTTCTCCACAAACCTTCTATAATATCCGGCAAGCTCAAGAAAACTTCTGATCTCTCATACGTTCTTTGGAATTGGCCAATCATGAACAGCTGCAATCTTTTCGGGGTCAACGGCAATTCCATTTCCGGATACAACATGAACCAAGAACTTCACTTTTTTGAGCCAAAACTCGTACTTACTCATATTAGTGTATAACCTTTCTTTCCTCAACGTTTGCAGTGCGATCCTCAAGTGTTCTGCATGCTCTTCTTTGCTGATCGAATAGACCAGAATATCATCAATAAATACTACTACGAACTGGTCCAGGTACGGTGAAAAGATTTGGTTCATCAAGTCCATAAATATTGCTGGTGCGTTCATGACTCCGAATGGCATCACTAAGTACTCGTAATACCCATATCGAGTTCGGAACGCTATCTTGCAAATATCTTCTGGTTTCAGCCGAACTTGATGATATCCGGATCGCAAATCCAACTTCGAGAATATCCTCACGCCACTGAGTTGATCGAATAATTCGCCGATGCGAGAGATTGGGTACTTGTTCTTAATAGTCACCCGGTTTAATTCTCGATAATCGATGCACATCTTTCGTGTGTCATCCTTCTTCTTGACTAGAAGAACTGGAGCTCCCCAGGATGAATTGCTGCTGTGAATCCAACCCTTTTCTAAAAATTTGGTAACTTGTTTCTTTACCTCTTCTAATTCCACCGGCGCCATTGGATAATATGCCTTTGAAATCGGCGCTGCTCCAAGAATAAGATCAATCGCGAACTCCACATCCATAAACTCTCGAACTACTGCGGCGCTTCCTCCTTGTCTGCTTCTATCGATGAAAGAATGGTACTTGTCGGCCTAGACCTAAATTCGAATGGTCCGACAGATCTGCTACCTCCTAAAAATATAAACTTCGGATGTTCGGAAATATGGAAAATCATTTTCTTTGCCCTACTATCGATGTGAGCATGGAAAGTGCTAAGAAAGACCATTCCCAAGACAACATCATAGCTGCCAGTATCAATCACCAAGAAATCCGCAAATAACACTCGTCTGCAAATAACAATCGAACAATCCTTACACTCACTACTAGATATAACTTTCTCATTCCCAGTGTATATGTCCCAGCAACTAGACAAGGCCGCGTGTGGAATGGAGTGTGCACTAATAAACTTGGACGACATAAAGCAATGGAATGCACCTGAATCGAATAATGCCAATGCGGGAAAATTATAAATGGGTAGGATACCTGAAACAACTTTGTCTGAAGCTTTGGCCCCCTCGGCCGTCAAAGTGAAGGCCCGTGCTTGATTAGGCCTCTGAGTAATCAACTTTTGCCCATGAATCTTCTTCTGCGGTGGCTTCTAAATATCGTCTCTCAATCGTAGCTTTGACGGGCAAGCACTGATGGTATGGTCAACTGATCCGTAAACAAGACAGAGTCTAAGCCTCCTTCGACACTCCTTCTGTAGGTGTCCGGGTAAATGGCAAAAGTCAAAAATCACACTTCTTTTCTGATCGGATACAACGGGCTTCTTTATAGGCACAATGCCTCGCTTGTTCACCGGAATGCCTCTGCGTACAGAAGCTCTATTTGGCGTAAATGCCGGCTTCCACACTACGACAACTTCCTGTTGCGTACTCTTTGCTTTCCCCGATAAATTCTGCTGCTCCCTGGCTGCCTTGAGAACTTGGGAGAAGGTGGTCAATCCCAGAGATATAATATATCTTTGAATCTCCATATCCAAGCTACGCATAAACATCCGTGCCCTATCTGCCACGTTGGCAACCAAAGGCCTCGCAAATCGACTAAGCCGAGTCTACTCAGCCGCATACGCATCAACGGATCCGCTATTCTGATTCAAGCTAATAAACTACTCTTCCATCTCTTCTCGAACAGATTGCAGAAAGAACTTCTCTAAGAAACTCTGTGAAAACTTTGCTCAACTAATTGGTTTGAGCAGGAGGGTCTCCTCTACGAGCCACCACTTGCGAGCGTAATCTACCAAACGGATGCGTACTATATCCACCTTTTTCTTATCTGGAATCTGCTCGGCGACAAGAAGATTCTCCATGTCAACTAGCTACTGCTCCGCTGGCAATGGCTCATCCAATCCAGTAATGTGGACGGACTGAGGTTTCTGAAGTCCGCCACGGTGCCTTCACAATGTACTGGCCTGGGTGCTACTGCAACTACGGACTGCTGGACTGTCCGCAGACCCTCCAGGAAAGCATCGACCTGCCGCTGATTTAGCTCAGTTTCCTGCTTCTAGTTTTCCAGCATACCGCGTATAACTCTTAACAATGTGGCGTTATCAACACTCCTCTGGTACGATCGCAAATCTCTATCTGCTATGATTCTGAAGCCAAGGCACTGAAGAGAATTAACAAAGGTAAACAGGATTCAATAAACAAGATAGCTATAGATTCAAGACTGGCAAGATAGTAATGTGGTATGACATGTTCCTAATTCCGGGTTTCCTAATTAGTGTATTGGGTTCAATACCCAAATACAAAAGAACCAAACCCGATCAACCCTAAATCCTATGGCTCTGATATCAAACAAACCCTTTCACGCCCCGCTTCTTAAGATACGTAAACTACGGCATGTGACAAAGCTAACCATGCTACGTATGGCTAAGAATCATCCCTCCATGGTCACATTACGGCTGTCTATAGGATATCAAGAATAGTAAAATATAAAATCTAGTTAATACATGTCCATCTGCCACAATAAATAGAGTCAAGAAAATACATAAATGGAAACGAATCAAGCTCCAATAAACAACATCTGAATCATGTCCTAATATAGGCTCACAACAAAGAAATAAAACTACGGAAATAAATAAATTAAACATCTCTAAAGATACAGGTTCAATTCCTCATTGCTCGGGTTGATTGCTAAGGTACTCTTGATCTGCCTGCGATAAAGGTAAAGAAACTGGGCCATGCAAAACCCAGACGTCAGTGCGTCATAATATCAAAATAACAATGATAAGAAGGATATAACGATATTAATAAATATGAATATAAATGAATAACACAGATATAAAACAGTGAGATATGTGTATGTATGGGTGTGTGATGTATATTCTAAAACTGTACTTCCCGGTTATCTATTCTAAAAGTCTTTGAAATCAATTTAATGGAATCGTCGATGTAACTCAATAGTATCCCGTGCGTTCCCAGGACCACGGTTAAGACTCTCGGGCTAAATCCGAGACATACCGCTAAGCAGTAAACAGGTAACACGTACAGACGAATGATATCAGCAGCATCATTTCGGGGATGGCCGAGCCCGTAAAGACTGATCAGTATAAGTATCGAACTGTTGAGTTACAGCTCAGGTTTCATTATTGATTTCCCATTACTCTCCAGGTTTTGTGTTCAAGTCATGTATTGATGATGTAAATCTAATGCCAGCACATGATCAAGCAGATACATGTTTTGTCTATGCAGACAACAAGTTACGTCCGTCAGGACATCGCGTCAGGATTGTTGGCACTAGTAACAAGATCCAAGTAATGAGTCAAGTAGTATATCGTGAACAGGTCATGTGATGCATATTAATCAAATAGATACTCTATATGAAACTGTAATCAATATCGGAACATGGTGGACAAAATTGATACCAGGATGCATATGTATCTATCTATAATAACCATTATACGTTCATGACTATGTATGATGCAAACTAGATAACATGTTATAATGATGTAGTAGTATAATGATATCATGATGTTTTGGTATGCAACTAGTTATGCTATTATCAGTACGGATACGAACGGATACTGTAAAACTGTAAATCGGTAATAGTTGCTTAATAATAAAACACATATACTATTTTTATTCGTATATATATTGATATAATATAACATAGCATGTTGCAAGTTAAACTTGCCTGATCGGATCTCACGACGGGATACGGATGCTACGTTTGATGTCGGGATAACGTCGTGATGCAAACTACGCGCGGGTAGGACTGGACCTGGTTGATCAATGACGTGACGTGGTGACTACGTTGGACGACGACAATAACTGGGCCGTCCGGATCGTCGGTGACGCGCGCAACTCCTGCGAGACGTCCGGAATATCAAGAAAGAAAGAAAGAAGAAAGAAAGGAAGAAGAAGTAAAAGGAAGAATGGGGGTGGCTGCTGGTGTTTGAGTTCTGGGGTGGTGAGAACAGAGACGAGGCGACGACGATGATGGTGGGTTGCCGTCGGGGACGAGGGGCAGAGGGTTTCTTGGTTGCTGTTAGTTCATCGGGGTTGTGATGGGACAGGGTGTGGTGCTAGTGGTGGTTTGTGGTTTCGGGGAGTGAAGAGGGAGGCGAGGAGGCGATGGTGGTGACGACGACGAGGTGGTGAAGTCTCCGATGAGGGGTTGGATCTTCTGGGTCAGGGTTTGTTGCAGGGTCTTCGTCGTCGGGGGTTGTAGGTTCTCGGGGAGAGGAGAAGAGGGAGACGAGGCGGTGTTGTTGGTCATGATAAGGGCGAAGAGACGAGGGCGAGGTGATCAGCGGCGAGGGATGAGGTTTCTGGGGTGGGCGTCGGGAAGGTTATTGGATGCTCGGGGTTGCAGGGGTCGTGGTCGGAGGTGCAAAGTGCTCAGGTATGGAAAGAGGAGGTGGATGTGGAGGTGGTGAAGGTGGTGATGAGGGTGGCGATGAGGTAAGGTGATTGGGCGTCGGGGTGCAGGGGTAAGGTTAGGGCTCGAGTTCTCTGGTTTCTCGTGGGCAGAAAAAAGAAGGGAGGTGAGGTGATTATAGGGTTTATATAATATGAGAGGGAGAGCGCACACGAGAAGAGAGAGTGAAATAATTTAGTTATATATATATATATATATATATATATATATATATATATAATATGTAGTTTAGTTTTAAAATATTATAATATATTTTATAAGGTTATATAGCTGATATCAAATTGCTCCGAAAATTATTCGGGTTTCTTCTAAAAATCTAGTTTTGAAATATGGAGAATATACGTACAAGTTAAAATCATAATGTGATTCCGGTCAATAAAAATGCATACCCCTAAATACGGATCTACGTAAATACACGTAGCAATCCAAACGAGTCTGTTTTTACAATTTGGACGTGAACGTGATGTATGGATGCAACCAAATGATGTGGGGTATGACAACATGCAATGCTAGATATTAAAAAATATTATCTGGCTATTATTTGTATTATTTAAAAGATATGCAGACACAAAAATATATTATACATGTATATAGAATTTAGATGTGCATGGATCCTCTATACTAGCAAATATATGACGTAATCTTGAACCATGATGGATTTCAAACATACGAGTCTGGTCGGATACTAACCACAGTTACCAAATGCACTATCCGCACTCAAAAACAATAATAAATAAGTAGTTGTCACAAGATTTGAAAAATACCCTAAAATATCGTATAAATGCACTAGGGTGTTACAGACAAAATATCTCGAAATGAAAAAACAAGTAAATGGACGTGTATGATTTCTACATTCATAACTTGTCCACACTAGAAAAATTTATCGATTATCATACGAAAAATTTTCTCGTCACATAGACTACACGACGGTTGTTAGCACCGAATGATACCATTCGATATTAACAACTTTCATGTAGTTCTATACCATGACAAAAACTAACGTATGTTAACCGATAGATGGGTTCTAAAATACGTAATTTAGTTTCAATTGATGATTTAGTTTAGATGTTAATATGATTTTAGTGTTAGTGTTCAGTTGTCGAATATGTTAAATTTAGTTTCAATTGACGATTTAGTTTAGGTGTATATGTAAGCTAAATGGCATGTATTCAGATACGGGACACGATATGTTAAAAATTTTCCTAAACGCTATAAATTTGCTCAATTTTACTAATTAAACTAAAATACCCTTAGCCATTACTATTTTTTCACAAAACTATCTAAAAAATTCCTAACCAATCCATTTCTACAATTTTTCTAAATTACACTAAAATACCCTTAACTATTGATGCTTTTCAGTAAACTACTTTAAAATTTAACTAAACGATTTATTTTCTTAAATTAATTAATTTCCTATAAATTCACTAAAATACCCTGAACTATTGTTATTTTTCACTAAACTTTCATTAAAATTTTTAATAAAATGCCCCGTTTGCTCAATTCTCCTTATTTACATTAAAATACCCTTAACTATAGTCGCTTTTCCACTAAAATATCCTTAACTATTGTTTTTTTTCACTAAACTACCTACGAAAATTCGCTAAATTACCCGAATCCTAACCCTAACACTTAACCCTATCCCTAATCCCGACCCTAACCCAGCCCTAACCCCCAGCCCTAACCCTAATCCGGCCCTGACCCCCAACCCAAACTCTAACTCTCCCCTACAACAACAACATCAACGCCAACGCCAATACCAACACCAACACCAACAATAGCGGCGGGGGCAGCAGCGGCAGCAGCAACAACAAAAAAAATTTTGGGATCAAGCACAAAATTTAAAATTAAACCCAAAAAAATCAAAATTTAACTAGTTTTAAACTTACTTCTTGACGACCGGCGGCGAGCTTTGACAAGCAAGCTTCGAGCTGCGGCGAGGTTCGATGGGCAAGCTTCGATCGATCAGTGGTAAGCTTCGAGCGACGGATGTGAATCGACAACCACAGAAGCAAGGAGAGGCGGCGCCAGCGACGACCAAGGCGGTAGTGGGGGATTTTGGCTCTCGAAAGAAAATTAGGATGAAAAGAACTGGCTCGAAAGAAAATTAGGATGAAAAGAAGTGGCTCGAAAGAAAAATTGGGAGAGTTTTGTGATTTTCTCTCCGATGGGTTATAGTGCTCTCCATATTTTTGTATTAGTAGCGGCCGTAACCGTTAACCAATATATGAAAATTGTTTCCATCAATTGGTAATGATTGGAACCGCTACCAATTTTCCATTACTGTTGGAAATATTTGTAGTAGTGAAAAGTGGCCACAGGAGGGGATTTCCTCCTATTGCGTTAAAAAAATACAACCTCCACCATTTTTCATGACGATCGGCACCTATCATCTTCATCTTTATCATCTATGATGTAGATACACCAAATTTCATGTGATTTTACAACTTTTTCACCGTTGATTTAGTGGGTGCAAAATTAATGGTTTACCGACAATATAACATTTTACATTGCTAATTCAACGATGAAAAAGTGGGAAAATCACATGAGATTTGATACATCCATATCTTAGATGATAAAGATGATGGTGGACGCCGATTGTCGAAAAAAATCGTAAATGATTTATATTTTCGACGCCACAGGAGGAAATTCCCTCTTATGGCTCCTTTGACACACACACACACATCTATGCACCAACACATGCAATCTTTCAATTCTAAAAGAATCTCTAAAACTTTATTCCCAAACCGAAATATTTAAATCATATAATGTTTATTTAAACAATACATTATCCACATGCATCACAATTGCAAAATGTGTTATATAACTAGAAACCCAAAGGGCCCACGTGTTTACATAGAAAAATTCCACAAAATGGGGAAAATCTCTTATCTTCTAAATAGTATGTGTCATACACACACACACGTCCTCTCCCCCCAAATGTTTTTTAAAGTGGCAAACGACAACCGGAATGGATATGATCCACAATGCTTATAAAATGTATCTAATAACATACATGTGCATCGCACGTGTAAAACTATAGTAATAGATATGTTTATCTACATACAGTCTAAAGCCTAGATGAGAATATGTGATTCAAGAAATGAAACTTATTATTTCAAAGGAAACATTAATTTTGCCAACTACCGGCATACAAATAAAAGATCAAGATAGTTCTAAATTAGGTCATCTATGAAGTTTACAAATTCTAGTGCACATAATTCAACATGCGCACGCTGGTGTGAAATTTGTAGTGTAGCGAACAATACTAGGTTTTATTACAAATGTTATGTGCATGTAAATTAAATCCTATTATATTCTGAGACATTAAATTAATTCTTCAACTTGTATATTTTAATTTCTACCTATAAATTTCATTCAAATTACTACCCTCCTCGTTCATAACTTGAGAAAATACCTCTTTGATCATAACCAATTAATAATACTAATTCCACATCCCAAGAGAATGTCAAGAAAAATACAATAATACAATAATAAGACAACAAAAAAACAAACTAGTCCTGAACCTATAAGTTAATTAATACATTAATATATAATAGTATGATAATGAGAAATCCATAAATATTAGGAAAGAGAAAATAATTAAAAAAATGTACGGCATAAAAGAGACATATAGCAGTGTGCTAATGAGAGGATCACTAGTCAAAGAGGCAATGATAACAATAGTTCCCGAGGAGACACAAGTGGGATCTCTCTCTCTCTCTCTCTCTCTCACACACACACACACACACGCACACAAATAACAGATAACAAGAAAGCAGTACACAAGCATTGTGAGATTTATAGCCATCTCTCTATCTATTCTATTCTATCAATCATCTCCTTACCACTCGTTCCCTCAAAAGTTGATCTTCACACCCTTCTTCCTTCTCTCTCCACGCAATTTTTATTTTATTTTTATCTTGTTACCAAAATAGTTTAGCAGTGAAATTTTGCTTTCCAATGCGCACAAGTTGGTTGGTTAAAAATTTTCTATCAGGATTGATTCTAAAAAGATAGTAATTCTTTATGTTGTTCAAAATCCGGTTGCATTAATTTGATAGATCATCGGCTATAAATAAATCCACGTAAAAGATATAAGACATGGTTCTAATATACATTGGTCAAAATCGTCTTATGCTTAAGTTTGAAAAAACTTCAAAGAATTAAACATGAATAGGGGAGTTTGATGTGCTATCTTATTATGCATCACATACCTAAGTTTTTAATGACGCTTCATGATGTTTTATGTATGCTGGAAATCTCATAAGCTGATGATCATGAATTGAAGCTTTTGTTGAGACCACAGATCAATCAGCACAGCGGAAAACCTTACGGATCTATAAACCTAGATCTCTTTAAAGATGAATAACAAAACTTGATACAAACCGCGATAATAAATAATAAATGGGGAGGGATAAATGGGGGGGGGGGGGGGACATGGAGAACCTTTATTAGAATTTAAGAGGAAGAATAAAATCTTACAAGACGATTACAAGTAACCCTCTCCTAGATCTCCAATGAGATCATCTTGCTCTCTCTCTCTCTCTCTCTCTCTCTCTACAAGTTCTTCTTAGTTGATATTCTTCGATCCCTTATGAAGACGACGGCGTCTCTTTTTAAACTTTATGATAAAAAAATCCACTTTATAATAACCCTAAGATCTTATATATAGCCCATACAATTTAAGTTATAATAAAATCCCAGAAATTACAAAACTGCCACCAAATAACTGAATTTTCGAGATAATTCTCGTTCTGAAATTCACGCTTATCTGTACGCAGACGTCTGACCCTTTGATGGGTAGAGTCTGCATTTGTTGTGCCAAAAGACAGAGCGCTTGCCAGACGTCTTCTGCCTATAGAGGCAGACGTCTAGTTTCTGCAATAGATTCCGGTCCTTAAATATCAGACGTATGTTACATCTTGCTTCAGAGGTCTGGTCATTCTTTGGCTGTACGATCTTAAAATTCGAGACACTTTCATAACAATTTCCACCTTGGCTCGTATAACAATATAGCCATCTTGAAAACTTATTGCCCTTTCGTTTTGTATCCTCTGGGGTTGTTTTAGTTGTTCTCCCTATTTCCTCTGCTGGAAAAATCTTTCTTCAGAATTGGGAATCTGATGTTGTCACAGTTTTTAACCAGAACTGAGAAACTGGTGCGACCCTCCTATCTATCCCGTCCTTCCTCACACTTAAGTACTTGAATAAAAATCCAGAAAGACTTAAACTTCTCCACAGAAATGACTTTCGTTAGCGTATCTGCCGGATTCACTTTAGTATCAATCTTTATCAAATCGATCTCCTTCTCGGCCCACTCTCTTATCTTGTGATACCTCGCGTCGGTATGTGATTGATACACGCTTGCACGCGTCGTTTTTACAAAGAATTTAAAGTTAACCGCAATCAGGACGGCGTCGCGTGTAGATAGCCGCGATGAGTACGGATCGTCCGCAGGGAGACGGTGTGTTTTGCGTTCGTGTTATCACACGTTAATGCGAGGGTCAGAGCGGTTCATTTCTAACCTAAGTATTGTATATGCAAGTATAAGTTTGTTAGGAATAGATAGGTTAGTGTAAGTTAATGAAGTCCGTACTTAATCCTTTGAGCCGAGCTTGACCATTGAAACTAGAGCAATCGGCAACAACGTGGATTGGGGTGCTTAAGCATAGTATTTGTAAAATCCAGCTTATTGACCCTTGTCTGTCCGTTCTTGTCTCTTGATTTTCGCCTTCGGCCAAACCGAACACAACCGGTCACGATTAGGGATCATCGATACCTTGGTAAGGTAGGGTGCCTAACGGAGCGCTTGCATAAGCTTTGGGCGGAGTTTAATTGGAAAATATCGGGTAAAGGAAATGAGAAAGGAAAACCTTAACTTACAATTCCATTCTATTTCCTAACAACACCATTATTGACAAACCATAAAAACAACAAAAAGAAAGAGGAAATAAAATGATAAAAAGAAAAGAATAGAACAACATTGCAAGTAAATAAATGGTAAGGAATAAAAGAGCAAGTAAGTAAATGGACAGGAATGAAATTGAAAGTAAGTAAAGCAAGAGAAATACTAAGAACCCAAAAATGAAAGCTTTATTATATCCAAGTGATGATACAAACATTGAGTTCAATAACCAAAATTTAAACTTGCAAGCTCAATGAAGAGGTTGCAAGATCAAGAGAAGGCAAAGAGCTCAAGATGAATTAGCTAGGTACAAGAACAAAATGAAAAGAGAGACAGAGTAAACTCTATCTCAAAGTATAAAAGTATTGGCTCAAAAAAGTATCCCTTTGCCCTTGCTCACCGATCTGTATTTATAGGCCAAAAATAAGATTAAACAAACAATACAAATAAGTTGATGTGACAGCAAGGAAAAGCTAGAAGAAAATTAGGGACAAATGGGGTAGCAAAAACCGGCGGCGCCGGGCCATGGTGGAGTCTCGCCGGGCTACATCCGAGTTACTTGGCTCGTGTTGGTGTGGTGGTCTAGTGTTCTCTCCACAATTCTATTGGTATTGCTTGATTACTTTGTAGAAGCCTAGATTGTACTCAGTAGTTTGGAGAGAAATATGTAGCTTTATATCACATTACATCCTTTTGCATTTAACATTCTTGTCCCCCATGTGTGCCCACCATGTGCCATGTCAATCACCACCTAGGCCCAAGTCATCAAAGAGCTAGTGCACACTTTCTATGTGTTGGACCAAAATTGTGTACACTCATTTATTTGTCAAAACTCTTTGGATATCAATCGGTTTGCAGTTCTGGTTGCAGTGTTGGCTCACAAACGTTATATCCATGATTTTGAGTGTGTTTTCATTATTGTGTCACGGATATCTATAATCTTTATTTACTGAGCAGATACTGGTTAATAGTACCGATATATAACGAAACAGATAATGAATGAGTGGTATTGAAATGCAGTTTTCTGTGATAAACAAATACCCCCAAACTTATCTTTTGCTCGTCCCGAGCAAAACAAAATTCTAGCCTCACTTTCGCAGGGAACACGATTGCGCTGAGCTCATGCAACAAGTCGTTAAATCTCTAAGTGTCCCTAGTAGGAGGAGTGTTCTCTCCTGAGGGTATTCAGCGGATTGCATCCACAAAATCCCGTCAAATTAGTTTCATAAGTTAACGTCGATTCCACTCGTATATTTTAGTATCTAGGTTAGAAATTCTATCATCTTAAGTTAGAAATATTCAACCCTTATGTTTCACGCCTCCTATTTATTCAACCTTAAATCCTATACATTTTTATAGTTTAGAAAGATCTCGGTATCTCTTGAGTTTTCCTTTTAAAGAGCGGTCTCCAATCCAGAATTTTTATCAATTTTACAGAAAATATAAGTCTTATTTTTTATTCCTATCTTTCCTCCAAATATCGATTGTATAACTCTAAGTATGTGTAAAATTTCACCCTTACACTTTAAGAATTCAATTCAAGCTATAGTACCCTTGCCTTAATGTCTACTACTTCTTTTCATTTAATGATGAACGGTTTTGCTCACACACCTTTCATACGACTATTAATGCTTCTTGAGGCATTAACAGCCGACTACTGAATGTGTGAACTTAAAGCGTAAATAGCAGTTTCTAGGTCTTGAATTTATTTATTTTTTTCTTTTTTTTTCTTTATTTTTCTTTTTCAAGACCGGATATATTTTTCAATGATACTCTTTTGGTGGTTACCTTTAAATACCGTTTTTTCTTTCATACTAGGTTTTCAGGCAAGAGTATTTCTAGGTATTCTCTACTATCCCGAGTTTCAAGGTGCGTGTACGTACAGTTTGTAGGGTATATACTTTCTAAGTTTGGACTCAAGAATAGAAACTATTTTTCAGACTTATGCTCCAGTAAAGCTTTCAATACTTTCCCTTCATCTCGACTTAACTCAAGAACTGAATTCAAGATTACCTACTTCTATAAAAAAAACTGTAAGGACGAATAATTACCAAGGTTAAATAGAAAGAGCGTTATTTTTAGGGTTTTCAATTGCTAAGCTTAAGATTTAGTTATTTCTCACGTATGAACTAAATTTTCGGAATAAAAATCTAAGTTATCCTATTAGCTAACTTGACGCTAAAGTTTTTATATTTTTGTAAAAAAATTCGATTTTTATGGGTTTTTAAATAATTATGCAAATGCAAAATATACACATGAATGCAAAGAGAGAAAGATTACCGAGCACACCCCTAAACTTAAACTTGACAGTTTTCTCACTGTCAGGCTACACCAAGAGGGTCAAAATTGTCGGCGCTCCCCTGTTTTTTATTTTTTATTTTTTATATATTTTTTATATTTTTTTATAACAGAAAAAGGAAAACAAAATATATATACACAAAAATCACCCCCAAACTTAAGTGAAACAGTGTTTCCACTGTTAAGCGTTGAAGTTCAAGGTTAAGGGAGGGAACAGTTTCAAACTATACAAGGCCTTACACAAGGAAAAAGTTAGCACCAACCATTCAAAAAATTTATTGGGATAAGGCCCAGGCTGGTGAAAGAATGCGGAGAGAAAAGAAATGGAGAATACATGAGACCCTATGGGGATATAAGTGATATATGGTCTCGGTATATGAGGAGAAGAATGGCGGAAGGGATAAGAAAATGGAATACGAACTTGAGGGTGGAAATGGAATGAATAAATTAGTACAATTTGTAATGACCGATGAGTAAAAAGTGATTGTACTAATCTATTAACCCGTCGAGAAATAGGGTCAAACCTCTCAAGATTCGTGAGAAAACATGGATAGACCGAACTTGGTAAACCAAACATAAGAAAAGAAGGTAATGCGGCGTCTTGCAAGGTCAGAACGATGGAAATGATGGAGGGGAGTGATCGAGAAATGGTATCGGTTAAAGATTCAGGAGGGTGTACACAGTCAATGAAAGGGATATGATGAATTGGAAAATCCGATTCATCAAGTAAAACTGGTTCATCCTCAAAAATATCCTCAAAATTCTTCTCAAAAATTAGCTCATCCATGCATTTATCATCATCAATATCAAGACGCATATGAAATTCGGAAAAAACAGTTAATAACACGGGATGATGTCCACACGGAAGTGAAAGGATATGATGAATTGGTGAGAAAAACTCATCCAAAACTGCATGTTTATCATCCAAAATATTCCCGGCGTCAATATCTTCAATCAAGTGAACATCAATTTTCTCAAACACCTCATCAAAAGCATGGATTTCAATCAATTCGAGTTCTAGAGTGGAGGTGTAGAGACAGAAAGGATTGGGATTGGTTTCACTTGGAAATGAACCTTCACAATCGGGTAAATCAAACACTACAATGTCGCACATCTCATCAAACATTCTATATTCAATTGGTGATTCATGTGGGACACTCGATAAAATTTCAAACTGGGGTTGTGGAATTCAATTTGCAATGCGTAGCTTTGATTTGGAAGGGTGTACTGCTCACTCTCACCACTCAAATTCTCAACATGTCCTATCGCCTCATCATATATTGGAAAATGTGGAGCTAGTTGGAAACTAGCTGACGGTTAATTAGGTTGTATTACGGCGGCCAAGGACACATTCAAATCCATAATTTTTTGGTATGACGCTACCCGAAATTCTTCCAACGACTATTCAAGACTAGACATGGGCTGTGAAGGGGTTTCAGTAAAAGATTCAAACCCGGTTGGATACTTAAAACTCGCAAAAGGCTGTTCAGAAGCAATGTCTAGGGAAGGTGTAAAAGTCGGATAGGATTGGTAGGAATCGAATGGTTGGACATGATTAAGATCAACATTATGATAAGGAGATGATTGTAATTGTTGATCAAAAGAATTGGAAGTGGTGAAAGGAGTAAAAGATCCGCTACGAGATTGTTCAATTCGGTCAGCAATGGATATGAGTTTTGGAGTTACAACAGGACTCTCAAAAGGGGTATCAACATAAGAAGGTGGGGGAGATTGAAACAGTTGATACAAACTGGATTGCGGAGTCCAGTTGTTTGTCCTAGATACGTCTATTCGATCTTTCAAAAAAAAATTTGGCATGGATGGATCGTTTTTCGTTTTACCAAAGCAAGAACCGTAAGAAGTAATGTCTGGTTGTGAGTACCAAAGTTCGGTAAGAGTTGGTCTATGTGGGGTATCCATGATATGAAGAGAAAGAAGAAAAGGAGAAAATAGAATGTGAGTTTTTTTATATGTTAGTTATTAACAAAAGTATGAAATATACACAAAAAAAATTACGACACGATACCACACACCCAATCGGTCTAGGCTTCACCTAGGTCAACTAGACCTACTCAAGAACTTGATCGTTGAAGTAAAACTGTGTCGAGAAACGGGCTCAAGATATACTGATCATGAGGCCAGATAAGTGCAGAGATAATGGGAGGTTTTCCAACGTTTTCGCGAAGTTCCTTAATTAGATAACCCTTTCTCTTTTGGCGATTTCCCCTTGAACACTTTCCTAGACACCCCGTGAATGATATACCGTTAAGTGGTATTCTAAATACAGTTAACTTCTCCTAATGAGCGTGAAGTCCTTAAAGGCTTAAAGTCTGGTTTCTTTTAAAATTTGTACGGGTAAACGTTATACTTAATTTCGTGATTTGTGGGCCACGGAAAAGGTGATGAAATCCTTTACCGTATGTTGTGGGGTTCGCTTGCCCTTAAGTCCGTATTAATGGATGCAATGTGCAAATCAATGAAAAAGTTATTCAAAGTATTAAACAACCGTTTTTATATTTAGGCACAATACTGCAACAAATAAGGGTTAGTCAATTTTAGCGTTTGACAATGAACTTGCAAAGAATCCTGGAAAGATAGATAGTGGATGCGTCGGATTTGAGAAGAAGGTGTTAGGAAATACGTACCGATAATTTTTCGGGTTAAGAAACCCTCGTTAAATTGAATCCGGCTAGTTTGAAAAGTTTGCTTGCGCGGGTCAAACTACCCGGAACTTTGGCACTATACTTCACAATCATCTTAACTTTGAATGTACAGTTTGCTCCACACGATCGTAATTCGCAAATCCGTCAAAATCTGTAAATGTCAGAAAAACGGATTTTTAGTGCGAAAAACCGATATGAATGCCTAAACTCCTGCACACTCAAAATTATAAAAATCAAACAATAAAATTGGGATACTAATAGAACAATGGAGTGGGGAACAAAATTTTTGGAGCAAAAAGAGGTGAAAAATCCAGCAGCACCGGGTTTTAGGGGGTTCTTACCGGTTTTTGATGTGAATTGGGGATCCCAATTTCTAAAGATATCTCAGTGTTCCACTAGTGTCTCCATATTATTGTTTAATTTTTTTATTTAGTTACAGAATGGTAGCAGTTCCACTTTCCAGAGAGCAAAAAGTTAAGTTTGTTAATTTTTGTTTTGGTTTCAATTTTTTTTTTATTTTTAGTTTTGTTTTGAGAATAGTGTTAGATTTATAAACAAGATTTCCAAAGATTAAGCTGAAATAACAAGAATAAAAACGTTACCGTCTTCCCGGCAACGGCGCCATTTGATTGATACATGCTTGCGCGCGTCGTTTTTACAAAGAATTTAAAGTTAACCACAATCAGGACGGCGTCGCGTGTAGCTAGCCGCGATGAGTATGGATTGTCCGCAGGGAGACGGTGCGTTTTGCGTTCTTGTTATCACGAGTTGATGTGAGGATCGGAGCGGTTCGTTTCAAACCTAAGTGTTGTATATGCAAGTATAAGTTTGTTAGGAATAGATAGGTTAGTGTAAATTAGTGAAGTCCGTACTCAATCCTTTGAGCCGAGCTTGACCATTGAAACTAAAGCAATCGGCAACAACGTGGATTAAAGTGCTTAAGTACGGTATTTATAAAATCCGCCTTATTGACCCTTGTTCGTCCGTTCTTGTCTCTTGACTTTCGCCTCCGGCAAAACCGAACGCAACTGGTCACGGTTAGGGATCACCGATACCTTGGTAGGGTAGGGTGTCTAATGGAGTGCTTGCGTAAGGTTTGGACAGAGTTCAATTGGAAAATATCGGGCAAAAAAATGAGAAAGGAAAAGCTTAACTTACAATTCCATTCTATTTCCTAACAACACCATTATTGACAAACCATAAAAAGAACAGAAAGAAAGAGCAAATGAATTGCTAAAAAGAAAAGAATAGAACAACATTGCAAGTAAGTAAATGGTAAGGAATAAAAAAGAAAGTAAGTAAATGGTAAAGAATGAAATTGCAAGTAAGTAAAGCAAGAGAAATAATAAGAACCCAAAAATGAAAGCTTTATTATGTCCAAGTGATGAAACAAATCTTGAGTTCAATAATCAAAACTTAAACTTGCAGGCTCAATGAAAAGATTGCAAGATCAAGAGAAGGCAAAGAGATCAAGATAGACTAGCTATATACAAGAACAAAATGAAAAGAGAGACAAATAGTAAACTCTATCTCAAAGTATAAAAGTATTGGCTCAAAAAAGTATCCCTTTGCCCTTGCTCACTGATATGTATTTATAGGCCAAAAATAAGATTAAACAAACAACACAAATAAGTTGATGTGACAGCAAGGGAAAGCCAGAAGAAAATTGTGGACAAATGGGGTAGCAAAAACCGACGGCGCCGGGTCATGGTGGGATCTCGCCGGGATACATCCGAGCTACTTGGCTCGTGTTGGTGTGGTGGTCTAGTGTTCTCTCCACAATCCTACCGGTATTGCTTGATTAATTTTTAGAAGCCTAGGTTGTACTCAGTAGTTTAGAGGGAAACATGTAGATTTATATCACATCACACCTTTTTTACATTTAACATTCTTATCCCTTATGTGTTCCCACCATTTGCTGTGGCAGCCACCACCTAGGCCCAAGTCATCAAAGAGCTAGTACACACTTGCTATGTATTGGACCAAAATTGTGTACACTCATTTATTTAAAAAAAGAATTCTTTGGATATCGATCGGTTTGCAGTTCCGGTTGCAGTGTTGGATCACAAATGTTATATCCGTGATTTTTAAGTGTGTTTCCAGTATTGTATCACGGATACCTATAATCTGCATTTATTGAGCAGACACTGGTTAATTGTACCGATATACAATAAAACAGATAATGAATGAGTGGTATTGAAATGCAGTTTTCTATGGTAAACAGTATGCTTAGTTTGACTGTAGTTTATTTGATTTTTCGCTAAATGAATTGCACTTTGACTGTCGCAAAATAAAGGAATCATCCCCTTATCGAACCCGAACTCGCCAACTAGGCCTTTTAACCATGTTTATCACATAATACTGCATTTTAATACTGCTCATTCGATATCATTTTTATGAATAATCGGTGCTACTTAATCCGTGTCTGGGCAATAAATACAGGATACATGTATTCGTGACAAAATACCGGAAACACACTCAACATATACGGATACAACATATTTGAGCCATTACTGCAACCAGAACGAATAACCGATCATTATTCAAGAAGTTTTTGCAAAAAAAGAAGTGTGCAACAAAAGAAATAAAATAGTCCAATATGTAAAAAATTTACAAGTGTGAACTTGCTCAAGAGCTGCATGAACCAGCCATGATACATGTGTGAACATTTGATCAAGTGGGCAAGTGAATATGCAATTGGGCATGATGTGATGAGTTGATAAAGTTATGATGTGATGTTTACAGCTTTTGACATTTTCCCTCTAAAACTCCAGATTACAACTCAGAAAATTTTATAAGAAAAAAATTGTTCCAAAGAGATGATGAAGTTGTCAGGAGATCACACTACAAAGACGAGGACCCATGGCCGCTACTTTGGCCGCCGATTTAATCAATATAGCGGCAATCAGTGGCCCCACTTGCTCTTGTTGGCTTCGAATTTCTTCTGTGCACTCCTCTTTATCACATCATTTCATTTTTAATATTTTTTTTGGTGTTGAGATTCCTATAAATAACAGAACAGAGAGCAAGAAAGGAGGCTACTTAATCCTATATTTTGTCAATTTTAATTCAAGTCTTGTACATGGTAGTTAGTTTCATCACTTATAATAGTTTAAGTTCTTTACTTTTATCTGATCTTGCAATCTCTTAAGTGAGCTTGCAAATTTAGATTTTAGTATTTGAACTCATTATTATTTACTTTTGATTGCACTTCAATAAAGCCTTCAATTTCATGCACTTGGTTCCTTGAATCTCATGCCTTTTTACCTTACTTGTACTGTTTCTTATGATGTATTATATCTTGTGTTTTCTTTTTATCTATGAGATAATTTGTGAATAGTATTCCTTACTTTTTAGGGAATAAGAAGGGGATGTTTGAGTTGGGAGTTTTCTTTACCTTTCCTTTTGCCTGACATCTTGTAAATTGAACTCTGATTAAAACATACACAATTCGCTCTCTTAGGCACCCTATCCTACATGATAGTGGTGATTCCTAATCGTGACCGGTTGTATTTGGTTTTGCCGAAGGTAAGGGATAAGAGATAAGAACGGAAGAATAAGGGTCAACAAGAAGGGATTTAGTGTAAAATCGCAAATACCCTACTTAAACACCCTAATCTATATTGTTGCCAATACCCTAGCATCAATAATCAAAATAGGCAAAAAGGAAAGAGTACGGATTTTCATAACTTAAACTAGCCTAACTTTATCCCTAACAAGCCCTGTTTTGAACATATCACTTAGGATATAAACATATACATTCCGACTTTTGGACTTAGCTCGTTAGAATAAAAAAGAAAAACATGCCTTCTCCCTGCGGAAGAACCGTAATCATCTCGGCTAGCTTCATGCGACATCGTCCTGATTGCAGTATTTTTAAACTCATAAGACACTCATAGAACTCTTCCAATCAAATGGCGTCGTTGCCGTGAAAACGGTAACGTATATCTTCTTGTAATTTCAGGTTAATTTTTCTATAACTTGTGCATAAAACTAACAAATTTTCTGAAAACAAAAATTGAATTTTTTAAAAAAAACAAAAATCTAACGCTTTTTGATGTTTTGTTCTCTATATTTTTTTTATCTTCTATCACTCTAAGATTCATTGAAACATTTAAAGTGTAAAAATAGGATGCTCATAGATCACTGAGCAAACTGTAAAAACTTGGGGCCTCAATTCTTTCATCTGGCCGCCCATTTATTCTTTCTGGCCACAACTAGCGGCCCAACTTTTTTAAATTGCCCCATTTTTTTGTCGTATGCTCTATTGTTCTATTGTTGATCCATTTTTATGCTTTGAATTTCATAATTGTGTTTGTGAAGCAGATTGGCCATATATATCGCTTTTTCGCTAAAAATATCTGTTTTCTGATATTTGCAGATTTTTACGAATTAGCGAACAGCGATCTTGTGGAGCAAAATGCACATTCAAGATCAGGGCGATAGAAAAGTACAGTGCAAAAGATTCGGATGGTTTGACCCGTGCAAGAGAACATTCATATACTCGTGAATCAATTCAACTGGGGGTTTTAAACCCAAAAAAATATCAATACGTATTTTCTAACACCCTCTCACTCAAATCCGACGCTCCAATATTCTATTCTTTGTAAGATTGTTTGCAAGTTCGTCGCCAAAATCCTAAAGTGACTAACCCGTATCTGTTGCAACGCCAAAGCCTAATTTAAAAAATGATTTTTTGATATTTTGAACAAATTTTTATTGATTGCACATTGCATCCATTAATACGGACTTAAGGGCAAGCGAACCCCACAAGACACGGTAAACGATTTCATCACCTTCTCTATGGCCCATAAATCACAAAACTGTGCATAAAGTTTACCCACATTAATTTTAAAAGAAATTAGACTTTCGGCCTTTAAGGACTTCGTGTCTATTGGTTAACATACATGCGATGTTCGTCGTGACATAAAACTATACGAAAATTGGTAAATATAGGACGGTATCGTTCGGTTTATAACAACCATCGCATAGTCTATGTGACGAGAATTAATATTCAATCATATGATAACCGATAGATTTGTCCTATGTAGACAAGTTTGGAATGTATAAAGCAGTCACCTGCATTCACTTATGTTTTTCATTCATTTCGAGATATTTCATCGATACCTTTCCACTGGTTCGCCGTGTACAATAATAGATTAGATGCTCGTTTCAATACTGTTTGACAGCATTGAAACGATCAACTTTTCTATTATAGTGTACTCGGAGAACAGTGGGAAGGTGCTACCGAAATTTTCTCGAAATGGATGAAAGCACAAGTGAATGGATGTATACTTTATACATTATTCTTAATGGAATAGGTGCCTTACCCCCGACAGCCACTACCCTCGATATCCAATATAGAACATTTAATATCATAATCTTTCTTGAAAGAAGAATCCAACTCCCTAACTATGAGCATTTGCTCTCGATCCTTGATAATCTTTATAGTTAAATCGTCAATTGAAACTTAAATTAACTAAGTCGTCAATTAAACCTAACACTAATACTTTTTAGTACCCCTTCTAGCGCATATCTGTCAAGAAATCTTAATCTGATGCGATTTTTCTATAGAAACCTTGCCTCGTTCGGGCCGTTCTAATATGACATTCCCGTACCTCCACGAAAAGAGTTGGATGTAAGTAGATGCTTCCTCAAGAGTCAACCACTTTTTTGAGGACGGTGCTAGCTTTTTCGCCGATTTTGCCTACGCACGTCTTGGGTTACCGAAAGAGCATGAAATCTATTGTCTTTACTCTGAGTGTATGAACAAGCGATTACTCAAGAAGTCGGAAGTTGAGTTACACATTTTGGGATACGGTTTCGTTAAAAATTACACTACGTGGAAAATTTACGGAGAAAAAGTCATTGTAACGGGAGACGAGGAATAGTTGCAAGAGACGGAAAACGAATTTATCGAAATGGAAACCGTAGAGTGGTAAGAGATAGTAGAGAAAGAGGAGGAAGAGGAGGAAGAGGAATGGCAGTTTGAAGAAGACAAAGCCGTTGAAGAATATGATACTGTATTCGTGCTGATCGATGGCATGGATGAGCTTATAAATACCGTTGGACTTCCTTATGAAACGGAAAGTACCGGACCCTCGTTATTGGAGAAGTACAAGGTGTAGGGTGTTTTTCGTCACCCCATTAAGATGGGAATACGCGTCGAATGTCAGGCGTACTACAGATTCCCCTTGCCTAGGATAGGAGGAGGTTTATTGATTGTGAGAATCCGAATCTCCGGCAGCCACGGACTAAGCTGCAGTTAATTACCCCTCACCTTTGGAGCGAGAGAACCTCCGATTGACGGGTCAAACTGGTCATGCGAACTCAATGTGCAGTGTACGTATGTGTATCTTGAGGGGTTTTGGATATATCGGGGGCCTCGCAGAGTTTACGTGGGTCCCGCTACCCGGTTAGCGGGCTGGGGGTTGACTTTGACTTTGACTTTGACTTGGTCAACCGGGGTGTAATTTTTGACCCCAACAAAATGCCCCCCATCAATAAATGCACATCACGTATATGAGTTGTGTGCATGAAATTGATAGATCTTGGAGTTGGACTTCGAGGTGGAACATCATTCCGAGGGCGGAGTATCATTCCGGGAGAAAAATTCTGAGGATCGGAGTATATTTCCGACGAGTGGAGCATAATTCCGGGGATTGGAGCATAATTCCGAAGAGCGGAGCATGATTCTAAGGGGTGGATATATTCTGAGACGAAGCATGGTTTCGACACAGGGTTCCGAGGTGAAGCATAATTTCGATACGGGACAAGTGTATCCTGTGATGAAACTTAGTTCTGGCACATGGCATACATTCTGAATGAAGTATAGCTCCGATGCAGAGGTTAATTCCGAGTCGAAGCATAATTTCGACAGGGAAGGTCGATACTCTGAGGCGAAGTATGATTTCAACACAGGGTACACTCTGAGACAAAGCATGATTCCGACGCAGAGGTCAATTTCCAGGCAAAGCATAATTCCGACGGGGAAAGCAGGTACTCCAAGACGAAGCATAATTTCGACATGGGGCACACTCTGAGACAAAACATGATTCCGCCGTAGAGGTTGTTGGTTAACTTGGTTCCAAGTCGGAGCATAATTCCGACGGGGAGATCATTGGTTGACTTGATTCTGAGACGGAGCATAATTCCGACGGGGAGGTCATTGCTGCCCTTTTTGCGACTTGTACGATCGGTGCTTGACGTGTCTCCGAGATGGCGTGTCGCTAGTCGACGTTTCCCCGGCATGGAGTGTCGCTGGTCGACTTATCCCCGGCACGGAGTGTCGCTGGTCAATGTTTCCCCGGCACGGTATGTCGCTGGTTGACTTGTCCCCGGCACAGAGTGTCACTGGTTGACTTGTCTCCGGCACAAAGTGTCTGTCTGACGTTTCCCCAGCATGAAGTGTCGCTGGTTGACTTTTCCTCGGCACGGAGTGTCGCTGGTTGACTTGTCCCCGGCACGGAATGTCTGTTTGACGTTTCCTCAGCACGGATTGTCGTTGGTCGATTTTTCCCCGGCACGGAGTGTCGCTGGTCGACTTGTCCCCAGCACGGAGTGTCCATGGTCGACGTTTCCCCGGCATGAGGTGTCGCTGGTTGATTTTTCCACGGCACGGAGTGTCGCTGGTCGACGTTTTCACGGCACGGAGTGTCGTTGGTTGACTTTTCCTCGGCACGGAGTGTCGCTGGTCGATGTTTCCCCGCCACGGGGTGTCGCTGGTTAACTTGTCCCCGGTATGGAGTGTGGCTGGTCGACGTTTCCCCGGCTCGGAGTGTCGCTGGTTGACTTTTCCCCAACATAGAGTGTCGCTGGTCGACGTTTCCCCGGTACGGGGTGTCGCTGGTTGACTTGTCCCCGGCACAGAGTGTCGCTGGTCGACGTTTGCCCGACACGGGGTATCACTGGTTGACTTGTCCCCGACACGGAGTGTCCCTGGTTTACTTTCCCCGGCACAAAGTGTCACTAGTTGATTTGTCCCCGGCACGGAGTGTCTGTTTGACGTTTCCCATTCACGGAGTGTCGCTGGTCGAATTGTCCCCGGCACGGACTATCGCTGGTTGACGTTTCCCCGGCACGGGGTATCGCTGGTTGACTTATCCCCGGCACGGAGTGCCGCTGGTCAACGTTTTCCCGGCACGGAGTATCGCTGGTTGACTTTATTCCGAGGCGGAGCATAATTCTGGCAGGGAAGGTAGATATCCCGAGGCGGAGCATGATTTCAACACGGGGTACATTCTGGGAAGAAACATAATTCCGACGCAGAAATTGTTGATTTGATTTGATTTGGGAGTTTCTTATCCGTCCAGCGGGGCTTTTGAGCCTGGGACATAGAATTTGGGGTTTTGTTTGGCGTCAGTATCGCTACACTGGAATATGGTACCAAAAGCGAATCATCATTTGCCAAGAGACGATTTAGGGATTTTGGTTTTGGTTCGGCATCAGCACCGCTTCCACTGAAATATGGAACTAGGAGCAAATCATCATTTTCCATGAGGGTATTTCCCTCGTTCCCAGTTTAATGACTTAGGGGTCATCTGTTCCATGTTTAATGACTTAGAGGTCATCTGTTCCCAGTTTAAAGACTTAGTGGTCTATTGGGTCGAAAGTTTGGAATTTTGGGGTTGGGGTCGACATCAGCGTTGCTAACACTGAAGCATAGGTGCCGGGAGAAATTCATCATTTGCATTTCCCTGTTGGGGAGCGATAGCTTAGGAGACAGGTTTAGGTCCCTATCACCTAAAACTTTTCAATTTTATGAGCCGTAAGGGTCCCATAAAAGTATTTTCTCCCTACGAGTCGAAAGGATCTCGTAGGTGTACTTTCTCCGTAAGAGTCGTGGGGGCTCCCAAGTGTGTTTTTCCTTTGTGGGTTGTAAGGATCTCACAAATGTGTTTTCTTACGAGTTGAGAGGATCTCGTAAGTTTGTTCACCTCATGTATCGTGAGGACACATGAGTGGGTCTTCCCAAATGGAGCATAATTCCAAAGGCGGAGACCGGCCGCGTGACTGGTGATTGCGGTGAGACATAGGGTGATGAGGGTTATTTGAGCCCATGGATTGTATACGGTAGTCAATTTGGGGACTGGCCGTAGGACTGGAAGAATTTTTGGGAAATTGGATTTTGGTTGGCGTCTGCATTGCTGTACTAGAATATGTACCAGGAGCGACTTATCATTCACCGTTTGGAGGTTTGGGGATTTGGAATTTGGTTGGGGTCTGCATCGCTGTACTGGAATATGGTACCGGGAGCGACTCATCATTCGCTGTTGGGAATTTGGGGATTTGGATTTTGGTCGGCGTCTTCATCGCTGCACTGGAATATGGTACCAGGAGTGACTCATCATTCGCCATTTGGGGATTTGGATTTTAGTCGGTGTCTGCATCGCTGCACTAGAATATGGTACCAGGAGCGACTCATCATTCTCCATTTGGGGATTTGGATTTTGGTCGGCGTCTACATCGCTGCACTGGAATATGGTACCAGGAGTGACTCATCATTCGCCATTTAGGGTATCGCTGTACAAGAATATGGTACCATGAGTGACTTATCATTCGCCATTTGGGGATTTGGATTTTGGTCGGCATCTGCATCGCTGCACTGGAATATGGTACCAGGAGCGACTCATCATTCGCCTTTGGAGGGTTTGTTTATCACGATTGCTCTATTATTTCATTTTTTCTTATCGCGAAGGTCGTGATTATCCTATCATTTCGGCTATTCATTCGTTGTTACCCTATCATTTCGGCTGTTTATTTTCATTTTTATTTTACTCGTTGATTTTTATTGCGAGTTGCCTCATCATTTCGACTGTTTATTTTCTTTTTTTTTATTTACACATTTTTTTTACATTCCCAGTTTAACGACTTAGGGGTCGATTGTTCCCAGTTTAATGACATGGTGGTCGAAAATTCCCAGTTTGACGATGTGGTGGTCCTGTTAGAGCTTGGGCTCGATTCTGCACGAACCACGAGCTCCTTTGGCTTAATTGCATAAGCGGACTCTTCGTCATCTAGACTGAGACGGTGTTGGATGGCAACAACCACTTCATCGTCGTGGCTATAAGGCGTAGGAGGACTTGTTCCTCTGGGCTCCATCATGTATACCGTATGGGTTGCGTACCCGTCTATCGCTTCTTCGTTGGCAATAATGTCTGTTTGGCTCTTAGCTTGTTGCCTTGGTCTGCTATTTTCAGAAAAAGAAAGATGTCTGAGAGAATCAGGTTCCCGAAGGGCTTCGGTCTCCCTTTGTATGAAATTGGCGGTCGTAACTTGACTGTTTGTTAACACGCTTTTAGACAGTTCTATCTCTCTTGACTTGTGTTGTTTTTCGACCCAATCTTTGAAGACGAAGCAATCCTCAATAGCATGGCTTATCACTCTGTGATAGGGGCAGTATTTGGGGTCGTCGGTCATATTCTCTTCTTACGATCTTTTTGATTCTGGCAATTGTAGACCGTTTCTTAAAGCGTCTTTTAATATTTTATGGACTTTGTCCCTTCTGAAGGAATAGAACTTATCCAGCTACTCTTTCAGTGAAGATTCTCCTCTTTCTTCGAACACTAGCTTCCGAGGCTGGTTGGCATTAGGCCCGCTCATCCCTCGCTTATTTCGGTTAGCCGAAATGTTAAAAGATTCAGTATCGTCGGAATTTCCGCTTTTGCGATTATCGTCCTTTCTGTTTCTCCAGAACCTATTGTTATTTTGGGAATCAAAGGAGGACTCCTGCTTTGAGCGCTCCAACATCTGGACTTTCTTGGTCAGCTCTTAGAATGTTTGAGACCTGCGGTGCATAGAAACGGGGCCATCCAATTGTTGAGATTTCTGACGAGGAGGCTGACAGATTGGTCCTGCTCTATCGGTGGTTCAAATTTGACGGAGAGATTGCGCCATCGGGTTGTAAAATCCGTGCTGCTTTCGTTGTTCTTTGGTTTGGTCCTTAGGAGGTCGGCAATGGTGATCTTATCGCTGACACTCATGAACCTTTGTCGAAACAAAGATTCCATTTGGACGAAAGTAGCAACGGAGCCATCCGGTATGCTAGCATACCAGTCGAAAGCGACATCGGTTAAGCTATTAACGAACTGGAAGAGGAGAAGCGCATCATTGCCCCTAGTATTCCCACATGAGGCTTTAAAGTAGGTGATGTGCTGATTCACATTTCCCGTCCCATCAAATCATCCAAATTTAGGGATGCCATAGCCGCCAGGAAACTCTACCAGATCATACCGAGCAGGATATGGTCTCCCACTATTGCTGATATCTTTTTACGTTCGACTTCGACTACCAATGTCTTGACTTTGTTGGCGACCAAATCCATGATTTGATCTTGCGTTAGCAGGTTGCTGTCATCGGTCGTCAAGACATTTCCCGAGAGAGGATGCGGCCGACTTTCATGCGGCTCACCCACCTTTGGATTTGAGGGAATAGGCATCGGCTGTTTCGGGATACCATTTCCTAGTTCATGAGCAGAACCCTGTGCTTAATTAGACGGCTGAGAGGCAACTTAGGCCGTGAGCTGCATCATGACATTCGTTAAGTCGTCAATTTTGGAGTAAAGTTTGGCCATCTCATTGTCTTTACTTCTGAACTGTTTTAGGAGCACTTGGAGAAATTGCTGCTCTGCATTCTTGGGATGGAAGATTGGCTCCTCATCGCTTTCTGAGCCTGACTGCTCATGAACCGAGGGATCTCTCTGCTTATTAGCCTCACTGGAAAGGTTTTCATTACCTTCCAGAGAAGGCTGGTCTTGGAAAGTGGCAGCCACATTCACCCCAGATTGGATTTGAGATGTGGTGGCCCCCTCCTTGCACTTGCTGCGTGTGCCCACCATATAGACAGTGTGGACCATACATCCAGCCATCTCTTTATCTTTGGCAGGGTAACCCTGTTCTTGGAACCTCATGAAGTTCATCCTAGCATGGGCTCTAGCCCTTTTGTTGGCTCTGAATCTGAGCCTTTTCTGTCTTAGCTTCTCGATTTTAAGGGCTTAACGTGCATTCGTCATCCAGGAAGCCATCGTGAGTCGATTGACGGAGAGCTTAGAGAAGATACCCGATTGAGCAGTTGTCAGGGGCACCGCTGGAGCTTGCCCGAGATGCCTTGTTGCTTTGTTAGTATTGATGGCCTTGCCCCCAGCTGGGGCCAAGGAAAGTCGTTCAAACATCGACTTGCATTTGGGTAGTGTTGCCCTTGAGATCACCACATTTGGCCTCCTGCCTTTCGAGCCCAGTCTGTCTGTTACTGGAGCTTGAGAAGCTGGAATGGCGCTAGCTGGAACGAACAGAATAGAGCCGAATGGTAGCAGCGGCTCCTCCCACTGTCGCTTGAGACTGGCCAGAAGGACCGTCCTGGCGTCCATCTTCATCGTGTACGAGAAGGGAGCCGTGTTAAGAGCTGAGCTTGTCCTTAGAGACATTTTTGCTACATCCAAAGATTGCAATTGGATATTGTTAACCTGCAAATAGAAACATGATTTCAGTACAGGAAATCGATATGTATATTGATTGAGTTCGCAAGAACGTTTAACCCGAAATATGGGAGGAGAGATTAGTCTTACAGGGCGTGCCAGAATCTGTAGAGTGTTTTTCGTCACCCTATTGAGATGGGAATACGCATCGCTTGTCAAGTGTACTACAGATTCCCCCTACCTAGGGTAGGCGGGGGTTTATTGATTGTGGGAATCCGAATTTCCGGCAACCGTGGACTAAGCTGCCGTTAATTACCCTCGTCTTTGGAGCGAGAGAACCTCCGATTGACGGGTCAAACAGGTCATGCGAACTCAATGTGCAGTGTGTGTATGTGTGTCTTGAGGGGTTTTGGATATATTGGGGGCCTCGCAGAGTTTTCGGAGGTCCCGCTACCTGATTAGCAAGCTGGGGTTGACTTTGACTTTGACTTGGTCAACCGGAGTATAATTTTTGACCCCAACACAAGGTTGACTCTAGTATCCTGCTATATCCAAATTGCAAAGGGTTTTCAAAACTATCCATTTTCGTACGTCTCTTCCAGATCAAGTGCAAAAATAGATGAAGTGATCGGTTTTTCACCGATCTCCTAGAACTTCTGAAGGAAGCTTTTCCTGATGGAAATGAGGTGCCACCGAGCTGGTACGAGACGCAAAAGATAATCACAAATATCGGCATGAAGTATCATAAGATACATGCATATGAGAATGATTGTGTTTTTTTTCTGGAACCAACACGCCACACTCAGAAACTGCCCCGTGTGCGGGACCAGCTTATTCAAGCTTAAGAAATACCTTAAGTTGAGTGATGTGCCCGTGAAAAGTTTTCGTCTTTTTCTATTAATACGGAGGCTGCAACGGTTATTTATGTGTGAGGAGGTGGTGTCCGAAATACAGTGGCACCATAAAGCGCCTCATGAAGAGGGAAAATTGAGTCATCCCAGAAATTCAACACCGTGAAAAGTTTTAGATGAAAAACATCCTTAATTTAGCGCAGACCCTCATAACGTGAGGCTGGGAATTGCGAGCGACGGTTTCAGCACATTTGGGATGGTTCACGGTGGGTGTACTCAAAGTACTTGGCTCATTGTGGTGAATATATACAACCTACCGCCATTGAGAGCTATGATGCAGTCTTTTTTTACGTTGGCACTTTTAATCGACGGTCTCTCGTCTCCTGAGAAAAAATATTGACGTGTACCTTCAACCCTTGATCAATGAGTTAAAGTTGGTGTGAGAACCTGGCGTGAGAATCTATAACGAAGATGGTAAACAATTTTTTCAGATGCGGGTTGCTTTGTTGTGGACTATCAATGATTTTCCTGCCTACGGCATGCTGTCGGGGTGGACAACTCAAGGTAAGCTTGCGTGCCCCGGTTGTCATATTCATACGAGCGCCGTATTCTTTAAGTTAAGTGGGAAAGAGTCATTTATGGTTCACCAATGTTTCTTACCTATAACTCACTGCTTCAGAAAAAATAAAGAATTGTTCAACGGTAAGATGGAGACTGGTAGGATTCCTAAACCATTGTCCGGTAACGACATATTGCAATATTAGAGAGGTTATCAAAATATCACATTCGGAAAGAAATAGAACAAAGATACAAGAAGAAACTATGTGGTTTATTTCAACTTCCGTACTGGTCTGATCTACCGCTCCGCCACAATTTAGATATTATACATATTGAGAAAGGTGTTTTTGACCACGTTATCAATTTTCTGCTGTGTAAGAATGGACAAACGAAGAACAACGTCCGTCGTGATTTGACAGATTTGGATGATTTTTCCATTAAAAACGAATTGCATCCTCGGTCTATGGCTGGTAAGCCAGCTTATTACAAGATCCCATCAGCAATCTACAATCTGGACAAAAAGGAGAAGCAGCGCTTTATGCGGGTGTTGAAAGAATTAAATGTCCTTGATAGTTTCTCATCAAACATTTCCAAACAGATACAAGTAGAAAATGGGAAAATCGTAGGATTCAAGAGTCACGACTACCACATATTGATGCAACAACTTCCTCCTTTATGCATGAGAGCATCGGTAAGATCCGAACTTGGTCCCGTTCTTAACAACTTTTGTACGTATTTTCGCCAACTGTGTTCCAAAAATGTAGACGTCAATGAAATAGCAGAGCTCGAAAAAGATATTCCTATGATCCTCTGCAAGCTCAAAACTATCTTTCCACTTTCCATTTTCGATATTATTGTTCACATGTCTGTCTATTTGGCAACCGAAGTCAAGATTGGCGGTCCGGTGCATTACCGTTGGATGTATCCCATTGAGAGGTATGAAAATGTTTATTATTAATCATTTAAATTGCAAAACATTATCGCAGATTACTAATATCTATTATTTTCAACAGATATCAATTAACTTAAAAAATCTATATCAGCAACAAGTACCGTCCTGAAAATTTGATTGCGGAAGGTTATCTCTTGGAAAAAGTCATGTCTTTCTATGCTCGTTTCCTGAGCGACGATGTCAAGACGCAACTGAAAAAACCTCCGTGTGTTCCTGACGGTCCAATTGGAGCAGGAAGGCTAAGAAACATGTCTTACAATTTTATTGGCGGTTTACATACGTTCATCTTGCTAAACAACAAATGTTTTGTTAAATATGCAGAGTAAGTCTTTCTAATTTCATCCATTTAAACCGTTTGAAATAGAGTATAATCTAACTGATATAACTGTAAATTAACGAACAGAGCGTATAAAACTATATTCAAGAGATCGAATCTTATGACGTGGTCGGATAACAGTTTCGAAGAAGAACAGAGACGCACTTTCGTCGCTTGGTGTAAAGAAGAAGTCAACGGACAAATTAATCATGGTAAGCGGATTAATAGAGAGGTCCGGGATCTTTTAATCTATCCATCGATCGCAGGTACATTTTACAACGGGTACGGGGTTTCCGGCTACAAATTTGAGATCAAAAGGACGGAAAGCATTAGAGCTACGCAAAATAGCGACGTCGCAACCTCCGAAGACAAAGGAAATCGCTATTACGGCGTTCTTAAGCATATTATAGCAGTCTCATACATTCATAAGGATGCCCCTTTTTTATATTCCAATGTAGATGATACAATACCAAGTCTGAACGAGGTATGGAGGTCGATGAATACAAACTCACTTTGGTAAACACCAAACGGACAGCCTACGAATACAATAACTTTATCTTTCCATCAATGGCAACACAAATATATTATTCTCGGGACCTGAAGAAGGCTGACTGAAGTGTTTTTTGTCGTTAGAAACCAAGAGATTGTTATAATATGCTGACATTGAGTGACTCTGAAAATGAGAGTGACGAGGAAGATGCGATAATACGTCTCAGTCCTTCTATTAAAAGTAATAACGATCCAAACTATTTTGCGTCGTTCATCAATACATCAGTAAGACGTGACATTGGCTAAGTGATTGTAACAGATCAAGATTTTGAGAATCCACCCAATAAATCTTCAGCAAATGCACCGAACAAACGTGCTAGGTAATGAAATTGAACTAAATGTTTTAAATTGTATAGTAATTATAAGTAAATTTTTAATATTTGAATAAATATATAGAGTCTGATGGGAAGCCATGGATCCAGCTCTATACGTCATAGGAAACGACATCTAAACGAGATTGGCGGGATGTCAGTAACTGCAATAGAAGCGCCTAACCCTACTCGCGCCCTTCGTACCAGCGCCCCATCTAGTAGCGACCCTCCCACCGCCCTTCATACCGGCGCCCCTCCTACCATGGCCCTTCCTACTGATGTCCCTCCTATAGGACCTCTATCATCTCCAGCAACCGCAGCACCACAAGACCCGCTGCCTACCCTATCCCTATTAGCGGGGTAGCAGATCCTCCTATCCCAGCCACTCCTCATGCACATGGTATATACTTATCTATTCAGTTTTAGTTTTCTCTTAAAATAATTCTATCGAATTATCTAACAGTTTACTATTTGCAGTCATGCATGGTACTGACGGGACGGGATCTGGCGTCAGTTCTAGCGCCACGTCGGGGACGTCAAGTATAATCATTATTGCTTGAAGATTTTAAACAACGATTGTAATTAAAATTTGTAAAATTCTATATGCATACTCTGAATATTATAATATTGTATCTGTATATCTATCTTTTTGCAGGCTCCACCAGTGTTAGAACAAGGGGTCCTGCTAGGCCCTCCTCTTCCAGGCCAGCCCCAGGCGCTGCTCCATTGATGTTGGAGTGGACCATGTTAGGTTTTCCCGTTGGTGATTACCCGAATAAGTGGGGGGATTACATGAGAGCGGAGATCCGTACCTACTATACGTACCCGCTCCATATTAGGTGGAGCCCACCAAATCGACTATATTCGGCAATTTTTTTCAGCGTTCACGGTATTTCATATCCTTTTATACATTTAAATTTAATCCTCATTATATATATATATATATATATATATATATATTTGTAATTCCATACCTAGAGAAATTATAGATTCATTGGCGTCATCGGTGAGGATGGCGTTCCTACGCCGTTCGATACACATCCGGCTATAGACTGGGTCATATCTAAGTGCCAGGTTCTTAAGAGAAGACACCGATATGAAGTAAGGAAGCGTCATTACATTCCCTGGGCCACATCAACTGACGAGGAGCGGGAGACGATGATGGAGGCCATTTTTCGGGATGTCCCGAGAGAGGATTGGCCACTGCTGGTCGCGTATTACGAGCACGAACATGTTCAGGTATAAATTTAATTTTTAAGATTATAATAATATAACATGAAATCATATTTTGTGATGAATAATATTATCTTCTTTATATTTGTAAGGTGGCATCGGTTCGCAACACGGAGAACCGGAACAACGGCGTTAGAGAACGCGCTATCCTGATCCAAGAGAAGCGGTCACAGGGTAGCGCTCAACACCAGCTCGTGAGTATTTCAACGTTTAAGAATATATGTTTCCTTTGTCGCAAATTACTTATTGAAATAAATTCTAATTTTATCGCAGAAAAATAAAGTCCATGCCAACTACACTACTGCCACGGGATGGTCCGTGTTACAGAGGGGCACGGGCGAGTACATGCTAAGTTTCATATAATCAAGTCGATACTGTATTTAAGTTAACACGCTTATAAATATATTCTTCACAGACCCAGTTCCAGAAGAAGACGGATGCCTTAGGACTTAGTCCTGACGACTCGATTACCTCCATTGTCCCTGTTCAGGATTCGATATCCGGTGGACATCACAGTGGCTATGAGCGCGGGGTTGGTACCGGGGCCCACCGAAACTTGGCCAGGCGTTCATCGGTCCACTAGTACACTGTGGCCCAGACACGGACAGATGGGGCCGCTGCGTCGCAGTGGGAGATTCGTTGGCTCCAAGATCGTGTAGAGCAGCAGAAGATGCGGGTGGATACTCTTGAGGCACAGATCGAGAAGCTGAGGCGGTCGAACGTAGAGGCCATCAGGAAGGCCATACAAGAAGAGTTTGGGAGTATGTTTAGGTCACGGGACGATAGAGCTGGATCGCCCCAACGACCATAGATTATTGAATTTTTGATACAAACATTTTATTTGTTGATACAAACATTTGTTTTATTGGTTTATTGATTATACTGTTTGGTATATATATTTTGTTTATAATTGCATTTGATTCTAATCATATTACTTCTTGATTGTTATAATTGCGTGAGATTTAATCATATTATCATTATCTATTGCTGGTTGTGTTGGGGTCAAAATTTACACTCCACGGTCGAGGTCAACAAGTCAATAAGTCAAAGTCAAAACCCGAAAAGTAGGCTCGAGCCCGAACCCAAGTCCAAGAAAGCGGGCCCAAGCCAAGATCAAGTGGGCCTATACCCAAGTCAAGCTCGAACATGAAGAGACCGGTCCTTCCCCATGCCAAGAAGAAAATTATGTAACAAATAATTTTGATGTAATTTTTATGAATAAATGTAAGGAAAATGGGCATAAAACTAAATTTTTGTAAAGCCCATGGCTCATGTGCAAGAGAAATAACCACATGAGGTATGGGATGGGAAAAATGCCATTTTGTAAATTCTAACAGGCTATGTATAAACTTTTCAAATTCAAAAAATTCGATTTTCAATACTCCTATTTACGGCGACGAAAAATAGAACAATCATTAGCCTATATAAGGAAACATGATGATGAAATGAAGAAAAATTGATTCCCCTCAAAAAAATATTAGAGTTCTGTGCCTCTTTCTCCTTCCTTAAGGTTCTAAACCTTCTTCTTTTTTTTGAATTAAATCAAGAGTTTAACCCCTTTTTTCCAAAAAAAGAATAGTTTTTTTACCATAAAACCCTCAAAAGGGAGCTCAGATCTTCCATAAAATCTCTAAAAGTGAGACTTTTAATCTTAACGTCCCTTTTCTTAAAGATCCAACATAAAGAGAGGAAGAAGAAGGAACTCATCTTAGAAGAATCCATTTCAGGGAAGTCCACGGCTCGAAGAGGACGAAAAGAGACCTCCTTTCACAATCCAAGATCTAAATTCTTTAGGAGCTTAACTCCAAATCAATTTTTTAGGAGTTCAACTTCAAAATCCAAATCCTCAAAGGAGTTTAACTCGAAATCCAGACCTTTTAGAAGTTTAACTCCAAATCCAAGGTTTTCGGGAGTTTAACTCCAAATTCACATCCAATTTCTCCCCTAGGAATTTAACACCAAAACCTCTCAGGAGTCCAACTCCTAGCCCAAGAGCTAAACCCCTTCTTCCGCTGGTGTTTCCAACAGTCGCGTGCTGCACGTGTGACCCGTCGGCACCTAGCGGTCGCGTGCGTAACCCGCTGGCGTCCACGCGAGTGGCACGTGACCCGCTGTTGCCCACACGCCATGCACGTAGCTCGCCGGCGCCCAGCGGGTTACGTATTGTCTCATACGTCTTTAGGACGATCCTCACCCTTCTTTTCCCAAACATTCCCCACTAAAAATTCTTCCCCTGTAAACTCTGCGAGGCCCCCGATACGTCCAAAACACCTTCAAAACACAAAACACGCATATTTTATATTGAGTTCGCATGACCAGTTTTACTCATCAATCGGAGATTCTCTCACTCCAAAGGCGGGGGGAAAGGGGTAATTAACGGCAGCTTAGTCCGTGACTGCCGGAGATTCGGATTCTCGCAATCAATAAACCCCAACCTACCCTAAGCAGGGGGAATCCGTAATACGCCTGATAAGCGATGCGCATTCTTATCTCAATAGGATGACAAAAAACACTCTACAGGTTGTAATTGAAAGTAGCGCGCGTGGGGTGCATAGATTTCTGTTTGAATTTTTTTGATAATATATCTGGTCACAGTTTTAACCATGACCAAATATTATATGATCAGGGTTTTAACCGTGACCATAAGATATAGTCACGGTTACCTGCTAGTAGAGGTAACCTTCACTAGGTTTTCCCCTTATGGTCATGGTTTAAACCGTGACTATAGGGTCTCTATAGTCACGGTTACCTACTATAGCAGGTATCCTATATTATAATTTAACTTTTTGGTCACGGTTTAAACCGTGACCATAGGAGATATATCATCACGGTTTAAACCGTGCCTATAAATTGGTTATGGTTATAACCGTAACGTTATATATGGACCCCACACAGATTTCATTTAGTTGTTTGAACCATTTTCGGTAATGCCATGTATATGGTCACGGTCTTAATCGTGAAGAAAAAATATATGGTCACGGTTAAGGGTGTGACTAGGTTTCTTGTGACGGGGTTTTAGGTGACGGGTGTGTCACGGTTTCAAACTGTGACCAAAAGTGTCTGTGATCACGGTTAAAACTGTGACCAAAGCCATACTCTGTAGTAGTGCTTGTACATAGTAGTTAGTTTCATAGCTTGTAATAGTTTGATTTCTTTACTTTTATCTGATCTTGTAATCTCTTAAATGAGCTTGCAAGTTTAGATTTTAGTATTTAAACTCATTTTCATGTATTTTTTTATTGCATTTCAATAAAGCCTTCAATTTCATACACTTGGTTCCTAGTATCTCTTGTCATTTTATCTTACTTGCAATATTTCTTATGATGTATTCTATCTCTTGTTTTCTTTTCATTTATGAGATGATTTGTGAATAGTTTTCCTTACTTATTATGGAATGAGAAGGGGATGTTTGAGTTAGTAGTTTTCTTTATCTTTTCCTTTTCCTAACACCTAGTAAATTAAACTCCAACCAAAACATACAAAATCAACTCCCTTAAACACCCTATCCTACATGATAGTGGTGATTCCTAATTATGGCCGGTTATTTTTGATTTGGCCGGAGGCAAGGGATAAGAGATAAGAACGGAAGGACAATGGTCAATAAGAAAGGGATTTAGCGTACAATCGCAAATACCTTACTTAAACACTTTAATCCACGTTATTGCAGATTACCCTAGCGTCAATAATCAAGAGAGGCGCAAAAGAAAGAGTACAGATTTTCCTAATTTAAACTAACCTAACTCTAACCCTAACAAGCCCTCTTTTGAACTTATCGTATAGGATAGAAACGTACACATTCCGACTTTTCAACTTAGCTCGTTAGAACAAGAACGAAAAAAATATCTTCTTCCTGTGGACGACCCGTACTCATCTTGGCTAGCTTCATTCGACTGCGACTTAATTGCGGCATTTTAAAACTCATAGGACACTTATAGAACTCTTCCAATCAAACAATAAGATCTCCTGAGATGCTTTCACTGTCGCTATATATTCTGCCTCCATCGTTGAGTGCGCCACGGTATCCTAAAGTTTTGAATTCCAACTGATATAAGATTATGCAACTGTGTATACATAGCATATAAGAGTTATTCTTTTGTCCAAGTCCCCAATGCAATCCATATCTACGTATCCTTGCAACTGGCTCGATTTATCTTCTGACTTGTGAAAGAATAAACCGAGGTCTTTAGATCTTTTTAGATACCTAAGTATCCACTTTGCAGTTTTCCAATGAAACTTTCCTGGATTTGATATGTACCAGCTAACCAGAATTACCACATAGGATATGTCTGGAAGAGTGAATACCATAGCGTACATCAGCGATCCCACCGCACTTGGATATGGTACTAGAAATATATTTTCCTCTTCTCTGCTGATTTTGGACACTCCTTGAAGGATAACTTGAAATGACCGGCGATAGGGGTGCTCATCTGTCTTGAATTTTTCATGTTGAATCTTGTTCAATCGAAAATATTGCACAATTGATGGAACATTTTCCTTACTTTTGTTAAATTACTTAAATGTGTTTATCGTAATTATGGAATATATGTGGGTTTATCTGCAAAATACTCTTTATCATATGTTTATACACTATACTTAACATTATGAAGGAAAATATATGTATATAATATTTATATGATATTTTGATAATTTAAATATGCATATCATATCAAATAATCCTAATCAATATTCTTAAAATATTGTATCATATAAAATAATTAGGATAATATCTCAAATATAACAAATATTACTAATACTATGAATTGAGATATTGTACAGATATAGCTCAGGTCTGGAGATCGAGATATTCGAGATGTCGGGAATAAAATCCGTCGATAAAATTGAATCAAATCGTAAAATCAATAATGGTAAAGACTCAGAGAAAAATTTGAAAAATCCAGATATTGAAGTAATCTCCATATGTAAAAATAAGGCAGCAGAAAAATCCCTAAAACCCGATTCCACTACTAGGCCGCGGTTGGGCGGCCAAACGCACGATTTGTGGCGGATCCGCGGCAGTACTAGGAAAGTAGTAATTGAGATTTTCTGGTTTGGATTCTAACAGCAAATATTATCACATGGTATCTATGGTTTCTTCTTCTAGGACTATTTAAAAGACCAAGAGTTTCATACAAAAAATTATCAAAAACCGAAGAGATCAAGAGGTCTAAGACGATCCACGCATCCAGGTTGATCATCAGCTGTTCATTTACTTCCAATGAGAATAGAGATCAGGAGTATAAACTAGGGTTTTTGTACTCTAAATTCGATAGATTTGTAAATGATGGTTGATTAATAAAAAGGTAGATATTTAGTTTAGTTCTTTGCATTCTGCATTTAATTTCTGCATTACTTTCTGCATTTACCTTATAATCTCATTTTTCATCTTCTCTTCTATCTCAACCATGCATGAGTAATTCCTCGCTTGATAGGGTTCGTAGAAGTAGGGTAGATCAATGGATGATAAAATCTCTTAACTTCTTTTACATATTTTAAAGTTTATAAACTTTAGCAAAATAATTGTTAACATCCTAATCGGGCGCACTATCAATTTATTGATAGTCTCGACCGCGATTTGAGATTAGATTAACAATTGTTCTCGTAAAGGCTAAACATGAATAGAGGTCAATTTAAAGATAAGGGTTAAGAGTGGGAACCATATTCCCTCCAAAAACCCTAATCTTCATTCACCACTATCAATCTAGTTTTAAATCTATTAAAATTTAAAAGGAGCCATTTTTAATTAAATATCCATTACTACTAGATTCTATGAACCCTACAAACCACTTCTTTATAAAATCTATTTCCGTATATCATAGATCTAGAACAAACCATCCATATTTCAATCAACTCGTCTAAAGTAAAAAAAAAAAGTTCGACGTTTTTCTGAGGACGACCCGTACTTATCTCGGCTAACTACTAGCGACACCGTTATTGATTATGGTTACTACTTTTACTAAACCACTTCTTCAAAACACTTTTCATCAATGAAATGACGCCGTTGCCGGGGCGACGGCTATAATTTTTTTCTTGCTATTCGTGTTGAATTTTTATAAAATCAAAAAAACATATTATAAATAAGAACCAAATCGTAACTTGCATATTTAACGATTATTGTGCGAATTTTGCAAGAGTATCTGGAGTCACTGGAACGAGAAATTAGAGATTCAGAAATTTTCATCAAAAGCCCAAAGGAGGAAGGGGTGCACTGACGAAAAATTGTCAAAAGAACCCACTTTTCCGTGGAGGAACCGCAGCATTTGCAAGCAATTGGCCGCGGTTGGACGGTGGCTCTGTGGATTTGTGCCCCCAAAATCTTCAGGTATCTTTTTCTGAATCTTCTCTCTCCTCTAAAATCCAATAATCTGATATTTTCTGCAGGATTTTTTGCAAATATCGCCGCTCAAAAATCTTTTGTGTGTTTTGATATTGGTTTGTTTGTGCATATTTTAATCGGACTTTAAGGAGTAATAACCCAAATTCAAATTAGGTGGGGATTTTATCACCCTTCCTAAGCCCCACAAATCACAAAACAAGCATACTTTCACCCTACATTAATTAAAAAATATTTAGACCAAGGCTCTAGGGACCGTCGCGCTCAATTAGGACAGAGGAGGGTCGTGGATAATCTATCGCTTATCCGCATATCTTTTGTGGTGTTTAGGAAAGTGTGACTAAGCAAAGTGGTTACTTAATTAGGCTCACTATTTTCAGTGATTCATATAGCGGATACCTCCCACTTACCTGGCACTTATCTGGCCACAAGAATGATAAAGAGATGGTAGAGGATTGATCTTGCGGCTTATCCTTTGGAAGTTTAGGAGCGGTCTAGTGTTTGACCTAGGTGACCTTAGTCTAGGGTTGATTGTGCATTTTGTAATTTGTTGAGTCAACACATTTTCAGAACAAACCATTTTAAAATCGTTCTCACAAACGCTGCCACATGCGTTAAACCCGCTTAGTGTATGATCGGCTGGACATGGGACTCTAGTGCCCGTTTTGTCCGCGTTTCTGCTATCGACTCCGAAATCGATACTTCTTCATCTTCTATTTTCCTTCCACCCACCACATCGACCAAGATGGAAGGTTCTCCATCAGATTTTACCAACACACCCCTGCCACCACTCGTAGGTGAACAGAATCCACCGCGCACCTCTCTTCAAGAAAGATTCTACCCGATACGCGGTCCCCTTCCTACTTGTCTATCTATTCCACCAGCCAATGAGGATAGTTTCGAAATTAAACCCCACTTCATCAACTTATTGTCCAAATTTCATGGGCTTGAATCCAAAGACGCATACGTTTTTATAACCAAATTCGAAAACATATACGCAATGATGGGCACTACACAATTTTCTGTGGATGCTATGAGATTACGTCTTATCCCTTTTACCTTGTGCGATCTAGCAAAAAAATGGCTTTATAACACTGCCGCACACTCTATTGCCAAATGGGATGAATTCGTTATAGCATTTTTTAAGAAATTTTATCCAAATCATAAGACTGCCCATATTCGAAGCGAGATTAACCAGTTTACCTAACTTCCCAACGAACCATTTTGGAAATGCTTTGAACGGTTTAAAGATCTTCTTTTCCAATGCCCTCATCACAGAATCAATAGATATGATCTTTGCAGAATTATATATGAGGGTATAAATCCAGTGACAAAACGGATGCTTGAAACCATTTGTCAATACCATTTCATGTCTAAAGACGATGGTAAAGCTTGGCAATTTCTGGAAGATCTTGCCGAACAAACTTTGCAGTGTGAAAGCGTTAGACCAACTCGTCTAGGGGAGGTATCCATCAGCTTGATGTTTCCATCGCAGTAAAAACCGAAATGGCCGCGATACAAAGGAAACTCGAAGCTATAGAAAACAAAGTCTCTTCAGCCTCCCTAAACCAAGTTACGCTTTCCAAAACCGTGTGTGGTTGCTATTCCGACCCATCACATTTGATAGAAGAATGTACTTTGAATTCTCCGTTTTAAGGTCAAGAACAAACTAATGCTGCTTTTCAGTAATGATCTAGAAACGATCCTTATTCTTCTACATACAATCAGGAATTGAGGAATTATCCTAATTTTGCTTGGAACCAAAACCAAACTCAAAATCAAAATCCATTGCCAAGCCAAAATAACTATCAGAGGCCTCCTCCACAGCAATAGCAACCACCACAACAGAGTCAGCACCACTTTCAACGACAAAATTTTCAAAATCCGGCCAACAACTCTACATCTTATAATAATTCTTTCCCAACGGCCAGTACCGAAAAATCTTCTTGTAAAAACTTTGTTTCAGGTACAGTACATTTGATTAAATTTTAATATACAAATGGAGTATTTTGCAATCATGTGTACACTATAAATATTTGAATTGCTTTTGAATAGCAAAAAAACACTTGTAGCTTATTGGTAAAGCCTTGCACTGTTGTGACATAGTCCCTATGATCGAATCCCCCCAGCCACACATATTTTTATTTGATTTTTCTTTTAATCTTTCAGAAGCCCAAAGGTTTACACGTGCACTACACCTAAAATGAAAAGTCACATAGAAAAAACATGTGCACTGAGGTATACCAAGAGACAGGGACATATGGCATGAACTCCAAGCCCATCCCACCGGATTGGACCAGCAAGATTCAAAGGGGAGGCCGACACCTCCAGGTAAATCCGTAGGGGATGCCCTCATTTTTTACCCCCAGAACCCCTTGGCCTACCCTACTGCCCCCATACTGTTTGATTTCTCTGCACAATTCCAGAGAATTAAAAATGGGTATTAATCCATATTTTAATGCACATTTTAATTCTCAAATTCATTACCCTAAACTATAATTTTTCCTATGAATACCACACTACATTTCACCCCTCCTCATTCAGAAATTCCATACAAAAACTCTCTAAAATTTTCAAGTCCCAAGTTGTGCAAGTGGAGTTAGCAAAGAGTAAGGTTCCGGTGAAGTTTCAAGAAGAATCCGGCGACGAAACGACTTCCCGGTGATTCCAAAGTCTTTTCCTAGCTTTTCTCTTTGATTCAAATCGGTAAGTCCCACTCCCTTCCTCCATCTTTATTCTAAAACAATGTATTTTCAAAACTTGTCGGAAGCGGAGTTATTCCGACTTCCGATTCGTTTTTCTTTAAAAACTTCATTTTTCTTAAACAATAAAATACCATATTCCCTTATAATGATCAACAAACATAAACAAACGCATTAGAACAAGTTTCATCTCAAAGTAATCTAGTATGAAACTTTTATCGCATTTTTACAGTTAAATATCATATACTTTACTTTCAACACAATTCAACATATTCCCTTGTATTACTTTTAGAAAACTCATGAGGTAATGACCTATCTCATCACAACATACATTTTTGATATAGCACGATAACTCTTGGGACATTAGTTTATGGGAAAATACTAGTTTACGATTAAATACCATAAACATTCAAAAACCGTTTTCTTTAAAAAATGTGTTATTTAATTCCTTACAATTGCGCCTCTACAATCCATTTGGGGAACCCCAATTGGGATGGTGTGGGTTATCGCACATCTTCGGGCCTACTAGAGCGAGATGCAGACCTCCACAAGGAGAATTCGATCTCGATGGAATTTTTAATGCAATTTTTAAGAAAAATGTGATTTCTATTTAATAAATAAATTCTATTTTTTATAATATATATAAATATTATCAAAATGTCTAATTTAAATATATTATATATATACCATGTTTTCTAAATCACAAATTTCATGAAACTACCTTTACAATTCAATACCATTCCAAGTTTACACTAAAATACCATATACAATGAAAACTAGGTTATATTCACTAGAATATTTCACTTTATAAAAATTACAATTATGAAAACCCTAAACAAGATAATTAAATACTTGAAATGTATTTTGAAAATGTATCAAAACTATTTTTCATAAAACCTCCTCAAGTTATATTAATTTACAATAAGGACCATAGTAAACATAGGTTAAAGCGGGACCAGTTCTCTTGAGCCTCTGGAAGGCGAAGAATATGGGTGCTTGCCTATCTAAGGTAGACAACCTAACAACAGTGTTATCAACACGGTAATCGTCTTAGAAAAAGACACAAATCATGTTGTCCATTTACAGCAGTTACCGATAACACCAAAACTAATTCAGGACTTCAATTTCTTTTTAAAGTGTCTGATTCAGACAGAGTCTCAATCTAATCAATCTAACTTGAATTCAATTCAAGCATAACTACAATACAACATGAATCCATTTATATCAGAATTCAATCTATATCAATATGACTCGACTGAACCGAACCATGGATATACTCTGATTAAATGACTATCCATTTATATCCATTCTGTTTACATGATATCATGGTTTCGGCAAGTTATCAATCTATATAACAAAACAATACAATCAATACAAAATATATTACGGGGTTTTTAAAGGAGTAGACTGGTACGGAATGTGTTAAAAGTGGCACAAGACGGTCACTTTAATACACCTAACCTGAATATCCATTACTGTAACATTTCAGGCAAATAAATATTATTTTTGGGAATTTTTATAATTAAATAATATTATATTGAATATTTTAATAAGGCGGTAAAATTAAATACCGATAAATTTGGGGAAAATTGGGAAAATTATGGAAATTACGGAAAAGAGGATGTTTTATTTGATTTATTTAAATTATGAAATTTTATGATTTATTATACACCATTTTAGTGCTAATCACGATTAAATATCGCTAATCACGTATTAAGCGTGTTTTGTGCACATGACATGCAAAAGTCTTTTTTTCACACTTATTACATTTTTCCTACATGATTCTTGTGTGTATGGTTATTGCTTTGGGTTTCCTATTGCAAAGAGAAGAAAAGAAAAGGAAAACAAAAGAAAAGAAAAAGAAAACATTAAAGTATTAAGGCATGGGCATGAGAGAGAGGGTGAGGGGTCAACCATTAGTCTTGGCTCATTCCCTCTTCATTATTTTCATCATCTTCTTTCCTCTTTCAACTCCTTGGCAGCACCTCCTCCCTCCCCCTCTTCAACCCTCACTTTATCACCAAAACAAACCCAAAACCACATCTCCTCTTCACAAAAAAATGTGCACAAGCTCTCAATCTACCCTTTGGACCAAGAAAGTTTGAGTTTTGGCGCTGTAGAGGATTCATGAGTGCAAAATGAGGTAATTATTCCATCATTGGTGTAGAATTTCCATTTCGTTTAGCATCCATGTTAAATTAGAATTGATATTGTGTGGTTTTGGATACTTTAAAACTTTAAGTTGAGGATTAGGGTTTGAGTTGAACCCAATGGTGAAATTAAGGTTAGTAGAGGCCATACAACCCCTGTAGTGATTGATTGGAGACCTAAACCAGAGGCTAGAACCTATTTTAGCAAACTTAGAAACCCGATATCGAAAGAATTGTGGATTCTGTATGTGTGTAATGAAATCCACTAACACCCGGGTGACCAGAAAATTATTTAGCAAAGACAGTGATACATGCAGACACCCAGGAAGCTACCCTAAAGACCTGTCCCAAATGAGTTCGTATTGATTCTGTGGTTTTATCTCCAGTAAACTAGACCCTTGGCATATGCAAAATTGGCTGATTTCACCTAGGGTAAAATCTTGGACCATTTTCAAGAGTTGCCGTTTTGATTCGGGGTTTCTTTTCTCGTGTTTTGAATTCTGGATTGTTGTATCTGTGTTTTACCTCGATCACTTGACGTTTTTACGATGATATCGAGAGTTGCTGTTGGTTTTGAAGGCGTGGTCCATAGGTCTAACCTATAGGCCTTTAGCGTGTCGTTTTGGTTTTCCGATATGATTTTAATACGCATTTGCGATTGGATTATATGTGTAGGTACCCCACGTGATATTGAGACGTTGAATATGAAGATGGCGACATCGGTATCGGCGCACAAGAAGCAAGGTGAGTAGATTTATATCTATGGGGGAAATGTTGGCGAGAATTGAAAAAAGGACTCTAGTCGATTTCTTAGTCCCGAAAACCCTAGAGTAAAGATTTGCATACACGCACATACACATACTTGCATGCATTGATATCCTTGTGCGTATTGGGGACATATTTATATTGGTATATTCATATGCTTGGATGACGAGAATGTTATATGATACTTGGGAATGAGTCGATCTGATCGGGCATGATGCCGTGAGATATTTAATGCGCGACCGAGATATATCATGATGTTATAGCGGATTGTTGGACGACGATACTATGTTGGTGATATACTTATGATAGTTGACATGTGATCGAGATATAAGATAAGATATGTTAAGATAATTATAATGGATCGTTTGGGCGATGTATACTCATATATGATGATAAGTGTTGATGACATCGGGTTGTATGAGGCTGTAGATCAGTATCCGGATCATGATTATGTTGATAATATTAGTATTGCACTAGACTTAGATCAGTACCCCTGCTCACGATATGTGATGATGTGGATACCAGATGAATAATGAGATAAATATGATATTTGAAACGTACCCAGATTTGGGAGACCGTACGATAGATTTACCGTACGAGATATATTTATGATGATTAGATCCGCACTCTTGACTCGAGAATGTCATGTTATTTATTATATCGTACGTGATACTATTGAGGAGAGATCACCGACTACTATATATATATATATATATATATTGACTCAGACTTAGGTGGATTTCTTTACCCTTTTGACTGGGCTCGAGTCATACTTGTTTTCAAAGTGGGGAATCGTGAGTATTTTAGATACCAAATTGTATGACTCGTATATTGGGTAGGTTTATTATTCAGTGTTGCTGTTATCATATCGCTTTCTGCATATTCATGATGTTTCATCGCATTGCATACTTGTGCATATGTTTTCTGCAATTATCATAAAATCCTGCTGTTAGGACACCAGCACCATTACCGATGATGCGTATGTTCCACGTACACCTGCTTGCCGGCTCACACACATCATCATCGGTAATTGTCATGTCACGTACACTTTATAAAATACTATTTATTGACATAACTTGCTAGCGGATAGTTGCAACGTGTTATAACTTCATATGCTAGTTTAACTTTTGCATTCATTGCATGATAGCGGTTGCATTCATATATACTCATTGGCCATGCAGCATTACGGAGATTTATGCCGATATTCACTGTTTACTTACTCTTGATTCTTGGATTTCGGATTCCATGAGATTTCTGGATTTAGGGGAAAACCGCACGAATATATATAAACTTCTCTCTCTCCCTCTTTTTAAAAAATGCAAGTTGCGGTTTTCTCATGATGTATAAGTCGTCCACCATGAGTTTTCATGATTGCTGTTGGATTTCGAGACCCGTTGCGAGGAGTGGATGAACCATCTTGGGTACATGGTGGGCCCGGTAAGGTACCCCAGGGCAATAAGCTCGAGTTGTAGATGATGAGCCTGGCAGGGGAGCACTACCTGCCGGTGATTTTACCTGGCGCGGTGGATATCTGGAGGATACCTTCCGTGATCATGTGATTTGGTGATATGGGCCGATCCGGACCGACGGAGCTCTAGATTTGAGATATTGAGATATTGGGATTTGAGACACTGATGATCTGTGGTACTGAGATTTATGTTTTGTGTCGATGCTTGATACTGACCTCTCTGTTGATTTCATGATGTATTCTGTTTCCATTCGTCATGCATTCATACATCATATATCTGATATGTGGCTATCTGAGGTACTGACATGAGCATGTAGTATTACACTTTTACATAGATGGACCAGGATATTTATTTGAGGATATTACTTGATATGACACAGGTTTCGTTGCGGTTTTGCTGGCACACTGTCCCTTCCGGGTGATTGCTTTGGTAGGTGGGTTCTTTTGCATCAGGACTACCCTTGTATATTTGTTATTTCGGTTGTATCTAGTAAAAATCCATCAACCAGACTTGTATATTTTATTGACTTAGTAGACTAGTGATGTATATTCTTTCGACCTAGAGTCGCGCATTGTATTATTATTAAGAGCTAGCTCCTGCTTGTGTAAGTCTACGCTAGCGCCCCGGCAGTCTACAGACGCCAAATGCGGAACAAAAAATTTTTAACTGGCGCTATCGTATACTTTAACCCGGATCTACCATTATTGCTAAACTAACAAACTGTAAAGAGTGTAGAAAGGTTATACCGAACGATCCGAGTCCTTCGTTCTTCAACCATCATCCCACGCTCCGTTGCGGCTGCTCCGATCTCGTCGATCTCCGATATCCTCGTCGAGGTGGCACCACATCACCGATTCTTTAAACGGGCTCCCGCCTCTGACTCGAGGCAACTCGATCGTCAAGTTTGCTAAAAGAGACGACCAAGAATGATGTAGAGAATGAGTAGATGACTTTGTCTCACTTCGTCCAAATCCGTGGACGATCGGTTAATGAAGTTGCCGAGGGAATTGGGTGATGGAATGAACTGTAAAATTCCATGCACCCCAAATACTATCATATCTTTTCTACAAATGAAATCAACAACCATGAGAGAGAGAGGAGGGGGCCGGCCTCTTATAAAGAGAGGGGGGGTGACCGTAGGAACCAAGTGGTGACCCTAAGATGAAGCTTATCATGAAGAAAAGATCTTAAGCAAAACAAAAAGCTTTTATGTAAACCATGACTCATTAACACCTAGTCATCACATAATAAATGCTAAGAAAGATGCATGAATCTAGTCACCAATCTAGAAGTTTCTAGAAGCACGACTCACCTCATCCAAGAAAAGATAAATCCGTCTTTAACCAAATGTTAAAAGACGGCAGATAGAAAACTGGAAACTGACAACTTCCAAAAGTGATCCTGAAACGACTTTCAGGATAACCCCGAAACTGTATAAATATACCCGCATTTGTATTACGACCGAATACAAATGCAACTGAGACAAAGATATTATACCTACTCAATATAATACTCGGATCCGGCTTAAACCAAAGCCGACCAGTATCATCTGTCCGAAAATCGACACGTGCGTAAACGCACGTGCATTTTCCGAACCCTGCCATAAAACCATACGGCCTCTACAACGTTTCGCCCGAACTTGGGAAACTGTCTGTGGGGGACTCTAATGACTCGTCAGTACCCTGGCAGTGGGTTTAACCACAAACCGTCAGCGGCACTAGCTATGCGTAACGGCTGCCCATGGACTGACCTCAAGGGAAGCTGATGAGCGAACTCAAGGGAGGCCGATGAGTGAACTCATCCAGAAACCCTACTGAGCCTAACAGTGACTATGTATATACAGTCCGGTCCGTTCGTCTATGAGTATCGCATATCTGCCTAGGGGGCTAGTAACGTCAGACCCCCAAGAGCAGTATAAGTCGTGTCGGAGTGAAGCCCAATAACACCCTGAGATACTACTGGAGTACCTACCAGTAAATCTCCTGCCACGGCCGTGGGCTTTGTGTAATGGCTCTCCTAGACACAGCACGATCTCGCCCCCAATACCGGGAGAGACGAATCCCCTGCCGATCCGCTCACGTGCCTCCATATGGCTCGGGACTGTACCCAAAAGCTACCTGTTTGCACGACTCCTTTGAGCCGTGGTAGGGTAGAAATCAAAGCACAGTGGGAACTCACACAAGAAAAATGACGACCTCAGGTCGATGAACTAACCTGTACACATGTCACCAGGGAACTGCTATCTGACGATAGATATAATACTAACTAGCAGATTCTCGGCGAGTCCTGTCCGGTGTACTCATAACCCAATGAGCACCTGTATACATCTTAGGTGATCCAACTGACACCAGTGGCTTGTGAGACCGGCCACCCCCCCTCGTCGGGGTCTCGACTGTATACACTAGTCTACTCCGGAGTATCGATGCCCTGTCTCGAAACTCCCACGACTAGGGACCACAATTAAGGATATGCATATAAACTACCCAACTCTCACGTATATGATCGCCATCATACTGTTGGTAGTAAAGCAAAGGGCTCTATCAAAGTGTAACATGCAATCAGTCACCTGAACATGTACACGACTGATAAAGGCAAACCAGATAGCATACTATCATCTCGAGTAAGACTGTCCTACCGGGATAGGTCCTCCGCAATCATTGCAATCACGTACCTGCGATCCAATAATTGACTATGAGGGCACTATCTCCAACAATCTCCCACTTGCACTCAAGGCTAATATTGCGATGTCGACTACTCACAGCCCGTGTGAAACCGAACATCCAACTCCTCTACTAATCAGTTCACAAAGCCCGTTTGTAAAACTATTGTGTTCGAGAAATAGCCTCGGTGAGTGGATCCGCCTAGAAGTTTCTTTCTGTATCTCTCTTAATCTCAAGTTCGCGGAGAAATCCATCTCCCGAATTGAGTAATACCTGTCTTAGAATATGTCTGGATATCTGATGGGACCTTAGTTCATAAATGAACTCCATATCCAAACTTCTTAGACTGTATGGATCACTGAACCTAATCAGTATCCGGCACCATGCCACCCACAGTATCCTCTTGAACCACCTGTCCATAATATTGTCCCTCGTCAGAGGGAAAACTAAAACTCTGACAATCACTCTGTCATCCATGTCACCTTTGAAGCCTGGAATGATAACCGTCTCCCGAAAGAGGCTGCCGTTATCAAATCCGTAGAACATGTACTTATGTTCTAAAACCGCTTCCTTATGTTTCTCCAGGATTGGATTAATACAAACTTATTGCATCTAGTGCAAAAACAACATCTGGTGTGGTACTTGACATCTCATGATTGACTCAATTGCCTAAGCAAGTGATCTGCCAATCATGCACATCCCTCTCTCCTTTAGTCTATACGACACCTTTAGAGAGGGTGACTCCATCACCTGCAGGTACACCACCATGCTAGGAGTCAACTATTCCAAAAACCATTAGAATATCTGTCAAAGTACCCACATTGGGAAACTACCCAATTCCAGATCTAAAACCATAGATCTAGAAACCAGAATGTCAAATATTATATCCATATCATGTCTGGAGAAACAACTGTGTGACGACCACAGTACAACCGATCGTAGTATAGGAATTTTACTTCCTACTCTGTGTATGTCATCCAAATACTATGACATCACACCCTACTACCTTCTTAACTGATCCATCCCCTATTCTGATTGAAGTCAAACCCATGACTGTCACATCAAAATTAGATGATCTATCTCCGCTATAACTGCTCTAGTCTATAAATAGATATAAGCATCTTGCCTACTATGCTTCCGTTGCTCCCACTGACTATGACAACCCTCCTACCGGGTCTCATATCCTGGAACAACAGTAGTGTCAAGTCTTGGTAGATAAGAACCTCCCTGTCACCGTCCTTGAGGCTACCGAAGTACCTCTCGGGTGTCTGAGGTTACCTACCATATCTGCGGAGTGGCTATTGGAATGTCAAACTTGATTGAATATATAGGTCCTATTAAATTTTCCGTAATCGTTCGCGGTTCTGGAATCACTTCCAGTTCTACCATACTCCCACTACTGTTTTCTGAAAAAGATCCATTTTACTAAAACTGTGGCGAGTCAAGAACAATATCACTATTGATCTTCCAAATGGTAGAATATCAACCCTCGTCATAGCCAGGGTCAACCCACAAACAGCCACTACAGAAACGTGCCCTGAGTTATCCAGAGTCTGGTTTTAAGCATAAGCTGGACAACTCCCCATACCTTATTTTCTTTTAAGGTACGATTCATTCTATATCCAATACAGAAACTTTGGCACTTATTTAATTGGAACCATATTCAAACCATGCAGCTGTCTCCAGTGCATATCAACTTAATGGAAAGAGGCTAATCAGCATTACTCAACTTAGGAATCCATCCAATTATGAGTAACCTGAAAGAGAAACACGTTTCTCAAAACCATTACTATCATCTGAATACCAATCACAAGAATCTACATCTTCGATCTCTTTGAAGAATCCCGATACTTGTGATACCTGGTTCTCTACTTTATTCTTATACCCACAACTTCTCAAAACTTAGACCTTGTATTTTTACGAAACACTTGTTGTTCATACCAGAATACTGCATTTTATACCGCCCATTCTTACGCTCGTTTGTTTATAGGTAGGTGCTTTTGATCAGTGTTTGCTACATAATTGCAGAATACAGGTTCTCGGCTCTGAACAGTGAATATCCATGAAAAGTACGACAAATTCCGGATTACTGCCAACAACTGATAAACACGGTCTCCGCTCTCTATCCGTGTGTTGCCACATACCGGTTTAAGAAGACAAAATGACTAATCAATGTCATTTTCATGCACAAGGCTCAATGGCAGCACAAGATCCGAGAAATCTACGCGGAGCTCGAGACAATCATGGCAAGAGATCCACATCACATCACCTTTTTTTTGTACTAGAATTCTGGAAATATTGTAAAGAGTTTCTGTAAAAAGAACCATACCACACTTAAGGGCACAGTAAAACAGGAAACCTCACAAAAGCCCAGAGCCCAACTCACCAAGGGAGCCGCGTTTCCGCGGCCAATAGGGGGTATTGGCCGCGGAAACGCGGCCGTACTGGGTCTTCATTTTGTCGTTTTTCAGGGGCTTTTTGGTAATCTTATTTGGGGGCAGATTGTTGCCCTAGATCTTCATTTCCCTGCCTATAAATACAGCAGTTTTGAGCTAAGCCAAGGGAGCTTTTCTTTGTTCTTCATTTTTGTTGTTTTGTTCTTCTTCTTCCTCTTCTTCATTCTTTCTCTATGACATTGTAGTGAGAGCTTTTGAGTGGAAGATTAATGAAGATGAGGGCTTGTTATCTTTCTTGTTAGTTTGCTCCCCTTTGAGATTCTTGCTTTCTCTTGCTCATTCAACCTCTTCATTGAGCTTGAATGGGTAAGAGTTAGTTATTGATCTCAAGGGTCGTATTTTCTCACGGGACTAGTTCTTCACTTCACATGCGTTCTCTACCCTTCCCTTGATCTTGCAAGTTCTTCATTGAGCTTGCAAGTTTAAGGGTTGGCTATTGAGCACATGCTTGGCTTTGGTTCTACTTCCGTGTTCTTTTTATTTGCTTATTTATTACTTGCATTTTTTTCATTCTTGCTTTTATTACTTGCAATTTTATTCATGCACTTTAATACTTGTATCTTTTCTTTTCTTTGTTCTTTTCTTTTTGTCCTCTCTTTTTTGGTTCTCTTTTGTGAATGTATGTAATTATTGTTGTTAAGATAAAATACGGTATTATAAGTTAATGTTTCTTTGCCAATTCCTTTTCCCGTTATTTTCCATTTGAACTTCGCCCAAACCATACGCAAGCGCTCTGTTAGGCACCGTACCCTGACAAGGTAACGGTGATTCCTAACCGCGACCGGTTGCGTTCGGTTTGGCCGGAGGCGAAAGCAAAAGACAAGAACGGAAGGACAAGGGTAAATAAGCCGGATTCCACGAATACCGCGCTTAAATCCCCTAATCCACGTTGTTGCCAATTGCTTAGCTTCAATTGGTCAAGACTCGGCTCAAAGGTTTTGAGTACGGATTTCTTAGCTTACAATCTCGTATCTTTTCTTAACAACTTTATACTTGCAAATAAACACATAGCTTAGACCAAAAAAACATACAAGATTCTTTATTGACTCGTCTAAGACAAGAAGGTAAGATAACACCATCTTCCTGTGGACCGACCCGTGCTCACCGGCAAGCTGCATAGCGACACCGTCCTGATCGCGGTTACACTTTAAATCTTTGAACATCCGACACGCCAAAAGCGTGCGATCAAATGGCGCCGTTGCCGGTGAGACGGTAACGTATTTCTTTTCTTGTTATTCGGGTTAATATTCTTTTTTTATATATTTAAAAAAAATATATAAAAAATAAAAATTAAAATCTTTTTGTTTTTTTTTTTGATCATTTTTTGTGGGCAAGTGTGCAGAATTTTGCGTATTTGCAAACTGCGATTGTGGGGAGCAAAGTGTGCATTCAAGGCAAAGGTGATTACGAAGTACAGTGCCAAAGATCCGGGTAGTTTGACCCGCGCAAGCGAACCTTTCAAGCTTACCGGATTTGATTCAACGGAGGTTTCCTAATCCAAAAACTTAACGGTACGTACTTTACTAACACCTTCTTCTAAAATCCGACGCTTCCAATATACTATTCTTTGCAGGATTCTTTGCAAGTTCGCTAGCAAACGCCAAAATTGACTAACCCGTATTTGTTGCAGTGCCGCGCTTAAACAAAAAAAAACAATTGTTTGATTCTTTATAGAATTTTTGAATTGCGCATTGCATACATTAATACGGACTTAAGGGCAAGCGAACCCCACAAGATACGGTAAAGGATTTCATCACCTTTTCCGTGGCCCACAAATCATGAACTTGAGCATAACGTTTACCCACACAAATTTTAAAAGAAACTAGACTTTAAGCCTTAAGGACTTCGCGCTCACTAGGAGAAGTTAACTGTGTTTAGAACCTTGCTTAACGGTATATTGTTTACGGGGTGTCTAGGAAAGTGTTAATGGCGAAACCGCCAAAAGAGAAAGGGTTATTTAATTAAGGAACTTCGCGAAAGCGTTGGAAAACCTCCCCTTATCTCTGCACTTACCTGGCCTCGTGATCAGTGTATCTTAAGCCTGTTTCTCGACACAGTTTTACTTCGACAATCAAGTTCTGGAGCAGGTCTAGTTGACCTAGGTTAACCCTAGAACGATTAGGTGTGTGGTATTTTTTGTGTCGTGATTATTTTTTGTCCATATTCTTTTTTGTGTATATTTCATTCTTTTGCTAACAACTAACTAAAAAAAAAAGAAAAAAAAATCACATTCTTTTCCCCCTCCTTTTCTCTACCTTTTCTCTCTCTCTTCATATCATGGGTACTCCACCTCGCAAAACTCTTGCCGAACTTTGGTACCCACAACCAGACATTACATCTTACGGTTCTTGCTTTGGCCGAACTTCGAACGACCCCTCCATGCCCAAAATTTCGTTGAGAGATCGGATAGACGCGTCTAGGACAAGCAATTTGACTCCGCAATCCACTTCGTATCAACCATTTCATACATTCACCCCTTCTTACGTTGATACCCCTTCTTCGAGTCATGTTGCCACTCCAAGACCTATGTCTATTGCTGAACGTATTGAACAATCTCGCAGCCGATCTTTCACTCCTTTCACCACTTCAAGTTCTTGGGATCAACAATTTCATTCACCTTCTTATCCAAATATTGATCCTGCTCCTGTCCAGCCATTCAATTCCTACCAATCCTACCCTACTTTTGCGCCTTCCCTAGACATTGCTTCTACACAGCCATTTGGGGGTTTCCAGTATCCAACCAACTTTGAATCTTTTACTGAAACCCCTTCACAACCAATGTTTAGTCTAGAACAGTCCTTGGAAGAATTTAGGGTAGCGTCAAGCTAACAGATGATGGATTTGAATGCGTCCATGGCCGCTCTCATACAACCTAGTGACCCGGTAGCTAGTTTTCAACTAGCTCCAAATTTTTCAATGTATGATGAGGCGGCAGGACAGGCTGTGAATTTGAGTGGAGAGGGTGAGATGTACCCCCTTCCAAATCAAACCTACCCATCCCAAATTGAATCCCACAACTCCTGTTTTGAAAGTCTATCATGTATCCCACATGATTTATCAATTGAAGATAGAATGAAGAATGAGTTGTGCGACTTTGTGGTGTCTGATTTGCCCGATTGTGAAGGGTCCCTTCCAAGTGAAACCGTACCCAATCCTTTTGACCTCTACACCTCCACTCTAGAACCTGAATTGATTACTATCCATGCTTTGGTTGAGGTGTCTGAGAAAATTGACTTTCACTTGATTCAGGATATTGACGCTGGGAATATTTTGGATGATGAACCTATAGATTTGGCTGAGTTTTTCTCTTCAAATCATCATCCCGAGTCATTAAATGTTTTTCCCGAACCCTATATGCGTCTGGATTTTGAAGAAAAGTGCATGGATGTGCTAAATTTTGAGGAGAATATTGAGGATAGTTTTGAGGATGAACCAGTTCTAATTGATGAGTCGGATTTTCCAATTCATCCTGTTCCTTTCACTGACTGTGTACACCCTCCAGAACCCTTAACCGATACCCTTCCTCAACCACTTCCCTCCATCCTTTCTATCATTCCGACCTTGCAAGAAACCGTCTCACTTTCATTTCAGATGTCTGGTTTACCAAGTTCGGCGTACCCATGGTTTCTTACGAACCTTGAGGGATTTGACCCCATTTCTCGACGGGTTAATAGATTAGCACAATCGCTGTTTACACATCGCTCATCACAAATTGTGCTAATCTATTCACTCCATTTGCACCCTCAAGTTCGTACTCCACTTCTTTCTCCCATCCGCCATTCTTCTCTTCCACCGAGACCGGACGCCACTTCTATCCCCACACGGTCTCGCGTGTTTCTTATTTCTTTTCTCTACACTCCATTCTTTCACCAACCGTCGCTTTATAACGATAAAATTTTTGAATGGTTGGTGTTAACTTTTGGCCTGTGTAAGGCCTTGTATAGATGGATACTGTTCTTTCCCCCCTAATCCTGAATTTCAACGCTTAACAGTGGAAATACTGTTTTACTTAAGTTGGGGGGGACATTTTTTTGTATATATTTTTTGTTTTTCTTTTTTGTTTTGTATATAATTTGTTTTTAGGGAGCGCCGGCAATTTTGACCCTCTTGGTATAGCCTGACAGTGAGGGCACTGTCAAGTTTAAGTTTGGGGGTGTGCTCGGTAAGCTTTCTTCCTTCGCATTCATTTGTATATTTTGCATCTGCATATTAAATCCATAAAATCCATAAAAATCTGAAAATTTTCTAAAAATATAAAAACTTTTTCATCAAGTTAGCTTGTGGAAGAACTCTGATTCAACATTCGACGGTTTTTGTTTGATAAAATAAGAATAACTAAATCTTATGTTTAGATTTTGAAAACCTGAAAGATAACTCTCCTTTGAAGTTAACTATAGCTAATATACGTCTTTACATCACACTACACGTGTTGTGAGTCTTGGAAATTAGATGACAAGTCTTTTATGTTTAAAAACTTTTAAACAGATAAATGATTTTCTGAGGATCAAATAGGTTTGTTCTGAAATAAGTAATGTCAAGAATAGTTTATGAAGTAAAGCGAATATGAAGGAATGTTATTGATGCCGTAATTGGAACTAAGTCTGAAAAATAACCCATCTGGAACTTGATTGGAATGATTACACACCAAACCCACTAAACACGTCTTTTATCCAAAAAAAATAATGGAACTGCCGGTTATATCTCCGTTCGTATTAAATCATCTGATTTTCACGACAAACTGTCTTTTGTTTTTGGACCTAGGTAACTTGAGTAATTAAGTCCGCTGGGGTGTTTTCTACACCTAATGCCCTAAAACCAACTGGTTTGGGTGCATTGGCCCAAAGCTCGCTAAGAAGCCTAGAAAGTCCAGTTTTAAAACAAAGTCAAGCAAGTGTTCTCTCCGAGTTAAAATTCCTAACGGTTCTTTGTGTGAGAATAATCTTGATAAAAGACAGACTTTTATAAAAAAATTTAACGGAGATATGAAGGTTTTACTCTATGATAAAGACTATTGCACGTTCACAGAGGTGTGTAGGAAATGAAAACAAGAAAAAGGTGGAGTGAAGAATAAGACCTAGTTTCCTGTTAGGGAAGATAGAAATTCTGAAGTTGAAACTTTACTGGAAAACGAAACTTGAAAAATGCTTAACTCTTTATAAGACTTATGTGATCCTTTTAAAATTGTTATCTGGGCTTTATTGTGTGACATAATGACTTTATTCGACCTTTCGGGAACTTAACGACACTATTTTGTACTGCACGTAAAGACATATAAAATCTGTAGTTAAATAAGAAGAGAGATGTGAAAAATAAAGGTTCGATAGTCTAGACTTAGGATAATAGAATTGTTATTTTCCGAAACAAAACTTTAGGGGGTTGAATCTTAGTTATTTTACAAAACTAGCTTGACGGGATTTTGTGGGTAGTATCCGCTGAAAACCCTCAGGAGACAACAATCCTCCTACTAGGGACACCTAGAGGTTTAACGGCTTGTTGCACGCGCTCAGTGCAATCGCGTTCCCTGCGAAAGTGCGGTTAGGATTTTCTTTTTTGCGAATAATTGGTTTTGCTCGGGACGAGCAAAAGTTAAGTTTGGGGGTATTTGTTCATACCAGAATACTGCATTTTATACCGCCCATTCTTACGCTCGTTTGTTTATAGGTAGGTGCTTTTGATTAGTGTTTGCTACATAATTGCAGAATACAGGTTCTCGGCTCTGAACAGTGAATATCCATGAAAAGTACGACAAATTCCGGATTACTGCCAACAACTGATAAACACGGTCTCCGCTCTCTATCCGTGTGTTGCCACATACCGGTTTAAGAAGACAAAATGACTAATCAATGTCATTTTCATGCACAAGGCTCAATGGCAGCACAAGATCCGAGAAATCTACGCGGAGCTCGAGACAATCATGGCAAGAGATCCACATCACATCACCTTTTTTTTGTACTAGAATTCTGGAAATATTGTAAAGAGTTTCTGTAAAAAGAACCATACCACACTGAAGGGCACAGTAAAACAGGAAACCTCACAAAAGCCCAGAGCCCAACTCACCAAGGGAGCCGCGTTTCCGCGGCCAATAGGGGGTATTGGCCGCGGAAACGCGGCCGTACTGGGTCTTCATTTTGTCGTTTTTCAGGGGCTTTTTGGTAATCTTATTTGGGGGCAGATTGTTGCCCTAGATCTTCATTTCCCTGCCTATAAATACAGCAGTTTTGAGCTAAGCCAAGGGAGCTTTTCTTTGTTCTTCATTTTTGTTGTTTTGTTCTTCTTCTTCCTCTTCTTCATTCTTTCTCTATGACATTGTAGTGAGAGCTTTTGAGTGGAAGATTAATGAAGATGAGGGCTTGTTATTTTTCTTGTTAGTTTGCTCCCCCTTGAGATTCTTGCTTTCTCTTGCTCATTCAACCTCTTCATTGAGCTTGAATGGGTAAGAGTTAGTTATTGATCTCAAGGGTCGTATTTTCTCACGGGACTAGTTCTTCACTTCACATGCGTTCTCTACCCTTCCCTTGATCTTGTAAGTTCTTCATTGAGCTTGCAAGTTTAAGGGTTGGCTATTGAGCACATGCTTGGCTTGGGTTCTACTTCCGTGTTCTTTTTATTTGCTTATTTATTACTTGCATTTTTTTCATTCTTGCTTTTATTACTTGCAATTTTATTCATGCACTTTAATACTTGTATCTTTTCTTTTCTTTGTTCTTTTCTTTTTGTCCTCTCTTTTTTGGTTCTCTTTTGTGAATGTATGTAATTATTGTTGTTAAGATAAAATACGGTATTATAAGTTAATGTTTCTTTGCCAATTCCTTTTCCCGTTATTTTCCATTTGAACTTCGCCCAAACCATACGCAAGCGCTCCGTTAGGCACCGTACCCTGACAAGGTAACGGTGATTCCTAACCGCGACCGGTTGCGTTCGGTTTGGCCGGAGGCGAAAGCAAGAGACAAGAACGGAAGGACAAGGGTAAATAAGCCGGATTCCACGAATACCGCGCTTAAATCCCCTAATCCACGTTGTTGCCAATTGCTTAGCTTCAATTGGTCAAGACTCGGCTCAAAGGTTTTGAGTACGGATTTCTTAGCTTACAATCTCGTATCTTTTCTTAACAACTTTATACTTGCAAATAAACACATAGGTTAGACCAAACAAACATACAAGATTCTTTATTGACTCGTCTAAGACAAGAAGGTAAGATAACACCATCTCCCTGTGGACCGACCCGTGCTCACCGGCTAGCTGCATAGCGACACCGTCCTGATCGCGGTTACACTTTAAATCTTTGAACATCCGACACGCCAAAAGCGTGCGATCACTTGTCTAAAAACTAGAGAAGTTATAAGTAAACAGAACAAAGTACGAGGACCTACCCCTTTGTCCTGATGGACACTTGGACAACATACAATACTCTGTATAAGTCCGCTGAGTTGAACAACTCATAATCTGTGCGTTGTAGGTGGAAAACTGTACCCTGGCGATTTCCTCAAATATCACCAATTACAACGAATTCCGATATAATGAGGATGATCACCTAATTCCCAATATCTTACTCCCACTCATCGTCTGTAAAACCATACAGATATGAGAATGAAACCTGGTAAATACATACCCTTGGAGTAAGTGTCTAATCGGGAAAACAGTTTTTCCTTTAACAATGCACTGAAACATGAAAATGTTTCGTAGGGGTATCCTGGTATTCATAGCAATGCCTCTTCCATAATCCAATTCATGACTTCAACCGTATATTTTATTGCCGTCTCTCCAAATCCCTTTATTTATCTTTAGTCGTTACCTTCTGTAAACCATCGTTAGGCTAAATGGTTTTCTTCCTTCCCTACCGTTCGGCACCAGCCTATGGTTTGGAAGAAGACTATCCAGTAAGCATAATAGGTGTACCCTCCTAAACCAAGGAGTACTCGCATCTCGAGAGAAGGTGACGATAAAAGACAACTGAATAATACCTTATTCTTTTAAAGGTGAAATAGGAGTGGCGATGAAGTACGCGGTTTTGGTCGTGAATGATATCAGTCGCAATTTACTTTGCCCTCTTTCTAATCCCTTTATTTTGTCTTTACATATTACCTTCTGCACACCCTACTTAGGCTAATTGGTTTTCTTCATTCCCTACCTTTCGGCACCAGCCTATGGTTTGGAATAAGACTATCCAATAAGCGTAATAGGTGTACTCTCCTAAACCAAGGAGCTCTCGCAACCTGAGAGAAGGTGATAATAAAAGACAACTGAATAAACCAATTCTATTTCTCCTGAACCTGGATCCATCCTCGAAGAAGTCCCTTCGAGTTCTTATATAACCATACGATGGATCTATCCAATGGAAGTGGATATCCGTAGTAATACGGGTGTTCTGAGAAATTCAAAGGGTAAAAGAAGGAGTGGCAATGACTTATGCAACTCAGACAATCCAAAAGCCAGTATTTTGAAGAAGGTTCGGTCAACTTGGTCACTGAGTCATAGTCTAGGGTCGGTCAAAGGTCGCTGCCAAAGAGAGAGAGAAAAGAAACACTCTGCGTGCACTCTAACCTAGATCAGAATGGTCATCATTTTATCTAATCCGGAAACCTCCCACAGTCCTGTCAAATTCTCCTCCAAACCTAAAGAAGAATCAATCGGAATCATCCGAAGAGTAAACCAACTCATCAGTGGGAATCGGGATCCAACTCTCATCGCATGATAACGTGATGGAATCCACTCGCGTTATCACACTCCAGAAGGTATGCGCATGCCTGGCAAGTTTCAGTTTCTTTAGAAACTCCCGATATGTTTTTTGCCCCATGTTCTTATGACCTTGGCGAAAGTCAACAAATCATAAGTCACATGTCAAGTTCTGCCCGTCATTATCTTGTTACTTTGAATCCACCCGTACATACCCTTGACGAAAGCCAACAAGGTAATATGAGTGTCCCAAACCAACACATCTATCTATGCAACAAATGAATACCCCAGCAACTACCAAACACTATGCCTTGACGAAAGCCAACAAACATAGCTTGAATATTACTGACCATCCATAAGAAACGACGGAGGGCTACGGCTGGTTTTTGGCGAAAAACCTTTAACGTAATGAACTTGATCTCGTTGAAGGAACCTGATAGCTTTTTAAAATATAGTGGTGAAAACCTTTTGCTAAAGAGGTCACTCCCGGTAAAGGGATCTCGGCTCTTTCCTCGTGGAATGAGGTGCAGGATATTCCACTGAATACCGCTATGCAAAGCAACATGTAATCAACTATAGTGAAGTTATTACCCTGACGCAAACTTCTGCCCAAGGGGTCAGTCCCGGTGAAGGGATATCGGCCCTTGCCCCGTCGAATGAGGTGCAGGATATTCCACTGAATACCTCTATGCATAACAAAAGAAAACGTCTTTGCAATAACACTTTTTAAATTTGTTCCAACAACATCAAACAGGTTTGTTATACTTTGCATTGATCAGAATCAACGCAGTCCCATCATTCGATCACACCAGAAAAGAACGAAAATAAAATGTACGTATATGCCATCCGCATTCGTCACTGGGTCCCGTCATCACCCGTTAGGTTACTTAACTAACGACAGAGCGGGGGCTGGACTAGCGCGGGTGTAAAACATATACAACATCTAATAGTATATAAACCAATATACAATAATCGCTCCAGGCGTGATAGTATGCAACATTACAGAAAAGTAATAAGCATCACAGAACAATACAGATATCTGGGATCCCCGAGTTTCACAGAGCCGCTGCTGAAACTCGACGTTCCCCTGTCGTGTGGATAGCCTGTGCAATGAAACCTAGACCCCTACGGGCGCGGCAAGTTACCCGCCAAAACCTGAAGCGAGGCAGCCCCCTACAGCATAGTGAATGGACCACCCAGCACTCCACGGAATCCGGTAATCTTGGGCACCCCTCCTTGGGTCAACCTGTACCCCCTACGAGTGCGGCAAATAGTCTGCCAATTCTAGAGTGGGGTCCCTCTGCCTCTCAAAGCCATGAGATGCGGACCCGTTGCTTCTCAGAACCCGGCTATCCGTGCACTTCGTCTCGGGGCAAAACCTAGTACAGTAATGAAAAATAGTACAATAGGTACATCGACCGCAACCTGGTCGTGCCCCAAAAGAATATTATACAACAGGCAGTGACGGCTGTCCACAAGTTGGACGCTCGCCCCGCAATATCAAATGTACAAATAAACTCAAACTGTACTACCATTGCACACTGCTATCCACCACGACAAAACCGCAACATCACAGCACAACACAGAATATCAACGCGAATGTCACGTTCGCAAACCCGTCTAAAAGAACTATAGCAATCAAACGCGGTTTACCGATCAAATGACATTCCCGGTCGGAGATATAATGTAAGCACTGTAAACTAACGTGTTTAAATTTCGATCGACCAAAGACCAAATATCAAAAAGTGGGCCCCACGACTTACTGGTGAACAGTAACAAAACCTGGGCCAAAACGATATTTACCAAAAATCACAAAATCTATCAGAGAACCCACTGGAAAAATTTGGGATCATGAACACACCAAGTGGCCGCGGATGCACGGCCAAACCAGGGGTTTGGCCGCGTTTCCGCGGCAAGTTGGAGGAATCACGAGACCAAATTTTGTCGTGGTTCTTAGAAAAGCCTGCACAGATTTTTAAGACATGTAGAATTAATTTTTGAGACCATTTAAAAACAACAGAAACTGTCGGGCTAGAAAATTGTGTTTTTCGATTTTCGGTTCGATCGACGTTTTGAACGCGTTAGCACAAGTTAGCATAGCAAAATGGTGAGGCTTTGATACCACTGTAAGTCTACGCTAGCGCCCCGGCAGTCTACAGACGCCAAATGCGGAACAAAAACTTTTTAACTGGCGCTATCGTATACTTTAACCCGGATCTACCATTATTGCTAAACTAACAAACTGTAAAGAGTGTAGAAAGGTTATACCGAACGATCCGAGTCCTTCGTTCTTCAACCATCATCCCACGCTCCGTTGCGGCTGCTCCGATCTCGTCGATCTCCGATATCCTCGTCGAGGTGGCACCACATCACCGATTCTTTAAACGGGCTCCCGCCTCTGACTCGAGGCAACTCGATCGTCAAGTTTGCTAAAAGAGACGACCAAGAATGATGTAGAGAATGAGTAGATGACTTTGTCTCACTTCGTCCAAATCCGTGGACGATCGGTTAATGAAGTTGCCGAGGGAATTGGGTGATGGAATGAACTGTAAAATTCCATGCACCCCAAATACTATCATATCTTTTCTACAAATGAAATCAACAACCATGAGAGAGAGAGGAGGGGGCCGGCCTCTTATAAAGAGAGAGGGGTGACCGTAGGAACCAAGTGGTGACCCTAAGATGAAGCTTATCATGAAGAAAAGATCTTAAGCAAAACAAAAAGCTTTTATGTAAACCATGACTCATTAACACCTAGTCATCACATAATAAATGCTAAGAAAGATGCATGAATCTAGTCACCAATCTAGAAGTTTCTAGAAGCACGACTCACCTCATCCAAGAAAAGATAAATCCGTCTTTAACCAAATGTTAAAAGACGGCAGATAGAAAACTGGAAACTGGCAACTTCCAAAAGTGATCCTGAAACGACTTTCAGGATAACCCCGAAACTGTATAAATATACCCGCATTTGTATTACGACCGAATACAAATGCAACTGAGACAAAGATATTATACCTACTCAATATAATACTCGGATCCGGCTTAAACCAAAGCCGACCAGTATCATCTGTCCGAAAATCGACACGTGCGTAAACGCACGTGCATTTTCCGAACCCTGCCATAAAACCATACGGCCTCTACAACGTTTCGCCCGAACTTGGGAAACTGTCTGTGGGGGACTCTAATGACTCGTCAGTACCCTGGCAGTGGGTTTAACCACAAACCGTCAGCGGCACTAGCTATGCGTAACGGCTGCCCATGGACTGACCTCAAGGGAAGCTGATGAGCGAACTCAAGGGAGGCCGATGAGTGAACTCATCCAGAAACCCTACTGAGCCTAACAGTGACTATGTATATACAGTCCGGTCCGTTCGTCTATGAGTATCGCATATCTGCCTAGGGAGCTAGTAACGTCAGACCCCCAAGAGCAGTATAAGTCGTGTCGGAGTGAAGCCCAATAACACCCTGAGATACTACTGGAGTACCTACCAGTAAATCTCCTGCCACGGCCGTGGGCTTTGTGTAATGGCTCTCCTAGACACAGCACGATCTCGCCCCCAATACCGGGAGAGACGAATCCCCTGCCGATCCGCTCACGTGCCTCCATATGGCTCGGGACTGTACCCAAAAGCTACCTGTTTGCACGACTCCTTTGAGCCGTGGTAGGGTAGAAATCAAAGCACAGTGGGAACTCACACGAGACAAATGACGACCTCAGGTCGATGAACTAACCTGTACACATGTCACCAGGGAACTGCTATCTGACAATAGATATAATACTAACTAGCAGATTCCCGGCGAGTCCTGTCCGGTGTACTCATAACCCAATGAGCACCTGTATACATCTTAGGTGATCCAACTGACACCAGTGGCTTGTGAGACCGGCCACCGCCCCTCGTCGGGGTCTCGACTGTACACACTAGTCTACTCCGGAGTATCGATGCCCTGTCTCGAAACTCCCACGACTAGGGACCACAATTAAGGATATGCATATAAACTACCCAACTCTCACGTATATGATCGCCATCATACTGTTGGTAGTAAAGCAAGATCCTAAGGGCTCTATCAAAGTGTAACATGCAATCAGTCATCTGAACATGTACACGACTGATAAAGGCAAACCAGATAGCATACTATCATCTCGAGTAAGACTGTCCTACCGGGATAGGTCCTCCGCAATCATTGCAATCACGTACCTGCGATCCAATAATTGACTATGAGGGCACTATCTCCAACAGCTTGGGGATGTCTTTTATCATTATGTATATATTTATCATGTTGTACCCCGTTCGAGGCCAGTATTTACAAAGGAAACTCTGCCGAAATTTTCAGAAAAGACTTGTGATTTTAAAAATTCATACTTCGACTTATATTGCTAAACTACTTGATTTAAATTGGTTTTTCCTTCATTCTACTGCTTTACATGGTTTGGATTTCTGGGTTTTGGCTTACTTAGATTATGTACGCCTCGAGACGTTTCGTAGTTTAAGTGCCGGTCATATTCCGTACTTTTCGGGTCGTGACAATTACTGTTGTACCGTGGCTTAACGGTTCCTTGTGCTCCGTATACCTTAGTCTCCGAGATAGTGGGACTCCTCTCGTATACACTGGTATATTCTGTACCAAGCTACAAACAACTGCGATAACAGAACAAAAGATAACATTATACAGTTGTATTCTCTTTTCTGTCTATTCTACTTCTCTCTTTCTTTAGGACTTACCGAGTGATTGTTCGCTGACGACATTCCTTTTTTTCATTCTTTGGAATATTGTCAAGTGGATCCGATTCACTAGAGATCAATACCAGTATGAGCACCTGGAGCAGTTTGCCATCGACCCAGAGCTGTAGGCACTTGTATATACTTTTCATTTCAGTTATGCCATTGTTTAGGCATTACTTTCTATTCATGTATTTACATTTCCAGTTGTACTTGTAAAGAATTGTTAAAAAAATAAAAGTGATGTTCATATATATTCATGTCTCTTATGTACATTTTACTTTATATTGCTTAGATACGCTTAGCGTGTTTACTTCTAAGTAAATACATCACGTGACCCGTCGCGTCTCCTTACTGTACACCGGGAAGCGGGGCGCGACACCTCTGCACTCGAACGAAGCTTGGAAACGTTTATTAAACATTCCACGCAAACGACGGCTAATTTAACATTTTCTATCCAAACGTTAGTGCAGCACACCGTTTCCCACGGTGAAAGAATAAAATCGATAGAAGCACAACTTGCACAGTTAAATACCGCGATGAGTGAGAGAGAGAAAAGGAAACTTCCATTTTAAGCTCTACCGAATCCTGACCACTTACAAAGTCATAATGTGAGTGCTGTAACCACGTTGAGATCGGGAAGAGTGCTGAACAATCAATTCGGTGAACAGGTTGATGATGTTGAATCAGATTAAACCCCGGCTTCTTCTTCTAACCTTAATTCATCTAGCCCACCATTTTCTTTTGAGCCTATTCTCCGTTTTCCACTATGCTAAAACCCTCCTCCAACTCTCTTGAGTCAAACTAAAACGATTCCAACTCCAATTCTGGGATCGATTCCATCTCCACAAACTTCTCCACCAATGTTGGATCCAACCCTTATTGATAAAGCTCATTTTCCCAACAGGTTGAGGGCCAACAAACCTAATGTACAAATGGAGAAGATTGTGGAAATGTTTAAGCAAGTTAACATAAATATTTCTCTCCTAAATGTTATTCAACAAGTTCCGTCTTATGCAAAAATCCTTAAGAACTTGTGCACTAGGAAGAGCAAAACTCAAGTGCCAAAAAAAGTGTTCTTAACTAGCAATGTGAGCAAGGATTTTACCCAACAATTGCCTAAGAAACGTAAGGACCCCTGTTGTCCTACAATATCTATAACTACTGGGGGTAAAAGCATCAATCATGCTCTACTTGACCTAGGCGCTAGTGCTAAGTTGCTCCCATATTCTGTCTATAAGCAGCTTGGTATTGGAGAGTTGAAACCTGCACATTGCACTCTCCAGATGGCCGATCGATCTATCACCCAACCTAGGGGTGAGATAAAAGACGTGTTAATCAAAGTCAGGGAATTTATATTCCATGTGGACTTTATTGTTTTAGATATACAGCCTGTGGCGAACCCACGAAACCAAATTCCAGTGATTCTCGGTCGGCCTTTTCTAGCAACTTCCAATGATGTAATTAATTATCGTAATGGTTCTATGAACTTATCCTTCGGGAAGATGACAATTGAGCTTATTATTTATAAGCTAGGAAGTCAACCATCTGAACCTTCTGCTTATCTAATCGATATCTGTTCAGTCAACGAGATAGTTTCCGACATCTGCGAAGTTGAGGGACTTTGCGAAAATGATCTTGACGATGCTAGTGCGTGATTATTTGATCTAGAAAATTACTATACTAGTGAGGAGACCTTTGACGAGTTCACCCCCAAGTTCGAATCTTTTGACTCGTCGCAAAAGTCAGTTGATCTTTCCGAGTCAATATCCTACGCTACTTATGAACCTCTTAGGGTGTCCGAGTATAATTCCCCTACCCTACCTTCTATCATCTCTCCGCCGACACTAGATCTCAAGACACTACCTTCTCATATTAAATATGCATATTTATATGAGAATGAGTCTTTACCCATGATCATATCCGCTTCTCTAGCATTAGAGCAAGAGAGCGCTCTTTTGTCGGTCTTGAGATCAAATCTGCAAGGTTTGGGTTGGATAATGGCGGACATGAAAGGGATTAGTCTCTTGATTGTTGAACATCATATACATTTAATGGATGAAACCAAACCAACCCGAGACCCACAAAGACGGTTGAATCCCGTCATGAAGGAGGCGGTAAAGAAAGAAATCGTCAAGTGCCTAGATGGTAGCATAATTTACCCAATATCTGATAGCCAATAGGTAAGTCCTATTCATGTGGTCCCTAAAAAGTCTGGTATCATGGTTATAACTAATGAGGCTAATGAGTTGATCTAAACACGCACCCAAACTAGGTGCCGGGTATGTATTAATTATAGAAAACTCAATGCCGTAATGAGAAAAGATTACTTCTCTCCACCTTTCATTGACCAGATGTTAGAACGATTAGCCGGGCATGAATATTACTATTTCTTGGACGGATACTCGGCTATAACCAGATCCCAATCACCGAAAAGGATCAAGATAAGATATCATTTACTTTTCCTTTCGGTACTTTTGCTTATAGATGTATGCCCTTTGGGTTATGCAATACTCCCGCTATATTTCAGCGGTGTATGATGGGGATATTTTTGGACATGGTCGAGAATTTTCTAGAGATATTTATGGACGATTTCTCCATATTTGGGGACTCTAGGAATGTCTTTGTCATCTTGACGCTGTTCTTACCTGCTGTAAGGATAAGAATTTAACTTTGGATTGGGAAAAATGTCATTTCATAGTACGAGTGGGCGGGGAACGGGTATGGTTGGTTCAAGAAGGTATTGTCCTTGGGAATATCATTTAACGAAAAGGTATGGAGGTAGACAGAGCTAAAATAGATGTCATCCATAACCTTCCTTCTCCTAATTGCGTCAAAGATGTACGATCCTTCTTTGGTCATGCAGGATTTTATAAGAGATTCATTAAGACTTTTAGCAAAATTGCTAGACCCTTAACTCTTCTCTTGGCCAAGGATACAACATTTCACTTCGATTCGGATTGTGATGATGCTTTTGAATCACTTAAAAGCTCCCTCACTGCAGCCCCTGTTCTGTCATCTCCGGACTGGAATCACCCGTTTGAGCTTATGTATGATATATAAGATTTTGCTATTAGTGCAGTCTTAGGACAACACATTGATGAGATACCACATGTAATTTACTATGCAAGTAGGATCTTGAACGATGTCCTAATTAATTATACAACTACCGAGAAAGAACTCTTGGCGGTTGTATTTGCATTAGAAAAATTCAGGCCCTACTTGACTGGCTCGCCTATAGTGGTTTACATCGATCACTCCACCCTACGACATCTTTTATCAAAGAAGGATGCTAAAGCCAGGCTTATACGGTGGATTCAATTGTTATAAGAGTTTGATCTTGTCATACGAGACAAGAGTGGATGTGAAAACGTAGTAGCCGACCATCTTTCACGCATCTCTTCTTCCCCAACGTTGACCTTGCCAATAAACGACTCCTTTCCTGACGAACAGATCTTGACTGTATCCTGCGAACCTTGGTTCGTGGATATTGTGAATTATCTAGCGAGGAGACTTATACCCAGCGATTGGTTGAAACAAGACAATCATCGATTTCTATCCCAAGTAAAACATTTTTACTGGGATGAATCTTATTTGTTTAAGTATTGTCCCGATCAAATCATTCGCCGATGTGTCCCCAATGATCAATTCAAGAGTGTATTGTTTTTCTACCATGATCAGGCATGTGGCGGTCACTTTGGTCCACGTAAAACGGCGGAGAAAGTTTTGCAATGTGGTTTTTATTGGCCAACGTTATTTAAAAATGCATATGATCATTGCAAAACTTATCCTCGGTGTCAACACATGGGTCGGATTTCACAGAGAAATGAGATGCCGCTCCAACCTATCTTGATTGCGGAGATATTTGACGTTTGGGGAATTGATTTTATGGGCCTTTTTCCCAACTCTTTTGGGAATTTATGTACCTTACTTGCGGTTGATTATGTCTCTAAATAGGTGGAAGAAGTACCGTGTCGCACTAATGACAACAAGCTTGTTATTATTTTTCTTAAAGAAAATATCTTTTCGCGATTCGGATACCCTTGTGCTATAATTAGCGACAACGGGACGCATTTCTGTAATCGGTCTTTCGAGGATTTGATGCAGAAATATTCAATCAACCACAAGCTTTCTATACCCTATCATCTCTAAACGAGCGGGCAAGCTGAGATCTCCAATTGACAGATCAAACAAATTTTGGAGAAAACGGTTTCTAAGAACTGTAAAGATTGGTCCACCAAATTGACGGATGCTCTTTAGGCATTCCGCACCGCTTATAAGATCGATCTTGGTATATCTCTATACCGACTTGTGTTTGGGAAGGCTTGCCACTTTTCTATCAAGATCGAACATAAAGTAATATGGGTTATTAAAGTGCTTAACTTTGATTTTGATCAAACCTGCAGCTATCGGAAGCTGCATAACGTTTCAGAAAAATAAAATATTATTTTTGGGAAGTTAAACAATTTAAATAATAAATATTATGAATATTTAAAGTATGAAGATTAGTTTTAATGATATGGTATAATGATATACTGATAAATTGGGAAATATTTGGAATTTATATTAATTATTGATTTTAAAAGAATGTATGAAGATTGGGGATTTTACAATTTAGTATACAATTAATTGTGTATGGGTTATTACTAAACTTGATTAGTGTTTACAAATTTTTCTTTATGTATGATATGTGCATGACATACAACATGATATGTTGCATAATACTTGTTACATTTTATTAATTATTTGAAAATCATGCTTCATTCTTTTATTACTTGCTTTTTATTGTTGTTGATTTGAAATTAAAATAAAAAGATAAAGAAAAGAATAAAGAACGAAGTATGGGCAAGAAAGAGAGTGGAGGGGGGGTTGCCTTTGACCTTAGCCTCCACTTCATTCTTCACTACATCATCATTTTTTTTCTACTCCATTCCCTCACCATGGCTGCCCTTTTCCCTCCATGTCCTCTACCTCCTCACAACACCCCTATTTCCACATCAAAACCTTGCATTCTCTTCACAAAATTCATGCACAAGCTCGCTACAAGCATGGTAGACTAAGAAAGTTGGGATTTTGAGCACTTGGGGCAACTCAAGAAAATTCTTGAGTTGCCAAATGAGATAATTCTTTCATCCTTAGCTTAGTATTTGAGTTTCTATAGCCTCTAGTTTAGTTCAGAATTCATTTAGTAAGGTTTAGTGATGTCGGAAAATTCCAAGTTCAGATTTAGGGTGGTATTATAAATTTTGATTGTGTAGTGAGTGTAATTGGTGACTACAAACCCCCCTTAGATGTTAAAAATCTAGATCAAACCAGTGGCTAACCCTAAAAGTTGAAATTTAAACTTTCCGTGTCGGTTTTGTGATATTTTGGAGGTCTACAGGGAATCCGGAGCAACCCGGGAACTTTATAAAATAATTAAAAATATATATTAACCTAATTAGACCAATAGGAGACCACCACGAGAAGACGAGACCAAACAAAAATATTTTGGCCGACGGGAGCGGTTTCTGTAGCAACTAAGCCGGACAAAATTTGTCTGTTGGTGTTGGGTTTTGTCCTACAGCTCATACTCCTCATAACTTAGCCACTGTATTTTTATTTTTTTCCCAGATTACCTGAGTCAAAATCTGGAGCTAATTTCCTAAGTTGCTGTTTTGAGTTTTGCGGATTTTAATAACTTGAGTTTTGATATTGTGTTTTATCTCGACCGATTGGCGTTTGTACGTCAACGACGAGGGTTGATTGTTTTTGCATTCGTAGGCTATAGGTTCTAACCTATAAGCACTTCGCGTGTCATGTCGGTTTTTGAGTCGGATTTTGATACGATACAATGTATTTTTTGATATGTAGGTACTTCGTGTGGACTTCAGGATGACAAGGTAAAACGAGTGTTATCGACTTCGGCAAGCAACGATCAAGGTGAGTAGATATATATCTACGGGGAAAGTCGGGTGGATGGCATATAGCATCCCCGCAGTTTCGTAGTGTAGCACGCGAAAATATTATATTATGTGTGTGTGTGTGTGTGTGTGTTGTAAGACGTGGATAATTAGCAAGAACGACTTTAGGAGATCATGGGTTGGTTTTAGCGTAATTGGAAGATAGTGTTTTAGTGTAGTTTCTTAGTTGCGAAACCCTAGAGTAAAGGTTAACACACACACACATGCACACACGGGATATGTTTATGGGTATATATGTTTATATTTATGTGTGTGTGTGTGTGGATACGTTGGTGCGTGCGCACACAAATACACACACATACACACACACATACACGTATACACGGATGATGAGAATAGTATATGATACTTGGAGGTGAGTCGATATGATCTGGCATGATGCCATGAGATTGGTTATGTGATTTGGGTCGTGTCATGATATACGGCATGATATTATAATGGATTGATAGGCGATATGTTTTTATTCACACGCGGATATATATTTGATGATATTGGTATGTTCTATACTTTAGAACGGTACCCTAACTCAGGATATTATGATAATGATACCATATGAATAATGAGATATATGTGATATTTGACCCGTACCTCGATTTTGGGATGCCATACGATGGATTTTACCGTACGAAATATAAATATGATGATTGATCCGCACTCTTAACTCGAGAATTTCATATTATATATTTTACCGTACGTGACTCTATTGAGGCAGGATCACTGACTATTAGATATATCGACTCGGATTTTAGGTGGATTCTTACCCTTTCAACTTGTTCTTTAGTTTAGTCTTTTAGTTGATTAGAAAGAGATTGGACCAGGCTCGAGTCATACTTATTTTCAAAGACTAATGTATCGTGAGTATTTTCAAAAGACAACCCGAGCGATATTACATATTTTTAAAGGACGTATCTTTTCTTAAAACCACCGTAGCCTCTATTTTCCAAAAACCACGATTCGTGCTATTTCAAATGCCAAAACGGTATGGCTCGTATATAGAAATGTATATTCTTCATTGTTGTGTTTACTATTCATTCTCCGTCATATTCATGTTCTCTTTCATTGCATGTTCATACATGTGTTTCCTTAATTATTATGAATTCGTTGTTAGAACACCAGCACCATTACCGGTGATGCGTATGTCCACAATCACTTGCTTGCCAGCTCACACACTTCATTATCGGTAATTGCTATGTCACGTACACTTTAGAGAATATTACTTCATTGATATAACTTGCTAGCTGATAGTTCCAATACGTTATTACTATGCTAGTTTAGATATTGCATCCTTTACTTAGATATCCATGCATGTGTATATTCATTTGTCATGCAATATTATGGGGTTTTATACCGGTATTCACTGTTTATTGACTCTTGATTATGGGATTCGGATTTTCCATGAGATTTCTGGATTTGGAGAAACTGCAAGGATTTATAAAATCATTATCATTTCTAAAAATAGAAATTTGCGGTTTTCTCGTGATATGATATTTGTGATGTCCACCATGGGTTTTCTTGGTTCTTGAGCGGTATCATACATCCGATTCGAAGTAGGGGGAGGGACCGTCTGCGGGTGTATGGTGGCCCCGGTGCGGTACCCCGGGCCAAGAGGATCGTATAGAAAGACGTTGAACCCGACAGGGGAGCACTACCGACCGGTGATTGTATGGAAACTAAACGGATATCCGGAGGATACCGTTCGGAGTTATGAGAAAGATGGATATGGGCCGATCTGAACTAACGGAGTCCATGGGCCGATCCTGACTATGCATAGCCCGAGATTTGAGTATTATGTGTCGCTGTTGGACACGGACTTCATGATGTTTTGAGTGTCGATGCTGGGCACTCGGGTTTTATCATGATTTGTGTGTCGTTGCTGGACACACATTGGATGGTGTATTAGTACATGCCATGCATCGATATACTATTATTCTTGGCACAGACACGAGTACTTTGATATCACACTTATGATATACTGTTACCCTTGTAGTAGTATTGTGTATTTATTTGTATAACCTAAGAGAGAGTTATACATGCGATTTCTACTCGGTGACGTTTTCTACTCACGAGTTGGCAACTCATCCCGTTGTGCCACAGTTTTTTGCAGGTTTGGCCGTACAGGTTTCATTGCGGCTTGCTGGCACACTGCTTCCTTCCGGGTGATTGCTTTGGTAGGTGGGTTCACTTGCATCGTGACCACCGTTGTACTTTATTTATTTCAGTTGTATCTAGTAAACTCCATCAACCAGACTTGTATTATTTGACAGACTTAGAAGACCAGTTGTATATTCTTTTGACCTTAGAGTCGCGCGCTTGTATTATTATGATTCTTCTCTGGTTTTCTTGAGGACGTTTGTTTTTCCTTCTGAGTTTTTATCATCGCCCTTCGGCGTTGTATATTATATTGCTTGCGTGGTTGTTTCCGCCAATTAGCGAAGAGCTAGCTCCCGCTTGGGGATGCCTTTATTCATTACTTATATATATGCATGTTTGTACCCGTTTGGGGCCAATATTTACAAAGGAAACTCTAACGAAATTTTTGGGAAAAACTTGATGCTTTTAAAATGCTTGCTATGACTTTCAAAATCGATTCTATATGTTAACTTTTAAATGAATTTTCCTTCACTCTCTTTTAAAATGGTTTAGATTTATGGGCTTTTAGCTTACTTGAATTAGGTAGGGTCGTATAGGCTTCACATGATTCAAGTGTCAGTCACATGCCATTTCGGGTTATGACAAATTAAATGAGCTAAGCGAACTCCGCGATGAAACTTACGATAATGCGGTTATAGTAAAAAAATCGGATTAAAGTGTTCCACGACAAAAACCTTTTTAGAAAATCTTTCACACCGGAATAACAAGTCCTTCTTTAAGATTACTGTCTCCACCTTCATCCGGATAAACTTAAATCTCGTTGGAAAGGACCTTTCGTGGTGCGGTATTTGTACCCGCATGGAGCAGTGGATATTGAAAATGTTAAAACGATTCTATTTTTAAAGTAAATGGGTATAGATTAAAACCGTACTTTTCCGCTGACCCAGTGGAGAAGCTCCTATTTTTACAGGAGCCGCTTTATCATAACTAACTCTCCTCCTCCTCACCTCCATATTTCGATAACACTGTTTCATATAAGAATGGGGGTGAGTGAACTAAGATATAACTGAATATCTGTACGTGCCATAAAACAAGTTTGGGGGTAGTACTTCATTATTATTTTACCCCTATTATTCTCCTCCCAAATCTACAGCTCTATGCACTCAAAGAACAACATCAACGAAGACACTGCTAAAAACAGGTTTGGGGGGAGGTTTGTATTTACCGAAATATCATTTGGCACTAAGCACTATATAAATTTTTTGGCTAGCTGAATTTTTTTTGATAATGCAAGTTAGAAAGTGAAAAATACATATGATAGGAAGGTGGTTTAAGAAAAGCAAGAAAATTAGATATTTTATAATGAAACTAGTAATAGATAGTCATGAGCTGTTGCCCCAAGGGTTAGTCAGATGAAGGAAATAACCAATCTGAGGATAAACTTAAGTCTGAAAAATAGTCGCTATTCTTGAGTCCAAACTTTTGAACGTTGATACCCTACTATACGCACTTGCACATGTCTTGAAACTTGAAATAATAGAGGATACCTTGAAATGCTCTTGTCTAAAAGCGTTAGTATGAAGGAAAATAAATATACAAACAAAAATATAAATGAAAAAAATAGTGAAGAAAAATGAACATTGGTTTTGTAATTATTTAAGGCAGCATAAAAAAATATAGCGTGGGTGCTTTATCACCTAGTGTCTTAGACTATCTGGTTTGGGAGCCACTGCTAAACCTTAGGTGTTGCAAAACCAGGATATTGCTAATTACGCCTAAATGAGTGAGCATATTTAGTAATCGGTCGGTTAGTATCTCAAAAAGTATTAACGGTCGCATGAAGACTGTGTGAACAATTCCATCTAAAATATTCACCGACTAAAAAGCACTAACGAAGATGAACAAGAGTATGATTGCTTGAATTGAATTCTATAAGTGTAGGGATGTCGTTTACACCCACGTAGGGGTAAATGATCGATATTTGGAAGAAATGTAGGGAGGAAGACTAAAGATGATGTTTTATTGAGGGATGATGTGATTTCTGATATCTTTTCACGACCATTAAGATAGGACTCATGGCAATTGAAAAGCTAGTGTAGTTTGAAACTCTTATTTTCAAGTTCTTTCTTTTATAATTCTTATCTTTGTATGTAATTTTCATCTTCTTTCTTTTATTATGGGATTTTGTGGGTGTAATCCGCTGAAAACCCTCAGGAGACAACACTCCTCCTACTAGGGACACTTAAAGATTTAAAGACTTGTTGCACGTGCTCAGTGCAATCATGATTGCCTACGAAAGTGTGTTAGGTTTTTCTTTTTCTTTTCTCTCTCTCTTGAATAACTAGTTTGCTCAGGACGATCAAAGTTAAGTTTGGGAGTATTTGTTCAGTCGAAAATATTGTACATTTGATGGAACATTTTCCTTACTTTTGTTAAAGTACTTAAAGGTGTTTATCATAATTATAGAACATATGGGGTTTATCTGCAAAATACTTTTTATCATATGTTTATATACTATACATAATATTATGAAGGAAAATATATGCATATAATATTTATATGATATTTTGATAATTTAAATATGCATATCATATTAAATAATCCTACTCAATATTGCTAAAATATTGTATCATATAAAATGATTAGGATAATATCTCAAATATAACAAATATTACTAATACTATGAATTAAGATATTGTGCAGATATAGCTCAGGACTGGAGATCGAGATATTCGAGATGTTGGGAATAAAATCAGCCGATAAATTTGAATCAAATCTTAAAATCAATAATGGAAAAATCTAGAGAAAAATTTGAAGAATTCAAACATTGAAGTAATCTCCACATGTCAACATAAGGCAGCAGAAAAATCCCCACAACCCGATTCCACTACTAGGCCGTTGTTGGGCGGCCAAACGTACGATTTGCGGCGGATCCGCGATAGTATTGGGGAAGTAGTAATTGAGATTTTCTGGCTTGGATTCTAACAGCAAATATTATCACATGGCATCTATGGTGTCTGCTTCTAGGACTATTTAAAGGACCGAGAGCTTCATACGAAAAATTATCAAAAACCGACGAGATCAAGAGGTCCAAGACGATCCACGCATCCAGATTGATCATCAGCTGTTCATCTACTTCCAACAAGAACAGAGATCGGGAGTATAAACTATGGTTCTTATACTCTAAATTCGACAGATTTGTAAATGATAGATGATTACTAAAAAGGTAGATTTTTAGTTTAGTTTTTTGCATTCTGTATTTAATTTTTGTATTATTTTCTGCATTTACATTATGATCTCCTTCTTTATCTTCTCTTCTATCGTGAGTAATTCCTCCCTTGATAGGATTCGTAGAATTATGGTAGATCAATGGATGATAAAATCTCTTAACTTTTGTACATCTTTTAAAGTTTATAAATTTTAGCAAAATAATTGTTAATATCCTAATCCGACGCGCTATCAATTTATTGATAGTCTCGACCGTGATTTGATATTAGATTAACAATTGTTCTGATAAATGTTAGACATGAATAGAGGTCAATGAAAAGATAAGGGTTAAGTGTGGGAATCGTATTCCCTCCAAAAACCCTAATTTTCATTCACCACTATCAATCTAGTTTTAAATCTTTTAAAAGATAAAAGGAGTCATTTTTAATTAATCATCCATTATTATTAGATTCTATGAACCCTACAAGGCTCTTCTTTATAAAATCTATATCTATATATTATAGATCTAGAACAAATCATCCATATTTCAATCAACTCGTCTGAAGTAAGAAAAAGATTCAACATTTCCCTAAGAACGACCCGTGCTTATCTCGGCTAGCTACTAGCGATACCGTTATTGATTGCGGTTACTACTTTTACTAAACCAGTTCTTCAAAACACTTTTCATCAATCAAATCTCTCCAACACCTTATCAATATATCTGATTTGGGATAGCCACAATTTTCCAGCCTTTCTGCCTCGAATAATTTCCATCCCAAGAAATTTTTTTGCTTCACCTAAATTCTTCATGTCAAATTTTGCGCTTAATGAAGTTTTGAGAGCCTTTATTTCCTCTATACTCCTATCCGCGATCAATATGTCATCGACATATAAGAGTAGATATATCGACGACCTATCCTGAAGCCACTTCGAGTACATGCAGCAGTCATACTCACATCGAGAGTAGTTGGTCTTTCCCATGAAAGAATTGAAGCGCTTGTACCATTGCCTGAGAGATTTTTAACCCATGTAAAGATCGCTTGAGCTCACATACATGATCTTCCTTATTAGGCTCTATAAATCCTTCAGGCTGCTTTAGGAAAATCTTCTCCTCCAACTTACTATGCAGAAATGTCGTTTTCACGTTTATTTACTCCAACTTTAGATATTGAGTAGCTACCTTAGCCAAAAACACTCGAATAAAAGTATGCTTGACAACCGGTAAGAAAATATCTTTGTGGTCAACCTTCTTCTTCTGAGAAAAACCCTCCGCAACTAACCGTATCCTGTATTGCTCATCTCTTTTTTCTGTATATCCACTTGCAGCCAATAGCCCTTTTTCCTTTCGATGGCTCTGTTAATCTCCACGTACTATTCTTTCGAAGTAACTCCATCTCCTCTATCATCGCTAAAATCCATCGATCCCTATTCTCTTGCCCAATGGCCTCCTGATAAGAGTTGGGATCTCTGCTTTCAATGACTAAAACGTATGCGGGCATGTCCTCAAAACCGTACCAGACTGGTGCCTTATAAGTACGCGTTGATCTTCTTAATGCCATTGCCTGTGGATCCTGTTGAGGTTGGTCCTCACCTTCTATCTCCGTAGTCTGCCCATTCAACACCGCATCAATAGGCTGATATTATGCTTCAGTGTCCGTATCCTTATGAGTGCCAGATATCTCCACCTTCACTTAATTATTGTCCCTTAATGCTCCTCCTATCTCCTTATTATCTCCAGCCACATCTTTCAACATTGAATCCTCGTCGAAGATTACATTTCGGCTAGTGAACGCCCTTTTGTTTTCGAGATCCCATAGCCTGTAGCCTTTAACACTAAGTTTCAATCCTAAGAAAACGCACCTTTTTGACTTTGACTCTAGCTTGGTCCTATCTTTTTTATTCATGAGCGAGTAGGTAGGGCACCCAAACACTCATAGAGAATCATAACTGACTGGCTCTTCTCTTGATATTTCTTATGGGGTTTGAGGATTTATGGATGTAGATGGAAACTTGTTGACCAAATAGCACACATGGCTCACCGCTTTTTCCCAGAAGTCCTCTGTAAGATCGGATTGCAACCGGATACTTATTGCTCCCTCTAATAGTGTCTTGTTCATGCGTTCCGCTATCCCATTCTACTCTGGCTGTCCTGGAACAGTCCATTCCCTTTGTATGCCATATTCTTTACAATAATTCTGAAATTCCTTCGAGGTGTATTCGCTTCCATTATCTGTCTGCAAATATTTCACCGGTCGCCCCTTTTACTTCTCCACGGCTGCTTTCCACTCCTTAAAACTGGAAAATATATCTAATTTTTGTTTGAGAAAGCAGACACATACTTTCCGTGAGAAATTATCAATGAAGGTAACATAATGCATGGAACCTCCCTTTGATGAAACTGGTGATGACCCTCCTACGTCTAAGTGAATGTAATCGAGGAGTCCTTCGTTCTTGCACACAGTTTGCTTGAAGCCGACCTTATATTGCTTCCCCATCGTACAAAATTTGCAGAAATCTAACTTGCACGAAATAGTACCTTTCAGTAACGCCTTTCTGTGCAACTTACGAAGCTCCCTTTCACTCATATGTCCTAGACGTATATGCCACAGTTTTGCGATATCCTCCACCTCTTTCTTCGTAGCCACAGCTGCACCACCAGTCACCGTGTTACCATCCAAACGATATAAGTTCTTCAGTCGTTGTCCCTTCATGACCACTAGGGCACCCTTAACAACCTTTAGCACTCCATCTTAACCAACGAACTTACATCCTGCCGCATCTAATGATCCAAGAGAAATCGGGTTTTTCTTTAGTTCCGAAACGTGTCGCGAGTTCACAAGCGTACGCACCACCCTATCAAATATGTGGACTTTGATGTTCCGTATGCCAATGGTCTTGCATACCATATTGTTCCCCATGAAAACTCTGCTTCTATTGTACTCTTTATAGGTGTCGAACAACTCTTTCTTCGGGCACATATGAAATGAACATCCGGAATCAAGAATCCAGGTATCAGAATATTCCTCCACAGTATGTATAGCTAGTATGTCACAAAAATCTTTTTCTGTTTCGGTCACAACACTGGCTTGATACGAACCCATTGTAATGGCACCCTTACCCTTCTTCTCCAACCATTGCTTATACCTTTGGCATCACTCAATTAGATGCTCTGTCTGTTTGCAAAAGAAGCATAGTCCGCTCTCTTATCCGGATGATTTGGATTTCTCTCTTATACTCTTGCCTTCGTCTTTATTCTTCGACCTTCCCCTTTCACCGGTAAACAACCACTACTAAAATAGGGGGTTGCCCCTACGGATAATGAAATCCGTAGGGGCAGATTTATTTTGGCTCTACGGACTAATCCGTAGATCCAGACGGTTGCCCCTATGGTCCCAGACGTTTTAATTTAAAAATATTAAATCCTAATTTGTTGTTTGCCCCTACAGAGCTGCAAACCAATGACGTACAGACTAATCCCCTACGCTGATTATCTCTCTCTCGCGCGCGATAACACCTAAAATCCCCAAATCTCTCGTTCCCGCCGTGTCGACGTTCTCGCCGTCGCCACCGCCCTCCGTTTCGTCGTCCCCACCGCCCTCGTTCTTCCTCCTCGCCGATTGCACGTGTTGTCGACCACCGATCGATCGTCTCCTCCACTACACAGGTTAGTAAATCTTCAATTAAATAAATTTTTGATTATTTTAGGGCTAGGGTTCAGGGTTTGGGTACCGATGAGGGTTAGGGTTAGGCATCGATTGGGGTTAGCGTTAGGGTTACGGTTGGGGCTGGGGCTGGGGTTGCGGTTGGGGCTGGGTTTCGGCTGGGGTTGGGGCTGGGGTTCGGCTAGGTTGCGGTTGGGGTTAGTGTTAAGGTTGGGGTTCGGCTGGGGCTGGGGCTGGGATTACGGTTAGGGTTGGGGTTGGGGTTTGGCTGGGGCTAGGGTTGGGGCTAGGGTTAGGGTTGGGCTGTGATTTTTAGGAAAATTTAACTCGATAAAGCCAAAAAATTACCATTTTTGGTATCATATACGGAACGGAATAAGTGTTATCATTTTCGTATACGGATATGGATGGTTGTCAAAAATGAAAATATAAGGTCATCGTCGGAGGATGATATGTCGACATCCGAGTCGGAAAATGAGGAAGACGAGAATGAAGATTTTTTTTAGATTTATGTTTTGATTGATGACTTTTATGCGTATGGTTATTGTTATAGTTAATGGCGTAGTTAGGATATGAACTTGGTTTGTTTATCGGTCACTTTTTAGTATGTTAGAATCGTAGGTTTTTTATGATGATAAATTGTCTTATGGTTTGATTTAGTTTTTGACATTATGCTTATATCTTTATATTTTAACTTTGAATGCATCTAGGCATGTATTATTTAGTTAACTTATTTTCTTTTGCCAATGTTTGTTGTGAATCGTGATACTTCATATTTATATTTTTCCAATTCTGTTTGATCTTCGTTAGTTTATTTGATATATATTCTTTCAACTTGAATTTATATTATAGTCATCTTGTTTATTGATTTATTTTCTATTTTGAAGGTATGTATCTCAATCTCAAGTCTAATGCATCTTAGTTCTTTAATACTCAATTCTTCATATATCTTATTCTCAAGTTGCAACTTGCAAGTAACTAAGCAAGTATTATTTCATAAGTTTAAAATCATGTTATATCAGTTACTTTATATTTTATTTAAATACTTCGTATAGTCTATGTGACGAGAAGATTCAATCGTATGATAACCGATAGAAGTCTTACCCCCGACAGCTGAAACATACACATATAATAAGAATACACAACAAACGCATCATTAGAGAGTGATTCAAGATGTTCAAGTTAAAACCAATATATGATATTCGATGATAATATGAAACTTTCATATTCTAATCGATACTCATATATGAAACTCAAAGCGCCACTTAGTCCCCGTCTATCGGTTAACATACGTTCGATATTCGTCGTGACATAGAACTATACGAAAGTTGTTAAATATCGGGCGGCATAGCTCGATACTAACAACCGTCGTATAGTCTATGTGACGAGAAGATTCAATCATATGATAACCGATAGATTTGTCTCGTGTGGACAAGTTAGGAATGTATAAAGCAAACACCTTCATTCACTTGTGTTTTCATCCATTTCGAGATATTTCGTTGGTACCTTTCCGCTGGTTCTCCGTGTACAAAGATAGATTAGATGTTCATTTCAATGTTGTTTCACAGTTTTGAAATGATTATCTATTCTATTACAGTGTACTCGGAGAACAGCGGGGAGATGCTGCCGAAATTTACTCGAAACGGTTGAAAGCACAAGCGAATGGGTGCTCGCTCTATACATTCTTAATGGGATAGAAGTTTTACCCCCGACAGCCGAAACATACACATACAACAAGAATACAAAACAAACGTATCATTAGAGAGTGATTCAAGATGTTCAAGTTAAAACCAATATATGATACTCGATGATAATATGAAACTTTCATATTCTCATCGATACTCATATATGAAACTCAAAGCGCCACTTAGTCCCCGTCTATCGGTTAACATACGTTCGATATTCGTCGTGACATAGAACTATACGAAGGTTGTTAAATATCGGACGGTATAGCTCGATACTAACAACCGTCGTATAGTCTATGTGACGAGAAGATTCAATCGTATGATAACCGATAGATTTTTCCCGTGTGGACAAGTTAGGAATGTATAAAACAAACACCTTCATTCACTTGTGTTTTCATCCGTTTCGAGATATTTCGTCGGTACCTTTCCGCTGGTTCTCCGTGTACAAAGATAGATTAGATGTTCATTTCAACGTTGTTTCACAGCTTTGAAATGATTATCTATTCTATTATAGTGTACTCGGAGAACAGAGGGGAGGTGCTGCCGAAATTTACTCGAAACGGTAGAAAGCACAAGCGAATGGGTGTTCGCTCTATACATTCTTAATGGGATAGAAGCCTTACCCCCGACAGCCGAAACACACACATACAACAAGAATACACAACAAACGCATCATTAGAAAGTGATTCAAGATATTCAAGTTAAAACCAATATATGATACTCGATGATAATATGAAACTTTCATATTCTCATCAATACTCATATATGAAACTCAAAGCTCCACTTAGTCCCCGTCTATCGATTAACATACGTTTGATGTTCGTCATGACATAGAACTATATGAAGGTTGTTAAATATCGGACGGTATAGCTCGATACTAACAACCGTCGAGACGACATTTGAGAGTTGGACTCTAGTTCTCGATATTGAACCCCTCCTTTCACTTATGCATAAACTAACTACCCTGTCTGACTCTACCTGTCTAACCTCTATTCGCCTCCTCTCGCCGATAGGAAAGGAGAGAAAAACAAAGCGATGCCAAGAGCGTCGTCTGTGATACATGAGTATCCTCAAATCTAACTTTGATTATCGATAATTTATTCTTTTCAACGACAAACGCACACACAAAGCATATACATGGATTTTCTCCTTTGTCAGTAACCATCATGTTCTTAGATTTCTCAATATAGTCACCATAACCTACAATTTATATGTTATACATTCTAACATGGGCCATGAGTACGTCAGAGTTAAGGACTGGATGTATGTGGATTGGCAACAACATATGCAACCTAAGTTTGTCGCAGGAGTTGCTGCTTTTTTTGAATTTGCACGCGCACATAATAAGATTGTGATAGAGAAGATTCTTTGCGCGTGCGATAGATGTGGGAATAAGTACCGGCGGAAGGTAGAATTGGCAGAGCTTCATATCGTAAAATATGGTTTTACTATACTTTATACAACTTGGAAATATCACGGGGAAGGAGAAGAATGCAGTAATGCGGCAGAAGAAGAAGGAGAACACGATAATGCGGTAGGAGAAGAAGGAGAAGACGGTAATTTATTTCCATCAGAAGAAATGGAGAATATGGTAGAGGCTGCCCTAGGTGAATCTATTTGTACCGAAGATGACATTCCTTCCGGTCAAGGACCGCGTGTGGATAAATATGAAAATTTCATGAATGATGCTAGAAAACCAATTTATGAGAATGCAAAGTATTCCACCCTCTCATGGTTCGTCCAACTTTTCCAGATTAAGTGCCTAAATGGATGAAGCAACAAGTCATTCACAATGCTTCTTTCGTTCTTGAAAGATTCTATGCCCCCGGGAAATAACGTGCCCGACAGCTGGTACGGAGCCCAAAAGATGATGTCTGATTTGGGTCTGAAGTGTGAGAAGATTCAAGCATTTCCTAAAAATTGCGTGTTGTACCGGAAAGAGAATTCAGATTTGAAAGAGTGTCCAACATGTGGAGAGGCCAGATATAAGCCGAAAGATTCTAATAAGAAGCCTGATATACCTGTCAAGATAGCACGATACTTTCCCATAACACAGAGGCTACAGAGACTATTCAGGTGCAAGAAAACAGCCGAGGCAATGATTTGGCATCACTGTGCTCCTCCAAGTGAAGATGGAAAAATGAGCCATCCAAGAGATTCACCGGCATGGAAGGATTTCGATAGGTGGCACGCAATATTCAGTAGCGATCCTCGCAATGTCAGGCTCGGACTGGCCAGTGATGGTTTCTGCCCATTCAACTATATGGCTGGAAGTCACAGCACATGGCCCGTTGTATTGATAATTTATAATATGTTGCCTTGGTTGGTTATGGACCAATCATACTTTATGATGCCTCTTCTTATCGACGGACCAAACTCACCGGGAAAAAATATCGACGTCTATCTCCGACCTCTGATCGAGGAGTTAAAATCTTTGTTCATTGATGGTGTAGAGACTTACGATGCAAACACAAATACAACCTTCATACTGCATGCGGCTTTAATGTGGACAATTAATGACTTTCCTGCATATGGAATGCTATCAGGTTGGTCCGTACATGGTCACAAAGCATGTCCTCATTGCCATCAACACACAATATCGAAATTCTTGAATTTTAGCAGGAAGGTTTGTTATTGCGGCCATCGACGTTTCCTGCCTTTAGACCACCCCTACAGGTTAGACGCTGTTCACTTTGATGATCATCAGAAGCTTCTTAGACCTCCAGCCCCATTGTCCGGAGAGGACGTGACTGCTCAGTGGGATGGTTACAATAATGTGACTTTCGGGATGGATCCGACAAAACAGGTCAAACCACCATTTTGTAACAAGTTAAGTATTTTCTTCGAGCTTCCGTACTGGTCAACAAATTTAGTGCGTCGTTGTCTGGACGTCATGCATATAGAGAAGGGAGTATCAGAGCACATACTCAACTTGCTTCTTTGTAAAGACGAAAAATCGAAAGACAACCTGAATGCTCTGATGGATCTACAGGAGTGGGGAATAAGAAGTGAATTGCACCTTAGACCGGTAGCGGGTAAACCAGGCAAGTTTGTGCTTCCCAATGCCGCTTATCATATGTCACAGCCGGAGAAGAAAATATTCCTGCAGGTATTGTATGATTTGAAAGTTCGCACAGGTTTCTCAGGATTATTCAGCAAGAAGATAAAAATTGTGAAAGGCAAGATCGATGGGCTGAAAAGTCATGATCACCATATTATCGTGGAGCACCTTCTTCCATTAGCCCTCAGGACTTCTCTCCCTGAATCGGTTGGTCTAGTAATCAACGACCTATGTTGTTTTTCAGAGAGTTGTGTGCTAAAACACTGGATGTTGTGACGCTGGATAAACTAGAAAATTCTATTGCATCGATACTTTGCAAGTTTGAGCGTATTTTCCCATCGTCATTCTTCGATATCATAATACACCTGACGGTTTATCTTGTAACTGAGGCTAAGTTGGCCGGACCGGTACAATATCGATGGATGTATCCCGTCGAGAGGTCCGTGGAATTTTTCGTTTCGCGCAATTTTTAAAATTATTGTTGTCCTGTATGCCCGTATTTATTTATTCAACATATTTTCTTTAGGTACCTCTACACTTTTAAAAAGTATATACGCAATAGAAATTGACCAGAGGGTTCTATCATGGAAGGGTATCTTCTTGATGAAGCAACCACATTTTGTTCCTACTATCAGGACGAGAACATTGAGACGAGACTTAACCGGCCTTGAAAAATTCAAGACGGGCCATATGATAAAGCCGATTATAAGAGGGTAGACACTATGTTTATCAACAAGATTACCGGTTTATCTTGCTTAATTGCGCATGTCTTGAACAAATTAGAGAGTAGGTGTTTTTGGATTAATTGTTATATTTATGTTTGTGTGTGTATGAAATGATATAATATTAATGTCATAATTTATTGTCGAAAACAGAATTCATTTTAACGAGGTATGTGAGGGGCATCCTGATTGGAATGATGAACGATTGGAAAAATATCATCAGGATAATTTTTGCGATTGGGTCACAGATCATGTAAGTTATTCGAATAACATGTTATTGCTATCAGTTTTAATCTAAACTTATATCATTATGTATTTGTCGTAAAATTTGTTTTGTTAGATCCACGATCCGAACTTGTCTGCATCATTTGAGAGTGATTCAAGATGTTTAGCTCAATTTCCTAGTATGGAGGTTGTATATTATAAAGGATTTGGTGTCCTTGGATCTAAATTCGAAATTAAGGACATAGAAATATCTAGAACCACTCAGAATAGTGGGATTGCGATGGTAGGATCGGACGGTGTGATTTATTATGGATACTTAAATTGTATACTCGGAATCCACTATCCCGGACGATCAGAACCCTTTTATATATTCCAGTGTACTTGGTACGATACGCGAACCGATACGGATAAGTGGAGAAGCAATCTTGGGACTTGGAAAGATGAATATAGATTGACCAGTGAGAACATACTTCGATTTTACTGTCAGGAAGATCCGTTTATCTTTCCGAACCAAGCGTTCCAAGTATACTACTCACAATGTTTGAAGCATCCGGGATGGAGTGTCGTATGCCGTTGGAAACCCAGGGATGTCTACGATGTCCCAGAATTCGAGGACAGCGATGAGGATGAAGAAGAGAGAAGACTTAGAGTGCTCTGACCGTCTGTTTCGAAAGATGGGTTGTCTTCGGCTGATCATGAAGTTACGTGGGTTAGAAATGATATCGATGATGAAATCCAAGTAGATATGTCTAATACGCCCACGAAACGAAAAAGGTTTTCAGTAATGTTATATTATTACTTCACATTTTACGATCTATACATATATAGTCAATACTTGTAATGATTGTCTAATGCTTCCACGAACCGTTTATCTAGATTTGATGACGATAACGGGAGCAGCGAGGGGCGGCAGGAGCTCCAGCCACGGCACCGGCAGAAGCAGAGGCAGAGCGGTTCTGCCGCCCAGAGAGCTGCGTAAGGAGCTTCAGAGGGCCGGTCTTGCACCCCGATCGGAGACCCCTTCGGATGCCTCCTTCCATTTGGACTTTGCCATACCTCCATGTATATTGCACGCATATCCATTTTGAATGTACTGTTATAGATATATATGCCTGTTCATGTCAAAATTACTTATATTATCAATGTTTGATTGTCTAGCTGTTGGTGATGCGTCCACATCAGGGACAGAGGCTACTCCCGCACCTCCAGGTATATTTATATATCATATAGTGCATGTATATTGATTTAGAATGCTATATCATAAATATACACACATTCCTTTTGCTCTTACTTAGATAATCATTTTTTTTATTGTCTAGCTGTAGGTGGTGCCTCCACATCTCGGGCAGAGGCCACCACCGCACCTGCGGGTATGTTTATATATCCTATAGTGCATGCATATTGATTAAGAATGTTATATTATTGATCTACACATTGTTTTTGCAATTACTTATATAATCTATTTTTAATTGTCTAATTATAGATGGTGCGTCCACATCTGACGCAGGGGCCACTCCCGCCACTTCCGTACCTTCCGCTCAGTCTGTAGGTTAGTACGAATAAATATAAAATATTTATCCATTTTACATATCCTCTAAAGAATAAATATGAACTTCATGGAAATTTAGCGTCAATATTTATTTTCTAGTTGGAGGGGATGCGTCCGCATCCGGGTCATCGGTTGTTCCTCACCGGAGGAACTATCGTCCCGCTCGTGCTGCTGCCCGGGCTCAGGCTCGTGCTTTAGTCATCGGAGGTATATATCACACTTCAATTTTCGTTAAAACTTGATTTCTTAATATAACTTTGTCTTAATATTGATTGTCTTGATATTTCTTGCAGACGCAGGGCCTCCCCATCCCCATAGGGGGACTCGAGGCCCGAATCAGTCCCACAGGCTGAGGCCCGACAGAGCTAGGGGGAAAGCAGCATTCCCCCTCTTTTTTACCCCTGATTATCGCTATACCGATGATCATGCCGAGAGGTTCGGCCGGTATATGGGGGATGAGAGTCGGCTCGTGAAGAACTATCCACTTCACGTTGAGTGGGACGCTAGCACCGGCGCTCATTCGCCCTCTTCTGGGATTAGGCTCGGGTATTAATATATATTTTCATTTGATTTATCCAATATATTTATTATTAACACTTGCAATCTAATAACAATGTTTTTTTTTGTATTTTCAGTTGGATTACGATTTTCAGCCTGTACCCGACCCTGATCACCATGGGAGGGTGCTCGATCTTCACGCTCTGTACAATGGCCTGATGAAGAACATGCAGACGAAGGTCCGATATAACAGGAATGAACTGAAGACCAACTGCTATTCCCTGTGGATGGCGACCCCTGAGACAGAGAGAGCGACCCTCCTATCTACTCCGGCCTTTGGGAGAGTCGACGTAGATACATGGCCTCTATTGTGCGAATATTTCGACTCTCATCGCAAACATGTATGTATTTTAAATGTAATTCATTTTTTAGTATATAATTTTTTTTGTTGCTTAATTAGAAAACTAAATGTGAATGTGTTGTGCAGAAATATGCCGATCAAAATAAAGAGAATAGGAAGTCGGTGAAGAGGGGTCGCCCCACTTATACAGGTGGCTCGAGGAATATTACTCGTGCCATAGAGTTATCGGTAAATTACAATAGACCGGCCTTTGTGATATAATGTAATATTAAGAGTTATTTTCTAATATATCTAATATTAAGAGTTATTTTCTAATATTGCAGAGAGCTCAGACCCCGGCGCAAGGTGGTACACCGAGCGTGCTGTCCGCATATCTTGCCGTCCACGGCACCTCGACAGATCCCGCCACGGGCGAGCTTCGATACCCCGACGCCGCTACCCAGGAGTATTGCGTAAGTGTTAATATTTATTCAACCCCTATTTGAAATTTTAGTTTTGAAAGGTTCAAATTTAAATGATATACTTATATTTTACTGGTTAATGTCGGTGTAGGAGCGGGTGGTTGAGCAGGCCGAGGCATCGGGGATCGATTTTACTGGACAGAATGATCCGATGCTGTTGACCCCAGTCCTAGACGCCGCACACGGAGGGTACCACGGAGGTTGGGAGAAAGGCCGGGGACTGAGCCCTAGCAGGGCCCATATGAGGTTGGACTCCACTCTGGCAGTTACTTCCTCCGTCTCCAGTGAGCGACGTTTCCAGCAAGAACTGGAGAGCTTGAAGGCCACCGTTCAGGAGTTGAAAGAGATATTGGTATGTATACTACTTAATAGTAAAATATTATGTCATATTATAGATAGCAACATATCCAATATTAGTACGTAGCCTGAGCTTATTTGGTTGTAGACTTAGCTTTGATTAATCATACATACATATCTAATTAAAATAAACTACGGTTTTCCAAACTAGATATCTAAACGAGGCCTAAGTCCCTAAGTATACATAGATTGGGGTTTCGAAATAAATTGATAATGATACGAACTTGACTAATATACAGTTCTTACTCGTTTATTACACACGTAGGTCCAGACGCGATAGGGTACATTGGCCGAGCCTCCATATGCATCTCCTTCGGCTGCGGCTCCGCAAGCCACTACATCAGCTGTGGTTCCGCAAACAGCTCCTATAGCTTCACTGCCCGCTCAGACTCCCGCAGCCGCGGATCCGCAAGCCACTACCTCGGCGGATATTGCGCAGACCACTCCTACAGCACCACAGCCCGCTCAGACTCCCGCACACTCCGCATTGCATGATTTATTGACTCAGGGTATATCCGAGGAGCAGGCGCGCCAGATTATGGCGTTTATCGGAGGTAGAGCTGGACCGAGCTAGGGTAGATTTTTAATTCTTATATTTTAAATATGTATTTATTTATATGATACAAATTGTACTATATTTTGGACGATATTGATATCGGTGGTGTTTGCGTGTTTATATTGATATCATATTGTTGATTTCTTTTGTATATTATGCGTGAGATGTGATTATGAATACTGCGATATATGTTCTGCGTGCTGATTAATTTTATATATGATGTATATATTATTGTGCACAGGACGAGAAAAAAAATAGGCAGGCCTTTTTAAAAAAACTGATAATATATACTTACGGATTAATCCGTAGGGCCCAACATTGCCCCTACGGATTAATCCGTAGGGCCCAACATTACCCGTACTGATTTATCCGTAGGGGTAAAATATCAGGATATCTGATATTTTGCCCCTATGATCTCAGTATTAGGGGTTACACTTGTCCCTACGGATATATCCGTAGGGGCAAACAAATGCCCCTACACAGGTATCCGTAGGGACAAAATATCAGGATACCTGATATTTTGTCCCTACACATCCAGACTTACTTACTTATCCGTAGGGGCAACTATTTGGCCCTACGGATAAGTCCATAGGGACACCTAATTTATTTTATAAACAGATAAATTAAATAATTTTTTTGTCACTACAGCCTAATCTGTAGGGACAACTGGACCTACACATTACTCCGTAGGGGCAAGTTTTTGACCGTAGGGGCATGTTCAAGGCTAAGACTTGCATCTACGGCGTTTGCACCTACAGGGTATTTTATTGCCCCTACGGATTTATCCGTAGGGGCAGTGGTTTGCTCCTATGGATAAATCCGTAGAGGCAACCCCTATTTGTAGTAGTGAACCCCGATGACTTTTCCGATAGATTTGATTTCTTCATGACCTCATTATTGAGAAGTGTCGTTGTAACCTCCTCCATCTCAGGAGTCTCTTTCCTATAAAGGATCGCTGTCACCAAGTGTTTATACGAATTCGGAAGCGAAAAAAGGAGCAATAGCGCTTGGTCCTGCTCCTCTAATTTTACTTCATGGCATAAAAGATCTCTTACTATCTTGTTGAAGCTGTTTAGGTGGTCGTGAATAAAATTCCCTTCCTTCATGCGTAATCCGTAAAGTTGTTTTTTTAGATACAACTTATTTGACAACGATTTTGACATGTACAAACTCTCAAGTTTCAACCACAAACTTGTCGCAGAAGTCTCCTTCATAACGTTATATATCATGTTATTCATTAAACAAAGTTCTATCGTGCATTGTGTCTTCTGATTTAAGTCTGCCCATACAACATCTGTCATGTCGGTAGCTTTACTATCGCCAAGTATCATAAATAGCCCTTCCTTCATCAGAAGTGTTTTCACCCTTCTCTGTCATATTGAGAAGTTTTGTTTCCCATTAACTTTCTCTTCCTCAAACTTTGTTTTATTTACTTTATTATCCATCATCTTTAATTTTAAAGAAAATACATTTCTCTCGGATCCTTACGAACCATTATCAATATAATCACGATCTAAGAAGATATGAAGCGAGCATAAGTGTCGTCACCTATCGTAAACTTATATCATTAAAATACAGAACGTAGTTCTGATACCAATTTTTGAGACCATAGATCAATCGGCACAGCGGAAAACCTTACGGATCTATAAATCTAGATCTCTTTATAGACAAATAATAAAACTTGACGCAAATCACGATAATAAATAATATAAGAGATTAATGGGAAGAAACAAGGAGAATTTTTATTAGAACCTAAGAAAAAGAATAAAACCTTACAAGACGATTACAAGTAATCCTCTTCTAGATCTCCAACGAGATCACCTCTCTCTCTCTCTCTCTCTCTCTCTCTCTCTCCCTCCCTCCCTCTCTCTCCCTCCAAGTTCTCCTTATTCGATATTCTTCAATTCCTTATGGAGGCGTTGTCATCTCCCTTTAAATTTTATGGTAAAAAAATCCACTTTATAATAACCCTAAGATCTTATATATATCCTATACAATTTAAGTTATAATAAGATCTCAGAAATTACAAAACCGCCATCAAATAATTGAATTTTCGAGATAATTCTTGTTCTAAAATTCGCGCTTATCTGTAGGCAGACGTATGTCCCTTTGATGGGCAGACGTCTGCATTTGCTCTGCCAAAAGGCAGAGCGCTTGCTAGACATCTAAACCTATGAGGTCAGACGTCTGTCTCTTAATGCTTTTGGCCAGTGCGTGGCTAGACGTTTGCTGCTTACATAGGAAGACGTCTGGTTTCTGCTATGGATTCTAGTCCTTAAATACTAGACGTCTATTGTGTGTTGGTAAAGACATCTGGTCCTTCTTTGGCAACGTAGTCTTAAACAAATACGAGACACGTTCACAACAGCTTTGATTATCTTATTGTCCAAAATACAGCTTGTATGAAATATAAGTCGCAACAAGAAGTGGTCTAATGAAATATGAGAGTTGAGACCTGAACATACACATGTTTAACCTTCATCCCAGCTGTTGTTCGAGCCATCTCTCTATTTATGACACGTGAGTGCAATCTCTTTGAAACCTGATCACATATGCATGTCTAGTTGTCATCTGAGCTTGTCTATAAGACATCTCTTATTACAGGTGACTATCTTCCTGAGACGTGGACATACACAGATCTGAACTTTTCTATTAGTCATCCCTTTTGATATTTGAATGTACACATGTTTATTTGTCATCTGAGCTGTTTTACAAGGTGATCTCTCTGTTTTATCAATAATCTTCTAACCCCACTCATTATTTAGACTGTCTCTCCCTCTCTCTCTCTCTCCACACTTCGGAACTATTTTAGAGATGTAATGATTATGGGAATGCATGCCTTTTCACCCAAGCATTCTCTTCTGAAGCCTAGCTTTCTACACCCTCTTTTGTCCCCCACCCCTTTTCTAACCCCCTATTTGTCAGCTTCAGTCCCTCTCTCAAAGATATCTCCCTTGATTCTCTCTCTCTCTCTCTCTCTCTCTCTCTCTCCCCCCCTCTCCCTCTCCACAAAGCTCTTCAAATACCCTCATCACCCTAACTCTCTTCTCTCCAACCCCACTAGCTAATTCACTTCACTCCTCTCTCTCTCTCTCTCTCTCTCTAACTAGAACTGCTCTTATCAATCAATGGATTCTCACCTTTGTAGGCAATCAAGCACAAGGTGGATACCAACTGCTGACCAAATCAGGATCTTGAGGGACCTCTACTACAACAATGGTGTGAGGTCCCCAACTGCTGAACAAATCCAACGGATCTCTGCTAGGCTTAGGCAATATGGCAAGATTGAAGGCAAGAATGTCTTCTACTGGTTCCAAAACCACAAGGCAAGAGAGAGGCAGAAGAAGAAGCTCACTATGGATCACAATTTGTCCAACTCTTCAACCATCACCAACAATGATATTAGCTACAATGACAAGCTCAACACCACCACCATTGGCCATTATCATGGTCTCTTCTCACTTCTTTTTTAATCCTTTTTCTCTTGGCATGATAAGTTTGGTTTGTTAATTTGCTTATTTTTACTTATGGGTTTGTTCAAGTTTCTTGCATATGAATCATTAATGCGGATGTCTCGCTGGGGCCTTTTCGATCCTGTCCATTTTTTCTATAAAAGAAAATTTGCATTTTTTTTTTGTTTTTACTATTATTTATTTACATGATTTGCTTTGGCATTGTATGAAACTATTTTTATGCAACTTAATTTGTGTCACATATTTGATTTTGAGATCATGCAGGGTTTGGTACTTCTCCAGGGTTTTATGATGTTGGACAAATGGAAGGCAATGGTTATGGTGGTTCCCCTATGTTCATGGAGAGAAGCATCAGAGTAAGCCATTTTCATTATATTTTTAATTTTAATTTTTTTGATGCTATATAGTCCAATTTGTAATGTCCGATAACATGCAGTTGGATTTTGTATTTTGTAGGGAAAAAATATACTTGATGCACTGACTTCTGTGGCAGAAAACAATAATTATTTTTTGCATACTTTCACTGGCGCCATATACTTGTTGCCTAAAAATGTCAATGAAAATGTGTCTTGATGCAGCACAAAATGTTTCATTCAAAATTTATTTTTTTCATTCAAAATATTATTAACAAATAAAAAAGGAATATGAAGCTAGATTCTGGTATGGTTTAGGTACATGATTTTTTTTATTTAATTTTAGTAACATTGTCATGTGTTTAGCCGCGCTGTAGTAAATTTCATCCAATCCGATTTCATTGTAGACGAACTATAAGCATAATTAAGATAGATTATGATATTTCCTTTAAAATTGTAGAGTGATTAATTTATTTTAACATATTTTATTTTTAAACCTTTGTGTGCATGCAGGATGGCTCACTAATGGATGGCAACATAGGCTATGTAGGGATAGAGCCTGCAATGCCATGGGTTTATCACTACATCAAAGAAGAAGAGCCTCCGTTGATGCCTGCGGCTCGAGAAATCGAAACTCTCCCTCTCTTTCCCACTCACTCTCATGAGGAAGATGAAGAGGATCAAGAAGAAGAAGAAGACAAATTCAAATTCGGTGTGACTCTCCATCACTCATTTTCAAGCAACAATCATCATGAGTATTGCACACAACCAAATGGTTATCTTGAGCTCACCCTCAACTCCTACTACTATGCAAACCAAGGCTCTATGTGACCTTACCTTCAAGAGCTTGTGATGTTGGCTGTGGTGCTATCTCTATTTCCTAACAGTGTAGTAAGCAGTAAGTGTACTAGTTTGTTAGTGGCATTAACTAGTACTAGTAGCTAGTTTGTACTTGGTGTTTTAGTTATAACTAGTTTGTTGTTGTCATTTGAAATATATGTATAGTTTTAATCAATTATGCTAGTCTCATGCTCTCTAGGTACACTAGGTCTCTGATGTTAGAACCTAGAGGTGGCAGTTTTTGTCCCTTGCAGTGGCTGGTGGGTTAAGCTTGGGTTGCATGAGGACCAAACTAATGATCACATTGAAAGTTTTATCTTTGAATTTAGTTATCGAGATTTTTCCAAACTTGTCCCTAGTTATTCCATATCACACGTCTCAAATCAATGTTTGCTAGCTTAGTATATATCAATATACAAAGAGTTGGTAGGAAATGAAAGTTACAACAGTTTACTCATAAGTTCAACACATACAGTTAGCAAAAGTAAATCTGATGACTCCTAACAAAATAAAAAATATCGATATACAGTTGATAAAAGAAAACATGACGGTTGCACTTATGTAACCATTGCCAATATATACTACATGATATCTCTCTCGGTCATAGTAACTGTTACAACCCGAAAACGGAATATGACCGGCACTTAAATCACGTTGTTCCCGCAAAAAAATTTGGCTCAAAACATGTTGTTTCATTTATAAAAATAGAGAGCAGCCCCCACGTGTTAAACACGTGATCACTCACATGCAAAGCATGTGAGTAGCAGTTTCAGATAAAGTTAAATCGTATTACAGCCCCATGTGCAAAGCACGCGAGTACTTGCTGCGGTTAGGATTAAATCCTATAGCAGCGCCCATGTGTTAAATACGTGAGCACGCACATACAAAGCATGTGACTATCGGCTTCAGATAGGATTGTGAGTACCGGCTTCAGATATGATTAAATCTTATGATAGCCCTTACGTGTTAAACACGTGAGCACCCACGTGTTAAACACGTGTGTTCCCTTACCGCATTCTTGTAGCAGCGTTCACATGGAAAACACGTTAGCGCCGCTACCATATATGAAAATTTGGCTCAAAACATATTTTTCCTGATCTTTCTAATATGAAAAGATTTTTCTCTAATAGAGAATCTTTGGATTTAAAATCCATATCACCAATTAAACCATCTGATAGAATTAAATTCTATGTAGGAAATATTTCCCTAATCTTTTTGAAATAAGAAAGATCTTCTCTGTTAAACATAATTAAATTCTGTAATTAGGAAAATATCTTCCTAACAAGATTTTCATATGATATAATTAAATTCTATGTTGGGAAAATATGTTTCTAATCTTGTTAAACAAACAAGATATTTATATGATAGAATTAAATTCTATGTTAGGAAAGTATTTTTCTAATCTTGTTAAACAAGCAAGATATTCATATGATAAAATTAAATTTCATACTAGGAAAATATTTTTCTAATCTTATTAAAATAAATAAGAAATCTTCTTTATTAAACAGAAAGCTTTTGGATTAAAAATCCAACAGTGTATAAAATTTACCGGTTGATCTCTAAAATCAATTTGATTGATTATGAAATCAATCATGATCCCAGAATGAAAGATTTTTTCAAAACAGATTGATTTTTCTCTTTTCCTATAAATAGGTATAAAGAGATTAAATCTCGAAGAGGGAGTAGACTCCCCAGAAACTTCTGTAAAAATACAGAAGGCTCTCCATAAGCTTCCACTAAAAATAGAGCATTTAATTCTCTTCGAAGAAGAATATCTTCCTCCTCTCAAATCCTAGATAAAGAAAACACAGAGATAAAAACATCTCGTTTACTTATCATATGCATAAAAGGGTTTAACCTTTCATAAGAACTTAGTTTTTCCTCTAGATCTAATATCATAAGACAAGTCCCTCAAGAAAAAGAGAATTTAATTCCCATAGGGGGTCTTAATCTTAATTTTAGATTCAGAAGAGAACTATTAGTGTTCTGTCCACCATCATCACAAAAGAAAAGGAGAAGAAAAGATGGAGTTTATACTGCAGAAACTTAATTCCTTCAAAATATGCCGAAGAACTGAGATTCCATATGAAAAGATAGGGGCTTTTACTCTTTGGAACGTAGTTCCCATATAAAAGAACTTAGTTCCCATATATAAAAAAAAGAACATAGTTCTCGCATAAACAAGATCTGCAGGAAAAAAAATATAGAGAGATTTTGATTATCTCTGCGGTGAGTTTAACTTTATACCAGAGTTTAATCTCTGCATGCATATGGAAGCGCCTCATGTGATACTCATGCGAGCACCAGATCCTTAGCGTCTCATGTAAGCGCTAGAGCCTTAGCGCCCATGTGATATCCACGTGAGCGCCAGTGCATGATTTGGATATTATATTCATAGTCTAAACGACTATGTGCTTAACAATAGTATGGCAACGCCCAAGCCTGAACGACTCACGTGAGCGCTAGAACCTAAGTGCATCACGTGAGCGCCAGAACCTGAGAGCCTCATGTGATACTCACGTAAACGCCGAAGCATGATTTAGATATTATATCCATAGTCCTAAATGGCTAAGTGCTTAGCACTGCTGGGTAACATAGAAATCTAATCTTTAGCCCCAAATTGGCTAAGTCTGTGATGTGAAAACTTCTTTAATCTCATATGCTCACATGTTTAAGTTGATCTTAATCTAAAACAAGATTAATGATCATCAATCATATTTCCAAGCTGATCTTAGTCGGATATATGACAATGATCGTTCATCCAAGTTGATCTTAGTCGGATATATGACTAAAGATTTTTCATTCATGATGATCTTATTCCCATAAACGACTAACGATCATTCATTCATTTGATCTTAGTCTCATATACGACTAATGATCGACCACCCAAACTGATCTTATTCCAATATACAACTAATGATCTTTATCTTAGTCTCATATAAGACTAACAATCCTCAGTTCTGACATAATCTTTTCCCTCATATATGAGATTTGGTTCGAGGGTACATTTTTCCACACCTTTGATATACGTTGTTGTAATTTCTCAACGTCTTCAGAGAGGTGGCGGATCCCAACAACCAACAACTTCTCATCCCAATTTGATGAAACATATGAAATTTTATCAAGACAAGGAATGTGCTAATCCTCATATTGATACACCCTATATTTATGCACTTCCATATTGTCGTGCACACCTTATATTGACACGCATCCGATATAAATGTGCATCTCGTATTGAGCTCCGACTTTATACATATATGTATATGCATATCTTTGAGGGAAATATAAATGCCTTCAAATTGGATCACACCCCAATATTGGGCGCATCCCCTGTTATCATTGTTCACTTCGCCACGTAAAATATACATGAGCACACAAGATGAAAGATGGACCGAAACGTCCTTAAACTTATACTTCTTCCCGAACAAAATAATGTTGGACCGAAATGTCCCAAAACTAATATTGGACCGCGATATTCTTAAAATAATATGTTTTGCCCTGCAGACTGTTTCCATATTGACCACCGTATACTATCCATAAGCTATTCATATATGATCTGATGATCAGTTGAGCCCATATGCTCACTGTTCCTAAGTCGATCTTAGTACGATATACGACTAACGATGTTTAGATCAAACTCAAATATCTCATGAATTGATGGACCTCATTTATATGAGATTTGCGTTCAAAGTTCAAAACCCCAAATCTAATATACAGATTTGGATTCATTCGCGCCCTATGGGCATGACAAGATTAGTCTCCGTATAAATTCAAGGGCAAGCTCATATAAAACAAACATAATACGACACGAAGCGATCTGCCTGGAGCAGGTGAAAGTTGTTATCGTAACGCGATAACATAATTAACTGCAGGGGCTTGCGTCTGCAAGGAAGAGCGTTCCCACAATAAAAAATCCATCATAAATTAGGGGGAATCTGATAAATCACGCTATATCGGCCGTATCTATCCAAACCTCCAATATACGGTGCCATAAATCAACTTTGTATTTTCGGAGAGGTGGATGGATATGTTCATATTGCATTTGCCCTCAAATTCAGGCTAGACGCCTCCGCGTCTTGGTCCAGTCTTTGGCGGTAAACAGATTCCGGCACGCCCGGTGGGACCTCTTTCTCTTCCCACTCCACACTTCGTGTGTCGTGTTTTTCCGTGATCAAAGAATTGCGGTATATATATATATATATATATATATATATATATATATATATATATATATATATTTGTAATTGCCCTTAGGTGATGGGATATTGAAGCTGGCGTTTTTTCTTTATGCAGAATGGTGTTTGCTTCTATTCACCACAACTCAGGCTCTGTCACACCTGGTGGACTCAAGTATGGGCCACTTGCAGACTCAAATCTCTGCAATCCGGCTCTTCAAGAAAACAATGTACTTATCTTCGGGTCTATGCTCCCATCTCTTACCCTCACTGTCTCAACGCCGAAGGTGAAAGCGCAGAAGAAATTTGTCTTCCACAGGCTGAATTCTCAAGCTTCAGCTCTACCGAAGGCATCGGTCTTCATACGACTGGCTCCTGTCAATGACCAAGGTCAACACAGGAGACATAATATTCATGCCCTCAAAGAAAACAAGGGGCAAGCTCAGCAAACTCGTGAGTCTGATAAAACTCCGGTCGTAAGACATCACCGATGTCGATATTAGCATCAACTAAGACAAACTGGGGGCAGTTCTTCGTCTGGTCCTGCTTCAACTCCAATGGTGAATGCCTCTATTCCAACCGGGAACTGCTTTGAACTACAGCGAAGGGTCAGACAAAATTCTCCTACCGCAGTATTGAAGAAATCACAGCAGCCCGTGGAGATCCAAGTAGAGTAGAAACCAGTTCGCTTTTCGAGAAATCTTTCTTCATCTATATATAAGGTGTGGAAGCAGGAGAAGGATTCGGTATTCGTCTGCGGCTTTTCCCCTAAGCATCAGCCAAACTCTGAAAATTCCCTTTCAAAATACAAGGAGACTTATCCCAAGGCGATTCCTAATATAGTGGTTCTTCCTAAAGCGGCTTCTCACAAAAAAGAGAGGCCAGATAATGCTCAAGCGTTCGAAGAAAAATCCAGAGGCCAAAGTTCCAAATGCCCCAAGCCTGAGGGCATGGTAGTTCATACATTCCATATGGTGAAATTCAAAGACGAAGTTCATGTTTCTACTAGCCACAAGCCGCATACTCAGTTTCTGACAAAAACTCAGAAGCAATATGAAAAGCTGCAGGAGATGCTAGCTCAGGCGGTAGCACTCGCTAGTCTACTGTCTAAGGAAAATCCCAAGGATGCATCCGAAGAAAGCGTAGAGCATAAGTCGGATATTGATTGCTTGAAGCGCGTTCTCAAGAAAAGGAATGAAGAAGTGGCAGAGATGTCCGCTAAAATGAACCAGATAGCCAGAATATGGCTGTAATGATGGTCTATTCAGAACCACTGGTAGATGAACCGCCGGTAGTCGCTCTTAAAGACAAGGGTGACATTTCGGATTCTCTACAAGCCTCATCAACGGATAAGGAGGAAATGATCCTAAAAGCAAAACTACACGTATATATCGCTCAGCAAGTCAAAACTCACTATACCAGTGAAGCAACGAATAGGTCGATCAAGACTGGTCAACCGTAACCGGCATGGTACGATCAAGTACAATACCCGCAAGGATACACATTTCCGACATTCCACATGTACAAAGGGACTGGGAATCCTCATCTGCACATCGCGCGTTTTAAATCTATGTGCAGCAACACTGGAGGAAATGATATACTGCTCCTCCGACAGTTCGTCAACAGTTTGGCAAGCATTGCGTTCGAATGGTATGCGGAGCTCCCAAATGGCTCCGTGAAGACCTTTAAGGAGATGGAGATGCTCTTCTGTCAGAGATTCACCAGTGTGAATAAACGCACCACCGTAACGGCATTGGTCAATGAAAGGGTTATATCGAACGAGACTTGGGTTCAATATATTACCCGATGGAGAAACCTCTGGTCTAAATGCGAACAGCGCATTGACGAAGTTGCAACCGTGGGAATGTTCATAGCTACCCTTGACCAAAATTCGAAGACGTTCCCATATATGGCCTTCTTCAAGCCGACGACCTTCCAAGAACTCATAGATAAACTGGCTCGGTTATATCAGATGGGTCAAGTCCCTTTCTTTTCCGATGAAGATATATGAAAAGAGGAGGCAAGACGGTGTTTGTCGCTAACAAAAAGATGAGCGGTTTTGAAGAAACCTGTCGCCAAAATAGCGACAGCGCGGGTCCTACCCTTGAAAATATTGGGACGCGAATATTCGCTCCCCCGAAATATACGCAGGGGCATATTGCTCGCTGGCAGAAAAATCTCTACGTGAGGTGGTCCTTTCTTTAAAAGAACAGAAAGGATATTAAGAGACCTACAAATGGGTCCTGCAATTAAGTGGAATAGCACGCTTGAATCAGAAATCATGGAAGGGACATAGATGTCATGTCCCACTTCTAAAATGGATGTTGAGGGGAAAAGCTCCCAAGTCAATTTCATTCTTTCAAGGAGGAAGAAGACCCAACAAAAGTAGTGATGTAATATCTCATTCCTTCGTATATGAAAAAGATGTTCCGTCAGTGTCAGAAAGTGACATTGATGAGCAGGGGGCAGGTGCTGTGTAAAGTGCCCGGTATTTCCCGCAAAAACAACCCGATTGGTACGATGATAAATGAAGTAGTCTAAGAGTGTGAAAATAGCGCAAGGCGTGAAGTGGCCACTCATACAATGACCAGGCAGCAACGCCTAACCAAGCAAGTGTTGGAAGGGATGAGTTATGCAACTCCTCAACCGAATGATAAATGTTGGACCGAAAGTCCCTAAACCAGCATTTCGCTCCGAACACGGAGATGTTGGACTGAAATGTCCCTAAACCAGTATTACGCTCCGAACACGAGATATTGGACCGAAATATCCCTAAACTAGCATGTCACCCTGAACACGGGGATGTTGGACCGAAATGTCCCTAAACTAACAATGGACCGAAACGTCCTTAAACTGGCGCGTCGCCTCAAACACGACGATAATGGACCACAATGTCCCTAAACTAATATACTCTTTGAGATCGACATTGCAATTGAAGTCCCACCGGCGAAGATTGCAACTCAAGTCCCACCGGCTACACAGCTACTCCAGCGATGAAGCCATTCCTAAGTCCCACCGGCAAATAGATGGGTCACATATGGCGAAGGTACTTTCGAGAGTTCCACCATTCACAAAAAAACGATATGTCCACAAGAGAAATAGGAATGGATGAAAATCCGAAAAGGCGTCGTGAGTAAAAACAGCCGGACTGCCGGCCAGTTTGTGAAAACCCGAAATGACGCAATCTCGTAAAAAAATCATGCACACTTGCAGGGTCCTTTCGACCTTGTTAACGAGAAAATACATGTGTGAGATCCTTACGACTCACAAAGGAGCAACACACTTAGAAATCCATATGATTCCTAAGGAGAAAATGTACTTATGAGATTCTCATGACTCGTAAGGAGAATATACCTCCTATGAGACCCTCACGGTTCATAGAATTCAAAAGTCTTAGGTTACATAGATCTAAACCTGTTCTTAAGACATCATATCCCCCAAGTTTTCCTACGAGTAGTTCGATATTGACTTTTTTATACAATCCACGGGCACGAAAAAAATATATTCCAACCGACTTCCACCAATGGCGGGAAATATCTCCATATGGTGAACGACATTTGTAAATCCTCTCGACTTACAAGGAGAAAATACTCTTGTAAGATCCTTACGACTTACAAGAGAAAACACACTTAGAAATCCCCGCGATTCCTAGAAAGAAAATACACCTACAAGATTCTCTCGACTCGTAGGAAGAAATATTTTTATGGGACCTTTACGGCTCATAAAGTCAAAATGCCTTAGTTGGCAGGGACCTAAACCTGTCTTCTAAAACACCTTTGTTTAAATCAACAAAGGCAAATGATGAGTCATTCCTGGCAATATTTCAGTTGTAGCGATCCTGATGCCAAAACAGGTATCAAACCCCAAATCCTCCAAAGGCATATGATGATTTTCTCCTGGTAATATTCCAGTTGTAACGATACTGATGCCGAAACTAGTATTAGATTTCAAGTTCCCGACTCGCAATAAAAATCGGCGAGTTACAAAAAAATGCATATGAAATAGTTGAAATGATAGGGAAACTCGCAATAAAATTAGCGAGCAAAAAATATGCATATAAAATAACTGAAATGATGGGACAACTCGCAATAAAAAGTAGGATGTAAAAATTAAAAAAAATAGCCGAAATGATTGGGCACCGCGAATAAATAACCGAAATGATTAGGAAATTGCGACTTTTGCGATATGAAAAGCTGAAACGATAGAGCAGTTACGGATAAAAATAATAATAATAAATTCGCCCTACAAGCATGTCAATACTGACTCTTGTATACAATTCACGGGCACAAACAGATGAAAATGAGCAATGTGCTCCACAGAATGCTACAAAGTAAGGAACGCTTCAGCAAAGATTCGCGTCTCAGCGGCGCCATATAAGCTCAAAGACTACCGAGAGCTATTTCATCTCCCGAAAGATTTAGTGGCAGCTTCTCAAACAAATCAAAAGCGGAGTGTTGGCAAAATCCTATCTTCAGCTCGACGTTCCTTCTCGGTCCAGCAAGGTGCAGATGCAACGCCAACAAAGGCCAAAAAGGTCAAATCAAAGATGGAGTAAAAGTATATTGTCACGCCCCGCTTCCCAAAAACGAGAAACGAGAGCGACAAACCCGCAACGTATTCATCTCGAGAAGCACTTTTTTCGACATGAATACGCTAAGCGTTTATATAAGCAGTAAAGAAAATTATAGTACAAGAATTTTAAACTTATAAAATATCCAACAATATTTATAATTGTCCTAAAATCGATAACGGAACACAGTTTGAAAATTTAAGAAACTAGGAATAAAAGATAGCATTGAGCAAAAGACATGCTTACTGAAAAGGAAACTAGAGGCCGACCTGATTTAAGAGATATTGACTGTTCTCGGTTGGTACCATCTCGTACCTAACCTTGTCACCTGTCCCAAATCCGTCTTAATACATTTCCAAGGAAAGAAAACATGAAAAATGAAATGACGTCAGCGAACTAAAGTTCGGTAAGTCCCCATTTTATTAGAAAAAAATATTTTTCTATGTTAACAGTATATATAATGAAACATGATATTTTGGCTACAAGTAATTTAGTTATTAATGTTTATAATCTAATAGTTTTAATACAGGGTTTCAATCAGTTGGAACAAATATAACACAATAATAATATTTACTTAATTTATAGAAAATAGTAATAATAAAGTTTTGTAATTTAGGAATAACAATATGTACAGGGTTGCTATTAACATCATCAAAAGTTAACAAGGTACAATTTCATGATTATAAAAATATATAAAGTATATTTTATTTAAGAATTATCTGATAATAAATTAGTTTAGTAAATTATCATGTCATACTAATAAGAATATAGTGTAGAATATTTTTGGTATACTAGTTAAATTATGGTGCATTGATATAATAATTAATCAACATTTGATACTGTAACGACTCTAATTTTAATGTACGAAAATTTTTAAGTTGATGTACAGATTGAAGTTTACAAGCCTTAGTACACTTTAAAAGTTGTATTTGTTTAAGAACAGCAAGAAATAACTTATAACTCACTGGTAAAGCCTTGCGCTGCAGTGACGTAGCCCCTGTGTTCGAATCCCATCAGCCACATATTACTTTTATTGATTTTTTTCTTTTAACTTTTTGAAAGCCATAAAGTTTACACGTGAACGGCACATAAAATGAAAAGTCTGAAGAAATCAAACATGTGCATAATATTGTAAACTAAGAGGCAGACACATGGCATGAATCCAACGGCCCCGACCCATAAATGGACCGGCGGGATTGCCTATGAGGCCGGCGGCGACGGGTACCCCGTAGGGAAAAGTGCCCATGTCTTGCACACAAACCCTTTGGCCTACCCCCATTATCCTTGCACCGTTTGTTTTTTCTACAATTTTACAGAGAATTCAATTTTCCAATTAATCCATTTTTAATGCATTTTAATTCATTATTTTAATTCCGAAACCCTAATTCCACAATATAAATACAACCCCATATCCAAGCCCCTCCTCATTCTGAAATCTCTAGTTAAAATTATCAAAATTTTATAAGTCCAAGAAGAGTACAAGTGAAGTTAGCAAGAGGTCGACTTCCGGCGAGGATTTACGCAAGTTCTGGGGACTCCACGACGCCACGAAAACTACCACATCTTCTTCTACCTTCCCTCTTTCCTTCTAGCTAGTAAGTCCCACCCCCTTCTTCTTTTTCTACAATAAAAGTTCTCTCTTTTCAAAACATGCCGGTAAGTGGAGTTATACTGACATTTGATTCTAAAATCTTTAAAACTACAATTCTTCCTAAGAATCAGTCATTCATGTTTCTATACCGTACTTGTTAATCATTAAGTTAATATTTAGAAAAAAATTTAATCTAAAACTCAATGTTAAATAACTTTAATTAAACTTTTGCATTTAAATACCATGAATTTTATATACGTCGTCTTTAAAACATTTTGCTTAGCATACCTTTAGAAAACCTCACGGGGTAATGACATACCCCTCACATACACACATATTGACATAGCACGATACTTTTTGCAACATAATTTCGTGGCGAATACAATATTTCAGTTAACTACCATGAACTATAAAAACCCGGTTTTCTTTTTTAGATTGTATTTTTAAATCTTTGTGATTATACCTCTGCAACCCATTTGGGGAACCCGTTATTGGATGGTGCAGATTATCGTACAACCTTGGGCTAGTAGAGTGAGATACAGACCTCCTCACGGAATATTCGATCTCGAAAGATTTTTAATACGATTTTTAAGAAAAACGAGATTTTCTATTTAATAATAAAAACTAAATTTTTAATAATTATATAAATATTATCAAACCACATATTTTCAAGTTATAATAAAATTCCATTTTTTTCTTAAAGAAAAAAGAATGAAAAGTTTGACCAAAATACCATCAAGTATCAATACAAGACAAGTTTCACCAAAATACCATGAACTATTCAAGTTAAGTTAATATTCACTAAAATACTTCACATTCTTAAACTTCACAAATTATGGAAACCCTAAATAATATAAATAAATACTCGAAGTTTATTTTGAAAGTTATAAAGAAATATTTTTTTATAAAACCCTCTCGAGTTATATAAAATTACATTAAGGATCTTAATAAATATAGGTTTAAGCGGGATCAATTCTCTTGAGCCTCAGCGAGTCGGAGAAAGTGAATGCTTGCCTATTTAAGGTAGAAAAACTTAAAGGGGTTATCAATGGTAATTATCTTGGAAAAAGACACAAATCATGCCGTCCATGTACAACAATTACTGATAATACCTAAACCTAATTCAGGATCCAAATCTGTTTAAAGTGCCTGACTCAAGTTTGAGTCCAAGTCTCATTATGAATCCGATCCAAATATGAATCCAGTTCAACATGAATCCAATATACCAAATATGAATACTTGAACCTGAACATGAATACCAGAACAAAATCAAAATGACTTGACCTGATCGAACCATGGCTATATGTTGACTTCATTACATGTTTACTTGATACATCCTGAACCTGACTACATGAACAACTTGTATCCATGGTATCAGCAAGTCTGATAACTACAAATCAACACAATATACATTACGGGGTTTAACGGGGTAGACTGGTACGGAATGTGTTAAAAGTGACATGATGATAGACACTAAAAGACACCTACATGAACATCCTGTGCCGTTGTCCCGTGGGTTTTAACGGGGCCTTGTACTTACATGTTACCATAATCCACCGGATAGTTAGACTCCTCTCGTATACACTGATACATTGTATGCCAAGCTACAAACAACTGCGTTAGTATAATAAACATATGCCGGTACAGATTACTAGTTCTATTCTCTTTACTTGTTCTATTTCACTCTTATCTTTAGGACTTACCGAGCGCTAGTTCGCTGACGACATTCCTGTCTCTTTCTCTCTTTGGAATGTTCGTCAAGAGGACCCGACTCTCAGGAGACCGAGCCCAGCCAGGAGGACTTGGATCAGTTCACAGAGGAGCCAGACTTCTAGTTTTACTTACGCTTATTTCCATTTCATATTCCATTATTTAGGCATTGCTTTCATCGTCGTACATTTCCTTTTTCAAATCAGTTGTAATGTAAAGAATGAAAATTAATAAAAGTTGTTGTTTATTTTAGATCTCTTGTCATTCTTGTGCATTTTATTTATATTGTTTATTTACGCTTAACGTGTTTACTTCTGAGTACATATGTCGTGGCCCGTCACGTCTGCTTCTCCGTACACTGGGAAGTGGGACGTGACAGGTTTTGTTGGTGGCCCATGCAGGTCAGTTCTGCATGGAATCCTAAGCAATATGTCACAAGAATTATAAGAATCAGGAACTAAACATTTCTTACATTTTTAATCACTTGAATCTATCATAACCCTACCTTTTTTCTCAAGGTTATGGATTCACCGAACAACACGAGTACCAACGTGAATGACAACACTCCACCACCTTTTCTACCACCACCTACCGTTACAGCTCCTATCAACGAGCAGACGGTATAACTTGAGGCGATAAGGAGCCTCTTAGAAGGTCAGCAGCAGCAGACTGCTATCCTCTTACACCGCCCAGAGACAGAGGTACCCGGAGTCAAGCAATTCCAGGCTTTGCACACTAATCACTTTTCTGGGAAAGAGAGCCCACTAGAGGCAGAGGAATGGGCTCAGTCCATTGAAGATGACCTGACAGCAGCACAAGTGCCAGAGATTGCTTGGGTGAGAGTTGCGAAACTGTAACTCACAGACAACGCCAGAGTATGGTGGTAGGCTGAAGAAAGCAGTCTTGCCCAGCCGATTGAATGGAAGACATTTCGCGACATGTTTGACGTGAAATACTTCCCCGAGACTTCCCGATTCGATATGGAACAACAGTTCATCCACTTGTAGAAATGTTCAATGTGAAACAAATCTGTGGATGAATACGATACTGAGTTTACCATGCTCAGCATGTAAGATATGTCTCAATATTCAATTTCTTGATATCACATACTACACTGCTAACACAAGACCGTAACAGGTTCGCTGCATACCTCATAATGACTGCTGAGATCCAGGCACGAAGATTTCAGTAAGGGTTGGACCCGAAAATCCAAGCTGCACTAGCTACAGGGGATTTCCCATCCCATGATCTTGCGCTGAAGGTTGCCCGCCGATATGAGGCAGTAGTGAAAAAGAAGGGCAGACCTCAGACTGCCGGTGTGAAGAGCCCTGCTAGTCAGATGGCAGGAGGAGCCTCTTCCAGACCTACTTTTGCACCTAGAAGTACCATTTAACCAGCCCAGTACAGACTTTTGCTTTTATTGCAAAAGGAATGGACACCTGGAGAAGGACTGCAGGCGTGCAAACGGTCTGTGATTAGTTTGTGGCGCATCCACTCACGCCATCAGAGCTTTCCCACATCGTCTCACCCCAGCTCCCCTACCCCGACCAGCGATCACTTTTCCGCAGCGACCGGCTAGTCAGGATCCTGCACCTCGCTTAGCCCTACCTGTTCCACCTCCACATGGACCTCCTGCACAGCCTTCTCGTCAATTCCATCAAGCACAGAAGAACATGCCTTCAGGATAGAGAAACGGACAGAGGAATGCGCCTCCGGTAAGGAGGAATGTACCTAGGCGTCAGGTTTTCACAATGACTGTGGAAGAAACTGAAGCCACTGGCCAAGTCATCACTGGTAACTCCCAATCTTTCAAAATCTTTTTAATCCTTATACATCAATCTTTATGTTCCTATACCTAAACATATCCCACACAACTTAGGTACAATCATAGTAGCCTCCCTACCTGCTTTAGCACTCTTCGATACTGGAGCATCACATTACTTTATGTCGCAACGGTTCATCCGAACTCATGCGATTCCAGTTAAACCGCTCGTATCCAGCTGGAATGTCAGTTCAGGGAACAACGTTCTAAAGGCAACTCTGGGATACGATCTGTGTCCAGTGGTCTTCTGCAGCAGAGAATTTTATGCGGACTTCAAAGTGCTGGACATACCGAACTTCGACATAGTCTTGGGAATGGACTGGCTAGGAACTTTCTTCGCTACCATCGACTGTCGTCAAAGGAGGGTAGTGTTCGAAATACCAGATCATCCTCTCTTTTATTTCAAGAGTGGAGACCGTACCCTGGAACCTAGCACCTACAAGGCTAAACCAAAGAAGGCAGTGATTGCAACAATACAAGCGGAAAAAGACAAGCCAGAGGTAGTTCGAGAGTTTGTGGATGTATTCTCTGATGACATCTCAGGTTTGCCTCCCGATCGAGCTCTTGAATTCAGCATTGACTTAGTACCTGATGCGCAACCAGTGATCAAAGCACCATATCGGTTAAGTCCAGAAGGATTAAAGGAGATCTATACTCAGTTGGACGAACTTCTGATGAAAGGATGGATTCGTCCCAGTACTTCAAGTTGGGGATCTCCAGTTTTGCTCGTGAAGAAGAAAGAAGGTTCATACAGAATGTTTATAGACTACCGAGCTCTAAATGAAGTGACGATAAAGAAAAAGTATCCACTACCGCGCATCGACGATCTGTTCGTTCAGTTAAGTGGGTCTTGCGTTTTCTCAAAACTAGATCTTCGTTCGGGTTATCATCAGGTAAAGGTCAAAACGTCTGATATTCCGAAGACGCCATTCAGGACTCACTATGGTCATTATGAGTTTCTCGTCGTGCCATTTGGAGTGACCAATGCACCTGCTATATTTATGAATCTGATGAACCAGGTTTTCCGAGAGTACGTAGACAAGTTTGTTATTACTTTCATCGACGACGTCCTGGTATATTCAAAGAATCGGAAAGAACACGCCGAGCATTTGCGGATTGTCCTGGAGACATCGCGACAGCGTCAACTCTATACCAAGTATAGCAAGTGTGAATTTTGGCTAGATCAAGTCGGATTTCACGGGCACATTGTTTCGGGCGAAGGAATCTCAGTAGATCTAGCTAAGGTATCAGTAGTCAGCGAATGGCCGACACCAAAGACGGTGAAGGACATTCGAAGTTTCTTGGGTTTTACAGGATTCTACTGAAGATTTCTCGAAGATTGCAGCATCCCTGACCAAGCTCACACGTAAAGATAAAGCATTCATGTGATTAGAAGCATGTGAACAAGTTTTTGTAGAACTCAAGTCAAGATTGACATCAGCTCCTATTCTCGTAATACCGGACCAATCTGGAGGATTTGTTGTGCATTGTGATGCATCTGGTAAGGGATTAGGATGTGTTCTACACCAGCATGGAAAGGTTGTAGCTTTTGCATCAAGACAGCTGAAAGTTCATGAGCGCAACTATCCAACACATGATCTGGAGTTAGCGGCCGTTATCTTTGCACTTAAGATTTGGCGTCACTATCTTCTTGGAGAACGATTGGATATATACACGGACCACAAAAGTCTGAAGTATGTGTTTACTCAGAAGGAATTGAATATGCGGCAGAGAAGATGGCTAGAACTTATGGCGGATTTCGACATCAAGCTACAATATCATCCAGAAAAGGTGAATGTAGTTCCTGATGCACTTAGTCGCCAGCCGTTATCAATGAATCTCACCGCATAATGGAAGCTTCAGCATGAATTGCACAGGATGGAAATAGAAGTGGTTAGCCAGGTAACGCTTCGTATTTGATGAACTTACAAGTTCAGTCTACTATTGTCAATTAGATCAAAACAGCTCAAGCAAGTGATGCCAAGTTTCAAAAGATTCGAGAACAAGTAGAAAGTGGACTTCGAACAGACTTCATCATCCACGAATATGGATCTTTGAGATATGGAAGCAGATTGTGTGTACCACAAGGTTCTGTTCAGGAAGAGTTGATGAAAGAAGCTGACAGCTCTCCTTACTCAGTACACCCTGGTGGTACAAAGATATACAAAGATCTATGAATACACTACTGGTGTCATGGAATGAAGTGCGAAATAGCCAGAAGTGTAGCCAAGTGCTTAGTGTGTCAGCAAGTGAAGGCTGAACATCACAAAACTGCTGGTTTACTTCAACCGTTACCTATCGCACAATGGAAATGGCAACACATCACCATGTACTTTGTGACTGCACTTCCTCGCAGAACGAAAGGTAACGATGCGGTATGGATTATTATGGATCGACTCACCAAGTCGGCTCACTTTATTCTCTTTCGAGTTGGCCAATCTACCGAGATGCTAGCAAAGAAGTATATGGAGATAAATCTAATGTAAGATTTAACCTCAAGATTTTTGGGGTCAAAATTTGCACCCCGGTTGACCAAGTCAAAGTCAAGGTCAACCCGAAGCCAGGTGGGCCCAAGCCCAGGTTAAGCGAGCCCATGCCCAAGTCGAGCCCGCGGCCAGCCTCTCCATGCCAACATAAAAATCATGTAACAAATAATTTTGATGTAATTTTTTTTGTGCATGAATGTAAGCAAAATGGGCATAAAGCCAAATTTCTGTAAAGCCCATGACTTATGTGTAAAAAGAAAGAGCACATGAGTCATGAGATGGGCAAAATACCATTTTGTAAAGCCCAAGAGGCTATACGTAAATGTGTAAGCCTATATAAGGCAACATGATGATAAATAAAGAACAACTCTTTCATTCTCTAAAAAACTCTAGGGCTTTTGTTTCTCCTTCTCCTTCCTCAAGGTTCTAAACCTTCTTCTTTCTTTTAAATTAAATCAAGAGTTTCTCTTCCTTTTCTAAAACTAAATAGTTTTTCACCATAAAACCCACAAAGTGGAGCTCAGATCTTCCATTAGATCTCAAAAATGGGAGATTTTCAATCTCACCCCCCTTTTTCCTCCAAGATTCGGCCAACAAAGAGGAGGAAGAAGGAGACTCATCTCCGAAAATCCCACTTTGGAAAAGATCCAAGACTCAAGAGAAGATCCAAGACTTAAGAGAGAAAAACCTATGAAGATTTTTAGGGAGTTCAACTCCAAGACCCAAATCCTCAAAGGAGTTTAACTCCTAATCCAGATCTTTTGGAGTTTAACTCTTATTTCCGAGGATAAAAACCCATTTTTTGCGCCTAAGCGCCCACGTTCCATGCACGTGAGGCGCTAGCGCCTAAAGTGCCAGCGCCAGCGCCCAAAACGCTAGCGCCAGTGCCCGAGCGCCCACGTGCCGGGCACGTGAGGTGCTCGCGCCCAAAGCGCCACCGCCCGAGAGCCCACGTGCCGGGCACGTGAGGCGCTAGCGCCCGAGAGCCCACATGCCAGGGATGTGAGGCGCAAGCGCCCAAAGCGCCGGCGCTCGCGTCCAGCGGCAGCGTGCTAGGCACGTGAGGCGCTGGCGCTCACACGTCCTTTGGATTCCATTTCCCCCTCATTTTACATGTACTCCACACTAAAAAATCTCTAACAGGGCGCTGCCCCGCATCCCGCAAGGGGGCTGCTAGCCATCTTGACCCCTAGCCCGCTATCCGGGTAGAGCGACCCCCGTAAAAACTCTGCGGGGCCCTTGATATATCCAAAACCCCTTCAAAACACAACACTGCACATTGAGTTCGCATGACCTGTTTGACCCGTCAATCGGAGGTTCTCTCGCTCCAAAGGCGAGGGGTAATTAACGGAAGCTTAGTCCGCGGCTGCCGGAGATTCGAATACCCACAATCAATAAACCCTAGCCTACCCTAGGCAGGGAGAATCTGTAATGTGCCAGACAAGCGCGCGTATTCCCATCTCAATGAGGTGACGAAAAACACCCTACAGATTTCCGGCACGCCCGGTGGGTCTAATCTCTCCTCCCATATTTTGGATTAAACGTTCATGCGAATTCAATCCATATACATATCGATTGCCTGTACTAAAATCATCCTTCTTTTTGCAGGTTAACAAATTTCAAATTGCAATCTCCGGACACAATAAAATGTCTCTAAGGATCAGCTCTCAGCTCTCGACGCAGCTCCCATCTCCTACACGATGAAGATGGACGCCAGGACGGTCCTCCCGGCTAGTCTCGAGCGACAATGGGAAGAGCCTCCGCTACCATTTGGCTCTATTCTGTTCGTTTCAGCTAATGCCATCCCATCTCTTCAAGCTTCGGTAACAGACAAATCGACCTCGAAAGGCAAGAAGCCAAATGTGGTGGTCTCGAAGGCGCCCTAACCCAAATGCAAGTCGGTGTTTGAACGACTTTCCTTGGCCCCAGCTGGGGGCAAGGCCATCAACACCAATAAAGCAACAAGGCATCTCGAGCAAGCTCCGGCGCTGCCCTTGACAATTGCTCAATCAGGTATCTTCTCTAAGCTCCCCGTTAATAGACTCATGATTGTTTCCCAGAAAACGGATGCCCGTCAAGCCCTCAAAATCGAGAAGCTAAGGCAGAAAAGGCTCAGATACAGAGCCAACAAAAGGGCTAGGGCTCCTGCTAGGCTGAACTTCATGAGGTTCGAAGAACAGGGTTACCTCGCCAAAGATGAGGAAATGGCTGGAAATGTGGTCCGCACTGTTTACATGGTGGGCACGTGCAACAAGAGCAAGGATGAGGCCACTACATCTCAAATCCAATCTGGTGTGAATGTGGCTGTCATTTCCAAAGACCAGCATCCTCCGAAAGATAATGAAAATCCTCCCAGTGAAGCTGATAAGCGGAGAGATCCCTCGTTTCATGAGGAGTCGGGCTCGGAAAGTGAAGAGGAGCCAATCTTCCATCCCAAGAACGCAGAGCAGCAACTTCTCCAAGAGCTCCGAAAACAGCTCAGAAGCAAAGACAAGGAGATGGCTGAACTTTAACCCAAAATTGACGACTTGACGAATGTCGCCTTGCAGCTCACGGCCCGACTTGCCTCTCAGCCGCCCAATCAAGCACGGGGATCTGCTCATGAATCGGGAAACAATGTTCCAAGGCAGCCGACGCCTATTCCCTCAAATCCAAAAGTGGGTGGACCGCATGAAATTCATTCGCATCCTATCTCGGGAAATGTCTTGGCTACCGATGACAGTAGCCCGCTAACTCAAGATCAAATCATGGATTTGGTTACCAACAAAGTCAAAACATTGGTAGCCGAAGCTGAAGCGCAGAAAGGTGTTAGCAGTAGCGGGAGACCATATCTTGCTCAGTATGATCTGGTAGAATTTCTTAACGGATATGTCATTCCTAGAGTTGGAAGATTCGATGGGACGGTAAATGCGAATCAGCACATCGCCCACTTTAAAGCCTCATGCGGGAATACTGGGGGCAATGATGCGCTTCTCCTCCGCCAGTTCGTTAATAGCTTGACCGATATTGCTTTCGACTGGTACGCGAGCATACCGGATGGCTCCATTACTATTTTTGTCCAAATGGAATCTCTGTTCCGACAAAGGTTCATGAGTGTCAGCGATAAGATCCCCATTGCCGACCTCGTAAGGACCAAGCCAAAGAACAACGAAAGCAGCACAGATTTTATAACCCAATGGCGCAATCTCTCTGTTAAATATGAACCGCCGATAGAGCGGGACCAATCTATCAGTCTCCTTGTCGGAAATCTTAACAATTGGATGGCCCCGTTTCTATGCACCGCGGGTTTCAAAACATTCCAAGAGCTGACCAGGAAAGTTCAGATGCTGGAGCGCTTAAAGCAAGAGTCCTCCTCGGATTCCTAAAATAACAATAGGTCCTGGAGAAACCGAAAGGACAATAATCGCAAAGGCGGAAATTCCGACGATTCTGAATCTTTCAACATCTCGGCTGACCGAAATAAGAAAAGGATGAGCGGGCCTAATGCCAGCCGGCCTCGGAAGCCAGTGTTCGGAGAAGGAGGAGAAGCTCCACTGAAAGAGAAGCTGGATAAGGTCTATTCCTTCAGAAGGGACAAAGTCCGTAAAATATTCAAAGATGCCCTAAGAAACGGTCTACAATTGCCAGAAACAAAAAGACCGCAAGAAGCGAATATGACCGATGACCCAAAATACTGCCCCTATCACAGAGTGATAGGTCATGCCATTGAGGACTGTTTCGTCTTCAAAGATTGGGTCGAAAAGCGATACAAGGCATGAGAGATAGAACTGTCTAAAGGCGTGTTAACAAATAGTCAAGCTGCGACCGCCAATTTCATACAAACGGAGACCGAAGTCCTTCGTGAAACTGATTCTCTCAAACATTTGCCTTTCTCTGAAAACAGTCGACCACCATGTCATTAAACTGGGAACAGTCGACCTCTAGGTCGTTAAACTGGGAATGTAAAAAATATGTGTGTAAATAAAAAAAGAAATGTAAGTAAAAAAATAATAATAAAAAGCCGAAATGATGGGGCAACTCGCAATAAAAATCAGCGAGTAAAAATAAAAATGAAAATAAAACCGAAATGATGGGGCAACCGCGAATAAAAAGCCGAAATGATAGGGCAATTTCGACCTTCGCGATAAGAAAAGCTGAAATGATAGAGCAATCGCAGTAAAACAAAAAAAACAAAAAACAAAAAAAACGGCGAATGATGAGTCGCTCCTGGTACCATATTCCAGTGCAGCGATGCAGACGTCAACCAAAATTTCAAATCTCTGAATGTCCTAATGGCGAATGATGGGTCGCTCATGGTACCATATTCCAGTGCAGCGATGCAGACGCCAACCAAAATCCAATTTCCTAAAATTCTCCCGGCCCTACGGTTGGTCCCCAAGTGGACTACCGTATACAATCCACGGTCTCAAATAATTCTCATCATACATATGCCCCACCGTAATCATAAGTTACGCGGCCGGTCTCTGCTCTCGGAATTATGCTCAATTTGGGAAGAACCACTCATGTGTCTTCACGATACATAAGGAGAACAAACTTATGAGATCCTCTCGAATCGTAAGAAAACACCTTCATGGGATCCTTACGAATCATAAAGGAAAAACACACTTGGGAGTCCCCACGACTCCTGAGGAGAAAATGCACCTACGGGATCCTTATGACTCATAGGGAGAAAATGCTTTTATGGGATCCTTACGGCTCATAAAATTGAAAATCCTTAGGTGATAGGGATCTAAACCTGTCTCCTAAGCCATCGCTTCCCAACTGGAAATGGCGAATGATGAGTCGCTCCTGGTACCATATTCCAGTGCAGCGATGCAGATGCCAACCAAATTCTAAATCTCATATCCCAACGACGGATGATGAGTCGCTCCTGGTACCATATTCCAGTACAGCGATGCAGACACCGCCAAGGTCCCGAAATTCTTCCGACCCTACGGTCTGGATCATACATCTTGCAGAACTGTATACAATCCACGGGAGTAAACGACCCATATCTCTCCCAAGTCTTAACGGCGAGACCACATTCAAAGTCCCACTAGTGATGAAGATTCAAAAAAAAAAAGGTATGTCCACAAGCAAGATTGGCACGGATGAAAACCCGAAAGGGCTTCATGAGTAAAAACAGCAGGACTGCTGGCAAGTTTGTGAAAACCCGAAAGGGCGCAAACTCGTGAAAAAGAGATGAAATGCACTCGCAAAGTCCTTTCGACTTTGTGAGGAGAAAATTCCCACGTGAGATCCTTACGACTCACAAAGGAGCAACACACTTAGGAGTCCCCACGACTCCTAAGGAGAAAATACATCTACGAGATCCTTTCGACTCGTAGGGAGAAAATGCTTTTATGAGACCCTTACGGCCCATAAAATTTAAAAGGCTTAGGTGATAGGGATCTAAACCTGTCACCTAAGCCACCAATTCCCAAATACTCCCGGGAAAAATGATGAGTTGCTCCTGGCATTATTCCAGTGCAGCAATACAGATGTTGCTCAAAAAACCAATTCCCAAATCCTACCGGGGCAAATGATGAGTTGCTCCTGGCATTATTCCAGTGCAGCAATGCAGATGCTGACCAAAACCAAAATCCCCAAATCCTCTCATGGAAAATGATGATTCGCTTTTGGTACCATATTCCAATGTAGCGATGCTGATGTCAACCCAAATCAAATCAAACCAACAACTTCTGCGGCGGAATCATGCTTCGTCTCATAATGTACCCTGTGTCGAAATCATGCTTCGCCTCGGAGTATCCACCTGCCCTGTCGGAATTATGCTTCGCCTGGGAATCATCCTCTACATCAAAACCAGTGACACTACGTGCCAGAGAAACGTCGATCACAGATACTCCGTGCCGGGGATAAGTTGACCAACGACCTCCTCGTCGGAATTATGCTCCGTCCTGGAATCAAGTCAACCAGCGACCTCCTCGTCGGAATTATGCTCCGTCCTGGAATCAAGTCAACCAGCGACCTCCTCGTCGGAATTATGCTCCGTCCTAGAATCAAGTCAACCAGCGACCTCCTCCTCGGAATTATGCTTCGACTCGGAATCAAGTCAACCAGTGACCTCCTCGTCGGAATTATGCTCCGTCCTGGAATCAAGTCAACCGGCGACCTCCTCATAGGAATTATGCTTCGACTCGGAATCAAGTCAACCGGCGACCTCCTCGTCGAAATTATGATCCGTCTTGGAATCAAGTCAACCGCCGACCTCCACGTCAGAATTAAGCTCCGCCTCAGAATCAAGTCGACTAACAAGCTCTGCGTCGAAATCATGCTTCGTCTCAGAATATACCCCGTGTCGAAATCAAGCTTCGCCTAGGATTATCTGCTTTCCCTATCAGAATTATGCTTCGCCTGGGAATCAACCTCTGCATCGAAATTATGCTTCGGTCAGAATGTCTGCCGCCCGTACGAATTATGCTCCGGCCCCTTTGGAATCATGCTCCGTTCGTCAGAATTATGCTCCGACCCCTTTGGAACCATGCTCCGCTCGTCGGAATTATGCTCCGACCCCTTTGGAACCATGCTCCGCTCATCGGAATCATGCTCCGATCCCTGGAATCATGCCTCTACTCTTCGGAATTATACTCTGATCCTCGGAATTATGCTCCGACCCTTCGGAATTATGCTCCGACTCTTCGGAATGATACTCCGACCCTGGAATTATGCTCCGCAAATCGGAATGATGCTCCGATCCCCGGGAATCATGCTCCCCGAGGGATGCTCCACCACCGGAATGATGTCCCACCTCGAACTCCAGCTTTAAGATCCATCAATTTCATGCACCCAACTCATATGCGCGGTGTGCATTTATTGATAGGGGGCACTTTGTTGGGGTCAAAATTTGCACCCCGGTTGACCAAGTCAAAGTCAAGATCAACCCCAAGCCAGGCAGGCCCAAGCCCAGGTCAAGTGGGCCCATGCCCAAGTCGAGCCCGCGGCCAGCCTCCCCATGCAAACATAAAAATCATGTAACAAATAATTTTGATATAATTTTTTTTGTGCATGAATGTAAGCAAAATGGGCATAAAGCCAAATTTCTGTAAAGCCCATGGCTTATGTGCAAAAAGAAAGAGCACATGAGGCATGGGATGGGCAAAATGCCATTTTGTAAAACCCAAGGAGCTATACGTAAATGTGTAAGCCTATATAAGGCAACGTGATGATGAATAAAGAACCACTTTTCCATTCTCTAAAAAACTCTAGGGTTTTTGTGCCTCCTTCTCCATTCTCAAGGTTCTAAACTTTTTTCTTTCTTTTGAATTAAATCAAGAGTTTTACTCTACCATTTCTAAAACTAAATAGTTTTTCACAACAAAACCCACAAAGGAGAGCTTAGATCTTCCATTATATCTCAAAAAGGGGAGATCTTGAATCTCACCCTCCTTTTTCCTCCAAGATCCGGCCAACAAAGAGAAGGAAGAAAGAGACCCATCTCCGAAAATCCCATTTTGGAAAAGATCCAAGGCTCAAGAGAAGAACCAAGACTTAAGAGAGAAGAACCTCTGAAGATTTTTAGGGAGTTCAACTCCAAGTCCCAAATCCTCAAAGGAGTTTAACTCCTAATCCAGATCTTTTGGAGTTTAACTCCTATTTCCGGGGATAAAAACCCATTTTTTGCGCCTAAGCGCCCACGTGCCGTGCACGTGAGGCGCTAGCGCCAGCGCCGAGCGCCCATGAGCCGGGCACGTGAGGCGCTCGCGCCCAAAGCGCCAGCGCCCAAAAGCCCACGTGCCGGGCACGTGAAGCGCTAGCGCCCAAAGCGCTCGCGCTAGCGCCAGCGCCTGAGCGCCCACATGCCCGGCACGTGAGGCGCGAGTACCCAAAGCGCTGGCGCTAGCGCCAATGCCTGTTAGTTATATATATACCCTAAAGGCCATTGTTGTACATATGATGTATATTATAGTGGATGTTTGGATATATATAGAGAGGACTTTCTTGCTCGATATGATAGTATTGTTAGTTATATGTATGCCCTAGAGGCTATTACTGTACATAGGATGTATATTGTAGTGGATGCTGGGACATATATAGGGAGGACTTTCTTGCTCGACATGATAGTATGCTATCTGGTTACTCTTTACCTTAACGTGTATACTGATTGTCTCTCTGTTACATGTTGGTAAAGCCCTTAGGATGTGTACTTGACTACCTGGACTATGATGCGGATCATACTAGTGGGGATATGGTAGTCCATAAGTACATCCTTCAAAGTCCCTAGTCGTGGGTATATCGAGACGGGGCATCGATATACCAGAGTAGACTAGCGTGTACCTTCTCGACCCATACAGATGGGCGATGGATGATCCCATATCCATTGGTGTTTGACATCAGAGGAGATATACGGGTGCTCAGTAGAGACTGGGTACACTGGACGGACTCGCCGAGAACTCCCAGATGGTATTATACCTTACGTCAGATGGCAGTTCTCTGGTGACACTGGTACAGAGTAGTCTGTTGACCCGAGATCGTCATAGAGTCTTGTGTGGTTCCCACTGTGCTTTGATTTCCATCTTACCACGTCCAAGAGGGCGTGCAAAACGGTGGTTTTTGGGTACAGTCCCGAGTCACATGGAGGCAATGAGCGATAGGAGGGGATTCGTCTCTCCCGGTATAGAGAGTTGATGTTGCACTGTGTTCGATTGGCTATAACAGGAAGTCCCTGGCCAGGGCTGATCAGAGAATTGCTGGTAAGTGTTACCAGTAGTTTTTCGACCCATTATGAGCCACATATCGACACGACTTATCGAGCTATTGGGGTCTGACGTTTACCACCCCTAGGCAAGATATGCGACATATCAGACGATCAGACCGGACTGTACGGTAGTGTTACTGGTTGGATTCACAGGAGTGTGAGCGGGCTTGCTCGTCGATCTTCTGATCGCTCAATACCCGGGTGGCCGTTACGTTTAGCAGACCGCTTGCGGCTTGTTGATGCTTGATATGATCATCATCTGCTGCCGGCGTATTGACGAGTCTTTAGAGTCCTACACAGAGGTTTCCTGGCTCAAGCGAAACGAAATAGGAGCGCATATGAGATATGTGCGGGACCGAGAATAATGCGTGTATGTGATACCGCATTTCATTCTCGCGATCAATGTGTCGGATGGTTGTATGCGATATAACCTAGTTATCGATTCAACCGTTGAATCGATAAGCCGATACATTGAATACTAGTCGGTTGTGTGCGACATGACCGGATCATTGAATCAAGTGTTGATTTAATGATTTAATGCATAATTATATATTTGATATATTACTTTGCGTTAACTAGTATCGGTTCACTTTAAATGGATTTTCTCACTCGGATGTGCGCATTGCATATGCGATATGATTTTGTGCACTTGCTTGTATCATGTTTGATGATACATGCCTTTTGGTTAAGTGTAAAGAATTAAACCTTGGTTAATGAAATGGTTAGGGTTTACTATTTCCTTATTCATTTATTTATCTATTTATTCTATTTGGAAAATGATTTGCATAAAGATTAAATGGTGGCTTTCTTTGGATGGATTATGAAGCTTCATGATACTTTGACTAAGTCACCATTTTGTCTTGATGCTTAACCCTAACCCTTCAATCTAACCATGATTTATTCTCTACACTAAACTATGGTTGGTTAATGATAAGTATTCATATTTATTTCTTTTTACAAATGAACTTATCATAACTTTTGATCATCTTCTTCTTCTTCACTTCAAGAAGAAAGCTAACCTCATCAATGGTGATTGATGAATTAGAGTGAGAAATCCAATTCTAAAGTCTACCCACTTCCTATTTCTTCATCCTCTACCTCTTGCCAAGTAGTAGAGTGTGTTTCCTTCACAAGTTTTTAGGGCTTGGTGAAGGTGGAGCTTGATTTAGCGATGCCTCGACGTAGATCATCTTCGGCATGGACATCGACGACCTAGCTCCCTTTTTCTCCGACGAAGCCGACTCTAGAGCCCGGATTCATTTTGGACAGCAGAGACGACTTCTTTGCGGAGCTATGGAGGTGGAGCACCGGATCTACAAAGGTTGTACTTCCGATATCCCATTAGTTAAGTGTTAACTAGTTTGCTTTTTCGCCTACACTTCTAGCAAACGATCCGTAGTCTAGGGTTTCTCGGCACCATATTTTTGAAATTGGCATGTTCGATGCCTTGTGAGACCACTCTAGGGTGCCTAGGAACCTTTCAAGTATGCTATCTGGTTTCACTTTATCTTAAAATGTTAACAAACACCGTTTTGTGATCACGTGTTGATAAAGCCCTTAGGATATGTACTCGACTACTAGGACTATGAAACAGATCATACTAGTGGGGACAGGGTAGTCTACGAGTACATCCTATAACTGTTCCTAGTCGAGAGTGTATCGAGACAGGGCATCGATACTCTAGAGTAGACTAGCGTATACGCATCTTGACCCATATGATGGGCGATGTATGATCCCATATCCATTGGTGTTGGACATCAGAGATGGTGTATGGGTGCTCAGTGGAGACTGGGTACACTAAACGGACTCGCCGAGAACTCCTGGATGGTATTATACCTATCGTCAGATAGCAGTTCTCCGATGACACTGGTACAAGTTAGTCTGTAGACTCGAGATCGTCATAGAGTCTTGTGTGATTCCCACTGTGCTTTGATTTCCACCTTACCACATCCAAAATGGCGTTAAAACGGTGGCTTTTGGGTACAGTTCCGAATCACATGGAGGCAATGAGCGATAGGAGGGGTTTCATCTCTCCCGGTATAGGGAGTTGATGTTGTGCTGTGTTCGATTGGCTATAACTGGAAGTCCCTTGCCAGGACTGATATGGAGATTTACTGGTAAGAGTTATAAGTAGTTTCTTGACCCGTTATGAGCCTTACATCGACACGACTTATCGGTTACTGGGGTCTGACGTTTACCACCCCTAGACTAGATATGCAACATATCGGACGAAGAGACCAGACTATACGGTAGTGTTCACTGATTGGATTCACAGGAGAATGTACAGGCTTGCTTGTTGATCTTCTGATTGCTCAATACACGGGTGGCTGTTACTTTTAGCTGACCACTTGCAGCTTGTTGGTGTTTGATATGATCATCACCTACTACCGGTGTATTGACGATTCTTTAGAGTCCTACACAAAGGTTTCCTGGCTCAGGCAAAACGGAGTAGGAGCACATATGTGATATGTGCGGGACCGAGAATAATACGATATGAGATACCGTATTATATTCTCGCGATATGAGATATCGGCCGGGTATATGTGATATAGCCGGATCATCGGATCAAGTGTTGATTCGATAAATTGGTACATATTATATTAGTCGGTTATATGCAATATAACCGGATTGTCGGATCAAGAGTTGATTCGATAATTTAATGTATAATTATATATGTGATATATTACATTATGTTAACTAATATAAGCTCGCTTTATCGATTCATTTTCTCACTGGATAATACATTGATGTATATGCGATATATGTTAATTGTATTATTTTCTTTTGTTACAAAATATATTGTATATGTGATATATAATATTGTAACAAGTTAGAGTCACAAATGTAGGGTGTTTTTCGTCACCCCATTGAGATAGGAATACGCGCGCGCTTGTTAGGCGTACTAAAGATTCCCCCTGCCTAGGGTAGGCCGGGCTTTAATGATTGTGGAGATCCGAATCTCCGGCAGCCGCGGACTAAGCTGCCGTTAATTACCCCTTGCCTTTGGAGCGAGGGAACCTCCGATTGACGGGTTAAACTGGTCATGTGAACTCAATGTGCAGTGTGCTTGTGTTGTGTTTTGAAAGGGGGGGTTTGGATATATTGGGAGCCACGCAGAGTTTTTACGGGGGTCCCGCTACCCGGATAGCGGGCTGGGGGTCAAGAGGGCTAGCAGCTCCCTTGCGGGGTGCGGGGCAGCACCCCGTTAGAAATTTTTTTCTAACAGGGACAGTGTCGTGGAGCACGTGTGTGTGCAAATATGTATACATATGTATATGTATATGTATGTACATAAAAAGAGGGGAAAAAGCATCCAAAGGATGCGTGGGGGGCAGCACCTCGGGCGCTGTGCGCCTAGGTGCTGTGCGCCTAGGTGCTGTGCGCTCAGGAGCTAGAGTACCACGTGTCGGCATATGGGCGCTCTGCGCTTGAGCGCTGGGAGCTTAAGCGCAAGCGCGCCACATGTCGGCACGGGGGCGACTTGCGCTCGAGCGCTTGCGCTGGAGCGCAAGCGCGCCACGTGTCGGCACGGGGGCGACTTGCGCTTGCGCTGGAGCGCAAGCGCGCCACGTGTCGACACCGGGGCGACTTGCGCTCGAGCGCTTACGCTGAAGCGCAAGCGCGCCACGTGTCGGCACGTGGGAGCTTTGCGCTCGAGCGCTGAGCGCTGGAGCACAAGCACGCCACGTGTCGGTACGCGGGCGCTCTGCGCTTGAGCGCCGGTGAGAAAAGGGGGCTTTTAGCCTAAGAAACAGAAGCTATGCTTCAGAAAGGAAATATTTATTATGTATATATGTATGGAGTTAAACTCCTAGGATGTTTTGAAGCTGATGAAGGGGTTTCTTATTCTTTCTCCTGTTGTTTGGCCGGATCTTGAAGATCAAGAAGTAGGAGATTTTAAAAATCACTCCTTTTGAGATCTGATGGGTGATCTGAGTTCCCCTTTGCGGGTTTTGTGGTGGAAAACTACTTAGTTTTGGAAAAGAAAGAGTAAAACTCTTGATTTAATTCAAAAGAAATGAGAAGGTTTAGAACCTTGGAGAAGGAGCAGGAGGCACAAAGAACCCTAGTTTTGAGGAGGGATGAAAAGTGCCTTTTTTTTATTCATCATCTTGCCTTATATAGGCTTACATATTTACATATAACCCCTTGGGCTTTACAAAAATGGCATTTTAGCCATCCCATGGCTCATGTGCCATTTCATTTTTGCACATAAGCCATGGGCTTACAAAATATTGGCTTTATGCCCATTTTGTTTACATTCATGCATAAACAATTACATAAAAATTATTTATTACATGATTTTGTTGTTGGCATGGGGAGGCTGGCTGCGGGCTCGACTTGGGCATGGGCCCGCTTGACCTGGGCTTAGGCGCACCTAGCTTGGGGTTGACTTTGATTTTGACTTGGTCAACCGGGGTGTAAATTTTTACCCCAACAAATTGCCCCCCATCAATAAATGCACACAGCATATGTGGGTTGTGTGCATGAAACTGATGGATCTTCTTTTGCGTGGAGGAGACTTGCTTTGGTTCCCACTTTTTAGGATGCACTGCTCTTTTTACGACATGGACGGTCGACGCTTGATGCATCTCCGAGATAGAGTGTCCGTGGTAGACGTTTCCCTAGCCCGGAGTGATTTGGTAGACGTGCCCCCGGCGCGGAGTGTCGGTTGTCGACGTGCCCCCGTCACGGAGTGTCTTCTTGATGTTTCCCCGGCACGGAGTGTCGTTGTTGGACGTTTTCCTGATGCGTAGTGTCTGTGTTGGACGTTTCCCCAATGCAGAGTGTCGTTGGTTGATGTGTCCCCGGCATGGAGTGTCTGCATGATGTTTCCCCGGCACGGAGTGTCGTTGTTAGACGTTTCCCTGATGCGGAGTGTCTGTGTTGGACGTATCCCCGAGACGGAGTGCCTGTGGTAGGACGTTTCCCCGAGACGGAGTGCCTGCTGTAGGACGTATCCCTGAGACGGAGTGCCTGCTGTAGGACGTTTCCCCGAGATGGAGTGCCTATGGTAGGACGTTTCCCCGAGACGGAGTGCCTGTGGTAGGACGTATCCCCGAGACGGAGTGCCTGTGGTAGGACCTATCCCTGAGAAGGAGTACCTGTGGTAGGACGTTTCCCCGAGACGGAGTGCCTGTGGTAGGACGTTTCCCCGAGACGGAGTGCCTGTGGTAGGACGTATCCCCGAGACGGAGTGCCTGGTGTAGGACGTATCCCCGAGACGGAGTTCCTGTGGTAGGACGTATTCCCGAGACGGAGTGCCTGTGGTAGGACGTTTCCCCGAGACGGAGTGCCTGTGGTAGGACGTTTCCCCGAGACGGAGTGCCTGTGGTAGGACGTATCACTGAGATGGAGTGCATGTGGTAGGACATTTCCCCGAGATGGAGTGCCTGTGGTAGGACGTATCCCCGAGACGGAGTGCCTGTTGTAGGACGTATCCCCGAGACGGAGTGCCTGTGGTAGGACGTATCCCCGAGACGGAGTGCCTGTGGTAGGACGTATCCCCGAGACGGATATCCCCGAGACGGAGTGCCTGTGGTAGGATGTATCCCCGAGACGGATATCCCCGAGACGGAGTGCCTGTTGTAGGACGTATCCCCGAGACGGAGTGCCTGTGGTAGGACGTTTCCCCAAGACGGAGTGCCTATGGTAGGACGTATCCCCGAGACGGAGTGCCTATGGTAGGACGTATCCCCGAGACGGAGTGCCTGGTGTAGGACATATCCCCGAGACGGAGTGCCTGTGGTAGGACGTTTCCCCGAGACGGAGTGCCTGTGGTAGGACGTTTCCCCGAGACGGAGTGCCTGTGGTAGGACGTATCCCCGAGACGGAGTGCCTGTTGTAGGACGTTTCCCCGAGACGGAGTGCCTGTGGTAGGACGTATCCCCGAGACGGAGTGCCTGGTGTAGGATGTATCCCCGAGACGGAGTGCCTGTGGTAGGACGTATCCCCGAGACGGAGTGCCTGTTGTAGGACGTATCCCTGAGACGGAGTGCCTGTGGTAGGACGTATCCCCGAGACGGAGTGCCTGTGGTAGGACGTTTCCCTGAGATGGAGTGCCTGTGGTAGGACGTTTCCCTGAGACGGAGTGCCTGTGGTAGGACGTTTCCCTGAGACGGAGTGCCTGTGGTAGGACGTTTCCCCGAGACGGAGTGCCTGGTGTAGGACGTATCCCCGAGAAGGAGTGCCTGTGGTAGGACGTTTCCCCGAGACGGAGTGCCTGTGGTAGGACCTATCCCTGAGAAGGAGTACATGTGGTAGGACGTTTCCCCGAGACGGAGTGCCTGTGGTAGGACGTTTCCCCGAGACGGAGTGCCTGTGGTAGGACGTATCCCCGAGACGGAGTGCCTGGTGTAGGACGTATCCCCGAGACGGAGTGCCTGTGGTAGGACGTTTCCCTGAGACGGAGTGCCTGTTGTAGGACGTATCCCCGAGACGGAGTGCCTGTTGTAGGACACATCCCCGAGACGGAGTGGCTGTGGTAGGACGTATCCCCGAGACGGGGTGCCTGTTGTAGAACGTATCCCCGAGACGGAGTGCCTGTGGTAAGACGTTTCCCTGAGACGGAGTGCCTGTGGTAGGACGTATCCCCGAGACGGAGTGCCTGTTGTAGGACGCATCCTCTAGACGGAGTGCCTGTGGTAGGACGTTTCCCCGAGACGGAGTGCCTGCTGTAGGACGTTTCCCCGAGACGGAGTGTCTGCTGTTGGACGTTTCCCCGAGACGAAGTGTCTGCTGGTTGACGTGTCCCCGGTGCGGAGTGTCTGTGTTGGACGTTTTCCCGATGCGGAGTGTCTGTGTTGGACGTTTCCCCTGCACGGAGTGTCTGTGTTAGACATTTCCCCGGTACGGAGTGTCGCTGATTTGACACAGAGGTCGATGTTGGAATTGGTTGGTTTGATTTGTTTGATTTGAGTTGACATCAGCATCGCTATACTGGAATATGGTACCAGGAGCGAATCATCATCTGTCTTTGAGAGGATCTGGGAATTGGTTTTCTGTCGGCATCTGCATTGCTGCACTGGAATAATGCCAGGAGCAACTCATCATGTGCCCTGAGAGGATTTGGATTTGGTTTGTTTGGCATCTGCATTGCTGCACTGGAATAATGCCAGGAGCAACTCATCATGTGCCCCGAGGAGGATTTGGGTATTGGTGGCTTAGGAGACAGGTTTAGATCCCTGTCACCTAAGGCTTTTCCATTTTGTGAGCCGTAAGGGTCTCACAAATCATTTTCTCCCTACGGGTCATAAGGATCCCGTAGGTGTATTTTCTCCTTAGGAGTCGTGGGGGCTCCTAAGTGTGTGGCTCCTTTGTGAGTCGTAGGGATCTCACTTGGGAATTTTCTCCTCACAAAGTCGAGAGGACTTTGCGAGTGCATTTCATTTCTTTTTTTTTACGAGTTTGCGCCCTTTCGGGTTTTCACAAACTCGCCGGCAGTCCTGCTATTTTTACTCACGGAGCCCTTTCGGGTTTTCATCCGTGATCATTTTGCTTGTAGACATACCGTTCTTTTTTTTTCTTTTTTCTTTTAGAGAGATCGGGATTGTTTTACGCCCGTGGATTGTATACGGTTTTGCAGGATGTATGATCCAAACCGTAGGGCCGGAAAAATTTCAGGACTTTATTGGCGTCTGCATCGCTGCACTGGAATGTGGTACCAGGAGCGACTCATCATTCGCCGTTGGGGTATGGGATTTGGAATTTGGTTGGCGTCTACATCGCTACACTGGAATATGGTACCAGGAGCGACTCATCATTCGCCATTGGGGTATGGGATTTGGAATTTGGTTGGCGTCTGCATCACTACACTGGAATATGGTACCAGGAGCGACTCATCATTCGCCACTTGGGGATTGGGGAGCGATGGCTTAGGAGACAGGTTTAGATCCCTATCGCCTAAGGGTTTTCAATTTTATGGGCCGTGAGGGTCCCGTAAAAGCATTTTCTCCCTGCGAGTCATAAGGATCTCGCAGGTGTATTTTCTCCTTAGGAGTCGTGGGGACTCCTAAGTGTGCTTTTCCTTCGTGAGTTGTAAGGATCCCACAAAAGTTCGTTCTCCTCATGTATCGTGAGGACACATGAGTGGGTCTTCTCAATGGAGCATAACTCCAAAGGCGGAGACCAGCCGCGTAGCTAGTGGTTGCGGTGGGGCATGGATATGCTGAGAATTATTTGAGCCCATGGATTGTATACGGTAGTCAATTTGGGGACTAATCGTAGGGCTGGGAGAATTTTGGAAATTTGAATTTTTGTCGGCGTCTGCATCGCTACACTGGAATATGGTACCAAGAGCGACTCATCATTCGCCTTTGTTTTGTTTGTTTGTTGTTGTTTTTTTTTACCGCGATTGCTCTATCATTTCAGCTTTTCTTATCGCGAAGATCGCGATAACGGCTTTTATTCGCGGTTGCCCCATCATTTCGGCTTTATTTTCATTTTTTTATTTTTACTCGCTGATTTTTATTGCGAGTTGCCCCATCATTTCGGCTTTATTTTCATTTTTATTTTCACTCGCTGATTTTTATTGCGAGTTGCCCCATCATTTCAGCTTTTCTTTAACTTTCTTTTATTTACACATTTTTTTGTTTATTTACATTTTTTTTTGCATTCCCAGTTTAACGACTTAGAGGTCGATTGTTCCCAGTTTAATGACGTGGTGGTCGATTGTTCCCAGAGAAAGGCAGGTGTTTGAGAGAATCAGGTCCCTGAAGGACTTCGGTCCCCGTGTGTATGAAATTGGCGGTCGCAGCTTGATTGTTTGTTAACACGCCAGGGGACAATGATATTTCTCCCGCCTTGTATTGTTTCTCGACCCAATCCTTGAAGATGCAACAGTCTTCAATAGTGTGCCCCAGCACTCGGTGGTATGGGCAAAAGTTGGGATGATCAGTCTTGTTCGCTTCACTTAGCCTTTTCGGTTCTGGTAGCCACAGGCCATTCTTCAAAGCATCTTTAAAAATTTTGTGGACCTTGTCCCTTCGGAATGAGTAGACCTTATTTCTTCTTTCCTCCAAAGTTGGATCTCGAGACTGGTCAGTTTTTGCTCCGCCCGTTCTCTGCTTATTTGGAGAATCGGTGATGTTAGAACTTCCGCCTTTTCGGTTGTCGTCCCTCCAAGGTTTCGGTCTGTTTGTGAACTGAAGATCCTGAGCGGACTCGGGCTTTGAGCATTCCAATGTTTGAACCTTTTTGATCAGCTCTTGGAATGTTTTGAGACCCGCGGTACATAGAAACGGGGCCGTCCAATTATTGAGATTTCCGACAAGGAGACTGACAGATTGGTCCTGCTCTATCGGCAGTTCGCATTTGACGGAGAGATTACGCCACCGGGTTATAAAATCCGTGCTGCTTTCGTCGCTCTTGGGCTTGGTCTTTACGAGCTCGGCAATGGTAATCTTATCGCTGACGCGCATGAACCTCTGCCGAAACAGAGACTCCATTTGGACAAAAGTTGTGACGGAGCCATCCGGTATGCTCGCGTACCAGTCGAAAGCAACATCGGTTAGGCTATTAACGAAGTGGCGGAGGAGAAGCGCATCATTACCCCCAGTATTCCCGCATGAGGCTTTGAAGTGGGCGATGTGCTGATTCGCGTTTCCCATCCCATCGAATATTCCGAATTTGGGGATGACATAGCCGCTAGGGAATTCCACTAGATCATACAGAGTAGGATATGGTCTCCCACTACTGCTGATATCTTTTTGCGCTTCGGCTTCGGCCACCAATGTTTTGACTTTGCTGGCAACCAAATCCATGATTTGATCTTGAGTTAGCGGGCTACTGTCATCGGTAGCCAAGACATTTCCCGAGATAGGATGCGACTGATTTTCATGTAGTTCGCCCACTTTTGGATTTGAGGGAATTGGCGTCGACTGCTTTGGGACACCACTTCCCGGTTCACGAGCAGAGCCCTCCGCTTGATTGGGCGACCGAGAGGCAAGTTGGGCCGTGAGCTGTAGGACGGCATTTTTCAAGTCGTCAATTTTTGAGTAGAGCTTGGCCATCTCCTTATCTTTGTTTCTGAGCTGCTTTCGGAGCTCTTGAAGCAGCTCTTGCTCCGCGGTTCTGGGGCGGAAAGCCGGCTCTTCTTCGCTTTCCGAGCCCGACTCCTCATGGACCGAAGGGTCTTTCTGCCCATCATCCTCATCGAGAGGGTCTTCATCACCCAGCAGAGGCGGCTGTTCTTGGGAAGTGGCAACCACATTCAAGCCAAATTGGATTTGAGATGTGGTGGCCCCGTCCTTACTCTTGCTGCGCGTGCCCACCATGTAGACAGTGTGGATAACACATTCAGCCATCCCCTCATCTTTGGCGGGGTAACCCTGTTCCTCGAACCTCATGAGGTTCAACCTAGCATGAGCCCTAGCCCTTTTGTTGGCTCTATATCTGAGCCTTTTCTGTCTTAGCTTCTCAATTTTAAGGGCTTGGCGGGCATTCATTCCCTGGGAAGCCACCGTGAGTCGGTCGACGGGGAGCTTAGAGATGACACCCGATCGAGCAGTTGTCAGGGGCACCGTCGAAGATTGCTCAGGACGCGTTGTAGCTTTGTTGGTGTTGATGGCCTTGCCCCCAGCTGGGGCCAAGGAAAGTCGTTCAGACACCGACTTGCGTTTAGGTTGGGGAGTCCTTGAGATCACCACATTTGGTCTTTTTCCTTTCGAGACCGGTCTGTCTGCCACCGGGGCTTGAGGAGCTGGGATGGCGCCAACTGGCATGAACATGATAGAGCCGAATGGTAGTAGCGGCTCCTCCCATTGTCACCCGAGACTGGCCGGAAGGACCGTCCTAGAGTCTATCCTCATCGTGTAGGAGACGGGAGCTGAGTTCATCATCGAAGACATCGTCGGAAGGTGATTGCTTGAAAATCTGCACGAAAAAGCATTGTTTTAGTATAAATATAGACATGTAAATTGATTGAGTTCGCAGGAACGTTTAACTCGAGATATGGGAGGAGAGATTGGTCCCACAGGGCGTGCCAGAATCTGTAGGGTGTTTTTCGTCACCCCATTGAGATGGGAATACGCGCGCGCTTGTCAGGCGTACTACAGATTCCCCCTGCCTAAGGTAGGTCGGGGTTTAATGATTGTGGGGATCCGAATCTCCGGCATCCACGGACTAAGCTGCCGTTAATTACCCCTCGCCTTTGGAGCGAGGGAACCTCCGATTAACAGGTTAAACTGGTCATGCAAATTCAATGTGCAGTGTGTGTGTGTTGTGTTTTGAAAGGGGGGTTTTGGATATATTGGGAGCCACGCAGAGTTTTTACGGGACAGTGTCGTGGAGCACGTGTGTGTGCAAATATGTATACATATGTATATGTATATGTATGTACATAAAAAGAGGGGGGAAAGCATCCAAAGGATGCGTGGGGGGCAGCACCTCGGGCGCCGTGCGCCTAGGTCCTGTGCGCTCAGGAGCTAGAGTGCCACGTGTCGGCACATGGGCGCTCTGCGTTTGAGCGCTGGGAGCTTAAGCGCAAGCACGCCACGTGTCGGCACGGGGGCGACTTGCGCTCGAGCGCTTGCGCTGGAGCCAAGCGCGCCACGTGTCGGCACGGGGGCGACTTGTGCTTGAGAGCTTACGCTTGAGCGCAAGCGCGCCACGTGTCGGCATGGGGGCGACTTGCGCTCGAGCGCTTGCGCTGGAGCGCAAGCGCGCCACGTGTCGGCACGTGGGCGCTTTGCGCTCGAGCGTTGAACGCTCGAGCGCAAGCACGCCACGTGTCGGCACGCGGGCGCTCTGCGCTTGAGCGCTGGCGAGAAAAGGAGGCTTTTAGCCTAAGAAACAGAAGCTATGCTTCAGAAAGGAAATATTTATTATGTATATATGTATGGAGTTAAACTCCTAGGATGTTTTGAAGCTGATGAAGGGGGTTCTTCTTCTTCCTCCTGTTGTTAGGCCGGATCTTGAAGATCAAGAAGTAGGAGATTTTAAAAATCACTCATTTTGAGATCTGATGGGAGATCTGAGTTCCCCTTTGCGGGTTTTGTGGTGGAAAACTACTTAGTTTTAAAAAAGAAAGAGTAAAACTCTTGATTTAATTCAAAAGAAATGAGAAGGTTTAGAACCTTGGAGAAGGAGCAGGAGGCACAAAGAACCCTAGTTTTGGGGGGGATGAAAAGTGCCTTTTTTATTCATCATCTTGCCTTATATAGGCATACATATTTACATATAGCCCCTTGGGCTTTACAAAAATGGAATTTTAGCCATCCCATGGTTCATATGCCATTTCATTTTTCCACATAAGCCATGGGCTTACAAAATATTGGCTTTATGCCCATTTTGTTTACATTCATGCATAAACAATTACATAAAAATTATTTATTACATGATTTTGTTGTTGGCATGGGGAGGCTGGCTGCGGGCTCGACTTGGGCAGGGGCCCGCTTGACCTGGGCTTGGGCCCACCTGGCTTGGGGTTGACTTTGATTTTGACTTGGTCAACCGGGGTATAAATTTTTACCCCAACAAAAAATGCAACATGGTTGTTAAGTTTAAACAAAGTTAGGGTTTGGATTTGGGTTAGCTTTTGGGCTAGCTTTTTCATGAAGTTTCATGAAGCTTTCCTTTTGTCATTTTGCTTTGATATTTTGTGTAGATATTTGTTAATCCAACCCAAACCCTTAACTCTAGTTTATTCTCTATATGAGTTAAAGCCTTCATTTTATTAACTCATGGTTGTAATTGTAACCACAATATTAATTCATTATTCATCACAAAAGCTTTCTTCTTCTTCTTCCTTGAAAAATCATTCTAGATTTTTGTGTTGTGATGATTTAAAGTGAGAAATTGAAAACAAAAGAGAGCAAAATTCCTACTTTATCATCCTCATCTATTCTAGCCACTTAGATTTGGGTGTTCACTTCACTAGTACTTGATTAGAGAAGTGAGAGCTTGAGTTTGAGATTCTTCAAGGTAGATCATCTTCGAAAATGAAGACTTCTAGCAAGCATGGATCATTCGACTTGTGGAGCCTCTCTAGAGTCTGGAAGTTCATGGATCGCGGAGAAAAGACGACTACTCGGAGCTTATGAAGCGAAGGAACGGACTACAAAGGTTGTAATGCCTCTCTCTTAGATGTAAAGTTGTTTACATGCATGTTAACCCTAATTCTCTAGTTAAGATCTTGGTTAGGCTTTGTTTAGCACCCCAAAAATTTTAAAGTAGCATGATTGATGGTTGCTAAAACCTTCACAAGGTGGTATGCTAACCCAACAGTGGTATCAGAGCCAAGCTAGAGCATTAGGAGTTCTCTAGACGAAGTTAGAAGTCCGATCGAACCCCGAAACCTCGAAACGACCCTTTTCTGGAAAAAATTTTGAAAGTTGAAATTTTTCATATTAAAAATACTCAGAAAATCATGCAGGGAATTTTAGGGACCCACCTGAAGAATGAGTCCCTAACTCGCTATAGTGACCGCGTAACCGCGGCCAAAACCTGGTTTTGGCGGCGGTTCCGTGGCGCCACTGTGGTGGCTTGGGACGGGCCCTTCAGCGACGGTCCGTAGGTGATAGGGCATCATTCTGGGAATTTTTTATTTTCTGCTCAAGTGTTGAGCTCACTGGGGTATTTTGGGAATTCGTTGAATCGATCGAATTGTGTAACTTCGCCTAGATATCTGTGTTGTGATACAATATGTAGAATTCATTTAGTTAGGCATGAAATCCGTAATATGTGATATTTCGGGTTTACGATGTCTAAAGAGATTTTGGATTCCAAATATTGTAGTTTTATATTTTCTTTTCTGTGACCGTAAGTGTAATATGTGGTGTATCGCCGTTTTCGTCGCTATAGATCGACAATTGTGATAGGCATATTTACTTACGTTGATGACATGTGTTGTAATGTGTTACTGTGATATGTTATATTGGATAGTTGTGTTCTGAATAGCCGGGGGTTTTATGTGAGATGAGGGTTTTTATTTTCATTCATGTAAAATTCATTGTATGTAATATTCTTTTATTGGGGCACTTCCAAGTTGAGGATGATGTTACCATTGTATATTATTTACTTTTCCGCATTAGAATAGACCCGAGGAGGGGAGCACAAGTAACCGGATTCTAGGGTCCAGTGGGAGGCCATCTCGAGGAGTCGAGACCGGGTCTCTTTACCCTAGAATTGGCAGTGTTACTTGCCGCTCTCGTAGGGGTCTAGGGATGTGGGTTTGGCTATTCATCGTGACCCTAGAATCCGTGTTTTATACAGGCTCGAAATAAAACACGGACGTTCTAGTATATCCAGTATTTCATATGTTATCTTCTGCTGCAATGTTCTGTGATGAGATCATATTACTGCCTGAGATGAATGCTTATACTATATATATATGATGGTATATAAATATTACTGCTTTCGTTTCTTCTGTGATGCTTAGGAAGCTTAAATGATGGGATTTATTAACGAGATTAATAAAAGAAAAGAAACCTAAAATATGTTGTAGAATGAAATTTTCAAAAAGGGTAGCTACAGTTTTTGCTTTGCATAGTGGTATATGTGATATACCCTGCACCTTATTCGATGAGGAAAGAGTCGAGATCCCTTCACCGGGAGTGACCTCTTTAGCAAAAATGGTAGATACTACAAACTCACGGTTTAGTTTTTGATTGCTTCTATAGTTCTTGCTTTGCACAGCAGTATTTATGAAATATCCTGCACCTTATTCGATGAGAAAAGAGCCGAGATCACTTCACCGGGAGTGACCTCTTTGGCGAAACTAGAAAAGCCTCAAAAACATTCCTTTTTTAAAATCACTTATTTCTACAACAATATCAAGTTCATTGCACTGATAGTTTTCAGAAAAACCTGCATAGCCCTCCGACATTTCAGATAAGTAATATTTAGTATTCGTACTGCGTTTGTTGGCTTTCGTCAAGACGTAGTGTGCGGTAGCTATTTACTACTTATCTGCAGCATATGATGTGATTGGGTTAGGGTAGTTGTACGGCTTTATTGGCTTTCGTCAAGGGTCGTGCGGGTGGGTTTAATTCAATCAAGAAATGTACGGGTTGAACTTGACTAGCGGACTATGGTTTGTTGGCATTCGTCAAGGTCATAGCAGATTAGGGGTAAAAGATATTATCGGGAATTTCAAGTTTTGAAATTTGCAATGAGATTGCATACCTTCTATGAGATAGTTGGATCCCAATACCCACTGCAAGTAAGAGTTACTCCTGGGAGAGTTTTACACATGACAATTAGCCGATCAAGTAGGTGTCTAGAAAGGTGTTAACGGGGTTATATCTCTGGGAAAACGAGATTTATTTTAATTAGGTCCGTGCGAAAGCACGGGGAACTTCCCTCAAATTACCAACACTGATCTGGCTGAAAGATTGGCGAACTTATAGGGTGTAATTAATTCCGGCTAATCTTACCTTTTAGGGTTTGAAGGAAGATTTGATTAAAACAGTAGGAGTCATCCTGATTAGATAAGATAATAACCATTCTAATCTTGCAAGAGCGCACGCTAAAGTGTTTTCTTCTCTCTCTCTCCAGGTAGCGACCATGTCAGGCCTTAATCAAGATAATAATATGGATATATTGACCGAACCCGCTTGTTATACTTAGCAGGGGAACGTTAGTTCAGTTCTTTCTTATAATTGTTATACGACTGAACAGGAAATAGGGGAATACCAGAACTCATACGCCGCCCAAACGAAGAATAAACATGTTGATGTATCTTCTTCGGATGTGTTAGTTACCGAGAACTGTTTCTCAGTTCACTCTACGTCCTGGGCATTAGATACCGGATCAGGATCCCACATATGCAATATATTGCATGGGCTAAAGAAAGGTAGAGAACTGGGAATGGGTGATCATTCCGTAAGTGTAGAGAATGGTGCAAATGTTGCAGCCAAAGCAGTTGGCGAATATCACCTTGTATTACCAAGTGATAATACATTGATTCTGAACGAATGCTATTATATACCGAACATGATATGCAACGTTATATCAGTTTCTTTATTAAGTAAAGAAGGATATAATTTTTTAATACAGGATAATGTTATGAACATCTTCCTAAATCAAAAGTTGATTGGATCAGGCTCGTTACATAATGGCATATACGTTTTAAATCAAAACACAGTTCTTAATATACAGAACACACATAAGAGGAAGAGTTCAGAAATGAACGAATCCTTCTTGTGGCATTGTAGACTAGGTCATATCAATGCGACACGGCGAGCTAAGTTACATAAGGATGGATATTTGAATCCGTTCGAATTTTCATCTTATGACACTTTCCAGTCATGTCTCAAAGGCAAGATGACCAAAACTCCATTTAGTGGACACGAAGAAAGAGTTACGGAACTCTTAGGACTGATACATAGTGATGTATGTGGTCCCATGTCTACACATGCCAGGAATGGTTCTTCCTACTTTATTACATTCACTGACGATCTCTCAAGATACGGACATGTGTTCCTGATAAAACACAAGTCTGAAGCTTTTGAGAAATTCAGAGAATATAAGAACGAAGTAGAGAACCAAACAGGCAAAAGTATTAAGATCTTTCGATCTGATCGAGAAGGAGAATACTTGAGCAATGAGTTCCTGGATTATCTAAAAGAAAATGGGATTCTCTCACAGCTTACTCCTCCCTATACACCACATCACAACGGTGTATCGGAACGGAGGAATCGCACCCTATTAGATATGGTGCGCTCTATGATGAGCAATGCTGAGTTGCCTATTTTCTTTTGAGGGTATGCGCTTGAGACAGCCATACACCTATTGAATATGGTTCCTGCCAAATCAGTGCCTACCACTCCATATAAGATATGGAAGGGGAAGAGACCATCTCTTAAGTATGTTAAGATATGGGGTTGTCCGGCCTATGTCAAAAGGCACAATCCGGACAAACTCGAGGCAAGGTCTGTCCTGTGCAAGTTTGTAGGATATCCCAAGAACTCACAAGGGTAAATCTTCTACCACACTGAGGAAAAAAAGGTGTTTATTTCTCAATATGCCACCTTTTTAGAAAAGGAATTTCTTATAAAGGAAATTAGTGGCGAGGAGGTAGAACTGGAAGAAGTTCCAGCAACACAAACTACGACAGAAGATTTGGTGGAACCAGAGGATTCAGTAGTCCCCGACGAACCCCAGCCTCTCCGCCGATCTAACAGGGTTCCTCATCCACCTGAGAGATACTACGGTTTTCTCATTGATGGTGGAAGCGAGGATTGCATCATGGAAGATGATGACCCAACTAGTTTCGAGCAGGCCATCACGAGTGGTGACTCTGTGAAATGGCTGGATGCAATGCGATCTGAGATGGAATCCATGTACATCAATAAAGTATGGACTTTAGAAATTGCTCCTGAAGGGGAAAAACCCATTGGGAGCAAATGGATCTTTAAGAAGAAACTTGGTGTAGATAGAAAAGTTGAGACTTTCAAAGCTAGACTTGTTGCAAAGGGTTTTCGTCAACGACCAGGTGTGGATTATGACGAAACCATTTCTCCTGTGGCTATGCTTAAGTCCATCCAGATCTTACTTGCCATTGCTGCATACCATGAATACGAAATCAGGCAAATGGATGTTAAGACCGCCTTTCTAAATGGTGATTTAGAGGAGTGCGTGTACATGACTCAACCAGAGGGCTTCGTAGACAGTGGGAGCAGCGGGAAGGTATGCAAGCTGCTTAAATCCATCTATGGGTTAAAGCAGACATCACGGAGTTGGAACATCTGTTTTGATGTGGTAGTCAAAGAGTTTGACTTCATCAAAAACATAGATGAACCTTGTATATACAAGAAGGTCGCAGAGAGTAAGATTGTCTTCCTCGTATTGTATGTGGATGACATACTCTTGATAGGAAATGATGTTTCTATGCTGCACTCGGTCAAGCTCTTCTTATCACATAGATTCTCAATGAAAGATCTAGGTGATGCCTCCTGCATTTCGGGAATTAAGATCTATAGAGATAGATCTAAACGGATACTAGGATTGTCCCAATCCAGATACATTGACACCATACTAAAGAGGTTTAGTATAGAAGAATCCAAGCGTGGGAACCAACCCACGATCTCTGGACTCACTCTCTCCAAAGAGATGTCTTCAAGACTGATTTGGAGAGAGCTCGCATGCAAGGGTACCCTATGCTTCGGCAGTAGGCTCTATCATGTATGAGATGCTATGTACCAGACCGGATATAGCATACTCACTAAGTGTAGTGAGTAGGTATCAAGCAGATCCTGGAGAGAGTCACTGGACAGCTGTGAAGAACATTCTCAAGTACTTAAGAAGGACTAAGGAGATGTTCTTAGTGTATGGTAACGGTGAACTCCAGGTGGAGTCCTTTAACGATTCGAGCTTCCAGAGTGATAAGGACGACTCTAAGTCGCACTCGGGATTTGTCTTTACCCTCAATGTAGGGGCGGTGTGTTGGAAGAGTTCCAAACAGGAAACCGTTGCAGACTCGACGATGGAGGCTGAATACATCGCTGCCAACGATGCTGCCAAAGAGGCTGTCTGGATGAAGAAGTTCATCACTGAACTTGGAGTGGTTCCGTCCATTGAGCATCCAATACCTTTGTATTGTGATAACAATGGAGCTGTGGCTTTGGCCAAGGAACCCAGGTCCCATCATAAGTCCAGACATATTCTGAGGTGGTATCACCTGATCCGGGAGATAATTGATCGCCGCGAGATCGAGGTCAAAAGAGTTGATACGAAGGACAACACTGCGGATCCACTCACAAAGGCCATTCCTCAGATACAATTTGAGAGACTCTTCGGGATGTTGGGTATTAGATACTACAACAGCTGGTCTTAGTACAAGTGGGAGATTGTTAGTTATATATATGCCCTAGAGGCCATTGTTTTACATATGATGTCTATTATAGTGGATGCTTGGATATATATAGAGAGGACTTTATTGCTCGATATGATAGTATGCTATCTGGTTTCACTTTATCTTAACATGTTAACAAATACCGTTTTGTGATCACGTGTTGATAAAGCCCTTAGGATATGTACTCGACTACTAGGACTATGATACAGATCATACTAGTGGGGCCAGGGTAGTCTACGAGTACATCCTATAACTGTTCCTAGTCGAGGGTGTATCGAGACAGGTCATCGATACTCCAGAGTAGACTAGCGTATACGCATCTTAACCCATATGATGGGCGATGGATGATCCCATATCCATTGGTGTTGGACATCAGTGATGGTGTACGGGTGCTCAGTGGAGACTGGGTACACTGAACGGACTCGCCGAGAACTCCTGGATGGTATTATACCTATCGTCAGATAGCAGTTCTCCGGTGACACTGGTACAGGTTAGTCTGTAGACCCGAGATCGTCATAGAGTCTTGTGCGATTCCCACTGTGCTTTGATTTCCACCTTACCACGTCCAAAGGGCGTGCAAAACGGTGGCTTTTGGATACAGTCCCGAATCACATGGAGGCAATGAGCGATAGGAGGGGTTTCGTCTCTCCCGGTATAGGGAGTTGATGTTGTGCTGTGTTCGATTGGCTATAACTGGAAGTCCCTGGCTAGGGCTGATATGGAGATTTACTGGTAAGAGTTATCAGTAGTTTCACGACCCGTTATGAGCCTTACATCGACACGACTTATCGGTTACTGGGGTCTGACGTTTACCACCCTAGACTAGATATGCAACATATTAGACGAAGAGACCGGACTGTACGGTAGTGTTCATTGATTGGATTCACAAGAGAATGTACAGGCTTGCTTGTTGATCTTCTGATTGCTCAATACACGGGTGGCTGTTACGTTTAGCTGACCGCTTGCAGCTTGTGGGTGTTTGATATGATCATCACCTACTGCCGGCATATTGACGATTCTTTAGAGTCTTACACAGAGGTTTTCTGGCTCAGGCAAAACGGAGTAGGAGCACATATGTGATATGTGCAGGACCGAGAATAATACGATATGAGATACCGTATTATATTCTCACGATATGAGATATCGACCGGGTATATGTGATATAGCCGGGTCATCGGATCAAGTGTTGATTCGATAAATTGGTACATGTTATATTAGTCGGTTATATGCAATATAGCCGGATTGTCGGATCAAGAGTTGATTCGATAATTTAATGTACAATTATATATGTGATATATTACATTACGTTAACTAATATAAGCTCGCTTTATTGATTCATTTTCTCACTGGATAATACATTGATGTATATGAGATATATGTTAATTGTATTATTTTCTTTTGTTACAAAATATATTGTATATGTGATATATAATATTGTAACAAGTTAGGGTCACAAATGCAACATGGTTGTTAAGTTTAAACAAAGTTAGGGTTTGAATTTGGGTTAGCTTTTGGGCTAGCTTTTCATGAAGCTTCATGAAGCTTTCCTTTTGTCATTTTGCTTTGATATTTTGTGTAGATATTTGTTAACCCAACCCAAACCCTTAACTCTAGTTTATTCTCTTCATGAGTTAAAGCCTTCATTTTATTAAATCATGGTTGTAATTGTAACCACAACATTAATTCATTATTCATCACAAAAGTTTTCTTCTTCTTCTTCCTTGAAAATGCTTTCTAGACTTTTGTGTTGTGATGATTTAAAGTGAGAAATTGAAAACAAAAGAGAGCAAAATTCCTACTTCATCATCCTCGTCTATTCTAGCCACTTAGATTAGGGTGTTCAATTCACTAATACTTGATTAGAGAAGTTAGAGCTTGAGTTTGAGGTTCTTCAAGATAGATCATCTTCGAAAAGGAAGACTTCTAGTAAGTATGGATCTTTCGACTTATGGAGCCTCTCTAAAGTCCAAAGTTCATGGATCGTAGTGAAGGGACTACTATTCAGAGCTTATGAAGTGAAGGAACGGACTACAAAGGTTGTAATCCCTCTCTCTTAGATGTAAAGTTGTTTACATGCATGTTAACCCTAATTCTCTAGTTAAGATCTTGGTTAGGGTTTGTTTAGCACCCCAAAAATTTTAAAGTAGCACGATTGATGCTTGCCAAAACCTTCACAAGGTCCTATACTAACCCAACAGCGCCCAGTGCCAGCGTGCTAGGCACGTGAGGCGCTGGCGCTCACGCGTCCTTTGGACGCCATTTCCCCCTCATTTTACATGTTCTCCACACTAAAACATTTCTAACGGGCCCCGCACCCCGTAAGGGGGCCGCTAGCCCTCTTGACCCGCAGCCCGCTATCCGGGTAGCGGGACCCCCATAAAAACTCTGCGGGGCCCCCGATATATCCAAAACCCCTTCAAAACACAACACCGCACATTGAGTTCGCATGACCTGTTTGACCCATCAATCGGAGGTTCTCTTGCTCTAAAGGCGAGGGGTAATTAACGGCAGTTTAGTCCGCGGCTGCCGGAGATTCGGATCCCCACAATCAATAAACCCCGGCCTACCCTAGGCAGGGGGAATCTGTAATGTGCCTGACAAGCGCGCGCGTATTCCCATCTCAATGGGGTGACGAAAAACACCCTACAAAGATGTACTAATTCTGATACCCATCAACTCATGCAGGAGATCGTGAGATTACATGGAGTACCAGTTTACATCGTCTCCGATCGCAGTTTTGGCAGAGTCTGCAAGCTAGCCTGGGAACGAGTCTGAACTTCAACACAGCTTACTATCCACAAACAGATGGACAGTCTGAGCGAACAATTCAGATTTTAGAAGACATGCTAAGAGCTTGCATGTTAGACTTCGAAGGATCGTTGAAAGATCACCTATATCTTGTGAAGTTTTCATACAGCTACAGCTACCAGGCGAGTATTGGAATGACACCATTTGCAGCTCTCTATGGAAAGAAGTGTCGATCACCACTAAGTTGGGACGACATCGGAGATCGTGAACTCCTTGGACCAGAGATGATCGTGGAAACTTTGGACGTAGTTTGCACGATCAGGGAAAGAATGCGCATAACCCAAGACAGGCAGAAGCACTGGGCTGATGCAAAACGCCGACACCTAGAGTTCTAACCTGGAGATCACGTCTTTTTAATGATCTCTCCAAACTGTGGAGTTATTCACTTTGGCAAGAGGGGTAAGCTCAGTCTGAAATATATTGGACCGTTCGACATTCTCGAACGAGTCGGAGAAGTGGCATACCGTTTAGCACTTCCACCCTCATTGGAAGGAGTGCACAACGTATTCTACATATCCCAACTTCGAAGATATATGAGCGACCCCAGCCACATCCTTGATCACTCCGAGCTCACTGTACAGACAGATCTATCTTGTGAGCAACAACCCGTTGAGATTCTAGACCGAAAGGTAAAGTCACTGAGGAACAAGCAATTAAACTTGGTCAGAGTGATGTGGAGAAAAGATTCGCCAGGAGAATCAACTTGGGAGCGAGAAGACGACATGCGTGCAAGATACCCTTTCTTATTTGTAAACTAGTCCTTATGTAAATGTAAATTTCGAGGACGAAATTTTTATGAGGGTAGAATGTAACGACTCTGATTTTACTGTATGAACTTTTTTAAGTTAATGTACAGATTGGAGTTTACAAGCCTGGGTAAACTTTAAAAGTTGTATTTTTTAAGAACAGCAAAAAACAACTTGTAGCTCACTGGTAAAGCCTTGCAATGCTGTGATGTAGCCCCTGTGATCGAATCATATCAGCCACATATTATTTTTACTCATTTTTTCTTTAAACTTTTTGGAAGCCCAAAATTTTACATGTGCACTGCACATAAAATTGAAAGTCTGAAGAAATCAAACATGTGAATAATATTGTAAACTGAGAGGTGGACACATGGCATGAATCCAACGGCCCCAACCCACAAATGGACCGGCGAGATTGCCTATGAGGACGGCGGCGACGGGTCCCTCATAGGGAAAAGTGTCCGTGTCTTGCACACAAACCCTTTGGCCTACCCTCATTATCCCTACACTGTTTGTTTTCTCTGCAATTTAACAGAGAATTCAATTTTCCAATTAATCCAATTTTTAATGCATTTTAATTCATTCTTTCAATTCTAAAACTCTAATTCCACACTATAAATACAATCTCATACCCTAACCCCTCCTCATTCTGAAATCTCTAGTCAAAATTATCAAAATTTTCTAAGTCCATGTGTCACGCCCCGCTTCCCGGTGTACGGAGAGGGGGCACGGTGAGGCCACTACGTATTTACTCAGAAGTAAACACGCTAAGCGTTTCTAAGCAATATAAAGTAAAATACACAAGAGACAAGATGTAAATGAACAACAACTTTATTTATTAACATTATTTTTACAATACAATGAAAAGTAAATATATGGAATGAAAGCAATACCTAAACAATGGCATAACAGAAATAAAAATGGAATAAGTACAAGTGGCTATAGCTCTGGGTCTTTGGTGTACTTCTCAGGGGCCTGCTCCAAATGCTCCTAACTGGTCTCGTACTCCTCAGCGTCGGGTCCTCCTGACAACATTCCAAAGAAGAAGAGAAATAGGAATGTCGTCAGCGAACAATCGCTCGGTAAGTCCCAAAGATGAGGGAGAAGTAGAATAGACAGAGAGAGGGTATGGTTTTATAATGTTTTATTATAATGTTAGCGCAGTTGTTTATAACTTGGTACAGAAAATGCTAGTGTATACGAGAGGAGTCCCACTTACACTAGAGACTTTTGGTAACCCGTAGTATAAGGCTCCATTGATAATACCAAGAAACAACGACATGGATGTAATTACGTCTTGAGTGACCACCCCGTGCTACATTTAACATGTTCCGTACCAGTCTACCCCTTTGTAAACCCCGAGATGTCTTAATTTTATTGCTTGTATTGTATTGTCTTGTAAATTGTATAGATGGATGACTTACCGAAACCATGATATCAGTAATGGAACGGATATAATGGAAGAACATGTAAATGGAATATACCCATGGTCCGGTTCAGTCAAGTTGTATAGATTGAATAGATAGATTCATATTGAATCATGTTGTATTGTAGTTTGTACTTGAATCACATTCAAGTCAGATTGATTAGATTGAGACTCAGTCTGAGTCAGACACTTTTAAAAGAACTTGAAATCCTAATTGTTTTGGTGGTATCAATAACTGCTGCACATGGAAGGCAGGATTTGTGTCTTTTTCCAAGACAATTACCGTGTTGATAACACCGTTTGTTAAGTTGTCTACTTAAATAGGCAAGCACCCATATCTCCGGCTCCCTGAGGCTCAAGAGGCTGGTCCCGCTTAAACCTATGTTTACTAGGGTCCTTATTGTAATTTAGTATAACTTGAGGGGTTTTATGTAAAAATAGTTTTGGTATAATTTCAAAATACACCTCAAGAATTTAATTACCATCTTTAGGATTTTCATTGATTTATATTTTATAAATGTGACATTTCTAGTGAATAAAATCTAATTTCATGATATATGGTATTTATTTGTAATATGAATATTGTTTGGAATTATCATGGTAGATTTATGTAATATTTGAATTCTTTTCTTGAGTTTTGGAAACATGGAATAATATATATATTTAAAATAAGTATTTTGGTAATAATTATATATACATAATTAATGAAAATAATTTTATTTATTTTCTTGTAAAAATCTCATTTTCTAAAGGATATTGTATAAAAATTCCATCGAGATCGAATGCTCCTTGCGGAGGTCTGCATCTCGCTCTATGTTCATATCAGATTTTTGCATTTTTATACCGCCCATTTTTTATCACATTGCTTATAGGTAGGTACTCTTGATCAGTGTTTGCTAGATAATTATAGGTTACAGGTTCTCAGCTCTAAGCAGTGAAATTCATGAAAAAGCGCGACAAATTCCGGATTACTGCCAACCACAGATAAAATACGGGTCTCCACTCTCTATCTGTATGTTGCCGCACACCAGTTTAAAGGACAAAATGGCAAATCAATGGTCATTTTCATGCAAAAAGCACAATTTCAACACAAGATCCAAGATATCTACGCGGAGCTCAAGAAAATTATGGCAAAAGATCCACATCAAATCACATTTTGATCTGCTGAAAATCTGGAAGAAATGTAAAGAGCTTCTCAGAAACCAAGTATACCACACTGAAGAGAACAACAACACAGAGAAACCCACCAAAAATGAGGAGCCAACTCCCCTAAATGGCCGCGGATCCGCGACCAACATGGCGACTCGGCCGCGGATCCGCGGCCGAGTTGACTCGGCAAATGAATATTTTCTGGGGGCAGTTTGGTAACTTTATTTGGGGCCAGAATGTTGCCCTAGGGTTTTAGTTTCCTGCCTATAAATAGCCCAGAACAATGCCAAGTGAGGGGTGCTTATTCTTGTGTGAGATTTTAGGATAGATTTTGTAGTTCTTCTTCCTCTTTTCATCTTTCTCCATTAAAACCTTGTAGTGAGCTTTTATGAGTGAAGTGATGAATAAAAGAGTTCTTTTCTTTATCATGCTTGTCTTGTTATTTTGTTAATTATATCTACTTGTAATTTTCATTTGCTAATCTAGTTGTTGTTATTTGTTGTTTTTTTCTTTCTTCTTCTATTTATCTTTATCCTTAACAAAAATGATGCTTAAGCTTGATCATTGCCAAAGTGATGTCTCAAATAGCTAGTTGTAATCCTCTAATCTCTTTCTATCTTCCTCCTTTTGTTGTATTTTCCTTTTTTTTGTAATGGGTGAGTAGTTTCTCACTTGTTAGGGTAGGATAAGGAAAGTTTGAGAGAAGGAAATATCTCTCACTCTTTTCTTGCCCAACATCTTAATTCGGACTCCCGTTAATTGAACCACAATCCGCTCCCTACGGCACCCTATCCTACATGATAGTGGTGATTCCTTAGCGAGACCGGTTGCGGTTGAATTAACCGGAGGTTAAGGCTAAGAGCCAAGAACGGACGGACAAGGACCAAAAGGAAGAAACTAAGCGTTTGAAAGCCTAGCTTATACTCGCAAGTTCCTTCCTAGTCGTGCTAATCCCCGTTGTTGTCGATTACCGTAACACCGATATTAAGAGTGGCAACGAAAGAAGTGAGCAACTCCTATCTCAAACTAACCTAATTCTAACCCTAACAAGCTCTCTTTATATACATTTTAGCACATAGTTAATCTCAAACAAACCTGGACATTTGGACTTAACTCGTTAAAGCACATAGAAAAAGATTCCCATCTCCCTGCGGACGACCCGTACTCAACCGGCTTGCTACCAAGCGAAACCGTCTTGATTGCGGTAATTAACTAAGCACGCAAAAACTCTAACAATAAAATGGCGCCGTTGCCCGGGAGATGGTAGTTTATTTCTTTGTGTAATTTCGGGTTAATTTGTGAATATAAATATAATCGAAAAACAAAACAAAACAAAAAAATATATTGTAAAAATCATCTTGTTATTTTTGATTAGTTTTTGTGCAAGTGTGCAGGATAAAAAGAAGGTCGAGTTCAGTGCCAAAGACGTGGGAAGTTAGACTCATAACTCGCTGCTACACCGCGGGTGATCAAGACGGGACCAACGGTCTATTGTAAAATTCTGGAGCAGACCCAGTGAGCAAATCAAGATTCAGGAGCTCCAAACAAGAAGAGGACACCCAACCCAGCACAGGCCAGAAATCGTAAGGTCCAATTCCTCATTTTAGCCGCGGAACCGCGGCATTACGGCTTGTTTGGTCACGGAACCGCGGCTATTTGCTGACATCAGCAACCAAAACTATCTTGTGCAGGATTCTTTGCGCCGCGCTAAAAAAATAAAAAATTGATTGCAATTGATTATTACTGCTTTGTATATTTTTAATCGGACTTTAAGGGGATTGAGACCAATCCAGATTGGGTGGGGATTTCATCACCCTTCCCAGGACCCCAGAAATCACATAAGGCATATGCATTGACCATTATTTAATTAAAGAAATACTAGACTCGGCCCTAAAGACATCGCACTCAATAGGACAAAGGACTAGTTGTAGGCATCGGCCGTTTATCCTAACCTGACTTTGCGGTGTCTAAGCAAGTGTGTCTAAGGCGAGTGGTTACTTAATTAGGTCCACTACTTGTAGTGGAGAGCCTCCCACTCACCTGGCACTTACCTGGCCGCAATTGGCGGTGAAGAGGCGGTTTGAGGTCCTATTTCTAGCCCTTTGGAACAGTTAGGAGCTGTCTAGCTGACCTAGGTGACCCTAGATCTAGGTGTGATTGTGCATATTTTGTCTGTGATTGTTTGAAGCCGTAAGTCCGTACATATTTCTGCAAAAATCTTTCGAAAAAAAAAAACAAAAAGAAAACACAAAACAAAAGCTTTTATAAAAATTTGCCCTTTGTCGCTAGAATCCCATTTTTTCACCCACCTCTCATCGTATTTCTCCATTGACGTTTTCTTGCCCTCAACCTTCTCCGCTTTGACTACACTAAACTCGTTTAGTGTATGTCCGCTTGGACTCGGGACACTAGTGCCTGCCTAGTTCGCGTTACGTTAGTCGCTACCGACTACGCGATCGACTCAGACGCCGATACTCCTTCCACGTCTCTTTCACCCTTACCTTTGCCGGTCAACTCCGACGTTGACCGCGATTCTGTTCATACATCTTCACCTTCACCTTCCCCACACTCTTCTAACGAGATGTCGGGATTTCCTCATAACATCACCTTACCTCCTCCGGGAATAATTCCACCTCCGTTAGGTGCGAATAACCCGCGACCTCCTCTTGTTGAAGCGCCACAGAGAATTGCGCTCCAAGATCGATTCTATCCTACTCGCGCTGCACACCCTACCTGTCTTTCCCTTCCACCGGCCAATGGGGATAATTTCGAAATTAAGCCCCACTTCATTAACATGCTTTCGAAATTTCATGGGCTTGAATCTGAAGATGCCTATATCTTCATCAACAAGTTCCAGAATGTTTGTGCGATGATGAAAACGACCCAGCTGTCAGACGATGCAATACGGCTATGGGTTATTCCGTTCACTTTGTGCGATCTTGCTGAAAAGTGGCTGTATAGCACTGCTTCCCACTCCATAACCAGTTGGGACGAGTTTGTGAAAGCGTTTCTCAAGAAATCATATCCAAATCACAAAACCGCGAGGATCCGTAACGAAATCAACCAATTTTCCCAACTTCCTACTGAACCTTTTTGGAAGTGCTTTGACCGATATAAAGACCTTCTTGTTCAGTGCCCTCATCACGGTATTGAGAGATGGTAACTTTGCCAAACTTTATACGAAGGCCCGAATCCAGCAACCAAGCAGTTGTTGGAAACCATTTGTCAAGGCCACTTCCTATCCAAATCTGACGAGGAAGCATGGCAATTCTTCGACGACCTTGCGGAACAAACGCTTCAATGGGAGAGCACCAGACCAAGTACTTCTTCTTCTTCCTCTACTTCTACTGGTCAGTCTAGGGTAGGCATTCACCAACTCGATGTCTCTATTGCGATGAAAGCCGAAATGGCTGCAATAACGAAAAAACTTGAAGCGATAGAAAGCAAATTTTCATCTCCTGCTCCTACCCCTGTTCTTCTCCTTTGTACCATTTGTGCTTGTTGTTCCGATCCATCTCACCTAACCGAAGAGTGTCCTTACAATCCACCATCTCAAGGACAGGATCGGGTTAATGCTGCATTTCAGCAAAGACCAAGAAATGATCCATACTCTTCCACGTACAACCCTGGATGGAGAAACCACCCTAACTTCGCATGGAACCAGAATCAAAATCAGTTCCAAGGGCAGAACAATTTTCAAAGGGGGCCTCCTCAACAACAAGCACAACAACAGTATCAGCAGCCCTACCAATCCCAACCTTTTCAAAATGCGACGAACAATTTTGCGCCCAACAATTCCTTTCCTCAAAACAACTTTGTTCCATCCAATAATGATAAGGTTTCCTCGCTAGAACGAAATCTGGAGGAGTTCGTTAAACAATCGACACAATCCACCGCCAACATCCAGTCTTCTATTCAGTCTTTGGTGCAACACACTGCTGCACACGGGCAAAACATCAAGACCATCGAAGCCCAGATTGCACAGCTGAATGCGGCGTTAAGCGAGCGAGAAAAGGGGAAGCTTCCATCCCAACCACTCCCAAATCCTGGTCACCCACATAATGTACATGTTGCTCTTGAACAACAGAACCATAATATGAGTGTCGTGACTACTTTGAGATCAGGAAGAATGCTGAAAAACAACATCGGCACGACAATTAAGGATAATGACACCCCGGCCGCTTCGTCTTCTTCTTCTCCTTCCTCATCTTCTGAGCCAATTCTTCATTCTTCAAAAGGCTCTTCTTTTTCTTCTGCTGCTCTAAACGGACCCACATCTCACTCCACGAAAACTCCAGCTCTGGGATCCGTTCCAACTCCATAATCTCCTCCACAAGCATTGGACTCAATCAATTTTAAAAACGTTCCATTTCCAAACCGGTTGAGGTCCAATAAACAAAATCCACAAATGGAGAAGATTCTGGAGTTGTTTAAGCAGGTTAACATCAACATTCCCCTTTTAGATGTTGTCCATCAAGTCCCTTCCTACGCAAAATTCTTAAAGGACTTGTGCACGAAAAAGAGGAAATCTCAGGTACCCAAGAAAGTTTTCTTAGCTAGTGCTGTGAGTGATACTCTTACCAAATCTTTACCTCAAAAACGGAAGGACCCTGGATGTCCTATGATTTCTATTACCATTGGGGATAAGAACATCAACCGCGCACTTTTGGATCTTGGTGCCAGTATTAACCTGCTTCCGTACTCAGTATATGAGCAACTAGGTGTAGGAGAGCTGAAACCCACACACCGTACTCTCCAAATGGCCGACCGATCGATCACCCATCCTAGGGGTGAGCTAGAGGATGTGTTAATCAAGGTTGGGGACTTCATATTCCCCGTTGAATTCATTGTTTTAGACACACAGCCTGTAGCTAACCCCCGGAATCAAATTCCGGTGATACTCGGTCGCCCATTCCTTGCAACCTCAAATGCTGTGATCAATTGCCGAAATGGTTCGATGAACCTATCTTTTGGAAACATGACAATTGAACTCAACATTTTTAGGTTAGGGAATCGGCCCTCCGAACCTAATGCTCATATACTAGACGTTTGTTCAATCCAGGAGATCACCCCGGAGGACTGTGAATTCGAGGAGTTTTTGTTCGATCACAACAATCTTGACGCCACTAGTGCGTTCCTTTTCGAACCTGCTGCTGCTTCTGCGCCCGACAATGACTATGAGTGTTTCACTTTCTCAACCGATCTTAGCCAGTCACCACCCGAGTTTGAATCCTTTGAATTTCCGGATGAGTTAGCTGAACCATCCAACTCGGTCGCTATTCATACCATAATATTGTATTATTATATTCCCCATTCTTATTCATTTTATAAATAAACAGGTACTTTTGACGCATGTCTGCTACATATTACAGGTTACAGGTTCTTGGACAGAAAACAGTGAAAACGATGAAAAGACGATGCAAAAGTGGACTTTGACCAACAAACAGAAGACTCTTGATCAAGCTTACATCAAAGATAAAATTCACAAAGTACAAGGCAATGCAAGGTCCAAGATTACAAAGCAAACGGTTAAAAGTCCACTGCAATTGTTCACTGGAGATCTGGAAAAAATAGAGAAGCCAAATTGAATAAAGATCCAAAGAAATAAAAAGCCCAAGAAGCCCAGAATCAGTTCCAAAATTTCCAGACATAAAATTTTACCAAAGCTTGGAGTCTACTTTGACTAGGTCTTTTCTTAGAGGGCATTTTTGTAAAAGCAGACGTGCGAATCAATTGTAAACCTAGGGTTTCTATCTCCTATAAATAGAACCCAAATCATTGTATTTTTCTATGCCTCCCTATGCCTCCCTTCATTAATAAAATTCAGCATTCTTTTGGAGAGCATCATTTTTGTAAGTTCTTTATTTTCAGCCCTAGGTTAATTTTCTATTCTTGCCCTAGATAAATTTAATTCCTTGCCCTAGTTAATCTTTTATTCTCTGCCCTAGATAAATGTATTTTAATTCCCTAATGAGTGAGTAATCTCCTCGTTTGTTAGGGTTAGATCAGGGGAAGGTTTGAGAGACGAAGATCTCTCATCCCCTTTCTTGCCCGTCATATATTTTCATAGGACTCTATGCATACATGCACATACCGCTCCCTATGACACCCTATCCTATGAGGTAGCGGTGATACCGTAGTATAAAGGCCCGGTTGTGATGGTTTTCCATGGAGGTTAGGGTAAGGATTTCTAAAGGAAAGACAAGAACCTAGAGTAAGAAACATCTTTCCAAATGGTTCTAATCTCTTTTATTAATAATTACCATAACACCTAATTAGATCTTCATATGGGTATAGAAAGCGGTGAGATTTATTGACTTTCCAAACTTAACCTAGACCAAACCCTTGCAAGATTTAGATATAGATTAATTTAGTTTTTAGATTTAATTAATCCACGAACACCCTTCGGAATTAACTCGTAAGAGCGATTAGGAGATTCACAACATCCCTGTGGACCGACCCGTACTCACCGGCTAGCTATCAAGCGACGCCGTTCTTGATTGCGGTTAATAGATAGTTTTTGAGATCAATCAGTCGCTTACACTCGTTTTGAACTTCTGCTGAAATCCTTTGAGTTCGAGACCTTTTCACCAATCTTGCCTTCAATCGTTTCACCTCCAACGCTCGAACTCAAGCCATTACTGTCTCACCTTAAGTACGCTTACTTGGGTGAGAACGAGACCCTCCCTGTTATCATCTCAGCTTCTCTAGCTCCGAAGCAAAAGAAAGCCCTTCTGACGGTCTTGCACAGCAATAGGCAAGCTTTTGGCTGGTCAATGGCGGACATCAAGGGGATTAGTCCCCTGATCGTTGAACATCATATTCATATGATGGATGATGCCAAACCAGCCAGGGATCCACAAAGGCGACTCAATCCAGTCATGATGGAGGCTGTAAAAAAGGAGATCGTAAAGTGTCTAGATAGTGGTATCAATTACCCTATCTTTGATAGCCAGTGGGTTAGCCCCATTCACGTTGTCCCCAAGAAATCAGGCATAACGGTCATAACCAACCAGGCGAACGAGTTAATCCCTACTCGCACCGAGACTGCGTGGCGAGTATGCATCGATTACAGAAAACTCAACGTCGCAACGCGGAAAGACCACTTCCTGCTACCTTTCATTGACCAAATGCTTGAACGATTGGCTGGACACGAGTACTACTGCTTTCTGAATGGCTACTCCGGCTACAATCAGATCCCCATCGCCGAAAAAGACCAGGACAAGACCACATTCACCTGTCCTTTCGGCACGTTTTCATATCGTCGCATGCCCTTTGGGTTATGCAATGTGCCCGCTACCTTCCAGCGGTGTATGATGGGAATCTTCTCAGACATGGTGGAAAAATTCTTGGAGATCTTCATGGATGATTTCTCCATTTTCGGCGATTCCTTTGATGAGTGTTTGCTGCATCTCAACGCTGTCCTTACCCGGTGTAAGGACAAGAACCTCACTTTAAATTGGGAGAAGTGTCACTTCATGGTGTGCGAAGGTATTGTCTTAGGACATATCATCTCGCAAAACGGCATTGAGGTAGATAAAGCAAAGATTGAAGTCATTTCCAATCTCCCTCCTCCCAGATGCGTCAGAGACATCCGAGCCTTCCTTGGCCATGCCGGTTTCTATAGACGGTTCATCAAGGACTTTAGCAAGATTTCTAGGCCCTTGACTCTTTTGCTGGCCAAGGACACGACATTCGACTTCAACTCGAGCTGTGTGACTGCGTTCGAGTCATTAAAAAGCTCACTCACTTCTGCTCCCGTCCTTTCTTCTCCTGACTGGACGTACCCATTTGAGATTATGTGTGATGCATCCGACTTTGCCATCGGTGCTGTCCTTGGATAACACATCAACAGGATGCCGCACGTAATCTATTACGCTAGCCGAACCCTGAACGACGCCCAACTGAACTATACAACAACCGAAAAGGAATTCTTGACTGTTGTATTTGCTTTAGAAAAGTTCAGGCCCTACCTCATCGGCTCTCCAGTCATCGTCTACACGGACCATTCTGCTCTGCGCCATCTTTTTGCAAAGAAGGATGCAAAATCTCGGCTGATACGTTGGGCCCTCTTGCTTCAAGAGTTTGACATTGTCATCAAGGACAAAAGAGGATGTGAAAACGTAGTAGCCGACCAACTCTCACGACTTCCTTCTTCGCCGTCGCTTCAAATTCCGATCAACGGCGTTTTTCCGGATGAACAGCTCTTGACAGTATCTAGCGAACCCTGGTTCGTAGATATTATGAACTATTTGGCCACAGGATTACTACAGACTGAATGGTCAAGTCAGGACAGACTTCGATTCTTATCCCAAGCAAAACACTTTTACTGGGACGAACCCTATCTTTTCAAGTACTGTCCCGACCAGATTATTCGTCGGTGTGTCCCTGAGAATGAATTCAAGAGTGTGCTGTCATTTTGCCACGATCAAGCATGTGGCGGGAATTTTGGCCCCAGAAAGACAGCCGAGAAGATCTTGCAGTGAGGTTTCTACTGGCCACAACTCTTCAAAGACGCTCATGACTACTGCAAGACTTGCTCCTGGTGCCAACACTTGGGCCGGATATCCAGGAGAAACGAGATGCTGCTCCAACCAATCTTGGTTGTGGAGATTTTCGATGTTTGGGGGATTGATTTTATGGGGCCGTTACCCAGCTCTTTTGGAAACTTGTATATTCTTCTCGCTGTTGATTATGTCTCTAAGTGGGTCGAGGCTGTGCCCAGCCGAAAGGTTGTCGTTAGATTTCTTAAAGAAAACATTTTCTCCCGGTTTGGGCACCCCCGAGCGATCATTAGCGACAATGGATCTCATTTCTGTAATAATACTTTCGAGGCCTTGATGCAGAAATATTCCATTAATCATAAGCTATCTACGCCCTACCACCCCCAAATATGTGGGCAAGCCGAAGTTTCAAATCGGCAAATCAAGCAGATATTGGAGAAGACGGTTTCCAAGAACCGTAAGGATTGGTCTTTAAAACTCACTGATGCCCATTGGGCATTTCGAACTGCTTATAAGACCGATCTTGGCATGTCACCTTATCGGCTTGTTTACGGAAAGGCTTGCCACCTTCCAGTGGAAATAGAGCATCGCGCATTTTGGGCGATAAATGAGCCGAATCTATCTCTCGAAGATGCGGGCAGCCATCGGAAGCTGCAGTTGAACGAATTGAGCGAGCTTCGTGATGAGGCTTACGAAAACGCGGTTGTCGTTAAGAACCGAACGAAGGTGTTTCACGATAAACACCTTTTGCGCAAAACATTCACACCTGGTCAACAGGTACTGCTTTACGACACCCGGCTATATTTCTATCCAGGTAAGCTCAGATCTCGCTGGAAAGGGACATTTTTTGTGCGGAATGTATATCCGCAAGGCGCTGTGGATTTGGAGAATCCAAAGGACGGATCATTGTTCCCGCCAAAAATTTCTGCGCAGAAGAGTCCAAGGTATCAAATGGCAACGATACGCTTAAGGAAATGCGAACCAATATCTTCCGGCCTATATTTTGATAAATTCCCGAAGGAGGAACTGTTAAATCCTGATGGTATTGGAAGAATCTCGAAAAACCCTTCGATTTGATATATTATGGGCCTCATAATTCATCCGGGATCAAAAGTTATGAGACATCACGTGTCCACACGTGATGGACCTTTAAGAACCCGCTGGAGGAGTTAAAAGATATAATAAAAACTCAGAAAAGCCCCCAATGGGGCATCACGTGCTCACACGTGACCATGGGTCACGTGCAGACACGTGATGGGCTTTTAAGGCCTCTAAAATAATGAATAGAATTAAATTCTAAAATCTGTTCCCTGATTAAAAATCAGGAAGTACCTCAACGAGGTATCACGTGCTCACACGTGACCAATGGTCACGTGTTGACACGTGATGGTTAAAAAAACAACATAAACAAGCGGTTGTTAAAGGGACCAATTTGGGGGTCACGTGCTCACACGTGACCAAGGGTCACGTGCCAGCACGTGACAGGCTTTGAAAGCCTTACCGTTTAATAGAATTAAAATTCTAAATTTCTCTAAAATCTTTCGGAATAGAATTAAAATTCTAAATTTCTCTAAATCTTTCCAAATGGAAAAGGATTATGGGGACCGTTGGATTAAAGATCCAAGGGTGATTAAAAACCACCAATTTATGGAAAAATCTTAAATAAGGAAAGATCTCCCCAAATCTCACCGAAATAACAAGCAGAATATCTTTTGGATTTAAAATCCAACGGTGAATAAAATTCACTGAATGATCTAAAGGCTTATATTAAATATGAAAACAAATCAAATCTTTCAATGAAAGATTTGCAAAACAAATTGATTCTTTTCATTCTCCTATAAATAGAAGCCAAGAAAAGAAGAGAGGGGATCAACTTTTTTGGAGAGAAAAACAGAGAGAGGAGAATTTAATTCTCAACAAAGAAAATCCTAGGAGAGAAAAGGGAAAAAGATCAACTTCAAAAAGAGAATTTAATTCTCAAAATTTAAGAGTTTAACTTTTCTGCAAATAAAGAACTTAGTTCTTCTTCTAATTGAAGATCTGTACAGAGCACATCTCCCCATAGGATGAGAATTTAATTCTCATCGGGTCGAGATCCTGCCATGCAGATCCTAAACTTAGAATGGGAATTGAGTTTTGAGAATTTAATTCTCCCAAACTCACAGGAATTTAATTCCTCCAAAAATGAAACTGGGGTTTAACCCTAATCAAGAATTTAATTCTTTTACATATCTGGAAATTTAATTCCTTTAAAAAGAAATTAGGGTTTTACCCTAAATAAGAATTTAATTCTTTCACAATAGGAATTTAATTCCTCCAAAACAAAATTAGGGTTTAACCCTACAGAGAATTTAATTCTTAAAATAAAGAGACTTGAAAGACCTCCATGCACATAAAGAATATTGGTCACGTGATTACACGTGACCCCAATCCGCAGTGATCAGAAAAGAAGGAATAAAACTAGGGTCACGTGTCCCCACGTGACCCCTAAAATGATCCCCAAAAATAAAAAGGAAACAGCTTTGAGGCAATGCCTCACGTGCTCCCACGTGACTCCCAAAACGCAGAAAGAAAAAGCAAAGATAATGAAAGCTTTGGGCGCTCTCACGTGTTACCACGTGACCCCTCAGCAAGTGCTGTAATTATCGATGCATAAATCCCCATCACGTGGCAACACGTGATGCTCTAAAATAAAGATGAAAAGTGTTTAACACTTATTCGCAGATTTGAGGATAAAACAAAAGGAGATCTGGCTCCACATTTAGGGCGCCCTCACGTGTCCCCACGTGACCCCTAACAAATCCCTTTAATATACAATGGATGGATGCCTATCACGTGCCCACACGTGATGGCCAGGAAATTTAAAGTGTTAAACACTTACCTGCAGAATAAAATAAGGTAAATCAGGGCGCTCTCACGTGTCCGCATGTGACCCCTCCCTCCTTAGTGTTTAACACTAATTGGAAAACTCTATTTGTAGTGTTTAACACTGATTTTCTTAGTGTTTAACACTAAATTGGAAAACTCTATTTGCAGTGTTTAACACTGATTTTCTTAGTGTTTAACACTAATTTGGAAAACTCTATTTGCAGTGTTTAACACTGATTTTCTTAGCGATTAACACTAATTGGAAAACTCTGTTCCCGGTGTTTAACACTGATTTGCTTTAGTGTTTAACACTAGTTTGAAATCTCTGCTACCAGTGTTTAACACTGATTTGCTTTTGTGTTAACACTAATTTGAAAGCCCTGTTGCTAACACTGATTATGTTTTAGTGTTTAACACTAATTTGCTAATCTTATTCCCAGTGTTCAACACTGTTGGTCTCTAGTGTTTAACACTAGCTTTAGCCCAATTGGCTAAGTTTCTAGAGGTAAAGCCTCTCCTTCAATGAGCCAACAGAGGACCAATATTTCAAACATAATTGGACTTAGCCCAAACTGGCCATAAGTCATCAAATCATCTTGAACTGAGCACATCTGCTCTTTCAACCAACTCATTGGTTCAAGGGTACATCTCTGAACTCCTCTGATATTTCTCGTTGTAATCCTTCAACGTCTTCAGAGAGGTGATGGGTCCCGACAGCCATACATTTTATGGACCACTATGTCCTTAAACTGGTATTGGACCACCATGTCCCTAAACTGGAGATGGACCACCATGTCCCTAAACTGGCAATGGACCACTATGTCCCTAAACTGGAATAATAGAGCCCTAAATGCTCTTTTGTCGGATCTAAACGATCCCGTTTAAGTTGATCTTAGCCTCAAATATGGCTAACGTATCCTTAAACCTTCAAACAGACTTTAGTCCCAAAATGGACTATAGATTCCCCAATCAACTTTGGTTCAAGGGTACATCTCTGAACTCCTCTGACATCTGTCGTTGTAATCCTTCAACGTCGTCAGAGAGGTGACGGGTCCCGATGGCCATACATGCAATGGACCACTATGTCCCTAAACTGGAACAATAGAGCCCAAACGCTCTTTTGTCGGATCTAAACAATCCCGTTAAGTTGATCTTAGTCTCAAACTAGACTAACGTATCCTTAACAAACGTTTGAATTAATCTTAGCCTCAAATATGGCTAACGTATTCTCAAACCAAAACCCCAAACCGAAATCTAAGAAAATACGGATTTGGACTAATCCACGTCCTACGGGCGACGACATAAATTAGTCTCCGTATACAATCCACGGGCAACCACAAACAAAACAAACACCCACGACACGAAGTGACCATCTGGAGAAGGAGAAAGTTGTTACCGCGATGCGGTAGCATAATTAACTGCAGGGGCTTGCGCCTGCAGGGAAGAGCATCCCCACAATCAAAAACCCCTCAAACGAGGGGGAATCTGACGAAGTCTGCTACATCGGCCGCATCCGTCTAAACCTTCGATACACGGTGTCATAAATCAACTTGGCATTTTCGGAGAGGTGGACGGATAGCACCAATTAGCATCTGCCCCGAATCTCAGGCATGACAGTCCGTCTTGGCCGTCTTTCGGAGGGGAACAGATTCTGGCACGCCCGGTGGGACCTTTTCCTCTTTCCACTCCACACTTTGTGTGTCGTGCTCGCGAAAAAATCGCGGTTTGCTGTGGTTGCCTATGGATTCGTGGTACTAAGATTTGGTTTCTTGCTCCGTGCAGAGAACTGAAGATCGATGGCTTCAAACTGCATTGCCTGCAACCGTAATTCTCGCTCCGTCCGCGCTAGAGGAGTGACTTATGGGCCCCGAGCGGCCTCTCTTTTCAAAATACCAGTAGAGCAGGTAACTCAAGCCACCACTGGATTATTCTTCGGGACCATGCTCCCACCGTTGAGCTTCAATGCCACAATGACGTTGCAAGAAACCCCGGAGAAGTTGGTCTTTAATCGGCTTACCACTACCGCGACCCCTCTCAGCGGGTCGCCCAGTTTCAATACCTCGGTTTTCAACTGACCGGGCCAGAACGTCTGCAAACCTGCGATACACGTAGCTGCCATCCCAAAGCGGATAGCTATCCCAGCTCAAGCAGACGAAATCATTGGAAGGGTTTCTCCTTCCGAGAAGTCAGTTTTTACAAGGCTGGCTATTCCGGTTGCTGCTCCAGGCGAGGTCCTCAAAGTTGCTTCCCCTACCCAGGGCAGGAGGCAGGAAGAAGCTTATCCAACAACGGAGGTGACTCCATCGGCAAGACACGCCCGACGTCGCCACTGGCGTCGAGTAAGAGAGGCTGGGGGCAACTCCCCCTCTGGATTTATGCCACCAGCTCTGATGGTGGGGATCGATGTTGCTGTTCCAACCGGGAACAGCTTTGAATTGCTGAATAAGGTGCGCAGAAATTCTCCTACTGCGATGTTGAAACGAACTCCTTCACCTGTGGAGAACACTCCAGAGAAGAAGCTAGAGCAGCCCCCTCAACGGTTGTCCTCTAAAATTTACAAAGTCTGGCGACAGGTCCAAGAGTCAGTGATTGATAAAAACTATCTCCACCGACAGAAAAAGATGAAGGTGCGGCAGGAGAAGGATCACCCTGTCAAGCCACAAAAAGCAACAACCACTTGGGTGTCCACTACAACGGCCCCTTTAACTTTGACCACTCAAAAGAAAAGGAGGCCGCAAAAAGCCTCTGTGAACATGGCGAACCGTAAACGCGCTGAGCACAAACACCCCAAGTCTGGGGGCATGGTGGTGTACACTGTTTATATGGCTTCTGGAAAGGAGGAAAGCCGTGCTTCAACGGGTCACCGACCGCTCACCCGATCCGTAACGAAAGCCCAGGAGCAGCAACAGAAGCTTCAGGAGATGATGACTGCAGTAGCCGCACTTACCGGGCCAAAAGAAAGCTCGGAGGCATCATCAGAGCTGCGTCATGAACAAGAAACTGATGCTGACTACCTACGCAGAGTCCTCGAAAAGAAGGACAAAGAAGCCGCAGAGCAAGCGGCTAACATAAAACAAATGGCGCTTCTCTTCCAAGATATGGTAGGGATGATGATCCAGCAAGATCCTCCTGCTGAAGATCCTTCGATTGTCCTTGAAGATGACAAAGGAGAGACATTGAATCCTCCTCCGGCTCTTTCAGCAGCCAAGGAAGAAACCATTTACAAGGCCGCACTGGATGACCATATAGCTCAGCAAATACGAGCTCACCAGGAAAATGAAGCGGCTGGGCAAATTGCTAGAACCGGACGACCCTACCCGGGCTGGTATGACCAAATTAGTTACCCGCCGGGATATACGATCCCTAAGTTCCACGTATATAAGGGGACAGGGAATCCGCATCAGCATGTCGCTCAATTCAGGGCCTTATGCGGCAATACTGGAGGCGATGACAAATTGTTGCTTCGCCAATTCGTCGGCAGCTTAGCAGAAACATCCTTTGAATGGTATTCGGAGCTACCTAACGACTCTGTCAAAACATTTGCGGAGATGGAGCTGCTGTTTACACAGAGATTTGCAAGCGCTAGCGAGCGCACCTCGATCACGGCACTAATCAACGCCAGAGTGAAGCCGGGAGAGACGTGGGTGCAATATGCAATCCGGTGGCGGAACCTATGGTCGAGATGCGAACAACGCATAGAAGAAGCTCCTGCCGTGGGCATGTTCGTGGGTACTCTCGACCCTCAAGCGACCATCTCCCAATTCATGATGTTCTTTAAGCCGACCACCTTCCAGGCCTTGATTGACAAGCTGGCCCAAATGGACCAGGTGGGCCATAGGCCTTCCTCTTCAAAGACAGAGCCTTGGAATGAAAAGGGCAAAGGGAAAGCAACCTTCGTTGCCAATACTCAGCAACGGCCGAGCAACTTAAAGCCGGCTGTTCGCTAAAACAACGTGCGTCCACGCCTATCCTTCGAGGAGAGACTAGGACGTCCTTACTCGTTTCCTCATAATAAAACGAGGAGATTGTTCGAGCTGGCAGAGCGCAACAGACTCATCAACCTGCCGAGTCCGAAACGTCCGTTGCAGCCATGCGATGTCAACGATCCAAATTATTGCCCTTACCACCAAGCGGTAAGCCATCCAATCGAAGATTGCTTCGTCTTTAAGGGATGGATCGAGGATCAGTACAAACAAGGCAAGTTCGCATTATCTGAAAACTGGAAGGTGAACCCGCCACAGCCTCACACTCCTAAGAAGACAAACACACTGGGGGCATCAAGCTCATTCATAAGGGAAGCCCCATAGGAGGACGTTCTTTCAGCCAAGACGAAAAGAAAGCTGAAGGATCACCAAACATGCCCGGCAATCAGGTGGAAAAATCCACTGGAACCCGAGATCATCGAGGGAATGCTGAAACCGCGCCCAAATCCAAAAACGGGTAGTGATGGTCAGAGCGCTCACACCCAGCCGTCAAAATCTTCAAACAAAAACAAGAAGAAATCCAAGAAGCCCGTGAAGCCCGGCGACAAGCGCATGGATTTGCAGAAACAGATTGACGTGCTGAAAGAGTATAACCAGAAGGCGTGGATTCCAATCACGCTCCAAGAGTTCCTCAGCCACGTCCTCAAGGACGAAAATGATGGAGAAGACTCATCAGATGAATCTGAGGACTACGTAGCAAGTTGTCATGTGATCTCTCACTCATTGATAGATGATAAAGAGGCTCCTTGCACCGAGAAACCAGGGGCGGGTCCTGAACCAGAACTTCTGTGGCCATCAGACGAGATGATCGATGCCTTCCTGAACGAAGCCCGTCTTAAAAGCAAAGCTGATCGAGAGCGCGAGATGACCATATTCGAGAAAGCCAAACGCCGGCGACTAGATGAAAGGGTCGAAACACTCCCACCGGATCAAAGTACATCCGCCACAAATAAAAGTAGGTTCAAGATGAAGAAAAGATTCGCCAAAGCCATATCAATGGGAATGAAGCTCCCCTCTTTCAGAGGAAATTCTCCCACCGATATATATCTTGATGAAGCAGACATGCATCTTAACTTCTGCTTATATCATCATAAAATTGCACACCCTATTGAAGAATGCAATGCCTTTAAAAACTGGTGGCAGGGATACGTTGCTCACCGGCAGCACGTTCAACGATTGAAGCGCGAAGCTTGTCGGAAACAGAACACGACAAATGAACATATGAAAATTGCCGGCGACGGTTACATGGTTGATGGCAGAAGATAGCAAGCTCTCACCTTCGGGAGTAATTTTGAAGAAGAAATGACTCTCAGCCCTCCCTTCAAAGAATCCACCTCAGGAAAAGAGGAAGAAAAGAAGAGCTGCGAGAACGTTCAGCTGCGCAATCGCACGCTACCCAAAAAGAATCTCGAACCCGCAAACAAGGGATCGAACAAACGGAATAAGGGGAATGGAAAAGCGACTTTCCTCACCAACGCTCAACAACAGCCGAGTAACCCGAGATCGTTTTGTCGTCAAAACAACAAGCCGCGATACCTCAATGAGAAGTTGAAACGTCCTTACTCGTTTCCCAAAGATAAAATAAAGAGATTGTTCGAGCTAGCAGTGCGCAGCGGGCTCATCACTCTGCCAGATCCAAAACGTCCGTTGCAGCCAGGTGACGTTAACAATCCTAACTATTGTCCCTACCACAGAGTAATAGGTCACCCACTCGAAAATTGCTACGTCTTCAAAAACTGGGTTGAAGACCAATACCAACAAGGCAAACTCGCGCTGTCCGAAAACTGGAAGGTGAGCCCGCCACAACCTCATGCCTCGAGAAAGATGGATATGCCGGGGGCATCATGCTCATTCATAGGGAAAGCCCCATAGACCGAAAAGTCAGTAAACTAGAGATTCGCCTCAAATACGGCGATGTTAGACCGAAAAGTCAGTAAACTAGAGATTCGCCTTAAATACGGCGACGACGGACCGCAATGTCCTAAAACTTGCAAATGACCGAAACGTCGTTAAACTACTATCAACCCGCGGCATCCTCAGGTCGGCGTGGTAAAAAAAAAAGGTATGTCCACAAGCAAAATGGGCACGGATGAAAACCCAAAAGGGCTCCGTGAGTAAAAACAGCAGGACTACCGGCGAGTCTTGTGAAAACCCGAAAGGGCGCAACCTCGTTAGAATAAAAAAAAGAAAGAATAAACAAAATCAAAAGAAAAAAAAGAGAACGGTATGCCCATAAGCAAAATGGGCACGGATGAAAACCCGAAAGGGCTCCGTGAGTAAAAACAGCAGGGCTACCGGCGAGTGTTTGTGAAAACCCGAAAGGGCGCAACCTCGTTAAAAGACACCTACAGGGTCCTCTCGACCTTATAAGGAGAAACCACCCACGTGAGATCCTTACGACTCATAAGGGAGCAACACACTTAGGGATCCTCACGATTCCTAAGGAGAAAATACACTTGCGAGATCCTCACGACTCGTAAGGAGAACTCTCTTATGAGACCCTCACGGCTCATAAGATTTGAAAGTCTTAAGTTACAGAAACCTTAACCTGTTCTTAAGCAACCCCTACAACCTTCGATATTACCCTACAAGCGGCTCATATTGACCTTGTATACAATCCACGGGCACGAATAAATATTTCCCTAACAATGTCCCATCCGTGACTAGAGATATGCTTGTACAGCAAACAACACTTGTAAGTCCTCTCGACTTATAAGGAGAAACCCCTTTTGTAAGATCCTTACGACTTACAAGAGAACATGCACTGAGGAATCCTCACGATTCCTAAGGAGAAAACACACCTACAAGATCCTTACGACTTGTAGGGAGAAATAGCTTTGTGAGACCCTTACGGCTCATGAAGTCAAAAGCCTTAGCCGACAGAACCCTTAACCCTGTTTACTAAGCCACCTTTGTTCAACATCGACAGAGGCAAATGATGATTCGCTCCTGGCAATATCTCAGTTGCAGCGATGATGATGCCTAAACCGGTATCAAATTCCAAGCCCTTTCAAGGCAAATGATGATTCGCTCCTGGCAATATCCCAGTTCTAGCGATGCTGATGCCTAAACCGGTATCAAATTCCAAGTCCTTTCACGGTAAATGATGATTCACTCCTGGCAATATTCCAGTCGCAGCGATGCTGATGCCAAGATTGGTATCAGATCCCAAATCCCCTACTCACGAAAAAAAAAATCAGCGAGCCAAAAAAAAATGAATGAGAAATAGCCGAAATGATGGGGCAACTTGCAAACAAAATCAGCAAGTAAAAATGTATGCATGCAAAATAGCCGAAATGATTGGGCAACTCGCAATAAAAAGCAGCGAGTAAAAAGAAAAATAGCCGAAATGATTGGGCAATCGCGATTTTCGCGATATAAAAAGCTGAAATGATAGAGCATCGCGGAAAGAATAAAAAAAATGAAAGAATGAAACTTTTTGCCCTACAGGTGAAATCACATCGATCCCTGTATACAATCCAGGGGCACAGATAAAGAGGGAACCATACCTTCCCAACAGGCTCCATCAGAAAGCGAAGCCAAATCTCGACGGTTCAAAGACAACCTAGAGACAATCTCGACATTTGACGCAATATTACAGACACGATGTCAACAAATGAAGCAAACGAAGATCCTGAGCTTCAGGGTCTCGACGTCAACATCGACAACTTAGAGATCACCAACGGCGTTTCTCCTCACTCCAACCAGATACAGACATGACTTCAACAATCGACCTCAGAGTCGCAACGAAACGGAACCATGGAAAAGTCCCTAGTTCCAAATCTCAATGGCCACATCTGCAGCCCGAAGACCAACAATGGTGGGCCTCCTCATTCCAGCATGACACAGATGTTACACCATCAAGCGGAGCGACGGCAAAATACCAGCTCCACCTCAGCATTCGTCTCAATACAGCAGACAAGATATCAACAATGGCGTTCCTCCGTAGTCCAGCAGGATGCAGATGCAACGTCAACAAAAGACCTCACGGTCGAAACAAAGCGGAGCGACGGCAAAATCCCAGCTCCACCTCAACATTCGTCTCGATACAGTAGACGAGATGTCAACAATGACGTTTCTTCGCAGTCCAACAGGATGCAGAAGCAACATCAAAAAAAGACCTCATGGTCGAAACAAAGCGGAGTGACGGCAAAATCCCAGCTCCACCTCAGCATTCGTCTCGATACAGCAGACACAGTCAAAGAAAACGAAGCGAAGGCCACATTCCAAGCTTCAACGTCTTGACGGTAACTCATATAAAACCGGAAAGACAATTGGAGATCATCTCGCACCAGCGCGGAGTGGTCACCACCTCGACGATCGTCTCGATACAGCAGATGAAATGTCACCCCAGCGTTCTTCCCCCAGCAGGATTCGGACGCGCCAAAGCAAACGAAGCGAAGGCCAAATTCCTAGCTTCATGCGTCTTAACGGCAAGTCATATAAAGCCTGAAAGACAATCGGAGATTATCTCGCACCAGCGCGGAGTGGTCACCGCCTCGACGATCGTCTCGATACAATAGATGAAATGTCACCCCAGCGTTCTTCCCCCAGCAGGATTCGGACGCGCCAAAGCAAACGAAGCGAAGGCCAAATTCCTAGCTTCAGGGTCTTGACGGCAAGTCATATAAAGCCTGAAAGACAATCGGAGATCATCTCGCACCAACACGGAGTGGTCACCACCTCGACGATCGTCTCGATACAGCAGATGAAATGTCACCCCAGCGTTCTTCCCCCAGCAGGATTCGGACGCGCCAAAGCAAACGAAGCGAAGGTCAAATTCCTAGCTTCAACGTCTTGACGGTAACTCATATAAAACCGAAAAGACAATCAGAGATCATCCCACATGGAGTGGTCACCACCACGATATTCATCTCGATACAGCAGACGAGATGTCAACAACAACGTTCTTCCCTCAACAGGATTAGGACACACCAAGCAAACGAAGCGAAGGCCAAATTCCTAGCTTCAGGGTCTTAATGGCAAGTCATATAAAGCCTGAAAGACAATCGGAGATTATCTCGCACCAGTGCGGAGTGGTCACCGCCTCGACGTTCGTCTCGATACAGCAGACACAACATCACCAACAGGAGCCACGGCAAAATCCCTAGTTCCAAACCTCGACGGTTCACCAGCAACCTAGAGACAACCACAACATTCGTCTCGATACAGCGGACGCAATGCCAGCAAACGAAGAGAAGGCCAAATTCCAAGCTTCAGAGTCTTAACAGCAAGTCATATAATGCCTGAAAGACAATCGGAGATTATCTCGCACCAGTACGGAGTGGTCGCCACCTCGACGTTCTTCTCGATACAGCAGACGCAACATCACCAAAAGGAGCCACGGCAAAATCCCTAGTTCCAAACCTCGACGGTTCACCAGCAACCTAGAGACAACCATGACATTCGTCTCGATACAGAGGACGCGATGCCAGCAAACAAAGCAAAGGCCAAATTCCTAGCTTCAGGGTCTTAACGGCAAGTCATATAAAGCCTGAAAGACTATCGGAGATCATCCCACACCAGTGCGGAGTGGTTATGACTCATCGGGGCTCTCCAAAATGAGCCTAACCTCAAGTAAAAAGCGGCATGGCAAATTTCTAACGCTTGCTCTTCCGACGGTCAAACTGCCAAGGAGGATTGCTTGAAGACGTCTTGTCCAGCCCCCGAAGGGATCAGAGACACGGCAGTCGTAGGGCTACTCGAACAGCACGATTGCCTATCGAGGAATATATCAGCTCATGCGACGGTACGACGGCCAAAACCCTAAGTACCACAAACCCTAACGGACTTCTGTCGTAAAGAGCAGAGGTTAACTGTGACGTTAGGATATTCTTGCGAGATCTGCTCGATTCGTTTCGACTCGTGAGGAAATTGATGTCTTTGCGAGAACTTCTCGACTCGTGAGATAAAGCCTTAGGCAGTAGGGATTAAAAAACCTGTTTCCTAAGCACTGGGACCCTGCAAGTCGGCCCAAAACGGTCTCTTGCATACTATCCACGGGTCACACTCTCCAAATTCGAATCTCGACAAGGAGGGAAACAACCGCTTACGAGTCCTCTCGACTTATAAGCGGGAAAATTCTCTTGTGAGATCCTTACGACTTTCAAGAGAAAACACACTTAGGAGTCCTCACGACCCCTAAGGAGAAAATACACCTGCGGGATCCTCTCGACTCGTAGGGAGAAAAGTCTTTATGAGACCCTCACGGCTCATAAAGTTGAAAAGTCTTAGGTGGCAGATCCTAACCCTGTCTCCTAAGCCATCACCGCCCTGCAAAGAGGTCAAGATGGACCATTTATGAGCCACACTTGCCAAAGCTACATGCCACTGAAATGGAGAAGCTACTCATGAGCATATAAACTACTTCACGCCAGAGTAAGACAAAAAAAATGGAAGGGTGCGGCTCATGGGGATGAAGGTTTGGAACTATATCACTTAAGAGTCGAGATTTGAGTCAATGATAAATGACGACGCTTGTGTCCGCTCGTTATCTTCTCAGATCAAGATTCTGAAAGTAATATACCAACCCGAAATTGGTCATACGCTATGCATTATTTTGCACTACTTCGCCCACGTATATACTTACGTGGGCAAAGTAGTGGGGGGCATTTGTTCCCGCCAAAAATTTCTACGCAGAAGAGTCCAAGGTATCAAATGGCAACGATACGCTTAAGGAAATGCGAACCAATATCTTCCGGCCTATATTTTGATAAATTCCCGAAGGAGGAACTGTTAAATCCTGATGGTATTGGAAGTATCTCGAAAAACCCTTCGATTTGATATATTATGGGCCTCATAATTCATCCGGGATCAAAAGTTATGAGGCATCGCGTGTCCACACGTGATGGACCTTTAAGAACCCGCTGGAGGAGTTAAAAGATATAATAAAAACTCAGAAAAGACCCCAATGGGGCATCACGTGCTCACACGTGACCATGGGTCACGTGCAGACACGTGATGGGCTTTTAAGGCCTCTAAAATAATGAATAGAATTAAATTCTAAAATCTGTTCCCTGATTAAAAATCAGGAAGTACCTCAACGAGGTATCACTTGCTCACACGTGACCAATGGTCACGTGTTGACACGTGATGGTTAAAACAACAACATAAACAAGCGGCTGTTAAAGGGACCAATTTGGGGGTCACGTGTTCACACGTGACCAAGGGTCACGTGCCAGCACGTGACAGACTTTGAAAGCCTTACAGTTTAATAGCATTAAAATTCTAAATTTCTCTAAAATCTTTCGGAACAGAATTAAAATTCTAAATTTCTCTAAATATTTCCAAATGGAAAAGGATTATGGGGACCGTTGGATTAAAGATCCAAGGGTGATTAAAAACCACCAATTTATGGAAAAATCTTAAATAAGGAAAGATCTCCCCAAATCTCACCGAAATAACAAACAGAATATCTTTTGGATTTAAAATCCAACGGTGAATAAAATTCACTGAATGATCTAAAGGCTTATATTAAATATGAAAACAAATCAAATCTTTCAATGAAAGATTTGCAAAACAAATTGATTCTTTTCTTTCTCCTATAAATAGGAGCCAAGAAAAGAAGAGAGAGGATCTACTTTTTTGGAGAGAAAAACAGAGAGAGGAGAATTTAATTCTCAACAAAGAAAATCATAGGTGAGAAAAGGGAAAATGATCAACTTCAAAAATAGAATTTAATTCTCAAAATTTAAGAGTTTAACTTTTCTGCAAATAAAGAACTTAGTTCTTCTTCTAATTGAAGATCTGTACAGAGCACATCTCCCCATAGGATGAGAATTTAATTCTCATCGGGTCGAGATCCTGCCATGCAGATCCTAAACTTAGAAGGGGAATTGAGTTTTGAGAATTTAATTCTCCCAAACTCACAGGAATTTAATTCCTCCTAAAATGAAACTGGGGTTTAACCCTAATCAAGAATTTAATTCTTTTACATATCTGGGAAATTAATTCCTTTAAAATGAAATTAGCGTTTTACCCTAAATAAGAATTTAATTCTTTCACAATAAGAATTTAGTCCCTCCAAAACAAAATTAGGGTTTAACCCTACAGAGAATTTAATTCTTAAAATAAAGAGACTTGAAAGATCTCCATGCACATAAAGAATATTGGTCACGTGATTACACGTGACCCCAATCCGCAGTGATCAGAAAAGAAGGAATAAAACTAGGGTCACGTGTCCTCACGTGACCCCTAAAAAGATCCCCAAAAATAAAAAGGAAACAGCTTTGAGGCAATGCCTCACGTGCTCCCACGTGACTCCCAAAACGCAGAAAGAAAAAGCAAAGGGAATGAAAACTTTGGGCGCTCTCACGTGTTACCACGTGACCCCTCAGCAAGTGCTGTAATTATCGATGCATAAATCCCCATCGCGTGCCAACACGTGATGCTCTAAAATAAAGTTGAAAAGTGTTTAACACTTATTCGCAGATTTGAGGATAAAACAAAAGAAGATCTGGCTCCACATTTAGGGCGCCCTCACGTGTCCTCACGTGACCCTTAATAAATCCTTTTAATATCCAATGGATGGATGCCTATCACGTGCCCACACGTGATGGTCAGGAAATTAAAAGTGTTAAACACTTACCTGCAGAATAAAATAAGGGAAATCAGGGCGCTCTCACGTGTCCGCACGTGACCCCTCCCTCCTTAGTGTTTAACATTAATTGGAAAACTCTATTTGTAATGTTTAACACTGATTTTCTTAGTGTTTAACACTAAATTGGAAAACTCTATTTGCAGTGTTTAACACTGATTTTCTTAGTGTTTAACACTAATTTGGAAAACTCTATTTGCAGTGTTTAACACTGATTTTCTTAGCGATTAACACTAATTGGAAAACTCTGTTCCCGGTGTTTAACACTGATTTGCTTTAGTGTTTAACACTAGTTTGAAATCTCTGCTACCAGTGTTTAACACTGATTTGCTTTTGTGTTAACACTAATTTGAAAGCCCTGTTGCTAACACTGATTATCTTTTAGTGTTTAACACTAATTTGCTAATCTTATTCCCAGTGTTCAACGCTGTTGGTCTCTAGTGTTTAACACTAGGTTTAACCCAATTGGCTAAGTTTCTAGAGGCAAAGCCTCTCCTTCAATGAGCCAACAGAGGACCAATATTTCAAACATAATTGGACTTAGCCCAAACTGGCCATAAGTCCTCAAATCATCTTGAACTGAGCACATCTGCTCTTTCAACCAACTCATTAGTTCAAGGGTACATCTCTGAACTCCTCTGATATTTGTCGTTGTAATCCTTCAACGTCTTCAGAGAGATGATGGGTCCCGACAGCCATACATTTTATGGACCACTATGTCCTTAAACTGGTATTGGACCACCATGTCCCTAAACTGGAGATGGACCACCATGTCCCTAAACTGGCAATGGACCACTATGTCCCTAAACTGGAATAATAGAGCCCTAAATGCTCTTTTGTCGGATCTAAACGATCCCGTTTAAGTTGATCTTAGCCTCAAATATGGCTAACGTATCCTTAAACCTTCAAACAGACTTTAGTCCCAAAATGGACTATAGATTCCCCAATCAACTTTGGTTCAAGGGTACATCTCTGAACTCCTCTGACATCTGTCGTTGTAATCCTTCAACGTCGTCAGAGAGGTGACGGGTCCCGATGGCCATACATGCAATGGACCACTATGTCCCTAAACTGGAACAATAGAGCCCAAACGCTCTTTTGTCGGATCTAAACGATCCCGTTAAGTTGATCTTAGTCTCAAACTAGACTAACGTATCCTTAACAAACGTTTGAGTTGATCTTAGCCTCAAATATGGCTAACGTATCCTCAAACGAAAACCCCAAACCCAAATCTAAGAAAATACGGATTTGGACTAATCCACGTCCTACGGGCAACGACATAAATTAGTCTCCGTATACAATCTACGGGAAACCACAAACAAAACAAACTCCCACGACACGAAGTGACCATCTGGAGAAGGAGAAAGTTGTTACCGCGATGCGGTAGCGTAATTAACTGCAGGGGCTTGCGCCTGCAGGGAAGAGCGTCCCCACAATCAAAAACCCCTCAAACGAGGGGGAATCTGACGATGTCTGCTACATCGGCCGCATCCGTCTAAACCTTCGATACACGGTGCCATAAATCAACTTGGCATCTTCGGAGAGGTGGACGGATAGCACCAATTAGCATCTGCCCCGAATCTCAGGCAAGACAGTCCGTCTTAGCCGTCTTTCGGAGGGGAACAATCATTTTTAAAAGTAAACGGACACAGACTGAAACCGTACCTTAGCGCCGAACCAACAGAGGAGCTCCTGGTCTTACAGGAGCCGGTTTACCCAGCATAATCTTCCTCTGCCTACCACCAAACTTCGGTTATCCAGCCAAACAGTGGACACTGTTTCAAATAAGTTTGGGGGTATGTATATACCATTTTGTATATATATGTGGACATTCTTGTCCGGTGCATATCCATTTTTAACAATTTTCTTTTAAAATATATATATATATATATATATATATATATATATATATAAATGTGTGTATATCTAACCGACACTTTTGACCCTTCAATAATTTTTCATGCAATGACAGTGAGGACACTGTATAGTTTAAGTTTGGGGGTACGCTCGGTACGTATTTCTAACCTTTGCATTCATATGTATATTTTGCATCTGCATACAAAAAAACAATAAAAATCAGAAAAGTTTCTAAAAACATAAAAACTTTTTCGTCAAGTTAGCTAGTGGGAGAACTCAGATTCAACATTTTGACGGTTTTGTTTGATAAGATAGGAACAACTAGATCCTATTTTTAGATTTTGAAAACCTGAAAGATAACTCTCCTTTGAAGTTAACTATAGCTGATATACGTCTTTACATCACACTACACGTGTCGTGAGTTTTGAAAATTAGATGACAGGTCTATTATGTCTGAAAACTTTTAAATGGATAATTATTTTCTGAGGATCAAATAGGTTTGTTCTGAAATAAGTAATATCAAGAATAGTTTATGAAGTGAAGCGGGTATGAAGGGATGTTATTGATGCCTTAATTGGAACTAATTCTGAAAAATAACCCATCTGGAACTTGATTGGAATGATTACACACCTAACCCACTAAACACGTCTTTTATCCAAAAAATAATTGAACTACCAGTTCTATCTCCGTTTGCATTAAATCGTCATGATTTTCACACTAAAATTGTCTTTTGTTTTTGGGCCTAGGTAACTTGAGTAATTAAGTCCGCTGGGGTGTCTCCACACGTAATGCCCTAAAGCCAACTGGTTTGGGAGCATTGGCCCAAAGCTCGTTAAGAAGCCTAGAAAGTCCATATTAAAACAAAGTCAAGCAAGTGTTCTCTCCGAGTTAAAATTCCTAACGATTCTTTGTGTGAGAATAATCTTGACAAAATACAGGTTTTTATAAAAGTATTTTTAGCGGAGATATGAAGGTTTTATTCTATGATAAAGACTATTGCACGTTAACAAAGGTGTGTATGAAATGAAAATAAGAAAAAGGTGGAGTGAAGAATAAGACCTAGTTTCCTATTAAGGAAGATAGAAATTCTGAAATTGAAACCTTACTGGAAAACGAAACTTGAAAAATACTTAACTCTTTATAAAACTTATGTGATCCATTTTAAATTTTTATCTGGGCTTTATTTTGTGACTTGATGACTTTAATCGATCCTTCTGAAACTTAACGACACTATTTGCACTGCACGTAAAGACATATAAAATCTTAAGTTAAATAAAAAGCGAGGTGTGAAAAATAAAGGTTCGATAGTCTAGAATTAGGATAATAGAATTGTTATTTTTAAAACAAACCTTAGGGTTTGAATCATAGTTATTTTGCAAAACTAGCTTGACGGGATTTTGTGGGTAGTATCCGCTGAAAACCCTCAGGAGACAACACTCCTCCTACTAGGGACACCTAGAGGTTCAACGGCTTGTTGCACATGCTCAGTGCAATCGCGTTCCCTGCGAAAGTGAGGTTAGGAATTTTTGTGAATAAACTGGCTTTGCTAAGGACGAGCAAATGATAAGTTTGGGGGTATTTTTTCATATCAGATTTTTGCATTTTTATACCGCCCATTTTTTTATCACATTGCTTATAGGTAGGTACTCTTGATCCGTGTTTGCTAAATAATTACAGGTTACAGGTTCTCAGCTCTAAGCAGTGAAATTCATGGAAAAGCGCGACAAATTCCGGATTACTGCCAACCACAGATAAATTACGGGTCTCCGCTCTCTATCCGTATGTTGCCGCACACCGGTTTAAAGGACAAAATGGCAAATCAATGGTCATTTTCATGCACAAAGCACAATGTCAACACAAGATCCAAGATATCTACGCGGAGCTCAAGAAATCCATGGCAAAAGATCCACATCAAATCACCTTTTGATCTACTGAAAATCTGGAAGAAATGTAAAGAGCTTCTCAGAAACCAAGTATACCACATTGAAGAGAACAGCAACACAGAGAAACCCACCAAAAATGAGGAGCCAACTCCCCTAAATGGCCGCGGATCCGCGGCCAACATGGCGACTCGACCGCGGATCCACGGCCGAGTTGACTCGGCAAATGAATATTTTCTGGGGGCAGTTTGGTAAATTTATTTGGGGCCAGAATGTTGCCCTAGGGTTTCAGTTTCCTGCCTATAAATAGCCCAGAACAATACCAAGTGAAAGGTGCTTATTCTTGTGTGAGATTTTAGGATAGATTTTGTAGTTCTTCTTCCCCTTTTCATCTTTCTCCATTAAAACCTTGTAGTGAGCTTTTATGGGTGAAGTGATGAATAAAAGAGTTCTTTTCTTTATCATACTTGTCTTGTTATTTTGTTAATTATATTTGCTTGTAATTTTCATTTGCTAATCTAGTTGTTGTTATTTGTTGTTTGTTACTTTCTTCTTCTATTTTTCTTTATCCTTAACAACAATGATGCTTAAGCTTGATCCTTGCCAAAGTAAGGTCTCAAATAGCTAGTTGTAATCTTCTAACCTCTTTCTTTCTATCTTCCTCCTTTTGTTGTATTTTCCTTTTTTTTGAAACGGGTGAGTAGTTTCTCACTTGTTAGGGTAGGATAAGGAAAGTTTGAGAGAAGAAAATTGTTGGGTATATGTATGCCCTAGAGGCCATTATGTGATAGTGGATGTATTTATACATGTATATATATATATATATATATATATATATATTCAGTGTACATTCTTGCTCGACATGATAGTATGCTATCTGGTTCTTCTTTATCTGATATGTTGATTTGATCATGCTTTTATTCATTCATACATGTTGATAAAGCCCTGAGGATATTGGCTTGACTACTATGATTATGATGGAGATCATACTAGTGGGACATCTGTAGTTTATAAGCTTATCCTGAAATGTCCCTAATCGTAGGTGTATCGAGACGGGGCATCGATATACCAGAGTAGACTAGCGTATATGATACTAGACCCATATGATGGGCGATGGATGTTCCCACATTCATCGATGCTTGACATCAAGATCATATACGGGTGCTCAGTGGTGACTGGGTACACTGGACGGACTCACCGAGAACTCCTATATGGAATTATATCTATCGTCGGATAGCAGTTCTCAGGTGACAATAGTACAGGTTAGTCTGTAGACCCGAGATCGTCATAGAGTCTTGTGTGCTCTCCCACTGTACTTTGATTATCACCCTACCACGGCTCTACTGAGTCGTGCAAACAGGTGGCCGTTGGGTACAGTCCCGAGACACACGAAGGCGATGAGCGATAGGAGGGGTTTCGTCTCTCCCGGTATTGGGAGTTGATGTTGTGCTGTGCTCGACTGGTTATATCAGTAAGTCCCTAGCCAGGGCTGCTGAGATTTACTGATAAGTGTTATCAGTAGTTTTTCGATCTGTTATAGACCATTCACTGGCATGACTTATTGAGTTATTGGGGTCGATGTTACCATCCCTAAACTCGATATGCAGCATATCTGACGAAGAGACCGAACTGTACGGTAGTGTTGCCGGTTGGCTCGACGGGAGTTGTAGCAGGTTTGCTTGTTTTCTTCTGATCGCTCAATACCCGGGTGGCCGTTACGTTTAGCTGACCGCTTGCGGCTTGGGGGTGTTTGATATGATCATCACCCACTGCCGGCGTATTGACGAGTCTTAGAGTCCCACAAAGGAGTTACCTAGTCCAGGCGAAACGTTGTGGTGCGCGTATGCGATATCCGCATGGAACCGGTTAGAATGCGCGTATGAGATACCGTATATTAATCGGGCGGCTTGCTTTTGGTCGGGTCGTATGTGATATGACCGGGTTGATAAATCAAGTGTTGATTTATCATTTAACCATTAGCTTCTCACTAGAAATCCTTTCTTGTCCTTTTTGGATGTATGCATGCATGTATGCATTCATTCTTGTTCATGCACATATGGATGTGCATGCACACATGCATACATACATCATTCTATCATGGTTGTTTATACATAGAAAATGGTGGCAATATAAGACTCACACCTTGGTTATTTATATGGATAATTATTTCTATTTGTGTTAAAACAAAATGAAAAAGGAAAGGATAATTCATGGTTTGTTTCTACACTCTTCTTTGACCTAACCATGCTCACCTACTTTTAACCATGGATTAAACTTTCCTTTTATGTTTTAACTCAAATTAAATAATATCTTTATCATTTAACCATGGTTTGAGATGAGAAGAGAAAAATATATATACATATATTTTCTATTTTTCTTTCATGAGATTATCTTTTCTCTTCTTCTTAAAAAGCCATCATCTTCTTCAACCTTGCTCTCTTGCTCTCTAGATCTTTCAAGTGAGCAAAATACTCAACAAGATAGGATTTTGAAGTGAGAAAAAGAACCACGACACCATTCTACACAAGTCTTTCCCACTTGTTTAGAGTGTTAGCTTCATTTCATTCTCTTGATAAAGTGAAGTTACAAGCTTGGACAAAGGAGCTTCGGGTGGATCGTCGTGGACATTAGAAGACCTCAAGCAAACCTTTCTCCAACCCTCAAGTGGCCAAGGAGTCTAGCATAGGGAGCTACAAAGGTTGTACTCTCAAAACCCTAGTCTTTGTTACTTGTAAAGTTATGAAACCCTAATTTTCTAGGATTGATTCTTTGTGTGTTCACTTAGCACTCTAAAAACTTAATCTTTGTGACATGTGATACTTCCAAACCTCTCATAAGGTGCTATGTAAACCTAACAGAAATCCCTCTCACTCTTTTCTTGCCCAACATCTTAATTCGGACACCCGTTAATTGAACCACAATCTGCTCCCTACGGCAGCCTATCCTACATGATAGCGGTGATTTCTTAGCGAGACCGGTTGTGGTTGATTTAACCGGAGGTTAAGGATAAGAGCCAAGAACGGACGGACAAGGACCAAAAGGAAGAAACTAAGCGTTGGAAAGCCTAGCTTATACTCGCAAGTTCCTTCCTAGTCGTGCTAATCCCCGTTGTTGCCGATTACCGTAACACCGATATTAAGAGTGGCAACGAAAGAAGTGAGCAACTCCTATCTCAAACTAACCTAATCCTAACCCTAAAAAGCTCTCTTTATATACATTTTAGCACATAGTTAATCTCAAACAAACCTGGACATTTGGACTTAACTCGTTAAAGCACATAGAAAAAGATTCCCATCTCCCTGCGGTCGACCCGTACTCAACCGACTAGCTTCCAAGCGAAACCGTCTTGATTGTGGTAATTAACTAAGCACGCAAAAACTCTAACATGAATCCGATCAGTGTAAATATAGGTTTAAGCGGGATCAATTCTATTGAGCCTCAGAGAGCTGGAGAAAGTGAGTGCTTGCATATTTAAGGTAGAAAAACTTAACAGAGTTATCAATGATAATTGTCTTGAAAAAAGACACAAATCCTGCCGTCCATGTGCAGCAGTTACCGATAACACCTAAATCTAATTCAGAATCCAAATCTGTTTAAAGTGTCTTACTCAAATCTGATTCCAAGTCTTAATATGAATCCGATCCAAACATGAATCCAGTTCAACATGAATCCAATATACCAAACATGAATACTTGAACCTGAACATGAATACCAGAACAAAATCAACATGACTTGACTTCACCGAACCATGGCTATATTTTGACTTCATTACATGACTATCTGATACATCCTGAACCTGACTACATGAACAACTTGTATCCATGGTACCGGCAATTCTGATAACTACAAATCAACACAATATATATTACCGGGTTTAACAGGATAGACTGGTATGGAATGTGTTAAAAGTGGCATGATGATGGACACTAAAAGACACCTACATGAACATCTCGTGCCGTTGTCCTGTGGGTTTTGACGGGGCCTTGTACTTACATGTTACCATAGTCCACGGGATAGTTGGACTTCTCTCGTATACACCGATACATTCTGTACCAAGCTACAAACAACCGCGTTAGTATAAAAAACATATACCGGTACAGATTACTAGTTCTTTTCTCTTTACTTGTTCTATTTCAACCTTATCGTTGGGACTTACTGAGCGCTAGTTCGCTGATGACATTCCTATCTCTTTCTCTCTTTAGAATGTTGGTCAGGAGGACCCGACTCTCAGGAGACCGAGCCAAACCAGGAGAACTTTGATCAGTTCATCAGTTCACAAAAGAACCAGACTTCTAGTTTTACTTGTACTTATTTCCATTTCATATGCCACTGCTTATGCATTGCTTTCATCGTTGTACATTTCCTTTTTCAAATCACTTGTAATGTAAAGAATGAAAGTTAATAAAGTTGTTGTTTATTTTATATCTCTTGTCATTCTTGTGCATTTTATTTATATTACTTATTTACGCTTAACGTGTTTATTTCTGAGTAAATACGTCGCGGCCTGTCACGTCTACTTCTCCGTACACTGGGAAGCGGGGCGTGACAGATACGAAACATGGTATACATAATAATAGGCATAAGAATAACAGTAAACGATAGTGTGCATGTCAAATAAATAGCATGTGTTAATCAGTGTAATGTAACTAGAGTATCATGATATTCGATATTTCAGTGCTGGTAACTATAACTATAAGCTCGATTGTGGGAGTTTTATTTTATAATTAGGATATTCTATAACGCCACGGAACAACAGCAACACGAGATTCAAGATTTATATATAATGTAATGTACCGTTTTTCTTTTGGTACCTCGAAAAATAAGATATGATCCTCCGTTACACATAAATACCCCCATTTTCAAGCTACCTCATCCTCATGATATATATATTTATATAGTATATATATCCAATAAATAATATACATATCATGTTCACAAGTTTCACGTGATTCAAGATATTCATTAGATTCACGAGATTCACGATATTCAAGATATTCAAGATATTCAAGTGGTTAATGTCAGGTTCAGGTCAAGATATTATAATCTACCACAGGAATATTCACAGACTCAAGGCTATCATCCATAGACAAGGAAACACGGGGCCGCTCATGAGTAATGGGACTCCAACCACCGCCGGAGTATTCACAGACCCAAGTCTATCATCCACGGTCTAGGAAACACGAGCTCATTCATGAGTTGGTCATGGGACTCCTGAGAATACAGATCAAGTCCTAGATACAATTCTAAGTCTATGTATATAGAACAAGCGGGTAATACTAGTTCAATTTCAGACCAGAAATAAGCGTAGGTTCGCATGCAGAAATATGTAGGTTGGGTTTAGAATTAGGGAATCTTATACAAGCAATAAATTGTAGTTCAGAGAGTCTTGTAAATAACGAGACCAAGTTTTCCTCAATCGGCTTCCTGGTGAGAAAGGAAAGGAAGTTTTCGTAACGCTGCGCAGAGCGGGTCAGTGCAAATTTTAGAATTCGTACATGGATAGTATTTTACATTTTTGGTAGATTTTGGTCCATATTCTGGTTTTCCCTATTAGACAGAAAATTTAGCGTCTGTGAGTCTTGAACAATCCTCAACAAGAAAATATAAATTACAAAAAACGAGTAAGGAGTTATGCCTATTTTACTACAACCACACAGATAGCTTCTTCTGCAGTCCAGATTCGTAATATTTTGTTAGGATCTTATTTTCATAAACTTGTATAACTTTTCAGGTAAATTTACCTAGGAATAAAATTTATATAACTCTTTTTAGATATTCCTGCAACTTGAGTTTGCTCAAATTTGAATCCGGAGTTAGGAGATATGTCTATTCTAAGGCAGGTGTAATCAGTTTGTGCATTTCCTGAAATTCAGATGTCATACATAAAAGAAAAACAATACAACATGATTTAACCTAGACTATGAACTTCGTGGTGACAAAAGGGAGAGTTCATCGCTCGTAGATTAGGTAATTACGATAGAGCGGCAATTAGATTATTACGAAAAACGGTTAGGGTTAAGACTTCCCTATATGAAAATATAGGGTATATTTCATACATAAAAACTTAAAATAATAATCATGGCAACGATGCACCCGTGATATGAGGTGCATGGAATATCAATTCAGTGATGCTACTATTATGAAACATGTAATTTATTACTATACTTAATTTTGCTCTTCTCAATAATCACTTAACTACATAGCTATCTAAAATACTATAATATCGTACTCTTAACTTTTTTTTATAACCTTACTTGATAGTTGTGTATAACTGTAGATTCAATAATCAAACATTTATACTTATATTATAAATAGAAACAAGAGTAATTTATATTTGCGATAAATAAACATATTTTGTTATACATGGTAAATAAATTCAACCAACGGTATTTGGTATAGTAATCTTACAAGTTATATACAATATTTTAGTATTACTGGCATTAGATATAAGTATTATACGAACTTCTTATGTGTAGCCAAGTTCATACATTATGAAACATGTAAGTAGTATAGTGATATGCTAACGTTAACATCATACAAATTAATTAGTATTAACAACTGAAATGATAACCAATGTATTTATTCTTTGCTACTTGATTAGAGATAAAATTTGTTTATTTACAATAATCTGCATGAATATAATATTAATAAAAGACTATGCTGACTTTTATAACTAATGTTAAATATTAAATACCTTAACTTTCATAGTAGTTATTAGTTACATTTTACAACATAAATTAATCAATATAAAAGTTTAAAAACTAAATTTTGAAGATGAAGATCGATGGGGAACGAGAAGGGGGGATTTACAAATAGCAACTTGATCTCTATCTATCAAGTTGACAACCGATAGGGTTAGCCTCGAATTTGCTTTCGAGGGTAAGGTCGACGGATCGGGGGCTCCTTCTTCTTTCTTGACGATGGTATCGTGGCTATTTCTCCTTCATTGCTTAGATCTGGATTTTCTACCGAGGGTGGAAGGAAAAATAATAAAGTAGGTATTGGAGAGGAAAATAAAAAATAGGAGTGAAGGGTTACGGAGTGAAAACCTGTTAAAATCTTATCAACTCCCCAAAATCATAATCATAAAATAAAGTCAAAACAAATTTATCCAAAATAACAAACAAAAAAAATAAAATAAATAAATAAATAAATTTTTTAATTAAAATAAAATATTTTCTCTTCTCTTAAAAATTAATAAATATTTGATTATAAAAAGATATCTAGTATTTTAAAATTTGGGGATTTGAAATACAACAAAAATATTTTAGTTGGGGTTCGAACCTATGACCCATTAAATGGCAATGCAGTTTGATAAGCAAGATATACAAGAATAAACCATGTATATTATTTAAAAGAAAATAAATAAATATACAAGTATTTTTTTAAAATGGCATTTCTTGAAAAAAGGAAAATATAAGGAAAGTACTAAAATTTTGTGGTCGTTACACATATTCCTAACTCCAAATCTCGATGGCAATATATACGGCCTAAAGACCAATTCGACGTCCCTCTTACCCCAATAGAATACAGACGTGGCGTCAACAAAGCCCCAAGGAGCCAATGCAAAACTGGAGTGACGGCAAAATCCTAACTCTATATCTCGATGGCAACGTCTACAGCCTAGAGATCATCTCGATGTTCCTCCTCATGCCAACAGGATGAGGACGCAACATCAACAGGGACCAAAGGGTCAGATCAAAGTGGAGAAATAGTATATTTCTAGCTCTAGATCTTGATGGCAATATCTATAGCCTAGAGATCATCTTGGCGTTCTTTCTCATTCCAGCAAGATGCAGATGCGATATCAACATAGAACAAAGGGTCAAATCAAAGCGAAGTGATGGTATATTCCTAGCTCCGGATTTCAATGGCGATATATATGGCCTAGAGTTCATATGGATGTCTATCCTACTTCAGGAAAGAATCGGTACGACATCACCAAAGAAAAAGTGAAAGGACGGCATATTCCTAGTTTCGGGTCTTGATGGCAAGCCTAAAAACCATTAGATGTCATCCCACCCCAAAAGGGTGTGGTTATGACTCATTGGGGTTCCAAATCGAGTCTAATCTCAAGTAAAGTACCATGGAAATACCTAACGCTGGATCTTCAAATGGTAATGTGAGTATTCCAACCTGAGAAGATTACTTGAAAACGTCTTGTCCAGCCTCAGAAGGGATCAGAGACACGATAGATGCGGGGCTACTCGAGCAGCAACCTAAGTGACTGCATGTCGAGAATATATCAGCCAACGCGACGGTGCGATGAACTTAACCTACTACCACAAACCTAATGGACTTCTATATCGAAAGGGGTTATCAATATTTCACGTTAGGATACACCTACGAGATTCTCAAGACTTGTAAGGAGAAATATCTTTATGAGACCCTCACGGCACATAAAATTGAAAAGCCTTAGACGACAGGGATATCAACTTGTTTCCTAAACCACTGTTGCCCTACAAGAAGGTCAAGACTGACTCTTGTATACTATCCATGGGCCGCATTCGACAAAATTGCATCCAATAAGGAGAAGAAGCCACTTACGAGTCCTTCCGACTCGTAAGGGGAAAATACTCTTGTGAGATGCTTACGACTCTAAAGAGAAAACACACATAGAATTCCTTATGACTTCTGAGTAGAAAATACACCTACGAGATCCTCTCGACTCGTAGGGAGAAATATCTTTATGACACTCTCACGGCTCATAAAGATGAAAAGTCTTAGGAGACAGATCTAAACCTATTTCCTAAGCTATCGCCGCCCTACAAGGAGGTCAATACTGATTCTTATATGCTATCCATATGCCACATTTATCAAAGTTGCATGCCAATGAAGTGAAGAAGCCACTTACGGGTTCTTAAGACTCGTAAGGAAAAAATACCCGAGTGAGATCCTTATGACTGATGGAGGCAATGGACAATTAGGAATCCTCACGATTTCTAGGTAGAATATGCACCTATGAGATCCTCACGACTCATGGGGAGAAAAACCTTCTTGAGATCCTAATGACTCATGAAGATGGACAAAGTTTTAGACGACAGAGGCTTAAACTTATCTCCTGAGACATCAATTTTATGGCAATGCATAATTTTGCACTAATTAACCCACGTAAATACCTATGTGGGCAAAGTAATGGGGCATTTGTTCCCGCCAAAAATTTTGGCTCAAAACTGGCCATTCCCTTTATAAAAATAGAAGGCAGTCCGCATGTGTTAAACATGTAATCACTCATATGCAAATCATGTGTGTATCGGTTTCAGATAAACTTAAATCCTATGACATCCCTCCACGTGCAAAGCAAGCGAGTAATTGCTGCAATTAGGATTAAATACTATAGCAGCGCCCACGTGTTAAACACGTAAGCCGCACATGCAATGCATATGAGTACCGGCTTCAAATAGAATTAAATCCTATGATAGCCCTCACGTGTTAAACACGTGAGAACCCACGTGTTAAACACGTGAGCACCCACGTGTTAAACACGTGAGTTCCTTTACTGCATTCTTGTGGCAACGCTCACATGCAAAGCATGTGAGCACCACTGCCATATATGTATTCACGTGATAGCACGTGAGCGCCCCAATTTGAAATACTCTCATATGATGGAACTAAATTCTATGTGATGGAATTAAATTCTATTTGGGAAATATTTTTCCTGATCTTTCTAATATGGAAAGATCTTTCTTTAACAGAGAATTTTTGGATTTAAAATCCAATAGTGATAAAATATAACCAATTAAACTATCTGATGGAATTAAATTCTATATGGGAAATATTTCCCTGATCTTTCTAAAATAAGAAAAAATTTCTCTATTAAACAGATATAAATTCTATGGTTAGGAAAATATCATCCTAACAAGATATTCATATGATAGAATTAAATTCTATATTAGGAAAATATTTTCCTAACCTTGTTAAACTAACAAGATATTCATATGATAAAATTAAATTTTATGTTAGAAAAATATTTTCCTAATCTTGTTAAATAAACAAGATATTCATATGATAGCATTAAATTCTATATTATAAAAATATTTTCCTAATCTTTTTAAAACAAACAAGGAATTTTCTTTGTTAAACAGAGAGCCTTTAGATTAAAAATCCAACTGTGAATAAAATTTCCCGGTTGATCTCTAAGATCAATTTGATTGATTATGAGAATCGTATTCCATGAATATGATATCTATCTAGTGTGATATATGGAATATATGACAAAGGTGGATGGAGTGTTGGAGTATTTCTATCGATCGATCATGTCATATAGGCCCGAGTCAGACATCAAATTGCTTCGATTTGAATTATCCGTAGGATACCCTATATATCAAAAAGATGTACAATCAATCATGATCTCTCAATTAGAGATTTTCTCAAAGCAGATTGGTTTTTATCTTCTCTTATAAATAAGAGTAAAGAGATTAAATCTTGAAGAGGAAGGAGACCCATCAGAAGCTTCTGTAAAAATACAGAAGGCTCCCCATTAGCTTCCACCAAAAACAAAGAATTTAATTCTCTTCAAAGAAGAAAATCTTCTTCCTCTTTAACCCTAGGTAAAGAAATGACAGAGATAAAAATATGTCTTTTATCTATCATATGCATAAAAGGGTTTAACCTTTCATAAGAAGTTAGTTCTTCCTCTACATCTAATATCCATAAGACAAGTCCCTCATGAAAAGAGAATTTAATTAAGTCCCTCATGAAAAAGAGAATTTAATTCTCATAGGGGGGTCTTAATCTTAATTTTAGATTCAGAGGAGAACTATTAGTGTTCTCTCCACCGTCATCACAAAAGGAAAAGAGAAGAAAAGATGGAGTTTATACTCCAGGAATTTAGTTCATTCAAAATATACTGAAGAACTGAGATTTCATATGAAAAGATAAGGTTTTTTACCCTTTGGAACTTAATTCCCATATAAAAAAAGAAAAACGTAGTTCTCGTATAAACGAGATCCGCAGGAAAAAAAATATATAGAGATTTTTATTATCTCTGTGAAGAGTTTAACTCTATATCAGAGTTTAATCTTTACATGCATATGGAAGCACCTCACGTGATACTCACATGAGCACCAGAGCCTTAGCGCCTTACGTGATACTCATGCGAGCGCCAGTGCATGATTTGGATATTATATCCATAGTCTAAACAACCAAGTGTTTAGCACTAGTATGGCAACACCCAAGCCTGAACGCCTTACGTGATACTCACGTGAGCGCCAGAACCTTAGCACCTCACGTGATACACACGTGAGCGCCAGAGCATGATTTGGATATTATATTCATAGTCCTAAATGACTGAATACTTAGCACTGCTGGGTGACATAGAAACACAATGTTTAGCCTCAAATTGGCTAAGTCTGTGAAGTGAAAACTTTTTTGAGCCCATATGCTCATATGTTTAAGTTAATCTTAATCTAAAACAAGATTAATGATCATCAATTATATTTCCAAGCTGATTTTAGTCGAATATATGACTAATGATCGTTCATCCAAGCTGATCTTAGTCGGATATATGACTAAAGACCTTTCATCCATGATGATCTTATTCCCATAAACGACTAACGATCTTTCATCCATTTGATTTTAGTTTCATATACGACTAATGATCGATTACCCAAATTGATTTTAGTCCAATATACAACTAATGATCTTTATCTTAGTCTCATATAAGACTAACTATCCTCGGTTTTGACATGAACTTTTCCCTCATATATGAGATTTGGTTCAAGGGTACATCTTTCCACACCTTTGATATACGTCGTCGTAATTCCTCAACGTCTTCAGAGAGGTGAAGGGTCCCAACAACCAACAACTCCTCGTCCCAACTTGATAAAAATATGAAATTTCATCAAGACAAGAAATGTCCTAAATCTCATATTGATACACCCCATATTTATGCACTTCCATATTGATGTACACACCTCATATTGACACGCATCTCATATACATATGCATCTCATATTGAGCTCCGACTTTATATATATATATATATATATATATATATATATATATATATATATATATTTGAGTGAAAAATAAATGCCTTCAAATTGGATCGCACCCTAATATTGGGTGCATTCCCTGTTATCATCGTTCACTTCGCCACGTAAAATATACACATGCACGCAAGATGAAAGATGGATCGAAACGTCCTTAAACATATACTTTGTCCCGAACACGAGAATGTTGGACCGAAATGTCCCTAAACTAATATTGGACCGTGATATTCTTAAACTAATATGTTTTTCCATGCGAACTGTTTCCATATTGACTACCGTATACTATCTATGGGCTATTCTTATATGATTTGATAATCAGTTGAGCCCATATGCTCACTGTTTCTATTTCGATCTTAGTCCGATATACAACTAACGATCCTTAGATCAAACCCATATATTTCATGAACTAATGGACCTCATTTATATGAGATTTGCATCCTAACTTCAAAACTCCAAATCTAATATACGGATTTGGACTAATCCGCGCCCTACGTCCATGACAAAATTAGTCTCCGTACACAATCTAAGGAAAACCTCATACAACAAACATAATACGATATGAAGTGATCTGCCTGAAGCAGGTGAAAATTTTTATCGCAACGCGATAACGTAATTAACTATAGGGGTTTGCGCCTGTAGGGAAGAGCGGCTCCACAATCAAAACCCCCTCACAAATGAGGGGGAATCTAATTATTCATACTAAATTGGTCGCATATATCCAAACCTCCGATATACGGTGTCATAAATCAACTTGGTATTTTCGGAGAGGTGGATGGATATGTTCATAGAGCATCTGCTCCCAAATTCAGGCAAGACGCCTCCGCGTCTCGGTCCAGTCTTCAGCGGTAAACGCTTGCGACGTCTAAAGACATGATGCAATCTAAGTAAATCAAAACCTAGAATCTAAACCGTAAATAAAAGGATAAAGAGGTGAAGTTTTGAAAAAAGGTTGCTTGAATGTAAAGAGAGTTTGGTTTTGAAAACATTTTGAAAAAAAAAGTTATCATTAAAAATTTCGGCAACATATCTTGTTTAATTTTTGAAATGTAACGACTCTGAATTTTCTGTACAAAATCTTTCTTTTTAATATACAGAAAAGAGTTTACAAGTCTGAGTACAAGTTATAAATATATTTTGCTAAAGAACAGCAAGAAATAACTTGTAGCTCACTGGTAAAGCCCTTGCACTACTGTGGCGTAGCTCCTGTGTTCGAATCCCATCAGACATATATTTTTTCTGATTTTTCTTATAAACTTTTTAGAAGCCCAAAAGTTTACGCGTGTAATGCACATAAAAATGAAAAGACAGAGAAATCAAATATGTGCACAATGGTTTAAACAGCGAGATGTACACGTGGCATGAATCCACCGGCCTCACCCTCGATTCGACCGTTGAGATTGTCCCTAAGGTCTATACCCTAAGGTCGATACCGATTGTCGGCCTGCGGCAAATGATGCCCGGGCTTTGCACACAAACCCCTTGGCCTACCCCTAACTCCCCTGCACTGTTTGATTTCCCTGCAATCAAAAAAATTTAACCTCATTTTAATGCATTTTAATTCACTCTTTTAATCCCAAAACCCTAATTCCACACTATAAATACTACCCCATGCTCTAGTCCTTCACCATTTTGAAAATTCTAGCCAAAATTCTCTCAAAAGTTCCTAGGTGCAAGTGGAGTAAAGTAGAGTTAGCAAGCAAGCAACTTCCAGCAACGATCGAAGCTAATTCTGGCGTTCCCGCGACGCCTCAAAACTGTCCTACTCTTCCTCCCTCTTCTTAGCAAAATCAAACGGTAAGTCCCTTCCAATCTTCTTCCCTCTTCATTAAAAATTCTTTTTAAAATGAACATCGGTAAGTGGAGTTAATACCGATATCGATCCTTTAAACCCTAAAAACTCACCTTTTTCTTACATATTGTTCATCCAACTTTTACACGATACTTGTAACATTATTATAAATGTTTAGAATAAATTGTAACCTAGAATTCCATGTAAAATAACTTTAATTTAAGTTTTTCGTTTAAATACCATGGACTTCACATATCCCTCTTTTAGTATTTTTTTTTATTTATACCTTTAGAAAACTTCACGGGGTAATGACCTACCACTCACAAACACACATGGTTCTATAGCACGATAATTTTTTCATGTAGATTTATGTTCCGAGAGAATTTTATATTAAAATAACATTTATTACAAAAACGGTTTTCTTTGGAATTGTATTTTAATTTCCTTTGCAAATATACCTCTACAACCCTTTTTAAGGGATTCGCTATTAGATGGTGCAGATTATCACACATCCTTAGGCTAGTTGAGTGAGATACAGACTTCCTCACGGAGCATTCGACCTCGAAAGGTTTTAAATACGGCTTTTAAGAAAAACGCATTTTCTAATATAATAAAATTATTTTTTAATAATTATATAAATATTACAAATCCATATTTTTTCAAATATAACAAACTTATATTTTTTCTAAAAGATGAAAGTTCACAAGTTTCACCAAACTACCACAAGATATCAATACAAAACAAGTTTACAATAAAATACCATGAACTATTCAACCTAAGCTATTATCACTAAAGTACCACAAATCCCTAAAATTCACATCCATGAAAACCCTAAATAATATAAATAACTTCTCGAGATTTATTTTGAAATTATATAAAAATATTTTTCATTAAACCCCCTCAAATTATATAAAACAATACTTAAGGATTTTAGTAAATATAGGTTTAAGCGGGATCAATTCTCTTAAGCCCCAGGGAGCCGGAGAAAGTGAGTGCTTGCCTATCTAAGGTAGAAAACTTAACGATATTATCATTGGTAATTGTCTTGGAAAAAGACACAAATCCTGCCGTCCATGTGCAGCAGTTACCGATAACTCCCGAACCTAATTCAGGATCTAAATCAGTTTACAAGTGTCTGACTCAAGTCTGAGTCTAACTCATATCTAAATCCAAATTCAAATCTGAATCTAAAACCAAATATGAATACTTGATCATGAACTTGAATCCAAACTCAAGTCAGATTCCAATTCAAACATGAACCCAAAGTCTAGCATGCATACTTGAACTTGGACCTGAATTAAAAATTCAATATCAAACCCGAATACATGACTTGGCTTGACTCGAACCATGAATACAACTTGATATGAATACATGGATACTTGACATGAATACTTGATATATACATGAACTCAACCTTGCAACTTGATGTATTCATGGATTCGAGCAAGACTGGTAATTTTAGTTGTAACTTAGCATACACGGGGTGCTGGGGTAGTTCATGCATGAATCCAATAAAATCTCAGGAGTCCCACTAGATCATGAATCCATGTCTACTAACACAAGTAAGCTATCATAAGGGCCCGTGTTTCCTTTCTCATGGATTACAGACTGTTGAATTTGGAATACTTCGACGACGGTCAAAGTCCCGTTACTAACACTTGATTCGGGCCCATGGTTCCTTACCCCAGGATTACAACCTGTTGGGTTCGAGAACACTCTTAAGATTGGTTGACTTCACCCTTGAACTTACGTTAATTAGTGTACCCAAATAGATACCTGTTAAGACACTTACATTCACTGCATGTTCACCATACTTACACTACACGACCATGTTATATTTGTTTGACATGCTTATGCTATATTGTCATGCTCATCTACTTGTCTTATATATTACCATACTTGTTCACATATTATGATAGAACTGCATGCTAAATAAACTTGCCATGTTTACACTAAACGACACACCATACTTCATAATCCATTGTTCATGATATACATTTTCCTTATCATTACACTTTATATTTCACTTCATTCCTTAGGACTTACCGAGCGAAAATTCGTTGATGGGCATTCCGCCCTTCTTTGTTTTTTTGGAATATTCGTCAGATACCCTGGAGACTGAGGAGGTAGACATCTCAGAGGAGGATCATGATTAGATCGAAACCCAGGCTTAGACCAATCATCTTTTTCTCAGTTTATGTATGCTACCTGTTTAGGCATTTCATTCTTGTATTTTTCTCTCAGTTGATACCATATATTGTAAATGAACCAAGTTGAATGTAAATAAAGTTGTTGAATTTTAAAGCTCATGTTTATTCTCTTGTCATTTTTATATTGTTTATTTTACGCTTAGCGTATTTATTCCGGGAAATAATCTTCTCGAAATAAATACGTTGTGGGCTTGCCACGTCATCGTTTCCGTCTATTGGGAAGCAGAGAGTAACATGAAAGAAGGCTAGTACAATAAATAATATAAGAGCATCCCTACATGAGAGCTAAATCAAAATCTAAACGGCGGAAATACAACCACGCAATAATATACGACGCCTTAGACGAAGAATATCATAAGAAATAAGCAACAATAATAAGCTTAACTAATCCAAATCGGCTCCACACGAGCTCGACATCCAAAAATAATACAATCTCTCAGTCTCGTTTCTAAGTCCAATATACATATGGTAGATAAAGCATATTAGATACAATGTACAAGTACAAAGAAGGTGAATACAAGCATAATCATAACCCACTTAAGCAAAAGATCGGGTCCTAAAAGAAAAGTATGCCACAAACCCCGACTTCTCCGAGTGATCGGTCCTGCAAGAAGCTATGGCACAACGAAGGTGAGTTGCCAACACAGTGAATGGAAATAACATCACAAGATAGATATATATATATATATATATATATATATATATATATATATATATATATATAAGCATGGTAAAAGAATATAAGTGCAATGTAACCGAGTCATGTAAAGTATAGTCAATATCGACAAGGAACCATTAGTAATTGCTATGTTTCTCAGAACGGCCCTTTCATCAAATAACACCAGTCAGTATCCTCCGGATATCTGCCGTGTTCCGCCGTGTACCCGTAATTGGCTACATCCCCACCTTGATTTCCTGGTACCACCAAATTTATACACTGTGCATCCGTAATGTCACGCCCCACTTCCCAGTAGACGAAAACGGTGAGTCCGCAACTTATTTACTATAAAAATACGTTAAACGTCTATAAGCAACATAAAAATGACACAAGAATAGACAAGTGAAAATAAAATCCAAGCACTTTATGTATTTACATTCTTAATTTTAAAGAGTTTAACTGATACAAGAAGTCTGAACATAAAAAGAAAGTGTTTAAATATGTAACTTACTAGAAAAAGAAAAGAGGGAAAGAAAACTAATGATCTGCTTCAGGTATGAAATGGTTGTAATTATCTGTAATCACTTCCACCTCTTTTGATCCTAAGTCACCTGACAAACATTTCAAGAAACAAAAAATACGTGGAATGCCCGTCAGCGAACTTGCACTCGGTAAGTCCCAATAGAGATGTGTAATATATAAATTAAGTGCAAGATGACATGTAATATAGTATAAATGGAAATTGTAATATGTTAACAGGTATGGTAATGTATATAGCAACTATGTCAGAATGGCAAACAAGTATAATATGGCCATGGAGTGTAAGTATAGCGAATATGAAGTGGATATCCGTGTCCTAAGGGGTCTCTACAAGGTAATATATCTTAACGTCAGTTCAAGTGTGAATATCAACCAATCTCAAGAGTATTCTCAAATCCAAGGCTATCGTCCAGGGGCAAGGAATCACGGGCCCAAAATAGCGGGACTTCAATTGTTATTGAAGTATTCCAAACCCAACAGGCTTTCATCCAGGGGCTTGGAAACACGGGCCCTCATTCATGAATTCTTGTTGTACCATTTCAGCCCGGTACCACAGCAACATTATTTGTACCGTTTCAGCCCGGTACCACAGCAACATTATTTATACCATTTCAGCCCGGTACCACAGCAACGTTATTTTAGTAATGGAACTCCTGAGATTCCGTTGGATTCATACTCAAACCACCCCAACACCTCGCGTATATTAATCTGTGATTAAAGTTATAAGTCTTGCTCAAATCCATGAATACATAAGAGAGTGCAATTCAAGTATCAAGTCGAGTTCAAGTATTCAAGTCAATTGTTCATGTATTCATGTCAAGTGTTCATGTCAGGTCATTACGTATTCATGGTTTGGGTCAAGTCGAGTCAAGTGTACCTATTGGATTCAAGTATTCATGATCGAGTCGTGTTAAGATCAAATCAATTCTAGCATGTAATAGTTTAATCATAAGTCATATAGATAAAAATAAATAAGCAATTACAGAACATGATATAAGCAAACAAGTAACGTCCAAAAACAATGTTGTAAATAAATGTTGTGTATGACTAATCAATCAAGTCAATCAATTTCGGAATATAAACAGAAATATAGATCTAAGTGCTTTGCATGCGGGAGTTCCAGTATCGCCTAAATACGACTACCGGTTTGGGAGATATACCCATTTTCATATCGTCGATCAAAACATATCAGAATTTGTTCACCACAGTCATATATTTTTAAAACGCAGTTTGAGTTAGTTTTCATCAGGTTTCTGGTTACGATAACAGAAAATTATAGGTCTTTCGATGTACTTATCCAAAACACAATGATTCACGTGATTTGGATTTCTGAAGCTCTAGTTATGATCATTTTAATATCAGTGTTTAAAACAGAAATTCAGATCTCTGGACAAAAATTATATGTTATATTGAAAAACCTATATCGGGTTGTTTCATGCGTTTCTAATTAATCTAATATACAGAAAATTATAGTTTTATCAATTTTGCATCTATACATCTAAAGTTTGTCATGAACGGATATCGGGAGTTCAAGTTATGACCTATTTTAAAATAGTGTCACTACTACAATAGGGGGTTGCCCCTACGGATAATGAAATCCGTAGGGGCAGATTTATTTTGGCCCTACGGACTAATCCGTGGGGCCTGACGGTTGTCCCTACGGTTCCCGACGTTTTAATTTAAAAATATTAAATCGTAATTTTTTGTTTGCCCCTATGGAGCCGCAAACCAATGACCTACGGACTAATCCGTAGGGGCATCTAAATGGGAATTTAATTAAAAAGGCATAGAAATGCCCTACGCTAATCATCTCTCTCGCCCGCGTTAACTCCCAAAATTCCCAAAATCCCCAAATCTCTTGTTTCCGCCCGTCGTAGTTCTCGTCGTCGCCACCGCCCTCGTTCTTCCTCGCCGCCGATTGCGCGTGTTGTCGACCACCGATCGAGCGTCTCCGTCGTCTCCTCCACCGCATACAGGTTAAATCTTCAATTAAACATAATTTTGATGATTTTAGGGCTAGGGTTCAGGGTTTGGGTACCGATGAGGGTTAGGGTTAGGCGTCGGTTGGGGTTAGGGTTAGGGCTAGGGTTGGGGTTGCGGTTAGGGCTGGGGTTGCGGTCGGGGTTAGGGTTCGGCTGGGGTTGCGATTGGGGTTGGGGTTGGCGTAAGGGTTAAGGTTGGGGTTCGGCTGGGGATGGGGTTGGGGCTGGGGTTAGAGTTAGGGTTAGGGTTGGGGTTGGGGTTCGGCTGGGGCTAGGGTTGGGGATAATGAAATTTTTGTATAGAAAATTACAAAGATTTATAGGCCTATAATCGATGATAGAGCGACAGTTTGCCTTTTTGGGAATAAGACAAACGAGAGTAGAATTAACAGCCTTGGGCACCTCTTTATGTTTGAAAAAATATTTCCCAACTTTAGGAAAAAGCTTTGCATAATGCATGTTGGCCCTGTACATATCAATCCCTTTGTAAGTCTATATAGAGCATCATTTCTCTGTGCCCCCACTTTGTTTGTGGGCGTGGGCCATGGATTGATGTATGACAGGAATATTGGCCATGGAGCGAAGAGCGAAATGCTATCGGAAAACTCTAACTAGAGCGAATGTCGACGTGTTGGCTGTTAACTTATTATTAGGTTGAAAAAATGTGTACCTATAGATGTGAGAGTGGAAGAGTCAAAATGTTGAGTGTGTAGTGCAAGTCTTGATTCAACAATTTTGCTTGGTTCTGCAATAAACTGGAGTGGATACTGGACTCTAACCCTAAACCTAAACATTTACCCAGGGGCAAGATTTCATGATATATGCAAATTACAAATTGAGAGGAAAATAAAAATATTGCATGCACCCTCAAGATGGCCAGCATACATGAAAACACGTGTGTGAAGATTATAAAAACTTAATCATTCATATAGGCAGAATGCGCTGTTTCAAGTAAACTTACCCAAATTAACCTAATTAACCCTAACCAACACCCTAACCCATTCAAATTATCAATAATTAACCAAAATTAACCCTAGCCTCTAATTAACCTAAATTAACCCTAGGCTCTAACCCTAAACCTGATATGTCTGAAATCATATTAGAAATGATTTGTCTGCAATCAAATTCTGCATTTATATTTTGTGAAGTAAAAGCTTTTTCAAAATGAGAAGCTGTCATATGAACAATCTGTTTATGCTCCTAAAAAAAAATGCCTTCTACATTTTGCAACTTTGTAATTCTGTTTTGACATCTTCTGACATTAACCCAACAATGAAAGAATTTGGTATTTTTATCACCATCTGAAATCTATTTTTTCCATGATTTATGTCTCCAAAAAAATTGAGGAAGGTTGTGTTTGTTATATCAAAAACCTTTTTGTTGAACCCATGCAACAGGTGAAAGTTTAGAGTTGTTATAGAGAGCACTTACATGTTGTTTAATGCATGTACCATTGTTAAGAGAGTGCAAGGTAGAGAACAATAATTTGTTTCAACGGCACGTTTTTCAATTAAAACCAATATATGATATTCGATAATAATATGAAACTTTCATATTCTCGTCGATACTCATATATGAAACTTAAATCACCACTTAGTCCCCATCTATCGGTTAACATACGTTCGATGTTCATCGTGACATAGAACTATACGAAGGTTGTTAAATATCGGACGGTATAGCTCGATACTAACAACCGTCGTATAGTCTATGTGACGAGAAGATTCAATCGTATGATAACCGATAGATTTGTCCCGTGTGGACAAGTTAGGAATGTATAAAGCAAACACCTTCATTCACTTGTGTTTTCATCCATTTCGAGATATTTCGTCGGTACCTTTCCGCTGGTTCTCCGTGTACAAAGATAGATTAGATGTTCATTTCAACGTTGTTTCACAGCTTTGAAATGATTATCTATTCTACAGCATACTCGGAGAACAGCGGGGAGGTACTGCCGAAATTTACTCGAAACGGTTGAAAACACAAGCGAATGGGTGTTCGCTCTATACATTCTTAATGGGATAGAAGCCTTACCCCCGACAGCCGAAACACACACATACAACAAGAATACACAACAAATGCATCATTACAGAGTGATTCAAGATGTTCAAGTTAAAACCAATATATGATACTCGATGATAATATGAAAATTTCATATTCTCATCGATACTCATATGAAACTCAAAGCGCCACTTAGTCCCCGGCTATCGGTTAATATACGTTTGATGTTCGTTGTGACATAGAACTATATGAAGGTTGTTAAATATCGGACGATATAGCTCGATACTAACAACCGTCGTATAGTCTATGTGATGAGAAGATTCAATCATATGATAACCGATAGATTTGTCCCGTGTAGATAGGTTAGGAATGTATAAAGCAAACACCTTCATTCACTTGTGTTTTCATCCGTTTTGAGATATCTCGTCGGTACCTTTCCGCTGGTTCTCCGTGTATAAATATAGATTAGATGTTCATTTCAACGTTGTTTCACAGCTTTGAAATGATTATCTAATCTATTACAGTGTACTCGGAGAACAGCGGGGAGGTGCTGCCGAAATTTACTCGAAACGGTTGAAAGCACAAGCGAATGGGTGTTCGCTCTATACATTCTTAATGGGATAGAAGCCTTACCCCCGACAGCCGAAACACACACATACAACAAAAATACACAATAAACGCATCATTAGAGAGTGATTCAAGATGTTCAAGTTAAAACCAATATATGATGCTCGATGATAATATGAAACTTTCATATTATCATCGATACTCATATATGAAACTCAAAGCGCCACTTAGTCTCCGTCTATCGGTTAACATATGTTCGATGTCCGTCGTGACATAGAACTATACGAAGGCTGTTAAATATCGGACGGTATAGCTCGATACTAACAACCGTCGTATAGTCTATGTGACGAGAAGATTCAACCGTATGATAACCGATAGATTTGTCTCGTATGGACAAGTTAGGAATGTATAAAGCAAACACCTTCATTCACTTGTGTTTTCATCCGTTTCGAGATATTTCGTCGGTACCTTTCTGCTGGTTCTCCGTGTACAAAGATAGATTAGATGTTCATTTTAACGTTGTTTCACAGTTTTGAAATGATTATCTATTCTATTACAGTGTACTCGGAGAACAGCGGGGAGGTGCTGCCGAAATTTACTCGAAACGGTTGAAAGCACAAGCGAATGGGTGTTCGCTCTATACATTCTTAATGGGATAGAAGCCTTACCCCGACAGCCGAAACACATACATATAACAAGAATACACAACAAACGCATCATTAGAGAGTGATTTAAGATGTTCAAATTAAAACCAATATATGATATTCGATGATAATATGAAACTTTCATATTCTCATACATGAGTATCCTCAAATCTAACTTTTATTATCGATAATTTATTCTTTTCAACGACAAACGCACACACAAAGCATATACACGGATTTTCTCCTTTGTCAGTAACCATCCCATTCTTAGATTTCTCAATATAGTCATCATAACCTACAATTTATACGTTATACAGTCTAACATGGCCTATGAGTACGTCTGAGTTAAGGACTGGATGTATGTGGATTGGCAACAATGTATGCAATCTAAGTTTGTCATAGGAGTTGCTCTTTTATTGAATTTGCACGAGCACATAATAAGATCGTGATAGAAAAGATTCTCTGCCCGTGCGATAGATGTGGGAATAAGTACTGGAAGAAGGTAGAATTGACAGAGCTTCATATCGTAAAATATGGTTTTACTAGACTTTATACAACTTGGAAATATCACGGGGAAGGAGAAGAACGCCGTAATGTGGCAGAAGAAGAAGGAGAACACGATAATGCGGCAGGAGAAGAAGAAGAAGACGGTAATGCGGCAGAAGAAGAAGACGGTAATTTCTTTCCATCAGAAGAAATGGAGGATATGGTATAGGCTGCCCTAGGTGAATCTATTCGTACCGAAGATGACATTCCTTCCGTTCAAGGACCGCGTGCGGATAAATATGAAAATTTCATGAATGATGCTAGAAAACCAATTTATGAGAATGCAAAGTATTCCACCCTCTCATGGTTCGTCCAACTTTTCCAGATTAAGTGCCTAAATGGATGGAGCAATAAGTCATTCACAATGCTTCTTTCGTTCTTGAAAGATTCTATGCCCCCGGGAAATAACGTGCCCGACAGCTGGTATGGAGCCCAGAAGATGATGTCTGATTTGGGTCTGATGTGTGAGAAGATTCAAGTATGTCCTAAAAAATGCGTATTGTACCGGAAAGAGAATTCAGATTTGAAAGAGTGTCCAACATGCGGAGAGACCAGGTATAAGCCAAAAGATTCTGATAAGAAGCCTGATATACCTGTCAAGATAGCACGATACTTTCCCATAACACAGAGGCTGCAGAGGCTATTCAGGTGCAAGAAAACAGCCGAGGTAATGATTTGGCATCACCGTGCTCCTCCAAGTGAAGATGGAAAAATGAGTCATCCAAGAGATTCACCGGCATGGAAAGATTTCGATAGGAGGCACGCAATATTCAGTAGCGATCCTTGCAATGTCAGGCTCGGACTGGCTAGTGATGGCTTCTGCCCATTCAACTATATGGCTGGAAGTCACAGCACATGGCCCGTTGTAATGATAATTTAAAATCTGTCGCCTTGGTTGGCAATGGACCAATCATACTTTATGATGCCTCTTCTTATCGACGGACCAAACTCACCGGGAAACAATAGCGACGTCTATCTCCGACCTCTGATCGAGAAGTTAAAATCTTTGTTCATTGATGGTGTAGAGACTTACGATACAAACACAAATACAACCTTCATACTGCGTGCGGTTTTAATGTGGACAATTAATGACTTTCCTGCGTATGGAATGCTATCAGGTTGGTCCGTACATGGTCACAAAGCATGTCCTCATTGCCATCAACACACAACATCAAAATTCTTGAATTTTAGCAGGAAGGTTTGTTATTGCGGCCATCGACGTTTCCTGCCTCTAGACCACTCCTACAGGTTAGACGCTGTTCACTTTGATGGTCATCAGGAGCCTCTTGGACCTCCAGCCCCATTGTCCGGAGATGGCATGACTGCTCAGTGGGAAGATTACAATAATGTGACCTTCGAGATGGATCCGACAAAACAGGTCAAACCATCATTTTGGAACAAGTTAAGCATTTTCTTCGAGCTTCCGTACTGGTCAATAAATTTAGTGCATCATTGTCTGGACGTCATGCATATAGAGAAGGGAGTATCAGAGCACATACTCAACTTGCTTCTTTGTAAAGGCGGAAAATCGAAAGACAACCTGAATGCTCGGATGGATCTACAGGAGTGGGAAATAAGAAGTGAATTGCACCCTAGACCGGTAGCGGGTAAACCAGGCAAGTTTGTACTTCCCAATACCGCTTATCATATGTCACAACCGGAGAAGAAAAGATTGCTGCAGGTGTTGCATGATTTGAAAGTTCCCACAGGTTTCTCAGGATCATTCAACAAGAAGATAAAAATTATGAAAGGCAAGATCGATGGGCTGAAAAGTCATGATCACCATGTTATCATGGAGCACCTTCTTCCATTAGCCCTCAGGATTTCTCTCCCCGAATCGGTTGGTCTAGTAATCAACGACCTATGTTGTTTTTTCATAGAGTTATGTGCTAAAACACTGAATGTTGTGACGTTGGATAAACTAGAAAATTCTATTGCATTGATAGTTTGCAAGTTTGAGCGTATTTTCCCACCTTCATTCTTCGATATCATAATACACCTGACGGATCATCATGCAACAGAGGCTAAGTTAGCCGGACCGGTACAATATCGATGGATGTATCCCGTCGAGAGGTACGTGGAATTTTTCGTTTCGCGCAATTTTTAAAATTATTGTTGTCCTGTATGCCCGTATTTATTTATTCAATATATTTTCTTTAGGTACCTCTACACTCTTAAAAAGTATATACGCAATAGAAATCGACCAGAGGGTTCTATCATGCAAGGTTATCTTCTTAATGAAACAACCACATTTTGTTCCCGCTATCTGAACGAGAACATTGATACGAGACTTAACCAGCCTCGAAGAATTCAAGACGGGCCATATGGTAAAGCCGATTATAAGATGGTAGACACTATGTTTATCAACAAGATATACCGGTTTATCTTGCTTAATTGCGTATGTCTTGAAAAAATTAGAGAGTAAGTTTTTTTGGATTAATTGTTATATTTGTGTTTGTGTGTGTATAAAATGATATAATATTAATGTCATAATTTATTGTCGAAAACAGAATTCATTTTAACGAGGTACGTGAAGAGCATCCTGATTGGAACGATGAACGATTGGAAAAATATCATCGGGATAATTTTTGTGATTGGGTTGCAGATCATGTAAGTTATTCGAATAACATGTTATTGCTATCAGTTTTAATCTAAACTTATATCGTTATGTATTTATCGTAAAATTTGTTTTGTTAGATCCACGATCCGAACTTGTCTGCATCATTTGAGAGTGATTCAAGATGTTTAGCTCAATTTCCTAGTATGGAGGTTGCATATTATAAAGGATTCGGTGTCCTTGGATACAAATTCGAAGTTAAGAACATAGAAACATCTAGAACCACTCAGACAGTAGGATCGGACGGTGTGATTTATTATGGATACTTAAATTGTATACTCGGCATCCACTATCCCGGACGATCAGAACCCTTTTATATATTCCAGTGTACTTGGTACGATACACGAACCGATACGGATAAGTGGAGAAGTAATCTTGGGACTTGGAAAGATGAATATGGATTGACCAGTGTGAACACACTTCGATTTTACGGTCAGGAAGATCCGTTTATCTTTCCGAACCAAGCGTTCCAAGTATACTACTCACAGTGTTTGAAGCATCCGGGATGGAGTGTCGTATGCCGTTGGAAACCCAGGGATGTCTACGATGTCCCAGAATTCGAGGATAGAGATGAGGATGAAGAAGAGAGAAGACTTAGAGTGCTCCAACCGTCTGTTTCGAAAGACGAGTTGTCTTCGGCTGATCATGAAGTTACGTGGGTTAGAAATGATATCGATGATAAAATCCAAGTAGATATGTCTAATGCGCCCACGAAACGAAAAAGGTTATCAGTAATATTATATTATTACTTCACATTTTACGATCTATACATATATAGTCAATACTTGTAGGGTTACTAGGCACTCTCAAAAGGGTCTATAAGGTTTCAACCATGCCCGATTTAAATTTTAGACGTGTCGAACAACCCTAACCAAGATCTTAGACTAGAGATTAGGTGAAAACAAATAGCAAGTAAACTACTTTACTTCTAAGAGTTTGGGATTACAACCTTTATAGTCCGGTCCTTCGCTTCATAAGCTCCGTGTTGAGGTCCCTTCGCTGCGATCATCATGTATCCGGACTCTAGAGAGGCTCCACGAAGAGAATGATGCAAGCTTGCTTCCGTTCTTCGATAACAAAGATGATCTACCTTGAACTTTCTTTAACACAAGCTCTCACTCACTAATGAAGTGAACACCCTAATCTAAATGGCTAGGATAGATTAGGATGATGAAGTAGGAATTTAGCTCTCTTTTATTATCTTAATCTCACTCATTTTCATCACCAAAGAAAAAACTTGAAAGCTTTTCTTCAAGGAAGAAGAAGAAGAATATCCAAAACCTTTTATGATGAACAATGAAAAATGTAAATTATGATTACAAATGCAACCATGGTTCAATATGAGAAGGCTAACCCATGTAGAGACTTAACCTAGGGTGAAGGGTTTGGGTTGGGTTAGAAATATCTAGCAAAATATCAAGCATAATATCTTTGCTAGAAACAAAGTAAAAATCTTCTAGAAGCATCATGAAAGAACCAACCCAAATCAAACTCTAACCATGTTTAATCTCTACTAAACATGTTGCATTAGTAATCATAACATGTTACAATATTATATATCACATATACAATATTTATTGTAACAAAATAAAATAATACAATTAACATATATCGCATATATATCAATGTATTACCCGAGTGAGAAAAAGAATCTTTTAGTGAGCTTATATTAGTTAATGTAATTTAATATATCAAATATATAATTATACATTAAATTATCGAATCAACAATTGATCCGATAATCCGGCTATTTCACAAATAACCGACTAATATAATTTGTATCAGTTCATCGAATCAACACTTGATCCGATGACCCGGCTATATCACATATACCCGGCCGATATCTCATATCGCGAGAATCTAATACGGTATCACATACACGTATTATTCTCGGTCCCGCACATATCATATATGTGCTCCTACTCCGTTTTTCCTAAATCAAGAAACCTCTGTGTAGGACTCTAAAGAATCGTCAATACGCCGGCAGTAGGTGATGATCATATCAAACACCCACAAGCTGCAAGCGGTCAGCTAAACGTAACAGCCACCCAGGTATTGAGCAATCAGAAGATCAACAAGCAAGCCTGTACATTCTCCTGCGAATCCAATCAGTAACACTCCCGTACAGTCCGGTCTCTTCGTCTGATATGTCGCATATCTCGCCTAGGGGTGGTAAACGTCAGACCCCAGTAGCTTGATAAGTCATGTCGATATGAAGTCTATAACAGATCGAGAAACTACTAATAACACTTACCAGTAGATCTCAACAACCCTGGCCAGGGATTTCCAGTTATAGCCAATCGAACACAGCGCAACATCAACTCCCTATACCGGGAGAGACGAATCCCCTCCTATCGCTCATTGCCTCCATGTGATTCGGGACTGTACCCAAAAGCCACCGTTTTGCACGCCCTCTTGGACGTGGTATGATGGAAATCAAAGCACAGTGGGAATCATAGAAGACTCTATGACGATCTCGGGTCTACAGACTACTCTGTACCAGTGTCACCAGAGAACTGCCATCTGACGTGAGGTATAATACCATCTGGGAGTTCTCGGCGAGTCCGTCCAGTGTACCCAGTCTCCACTGAGCACCCGTACACCATCCTTGATGTCAAACACCGATGGATATGGGACATCCATCGCCCATCATATGGGTCAAGATGCGTATACGCTAGTCTACTCTGGTGTATCGATGCCCTGTCTTGATACACCCTCGACTAGGAACAGTTATAGGATGCACTCGTCGACTACCGTGGCCCCACTAGTATGATCTCATCATAGTCCCAGTAGTCGAGTACATATCCTAAGGGCTTTATCAACATGTAACATAGAGACAATCAGAGTATATTTTAAGATAAAGAGCAACCGGATAGCGTACTATCATGTCAAGCAAGAAAGTCCTCCCTATATATATCCAAGCATCCACTACAATATACATCGTATGTACAGTAATGGCCTCTAGGGCATACATATAACTAACAAACAGGAGCAGTGAGGGGCGGCAGGAGCTCCAGCCGCGGCACCGGCAGAGGCAGAGATAAAGGCAGAGCGGTTCTGCCACCCGGAGAGCTGCGTAGGGAGCTTCAGAGGGCCGGTCTTGCACCCCGATCGGAGACCCCTTCGGATGCCTCCTTCCATGTGGACTTTGCCACACCTCCAGGTATATTGCACGCATATTCATTTTGAATGTAATATTATAGATATATATACATGTTCATGTCAAAATTACTTATATTGTCAATGTTTGATTGTCTAGCTGTTGGTGATGCGTCCACATCAGGGACAGAGGCCACTCCCGCACCTCCAGATATATTTATATATCATATAGTGCATGTATATTGATTTAGAATGCTATATCATAAATATACATACATTCTTTTTGCTCTTACGTACTTACATCAGGGACAGAGGCCACTCCCGCACCTCCAGGTATATTTATATATCATATACCTGCGGGTATGTTTATATATCCTATAGTGTATACATGTTGATTTAGAATGTTATATTATTGATATATGCATTCTTTTTGCAATTACTTATATAGCTGATACTTGATTGTCTAATTATAGGTGGTGTGTCATCGTCTGGTGCAGAGGCCACTCCCGTCACTTCCATTCCCTCCGCTCAGTCTACAGGTTTGTATGAGTAAATATAAAATATTTATTCATTTTACATATACTTTAAGAATAAACATGAACTCCATGTAATTTTATCGATGTTTATTTTCTAGTTGGAGATGCGTCCATGTCCGGGTCACCGGCTGTTCCTTACCGGAGGAACTATCGTCCCGCTCGTGCTGCTGCCCGGGCCCAGGCTCGTGCTTTAGTCACCGGAGGTATATATCACACTTCAATTTTCGTTAAACATTGATTTCTTAATACAACTTTGTCTTAATATTGATTGTCTTGATATTTCTTGCAGACCCAGGGCCTCCCCATCCTGAGAGGAGGACTCGAGGCCCGAATCAGTCCCACAGGCTGAGGCCCGACAGAGCTAGGGGGAGACAGCATTCCCCCTCTTTTTTACCCCTAATTATCGCTATACATGCGATCATACCGAGAGGTTCGACCGGTATATGGGGGATGAGAGCCGGCTCGTGAAGAACTATCCACTTCACGTTGAGTGGGGCGACCAGCACCGGCTCTCATTCGCCCTCTTCTGGGATCAGGCTCGGGTATTAATATATATTTTCATTTGATTTATCCAATATATTTATTATTAACACTTGCAATCTAATAACAATGTTTTTTTTTATATTTTCAGTTGGATTACGATTTACAGCCTGTACCCGACCCTGATCACCTTGGGAGGGTGCTCGATCTTCACGCTTTGTACAATGACCTGATGAAGAACAGGCAAATGAAGGTCAGATACAACAGGAATGAGCTGAAGACCGACTGCTATTCCTTGTGGATGGCGACCCCCGAGGCAGAGAGAGCAGCCCTCCTTTCTACTCCGGCCTTTGCGAGAGTCGACGTAGATACATGGCCTCTATTGTACGAATATTTCGACTCTCATCGCAAACAGGTATGTATTTTAAATGTAATTCATTGTTTAGTATATAATTTTTTTTGTTGCTTAATTAGAAAACTAAATGTGAATGTGTTGTGCAGAAACAGGCCGATCAAAATAAAGAGAATAGGAAGTCGGCGAAGAGGGTCGCCCCACTTATACAGGTGGCTCGAGAAATATTACTCGTGCCATGGAGTTATCGGTAAATTACAATAGACCGGCCTTTGTAATATAATGTAATATTAAGAGTTATTTTCTAATATATCTAATATTAAGAGTTATTTTCTAATATTGTAGAGAGATCAGACCCTGGCGCAGGGTGGTACACCGAGCGTGCTGTCCGCATATCTTGCCGTCCACGGCACCTCGACAGATCCCGCCACGGGCGAGCTTCGATACCCCAACGCCGCTACCCAGAAGTATTGCGTAAGTGTTAATATTTATTCAACCCCTAATTGAAATCTTAGTTTTGAAAGGTTCAAATTTAAATGATATACTTATATTTTACTGGTTAATGTGGGTGTAGGAGCGGGTGGTTGAGCAGGCCGAAGCATCGGGGATCGATTTTACTGGACAGAACGATCCGATGCTGCTGACCCCAGTCCTGGACGCCGCACACGGAGGGCACCATGGAGGTTAGGAGAGAGGCCGGGGACTGGGCCCTAGCAGGGCCCATATGAGGTTGGACTCCACTCCGGCAGTTACTTCCTCCGTCTCCAGTGAACGACGTTTCTAGCAAGAACTGGAGAGCTTGAAGGCCGCCGTTCAGAAGTTGAAGGAGATGTTGGTATGTATACTACTTAATAATAAAATATTATGTCATATTATAGATAGCAACATATCCAATATTAGTACGTAGCCTGAGCTTATTGGGTTGTAGACTTAGCTTTGATTAATCATACATACATATCTAATTAAAATAAACTACGGTTTTCCAAACTAGATATCCAAACGAGGCCTAAATCCCTAAGTATGCATAGATTGGGCTTTCGAAATAACTTGATAATGATACGAATTCGACTAATACACAGTTCTTACTCCTTTATTACACACGTAGGTCCAGACGCGACAGGATACATCGGCTGAGCCTCCACATGCATCTCTTTCGGCTGCAGCTCCGCAAGCCACTACCTCGGCTGCGGTTCCGCAGACAGCTCCTATAGCTCCACTGCCCGCTCAGACTCCCGCAGCTGCGGCTCCGCAAGCCACGACCTCGGTGGCGGTTGCGCAGACCACTCCTATAGCTCCACAGCCCGCTCAGACTCCCGCACACTCCGCATTGCATGATTTATTGACTCATGGTATATCCGAGGAGCAGGCGCGCCAGATTATGGCGTTTATCAGAGGTGAAGCTGGACTGAGCTAGGGTAGCTTTTTGATTCTTATATTTTAAACATGTATTTATTTATATGATACATATTGTACTATATTTTGGACGATATTGATATTGGTGGTGTTTGCATGTTTATATTGATATCATATTCTGCTTGTTGATTTCTTTTGTATATTATCCGTGAGATGTGATTATGAATACTGCGATATATATTCTGCGTGTTGATTAATTTTATATATGATGTATATATTATTGTGCACGGGGCAAGAAAAAAATAGGCAGCCCTTTTTTAAAAAAAACCTGATAATATGTACCTACGGATTAATCCGTAGGGTCCAACATTGCCCCTACGGATTAATCCGTAGGGACCTTCTTTGCCCCAACTGATTTATCCGTAGGGGCAAAATATCAGGGTATCCTGATATTTTGCCCATATGATCTCAGTAATAGGGGTTATACTTGTCCCTACGGATATATCCGTAGGGGTAAACAAATGCCCCTACACAGGTATCCGTAGGGACAAAATATCAGGTGATATTTTGTCCCTACACATCCGGACCTACGCACTTATCCGTAGGGGCAACTATTTGGCCCTACGGATACGTCCGTAGAGACACCTAATTGATTTTATAAACCGATAAATTAAATAAACTTTTTGTCCATACAGCCAAATCCGTAGGGACAACTGGACCTACACATTACGCCGTAGGGGCAAGTTTTTGACCGTAGGGGCATGTTCAAGGTTAAGACTTGCACCTACGGCGTTTGCACCTACAGGGTAATTTATTGCCCCTACGGATAAATCCGTAGGGGCAACCTCTATTTGTAGTAGTGTGTGCGGATCAGGACAGATTCTATCCAGATTCATCGCTTAATATTGTAATGCGGTTTTCTACATTTTACGTCAATTTTCAGTAAAAACTTAAAACAAAGAAAATATAGATTTTTCGATGTAAATATTCAAAACATCTGAAAATACTTAATTTGGATCAACGATTACAGAGTTATGGTCTCTCGAAGAAAATCCTTATTGGCAGTTTTCTGGTTTTAAAAATAGTGAATAAAAAAACTACATAACACCTAAACCGTTATTCGGTTTGATATAAAATTTTTACTGTAGACCTGAAATTCTATCTAATTTTCCTAGAATGTCCTGAAGTCAAGATTGATTTTCTAAAAAAAAATTTGAAGGTAAAGGTATTTCTTCAAGGTGGTATTTGAGATTAACAAGGTCATGGTATTTATTTGAAACCTTATTTTCTTTTAAAACTAAATATAAATAAAATAAAATAAAAATAGCGAGCAATAAATTATGAAAGGCATACGAAAAAGCATAGAAATCGTTCATGATTTATTTACTAAAATCGATATAAAAGATTAATAAATATTCTACACAAAAATTATTAAACACTTTTCTTTTGTTTTGAATAAACGGTTGCGTTATGTAATGATATGCAATATAGGATGATACAATTCACATATTTTCATAACTACTAAAACATGAAACAAGATAATCGCTACTAGTTAAAAATGTATTATATTCAAGAAGGTAAATAAGTTTACTAAACAATTAATTATTAGGTTATCTATTTATTTTATGTGTGTTTTCTAAATAAGGAGTTTATAGATAAAGTGAGCAAGTATGGAAATCGGTGGAGACATGACAAGATGAGGATAATTCAATAAGAGGAGGAGAAGAAACGAAGGGGACTTACGGGTTGTGTGAGTCCGTATAACAACCAGTTCACCAATTCGATTATAGTGGTAAAAACAAGTCTAGGTGACCTAGGCTCAAGTAAGCAAGACAAGGATCAAGTTAGTTTCTAAAAGTATTCTCTATGTAGATTTTGAGAGGAAAAGAAAGAAATGTAAAGCGATATTTACAAAATTTGTGAATGGTACAATACTTTGGTCTTGAATTCCTATGGACGAAGTGAGCTCCGGTGGCGCCGAAACTTTGAGTGCTCTAAAGATGAAGATGTGAAATAATTTTTTTTTGAAGGAGGATGAACAATGAAAGAAAGAACATATAAAACAATATTAATATGATCATTATAATAATTCATAATCATAACCATACAAATTATTATATGCATTCATTTTGAGAGTTAAATGGAAGATGAAATGAAAGGTCTCATTTGTAAGTTATGAGAGAGTTTTAAAAAAATAGATAAAAATAATTACAAGAATGGAGATTTGAACATATGGACTTATGGAATAATAATGCAAGAACTAAACCAATGAGCTACAAAGTTGTTCATACACATATTTAATTAGAATTAAATATATGTTGTTGCTTGAAAAGAAAGTGTGCTTTTGGCCTCATAATTTTATAAAAGAAAATAAAAATGAGATTGGATTTAGGTTATGGGCAGGGTCAGGTCTTTTGTTTAATTTGAAATAGGTTAAGATTTAGGTTAAAGAAATGGGTTTGGGAAAAATAGATGGAATAATAAAATAATATATTTAATAGAAAACAAAATATACGGAAAAATACTAAGAATAAATAAATACAATATTTTACTAAAAAAAAGAAAACACGAAGGTATGGTAATATTAGGGTCGTTACACGTAATCGACTATATCCCCACCTCAATTACCGGATACCACCAAATACATACATCGTGCATCCGTAATCGGCTAGATCTACACCTCGATTACCGGATACCACTAAATCCATACACCGCGCATCCGTAATCGGCTACATCTTCACCTCGATTACCGGATACCACCAAATATACATATAACAACATACACATAACAAAATCCAAGCAAGCTTTATATATATATATATATATATATTAGTGTCCCATACCACTGATACACACACATACATATGCATATCAGTGACCCATACCACTGATATATATCATCATAAATAAAGACCGCAATTTAACAAGATTAACAATATATAACGCGTAACGGAATCATAACATATAGCATAATAGATAATAGAATAACAAAACAAATGGATAACGTAAGTATGGCAGTTCTAAGTGTCATGGCAGTACCAACGATATGTAGCGTATATGCGAGTTTGTGATGGTGCAACATGTTAATCGTTGGTACGTGGGCGGTGTTCTATCAGGTGTGTTCCTATAGCAGGGTAATCGGAATATAAGAGATGAAATGGAGCATGAAACATGACATTTTAATTAAGTATCAACGAACGTAGCAATGCTAGCAAGTATAGGTATGCAACATGGTAGGGTACTCAATACAATACTAATCGAATGATAATGCAATCAAGTGTCGCAAAGCGACACGAAGTTTTATAAATTTTTCTGGTAGTCAGGAAAGCTATACATCCTCGCCGCGTCGGACGTCTCCGCGACCGATCCTAAACATCAAACCATAGCGCACGAATAAGTGTCATGTAGCAACCGTTACTAACGACCTAAACACACATAGTATAAGACTTCGATTATCGTGGTTTAATGTGTGAGAAATACATCGAACAATAAGTTTCGTACGTGAGAAGCTGGATTACCGATACCGACATATATACATATACGAAGCGAACCCATGTATGTTAAAAACGTGTGACCATCATGTTCTAATCATGTGCGAAGTTATCTAGAACTACCCCGAATTGTCGAATTTCAACTTTAAACACTTGCAGATTCTATAATGGAAGTTTTGAAATTGGCAGTTTTTGGGCTCATTTTGAAAAATCACCAAAATCAGTAAATACGATATTTGAACTCAAACTAAAATTCTACATTTAGATAAAAGAGTTAACTTTGATACCCCAAAATATCTTTTCCAATTTCTAAGTATAGAACATGAAATAAAATACAAAATTTAAATATGTTTTTGGATAATTTTACCGAATCAGAAAACACCCTTGCACTAAAAAAATAATATCTCTAGATTTTGTAAAGTGAATAAGGCAAATGAAAAATTTAGAGATATCTACACAAAATTATACACAACCTAAAATTTTCACATTTTCCAAATTATTAATAGAAAATTGTTACAGTATGAGTGAAAAACAACCACTAAAAATGCAATTTCCAGTTTGGATACTCTTCCTTTAAAAATTCTTATAAAATTCATTTTACAGTAAAACTTAACCAAATTTTGTTGCTAAAAGATAAGCCAATTATATACAATTTTGTAGTTTTAAACTTTACCTAATTATCATCAGAGAGTCATCAAAAAAATTCGAAACCCCTAACATGTTATTGATTTTCAACCAAAACTCAATAAAAACCTTAGCTTTTCATAACTAATAAGCTAAAAACTTAACTAGATTGGATTTTAGCTTAACTTGTGGGAATAAAGAGGTGATTCATACTTATAGGGGACTACAAGGGGACTTGAGTGGCTCTACATGAAAAATTTATGACCAAAAGCCATGGTTTGGTGTAGGATTCTTTGAGGCTGAAGAAAACTTGTTGTATGTTTGTGTGATTTTGGAAGTTAGAAAATTTTGAGGAGAAGAATAAGAAAAAGAGAAAATGATGTAGAGAATTATGAGGGGAGAGTGATGATGAGGCCTTAACATAAGTATTCCTTTACCATTCCTAATATTAAAAGAAAACACATACGTTCAACCATTCCTATTAGTTTAATATAAAACCCTTACCTCCAACTATACTCTCCATTTCTCCCTCTCTCTAAAAATTTAAAATACCATATAGAAAAAGAGTTAAGATAAAGAAAGAAGTTTAATATTTTGCCATGACAAATAAAGTATGTTTAATTAAACCTTAAGCTAATTTTAATAGTAAAAGACTTAACTATTATATGTATGTGTGACTAAATACTTTAAAAGAAAACCAATTTAATTAAAATCCATATAATTAATAAAACTTAATATCACTAATTTATAAAAAAGTAATTAATTGTTCTCATATATAACTAGTTCATTTTATTAACAATTAAATCTAAAGTAAACATTTACATTTTCGAAATGTTAGAATAACTCTTAGCCGAACATATAATCTTTGGACAATACATGACGGATGTCGGATCACGTCAAGATGTTATCTTCCGTAGATCCTCTGGGAGCGACGATGGACGGCTGAGATTGGAGTTGGAGGCTGGCTCCTGAAGGGTGTGGATCTCAATGGGTTTGAGGTTGTTTAGGCCGAGCTGCCTGCAAGGAAGTCCCGGGGTGGTTGTACTACCGAGGACCCTCCGACGGTCAAGTTAAAGAGGAAATCCGAGCACTGTAACGGCTTAGTGAGTGGAAAAAGACTTACTTGAACCGTCTGGAGGAGGGGTTTAAATAGTGGTGGCAGCAGGCAGGCATGCACAAGAATCACGCGGCCGTTACGCTCCCGACGTCACGCCCGCGTGATGGGCGGAATCCCGCATTAATGGCGAGACAGGCTCGTTAATGGGATGTGTCCGGCGGATATCTCGTGTATGGCGAGATTCGTGGGATGGCGGTTGCGCCTGTGAGTGGTTTCGTTGGTCGGTCGACGAGACCGAGGAAGATGAGCTCGGCGGGAGAGCTCGGGGATGAGCGGGAGGCCGAGCTATCTTGGTTCTGATGGAGCCCGGAGGCGAGCTGAGAGAGCCGAGGAGGCCAGTTGTGCAGGAGGCTCAGAGACGAGCCAAAGGTTGTCTGTAGGACGGGCATAGGAGCGGTCTGGTCGGCCACTGTTTGTCCTTTCTTGCAAGCTCTGGGACACGTCATCTGCCACGTGTCATGATGTAAGGAATTACCGTTATTGAGCATCATCATTAGCCCGCCACTCTCGTTTCGATCTATTCGTGGGTCGGATCGAGAGTGGACTGTTTGGTTCTTTTTGTGCGGCTCGGCGCTGGTAATTCCTCGTGGTGGATTGTTCGGGGACGATGCGGCGTTCTTGTTGTCGCGCATCGAGTATGAGTCGAATGAAGGGAGAGTGTTGGAAGGTCGGTATCCTCCCTTTGCCGGAGTTGAGGCGCTGATCGCGTATTGAGTATGAGTTTATTCGGCGGGTCTTGGATCCATGTCTTTGTAGGGTAAGAAGCTACCCTCTGCGGATGTGCCAAGCAGGAAGCTACTCAGAGGCCTCGCGAGGAGGGCTTTGGACCCACCGCGTTGATGGGCAGAAAGATGCCCGCTGGGGATGCGCCGAGCAGGAAGAAACTCGGTAGCCTCATGAGGAGGGCTTCAGATCCTCAGCATCCAATGGGCAGGAGGGTGCCCGCTGAGGATACGTCGAGCAGGAAGAAACTCGGCGGCCTCGTGAGAAGGGCTTCAGATCCCCAGCGTCTGATGGGCAAGAGACTGCCCGCTGGGGATGCACCGAGCAGGAAGAAACTCGGCGGCCTCGCGAAAAGGACTTCGGATCCTCAGCGTCTGATGGGCAAGAGGCTTCCCGCTGGGATGCGCCGAGCAGGAAGAAACTCGGCGACCTCACGAAGAGGGCTTAGATCCCTGGCGTTGTGGGGTAGGGAGCTACTAGCCAGGGATAACCGAGCGAGGGTGGGCTCGGTTGCCTCTTGGTGAGGGCTTTGATCTTTGGCGTTGTGGGGTAGGGAGCTACCAGCCATGGATAGCCAAGCAGGGTAGCCGCTCGGCTGCCTCTTGGTGAGGGCTTAGATCCTTGGCACCGTGGGTAGTGAATTACCAGCCAGGGAGAGCCGAGCAGGGTAGCCGCTCGGCTGCCTCTTGGTGGGGGCTTAGATCTCTGGCGCTGTGGGTAGGGAACAACCAGCCAGGGATAACCGAGCAAGGGCAGGCTCGGATGCCTCTTGGCGAGGGCTTTGATCCTTAGCGCGGGAGGGGCCGTAAGATGCCTACTAAGGACGGGCCGAGCAGGGTTACTGCCCAGTGCCTCTTGGCGAGGGCTTTGATCCTTAAAGACGGGCCGAGTAGGGTTGTTGCCCGGTGCCTCTTGGCGAGGGCTTGATCCCTGGCGTTGTGGGGTAGAGGGCTACCAGCCAGTGATAATCGAGTAAGGGCGGGCCCGGTTGCCTCTTGGCGAGGGCTTCGATCCTTAGCGCGGGAGGGGCCTTAAGAGGCCTACTAAAGACGGGCTGAGCAGGGTTACTTCCCGGTGCCTCTTGGCGAGGGCTTTGATTCTTAAGGACGGTCCGAGCAGGGTTGCTGCCCGGTGCCTCTTGGCGAGGGCTTTGATCCCCGGCGCTATTGGGTAGGGAACTACCAGCCAGGGATAACCGAGCAAGGGCAGGCCCAGTTGCTTCTTGGTGAGAGATTTGATCCTTAGCGCGGGAGGGGCCGTAAGAGGCCTACTAAGGACGAGTCGAGAAGGGTTACTGTCCGGTGCCTCTTGGCGTGGGTTTTGATCTTTAAGGATGGGCCGAGCAGGGTTGCTTCCTGGTGACTCTTGGCGAGGGCTTTGATCCCTGGCGTTGTAGGGTAGGGAACTATCAGCCAGGGATAACCGAGCAAGGGCAGGCCCGGTTGACTTCTGGTGAGGGCTTTAATCCTTAGCGCTGTAGGGGCCATAAGAAGCCTGCTAAGGATGGACCGAGCAGTGAAGCTGCTCAGTTGCCTCTTGGCGAGGGCTTTGATCCCTGGCGTTGCGGGGTAGGGAACTACCAGCCAGGGATAACCGAGCAGGGGTGAGCCCGGTTGCCTCTTGGTGAGGGCTTTGATCCTTAGCGCTGGAGGGGTCGTAAGAGGCCTGCTAAGGATGGACTGAGCAGTAAAGCTGCTCAGTTGACTCTTGGCGAGGGCTTTGATCCCTGGCGTTGCGGGGTAGGGAACTGCCAGCCAAGGATAACCGAGCAGGGTTGCTGCCCGGTGCCTCTTGGTGGGGGCTTTGATCCCTGGAGTTGTGGGGTAGGGAACTACCAGCCAGGGATAACCGAGCAAGGGCGGGCCCGGTTTCCTCTTGGTGAGGGCTTTGATCCTTAGCACTGGAGAGGCCCTAAGAGGCCTGTTAAGGATGGACCGAGTAGTGAAGCTGCTCAGTTGCCTCTTGGCAAGGGCTTTGATCTCTGGCGTTGCGGGATAGGGAACTACCAGCCAGGGATAACCGAGCAAGGGCGAACACGGTTGCCTCTTGGTGAGGGCTTTGATCCTTAGCGCTGGAGGGGCCGTAAAAGACCTGCTAAGGATGGACCGAGCAGTGAAGCTGCTCAGTTGCCTCTTGGCGAGGGCTTTGATCCCTAGCGTTGCGGGGTAGGGAACTGCCAGTCAGGGATAACCGAGCAGGGGCGAGCCCAGTTGCCACTTGGTGAGGGCTTTGATCCTTAGCGCTGGAGGGGCCGTAAGAGGCCTGCTAAGGATGGACCGAGCAGTGAAGCAGCTCAGTTGCTTCTTGGCGGGGGCTTTGATCCCTGGCGTTGTAGGGTAGGGAACTACCAGCCAGGGATAACCGAGCAGGGGCGAGCCCGGTTGCCTCTTGGTGAGGGCTTTGACCCTTAGCGCTGGAGGGGCCGTAAGAGGCCTGCTAAGGATGGATCGAGCAGTGAAACTGCTCAGTTTCCTCTTGGCGAGGGCTTTGATCCCTGGCGTTGCGGGGTAGGGAACTACTAGACAGGGATAACCGAGCAGGGGCGAGCCCGGTTGCCTCTTGGTGAGGGCTTCGATCCCTGGCGTTACGAGGTAGGGAACTACCAGCCAGGGATAACCGAGCAGGGGCGAGCCCGGTTGCCTCTTAGTAAGGACTTCGTCCCTGGCGTTGCGGGGTAGGAAACCACCAGCCAGGGATAACCGAGCAGGGGCGAGCCCGGTTGCCTCTTGGTGAGGGCATTGACCCTTAGTGCTGGAGGGGCTGTAAGTAGCCTGCTAAGGATGGACCGAGCAGTGAAGCTGCTCAGTTTCCTCTTGGCGAGGGCTTTGATCCCTGGCGTTGCGGGGTAGGGAACCACCAGCCAGGGATAACCAAGCAGTGGCGAGCCCGGTTGCCTCTTGGTGAGGGCTTTGATCCTTAGCGCTGGAGGGGCCGTAAGAGGCCTGCTAAGGATGGACCAAGCAGTGAAGCTGCTCAGTTGCCTCTTGGTGAGGGCTTTGATCCCTGGCGTTGCGGGATAAAGAACTGCCAGCCAGGGATAACCGAGCAGTGTTGCTGCCCGGTGCCTCTTGGCGAGGGCTTTGATCCCTGGCGTTGTGGGGTAGGGAACTAGCAGCCAAGGATAACCGAGCAAGGGCGGGCACGATTGCGTCTTAGTGAGGGCTTTGATCCTTAGCGCTGGAGGGGCAGTAAGAGGCCTGCTAAGGATGGACCGAGCAGTGAAGCTGCTCAATTGCCTCTTGGAGATGGCTTTGATCTCTGGCGTTGCGGGGTAGGGAACTACCGACCAGGGATAACCGAGCAAGGGCGAGCACGGTTGCCTCTGGGTGAGGGCTTTGATCCTTAGCGCTGGAGGGGCCATAAGAGGCCTGCTAAGGATGGACCGAGCAGTGAAGCTGCTCAGTTGCCTCTTGACGAGGGCTTTGATCCCTGGCGTTGCGGGGTAGGGAACTGCCAGCCAGGGATAACCGAGCAGGGGCGATTCCGGTTGCCTCTTGGTAAGGGCTTTGATCCTTAGCGCTGGAGGGGCCGTAAGAGGCCTACTAAGGATGGACCGAGCAGTGAAGCTGCTTAGTTGCCTCTTGGCGAGGGCTTTGATCCCTGGCGTTGCGGGGTAGGGAACTACCAGCCAGGGATAACCGAGCAAGGGCGATCCCGGTTGCCTCTTGGTGAGGGATTTGACCCTTAGCGCTGGAGAGGCTGTAAGAGGCCTGCTAAGGATGGACCGAGCAGTGAAGCTGCTCAGTTGCCTCTTGGCGAGGGCTTTGATCTCTGGCGTTGCGGGGTAGGGAAATACCAGCCAAGGATAACCGAGCAGGGGCGAGCCCGGTTGCCTTTTAGTGAGGGCTTCGATCCCTGGCGTTGCGTGGTAGGGAACTACCAGCCAGGGATAACCGAGCAGGGGAGAGCCCGGTTGCTTCTTGGTGAGGGCTTCGATCCCTGGCGTTGCAGGGGTAGGGAACTACCAGCCAGGGATAACCGAGCAGGGGCAAGCCCGGTTGCTTCTTGGTGAGGGCTTTGACCCTTAGCACTGGAGCGGCCGTAAGAGGCCTGCTAAGGATGGACCGAGCAGTGAAGCTGCTCAGTTGCCTCTCGGCGAGGGCTTTGATCCCTGGCGTTGCGGGGCAGGGAACTACCAACAGGGATAACCGGGTAAGGGCGTGCTCGGTTGCCTCTTGGTGAAGGCTTTGATCCTTAGTGCTGGAGGGGTCGTAAGTGGTCTGCTAAGGACGGGCCGAGCAGGGTTGCTGCCCGGTCGATTCGTGAGGTTCTGTCTGACCTTCCCGGTGTAAGTATGGGGAAGAGGGACAGTCGCGGGTTACACGTGTCAAGAACGTGTAGGGGAGGCGATTCGTCCACGCCTCCGTTGTGAGGGAGGCGGCGGCTAGTGCTTAGATCGTCGCGGTGGTCGCTCGCCATTGAGTTGAGATTGGAAGATGAACCTTGTTCAGTGGAATCAAGAATTTCCCACAGACAGCGCCAACTGACGGATGTCGGATCACGTCAAGATGTTACATTCCGTAGATCCTCTAGGAGCGACGATGGACGGCTGAGATTGGAGTTAGAGGCTGGCTCCTGAAGCGTGTGGATCTCAATGGGTTTAAGGTTGTTTGGGCCAAGCTACCTGCAAGGAAGTCCCTGGGTGGTTTACCACCGAGGACCCTCCGACGGTCAAGTTAGAGAGGAAATCCGAGTAGAGTAACGGCTTAGTGAGTGGAAAAAAACTTACTTGAACCATCTGAAGAAGGGGTTTAAATAGTGGTGGCAGCAGGCAGGCGCGAGAATCACACCGGCCGTTACGCTCCCGACGTCACACCCGCGTGATGGGCGGGATCCCGCATTAATGGCGAGACAGGCTCATTAATGGAGGATCGTGATGGCGTGGAACGTGGGATGTGGCCGGCGGATATCTCGTGTATGGCGAGATTCGCGGGATGGCGGTTGCGCCTGTGAGTGGTGTCGTTGGTCGGTCGACGAGACTGAGGAAGATGAGCTCGGTGGGAGAGCTCGGGGACGGGGTGGGAGGCCGAGCTATCTTGGTTCTGCTGGAGCCCGGAGGCGAGCTGAGAGAGTCGAGGAGGCCAGTTGAGCAGGAGGCTCGGAGACGGGCCAAAGGTTGTCTGTAGGACGGGTATAGGAGCGGTCTGGTCAGCCACCGTGAGTCCTTTCTTGCAAGCTCTGGGACACGTCATCTGCTACGTGTCATGATGTAAGGAATTGCCGTTATTGAGCAGCATCAATACAAAAACTCTAGCTAAAACATAGATGATATTTTTGCTAAACATGAAGATGATACAAGATAACAGGCGAATGAAAAGACCATACTGGCATCCATCTTAAAAAATGACGATTTACAGAGTTTTTAAAAGTTAACTTGCACTTTGCTAAGCAAATCAGATAGAGAAAAAGGTCATGAATATGGTTGATAAATGATGCTAGAGCTGTGATAAAATGAGACACTTTGCAAAAGACTGCCATTACTTGTTGTAATAAGAATATAGTGAAGATGGCTAGAATAACCCTTTTTCACCTTTTCCCCCTTCCAAATTCACTTTACATACACAGTGAAAGAAAAAGTAGTTCCTTCTCTATATAAAATCAAAGATCAAAGAATCTACTCTTTCTCAGCAATATAAATCTATGTACAATCCCCACAAAAAAGTGCACCAATTCCCATAGCCCAAGAGGAATCACATACATATAACATAGGGAATGAGATTGTGCTGCTGAGCCATGCAGCCTTTAGGACTTGGACCCCATATAAAATATAGTACACATACATTTTCTCACTTTGAAAGTTGAGGAAAAGAAAAGAAAAGAAAAGAAGAAAAGAAGAAAAGAATGAAGAAAGTTTAGGGCACCTCAATGATTGCCCTTGAAGATCTTTGCATCATGCCAGCAAAGTCCTTGGTGATCTTTCACATTGAGATTGAGATTGAGATTGAGATGAGGCTTCTCAAATCAATCAGTGGTGGGCCCAGGGCTGCTGCAAAACAGCCGGAGACATGGAAGGCTAGGGTTTAGCCTTTTTGGGTGCCCTAAAACTTCAATGTGGGCCCCAAGAGATGTGGGGCCTATTGCGTGGGCCTTTGTCATCTTGTGAGTTCCCAAAACAAATCAAAAGATCTTGGGGCTTGCTTTTGTCTTCTCAAGCGCCGCCGAGAAGGATCATCAAGCAAGGCGAAGAAGAAACTTTTAGTTAATATTATTATTGTTAATATATTTTAAGCACGCTCGATACACGTGTTAGAGAAGAGAACGTTGAAATCATTGAAGAGAACAGTCATAAAAATAATAAATATTGAAGTGAGGATAATTTTCATTTCAATTTTAATACCGGTCCTCACTTTGCTTTGTGTATTTTCACGGTGAATATATAATGAGTAATTTTGTTCATATATATATATATATATATAGTGTGACTGCTTTGGCTTTGATATCTTTCTTGGTATTACTGATGCAAAATTCTGCTTTGCAGAGCCATGCTAAGGGAAGGACGGCCCGCTAAAGGAAAAGGTTGTTGAGCAAATATATACTGCAACAAAAATATGGTCTTCATTCTGGTTGCTTTTACAAAAATTAAGGCTGCTAGTGCATGCATGGAGGCTGCTGCAATCAAACTCAAAAGCTAGCTCGAACTTATTTTGGTTTAGTGACATAGTTTTCTCTTATGTTGGCTAGCTGTTATCAAAAGATGGCTAATGAGGCTCATAAGTGAGAATTCCTCAGATCACGACACGTTGCGAATGGCGCGTCATCCGTGACAGCTCATTAGATTCCTGGTGAGCTACTGAGGCAAAATCAGTGTGGAGCACTGATGACCTTTCTCGGTTCGTCTCCGAGCTTACACTCCGCCTCTTACCCAAGAGCGATCTAGCCGCCGAACTGGTGCCCATCCTCATGTGCCCGTTTCCGAGCTATTGCGGAGCTGAGCTTTCTCGGCCTCCCGGCTTGTTTCCGAGCCTCACGCCGAGCTAAACCTTCCCAGCTCTCCCGGACAAACGAGAACGCGAGACACTAGCGCTTTTGCAACGGTTCCGCGTCTCTCGCCAAAGTGAGATACCCGCCGCCCCACGTTCCGCGTCCCAGGCTGACACATCCCCCCATTAATGGGCGTATCCCGCCATTAATAGGGGGACCCCGTCATTCACACTGGCGTAACGTCAGGGGCGTAACCGAAGGCGAAGATCTCGCGCCAGCTCGCTCCATACCATCCCTATAAAAACCCCTCTCTCAGACTCAGGTAAGGCAATTTTATTCCAATAAACAACTACCCTGCTCATTTTCCTGGGTTAACTTGATCGTCGAAGGGTCCTACCGTGGTCATCCACCCCGGGACTTCTTTGCAGATTGCTCGGCTTCATCTCAAAATCAACCCATTGAGATCCACACGCCCAAGGAAACAATCTTCAAACCAAATCTCGGCCGTTCAACAGCGCTCGCTACAGATCGACGGAGGACAACATCTGAAGGAGATCCGACATCCATCAGTTGGCGCCGTTTGTGGGAACGCTTGCAAGTTTCTTCCCCCCCCATCAAAATTGATCATCTGTCTTCGACCTAATGGCGAGCGAGAACCGTGGTGATCCCATTACGAGTCATCACCTCCCCCACAACGGAGGAAGGAGCGACTCGTCTCCTCCTACTAATGCCATTTTCGCCTTATCCATCCGGATCAACAAACTCACGTCGATGGTGGTCGCGCTCATTCGCGTTCAAGCGGCGGGCCCAGCCCCCCAGATCGCAGTTCCCTCTCCTAGGGATCACGACGTTGGCAGAAGAGCGAATAGCATTACTCCCCTCGATGCCCCTGAACACAGGCGTGCCGACTCTGACAACCGCGGCTCCCACACAGCAACCGATTCAATAACCCGCTGGGTGCCACACGGCTCTACGCCGAAGTCTCGGGAAAGAGACCATCGCCGTGACGCCCATCGCGCTCCTGTGCCACCCGAGGAGGTGTCGGTGAGCTTGCCCGCTTCTAGGCGTGACCAACGCCCTCTTCATCGCCGAGACCACGCAAACAACTCGCATCAAGGCTGCTCCAAGAGGACTTCACCCGAAGATCTAAGAAATTTGATAGAGCGGAATCGAAGCCGCACTACCGCGCAGACTAGGAGCGAAAATGGACACCACTCTAACTGTGCCGAATCCTCGGGGTACCACAACCGCTTCGAGGCCCTCGAGAAGAAAATCGAGAGCATACACTGGGATGGCCAGGCGTTTGGCGGAGGAGCCCGATACTCCGCCGATTCACTGACAAAACCTTTTACGGAGGAACTGTTGGCCGAGCACGTCTCGTCCAGGAACAAACTGCCTAAGGTGGCCCTCTTCGACTGGAAATCCGACCCGAAGAACCATCTAGACGCATTTACGGCGGGCATGAGCTTCCAGGATAACTCTGACGCTGCGCAATGCCGAGCATTTCCTGCCACCCTCATCCGGGGTGGACGAGACTGGTTCCGAGGACTCACGCCATACTCCATCTCTACCTTTAATGAGCTGGCCATCCAGTTCCTCGGTCACTTCGTCGGAAACAGACGACAGAAGCAGATTGTCGATTACCTCTTCACCATAAAGAGCAGGGACAAGGAATCCTTTAAGGTATACGTCGCTCTATAACACTCTCCTCGAGGTCCCCGAGCACCGGGATGAAACTGTCATCACCGTACTAAGGTCGGGTCTTAGGCACAAAGAGTGGCTCCGCTCTTTTGCATTAGCGCAACCTAAGACCATAGCCGAGGTAAAAGCTTGGACCGAACGAGAGATCCAACTCGAGTCGGAGGTGAACGCCAACCTGTTCCGAGACGACCAAGCCGACCAAAAGAAGAGGGGCAGAGAAGAGAAGAAGAGGGTCGATCGACCAAACCCATACTCTCCGAAGTTCCAGGAGTACACTCCTCTTAACATCTCCCAGACCGAGTTGTTGGAGGAGGAGAAGGGCGAGAGATTCTTCAATGTAACATTTCAGAAAAATAAAATATTATTTTTGGGAATTTAAATAATTAAAATAATAAATATTATGCATATTTTAGTGTGAGGAGATTAGTTTTAAATGTTATGATATAATTAAATACCGATAAATTGGGAAATATTGGAAAATTAAATTGAATGGTGATTTTGGAGAGATTTATGTGATTTAGAAAAATTATAAATTTTTATAATTAATTATATACAAGTTTATTTCTAAACTTGATTAATTTTCACTAATCGTGCATTAAGCTTGGTTTTTGCATGTGACATGCACCATGTCATATTGCTAACACTTGTTACATTTTTTTTTCTTGTTTGAAAACCATGCACCATTTCTTTGTTAATTGGTTTTATTTGTTTTGTTGGAGTTAAAAAGAAAAGAAAAAGAAAAGAATAAAGAAAGAAGTATGTGCATGAGAGAGAAGAGAGAGAGAGATGAGGGGTCATTTGACCATGGCCATTTCTTTTCCCTCCATTATCTTCATCATTTTTCTCCCCTCCCTCATCCATGGCTGCCCTCTACTTCCACCTCCTCCTACACCTCACAACGATCCAAAATCCACACCAAAACATCATAATCCCTTCATTAAAATTGTGCATAACTATGCAACAAAGACCTTGGTGTGATCAAGTGGGGATTTTGAAGACATTGGGCAACTCAAGAAAATTCTTAAGTTGCCAAATGAGGTATTTTCTTCACCATTAGTGTAGTAATTCATATTCTTTAACTTCTATTTTAGTTTAGAAGTGTTTAAGTAAGGTTTAATGAGGTTTGAAAATTCCAAGAAGATGTTAGGGGATTTTATGAGTTGTGAAGTGAAAATTGAGGTTAGTAGAGGCCATACAACCCCCCTAGTGTTAGAATTCAGGACAAAACATGAAACTAAAACCCCTTAACCCAAACTTAGAAACCCCAATATCGGAAAATTGTGGGAATTGTGATGATATTCAGGGATCTGCTACGACCCGGGGCACCTGAAAAATATTTATCGATTACAGTGATACAAGCAGGCACCCTAGAAGCTACAACTGAAACCCAGGACCCCAATTCCACTTTAGGGCCGCAAATTTAACCCATTTCGCCGCAAATTGCGGCCTGGGTTGGGTAGAAATGGTTCGTGCTTGGTCTGTGGCCCCTATATTAGTTAATTAGACCTATCATATATGCAACTTTTCCTAATTCTCACCTGAGACAAATCTGGGACCGTTTTCTTGAGTTGTTGTTATGGTTTTGCGACTTTTAATGACTTTAGTTTTGGTGTTGTGTTTTATCTCGGTCACTTGACGTTTGTATGTCGATATCGGGTGTTGTTAGGCTTTCTTGCATGCGTAGACCATAGGTTTTAACATATGTGCGTTTCGTGTGCCGTTTTGGTTTTTATCCGCGATTTCGGTTTACGGTATTATATGTTTATATATAGGTACCTTCACGTGGACTTCGTACGACGAGGAAGAAAATGGCGACATCGACTTCGGCAAGCAAAGATCAAGGTGAGTAGATATATATCTACGGGGGAAGTCGGGTGGATGGCGTATAGCACCCCCGCAGTTCGTAGTGTAGCATACGAATAAGTTATATATATAATTATATTTGGGTTTTTGTGAAACGTGGTTAATTGACAAGAACGGCCTTAGGAGATCATGGATTAGTGTAACGTAATTGAAAGTCACTGTTTTAGTTAGTTCTTAGCCGCCAAACCCTAGAGAAAAAGGTGTACACACACATGCACACACGGATTATGTTTCGGTGTATATAACGTGTGTGTGTGTGTGTGTATGTATATAGATGTATTGCTATTTATATATATATATATATATATGTGTATATATACGTATACACGTATGATGAGGATAGTATATAATACTTGGAGATGAGTCGATGTGATTGGGCATGATGCCATGAGATCGGTGATGTGATTTAGGTCGAGCTATGAGACATGCCATGATATTATAGCGGATCGTTGAGCGATGTGTTTTCATACACACGCGATATATGTTGATGGTATCGGAATGCACTAGACTTTAGATCAGTACCCCTAGTTCATGCTATGTTGATAATGATACCAGTTAGATAATGAGATAAATATGATAGTAGACCCGTACCCCGATTTTGGGATGTCGTACGATGGATTTACCGTACGAATTTTAAATATGATGATTGATCCGCACTCTTGACTCGAGAATGTCATATTGTATGTTTTATTGTACGCGACGCTATTGAGGCAGGATCACCGACTACTAGATATATATATCGACTCGGACTTAGGTAGATTTCTTTACCCCTTTCGATTAGTCACTTAGTTTAATCCTGTAGTTATCAGGTAGATATTAGACTGGGCTCGAGTCATACTTATATTCAAAACTAAAGAATCGTGGGTATTTAAAAGATAGGCCGATGGATACTACGGATATTTCAAAGGACGTACATTTTCTTCAAAACATCGTAGCCCTTATTTTCTAAAAACCACGATTCGTGCTATTTCAAATGCCAAAACTGTATGACTCGTTTATATAAATGTATATTCTTATAAGTTGCGGATACTGCATCTTTTTCCGTATATTCATGTTGTTCTTATCGCATTGCATGCTTACACATGTAGTTTCTTTTGCTATTATGAACCTATGTTGTCAGGACACCAGCACTATTACCGATGATGCGTATGTCCACAAACACTTGCTTGCCGGTGTAAGGTGTTTTTCGTCACCCCATTGAGATGGCAATACGCGCGTGCTCGTCAGGCGCATTACAGATTCTCCCTGCCCAGGGGTAGGCTGGGGTTTATTGATTGTGGGGTTCTGAATCTTCGGCAGCCGCGGACTAAGCTGTCGTTAATTACCACTCACCTTTGAAGCGAGAGAACCTCCGATTGACGGGTTAAACTGGTCTAGCGAACTCAATATGCAGTGTGCGTGTGTTGTATTTTGAAAAGGGGTTTTGGATATATCGGGGGCCCTGAAGAGTTTTTACGGGGGTATTTTTTCCTAATGATGGAGGTATTTTTAGTGTGTAGTGCATGTAAAATGAGGGGAAAATGGCGTCCAAAGGACGCGTGAGCGCCAGCGCCTCACGTGCCTAGCACGCTGGGGCTGGACGCTGGGCGCTGGCGCTTTGGGCGTTGGCGCCTCACGTGCCCGGCACGTGGGAACTCGGGCGCTAGCGCCTTGGGCGCGAGCGCCTCACGCTAGCGCCTCACGTGCCCGGCACGTAGGCGCTCGTACGCTAGCGCTTTGGGCGATCGGGCGCTAGGGCTTTGGGCGCTAGCGCCTCACGTGCCCGGCACGTGGGCACTCGAGCGCTAGCGCTTTGGACGCTCGAGCGCTAGGATTTTGGGCGCTAGCACTTTGGGCACTCGGGCGCTAGTGCTTTGGGCGCTCGGGCGCTAGCGAAAAGATGGGGTTTTTACCCCAAGAAATAGGAGTTAAACTCCAAAAAGAGGATTTTGAGTGGAGTTAAACTCCAAAAGATCTGGATTAGGAGTTAAACTCCTTTGAAGATTTGGGTCTTGGAGTTGAACTCCCTAAACATCTTTAGAAGTTCTTCTCTCTTAAGCCTGAGATCTTCTCTTGAGCCTTGGATCTTTTCTAAAGTGGGATTTTCGGAGATGGGTCTCCTTCTTCCTCCTCTTTGTTGGCCGGATCTTGGAGAACAAGAGGGGTGAGATTTTAAAAATCTCCCCCTTTTGAGATCTAATGGAATATCTGAGCTCCCCTTTGTGGGTTTTGTGGTGAAAAACTATTTAGTTTTGGAAAAGGAAGAGTAAAACTCTTGATTTAATTCAAAAGAAAGAAGAAGGTTTAGAACCTTGAGGAAGGAGAAGGAGGCACAGACCTTGATTTTTTTTAGAGAGAGGAAAAAGATCTTGAGATATTTTCATTAACTTTGCCTTTATAAGTTATACACTTTACATATAGCCCCTTGGGCTTTATAAAATGGCATTTTGCCCATCCCATGGCTCATGCGCCATTTCTTTTTGCACATAAGCCATGGGCTTTACAAAAATTTGGTTTTATACCCATTTTCCTTATATTTATTCATAGAAATAAAAAAAGGAAATACACCAAAAATTATTTATTAAAAAAAAATTATTTTGGCATGGGGGGAGGCCGGCTGCTTCATGTTCAGGCTCGTCCCGGGCATTGACCCACTTGACCTGGGCTTGGGCCCACTTGACATAGGGTTGACTTTGATTTTGACTTGGTTAACCGGGGTGTAAATTTTGACCCCAACAAATTGCCCCCCATCAATAAATGCACACCACATATGTGGGTTCTGTGCATGAAATTGATGGATCTTCTTCCGCGTGGAGGTCGACTCCATTTTGACGACATGGAGGTCGATGCTGCTCTTTTTGTGACTTGGACGGTCAGTTCTTCCCTTTTTGCGACTTGGACGATCAGTTCTTCCCTTTTTGCGACTTGGACGGTTGGTGTTGCCATTTTAGCGACATGGACGGTCGGTGCTGCCCTTTTAGCGACATGGACGGTCGGTGCTGCCCTTTTAGCGACTTGGACGGTCGGTGCTACCCTTTTTGCGACTTGGACGGTCGGTACTGCCCTTTTAGCGACGTGGATGGTCGGTGCTGCCCTTTTAGCGACTTGGACGATCGGTGCTGCCCTTTTTGCGAGTTGGACGGTCGGTGCTGCCCTTTTTACGATTTGGACTGTCGGTGCTGCCCTTTTAGCAACGTGGACGATCGGTGCTTCCCTTTTAGCGACGTGGACGGTCGGTTCTGCCCTTTTTGCGACTTGGACGGTCGGTCCTTGATTTGGCTTGCTCCGCTTTTTGCGGTGTCAGAATTTGATTTGACCTGCTCCGTTTTCCGCGGTGTCGGGATTTGGCTTGTTTCCGAGGTGGAGCTTGATTCCGCCAGGGAGGTCGTTGGTTGTCTTGCTGACTTGATATGATTTGGGCTGACATCAGCATCGCTATACTGAAATATGGTATCAGGAGCGAATCATCATCTGTCATGACAAGATTTGGGGAGTTTGGTTTTGGTTTGGCATCAGCACCGCTACACTGGAATATGGTACCAGGAGCGAATCATCATTTGCCATGAGGGGATCTCCCCCGTTTCCAGTTTAACGGCTTAGGGGTCATCTATTCCCAGTTTAACGACTTAGAGTTCATCTGTTCACAGTTTAAAGACTTAGGGGGTCTATTGGATTGGAGTTGGGAATTTTAGGGTTAGGGTAGGAATCAGCGTTGCTAACACTGAAGCACATGTGTCAGGAGAAATTCATCATTTGCCTTTTCCTATTGGGGAGCGATGGCTTAGGAGACAGGTTTAAGTCCCTATCACCTAAGGCTTTTCAATTTTATGAGCCTTAAGGGTCCCATAAAAGCATTTTCTCCCCATGAGTCGAAAGGATCTCGTAGGTGTACTTTCTCCTTAGGAGTCGTGGGGATTCCCAAGTGTGTTTTCCCTATGTGAGTCGTAAGGATCCCACGAAGGTGTTTTCTTACGAGTCGTGAGGATCACGTAAGTTTGTTCTCCTCATGTATCGTGAGGACACATGAGTGGGTCTTCCCAAATGGAGTATAATTCCAAGGGCGGAGACCAGCCGCGTAACTGGTGGTTGTGGTGGGGCATGGGTATGATGAGAATTATTTGAGCCCGTGGATTGTATACGGTAGTCAACTTGGGGACCAACCGTAGGGCTTGTGAGAATTTTGGGAGATTGGATTTTGGTTGGCGTTTGCATCGCTGCACTGGAATATGATATCAGGAGCGACTCATCATTCGCCGTTTGGAGACTTGGAATTTGGATCTTGTTTGGCATCAGCATTGCTGCACTGGAATAATGCCAGGAGCAACTCATCATTTGCCTCGGGAGGACTTGGGATTTGGGTTTTTGGTCGGCATCAGCACCGCTAACACTGAAGCAAAATGCCATGAGCGACTCATCATTTGCCGTTGCCCGTTGGGGAGCGATGGCTCAGGAGACAGGTTTAGATCCCTATCACCTAAGGCTTTTCAATTTTATGAGCCGTAAGAGTCTCATAAAAGCATTTACTCTCTACGAGTCGAGAGGATCTCGCAGGTGTATGTTCACCTTAGGAATCGTAGGGATTCCTAAGTGTGTTGCTCCTTTATGAGTCATAAGGATCTCACGCAGGGATTTTCTCCTCACAAGGTCGAGAGGACTTTGCGAGTGTATTTTATCTCTTTTCATGAGTTTGCGTCCTTTCGGGTTTTCACAAACTCGCCGGCAGTCCTGCTTTTTTTACTCACGGAGACCTTTTGGGTTTTTATCCGTGCCCGTTTTGCTTGTGGACATACCGTTTTTTTTCTTTTTTTTTCAAGTCCGCTATTGAGACTTTAAAAGTAGTCTCACCGGCAGGACTTGGAAGAGATAGGGGTGTTTACGACCGTGGATTGTATACGGTTTTACAGGATGTATGATTCAGACTGTAGGGCCGGTGTGCTCAATTCGCCTGCGACTTAGAGCATTCATGCGTAGTATTTCTTGAGATATCGTCCATTGATGGGTGGCATGAGCCTTTCTCCCTCGGCACTTATTAGTTGGTAGGATCCTCCGTCGAACACTTTCTCGATGACGTATGGTCCTTCCCAGTTTGGCTCGAATTTTCCCTTGGCATGTCGATTGGGGATGATCGTTCTTTTGAGGACCAACACTAATTCGCCTTTCTTGAAAGCGCGGAGACGAGTCATCTTGTCATAGGCCCGTGACATTTGGGCTCGGTACAGCTCCAGATTTTGTTGTACTGCAAGACTCTTTTCTTCGAGGGCATCGAGCTCTTCGAGACGAAGGAGCACGTTTTCCTCCTCCGTCAACTCGTGCTGAACGGCCATTCTTAAGCTTGGAATTTCGAACTCGAGGGGGAGGACCGCCTCCACTCCAAAGAGCAATGTGTATGGAGTGGAATGAGTTGGAGTACGGTGCGTGGTACGATATGCCTACAACGCCTCGTGAAGTTTGAGATTCTAGTCTCTCTTGTTGGCTGAAGCATTTTTCCTCAGAATCTTGCATAGAGTCTTATTGAAAGCTTCGGCTAGCCCATTGGCTCTTGGGTTATAGATGGAGGAATATCTCCAGTCTATCTTGTGCTGAGTAGCGAACCTTGAGACTTTGAAACTCTTGAAAGAAGGCCCGTTGTCGAAAATGATTCTTCTTGGTGTACCGAAGCGGTATAGATTATTATGCTGGAAGAACGTCAGAATTTTTTCTGTCTTGACTTCTTTTAGCGGGACAACTTCAGCCCATCTAGAGAAATAGTCAGTTGCGGCCAATATGAACCGATGGCTTCTGGATGACGGAGGATCAATTGGGCCAATTATGTCGATTCCCCAGACTTCGAAGGGCCACGACGCCACCGTAGGATGCAACGGATAGGGATGCTTGTGAATGAAATCACCGTGAATTTGGCAGATATGACATTTCTTTGCATGCTCTCCGCAATCCCGTATCATGGTGGGCCAGTAATACCCAAGCCGTTTAATTTGAAGTCGCATCTTGGGGCCAGATTGGTGAGCACCGCAAACGCCCGAGTGAACTTCTTTCATGACTTTCTGGGCTTCGGCCGATGACAGACATCTGAGCCAGAGTTGGTCATATGATCCGCGGTATAGCGTATTATTTACAAACATGTATCGAAGAGCTCTCTTCTTCATTTGAACCCTCGCAGATTTTCCTTCGGGCAACTTTTCGTATTGGGGGTACTCTATGAAGGGTTCTCTCCAATCGGGCTCGTCTTGGATGATCGAAGCTTCTTCGGCAGGATTGTTCTCTTTTTCTACGCTTTCTTCTTCACGCAAAGAGGCTGGAGGCAGAATTTTCCGGCTCCTGATTGTGATCAGAATTTCATCCATGTCAGAATCAGCCAGCTCCTTGGCTAAGCGAGCGAGTACGTCAGCCTTTCCATTCAACGCCCTAGGAACTCTCATCAGCTCAATATGGGTGAACTGTTTCATAAGCTCCACCACCCGGCTTCTGTACCGAGCTAACTCGGGTTTGTATATCTTATAGTCGCCGCTTACTTGGTTGATGAAAAGCTGGGAGTCACCGTAAACCCGTAGCCGAAGGATTTCCATTTCTATAGCGAGCTCCAGACCAGCTATCAGAGCTTCATACCCAGCTTCGTTGTTTGTACGAGGCTCGGTGAGAGCAAAAGAACGTCGTAGGGTTCCCATCGATGGCGTGATGAACACCAATCCTATCCCCGCTTTCATCTGCGAGATGCTTGATTTGCCGGAGCTCCTCATTGATGAGGCTCCGTCGAAGTAGAGCTCCCAACATGGCTCACCTTCCTTGAGATGCAGCACTTGTTCGTCGGGTAACTCGCAATTGAGTGGTGACACTTCTGGTATAGGATGAGCAGCGAGGAAATCGGCGAGGGCTTGCACTTTTTCTGCTTTCTGAGGAGTATAAACTATGTCAAACTCAAGTAGCATGACAGTCCATCTTACCATTCTGCCGGCTAGGCTTGCTTTGGTCATCAAGTGTTTGAGCGGGTCGACCTTGGAGATCAGCATAACCCGATGAGCGAGCAGATAGTGCTTCAGCTTCTTCACAGCAAATATCAGAGCCAGGCATTGCTTTTCGATCAGAGAATAGTTGTGTTCCGCCCTGACTAGAGTTCGAATGAGGTAGTAGAGGGCATTTTCTTTTCCCTCCTCGTTGTTCTGGGTAAGGAGCGCACCGAGTGATTCATCTAGCACGGCAGTGTAAAAAATCAGCGGTTTATTTGGAATGGGAGCGGCCAGCACTGGAGGGTGCAACAAGTACTGTTTGATGCTTTCGAACGCTTCTTGACATTCGGCATCCCAAACAAAAGGAGCTCCTTTCTTCATGAGATTTGAGAAGGGCCTACATCTCCCCGATAAATTTGAGATAAACCTTCGTATATAAGAAAGCTTGCCTTGAAAAGATCTTAGCTGCGTCAGATTCTTCGAAGGGGACATCTCTATGACGGCCTTTATCTTGGATGGATCAACTTCGATCCCTCGATGTCGGACTATGAAGCTCAGGAATTTTCCCGATGACATGCTAAAAGCGCACTTTAGAGGATTCATCTTCAGATCGTATTCCCTCATTCTCGTGAGAACGGTCCTAAGATCTTAGATGTGATCAGCCTGGCTTTAGTCTTGACGACCAGATCATCAACATAGCATTCGACGACTTTATGGATTAGGTCATCAAAGATATTGGTCATTGCCTTTTGATATGTAGCACCTGCGTTCTTCAGTCCGAACGACATCACTTTGTAGTAGTATATTCTGATCGGGGTTCAAAATGCTGTTTGTTTCTCATCCTCATGCGACATCTTGATCTGATTATATCCAGACGAGCCATCCATAAAGGTGAACAGCTCGTAATTTGAGGTGTCATCGACCATCATTTCCATGACCGGTAGCGGGAAGTCGTCTTTAGGACATGCCTTGTTGAGGTCCCTGAAATCGACACAAACTCATATTTGCCCATTTTTCTTCTTCACTGAGACTATGCATGCGATCCAGTCCGCATATTTCTCTTCCCTGATGAAGCCGGCATCGATGAGTTTCTTGGTTTCCCCGATGACCTTTTCTTCCAGTTCCCTTCTCATTCTTTGAGGAGCTTGTTTTACTGGCTTAGCATCAGGAGATATAGCCAGCTAATGCACGACCACTTCAGGGGAGAGGCCAGGCCTTTCTTTATACGTCAATGCAAAGCAGTCGGCGAACTCATGTAGCAGGAAAATTATCTGCTCCTTCATTTCTTCTGACAGGAGTGAGCTGATGTAGGTCGGCCTTGGATTATTAGGCGTTCCCAAATCGATCTTGGTTAGCTCATCGAAGGTTGCTTGTCCGCCATCTTCAAGATCTTGAGGAGCTTCTTCTGGCTCGGCTAGCCCGTCTTCATCATTTGACTCTTCGCTGGCTTCCCCAATATGGATCATGTAGCATGCCTTAGAATTAGGCTGGATGAAATCTATGCCCCGTCTATCTGGAATTCGTCCATCGATGAGTGCTCGGACCTGAAGCGGATGCCATAGCCGTTCATAAAACTTTGCTTCGGACTCCGTTTGATATAGCCGGCATCCGCACCTTTTGAAATATTCCCGCATCTCGGGCGCATAGTATCTGGGATTGAGGACGGCCCTTATGCCTCTCTCATATGGAAGACACGCGATAGACAAATCGTCCGGGTGCACAACAGGATTTGACCCATAAAACAGGATGCCCTTCTATCCACTTTTCCTCCCGGGAACGTAGAAAGTTTTCAGCTGGTCCATGGTAGAGACTGACAATGCATCAATTTCTTTGCACATCCGCTCTGGTACCCTTGTGATCGCTAGGGACCCTTTTGCAACTTCGAAGGTCTCTCGTAGCTTCGCTGTTCGTACGATATCCCGATTTGCGCAGCTGTTGCAAAAAGGATCCTCTTCTTCTGATTACTCAGTGTCACTGCCTAAACGAGGGTGGATTTTGCTGTCGGATGGGCCTTCAGTATCAGATTCGTCCGTATCGCTACCGAAATGAGGGCGGGTTTTACGGAAGGACGAACTTCCAGTGTCGGACTCATCAGTGCCACTGCCGAAACGCGGACGCACATGGGGCTTTCTGCCTTTGAAAGTGACAGCCGACTCAGACTTTCTTTTGAGTTTCGGGGCTATTCTGTATTTGGTCAGCTGTGGCTCAGCACTTTGGAGGTTCACAAAGTACCGAGAATCTTCATATCGGACTTCTTGCACACAGAACGACCGAATGTCTCCGTCAATGCGTCTTTCTTCGCCATTTTTAGTATACTTCATGCATTGATGGAGAGTTGACGGAACGATGCCGTAATCGTGGAGCCACGGCCGTCCAAAGAGAATTTTATAAGACGTGTCAGCATCGATCACGTATATCTTAGCTTCAGTTTGCAGATCCCCAAATTTGATTGGCAAAACTATAGACCCCAGAACTTGCTGGCAGTTTTGATTGAAGCCTTGAATGAAAATCCTTTCCCTTGACAGGTGTCAGACGTCCATTGACAAACTCTTCAGAGTCCGCAAGTTCATGATGTTCACTGAGGACCCCAGATCGATCTCTGTCGCTGTACCCGGTCACGTAAAGCGGCCGATTATGCTCGTCCATTCCCAGTAGCAAGTCTTCGTCCTTAAACGTGACTGCGGCGGCATGCAAAGAGTACCGGGATTCTTACATATTAATTTTCGCAAAGCGAGCCTGATACCGCTCGGGGTTTTGTAGAGCGTGAATGAGAACATCTCTAAGCTCCTTAGATAGGACCAAGGCATCGTAGATGCTCAGGAGAGACGGAATTTTCCGGAGATGAGGCAATACATTATAGTCCACCGAGGAAGGACCTGAGTTTTCATTAGCCGGTTCTCTGCCATCTTCCTCATTAGCCACCTGTTTTTCCTTTTCTTTTGGGGCGTTGCCCTGATTTGGCGGCAGAGCCCTGCCGCTTCTGAGCTGGATTTGGTTGGCCTTTGTGGCGAGCTCCTCGTCCTCTTCGGGAAAACAGAGCTCCTCCTCAGAGTCGCTGCCAAGATGGATGGCGTAGCAGGTCACTATAGGGATCTCTCCATTGGAGTCTTCCTTTAACTCCTCCAGAATTTCAGCCGCTTCTATAGGGAGGAACTCCTTCAATTAAATCAGAGTTCTTTCCTTTTGTTCATAGTCTTCGAGGGAATCGATATATTTTTGAATGGTCGATCTCCCTGCAGACTCTTTTTCGTGCCGAGCTGCACTTTTCTTCTTCTTGAGCTTTTTGGATTTTGAGCCTGGTGGAGCAGCATTGGCAGCTGGAATGGTAGGCTTCTTCTGCCCTTCCCATTCCATCTTGGGATCTTTCCGAAGTAGCTTTATCATCTTCTTCATCTTATTAGATATGTGCGTACTCCACGGAGGCCACGGTGAGTCCGTTTCATTTCTCAGGGCAGCGGGTTCGGCTGTCTGCTCCCAGAAGGCTTCATCTTCTATCTGTATAAAGTTGGTGGTTGCAACTTGATTGTTCACCAACACACTTTTGGACAGCTCGATCTCTCCAGCCTTGTACTGCTTCTCGACTCAGTTTTTGAAGATATAGCAATCCTCGATCGCATGGCTCACTACTCTGTGGTACGAGAAATACAGGGGATTGTCGGTCATTTTTGCTTCGTGGGGTCTCTTCGACTCCAGCAATTGTAGACCATTGTTCAAGGTATCTTTCAATATCTTGCGGACCTTGTCCCTTCTGAAAGAGTAAACCTTGTTCTTTTTCTCCCCTAGGGAAAGCCCTTCTCCTCTTAACAATGGCTTTCGAGGCCGTTTGGTTTTGGAATCGCCTGCCTTTCGCTTGTTTTCATTGTCGGACGCATTGAAGACATTGGTACTGCTGGAACTCCCGCTTCTATGGTGGTCATCCCGCTTTCTTTTCCAAGTCTTTTCTCTCTGAGAGTCCGGGGTAGACTCTTGCTTCGAGCGTTCCAGCATTTGGACTTTCTTGGTTAGCTCTTGAAACGCCTTGAGGCCTGCTGTACACGAGAATGGGACCAACCAATTGCTGAGGTTCCCAATGAGAAGGCTGACGGACTGGTCCTACTCCAGCGGCGGTTCGCACTTGACTGTGAGATTACGCCATCGGGCGATAAAGTCGGTGTTGCTTTCATTCTTCCCTGGCTTGGTCCTCACAAGGTCAGCAATGGAGATTTTATCACCGACACTCATGAACCTTTGCCGAAACAGAGACTCCATTTGGGCAAAGGTAGTGATGGACCCGTCTGGTATGCTTGCGTACCAGTCGAAGGCGACACCGGTCAGGATGTTGACGAATTGACGAAGAAGAAGTGCACCGTTGCCCCCTATATTTCCGCATGACGCTTTAAAGTGGGCGACGTGCAGATTCACGCTTCCCATCCCGTCAAATCTTCCGAACTTAGGAATGACATAGCCGCTGGGGAATTCAATCAGATCATACTGTGCGGGATATGGTCTCCCACTATTACCAATTTCTTTCTGAGCTTCGGTTTCGTCCACCAATGTTGTAACCTTGCTGGTGACCAAATCCATTATCCGATCTTGTGTTAGCGGGATGGTGCTATCTGGGGCCAAGGTGTCCCCAGAAGCAGAATGTAGCCGGCTTTCATTCGGCTCGCCCAATCTTTGACCCAAGGGACAGGCATCGGTTGCTTCGGGTTATCATCACCCGGCTCATGAGTAGCGACTTGTGCTTGATTGGGAGGCGCTCGAGCAATTTGAGCCGTAAGCTGCATCACAACGTTCGTTAGGTCATCAGTTTTCGAATAGAGCTTGGTCATCTCTTTATCTTTGCTCCTGAGCTGTTTTCGAAGCTCTTGAAGCAGCTCTTGCTCCGCAGTCCTGGGGTGGAAAGTCGTCTCTTCCTCGCTGTCCGAGCTTGACTCTACATGGACCGAGGGGTCTTTCTGCCTATCATCCTCATTGAGAGGGTTTTCATCGTCCAGCGGAGGCGGCTGTTCTTGGGAAGCGGCAACCACATTCAAGCCAGATTGGGCTTGGGATGTGGTGGCCCCATCCTTGCTTTTGCTGCGAAGGTTGTCGCTGGGGCGCCCACCCGCCATATAGACCGTATGGATAACATATACAGCCGTCTTTTTATTATTGGCGGCTGATTTCACGGATTGCTGTCTTGACCCTCCTGTTTCGGTAACGGGCAGTCGACTGAAGGCGGCTGGCCTGGCTGGATTCTTGAATGGTGCTGACGCTTCCTTTTTGGTTTTGCCCCGTTGTTTTCGCACGGCACATAGCGCCTGGTAGACTCTTAAAGAGACAGTGTCATACTTTTTCTGTTGGGGCCGGGACACGTCTCTTTGTAGCAACGTTCGAACCACTGTCTTCTTAATTCTGGCGGTCATGGCATTTCTCTGAACCCACTTCAGAGATTCAAAGGAATTGCTGATTTTTACGGCCGACTCAGCCATCGTCGCAGGATGACTCTGCTCTTGGAATCTCACAAGATTCCACTTGGCCGGAGTCTTAGCCCTCTTGTTGGATCGATACCTGAGCCGCTTCTGTCTCGGCCTTTCTGTTTTGAGCACTTGGCTGGTTACGGCTCTTCGGGAAGCCGCCGTAGACCGGGCGATGGAGGGCTTTAGAGATACGCCTGATTTTGCATTTGTTGGAGTCATCGCCTGAGTTCGTCCGCAACGTTTGATATTGCTCTTTGTACCGGAAGTCTTGCCGCCAGCTGGAGCACCAAAGAGTCGTTCAGACACCGTCTTAAGTTTCGGTTGTGGTGCTTTAGCGATTACAACATTCGACCTCTTGCCCCTTGAGGCCGTCTTGGCCACCTGTTTTGCCGGCTTTTCTACCAGATGAGCGCTTCCGGCAGGGTAGATGATGATGGAACCAAATTGGCGGGGCAGTTCCTCCCACTGTCGACCGAGGCTTGCGGGGAGAACCACACGAGCATTGCTCTTGACCACGTAAGGAATCGGGGTCACATCAGAAGCTGGATTCATCTTAGGAGACATTGTCGTTGAAAGTTGATCGCTGCACGGAAAAAAAACATTATTTCAGTACAAACATCGGCATATATGTTAAATGAGTTCGCATGAATACTTGATCCGAGATATGGGAGGAGAGATAGGTCCCACCGGGCATGCCAGATCTGTAGGGTGTTTTTCGTCACCCCATTGATATGGGAATACACGCGCGCTCGTCAAGCGCATTACAGATTCCTCCTGCCTAGGGTAGGCTGGGGTTTATTGATTGTGGGGATCCGAATCTCCAGCAGCCGTGGACTAAGTTTCCGTTAATTACCCCTCGCCTTTGGAGCGAGGGAACCTCCGATTGACGGGTTAAACTGGTCATGTGAACTCAATGTGCAGTGTGCGTGTATTGTGTTTTGAAAAGGGGTTTTGGATATATCGGGGTCCCCGTAGAGTTTTTACGGGGGTCCCGCTATCCGGATAGCGGGCTGGGGGTCAAGAGGGCTACAATCCCCCTTGCGGGGTGCGGGGCAGCGCCCCGTTAGAAATTTTATCCTAACGAGGAAGGTATTTTTAGTGTGGAGTGCATGAAAAATATGGGAAAATGGCGTCCAAAGGACACGTGAGCGCCATCGCCTCACGTGCCTAGCACGCTGGCGCTGGGCACCTGGCGCTGGCGCTTTGGGCGCTGGCGCCTCACGTGCCCGGCACGTGGGCGCTCGGGCGCTAGCACTTTGGGCGCTAGCGCTTCACGTGCCCGGCACGTGGACGCTCGGGCGCTAGCGCATTGGACACTCGGATGCTAGGGCTTCAGGCGCTAGCGCCTCACATGCCCGGCACGTGGGCGCTCAGGCGATAGGGCTTCGGGTGCTAGCGCCTCACGTGCCCGGCACGTGGGCGCTCAGGCGCTAGCTTTTTGGGCGCTAGCGCCTCACGTGCCCGGCACGTGGGCGCCCAGGCGCTAGCGCTTTGGGCGCTCAGGCGCTAACGAAAGGAAGGGGTTTTTACCCCCAGAAATAGGAGTTAAACTCCAAAAAGAAGATTTTGAGTGGAGTTAAACTCCAAAAGATCTGTATTAGAAGTTAAACACCTTTGAAGATTTTGGTCTTGGAGTTGAACTCCCTAAAGATCTTCAGAGGTTCTTCTTTCTTAAGCCTGGGATCTTCTCTTGAGCCTTAGATCTTTTCCAAAGTGGGATTTTCGGAGATGGGTCTCCTTCTTCCTCCTCTTTGTTGGCCGAATCTTGGAGAACAAGAAGGGTGAGATTTTAAAAATCTCCCCTTTTTTAGATCTAATGGAAGATCTGAGCTCCCCTTTGTGGGTTTTGTGGTGAAAAACTATTTAGTTTTGGAAAAGGAAGAATAAAACTCTTGATTTAATTCAAAAGAAAGAAGAAGCTTTAGAACCTTGAGGAAGGAGAAGGAGGCACAGACCATGATTTTTTTTTAGAGAGAGGAAAAAGATCTTGAGATATTTTCATTATCTTTGCCTTTATAGGCTATACACTTTACAAATAGCCCCTTGGGCTTTACAAAATGGCATTTTGGCCATCCCATGGCTCATGTGCCATTTCTTTTTGTACATAAGCCATGGGCTTTACAAAAATTTGGTTTTACGCCCATTTTCCTTACATTTATTCATAGAAATAAAAAAAGGAAATACGCCAAAAATTATTTATTACAAATTTTTTTATTTTGGCATGGGGGGAGGCCGGCCGCTTCATGCTCGGGCTCGTCCCGGGTATTGGCCCACTTGACCTGGGCTTGGGCCCACTTGGTTTGGGGTTGACTTTGATTTTGACTTGGTCAACCGGGGTGTAAATTTTGACCCTAACAGCCGGCTCACACATCATCATCGGTAATTTCCATATCACGTACACTTTAGAGAATATTACTTTATTGATATCGCTTGTTAGCTGATAGTTCCGATATATCATTACTGTGCTAGTTTACATATTGCATTCTTTACATAGATACCTGTGCATGTAAACATATTCATTATCATGCAATATTATGGGGCTTTATGCCGGTAATTCACTGTTTATTTACTCTTGAGATTGGGATTTTGGATTTCCATGAGATTTCTGGATTTGAAGAAACCGCAAAGATTTTATAAACTCATTATCATTTTAAAGATAGAAATTTGCGGTTTTCTCGTGATATGATTTGAGAGGTGTCCACCATGAATTTTCTCAGCTCTTGAGCGGTATCATACACCCAATTCGAGGAGGAGGAAGAACCATCTGCGGGTGCATGGTGGACCCGGCACGGTACCCTGGGGCAAGATGGTCGCAGATGATGGCGTTGATCCTGGCAGGGGAGCACTACCTACCGGTTATTTGTGACACGGCGGATATCCGGAGGATACCGACGTAGTCATGAGATTTGATTATATGGGCCAGTCCGGATTGCCGGAGCCCGAGATATTGAGACACAGAGATATTGATATTTTATGATATGGGCCAGTCCGGATTGCCAAAGCCTGAGATATTGGGATATACACATTTTGTGTCGATGCTTGACACGGATTCTCTGTTGATTTCATTGATGACACTTCAATTTTTATACAGAAATCTCACTGAGATATGAAAAAAAATTTCTCATTCAGTTGCATTCTGTTTTCATGCATTCATACATCATATATGTATTATGTTGCTACCTGAGGCACTGACACGAGCACTTGGTATTACACTTCTTTTAGATGTTACCCTGGCCATTATTAGATGTTTCAGGTTATATATTATATGGATACTATCGTATGAGCTAGGATAGAGTCATACAAGCGATTTCTACTCGGTGATGTTTTCTACTCACGAGTTGGCAACTCACCCCCGTTGTGCCACAGTTTCTTGCAGGTTTTGCCGTACAGGTTTCCTTGGCGGCTTTGCTGGCACACTACTTCATTCCGGGTGATTGCTTTGGTAGGTGGGTTCACTTGCATCGTGACCACCATTGTACTTTATTTACATTCAGTTGTATCTAGTAAACTCCATCAACCAGACTTGTCTTATTGTTAGACTTAGAAGACCAGTGTATATTCTTTTGACCTTAGAGTCGCGCTTGTATTATTATGGTTTTCTGGAGGATATTGGTTTTCTTCTGAGTTTTGATCCTCGCCCTTCGGCGTTGTATATTATATTACTTGCATGGTTGTGTCCACCAATTGGCGAAGAGCTAGCTCCTGGTTGGGGATGCCTTATTCCTTACTTATGTATATTATGCGTGTTGTACCCGTTTAGGGCCAGTATTTACAAAGGAAACTCTGCCGAAATTTTTGGAAAAGACTTGATGTTTTAAAAATGTTTACTACGACCTTCAAAGTGATTTATATGCAAACTTTTAAATAAATTTTCCTTCACTCTCTTATTTAAAACGGTTTAGATTTCTGAGCTTTTGGCTTACTTGAATTAGGTGGGATCCTATAGACTTCACATGATTCAAGTGCCAGTCGCGTGCTATTTCGGGTCGTGACAAAGTTGGTATCAGAGCACTAGGTTTAATCTTGGTTCGAGTCTATGTTTGACTATGCGGAGTCTAGGGCGTTTATATATATTCGGAACCTAGGCTTAACTTTACGGAACTTAGACTTGGTCGAGGGGGTATTAGACCCGAACTTTCGTCGCATAGGTTGACCTTGGTTGATGGAGTAGGTGAGTTAAGTAGAGTGACGTACTGTGTGTATGTTCCGCGGCATACGTACGATACGCTACTCCGCTTAAGAAGCCTTAGGATGTATATTTCTTTGCACTGTATTCTATTCGTTCATATGATCTATCCTCATCGATATCGGTTGGTGGTTTTTGTTACCACGATTGCACGGGCAGATAAAGCTGCGGCTAGAGTTGCGGTCAGCATGAGCTCATCTTCGACGAGGACTGACTAAGGCGTAATTCCGGTGACACACGATTGCATAGATGTGTCGTTTTATTGTGTTTTTCGCGCCATGAGCGTTTGATGGATTGCTTTTACTAAAATTTCTCGAACGTGCAGATCAGCACCAGAGGATTGGGCCACTGCTAGAGGCCGGCTAGAATGTGACGACTGCCAATATACTATTATTCTTAATGATTGAGGCACTGTTCAGCATGCGGACGAATGAGCCAGCTGCTGCTGCGACTGACAAGATATTGCCCCAGATGTTTGAAGCTATTGCGGCACGAGTTGTACTTAAGGATATGATAAAAGATCTCTAGTCACCCAGGGATGAATGACTAGGACATGTGGTTCATTTGTATACCCTGATGCGATGTCATCAGATTGATTGATTTCAACTAGAGAAGACTTCACGCGGGTACGTTGAGAGTCGATAGAAAAGAACGAATGTCAGAAACCCATTTTTCCAAGTTTAAGGTATTCGGAAAAACATGCAAGTAATTTTGTGGACCCTCTAGAAGAATGAAACCCTAACTCGACATAATGACCATGGAAACTCTTTTGAACCTTAGGGTTTGCGGCAATTCCGTAATGCCATTAATGAGGCTTGAGTTTGCCCTTCTACAGCTAGTCCATAGGTACTGTGGCATGTACTGGATATTATTAAACTGTGCACGAGTGTTGAGCTCTCGGGGAATTATGGGACTTTGATGAATCGATCGAAAAGTTCGACGTCGTCCGGACATCATGTAGTAGGATACATTACTTGGGAGACTCTAGATATGAATATAGCCATTGTAGTGCAGTCCATACAGCTACGAAGAGACGAGTCTGAATCAATCGACATTAGAGAAAAGTGCAGTAAGAGATTCGTGCGAGATTTCGACGAGATGACATTCCACTCCATTGACCTCAGAGATGTGATACGCATGCAAAGGCGTTGAATATAGATATATCTTCCAGAAGGAATCGAGATGAGTATGCAGCCGTTCCGGAATAAGAAATAGATTTAGTAAAGGGTGATAACTTCCGGGCAGTTCAGCAGAAATGAGATTGGGAGAGACCCCGACAAGATCTTTCTGGAAATACTAAATGAGAAGACTTGGACCCAGGATCGGTCGTATTACGCACACCCAGTAGGCCAGAGTTCGGCAGTATGGACGAAACATGTTACGAGTAACCATGATAGTCGGCCAGAGATTTTTAGAGGATGTGCCAGAGCGGAACGGTTTCCGTTATCATTCCATATTGGGCCGTTGAGCTGATGAGCTATATAACTAGCGATTCGCAGTGAGAGACGAGAGCCTAAGGGCACCAGGCGTCAGGCCATGAATAAGAGGCAAGTAGATATCTTGCTCTGCTAGCTTTGGATGCACCGACACCTTCTCGACTGCGAAGGAAGGACATATCGACGACAGTGTTTACGATTTGCGATTTGGTGATTCGAATATCACGTGTCCGTTAATTTGGATTTTGGTATTTGGGGTGATTTATTTGCATGATTGTGTTTTCGTGCACCACAGTTGCACTCGATTTCGATTTGATGTCATTCGAGATGGTTAATTTTGATTCATGCCTATGGCATGTATGTGATTTGACTTGTGCTTTCGGTGTAGTTTTCATGCACTTTTAGTACTTTGATTCGATTTTGTGCACGCTGATGCATGTGGTTGTGAGATTTTATATCACGGTATACCTGATTTGGATTGAAGTATGTTGTATACCGTCGATTTCGATTGTGATACTCGATATTGTTTTCATGCACCTTGTGCACTTGATTTGGATTCTTGCGCATACTTGACGCGCTTGATGCGATTTCGGTGCACACCAGATGCACTAAATCGGGATTCTTCGTGCATATCAGATGCACCTGATATTGTTGTCAGGCACACTCGTTGCCCTTGACATGTGTTTTCATGCACACCCGTTGCACTTAGATTTTGTTTCTGTGCACATGTATGGCACATTTATGGATTTCGATTTCTGTGCGCACCAGAAACACGTGGCATTGTTACATGTACTATTAAGTACGATTTCTTTTGAGCAGTACGTTTTTATGATATTTACTATTTGGTTTAGTAGCCGAGTAGGACTGTTCTGAGAATAGTACCTAGGTGTTTTTGCATGCATTGATGGTTATCAAAGGGATTTCCAAAGAGGAGCTACAGTCTCGATATTTTACCTATGGGTCTGAGATGACACGAACGTTTTACAGAGGAAACCCATCTAAATTATTTTCAAAACGGCGGGACGTATATTGAACAAAAGATATATATATGTATATATAGTTATTTTCTTACAAATAAACGTCCGCTACTTGTGCTGTGTTACGCTCATCGCACAACGACTTGCAAAAGGTTTAACATGCATTTCCTTTCAAATGTTTTGACGAGTTTACAACGATGCGTACTATGTACATGTTATAGTTTTGAGTATATCATGTTGGTTTTCGTATTGGGCTTTGACATTTGTATCTTCCCCATAACTCCGATGATTGCATGATGCTTGACGGAGTTTTGATTTTGAGTTAGATACTCGTTTTTCATGCGCATGCATTGCGCTACATTATGTTTTATGTATGTATGATTTCGGAGACCGACGACTTGATCAATTTACTGAAATGTTTTAGTATTTGAGGGGTTTAAATTTAAATTCGGGGACCGAATTTATTTAAGGGGGGAAAACTGTTATTTACCCCAATCAGAGCAAAGCTCTGTTCAAATTCCAAGGCGGGAAACGAAGCAACGCTTCTGTTTCCCCCAATCAGAGCAAAGCTCTGTATTGAAAATTAAAATTAAAATAAATGAAGCAACGCTTCAGAAACCCTGCGCTGCGCGCAGAGCGCCACGTGTCAAAATCACACACGTTAGCACAGGGAGCGCAGCGCCCAAGAAGGCGCGCCCAATCAGAGCAAAGCTCTATTTAATGAAGCAACGCTTCAGTTGCGCTGCGCTGTGCGACACATGTCAGCGCAGATGTGCTAGCGCAGGTGCGCTGCGCGACACGTGTCAGCGCAGATGCGCTAGCGCAGTTGCGCTGCGCTTTGCGCTGCGCGACACGTGTCAGCGCAGTTGCGCTGCGCTGTGTGCTGCGCGACACGTGTCACGCGCTGGGGCATCTGCGCCAAACAGAATTAAATTTATAAAAAAATCTTTTCTGTTCTTGTTAAAACAAGAAGATTTTCTTCTGCAAAGCAGAAGCCATTGGATCAAAGATCCAACGATGGGGAAAATTCCCCAAATCACTCAGAGAAAGATCTCTTTAACAAATTTAACTAATTTATAGGCACTATAAAAAGGACCCTAGACCTCAATTCAAAGGCATGAACATTTCTTGAAAAATCAAGAGCTTTAAACAGAGAGAACTCTGAGAAAATTTCAAGAAAAAGGTAAAGAACCTTCATGAAGTAGAAGAAATTCCTTCTAATAGATCATTGATCTAAAAACAAGATCAATGATCTTTACATAATAAACAGTGCTTTGCACTTTTATGAACCTCTGGTTCTTCAAGCAAAAAGAAAAACTTATTTTTCTTTGATCTAAAATAGTGCTTTGCACTTCTGTTCTTGAATCTAAAAGATTCTTAGTGCTTTACACTTCCAAACTGCGCTGTTGCGCTCTTAAGAGAGCGCCACGTGTCAGCTACAGAACAACTTGCGCTACGCGCTCTTGAAATAGAGCTTTGCTCTCTGGAATTGGCGCAACTCACCAGAGCACGCCACGTGTCAGCAGCGCAGCGCACTAGCGCAGCGCACTGTGCTGTTGCGCTTGCGCTCACCAGAGCATGACACGTGTCATCACCATATGAGCTTGCGCTCATTACTTGGCGCAAAGCGCCAGACAAATGCACTGCATTGCTTACAAAAGGGGCCAAGCCCAATTAAAGAAGGCCTAACAGGTCTAATAAAATGCAATGCATTACTTTTAAAAAAAAGGGGCAGAGCCCAAACCAAAATAGATGCTCTGCATCATAAATAAAGGGACAGAGCCCAAATCAAAAGCCTAGCAGGCCAGAATAGAATGCAGTGCATTATTAAATATGGGCAAAGCCCTAGCACAGGCCTAATAGGTCAAAGATCAAGAAAAATGTTGAATATTCTCAACTGGACTTAACCCAATCATGGCCGTAAGTCCTCAAATTAAATTGACTGAGCACGGCTGCTCCCTAAATTAATTTATATCCGGTTCGAGGGTACATCTCCGAGCTCCTCTGACACTTATCGTTGTAATCCTTCAATGACGTCAGAGAGGTGACGGGTCCCGACGACCACATACATTAATATGGACTGCGGGGTCCTTAAACTTGTCGGACCGAAACGTCCTTAAACTAATATCGGACCGAAACGTTCTTAAACTAATATCGGACCGAAACGTCCTTAAACTAACGGTGGACCATTATGTCCTTAAACTGGTATTGGACCATCATGTCCCTAAACTGGAACAATAGAGCCCAAACGCTCTTTTGTCGGATCTAAACGATCCCGTTAAGTTGATCTTAGTTTCAAATTGGACTAACGTATCCTTAACAAACGATTAAGTTGATCTTAGCCTCAAATATGGCTAACGTGTCCTTAAATCAAACCTTCAAACAAACTTTAGTCCCAAATTAGACTATAGATCTCTCAATCAACTTTGGTTCAAGCGTACATCTCTGAACTCCTCTGATATTTGTCGTTGTAATCCTTCAACGTCGTCAGAGAGGTGACGGGTCCTGACAACCACACATTAATACGGACTGTGGGGTCCTTAAACTCATGGACTTATGCGTCCTTAAACCAATATCCGCCCCCAAAATGGGAATGTTGGACCACTATGTCCCTAAACTGGAACAATAGAGCCCAAACACTCTTTTGTCGGATCTAAACGATCCCGTTAAGTTGATCTTAGTCTCAAACTGGACTAACGTATCCTTAACAAACGTTTAAGTCGATCTTAGCCGCAACGCGACTAATGCATCCTTAAACTAAAAACACCAAACCCAAATCTAAGTAAATACGGATTTGGACTAATCCACGTCCTACGGGTGACGACATTACTCAGTCTCCGTATACAATCCACGGGCTACCACAAACAAAACAAACACCCACGACACGAAGTGAAATTCTGGAGAAGGAGAAAGTTGTTACCGCGATGCGGTAGCGTAATTAACTGCAGGGGCTTGCGCCTGCAAGGAAGAGTGTCCCCACAATCAAAAACCCCTCAAGCGAGGGGGAATCTGACGAAGTCTGCTATATCGGCCGCATCCGTCTAAATCTCCGATACACGGTGCCATAAATCAACTTGGCATCTTCGGAGAGGTGGACGGATAAAACCAAATAGCATCTGCCCTGAATCGCCAGCGTCAGGACATCGCGGTCCTGTGCGCCGCCCTTCGGAGGGGAACAGATTCTGGCACGCCCGGTGGGACCTTTTCCTCTTTCCACTCCACACTTCGTGTGTCGTGTTCGCGAACAAATCGCGGTTTGCTGTGGTTGCCTTTGGATTCAAGGTACTTAGATTTGGTGTCTTGCTCCGTGCAGAAAACAGAAGATCAATGGCTTCAAACTGCACTGCCTACAACTGCAATTCTCGCTCGGTCCTTGCTGGAGGAGTGACTTATGGGCCCCAAGCGGCCTCCTTTTTCAAAATGCCGGTGGAGCAGGTGGCTCAAACCACCACTGGACTATTTTTTGGGACCATGCTCCCACCAATGAGCTTCAACGCCCCAATGACATTGCAAGAAGCTCCAAAGAAGTCGGTCTTCGATCGACTTACCACTGCTCGACCCCTCTCAACGGGTCGCCCAGCTTCAATACCTCAGTTTTCAACAGACTGGGCCAGAACGTCTGCAAACCCGCGATACCCGAAGCTGCCATCCTAAAGCGGATAGCTATCCCGGCTCAAGCGAACGAAATCATTGGAAAGGCTCTTCATTCCAAGAAGTCAGTTTTTACAAGGCTGGCCATTCCAGTTGCTGCTCCAGGCGAGATCCTCAAAGCTACTTTCCCTGCCCAGAGGTCTGTCTTTGACAGATTAGACATTACTTCTCGACGGGTGTCAGCCTTCGATAGGCTAGCACCAATAACAGTCTCTCCTCAAAGCAGGGGGCACGACGAAGTCACCCTTGTAGCTGAAACAACTCCATCCGCAAGACACGCTCGACGTCGCCACTGGCGTCGAGTAAGGAAGGCTGGGGGCAACTCCCCCTCTGGAATAACTCCGTCAGCTCCGATGGTGAGGATCGATGCTGCTGTTCCAACCAAGAACAGCTTTGAACTGCTCAACAAGGTGCGCAAAAACTCTCCTACTGCGATGTTGAAACGAACTCCTTCACCTGTGGAGAATACTCCAGAGAAGAAGTTAGAGCAGCCCCCTCAACGGCTGTCCTCTAAAATTTACAAAGTCTGGCGACAGGTCCAAGAGTCGGTGATCGATCAAGACTGCCTCCTATGACAGAAAAAGATGAAGGTTCGGCAGGGGAAGGATTACTCTGTCAAACCACAAAAAGCAAAAGCTACTTGGGTGCCCACTACAACGGCTCCCTTAACTCCAATCACTCAAAAAAGGAGGCCGTAAAAAGCCCATGTGTCTTCGGCAAATCGCAAAGACACCGAACACAAACGCCCCAAGTCTGGGGGCATGGTGGTGCACACTGTTTATATGGCTTCTGGAAAGGAGGAAAGCCGCACTTCTACGGGCCACCGACCGCTCACCCGATCCGTGACGAAAGCCCAGGAGCAACAACAAAAGCTTCAGGAAATGATGACTACAATGGCCGCACTCACTGAGCCAAAAGAAAACTCTGAAACGTCTTCGGATGAGCGTCAAGAACAAGAAACCGACGCTGACTTTTTACGCAGAGTCCTCGAAAAGAAGGACAAAGAAGCTGCAGAGCAAGCAGCTAACATAAAACAGATGGCGCTCCTCTTCCAAGACATGGTAGGGATGGTGTTACAGCCGGACCCTCCTGCTGAAGATCCTCCGATCGTCCTTGAAGACGACAGGGGAGAAACGTCAAATCCTCCACCGGCTCTGTCAACAGCCAAGGAGGAGGCAATCTCCAAAGCTGACCTGGACGATTATATAGCTCAGCAGATCCGGGTTCATCAGGCGAATGAAGCGGCTGGGCAAATTGTTAGAACCAGACGACCGTATCCGAGCTGGTATGACCAAATCAGTTACCCGCCAGGATATACAATCCCTAAATTCCACGTATATAAAGGGACAGGGAATCCGCATCAGTATGTCGCTCAATTAAGGGCCTTATATGGCAATACTGGAGGCGATGACAAATTGTTGCTACGTCAATTCGTCGGCAGCTTAGCAGAAACAGCCTTTGAATGGTATTCGGAGCTACCTAACGATTCTGTCAAAACATTTGCAGAGATGGAACTGCTGTTTACACAAAGATTCACGAGTGCTAGTGAACGCACCCCAATTACAGCACTGATAAATGCCAGGATAAGGCCCGGCGAAACGTGGGTCCAATACGCAACACGATGGCGAAACCTATGGTCGAAATGCGAACAACGCATAGAAGAGGCACCTGCGGTAGGCATGTTTGTCGGCACTCTCGATCCGCAGGCGACCATCTCTCAATTCATGATGTTCTTCAGGCCGACCACCTTCCAGGCCTTGATCGACAAATTAGCCCAAATGGACCAGATGGGCCATAGACCGTCTCCTCCAAGACCCGATCCCCGAAATGAGAAAGGAAAAGCGATCATCGTCGCCAACTCTCAGCAACAGTCGAGCAACTCAAAGCCAGTCGTTCGCCAAAACAACGTGCGCCCACGCCCATCCCTCGAAGAGAGGCTAGGACGTCCTTACTCGTTTCCTCAGAATAAAACGAGAAGATTGTTCGAGCTGGCAGTGCGCAACAGACTTATTAATCTGCCGAGTCCAAAGCGTCTGTCGCAGCCAGGCGATTTTAATAATCCTAATTATTGCCCTTACCACCAAACGGTAAGTCATCCGATTGAGGATTGTTTCGTCTTTAAGGGATGGATCGAGGATCAATACCTACAAGGCAAGTTCGCGCTGTCTGAGAGCTGGAAGGTGAACCCACCACAGCCGCACTCTCCAAAGAAGACGGACACGCCGGGGGCAGCTTGTTCTTTAGTCAAGGATGAAAACGATGGCGAAAACTCATCAGATGAATCTGAGGACTACGTAGCGACTTGTCATGTGATTTCTCACTCACTGGCAGACGTTGAAGAGGCTCCTTGCGCTGAGAAACCAATAGCGAATCCTGAGCCGGAGATCCTACAGCCATCAGACGAGTTGATCGATGCCTTCCTAAATGAATTTCGTCTGAAAGCAAAAGCCAATCAAGAGCATGAAATGGCCGTACTGGAAAGAGCCAAGGCATTCCCGTCAAATCAAAAGCCATACACTGCGGGTAAAAACAAATTCAAGACGAGGAAAAGGTTCGCCAAAGCTCTATCAGTAGGAATGAAGCTACCGCCCTCTGAAGAAAATACTCTCGCTGAGGTAGTGATGCACCCTAACTTCTGTTTATATCATCAGAAGATCATACATCCTACCGAAGACTGTGAATCCTTTAACTATTGGTGGCAAGGGTATGTCGCTCAAAAGCAACACTTCGGCAGGACAAAATGTGAAGCTCGTAGACATCAGAAAAATGTGATAGATGAGCGCAAAAGAGCCACCGACGATTGTCATACGGCCGACTCTAAGGTATCGCAAATTATCACCTTTGGAAGCGACTCTGACGAAGAAGCTACCCCCAACCCTTCCCTCAGGGAATCTATTTCAAAAATGAAGGAATCGAGGAGCTGCGAGAACGTTCAGCCATGCAATCGTACGCTACTCGGAAAAAATCCCGGCCCCGCAAACAACGGAGCGAACAAAAAGGATAAAGGAAAAGGAAAAACGGCCTTCGTCGCCAGCGCTCAACAGCAATCAAGTGGCCCTAGACCGGTTGCTTGCCAAAGCAACAAGAGGCAACCCCTCCAGGAAAAGTTGAAACGTCCTTACTCGTTTCCGCAAGATAAAACAAGGGGACTGTTCGAGCTGGCAGTGTGCGACAGACTCATCAATCTGCCGGGTCCAAAACGTCCGTTGCGGCCAGGCGATGTTAATAATCCTAATTATTGCCCTTACCACCAAACAGTAGGTCACCTGATCGAGGACTGCTACGTCTTCAAAAACTGGGTTGAAGATCAATACCAACAGGGCAAGTTTGCGCTGTCTGAGAACTGGAAGGTGAGTCCGCCACAACCGCACGCTCCGAAGAAGATGGATACGCCGGGGGCATCATGTTCATTCATGGAGAAGGACTCATAGACCGAAAAGTCAATAAACTAGATATTCGCCTCAAATACGGCGACGGCGGACCGAGATGTCCTTAAACTAATGATGGACCGCAATGTCCTAAAACTTGCAAATGACCGAAATGTTTTTAAACTACTACCGCAGCATTCTCAAGCTGACGAGAATAATAATAAAAAAATAATAATAATAATAATAAACGGTATGTCCATAAGCAAAATGGGCACGGATGAAAACCCGAAAGGGCTCCGTGAGTAAAAACAGCAGGGCTACCGGCGAGTGTTCGTGAAAACCCGAAAGGGCGCGACCTCGTAAAAAAAAAGAAGAAGAAGAAAATAAAAAGAATAAAAGAAAAAAAAACGGTATGTCCATAAGCAAAACGGGCACGGATGAAAACCCGAGAGGGCTCCGTGAGTAAAAACAGCAGGACTACCGGCGAGTGTTTGTGAAAACCCGAAAGGGCGCAAGCTCGTTAAGAAACACTTATAGGGGCCTCTCGACCCTATAAGGAGAAACCACCCGCGTGAGATCCTTACGACTCACAAGGGAACAACACACTTAGGAATCCCCACGATTCCTAAGGAGAAAATACACTTGCGAGATCCTCACGACTCGTGAGGAGAACGCTCTCATGGGACCCTCACGGCTCATAAGATTTGAAAGTCTTAAGTTACAGAAACCTTAACCTGTTCTTAAGCAACCCCCACAACCTTCGGTATTGCCCTACAAGCGGCTCATATTGACCCTTGTATACAATTCACGGGCGCGAATAAACATTTCCCTAACTAAGTCCCATCCGAGGCTAGGGATATGTTCGCACAGTGAATAACCCTTGTAAATCCTCTCGATTTACAAGGAGAAAACCCTCCTGTAGGATCCATACGACTTACAGAGGAACATACACTTAGGAATCCTCACGATTCTTAAGGAGAAAATACACCTACAAGATCCTCACGACTTGTAGGGAGAAATACCTTTGTGAGACCCTTACGGCTCATGAAGTTAAAAGCCTTAGTCGACAGCGCCTTAACCCTGTTTTCTAAGCCACCTTTGTTTGACATCGACAAAGGCAGGTGATGATTCGCTCCTGGCCATATCCCAGTTGTAGCGGTGCTGATGCCGAAATCGGTGTCTAATTTCAGGTTTACGGCGAAAAGCCAGTAAGCCGCACATGCATACGAAATAGCCGAAATGATGGGGCAACTTGCAATAAAAAGAAGCAAGTAAAATGTATGCATGCGAAATAGCCGAAATGATTGGGCAACTCGCAATAAAAAGCAGCGAGTAAAAATAAAGTAAACAGCCGAAATGATTGGGCACCGCGAAAAATAGCCGAAAGGATTGGGCAATCGCGACCTTCGCGATATAAAAGCTGAAATGATAGAGCATCGCGGAAAGAATAAAAAAAATGAAAGAATGAAACTTTTTGCCCTACAGGTAAAATCACATCGATCCCTGTATACAATCCAGGGGCACAGATAAGGAGGGAACCATACCTTCCTAACAGGCTCCATCAGAAAGCGAAGCCAAATCTCGATGGTTCATAGACAACCTAGAGACCATCTCGACATTTGTCGCAATATTACAGACACGATGTCAACAAATGAAGCAAACGAAGATCGCGAGCTTCAGGGTCTCGACGTCAACAACGACAACTTAGAGATCACCAACGGCGTTCCTTCGCAATCCAGCAGGGTGTATGTAACAACTCCAATTTTCGTATACAAAATTTTTCGCTTTAAAAATAGTGTACAAGTGGAGTATTACTGTTGCTGGAAACAACTTAAATACCTAAGTCCTTACAATAATTACAAGAAGGAGCTAATAGCTCATTGGTAACACTTTGCACTGCTGAACCAAGCCACCAGAGTTCGAATCCCATATCCCACATATTTTTTACAATCTTTTTGTTTTATTTTTCTTGAAAGTCAAAGAGTCAAACCCTCATAACTCCAAATTTATTGAGAATCTGACAAAATAAAGTATCCTATGTTCCTCCCCTGACTGGACCCGACCCAACGCCGCCTGACTCGGCCGGAACCGAGCCGACTCGGCCGGCGCCGCCGGCGAATCGGCCGGCGCCGCCGGCCGGACTCGGTCGGTGGGCCGAGTCGTCAACACGAAAAATATTCGTGTTGACCTGGTCTGTTCACCTGCACAATTGATTTTTATTGTACTGTTACAGAATTCTTATTAAATCCATTTTAAAGCCAAGAGTTAATGATTTTTATTAAATTTTTATTTATTTCTACATTTTTTCTAAACCCTAACCCTAACCCTAGCCTACCACTATATAAAGACCCTACCCTCTACCTTTCCTCTTCACAACTCTAAGCATACACTCTAAAACTCTTGAGAATTGGTGCAAAGTACGAGAAGCGAAGCTCTGCCGAAACCGACGAAGGAATCCGGCGATCGGATCAAGACCGACGTGACGTTCCCGACGAATCGGCAACCACCACGTCCTTTAGAACGTTTAACTTGTCCAAACCCGTAAGTCCCAACCCTCTACTTCTCTTTTCTAAAATTGTGAAAATACGATTTTTGGAACCCGATGAAAATCGGACAAAACGATTTCCGATACGGTCTTTCCTTAAAAATTCCACTTATCACCTAAAGTATATTATCAACCCTCTTGCATGTTGACTATTAATCACCCTTAAATTAAATTCAATTGTACTTTTCCACATGAAATGACAAGTTCCTTACAAAACCGTATTTCTTGCATAAAAATACCATCAAGTTAAATTTTAATGTTCTATTTGGATACACCACTCCTAATCATGTTTATTTTGATAACAAAACTTGTTTCATTCAATTTGGATGAAATTTCACACATGAAATGATAACGTTTAGGAAAACCGTATTCTTGCACCTTAATACCCTTAACTTTAACATAACTTATTTCACCTTGAAACTTCACCAAAACTTAATATAAGTCACGGGGTAACGACCTACCCTTACACACACTCATTATAACCCTAATTGCTAAATAACAAAATACAGAATACGATATTATAGGACTTTTCACTAAAATACCATAACCTTTAGTTTGATCTTTAAATTGTGAATTCTTTTTAATAAGACTTATACAAAATGAAAGCACGATTGGTCATGGACATCGAACGTATCTAAACTGTCTCGTGTGACTAGGCAAGTGTGTCTAAGGCTAGTGGTTTTTAATTAGGCCCACGACGTGGTTCCTTCCCACTTACCTGGCACTTACCTAGCCGCATTCGACGGTGAAGAGGCGATTTGAGGCTCTAATGACTCATCGTTTAGACCATAGAAAATAGGTTAGATGGTCTAGGAAACCCTAATAACTAAAATACGGAAAACTATACTTTTACAAATAAATACCTTATATTTAGAAAACCTTTTCCCTAAATTAAAAGTATTTATAAAACCTGAGCAAAGTGCCATTACAACCCATTCGTGGGGAACCTGTTAGGGATAGTACGGTTCATCGTGCACCCGCAGGCTAGTAGTGCGAGATTCAGACCTCCGCAAGGAGCATTCGGTCTCGAAAGGTTTAAAATACGATAATTAAGGAAATCGATATTTATGTAAATAAAATATTCATTTAAAAATTAGTTATGTGTTTAATTATATATAATTATCATTTAAATACTTATTTTGTTATAATATAAAGTTCCCACCTTTTTCCTAAAATTCATAGATTAAAAGTTACATTAAAATACCATAAATAATTAATTCTTTTATTAGGATATATTCACTAGAATAACACAAATAAAATTCACATTCATTATAATAATAAAGACGAACATTAAATACTTGAGGTGTATTTTGAAAACTATACAAAGTTACTTTTTACATAAAACCCCCTCAAGTTTCACAAATTACAATAAGGCCCCTAGCTAATACTGAACTTCAAATTATCTCTTTTAGTCTGACTCGGGTTAGAGTCCGACTATTTCTGATTTGAATATAATTCAAGTCAATCTATATTCAACCATATTCCAACACAACTTGAATACATGAATCCCTGAATACAGTTAACAACATATACATTTTTTTTTGACTGAATCAAACCATGGATATTCATCCGTTATCTCAATATTCCATTTTCCTGATATTACAGTTGCAACATATTACTGATATCATGGTTTTGGTCAGTCACACAATTTACATATTCCATTACTACAACATTGTTAAAACACCACGGGGTTTAAAGGGGTAGATTGGTACGGAAGATGTTAAAAGTGACATGAGGTGGTCAGATTAAGACACCTAACCTATATTCAGTTGCTGTTGTCCCGTGGCATAAACGGTTCCTTGTACTACACGTGCCCTTAGTCTCTGGCATATAGAGACTCCCTTCGTGTATACTGGCATCCTTCTGTACCAACTACAAACAACTACGTTAAACAATATTCCATATCATACTGCAACATAATACCTTAGAAAATACTTTACTCTGTCACTCTCATTCTTCATTCTTCTTTGGGACTTACCGAGCGACCTGTTCGCTGACGACATTCTATTTCTCTCTTATTTGAATGTCGTCAGGTGCGTTGGACCAAGTTGAGACCGAGCCTACAAGTGAAGATTTGGAGCAGTTTCAGGAAGACCCAGAGCTCTAGTCTTTGTACTTATCCTTCCAGTATTACCTTTTTATTATTATGCCACTGTTTAGGCATTGTTTTATCATTCCAGTTGTATTTTTCATTTCATGCATTGTATGAAGAATGTTATTAATAAAAGTTGCTGTTATTTCAATTTCATTCGTCTCTTGTGATTTTATTTTGCTTAGTTACGCTTAGCGTATGTACTTCTGAGTACATACGTAGCGGGCCTCGTCACGTTCACTTCGCCATACATTGGGAAGCGGGGCGTGACAGGTTTTGTTGGTGGCCCATGCAGGTCAGAGCTGTATGAATCCCTGTCATGCAGATCTGGTCTGTGTGAACAACCTAAGCAATATAACACAAGTAACAGCAACTAAAACATTCTTTACAATTCATGTTATTCGAATCTTACAAGTCTTTATTCCTTGAATCTTATCATTTCATGTATTTGAATCTGTCCTAATCCAAATTTTTCTTCAGGATTATGGATTCCCCAAACAATTCCCCGAACGACACCAGCACCAATGTCAATAACACCCCTTCAGCCCTACCTCTCACTCCAGTTGTTCCCGCACCATCCACTGAGCAAAACATGTTATTCGATGCGATCCGTAGTCTGCTAGAGGGACAGCAACAACTTTTGAGCCGTCCTGAGGGAGATATACCGGGAATAAAACAGTTCAGAGCTTTACGCCCAAAGCAATTCTCAGGAAAAGGGAGCCCTCTCGAAGCAGAAGAATGGGCGCAAAGTATTGTAGATGATCTGGCAGCAGCTCAAGTGCCAGATAATGCTTGGGTCCGTGTAGCTAAACTACAGCTCACGGACAACGCTCGAAACTGGTGGAAGGCAGAAGAAACCCGTCTGGCCCAGCCGATTGAATGGAAAACGTTTCGCGAGAAGTTCGACGCGAAATATTTCCCTGTGACCGCCAGGTTCGCGATGGAACAGCAATTTATTCACCTACAGCAAGGATCAATGTGGGAGAAATCTGTAGATGAATATGATGCTGAGTTTACTATGTTGAGCCGGTAAGATCTGTCACAGTAGTTCAATTTCTAATATCACATACTACACAGCTAACACAATCTTTAAACAGATTCGCGGCACACTTGATACCGACGGACGAGATCAGAGCCCGTCGTTTTCAGCAAGGTTTGGACACCGAGATCAAGGCTGCTCTAGCCACAGGAAAGTTTTTGACTCATGAGGAAGCCCTGGAAGCTGCCCGCAGTTACGAGGCAGTGATAAAAGAGAGGGGAAGACCTCACTCTGTAGGAGTCAAGCGTCCTGCCAACCATATGGCAGGTGGAGCCACGTCCAGACCACCCTTCGTGCCGAGACGACCCGGAATACCAACTCATCGTCCTAGTCCAGCTTTTTGCAACTACTGCAAGAGATCTGGGCATGCAGTGAAGGATTGCCGTAGAGCCAACCGCCTTTGCTTGATCTGCGGTTCAGCCACTCACGACATTGGATCCTGTCCTCAAAGGCAGAACTCGGTTGCTGCAACCCGGCCAGCAAACAACTATCAGCAGCGACCAGCCCTTCCAGCACCTGCTACCAGACTTGCACTACCTGCACCACCTAGAGGACCACAAGCTACACCACCTCCTCGACAGTTCCATCAAGCACAAAGGAACGTTCAGAGGAATGCTCCTCAAGCCAGGAGGAATGTGCCGAAGCGTCAGGCTTTTATGATGTCCGTTGAAGAAGCTGAGGCTACTGGCCAAGTCATTACTGGTAAATTTCTTTCCCAAATTTATCTTCTAATTTTGGTTACCTACACACTTTCCCTATACCTGAAACCTATCCCATATACCTTAGGTACAATTCTAGTAGCTTCACTACCTGCACTTGCACTGTTTGACACTGGAGCATCCCACTGCTTTATGTCGCAACGGTTTGTCCGAACCCATGCGATTCCAGTCTCACCGCTTGTATCCTGCTGGAACGTCAGCTCTGGAAATGGTGTTCTAAAGGCAACTATGGGATACAGCATGTGTCCAGTCATCGTCTGCAGTCGAGAATTTTACGCTGACTTCAAGGTACTGGACATACCGAACTTCGATGTGGTTCTAGGAATGGACTGGCTTGGAACCTTTTATGCTACCATCGACTGTCGTCAAAGGAGGGTAGTATTTGAGATTCCAGAACATCCGATCTTTTACTTCAGGAGTGGAGACCGTACATTGGAGCCAAGCACTTACAAAGCAAAGCCAAGGGAAGCAGTAGTAGCAGCAACTCATGCAGAAGAAGAAACAAGACCGGAGGTAGTTCGAGAGTTCGAGGACGTATTCCCTGACGATATATCAGGTTTGCCTCCTGATCGAGCTCTTGAATTCAGTATTGACTTAGTACCAGGAGCACAACCAGTGATCAAAGCACCATATAGGTTAAGCCCAGAAGGTTTGAAGGAAGTACGAACACAGTTGGACGAATTACTGGCGAAAGGATGGATTCGTCCCAGCACTTCGAGTTGGGGAGCACCTGTACTACTGGTGAAGAAGAAGGAAGGTTCATATAGAATGTGCATCGACTATAGAGCCTTGAACGAAGTTACTATTAAGAACAAATATCCACTTCCGCGTATCGACGATTTATTCGATCAGCTAAGTGGATCTTGTGTCTTCTCTAAACTAGATCTTCGTTCAGGTTACATCAAGTGAAGGTCAAGGAAGCTGATATTCACAAAACAGCTTTCAGAACTCGTTATGGACATTACGAATTTTTAGTAATGCCATTCGGGGTGACCAATGCACCAGCAATCTTCATGAATCTTATGAACCAAGTTTTCCGGGAGTATTTAGACCAGTTCGTTGTCATCTTCATCGACGACATCCTGGTATATTCAAGGAATCGGAAAGAGCATGCGGAGCATTTACGAATTGTCCTGGAAACTCTACGTCAACATCAGCTTTATGCCAAGTACAGTAAGTGCGAGTTTTGGCTAAAACAAGTTGGTTTTCTTGGGCACATCGTATCAGGAGAAGGAATTTCTGTGGATCCAGCAAAAGTCTCAGCAGTCAGCGAATGGCCTACACCAAAGTCAGTGAAGGATATTCGGAGTTTCTTGGGTTTAGCTGGATATTACAGAAGATTCATTGAAGGCTTTTCGAAGATAGCAACACCCCTGACCAAGCTCACACGAAAAGATGAAGAATTTGTGTGGTCAGAAGCATGCGAGCAAGCTTTCGTAGAACTTAAGTCGAGGCTGACTTCTGCACCTATTCTGGTAATTCCGGATCAATCTGGAGGATTTGAAGTGCATTGCGATGCATCCGGTAAGGGATTAGGATGTGTTCTACATCAACACGGTAAGGTTGTGGCTTATGCTTCAAGACAACTGAAGACTCATGAGCGCAATTACCCGACGCATGATCTAGAGTTGGCAGCCGTTATTTTCGCTCTCAAGATTTGGCGCCACTACTTACTTGGCGAACGAGTGAACATCTACACAGATCACAAAAGTCTGAAGTATGTATTTACTCAGAAGGAATTGAATATGCGGCAGAGAAGATGGTTAGAACTTATGGCGGACTTCGACATCAATTTGCAATACCATCCAGGAAAGGTGAACGTGGTACCTGATGCTCTTAGTCGCCAACCATTAGCAATGAATCTCACCGTCCAGTGGAAGCTTCAGCAAGACCTACATCAGATGGAGATAGAACTAGTCATGCCAGGTGATGTTTCAACTTTGATGAATCTACAAGTTCAATCAACTATTGTCAATCAGATCAAAGCAGCTCAAGCCAGCGATGCTAAGTTGCAAAAGATCAGAGAACAAGTGGAGAATGGACTCAGAACAGATTTCATCATCCATGAAGACGGATCTTTGAGATACGGCAGCAGATTATGTGTACCAAAGGGTCCTGTTCGGGAAGAGTTAATGAGAGAAGCTCACAGCTCTCCCTATTCAGTACATCCTGGAGGTACCAAAATGTACAAGGATCTACGTCAGAATTATTGGTGGCATGGTATGAAGCGTGAAGTAGCCAGAAGCGTCGCAAAATGCTTAGTGTGTCAGCAAGTAAAAGCTGAACATCACCGGACTGCTGGATTACTTCAACCGTTACCCATCCCTGAATGGAAGTGGCAGCACATTACGATGGACTTTGTAACTGCTCTTCCTCGCAGCACAAAAGGTAACGATGCGATTTGGGTCATTGTGGATCGACTCACAAAGTCGGCCCACTTCATCCCATTTCGAGTTGGTCAATCAACTGAGACATTAGCGAAGAAGTACATGGAGGTAATAATCTAAATTAGATTTAGAATCTCTTCATAAAGTACTATTCCTGATACCATGAACTCAAACAGGAAATTGTGAGACTTCATGGAGTACCAGTCTGCATTGTCTCCGATCGTGACACCAGATTCCGATCACAATTTTGGCAAAGTCTGCAAGTTAGCTTGGGAACAAGTCTGAATTTCAGCACGGCTTATCATCCACAAACAGATGGTCAGTCAGAACGAACCATTCAGATCTTGGAAGATATGCTCAGAGCATGTATGCTCGACTTCAAGGGATCATGGGAAGATCACCTGCATCTTGTGGAGTTTTCATACAACAACAGCTACCAAGCAAGCATAGGAATGGCACCTTTTGCAGCATTATATGGAAGGAAGTGTCGATCACCATTAAGTTGGGACGACATCGGAGATAGGGAACTCCTTGGACCAGAGATGATAGTAGCGACCGTTGATGTGGTACGTACTATCAGGGAAAGAATGCGCATAGCCCAAGATAGACAGAAACATTGGGCTGATGCGAAGAGGCGACACTTAGAGTTTCAGCCAGGAGAGCATGTATTCTTGAAGATATCTCCGAACCGCGGAGTGATCAGATTCGGAAGACGGGGTAAGTTGAGTCCGAGATACATTGGACCGTTCGATATACTCGAACGAGTCGGTGAAGTGGCATACCGTTTAGCACTTCCACCCTCATTGGAAGGAGTACATAACGTGTTCCACATATCGCAACTCAGACGGTATGTGAGTGACCCCAGCCATGTACTTGATCATTCCGAGCTCACAATACAGCCTGATTTGTCCTGTGAACAACAACCTGTGGAGATCCTGGACAGAAAAGTGAAGACACTTCGGAACAAAGAAGTTAATTTGGTCCGGGTGATGTGGAGAAAAGACACTCCAGGAGAATCCACGTGGGAAAGGGAAGATGAGATGCGTGCAAGATATCCGCACCTTTTTGTAAATTAGTCCTCAAATAAAAGTTGTAAATTTCGAGGACGAAATTTTTGTAAGGAGGGTAGATTGTAACAACTCCAATTTTCGTATACAAAATTTTTCGCTTTAAAAATAGTGTACAAGTGGAGTATTACTGTTGCTGGAAACAACTTAAATACCTAAGTCCTTACAATAATTACAAGAAGGAGCTAATAGCTCATTGGTAACACTTTGCACTGCTGAACCAAGCCACCAGAGTTCGAATCCCATATCCCACATATTTTTTACAATCTTTTTGTTTTATTTTTCTTGAAAGTCAAAGAGTCAAACCCTCATAACTCCAAATTTATTGAGAATCTGACAAAATAAAGTATCCTATGTTCCTCCCCTGACTGGACCCGACCCAACGCCGCCTGACTCGGCCGGAACCGAGCCGACTCGGCCGGCGCCGCCGGCGAATCGGCCGGCGCCGCCGGCCGGACTCGGTCGGTGGGCCGAGTCGTCAACACGAAAAATATTCGTGTTGACCTGGTCTGTTCACCTGCACAATTGATTTTTATTGTACTGTTACAGAATTCTTATTAAATCCATTTTAAAGCCAAGAGTTAATGATTTTTATTAAATTTTTATTTATTTCTACATTTTTTCTAAACCCTAACCCTAACCCTAGCCTACCACTATATAAAGACCCTACCCTCTACCTTTCCTCTTCACAACTCTAAGCATACACTCTAAAACTCTTGAGAATTGGTGCAAAGTACGAGAAGCGAAGCTCTGCCGAAACCGACGAAGGAATCCGGCGATCGGATCAAGACCGACGTGACGTTCCCGACGAATCGGCAACCACCACGTCCTTTAGAACGTTTAACTTGTCCAAACCCGTAAGTCCCAACCCTCTACTTCTCTTTTCTAAAATTGTGAAAATACGATTTTTGGAACCCGATGAAAATCGGACAAAACGATTTCCGATACGGTCTTTCCTTAAAAATTCCACTTATCACCTAAAGTATATTATCAACCCTCTTGCATGTTGACTATTAATCACCCTTAAATTAAATTCAATTGTACTTTTCCACATGAAATGACAAGTTCCTTACAAAACCGTATTTCTTGCATAAAAATACCATCAAGTTAAATTTTAATGTTCTATTTGGATACACCACTCCTAATCATGTTTATTTTGATAACAAAACTTGTTTCATTCAATTTGGATGAAATTTCACACATGAAATGATAACGTTTAGGAAAACCGTATTCTTGCACCTTAATACCCTTAACTTTAACATAACTTATTTCACCTTGAAACTTCACCAAAACTTAATATAAGTCACGGGGTAACGACCTACCCTTACACACACTCATTATAACCCTAATTGCTAAATAACAAAATACAGAATACGATATTATAGGACTTTTCACTAAAATACCATAACCTTTAGTTTGATCTTTAAATTGTGAATTCTTTTTAATAAGACTTATACAAAATGAAAGCACGATTGGTCATGGACATCGAACGTATCTAAACTGTCTCGTGTGACTAGGCAAGTGTGTCTAAGGCTAGTGGTTTTTAATTAGGCCCACGACGTGGTTCCTTCCCACTTACCTGGCACTTACCTAGCCGCATTCGACGGTGAAGAGGCGATTTGAGGCTCTAATGACTCATCGTTTAGACCATAGAAAATAGGTTAGATGGTCTAGGAAACCCTAATAACTAAAATACGGAAAACTATACTTTTACAAATAAATACCTTATATTTAGAAAACCTTTTCCCTAAATTAAAAGTATTTATAAAACCTGAGCAAAGTGCCATTACAACCCATTCGTGGGGAACCTGTTAGGGATAGTACGGTTCATCGTGCACCCGCAGGCTAGTAGTGCGAGATTCAGACCTCCGCAAGGAGCATTCGGTCTCGAAAGGTTTAAAATACGATAATTAAGGAAATCGATATTTATGTAAATAAAATATTCATTTAAAAATTAGTTATGTGTTTAATTATATATAATTATCATTTAAATACTTATTTTGTTATAATATAAAGTTCCCACCTTTTTCCTAAAATTCATAGATTAAAAGTTACATTAAAATACCATAAATAATTAATTCTTTTATTAGGATATATTCACTAGAATAACACAAATAAAATTCACATTCATTATAATAATAAAGACGAACATTAAATACTTGAGGTGTATTTTGAAAACTATACAAAGTTACTTTTTACATAAAACCCCCTCAAGTTTCACAAATTACAATAAGGCCCCTAGCTAATACTGAACTTCAAATTATCTCTTTTAGTCTGACTCGGGTTAGAGTCCGACTATTTCTGATTTGAATATAATTCAAGTCAATCTATATTCAACCATATTCCAACACAACTTGAATACATGAATCCCTGAATACAGTTAACAACATATACATTTTTTTTTGACTGAATCAAACCATGGATATTCATCCGTTATCTCAATATTCTATTTTCCTGATATTACAGTTGCAACATATTACTGATATCATGGTTTTGGTCAGTCACACAATTTACATATTCCATTACTACAACATTGTTAAAACACCACGGGGTTTAAAGGGGTAGATTGGTACGGAAGATGTTAAAAGTGACATGAGGTGGTCAGATTAAGACACCTAACCTATATTCAGTTGCTGTTGTCCCGTGGCATAAACGGTTCCTTGTACTACACGTGCCCTTAGTCTCTGGCATATAGAGACTCCCTTCGTGTATACTGGCATCCTTCTGTACCAACTACAAACAACTACGTTAAACAATATTCCATATCATACTGCAACATAATACCTTAGAAAATACTTTACTCTGTCACTCTCATTCTTCATTCTTCTTTGGGACTTACCGAGCGACCTGTTCGCTGACGACATTCTATTTCTCTCTTATTTGAATGTCGTCAGGTGCGTTGGACCAAGTTGAGACCGAGCCTACAAGTGAAGATTTGGAGCAGTTTCAGGAAGACCCAGAGCTCTAGTCTTTGTACTTATCCTTCCAGTATTACCTTTTTATTATTATGCCACTGTTTAGGCATTGTTTTATCATTCCAGTTGTATTTTTCATTTCATGCATTGTATGAAGAATGTTATTAATAAAAGTTGCTGTTATTTCAATTTCATTCGTCTCTTGTGATTTTATTTTGCTTAGTTACGCTTAGCGTATGTACTTCTGAGTACATACGTAGCGGGCCTCGTCACGTTCACTTCGCCATACATTGGGAAGCGGGGCGTGACAGTGTACATGCAAAGTTAACAAAAGACCTCACGGTCGAAACAAGCGGAGCGATGGCAAAATCTCAGCTTCACCTCAGCATTCGTCTCAATACAGTAGACACAATGTCAACGACGGCGTTCCTCCGCGGTCCAGCTGGAGGCAAATGCAATGTCAACAAAAGACCTCACGGTCGAAACAAAGCGGAGCGATGGCAAAATCCTAACTCCACCTTAGCATTCGTCTCGTTACAGCAGACACAATGTCAACAACGGCATTCCTTCGCAGTCCAGCAGGGTGTACATGCAAAGTTAACAAAAGACCTTACGGTCGAAACAAGCGGAGCGATGTCAAAATCCCAGCTTCACCTCAGCATTCGTCTCGATACAGTAGACGCAATGTCAACAACATCGTTCCTCCGCAGTCCAGCTGGAGGCAGATGCAACGTCAACAAAAGACCTCACGGTCGAAACAAAGCGGAGTAACGGCAAAATCCCAACTCCACCTTAGCATTCATCTCGTTACAGCAGACGCAATATCAACAACGGCGTTCCTTCACAGTCCAGCAGGGTGTACATGCAAAGTTAACAAAAGACCCCATGGTCGAAACCAAGCGGAGTGACGGCAAAATCCCAGCTCCACCTCAGCATTCGTTTCAATAAACCAGACGCAGTGTGAGCAAACGAAGCGAAGGCCACATTCCTAGCTTCAACGTCTTTACGGTAACTCACATAAAACCGGAAAGACAATCGGATATCATCTCGCACCAGCACAGAGTGGTCACCACCTTGACGTTCGTCTCGATACAGCAGACGAAATGTTAACCCCAGCGTTCTTCCTCCAGCAGGGATTCGGACGTGACAAAGCAAACGAAGCGAAGGCCACATTCCTAGCTTCAACGTCTTTACGGTAACTCACATAAAACCGGAAAGACAATCGGAGATCATCTCGCACCAGCACAGAGTGGTCACCACCTTAACGTTCGTCTCGATACAGCAGACGAAATGTTAACCCCAGCGTTCTTCCTCCAGCAGGGATTCGGACGTGACAAAGCAAACGAAGCAAAGGCCACATTCTTAGCTTCAACGTCTTTACGGTAACTCACATAAAACCGGAAAGACAATCGGAGATCATCTCGCACCAGCACAGAGTGGTCACCACCTTGACGTTCGTCTCGATACAGCAGATGAAATGTTAACACCAGCGTTCTTCCTCCAGCAGGGATTCGGACGTGACAAAGCAAACGAAGCGAAGGCCACATTCCTAGCTTCAACGTCTTTACGGTAACTCACATAAAACCGGAAAGACAATCGGAGATCATCTCGCACCAGCACAGAGTGGTCACCACCTTGACGTTCGTCTCGATACAGCAGACGAAATGTTAACCCCAGCGTTCATCCTCCAACAGGATTTGGACACACCAAAGCAAACGAAGCGAAGGCCACATTCCTAGCTTCGACGTCTTAACGGTAACTCATATAAAACCGGAAAGATAATCGGAGATCATTTCGCACCAGCACAGAATGGTCACCACCTCGACGTCCGTCTCAATACAGCAGACGAGATGTCACCCCAATGTTCGTCTCGACACAGCAGACGCAACGTCATTAAACGAATGGAGCCACGGCAAAATCCCTAGTTCCAAACCTCGACGGTTCACCAGCAACCTAGAAACAACCTCGACGTCCGTCTCGATACAGTAGACGAGATGTCACCCCGACGTTCGTCTCGACACTTCAGACGCAACGTCATCAAATGAGTGGAGCCACGGCAAAATCCCTAGTTCCAAACCTCGGCAGTTCACCAGCAACCTAGAGACAACCTCGACGTCCGTCTCGATAAAGTAGACGAGATGTCACCCCAACGTTCGTCTCGACACAGCAGGCACAACGTCATTAAACGAATGGAGCCACGACAAAATCCCTAGTTCTAAACCTCGGCGGTTCACCAGCAACCTAGAGACAACCTCGACGTCCGTCCCGATACAGCAGACGAGATGTCACCCCAACGTTCGTCTCGACACAGCAGACGCAACGTCATCAAACAAACGGAGCCATGGCAAAATCCCTAGTTCCCACCGCAACATTCGTCTCGATACAGCAGACGCAATGCCAGCAAACGAAGCAAAGGCCAAATTCCTAGCTTCAGGGTCTTGACGGCAACTCATATAAAGCCCGAAAGACTATCGGAGATCATCCCCACACCAGCACAGAGTGGTTATGACTCATCGAGGCTCACCAAAATAAGCCTAACCTCAAGTAAAAAGCGACATGGAAAATTCCTAACGCTTGCTCTTCCGACGGTCAAACTGCCAAGGAGGATTGCTTGAAGACGTCTTGTCCAGCCCCCGAAGGGATCAGAGACACGGCAGTCACAGGGCTACTCGAACAGCACGATTGCCTATCGAGGACTATATCAGCTTATGCGACGGTACGATGGCCAAAACCCTAAGTACCACCAACCTTAACGGGCTTCTGTCGTAAAGAGCAGAAGTTAAATGCGACGTTAAGATGTTCTTGCGAGAAACGCTCGATTCGTCTCGACTTGCGGAAAAAATTGTTGAGACGGCTCGACTCGTGAGATAAAGCCTTAGGCAGTGGGCATAAAAGAAGCCTGTTTCCTAAGCACTGGGACCCTGCAAGTTGGCCCAAAACGGTCTCTTGCATACCATCCACGGGTCTCACTCTCCAACATCAAACTTCGACAAGGAGGGAAACAACCGCTTACAAGTCCTCTCGACTCGTAAGAGGGAAAAATTCTCTTGTAAGATCCTTACGACTTACAAGAGAAAACCATACTTAGGAATCCTCACGATTCCTAAGGAGAAAAACCCACCTACGAGATCCTCTCGATCCGTAGGGAGAAAAGTTTCTATGAGACCCTCACGGCTCATAGAGTTGAAAAGTCTTAGGCAGCAGATCTGAACCTGCGGCCTAAGCCCTCGCTATCTCGTGAAGAAATCAAGAAGCTTACTCTATTACCTGCTAATTGTGACGACATGCTGAGAAAGAGGAAAAGCAACAGAAAGAGCATCCGATTTACATTTGATCAAGCGTTCAAGACACATTCATTCATGCATGGGCAAAAAGACTCAGGACAAAAGATATATAATAAAGACAAGCTGGGATATAAAAAAAATTTCCATTAATATTGACCGAAGTTCTTACAGTCATAAAAACAATAAATGAAAGTTACAATGGAATAACCTCAGATCCAGGGCATGGATTGAGGAATTCAAAAGCGACCCTATCTATGACTTTCCAAGCCTCGCGGACCATCCTAGTGTGCTTCCTTTCGCAAGCACAAGCGTCAGGGTCCCTCCCGATGTCTTCCACCCTCCGATAAACAGCGAGTATGGCAGACTGTTGAAAGATCTCGTGCAAGAGATCGATAAGACTGTCTCGCCGTCTCTTTGAGATAAAGTTCAACAGGTACACCGAGTGCACCTTATCCTCAGCGGCATCCAGCGCCTTAAGCGGCACGCCGGAATAGAATAGGGGAAGTGCTTCCCAGATGGCTCCCACGATAAGCTTAGTAGGGAAGAACGCCGGGGAAGCAGTGGACCATTGTACACGTCGAAGCGACTCATTATTTCAGCACACTCCTCGTTTGTGAACTCTCGATTTTGAGAGCGGCCAAGTCGGCGGATGTCCCCGTAAGAGATGATCTCGTTAAGAGCATACATATGGGCGTCCATTGTTTCTATGAAAGAGAATCAACAAAATTATCAGAAAGACTGATTAAGAAAAGCAATATAATGTATCGAGGAATAAAATGCCATCTTTAAACTCCAAGATCAATGAAAAAACTCCTAAGAGTTCTTTTGCATGATTTGGAAGGAGCAAAGCTCCATTAATGAAATGAGAAAATACAAGAAAAATCTTTTATAGAACAAAGCTCTATTAATGGAACCCTAACAGGGTTCTCCTGAGTTCTCTTTGGACCCCTTTAGAGCAAAGCTCTGCTAAGTGGAACCCTAAATGGGTTTTCTTTAGGTCAGGGATCTATGGAGAGCAAGGCTCTGTCAGTGAAAATTAATTTAATTTAATTTGATTTGATTTTAATTTAAATTTTCACCTAAAAAGTTTTAAAGAGTTTAACTCTTGGACTTCTTGAAAATAAAGAGCAGGGCTCTGAGTTCGGAAAGTAAAATTTTGAAGACGAAAATCATCTAAGGGACCAAAGGTCCTATTTATAGGCATCAAATGCCCTTTCAACTTCCAAGAGTTGCCGCGATGGTTGGAATTCTGCCACCGCTGCGCTCACGTTTGGAAGGCCACGTAAGCGCAACGGTGGGGGGGCATTTGTTTACCCCAATCAGAGCAAAGCTCTGTTCAAATTCCAAGGCGGGAAACGAAGCAACGCTTCTGTTTCCCCCAATCAGAGCAAAGCTCTGTATTGAAAATTAAAATTAAAATTAACGAAGCAACGCTTCAGATCCCCTGCGCTGCGCGCAGAGCGCCACGTGTCAAAATCACACACGTTAGCGCAGGGAGCACAGCGTCCAAGAAGGCGCGCCCAATCAGAGCAAAGCTCTATTTAATGAAGCAACACTTCAGTTGCGCTGCGTTGTGCGCTGCGCGACACATGTCAGCGCAGATGTGCTAGCGCAGTTGCGCTGCGCGACACGTGTCAGCGCAGATGCGCTAGCGCAGTTGCGCTGCGCGACACGTGTCAGCGCAGATACGCTAGCGCAGTTGCGCTGCGCTTTGCGCTGCGCGACACGTGTCACGCGCTGTGGCATCTGCACCAAACAGAATTAAATTTATAAAAAAATCTTTTCTGTTCTTGTTAAAACAAGAAGATTTTCTTCTGCAAAGCAGAAGCCCTTGGATCAAAGATCCAACGGTGGGGAAAATTCCCCAAATCACTCAGAGAAAGATCTCTTTAACAAATTTAACTAATTTATGGGCACTATAAAAAAGACCCTAGACCTCAATTCAAAGGCATGAACATTTCTTGAAAAATCAAGAGCATTAAACAGAGAGAACTCTGAGAAAATTTCAAGAAAAAGGTAAAGAACCTTCATGAAGTAGAAGAAATTCCTTCTAATAGATTATTGATCTAAAAACAAGATCAATGATCTTTACATAATAAACAGTGCTTTGCACTTTTATGAACCTCTGGTTCTTCAAGCAAAAAGAAAAACTTATTTTTCTTTGATCTAATTTAGATCAAGAAATCAAATAGTGCTTTGCACTTCTGTTCTTGAATCTAAAAGATTCTTAGTGCTTTGCACTTCCAAACTGCGCTATTGCGCTCTTAAGAAATCGCCACGTGTCAGCTACAGAACAACTTGCGCTACGCGCTCTTGAAATAGAGCTTTGCTCTCTGGAATTGGCGCAACTCACCAGAGCGCGCCACGTGTCAGTAGCGCAACAGCGCAGCGCACTGCGCTGTTGCGCTTGCGCTCACCAGAGCATGACACGTGTCATCACCATATGAGCTTGCGCTCATTACTTGGCGCAAAGCGCCAGACAAATGCACTGGATTGCTTACAAAAGGGGCCAAGCCCAATTAAAGAAGGCCTAACAGGTCTAATAAAATGCAATGCATTACTTTTAAAAAAAAGGGGCAGAGCCCAAACCAAAATAGATGCTCTGCATCATAAATAAAGGGACAGAGCCCAAATCAAAAGCCTAGCAGGCCAGAATAGAATGCAGTGCATTATTAAATATGGGCAAAGCCCTAGCACATGCCTAATAGGTCAAAGATCAAGAAAAATGTTGAATATTCTCAACTGGACTTAACCCAATCATGGCCGTAAGTCCTCAAATTAAATTGACTGAGCACGGCTGCTCCCTAAATTAATTTATATCCGGTTCGAGGGTACATCTCCGAGCTCCTCTGACACTTATCGTTGTAATCCTTCAACGACGTCAGAGAGGTGACGGGTCCCGACGACCACATACATTAATATGGACTGCGGGGTCCTTAAACTTGTCGGACCGAAACGTCCTTAAACTAATATTGGACCGAAACGTCCTTAAACTAATATCGGACTGAAACGTCCTTAAACTAATATCGGACCGAAACGTCCTTAAACTAACAGTGGACCACTATGTCCTTAAACTGGTATTGGACCATATGTCCCTAAACTGGAACAATAGAGCCCAAACGCTCTTTTGTCAGATCTAAACGATCCCGTTAAGTTGATCTTAGTTTCAAATTGGACTAACGTATTCTTAACAAACGATTAAGTTGATCTTAGCCTCAAATATGGATAACGTGTCCTTAAATCAAACCTTCAAACAAACTTTAGTCCCAAATTGGACTATAGATCTCTCAACCAATTTTGGTTCAAGGGTACATCTCTGAACTCCTCTGATATTTGTCGTTGTAATCCTTCAACGTCGTCAGAGAGGTGACGGGTCCTGACAACCACACATTAATACGGACTGTGGGGTCCTTAAACTCATGGACTTATGCGTCCTTAAACCAATATCCGCCCCCAAAATGGGAATGTTGGACCACTATGTCCCTAAACTGGAACAATAGAGCCCAAACACTCTTTTGTCGGATCTAAACGATCCCGTTAAGTTGATCTTAGTCTCAAACTGGACTAACGTATCCTTAACAAACGTTTAAGTCGATCTTAGCCGCAACGCGACTAATGCATCCTTAAACTAAAAACGCCAAACCCAAATCTAAGTAAATACGGATTTGGACTAATCCACGTCCTACGGGCGACGACATTACTCAGTCTCCGTATACAATCCACGGGCAACCACAAACAAAACAAACACCCACGACACGAAGTGAAATTCTGGAGAAGGAGAAAGTTGTTACCGCGATGCGGTAGCGTAATTAACTGTAGGGGCTTGCGCCTGCAGGGAAGAGTGTCCCCACAATCAAAAACCCCTCAAGCGAGGGGGAATCTGACGAAGTCTGCTACATCGGCCGCATCCGTCTAAACCTCCGATACACGGTGCCATAAATCAACTTGGCATCTTCGGAGAGGTGGACGGATAAAACCAAATAGCATCTGCCCCGAATCTCAGTGTCAGGACATCGCAGTCCTGTGCGCCGTCCTTCGGAGGGGAACAACTGTAACATTTCAGAAAAATAAAATATTATTTTTGGGAATTTAAATAATTAAAATAATAAATATTATGAATATTTTAGTGTGGGGAGATTAGTTTTAAATGTTATAGTAAAATTAAATACCGATAAATTGGAAAATATTGGAAAATTAAATTGAATGGTGATTTTGGAGGGATTTATGTGATTTAGGAAAATTATAAATTTTTATAATTAATTATATACAAGTTTATTTCTAAACTTGATTAATTTTCACTAATCGTGCATTAAGCTTGGTTTTTGCATGCGACATGCACCATGTCATATTGCTAACACTTGTTACATTTCTTTTTCTTATTTGAAAACCATGCACCATTTCTTTGTTAATTGGTTTTATTTGTTTTGTTGGAGTTAAAAAGAAAAGAAAAGAAAAAGAAACGAATAAAGAAAGAAGTAAGGGAATGAGAGAGAAGAGAGAGAGGTGAGGGGTCATTTGACCATGGCCATTTCTTTACCCTCCATTATCTTCATCATTTTTCTCCCATCCCTCATCCATGGCTGCCCTCTCCTTCCACCTCCTCCTACACCTCACAACAACCCAAAATCCACACCAAAACATCATAATCCCTTCATTAAAATTGTGCACAACCATGCTACAAAGACCTTGGTGTGATCAAGTGGGGATTTTGAAGACATTGGGTAACTCAAGAAAATTCTTGAGTTGCCAAATGAGGTATTTCCTTCACCATTAGTGTAGTAATTCATTTGCTTTAACTTCTATTTTAGTTTAGAAGTGTTTAAGTAAGGTTTAGTGGGGTTTGAAAATTCCAAGAAGAGATTAGGGGATTTTATGTGTTGTGAAGTGTAAATTGAGGTTAGTAGAGGTCATACAACCCCCCTAGTGTTAGAATTCAGGACAAAACCTGAGACTAAAACCCCTTAACCCAAACTTAGAAACCCTGATATCGGAAGATTGTGGGAATTGTGATGATATTCAGGGATCTGCTACGACCCGGGGCACCTGAAAAATATTTAGCGATTACAGTGATACAAGCAGGAACCCTAGAAGCTACAACTGAAACTCGGGACCCCAATTCCACTTTATGGCCGCAAATTTAACCCATTTAGCCGCAAATTTCGGCCTGGGTAGGGTATAAATGGTTCGTGCTTGGTCTGTGGCCCCTATATCAGTTAATTAGACCTATCATATATGCAACTTTTCCTAATTCTCACCTGAGACAAACCTGGGAGCGTTTTCTTGAGTTGTTGTTATGGTTTTGCGACTTTTAATGACTTTAGTTTTGGTGTTGTGTTTTATCTCGGTCACTTGACGTTTGTACGTCGATATCGGGTGTTGTTTGGCTTTCTTGCATGCGTAGACCATAGATTTTAACCTGTGTGCATTTCGTGTGCCGTTTTGGTTTTTATCCGCGATTTCGGTTTATGATATTATATGTTTATATGTAGGCACCTTCACGTGGACTTCGGACGACGAGGAAGAGAATGGCGACATCGACTTCGGCAAGCAAAGATCAAGGTTAGTAGATATATATCTACGGGGGAAGTCGGGTGGATGGCGTATAGCACCCCCGCAGTTCGTAGTGTAGCATACGAATAAGTTATATATATAATTATATATAGGTTTTTGTGAAACGTAGTTAATTGACAAGAACGGACTTAGGAGATCATGGATTAGTGTAGCGTAATTGAAAGTTAGTGTTTTAGTTAGTTCTTAGCCGCCAAACCCTAGAGAAAAAGGTGTATACACACACATGCACACACGGATTATGTTTCGGTGTATATGACGCGTGTGTGTGTGTGTAGATGTATTGCTGCACACACACACACACACACACACACACACATATATATATATATATACGTATACACATATGATGAGGATAGTATATGATACTTGGAGATGAGTCGATATGATTGGGCATGATGCCGTGAGATCGGTGATGTGATTTAAGTCATGCTATGAGACACGACATGATATTGTAGCGGATCGTTGAGCGATGGGTTTTCATACACACGCGATATATGTTGATGGTATTGGAATGTACTAGACTTTAGATCATACCCCTAGTTCATGCTATGATGATAATGATACCAGTTAGATAATGAGATAAATGTGATAGTAGACCCGTACCCCGACTTTAGGATGCCGTACGATGGATTTACCGTACGAAATTTAAATATGATTATTGATCCGGACTCTTGACTCAAGGATTTCGTATTGTATGTTTTATTGTACGTGACGCTATTGAGACAGGATCACCGACTACTAGATATATATATCAACTCGGACTTAGGTGGATTTCTTTACCCCTTTCGATTAGTCACTTAGTTTAATCCTATAGTTATCAGGTAGATGTTAGACTGGGCTCGAGTCATACTTATCTTCAAAACTAACAAATCGTGGGTATTTAAAAGACAGGTCGAGGGATACTACGGATATTTCAAAGGACGTACCTTTTCTTAAAAACATCGTAGCCCTTATTTTCTAAAAACCACGATTCGTGCTATTTCAAATGCCAAAACTGTATGACTCGTTTATATAAATGTATATTCTTATATGTTGCGGATATTGCATCTTTTTCCGTATATTCATGTTGTTCTTATCGCATTGCGTACTTAGACATGTAGTTTCATTTGCTATTATGAACCTATGTTGTCAGGACACCAGAACTATTACCGATGATGCGTATGTCCACGAACACTTGCTTGCCGGCTCACACACATCATCATCGGTAATTACCATGTCACGTACACTTTAGAGAATATTACTTTATTGATATCGCTTGTTAGCTGATAGTTCCGATATATCATTATTGTGCTAGTTTAGATATTGCATTCTTTACATAGATACCCGTGCATGTATAAATATTCATTGTCATGCAATATTATGGGGCTTAATGCCTATAATTCACTGTTTATTTACTCTTGAGATTGGGATTTTGGATTTCCATGAGATTTCTGGATTTGGAGAAACCGCAAGGATTTTATAAACTCATTATCATTTTAAAGATAGAAATTTACGGTTTTCTCTTTATATGATTTGAGAGGTGTCCACCATGAGTTTTCTAGGCTCTTGAGCGGTATCATACACCCGATTTGAGGAGGAGGAGGAACCGTCTGCGGGTGCATGGTGGACCCGGTGCGGTACCCCGGGGCAAGATGGTCGCAGATGATGGCGTTGATCCTGGCAGGGGAGCACTACCTACCGGTTATTTATGACACGGCGGATATCCGGAGGATACCGACGTAGTCGTGAGATTTGATTATATGGGCCAGTCCGGATTGCCGGAGCCCGAGATATTGAGACACAGAGATATTGATATTTTATGATATGGGCCAGTCCGGATTGCCGGAGCCCGAGATATTGGGATATACACATTTTGTGTCGATGCTTGACACGGATTCTCTGTTGATTTCATTGATGACACTTCGATTTTTATACAGAAATCTCACTGAGATATGAAAACATTTTTCTCATTCAGTTGCATTCTATTTTCATGCATTCATACATCATATATGTATTATGTTGCTACCTAAGGCACTGATACGAGTACTTGGTATTACACTTCTTTTAGATGTTACCCTGGCCATTATTAGATGTTTCAGGTTATATATTATATGGATACTATCGTATGAGCTAGGATAGAGTCATACATGCGATTTCTGCTCGGTGATGTTTTCTACTCACGAGTTGGCAACTCACACCCGTTGTGCCACAGTTTCTTGCAGGTTTTGCCGTACATGTTTCCTTGGCGGCTTTGCTGACACACTACTTCATTCCGGGTGATTGCTTTGGTAGGTGGGTTCACTTGCATCGTGACCGCCATTGTACTTTATTTACATTCAGTTGTATCTAGTAAACTCCATCAACCAGACTTGTATTATTGTTAGACTTAGAAGACCAGTGTATATTCTTTCGACCTTAGAGTCGCGCTTGTATTATTATGGTTTTCTGGAGGATATTGGTTTTCTTCTGAGTTTTGATCCTCGCCCTTCGGCGTTGTATATTATATTACTTGCATGGTTGTGTCCACCAATTGGCGAAGAGCTAGCTCCCGCTTGGGGATGCCTTATTCTTTACTTATGTATATTATGCGTGTTGTACCCGTTTAAGGCCAGTATTTACAAAGGAAACTCTGCCGAAATTTTTGGAAAAGACTTGATGTTTTAAAAATGTTTACTACGACCTTCAAAGTGATTTATATGCAAACTTTAAATAAATTTTCCTTCACTCTCTTATTTAAAATGGTTTAGATTTCTGGGCTTTTGGCTTACTTGAATTAGGTGGGGTCCTATAGACTTCACATGATTCAAGTGCCAGTCACGTGCTATTTCGGGTCGTGACAAAGTTGGTATTAGAGCGCTAGGTTTAACCTTGGTTCGAGTCTATGTTTGACTATGCGGAGTCTAGGGCGTTTATATATATTCGGAACCTAGGCTTGACTTTACGGAACTTAGACTTGGTCGAGGGGGTATTAGACCCGAACTTTCGTCGCATAGGTTGACCTTGGTTGATGGAGTAGGTGAGTTAAGTAGAGTGACGTACTGTGTGTATGTTCCGCGGCATACTTACGATACGCTACTCCGCTTAAAAAGCCTTAAGATGTATATTTCTTTGCACAGTATTCTATTCGTTCATATGATCTATCCTCATCGATATCGGTTGGTGGTTTTTATTACTACGATTGCACGGGAAGAGAGAGCTGTGGCTAGAGTTGCGGTCAGCATGAGCTCATCTTGGACGAGGACTGACTAAGGCGTAATTTCTGGGCTTTTGGCTTACTTGAATTAGGTGGGGTCCTATAGACTTCACATGATTCAAGTGCCAGTCACGTGCTATTTCGGGTCATGACATTCAAGCTCCCGCCAGTCACCCATAGAACGGCTATGCATATTCGGGGCCCGTACTGCGCCTTCCATAGGTCGCAGGGTCACCCTACCGAAAACTGAAAACAACTCCGTGACTACATCGAGGAGTTTATCCGCTCTGGCCACCTGGAGAAGTACCTGCGGGACAAGCGACAAGCAGATCGGGAACAGGAGAACCAGCCCACTCACGGGGAACTAACGATCAGGAAAATTATGGTCGTTACCTCAGAATCTACCTGCGGTGCCGGCGAAAATCACCGCCTACTACCCGTCGAGGGTACTATTGACCCACCCCAGAAGAAGTGCAGGAAGGCCTAGCCCATCATCTTCACCAATGAAGACCTCCACAATATATCCTTGCCTCACAACGACCCTCTCTTCATAACTGCCCGGGTCCACTGTTTCGAGGTAAAGAGGATATTGGTCGATTCCGGGAGCTCGATTGACATCCTCTTCTACGACTGCTTCCAACGTATGGGGCTTGGACCGTCCGTCCTAAGGCCCGCCTCCCACGTCCTCTCGGGGTTTACCAACCACTCTATCCCGGCTGAGGGAGTGATCACCCTCCTCCTCAACTTTGGAGAAGCGGGTCGTATGAGGACCGTACCTGTGGAGTTCATCGTCGCTAGGGTCCTCTCATCCTACAACATCCTCCTGGGCCGTCCGACATTGAACGCCCTATGGGTCTAAATCTCGACCTATCACCTCACAATCAAATTTCCATTAGACCAAGGGGGGATAGGCCGAACCTACGAGAACCAACAGATCGCCAAGATTTGCTTCACCTCGACGTCCCCCGCCGGAGAGCAGAGTGACGACTTTGAGGACACAGATTCCAGAGGTCCTTGGACACACGCGACGACCATAACGAAATTCGAGGAGCCCCGGTAGAACCGCTGACTGAAGTTTCCCTCGTCGAGAGGGTCGATGGACGCGCAGTTCAGGTCGGATCTCTTTTGACAGAAGACCGTCGCGAGGACTTGATCAGCTTTCTCCGAGGGAACTCGGACGTGTTCGCTTGGGCACCGGCGGACATGCCCGGGATCGACCCTAAAGTAAACTCACACAAGCTCGAGGTCGACCCGAAGGCCCGACCCGTCCGACAAAAGAAGCGAAGTTTCGCGCCAATCAAGCAAAAGGCGATCGAGGACGAGGTCGATAGATTGCTAGCAGCCAACTTCATTAGAAATATTGATTACTCGGATTGGCTAGCGAATGTGTTTAAGGTCAAAAAGGCCAACGGGAAATGGTGAATGTGCGTTAACTTCACAGATCTGAACAAAGCCTGTCCGAAAGATAACTATCCCGTCTCTCGGATAGACCAGCTAGTGGACAGCTCGGTCGGCCACGAATTGCTAAGCTTCATGGACGCTTTCTTTGGCTATAATCAGATCCGGATGAACCCGGCAGATGAAGAACTTACCGCGTTCACCACGGACTGGAGGGTGTACTGCTACAAAGTGATGCCCTTCGGTCTCAAGAATGCTAGGGCTACATATCAGTGCTTAGTTAACAAACTTTTCAAACCACAGATCGGGAGGAATATGGAGGTCTACGTCGACGACATGCTTGTAAAGTCAACCTCATCGGACGAGCACACCAAAGATCTTGGCGAGACATTCGACTCCTCCGCAAGTACAAAATGAAGCTGAACCCGGCTAAATGCGCGTTCGGAGTCACTAGCGGCAAATTCCTCGGGTTCATGGTTACCCACCGAGGAATCGAAGCGAACCCAGAAAAGATCAGCGCCATTCTCAACATGGCCACACCAAAGAGCAATATTGAGATCATGCGGCTCACAGGGAGATTGGCCGCTCTGAGTCGCTTCATGTCAAGATCCGGAGAAAAGTGCATCCCGTTCTTCAAAGCCTTGAGAAAGATGCCTAAGTTCGAATGGTCGGAGGAATGTCAAAACGCTTTCGAGCAACTCAAGGCGCAGTTAACAATTCTCCCACTGCTCACCTGACCATTCGAAGGAGATGATCTATCATTGTACCTTGCGGTCTCCGACCAAGCTGCAGGCTCAGTGCTCGTCAGAGAAGTCGAAGGTGTGCAAAAGTCGGTCTACTACGTAAGCCATATCTTCAAAGATGTGGAAATGAGATACCTGGCCATAGAAAATATAGTCTTGGCACTTGTCGTCGCCCCAAGGAAGATGCGGCATTACTTCCAGACGCACACCATCCTCGTCCTCACCGAGCGACCTATAGGGATTATTCTAGCCTCCTCCGAATCATCAGGTCGTATGGAGAAATGGAGGTGGGAATTATCCCAATTCGACATCAAATACCGCCCCAGGCAAGCCATCAAAACATAATTCCTAGCAGACTTCGTGGTTGAATGCACTATTCCCACAAAGGAAGGAGCGGCAGCACGGGACCCCGGACCCCGACCTTCGGTCGAGGAAGTACCCGACTCCATCCCCGATTAGGTTCTCTACGTGGATGGATCCTATACCGAGGAGGGAAGCGGAGCTGGCCTGATCATCTAAGGCCCGGACGAGGCAGAGATGGAATACTCTTTGAAGCTCGGGTTCAAAGCGTCAAACAACGCCGCGGAATACGAGACTTTGTTGGCAGGATTGCGAGTCGCCTTGGGGTAGGGCTGAAGACAATCTGAATTCGCAGCGATTCCTCTCTGGTCGTCAGCTAAGTGACCGAGCATTTTGAGGCCCAAGAACCGCTCATGGTGAAATACCTTACCGAGATAAAAAGACTCCGCAAAAACTTCGATGAAGTCCAAGTGGAACAGATTCCCCGGAACCTGAACACCCAAGACGACGCTTTGAGCAAACTAGCATCTTCCTATACGGCCAACCATAAGAGGAATATCCTCTTCGAAGTCTTGCCACGACCTAGCGTGGAAGACAGAGAGGTAACGCTCCAAGTATACTTGACTCAGGAGGAAGACTAAGATTGGAGGAAGCCCATTGTGGAGTTCCTAAAAGATGGTACACTCCCGGAAAACCGAAGGGAAGCACGCCACCTTCGAGCAAAAGCCCGGCATTTTATCTGGAGCAATGGAAACCTTTATAAGAAGTCATACACGCAGCCTCTGCTCCGATGCGTCGATCCTCGTGAAGATGACTACGTTCTGCGAGAGATACACGAAGGAGTCGGTGGAGCACATCAAGGGGCCCGCACCTTGGTCCAGAAGACGCTGCTCCAAGGATATTATTGGCCGAAGATACACCAAGACGTCGAGAAGCTTGTCAGAAGATACAAAAGCTGCCAACTCCACGGCAGCATACCCCGTCTTCCTGCTACCGAGCTAACGACCCTCAGTTCCCCTTGGCCGTTTGCGCAATGGGGAATGGACATGGTTGGCCAACTCCCCACCGGCACGGGCGGACACAAGTACATCCTCGTCACGATAGACTACTTCATGAAGTAGGTCGAGGCCGTGCCCATTAGGAAACCGGATGCCACCACTACAATAAAGTTTCTGCAGAACAACATAATTACTCGATTCGGGATCCCTAGGTGTATAGTTACCAATCACGGAACCAACTTCAAAAATGATAAAGTCAAAGAGTTCTGCAGCGACTACCACATTCTAATGATGTTCGCCGCGGTCGCACATCCTCAATGTAACGAGAAGGCCGAGATAACTAACCGAGGCGTCATCCAAGGTCGCCGAGCTCGTTTGGAAGGAAGATAGGGCAGCTGGGTCGAGAAACTACTGCGAGTACTATGGGCATTGCGCACATCGAAGAAGACACCCACGGGAGAAACCCCCTTCAGCCTCTACTACGGTACCGAAGCAATGGTCCCGGCAGAGATCGGATTACCCAGTTACCGAGTCAAACATTTCGACGATGAAGCTAACACCTCGGCGCTAAGGACCGACTTGGACGTCTTATTGGAAAAACGTGATCGGGTGCAAATCTGAGCGGTCGCCTATCAACAGCAAACCGCTCGCTACTACAACGCACGAGTAAAGTATCGCGCCTTCAAGATGGGAGATTTGGTCTTACGAAGGAACGAGTTCGTAGATCAAGGCCGGCTACACAAGTTCTCCTCGAAGTGGGACGACCCTTTTCCTCGTCGCAGAGGTGTTGCCCGGTGGGGCATATCGCTTGCAAGACGCTGGAGGTCGTAGGTTTCTTCGGCCTTATAATGCCGAGAAGCTCAAATTGTAAAAATGAATATATTTCTTCTTTTTGAAGCGATATAATTTTTCCTATTAAGTCTCCTGAATTAGAAGAGACTTCTTCGATATATTTTCTTCTTCCTCTGTTCCGAGATCCCTAAATTCGTTTTGAGAAAATATGTAAAAAGTGCTAAGGGATAAAAGAAGACAAAACACATCAGAAAAGAAGAATTTTATTCATTAATAGGTATTATAGGCTCCTCAGCCTTACATGAAAAAATTACAGCAAAGGGAGCCGGGGATTGAGGAAGCACTATTGATGATACTCCGACGAAATCTCCGCCAACCGAACCCTAACTTCCTCGGCTACCTCGGAAGCTCCACCCACCGAACAAAAATCAACAATCAGCCTCTTATGGAAACACTCCATAAGAAGGCCCACTGATCGGTCCTGCCTGCTCCTCGAGATCAGGCCGAGGTGGTAAAGCGAGTGCAACTTCTCGATCGCCTCGTCCCTCAACTGCGGAGAAAAGGCATTGTGCAGCCCCGGGGACCACCTCCAGATCTCATAAATAAGCACTTGGAGGAGCGGAGATCGCCGGGGAAGAAGGCGTCCGAAGTGGCCCTCCATGCGGTTTATCACCGTCTCGTACGTTTGTTTAGATCAGTCGAGGTCGTAAAGGTACACATCGTCCTGAGAAATTATCTCGCTGATGAGCATGCACGGACGCCCGGCCATCTACAGAAACACAAGGCTAGAAAGAAACCAACACGCCTTCGCTATTTATAGCCTCAACAAAAATCTTCCAACGACCCAAATTTACGCGCGCAGCGACGCGAATCACGGGATATTTTCAAATTCCCAATACAGAGCTTCGACATGGAGACCATGACGATCCTCACGAACCCCTAAGCGGTCAATGAAGATTGAACGACGCGAATCTCGAAGTATCACGCCCTACAGGCACGCTTCTACCACGCTTCATCCGTGACGGTCACTCTTCCTGATTTTACGGGTCATGGAAAATTGAACGACGCCCCACGAAGGCGAAGGGAAGTCTAAAAAGCCCTCATCTCGAGGCCACCGAGAAGCTTCCATGCCCGGTCCATCCCTGGCGGGTAGATTCCTACCCATCTACGCCAAGGATCAAAGCCGTCATAACGAGGCCACCGAGCAGCTTCCCTGCCCGGTCCATTGGGTAGATACCTATCCATCTACGCCAAGGATCAAAGCCCTCATAACGAGGCCACCGAGCAACTTCCCTGCCTGGTCCATCCGTGGCAGGTAGATTCCTACCTATCTACGCCAAGGATCAAAGCCTTCATCTCGAGGCCACCGAGCAGCTTCCCTGCCCGGTCCATCCCTGGCGGGTAGATTCCTATCCATATACGCCAAGGATCAAAGCCCTCATAAGGAGGCCACCGAACAGCTTCCCTACCCGGTCCATCCCTGGCGGGTATATTCCTACCCATCTATGCTAAAAATCAAAGCTCTCATCTCGAGGCCACCGAGCAACTTCCCTGTCTGGTCCATCCATGGCGGGTAGATTCCTACCCATCTATGCCAAGGATCAAAGCCCTTATAATGAGACCACCGAGCAGCTTCCCTGCTCGGTCCATCCTTGAAGGGTAGGTTCCTACCCATCTACGCCAAGGATCAAAACCATCATCCCGAGGCTACCAAGCAGCTTCCCTGCCCGATCCATCCCAGGCGGGTAGATTCCTACCCATCTACGCCAAGGATCAAATCCCTCATCATGAGGCTACCGAGCAGCTTCCCTGCCCGGTCCATTCCTGGCGGGTAGATTCCTACCCATCTACGCCAAGAATCAAAGCCCTCATCACGAGGCAACCGAGCAGCTTCCCTATCCGGTCCATCCCTAGCGGGTAAATTCCTACCTATCTACGCTAAGGATCTAAAGCCCTCATGAAGAAGCCACCGTGCAGGTTGCTCTCCGACGGGTTGATTCCTACCCTACGAAAAGACGTGGTTGTCAACCCGGATCTGAGAATGGACTAGTACCGACCTTTCAACACTTGGATATTTATTGATTCATCCTAAATGAATGATCGCCACCTCGACTCCGGTGAGGGGAAGGGAACCAGTGGAAGGGCACCGACCTTCCTACACCTGGCGGTCAATCGACTTACAGTCGATGCGCGATCGTCATCTAAAAGGCCGGTCATCGACCTACGGCCTAACACAAAAAAAAAAGGACTGGCAAGCTGAAGTACTCACGCGGAAAATACATAGTCATGCAGAAGAAAATAAGCTCAGCTTTATTTATGTTCTAGAAATTTTTATAAGGTACTCTGGGCTCCCCAGCCTTACAAAAAGGTGCTCGGAGGCTTACAAAATTTGAAAAACAAAAACGCACAAGGCAAAAAGGCTCATGCTGCGGGCTCCGCCCGGGTCTCGCCTTGCTCAGCACCGTCCTCAGGAGCCTGGGCTTCTACCTCCGCAACCTCCCCTCCCCCGATGGCCTCCCCGGCGCCAGCCACTTGCGGTGTATCCACCGAGAGCGGGACTCTGGCGCAGAGCTCACCGTCGGCAAACTCTGGCATCAACGCCTTGACGGCATCAAGAGCTTCATGCCAAATGATGGCCGAGGCTTCGGCGATGTCAGCGTAGAACTGTTCTGACGCCTTATACTTCTCCACCGACTTCGAGGCTCGGAGCTCGGCAATCTTCGCCACCTCAAGCGCCGTCTCGGCCTCCCTCTTTCTGGCATCCCACGACTTCTTCATTGTGGCATAGCGCTTTCCCAACTACTCCAACTTAGCCTGAACGGCTTGGTTGGATGCACTCATAAGTCGTTGGGACTCCTGGCACTTGGAGACCGTTAACGTCTCGGCGGCCAACCGGGTTTCGAGGGCGGTTGTCTTCTCCTTCTCCTACTGTAGCTCAAGGCGCAGATCCTCCTCCCGCGAAGACAATTTCCCCGCCTTCCTCATGGCCGAGGCAATCTCCTCGGATTCCATATTTACAATAAGGGCACAGTGTTGGAGAACCTGAGGAAAGCAACAGAAGCTGTTAGAAACATTCAAATTAAGAAAGAGCATTTAACGGAATCCTTAAAGGAAACGGATACCGACCTGAACCGCCTTCTGAGCGATGGCGGATACTTAGGCCTTTAGGGTCCCCCGAGGAATTTTGCCCCCATCCGATTGCTCTATATCGGAGAGCAAGCTGTCATCAACCGAAAGCCCCGAGGGGATCACAAAGCAGATGTCCCCCTACTGCATGGGAATCCTCTCAGGAATCTCAGTGGACGGCGGGAGGAAGATCGTCTTTTTCCTCTTGAGGGGAACCTCGACACCCTCTTCCTCCCCCCTCGCCGGGGCGCCAGGTCTTGCGCATGCTTCTGGCTGCCCCTGTGGCGGTCATCGAGGGGTTAGGGCGCTGCGGAAGGCCTCGCCGATAGAGATGGTCTCAGGGCCGAGCTCGGGCCAGCTCGGGACAAGCTCATGCCCCCGGCCTTCTTCTGTGACGTAACGGCTATAGCAGCTAAGATCTTGGATCGGTCCATTTGTCCTGCGAAAAGAGAATACACAAAAGAGTTAGTGCTACTAAAAAGGCAAAAGAAATCATTCAAGTTTAAACAGATCGTCCAAAAGACCTAACTTACCCATGAAGCGAGCAGGTCTGAGCCCGGTTCAGCTAAGAACTTTCTCGGAAAGCAGGATGTCGGCCCGCTGGATCGGCTCCCACATGGATACCGCCCCCGCCTCAGGCGAGGATGACTGCTTCGCCCTCGGCCAGTCGGCCCTGTGCCACTGTGTAGGCACGGGCCAATCCTCGTCCTCGGGTGGCCCGACGAATACAAACTTCTCCTTCCATTTATGAATGGAAGAAGGGACAACTACAACACCCGACCCGGCCATCCCGCCCTTGCTTTTTTGAAGGAAAAATACACCCGGCTCGGCTCGTTCTTTGTAGTGCCGGGATGATTCTTATAGCAGAGAAAGAAAGTAAAAAGGGTCAAACTGAAGGGGATGTCCTCAAGTTTCAACCGGACCAGAAACCCGAGGAGGATTCTCCAAGAGTTCGGCGCTAGCTGGCCCGGGGAGAGATGGAAGCAACGAAGTACCCCACATACCTCGGTTGGAAAAGGCAGGCACATTGTCGCTCGGAATGCTTCCAAATATAGGGCAATATCCTTCCCCTGCACATGGTCCACCCGTTCGCCCTCTTTAGCCAAACGGAGCGAATAGTTAAAGGAGATATGGAAACGAGCCCGAATCTCGGCAAGCTCGTCCACGTCCTTCAAGACGGAGGGTGCATTGCGGGCGTCCCCGATACGCACCTTAGGGGCCCTTGTCGCCGCCGGACGACTAGCGACGTGGGTAGCCCTGGCTTTTTGAGGCGAGCCCGACACAGAGGTAGCAACAAGAGAACCCTCTTGGCTGTCAGCAGCCAAAGAGGCGGAAAACTCTCTAGACTCGGCTCCAACAACTGGATCCTTATCACCCGACTCAACCCTAATTACTTCTACAGACTCCTCAGAAGAAGACATTTAACCTAATTCAAAGGCTTTGGTTCTCCGAGAAAAAAGCACAAGGGATCCGATATAACGGAGGGAGCGCCGAGAAATCTTTGACAACGAAGGGAAATTATGACGGAAAGTGTTGGCCCTAGGGGGTCCCCTCCTATTTATACACTGCAGAAAAGGCATCCAACGGCCCAGATCAATTCCTGCCGATCAATGCCAGCCGCTAAGTCTCCATGTGTCGAACGACCATTGGGGACATCCTTTCGATCGCAGGCGACAGCGATAGCCTGTCGCGTCCGCCAACCCGCTTCAAACGCGTGGCCTATGACCTAACAGACGAACGAGTGAATTGGCGCCCCCTCTTTAATGCGCGATCATTTCGCTGATCCGCTGATATGATCGGAGATACGCGTGAAGATCCAAGCACTGGGGGATACGCCACGTGGGTCCAGAAATCTGAACGACGCAACTGCCCAACACCACGTCGTCCCGGAAAACCCGCACCGAGGATTCCTGGAAACAGACTGAGCGAGACAAACCAAGCAGGTCACTCTCGACCCGACCCATAAATAGGCCGGAACAAGAGTGGGGGGCTAATGATGATGCTCATAAGTGAGAATTCCTCATATCACGACACGTAGCTAATGACGTGTCACCCGCGACAGCTCACCAGATTCCTAGAGGGCTACCGAGGCAAAATCAGTGTGGAGCACTGATGACCTTTCTCAGTTCGTCTCCGAGCTTACACTCCACCTCTTATCCAAGAGCGACCTAGCCGCCGAACTGGCACCCATCCTCCTGTGCTCATCTCCGAGCTATTGCGGAGCTGAGCTTCCTCGGCCTCCCGGCTCGTCTCTGAGCCTTACGCCGAGCTAAGCCTCCCCAGCTCTTCCAGACAAACGAGAACGCGAGGCTCTAGCGCTTCCGCAACGGCTCCGCGTATCTCGCCAAAACGAGATACCCGCCGCCCCACGTCCCGCGTCCCACGCTGGCTCATCCCTCCATTAATGGGTGTATCCCACCATTAATAGGAGGATCCCGTCATTCATGCTGGCGTAACGTCAGGGGCGTAACCGAAGGAGAAGATCTCGCGCCTGTTTGCTCCATGCGACCCCTATAAAAACCCCTCTCTCAGACGACTCAGGTAAGGCAATTTTAATCCAATAAGCCGCTACTCTGCTCATTTTTCTCGTCTAACTTGATCGCCGGAGGGTCCTACGGCGGTCACCCACCCCGCGACTTCTTTGCAAATTGCTCGGCTTCATTTCAAAATCAACCGATTGAGATCCACACGTCCAAAAAGACAACCTTCAAATCAAATCTCAGCCGTTCAACAGCGCTCGCTACAGATCGACGGAGGACAGCATCTGAAGGAGATCCGACATCCATCAATGGGCAACACTCATCAGGTCCCTAATTAAAAAGAAGTTCAATGATCTTTAAAATATGAAAACAGTGCTCACCAAAGACATGCATGGTGAAAGTTTAATTAGCTCCTAAAGCATATACAATAAGTACGTCTCCTCCTTGCTCTTTGATCTCTGCTATATCTTTGTTTTCTCACTCCCTTCCTCTCTCTCTCTCTCTCTCTCTCTCTCTCTCTTCATTCTTTCTTTTTTCTACTTCAGAAAAGCTGTATGGTGAGATTTGTGCACAAGCTTGATGCAAACTGTTCTGTGTTTTTTCTTTAATAAAAAGGAAAATTGTTTCCGATCCAGTTTGGAGAGATGACTTGTTTTTAAACCCATGAAGTTCCGAAATTGTGACAAAACTAAATACTTATAAAATACGGATGTTTCAAGTCGAAAATAGATTGAGTGTATTATATTTAGGATATTTTGCAAAAAATCCATGTTTAGCCTCGTTCCTTTTACGCAAAAAAGCATAGATGATTATTCTTTAAAAAAAATTATTCCTATGATTTACTCTCATGGTTCGTTGATTCTTCTTCGATGTTTCTCTCCAAATTCCTTATTTATTCTCACCAATTTCCTCTCATCACAATTAGCCTATTTCTCTTTTATTTTCCTCTATTAATGCCTTTTTTCTCCCTCTTTCTTTATAATAAAACTCTTTCCATTAACCCCTCTCTCTCTTTTTAATTAAGTACGTTTTGGCTTCTGGTAATTAATCTGCTCTCTCATGAAATGTTGACCTATTTAATTTTCTCTATTCTTTTAATATATTAGATATATAATATCATTCTCTCAACCCTTATCAAAATGTTGATCTACTTGTTTATAGATTACCGTTTTAAAGTTTAACATATATGAATGCTTCATGCTTTGCAGAAATGATAAATGAGTGTCCAGGGTATCCCTTTCCTGCATTAGCAAGGGATTCAAGGATTGGAGGGAAACGTAAGAGAAAAGCCATAATCTTAGAGTGTTATTGTTGCCCTGATGTCTGCAACTTTTAATCATGACTTCGAAGTTGTTTATGTATGATGTCACAGACATTGGCATTGATGCATCAATAAATGATTTTAATATAGTTCCTGTTCGTTGCTCCCTTCCTTTCACAATAATTGTCTTCTTTCCTTTCTGCACACTTGTTAAAAAAATACTCTATAATTTTTTGTAATCTAAAATGTCATATATGTGAAATTCTCAATATAAGTTGTTTTGGTTTTAGAAGAGTGGAGTAAAACGCCTTCTTGAAATTCGAAATTATCAAAGGACAAATAATTTGATAAAAAAAAATAAAGAGTAGTAAGAATAAAAATTGTGAAACGGGAAGAGTATTTACTTTTCCTTATCGTTTATATTTTACTTTTTCTCTGAAATTATCTTTATAGTAAATTTCTAGTCCTGATCGCATGCTTTGCATTCTTCCAATGATCCAACTAATTTAGCCATATCGTTTTCATTTTTCGCTCTTTAATTTTTCTCCCGCGAAGAGGTTGACGCTAATATCACAAATTGAGAATGAGTAATTTTCATGAGAAATTAAAAAAGCAGGTCGAAATATAAGAAAATTTGTGGAAGATGTACATCATCCACAAAAATATTAGTTTATTGAAAATAAAGAAGATTACGAGTTATAATTAATACAACAAAATGACTAAATTTAAAAAATATTCGTAAAATTATGAATATGCCATTTCATTGAAATTAATTAAGCGTATGTCAATTGGTATATTAATGGGGATAAAGAAGGAATAAGGGAAACCACGTCCATATTCGAAACACTGACAACCATTGATTCCCTAATTAGTCCAGACAGAACTTCAATTGTGATCTTATCTATAACATTTATGGGATGTCTTGAAGGGTTTTTTTTATAGTAATTTTCAAGAGGAGCTAGGCTCATCAAATTATTCAGTAGTCCGGATGTAATACATCCGGATAGGAGAGAGAGGGAGATAGTTGATTTCAGGCAGCCTTCGAGCAACTTGATAGGCTCTATAACATTATCTCTCAATTTCTCTCTCATGATCGAGCATAAACAGCCGTCACATGGCAGAATTTTCACATGAGCTGGACTTTAATAAGAGTTGCAGATTGCAGGTGAATGCCCGTTGTCTAAATTTAGAAAACAATGTTAAGAAACTAAGGTATAATATATTTCCTTATAATAGCACAAAACACCCCTATAGTTTATCCTGAGTGGCACCTATAGCCCCTGAAGCAATTTATTGGCACAAACACCATCTCTGCTCATGGATCAGAACCCTAAAATATGTTGTAAATTGCTCAAAATCAATTTTAAACAAGTCAAATGATTGTCTAATATGTTATAAATTGCTCAAAATCTTATATTTCGTATAGTCCCCTCTCTTTTAGTAAAGCTTGTTTTGTAAAGAGTTAATATTTGAAAAACGAACAGCAACTCCTTTGTAAATTTTAATAAAATTCCAGTACAACTACAGTAAAATAAACGCATCTCCATACGAGAGCTAACTCGACGCACATACGACAGAGACACAATCCACATAAAAATATATGACGCCAAAAGGCGAAGAATAACAAGCGGAAAACAATAAACACTATACATAAATAAAATCAAGCTGACTGCACAAGAGTTCAACTACTACAACAATACAACGTCTGAGGTCTCGGGCAAATACACCCGACTTGATTGATGGAATACTTCTAGATACAAAAATAGATACAAGGAAAATACCGAAACGAATTCTAACCCATCTCGCTCAAAATAAAGATGCAACCACACCCAAAATAAGCTCTCTCGCTGTCACTACCGATCCAAGCAACCAAACCTATAAGAAGTTACGGCACAACGGAAGTGAATTGCCAACTCGTAAGTAGAATTCGCAAAACAAGATAGAAATCGCATGCATAAACGGTGAAAAAACTAAGATATGGATAAATATGTACACTGCAGAAGGTAAATAAGCATGCATTTAAATTAGAATTCAAGCGATGAACAACAACAATAATAACCAATCATATACAACTCGTATACCGCTCTCCTAACATTTGTAGTACACTAATATATGACGTTGTCATGATATTATAAAATAGATCTACATCTCGCCATATATGGCATAGAAAAACCACTAAAGCACATAAAAGCATACGAGTCACGAATGTAATATGCCTACGTAAATCTTGAATTTAAGTGCAATGAAACGATAACATCAAATCATAAATACATGTATCCGTAACCGGTTCTTTCCCGCCTCAGTTACAAGATAACATCAAATCATACATATATATATATCCGTAATCGGTTCGCCCCTGCCTCAGTTACCGGATATCATCAAATAAGAAACACATATATCCATAACCAGTTCGCACCCGTCTTAGTTACCAGATATCATCAAATCATAAATACATATATCCATAACCGGTTCGCCTCCGCATCAGTTACCGGATATTATCAAACAAATAATATAATCATAGCACGAACAGATAATATAAACGCAGTACAAACAAATAGCTTAATCATAGCGCGAACAGATAATATAAATGTAACACAAAATAATAACATAATTATAGCGCGAACGGGTAATATAAATGTAACACAAACAAATAATATAATTATAGCGCGAATGGATATCATAAACGTAATACAAACCATAACATAATCATAACTCAAACGGATAACAAGTAAAATAAGCTTAGCGTAAACGAATAATAAGTAATGCAAATACAGCGTAAATGAGTAATAAGTAAAGCAAGTATAGCATGAACGACTATTATAAATGGATAAATACTTCCGAATAATTTAATTATATTTTAAATTAAAACAAAACATTGTTTGGAAATAAAGAGGCTGCGATATTTTAAAAATAGACACCCTTTTGAAATCCAAGCAGCATATCCTTCGCATTTTTAAAATATGAACGAATCGTTATATTTAGAAATGGGTAAAACTTTTGTATTTTCATAATCTCCTAATCGGGATAAGCAATGAGACTTAGCGAGTCAAAAATAAAATGTCGTATTCAGTTAACTATCACCACCTCATCCAGTACGGAATCTCACCTCGTATGATAACAACCATATATTCCATTGAATTAAAATCATAAATTCCTTTTTAATAATTCAAAGGGTTACAATAAACAATATAATGCGCTCAAAAATAGTCAGTACGGACATCTAGTCTACGTACGCAAATACACAGTTCAAATAATACAGACCGCTAGTCTACTTACACACACAGCAATTAGTACGGACACCTAGTCACGTACACGCACAACGACTGGTACGGATCTCTAGTCGTGTACTCATTCAACAATCAGTACGGACATCTACTCGTGTACACGTATATAATATTAATCATACGATAACATGTAAAGCATGGCAAGTTGTACGTGTGGCATGTCAATTACAAGTAACGTGTACGTGTTAACATGCAAATTTGTAACTGTGTCACATGGCAATTACTAGTAAACGTGCAAGTGTTCTAAAAGCATATTCACGATAAATATACTAAAGCGAAACTCACGAATTTAACTAATTAACGGACAAGTTTCGATATACGTGCGTGAATCCTAAGCGTATAAATTTTATAAAATACCAATTTAAATATGTTTCACGGAGGTGTTATACGTCATTCTCCCGATTTCCCACTTGTAAATACAAATTTACTCACAGTTAGGGGTGTTCACTTGGTCGGGTTAGGCCCATTACCCGTCCAAACCCGCTCACTTTTGACGGGTAAAATGACCGTGCAAAACCCATCCGAAATTGACGGGTTCAAAACCCGAACCCATCTGCATTTGAATAAAGCGGGGTTTAAATTTTTTATAGCCCGTCCGAACCGGCACCCTCCCGCAACCCTTAACAGTCCACAACTGACCCGAATTCGCTTGCTTCATTGACATTTGAGCCGTTGATAGGTTTAATTTTAGCTAAGATTATATTCTAAACCTAAATAACTAATTTAAACTCTATTCTCACATCTCATATCTAAAATTTAATTGAGCCGTATCTTTTTTAATCTCTTTTCTCTTCTCATCTCTTTCTATTTTCTTAAATTACCAAATCTTGTTAATTCTCGGTCATAGAATTTAGTGGAGAAAGCTACGATTTTAATTTCTAAAATCAAAAAATTATAGAAAACTATGATTTCACAATTAAAAGGTGAGAAAATTAAGGCTTTATGGTTCATTACTTTATTTCATATAAATTATACATTAAATTTAGTATATAAAACCTGTTATTATTCAAAACCGCGTTAAACCCGCCCGAATTAATTAAAACTAAACTCGGGCCCAAAACCCGCCCGAATCCGTTGGGTTCGGGTTTGTCTACCCATTGCAACAAGCGGGTTTAAAGTAGCTAGAAAACCCGTCCGACATAGCGGGTCCAGGTTTATTTATGGTCAAAATCCAACCCGACACGTGCACAACCCTACTCATAGTAATGCGGTTCGAGCTAATCGAAATCTATGACCGCCTGGCCCTTCTTCGTCGACTCGGGAGTCTCCGCAATCAACGCTATAACCAATAATAATCATAAACATGCAAGAAAATTCCATCAATATCGATATAAATCTAATGTCACACCCTGCTTCCCAAAGAGCGTTAACGGGTACGTGACGAGGCCCGTGGCGTATCTATTCCGAGAAGGTCATTTCTCATAACAGGTATGCCAAGTGTTTATAAGCAATATAAAGCAACAATAAATAACAAGTGAAATAAAATCCAACATTATATACTGCATTTCCAACATTCCACAGAGTTTTAAACGGATACAAGAGGTCTTAACACAAAAGTACCATATCAAAAATGCCTTAAACAAGAAGCATACAGAAATGATAATTTGAAAGAAGGAAACTAGTAGTCAGCCTGTAAACCTAGCTGGGAGTGTTCTTTTTCCGTTGGCTCGATTTTTTCTGTCCCTAAGCCACCTGACGAATATTCCAAGAAAAGAAAGAAATATGGTGGAATGCTCTTCAGCAAACTTGCGCTCGATAAGTGTCCAAAAAGGATATGAATGTAAAAGTGATAAAGCATATGCATGTAAATAGAATATGAATTCTAATGTAGTTGCAGACAGGTAAGGTTGCCAATTAAACATGAGCGTGTCAAAGTATAAGTATGATTATTCTATTCTAACGTGGTTATTTGTAATTCGATAATGAAAATATGCGTATATACGAAAGTAGTCCTTCAAACCCTACGGACCAATGACATATAGAAGTACAAAGCCCCGTCAAACCCCACAGGAAAACGACACACGATATTCAAGTTAGGTGATTTTTAGTGGACTCTCGTAACACGATATGCATTCTTTACCAAACTACCCCTTATCCCCGCGTATTTTAATTTATAGTTTAAGTTACAAGTCTTGCCTGAATTCATGAATACACAGAAGAGTGTGAGAGTACAAGTTTATGTTCAGGTCGAGTTCTAGTATTCAAGTCAAGTTCAGGTGTTCGAGTCAAGTTGTATTTATGGTTCGAGTTAAGTCAATCCTATTATCTAATAGGTTTAATCAAGCAATTCATGTAGATGTAATGAACAAACTGTACATGGCATAGGACCAATATGATAACAGATGTGATTCAGATTTCAAGTCAATTATTAAAACCAATTTCCTTACATTTTGAATCGGTACGAATTGATTTTGTTTAAATAGTGAGATATGCAAGTGGTATCGCTCATTATCTCCGGATCCTTTAGGCTCAAAAGAGAATAGGTCACTTAAACCCATCTGCTTCCTAAACACTTAATATATACTAATCTTAGAAATTCTAAGCTATTTATGTGAAAAGATTGCATTTAGAAACTTCATGGTATTTATGTAAAACGAGCCATTAAAATCTCGAGGGGTTTTATGTAAAATATAATATTTTAAAATCTCAAAGAATATTTTGATAAAAATTTATTATTTAAAAATGTCTAGATTGTTTAATAAAACATATACTTTTGGTAAGTTAGGATATTTTAGTGTAAATCCTAACTTTGGTAAAAATAATTGTGTTTGTTTGAAAGTTTAATCTTGGATTAATTATTGATATTTTATGTTTAAAATGTTGTTTTGGAAACTTGATGGGGTATTATAGATAAATTCAACTTTTGAAAGATTCGGGGGTTTTAACGTAAAACTAGCTCTTAAGAAACTCAATGGTACTATTGCGCAAAGCTTAATCTTTCGAATTTGCTACAAAGATTTTAGCGGATTATGATTCAAAAGTGAGTGTGGGGTAGCTCATTACCCCCATGCGTTAGCATCCAATAATGTTTAACAAAGCTATAACTTAATCAAACAATGAAGGCCAAGTTGTCTCCAGCAAGTAAATCAGAATATAGCAAAAACATACATTTATAACAGAATATGCCTTAATTTTACGAGTGAAGGGATACTAGCAAATATAGTAGCAAGTTATCTAGAGCAAGCAGGTTTGTATAATAGAATTTCTGCATACATTTCTTGTATTGGATCAAGGACCTCATTTGCATAAAAAAATGTTCTGTTTCCCACAAGAAAAGGAGTTTGAATTCCTTTCCTGTTCTCTCTCTCGAGATCGAGATCGAGATCGAGAGAGAGAGAGAGTTCTGTTTCCCACAAGAAAAGGAGTTTGAATTCCTTTCCTGTTCTCTCTCTCTCTCTCTCTCTCGAGAGAGAGAGAGAGAGAGAGAGATCGAGAGAGAGAGAGAGAGTAATGGAGGAAATATGCCATACGAGGGAATTTCCTCCTATGGCGTTGATGATGCTCGATATCGGCGATCTCCCAGATCATGACACGTGGCAGATGACGTGTCCCAGAGCATGCAAGAAAGGGCCTACAGCAGCCGACCAAACCACCCCTATGACCGTCGTACCGAGCAGACGCGGCTAGCCTCCGAGCCCCAGCACAATGGGCCTCCTCAGCCTCACAGCTCGTTCTCGAGCTACCACAGAAACTTGATACCTCGGCTCTCCCGCTCGTCCGCGAGCTCTTCCACCGAGGTCATCTTCCTCGGTCTCATCATCCGACCAACAGCACCGCTTGCAAGCATAACCGCCGTCCCGCGAATCTCGTCATGCGTGAGATCTCCACAGAACACATCCCACGTTCCACGCCACCACGATCCCCCATTAGCGAGCATGTCTCACCATTAATGGGAGGTCCCGCTCATCACGCGGGCGTGACGTCGGGAGCGTAACGGCCGGCGTGATTCTCGCGCCTGCTGCACCTGCTGCCATCGCTACTTAAACCCCTCTTTCAGACGGTCAAGGTAAGCCAATTCTACTCCACTAAGTCGTTACTCTGCTCGGATCTCTAAACTAACTTGATCGTCGGAGGGTCCTCGGTGGTACAACCATCCCGGGACTTCCTTGCAGGCAACTCAGCAATCACAACCTCAACCCATTGAGATCCACACGCTTCAGGAGCGACAACCTCCAGATCCAATCTCAGCCACACATCGCAGCCATCCGCAGATCAACGAGAAGCAACATCTGAAGGAGATTCCACCCTCCATCAGCTGGCGCCATCTGTGGGGACGTAGATTCCACAAAAACAAAAGTTCGCCTCCCGATCTCACTCCAATGGTGAGCGATCATCAAGACGATCCAAGCGCCAACCGCCGCCTCCCTCTCAACGGTGGTACAGACGAGCCTCCTCCGCCAAATGCCATCAACGCCCTCGCTGGCCGGATAGACCGACTCGCATCCTTCGTAGAGGCGCTCGTCCGCGTCCAAACGGCGGGGCAAAATCCCCCGGTCGTCGCTCTCTCGCCTCGGGACCAAGACCCCTACGGGGGAAGAGAAGACTCAGCCCGAGTCGGCACGGCCAACCGCCGCCTCGCTGCCTCCCACGGCCGCGGATCCCCCGGGCCAGTACGTTCTGCGACCCGTTGGGCGCTCAACAGCTCGACACCGGGGTCCGTCGCTAGAGCGCCCCGCCCCGAGATCTTTCGCGTGCCTGTCCCTCCTGAGGAAATGTCGGTCAGCTCGCATGTCACCAGGCATGACCGGCACACCCTCCCCCGACGGGGCCGTGCAGACGGGGCTCGTCAAGGCAGCTCAAGGACCACCTCACCCGGGGATTTGAGGAACCTCATTGAGAGAAACCGCGGCCGAGGCCAGACGTAGGCCGCCAACAGCAGGGGCCTGGGATCAGAACGCACCGAGTCGTCGGTGTACCATGGCCGACTTGACGCCCTCGAGAAGAAGATCGAGAATCTGCATCGGGAAGGTCACCGTTCGAGCGACGGGGCTAAGTATGCCGCCAACTCTCTCACAAAACCGTTCACCGAGGAGCTGCTCGACGTCTACGTCTTCTCCCGCAACAAGGCCCCAAAGGTCTCCCTCTTCGACGGCAAATCTGACCTGAAGGACCACTTGGATGCGTTCACCGCGGGAATGAGCTTTCAAGACCACTCCGATGCTGCCCAGTGCCGAGCTTTCCCGGCCACTCTCATCCGTGCCGGGCGAGACTGGTTCCGAGGACTCGAGCCGCACTCGATCTCAACCTTTGACGAGCCAGCCACACAATTCCTCTGCCACTTCGTCGGGAACAGGCGGCAAAAGCGCACAGTCGACCACCTCTTCACGATCAAGAGCGGGGACAGGGAGACTTCAAGGCCTACGTCACCCGTTTCTACAACGCCCTTCTCGAGGTCCCAGAGCATCGGGACGAAACGGTCATCACAGCTCTAAGGTCTGGTCTTAAGCACAAGTAGTGGTTACGCTCTTTTGCACTGGCGCAACCTAAGACCATGGCCGAGGTAAAGGCCTGGACCGAGCGCGAGGTCCAGCTCGAGTCCAAGGTGAACGCAAGCCTCCCCCGAGCAGAGCAAGCCGACCAGAAAAAGAGGGCCAAGGACGAGAGAAGAGGACCGGAACGGCAAAAGCCCTATCCCCCAAAGTTCCAGGAGTACACACCGCTTAATGTCTCCCAGACAGTGCTACTTGAGGAGACCAAGGACGAAGGGTTCTTCAAGTTCCCCCCGATCCCACGCTTGGCTTCAAAGCGAACCGGGGCCTCTACTGCGGCTTTCATAGGTCGCTGGGCCACTCAACGGAGAGCTGCAAACAACTCTGAGATTACATCGAGGAGCTGATCCATCGGGGCACCTCGCGGCGTATCTGAGGGACAAGCGACAAGCTGACCGCGAGCAGGAGCAGCGTCCCCCTCCAGCCGAGCAGACCATCGGCCAGATCATGGTAGTGTCAGCAGAGCATGCAACTGGTACCCCCGAAGCGCGGTACCCCGTGCCGAGCTCGGATACTAGCAGACGTATGGGGGGCTCAAGCTGCATGAATAAAAATATCTACTAGCATGTATTTTCTTCTCAAAGCAATGTACCATCTTCCTAAGATCTTTTGTTTATACAATAAAAGGATCAATAGAGTATTGCAGAAAAGAAAAAAAAAGAATCTTATTCATTCAAAAGGTACTATCGGCTCCTCAGCCGTACATAAAAAAGAAAAAAATTATTATTACAACAGCGGGGGAATGGGGTGCAGAGAGCACTGCTCGTGGTACTTTGAGCATATCTCCTCCAGCCGAGCCTTCGCAGTGTCTAACCTCTGCCTCCGATCCCTCCCCCCCTCCGCACGAGCTTCGACGTTGAGCCTCAGCCGGTAGCACTCATGGACGAGCGCTTCCGAGCGGTTTAGCCGGCTCGCGGAGATCAGGCCGAAGTGCCTCAGAGACCTTAACTTGCCTATGGCCTCATCGAACAGCATTTCGGATAAGGGGTTGTAAAGCCCCGGCGATGCCCTCCAGATGGAATACATCAGCAGCTGCAGGAGGGAGGACCGCCGAGGAAGCAATCGGCCAAAGTGGTCCTCGATCCTGCCGATTACCAACTGCACCGTGTCTTCAGTGCAATGCGGGTCATAGAGGTAGACATCCTCGAAGCTTACGATGTCTTCGATGGTGAAGAGGAAGTCCTGCATTTTTGCATTTCGGGTGTGAGGAGGAAGAAAACAGTTACTCCCTCCGTTTTATAAACAACGACGCCTGGGAGTCCAACGGTCACCTGCTTCACCTGTAGCGCAGGTGCCACACGGCAAGCGTCGGGCCTCCCCATGAGAAACCGGAACGACACAACTCCGGCGCTTCGCCTTCACCACGCAACCAGAATGTCGGATGGATGGACGGATGGAAGGAATCGGCCTTATTTGTATTTGCTCGTTTCTTGCCCTAAAGGTGTGGTATTCTTGAAGTCTTTATGCATGGTGGGAAACAAAAAGGATGCATTATATATATATTACTTCATCTCATCGGTTATTGAAGATATTGGTCCGAACAATGTTATTCAATTCATATCGGACAATGCTTCAAACTACCTAGCCGCCGGAAATATGATTGTGGATAGGTACAAACATATTTTCAAAACTAATTGTGCGGCACATTGCATCAATCTAATGTTCAAAGAATTTGATACACTTGAAAGTGTGGCTCCTATTCTTCATAGTGCAAGAAAAGTTGCTAAGTTCATGTATAGGTACCAACATGTGTTGGATTTGATGAGAAATCACACGGGTGGTCGTGAGTTAAAAAGGCCCGGAGCTACAAGGTTTGCTACACAATTTATTTGCCTTCAATCTATCTTGGAACAAGAGCAATCTCTCCGATATATGGTTGCTTCTTCGGAATGGAGGGAGTTGGTTCCATGTAAAAGTTTGGAGGGTATGGAGATACAAAACTTGTTTCAAGGGAATGAGTTTTGGGATTGTGGTAGACAACTTATAAGGGTTATGGAACCACTTTTTCGAATCTTAAGAATGGTTGATGGTGATAGTTCTTCATCCGGATATATATATTATGGAATTCGGAAAGCTAAAGAGGCCATAAAGCTTATTTTCAATGAAGATAGTGCCAAATATTTGCCATTTTGGACAATCATTGATGAAAGGTGGAAGAAATCTTTATATTGTGATATGTATGTGGCGGCTTTTTATTTGAATCCTCACTTGTTTTATGATGGGCATGCAAAAATGGATACCGATGTAAGAAATGGTTTGGAGAAAGTCATATTAAAGATGTTGGCTTACAATGAAAGGATCAACATAGTTAGAGAGCTCAAGGATTACCATTCAAAGGATCCGAGCATATTTGGAGCGATGGCAATTGGATCTTTACATGTTGCTCATCCAAGTAAGCATAGTTACAATTTTTCCTTTTGCATTTTATTTCCGATATCATGTCAAATGTTTTTAATTAATTTTTTCTTTTCGTTTATGGTATTAGGACTATGGTGGGACATGTGGGGCAGTGCGGTGCCTATATTGCAATAGTTGGCAATTAGAATATTGAGTCAAACATGTAGTTCATCGGCGTGTGAGAGAAATTGGAGTGCTTTTGATGCGGCGTACACTAAAAAGAGGAACCGGCTTGATCCTACTAGATTACAAGATTTAGTGTATGTGAGAGTGAACAATCATTTGAAAAGGGCAATGCAAAAGAAAGAGCAACTTGATTCGACTCCGATCAATCTTGAAAAACTTGATTGTAATATTGCCGATATATTTTATGGAGATGGTGGAGCTTGCATTCAAGATGATCGCATTCGTGGCAATTATGATGATGAGAATGATGATCATGGCGATGAAGATGATACAGGCAATGGTGATGAAAATACCGTAGAACTTGACTTTTTAAATGCTACGGATATTTCTCCTTCCGGAGTGCCATAGATTTTTTGCTTTATTGACATATGTTTTTATGGTATTTTGGTCATTTTGAATTTTGGGTTGGTCATCAATCTTCAAGATCTATGTAAGTGAAAATAGCATGTTGAATAGTTGATGATGAAATATAGTCTTTTTCTTTTGTCTACAAGTATCATAAAGAATATTACATATTTGTTTTCTCATTTGCTCTCTGTAGTCTAGAATATTACATGTTATGTGCATACTCATATATTAATTTCTTCCTCGAAATCCTTTCCGAACATTACCCTAATACTTTCCGAATCTTTCACGAATACTTACCGATTTTTTCCGAATAGTTCACCGAATCCGAATTTTCGACATCGCCGAATTATTTCCGAATCACGAATTTGTGACTATGGCTGGTAGTTTACTACCCACCGACGCCAAGGATCAAAGCCCTCGTCAAGAGGCCACCGAGCAGCCTCCCTGCTCGGTCCATACTTAGTGGGTAACCTCTTACCCATCTACTCTAAGGATCGAAGCACTCATTAAGAGGCCACCGAGAAGGGAACGGATCGAAGCACTCATTAAGAGGCCACCGAGCAGCTTCCCTGCTCGGTCCATCCATGGCTGGTAGTTTACTACCCACCGACGCCAAGGATCGAAGCCCTCATCAAGAGGCCACCAAGTAGCCTCCCTGCTCGGTCCATCCTTAATGGGTAACCTCTTACCCATCTACGCTAAGGATCGAAGTCCTTATCAAGAGGCCACCAAGCAGCTTCCCTGCTCGGTCCATCCATGGTTGGTAGTTTACTACCCACCAATGCCAAGGATCGAAGCCCTCGTCAAGAGGCCACCGAGCAGCTCTCCTGCTCGGTCCACCCTTAGTGGGTAACTTATTATCCATTTGTACTAAGAATCAAAAGCCCTCAACCTCAGTAAACTCCGACCAATCTTAAGAGAGGTGGTCGCCGGCCCAACTCGATGGAATGGAAAAGTCTATACCTTTCTACTCGGAGGCGTTTACCGACATACCTTCAATGAGCGCTCGCCACCTCGACTTCAGGGCTATAAAGATGCCGACCTAATACTGGCCTTTGTACACTTGAGTAATAATTGGATTTAACTCGACACGCGATCGCCAGCTAAAGGACCGGTCGCCGACCTAGCGCTCATCAGGCGAGCAAAATAAAGACATTACCACGAAATGAAAACATTGCCACATAAATTTCTGCAAAAGGGCTTTACTCACAACTCGGGAATTTTTACAACGGTATTGTGGGCTCCTCAGCCTTACAAAATCGCCCGGAGGCTTGCAAAATTCCAAGACGAAAACAAGAAAAAAGAAAATAAAAAGAAGGCAGGCCTCGGGGCCGGGGAGGACCTCAACGAGCTCCGCGGCAGCGTCGGAAGCCGGGGTGGCGGCTTGAAAGCCGGCGCTCGCAGCAGGAGCTTCGGCACTGGGAGCCGGGGTGATTTCCTTATCCTCAACGCTCCCACCGGGGGCCTTCCCCCCGGCGGTGCTTCCGACAGCATCCCCATGCGTCTCACCCTCGAGGGGGTACTCGAGCCGAAGCCCACCGTCGGGAAACTCCGGCATCAACGTCTTGACGGCGTCGAGAGCCTTATGCCATACGAGGGCCGAGGCTTCGACGAGGTCGGTCTAGAACTGATCCGACGTCTTGTAGCTCTCCACAGCCTTTGCAGTCCGAAGGTCGCCGCGCTTCATCCCTTCCTTCACCGCCTCATTCTCCCTCTTAAGGGTATCCCGCGTCTTCTTCAGAGTGGCGGTGAGCACCCTGGCATCCTCCAACTTGGCCTCGGTGACCTTGTTGGACTCCCTCAAAGCCCGGATGGTCTCCTGGCAGTTAGCATTCACCCCCTCATCGGCAGCCACCCGATCTTCGAGGAAGGAGATCCTCTCCCTCGCCAGACGTAACTCCCGGCTCAGGCTCTCCTCCCTCGAGGAAGACTCGCCCGCTATCTGCATTGCCAGGGCGATTTCCTCGTGCTCCATGCTGGCAATGAGGGCGCAGTGCTGGAGGACCTGAAGGAAGCGAAAAGAGGGGTTAAAAAGGTATCTGATCATGCAAACATAAGACTTAATGAAGACCCGAACGGGGGATGGACACTAACCTGCACGGCCTCCTAGGCTATGGCCGCGATTTGGACCTTGAGGATCCACCGGGGGACCCTGCCCCCAGCCGACCGTTCCATCTCCGAGAGCAAGCTATCGGCGACAGAAAGCCCCGAGGGCACCTTGAAGCGAAGATCCCCTTCCTCCATGAAGATCGAGGAAGACGGGGTTCGGGACACCATCCTTTTATGCCGTTTGAGAGGAGCCATGGGAGGGCCGACCTCATCCGCCACCTCCAAGATCGGGGGTTCCTGCTCCAGAGCGTGTTTGCGGCTCTCCCCGTAGCTGGTCTCCGGAGCCCGGGGCGTGGTGGAACGCCTAGCTGAAGTGGCCGCCGAGGGGGCCGGGCACAAAGCGGGGCGTGACGAGCTAGCACTTCCGACCTTCCTCCCCTTCTTCTCAGCCATCACAGCCCGAAATTTGGAGCGGTCCATCGGTTCTGCAAAAAAGGAAAACACACAAAGGGAGTTAGCGATACCAGAAAGAATACAAGAAGAGTATGCGAGTCTAAGCAGGTCGCCTAGGCTCCTAACTTACCCACGAACTAAACGGGGCTGAGCCCGACCGAGCTGAGGGCCTTCTCGGAAAGTAACATATCGTCCCATTGGACGGGCTCCCACGCCGACACTGCCCTCGCTTCGGGATTTGACGACCGCCTCATCCGAGGGCAGCCGGTCCTGTGCCACTGGACAAGCGCATGCTAATCCTCACCCTCGGGTGGCCCGACAAATAAGAATTTCTTCTTCCATTCATGGATGGAAGAAGGAACTACTACGACCCCCGACCCGGCTACCCCTCCCCTGTGTTTTCTAAAGGAAACATATACCCATCTCAGCTCATCCTTACGGGTGCCGGGATGATTTTTATAGAAGAGGGGGGAAAGGAGAAGGGTCGGGATGAAGGGGATTTCTTGGATTCTCAACCGGACCAGGAACCCGAGGAGAATCCTCCACGAGTTCGGCACTAGCTGACCCGGGGCTAATTGGAAACAACGCAGCGCCACACTTACCTCGGGGGAGAAGGGCAGACGCATTCCAGCCCAAAAGGCATCCAGGTACAAGGCAATCCCTTTACCCCGCACCTGGTTTGCCCTCTCCCCCTCCCCGGCCAAGTGAAATGAGTAACCAGGGGGAATGTGGAAGCGGGCCCGGATTGTGGTGAGCTCGTCCACATTCCTCAGGAGGGAAGGCGCGTCATGAACACTCTTGATACGCGCTTTGGGGACTGTCCCCGCCGAGTGACCCCGGGAAGCATGTCTAACCCTATCTTCCCAGGGAGAATCTGACTTGGATGGGGCAGAGGAAGAAGAAGCAGAATACTCCCTACACTCTACCCGAACTATCTCTACAGACTCCTCAGAGGAAGACATCTAACCTGAGCAAAAGAAGGAGACCTCCGAGGAAAGAATGCAAGAAATCCGACCTAAAGGGAAGAGCGTCGAGCTAACTCACGCAGCGATGAGGAAATTATGGCGAAGGGTGGACCCTGAGGGGATCCCACCTTTATTTATAGCATTGGGCAAACGCATCCAACGGCGCAGATCGTTTCCCGCCACAACAGCGCTTTGCGCTCACCAGCCGTTGACGCTCCACGTGTCACGCGACCATTGGTCACGTCCCTTCGGGCGCAGAAGACGGCGATAGCTAGTCACGTCCATCAATCAGCGTCGGACACGCAGCCTGCGCCTCAACGGACGTACGAGCGGACCGGCGCCCCTCTTTAATGCACGATCTCCTCTCTGATCTGCTGACGTCGTCGAAAAAGTACGACTAACTGCCCAGGAATCCATGCCGACGAATTCGTCAACCAAGAACTTGGCTCAGGTGGCCGATCAGACCACTCTCGACCCGACCCATAAATAAGTCGGGACGAGAGTGGGGGGCTAATAATGATGCTCAATACTGAGAACTCCCCATATCATAACACGTGGCAGATGACGTATCCCGGGGCTTACGGGAAAGGAGCAAGAACGGTACATTGAAGTCACACCCTGGGCCTGGGCCTTCGCCCCGAGGCCTGTCTCGACCTTCGACGGCCTCCCAGATCACTCATATGCTCGTCTTACACATAACCATTGGCTAGCCTCCGATCCCTCCTGCACACTGGGCTTCCTCAGCCTTCCTAGCTCGCCACCGAGCTATCACAGGACCAAGCTAGCTCGGCCTCCCGCTTGTCCCAAGCCTCCCGCCGAGCTCAGCTTCCTTGGTCTCACCGACCAACCCAGAGCACAGGCCGCGGGCGTTCCCACCATGGCTCCGCGAATCTCACCAGACGTGAGATATCCGCTGCCCCACGATCCCACGTTCCACGCCACCGCGTTCCCCCGCTAACGGGCATATCTCGTCGTTAATGGAGGATCCCACCATTCGTGCAGGCGTGACTCCAGGGACGTAACGGATGGCGTAAATCTCACACCCGCCAGCCCATTGCTGTCACTATATAAACTCTCTCTCAGACGACTCAGGTAAAGGAATTTCTGTCTAAATAGACCGCTACTCTGCCCAACTTGATCATCGGAGGGTCCACGGTGGTACCACCACCCCGGGACGTCCTTGCAGGTAGATCGACTTCGTTGCTAATCAAGCCCATTGAGATCCACACGCTTCAGCAGGCAACCCTCAAACCCAATCCCAGTCATTCATCAACGCTCGCGACAGATCAAAGGAAGACAACATCTGAAGGAGATCCTGACCTCCATCACAAACCTTTGTAGTTTGCTGTGGCAGGCCGGGACTTCTAAAATTTAGATCAATTTGTTTATAAATTATTGTTTCTAAGTTATTTAGCTGAAACATTATTCTCATCTTCTATCTATAAAACTTACAAAACCCTAAAAAATTTGGCTTCTGGTAATTTGCTCTTATATTCAATGTTTGATAAACTATTTGAAAGAATACCTTCTTTGAAAGATAAAAACTTATCCCATAAACCCTTGTAAAATCTTTGGAATTTTAATAAATTTATATATGAATTATTAACTCTAAATTAAATATATATGAATGCTTTATATTTACAGAAATGACTGTGAGCGTAGAAGGTCAGTTTTCCTGTAAGCAATATTTGGTGCGAGTCAAGTTGCATCAGCTCTGGATATGTGGATGGAGAATGCAGGACAAAAGCAACAATCTTCAGGTTTTGTTTCTGCTGCAAGCATGAGGGCGATTGTCATGTTTGTTGTTAGATTCCATGTAATGTCGGCGATATTGAGAATGATGCATCAATAAATAATGATTGGAATATAAAATTGACTCAGTTCTTGTTAGTTCTTCTTTTTTTTTTTGACAATTTAATTGAAATTAATGGCTTTCAATAAATTTCTAATCTGTAACTGCTTGAATAGACATCCAAATTATTTAGCCATCTATAGATTTTTCTCACTTAAATCTCTTGAGGTTAGTACTATGATAAATGTTTTATTAACAAAATACACATGTTAATGAAAGAAGTAGGTCGGGTCGAGCTGGTTTGATAGGGTTTCCAACCCTTTCAAAACCTGCAGTTAGAATCGGTTTTAAACCCCCATCCAAATCTGACAAGTACAGCCAAGCCTTAGGTTCAAGTTCGAGTTTAATTAGTACAGGAAGGTTAACGCAGGTTTTGGACAAATAATATTACTTTTAGGAAGGTTAACGCAGGTTTTGGACAAATAATATTACTTTTGATATATATATATATATATATATATATATATATATATATATATATCTAAATAACATTAATTGTTAGAAGTCAACCGAGTAATTTTAAAAAATAATAATTAGTAATTTAGAGAAATAATAATTTGGGTAATTGAATAAATGAGGAAATCAAATTTGTGTATTTTGAGACGGGAATATTATTATTTTCCTCTTTACACCTTCGTATCCACTATGTTATTATAAATAAAGAGAGGTGAGAAGGCATCCTTCTCAACCAAGACTATTATCTCAAATCCTCTACTTTACTTTTCTCATGGTATCATAACCATGGCAAACCCCCCTAAGCCTCAACTAATCCTCCCCTCCCCCAATCGTCCCACTCGCCACACCCTACTCACCCCTCTACCCAGTTGCCACCACTACGTCGCTCACCTCCCATCCTTTACCGATCGCCGCCGCCGCTCACCTCTCTTCAAATCGTCGCTCACCTCTGCCGCCGCTATCACTCGCAACACCCCCAGACATCACCCCCGACATCAACCCCACCCGAGATCGTCGCTACCTCTTCCTAAGATCGCCGCCGCCAACCCTACTCGCCCCTCTGCACGAGATCCCCGCCGCTGCTCACTACTTCGCCGATCGTCGCCCTGATCTCGCGGTAACCACCCACGGTTGCTGTCCCTCACTGCAGTTGATGAGATCACCGTCTCTGCTCACCACTTAGCCGATCGTCGCTGCTCACTTTTTCCATTGAAATTGGTAAAAAAAATCAAAATGATCATATAGGTTATTGATTAAAAATCCCAGTAATTTTGTATGCTTGAGTATCTACTCGTTAAGTACGGATCTGAGAAATTGTTTGGTTGTTGATTGATTGGTTAATACCTCCTAGTAGTCATGGGAGAGGTTCCAAAGGAGAAGCATGTTGAGGTGAACTCCAATCCCTCAAATCCTAATTTTATCACTTGGGTCATGTCATGCCCCGCTTCCCAAAATAAAGTTAAGAGGTAACGTGGCATGGTCCGCAAGCTAACTGTATTGAAGGTGATCTATTTCAATACAGTTACGTTACGTGTGTAAATATCTATAACATGCAGGATATGTACCAAAACGAAATAATATAAGCGGAAGACATTTATTTCCATTAACAAAAACTTTATTACATCCCAAAACAAATGACTAAAATAAACTAAATAGTTTAATTATATCGAAGAAAAGGAGCAAAGCCTTAAGCATGTGGGCAAACAAAATAAATGTAACAAGCTAATTTTCTGTTGTCAAGTCTGCATAATTTTCATTAGTAGGCTCCACACCTTGGTCATCATCATAATACTCGTCCTCATCTAACGGACATTCCAGAGTTAGAGAAGAGAGAAAAAAGAAAAGTTCGTCAGCTAGTTACACTTTAGTAGGATTGCCTCATAAGAAAATCAGGGTACAAAAAGAACAAACAAGTGCATATAGGTATGATATGTGTATAAAAGTATGATGTATATGTGTATGAAAGTATGAGGTATATGTAGATAAGGGTATGTTGTATGAGGTATCTACTAGGTAAATGTTCGCATTAGTTTGTTAAATAAGGGCCCGGATACTCGTGATTATTCCATTATGGCCATGGAACAACAACTGTGGAAGTGAAATATACAGTTTCACTTCTCGGGATCATGATCGAGTAGTAGGGGAATCCGAGTTATCCTTGCCTAATCAAACTACACATCCCCTTATTCAGTGTAAAGGGTTTGACGTATTAAAGTTAGTGCGTTTTTCATCTTGGCATGGAATTTCCACATTGTATATCATCCACATATTGGATTATTCGCCCTAATATCGGGTTAGTATTCGCCCGAATATCAGGTTAGTATTCATCCGAATATCGTACTGTTCGCCCTGCCTGCAGAGATTTTCATTTATAAAGTATTCCATACTCAAGTTCACGCATTCTAACTCTAACCGTATCATGTGTCATGTATGTCGTAAGATTATATTCAAATAGTTGACCTCATTTAATATGATCTTTCACAATCACTCATTTTATCTTGTTACCTTTTAAAGTTTGAAATGTGGATCATAGTCTTTTATGGAAACCTTAGTTAATAAGGATCATGGTATTTAATTATAGTTATTGTTCATAAGAGAACCATGGTATTTTAGAGTAAATATAATTTGGGAAACCCATGGTATTTTAATGAAAATATCTTTTAATGAAAGATTATGGTATTTATTTGAAATTATGTTTTAATAAAGATTTAGGTATTCTTTTGGGAAATATTTTTTTTATAAGAGGTTATGGGTTTTGTTAAAAATAGTCTTTTAGTAAAGGTCAAGATATTTAAATGAAATTATATCCTTTTCGGAAAGATTAAGGTATTTTATTTTAAATAATAATTTATAAAGTTATAGTGTTTATTTGGAAATAACATTTTAGAAATACGTCCGTGTTGGCAACTACTGCACATGGATAGCAGGATTTATGTCTTTTCAATGACGATTGCCTATCAACCACGAGGTATTTACGTAAAACCTTACCCTATTTAAATTAGGGTGTTTTATTAAAGGTGATATTCTACAAAAACAACTCCGCGTTGACAACCGCTGCACATGAACGGCAGGATCTGTGTCATTTTCAAGGATGATTGCCTAATAACCACGGAGTTTTCATGTAAAATATTACCCTATTATGGTGTCTTATTAAACCTTAGTGGTTATAGGCTAAAAATATTAATATAAAAATATTCTCTTTTAAGTGAAAAGGTGTTAAGGTGAGAAAAACCCATTATATAATTATTTAGATTAGTAATACCCCTTATCAAAAGGTAGAGGGATTTTAATGAAATTAAAATGATTAGTGGATAAGAGTAAAAATAAAATATCATTTTAATATGCCAAAAGTATTTTATTCACATTCTCCTATATCATATGGGTACTTTAATTAAATACGATGTATTAATAAAATGAGGGTATTTTGTGGAAGTAACCTATTTCGAGAACTAATTGGCATCATAGGGTAAGATTATCATATCAAATTAGCATCCAATAAGTAAAGTGTAGTTTTTATGATCATGGATATGTGTGTGTACATGTAGGGTAGATCGTTACCCCGTGGGTTATCAACATCTAGATATACTTCTACAAATTTGATGGTATCATGATATGAGCATGCAAGGCTAAGTTTAACATCACATTAAGGAAAAATTCAAGATTAGTATTTAAATCTAAAAACCTAAAAGAAAGAAGGTGATAGATGAAAATAGTGAGAGATGGATCCTACAGTCATTTGATTATCAAAATGTCGATGAAGTCTTCCTTTTTGTGCCTTTTCTCCTTCCTCTGATTTTTCCAGAGATCTGCACCGCTACGTATCTCTTCGAATTCTGGTCGCTCAGCAATTTTCTGTGAATTTTTCGGAATAGAAATGATGTAGAAAAGCAACAGGGAAGGGAAGGGTTCTATTTATAGGGTTTTCTCGCAACAATAAAATCCCAAAATCCGGTTCAAATCTTCACCAAAAAATACATCAGAAAACAAAAAAAAACTCTGCTTCCAGAAATGATTGCACAACAGCCGCCAATTCGTGGCAATGGCTCGCGTTTGCTCCCATGTGGACGAGGCAGGATCACGCGCTTGTTGTCGCAAGTGCATCGACCCCACCCAGTAGGCCGCCGTCACTTGCTCCTTGGCCGTTGGATCTGAGATCCAACAGCTCTGGTTCAACTCCCTTTTAAATATTTTTTTTAAAATTTTAAAATCTAAAACTGTTTTTATAAAATCAAATTTGTTTTGAAAAAGTTGTTTAAAATATTATAAAATACGTGAAAAATATGAGAAAAATTCTAGAAAAAATATTTTATTGTTATCTTCAGTATAAAATTAATTTTTGGTTAAAACTAACTTATATTCTCATATTCTAAAATATTTGTTTGTTACATATTTATTTAAATCTATCTTAACTTTAAAAATTATTTTAATTACGAAATATTTATTTTAATTAATAATAAAAATATATGAATTATTTTAAGACAATATAAAATTTCATTAAAACATTTTAAGCCCAAAAACATATAAATAGCTTTTAGAAAATTCCAATAATCATATTTAATGCTTTAAAAATTACTAAAATTACTTTTAGAAAAAAAATCATTAAAATGAAATATTTTACATCAACGAAATACGCCAATAAATACTTGATACTAGAAAATTAAATAAAAGACCTTTTATTAGGTATTAGAAAATACGGTCGTTACAGATTCGACTTAGCAGCGATAATTATTCGAGATGGAAATGGTGTGTAGAATTATTTGCCAAGGAACGCAAGTTGATGAAGTACTTGACTATGTCACCACCCAGCAACCTATCAGAAGAATAGATCTCACAAGATGCCACGTTACAGAGGTTGATGACCGAAGCGATGGAGGAAGAGATGGCGCGACAGGTATATAAGTACTTAAGTGCCTATGCTATTTGGAGTTATATTACAGAAATGTTCGAAGGAAAGTTTAATTCAAGTAGGGACTTTGATGTACAGAGAGCCCTATATAAGGTAGAGAGAGGGAACAAGTCAGTTTCCTCATATTATGGTGAGATCATGGCTCTGGAGGCTGAACTTTTGTCCATCTACCCCATTGACGACACAGAGAAGAAATGGAAGGTGTGTCATGATCACATGATGGTGATGGCATTCTTGGCAGGCTTAGGCCCGAAATTTGATAACATACGTCCACAGATATTGGGTAGCTCAGATGTCACCTCTTTGGCAGATGCTTATCAAGTGGTTCTACGAGTTTATCCCTCTACGGTTGTTGAGGGTACTACAGAGGTTGCACAGAAGGAAGTTGAAGAAAAAACTGCATTTGTTTCTTATGGCAGAGGAAGAGGATGAGGAGGAAACAAACGATGACGTAGTCAAAAAGGACAAGGTTTCCCTAGAGCAAAGGGTCGTGGAGGAGTAGAGGAGATAAATATTGCACACACTGTGAGATCCCATAACATACTCAGGAAAATTGCTACACACTACATCCAGAGCATCGAACTCATAGAGACGCAAAGGTGGCCAATACAGATAAGGCCTCTCCTGTCCTGTTCACTGGATTCTCTGAAGAGGAGTTAGTGCGACTCAAGTCTCTACTTATGGAGTCTGCATCCTCTAGCACCATTGCCATTCTTGCTGAAGGTAATACATGTTTTCTTAGTAGTATACCTCCATCAACTTGGATTATTGACTCGGATGCATCAGACCATATGACGGGATCATCAGATTTGTTATCCTCTTTGGCCCATACCACTGTTTCTGGTGGAATCACGCTTGCAGATGGCTCTATTTCGAAAATGGAGGGCATCGGTTCTACCACTTAACTCCATCTTTCTCACTATCATCAGTTACATATGTTTCATCATTTCCATTCAATTTACTATCTGTTAGCAAATCGGTCCATAATCAACATTGCTCAGTAACTTTTTCTCCTACCAATTGTGTCATACAGGATCTGAAGACGGAGCGGGTGATTGGGGCCGGACGTGAATCTGGAGGTGTCTACTACTCCGACAAAAACCCACCAAAGGTTGCTTGCTCAACTTCTAATGATTTTCTACTTGATCACTACCGTTTAGGACACCCCAATCTGTCGAGTTTGAAGAAATTGGTCCCCTCTTTATCAAGTCCGTCATCCTTAGAATGTGTAGCTTATGAGATGGGAAAGCACAAGTGTGCTTCCTATCAGTCTAGACTCAATAAACGTGCTGAAAAACCTTTTGATTTAATACATTCTGATGTTTGGGGGCCCTGCCATGTTGTATCTAATCGGGGTTATCGATATTTTGTAATTTTTATTGATGATTGCACACGTGTAACTTGGATATATTTGTTGAAATCTAGAACTGAGGTTTTTAATACTTTTAAATCCTGTCACAACCATGAAAAAACAATTTGATACCAGTGTTAAAACGTTAAGAAGTAACAGTGCAAAAGATTATTTTAACGCTAACTTTAATCAATTTCTCCAAACAAATGGTATTAGTCATCAATCGTCATGCCCCTGGACACCTCAATAGAACGGTGTCTCCGAAAGAAAAAAAAAATAGGCACTTGTTAGAAGTAACACGTTCACTTTTGTTTCATATAAATGTGCCTAAACTTTATTGGGATGATAATGTCCTCACTGCATGTCATCTTATTAACCAATTACCAAGTTCTGTGTTGGAAGGGGAGATTCCCATGTCGACCTTACTACCCTCCAAACCGTTGTTTCCTTTACCTCCATGTGTCTTCGAATGCACATGTTTTGTCCATAATCATCAACCAGGAGCATCCAAGCTTTGATCCAAAAGCTATCAAATTGTCTTTTTAGGGTATCCTCGTGATCAGAAAGGGTACAAGTGTTATAGCAAAGAAATTTGATAGGGTATTTGTATCCACGGACATCATTTTTCATGAAAACATCTCATATTTTAGTAATAAAAGGTAAGACACTGCACAGACTATTAAAGAAGACCTTCCCATTGATGAAAGTGGCATCATTGTTATTGAGTGTCAATCCTATTGGTAATCAGGAAGAAACTCATTTTGATGAGCAAACAACTCAAGCGGAAGGACATGAAGAAGAAGAGGAGTCTACAGCCATTGAAGACAATCACCCGGTCCTGATCCTGATCCAAACGATTCAAATCATTTTGATCATCCCAATCTTGATATTCCTATTGCTTGGCGAAAAGGTAACCGTACAATTAAGCATGTTTATCCTTCCTCTGATTATGTGACTTATGCTTACATATCTTCTATGGAATCCTATTCTATACCGACATCTGTGTCCGATGCTCTGGCACATCCGGGTTGGAGAAAAGCTATGGAAGAAGAGATGTTAGCCTTACGTTTGACTGGTACTTGAAGGCTTACACAACTCCCTACTAGAAAAAGAGTGGTTGGTTGCAAATGGGTATATACTGTAAAGCTCAATCTGGGTGGCTCTCTGGCTCGCTTGAAGGCCAAACTGGTAACGAAAGGGTATTCACAGATTTATGGTGAAGATTATGATGAGACTTTCTTTCCGGTGGCCAAGATGGCATCAGTACATATCCTTTTATCTTTAGCTGTCAATTACCGATGGGGTCTACACCAACTTGATGTCAAGACCGCTTTTCTCCATAGTAATCTAAAGGAGGAAGTATATATCGAGCAACCTCCTGGTTTTGTTGCTCAAGGGGAGTACGGAAAGGTGTGCAAGCTTCAGAGATCGTTGTTGTAACAACTCCATTTTTAGTGTACAAAATTTGCTTAAAATTAATGTATACTTGGAGTATTTACATTTGCTGTTATTACTTTAAATAATTAATTAGCTCCATAATTACAAGAAGGAGCTTGTAGCTCATTGGTAATACCTTGCACTGTTGAACCAAGCCACCAGAGTTCAAATCCAATACCCCACATTATTTTTAATATTGATTTTTTTAAAACCTTTAGAATACCAAGGGTTTACACATGCATATCTCACAAAAAAACCCACGATACCCAAAAAAGTAACATTGCCAGAGGTTAGATGAACCGTCGGGGGGATCCCGGCCGCCTGACTCGGCCGGGAATCGGCCAAATCGTCCTCGACTCAGCCGACTCAGTCCTCCGACCGAGTCACGGCCGAGTCGGCCGATTCCGGCGACGACCCCAACACAAAAATATGTCTTTTGGTCTCCCCTGTACACCTGCAAAATTTTATCCTCAGACCATTTCCAGAGCTCTTTTAAAATCCCATTTACTTCACTTTTATTACATTTTAATATATTTTAATACATTTTTAAATTAAAACCCTTCATCTACCCTAACCCTAGCCTAACCCTATAAATACCAACCCTACACACTACCCCCTCATCCCAAACTCTGAGCCAACTCTCAAGAATTTTCAAGAAACCTTGTGTACTTTGAAAACGAGCAAGAAGCGAAGCTACGGCGGATTTTCCGGCGAACTTCCGACGACCATTCTAGGAGCTCCCGGCGACGAAACGACGCACCGGCGACTCCTCCCGATCCATCTCCCTCTCCTTGTTGTCCTAAACCCGTAAGTCCCATTTCTAACTTCTCTATTCTATTCTAGAAATACAGAATTTTAAAACCCGACGGAATCGGAATAAGTCCGATTTCCGATTCGGATTCTTTATAAAAACCTCACTTTTCTTTAATACAATCATGCTTAAACCAATTCATGTTGACTATTAAACACTACCATATTGATCAAGTTTCATATCATAAAGTAATTGTTATTTCATTTTACCGTATTTTTCATTTAAATACCACATAATTTCAATTCTACATTTAACATCACAAAACTTGTTATACCTTTAAGTAGATCACGAGGTAATGACCTACCTCCTCACACACTCATATGCAATATAGCACAATACCCTCAGGAACATAGAATACGGGAAATCGACATCTTTACAAATAAATACCATAATTAATAAAACCGTTTTTCCTTAATGATTAGTATTTATACAAATCTTTGCAAAGCGCCGCTACAACCCATTTGGAGAACCCATTCGGGATGGTGCGGATTATCGCACATCCTCGGGCTTAGTAGTATGAGATTTAGACATCCGCAAGGCACATTCGGTCTCGAAAGATTTAAAATACGACATCTTAAGAAAACGAGATTTCTAGAATATTATAGATATATACAAAAATTATTTTCATATAAATATATGTATATGTAACATAAAGATATCTATTTTGAAGTATTATAAATATTCCACCTTTTGCTAAAAATATCACAAGAATCAATTTTACACTAAAATACCATGAATTCCATACAAAACCAATATTACAAATAAATACCTTTTATTATGAATTTAGGATATTCTCATTAGAATTGTCACAAATTTAAAATATACATTTATTACAACTCTAAAGACGATAATAAATACTTGGGGTGTATTTTGAAAACTATACAAAGTATTTTTACGTAAAACCCCCTCAAGTTCTATAATTTACCCTAAGAACCCTAGTAAATATAGGTTTAGGCGGGACCAATCTCTTGAGCCTCAGCGAGCCGGAGAAGTGGGTGCTTTCCTATCTAAAATAGAAAACTTAACAACGGTGTTATCAATACTGTAATCGTCTTTGAAAAAGACACAAATCCTGTCGCCCATGTGCAGCGGTTACCGATAACATCAAAACAATCAGGACTTCAATTTATCTTTCTAATTGTCTGACTCAATTTGAGTCTCATTATAATCTGACTTGAATATGATTCAAGTACAATCTACAATTTACAAATCTACAATATTCCAATTCAATATGAATCCATTGTACAACTTGACTTAATCGAACCATGGATATACATTTCATTTACATGATTCTCCAGTTACATCCATTTACATGATTCTACGGTTACATCCGTTTACTAATATCATAGTTTCGGTCAGTCATCCAATTATACAATCAATACAATTTACAATACAATACAATACAAACAAGACATCTCGGGGTTTAAGAGGTAGATTGGTACGGAAGGTGTTAGAAGTGGCACGAGACAGTAAGACTTAATACACCTAACATGAATCCAGTTGCTGTTGTACCGTGGCATAAACGGTTCCTTATACTATACTTGCCTCTAGTCTCTGGCATAGAGAGACTCCTCTCGTATACACTGGCATTCTTCTGTACCAAGTTACAAACAACAACGTTAACACAACATTACAATAATATAATACAACTTTAAAATATACCTTCTTATTCTGTCTATTCTATTTCCCCCTTATCTTTGGGACTTACCGAGCGACATGTTTGCTGACGACATTCTCTTTCTTTCTTCTTTGAATGTCGTCAGGTGATCTGGACACATCAGAGATCGAGCCCGGTGCTGAAGACTTGAACCAGTTCAGTGAAGACCCCGAGCTCTAGTACATTGTATATTTTCCATTTCAGTACTCTTCTTTTCTATTATGCCATTGTTTAGACATCGCTTTTTATTTCAGTTGTATTTACTTTCCATGCATTGTACAGAAAGAATGTGAATAAATAAAGTTGGTGTTTATTATATCCTGTCTCTTGTGCTTTACTTTTATATTACTTAGATACGCTTAGCGTATTTACTTCACAGTAAATACGTAGCGGCCTCGTCGCGTCCTCTGCCCGTATACGGGGAAGCGGGGCGTGACAGGTTTTGTTGGTGGCCCATGCAGGTCCGAGGTGTATAAAACCTTACTATACAGTTCTGTTCTGCGTGAACAACCTAAGCAATATAACACAAGAACCAGCAACTAAACCATTCTTTACAATTCATGTTCCTTAAATCCTATCATTCTATATACTTTAAATCTGCCATAACCTAAATTTTTCTTCAAGGTTATGGATTCCCCAAACAACACAAGCGCCAAGTTCAACAACACTCCACCTCTACTATCCATCGTTCCTACTGTTCCTGCTCCACCCACCGAGCAAACAGTTCTGCTTGAGGCAATCCGCAGCCTCCTTGAGGGACAGCAACAGCTTTTGAACCGTCCCAAGACTGAAGCGCCTGGGATAAAGCAATTCAGGGATTTACACCCCAAACGGTTCTCAGGAAAGGGAAGCCCACTTGAAGCTGAGGAATGGACACAAGGTATAGAGGATGATCTGGCGGCAGCACAAGTGCCAGACATAGCTTAGGTCCGTGTGGCGAAACTGCAGTTCACGGACAATGCTCGAAACTGGTGGAAGGCGGAAGAAATTCGTCTTGAACAGCCTATTGAATGGAAGACTTTCCGCGATAAGTTTGATGCGAAATACTTCCCTGTGACTGCCAGGTTTGCCATGAAACAGCAGTTCATTCATCTACAACAAGGTTCGATGTGGGACAAGTCAGTAGATGAGTATGACGCTGAATTCACCATGCTAAGTCGGTAAGATATGTCACAATATTTCAATTTTTTAAAATATCATATAATACACAGCTAACACAATCATTTAAACAGATTCGCGGCACATTTGATACCGACGGACGAGATCAGAGCCCGTCGTTTTCAACAGGGGTTGGACACGGAAATTCAAGCTGCTCTAGCCACAGGAAAATTTCCAACTCATGAGGATGCTCTAGAAACTGCCCGCAGTTATGAGGCAGTGATAAAAGCGAGGGGCAGACCTCAGTCTGCAGGAGTTAAGCGCACTACCAACCAGATGGCAAGAGGAGCCTCGTCCAGACCACCTTTTGTGCTAAGGCGTCCAGGAGTACCAAACAACAGGCCTGGCCTGGCCTTTTTTAACTACTGCAAGAGAAATGGGCATCTGGCGAGAGATTGTCGGCGTGCGAACAACCTTTGCTTGATCTGCGGCTCAGCTGCTCATGGTATTGGATCTTGTCCTTGTTTACCCCAATCAGAGTAAAGCTCTGTTCAAATTCCAAGGCGGGAGATGAAGCAACGCTTCATTTTCCCCCAATCAGAGCAAAGCTTTGCTTTAAAAATTTAAACTTTAATAAATGAAGCAACGCTTCAGATTCTCTGTGCTGCGCGCAACGTGTCAAAAGCTGATACGGCAGCGCAACGCCCAAGGCAGTGCGCCCAATCAGAGCAAAGCTCTGTTGAAATTCAAAATTTTGAAGCAACGCTTCAAATCCCGGGCGCAACGTGCCACGTGTCTGGCGCAGACGCATCAGCGCAGCGCCCAAGGCAGCGCACCCAATAAGAGCAAAGCTCTGTTTTAAACGAAATGAAGCAACGCTTCAGCTGCGCAAGCACTGCGCTGAGCGACACATGTCAGCGCAGATGCGCTTACGCAGTTGCGCTGCGCTGTGCGCTGCGCGACACGTGTCAGCGCAGATGCACTCCGCTGTGCGCTGCGCGACACGTGTCAGCGCAGATGCGCTAGCGCAATTGCGCTGCGCTGTGCGCTGCACGACACGTGTCACGCGCTGGGGCATCTGCGCCAAACAGAATTAAAATTCTAAAGAAATCTTTTCTGTTCTTGTTAAAACAAGAAGATTTTCTTCTGTAAAACAGAAGCCCTTGGATCAAAAATCCAACGGTGGGGAAAATTCCCCAAATCACTCAGAGAAAAATCTCTTTAACAAATTTAACTAATTTATGGGCACTATAAAAGAGACCCCGGACCTCAATTCAAGGGATGAACATTTTCTAAGAAAAAAAAAGCGAACTCTGAAGAAATTTCAAGAAGAAAGGTAAAAGACTTTTTAGATAGAAGAATTTCTCCTGATAGATCATTGATCTAAGAAGAAGATCAATGATCTTTAATAAAAAAACAAAATAAAAATAGTGCTTTGCACTTATGAACCATTGGTCCTGGAATCTAAAAGATTCTCAAGTTAATAGTGCCTTGCACTTGCAAAACTGCACTGTTGCACTCTTGGTTTGGCGCAAACCACCAGAGAGCGCCATGTGTCAGCATCTGAACCAATCACGCTATGCGCTTTTGAAACAGAGCCTTGCTCTCTGAAACTGGCGCAATTCACCACAGTGCGCCACGTATCAGCAGCGCAAGCGCAGCGCATTAGAACAGCGCTGTTGCGCTCGCCAGAGCATGACACGTGTCGTCACCATATGAGCTCGCGCTCATTACTTGGCGCTAAGCGCCAGACAAATGCACTGCATTGCTTACAAAAGGGCCAAGCCCAATTAAAGAAGGCCTAACAGGCCTAATAAAATGCAATGCATTATTTTAAAAAGGGCAGAGCCCAAACCAAAACGGATGCTCTGCATCATAAATAAAGGGACAAAGCCCAAATCAAAAAGGCCTAGCAGGCCAGAATAAAATGCAGTGCATTATCAAATATGGGCAAAGCCCTAGCACAGGCCTAATAGGCCAAAGATTAAGAAAAATGTTGAATACTCTCAACGGGACTTAGCCCGATCATGGCCGTAAGTCCCCAAACTGAATCGACTGAGCAAGACTGCTCCCCTAAATCAATTTACATCCGGTTCAAGGGTACATCTCCGAACTCCTCTGACACCTATCGTTGTAATCCTTCAACGACGTCAGAGAGGCGACGGGTCCCGACGACCACACATCAAGATGGACTGCGGGGTCCTTAAACTCGTGGACCGAAACGTCCTTAAACTAATATTGAACCGAAACGTCCTTAAACTAATAATGGACCGAAACGTCCTAAAACTAATATTGGACCACTATGTCCCTAAACTGGCGATGGACCACCACGTCCCTAAACTGGAACATGGACCACCACGTCCTTAAACTGGAGCAATAGAGCCTCCAAATGCTCTTTTGCCGGATCTAAACGGTCCCGTTTAAGTTGATCTTAGCCCCAAACACGGCTAACGTATCCATAAACATTCAAACGGACTATAAAACCCCCAAATCAACCCTTGTTCAAGGGTACATCTCTGAACTCCTCTGACATCTGCCGTTGTAATCCTTCAACGACGTTAGAGAGGTGACGAGTCCCGATGGCCAGATATTAAATGGATTATCACGTTAAGTCGATCTTAGTATCAAACAGGACTAACGTATCCTTAACGAACGTTTAAGTTGATCTTAGCCGCAACGCGACTAATGCATCCTTAAACTAAAAACACCAAACCCAAATCTAAGTAAATACGGATTTGGACTAATCCACGTCCTACGGGCGACGGCATCACTCAGTCTCCGTATACAATCCACGGGCAACCACAAACAAAACAAATACACACGACACGAAGTGAAATTCTGGAGAAGGAGAAAGTTGTTACCGCGATGCGGTAGCGTAATTAACTGCAGGGGCTTGCGCCTGCAGGGAAGTGTAACAACTCCAATTTTTGTATACCAAAATTTGCTTTAAATATGATGTATACTTGGAGTATTGATGTTGCTGGAAACAATTTAAGTATCTATTTCCTTACAATAATTACAAAAAGGAGCTTGTAGCTCACTGGTAATACCTTGCACTGCTGAACCAAGTCACCAGAGTTCGAATCCCATGCCCCACATATTTTTTATATCTTTTTGTTTTAAATTTTTTGGGAAGTCAAACGGTCAAACAGCCATAACTCACAAATTAATGCAATTTATAAAAAATAAAGTATACCAAAGTTCCCCCCTGAAGATTTCCCGTCCAACGAGACCCGACTCGGTCGGTCGGCCGAGTCGTCAACACGAAAAATCTTCATGTTGACTTGGTCAACCCCCCTGTGTACTTTATTTTCCCAGTACTGTTACCAATTTTTCATTAAACCTCTTTTAATCCTAAATTTAATGAAATTTTAATGAATTTTATATTTTTTTTAATCCAAACCCTAACCCTAGCCTAGCCCTATATAAAGACCCCTACCCTCTACCTTTTCATCTCACAACTCTAAGTCCACTCTCCCAAATTCTCGAGAACTCGGTACAAAGAGCGAGAAGCGAAGCACTGCCGAAACCGACGACGGATTCCGGCGATCGTAGTAGAACCTTCGCGACGTTTTCGACGCACCGACAATCACCACCTCCCTTAGCCTCCTTAGTTTGTCCAAAACCGTAAGTCCCATCTCTTCTATCCCTCTTCTCTTTAATATAAAAATACGATTTTTGGAACACGACGGAAATCGGAACAAAACGATTTCCGATTCGGTTTTTCTGCAAATTTCCACTTGTCACCTAATACATAATACCTACCTATATTCATGTTGACTATTAATCACCCATAAACCAATTTAAACAAACTTTCTCACATGAAATGATAGCTTCTTTACAATATCGTATTCTTTTCATAAAAATACCATGAAGTTCATTTTTCTTCGTTTAATCAATTCCCTCACTCCTAAATAAGTTTATCTTGATCACTAAACTTGTAGAAATCAAATTGAATGAATTTTTACACATGAAATGATAACGTTTTCAAATACCGTATTCTTGCGCTTTAATACCTTCAACTTTAACATGTCATGTTTTACCTCTAAACGTCATCAAAACTTAAAACAAGTCACGAGGTAATGACCTACCTCTACACACACAAAAATATAACCCTAACTGATAAATGTCAAAACATAGAATACGACATTACAGGACTTTTCACTAAAATACCATATTCTTTATAACCTTTACTTGAAAGCTTTAAGTTGTATAAAATTTTAAATAAAATGAAAGCACGATATGTCGTGGACATCGATCGTTTATCTAAACTGTCTTGTGGTGTCTAGGCAAGTGTTCTAGGCTAGTGGTTTTTAATTAGGCCCGCGACTGTGGTTCCTTCCCACTTACCTGGCACTTACCTGGCCGCAATTGACGGTGAAGAGGCGATTTGAGGCTTCTAATGACTTGTCGTTTAGACCTTAGAAATAGGCTAGTTGGCTTAGGAAACCCTAGAAAATAAAATACGGAAATCTATACCCTTTTACAAATAAATACTTTTTATTTATAAAACCGTTTTCCTAAATGAATAGTATTTGTTAAACCTAAGCAAAGCGCCGCTACAACCCACTTTTGGGGAACCCGTTAGGGAAAGTACGGTTCATCGTGCACCTGCGGGCTAGTAGTGCGAGATTCAGACCTCCGCAAGGAGCATTCGGTCTCGAAAGGTTTAAAATACGGCATTTAAGAATAATGTGATTTTGGAAAATAAAATATTTATTTAAAATTATTCTTGTATTAATATATATTTAAATACCATTTAGACACCTATTTTATTATAATATAAAGTTTCCACATTTTCCTAAAAATTACAAGATTAAAATTTACATTAAAATACCATGAGTTTCAAATAAATCAATTAATACTTTTATTAGGATATATTCACTAGAATAACACAAATAAAATTCACACTCATTATAACTTTAAAGATGAATATTAAATACTTGAGGTGTATTTTGAAAACTATACAAATGTACTTTTTACATAAAACCCCCTCAAGTTTTATAATTTACAATAAGGCCCCTAACAAAGATCGAACTTCAACTTACCTTCTTTTAGTCTGACTCGGGTTAGAGTCTGACTATTTCTGACTTGAATATGATTCAAGTCAATCTATATTCTTTTATATTCCAACACAATTTGAATACATGAATCCCTGAATCCAGTTAACAATATATTCATTTTGACTGAATCAAACCATGGATATTCATCCATTATCCTGATATTCCATTTACCTGATTATACAGTTACAACATGTTTACTGATATCATGGTTTTGGTCAGTCACCCAACTTACATATTCCAATACTACAATACTGTTAAAACATTACGGGGTTTAAAGGGTAGATTGGTACGGAATGTGTTAAAGGTGGCACGAGGTGGTCAGATTAAGACACCTAACCTGAATCCTATTGCTGTTGTACCGTGGCATAACGGTTCCTTGTACTTTCCTTTTGCCATGATCTCTAGCATATAGAGATCCCCTTCGTATACACTGGCATCCTTCTGTACCAAGCTACAAACAACAGCGTTAAACAATGTTACATAATATACAACCATATAATACTTTAGAAAATACTTTTACACTGTCTTTCTAATTCCTCCTTATCTTTGGGACTTACCGAGCGACCTGTTCGCTGACGACATTCTATTTCTTTCTTCTTTAAATGTCGTCAGGTGCGTTGGACCAAGCTGAGATCGAGCCCACCGGTGAAGATTTGGAGCAGTTCCAAGAAGATCCCGAGCTTTAGATATTGTACCTTGTTCTTTCCAGTATTTTCATTTTCTGTTATGCCACTGTTTAGGCATTGCTTTTCATTTCAGTTGTATTTTCCTTTCATGCATTGTACAAAGAATGTTATTAATAAAAGTTGTTGTTATTTCTATATCTTTCGTCTCTTGTGATTTATTTTATATTGCTTAGCTACGCTTAGCGTATGTACTTCTGAGTACATACGTAGCGGACCTCGTCGCGTCCACTTCGCCGTACACTGGGAAGCGGGGCGTGACAGGTTTTGTTGGTGGCCCATGCAGGTCAGAGCTGTATGAATCCCTGTCATGCAGTTCTGGTCTGCTTGAACAACCTAAGCAATATAACACAAGAACCAGCAATTAAAACATTCTTTACAATTCATGTTCCTTGAATCTTGCAAATCTCTATTCCTTGAATCTTATCATTTCATGTATTTGAATCTGTCCTAACCCAAATTTTTCTTCAAGGTCATGGATTCCCCGAACAACACCAGCACCAACGTTAACAACACCCCTCCAGCACTACCTTTCACACCAGCTATTCCTGCACCACCCACTGAGCAAACGATGCTATTTGAAGCGATCCGCAGTCTTCTCGAGGGACAGCAACAACTTTTGAACCGTCCTGAGACCGATGCACCGGGAGTAAAGCAATTCAGAGCTTTGCACCTAAAGCAGTTCTCTGGTAAAGGAAGCCCTCTTGAAGCGGAAGAATGGGCACAAAGCATCGAGGACGATCTGGCAGCAGCTCAAGTGCCAGATAACGCTTGGGTCCGTGTAGCAAAGCTACAGCTCACGGATAATGCTCGCAATTGATGGAAGGCGGAAGAAACCCGTCTGGTACAGCCGATTGAATGGAAGACATTTCGCGAGAAGTTCGACGCGAAATATTTCCCTGTGACTGCCAGGTTCGCCATGGAGCAGCAGTTTATTCATCTACAGCAAGGATCAATGTGGGACAAATCGGTAGATGAATACGATGCTGAGTTCACTATGTTGAGCCGGTAAGATATGTCACAATAGTTCAATTTTTTAAAATATCACATACTACACAGCTAACACAATCTTTAAACAGATTCGCGGCACACCTGATACCGACGGACGATATCAGAGCCCGTCGTTTTCAGCCAGGTTTGGACACAGAGATTAAGGCTGCTCTAGCCACAGGAAAGTTTTTGACTCATGAGGAAGCCTTAGAAGCTGCCCGCAGTTATGAGACAGTAATAAAAGAGAAGGGCAGACCTCAGTCTGCAGGAGTCAAACGCCCTGCCAACCAGATGGCAGGTGGAGCCACGTCCAGACCACCTTTCGTGCCAAGGCGACCCGGAGTACCAACTCATCGTCCTAGCCCAGCCTTTTGCACATACTGCAAGAGAACTGGACATATGATGAAGGACTGTCGTAGAGCCAACCGCCTCTGCTTAGTTTGCGGTTCAGCCACTCATGATATTGGATCTTGTCCCCAAAGACAGAACTCAGTTGCTGCACCCAGGCCAGCAAATACCTATCAGTTTCGACCAGCTCTTCAGGCACTTGCTACCAGACTTGCACTGCCTGCACCACCTAGGGGACCACAAGCTGCACCACCTCCTCGACAGTTCCATCAAGCTCAAAGGAACGTTCAGAGGAATGCTCCTCAGGCCAGGAGGAATGTGCCGAAGCGCCAAGCTTTCATGATGTCTGTGGAAGAAGCTGAGGCCACTGGCCAAGTCATTACTGGTAAACTTTCTTTCTCAAACTTATCTTTTAGTTTTGTTTACCTACACACTTTCCTTATACCTAAAACCTATCCCATATACCTTAGGTACAATCCTAGTAGCTTCACTACCTGCACTTGCACTGTTTGATACTGGAGCATCCCACTGCTTTATATCGCAACGATTTGTCCGAACCCATGCGATTCCAGTCTCACCGCTTGTATCCAGCTGGAACGTCAGTTCCGGAAATGGTGTTCTAAAGGAAACTATGGGATACAGGATGTGTCCAGTCGTCGTCTGCAGTCGAGAATTTTATGCTGACTTCAAGGTACTGGACATACCAAACTTCGATGTGGTTCTAGGAATGGACTGGCATGGAACCTTTTATGCTACCATCGACTGTCGTCAAAGGAGGGTAGTATTTGAGATTCCAGATCATCCGGTCTTCTATTTCAAAAGTGGAGATCGTACACTAGAGCCAAGTACTTACAAAGTAAAGCCAAGGGAAGCAGTAGTTGCAGCAGCTCAGGTAGAGGAAGAATCAAGACCGGAGGTAGTTCGAGAGTTCGATGATGTATTCCCTGACGATATATCAGGTTTGCCTCCCGATCGAGCTCTTGAATTCAGTATTGACTTAGTACCAGGAGCACAACCGGTGATCAAAGCACCGTATAGACTAAGTCCGGAAGGATTGAAGGAAGTACGAACACAGTTGGACGAATTACTGGCGAAAGGATGGATTCGTCCCAGCACTTCAAGTTGGGGAGCACCTATACTATTGGTGAAGAAGAAGGAAGGTTCATACAGAATGTGCATCGACTATAGGGCCTTGAACGAAGTCACAATAAAGAACAAGTATCCACTCCCGCGCATCGACGATTTATTCGATCAGCTAAGTGGGTCTTGTGTCTTCTCTAAATTAGATCTTCGTTCAGGTTATCATTAAGTGAAGGTCAAGGAAGCTGATATTCACAAAACAGCTTTCAGAACTCGCTATGGACATTACGAATTTCTACTAATGCCATTTGGAGTGACCAATGCATCAGCAATCTTCATGAACCTTATGAACCAAGTCTTCCGGGAGTATTTAGACAGGTTCGTTGTCATCTTCATCGACGACATCCTAGTATATTCTAAGAACCGGAAAGAACATGCGGAGCACTTACGAATTGTCCTAGAAACTCTTCGACAACATAAGCTTTATGCCAAGTACAGCAAATGCGAGTTTTGGCTAAATCAAGTTGGTTTTCTTGGACACATCGTATCAGGAGAAGGAATTTCTGTGGATCCAGCAAAAGTTTCGGCAGTTAGCGAATGGCCTACACCAAAATCAGTAAAGGATATTCGAAGTTTCTTGGGATTAGCTGGATATTACAGAAGGTTTATTGAAGGCTTTTCGAAGATAGCAACACCCCTGACCAAGCTCACACGAAAAGATGAAGAATTTGTGTGGTCAAAAGCATGCGAGCAAGCTTTCGTAGAACTCAAGTCAAGACTGACATCTGCACCTATTCTCGTTATACCGGATCAATCTGGAGGATTCGAAGTGCATTGCGATGCATCCGGTAAGGGATTAGGATGTGTTCTACATCAGCACGGTAAGGTTGTGGCTTATGCTTCAAAACAACTGAAGACTCATGAGTGCAATTATCCGACGCATGATCTGGAGTTGGCAGCCGTCATCTTTGCTCTCAAAATTTGGCGCCACTACTTACTTGGTGAACGAGTGAACATCTACACAGATCATAAAAGTCTGAAGTATGTGTTTACTCAGAAGGAGTTGAATATGCGACAGAGAAGATGGTTAGAACTAATGGCGGATTTTGACATCAACTTGCAATATCATCCAGGAAAGGTGAACGTAGTACCTGATGCTCTTAGTCGCCAACCATTAGCAATGAATCTCACCGCCCAGTGGAAGCTTCAGCAGGACCTATATCAGATGGAGATTGAACTAGTCATGCCAGGTGATGTTTCAAATTTGATGAATCTACAAGTCCAATCAACTATTGTCAATCAGATCAAGGCAGCTCAAGCCAGCGATGCTAAGTTGCAAAAGATCAGAGAACAAGTGGAGAATGGACTCAGAACAGATTTCATCATCCATGAAGACGGATCTTTGAGATACGGCAGCAGATTGTGTGTACCAAAGGGTCCTGTTCGGGAAGAGTTAATGAAAGAAGCTCACAGCTCTCCCTATTCAGTACATCCTGGAGGTACCAAAATGTACAAGGATCTACGCCAGAATTATTGGTGGCATGGAATGAAGCGTGAAGTAGCCAGAAGTGTCGCAAAATGTTTGGTGTGTCAGCAGGTAAAAGCTGAACATCACAGGACAGCTGGACTACTTCAACCGTTACCAATTCCAGAATGGAAGTGGCAGCACATCACGATGGACTTTGTAACTGCTCTTCCTCGCAGCACCAAGGGTAACGATGCGATTTGGGTCATTGTGGATCGACTCACAAAGTCGGCTCACTTCATCCCATTTCGAGTTGGCCAATCAACTGAGACACTAGCAAAAAAGTACATGGAGGTAATAATCTAAATTAGATTTAAAAACTTGTCATAATGTACTATCTCTGATACCCATGAACTCATACAGGAAATTGTGAGACTTCATGGAGTACCGGTCTGCATTGTCTCCGATCGTGACACCAGGTTCCGATCGCAATTTTGGCAGAGTCTGCAAGCTAGCTTGGGAACAAGTCTGAACTTCAGCACGGCTTATCATCCACAAACAGATGGTCAGTCGGAACGAACTATTCAGATCTTGGAGGATATGCTCAGAGCATGTATGCTCGACTTCAAAGGATCGTGGGAAGATCACCTGCATCTTGTGGAGTTTGCGTACAACAACAGCTACCAAGCAAGCATAGGAATGTCACATTTTGCAGCATTATATGGAAGGAAGTGTCGATCACCATTAAGTTGGGACGACATCGGAGTTAGGGAACTCCTTGGACCAGAGATGATAGTAGCGACCGTTGATGTGGTTCGTACTATTAGGGAAAGAATGCGCATAGCCCAAGATAGACAGAAACATTGGGCTGATGCGAAGAGACGACCCTTGGAGTTCCAGCCAGGAGATCATGTATTCCTGAAAATCTCTCCGAACCGCGGAGTGATCCGATTTGGAAGACGGGGAAAGTTGAGTCCGAGATACATTGGACCGTTCGACATACTCGAACGAGTCGGTGAAGTGGCATACCGATTAGCGCTTCCACCCTCATTGGAAGGAGTGCATAATGTGTTCCACATATCTCAACTCAGAAGGTATGTGAGTGACCCCAGCCATGTACTTGATTATTCCGAGCTCACGATACAGCCCGATTTGTCTTGTGAACAACAACCTGTGGAGATCCTGGACAGGAAAGTAAAGACACTTCGGAACAAAGAAGTTAATTTGGTCCGGGTAATGTGGAGGAAAGACACTCCAGGAGAATCCACGTGGGAAAGGAGGATGAGATGTGTACAAGATATCCGCACCTTTTGTAAACTAGTCCTCAAATAAAAGTTGTAAATTTCGATGACGAAATTTTTGTAAGGAGGGTAGATTGTAACAACTCCAATTTTTGTATACCAAAATTTGCTTTAAATATGATGTATACTTGGAGTATTGATGTTGCTGGAAACAATTTAAGTATCTATTTCCTTACAATAATTACAAGAAGGAGCTTGTAGCTCACTGGTAATACCTTGCACTGCTGAACCAAGTCACCAGAGTTCGAATCCCATGCCCCACATATTTTTTTATATCTTTTTGTTTTAAATTTTTTGGGAAGTCAAACGGTCAAACAGCCATAACTCACAAATTAATGCAATTTATAAAAAATAAAGTATACCAAAGTTCCCCCCTGAAGATTCCCCGTCCAACGAGACCCGACTCGGCCCTGACTCGGCCGAGTCGGCCGGCGACTCGGCCAAATCGGCCGGCGCCGCCGGCCGGACTCGGCCGGTCGGCCGAGTCGTCAACACGAAAAATCTTCGTGTTGACTTGGTCAACCCCCCTGTGTACTTTATTTTCCCAGTATTGTTACCAATTTTTCATTAAACCTCTTTTAATCCTAAATTTAATGAATTTTATATTTTTTTAAATATTTTTTTAATCCAAACCCTAACCCTAGCCTAGCCCTATATAAAGACCCCTACCCTCTACCTTTTCATCTCACAACTCTAAGTCCACTCTCCCAAATTCTCGAGAACTCGGTACAAAGAGCGAGAAGCGAAGCGCTGCCGAAACCGACGACAGATTCCGGCGATCGTAGTAGAACCTTCGCGACGTTTTCGACGCACCGACAATCTCCACCTCCCTTAGCCTCCTTAGTTTGTCCAAAACCGTAAGTCCCATCTCTTCAATTTCTCTTCTCTTTAATATAAAAATACGACTTTTTGGAACCCGACAGAAATCGGAACAAAACGATTTCCGATTCGGTTTTTCTGCAAATTTCCACTTGTCACCTAATACATAATACCTACCTATATTCATGTTGACTATTAATCACCCATAAACCAATTTAAACAAACTTTCTCACATGAAATGATAGCTTCTTTACAATATCGTATTCTTTTCATAAAAATACCATGAAGTTCATTTTTCTTCGTTTAATCAATTCCCTCACTCCTAAATAAGTTTATCTTGATCACTAAACTTGTAGAAATCAAATTGAATGAATTTTCACACATGAAATGATAACGTTTTCAAATACCGTATTCTTGCGCTTTAATACCTTCAACTTTAACATGTCATGTTTTACCTCTAAACGTCATCAAAACTTAAAACAAGTCACGAGGTAATGACCTACCTCTACACACACACAAATATAACCCTAACTGATAAATGTCAAAACATAGAATACGACATTACAGGACTTTTCACTAAAATACCATATTCTTTATAACCTTTACTTGAAAGCTTTAAGTTGTATAAAATTTTAAATAAAATGAAAGCACGATATGTCGTGGACATCGATCGTTTATCTAAACTGTCTTGTGGTGTCTAGGCAAGTGTTCTAGGCTAGTGGTTTTTAATTAGGCCCGCGACTGTGGTTCCTTCCCACTTACCTGGCACTTACCTGGCCGCAATTGACGGTGAAGAGGCGATTTGAGGCTTCTAATGACTTGTCGTTTAGACCTTAGAAATAGGCTAGTTGGCTTAGGAAACCCTAGAAAATAAAATACGGAAATCTATACCCTTTTACAAATAAATACTTTTTATTTATAAAACCGTTTTCCTAAATGAATAGTATTTGTTAAACCTAAGCAAAGCGCCGCTACAACCCACTTTTGGGGAACCCGTTAGGGAAAGTACGGTTCATCGTGCACCTGCGGGCTAGTAGTGCGAGATTCAGACCTCCGCAAGGAGCATTCGGTCTCGAAAGGTTTAAAATACGGCATTTAAGAATAATGTGATTTTGGAAAATAAAATATTTATTTAAAATTATTCTTGTATTAATATATATTTAAATACCATTTAGACACCTATTTTATTATAATATAAAGTTTCCACATTTTCCTAAAAATTACAAGATTAAAATTTACATTAAAATACCATGAGTTTCAAATAAATCAATTAATACTTTTATTAGGATATATTCACTAGAATAACACAAATAAAATTCACACTCATTATAACTTTAAAGATGAATATTAAATACTTGAGGTGTATTTTGAAAACTATACAAATGTACTTTTTACATAAAACCCCCTCAAGTTTTATAATTTACAATAAGGCCCCTAACAAAGATCGAACTTCAACTTACCTTCTTTTAGTCTGACTCGGGTTAGAGTCTGACTATTTCTGACTTGAATATGATTCAAGTCAATCTATATTCTTTTATATTCCAACACAATTTGAATACATGAATCCCTGAATCCAGTTAACAATATATTCATTTTGACTGAATCAAACCATGGATATTCATCCATTATCCTGATATTCCATTTACCTGATTATACAGTTACAACATGTTTACTGATATCATGGTTTTGGTCAGTCACCCAACTTACATATTCCAATACTACAATATTGTTAAAACATTACGGGGTTTAAGGGGTAGATTGGTACGGAAGGTGTTAAAGGTGGCACGAGGTGGTCAGATTAAGACACCTAACCTGAATCCTATTGCTGTTGTACCGTGGCATAACGGTTCCTTATACTTTCCTTTTGCCCTGATCTCTAGCATATAGAGATCCCCCTCGTATACACTGGCATCCTTCTGTACCAAGCTACAAACAAAAGCGTTAAACAATGTTACATAATATACAACCATATAATACTTTAGAAAATACTTTTACACTGTCTTCCTAATTCCTCCTTATCTTTGGGACTTACCGAGCGACATGTTCGCTGACGACATTCTATTTCTTTCTTCTTTGAATGTCGTCAGGTGCGTTGGACCAAGCTGAGATCGAGCCCACCGGTGAAGATTTGGAGCAGTTCCAAGAAGATCCCGAGCTTTAGATATTGTACCTTGTTCTTTCCAGTATTTTCATTTTCTGTTATGCCACTGTTTAGGCATTGCTTTTCATTTCAGTTGTATTTTCCTTTCATGCATTGTACAAAGAATGTTATTAATAAAAGTTGCTGTTATTTCTATATCTTTCGTCTCTTGTGATTTATTTTATATTGCTTAGCTACGCTCAGCGTATGTACTTCTGAGTACATACGTAGCGGACCTCGTCGCGTCCACTTCGCCGTACACTGGGAAGCGGGGCGTAACAGGAAGAGTGTCCCCACAATCAAAAACCCCTCACCCTGAGGGGGAATCTGACGAAGTCTGCTATATCGGCCGCATCCGTCTAAACCTCCGATACACGGTGCCATAAATCAGCTTGGCATCTTCGAAGAGGTAGACGGATAAGACCAAATAGCATATGCCCCGAATCTCAGCGTCAGGACCTCGCAGTCTTGTGCGCCGTCTTTCGGAGGGGAACAGATTCTGGCACGCCCGGTAGGACCTTTTCCTCTTTCCACTCCACACTTCGTGTGTCATCTTCGCGAACCAATCACGGTTTGTTAAATGGTTGCCTTTGGATTTCAAGTTACTAAGATTTGGTCTTTTGCCTGGCGCATAACTCAAGCATCAATAGCCTCTAACTGCACCAACTGCTCGAAGTGCCAATGCAACAGACGCTCCACCTCACCTGGAGGTGTAGCATATGGGCCTCAAGCGGCCTCCGTCCTTACTCTGCCTGTGGAGAAGGTGAATCAGGCTACCACGGGCCTGTTTTTCGGGACCATGATCCCACCTACAAGCTTCTCTATGCCAATACCTGCACCGGAGGTGAACAAGTGATCGGTCTTCGACCGGCTCACTGCTACGACGACCCCTGTCAACGGGTCGCCCACTACCAGACCAACAGCCTCTGTTTTCGCCAGGCTGGATCAGAACTCTAAATTGGCTATCCCTAGGAAGGCAATAATTACTGCTCCAGAAGTCGTCAAGGCGGCTTCCTCTGTCAAAGAGTCAGTCTTTTCAAGGCTGACGATTCCTGCTCCTGCCCCTGCTCGAGGATCCGTCTTCGACAGGTTGAATATCACCCCTCAAAAGACAACCTCAGTCTTTATGAGGTTAACACCGGCGGCGCCTCATTCAGACAAGGGGCAAAAAGAAGATGTCTCAATCTCCGAGCCAGTCCCAACGGCTCGTCATGCTCGACGTCGCCATTGGCAACGAGTGAGGAAGGCAGGGGGCAACTCCCCCTCAGGGCTAACTCCACCGGCTCCAGTGGTGGAAGTCAACGCTGCTGTTCCAACTGGGAACAGCTTTGAACTGCTGAGGAGGGTACGTAAGAACTCTCCAACCGCTACATTGAAAAGATCTCCTCCGCCTGCGGAGAGAGTTCCGGAAACAAAACAGGAACAGCCCCCTCAACGGCTGTCCTCAAGAATTTATAAAGTTTGGCGGAGGGTTCAAGACTCCGTGATCAACCCAGATCACTCTCGTCAACGAAAGAAGACGAAGGTGCATAAAGGAAAAGACCGTCCTATTGAACAGCAAGGGACAACGATCGCTAGGGTGCCTACTGCAACGGCCCCTTCAACTTCAACGGCCCACAAAAGAAGGAGGCCGGAGAAAGCCCCCGCACCGGCGACAAATATCAGAGGTGGTGAACCCAAACGCCCTAAGTCAGGGGGCATTGTGGTTCATACCGTCTACGTGGCATCTGGTAAAGAAGACAGCCGCATATCTACGGGTCATCGACCGCTTACCCGATCAGTGACCAAGGCGCAGGAGCAACAACAGAAGCTCCAAGAGATGATGAACGCTATGGCCGCACTTACAGGGCCAAAAGAAAGCCCTGAAACGTCCTCGGACGAACGTCAGGAGGAAGAAACCGACGCTGAATTCCTTCGTCGGATATTGGAGAAGATGGACAAAGAGGCTGCTGAACAAGCAGCCAACATACAGCGTATGGGCCTCCTCTTCCAAGACATGATAGGGATGATGATACAACAAGATCCTCCGGCCGAAGAGCCCCCGATCGTCCTTGGAGACTATAGGGGAGAAACATCAAATCCGCCACCAGCTCTGTCGATGGCTAAGGAGGATACAATCTCCAAAGCTGATTTGGATGAGTACATCGCCCAACAAATACGGGTTCATCATGCGACCAAAGCGGCCGGCCAGGTCTTAAAAACGGGGCGGCCATATCCAAGTTGGTATGATCAAATCAAGTACCCACCTGGTTACACAATTCCCAAGTTCCATGTCTACAAGGGGACGGGCAATCCTCACCAGCATGTTGCCCAGTTCAGGGCCCTCTGCGGTAACACCGGCGGTGACAACAAGCTGTTGCTTCGCCAGTTTGTTGGAAGTTTATCGGATAAGGCGTTCGAGTGGTACTCTGAGCTCCCGAACGATTCTATCAAAACCTTCGCGGAGATGGAGCTACTGTTTACTCAGCGTTTTGCAAGCGCCAGTGAACGTACCCCGATGGCGGCACTGATTAACGCCAGGGTAAAGCCAGGCGAGACGTGGGTTCAGTACGCTATACGATGGCGGAACTTATGGTCGAAGTGCGAGCAGCGCATTGAAGAAGCTCCCGCAGTGGGTATGTTTGTGGGGACCCTTGACCCACAAGCAACCATCTCGCAATTTATGATGTTTTTCAAGATGACTACCTTCCAGGCTTTGATTGACAAGCTAGCGCAGATGAATCAGATGGGCCATAAACCCCCTCTTCTAAAGCCGGACTCCCGAAATGACAAAGGGAAGGGAAAATCGATCGTCGTCGCTAATGCTCAACAACAACCGAGCAATTCGAAGCCGGTTGTGCGTCAAAATAATATGCGCCCGTACGTAGACCTTGAGGAGAGACTAGGGCGTCCTTACTCGTTTCCCCGCGATAAAATGAGAAGGTTATTCGAGCTGGCATTACGCAACAGACTCATAAATCTGCCGGATCCAAAACGTCCGTTGCAACCAAGTGACGTCAACGAGCCCAACTACTGTCCTTATTATCGAGTACTAGGCCATCCGATCGAAGATTGCTACGTTTTCAAGAATTGGCTTGAAAACCAGTACCGACAGGGCAAGTTCGCGTTATCTGACAAATGGAAGGTGAATCCCCCGCAGCCCCACACCTCTAAGGGTACGAATACGCCGGGGGCAACATGATCCGTCGTTGAAGAAGCTCCTTGGGAGGTTGTATTATCAGCCAAGACAAAGAGGATGCTAAACGATCTTCAGGCGTGTACAGCGATCAAGTGGAAGAACCCGTTGGAACCGCAGGTCATTGAATGGATGTTGAAACCACGTCCAACTCTAAAGACCGATGGTGGTGGCTCAAGCACTCGCAACCAGCCGTCAAAATCCTCGAAGAAGAAGAAAAAGAAATCTAAGAAGCCCGTGAAGCCTGGCGACAAGCGCACGGACTTGCAAAAACAAATTGACGCGCTGGAGGAATACAACCAGAGGGCACGGACTCCCATTACACTTCAAGAGTTTCTCAACCATGTCTTTCAAGAGGAAGGTGAGAGAGAAAGTTCGTCAGATGAATCCGAAGAATGCGTGGCGAGCTGTCGTGTGATTTCCCATTCGTTCATGAACGGTGAAGAAACTCCTTATACTAGAACGCTGGGGGCAGATCCTGAATCAAAAATTCTGGGGCCATCAGATGAGGTAATTGACGCATTCCTTAATGAAGCTCGGTTGAAAAGTAAAGCTGATCGAGAACGCGAGACGGCTATATTTGAAAGAGCCAAGCGCCAGCGACTTGATGAAGGAGCTGAGACGATCCCGTTGGAGCTAAATACCTCCACTACCGAAAAAAGCCAATTCAAGATGAGGAAAAAGTTTGCTAAGGCCATATCAATGGGCATGAAGCTACCATCTTCTGAAGGAAACATCACTGGTGAAGTGGAAACGCACCCCTCCTATTGCTTATATCATCAAAAGATTTCGTACCCCACTCAAGAGTGCAAAGCTTTCGATAGATGGTGGCAAGGATATGTTGCTCATCGACAACGCTTTAAGCGGGAAAAGCGTAAAACTCGTCGAGAGCAAAGAAATACGACCGAAGGGCTTAAAAGAACTGCTGGCGATTGTTGCATGGTTAACACCGGTAGATCACAAGTGCCTACATTCGGGAGTGATTCTGATGAAGAGCTAGAACTTGCCCCTCGCTTTAAAGAGTCCGCTTCGAGAAAAGAAGAAGAACCGAAGGTTTGCGAAAATATCCGGCTACGTAATCGCACGCTGCCCGAAAAGAACCTCGGACCCTCGAACAGAAAAGATAAAGGGAAAGAAAAGGCCCCTGAAGATATCGTCTTAGATGACCAAGTGGTGGAAGAGCTAGCTGCCAAAGACCCGCCAAATGGGAGGACAAGATGAAGGATGAATTGGAGGAAGTGCACACGGCCGATGTCACTTTCGGCGACGAGGACCTTCTTCTTGGGACGTGCGAGCATAATCGCCCCCTTTATGTCTCAGGATACTGCCACGATATAAAGATAGGCAAAATCCTGATCGACAATGGATCCTCAGTTAACCTCCTCAATGTTCGGGTGTTAAAAGAAATCTGCATGAGCGTCCAGCACCTTGCTCGTGACAAGATCACCATCTCCGGGTTTGACTCCCAGTCATCAAGAACTCTTGGGTCTGTGATACTGACGCTACGCTTCGGGCTACTCGTCACGGATATTAAGTTTCACGTCATAGACGCCAAGACATGCTACAACGCTTTGCTCGGCCGACCATGGTTACACGAGTACAACATCATCCCTTCTACACAACATCAATGTATGAAGTATTTTAAGGATGGCTTCGAGTATACCGTGACGAGAGAACTGAACCCGTTCTCTGTGAACGAGGTCCGCAAATATGAAGATGCCAAATACTTCTTACCGGATTTTGAAGATACGGAGAGGTGTCACAAGCCGGAGAACAAAGCTAATGCTACCATCCCTGTCTTCGGCAGTGATACTGAGGAGGAAGAGGAGATAGTTTATTCGGGTCCGCCCCAACACAACAAGCCGGGACCATCGGCTCCTACATTGATCTTTGGCAGCGACTCGAAAGATGAAGTCCATGCTGTATTCTCTGCTCGACCTTCAATACAAACGTCCGCTGATGAAGAGCAAAGTCTACAAGTCGCTATGGTGCCGCCTAAACATCATAAAGAACTGGATACACTTAATATCTACAGTGTAGAAGAGCTGCGGACATTCTATATCCCTCCCAGGCGAGAAGGCGAAAAAGCAATTCTATTCTACCGCTCTGAAGAAACCAAGGTGGAGAAAGAAATCTGGCATGGCGCGGATCCTACGCTCGACAGGCTTCAGCCTATCCGTCTTCCTAGATATTATACATAGGGTTTGAAAAAGCTGCTGAAACGCCAGGGAATACCCTTCAAGCAAACCGTTCGAAAAGCCAAGTTCTATGACAAAGTCTGGAACGTCCCCAGGACTCAACGCAAATTGCCTAACGGGAGAATGGAAACAAAAGGGCTTGGATACATCCGGTCAAAGAAACGAGAGCTACTAAACAGCTGTTACGTCATGTATGACTTCGATGAAGAGACGGATGCTCAATGGGAGGACGCTAATCCTAAGCCAGTGAAAGTTCCAGATGCAAAGGAGCCCAGTCCGTCGTTCGAAGAACAAATGGACAAACTTATAAGGAAAGCTGGTCAAAAAGTCCGAAATGATCACAACCGCGAGACGGCCATCTACGAGAAAGCCAAGAAGCAACGCCTTCTCCAACAAGCCATGAAGGATAAAAATGCCGCTCCTTGTCAACCTGTTATAAAGAAGGCTCGGCGTTAAAGCAGAAATAAGTCGAAAGGCCAAAAAGGCGCTCAACAACAACAAAGCAGGGCTAAGAAGCCACGCAAACGGGAGTCGAACGTTATTGACTTATCCCTTATGAAGAAAATGGGTCGAGCATACTCGTTTCCGCAAGACAAGATGAAGAAGATATTTGATCTTGCTCTAAAACATCAGATGCTTACACTGGCGGAGTCTAAACATCCCGAACAAGCGGGCGAAGTCTCACACCCGGACTATTGCTTTTATCACCGAGTGATAGGACACCCTCTCGAAGATTGCTTCACCTTCAAAAATTGGGTTGAAGATCAATACCAGCTCGGCAAGTTCGCTCTGTCTGACAACTCGAGGGTAGCGCCGCCACAGAAGCACGAACCCAAAGCCACGAGAACAGAGCCAACTCCACATTGGGATTGGAAGCGGATTCACACTTGTCACGTGATAACGATATCAAAAAAAGAGCCCGAGAATATGGATAACCTTCCTTGGTGCTTCGAGAACAGCAATGACGAGGTGATCTCAGAATTTCCGCCAGCGCCAAAAGAACTGGAAGATGGAATCCATACCACTGCAGATAACCTTAAGAAAATTGAGTTAGGAACGGCAAGTGACCCGCGACCGACATTCATCAGCGAGCTGCTATCTGAAGAGAGGGTGGCCGCGTTAAAAGACGTGCTTCTACAACATAGAGATTGCTTTGCGTGGAACTATTCCGAAATGCCGGGACTAGATCCAGAAGTCGCTGTACACAAATTGGCGATATCTCCGGACGTCAAGCCGGTCAAACAAGCGCCAAGAAGAATGCGACTCGAGCTTGAGATGAGCATCAACGCCGAGGTCAAAAAGTTAATCGACTCTGGCTTTATCCAGGAGGTTCAATATCCTGAATGGATCGCTAACATCGTCCCGGTGATGAAGAAAAATGGGACGGTGCGCATATGCGTGGACTTTCGGGATCTCAATAAAGCTTGCCCGAAAGACGATTTCCCAGTGCCAGTCACCGAACTGATGATAGACAACACGTCCACTCATGAGGTTTTCTCCTTCATGGACGGCTCATCAGGGTATAATCAGATAAAGATGGACCCCGAAGACCAGAAGCACACCGCCTTCAAGACCCCTCTAGGGATATTTTGTTATAAAGTGATGCCCTTCGGTTTAAAGAATGCCGGTGCCACTTATCAAAAGGCCATGACGAAGATCTTCGATGACCTTATACATGAAATCGTCGAGTGCTATATCAACGACCTCGTGGTTAAGAGCAAATCATACGAAGAACATCTCGAGCATCTAAAGACTGTATTTCAACGCCTTCGACAATACAACTTGAAGATGAACCCGCTCAAGTGTGCATTCGGAGTTTCCTCAGGCAAATTCCTGGGATTCATCGTGCGACACCGGGGTATCGAAATAGATCCATCCAAGATCAAGGCGATCATGGAAATGCCTCAGCCAAGGACTCATAAGCAGCTGCGATCTCTCTAAAGGAAGCTCGCATATATACGGCGATTTATAGCCAACCTTTCAGGCAAGTGCCGTCCTTACAGCCACCTGATGAAGAAGGGAACTCCGTTCGTCTGGGATCACAAATGCCAAGGCGCACTGGACGAGATCAAGAAATACCTGCAGAGCCCGCCAGTGTTGGATGCTCCAGTTAAGGGAAAGCCTCTCATTCTTTACACGACCGCCCTCGAAGGTTCTTTAGGCGCATTATGGGCCCAAGAGAACGACCAAGGGAAGGAAAGAGCACTTTACTACTTAAGTCGAGTTCTGCTGGGGGCAGAAAGCAATTACTCTCCCATTGAGAAGCACTGCCTGGCGTTAATCTTTGCGATAACAAAGCTCAGATATTACGCATTAGCACATGAAGTCCGTCTCATTTCGAAGATGGACCCTCTCAAATATCTAATGTCAAAGGCCATATTGACAGGTCGACTCGCTAAATGGGCTCTGCTCTTGATGGAGTTCTCGATAACATATCAACCTCTCAAGGCAGTGAAAGGCCAGGCCATCGCCGATTTCCTCGCTGAGCATCCGATACCCACCGATTCTCCTCTGAATTGTGATTTTCCAGACGAACATGCATTTGACGCGATCGACGGTGGTGATACCCAATGGGAACTTTATTTCGATGGAGCATCTTCCATGAAAAAGCGCAAACAAAGTACCCCTATAATCAAATCGAGGGTAGGCCTCATCTTCGTGACTCCACAAGGAGGGATAATGCGCTTCGCTTTCTTCTTAACAGAGCCGAGGACAAACAATGAAGCCGAATACGAAGCTCTGATAGCAGGCCTCGAGATCGCCATCAACATGGGAATTGAAAATCTCCTCATATACGGAGATTCTCAACTGGTCATTAGTCAAATAAATGGCGACTACCAGACATGCAAACCAGAGTTGGTGAAGTACGGGGAAAAGGTGCGACAACTGTTGACCCAAATTTCCTCCTATACTTTGGAGAACATACCACGCGCGGAAAACAGCAAAGCAGATGCGTTGGCCAAACTTGCTAAAGAACTGGCTGATGAGAACCTCGATGACGTTAGAATCATGGTACAAAGCCGTCGGGTGCTTACCCCAGCAGAAATATCTCCGGAATCGTCCGAAGAGAAGGGAGTGACTGAACAGACGACCTTGCAAATAGAAGACCGGGAAAAGGCTGAGGATTGGAGGGAAGTCTTCGTAGACTACTTTAAGTCCCACCGATTGCCTGAAGAAGCGTCCATAAGACATCAGCTCATAAAACGAGCTCCGTCTTTCGCCTTCATCAATGATACTCTGTACAAGAGGTCATTTGATTCTCTATGGCTGAGATGCTTAGGACCTGACGAAGCGAGAAGGGTCGTCCAGGAAGTTCATGACGGACTCTGCGGTTCTCACCAAGCAGGCCCAAAGATGAACTTGAAGATCAAACGGATGGGCTACTACTGGCCCACGATGATTCAGGACTGCCTCGAATATGCGAAGCAATGCCACTCATGCCAAATTCATGGGGACTTCATCCATCAGCATCCAAATCCGCTACACCTGACAGTGGCTAGCTGGCCATTCGAAATGTGGGGAACTGATATAGTCGGCCCCATTGAACCAGCATCGTCTAGGGGACATCGTTTCATCCTGGCAACGACTGACTACTTCTCCAAATGGACAGAGGCAGTACCGCTGAGGGAAGTAAAGACGGAGATTATCCTCCACTTCTTCAAGACGCACGTCATATATCGGTTTGGAATGCCAAGACGGATCATCTCCGATAACGGGCCAGCCTACAGAAGCCACAAGATCAGTCGCTTCGCGCAACAGTACAATATAGACTGGAGATATTCCTCAGTTTATAATCCGCGAACTAATGGTCTAGCCGAGGCCTTCAACAAGACTTTGACAAAGATCATAAAGAAAACGGTATCCCAAAATAAGAAGGACTGGCACGAAAGACTACAAGAAGCTCTTGGGGCATATCGAACTACGTTCAAGACAGCCACGAACACAACGCCGTACGCGTTGGTGTTCGATGCAGAAGCAGTACTTCCCCTCGAGATAGAGCTACCCTCTCTACGAGTGGCGGTCCACTACGGGTTAACGGACAAAGAAAATGCTCACCTTCGGCTTGAGGAACTTAACGCCCTTGATGAAACCCGGCTCATAGCGCAATAAAATCTAGAAGCTTACAAAGCAAAGATGACGCGCTCATTTGAAAGATTGACTCGACCGAGGACATTCCGCCAAGGCGAACTTGTGCTAGTGGTAAAAAGGCCTATGATCCCCAATCGCGCTAAGCGGGGAAAATTCGAGCCAAACTATGAAGGCCTGTACATCATAGACAAATTCTACCAAGGTGGGGCCTATCTACTCATGGATATGCACGGTGAAAGGCCTTTCAGGCCGATAAACGGTCGCTTTCTAAAGAGATACTACGCTTAATGAGTCACAGCCTAGGTCAATGATAGATGACGACGACTATGTCCGCTCGCTATCTTCCTAAGCTTAAACTTTATAAGCAATACCCGGCCTTCTTAATGACGGACCGAAACGTCCTTAAACTAATAGTGGACCGAAACGTCCTTAAACTAATACCGCAGCATCCTTAGGCTGACGAGATGAATAAAAATAAATAAAGAAAGAAAAAATATAATAAATAAAAATGGTATGTCCATAAGCAAAATGGGCACGGATGAAAACCCGAAAGGGCTTCGTGAGTAAAAACAGCAGGGCTACCGGCGAGTGTTCGTGAAAATCCGAAGGGGCGCGACCTCGTAAAAAAAAGAGAAAAAGAAAATAAAAAGAATAAAAAAAAAAGGTATGTCCATAAGCAAAATGGGCACGGATGAAAACCCGAAAGGGCTCCGTGGGTAAAAACAGCAGGACTACCGACGAGTGTTTGTGAAAACCTGAAAGGGCGCAACCTCGTTAAGACACTTATAGGGTCCTCTCGACCTTGTAAGGAGAAACCACCTGCGTGAGATCCTTACGACTCACAAAACTGCAACACACTTAGGGATCCCCACGATTCCTAAGGAGAAAATACACTTGCGAGATCCTCACGACTCGTAAGGAGAACTCTCTTATGGGACCCTCACGGCTCATAAGAGTTGAAAGTCTTAAGTTACAGAGACCTAAACCTGTGCTTAAGCAACCCCCACAACTTCCGATATTGCCCTACAAGTGGCTCAATACTGACCCTTGTATACAATCCACGGGCGCAAATAAACATTTCCCTAACCAAGTCCCATCCGTGACTGGGGATATGTTCGCATGGTGAACAACCCTTGTAAATCCTCTCGATTTATGAGGAGAAAACCCTCTTGTAGGATTCTTACGACTTACAGAGGAACATACACTTAGGAATCCTTACGACTCCTAAAAAAAATAAACCTACAAGATCCTTACGACTTGTAGGGAGAAATACCTTCGTGAAACCCTTACGGCTCATGAAGTCAAAAGCCTTAGCCGACAGGACCCTAACCCTGGTCGCTAAGCCATCTTTGTTCGACATCGACAGAGGCAGATGATGATTCGCTCCTGGTAATATCCCAGTTGTAGCGGTGCTGATGCCGAAATCGGTTTACGGCGAAAAGTGTTCATACCATAATATTGCATTATTATATTCCCCATTCTTATATATTTTACAAATAAACGGGTGCTTTTGACGCATGTCTGCTACATGTTACAGATTACAGGTTCTTGGAACGAAAACAGTGAAAAAGACAAAAGACGACACAAAAAGAGACTTTTGACCAACAAATAGGAAGATCTTAGTCAAGCCTAAAAACGAAGAACGGTTAAAAGATCGGTACAAGTGTTCACTGAAGTTCTGAAATCACTGCAGAAGCCCAACTGATAAAAAGAATAAAGAAACAAGAAGCCCAGAAGAGACAAACCAAGCCCAAGAAAAAGAAAATGATGATCCCATCATTGGGCCGCGGAACCGCGGCCCAAGCGCGCCTATGCCGCGGTTCCGCGGCTAGAAGAAGCCCATATGCAAAATATTTTTTACCAAAATACAGTGGCTGCGTTGACTGGTCTTTATAGGGCTATTCTTGTAATTGTAGACATGCGGGTCAAATGTAACCCTAGGGTTTCCTATTCTTTATAAATAGGAACTCTAATCATTGTAATTCTTATGCCTCCTTTCATTAATAAAATTTAGAAATCTTTTGGAGAGCATCGGTGCCTCTCTTTAATTCAGAAAGATCTGACAACCCTGCTTTGATGTTTGGAGAGAGCCATCTGTAAGTAATTTAATTTCTTGCCCTAGAGTAGATTTTAATTCCTTGCCCTAGGTAGATTTAATTTCATGCCCTAGGAACTTGTTTAGGGTTTAGCTTTTGGGAAGGATTTTGAGAGATGAGATCTCTCATCCCTTTCTTACCCATCAAATATTTACAATAGGACTCCATGCATACATGCACATACCGCTCCCTACGGCACTCTATCCCTCGAGGTAGCGGTGATACCGTAGTATAAAGGCCCGGGTGTGATGTTTTCCATGGAGGTTAGGGTAAGGATCTCTAAAGGAAGGACAAGAACCTAGAGGAAGGAACACCTTCCCGAACGGATCTAATCCACTTTATTGATAATTACCATAACTCCTCACAGATCTTCATTCGGGTAAAGAAAGCGTTGAGATTTACTACCATTTCCAAATCATCCCTAAACCTAGCCCTAGCAAGAATAGATTTAGTTAATTGCACTAGAATAATTAGGTTTTTAGATTTAATAACTCCGAACACCCTTCGGAATTAACTCGTAAGAACGAATCGGAAATTCACAACATCCCTGTGGACCGACCCGTACTCACCGGCTAGCTGCAAAGCGACGCCGTTCTTGATTGCGGTTACAAATATTTTTGATCTATCTTTTAGAAAGCGCGAGCACGCTAAATCACTCAATCAAAAAGCCAGTAGGCCGCACATGCATACGAAATAGCCGAAATGATGGGGCAACTTGCAATAAAAAGCAGCAAGTAAAAATGTATCCATGCAAAATGGCCGAAACGATTGGGCAACTCCCAATAAAAAGCAGCGAGTAAAAATAAAAAAAATAAAAAGCCGAAATGATTAGGCAACTCGCAATAAAAAGCAGCGAGTAAAAATAAAATAAACAGCCGAAATGATTGGGCACCGTAAAAAAATAGCCGAAATGATTGGGCAATCGCGACCTTTGCGATATAAAAGCTGAAATGATAGAGCATCGTGGAAATAAAACAAAAAAAAATGATAAAATTTTGGCCCTACAGTTGGGATCACATCGATCCCTGTATACAATCCAAGGACGTAAACAAAGAGGGAACCATACTTTCCCAACAGGCTTCGCCAGAAGACGAAGCCAAATCTCGACAGTTCAGTCCAACTCCGAAGAAACCAGTATCTTTAGCAAATTCCTCAACTCACGGATACAAACACTCCTTGACGAGAGCCTCCTGATCCGTGTCGACTCGCAGAGCCACCAGTGCCTCCGTGGGAAATCCTCGACTCGTTTCAAACCCCAAGGAAACAAATAATCCTTGGCGCTTGGGAAACAAATAATCCCTGGCAAACTCCTCGACTCACGGATACAAACACTCCTTGACGAGAGCCTCCTGATCCGCGTCGACTCGCAGAGCCACCAGTGCCTCCGTGGGAAATCCTCGACTCGTTTCAAACCCCAAGGAAACAAATAATCCTTGGTGCTTGGGAAACAAATAATCCCTGGCGCTTGGGAAACAAATAATCCATGGCAAACTCCTCGACTCACGGATACAAACACTCCTTGACGAAAGCCTCCTGATCCGCGTCGACTCGCAGAGCCACCAGTGCCTCCGTGGGAAATCCTCGACTCGTTTCAAACCCCAAGGAAACAAATAATCCTTGGCGCTTGGGAAATAAATAATCCCTAGCAAATTCCTCGACTCACGGATACAAACACTCTTTGACGAGAGCCTCCTGATCCGCGTCGACTCGCAGAGCCACCAGTGCCTCCGTGGGAAATCCTCGACTCGTTTCAAACACCAAGGAAACAAATAATCCTTGGCGCTTGGGAAACAAATAATCCCTAGCAAATTCCTCGACTCATGGATACAAACACTCCTTGACGAGAGCCTCCTGATCCGCGTCGACTCGCAGAGCCACCAGTGCCTCCATGGGAAATCCTTGACTCGTTTCAAACCCCAAGGAAACAAATAATCTTTGGCGCTGGGGAAACAAATAATCCCTAGCAAACTCCTCGACTCACGGATACAAACACTCTTTGACGAGAGCCTCCTGATCCGCGTCGACTCGCAGAGCCACCAGTGCCTCCGTGGGAAATCCTCGATTCGTTTCAAACCCCAAGGAAACAAATAATCCTTGGCGCTGGGGAAATAAATAATCCCTAGCAAACTCCTCGACTCACGGATACAAACACTCCTTGACGAGAGCCTCCTGATCCGCGTCGACTCGCAGAGCCACCAGTGCCTCTGTAGGAAATCCTCGACTCGTTTCAAACCCCAAGGAAACAAATAATCCTTGGTGCTTGGGAAACAAATAATCCTTAGCAAATTCCTCGACTCACGGATACAAACACTCCTTGACGAGAGCCTCCTGATCCGCGTCGACTCGCAGAGCCACCAGTGCCTCCGTGGGAAATCCTCGACTCGTTTCAAACCCTAAGGAAACAAATAATCCTTGGCGCTAGGGAAACAAATAATCCTTAGCAAATTCCTCGACTCACGGATACAAACACTCCTTGACGAGAGCCTCCTGATTCGCGTCGGCTCGCAGAGAAACCAGTGTCTCCACGGGAAAATTCCCGATTTGTCTCAACTTGCAAGATGAAGCCTCAGGCAGCAGGCACTAAAAAACTTGCTTCCTGAACAATGGGACCCTACAAGTCGATCTAAAATGGTCTCTTGCATACTATTCACGGGTCTCACTCTCCAAAGTCGAGTTTCGACAAGGAGAGTAGCAACCGCTTACGAGTCCTCTCGACTCATAAGAGGGGAAAATTCTCTTATATGATCCTTACGACTTATAAGAGAAAACCACACTTAAGAATCCTCACGATTCCTAAGGGGAATAACCCACCTACGAGATCCTCTCGATCCGTAGGGAGAAAAATCTCTACGAGACCCTCACGGCTCATGGAGTTGAAAAGTCTTAGGAGGCAGATCTAAACCTGCGACCTAAGCCATCGCTATCCTGTGAAGAAATCAAGAGGCCTACTCTAGTGTATGCTAATTGTGTCGACATGCTGAGAAAGAAGAAAAGCAACAGAAAGAGCATCCGATTTACATTTGATCAAGCATTCAAAACACATTCATTCATGCATGGGCAAAAGACTCAGAACAAAGGATAAGACAGGCTAGGAAAAACAAAAAAATTCATTAATATTGCCCGAAGTTCTTACAATCATAAAAGCAATAAACGAAAGTTACAATGGAATAACCTCAGATCCAGGGCATGGATTGAGGAATTCAAAAGCGACTCTATCTATGACTTTCCAGGCCTCGTGGACCATCCTAGTGTGCTTTCTCTCGCGAGCACAAGCGTCAGGGTCCCCCCTGATGTCTTCCACCCTCCGATAAGCAGCGAGTATGGCAGACTGTTGAAAGACCTCGTGCAAGAGATCGATAAGACTATCTCGCCGTCTCTTCGAGATAAAGTTCAATAGGTACACCGAGTGCACCTTGTCCTCAGCGGCATCCAACGCCCTAAGCGGCACGCAGGAACAGAATAGGGGAAGAGCTTCCCAAATGGCTCCCACGATGAGCTTAAGGAGGGAGGAACGCCGGGGGAGCAGTGGACCATTGTATGCGTCGAAGCGGCTCATAATTTCAGCACACTCCACGTTTGTGAACTCTCGATTCTGAGAGCGGCCAAGTCGGCGGATGTCCCCGTAAGAGATGATCTCATTAAGAGCATACATATGGGCGTCCATTGTTCCTGTGAAAGAAGATCAACAGAATTAGCAGACCGACTGATAAAACGAATTCTTGTTAAAAAACGAGCACAGATAGTTAAACTCCTCGAGATTAATGCTCTACGAACAGGAGCGACTATCAAAATCCTAATAAGGGAAATTTAAAGAAGTCCCCCAAGATTCTGAGATCACTATTATTAAAAGATGATATAGTCCATTAAAATACAAAACTCCATTTTTAATTTTCATTATTCATATTCAAACTCTTAAAAGTTCATCATTTTTAGATCAAAGAGATCTATGTTTTGACAAAGATGCAAGGTTCTGTTCATAGGTCAAGAAACCTTGAAACAGATTCTTGAGAGCAAGGCTCTATTGGTGAAAACCCCAGAAGGGTTTCTTTAGATCAAAGATTTATGAGAACAAAGCTCTATTAATTAAAATTGATTTAATTCAAGACTAATTCTTACCTAAATAGTTCCTTTTAAAGAAAACCTAACAGTTCTTAAAAACAAGAGCAGGGCTCTGAGGTTTTGAAAATAAAATTTTTTGGAGATGATGATCATCTGTGAAGGACCAAAGGTCCTACTTATAGGCACCAAGTGCCCTTTTAACTTCCAAAAGCTGCTGCGACGATTGGGATTCTGCCACCGTTGCGCTTGCGTTTGGAGGCCAGGTAAGCGCAACGGTGGGGGGGCATTTGTTTACCCCAATCAGAGCAAAGCTCTGTTCAAATTCCAAGGCAGGAGATGAAGCAACGCTTCATTTTCCCCCAATCAGAGCAAAGCTTTGCTTTGAAAATTTAAACTTTAATAAATGAAGCAACGCTTCAGATTCTCTGCGCTGCGCGCAACGCGCCACGTGTCAAAAGCTGATACGGCAGCGCAGCGCCCAAGGCAGTGCGCCCAATCAGAGCAAAGCTCTGTTGAAATTCAAAATTTTGAAGCAACGCTTCAAATCCCGGGCGCAACGCGCCACGTGTCTGGCGCAGACGCATCAGCGCAGCGCCCAAGTCAGCGCACCCAATCAGAGCAAAGCTCTGTTTTAAACGAAATGAAGCAACGCTTCAGCTGCGCAAGCACTGTGCTGAGCGACACGTGTCAGCGCAGATGCGCTGCGCTAGCGCAGTTGCGCTGCACGACACGTGTCAGCGCAGATGCGCTAGCGCAGTTGCGCTCCGCTGTGCGCTGCGCGACACGTGTCAGCGCAGATGCGCTAGCGCAGTTGCGCTGCGCGACACGTGTCAGCGAAGATGCGCTAGCGCAATTGCGCTGCGCTGTGCGCTGCACGACACGTGTCACGCGCTGGGGCATCTGCGCCAAACAGAATTAAAATTCTAAAGAAATCTTTTCTGTTCTTGTTAAAACAAGAAGATTTTCTTCTGTAAAACAGAAGCCCTTGGATCAAAAATCCAACGGTGGGGAAAATTTCCCAAATCACTCAGAGAAAGATCTCTTTAACAAATTTAACTAATTTATGGGCACTATAAAAGAGACCCCAGACCTCAATTCAAGGGATGAACATTTTCTAAGAAAAAAAAAGAGAACTCTGAAGAAATTTCAAGAAGAAAGGTAAAAGTCCTTTTAGATAGAGGAATTTCTCCTGATAGATCATTGATCTAAGAAGAAGATCAATGATCTTTAATAAAAAACAAAATAAAAATAGTGCTTTACACTTATGAACCATTGGTTCTGGAATCTAAAAGATTCTCAAGTTAATAGTGCCTTGCACTTGCAAAACTGCACTGTTGCGCTTTTGGTTTGGCGCAAACCACCAGAGAGCGCCACGTGTCAGCATCTGAACCAATCGCACTATGCGCTTTTGAAACAGAGCCTTGCTCTCTGAAACTGGCGCAATTCACCACAGCGCACCACATGTCAGCAGCGCAAGCGCAGCGCACTAGAACAGCGCTGTTGCGCTCGCCGAGCATGACACGTGTCGTCACCATATGATCTCGCGCTCATTACTTGGCGCAAAGCGCCAGACAAATGCACTGCATTGCTTACAAAAGGGCCAAGCCCAATTAAAGAAGGCCTAACAGGCCTAATAAAATGCAATGCATTATTTTAAAAAGGGCAGAGCCCAAACCAAAACGGATGCTCTGCATCATAAATAAAGGGACAAAGCCCAAATCAAAAAGGCCTAGCAGGCCAGAATAAAATGCAGTGCATTATCAAATATGGGCAAAGCCCTAGCACAGGCCTAATAGGCCAAAGATTAAGAAAATGTTGAATACTCTCAACGGGACTTAGCCCGATCATGGCCGTAAGTCCCCAAACTGAATCGACTGAGCAAGACTGCTCCCCTAAATCAATTTACATCCGGTTCAAGGGTACATCTCCGAACTCCTCTGACACCTATCGTTGTAATCCTTCAACGACGTCAGAGAGGCGACGGGTCCCGACGACCACACATCAAGATGGACTGCGGGGTCCTTAAACTCGTGGACCGAAATGTCCTTAAACTAATATTGGACCGAAACGTCCTTAAACTAATATTGGACCACCACGTCCCTAAACTGGCGATGGACCACCACGTCCCTAAACAGGAACATGGACCACCACGTCCCTAAACTGGAACATAGACCACCACGTTCCTAAACTGGAGCAATAGAGCCTCCAAATGTTCTTTTGCCGGATCTAAACGGTCCCGTTTAAGTTGATCTTAGCCCCAAACACGGCTAACGTATCCTTAAACATTCAAACGGACTATAAAACCCCCAAATCAACCCTGGTTCAAGGGTACATCTCTGAACTCCTCTGACATCTGCCGTTGTAATCCTTCAATGATGTTAGAGAGGTGACGAGTCCCGATGGCCAGATATTAAATGGATTATCACGTTAAGTCGATCTTAGTCTCAAACAGGACTAACGTATCCTGAACGAACGTTTCAGTTGATCTTAGCCGCAACGCGACTAATGCATCCTTAAACTAAAAACACCAAACCCAAATCTAAGTAAATACAGATTTGGACTAATCCACATCCTACGGGCGACGGCATCACTCAGTCTCCGTATACAATCCACGGGCAACCACAAACAAAACAAACACACACGACACGAAGTGAAATTCTGGAGAAGGAGAAAGTTGTTACCGCGATGCGGTAGCGTAATTAACTGCAGGGGCTTGCGCCTGCAGGGAAGAGCGTCCCCACAATCAAAAACCCCTCACCCTGAGGGGGAATCTGACGAAGTCTACTACATCGGCCGCATCCGTCTAAACCTCCGATACACGGTGCCATAAATCAACTTGGCATCTTCGGAGAGGTAGACGGATAAGACCAAATAGCATCTGTCCCGAATCTCAGCGTCAGGACCTCGCAGTCTTGTGCGCCGTCTTTCGGAGGGGAACAGTCCTCATAAACAAGATCCAATTGCTGCACCCAGGCCAGCAAATAATTACCCACAGCGCCCATCCATCCAAGCACCTGCTCCAAGACTTGCACTACCTGCACCATCCAGAAGACCACAAGCTCCACCACCTCCTCGTCAGTTCCATCAAGCTCAAAGGAACATTCCGAGGAATGCTCCTCGGGCCAGGAGGAATGTACCAAGACCCAGGCTTTCACGATGACCATAGAAGAAGCTGAGGCCACTGGCCAAGTTATCACTGGTAACCCTTTCTTTCTCAAATTTTTCTTTCAGTCTTATCTACATACTTTCCCTATACCTAAAACAAATCCCATATACCCTAGGTACAATCTTAGTATCATCAATACCTGCAATAGCACTGTTTGATACTGGGGCATCTCACTGCTTTATGTCGCAACGGTTTGTTCGAACCCATGTGATTCCAGTCTCACCGCTTGTATCCAGCTGGAATGTCAGTTCCAAAAATAGCATTCTAAAGGCAACAATGGGATACAGCTTGTGTCCAGTAGTCGTCTGCAGCAGAGAGTTCTATGCTGATTTCAAAGTGCTGGACATACCGAACTTTGATGTGGTTCTAGGAATGGATTGGCTTGGAACTTTTTATGCTACCATCGACTGTCGTCAAAGGAGGGTAGTATTCGAGATTCCAGACCACCCGGTCTTCTATTTCAAAAGCGGAGACCTTACCCTGGAGCCCAGTACCTACAAAGCGAAGCCAAGAGAAGCAGTAGTTGCAACAGCTCAAGCGGAGGAAGAATCAAGACCAGATGTGGTTCGAGAGTTCGATGATGTATTTCCTGACGATATATCAGGTTTGCCTCCCGATCGAGCTCTTGAATTCAGTATTGAATTAGTACCAGGAGCACAACCGGTGATCAAAGCACCTTATCGACTAAGTCCGAAAGGTTTGAAGGAAGTCCGAACACAGTTGGACGAATTACTGGCGAAAGGATGGATTCGTCCCTGCACTTCAAGTTGGGGATCACCTGTACTACTTGTGAAGAAGAAGGAAGGTTCATACAGAATATGCATCGATTACAGAGCCTTGAATGAAGTCACTATAAAGAACAAGTATCCACTCCCGCGCATCGACGATTTATTCGATCAGCTAAGTGGATCTTGTGTGTTCTCTAAATTGGATCTTCGTTCAGGTTATCATCAGGTGAAGGTCAAGGAAGCTGATATTCATAAAACAGCTTTCATAACTCGTTATGGACATTACGAATTTCTAATGATGCCATTTGGAGTGACCAACGCACCCGCAATATTCATGAACCTAATAAATCAAGTTTTCCGGGAGTACTTAGACAGGTTTGTTTTCATCTTCATCGACGATATTCTGGACCTACGAATTGTCCCGGAAACTCTTCAACAACATCAGCTCTATGCCAAGTACAGCAAGTGCGAGTTTTGGCTAAAGCAAGTTGGTTTTCTTGGACATATCATATCAGATGATGGAATCTCTATGGATCCAGCGAAAGTTTCAGCAGTTAGTGAATGGCCTACACCAAAGTCAGTGAAAGGCATTCGAAGTTTCTTCGGTTTAGCTGGATATTACAGAAGGTTTATTGAAGGATTTTCGAAGATAGCAACACCCCTGACCAAGCTCACACGTAAAGATGAAGATTTTGTGTGGTCAGAAGCATGCGAACAAGTTTTCGTAGAACTCAAGTCAAGATTGACATCAGCGCCTATTCTCGTCATACCGGATCAATCTGGAGGATTCGAAGTGCATTGCGATGTTAGTTATATGTATGCCCTAGAGGCCATTATTGTACATAGGATGTATATTGTAGTGGATGCTGGGACATATATAGGGCGGACTTTCTTGCTCGACATGATAGTATGCTATCTGGTTACTCTTTACCTTAACGTGTATACTGATTGTCTCTCTGTTACATGTTGGTAAAGCCCTTAGGATGTGTACTTGATTACCTGGACTATGATGCGGATCATACTAGTGGGGACATGGTAGTCCATAAGTACATCCTTCAAGGTCCCTAGTCGTGGGTGTATCGAGACGGGGCATCGATATACCAGAGTAGACTAGCGTATACCTTCTCGACCCATACAGATGGGCGATGGATGATCCCATATCCATTGGTGTTTGACATCAGAGATGATATACGGGTGCTCAGTGGAGACTGGGTACACTGGACGGACTCGCCGAGAACTCCCAGATGGTATTATAGCTTACGTCAGATGGCAGTTCTCTGGTGACACTGGTACAGGTTAGTCTGTAGACCCGAGATCGTCATAGAGTCTTGTGTGATTCCCACTGTGCTTTGATTTCCACCTTACCACGTCCAAGAGGGCGTGCAAAATGGTGGTTTTTGGGTACAGTCCCGAATCACATGGAGGCAATGAGCGATAGGAGGGGATTCGTCTCTCCCGGTATAGGGAGTTGATGTTGCGCTGTGTTCGATTGGCTATAACCGGAAATCCCTGGCCAGGGTTGCTGAGATTTACTGGTAAGTGTTACTAGTAGTTTCTCGAACTGTTATAGAGCTCATATCGACACGACTTATCGAGCTACTGGGGTCTGACGTTTACCACCCCTAGGAAAGATATGCGACATATCAGATGAACAGACCGGACTGTACGGTAAGTGTTACTGGTTGGATTCACAAGAGTGTGAGCGGGCTTGCTCGTTGATCTTCTGATCGCTCAATACCCGGGTGGCCGTTACGTTTAGCAGACCGCTTGCGGCTTGTGGGTGTTTGATATGATCATCACCTGCTGCCGGCGTATTGACGAGTCTTTAGAGTCCTACACAGAGGTTTCCTGGCTCAAGCGAAACGAAATAGGAGCGCATATGAGATATGTGCGGGACCGAGAATAATACCAGTATGCGATACTGTATTCTATTCTCGCGATTTGTATCATTGGACGGTTATATAAGATATAGCCGGGTTACCGAATCAAGTGTTGATTCGATACAATGATACACTCGATATTAGTCGGTTATATGCAATATGACCGGATCATTAAATCAAGTGTTGATTTAATGATTTAATGTATAATTATATATTTGATATATTACTTTACATTAACTAGTATTTGTTAACTTAAGATGGATTTTCTCACTTGATGTGCACAAGTAGTATATGTGATGTATTTTTGTGCACTAGATTATATCATGTTTGATGATACATGCAAACTTGGGTGTGTGTTTACTTTAAACTATGATTAGGTTAATGGTTAGGGTTTGATTTACTCATTTATTTTCTTTATTCATTTTTGGCAAAAATAAAATGGTAGTGGCTTTCTTTGTTTTGTGCAAGAAGCTTCATGATTTTTCTAGCCTCTTTGAAAAAGTCTTACCATTTTGTTTTATTCCTTAACCCTAACCATTTACCTTAACCCTAGTTTATTCTCTACATGAGTTTATCTAACCCATGGTTGCAATATGATAGATATCACTTGTATTTTCTTTTTGGTGATAATTCTTTTCCATTCTTCTTCTTCATCTTCATCATGAGGTGAAAAAAGCTTACTAGAATTATTTCAAGTGATGAAATCAAGTGAGAAATCCAAATCCAAAGTGAACCCACTTCCTATTTATTCATCCTCTACCACTTGCCATGTAGTAGAGTGTGTTATCTTCACAAGTTTCATGACCTAGTGAAGGTGGAGCTTGAGTTTGAGTCGCCTTGACGTAGATCATCTTCGGTATCGAAGTCAACGACCTAGCCCGCTCATTTCTCCGACGAAACCATCGCTAGAGTCCGGGATCCCGGTGATCGCAGCGAAGGGACGTCATCACGGAGCGAAAGAAGTGGTGGACCGGATCTACAAAGGTTGTATTTCCATTCATTTAGCAATAAAGTTGTTTACTTTCATGTTTCGCCTTTGTCTCTAGTTATCGATCAATCATTAGGGTTTCTCGGCACAAGAAAAAATTGATTTTGCCATGGTTGATCAGTTGTGGAACCTCCTTTGTGTGCCTAGGAACCCTACAGTGGTATCAGAGCCTAGCTAGAACCTTAGGCGATGAGTAGACGAAGTTAGAAACCCGATCGAACCCGAAACCCTAATTCAAAATCCTTCTCTGTACATTTTTTCAAAACTGGTATTTTTTTGAATTAAAAATATGCAGAAAAATCAGCAGGCTTTTTTAAGAATTACTGTGCAGCACGTGCGTCTGATTCCACCAAAGCGCCGCGGAAACGCGGCACGAGCATGGCTCGTGCGGCGGTTCCGCGGCCATACAGTACCATTGTGTTGTGAATTTTGCACAGTAATTTCTTTATTTAGTTGCTGAGTTTTCTGGGAATTTTTAAATTGCACTCAAGAGTTAAGTTTTCTGGGTTGTATTGGGAATTCATAGATTCGATCTGATTGTCTAATTTTGTCTATGTGTTTTTCCGGGTAGTTTAGAATATGTAAAAAAGTTCGACTGGATATAAATACCCAATTTTTTCCCTGCCGAAAAATTTCCAAGTGTTGGATTTTTCCGTGGTTTAAAGACGTTCTAAGTAGTGCAAGTAACTCGATGGACCCTCTAGAAGACAACAAACCTTAACTCGATTATGTGACCGTCTTGAACTGCCCTTTGAACCTTAGGGTTTGGGGCAGTACGGCATGCCACATGTGAGGCGTTGGCATGACCCTTCTACGGCTGGACCGTTGGTACTGTGGCATGAAGTGAATGGTTTTAAACTTATTTCATGTGTTGAGCTGTTTCGGGAAAACTTGGGTGTTTGACTGTTCGATCGGAAAGTTTAACATTTTCTGTTTATCTGAAATGTGATACAATATTTGGAATTCACAAGTAGTTATGTGATAACTAATATGAATGTTATAAACATAGCACTTTAGTCTCAAATGATCGGTTGCCACGGAATTTTGATGTGATCAAAAGTCCGTCGCAATCTCGTAGCGTATGCAGATACTCGCCGGTAAACTTAATAGATAGCCACGCCCTATAGCCCCGACCAAGTGACTGTAGGAGAACCCCGTCGCTGAAAGCATCCGTTCGGGTGCTCGCGGCAGCGGTGTTTCGCCTTAGTGCACTTCGTCGACGGCATCGGGGGTGCGGCTGCCTACTAAAGTTTGCGACGAGCATTCGATCAAAATGTCGGGAATCTTGTTGAATTGCCCGACTTGATATTGAAAAGTGTTTTCGATAATGAGACTAAAATGCGGCGTTTATAATTGTTAGGCATGCGATGTCTAAGGAATTCATTTGGTTAGGCATGTGATGTATAAAGGGGTTGCGGATTCCAACTGTTGTAGTTTTACACTTTCTTTTCTGCGACCGTAAGTGTAATATGTGATATCGCCGGTTTCGTTGCTATATGTCAACGACAATTGGGATACGCATGTTTACTTACGTTGATGACATGTGATGTTATGTGTTGCTGGATATGTTATATTGGATCGTCGTGTTTGAATAGCCGGGGGGTTTTATGTGAGATGAGTGTTTTTCTTTTTCATTCATGTAAAAACTTGTATGTAATATTCTTTTATTGGGGCACTTCCAGGTTGCGGAAGATGTCACCCATTGTATATTATTTACTTTTCCGCACTAGGATAGACCCAAGGAGGAGGGGACAAGTAACCGGGTTCTAGAGTCCAGTGGGAGACCATCTCGAGGAGTCGAGTCCGGGTCTCCTAACTCTAGAATTGGTAGGGTTGCTTGCCGCTCTCGTAGGGGTCTAGGGATGTGGGTTTGGCTATTCATCGCGACCGTGGAATCCGTGTTTTATACTGGCTCGTATTGAAAACACGGACGTCCAAGTATATCCAATGTTTCATATGTTTCTTCTGCTGCGATATCTGTGATATGATCATTTGATATGCTGTGATGGATACTGTATATAGTATATATGATATATTATATAGACGTTACTTATGTTTTACACCCGCGCTAGCCCTGCCCCGCTCTGTCGTTAGTTACCTAACCTAACGGTGCACGAGAGGACATCGAGGCGAATGCGGATGGCATAAATGTACGTCGTATTTATATGTGATGTTTAGGTGATTTATATGATAGGACTTCATTAATGTGATTAATGAAAGAAAAGAAACCTAAAAGATGTTGTGGAATCGAATTCAAAAATAAAATCAGGTAGCTACAGTTCTTGCTTTGGATCGCGGTGTTCCTTGTAGAACATCCTGCACCTTATTCGATAAGGAAAGGGCCGAGATCCCTTCACCGGGAGTGACCCCTTTAGCAATAACTGACAAATGCTACACCCCTCAGTTTGTCTTTTGATTGCTTCTATAGTTTTTGCTTTGCACAGAGGTATATATGATATATCCTGCACCTTATTCGATGAGGAAAGGGCCGACGATCCCTTCACCGGGAGTGACCCCTTTAGCAAAACTAGAAAAGCCTCAAAAACACTCCATTTCAAAATTCATTCGATCCTACAACGATATCAAGTTCATTACGCAATAGGTTTTCAGAAAAACCTGTCATAGCCCTCCGTCATTTCAGATAAGTCCTGCTTAGTATTCGTGCTGCTTTTGTTGACCTTGTCAAGGCGCAGTGTGCGGTAGCTAACCAGTATTTATCTGCTTATGTATATGATGCATATTGGGTTAGGGTAGTCGTACGGCCTTGTTGACCTTGTCAAGGGTCGTGCGGGTGGGTTTGATTCAATCAAGAAATGACGGGTTGAACTTGACTTACGGTCTATGGTTTGTTGACCTTGTCAAGGTCATAGATCGTTTGGGGCAAAATATTATCGGGAATTTCAAGTGTTGAAATTTGCAATGAGATTGCATACCTTCTATGAGATAGTTGGATCCCGATACCCGCTGCGAGTAAGAGTTACTCCTGGGAGAGTTTTACACATTACAATTAGCCGATCTAGTAGGTGTCTAGAAAGGTGTTAACGGGGTTACGCCTCTGAGAAAATGAGGTTTACTTTAATTAGGTCCGTGCGAAAGCACGGGGAACCTCCCTCAAAGTACCGACACTGGCCTGGCTGAAAGATTGGCGAACTTGTAGCGTGTAATTAATCCCGGCTAGTCTTTCCATTTAGGGTTTGAAGGAGGATTTGATAAAAACCAGAGGGTGTCATCCTGATTAGATAAAATAATAACCAATCTGATCTTGCAAGAACATACGTTGAGTGTTTTCTTCTCTCTCTCTCCAGGTAGCGACCATATCACGCCTTAATCAAGATAATAATACGGATATTTGACCGAACCCGCTTGTTATACTGAGCTGGGGAACGTTGGTCCCGCTCCAACTTATAATTGTTATAAGACAGAGCAGGAAATTGGGGATTACCAGAATTCCCGTGCCGCCCAAACGAAGAAAGTGCATGCTGATGCATCTTCTTCAGGTGTGTTCATTACAGAGAACTATTTCTCAGTATCCTTTACGTCCTGGGTATTTGATACCAGATCAGGATCCCAGACATGTAATCTGTTACATAGGGCTACAGAAAGGTAGAGAACTGAGAACGGGTGATAAGTTTCATGAGACAGAAAACGGTGCAAGTGTTGCAGCCAAGTCTGTTGGTCACTGTCACTCTGTATTACCAGTACATTGATTCTGAACGAATGTTATTAGATACCGAACCTGATATACAAAATCATATCAGTCTCTTTATTAGTAAAGAAATGATAAAATTTTGTATTGTTGGATAATGTTTTGAACATTTCCTATATCAAAAGTTGATCGGTTCAGGCACGTTATCTAAAAGCATTGATGTTCTAAATCAAACTACAGTTCTTAGTATATAGAACACACACAAGAGGAAGAGTTCAGAAATGAACGAATCCTTCTTGAGGCATTGTAGACTGGATCATATCAATGCGACCCGACTGGCTGAAGTTACATTTAGATGCATATTTAAATTAGTTTGAATTTACATCTTGTGAAACTTTCCAGTCATGTCACAGAGATAAGATGACCATAGCTCCATTTACTGGAAACAGAGAAAGAGTTAGTGAACTCTTCGGATGATACATGTTGATGTATGTAGGTCCCCTATCTACACATGCCAAGACCGGTTCTTTGTACTTCATTACATTCTCTGATGATCTCTTTAGATTCAGACATATGTTCCTGTTGAAACACAAGTCCGAACCTTTTGAGATATTCACAGAATATAAGTTAGAAGTAGAGAACCAAAACGGGTATAAGTATTATGTCCTTTGATGTGATCAAGGAGGAGAATACTTTAGCACAGAATTCCTGGACTATTTTAAAGGAGAATGAGATTCTCTCTCAGCATTACTCCTCCATATACACCACAGCACGTCGGTGTATCGGGGCCGAGCACTCACACCCTATATGATAAGGTGTGCTCTATAATGAGTACTACTGAGTTGCCTATTTCCTTTGAGGGAGTTATGCACTTGTGAAGTTGCATACCTATTGAATAGGGTTCCGATCAAATCAGTTGCCTACCACTTCATATGAGATATGGAAAGGGAAGAGCCCATCTCTTAAGTTAGTTAAGATTTGGGGTTGTCTAGCCTATGTCTAAAAAGCAAAATCCGGACAAGCTCGAGGCAAGATCTGTTATGTAGAACTGGAAATGTTCCAGCTATACAAACTGCAGCTGATGATTTGGAAGAACCAAAGGATTCAATAGTCCCCGACGAATCTCAGCCTCTCCGCCGATCTGGTAGGGTTCCTCATCCGCCTGAGAGATACTTTGGTTTCTCGATGACAGTGGGAGCGAGGATTGCATCATGAGATGATGACCCAACTAGTTTCGAACTGGCCATCAGGAGTGGGACTCTATAAGAATGGCTGGATGCTTAGCGATCTGAGAATGGAATCCTTATACACCAACAAAGTATGGACTTTAGTTGCTTTATCTGAAAGGTTAAATCCCCATCAGGAGCAAGTATATCTTGAGAAGATTACTTGATGTACATGGAAAAGTTGAGACTTTCAAACCTAGACTTGTTAAAAGTTTGCATCATTGACCAGGTATGGATTATGATGAAACCTTTTCTAAGTAGCTATGCTTAAGTCCATCCAGATCCTACTTGCCACGACTACATACCATGACTACGATATCTGGCGATTGGGTACCATGACTGCTTTTCTAAGTGGTGTTTTAGAAGAGTGCGTCTATAAGTACACAGCCAGAGGGCCTCGTAGACAGTGGGAGCAGCGGAAACGCGAGCAAGATGTTTTATGTGATAAAGCAGGCATCGCGGAGTTGGAACGTCTGTTTTGATGTATTAGTCAAAGAGTTTGACATCATCAAAATGGTAGATGAACCTTGTATAAACAAAAAGGTAGTAGGGAGTATGGTGACGATCCTCGTAGAGTACGTGGATAACATACTCTTGATAGGGAAGGAGTTTCCTATGCTACGCTCGGTCAATCTCCGCTTATCACAAGGATTCTCCATAAAGGATTAAATTGATACCTCCTAAATCCTGAGTTTTGATCTATGAGATTGTAACACCCGAGCCCAATGCTACTATTTTCAGTTACTGTTTGAGCATAATGTGGTACTCATTTCATTTAACTTGCTTGTTTGTTGCTTACTGTAAAATTTACCCGGCAAAGTCATTTCTTCATATAACAAATTTTGGCATCTAAAATAAAATTGAAAATATTCATCTTGGCCTACTTGACACCCCTAGCCTCGTGGTAGCGTCCGTGCATTGTGTTCTCTTCCCGTTCAGTGAAACGGGCGAGTTTGGACGGCTACGCGCGCGTACATGTGTCCGTTTTGGGGGTATGCTTTTTAATCATAAAACACTTAATTTTAAAATTTGGATCCGGCTTAAAATCCTATTATTTCAATTTCAAATTTTTGGACTCGACCCGGGCGCGATTTAGAAATGTTTTATTTGGCGCCAAAATCCCAAATTTTAATATTATTAAAACCATCGCATATATTTTTTCTAACTAACCTGATATCTTACTGTTCATTACCTATGTTTTAAATCTTTAAATTAACTTATATATATATCCTACTGTTCCTTAAAATGTTTTGAATCTTTAATTAATATTTATCCCTAACTAACGATTCCCCTTTAGCCAATCGCGTTCCTTTTAATTCCGTGGGCCCCCACCTGCAGCTCTCTCTCTCTCTCTTGCTTTCACTTCTCTCTCTCTCTATCTCTCCACTTTCTCTCTCTCCCTCTTCTCTCCCTCTCGCTCTCTCTCTCTCTCCACTTTTTCTCTCTCTCTCTCATATATTTTCTCATACTTCTCTTTATCATTCTTTCTCTTCTTGCTTCATGTCTCGTTTCTCATTTTTTTTAACTGTTCTTTTGTTGCCGGAATTCCGTCGTGCCGGTGACGCTTCTCGACGTTCCAGCGAGGTACCCCGACCCGTGTGGTTCCTTTGTTCGTCGTTTGGGTTCATTCCGTGAACCCTGCGCCCGTCGCGAGTTTTCCCCGCCGACGGTTAACGTTCCGTTTTCCCGATTCGCAACCCATCGAGGCAAGTTAAACTTGCTACATGCTATATAATTCATTTTATACCTATTTAAATAAATACCATACCTATAGTTTAAATCTAGTGCCCCATGTTTAATTTTATAACGTTTCGATGTTCCGTTTGCATCCGTTTATATCATATTAAATCTAGATCATGAAAACTTATCTTGTGGCATACTAGATTACATTATACTGCATCCATATCAATTAAAATATACATCGTCGTAATATTTCTTATTATTATCTTTAATTAGTTTATAATCAGCATTTTATGATATTATATATTTAAAATATTATAGTTTACACATGAAACGTCGTTGAAAAAGCGGATACGACAAATCTAAAATTTATTGTACACCTTACCGTATAAAATTCATTATAAATCATAGAAAAATTATTAGTATACGTTCTTTAGTTCGTTACGAAGATAACTCAGAATAATATAACTCTATGAAATTTTTACTTGCAAAATAAATTGTTCAAATAATGTAAAATGCAAATGAAAATGTCTCCAAACTGCTGTCCAGGGAAATTCCAGCAGCAAACTTTCAACTTCGAATGTTCATAACTTTTTGTAGGGACAACCTGAGATGCTTATACTTATAAAACTGAAAACCTTATTGAATTATCTTTGTTTTGATATAAGACACGTCCCTTTTGAAGAACGTTTGTTATTTTTAAGCTATTTTATAAATTATGGTGACGCTGAATTTCTGAATGGAACTTTCTTGTGCATGGTTAATCAATACCACTTTTATAGTTATTAATCGCTTTGAATATGCTATCAATATTAATATTATTATATCGATATTTATATCACATATTGCTTAGTTGTACATCCCACATTACCATTTTATAGTTTTATAACTTTTCGGATACCCGTTTGCATCCATCGCATTTAAGATACATATAATTGCATCCATAGATCACATTACTACATAATAATGTGATATTAACACTCCATGTTTAATAAATTGCATCCTAATTAATATTGGAACTATAAATGTAACCCTAATCGATAACTGTGCATCCATATCCTTGAAATTATATCTATTTGCATATCATATTACATGTTCCGGTTTATTGTTCTGATAGTACTCATGCTTGTTTATTTATACACATGCTTATGTTAGTTTGATTATGAGCACCCACATGACATCTTGTGCTTCCTGACATGACCTGTTACACTTCCTACTTGACATGACATGGTACCGTACACTCTTGACATGACATGACACCTTTATACATTACCTGGCTTGACCTGATGTACCATGGCTTTACCTGTTACCTGATCTTGTGTCTAATGCCAACAAACATAACATGTAGTCCTCATGGACCGTTCCTGTTGTCTATCCAGACAAACCTGCTTTTACCTGATCCTGTGTTGGCATTAGTTCTTGACTACTGAATACCTGACTTAACATACATAACTTGGGGGTATGGATAAATCAAAGGTGAAAACTGTCTTGTAACTCAACAGTTCGATACCTGTTCTGATCAGTCTTACGGGCTAGGCCAGCCCCGGAGTGATGATGCTGACATCACTCGCCCATCCTGCTACCTGTTACTGCCTAGCGGCACGTCTCGGATTCAGCCCTGAGGGTCTTGACCATGGTCCCGGGCATGCACGGGATACTATTGAGTTATATCGATGATTCATCAATTGATTTCAAAGACTTTAGAACAGAAAACCTGATAGAACAGTTTAGTTTACCCACTGCACGCTACCCTGTACTGGTATGATTCATATTATTGTTATTCTTGATGTATTCATGTTTATATTACATTGCCTGCTACACTGTTCATATTATATTACTTGATGACATGACGCGCTGACGTCTGGATTTTGCATGGCCCAGATTCCGTACCGCTGTTGCAGTCCGAGCAGGAGTACTTCAGCCAGCAGGCTGAGCTGTGAGTTCAGTAGTAGTTAGTTTTATTTCCTGCATTTATTTCCTGATGTGAGCCCGCATTATGGGACACACTTTCAGTTATTTGTATTGGATCATTTGCTTCCGCATTTATTTATTATTGACTCCTGTTATTCTGGATTATGGACATGTTTTAGATAATTTTATCTTGTTCTTGATATCTCTACAGCCGTAATGTGACTGTGGATGGATACTTCCTACCCACAGGTAGCATGGTTGGCTATGTCACGTGCCCAATCTAGCGTACTCTGGGAAGCGGGGCGTGACATGGTTCTTTTGGTATCAGAGCCATAGGATAGTCGGGTTGATTCTTTTGTAGTTGGGTATTGTACCCAATACACGAATCAGAATACCCGTGTTTAGGAAACATGTCCTGCCACCTTGACCATTTTACCATTCTTGAATCACATTCTTCCTGATTATATCTTTTACGATGTGCAAACTTCCTTTGCATATCGATTCGAAAACCTGATTCCTTGTTATCTCTAGGACTTAGGCGACTTGGATGGAGTTATGTAATTGTGGCTATGATACCGCGGCATAGTTACAATGCGGTACTCTATTTAAGTATCTTGGAGTTCTAGCCTTGATCTATATTCAAAATCTATCATCATGCTAATGTTGGGTATTTTGAGTTCAGGATTATGGCCGGTAAGAAATTGAAGACATACCAGAGGCGTATGGACGAAGCCGCCATGCTTGGAGTGATAAGAGGAATGCTGGAGAATCAAAGAAACAGACCGAGCTGATCCAGCAGCAAGCGGACTCGTTTCGGGAAGGTTTGCAGATCGTTCAGCAGTCTGTGAACAATGTTGGAGCTAGACCAGTTGACCGAGTAGGGACCGTAGCAGATTTCAGGCGGTTGGGTCCGTCTACATTTACTGGTTTAAAGGAGCCGTTGCCAGTGGAGCAGTGGCTAGTTGACACAGAGAACTTGCTTTTTGCGGCATAGATTCCAGATGACAAAAAAGTTGTTGTGGTACGCATTCAGCTAGTGGACTATGCCCGAGAATGGTGGCTTGTTGAGGAGACCCGCTTGCCCAAGCCGATCAAGTGGACGGATTTTTCTAAGAGTTTCCTGGAGAAGTTCTTCCCACGGACTGCACGGGAGGAAATGGAAGAGAAGTTCATCGGACTAAAGCAGAAGGGAGCATCCGTAAATGTGCATGTAGCAGAATGGACGAGACTCAGTAGTTTCGTTGGACCTTTAGTTGCCAACGATGCAGACAGGGCACGGAGGTTCATGCGCAGACTGGACGTGGACATCCAGAGGCAGATTGTCTCTCTGGGTTTGACCACTTTCTCACAAATACTTGCAGCAGCCAAGAGCAGCAAAGTTTATCTGGGATGAAAGAGAGTTTGCAGCAGACAGCGGTTGCGTTAAGGAAGCAGTTCGGTCGGGCCGGTCGAGTTTAGGGCTAGGCCGACAAACAATATTCTTGCATCAATGGAAGTGATGGAAGTAAAGAGCCGGCTGTTGTTCGTGATTCTATGGACGTATTTGAAGATATATCGGGTTTACCGCCGAGGAGAGACGTGGAGTTCGCAATTGATCTTATTCCTGGTGCAGCGCCAGTATCTAAAGCGTATTATCCAATGGCGCCAGTAGGGTTGGAAGAAGTAAAGAAACAGGTTGCTGAATTGCTTGAAAAGGGTTGGATTCGAAGCAGTAACTCGCCTTGGGGAGCTCCAGTTCTTCTAGTAAAGAAGAAGGATGGCACAAGAAGGATGTGCATCGACTATCGAGAATTAAACCGGGTGGCTATCAAGAACAAGTACCCGATCCCTCGCATTGGAGAACTTTTTGAGCAGCTTAGTGGCGCGAGGGTATTCTCGAAGCTGGATTTACGATCCGGATATCATCAGGTCCGAGTGAAAACAGAAGATATTTGCAAGACGGCGTTCCGAACTCGGTATGGACATTACGAGTACTTAGTGATGCCCTTCGGAGTAACGAATGCGCCGGCAGTATTCATGGACTTGATGAACCGAATCTTTTCACCGTTCTTGGATCAGTTCATTGTGGTATTCATTGACGATATTCTGGTTTACTCGAAGAGTTTTGAAGATCATGCTGAGCATTTGAAGATCGCACTGCAGACGTTGAGACAGGAGAAATTGTATGCGAAGATGAGTAAGTGCGAGTTTTGGCTGGAGGAAGTAAGGTTTTTGGGGCATGTTGTGTCTGGCGATGGCATTGCCGTCGATCCAGAAAAGATTGCAGCAGTTTGAGATTGGCCTATTCCAAAGAATGTTGCTGAGATAAGAAGTTTCCTTGGATTAGCCGGATACTACAGGAGATTTGTGGAGAACTTTGCTAGTCTGGCAGAGCCGTTGACCAAGCTTACGCGCAAGGAGGTACCTTTTGTATGGGCGGATAAGTGTGCGTTAGCTTTCGAGACGTTGAAGCAGAAGTTGATAACCGCCCCTATTCTGACCGTGTCAGACAATTCCGGAGGATTGGTGATTCACAGCGACGCATCTGGGAAAGGATTGAGATGTGTTTTGATGCAGCATGGGAAGGTTGTAGCATACACATCGAGACAGTTGAAGACCCATGAGAAGAATTATCCAACTCATGACTTGGAGCTTGCGGCTGTGATTTTCGCTATGAATATTTGGAGACACTACCTTTTGGGCGAAAGAGTCAAAGTTTTTACAGATCATAAGAGCTTGAAGTATGTGTTCACACAGAAAGAGCTTAACATGAGGCAGCGTAGATGGTTGGAGCTGATGACTGACTACGATCTTGATCTTAAGTACCATCCGGGGAAGGTTAATGTTGTGCCGGATGCGCTTAGTCGGTTACCAGTAATTCAGGTGTTAACTACGCAGAAGGAGATCGTCACAGATTTTCGAAGATTTGACTTGGAGGTTGTGCTACCGCGTTCTACGGGACAGTTGTTGCAGCTGCAAGTACATTCGTCTTTGATCAAGAATATTAAAGCAGCTCAATCGCAGGATCCTAGACTGCAAAAGTTTCGAGAGCAGGTTGAAGCCGGGCTACGAACAGATTTATTGATCCACGAAGATGGTTCGTTGAGGTATGGTAGCCGTTTGTGTGTGCCAAAGGGTGATGTTCGTGAAGAGCTTATGAAGGAGGCACACAGTTCAGCTTATTCTGTACATCCAGGAGGCACAAAGATGTACCGAGATATTCGACAGCATTTCTGGTGGGAGGGCATGAAGCGGGAGATTGCTCGCTTTGTGGTAAAGTGCTTGGTTTGTCAGCAAGTTAAGGCTGAACATCAAAGGGTTGCTGGTTTATTGCAACCACTTCCGGTTCCTCAGTGGAAGTGGTAACAAATAACCATGGATTTCGTGACGGCTTTACCGCGGAGTCCAAAAGGCAACAATGCAGTATGGGTAATTGTTGACCGATTGACTAAGGCAGCTCACTTTATTCCTTTTCGGGTTGGTCAATCAACAGAGACTTTGGTAGAGCGGTACATGCAGGAGATTGTAAGATTGCATGGAGTACCGGTGAGCATCGTGTCCGATCGGGACACTCGGTTCTTATCACACTTCTGGAGGAGTTTACAGGAAAGTTTGGGGACTCGATTGAAGTTTAGCACAGCTTATCATCCTCAAACTGATGGTCAGTCGGAGAGAACGATCCAAACTCTTGAGGATATGTTGAGAGCATGCATGTTGGACTTCAAGGGGTCTTGGGAGGATCATCTACTTTTGGTGGAGTTGTCTTACAACAACAGTTTTCAGGAAACTATTCAGATGGCTCCATTTGAAGCTTTGTATGGTCGTAAATACCGTTCACCTGTTTGTTGGGACGATGTCGGTGAACGAAGATTATTGGGACCAGATTTGGTTGTGTAGACAGTTGAGAAGGTTAACCCTATCAGAAATCATACGCAGGCAGCACAGGACCGACAGAAGAGTTGGGCAGATACGTCAAGAAGACCTCTAGAGTTCACCGTGGGTGATTTGGTATTCTTGAAGATATCACCGACTAGAGGGGTGATTCATTTTGGAAGTCGAGGAAAGCTTAGTCCTCGATTCGTTGGACCCTTGAGATCGTGGAGCGTGTTGGTGAGGTAGCATATCGTTTGGTGTTAGCGCAGTCCTTGGCAAATGTGCACGATGTGTTTCACGTATCTCAACTCCGTAAGTATGTTCGAGATGAAACACACGTTTTGGATCATTCGGAGCTAACAGTACGAGAAAAATTGACTTTTGAGGAGCGACCGATTGAAATCGTGGATCGAAGGGAAAAGGTTCTTAAGAACAAGGTTGTCCCCCTTGTGCTTGTTTCTTGGGGTAATCGCTCGCATGGAGAGTCCACTTGGAAACGAGAAGATGAAATCCGGCAGAAATTTCCTCAGCTTTTCTTGTAGTTATCTATCTTTGTATTCTTGGAATTTCGAGGACGAAATTCTTTTTGTAGTTGGGTATAATATAACACCCGAGCCCAATGCTACTATTTTCAGTTACTGTTTGAGCATAATGTGGTACTCATTTCATTTAACTTGCTTGTTTGTTGCTTACTGTAAAATTTACCCGGCAAAGTCATTTCTACATATAACAAATTTTGGCATCTAAAATAAAATTGAAAATATTCATCTTGGCCTACTTGACACCCCTAGCCTCGTGGTAGCGTCCGTGCATTGTGTTCTCGTCCCGTTCAGTGAAACGGGCGAGTTTGGACGGCTACGCGCGCGTACATGTGTCCGTTTTGGGGGTATGCTTTTTAATCATAAAACACTTAATTTTAAAATTTGGATCCCGCTTAAAATCCTATTATTTCAATTTCAAATTTTTGGAATCGACCCGGGCGCGATTTGGAAATGTTTTATTTGGCGCCAAAATCCCAAATTTTAATATTATTAAAACCATCGCATATATTTTTTCTAACTAACCTGATATCTTACTGTTCATTACCTATCTTTTAAATCTTTAAATTAACTTATATATATATCCTACTGTTCCTTAAAATGTTTTGAATCTTTAATTAATATTTATCCCTAACTAACGATTCCCCTTTAGCCAATCGCGTTCCTTTTAATTCCGTGGGCCCCCACCTGCAGCTCTCTCTCTCTCTCTTTCTTTCACTTCTCTCTCTCTCTCTATCTCTCCACTTTCTCTCTCTCCCTCTTCGCTCCCTCTCGCTCTCTCTCTCTCTCCACTTTTTCTCTCTCTCTCATATATTCTCTCATACTTCTCTTTATCATTCTTTCTCTTCTTGCTTCATGTCTCGTTTCTCATTTTTTTTAACTGTTCTTTTGTTGCCGGAATTCCATCGTGCCGGTGACGCTTCTCGACATTCCAGCGAGGTACCCCGACCCGTATGGTTCCTTTGTTCGTCGTTTGGGTTCATTCCGTGAACCCTGCGCCCGTCGCGAGTTTTCCCCGCCGACGGTTAACGTTCCGTTTTCCCGATTCGCGACCCATCGAGGCAAGTTAATCTTGCTACATGCTATATAATTCATTTTATACCTATTTAAATAAATACCATACCTATAGTTTAAATCTAGTGCCCCATGTTTAATTTTATAACGTTTCGATGTTCCGTTTGCATCCGTTTATATCATATTAAATCTAGATCATGAAAACTTATCTTGTGGCATACTAGATTACATTATACTGCATCCATATCAATTAAAATATACATCGTCGTAATATTTCTTATTATTATCTTTAATTAGTTTATAATCTGCATTTTATGATATTATATATTTAAAATATTATAGTTTACACATGAAACGTCGTTGAAAAAGCGGATACGACAAATCTGAAATTTACTGTACACCTTACCGTATAAAATTCATTATAAATCATAGAAAAATCATTAGTATACGTTCTTTAGTTCGTTACGAAGCTAACTCAGAATACTATAACTCTATGAAATTTTTACTTGCAAAATAAATTGTTTAAATAACGTAAAATGCAAATGAAAATGTCTCCAAACTGCTGTCCAGGGAAATTCCAGCAGCAAACTTTCAACTTTGAATGTTCATAACTTTTTGTAGGGACAACCTGAGATGCTTATACTTATAAAACTGAAAACCTTATTGAATTATCTTTGTTTTGGTATAAGACACGTCCCTTTTGAAGAACGTTTGTTATTTTTAAGTTATTTTACAAATTATGGTGACGCTGAATTTCTGAACGGAACTTTCTTGTGCATGGTTAATCAATACCACTTTTATAGTTATTAATCGCTTTGAATATGCTATCAATATTAATATTATTATATCACATATTGCTTAGTTGTACATCCCACATTACCATTTTATAGTTTTATAAATTTTCGGATACCCGTTTGCATCCATCGCATTTAAGATGCATATAATTGCATCCATAGATCACATTACTACATAATAATGTGATATTAACACTCCATGTTTAATAAATTGCATCCTAATTAATATTGGAACTATAAATGTAACCCTAATCGATAACTGTGCATCCATATCCTTGAAATTATATCTATTTGCATATCATATTACATGTTCCGGTTTATTGTTCTGATAGTACTCATGCTTGTTTATTTATACACATGCTTATGTTAGTTTGATTATGAGCACCCACATGACATCTTGTGCTTCCTGACATGACCTGTTACACTTCCTACTTGACATGACATGGTACCGTACACTCTTGACATGACATGACACCTTTATACATTACCTGGCTTGACCTGATGTACCATGGCTTTACCTGTTACCTGATCTTGTGTCTAATGCCAACAAACACAACATGTAGTCCTCATGGACCGTTCCTGTTGTCTATCCAGACAAACCTGCTTTTACCTGATCCTGTGTTGGCATTAGTTCTTGACTACTGAATACCTGACTTGACATACATAACTTGGGGGTATGGGGAAATCAAAGGTGAAACCTGACTTGTAACTAAACAGTTCGATACCTGTTCTGATCAGTCTTACGGACTAGGCCAGCCCCGGAGTGATGATGCTGACATCACTCGCCCATCCTGCTACCTGTTACTGCCTAGCGGCGCGTCTCGGATTCAGCCCCGAGGGTCTTGACCGTGGTCCCGGGCATGCATGGGATACTATTGAGTTATATCGATGATTCATCAATTGATTTCAAAGACTTTAGAACAGAAAACCTGATAGAACAGTTTAGTTTACCCACTGCACGCTATCCTGTACTGGTATGATTCATATTATTGTTATTCTTGCTGTATTCATGTTTATATTACATTGCCTGCTACACTGTTCATATTATATTACTTGATGACATGACGCGCTGACGTCTGGGTTTTGCATGACCCAGATTCCGTACCGCTGTTGCAGTCCGAGCAGGAGTACTTCAGCCAGCAGGCTGAGCTGTGAGTTCAGTAGTAGTTAGTTTTATTTCCTGCATTTATTTCCTGATGTGAGCCCGCATTATGGGACACACTTTCAGTTATTTGTATTGGATCATTTTCTTCCGCATTTATTTATTATTGACTCCTGTTATTCTGGATTATGGACATGTTTTAGATAGTTTTATCTTGTTCTTGATATCTCTACAGCTGTAATGTGACTGTGGATGGATACTTCCTACCCACAGGTAGCATGGTTGGCTATGTCACGTGCCCAATCTAGCGTACTCTGGGAAGCGGGGCGTGACAGAGATAGATGTAATTGGATGTTAGGATTCTCACTAGTTTTAGTGAGATGGTATCAGTTGATCCTGGGGAGAATCACTGGAAAGGTTTCAGGGTGATAAGGACGACTGAAAGTCAGTCACAGGCTTTGTCTTTACCCTCAGTGAAGGGGCGGTATGTTGGAAGAGTTCCAAGCTAAATACCGTGGCATACTAGACGATAAAGGCTGAATACATCGCTACTTAAGATGCTACCAAAGAGGCTGTTTGGGTGTATATTGGTTCATAAGATGAACCAGGTTCCTACCATTCTGTGACAATGGAAGTGTGGCTTTGGCCCGGAAACCCCGGTCCCATCAGTGACCCAGACGTATTCTAAGGCAGTATCACCTGATCATGGAGATGGTTGATTTCAAAGGAGATCAAGGTTAAGAGAGTAGACTCAGAGGACAACACGGCGGATCCACTCACAAAGGCCTTTTTCCAGAGAGAGATTTTTATGGGATGGTTGAGTATGAGATACTGCAACCACTGCTACAGATGGCCCTAGTGCAAGTGGGAGATTGTTAGTTATATGTACGCCCTAGAGGCCATTACTGTACATAGGATGTATATTGTAGTGGATGCTGGGACATATATAGGGCGGACTTTCTTGCTCGACATGATAGTATGCTATCTGGTTACTCTTTACCTTAACATGTATACTGATTGTCTCTCTGTTACATGTTGGTAAAGCCCTTAGGATGTGTACTTGACTACCTGGACTATGATGCGGATCATACTAGTGGGGACATGGTAGTCCATAAGTACATCCTTCAAGGTCCCTAGTCGTGGGTGTATCGAGACGGGGCATCGATATACCAGAGTAGACTAGCGTATACCTTCTCGACCCATACAGATTGGCGATCGATGATCCAATATCCATTGGTGTTTGACATCAGAGATGATATACGGGTGCTCAGTGGAGACTGGGTACACTGGACGGACTCGCCGAGAACTCCCAGATGGTATTATACCTTACGTCAGATGGCAGTTCTCTGGTGACACTGGTACAGGTTAGTCTGTAGACCCGAGATCATCATAGAGTCTTGTGTGATTCCCACTGTGCTTTGATTTCCACCTTACCACGTCCAAGAGGGCGTGCAAAACGGTGGTTTTTGGGTACAGTCCCGAATCACATGGAGGCAATGAGCGATAGGAGGGGATTTGTCTCTCCCGGTATAGGAAGTTGATGTTGCGCTGTGTTCGATTGGCTATAACCGGAAATCCCTGGCCAGGGTTGCTGAGATTTACTGGTAAGTGTTACTAGTAGTTTCTCAAACTGTTATAGACCTCATATCGACACGACTTATCGAGCTACTGGGGTCTGACGTTTACCACCCCTAGGCAAGATATGCGACATATCAGACGAACAGACCGGACTATACGGTAAGTGTTACTGGTTGGATTCACAGGAGTGTGAGCGGGCTTGCTCGTTGATCTTCTGATCGCTCAATACCTGGGTGGCCGTTACGTTTAGCAGACCGCTTGCGGCTTGTGGGTGTTTGATATGATCATCACCTGCTGCCGGCGTATTGACGAGTCTTTAGAGTCCTACACAGAGGTTTCCTGGCTCAAGCGAAACGAAATAGGAGCGCATATGAGATATGTGCGGGACCGAGAATAATACCAGTATGCGATACTGTATTCTATTCTCGCGATTTGTATCATTGGACGATTATATAAGATATAGCCGGGTTACCAAATCAAGTGTTGATTCGATACAATGATACACTCGATATTAGTCGGTTATATGCAATATGACCGGATTATTAAATCAAGTGTTGATTTAATGATTTAATGTATAATTATATATTTGATATATTACTTTACATTAACTAGCATTTGTTCACTTAAGATGGATTTTCTCACTTGATGTGCACAAGTAGTATATGTTATGTATTTTTGTGCACTAGATTGTATCATGTTTGATGATACATGCAAACTTGGGTGTGTGTTTACTTTAAACTATGATTAGGTTAATGGTTAGGGTTTGATTTACTCATTTATTTTCTTTATTCATTTTTGGCAAAAATAAAATGGTAGTGGCTTTCTTTGTTTTGTGCAAGAAGCTTCATGATTTTTCTAGCCTTTTTGAAAAAGTCTTACCATTTTGTTTTATTCCTTAGCCCTAACCATTTACCTTAACCCTAGTTTATTCTCTACATGAGTTTATTTAACCCATGGTTGCAATATGATAGATATCACTTGTATTTTCTTTTTGGTGATAATTCTTTTCCATTCTTCTTCTTCATCTTCTTCATGAGGTGAAGAAAGCTTACTAGAATTATTTCAAGTGATGAAATCAAGTGAGAAATCCAAATCCAAAGTGAACCCACTTCCTATTTCTTCATTCTCTACCACTTGCCATGTAGTAGAGTGTGTTATCTTCACAAGTTCCATGACCTAGTGAAGGTGGAGCTTGAGTTTGAGTCGCCTCGACGTAGATCATCTTCGGCATCGAAGTCAACGACCTAGCCCGCTCATTTCTCCGATGAAACCATCGCTAGAGTCCGGGATCCCGGTGATCGCAGCGAAGGGACGTCATCACGGAGCTAAAGAAGTGGTGGACCGGATCTACAAAGGTTGTATTTCCATTCACTTAGCAATAAAGTTGTTTACTTTCATGTTTCGCCTTTGCCTCTAGTTATCGATCTATCATTAGGGTTTCTCGGCACAAGAAAATTTTGATTTTGCCATGGTTGATCAGTTGTGGAACCTCCTTTGTGTGCCTAGGAACCCTACATGCGATGCATCCAGTAAGGGATTAGAATGTGTTCTATATCAGCACGGTAAAGTTATGGCTTATGCTTCAAGACAGCTGAAGACTCATGAGCGCAATTATCCGACGCATGACCTGTAGTTGGAAGCCGTCATCTTTGCTCTCAAGATTTGGCGCCACTATTTACTTGGTGAGCGAGTGAACATCTACACAGATCATAAGAGCCTGAAGTACGTGTTTACTCAGAAGGAGTTGCATATGCAGCAGAGAAGATGGTTAGAACTCATGGCGGACTTTGACATCAACTTGCAATATCACCCAAGGAAGGTGAATGTAGTACCTGATGCATTTAGTCGCCAACCATTATCAATGAATCTCACCGCTCAGTGGAAGCTTCAACAAGACTTGCATCAGATGGAGGTTGAAGTGGTCATACCAGGTAACGCTTCAAGTCTGATGAATTTACAAGTTCAATCAGCCATTGTCAATCAGATCAAAGCAGCTCAAGCAAGTGATACTAAGTTGCAAAAGATCAGAGAATAAGTGGAGAATGGACTCAGAACAGACTTCATCATCCATGAAGATGGATCTTTGAGATACGGCAGCAGATTGTGTGTACCAAAAGGTCATGTTCGGAAAGAGTTAATGAAAGAAGCTCATAGCTCTCCCTATTCAGTACATCCTGGAGGTACCAAAATATACAAAGATCTACGTCAGAATTATTGGTGGCATGGAATGAAGCGTGAAGTAGCTAGAAGCGTCGCAAAATGCTTGGTGTGTTAGCAAGTAGAGGCTGAACATCATAGGACAGCTGGACTACTTCAACCGTTACCAATCCCAGAATGGAAGTGGCAACACATTACGATGGATTTTGTGACTGCTCTTCCTCGCAGCACAAAGGGTAACGATATCGTATGGGTCATTGTGGATCGACTCACACAGTCGGCTCACTTCATCCCATTTCGAGTTGGCCAATCAACTGAGACACTAGCAAAGAAGTACATGGAGGTAATAATCTATTTAAAGATTTAAACTCTTCATATTATACTATCTCTGATACCCATGAACTCATACAGGAAATTGTGAGACTTCATGGAGTACCGGTCTGCATTGTCTCCGATCGTGACACCAGGTTCCGATCGCAATTTTGGCAGAGTCTGCAAGCAAGCTTGGGAACAAGTCTGAACTTCAGCACAACTTATCATCCACAAACCGATGGTCAGTCTGAGCGAACAATTCAGATCTTGGAGGATACGCTCAGAGCACGTATGTTAGACTTCAAAGGATCGTGGGAAGATCATCTACATCTTATGGAGTTTTCGTACAACAACAGCTACCAAGCAAGCATAGGAATGGAACCTTTTGCAGCACTGTATGGAAGGAAGTGTCGATCACCATTAAGTTGGGACGACATCGGAGATAGGGAATTGCTTGGACCAGAGATGATAGTAGCGACTGTTGATGTGGTACGAACTATCAGGGAAAGGAAGCGCATAGACCAAGATCGACAGAAGCACTGGGCTGATGCAAAGAGACGTCACTTGGAGTTCCAGCCAGGAGATCATGTGTTCTTAAAGATATCTCCGAACCGCGGAGTGATCCGATTTAGAAGACGGGGTAAATTAAGTCCGAGATACATTGGACCGTTCGACATACTCGAACGTGTCGGTGAAGTGGCGTACCGCTTAGCGCTTCCACCTTCATTGGAAGGAGTGCATAATGTGTTCCACATATCCCAACTCAGAAGGTATGTGAGTGACCCCAGCCATGTTCTCGATCATTCCGAGCTCACTATACAGCCTGACTTATCTTGTGAGAACCAGCCTGTAGAAATCCTAGATAGGAAAGTGAAGACACTTTGGAACAAGGAAGTCAACTTGGTCCGAGTGATGTGGAGAAAAGACACTCCAGGAGAGTCCACTTGGGAAAGGGAAGATGAAATGCGTGCAAGATATCCACACCTTTTTGTAAACTAGTTCTCAAATAAAAGTTGTAAATTTCGAGGACGAAATTTTTGTAAGGAGGGTAGAATGTAACAACTCCATTTTTAGTGTACAAAATTTGCTTAAAAATTAGTGTATACTTGGAGTATTTATATTTGCTGTTATTACTTTAAGTAATTAATTAGCTCCATAATTACAAGAAGGAGCTTGTAGCTCATTGGTAATACGTTGCACTGCTGAACCAAGACACCAGAGTTCAAATCCCATACCCCACATTATTTTTAATATTGATTTTTTTTAAAACCTTTAGAATACCAAGGGTTTACACGTGCATATCTCACAAAAACCCTACTACACCCAAAAATGTAATATTGCCAGAGGTTAGATGAACCGTCGGGTGGGATCCCGGCTGCCTGACTCGGCCGGAAATCGGCCAAATCGGCCTCGACTCGACCGACTCCATCCTCGGACCGAGTCACGGCTGAGTCACGACCGAGTCGGCCGATTCCGGCGACGACCCCAACACAAAAAATGTGTCTTTTGGTCTCCCCTGTACACCTGCAAAATTTTATCCTCGAACAATTTCCAGAGCTCTTTTAAAACCCCATTTACTCTACTTTTATTACATTTTAATATATTTTAATACATTTTTAAATTAAAACCCTTCATCTAGCCTAACCCTATAAATACCAACCCTACACACTACCCCCTCACCCCAAACTCTGAGCCAACTCTCAAGAATTTTCAAGAAACCTTGTGTACTTTGAAAACGAGCAAGAAGCGAAGCTACGGCGAATTTTCCGGCGAACTTCCGACGACCATTCTAGGAGCTCCCGGCGACGAAACGACACACTGGCGACTCCTCCCGATCCATCTCCCTCTCTTTGTTGTCCTAAACCCGTAAGTCACATTTCTAACTTCTTTATTCTATTCTAGAAATACGGAATTTTAAAACCCGATGGAATCGGAATAAATCCGATTTCCGATTCGGATTCTTTATAAAACCTCACTTTTCTTTAATACAATCATGCTTAAACCAATTCATGTTGACTATTAAACACTAATCAACCATATTGATCAAGTTTCATATCATAAAGTAATTGTTATTTCATTTTACCGTATTTTTCATTTAAATACCGCATAGTTTCAATTCTACATTTAACATCACAAAACTTGCTATATCTTTAAGTAGATCACGAGGTAATGACCTACCTCCTCACACACTCATATGCAACATAGCACAATACCCTCGGGAACATAGAATACGGGAAATCGACATCTTTACAAATAAATACCATAATTAATAAAACTGTTTTTCCTTAATGATTAGTATTTATACAAATCTTTGCAAAGCGCCGCTACAACCCATTTGGAGAACCCATTCGGGATGGTGCGGATTATCGCACATCCTCGGGCTTAGTAGTGTGAGATTCAGACCTCCGTAAGGCGCATTCGGTCTCGAAAGATTTAAAATACGACATCTTAAGAAAACGAGATTTCTAGAATATTATAGATATATACAAAAATTATTTTTATATAAATATATGTATATGTAACATAAAGATATCTATTTTGAAGTATTATAAATATTCCACCTTTTGCTAAAAATATCACAAGAATCAATTTTACACTAAAATACCATGAATTCCATACAAAACCAATATTACAAATAAATACCTTTTATTATGAATTTAGGATATTCTCATTAGAATTGTCACAAATATAAAATCTACATTTATTACAACTCTAAAGACGATAATAAATACTTGGGGTGTATTTTGAAAACTATACAAAGTATTTTTACGTAAAACCCCCTCAAGTTCTATAATTTACCCTAAGAACCCTAGTAAATATAGGTTTAAGCGGGACTAATCTCTGGAGCCTCAGGGAGCCGGAGAAGTGGGTGCTTGCCTATCTAAGGTAGACATCTTAACAACGGTGTTATCAATACGGTAATCGTCTTTGAAAAAGACACAAATCCTGCCGCCCATATGTAGCGGTTACCGATAACATCAAAACAATCAGGACTTCAATTTACCTTTCTAATTGTCTGACTCAGTTTGAGTCTCATTATAATCTGACTTGAATATGATTCAAGTACAATCTACAATTTACAAATCTACAATATTCCAATTCAACATGAATCCATTGTACAACTTGACTTAACCGAACCATGGATATACATTCCATTTACATGATTCTCCAGTTACATCCATTTACATGATTCTACGGTTACATCTGTTTACTGATATCATGGTTTCGGTCAGTCATCCAATTATATAATCAATACAATTTACAATACAAACAAGACATCTCGGGGTTTAAGGGGTAGATTGGTACGGAAGGTGTTAGAAATGGCACGAGACGGTAAGACTTAATACACATAATATGAATCCAGTTGCTGTTGTACCGTGGCATAAACGGTTCCTTGTACTATACTTGCCTCTGGCCTCTGGCATATAGAGACTCCTCTCGTATACACTGGCATTCTTCTGTACCAAGCTACAAACAACAGCGTTAACACAACATTACAACAATATAATACAACTTTAAAAGATACCTTCTTATTCTGTCTATTCTATTTCTCTCTTATCTTTGGGACTTACCGAGCGACCTGTTCGCTGACGACATTCTCTTTCTTTCTTTTTTGAATGTCGTCAGGTGATCTGGACACATCAGAGATCGAGCCCAGCGCTGAAGACTTGGACCAGTTCAGTGAAGACCCCGAGCTCTAGTACATTGTACATTTTCCATTTCATTACTCTTTTTTCTGTTATGCCATTGTTTAGGCATCGCTTTTTATTTCAATTGTATTTACTTTCCATGCATTGTACAGAAAGAATGTGAATAAATAAAGTTGTTGTTTATTATATCATGTCTCTTATGCTTTACTTTTATATTGCTTAGATACGCTTAGCGTATTTACTTCACAGTAAATACGTAACGGCCTCATCGCGTCCTCTGCCCGTATACGGGGAAGCGGGGCGTGACAGTTGTATAGTCTCAAGCAGTCTCCACATGCCTGGTTTGGGAAACTCACCACAGTTGTTCGGGAGTTTGGTCTCCGGAGGAGTAGTAATGACCACTCGTTATTCTTTCGTTTCCAAGAAGGTTTGAGGATTTTGATGGTGGTCTATGTTGATGACATCGTTATTACGGGCGATGATGAAAAGGGCATCTCAGAATTGAAGGGATACCTTCAGAAGAAGTTCTGTACCAAGGATTTAGGAGAGCTCAAATATTTTCTTGGTATTGAAATGGCACGGTCTTCTTCCCGAGGTGACATTTTTATTAGTATGTCCTTGATATGCTCAAAGAAGCAATGATGGCCAATTGCAAACCTATTAAGTCCCTTATGCATCCAAATGTCTAAGTTGTATTCGATTCAGAGGGAGCAACTGGCCAACCCTGGGCAATATCGCAGATTGGTAAGAAAGTTAAATTATTTGACCATTACCAGACCAGACATTGCCTTCCTAGTGAGTGTGATTAGCCAGTTTAAGGAAGATCCCAGATGTAACAACTCCAAATTCTGTGTACATAAAATTGTTTAAAAGTTAATATACACTTGTGGTATTTACAATTCCTGTAAGTACTATAAGTATTTGATTCAATTTTCAACAGCAAGCAAGAGCTTGTAGGTCACTGGTAAAGGCATTGCACTGTTAAGACATAGCACCAGAGTTCAAATCCCGTCAACCATATTATTTTTATTTTGTATTCTTTTAATCTTTTTAGAAGCCCAAAAGACTACACGTGCACTACACGTAAACTGAAGAGACACAAGATAATCAAACACGTGCACTATAGAATACCAAACGACCCCGACCCAATACCCCAACACCAACCCAGACCGTCGGCATTGGGCCAGCGACAAGCTCAAAAAATCCGGCGACGTCGGGTAGAACCGTCCCAAATGCTCCTAAAGTTCACCCCTTGCAACGTTTGGCCTACCCCACTACTCCCTTATTGCTTGTTTACTCTGAATTAATCCAGAGAGTAATAAAATGCCCATTTAACCTCATTTTAATGCACATTTCAATGCATTCTTTAAACACCCTAAACCCTAATTTTCCCTATAAATACCACTCTCATTTCACACCTCCTCACTCACAATTCCCTGCCAAAACTCTCAAGAAATTTCCAAGTTCTCATAGTGTACAAGTGAAGTTAACAAACGGCGAAACTCCGACGAAGTTCCGGTGACGATACAAGAAGTTTTCGGTAACGAAACGAAACACCGATGAATCCTAGACCTCCTCCTACCTCTCCCCTCTCATCAAAGCCAGTAAGTCCCCCTTCTCTCTCTCGTTTGCTATTCTCAAACTTTTCATTCTCAAAACGTGTCGGAAGCGGAGTTATCCGGTTTCCGATTCCCTTTTCTATTAAAAAAAATACAGCTTTTCTTAATAACAAACCAACAAATTTTGATATCTTGTTTAGTAATAATTAATAAAGACAATAAAACAAGTTTAACATTAAAATAATTACCGTAACAAGTTCTATTTCATTTTTACATTAAAATACCTTCATGTTTCAATTCGACGTGCTTATACCTTTTAACCGTATTATCTTAGAAAAACTCACGAGGTAATGACCTACCTCATCACAACACACATATCTATCATAGCACGATGAATTTTAGGACAATAGAATACGGGAAATACGACCTTGCAAATAAATCCCTTTAACTTATAAAACCGTTTTCTTTAGAAGATGTATTAAAATATTTCCATGCAATTGAGCATCTACAACCCATTTTGGGGACCCCGTTCAGTATGGTGCGGATTATCGCATATTCTCGGACCTAGTAGAGCAAGATGCAGACCTCCTCACGGACCATACGATCTCGAAAGATTTTTAATACATTTTTCTTTAGAAAATGTGATTTCTATTATAAATAAAACTTATATTTTTAATAAATATATATATATGTAATTAATATCAAAATATCTATTTTTAATATTTATAATATTCCACATTTCCAAAATTCAAGAAAAACATCCCATTTACAAGAAAATACCATATAATTCCAACATTTCAAATAAATACCTTATACTTTATAAACTATGTCATATTCACTAGAAATTTCACATTGAATAAAGAAACATCTATGAAAACTCTAAAGATGATAATTAAATACTTGAGATATATTTTGAAAGTAAAACAAAACTATTTTACATAAAACCCCCTCAAGTGATACTAAATTACAATAAGGATCCTAGTAAACATAGGTTTAAGCGGAACCAGTCTCTTGAGCCTCAGGGAGCCGGAGATATGGGTACTTGCCTATTTAAGGTAGACAATATAACAAACGGTGTTATCAACACGGTAATTGTCTTGGAAAAAGATACAAATTCTACCGTCCATATACAGCAGTTACCGATAATATCAAAACTAATTCAGAACTTCAATCTCTTTTCTAAATGTCTGACTCAGACTGGATCTCGATATAATCAAACTGACTTGAATATGATTCAAGTATATATTCAACATGAATCCATATATTCAATTTATTCAATCTATACAACTTGACTGAACCGAACCATGGATATACTCCATTTACAAGTTCATCCATTATATCCATTCCATTACTGATATCATGGTTTCGGCAAGTCATCCATCTATATACAATATACAATTCAAACAATACAATCAAGATATCACGGGGTTTATAAGGGGTAGATTGGTACGGAAGGTGTTAGAAGTGGCACGTGACTGTAACTATAACACACCTAATCTGAATATCCATCGCCGTTGTACCGTGGCTAAACGGTTCCTTATGCTCCGTATACCTTAGTCTCCGGAATAGTGGGACTCCTCTCGTATACACTGGAATTCTTCTGTACCAAGCTACAAACAACAGCGTTAATACTAAATACAACATTATAACAATATACTCTCTATTCTGTCTATTCCATTCTTGTCAATTTACGGGACTTACCGAGCGATTTGTTCGCTGACGACATTCTCATTCTTCTTCTTTGGAATGTCGTCAGGTGATTCGGACTCACTAAAGATCGAGCCCAATAGCGAGGACTTGGATCAGTTTACTGAAGATCCAGAGCTCTAGTTCACTTGTACATTACATTTCCTTTACATTTCTGTTATGCCACTGTTTAGGCATTGCTTTCATTTCATGTATTTACATTTCAGTTGAATTGTAAAAAGAATGTTAATAAATAAAGTTGTTGTTCAATTATATCTATTATCTTTGTCTCTTGTGTATATTACTTATATTGCTTAGATACGCTTAGCGTGTTTACTTCAGAGTAAATACATAGCGGGCCAGTCGCTTTCCCTTCCCCGTATACTGGGAAGCGGGACGTGACAGGTTTTGTTGGTGGCCCATGCAGGTCAGTTCTGTGTGAACATACAGGTCAGCTCTGTATGGACATACAGGTCAGCTTTGCGTGGACAACCTAAGCAATATAACACAAGAACCAGCAAATGAAAACATTCCTTACAATACATATTCCTTGAATCTTATCATTTTATATATTTTGAATCTATCCTAACCCAAATTTTTCTTTCAAGGTTATGGATTCCCCAAACAACACTAGAACCAATTTCAACAACACTTCACCTCCCCTACCGATTACACCTGTCGTAGCTGCTCCTATCAATGAGCAAACGGTTCTGCTTGAAGTAATCCGTAGCCTCCTGGAAGGACAACAGCGAAGACTTGGATCAGTTTACTGAAGATCCGGAGTTTTAGATTCACTTGTACATTACATTTCATTTTCATTCCTGTTATGCCATTTGATCGCACGCTTTTGGCGTGTCAGATGTTCAAAGTTCTAAAGTTATAACCGCGATCAGGACGGTGTCGCTTTGCAGCTAGCCGGTTGAGCACGTGTCGATCCACAGGGAGATGGTTGTATGTCCGTTCGAGTTTTAGACGAGTCAATAAAGAATGTGTATATGTTTGTTCAGTTCTATCCTAAGTGTTCGTATTTATGTTCAAATAAGCTTGTTAAGGTTAAGGTCGGTTAGTAGAGTTAGGATTAGTCTTGTGCTTGTCTTTTGCCATCCTTAAGACGATGTTGGGATAATCGAAAGTAGCGGAGATTAGGAGGACATAGGAATGGGATTTGCGAGTTTAAGCAAGCTTTCCAACGCTAAATCCATTCCTATTGCCCCTTATCCGTCCGCTAAATACGCTTATTTCCAACCCTCGGCCAAACACCCGCAACCATGTATCCAATTAAGTCACAACTACATGTCACGTTGTAGTGCGCTTAAATGACTTCTCGACTTAGGTCGCGGCTACATGTCACGTATAGCGCGCCTAAGCGAGGGGGTTGCGTTTGTTTGGTCGGGGTTCGTTTCAAGATGTATGGCGAAGAGAAGCACAAGGGATTTCTCCGTCCCTCATACCACCTTCCTTAGCCTTAACAAGAAGGAAATTATTCACACATCATAAAAGAAAAGAAAACAAAACAAGAAGGAAGAAAAGAGAAAAATACGGTTTTACAAATGAAGCAAGCTAACTCTTGGGTCCTCACCTTAGCAAGGAACTCCGTCAAGTATCATCGCTTAAAAATACGGATAAAAGAAGAAAAGAAAAGAGAACAAGAAAAGGAATAACACCAACTAATTAACAACAAGAATTGAAATTACAATACAAGATAACAAAATTACAAGACAATAAATAAAAGAGACAAGATAAAAATAACCCTCATCTTCATTTCATCATCCACTCAATGCTCTTACTACATTTTAATGGAGGAAGACATGAAGAAGAAGAAGAAGCTAAACTAAACTATACTAAAAGAGATGGGAAAAGAAGACATGAAGAAGACCGTTGGCTTGGCACAAAACTGGGCTATTTATAGGCTGCGTGCTGAAACCCTAGGGCAACATTCTGGCCCTAAATGTAATGACCCAACTACCCCTAAAATTTGGTCATATGATGACACGAAACCGCGGCGGATCCGCCGCGAAAACCTACATTTAGCGGCGGTTCCGCCGCGGTTTTGTGGAATTGGGATCTCAGATTTTCTGGGTTTCCTTGTGTTACTATCTTATGATGTTCTACATGTCCCAAATTGCAAAATGCCTTCACAATTTCTTCAGATCTGCATAGTCCAAACATAGCTTCACTTTTGATTGATTTGACCTTTCTCCCTCGAGCTCCGTGCACCCATTGATTCTTGTGCTGCCTCCCTCGTGCTTTGTGCTGCCCCTCTCGTGCTTTGTGCTTGTCCGAGACACGAATGACCACTGTCATTTGTCTTGTCTCTGGAACTGGTACGCGGCTCTGGACGGATACGGATGATCGGAACCCGGCTTTTATCTGCTGGCAACAGATGTTCTGGATTTTGGCGTAACAGTGGAGATTTTGTATCATTTGCGTTATTTTGGACTAGGAACCCGTAAACTGTAAATATATAGCAAACACAGATTAAAAGCACCTACCTATAAACAAACGAGCATAAGAATGGGCGGTATTAAATGTAATATTCTAGCGTGAACAAATACCCCCAAACTTAACTTTTGCTCGTCCCGAGCAAAACCAATTATTCACAAAAAGTCCTAACCTCACTTTCGCAGGGAACGCGATTGCACTGAGCTTGTGCAACAAGCCGTTAAACCTCTAGGTGTCCCTAATAGGAGGAGTGTTGTCTCCTGAGGGTTTTCAGCGGATTACACCCACAAAATCCCGTCAAGCTAGTGTCATAAATTAACATCGATTCTACTCCTACAGTTTAGTATCTACGTTAGAAACTCTATCATCCTAAGTTAGAAATATCCAACCCTTATGTTTCACACCTCCTATCTATTTAACCTTAGATCCTATACATTCCAAAAAAGTTTAGAAAGATATTGGTATCTCCTGAGTTTTCCTTCTAAAGCGTGTGGTCTCAAATCAGGGATTTTTATCAACTTTATAGAAAACATAAGTCTTGTCCTTTATTTCTATCTTTTATCGAAACATCGATTGTATACCCCCTACGTGTGTGTATTATTTCACCCCTACACTTGAGAATTCAATTCAAGCTATAGTACCCTTGCCCTAATACCTAATACTACTTCTTTTCATTTATGATGACCGGTGTTGCTCACACACCTTTTATGCGACTATTAATGCTTCTTGAGGCACTAACAGCCGATTACTGAATGTGTGAGCTTAAAGCGTAAATAGCAGTTTTCAGATCTTGACTTTATTATATTTTTCTTTTTATTTTTTAAGACCGGATATATTTTTCAATAATGCTCTTTTGGTGTTTAGCTTTAAATACCGTTTTTTCTTTCATACTAGGTTTTCAGGCAAGAGTATTTTTAGGTATCCTCTACTATCCCAAGTTTCAAGGTGTGTGTAAGTGCAGTTTGTAGGGTATATACTTTCTAAATTTGAACTCAAGAAAAGAAACTATTTTTCAGACTTATCCTTCAGTAAAGCTTCAATACTTTCCCCTCATCTTGACTTAACTCAAGAACTGAACTCAAGATTACCTACTTCTAAAAAAAACTGTAAGGACATATAATCACCAAGTTTAAACAGAATGAGGGTTATTTTTAGGATTTTCAATTCCTAAGCCTAGAATTTAGTTATTTCTAACATATCAACTAAACTTTCAAAATAAAAATCTAAGTTACCCTATTAGCTAACTTGACGACAAAGTTTTTATATTTTTTGGAAAAATTTTCGATTTTTAAGGGTTTTTAATAAGGTATGCAAATGCAAAATATACAAATGAATGCAAAGGAAGAAAGCTTACCGAGCACACCCCCAAACTTAAACTTGACAGTGCCCTCACTGTCAGGCTACACCAAGAGGGTCAAAATTGTCGGCGCTCCCTAGAAATAAATTATATACAAAACAAAAAAGGAAAACAAAAAATATATACAAAAAGGTTCCCCTCCCCAAACTTAAGTAAAACAGTGTTTCCACTATTTAAGCGGTGAAGTTCAGGATTAGGGGGAAAGAAAACAGTTTCAAACTATACAAGGCCTTACACAGGCCAAAAGTGAGCACCAACCATTCAAAGATTTTATCGCTATAATGTACAGGTTGGTGGAAGAAGGTGTAGAGAAAAGAGATAGAGAATACGCGAGACCGTATGGAGATAGAAGTGGTATACGGTCTCGGTATATAAGAAGAAGAATGGCGGAAGGGAGAAAGAAGTGGAATACGAACTTGAGGGTGAAAATGGAGTGAATAGATTAGCACAATATGTGATGAATGATGTGTAAAAAGTGATTGTGCTAATCTATCAACCCGTCGAGAAATGGGGTCAAATCCTTCAAGATTCGTGAGAAACCATGGGTAAGCCGAACTCGGTAAACCAGACACAGGAAGTGAAAATGATACAGTGTCTTGCCAGGTCGGAACGATGGAAAGGATGGAGGTAGATGATTGAGGAAGGTTATCGGTTAAAGGTTCATGAGGGTGGACACAGTCAATGAAAGGGATAGGATGAATTGGAAAATCTGACTCATCAACAAGAACTGTTTTATCCTCAAAAATATCCTCAAAATTCTCCTCAAAGTTAAGCACATCCATGCATTTATCCTCAAAATCCAGACGCATATGGGGTTCGGGAAAAACATTTAATGACTCAGGATGATGAATTGAAGAGAAAAACTCAGCCAAATCTATGGGTTCATCATCCAAAATATTCCCAGCGTCAATATCCTCAATCAAGTGAAAATCAATATTCTCAGACACCTCATCAAAAGCATAGATTTCAATCGATTCTGGTTCTAAGATGGAGGTGTAGAGGTCAAAAGGATTGGGTGTGGTTTCACTCAAAAGGGACCCTTCATAATCGGGCAAATCAAACACTACAAAGTCACACAACTCATTATCTGTTCTATCTTTAATCAATGAATCGTTTGGAACACTAGATAGACATTCAAAACCGGAGTTGTGGGATTCAAGTTGAAACGGGTAGGCTTGATTCGGAAAGGGGTACAGCTCACTCTCTCCACTCAAATTCTCAACCTGTCCTACCGCTTCTTCATACATTGGAAAATTTGGAGCTAGTTGAAAACTAGCTACCGGGTCACTAGGTTGTATGAGGGCGACCATAGACGCATTCAAATCCATCATCTGTTGGTACGACGCTACCCTAAAGTCTTCCAATGACTGTTCCAGACTAGATATGGGTTGTGAAGGGGTTTCAGTAAAAGATTCAAAGTTGTTTGGATACTGAAAACTCCCAAATGGCGGTTTAGAAGCAATGTCTAGGGAAGGTGCAAAAGTCGGGTAGGACTGGTAGGAATTGAATGGCTGGACAGGAGCAGGATCAACATTTGGATAAGAAGGTGAATGGAATTGTTGATCCCAAGAATCTGTAGTGGTGAAAGGAGTGAAAGATCGGCTACGGGATTGTTCAATATATTCAGCGATGGACAAAGGACGACTTGCAAAAAGAGTACCAACATAAGAGGGTGGGGGAAGTTGAAAAGGTTGATACAAAGTGGATTGCGGAGGGCAAGTGTTTGTCCTAGACGCGTCTCGACAAAAGAGAGAGATGCGGAGCTGCTCGACCGGCAGGGAGAGGAGGGGAAACCGCTGAATCGACTCCCTGGATCATTGGCCTGTTTGTCTTAATCAAAACTTCCAATCTTTCAAAGAAATTTTGGGCATGGAGGGGTCGTTCGAAATTCGACCAAAGCAAGAACCGTAAGAAGTGATGTTTGGTTGTGGATACCAAAGTTCGGCAAGAGTTTTTCTAGGTGGGGTACCCATGATATGAAGAGAGAAAGAAAGAAAGGAAGAGAAAATGAGGGGAAAAAGAATGGGAACTTTTTTTATTTTTATTAAAAGAAAGAAAAAAATGTTTGTTTTCGGAGTTTTGAAAATTGTTTGTTTAAATGAATATGGAATTATGGGACTAAAATTTACAAGCACAATCACAATATGCACAAACACACCTAGAGCTAGGGTCACCTAGGTCAGCTAGACAGCTCCTAACTGTTCCAAAGGGCTAGAAATAGGACCTCAAACCGCCTCTTCACCACCAATTGCGGCCAGGTAAGTGCCAGGTGAGTGGGAGGCTCTCCACTATAAGTAGTGGCCCTAATTAAGCAACCACTCGTCTTAGACACACTTGCCTAGACACCGCAAAGTCAGGTTAGGATCAACGGCCGATGCCTACAACTAGTCCTCTGTCCTATTGAGCACGACGTCCTTAGGGCTGAGTCTAGTATTTTTTATTAGCTCAAGATAATGCGTATGCAATTGGTGATTTGTAGGGTCTTAGGAAGGGTGATGAAATCCTCACCCAATCTGAATTGGTGTTATAGCCCCTTAATGTCTGTATTAATATATGCAAAGCGGTAAACAAACAAAATCTAAAACAACAAAAATTTATTTGGCGGCTGTGCAATTCTGTGCAAAGATACCTGCAGAAAATACAGTATAGTGGAATTCAGAGAGGGAACTAGAGAAGAGAGAAAGGGCAGAAAAAATTTGGGGCTCAGAAGCCTCAATATGACCGCGGAACCGCCGCCGTATCCCCTCTTTGACCGCGGTTCCGCGGTCAAATTGATGAGCTGGCGCCTGAACCTTAGGTCAATACACGTGCCCTTCTCTGTACATCCTAATAAAAACCTCTGTTTCTTGATTAGATTATTGTACTTGCTCCAGATTATCCTGCACACTTGCACACAAAAATTATCAAAAATAACAAAAAGATTTTATTATATATATATATATATAAAAAGAATATTAACCCGAATAACAAGAAAGAAAATACGTTAACGTATCCCCGGCAACGGCGCCATTTGATCGCACGCTTTTGGCGTGTCGGATGTTCAAAGTTCTAAAGTTATAACCGCGATCAGGACGGTGTCGCTTTGCAGCTAGCCGGTTAAGCACGGGTCGATCCACAGGGAGATGGTTGTTGTCCGTTCGAGTTTTAGACGAGTCAATAAAGAATGTGTATATGTTTGTTCAGTTCTATCCTAAGTGTTCGTATTTATGTTCAAATAAGCTTGTTAAGGTTAAGGTCGGTTAGTAGAGTTAGGATTAATCTTGTGCTTGTCTTTTGCCATCCTTAAGACGATGTTGGGATAATCGAAAGTAGCGGGGATTAGGAGGACATAGGAGTAGGATTTGCGAGTTTAAGCAAGCTTTCCAACGCTAAATCCATTCCTAGTGCCCCTTGTCCGTCCGCTAAATACGCTTATTTCCAATCCTCGGCCAAACACCCGCAACCATGTATCCAATTAAGTCACAACTACATGTCACGTTGTAGTGCGCTTAAAGGACTTCTCGACTTAGGTCGCGGCTACATGTCACGTATAGCACGCCTAAGCGAGGGGGTTGCGTTTGTTTGGTCGGGGTTCGTTTCAAGATGTTTGGCGAAGAGAAGCACAAGGGATTTCTCCATCCCTCATACCACCTTCCTTAGCCTTAACAAGAAGGAAATTATTCACACATCATAAAAGAAAAGAAAACAAAATAAGAAGGAAGAAAAGAGAAAAAATACGGTTTTACAAATGAAGCAAGCTAACTCTTGGGTCCTCACCTTAGCAAGGAACTCCGTCAAGTATCATCGCTTGAAAATACGGATAAAAGAAGAAAAGAAAAGAGAACAAGAAAAGGAATAACACCAACTAATTAACAACAAGAATTGAAATTACAATACAAGATAACAAAATTATAAGACAATAAATAAAAGAGACAAGATAAAAATAACCCTCATCTTCATTTCATCATCCAGTCAATGATCTCACTACATTTTAATGGAGGAAGACATGAAGAAGAAGAAGAAGCTAAACTAAACTATACTAAAAGAGATGGGAAAAGAAGACATGAAGAAGACCGTTGGCTTGGCACAAAACTGGGCTATTTATAGGCTGCGTGCTGAAACCCTAGGGCAACATTTTGGCCCTAAATGCAATGACCCAACTACCCCTAAAATTTGGTCATATGATGACACGAAACCGCGGCGGATCTGCCGCGAAAACCCACATTTGGCGGCGGTTCCGCCGCGGTTTTGTGGAATTGGGATCTCAGATTTTCTGGGTTTCCTTGTATTGCTATCTTATGATGTTCTACATGTCCCAAATTGCAAAATGCCTTCACAATTTCTTCAGATTTGCATAGTCCAAACATAGCTTCACTTTTGATTGATTTGACCTTTCTCCCTCGAGCTCCGCGCACCCATTGATTCTTGTGCTGCCTTCCTCGTGCTTTGTGCTGCCCCTCTCGTGCTTTGTGCTTGTCCGAGACACGAATGATCACTGTCATTTGTCTTGTCTCTGGAACTGGTACGCGGTACTGGACGGATACGGATGATCGAAACCCGGCTTTTATCTGCTGGCAACAGATGTTCTGGATTTTGGCGTAACAGTGGAGATTTTGTATCATTTGTGTTATTTTGGACTAGGAACCCGTAGACTGTAAATATGTAGCAAACACGGATTAAAATCACCTACCTATAAACAAACGAGCATAAGAATGGGCGGTATTAAATATAATATTCTAGCGTGAACACCATTGTTTAGGCATTGCTTTCATTCCATATATTTTCATTTCAGTTGTATTGTAAAAAGAATGTTTAATAAATAAAGTTGTTATTTATTTACACCTTATCTCTTGTGTACATTTGATTTATATTGCTTAGATACGCTCAGCCTGTTTACTTCTGAGTAAATACGCAGCATACTCGTCGCGTCCTCTGTCCGTATACTGGGAAGTGGGGCGTGACATCACAATGGAAGTGGCAACACATCATAATGGATTTTGTGACTGCACTCCCTCGCAGCACAAAGGGTAACGATGTAGTATGGGTTATTGTGGATTGACTCATGAAATTGGCGCACTTTATCCCATTTCGAGTTGGCCAATCAACTGAGACACTAGCAAAGAAGTACATGGAGGTAAGAATCTAAGTAAGATTTAAACTCTTCAAAATGCACTATCTCTGATACCCATGAACTCATACAGGAAATCGTAAGACTTTATGGAGTACCGGTCTGCATTGTCTCCGATCGTGACACCAGGTTCCGATCACAATTTTGGCAAAGTCTGCAAGCGAGCTTGGGAACAAGTCTGACTTCAGCACGGCTTATCATCCACAAACAGATGGTCAGTCTGAGCGAACTATCCAGATCTTGGAGGATATGTAAGAGCGTGTATGCTAGACTTCGGAGGATCGTGGGAAGATCGCATACATCTTGTGGAGTTTTCGTACAACAACAGCTACCAAGCAAACATAGGAATGGCACCTTTTGCGGCACTTTATGGAAGGAAGTGTCGATCGCCATTAAGTTGGGATGACATTGGTGATAGGGAACTTCTTGGACCTGAGATGATAGTAGCAACTGTTGATGTGGTTCGTACTATTAAAGAAAAGATGCGAATAGTCCAAGATCGACAGAAGCACCGGGCTGATGCAAAGTGCCGTCATTTGGAGTTCCAGCCAGGAGAACATGTATTTTTGAAGATATCTATGAACCGCGGAGTGATCCGTTTTGGAAGACGGGATAAGCTAAGTCCGAGATATATTGGACCGTTCGACATACTCAAACGAGTCGGTGAAGTGGCATATCGCTCGGCACTTCCACCCTCATTGGAAGGAGTGCACAACGTGTTCCACATATCCCAACTCAGAAGGTATGTGAGTGACCCCAACCATATTCTTGATCATTCCGGGCTCACTGTACAGCCAGATTTATCCTGTGAGCATCAACCTGTTGAGATCCTGGATAGAAAAATGAAGTTACTTCGGAATAAGGAAGTTAACTTGGTTCGAGTGATGTGGAGAAAAGACACTCCAGGAGAATCGACATGGGAAAGAGAAGACGAGATGCGTGCAAGATATCCTCACTTATTTGTAAAATAGTCTTTAAAATAAAATTTGTAAATTTCGAGAACGAAATTTTTGTAAGGAGGGTAGACTGTAACAACTCCAAATTCTGTGTACATAAAATTGTTTAAAAGTTAATGTACACTTAGGGTATTTACAATTCCTGTGAGTACTATAAGTATTTGATTCAATTTTGAACAGCAAGCAAGAGCTTGTAGGTCACTGGTAAAGACATTGCACTGTTAAGACATAGCTCCAGAGTTCAAATCCCATCAGCCAAATTATTTTTATTTTGTATTCTTTTAATCTTTTTAGAAGCTCAAAAGACTACACGTGCACTACACGTAAACTGAAGAGACACAAGATAATCAAACACGTGCACTGTAGAATATCAAACGACCCCAACCCAATACCCCAACACCAACCCAGGCCGTCGGCATTGGGCCGGCGACACTCAAAAAATTCGGCGACGTCGGGTAGAACCGTCCCAAATGCTCCCGAAGTTCACCCCCTCCAACGTTTGGCCTACCCCACTACTCCCTTATTGCTTGTTTACTCTGAATTAATCCAGAGAGCAATAAAATGCCCATTTAACCTCATTTTAATGCATATTTCAATGCATTCTTTAAACACCCTAAATCCTAATTTTCCCTATAAATACCACCCTCATTTCACTCCTCCTCACTCACAATTCCCTGCCAAAACTCTCAAGAAATTTCCAAGTTCTCATAGTGTACAAGTGGTGTTAACAAAGGGCGAAACTCCGACGAAGTTCCAGCGACGATACAAGGAGTTTCCGGCAACGAAACGAAGCACCGACGAATTCTAGACCTTCTCCTACCTATCCTCTCTCATCAAAGCCAGTAAGTCCCCCTTCTCTCTCTCGTTTGCTATTCTCAAACTTTTCATTCTCAAAACGTGTCGGAAGCGGAGTTATCAGGTTTCCGATTCCCTTTTCTTTTAAAAAAAAAATACAACTTTTCTTAATAACAAACCAACAAATTTTGATATCTTGTTTAGTAATCATTAACAAAGACAATAGAACAAGTTTGACATTAAAATAATAACCGTAACAAGTTCTATTTCATTTTTACATTAAAATACCTTCATGTTTCAATTCGACGTGCTTATACCTTTTAACCGTATTACCTTAGAAAAACTCATGAGGTAATGACCTACCTCATCACAACACACATATTTATCATAGCACGGTGATTCTTGGGACAATAGAATACGGGAAATACGACCTTGCAAATAAATCCCTTTAACTTATAAAACCGTTTTCTTTAAAAGATGTATTAAAATATTTCCATGCAATTGAGCCTCTACAACCCATTTTGGGGACTTCGTTCGGTATGGTGCGGATTATCGCACATTCTCGGGCCTAGTAGAATGAGATGCAGACCTCCTCACGAAGCATACGATCTCGAAAGATTTTTAATACATTTTTCTTTAGAAAATGTGATTTCTATTATAAATAAAACTTATATTTTTAATAAATAAATACATATGTAATTAATATCAAAATATCTATTTTTAATATTTATAATATTCCACATTTCCAAAATTCAAGAAAAACATCCCATTTACAAGAAAATACCATACAATTCCAATATTTCAAATAAATACCTTATACTTTAAAAACTAGATCATATTCACTAGAAATTTCACATTGAATAAAAGAAACATCTATGAAAACTCTAAAGACGATAATTAAATACTTGAGATATATTTTGAAAGTATAACAAAACTATTTTACATAAAAACCCCTCAAGTTATACTAAATTACAATAAGGATCCTAGTAAACATAGGCTTAAGCGGAACTAGTCTCTTGAGCCTCAGGGAGCCGAAGATATGGGTGCTTGCCTATTTAAGGTAGACAATATAACAAACGGTGTTATCAACACGGTAATTGTCTTGGAAAAAGACACAAATCCTGCCGTCCATGTGCAGCAGTTGCCGATAACATCAAAACTAATTCAGGACTTCAATGTCTTTTCTAAATGTCTGACTCAGACTGAGTCTCGATATAATCAAACTAACTTGAATATGATTCAAGTATATATTCAACTTGAATCCATGAATCCATATATTCAATTTATTCAATCTATAGAACTTGACTGAACCGAACCATGGATATACTCCATTTACAAGTTCATCCATTATATCCGTTCCATTACTGATATCATGGTTTCGGCAAATCATCCATCTATATACAATATACAATTCAAACAATTCAATCAAGATATCGCGGGGTTTATAAGGGGTAGATTGGTATGGAAGGTGTTAGAAGTGGCACGAGACTGTAACCATAAAACACTTAACCTAAATATCCAACGTCGTTGTACCGTGGTTAAACGGTTCCTTGTACTCCGTATACCTTAGTCTCCGGAATAGTAGGACTCCTCTCGTATACGCCGGCATTCTTCTGTACCAAACTACAAACAACAGCTTTAACACTAAATACAATATTATAACAATATACTCTCTATTCTCTATTCTGTTTATTCCATTATTGTCTATTTTCGGGACTTACCGAGTGATTTGTTCGCTGACAACATTCTCTTTCTTCTTCCTTGGAATGTCGCCGGGTGATTCGGACTCACTGGAGATCGAGCCCAACAGCGAGGACTTAGACCGGTTTACTGAAGATCTAGAGCTCTAGTTCACTTGTACATTACATTTCCTTTACATTTCTGTTATGCCACTGTTTAGGCATTGCTTTCATTCCATATATTTACTTTTCAGTTGTATTGTAAAAAGAATGTTAATAAATAAAGTTGCTGTTCAATTATATCTATTGTCTTTGACTCTTGTGTATATTACTTATATTGCTTAGATACGCTTAGCGTATTTACTTCAGAGTAAATACATAGCAGGCCAGTCGCGTTCCTTTCCACGTACACCGGAAAGTGGGGCGTAACACCAGAAAACCACATTGGAGTGCAATCATATGCATTCTTCATTATCTGAAGGCCACGCCAGGAAAGGGCCTTTTATACAAAGGCAATGGACACTCTACACTTGAAGGATTCATTGATGCTGATTGGACTGGATCGCCAAGTGATCGGCGGTCAACCACGGGATTTTACGTATTTGTTGGAGGAAATCTTGTGTCATGGAAGAGTAAAAAGCAACAAGATGTCTCCCGTTCCAGCACCGAATCCGAATATAAAGTCATGGCCAACACTACCAATGAACTAATATGGATCAGATTTCTTCTTATAGAGTTGGGTTTTGCACCCCGGGAGCAGTGAGGTTTTATTGTGACAATAAAGCTGCTATTTATATTGCCAATAATCCCGTGTTTCATGAAAGGATGAAACATATTGAAGTTGACAGTCATTTTGTTCGAGAAAGGGTTGAAGAAAGCATAATTGACATGGAACATGTGAAGCCTGATCACCAATTGGCCGACTTGTTTATAAAGTCACTCGGGAAGACTCGTGTTTAGTATATTTGCGGCAAGTTAGGCATGTATGACATATATGCACCAACTTGAGCGGGGTGTTAGAAGTCAACCGAGTATTTTAAGTAAATAATAATTAGCAATTTATGGAAATAATAATTTGGATAATTGAATAAATGAGTAATCAAATTTGTGTATTTTGAGAAGGGAATATTTGTATTTTGGGAATATTATTATTTTCCTCATTACCTATTTCCCTATTTGTATCCACCATTTTATTATAAATAAAGAGAGGTGAGAAGGCATTCTTCTCAACCAAAACTATTATCTCAAATCCTCTGCTTTAATTTTCTCAAACATAAAGGACTGAAATTAACAAAAAGGTGGCTAAATCAATCAAGTTCGATGCAAAAACAATATGCAATTATCATTTTAAAGATCAATTATTATACTATAAAACTTCAAATTTACAAAAGAGCAAGATAAAGAGGTATATAATCAACTACTAGATAGTGACCACATGATGGAGGAAGGTGGTATCAGTTGATGATGACCACGAGAGTTAAACGTTGTTGGAAGTCGGAGCATGACAAGTGAGCCCCTACTTAATTATTATTCGATGCATACTTACATCCAAAGATTGTGGGATGAGATGGTTATTGCTTAATTCTTTAACAAGAACCAATGAAACCTGTTTGTATCAGAGTTGTAAGTTTGTGTAATACAGATTAAATATTAGTAGCTTAACCGTCGGGTCCCTATTATTTTGCCCAAAAATATCAATAAAAAGCATATGGGTTTCGTCCAACGCCAAGATACTATAGATGGAGAAATTAGTCGGTGTGCAGGGTGTAATACACCCGGGTAAGGATGAGAGAGAGAAGGAAGTTTCAGACATCCTTGGGTAACGTGTGGGGCCTCCACTTCTACTTTTTCTCTCTCTTGTCCGGATGTGTAAGTCAGGCCAACACATGGAATAATTTTTCCTATACATGGGGTAATGACATTTGTAACGACCCTAAAATTCGTGTACCGTTGTATTGTCTCGTTAATTAAATATCGTTATTTCCTTTCGAGTACCGAGTTATAATTATTTCTTGATGGCTAGGTATAAGAACAAACTTGTAGTCCATTGGTTAAGTCTCTACACCGCTGTCCTACAGTTTATGAGTTTGAAACCTAGGTAGCCCTTTTTCTTTTCTTTTAATTTTTTTTAACGTTTTCGAGCCTAGGAAGTTCACGAGCGATGCACATGGGGTCCCGAAACCATATAGAAAAAATAATCATAGGGGACGGCAGAGCCAGCGGTTTGAGGCTCGAGCCCAACGCTCGAGCCAAGACGAACCCGGGCGGCCACAAGGCGGGTTCGGGCGGTCCTATGGGGTCCACTCGTGCTCAGCTTTTAAGCGCGAGTTTGTTTGGACATGAGGCTTTTCGTTTCAAATTCTAAAAACGTTGAATTCAATCCAATAAACTCCCAACCTTTGAATTCCTCCATGAAGCCCCTTTTCAATGCCTTTACTCACCTTTTAATACACCACTCTTTTTAGTTATCTTCTTCTCCTTCCTTGGCTGCCAAATCTTCCTTTCATCTCTGATATTTTTGCTCCAAATATTCTCTCAAGGCATATCGAAGATCACCTTCCACCTAGACGACGAAAGCTTCCGATTGAGTCTTTTTTCTTATAATCGCTAAGCCGGGTGTTATACCGACTCACAACGCGAGTAATTCCCCGTCTCTCTCCTCTTCTTGTGTTCTCCTCCTTGGAACCACTACATTTGTCATGTCGTAGTCACCAATGAAGAATATATATATATATATATATATATATATATATATATATATATATATAATCGAACCTTGGTTGCCTATTGTTCGACATTATAATATTCACTGTTTTTGTTCAAGCTTATGAATGTTAGTTCTTGTAGTTGCGAGAGCATGTGTTTTGCATCACAATATAATGTTTGACACCTCATAAACTGATTATTTATAAGAGATGAGACTACCACCTTATATCAACGATGTATTGTCGCTTTAGTGTATGCTTATGAGCGATTATTATGCTTGCACCGTGTATCTAATCTTGCGATATTATTCATTACGAATGGTCGATACAATCTTTAGAATTTTTTAATGTGAACCAGAGTTTTCCTTATAATGGAAATTCCTATAGTCTTTTTCTTACAAGTCCACTTTTTGGTATTAAAACAATTTCGCAAAGAGATAAAACATATATATATATATATATATATATATATATATATATAATTTTTAACAACCAAAGGATTCAAGAAAATTAGGCCTAATAACTAGATAAACTACCTTAGGAGAATTTTTGGAAATCGAAACGGGACCTAGTTTAGGTTTTACATGATTTTTTTCATTGTTATTAAAAATCAGAAAGTTGTTTTTATCGATCACTTTCGAAGACCCATAACTCCGTCTTCCGAGATCCATTTTAAGCAAACTCAAGTTTTCTAGATCGAAAAATCTAGATTTTCCTAGTTTTAATGTTTTCCTTAAAACCGACATAATTTATAGAATTCTACCTTTTGAAATTATGTGACAAATCTGGACAGAATCCGTCCTGATTCGCGCACTATTTTTAAACATAACATAACTCAAGCTCCTGATGTCGGTTTGTGACAAATCTTAGATTTGTGTATGCCTAATAAGCAGACTTATAACTTTCATATATATCTGGTGACTCAGAAACATATAGAACAACCCGATATGCCCTGCAAGACACCTTATAGTTGCTATCCAGAAATCATAATTTCTGTTTTAAACCCTGATTTTAATATGGCCGTAACTAGAGCTTCAGAAATCCAAATCGTGCGGAACTTAGTTGTTTGGATAAGTAGAGCGAAACACCTACGAGTTTCTAATAATTATTGAAACCTGAAAACCGACGGAAAATAATGCAAACTGTGTTTTAAAAACATAAGTCGGGGCTGGACAAATTCTGATCTGTTATGCACGACTATACGAAAACGAGAATATCTCCCAAATCAGTAGTTGTAATTAGACGAGACTTGAATCCACGTTTGTGTAACACCTACTTGTTTCTTGTTTATTCTCGGGCTTCAATTGACTTGAGTAATTAGCGATTCACAAAAAAAAATTGCAGTGTTGTTTTCTGGTCATTGTTAGATATTGAACTTGCCTCATTCTCATACTATATGACTTCTCATCTTTTTTGTACCTATATGAATCATATGAATAAGCGACTGCATGCTTAACACGACTAGACTCGATCCATGAGTACATAAAGATACTATCTCGACATGAACTCTACTTGAATTTGACTTAAACTTGCAAAACATATTCATAGATTCGTGTAAGGCTTGTGTCATTATTTATAATTTAAAATACGTGAGAAAAAAGGGTAGTTTGGTAATGAATGTATGACGTGGCGCAAGAGTCCACTGAAAATCACTTAATATGAATCTCGTATGCCGTTATTTTATAGGTTTGACGGAGCTTAACTCAACCTGTTGGTTCGTGGGTTTGACGGACTACTCTCGTATACACGCATACCTTCATTATCACACTACAACAAACACGTAACTATAGAATTGCAATAGTTATATAGAAATGCTATGCTTATATAGTTGCCATGTTTAATTGTCATCTCATACTTGTTCACTGCTTCATGATTTTCGCTTTATGCTTATTTGCTTGTCGTTTATCGCTTTTATCATTATACCTTTATTGAGGACTTACCGAGCACAAGCTTGTTGACGATCATTCCTTTGTTTTCTTTTTTCTTTGAGAATGTTCATCAGGTGGCTTAGTGACGGGAGATCGAGCTGATAGAGGAGGATTACTCTCAGCTGTCATCTCAAGCAAATTACCAGTCTTTACTTTTCAGTATGCCTATTTGTTCGAGCTTAGTTATTTTATTTTATTGTATCTTATTTTCAGACTCTTATCAACTGTTTGAACATTATGGGATTTGAATGTAATAATTGTAGTCGGATTTTATTCTCTTCTTTTATTCTTGTTATATATTTATATTGCTTATAATACGCTTAACATGTTTATTTCGAGAAAGACCCAACTCGTTATAAATATGTCACGGACCTCGTCATGTATCTGCTATAGTCTTTTAGGAAGCATAGCGTGACGGGTTTTAGTGGTGGCCCATGCAGGTCAGTTCTGCATAAACATCGAAAGCAATAAATTACAAGAATTTAGAAATCCAACTACATTTAATCTTTCCTTTGAATCTTATTCTATTCCTTTGAATTTATCTTGAACTTCACTTTCGACTTTCTTGAAGACCTCTCAACTTTTTAATTCTAAACATCAATTCACTCCTTCTATATTATCCTTTGCATGCGTTCAAGAATCTTTCATGTTGACTTAGGAATTATTCTAAAAAGTATAGATCGTTCTTCAAATCTTTTTGACTCACGATTAGTTAGTCCTTAAGTTTCTTTCATCGCGCGCAAGTCATCCATCTTCTTACCAGTTGGAGTATCAATCGATGGAGTTCGAAAACGACATGCCATGATATTATCCTTAGCTTTTTCCTATGCCCTGTTACAACGTACTTCTAAAGAGAATTTCGGGGATGAAATTCTTTCAAAGAGGGTGGATTGCAACGATTGCACCATGATTTCATCCCTGAATCTTTCTCGCTTCCTTAGATTTTTTTAAAGATCGCTTCTCGATTTCTTAAATTCCTAAAATTCCTGTCTATTTCTTCTTGCATCTCTTAGGCCATATTTTACATCTTATGTTCCGGCTTTCGAAATTTCCGATTTGGAAGCATCTCCTGTTTACATGTCTTCCTAATTCGTTATATCACGATATACGCCACCCTCGACTGTCACCAAAGGAAGGTAAGGAAAGTAGTGTTCGAGATTCCCGATCCCTTGACATTAGTATTCAGAAGTCCTTTAACCTTCCAGTCAAGTTACTTTCTTGTTTGCATTCCTGGACCATCTTTCTTCCATCTTTAAAACAAGTCGATCGATATCAGTACCCTCGACTCCAGCCTTTACGACTGAATGATCTTTATTTGTTCCTTACCCTTTTACTGTTTCCTTCTTGTTGGATTTCTTACTTTTTTAAATTCCAGTCAATTCCTTTCTTTCTTGTTTGCATCCATAATTGCCCCTTGTGTACATCCTTGAATCATTCTGGTTAAGTTAGGAGATTATCCTAAAAACCTTATGACAGCCTTCAAATTATTTGATTCGGAACATTTCACCATTTTTGTGCTTCTATTTTTGATTCCCTCAAGATCTATTCCAGTTGAACACCTTCTATCAATTAGAGTACCAACTGATGGAGCGCGGCGATGAAACATGACTGCATTATCCTAACCCTGTTCCTTGCTCTTTTGCAACATCATTTTTGAGTAATTTCGAGGACGAAATTATTTTTGAGGGTAGAATTTAACGACCCTAAAATTTGTGTACCGTTGTATTGTTTCTCGTTAATAAAATACAGTTCTTTCCTTTCGAATACCGAGTTATAATTATTTCTTGATGATTAGGTACAAGAATAAACTAGTAAACCATTGGTTAAGTCTTTACACTGCTGTCCTATAGTCCGCGAGTTCGAAACCTAGCAGCCCTTTTTTTCTTTTTCTTTTTTAATTTTTTTAACGTTTTCAAGCCTAAGAAGTTCACGAGCGATGCACACGGGATCCCAAAACCATATAGAAAAAATAATATATGTTTTTTGGATCATAGGAGATGGCATAACCAAGGGGTCGAGGCTCAAGCCCAACACTCAAGCCAAGACCGACCCGGACGGCACAAAGCGGGTTCGGGCGGTCCTGTGGGGTCCACTCGTGCTCAGCTTTTGAGCACGAGTTGGTTAGGACAGGTGGCTTTTCGTTTCATATTCTAAAAACGCTGAATTTAATCCAGTAAACCCCCAACCTTTGAATTCCTCCATTAAGCTCATTTTCAATGCCTTTACTCACCTTTTAATACACCACTCTTTTTAGTTATATTATTCTCCTTCCATGGTTGCCTAAAATTCCTTTCATCTCTGATATTTTTGCTCCAAGTATTCTCTCATGGTATATCGAAGATCACCTTACACCTAGACAACGAAAGACTTTCAATCGAGTCTTTTTCCTTACAATTGCTGAGCCGGTTGTTATACCGACTCACAACGCGAGCAAGTCCCCGTCTCTCTCATCTTCTCATCTTCTCACATTCTCCTCCTTGAAACCATTATCTTTGTCATGCTGTAGTCACCAAAAAAGAATATACACATATATACAGTACACTAATATATAGTTCTAATCGAATCTTGGTTGCCTATTGTTCAACATTATAATATTCACTATTTTTGTTCAAGCTTGTGAATGTCAGTTCTTGTTGCAAGAGCATATGTTTTGCATCTCAATATAACCTCATGAACTGATTATTTTTAAAATATGAGACTACCATCTTAAATCAACGATCTTATGTCGCTTTAGTGTATACTTATGATCGATTATTATGCTTGCACCGTGTATCTTATCTTGCGATATTATTCATCACGAATGGTCGATACAATCTCTAGAATTTTAGAATGTGAACCATAGTTTTCCTTATAATGAAAATTCCAATAGTCTTTTTCTTCCAAGTCAACTTTTGGTATTAAAACAATTTCGCGAAGAGATAAAACATATATAATTTTTAACAACCGAAGGATTCGAGGAAATTGGGCCTAATAACTAGATAAACTATTATATGCACCTTAGGCGAATTTTTGGAAATCGAAACGGGGCATAGTTTAGGCTTTACATGATTTTTTTCACTATTATTAAAAATCATAAAGCTAGTTTTAACGGCCACTTTTGAAGACCCTTAACTCCGTCTTCCGAGGTCCATTTTGAGCAAACTCAAGTTTTTTGGACATCTAGATCGAATGATCTAGATTTTCCTAGTTTTAATATTTACCTGAAAACCGACATAATTTAGAATTCTGCCCCTTGAAATTATGTGATGAATCTGGACAGAATCTGTCCTGATTCACGCACTGTTTTTAAACATGACATAACTCAAGCTCCCGACGTCGGTTTGTGACAAATCTTAGATATATGGCTGCCTAATTGACTGAACTATAGTTTTCCTATATGTCTGGTGACTCAAAAACATATAGAACGACCCGGTATGCCCTGCAAGACATCCCATAATTGCTGTCCAGACATCATAATTTCTGCTTTGAACCCTGATGTTAACATGACCGTAACTAGAGTTTCAGGAATTCAAATCGCGCGAATTTAGTTATTTGGATAAGTAGACCGAAAGACCTACGAGTTTCTAATAATTTACGAAACCTGAAAACCGACGGAAAATAATGTAAACTGTGTTTTAAAAACATATGTCGGGGCTGGACAAATTCTGATCTGTTCTTCGTGACGATACGAAAACGAGTATATCTCTCAAACCAGTAGTCGTAATTAGGTGAGACTTGAACCCACGTTTGTATAACACCTGGGAATTGTATCTTGTTTATTTTCGGATTCAATTGACTTAAGTAATTAGTTGTTCACAAAAATTCTTTACAGTACTGTTTTTTTGTCATTGTTGAATATTGAACTTGCCTCATTCTCATGCTATGTGACTTCTCATCTTTGTTGTTTCTATATGAATCATGTGAATATCCGACTACATGTTTGACACGACTTGACTCGATCCATGAATACGTTAAGTTACTATCTCAATATGAACTTGGCATGAACTCTACTTGAACATGACTTGAACTTGCAACCCTAATGTATTCATGAATTCGTGTAAGGCTTGTATCATTATTTATAATTTAAAATACGCGGGAAAAGGGTAGTTTGGTAATAAATGTATGTCGTGGTATGAGAGTCCACTAAAAAACACTTAACATGAATCTCGTGTGTCGTCGTTCCGTGAGTTTGACGGAGCTTAACTCAACATGTTGTTAGTCCGTGGATTTGACGAACTACTCTCGTATACATGCATACCTTCACTATCACACTATAACAAACACGTAACCATAGAATTGCTATAATTATATAAAACGGTCATGCGTATGTAGTTGCCATGTTTAATTTACATCTCATACTTGTTCACTGCTTCATGATTTTCGTTTTCTGCTTATTTTCTTGTCATTAATCGCTTTTATCATTATACATTTATTGGGGGTTTACCGAGCGCAAGTTCGCTGACGAACATTCCTTTATTTTCTTTCTTCTTAGGAATGCTCGTCAGGTGGCTTAGTGACAGGGAAGATTGAGCCGACAGAGGAGAATTACTCTCAGCAATTATCTCAGGTAGATTACTAGTCTTACTTTCAGCCTTTACTTTTCAGTATGCATATTTGTTCGGGCTTCGTTATTTTATTTCATTGTATCTATAACGACCCTAAATTTCGTGTACTCTTGTATTTTATAAAGCAACCTTTTCTGTTCATGTACTGAGTTGTAATAAATTATTGATAACAAATGTACAAGAACAAGCTTGTATCCCTTTGGTTAAATCTTTACATTGCTGTCCTATAGTCCGTGTTCGAATCCTTAAAGCCCAATTCCTTTATTCTATTTTCTTTTAACATTTTCAAGCCTCAAAAATTTCACGGGCGATACACAGAATTACGAAACTTTAAAGAAGAAATAAAATATGTTTTTTTGACCGCTAACGTCGACCCGAGCATAGGGTTCGAAGCTCGAACCCATCTATTGAACTTGGACCGACTGGGGCGGCCACTTGAGTGCTTCGGGTGGCCTGGTGGACCCCGCACATGCCTATCCAATGAGCATGAGTCCCTTGAGTCATAAGACTGTCACGCCCCGCTTCCCAGTGTACGGCGAAGTGGACGCGACGAGGCCCGCTACGTATATACTCAGAAGTATATACGCTAAGCGTAACTAAGCAATATAAAGTACATCACAAGAGACGAATAATATAGAAATAACAGCAACTTTTATTAATAACATTCTTTGTACAATGCATGAAAAGGAAATACAACTGGAATGAAAAGCAATGCCTAAACAGTGGCATAACAGAAAATGAAAATACTGGAAAGAACAAGGTACAATTATCTAGAGCTCTGGGTCTTCTTGGAACTGCTCCAAATCTTCACCGGTGGGCTCGATCTCAGCTTGGTCCAACGTACCTGACGACATTCAAAGAAGAAAGAAATAAAATGTCGTCAGCGAACAGGTCGCTCGGTAAGTCCCAAAGATAAGGAGGAAATAGACAGAGAGTAAGAGAGAGATTAGCTTTTAATATTGTATTGTATTGTTGTAATGTTATATTAACGATGTTGTTTGTAGCTTGGTACAGAAGAATGCCAGTGTATACGAGAGAGGTCTCTATATGCTAGAGACCAGGGCAAACGGAAATAGAGTACAAGGCTCCGTTATACAACCCGGAACAACGGCAACTGGATTCAGGTTAGGTGTCTTAAATATGACCGTCTCGTGCCGCCTTTAACACCTTCCGTACCAATCTACCCCTTAAACCCCGTAGTGTTTTAGCAGTAATATGGTATTGATATATGTAAGTTGAGTGACTGACCAAAACCATGATATCAGTAAACATGTTACAACTGTGTAATCAGGTAAATGGAATATCAGGATAATGGATGAATATCCATGGTTTGATTCAGTCAAAATGAATATATTGTTAACCGACTCATGGATTCATGTATTCAAAGTGTGGTGGAATATAAAAGAATATAGATTGACTTGAATCATATTCGAGTCGGGAATAGTCAGACTCTAACCCGAGTCAGACTAAAAGAAAGATAATTTGAAGTTCCATATTAGCTAGGGGCCTTATTGTAATTTGTAAAACTTGAGGGGGTTTTATGTAAAAAGTACTTTTGTATAGTTTTCAAAATACACCTCAAGTATTTAGTAATCGTCTTTATTGTTATAATGAATGTGAATTTTATTTGTGTTATTCTAGTAAATATATCCTAATAAAAGTATTAATTGTTTTATCTGAAATTCATGGTATTTTAGTGTAACTTTTAATCTTGTAATTTTTTCGAAAAATGTGGAAACTTTATATTATGATAAAATAGGGTTTTAAATGATGATTATAAATATATTAACACATGAATAATTTTAAATAAATATTTTATTTTCAAAAAATCTCATTTTCCTTGAATGTCGTATTTTAACCCTTCGAGACCGAATGCTCCTTGCGGAGGTCTGAGGTCTGAATCTCGCACTACTAGCCTGCGGGTGCACGATGAACCGTACTATCCCTAACAGGTTCCCCAAAAGTGGGTTGTAGCGGCGCTTTACTTAGGTTTATAAATACTTTTCATTTGGGAAAACGGTTTTATAAATATAGGGTATTTATTTGCAAAAGAGTACAGTTTTCCGTATTTTAGTTATTAGGGTTTCCTAAACCAACTAGCCTATTTCTAAGGTCTAAACGATGAGTCATTAGAAGCCTCAAATCGCCTCTTCACCGTCAATTGCGGCCAGGTAAGTGCCAGGTAAGTGGGAAGGAACCACAGTCGTGGGCCTAATTAAAAACCACTAGCCTTAGACACACTTGCCTAGGCACCACAAGACAGTTTAGATAAACGATCGATGTCCATGACCAATCGTGTTTTCATTTTATTAAAAGAATTTATCTAGAAAAGTTTACAACTTAAAGCTTTAAATAAAGATTAGCGTATTTTAGTGAAAAGTCCTGTAATTTCGTATTCTGTGTTTTGATATCTATCAATTAGGGTTATATTGAGTGTGTGTAGGGGTAGGTCATTACCCCGTGACTTATTTTAAGTTTTGATGAAATTTAAAGGCAAAACATGACAAGTTAAAATTGAAGGTATTAAAGTGCAAGAATACGGTATTTAAAAACGTTATCATTTTATGTGTGAAATTTCATTCAAATTGGGTTCTACAAGTTTAGTGATCAAGATAAACATATTTAGAAGTGAGGGAATTATTTAAACTAAGAAAAATGGATTTCATGGTATTTTTATGAAAAGATTACGGTTTTGCAAAGAAGTTATCATTTTATGTGAAAAAGTTTGATTAAATTGGTTTATGGGTGATTAATAGTCAACAAGCATATGGGTAGATAATATGTATTAGGTGACAAGTGGAAATTTAGAGAAAAACCGAATCGGAAATCGAATTGTCCGATTTCCGTCGGGTTCCAAAAAGTCGTATTTTATCTTAAAGAAAAGAGAGATAGAAGGAGGTGGGACTTACGATTTGGACAAGCTAAGGAAGCTAGAGGTCGTGATGGTTGTCGATTCGTTGAAAACGTCGCGAAGGTCCTGATCCGGTCGCCAGAATCCGTCGTCGATTTCGGCAGCGCTTCGCTTCTCGCTCTTCGTACCGAGTTCTCGAGAATTTGGAAGAGTGGACTTTGAGTTGTGAATGGAAAAGGTAGAGGATAGGGGTCTTTATATAGGGCTAGGCTAGGGTTAGGGTTTGGATTAAAAAATATTTTAAAAAAATATTAAAAACATTAAAAATTCATTAAAAATCATTAAACCTAGGAGTAAAAGGGATTTATTGGCCAAATCAAAACCGATCCAGGTATAATAAGTGTGCAAGAGGGTTGACCAAGTCAAGAGCCAACTATTCTTAGTTGGTGACTCGGCCGTCCGGCCAAGTCCGGCCGGCGGCGCCGGACCTAGTCGGCCGAGTCGCCGGCCAGCGGCGCCGAGTCGGGCCGAGTCAAGGGTCTCATGGCCGGGGGTTTTCCTAAGGAACAACTTGGTATTTTTACTTTTTGTTGTCCAGTACATATTTTGGGAGTTATGGCCTTTTTACCGTTGACTTCCAAAAATAATAAAACAAAATAAATACAAAAATAATGTGGGGCATGAACTCCGGTGGCTTGGATCAGCAATGCAAGGTATTACCAATGAGCTACAAGCTTCTTCTTGTATTTATTGTAGAAAAATAGATACTTAAAATGATATCAGCAGCATTAAATATCAAAGTACACTTTAAATTTTAAAACAATTTAATGTACACTAAAAATGAAATTCTTTAAACAAAAATAATTAATTATATATATCTTGTGCTCAGAGTAAAATACTCCTTTATGAAAAAAATTTAAAAAAATTTGTACAGAAAAATGTATATGAAAATTAGGGTTGTTACAAAGACGATTCGTTTCACATACTAAACTGCCAAATGCATTCTGTCCCTGTAACATTTCGAAAATTTAGATGTTTACGTTAGAATTAATTGTTAACGAAATGAACTATTCTAAATATGAGAACAATTAATTAATTGGGGTTTTATAAATTAGTGAAATAATTAGTTTTATTTAAATAGAGGACATTTAATTAATTTAGTTTTCTTTAGGTATTTAGTGCACACTTAGTTAATTAGATAAGTTCTTAACAATAACAAAAGTTACTAAAGTTTTAACCAAACATGTTTTGTTGCCATGACAAGTTAATTCTTTTCTTTATCTTTAATTCTTTTTCTATGTTGAGATTTAAAATAATAAGAGAATGAGACATGGGGGGTATGGGCAAAGTATGGCATAAGATAAAATATTTGGAAAATGGGAGAGGGGAGTGTTATGGTCAAGACTTGGCCATTTCTTTCTTCTCACCGTCATTCTTTCTCTTCTTCTTTCCCTCTCTAACCCTAGCACACCCTCACACAAACAAATACCCCAGGCCAAATCCAAATCAAAACACAAATCCCTCACAAAAAAACCTAGTCCCTCTCCAAATACTTCAAGTTAGCAACTCAAATCAATCCAGTGGGTTGGATATCAGTGACAGTTTCGAATTTTTTTGATGACTTTCTATTAAGAATTAGTTATTGTTTAAAACTACAAAGTTGTAGATAATTGGCTTATCTTTCAGCAGAAAACTTTGTCACGACTCGAAAAAGGCACGTGACCGTCCCCATGAGACGGCTCGAGATAAGTTTGAACCGTCTCAAAACTTGACTGAAAAGCTATTTTTATGGTTTGTTCTCATGAGACGACTCATGAGGATTTTGAGTCGTCTCATGCACTCTCTCGGTCCTAAAATGTCCCAAACACCCATTTGACGAGTTCATGGGACTCGTAACTGTTCGTCTCCTCTCTAAAATGCCCAAATTATTGTTAACTCCAACCCTTCATTTTCCTCCATCAATTCTCTTTAATGTCATTATTCTCTTAAATCCGCCATCATTTTAATATCTTTTCATATCATTTTTCTTGGCTGTTAAAAATCCGCCTTCTCTGAAAAAAGCCCTCTCAAATAGCCAAGTTCCTTAATTTAGCCGTCGACGCTTCGATCAGCAGAAGCCTTCTTCCTTTGTAAATGATGATACAGTTGTTATACCGTATTACAACACGAGCAAGTCATCTTCCCATCCTCTCCTTGATCTCTCTCTCTTCTACACCTCTCTTTTCCTTATCGATCCCCTCCATGAAAACCGCTACCCTCGTTTTGTCATAGGTCCCGTCTCTCTTCTACACCTTCTCTCCTTTTCTTCTCGATCTCCTCCACGAAAACCACTACCCTCGCTTTGTCATAGATCCGAATGAAAAATGGTTTATATGCGTAGATAGAAGTATATAGATTGTTAAATTTAAATTGTTATTCTTGTTCAAATCGTTAATCACATATATTGCCTACCATGTTAATAATAACTCATACATACCATATATCTAGAAAATATATATATTTGATCTGCAAAATGAGCATAAACTTATACCACATCATCACACGAATTAAATAATTGCACTCAAAACCCGATCGTCTGGACGAACAAGCCTTGAGCAGGCTCAAAAGAACATGAGTCGTCTCATACCCACGGAGAGGAAAATCCACCTTTGGACATGTCGTGGGCTATCTCGGGTTTCGGCTTGAGCCGTCTCAAGTCATGGTCGAGCCTGCTCAACCTTACAACGAACCGTCTCTTAAACCCATAGAGAAAAATATGTCATTCTAGTGATTGTTGAGCCGTCTCAAATTCTTGTCGAGCCGGCACAATAACAGTTTGAGCTTTCTCACGCCATCAGAGAACAAAATCATAATTAGATAAGACTTGTGAGCCGGTTCATGTAAGTCTACGGTAGCGCCCCGGCCGTCTACAAACGCCAAATGCGGAACAAAAACTTTTTAACTGGCGCTATCGTATACTTTAACCCGGATCTGCCATTATTGCTAAACTAACAAACTGTAAAGAGTGTAGAAAGGTTATACCGAACGATCCGAGTCCTTCGTTCTTTAACCATCATCCCACGCTCCGTTGCGGCTGCTCCGATCTCTTCGATCTCCGATCTGCTCGTCCAGGTGGCACCACATCAACGATTCTTTAAACGGGCTCCCGCCTCTGACTCGAGGCAACTCGGTCGTCAAGTTTGCTAAAAGAGACGACCAAGAATGATGTAGAAAATGAGTAGATGACTTTGTCTCATTTCGTCCAAAACCGTGGACGATCGGTTAATGAAGTTGCCGATGGAAATGAAATGGAACAAGAAATGAACTATGAAATTTCCATGTATCCAAAACTTTAGTCTTTTCTTTTAACCACCATAATTTTTCTCTCATGAGTGAGTGAAGGAGGAGAGAGAGGGCCGGCCACTTTATAGGATGGAGGAGGGTGAGTGTAGGAGCAAAGAAGGAAGGTGATAATAAACCTAAAGCTTATCATAACCATTCATGAAAGCATGAGTCACAAAGAGCAATTAATGCAAACCAATGAATATAATACAACTCTCCCTTGCATTAAATGAGTCATTAATGGCACTAATGAGTCACTTAACACCTCACCACTTCTAGAACCTTCTAGAAGAACGACTCACCTCATCCAAGAAAAGATAAATCCGTCTTTAACCGAATGTTAAAAGACGGCCGATAGAAAACTGGAAACTGGCAACTTCCAAAAGTGATCCTGAAACAACTTTCAGGATAACCCCGTAACTGTATAAATATACCCGCATTTGTATTACGACCGAATACAAATACAACTGAGACAAAGATATTATATCTACTCAATATAATACTCGGATCCGGCTTAAACCAAAGCCGACCAGTATCATCTGCCCGAAAAATAACACGTACGTAAACGCACGTGCATTTTCCGAACCCTGCCATAAAACCATACGGCCTCTACAACGTTTCGCCCGAACTTGGGAAACTGTCTGTGGGGGACTCTAATGACTCGTCAGTACCCTGGCAGTGGGTTTAACCACAAACCGTCAGCGGCACTAGCAATGCGTAACGGCTGCCCATGGACTGACCTCAAGGGAGGCCGATGAGCGAACTCATCCGGAAACCCTACTGAGCCTAACAGTGACAATGTATATACAGTCCGGTCCGTTCGTCTATGAGTATCGCATATCTGCCTACGGGGCTAGTAACGTCAGACCCCCAATAGCAGTATAAGTCGTGTCGGAGTGTAGCCCAATAACACCCTGAGATACTACTGGAGTACCTACCAGTAAATCTCCTGCCATGGCCATGGACTTTGTGTAATGGCTCTCCTAGACACAGCACGACCTCGCCCCCAATACCGGGAGAGACGAATCCCCTGCCGATCCGCTCACGTGCCTCCATATGGCTCGGGACTGTACCCAAAAACTACCTGTTTGCACGACTCCTTTGAGCCGTGGTAGGGTAGAAATCAAAGCACAGTGGGAACTCACACGAGACAAATGACGACCTCAGGTCGATGAACTAACCTGTACACATGTCACCAAGGAACTGCTATCTGACGATAGATATAATACTAACTAGCAGATTCCCGACGAGTCCTGTCCAGTGTACTCATAACCTAATGAGCACCTGTATACATCTTAGGTGATCCAACTGACACCAGTGGCTTGTGAGACCGGCCACCGCCCCTCGTCGGGGTCTCGACTGTACACACTAGTCTACTCCGGAGTATCGATGCCCTGTCTCGAAACTCCCACGACTAGGGACCACAATTAAGGATATGCGTATAAACCACCCAACTCTCACGTATATGATTGCCATCATACTGTTGGTGGTAAAGCAAAATCCTAAGGGCTCTATCAAAGTGTAACATGTAATCAGTCACCTGAACATGTACACGACTGATAAAGGCAAACCAGATAGCATACTATCATCTTGAGTAAGACTGTCCTACCAGTATAGGTCCTCCGCAATCATTGCAATCACGTACCTGCGATCCAATAATTGAATCTGAGGGCACTATCTCCAACAATCTCCCACTTGCACTCAAGGCTAATTATTGCAATGTCGACTACTCACAGCCCGTGTGAAACCGAACATCCAACTCCTCTACTAATCAGTTTCACAAAGCCCGTTTGTAAAACTATTGTGTTCGAGAAATAGCCTCAGTGAGTGGATCCGCCTAGATATTTCTTTCTATATCTCTCTTAATCTCAAGTTCGCGGAGAAAGCCATCTCCCGAAACGAGTAATACCTGTCTTAGAATATGTCTGGATATCTGATGGGACCTAGTTCATAAATGAACTCCAAATCCAAACTTCTTAGACTGTATCGATCACTGAACCTAATCAGTATCCGGCACCATGCCACCCACAGTATCCTCTTGGACCACCTGTCCATAATACTGTCCCTCTTCGTCAGAGGGAAAACTAAAACTCTGACAATCACTCTGTCATCCATGTCACCTTTGAAGCCTGGAATGATAACCGTCTCCTGAAGGAGGCTGCCGTCATCAAATCCGTAGAACATGTACTTATGTTCTAAAACTGCTTTCTTATGTTTCTCCAGGATTGGATTAATACAAACTTATTGCATCTAGTGCAAAAACAACATTTGGTGTGGTACTTGACATCTCATGATTGACTCAATTGCCTAAGCAAGTGATCTGCCAATCATGCACATCCCTCTCCCCTTTAGTCCGTAAGACACCTTTAGAGAGGGTGACTCCATCACCTGCAGGTACACCACCAAGCTAGGAGTCATTTATTCTAAAACCATTAGAATACTGTCAAAGTACCTGCATTGGGAAACTACCCAAATCCAGATCTAAAACCATAGATCTAGAAACCAGAATGTCAAATATTATATCCATATCCTGTCTGGAGAAACAACTGTGTGACGACCACAGTACAACCAATCGTAGTATATGAATTTTACTTCCTACTCTGTGTATGTCATCCAAATACCATGACATCACACCCTACTACCTTCTTAACAGATCCATCCCCTATCCTGATTGAAGTCAAACCCATGACTGTCACATCAAAATTAGATGATCTATCTCCGCTATAACTGCTCAGGTCTATAAATAGACATAAGCATCTTGCCCACTATGCTTCCGCTGCTCCCACTGACTACGACAACCCTCCTACCGGGTCTCATATCCTGGAACAACAGTAGTGTCAAGTCTGGGTAAGCAAGATCCTCCCTGTCACCGTCCTTGAGGCTACCGGAGTACCCCTCGGATGTCTGAGATTACCCATCATATCTGCGGAGTGGCTATTGGAATGTCAAACCTGATTGAATATATAGGTCATATTAAATTTTCTGTAATCGTTCGCGGTTCTGGAATCACTTCCAGTTCTACCATACTCCCACTACTGTTTTCTGAAAAAGATCCATTTTACTAAAACTGTGGCGAGTCAAGAACAATATCACTATTGATCTTCCAAATGGTAGAATATCAACCCTCGTCATAGCTAGGGTCAACCCACAAACAGCCATTACAGAAACGTGCCCTGAGTTATCCAGAGTCTGGTTTTAAGCATAAGCTGGACAACTCCCCGTACCTTAATATCTTTTAAGGTACGAACTATTCTATATCCAATATAGAAACTTTGGCACTTAGTTAATTGGAACCATATTCAAATCATGCAGCTGTCTCCAGTGCATATCAACTTAATGGAAAAAGGCTAATCAGCATTACTCAACTTAGGAATCCATCCAATTATGAGCAACCTGAAAGAGAAACACATTTCTCAAAACCATCACTATCATCTGAATACCAATCACAAGAATCTACATCTTCGATCTCTTTGAAGAATCCCGATACTTGTGACACCTGGTTCTCTACTTTATTCTTATACCCATAACTTCTCAAAACTTAGACCTTGTATTTCTACGAAACACTTGTCTAAATACTAGAGAAGTTATAAGTAAACAGAACAGAGTACGAGGACCTACCCCTTTGTCCTGATGGACACTGGACAACATACAATACTCTGTATAAGTCCGCTGAGTTTAAGCAACTCAAAACATGTGCGTCGTAGGTTAAGAACTGTACCCTGGCGATTTCCTCAAATATCACCAATTGCAACGAATTCCGATATAATGAGGATAATCACCTAATTCCCAATAACTTACTCCCACTCATCATCTGTAAAACCATACAGATATGAGAATGAAACCTGGTAAATACATACTCTTGGAGTAAGTATCCAATCGGGAAAACAGTTTTCCTTTAACAATGCACTGAAACATGAAAATGTTTCGTAGGGGTATCTTGGTATTCATAGTAATGCCTCTTCCATAATCCAATTCATGACTTTAACCGTATATTTCACTGCCATCTCTCCAAGTCCCTTTATTTGTCTTTAGTCGTTACCTCCTGCACACCATCGTTAGGCTAAATGGTTTTCTTCCTTCCCTACCGTTCGGCACCAGCCTATGGTTTGGAAGAAGACTATCCAGTAAGCATAATAGGTGTACCCTCCTAAACCAAGAAATACTCGTATCTTGAGAGAAGGTGATGATAAAAGACAACTGAATAATACCTTATTCTTTTAAAGGTGAAATAGGAGTGGCGATGAAGTACGCGGTTTGGTCGTGAATGATATCAGTCGCAATTTACTTTGCCCTCTTTCTAATCCCTTTATTTTGTCTTTACATATAACCTTCTGCACACCCTACTTAGGCTAATTGGTTTTCTTCATTCCCTACCTTTCGGCACCTGCCTATGGTTTGGAAGAAGACTATCCAATAAGCGTAATAGGTGTACTCTCCTAAACCAAGGAGCTCTCGCAACCTGAGAGAAGGTGATAATAAAATACAACTGAATAAACCAATTCTATTTCTCCTGAACCTTGATCCATCCTCGAAGAAGTCCCTTCGAGTTCGTATATAACCATACGATGGATCTATCCAATGGAAGTGGATATCCGTAGTAATACGGGTGTTCTGAGAAATTCAAAGGGTAAAAGAATGAGTGGCAATGACTTATGCAACTCAGACAATCCAAAAGCCAGTGTTTTAAGAAGGTTCGGTCAACCAGGTCACTGAGTCATAGTCTAGGGTCGGTCAAAGGTCGCTGCCAAAGAGAGAGAGAAAAGAAACACTTTGCGTGCACTCTAACCTAGATCAGAATGGTTATCACTTTATCTAATCCGGAAACCTCCCACTGTCCTGTCAAATTCTCCTCCAAACCTGAAAGAAGAATCAATCGGGATCACCCGAAGAGTAAACCAACTCATCAGTGGGAATCGGGATCCAACTCTCATTGCATGATAACGTGATGGAATGCATCCACGTTACTCATACTCCAGAAGGTATGCGCATACTTGACAAGTTTCAGTTTCTTTAGAAACTCCCGATATGATTTTTGCCCCATGCTCTTATAACCTTGGCGTTGGTCAAAATGTCATAAGTCACATGCCAAGTTCTACCCGTCACTATCTTGTCAATTTGAACCCACCCGCACATGCCCTTGACGTTGGCCAAAATGGCAGAACGACTGTCCCAAACTAACGCATCTATCTATGCAACAATTGAATACCCAGCAGCTACCAAACACTATGCCTTGGCGTTGGTCAAAATACATAGCTTGAATACTACTGAATACCCAAAAGAAGTGACGGAGGGCTACGGCTGGTTTTTGGCGAAAAACCTTTAACGTAGTGAACTTGATATCGCTGAAGGAACCTGATAGCTTTTTAAAATATAGTGGCGAAAACCTTTTGCTAAAGAGGTCACTCCCGGTAAAGGGATCTCGGCTCTTTCCTCGTGGAATGAGGTGCAGGATATTCCACTGAATACCGCGGTGCAAAGCAACTTGTAATCGACTATAGTGAAGTTATTACCCTGACGCAAACTTCTGCCCAAGGGGTCAGTCCCGGTGAAGGGATATCGGCCCTTGCCCCGTCGAATGAGGTGCAGGATATTCCACTGAATACCGCTATGCATAACAAAAGGAAACGTCTTTGCAATAACACTTTTTAAATTTGTTCCAACAACTGCAAACAGGTTTGTTTTTACTTTGCATTGATCAGAATCAATGCAGTCCCATCAATCAATCACACCAGAAAAGAACGAAAATAAAATGTACGTATATGCCATCCGCATTCGTCACTGGGTCCCGTCATCACCCGTTAGGTTACTTAACTAACGACAGAGCGGGGACTGGACTAGCGCGGGTGTAAAACATATACAACATCTAATAGTATATAAACCAATATACAATAATCGCTCCAGGCGTGACAATATGCAACATTACAGAAAAGTAATAAGCATCACAGAACAATACAGATAATCTGGGATCCCCGGGTTTCACAGAGCCGCTGCTGAAACCCGACGTTCCCCTGTCGTGTGGATAGCCTGTGCAATGAAACCTAGACCCCTATGGGTGCGGCAAGTTACCCGCCAAAACCTGAAGCGAGGCAGCCCCCTACAGCAAAGTGAATGGACCACCCAGCACTTCACGGAATCCGGTAATCTTGGGCACCCCTCCTTGGGTCAACCTGTACCCCCTACGAGTGCGGTGAATAGTCTGCCAATTTTAGAGTGGGGCCCCTCTGCCTCTCAAAGCCATGAGATGCGGACCCGTTGCCCTCCAGAACCCGGCTATCCGTGCACTCCGTCGCGGGGCAAAACCTAGTACAGTAATGAAAAATAGTACAGCAGGTACATCGACCGCAACCTGGTCGTGCCCCAAAAGAATATTATACAACAGGCAGTGACGGCAGTCCACATGTTGGACGCTCGTCCCGCAATATCAAATGTACAAATAAACTCAAACTGTACTACCATTGCACACTGCTATCCATCACGACAAATCCGCAATATCACAGCACAACACAGAACATCAACGCGAATGTCACGTTCGCAAACCCGTCTAAAAGAACTATAGCAATCAGACGCGGTTTACCGAGCAAATGACATTCCCGGTCGGAGATATAATGTAAGCACTGTAAACTAACGTGTTTAAATTTCGATCGACTAAATATCAAGAAGTGGGCCCCACGAACATCTGGTGAACAGTAACAAAACCTGGGCCCAAAAGATATATACCAAAAACCCCAAATTCCAACAGAGAAGACACCGACCAAATTTGGTGCACTGATCCCACAGAATGGCCACGGATGCGCGGCCAAACCATGGGTTTGGCCGCGTTTCCGCGGCTCTTAGGTGGAATAACGTGACCAAATTTGGTCGATGTGCTTTTGAGACCCTGCATAACTTTCTGTGATATGTGGAATAATTTTAGGACCCCTTTAAAAATCGACAGAAACTGTGAACTTGGATTTTTGCAGTTTTTGATTTCCGATTTGATCGATATTTTAAACGCGTTAGCACAAGTTAGTAAAGCAAAATGGTGAGGCTCTGATACCACTGTAAGTCTACGGTAGCGCCCCGGCCGTCTACAGACGCCAAATGCGGAACAAAAACTTTTTAACTGGCGTTATCGTATACTTTAACCCGGATCTGCCATTATTACTAAACTAACAAACTGTAAAGAGTGTAGAAAGGTTATACCGAACGATCCGAGTCCTTCGTTCTTTAACCATCATCCCACGCTCCATTGCGGCTGCTCCGATCTCTTCGATCTCCGATCTGCTCGTCCAGGTGGCACCACATCAACGATTCTTTAAACGGGCTCCCGCCTCTGACTCGAGGCAACTCGGTCGTCAAGTTTGCTAAAAGAGACGACCAAGAATGATGTAGAGAATGAGTAGATGACTTTGTCTCACTTCATCCAAAGCCGTGGACGATCGGTTAATGAAGTTGCCGATGGAAATGAAATGGAACAAGAAATGAACTATGAAATTTCCATGTATCCAAAACTTTAGTCTTTTCTTTTAACAACCATAATTTTTCTCTCATGAGTGAGTGAAGGAGGAGAGAGAGGGCCGGCCACTTTATAGGATGGAGGAGGGTGAGTGTAGGAGCAAAGAAGGAAGGTGATAATAAACCTAAAGCTTATCATAACCATTCATGAAAGCATGAGTCACAAAGAGCAATTAATGCAAACCAATGAACATAATACAACTCTCCCTTGCATTAAATGAGTCATTAATGGCACTAATGAGTCACTTAACACCTCACCACTTCTAGAACCTTCTAGAAGAACGACTCACCTCATCCAAGAAAAGATAAATCCGTCTTTAACCGAATGTTAAAAGACGACCGATAGAAAACTGGAAACTGGCAACTTCCAAAAGTGATCCTGAAACAACTTTCAGGATAATCCCGTAACTGTATAAATATACCCGCATTTGTATTACGACCGAATACAAATGCAACTGAGACAAAAATATTATATCTACTCAATATAATACTCGGATCCGGCTTAAACCAAAGCCGACCAGTATCATTTGCCCGAAAAATAACACGTGCGTAAACGCACGTGCATTTTCCGAACCCTGCCATAAAACCATACGGCCTCTACAACGTTTCGCCCGAACTTGGGAAACTGTCTGTGGGGGACTCTAATGACTCGTCAGTACCCTAGCAGTGGGTTTAACCACAAACCGTCAGCGGCACTAGCAATGCGTAACGGCTGCCCATGGACTGACCTCAAGGGAAGCCGATGAGCGAACTCATCCGGAAACCCTACTGAGCCTAACAGTGACAATGTAAATACAGTCCGGTCCGTTCGTCTATGAGTATCGCATATCTGCCTACGGGGCTAGTAACGTCAGACCCCCAATAGCAGTATAAGTCGTGTCGGAGTGTAGCCCAATAACACCCTGAGATACTACTGGAGTACCTACCAGTAAATCTCCTGCCATGGCCATGGACTTTGTGTAATGGCTCTCCTAGACACAGCACGACCTCGCACCCAATACCGGGAGAGACGAATCCCCTGCCGATCCGCTCACGTGCCTCCATATGGCTCGAGACTGTACCCAAAAACTACCTGTTTGCACGACTCCTTTGAGCCGTGGTAGGGTAGAAATCAAAGCACAGTGGGAACTCACACGAGACAAATGACGACCTCAGGTCGATGAACTAACCTGTACACATGTCACCAGGGAACTGCTATCTGACGATAGATATAATACTAACTAGCAGATTCCCGGCGAGTCCTGTCCGGTGTACTCATAACCTAATGAGCACCTGTATACATCTTAGGTGATCCAACTGACACCAGTGGCTTGTGAGACCGGCCACCGCCCCTCGTCGGGGTCTCGACTGTACACACTAGTCTACTCCGGAGTATCGATGCCCTGTCTCGAAACTCCCACGACTAGGGACCACAATTAAGGATATGCGTATAAACCACCCAACTCTCACGTATATGATCGCCATCATACTGTTGGTGGTAAAGCAAAATCCTAAGGGCTCTATCAAAGTGTAACATGTAATCAGTCACCTGAACATGTACACGACTGATAAAGGCAAACCAAATAGCATACTATCATCTTGAGTAAGACTGTCCTACCGGTATAGGTCCTCCGCAATCATTGCAATCACGTACCTGCGATCCAATAATTGACTCTCACTATCTCCAACAGTTCAAGCATACTTAAGCCGTCTCAAACTGATACGAAACCTGACATAGAATGTTTATGATAATTTGATCCATACACATAAGTCATATTGCTTAAACATGGTAATTGACATATAATATGATAGAATACGGATATATTAATTGATTGACCATGCTACTCTTGACTCTGCCAGTTTTATGATACGTTTCTTGTAATCATGTTATTGATAATTGTTGCCTGAATATCACAAATACCTCATATCTTGCTTGCGAACATGTGTGCTTTATTCTTGATCTCCAGCAGCCGCGGACAAAGCCGCCGTTAATTACCTCTGATTAACGGGTCGTATAAGTCATGCGAACTCAGTGTGCAATATAAGATTGTTGTGTTTTGAAAACAATTTTGAGGATATTTTGAGCATATTGGGGGCCTCACAGAGTTTACGGGGATCCCACTAACCGATCGACAGGCCGGGGGTCAAAGGGATTAGCAGCCCTCTTGTAGAGTGCGGGCAACACTCCGTTGGAAATTTTTTGAAAGGTGTTTTAAGTATGTCGGGGAGCTCCAGAAAAGGGAAAATAAAAAGAGAAGTGGGATGGTCACCCGAGTTCAGGTGACCTCCCGAGGGGGTCGGGAGCCCCTCCCGAAGCAGGGGGGCCCCTTTAAGGGGTTCCCGAAGGCACTGGAGACCCCTAAAAGGGGGGTCTCGAAGCAGTGGGCCCCCTCTTGGGGGGGTCCCGCAGTCGGGAGCCTCCCTTTGAGGGGTCCCGAAATCGGGAGCCCCTCCTTTGGTGCGCTCCAACAGCAAAAAAAACCCTTTTGGGGTTCCGAAGAGAGAACCCCCTTCTGGTGGTTATCAAAAGAGGAAAACCCCGATTTTTTTGGAGTTTCGGGGCCGAACACTGGTAGATCCCATGTTCAACTTTGAGGAACATGGGCGTAACCAATGTTCCCATGGATCTCACGAGAAATCCGAAGCCGAAAGAGCTCGTGGGGGTGAAAGCTATAAACTTTCACCCCAAAGTCATCTCTATTCTATATATTTTGATGGTGCATGTTTCTTCATCCATGGTGCTTGCCTGGGGTGAAAGCCCAAGAGTCTTCCTTTCCCTTTTCTTAGATTTGATGAAAAAAAGCTATGTCTTTTCTTTTGAATTGCGTCTTGATGTAGTTTTATTTGGTTTTTTAAAAGGAAAGGAACCCTTTTTATGAGTTTCCAAAGGTTGAAGATGAAGTGGGGGATGAGAGAGAAAATCATCTCAAGAGAGGTGGAGGCTCAAAACCCTAGATAATACAATGAGAAAGAAGTTGTTCATTTCTATTTTGGGTGGGGTTTAAATACCTCTTACATTTTGCGCTTGAGCCCTTGGGCTTTACAAATTGGTTTTTTCCCTATTTTCCTAACATATGTGCATATTAAACCTTAACCCCTTAGGCTTTACAAAATTGGTTTTTTGACTATTTATATTTACCAAATTACATAATAAAATTATTTATTACATTTCTTCCTTTCTTTTTCTTCCTTGGCATGGGGCCTGTCCCCATGCTTGAACTTAATCGGCTTGGACCCACTTGACTTGAGTTTGGGCTTGGGCCCGGGTTTGGACTTGGGTCCACTTGTTTGGGATTTGATTTTGATTTTGACCTTTTGAATTTTGGTCAATGGTGCGTAATTTTTGACCCCAACACCAATCAAGCTTTATTATCGCCGATAATGAGATATGTAAACAAGTCAGAGTACTGGCAATAGTGGGAGAGATTGAGAGAGGAAGATAAGATGAGGAATTGAGGATGGCCTTGAGGAGAAGGGAAAGATAGGCTGGTGATCAATAAGAGAGTTACCACACTAAAGCCCTGACTCGAATTCCGGTCCTCTCTTTTTAAAACGAAGTTCTCACATTTTAATTTGAGAAAGATGAGGGGTGGTTAGGTCATTCAATGTGATATTAAACAGTAGGGCCAGTGGGGTGATAATTTGAAAGTTGAGGGGAGGGGGTTTGGGTAACGACTGAAGTTGGTGGGTCTCTAGATATTGGCCCAAACTACAGGATGTTTGATGAAATAAGCCACATATAAATGCATAAAGAAGTGTTTTTGCATGTGTACCATTTTTCGGAAAATTCTTCCAGAATGCTCTCTCTTACTTGTGGGTAGTATTACCTAATATGTATCAAACAAGAAGTAGTGCTCTACTTCATTGAGTCGGCTAAACCGCTCTAACAGTTATTAATTGAAGTCTCGAGAAAAATATACTACATATAGAAGGTTGCTGCAAAATAAGATAAAAGCATACTTCATACCATTAGTTTTACTTGAAGTGTACAAAACTTCATCATATAAATCAATAAAATAACAGAAACAAATTTAGTACTGTATAAACACTAATCGATAGCTTCTTCTTTTTTTAAATGTAATGTTTCTACCTTCAAACAAAGGGGAGTGTCTCAAGAGTACCTTTGGAGCATATTTCTTCTGTTTCTTAAGCTTGTATTTCTTCAACAAAGGGAAGTAGAGTTGGTTCTCGCTGAAATTTGATTACTGAACTCACTTGCGAGAATGCTGTTTTCTTCCCAAATGTTGAGCTGTAAGCTATAAAGAGCATATAGACTATTTCATCTCCAGATACACCTTATCGACAATAATTAAATTTAGTGAAGATATTTTCTATTCGATATAAAATCTAAAATACAGTATGTGCCTGATTATTTTATTTTATTTTATTTTATTTTGTGTGTGTGTGTGTTTGTGGGGTCTCATATGCTCAAAAGCAACGGCTCTAGTGCAGTTCAAAATTCATCAGCAAGCACGCGATGGGCATTCTGAAGAAATAACAGAGTCAAGAACTAACTGAAAACTGTGTGTTTCAAATAAAGAGATGGTCGGATGTATATAATTAATCATAGATCTACAACTGTACAAGGCGCGATGACATTTAAACATTATGTGTCTAGCCCATCAACATGATTCTTTCTTGGTCTGCAATGACGATGACAATCAAAATAGGCATTCAAAACTACACAATTTAACAAGATGTATGTTTATCCATACCAAGAAACTAAGCATAGAGCGGCATGGAGATGAATAGCCATCAAAGGAGGAGAAATATTTGAATATGATGGTCTCTTATGAGATCATATACGAGGTTTACATGCACTTGCGCGCGAGGAAAAAGACAGACTGAAAGAGGACTGAATTCTTTGTAAGAGTAAGCTATGATTGTTATAATTTAGCGAATAAGAGTTTGCAAGAGAAAAAATTCATAATTATGATGCATTGTTGTAAACGAGGGAACTAACCATCAAAAGACGATGAGGGAACGCATCGAGCAAGAAAAGGAACCAAACTTGCATCCGATCAAGGGATTCAACTAACGCTTCTTTGTTCCCCATCTTAATAGCTAATTACAAAAAAACAGCTTTTTTGTAATCGTGGACCAAATTGGGGTTTAGGGTTTGGGTTTGGGTTTGGGTTTGGGTTTGATGGAGGAGACCGCTCTCGTTGATGTCGAGAAGGACGCCGCAGACCTCCAACGTGATCAAATTGGATCCAGCCATGGCTGCTTCTGCTCTGAGTTGATATCTGAGGGAGATTTTAGGGTTTTGGGAATTAGGGTTTTTTTTCTTGGGCTTTTCGGAAGAGAAGAAGCGGGTATGGGTATGGATATGGGGAAAGTGCAATTGGGCCGTTAAGCATCCGACCCGGATTCGATTAGGACGCTAATTGAATCAAGCCCGCTAAATTTGTGCCTGGACTCATTTGGTGTCGGCTTTGGTTTATTTCATACCATTTTTTGGTGATATGTCAAATGTCTAAGATTTAAGGAACTTTTTCTTTTCTTTTTTTCCCTGGCTCCTTTTGGATTGGGATTGGAAGTGCCACATGCCTTTTTGGTATTTGTATTATGATGGTAAATATGCAATTTCCAATATACTAACAATTACGGATGTTGGATTGAAATTAAACAAACTGGGTTTTAACATGTGTGTAATCGTTTAAAACCCGTCCATCATGTTGGAGTATGTATTCGATTACTTGGTACATTTTGAACATCAGTCAATTGCGTAGTAAAGACCTATTTAGGATGCCTATTACTTCCTATTGAAAATTTCATCTGCAATTGAATTTGGAAAAATTCAAAACAGATTTCTTTGCACGCAAAGCAAGAGCGTGTTGGGATTGTCTAGACCATGTTTCGTTCATAATAGAAAGTATTTGATTGGTGACTCTTTGTATGAGAAACCTTCATTATGGATCCATTTTTCTTGGCCATGTTTTCATAGTTAGGTAACTGAAACTTTAAAGAATTGTTATTTGTCTTTGTAAGCTTTGAACGATTTTCAAGAGGAAGCGGATTATTTTAATTGTTGGCAAGAATCAATCACATTAGAAGCATATCGTAAACGACAGCGTGCTTTTCACTGTACATATAGGTTTTTATGGCAACCGGTTTAATGCTAAACAACCATGCAACCTTTGTTACAAGCCAAACATTCTCAATCGATCAAAGGCAAGTTTTGTGAATGTTTGAATTGAAAAAACAAATGAGCACAAAATATTTATCACAATATTCATCTAGAACTCCATTTCAAAATTTGTTAAACTATGACCAACACCGCCAGCGGAAACAATTTTTTTCATCAACCAACTATTTCTAAGTTTCAAGCTAATCCCAAGGGACGAGTTAGCCGGCCTCCAGCAGCGCATCAAAATAGTTGTTATTTCTTATAATGGAAGCAATCAAGAGGCTGTGTGACGTACTTAACACTTGCCATAATTCTTATATCCTGCGACAACTTAATACAAAGATTTATCATATTGCAACCCTGTAATTAAAATTGTTAAGCTAATCAATATAATAAACAAAAGGTTTGGCAAATGAAAAATCTAATGGAAACATTCTGTCCAACAAATATGTCATACATCAACCAACTATACGACATAATGAAATATTCGCAAGTTTGAAGTTAACCCAAAAGGAACGGGACGGGTGGCCCCCAACGGCGCATCCGGATTCGAACGCACCGCATCAATATCCCCTTCCCGCTTTTTCATGACGTCTTAAATAAAAAAAGAAGAAAAAAAATTCCTTTTACGTTGCCTCCAAAAACCAAAATCCTCAACATTTTACAATTTACAAATAAACCCCTCAAATTAAAACACACCCAATCCCTCTAATTTCCCTCTCTCTTCCTCCGCTTCAAAACCCTAGGAACCAAAAAAATAAAAATCGTTCCTTTTTGTTTGATCGATCGAGATCGCCATCGTGATGCCCGAGATCGAGGGATCGAGCCTCCCCCCGTCGAAGCTCCAGTTCCGGTCGCCCCTTTCGCTTGGGCATTTGAGTGATCGATTTGCTGCTGCCTTGGATAAGGACTGGATCTCGGTGAATTTATTTTCTTTCATCTTTTTTGTCTGAACCTCCTTGAATCGATGATGATTTAGATCTGTGATTAGCTTCCCTGTTTGGGATTTAGTGATGTGAGTTTATAGCTGCATGGACTTTGTTTGTTCTTGTTTATGATTTAGTATCTGAAGTGTGATCAGACTGCTGCTTCTGTTACAAATGAAATGAGATTTTGTTTGATTAGAATTTTGATCATCTGCGACATCGAAACTGGGTCGGAGATTGAATTTAGTTTTATGGCAAGCGGTCGGGCTTGAACTGACATCAAATCTTATATTAATCGTGCTAAATTTCTGGCGACTATGAATTAGAGATGGAAAAGCTATAATAAAGGAGGGAATTTTGCTCAACTAGCAGCCACGTGTGAAGCAAAGAGCACAACTTGCCACATTCCCACTAAGATGAAATCTTTTGGTGGATACTACTGTCAAAATAATTTGCTTGTATGATCGAAATACGACCTTCGTTGACTCTGTGCACCAGAAAGCAGCACATTTGTCCATAAGTTGCTAAGTTTTGTATTGCCCCTGTCTTCTTGAATCTTTATCTAGAATTTTGGAGGCAAAAGAATTATATTTGTGGCGGCAATGGCGTATATCGACGAACTGGTATTTTGTTTTTCAAATGAGACCTACCAACAATGGTCGATCCGTTTCTTGTACCATCTTTTGTAATGTTCTTTATGTGTATTTGAATTTTTGAACACTTATCAAGGTTTTGTTGACAAAAAGTTTCCTTGGATAAACACGCATCATAACGCGTGCATCAAAAAGCAAATCAAGCATGCATCGATGGATTTGATGACATATGGATGCCACATCTATCTTCCTAAGATATCATGGACTCTTTTTTATCCCAAAACTTCTTTCTTTCTCTTGCCGCTGGTAATTTGTTACTAGAGGTTACATAACATTAAATCCTGGAAGCACTCAGTAGACAAATTATCTTAGTTTATTGGTACGTGCATAAGTGGACTAGGTTGTTTGAAATTGTGACTTTCCGCTTGGTTAGTTGGAAAATAAAGACGACCACCTAAGCCACAACATGTACCAAGCCACTTGATTGTCCCTCTTTAGTTGAAAATATTTGATTTTCGGCCTTTTAGACATTATTACCCTGGGGCTGCAAAGTCCCCCTTCTAAGTTCTAGCATACAATAATTATTCGATCAGCGATAATCTCAATGTATCAGTTGCTTACAAATTACAATACCATGTCAATAGGCATCGCCATGTCACATGTGAGTATTAGCGTAGAAAAAAATGTGATACGGCACAACCTTCGAAAGCAATTTTTCCTCGAGGGTGGTCTATTCGTGCAGTTTGAGGAATTTCACTTGTTTAAGCAATTTCTCAGACTTTGTTGGTTTATCCTTGATATCGTCAATATACAAATACAAGTATGCCAATGCCTATAGCTGTTACTGCAGAAGGTTGGAGACTACTTTTATGGTTTCTTTTTCGCCATCTTTTGTTTGTCTCTGTTAATGCCGTACTTGTTTCTCCTTCATCCTCCAATTTTATGTTTGTGAGGCTGAAAGCTAGGTTAGAGTTAAAATATAGAATAATCACTCCTTGCACTTTATAGGCCAATTATTACGTGGTTTTTATCCTTGCTGTTTATCTCTTGGCCACACTAGGGACTCGATGCTTAATTTCAGTTGTATAATCTGTTCATTTTCGTTCTCATTTTCTTTCTATCAAGCTCACCTAGCTAACATGATATGTCACTGACTCATTGGAATTATATTCCTGACTTTTAAAAAAAAGTTTACTGCTACTGAGTGACCGCTGAGAATAAATGGCGGTATCCCAAGAAATGTGCTTCATATCAGAGTTCCAGTCAATATATCTGTCAAGATTTCTCCAAGAAAAATAAAATGAATTGAATGAAGTACAAATTTGAGCTATGCTTATTCTAGATTTCTCTAATGCTGCTACTTCTAAACTGTTTCCCCCCCCCCCCCCCCCCGTCTTTTTTCTTGATACCGCGTTTGAACTTTTTTTTTCATATCCGCACAAAACTTATGTAGGTCTTGCACCACTTCAGTGTATGATTGTTCAAGTCAATTTTTTAAATTCTTCAAATGTTGTTCTGAATGCTATGCAAATTTACCATTTTTCTTTCCCCTTTCTGCAGAGAAAGCAGTCAAATGGAGCACAAGATTGTAAAATACTTGGAGCAGGACAAGAAGGGCATAGAGCATCAATTGGGGGCCATATGCTCCCACCTGTTTCAGGTGCAAGTGATAAGAACCCTAAAAAGCCAAAGGCTTCAAAACGCAAAGGATTTCTGCCTCAAAATCTTGAATCAGCTGATGGTACTTTCATGTCGCTTATGGTCGTTATAGTTCACATACTTGTTTATCTTATTTTAGTTCTAGTATTCACACTACCCAGTAACTAAATTTTCTAAAAACGTTTGTTTGTCTAAGCTTAAAACAGGAACAAGTTTATGAGACATATTCTCACCCTAACAAGATATGTTTATGCTTTTTTTGTGGCTCTCAGGTTCTGCTGTGAACAATTGTCGTTATGACAGTTCTCTGAGTAAGTTTTCCTCTTAGGGATTCAACGTCTTCACAGATCCGGTTATAGTAATCAAGTTGGAAAAAAATTATGCACACACCCTTTAGCTGGCTCAGAATTTTTTTTATAATTTGATCTTTGTATTTTCTTCATGACAAATATATAAATCCAAACCATCTGAAAAGTTTTTTTTAAACCTTTCTAAATGAGAGAATTAGGTTATTTAACTCAAAGCAATACTATTTGGTTAAATGTATCTATCCTGGTCTTTTGCCAATTGGATGGTTAAAAAACTTTTTGGCCATTATTACTATCACACAGAGAAGATGTAAGGGTGGAAAAAGATTCTGAGTGAAGCCAAAGGTCTACACATAATTTTCCCTTCCTAAATATATTGTTGCATGGGAATGTTTACGAAAGCAAATATTCTTGACAGGCTTGTTGACAAAGAAATTTCTTAATTTACTTCAGCAAGCTGAGGATGGAACCCTTGATTTGAATAGAGCGGCAGAGATTTTGGATGTATGGTGTTATATAACTTTGTTGCATTGTCTTGCAGAGATCGTCTGATTGATTCTTTTCTTTGTTCTTTGTCTAAAGCTATTTTTAATTATTTTACATTCTGTCACGTTGCATTGATAGGTTCAAAAGCGGAGAATTTATGATATAACAAATGTTCTTGAGGGTGTCGGGTTGATTGAAAAGAAGTTGAAGAATATGATTCGTTGGAAGTAATTGTTGCGCTTCTTTCCTATTTTTCCCCCTTATCTATTTGATGATTGCTAACAAGTATATACAACAGGGGTACCGATATATCAAGGCCAAAGGAATTGAATGATCAAATAGCAGATTTAAAGGTAAACTTATGATCAAAAAGTTCTTTTTGCTGCCTTTCTTCTCTATATTACGAACTTCAGTAGCTGTTTTGAATATATTTAGTCAATGCCTATCAGACACCACTTACATTGATGGGACACCACTTACGATCTTCACTTATATTACGATCTTCATGCTATATCAGACGCCACTTATGTTGATGGGACAATTAATTCACTTTACCAAGATTGGTTAATAAACGGTTTTCACATAAAGATTCAATTTCCTTTCTGTCTGAAACCTTGGCAAAGATATAAAGTGTGATCTGATCATAGACATCCACAAATGAGGATAAAGAGGCTAACAGTTGAACTGCAGGTAGGATTTTGGGGAATAGGCTACCCTACAGGGGGGTTTACAAGAAATAACCCAATTAACGAGTATCGGTCCCCCACACCCTTATTGGTTGGTATTAAGTATCTTGGAAGTAACAATTCCTTGTCGACGTTGCTTCTAGACTCCTTTCAAGGTATCATATGCAATTATCAAAACATCACATATGCTAATTTTAACATCTAATCATATATGGGAACAATCCTTTTGAATACTAAATAGCTTCAATTACACATATAGTAGTATTACATTCACACCTTTGCTTCTGAATCCATAGGTTTTTAACCCTTCTTGCTTTGATTCTTAGCTCACAGCCCATCAGCTTTAGCTTTTGGGGAAGTGTTATCTAAAGAGGCAACAATAATGAACTATCATTACAAGAGTTCCTAGATTCAGACCTCCTTGTTTGCTATTTCAAAATGTGATATATATATCCCATTAATTCATCTTTCCAACTGAGTCACGTTTTACACAAAAGTTTGTGTTGTGCCAATTCCTTAGAGGATTCTTCCACAATGGACTCTGATAAGTGAGATTTCGAATAAGTGTTTACAGAATCTTTTGCTAGGCATAAAACTACGGTAGTTTAATGGCAATTCAGATTCTCAAGCTGTAGAAGTACTGGAAATAAAGTGGTACATGGTAATCAAGTAAATTTCTTTCCATTTTTTTTGTTTTGGTGTGTGTGTGTGTGTGTGTGTGTGTGTGTTATTTGAACCTTTTTTAGCTATATTTGCTCAATGTAATACTATTTCATGCGAACAGTTTCAGCTTTTACTTTAATTGTTTTGTATCTCATCAATCTTCAGGCTGAAGTTGAAACACTGTATGAAGATGAATGCAAAGTAGATGAAATGATAAGGTTTGTTTTTCTCCTGTTTGAAAGTGTGTATCCTCAAACATCTCTGTGCTCTTAGCTTCTACCTATTATTGTCTAGCAGAGAAATGCAGGACAGCCTGAGGGCCATGAGTGAAGATGAAAGATATCGCAAGTAAATTCAAACTTCACTGCATTTGGATCTCATAATTCATCCATCGTTTTCTTTATGACCAGCTCTAATGGTTATTATTTTGCTTAGACGGCTATTTGTTACCAAGGAAGATATCAATAATCTCCCCTGCTTTCAGGTTCGGATTTGCAAGATCTTGTATGTCACATGAATTCAAACTTTGTCAAATCGTTTTTTTGGTTTCTGAGTGTAGCGTTTTTTATTTAAACAGGATTCTACTCTTATTGCTGTAAAAGCTCCGCATGGAACTAGTGTTGAAGTTCCAGATCCTGATGAGGTGGGTAAAAGTGATTACACAAGTGCTATTTTATTCAGTTGGGAGTTGATAAGTTTTTTTAAAAAAATGTTTTGGCAGGGTCTTGACTTTCCACGACAACATTATCAAATTCTAATGAGAAGCTCCTTGGGCCCCATTAACTGCTACCTATTAAGGTATTTACAAAAACTTTTAAATGTCAGGAACAACAATGCCTATGAAGCATGGATTCGTGAAAACCCCTCACTAATCGACCCTGATTTCCGAATTGGAGTGGATACTTTTCGATTCAATCGGATTCGTGATTTGGAGTTGTGAAACTTGATTTTCATAATATATAAATTAAAAAAACAATTCAAATACTTCATGATTCAACATGATTTGCGATTCGGGGTTGCGTGTTGTGTTTGATCACTTAAACTGGTTTTTAGATACGGTTTGGGTTGGGTTTTTGAAGTTTGAAATTAATCTACTAGCACACATCCTTTATTAATATACCCAAACCGACGATCCCAACAAAAAACTATTGGCAAAAAGTTAGGACTTCTGTCGTTGAACGATTGCCACCATTGTCTACTTTCCTCATACCGGCTCAGAGTCGTGGCTTCCAGCCTCTCCTTGCAAAGCCCCATGCATGGCCTCCTCTCCATGCCTCTAATTGTTGTCTCTCTCCCAAATTTCACTCGATAAAATTAGGTCTCTCTCCACAAATATTAGTAATATTAGCTTAGATGAGAATTGTAAGATAGTATTTTTGTTATATATTTATATTCATATATTATTATATATTTGTATTTAATCATTTAAAAATCTGATATAAAAAATGTCTCGTGGCCTAAATTTTTGGACCCTTGCAAATCCGCGAATCTGAATTGTATCGTATTGCGTATTCATATCCGAATCTATGCTACATAGTTCAAATCTATGCACATATCAAGTGTCGAGAACCATTTTATCCAAAAGCTTAAGGTGTTGAGTTGTGGGATACCAATGTATATCAAGCTAAAATAAAACTTTAACACCTGTCGCATGGGCCTTTGGGCAAAGGCCCATATGGAAAGGCCTCCAAGGAAAACTCTCGTTTAAAGACAGAATAAATGGGAGCATACAAGTATATATCTTTAAGACGACAATGATGAGGTTTGGACCCAAGATCTCTTGAAACCTGGTGTGTTCTGATTCCATTTCAAGAACCACCTTACCCAATAGCTTAAGGTGTTGAGCTGGGGGATATCACTGTATATGAAGTTATCATCATCTAATAGTATAGTGCAATCATTTTGAAATGGCAATATAACTAGTAATTTCTATTGATTCACATCGTCATAAAATTCCAGGTGGCATCACCACGGTGACAAGAAACTCAACTATACTAAGGGCATGTCTATTTGTTGTTCTTTATACACAAGTTCTTCACAATCAATGTTTTTGGCTTACCGGAACGTCGACTAAAAAAATCCTTTTACTACGAGTCTAAACTCTAAATATTTGATTTTGCAGTAAAATACTAATGCTATATGTGTCAGGAGATCTTGTATTGCTTCTAACTCTTATTTTTTCTAACAGCAATCATGAAGAGAGGCTCGAGAGTCCAAGTTCTACGCAACGGCCTGAAGCAAATTCTTCATCTATGGAAAATAGCAACTATTTCAGAGATGAAACCTCATCCGAGCAAGGTTTGATTTCCTCGAGTTCTTACATCTCACAGGACAGCTTAGGGGGTGTGGTAAAGATTGTGCCATCAGATGTTGATGTAAGTGGAATTAGTTCCTGAATCTTTTATAAAATAAAGCAGTAAAATAAAAAGAAAGAAAGAAAAGAGTTGTTCATGATCATTATTCTTTCTTCTGCAGATGGATGCGGATTACTTGTTATCAGAACCTAGAATAAGCGTTACGGATACTTGGACTGAATGTATCCTCTATTTGTATATGTTAATTGAATAAGGTTCCACTGTACTTTACCCTATACAACACTTATACACCCTGAAATGATTTATTAGCGCAAAAACTTGTGCTCGTCAACCAATACCCTTTGAAATATTTAAATTCAGCTCTATACAACTCGAAGGATCCTTTAATGTAACGCTAGAACTTGTTTGTATTTTTCAGAGTAGAGTTTGGATGTATGGAGGGTTTTGGTCGATGAACAGATGGGGTATTTGCGCTAATAAATCACTTGAGGGGTTATAAGTACCGTACAGAGTAAACTGCAGAGGAATTTTCTGCAAATATACATCTATCGTTTGATTTGATTTTTCGCTTTCTTTGCGTTAATTTATTTAATCCAAGGATTCCAAGTAATCTATTGAAGTGTTGAACAAATTGAACTGTAATTTATTTTCCTTGACTGCTTGTAGATGCAGAATGATTTCAGATGCAATGGGAGATTAAATCATAAATGTTTATTCTGTTAAATTAAGCTCACAACCGGAGAATTCTTTTCCGGGCGTGATCTTAGCAGAAGGGCTCCATTGAGGAGTTTAATTGCGCAAAAAGCGGAGGCAGGAGGTAAGGTTAAAAAATTCTCCAAAATTTGTAAATAAAATATAATCCTCTCTCGATTCGATTAGGCCCTTTCTAACATGAGAGCGAAGAAACAGTCAGGGCATTGTCCATTTGTTCAGTTATAACAGAGACGGCTACATGTCAAAAATAGAATTCGATAATGGAAAAATAAATGTTGGGCCATATGTGTGACTTTAGTTGCCTAATTATTTTATCAACTGTTGGATGTTTGTTTACTGTTTTGACCAGTATTTGACAGGTTTCTGCATTATATAAAGCTCTAGTTTAAGTGTATTCCACATTAATATAAATAGGTTTGGTATAAATTTGATTGACTGCATCGTCCAATCTTTAGTTCAGACTTAAGTTATGGCTGTTTTAAGTAAGAATTGTATAATGTTATGTTTATATGATTAAGATCACATTTGGTTGTAAAGGTATTTTATACGGACCAAAACTGGTATGGACTGTGGTTTGGTTAATTTTTGCCCAGATTGAGTTCTTAGTGTGCCAGTCGATGATGGTGCATGTTTGGTATGTGTTGTTTTATTATATTAGGTACGATTATGTAATTGCTTGGTTGTTAAAGGGGTTCAACTCATACATGAATAAATAAGCTAGATTTTGATCTTGCTTGTGAATTTCACGGTTTTATTTTTTGCTTCCAGTTAATATGCAAAATAAAAGGAAATCAAAATAATGCCAAGTAATTAATTTGAGTTGGATTAAAATTATGGGCATGAGTATTGATGTTGCGTTCAGATCCATTGGATTATTGAGCTCCTGGACGTAGATTCAGATTTTTTTTAACAAAAAAAGAAAATTGAGTCTACAATTATGAACTAACCGAAGTTGACATGATGTTAATGTGGAGTGAGCTGGGTTAGCTCGAATTCGGCTTATCAAGCTCCCGGGTATTTCACTTTTTTGAATTTCACTAGAAAAAATTTGCAAATGAAGGATTTTTTTATTAAAAAATTCACTGTGATATTGTGCCTGAAACAATAGTTCTGAAATTTCAAAAAATATATGCTCTTTGCGCACACAGGTTTATTAATGCTCTTACAGGTTTTGTTGTGTATTTTGTAGAGTATGCTGTTTAATAACATTAGTACCCATTATTGGACTTGACTCGATCTCTAATTTATTGCAACATACGATCTTTTTAGTAGCCAATCCAAATAAAGAATGTGAGAGATCATACTTGTGGACAAATACTGTATCGTATTTGATTTTTATGATCATAATATCCAACTCTTGCCTTCTCAAATTTCAAAATCATATTTTCAAACTTATTCTTTCTTTCTCCTCCCGGGTTTTCTGCATCTTCTTCTATACGAGGACATTCTATTAACCAAAGGCCTCGTTTGGCAGTGGGTTACGGTTCTCGGAATCATCATTTCATGGAGTTTCAAGGCTAAACCTTAAATATTATAACCGAAGCTAATTTGATAACCAAAATACAGTTTCCAATGGTTTCAAAAAGTTTCGACGGCTCAAAACCTATTTTTTGAACGCCACAAAGATAGAGTTTCTAAAAAATCCAAGCAACAATCTTCTTATAACCCTATTTTTAAACGAAAGCATGGTTTTAAGATAAACGAGTTTAAACCTTGTGAAACCCAATTCTTATGAAACCGTGTTTTGAATATACATGAACTTTTAAGATGACGGATTGCTATCATGATCTTTCATTATATCATAAAACTACCATAACGATGTTAAAGGAAAATTAGAAATCGACTAAATTGTCCTGTTATAATGTAATTCATGCGCTACAGTGCTGCTTTGGGAAAGATGATTCCAAATTGCATGCATTCATCGGTGTATTATAAGGTGCTAATTGTAATAAGCAAACCTATCATTTTTACTAATAAATATTTGTAAATTCACTGTATATAGTTTTTGTGATTGGTAAATGAAATGGAGGCAATTGATACATTCATTTTAGTAAAATGGAAATGAAACAACATGAATGAATATAAGATTATGCATGATTTGGACAATTATTGTCCCAAGGTCATGTTCAAAGCATCTGAGCATGCATTATGCTATAAATTTGAAAGTATTCAGACAAAGTAATTCCCAAAAGAGAAAAAAGGAATAAAAAGGGAGCGAATGTGAAATTTTTTATTTATTTTTTGTTTGTTATTTTTTGGATGTAATATAGTGAGGAAAATCACAACAAAGATGGTAAAAATTTTAACCACGATCTCTACACATTGCAACAAAATGTCGGTGGATCTTACTGATGATGGAGATGATGGTGATAAGGATTGCAAGAAGTCAAGTGAACAATCGGTAAATATGAGGATTCGGATCTGATCCCAAATACAGCTTAAACGTTAAGACGTGAACTTATAAATCACCCAGAACTTAACAGAATAGACCGCCCTAAAATAATTGAGTCTCTCTATCCCTTCTCTCTCAACAGTCAAAATAGAAAAATATGTAATTCCATTGTACTTTTTAATATCGCATGATTTAAAAAGTATGAATATTGAATAATTTATGATAATTAAGGATGGATGTTATGCTACAGTCTATATTGATATTTTGCACAAATAAAGATAATCAACATGAAAATGAATCTAAAGTAATAGGTAAGCCATTTATATATTTATTGCTTGTAATTTATCTGATCCAAGAGGTTTTTTTTGTAGCAAAACAAAGTCATAAAGTAAGTTGAGTCTGTCGCGTTTATTTTAATTCAAAAACCACATAAAATATAAACAAAAATGATTTTGAGGTGGACCGCATTCTCGTGACTGTGATCGTATGATATATCTTTAGAGATAGGTATCATCCTAACAAACCATAAAAACGTATTATTCAGTTGCCCGCTCTTGTTGGAATGTGGCCAACGAATTTACTGTTGTTCATTGTAACTTCACATAATTCTAAAACATATATCAGTTTTAAAAATACATGTAAACTTTATCAATTTCAAACAGGAAGAGAAAATAGGATAAAATAAAATGAAATTTCAATCTTTTAGCCCTGTATAGATAGATAAACTTAAAATGGTCTGAAGATTCACTAAGAAGAGTCCAGAAAAAATTTCCAAATATTAGAGCAAAAGTTAATTTTTCAATCTTTTAGTAGTATGGATAAACATGGAAGGGGTATAATACACATTTTCTTAAAAAGCAAGCGGAGTCTAAATCTCCACTGAGCGGAATCTTGGCCTCCAGGATAAAATTTAAAGGGGCTAATACACATTTTCTTAAAAGTTAAGACTCCGAAGATACTTTTCCCAAAAAAAGCCAAAAAGTACCGGGTCCGGCTCCCTTAGCACAGCTATCTTATTATAATATATAATAGGAATAAATATTGCGCACATAGCGGTTTTGGTTAATGATGCCTTGTTTTTTGTGTATATCCACGGTTTATCACCGTAACAAATCAAAATAATTAATGGCTGAAATTATTTATTTGCATATACAGACTTTTCCTTGATTTTATATATCCCTTAAAAATAGAAAATGAATATTGCCAGCTTTTGATATCCTTATATGATATTATAGTGGTGAAGATGTTATATTCATTTTTAACAAAAAAAACTTCAATGACACCTTTAACCAGAATAGCCCTCCTGGAGTTTATATGCTTAAATTTCTAAATAAGAACTATATATTAAATGACTGACAGTTGACAAATTATTCTTAACCCCTTAATTGTATAGAAATTATTTCTTGGATATTATGGATTAACAACCAACCAACCAACCAACCATGGAGTACACAGAAATTGACGCCTCCATGCATTGGTGGATAATAGCTATGTTAATCCTCCCCCGCCCCCCTCCTCCCTCCTCACCCTCTCTCTACACACACGAAGAAAACGGGTTATCAATTAGCGAGCCGATATTAAACCGTCAGCTAGTTTATTAAATAGCCAAGACCATCAAATCGATAATTTGCTCCGGTCAATTTGTTCCACACATGGAGTGATCTATGTATGTGAAATTTTGATTGAAATGATGCATTACAAGTGATGGATCAAGCAGTTAAAAAATGGATGGTTGTTAAACACAATAAAAATGTCATATATTTGACACTTGATCGAAGATATAGATAGTGTCAAATTGATTAAAATTTTATACACATAAATCACTCTATGTGTAGAACTAGATGGCCGGAACGGATCGTCGATTTCACAATCAGATTGGGCTATATAATAGGCTAACTGACGGTTTAATATCAGCTGGCTAACTGACGGTTTAATATTAGCTGGCTAACTGATAACCCGTTTCCTCATATAGATATATGAAAATAATGGAGGAAATGTGACATAGGAGGGAGTATCCTCCTATGACGGGAGGGAGTATCCTCCTATGACGTTGAAAAAATACACGTTCCATCATTTTTTCCGATGATCGGATCTCTTGATTTTGATCTTTATCATCTAGGATGTGGACACACCAAATTTCATGTGATTCTACCACTCTTTCACCGTTGATTTAATGGGTGCAAAATTAACGGTTTACCGACAATATAACTTTTTACATTGTTAATTAAACGGTGAAAAAGTTGTAGAATCATATTAAATTTAGTGTATCCACATTTAAGATAATAAAGATGAAGATTATGGGTTCCGATCGTTCGAAAAAATTGATGAAGGATGCATTTTCTCGACGCCATAAGAGAGAATTCCCTACTATGGCCTCTTTCCTCCATTACTCTCGATCTCAAGAGAGAAAGAGAGAGAGGGAGAGAGAGAGAGAAATTGCATTGGTCAAATGCCACAAGCGGAGTATGTGTTGGTGTTGAAACAAGAGAGCCCATATGAGAATCCAAGATATGTTGAGCAGAGTACTAAAAAAAAGAGATCTTAGGAGGTTTTTTCGTTAGGTGGCGTCGAAAATATATGCCCTTTACGAATTTTTTCGCTGATCGGTACCCTTCTTCATCATTTTTATCATGTAAGATGTGGTTACACCAAATTTCATGTGATTTCACCACTTTTCACCGTTGAATTAGCAATGTAAAAAGTTCTATTGTCGATAAACCGTTAATTTTGCACCCACTAAACCAACGGTGAAAAAATGATGGAATCACATGAAATTTGGTGTATCCATATCTTACATGATAAAGATGATAATGATCGGCGTTGATCGTCGAAAAAAACCCATGGAAGATGTATTTTTTCAACGCCATAAGAGAATTTCCTTCATTAATCATTCACACACACATACACACACATATATATATATGGAGAGAGGGGGTTGAAATGTACCGAAGGAGGAAATTTCCTCCTATGGCTTTGAAAAAATGCACTCATCATGATTTTTTCCGACGATTGGCACCCATCATCTTCATCTATATCATCTAGTATGTGGACAAACCAAATTTCATATGATTCTACCACTTCTTCATCGTTGATTTAGTGGGTGCAAAATTAACGGTTTATGAACTTTTTACATTACCGACCCAACGGTGAAAAAGTGGTAGAATCAAATGAAATTCGATATGTCCGCATCTTAGATGATAAAGATGATAGGTGCCGATCGTCGAATAAAATGTTGGAAAGTGTATTTTTCGACGCCACCTGACGAAAAACTCTCCTGGACCTCTTTTCTTCGTTATTCTCATATATATATATATATATATATATATATATATATATATATATATATATATATAATATATATATATATATTGTTATGAATATGTATGCCCTAGAGACCATTATTTTACATTGATATATATTATAGTGGATGCTTGGACATATATATAGAGGACTTTTTTGCTCGACATGATAGTATGTGTCACGTCCCGCTTCACAAAATACGGAATATGAGGGATTGACAAGGCCAACCATGCTCCTACGGTCGAGGAAACATCCCGCCGTAGTCACACTTTGGCTTCTAGCTTTACGTGGTAATCTATAATCAATGCGCAGGTAATGAAAAATGCAGTCACTGAATCAAAACATATACAAGAACTAACCAGATAGGGATCAAGGAAGTATAGCTCTGAGTCGCTGATCAAGATGTTCGCAATATTCTCGAGATACGTCAGGTCCTGGTCCGAGCTAAATCCACTTCTCATTCTGAGCATGCATACTCAGGTCGTCAGAGCGACATAACAGCAATAAATAGAAATACATGTATAACAAGTGTAATAATGATGAATATGAAATAGTAAGCATGAAGTGATGATATGAGCACGAAGGTGCCAGTACATATAAACAGTAAAGCGGGTAAACAGTAAGACAGGTGTATCGGTCAGTAATCAATGCATGTCACTAAACCTATCAGTCTCTAAGTCTCACTGCCCAGGTCGCTAAACCTATCGGCAGTCCAAGTGTGAGAGTCAACCACTCGTGAGTATCCCCCACCCAAGGGTAGGTCCCCAGGGGCAAAGGAATACGGGCCCGAGTCGCTCGCTAATTGTCACGCCCCGCTTCCCAAAATACGGAATACGAGGGGTTGACAAGGTCAGCCATGCTCCTACGGTCTAGGAAATATCCTGCCGTAGTCACACTTCGGCTTCTAGCTTTACGTGGTAATCAATAAAGGATGCACAGGAAATGAGAAATGCAATAACTGAATCAAAAGAACTAACCAGATGGAGATCAAGAGAGTATAGCTCTGGGTGACTGATCAAGATGTCCGCGATGTCCTTGAGGTACGTCAGGTCCTGGTCCAGGCTAGATCCACTTTTCATTCTGAGCATGCATACTCAGGTCGTCAGAGCGACAGGATAGCAATATATATATGGATACAAATGGTAACTCGTACAGTAATAATGAATATGTAGCAGTAAATCAAGAGAGTAAATACGTGAACATGAAGTAGCCAATGCGGGTGTCTAATAGAGCAGGTGAACAGTAAAGCAGTAAAATAGTATGTCAGGTGTGTTGATTCAGTAAGCAATGCATGCCAATGTCACTATCCCTATCAGTCTCTAAGTTTCACTGTACAGGTCACTAAGCCTATCGTCAGTCCAAGTGTGAAAGTCAACCACTCGTGAGTATCCCCCACCCAAGGGTATGACCCAAGAACAAGAGAACACGGGCCCGAGTCGCTCGCTAATAATCAGTGATATCCTTATATATCTCCATATATCTCCATATGTGCCGGCATGGGACTCCCGAGATTCTGTTGAACTCACACTCAAACTACCCCACACCCCGTGGTCTACATTAAACGCCAACCATAAACTCAAATACCGGTCGGTCCACGACAAGTCTGCGCGAGAACTGAAGACAAGATCTCCATCAAACATGTCCCGACTGATACCCAAGATAAACGGACAGTGTTTGGTGTCTTACCTGTGACACCCATACAAGTGCTTCCATAATTGTCCCATACCAATTATAGTCACACTTATACACGTCACACAGACGTCGACAATGCAATAAATCAATAGGGTCCACTGATTGTGTACAACTATGTGTCACTTTCACTTATCCATTCATGCTTAAATACTAACGTACTTGCCACAATCAAACACTAAAACCTAACACTGGGTAATGCACATGATCATTAGGTTACCAATGCAATAATATATATGTAATGTGATGAGAATACGATAATTCAGGCATGATTAATATGTTATAAGTCGGTGTCCTATCACTTGAATAATTCATCATAAATAATACATGCAAAATTTAGCGAAACAATGAAAAAGGGGTAAACAGTATGTTTAATTATCTATCCACCAAAATTGGTTTCACGTTAAACGGGATTCGGGATCACTAGATATGTCCATTTCATTTTAAACGTTCACTGCTGGAAATCCGGTTTCAGAATCGGAAGTCCGTTTGTAACGCAGTTTAATCCTAGTTGGGATTGTAATTAGGCGACGCTATAGTTGAACTATATTTAGTATTATTAGTCAGGTTTCCACCGCAATTGACTGATCAGTAATATGTTATGTCGACAGTGAGTTATGGACAGATTATGTCCGATGTGTAAAATCTGCCTCTGCAGAATTCAGCAAGACGCATTGACATTGTAAAATGGATTAAAAATATCAAACGGTTGAGGAAACCAGTGAGACCAGTCTAGTAAGAAATATAATTCAATCTCCTACGTAACGATAAAGGGTTCCTCGCATTCTCATATTTGAACAGTAATATACAAGGGTTTAGAAACAGGGGTTAATCGGGATTTCCATTCTGGACTGCAGTCCAGAATCGTACTCCTACGAAATTTTCTCTGTCATTGTTTATTAAAATTCAGTGATCAACAATAAAATACAGTAGGTTAAACAGTTAGCTTCGATACGAGCCATCGAACGCTAAAATCCGGTTTGTCTACAATTTATTATAAATTTTACGGTTTAGCATGTTCAGGAAATTCTGATTTCGCAATGGTTGTCGGGGGTAGTCTTTTGTAGGTGAGACGATATTTGTTTGCAACCAAATTTCCGTAGGGCCACTATGGATAGTAAACGGGCTTATTGATTACAAGTCCCGCCATTTAAAGATAGGTTTTCACTTAAGGGGTCACATCGAATACTTGCTTATACGTATGGTGATCGAAGTATTGGTTATGCGAAAGATATAAACAATTATAGGGTTAATACTAATAGCATGTAAAGCAAGTGGAGATCACTTGTCTCGGTCGCTTGATATGGAAGCGACGCCGCTACAGTGTTTGTCCCGACACACGGGACGACGCGATACTGGATACGGCGCGCGGCCCGAGCGCGGTGCGCGGTGACCCGGTACTGGACGCGGTGGCGACGCGGGTGTGATACCGCAGTGGGCGTGGTCCTGGCTCTGTGCGTGGCACGGAACTGGGCCTGATGACGATGCGGGCGCGACGCGGTGCTGGGCCTGGTGATGACACGGAGGCAGGCACGGTGCGGCACGGGACCTGGTCCGGAGGTGGGCACGACACGACACAGGCGCGACATAGCAACTGAGTACGGGGCGCGACACGTGAGTGGGTTTGCGGTGACACGGAGACTGGGTACGGGCGCGACACGGGAGTGGGTCTGCGGTGACACGGAGACTGGGCACGGGCGCGACACGGGAGTGGGTCTGCGGTGACACGGAGACTGGGCACGGGCGCGACACGGGAGTGGGTCCGTCACATGCACGGTGCGGCACGAAAACGACGGATGTGTACGGCGTTGCGACGGATGGCGTATTGATGACTATGACGGCTTAATGGGTCGAGGCCACATTTTTGATGGCGGCGTCGGTGACCCGAAAGGTGGCAACGGCGATCAACGTAGGTGTTCGACGAAATGCCGAGGGCTCGACTTAAGCTCAGGTGTGGTGGTTGAGGCTCAGCTGAGGTGAGGTGGTGGCATTGGTGCTCGGGCCGACGAGGCAGTTCAGGGGCAGTGGGGAGCTCGTCGGCGTCGAGGTCGGTGATGGAGTTTGGTGGAGTTGGGCTCGGCGAGGGACGTGCAATGGAGGTGTTCGGTGGTCGGTGGTGTGGGGAGTGGCGAGTGGGGCTCGAGCTCTGGAGAGAAGAGTGAGGGGGAAAGGACGAGGCAATGGGGAGCTCATCGGCGGCGAGGAGGTGTGCAGGGTTCGGAGCTCGGCGGTGGGGTTCGGCTGTCGATGGGTGTGCAGGGGGCTCGATGAGTGGAGCTCGGAGGCAGCGGAGAGGTGGGCTAGGTGCTAGGGTGCTCGGGGCTGGCAAGTGGTTGGGAGCTCGGTGGAGGAAGAGAGGAGGTGCTGGGAGAGAGGGAGGTGCAGAGAGAGAGAGGGAGGTGCAGAGAGAGAGGAGGTCAGCGAGATGGAGACTTCCCGCTCGTGGGGTCGTGGGGACGTGGGGCGCGAGCGGGGCGCGGCGCAACGACGTGGGCGAAGGAGGCGGGGACGTGGGGTCCGCGGGGAGACGAAGAGAAAAGAAGCGGGAAACTTAGAAGAGAGTGGGGGAGGAGAAGGGTTGGTGAGGGTCGGGTTTGGGGTTGTGGGCGCGAGTAAGGTTGTTGGGTTAGGGATTGGCCCGGTGGGCTGAGGAAAAGGGAAATTAATTGGAGAAGGGGAAAGGAGTGGGCCGGGCTCGGGATGGGCTCAGAAATTTAAAGAGTAGGGAAAAATGGGGAAAATGGAGTGGTGAGGGGACGGGCCGGGCTCAGAATTAAATAAGAATGGGGAAAGAATTTTGGGGAAAATAAATAGGAAGTTTGGGCCAAGTTTTTGGGTAAAATAAAAGGGAGAAATAAAAAAGGGTTTAGATAAATTACGGTTAGGTTAAAACAAAATAATTCTAAATATAAATAATCAAATTTTGTAAGTAGCCTTTTATAAAAAAAATACGGATATTGGTGCGCAAGAGAACTGAGTATTACACTAATAATCAGTAATATCACCCATATAACTCCAGAATCACTGTGTATGTCGGCAATGGGACTCCTGAGATTCCGTTGAACTCACACTCAAACTACCCCACACCCCGTGGTCTATATCAAACACCAACCATAAACTCAAATACTAGCTGGTCTATGACAAGTCTACGCGAGAACTGGAGACAGGATCTCCATCAAGCATATCTCGACTGATACCCAAGATAAATGGACAGTGTTTGGTGCCTTACTTATGACACCCATATAAGTGCTTCCATAATCGTCACATACCAATTATAGTTACACTTATACATGTCCCATAGACGTCGACAATGCAATAAATCAATATGATCCGCTGATTGTGTACAAGTACGTGTCACTTCGCTTATTCATTCACGCTTTAACACTGACGTACTTTCCACAATCAAAACACTAATATCTAACACTGGGTAATGTACAAGACCATTAGGTTACCAATGCATATGAGCTTTACATGATATGATGAGAATGCAATAATTAAGGTATGAATAAGATATCATCAGTCAGTGTCCAAACACGTGCATAATTCACAATAAATCATACATGCAAAATTAAACAAAATAATGTAAAAGGGGTAAGTAGTATGTTTAATTATCTATCCATCAAAATTGGTTTCGTGTCAATCGGGTTTCAGGTTTGCTAGATGCGGCCATTTCCATTTAAGTGTTCACAGCTGGAAATCCGGTTTCAGTATTGGAAGTCCGTTTCGTAACACGTTTTACTCCCAGTTGGAAGCATAATTAAGCAATGCTATAGTTGAAAAATGTTTAGGTTTTACAGTTAGGTTTCCACCACAATTGGCGAATCAGTGATATTCTATATCAACAGGGAGTTGTGGACAGGTTATGTTCGATGTGTAAAATCTGTCACTGCAGAATTCAGCAGAACATATCGACATTATAAAATGTGTTAAAAATATCATACAGTTGAGAAATCCAGTGAGACCAGTGGGATAAGGAATCTAACTCAATTATCTTCGTAACGATATAGGGTTCCTCACATTTCCGCATTTGAGAAAGGAAGTACAGTGAGTTAAAAACAGGGGTTATCGGGAATTACCGCTCTGGACTGCAGTCCAGAATTGTAATTCTCCGCAGTTTTATCTATCGTAACTAGTTCAATTTTAGATATAAACTATAGGGTTATGTATCTTATTCCATTGGATTCTATACGAGCCATGGAACACCAAAATCCAATTTGTAAAAGATTTTACGTGAATTTAACGGTCTAGCATGTTCAGGAAATTCAGATTTCGTACCGACTATCGGGAGCAGCATTACATAGGTGAAACGACCGTGGTTTTCAACTAAATTTCTACAGGATATCGGTAAATAGTAGACGGGTCTAATGATCACAAGTTTCTCCATTTAAAGACAGGGTTTCACATATAGTTTCATCTCAAACACTTATATTCATTGGCTCACACGAGGCGTACATGTACGATATAAACTCGAAACTGAATTTAATACGATTTAATAGCATGAAGCAAGTAATATACTTGCCTAGCGATGTGTCGACGATGTTACGGCAGTGGTAACGGCACGATCGCGCCACGAACACGGCACGGCGACGACTAGGCTCAAGCTCGACTGCGACTGCTACGAGGAGGGGTCGATGGTGGCGGGGCTGCTTGCTGTGGTGGTGGCCGGAAGAGGGTGCAGCGAGGGGGTCGAGGCTCGAAGCTCGGGTGTAGTGAAGGGAGTGAAGAAGTGGAGGGGCTCGGGGTAATAGGAGGTGATGGTGATGATGCTGAGGGATCGACGAGGTGGCCGGCGGCGAGAGGGGACGGCGACGGGGTCAGAGTTGGTGGCTAGCGGCGAGCTCTGGTGTGCAGGTGAGAGGGTGTGCTCGGGGGTTTCTCTGGAGAAAGGTGAGAGAAGAGAGGAGAGAGAGAAGGGCTCGGGGTTTTGGAGAGGGGAGCAGGGTGATCGCCGGCGGCGAGAGGGTTCGCAGGGGAAGCTCGGTGAAGGGTTGGGTGCAGGGAAGTTGGTGAAGGGTGCAGTGAAGTGATGGGAGTTGGAGGAGATGGCTTTTCGCTTAGTAGGGGGAGACGGGGCAAGGTCGTGGGAGAGGGATGCGAGCGCGCGCGAGAGTCGCGGTCGTGGAGGGGATCATGGGCGTGGCGAGGGGATGAGGGAATGACGTCGTGGGGAGAAGAAGGAGAAAGAGCGGGAAAGAGAAAAGAGAACGGGGAGGAGAAAGAAAGGGACGGGTCGGGTTCGTAAGGGGTCAGGTCGGGTTCGCAAGGGGTTGGGTCGGGTCTGAGAGAATGGGTTGGGGTGTTAGGAAATGGGCCGGGCTGGGTATTGGGATTTTAGAATTAGGATTTTTAAAGGATAATTAGAAGTGGGCTGGGCTGAGGGAAAAATAAGAAAAAGAAAATGGAAATAGGGTTAGGGTTTTAAAATAAACCAAATAATTATAAATATAAATAAACAAATTTGTAAGCAATACTTTATATAAATACGGATATTGGCGTACAAAAGAACTGGGTATTACATCATACCTCCCTTACAAAAATTTCGTCCTCGAAATTTAAAATAAACGATAAGCTATAAAATAATATGCGAAAAGCCACAACATCGAACACTAACATATAATGATTTACTTAAAAGCAACTAGATAAAAATCGAAGGTCTATATACGTATAAGAAATAACACAACTACAAGAATAGGCCTAAGTAAGCACAAGGCAGAACTATCTACAATGATAAACTATATGCACAATACCGAAAAATGAAACAACAATAATAAACAATAGTGAAGGATTTGCCGATAGTCCAAAATATTTTAGAGTAAATATATTGATCAATCAATTTAAAATGACTTGAGAAGACCCGTATGGTGAAATAAGAAAAATAGTATGTGCGACATATATTTACGCTATTGAAAACATGATAATTAGTAGAGTATTCAGAACAAGTAAAACGGAAGTAGTTAATAATACGCAAAATATTTTTTTTTTGATAAACATAAAATAACGAAACTAGATTTCAAATAGCAATGTCACTGGATGTAATTATAGTAATAGGAGATAGCACTAAAAATGTATAGGGGCTAGTCAGGGTAGGGATTGCAATGGAGTATGGCCCATTCGAAATGTTGGAAAGTGGTACTCTTAATCTGAATGTTGAAGAGGCTGGGGTCAGGTCAGCACAAGGGGTAAGGGTGAAGAGTAATGAATCTTAGGAGGGAAAGAAATTTATTGGGGAGGAAAAACAGTCGATGCATCATGCGAATCAATACTCAAAAGATTAGCGAACTCAGAAACTTTATTATTATTATTCCAGAAGATCTCAAACATGGCATTCTCGAAAGATAAAAGGTGGCCTTAAACTATACATAGATTTATTTGGCCAGAGCAAACAAAAGATAGATCACGTCAATCGCGGTTATGGAAGTTCAGCAGGTTACGGTAAGCTCGCGCGCTAAAATAAAGGCGTCCATTTCCATAGCGCCTCGCAGGGATTGCCACTGGAGGTTCTTCTGCCACGGGGTCTTCTTCTCCTGGTCCTTCTTCCTCGGCTGGAGCTTCTTCATCGTGGTATGCTTTTACGTGATTCACTTCTTCTGGATCTTCTTCCAATGGATTCTCCTAAGGGTTTTCCTCTCCTAGATTTTCTTCTATCGGGTCCTCCTCGGGATCTTTCTCTATCGGGTCCTCTTCGGAGTCCTCTTCTTCGTTGTCAGAGTCGCTGATCATGTCGACTTCTGGGGCTGCGAATCCCTCGTCCTCGGGATTGCTGTTGCCGAAAATAACCTGTGGGCCGTTGATCTCGTCATCTGAACTCACCAGTATGCAGTCCAAGGAAATGCAGGACCGAGTGTCCTCATCGATAAGCGGCGCTGCTCCAGGATTGGCCATGGCCTGAAAAGAAAGAGTCATGATCAGACAGTGGAACACACAAAGAGAATAACCAAGGATATGGAGCACAAGGAAAACATATGGTAGGTAAGGACTGAAAGATCAAAATTTAGAATACTGATGCAATAAGCAGTATAAGGAAAATGAGTGGCAAGGGGACGATACATACATCACAACTCAAAATTTTATTGCATTCAAACTAAAAGTTCAACGGACAGAAGATTTTAAACGAAAGGAAACATTTACTAAAGAGTGACAATATTCTTATTGAAGCAGAAAAGGTGATAATTTTTTGTTGACATCTAGACCTCTGCATTCTCATCAAGCGAGTAGAATCCTGCGCTGGGTCCGTACTATCCTCGAAACTCGAACTACGAAATAACCAAGTCACTTAGCAGTAGTGGAGAGTGTGGACGAATCTCCTCCTTGCAGCTCCTTCCTTCTAGGGCAACCATTGACAAGATGTTCGTCGGATCCACAAATCAAGCACTGTCCCTTGGCGCTGCGACAGTCTCTCTGAAAATGTCCTGGTCTCTTACAATATCCACAACATTGAGCTCTCCGCTGCTTCCGTTGCTGAGGAACAAATATGCGCTTCATCTTCACGTCTTTTCCTTGTTTAACAGGGATTCCCTTACGATTGGAGGCTTCCGCTGGTGCTTGGGCCATTTGCATTCTTAGTTCTTCAGCTAAAAGGTCGTTCGTTCGCCTCTGGGCTTCCTTCAAGCCTGCAGTACATTCAAAATCTCGACGGTCTGATTCTGGGGAGTAGAGTTGGAAGAAAAGTCGTTGAAAGTCATTGTCCCGAAACAACAAATTTAGGACGGCATAAGGTACAAGATATAAGAATCAGAATAAGATATAGAACGAAGCAATAATAGGTGGTGAGTGAAACTCAATCGAGCGGGGATCAAGTGTAGAACTCCAAGTCACTCAAACAGAGTACAGTATTGTAACTATACTGCAGTTCATAATTACAATCATATAACTCTACCAAGTCACCCAAAACTCTAGCGGATGGATCAAATATGTAGCAGAACACACTATATGAATCAAGGTCAAGGATAACAAGTTTACAATCTAGACCGAAGGATATCTTAGATTGTCAAGCCCTACACGGAAAGTGTAATCCCATTCTAAACAAACTTGGCTCTGATACCAACAAAACCATGTCGCGCCCCGTTTCCCAAAATACGGAATACGAGGGGTTGACAAGGCCAGCCATGCTCCTATGGTCGAGGAAACATCCCGCCGTAGTCACACTTCGGCTTCTAGCTTTACGTGGTAATCAGTAATCAATGCACAGGTAATGAGAAATTCAGTCACTAAATCAAAACAGATACAAGAACTAACCAGATAGGGATCAAGGAAGTATAGCTCTGAGTCGCTGATCAAGATGTCCGCAATATCCTCGAGGTACGTCAGGTCCTGGTCCGAGCTAAATCCACTTCTCACTCTGAGCATGCATACTCAGGTCGTCAGAGCGACACAATAGCAATGAATAGAAATACATGTATAACAAGTGTAATAATGATGAATATGAAACAGTAAGCATGAAGTGATGATATGAGCACGAAGGTGCCAATACATGTAAACAGTAAAGCGGGTAAACAGTAAGACAGGTGTATCAGTCAGTAATCAATGCATGTCACTAAACCTATCAGTCTCTAAGTTTCACTGTCCAGGTCACTAAACCTATCGTCAGTCCAAGTGTGAGAGTCAACCACTCGTGAGTATCCCCCACCCAAGGGTAGGTCCCCAGGGGCAAGGGAACACGGGCCCGAGTCGCTTGCTAATAATCAGTAATATCACCCATATAACTCCAGAATCGCTGTGTATGCCGGAAATTGGACTCCCGAGATTCCGTTGAACTCACACTCAAACTACCCCACACCCCGTGGTCTACATCAAACACCAACCATAAACTCAAATACTAGTTGGTCCATGACAAGTTTACGCGAGAACTGGAGACAAGATCTCCATCAAGCATGTCTCGACTGATACACAAGATAAATGGACAGTATTTGGTGCCTTACCTATGACACCCATATAAGTGCTTCCATAATCGTCCCATACCAATTATAGTTACAGTTATATATGTCCCATAGACGTCGACAATACAATAAATCAATAGGGTCCGCTGATTGTGTACAAGTACGTGTCACTTCGCTTATTCATTCACGCTTTAACACTGACGTACTTGCCACAATCAAAACACTAATATCTAACACTGGGTAATGTACATGACCACTAGGCTACCAATGAATATAAGCTTTACATGATTGTTTCCTGATTTAAAATCAGGAAAGCCTACGGAAGAGGCTTCAGAAAAGGGTCACGTGCTCACACGTGACCAGCAGTCACGTGTTGGCACGTGACATCTAAAAGCATCGGCAAGGCAGATTCAGTTTTCCGACTACATCAAAGAAAAGGGCTTCAGAAAGGGTCACGTGCTCCCACGTGACCAGGGTCACATGTCGGCACGTGACATTTAAAAGCAGCAGACTCATTCTCCGGTTAAATCAAGAAAAAGGCTCCAGACGAGGGTCACGTGCTCACACGTGACCAGGGGTCACGTGGTGGCACGTGACGGCTAAACAGCGGCCAGAAGGCAGAGCGCAAAAAGAAGAAGAGGGCTCGTTCCAAGGGGGTCACGTGCCCACACGTGACCAGGGGTCACGTGGCCACACGTGACCGGCTTTCTAAGCCTATCTGTTTACAAAATTAAATTCTGAGAAGAGATCTCTCAAATCTTTCCAAAGGAAAATGATTATTTGGAACTGTTGGGGTAAAAATTTACACCCCGGTTGACCAAGTCAAAATCAAAGTCAACCCCAAGACAAGTGGGCCCAAGCCCAGATCCAGTGGGCCCATGCCCGGGTCGAGCCCGAACATGAAGCGGCCGGCCTTCCCCCATGCCAAGATAAAAATTTTGTAATAAATATTTTTGTTGTATTTCTTTTATTTTATTTTCGGATAAATGTAAGAAAAATAGACATAAGGCCAAATTTTTGTAAAACCCATGGCTTATGTGCAAAAAGAAATGGCACATGAGCCATGGGATAGGCAAAATGCCATTTTGTGAAGCCCAAGGGGCTATGTGTAAAATGTATGGCCTACAAAGGCAAGGATAATGAAATATCCCAACAACTTTCTCTCTCTCCAAAAAAGTCTCAGAGCTGAGCTCTTTCTTCCATCTTCAAGGTTCCAAAACCTTCTTCTTTCTTTTGAATTAAATCAAGAGTTTTACTCTTCCTTTTTCAAAACTAAATAGTTTTCCACCACAAAACCCATTAAGGGGAACTCAGATCTGCCATCAGATCTCAAAAAGGAGAGATTTTAATATCTCGCATCCCTTGATCTTCAAGATCCGGCCAAACAACAGGAGGAAGAAGAAGAACATCTTTCACTAAACCCCCCAAAAAGAAGAAAAACACACACAGGAGTCCAACTCCACTCCGATTTCTCTTCTGAGAAATTTTTTTAGGCTAAAAGCCTATTTTCCTCGCCTGCGTTCAAGCGCAGAGCGCCCGCGTGCCGACACGTGGCGCGCTTGCGCTCCAGCGCAAGCGCTCGAGCGCAAGTCGCCCCCGTGCCGACACGTGGCGCTCTTGCGCTCAAGCGCAAGCGCACGAGCGCAAGTCGCCCCCATGCCGACACGTGGCGCGCTTGCGCCCAAGCGCTCAGCGTCCGAGCGCAAAGCGCCCACGTGCCGACACATGGCGCATTGCGCTCTAGCACTCTGCGCTCGGGCGCAAAGCGCCCACGTGCCGACACGTGGCGCGCTTGCGCTCAAGCGCCTAGGCGCTGGCCCCACGCATCCTTTGGATGTCTTTTTCCCCTTCATTTATATATACATGTATATACATACATATGTATACAAATGTACACATACACATACTCCGCCACACTTCCCCCCTCAAAAATTTTTTTGGGCCGGGGCGCTGTCCCGAACCCCGCAAGGGGGCTGCTAGCCCCCTTGACCCCCAGCCCGCTATCCGGGTAGCGGGACCCCCGTAAAAACTCTGCGTGGCTCCCGATATATCCAAAAACCTTTTTTTTTAAAAAAAAACAAAACACACGCACACCGCACATTGAGTTCGCATGACCAGTTTAACCCGTTAATCGGAGGTTCCCTCGCCCCAAAGGCGAGGGGTAATTAACGGCAGCTTAGTCCGCGGCTACCGGAGATTCGGATCCCCACAATCATTAAACCCCCAGTCTACCCTAGGCAGAGGAAATCTATAGTACGCCTGACAAGCGTGCGCGTATTCCCATCTCAATGGAGTGACGAAAAACACCCTACAGGAACCGATCGAATTAAAAATTTAAAGGTGATTAAATATCACCTATCTATGGAAAAATCTCGAATTTGGAAAGATTTCCCCTTAGAATCTAACCGAAATAACAAAGGAAAATCTCTGGATTTAAAATCCAATGGTGAATAAAATTCACCTAATAATCCAAAGGTCCAAACGAATAGTGAATACAAATCAAATCTCTCGATGAAAGATTCATCAAAAACTAATTGATTCTGCTGCTTCTCCTATAAATAGGAGCCAAGAGACACACAGAGGGAGATAGATGCAGAGGGAGAAAAAGAGAGAGAGCCTTGATACTTTGGAGGAATTTGGATCTTCTGCAAAAGAAAACCCTAGGTAAGAAAGGGAAGGCTTTTTGAAAGAAAAGATAATTTAATTCTCAACAGAGTTTAACTCTGATATTAAACAGAAGAACATAGTTCTCTCTTTAGTGGAGGATCTGTAAACTGCACATCACCCCTTGAATTGAGAATTTAATTCTCATTGGGTTGAGATCCTGCCATACAGATCCAAAGCATAGAGAGGGAATGGAAGCTTGAGAATTTAATTCTCACAGAACTATAGGAATTTAATTCCTTTTAAAATAAAATTAGGGTTTGACCCTATGTTATGGGAATTTAAATCCTTCAGAATGAACAGAACCAGGGTTTAACCCTAGTTAAGAACTCAGTTCTGTTAAAATAACCGGAATTTAATTCCCTTAAGAAAGAAGAAATTAGGGTTTCACCCTATGACAGAATCTCATTCCTCAGAATAATTCTCTAAAAGAGAGTGGGAATTTAATTCCTTAAAGCTGTTACTAGGGTTTAACCCTATGATAGAATGCAGTTCTTCACATATATGAGGAATTTAATTCCTACAGAAAATTTAGAGTTTAACTCTAATATAAATCTTCAGAGGGAAATAGGAATTTAATTCCTCTTAAATTTATCGTTAGGGTTCAACCCTACGAAGAATTTAATTCTTAAAAAGGGGATTAACAGATCTTCCAAAAAACATACATAGAGGCAGGGTCACGTGCCACCACGTGACCCCCGAAAAGATCCACAGGAAAGGCCCTTTGAGGCAGTGCCTCACGTGACCCACGTGACCCTTGGCAGAAGCTTTAACATACAAGCATTTAAATGCCCGTCACGTGATGGCACGTGATGCTCCAAAAGATGCGATATTCTCAGCAGAACAAATGAAGGGAGGGCGCCCTCACGTGCTACCACGTGACCCCTCTTGCTTTAGTGTTTAACACTAAATTGGAACCCCTGAATCCAGTGTTAAAACACTGTCTGGCCTTAGTGTTCAACACTAATCAAAGAACTTTATTTGCAGTGTTTAACACTGAATTTCTTAGTGTTTAACACTAATTTGAAGCCTCTGCTGCTAGTGTTTGACACTGATTTGCTCTAGTGTTTAACACTAATGTGAACCCCCTGTTGCTGGTGTTTAACACCAACTGTCTTTTAGTGTTAAAACATTAACTTGATCCCAGTGTTCAACACTGTTGAATTAGCGTTAGCCCAATTGGCTAAATGGCCAGAGGCAAGGCCTCTCCTTCAATGGACCAACGGGAAGCCAATATTCCAAACATGATTGGACTTAGCCCAAGATGGCCATAAGTCCTCAATTCAGACTTAACTGGGCTAATGGGCTCATAACATAATTAATTGGTCTTGATCCCAAATTGGGCCAAAGACTATTTAATCCACCCCGGTTCAAGGGTACATCTCTTCACTCCTTTGATACTTGGCATTGTAATTCCTCAACGTCTTCAAAGAGGTGACGGGTCCCGACGACCACACATTGACACGGACTGTGGGGTCTTTAAACTCATGGACTATGAGGTCCTTAACCTTGACCGAGATGTCTTAAAACTAATATCGGACTGTGGAGTCCCTAAATCCACGGACTATGAGGTCCTTAACCTTGACCGGGATGTCCTAAAACTAACTACGGACTGTTGAGTCCCTAAATCCACGGACTATGAGGTCCTTAACCTTGACCGCAACGTCTTAAAACTAACATTGGACCGCAATGTCCTTAAACTACCCATGGACCGCAATGTCCCTAAACTACCTACCGACCGTAACATCACTATACTAAACAACAGAGCCCCCCTTTTATTGCTCTCTTGTTAGATCCAAACGATCCCGTTAAGTTGATCTTAGTCTAAAAAAAAAACTAGACTAACGTATCCTTAACAAACGTTTAAGTCGATCTTAGTCTCAAATGAGGCTAACGTATCCTTAAACCCAAACCCCCAAACCTAAATCTAAGATAATACGGATTTGGACTAGTCCACGCCCTACGGGCGACGACATAACTCAGTCTCCGTATACAATCCACGGGCAACTAAACATAAAATAAATACACACAACACGAAGTGACCATCTGGAGAAGGAGAAAGTGGTTACCGCGATGCGGTAGCGTAATTAACTGCAGGGGCTTGCGCCTGCAGGGAAGAGCGTCCCCACAATCAAAAACCCCTCAAGCGAGGGGGAATCTGACGAAGTCTGCTATATCGGACGCATTCGTTTAAACCTTCGATGTACGGTGCCATAAATCAACTTGGCATCTTCGGAGAGGTGGACGGATAGCACCAATTAGCATCTGCCCCGAATTTCAGGCAAGACGCCAGTCGCGCCGTCGTTCGGAGGGGAACAGATTCTGGCACGCCCGGTGGGACCTTTTCCTCTTTCCACTCCACACTTCGCGTGTCGTGATTCGCGAACCAATCGCGGTTCGCTAATGGTTGCCCTTGGGTTTCAAGATACTAAGGCTTGGCGTCTTGCTTATTGCAGAAAGCAAAGAATCGATAACTTCTACTTGTGCGAAATGCTCCAACTGCTCGGACTGCAATTGCAACCAGCGCTCCACCTCGCCCGGAGGTATAGCCTACGGACCCCAAGCTACTTCGCTATTCACAATGCCCGTGGAACAGGTCACTCGAGCCACCACAGGATTGCTTTTTGCGACCATGCTCCCGCCGACAAGCTTCACCGCTCCGGTGCTGATAGAGGAAGCTCCCAAGAAGTCGGTCTCTGATCGTCTTACCCCTGCCACGGCCCCTCTCAACAGGTCGCCCAACACCAGCGCCTCGGTCTTCTCTAGATTGGGCCAGAACTCCTGTGGACCCACAATGGGGCCTACAATCTCAGAGAAGGCTGCTTCTAAGAAAGTGACCGGTCCTGCTCCTGAAGCCGTCAAGGCGGCTTCCCGTGCCAAAAAGTCAGTCTTTACAAGATTGACGGCTCCAGCTCCCGCTCCTGCTACCCAAAGGACATCGGTCTTTGACAGGCTGACACCAGCAGCGACCCCCCACCTACACAGGGGGCAAGATGAAGCCATCCTCACCGCTGAACCAGCGCCGTCCGCTCGACACGCTCGACGTCGTCACTGGCGCGGAGTAAGGAAGGCTGGGGGCAACTCCCCCTCTGGGCTAACTCCACCAGCCCCAACGGTGGAAGTTAATGCTGCCATTCCAACTGGGAACAGCTTCGAGATGCTAAATAAGGTGCGAAGGAATTCTCCTACTGCGGTGCTAAAGAGGTCTCCTCCTCCACTAAAAAAGGTTGCGGAAATAAAGCCAGAACAACCCCGATCCCCTCAACGGCTGTCTTCCAAAATCTATAAGGTTTGGCGGCAGGCCCGAGACTCGATGACCGATCCAAACTTCTCCCGCCAGCACAAGAAGCTGAAAATCAAACAGGAAGCCAGTCACCAGGCTAAACCACGAAAGGCTGTCTGGGTGCCCACCTCAACGGCCCCCTCAACTTCCACTGCTCATAAAAGGAGGAAGCCAGAGAAGATCCCCCAGCCTGCAACGACAGCTAAAGGCACTAAGCCCAGACGCCCTAAGTCTGGGGGCATGATGGTCCATACCGTATACATGGCGTCAGGAAAGGAAGACAGCCGTGCGTCTACAGGTCATAGACCGCTTACACGGTCGGTGACCAAAGCTCAGGAGCAACAACAAAAGCTCCAGGAAATGATGAATGCTATGGCCGCACTTACCGGGCCAAAAGAAAACCCAGAAACGTCCTCGGACGAACGCCAGGAGGAAGAAACCGACGCCGAATTTCTTCGCCGAATATTGGAGAAGAAGGACAAAGAGGCTGTTGAACAAGCAGCCAACATACAGCGTATGGGCCTTCTCTTCCAAGATATGATAGGAATGATGATCCAACAGGACCCACCCGCTGAGGATCCCCCGATCGTCCTTGAAGACGACAGGGGAGAAACGTCAAATCCACCACCGGCCCTCTCAATGGCCAAGGAGGAGACAATCTCTAAGGCTGATTTGGTCGACTATATAGCCCAGCAAATCCGGGTTCATCATGCGACTGAGGCAGCTGGTCAAGTCGTAAAAACGGGCCGGCCATATCCAAGCTGGTACGACCAAATCAAGTACCCGCCGGGTTACACAATTCCCAAGTTCCATGTTTACAAGGGGACCGGCAATCCCCACCAACATGTCGCCCAGTTCAGGGCCCTTTGCGGTAACACCGGCGGTGATGATAAACTGCTGCTTCGCCAGTTCGTGGGCAGCTTATCAGAAACAGCGTTCAAATGGTATTCGGAACTCCCGAACGATTCTATCAAGACGTTCGCTGAAATGGAGTTGCTATTCACTCAGCGGTTCACGAGCGCCAGCGAACGCACTCCAATAACGGCGTTGATTAATGCCAGGGTGAAACCAGGCAAAACGTGGGTCCAGTATGCTATACGTTGGCGAAATTTATGGTCGAAATGCGAGCAACGTATTGAAGAAGCGCCCGCGGTGGGCATGTTCGTGGGAACCCTAGACCCTCACGCAACTATCTCCCAGTTTATGATGTTCTTTAAGCCAACCACATTCCAGGCTCTAATCGACAAGTTGGCTCAGATGGACCAGATTGGTCATAGACCACCTCCCCCGAAGCCAGAACCTCGGAATGACAAGGGTAAAGTAAAGGCGACCTTCGTCGCGAATGCTCAGCAGCAACCTAGTGCCCCAAAGCTGGCGGATCAATTGGAAGAAAGACGCCGCTATTATAATGAGAAAATGAAGCGTCCCTACTCGTTCCCACGAGACAAGACGAAACGGTTATTCGAGCTGGCAGTACGCAACAGACTTATAAACCTGCCAAATCCAAGGCGACCGCCACAACCCACTGAGATGAATAACCCTAACTACTGTCCTTACCATCAAACGGTAAGTCATCCGATTGAGGATTACTTCGTCTTCAAAGGATGGATTGAAGATCAATACCTCCAGGGGAAGTTTGCGCTGTCTGAAAAGTGGAAGGTGAACCCACCACAGCCGCATGCTCCTAAGAAAGCAGACATACCGGGGGCAACCTGTTCCTTTATTGAGGAAGCTTCATGGGAGGTCATGCTGTCAACTAAAACTAAAAGAATGCTGAAGGACCTTCAGGCGTGCCTGGCAGTCGAATGGAAGGACCCGCTGGGACCCCAGATCATTGAAGGAATGCTGAGGCCGCGTCCAACTACAAAAAGCGTTGGTGATGGCCCAAGTACTCACGCCGTACCGTCAAAACCTTCGAAGAAAAAGAAGAAGAAATCTAAGAAGCTCGTGAAGCCTGGAGACAAGCGCACGAACTTGCAGAAGCAAATCGACGCGCTGGAAGAGTACAATCAAAAGGCGCGAACTCCTGTCACGCTGCAAGAGTTCCTCAACCACATCTTTCAAGAGGAAGATGATGGAGAGAGTTCGTCGGATGAATCCGAGGGATATGTGGCGAACTGTAACGTAATCTCCCACTCGTTTACCGACGATGAAAAAACTCCTGGCACTAAGAAACTGGGGACAAAGCCTGAACCAGAGCGTGTGTGGCCGACAGATGAAATGATCGACGCCTTTCTAGACGAGATTCGTCTAAAGAGTAAAGCGGATCAGGAGCGTGAGATGGCCGCATCGGAAGGAGCCAAATGCAGGCGACTGAACGAAAGAGTTGAAGTACTCCTGCCAGATCGAAAGGCGTCCGAGGCAGACAAGAAGATATTCAAGACGAGGAAAAGGTTTGCCAAAGCCATGTCAATGGGAATGAAGCTACCACCCTCGGAAGAAAACACGCTCAATGGGGCGGAGAGGCACCCTAATTATTGCGCATATCATCGGAAAATTTCACACCCCATGGAGGAGTGCGACGCCTTTAGAATATGGTGGCAGGGATATGTTGCTCATCGGCAACATTTTAAGCGCATGAAACGCAAGACTCGTCGGGAACGAAGAAGTACTGCCGACGGGCACAACAGAACTACTGGCAACTGTAACATGGTTAACGACGGAGGGTCAAAAGTTCTCACCTTTGGGAGCGACTCTGATGAAGAAATGGCTCTGGGCCCGCTCTTTAAAGAATCCGTTTTAGGGAAAGAGGAGGAACCGGAGGCCTGCGAAAACATTCAGCTGTGCAATCGCACGCTCCCGGAAAAGAATCTCGGGCCCGCAAATAGAAAAGATAAGGGAAAGGAAAAGGTCACTGAGGATATCACTTTAGATGACCAAGTCATGAAAGAGCTGACTACCAAAGACCTTCCCAGGAAGGGTAAGGTGGACTACAATATCCTGGCGCACCTAAGGAAGCTACCTTCTCAACTTAGCATTCTCGATGCCCTCCTATTATCAAAAGAAGCGCGAGATTCACTAATTAAGGCGTTAAAAGAACCTGAGCAATTCCAAGCCTTCCTCGCCACGGAAAGGATGAAGGATGAACTGGAGGAAGTGCATACGGCCGACATCACTTTCGGTGATGAAGACCTCCTTCTCGGGACGTGCGACCACAACCGTCCCCTATATGTCTCTGGATACTGCCATGATATCAAGATAGGAAAGATCCTGGTGGATAATGGATCCTCCGTCAATCTCCTTAACGTTCGGGTGTTAAAGGAAATCTGCATGAGTGTGCAACACCTCGCTCGTGACAAAATTACCATCTCCGGTTTCGATTCACAATCGTCACGGACTCTCGGATCCGTGATACTAACATTACGCTTTGGACAACTCGTCACAGACATCAAGTTCCATGTCATTGACGCCAAGACCTGCTGCAACGCCTTGCTCGGTCGTCCTTGGTTACACGAGTACAACATCATCCCTTCTACACAACATCAGTGTATGAAGTACTTTAAGGATGGTTTCGAGTATACCGTAACAGGTGAGCTGAACCCATTTTCCGTGAATGAAGTCCTCAAATATGAAGATGCGAAGTACTTTTTGCCAGATTTCGAGGATACAGAAGGGTGTCGCAAGCCGGAGAACAAAGCCGCCACCACCATCCCTGTTTTCGGGAGTGATACCGAAGAAGAAGAAGAGATAGTTTATGCTGGGCCGTCTCAACGCAACAACCCGGGGACGTCCGCCCCCATGTTGATCTTCGGAAGTGACTCGGAAGATGAGGTTAATGCCGTGTTCTCCAATCGGCCGTCAATACAAGCATCCCCTAGCGATGATCAAAGTTTGCAAATCACCATGGTGCCGCGAGAACACTACAAGGATCTCGACACACTTCAAACTTACAATGCGCAGGACCTGCAGACGTTTTACGTCCCTCCCAGGCAAAGGGGTGAGAAGGTAATCCTATTCTACCGATCCTCAGAGACGAAAGTAGAGAAAGAGATCTGGCATGGCGCGGATGCTACACTCGACAGGCTCCAACCCATCCGTTTACCCAGATATTACACAAATGGACTAAAGAGGCTATTGAAGCGCCAAGGAGTACCCTTAAAACAGACTGTTCGACAAGCTCGGTTCTACAACAGGATTTGGGATGTCCCTAGGACTCAATGCAAATTGCCCAACGGGAAAATGGAAACACTTGGGCTTGGATACGTGAGAGCCGGAAAACGGGAACGGGCCCACAGTAGCTACGCCATATGGGGGAAAATGCGCTTTGCTTTCTCCTTAACGGAATCGAGGACGAACAATGAAGCCGAATACGAAGCTTTGATAGCGGGCCTCGAGATCGCCATTGACATGGGAATTGAAGACCTCCTTATATACGGGGATTCTCAACTGGTCGTTAATCAAGTAAATGGTGACTACCAAACGTGCAAACCGGAGTTGGTGAAGTACGGCGAAAAGGTGCAACAACTATTGACCCAAATTCCCTCCTACACTTTGGAAAGCATATCACGTGCGGAAAATAGCAAAGCAGACGCACTAGCTAAGCTCGCTAAAGAACTGGCTGACGAGAACCTCGATGACGTCAAAATCATGGTACAAAGCCGTCGAGTGCTCGCCCCAGCAGAAATATCTCCCGAATCATACGAAGAAAAAGGAGCGACTGAGCAGACGACCCTACAAATAAAAGACCGTGAGAAGGCTGAGGACTGGAGGGAAGTCTTCATAGACTACTTTAAGTCCCACCGAATGCCCGAAGAAGCGTCCTCAAGACATCAGCTCATGAAACGAGCGCTATCTTTCGTTTTCGTCAATAATACTCTGTATAAGAGGTCGTTTGATTCTCTGTGGCTAAGATGTTTAGGACCGGACGAAGCAGAAAGAGTCGTTCAAGAGGTTCATGACGGAATCTGTGGTTCTCATCAAGCAGGCCCGAAGATGAAGTTAAAAATTAAACGGATGGGTTACTACTGGCCCACGATGATCCAGGACTGCCTCGAATATGCGAAGCAATGCTACTCGTGCCAAATCCACGGGGATTTCATCCACTAGCATCCGAATCCACTACATCCGATGGTGGCTAGCTGGCCATTCGAAATGTGGGGGACTGACATAGTCGGCCCCATCGAACCAGCATCGTCCCGGGGACATCGTTTCATCCTGGCGACAACTGATTACTTCTCCAAATGGACAGAAGCGGTACCGCTGAGGGAAGTGAAGACGGAGAATATCCTCCACTTCTTCAAGACACACGTCATCTATCGGTTTGGAACTCCACGGCGGATTATCTCCGATAACGAGCCAGCCTACAGAAGCCATAAGATTAGCCGCTTCGCGCAGCAGCACAATATAGACTGGAGATATTCTTCAGTTTACAATCCGCGAGCTAATGGTCTAGCTGAGGCCTTCAATAAGACATTGACAAAGATCATGAAGAAGACGGTGTCCCGAAATAAGAAGGACTGGCATGAGAGACTGCAAGAAGCTCTTTGGGCTTATCGGACTACGTTTAAGACGGCCACGAACACGACGCCATACGCATTAGTATTCGGTACGGAAGCAGTACTCCCCCTTGAGATAGAGCTACCGTCTCTACGAGTGGCAGTCCATGCGAGCTGACGGACGAAGAAAATGCCCACCTTCGGCTTGAGGAGCTTGACGCCCTTGATGAAACCCGGCTCATAGCGCAACAGAATCTGGAGGCTTACAAAGCAAAGATGACGCGCTCATATGAAAGATTGACCCGACCGAGGACATTCCGCCAAGGCGAACTCGTGCTAGTGGTCAAAAGGCCTATGATCCCCAATCGCGCCAAACGGGGAAAATTCGAGCCAAACTATGAAGGCCCGTACATCATAGATAAGGTCTACCAGGGTGGGGCCTATCTACTCATGGACATGCACGGTGAAAGGCCTTTCAGGCCAATAAACGGCCGCTTTCTAAAGAAATACTACGCTTAATGAGCCACAGCCTAGGTCAATGATAGATGACGATGACTATGTCCGCTCGCTATCTTCCTAGAGCTCAAAGCTCTATAAGTAGTAGCCGGCCCTTTCCTCAACGGACCGAAATGTCCTTAAACTAACGAGGGACCGAAACGTCCTTAAACTAAAGATGGACCGAAATGTCCTTAAACTAACGACGGACCGAAATGTTCTTAAACTAACGACGGACCGAAACGTTCTTAAATTAATGACGGACCGAAACGTCCTTAAAACTACTACCGCAGCATCCTTAGGCCGACGAGATAAAAAAAATAACAAAAAAAATAAATAACTAAGAAAAAAAAAATGAAAACGGTACGTCCGTAAGCAAAAGGGGCACGGATGAAAACCCGAAAGGGCCCCGTGAGTAAAAACAGCAGGGCTACCGGCGAGTGTTCGTGAAAACCCGAAAGGGCACGACCTCGTAAAAAAAAGAAGAAAATAAAAAGAATAAAAAAAACGGTATGTCCATAAGCAAAATGGGCACGGATGAAAACCCGAAAGGGCTCCGTGAGTAAAAACAGCAGGGCTACCGGCGAGTGTTTGTGAAAACCCGAAAGGGCGCAACCTCGTTAAAAGACACTTATAGGGTCCTCTCGACCTTGTAAGGAGAAACCACCCGCGTGAGATCCTTACGACTCACAAAGGAGCAACACACTTAGGGATCCCCACGATTCCTAAGGAGGAAATACACTTATGAGATCCTCACGACTCGTAAGGAGAATTCTCTTATGGGACCCTCACGGCTCATGAGATTTGAAAGTCTTAAGTTACAGAAACCTAAACCTGTTCTTAAGCAAATCCCCCAAAACCTTCGATACTGCCCTACAAAGGGATCAATACTGACCCTTGTATACAATCTATGGGCGCGAATAAACATTTCCTCAGCAAAGTCCCACCCGTGACTAGGGATGTGTCCATATGATGAGCAACCTTTGTAGGTCCTCTCGACCTATGAGGAGAAAGCCCTCTTGTAGGATCCTTACGACTTGCAGAGGAACATACATTTAGGAATCCTCACGATTCCTAGGGAGAAAATACACCTACAAGATCCTCACGACTTGCAGGGAGAAATACCTTTGTGAGACCCTTACGACTCATGAAGTCAAAAGCCTTGGTCGACAGGACCCTTAACCCTGTTTACTAAGCCACTTTTGTTCAACATCGACAGAGGCAAATGATGATTCGCTCCTGGCAACACCCCAGTTGCAGCTGTACTGATGCCGAAATCGGTGTCTAAAATCCAAGCTTGCGGCGAAAAAGCTAGCAAGCCACACATGCATACGAAATAGCCGAAATGATGGGGCAACTTGCAATAAAAAGCAGCAAGTAAAAATGTATGCATGAAAAATAGCCGAAATGATGGGGCAACTCGCAATAAAAAACAGCGAGTGAAAATGAAATAAATAGCCGAAATGATTGGGCACCGCGAAGAATAGCCGAAATGATAGGGCAATCGCGACCTCCGCGATATAAAAGCTGAAATGATAGAGCATCACGGAAAAAGAAATAAAATATATAAAAAAAGTTTCAATTTATGCCCTACAGGTGATGTTCCATCACACCCTGTATACAATCCAAGGGCGTAAACAAAAAGGGATCATACTTCTCCCCCAGGTTTCATCAGAAGAAGAAGCCAAGTCTCGACGGGCCAAAGGAGACCTGGAGATCGTTTCAACACTCGTCTCGTAACAACGAACACAACTCTAAGCTAAGCGGAACAGCGGCAACTCCCAGTTCCATGGCTCTGTGGTATACATATCGCCAACAGTCAAACCTCCATCCCGTGAAATGCGGATACAATCAGCAAAATTCCTGGTTACGTGGAACACGGATAACGTCACTCTTTGACCCCGTGGAAAACGTCTAGAGCGGATCCTGGTCCTCGCAGAGCACGGCAGTGAACCCATGTGAAGCATCCAAAGCGGAGCCTAGTCCTCGCCGAGCATGGCAGTGAACCCGTGTGAAGCATCTAGTGCAAAATTCCTGGTTACGTGGAACGCGGATAACGTCACTCTTTGACCCCGTGGAAAACGTCCAGAGCGGATTCTGGTCCTCGCGGAGCACGGCAGTGAACCCGTGTGAAGCATCCAGAGCGGAGCCTAGTCCTCGCCGAGCACGGCAGTGAACCCATGTGAATCATCTAGTGCAAAATTCCTGGTTACGTGGAACGCGGATAACGTCACTCTTTGACCCCGTGGAAAACGTCCAGAGCGGATCCTGGTCCTCGCGGAGCACGGCAGTGAACCCGTGTGAAGCATCCAGAGCGAAGCCTAGTCCTCGCCGAGCACGGCAGTGAACCCGTGTGAAGCATCTAGTGCAAAATTCCTGGTTACGTGGAACGCGGATAACGTCACTCTTTGACCCCGTGGAAAACGTCCAGAGCGGATCCTGGTCCTCGCGGAGCACGGCAGTGAACCCGTGTGAAGCATCCAGAGTGGAGCCTAGTCCTCGCCGAGCACGGCAGTGAACCCGTGTGAAGCATCTAGTGCAAAATTCCTGGTTACGTGGAACGCGGATAACGTCACTCTTTGAGCCCATGGAAAACGTCCAGAGCGGATCCTGGTCCTCGCGGAGCACGGCAGTGAACCCGTGTGAAGCATCCAGAGCGGAGCCTGGTCCTCGCCAAGCACGGCAGTGAACCCGTGTAAAGCATCTAGAGCAAACACCGGACTGTGGAGTCCCTAAAATCCACGGACTATGATGTCCTTAACCTCGACCGTAATGTCTTAAAACTAACAATCAACCACCTTGATTCCCTACGGATTCTGCCTTGGTTTAAGGGTACATCTCTTCACTCCTTTGATACCTGGCGTTGTAATTCCTCAACGTCTTCAAAGAGGTGACGGGTCCCTGCAACCTAACATCGGACTGTGGAGTCCCTAAATCCACGGACTATGAGGTCCTTAACCTTGACCGTGATGTCTTAAAACTAACATCGGACTGTGGAGTCCCTAAATCCACGGACTATGAGGTCCTTAACCTTGATCGTGATGTCTTAAAACTAACATCGGACTGTGGAGTCCCTAAATCCACGGACTATGAGGTCCTTAACCTTGACCGTGATGTCTTAAAACTAACATCGGACTGTGGAGTCCTTAAATCCACGGACTATGAGGTCCTTAACCTTGACCGTAATGTCTTAAAACTAACATCGGACTGTGGAGTCCCTAAATCCACGGACTATGAGGTCCTTAACCTTGACCGCGATGTCTTTAAACTACGATGCCTCGAGAAACCCCTGAATCCGTGAAACACGAATAAGGGTGACCACATCCAATACTTGCAGGTCCTCACGACCTGTAAGGAAGAAAAAACTCTCTTGTGAGATCCTTACGACTCTCAAGAGAAATACTCTTTATGAGACCCTCATGGCTCATAAAATGCAAAAGACTTAGGAAGCAGACCTTAACCCTGAATCCTAACCCATCGCTATCCTGCAAGGAGATCAAGATAAATTGTCCGCAAACGCATTCAATGAAAAGAGACACGCCGTTGAGAAGAAAAATGTATCTTTTATTCATAAACCAAAATGGATACAAAGTACAATTCATGAAAGAAACAAAAAGAAGATACTCTCATCCATGAGTATGTACAAAAAAAAAAGGAAAAGATACAAGTCCTCAAGCCGGCGGGCGGTGTAGTAATTTTACCAGCTCATCGTTTTGTTGCTGAGCCACGGCTTCATGATGCAAGATCTCCAGAAGACGAGCCTCCGCCTGAGCTTGCTGAGCCTGATACGAAGCAAGCCGAGCTTCAAGCTCTTTCTCGGTAGCCTTGTGAGCCTCAACCCTTTCGCGAGTGCACGTGGCAGCTTTATCGAGAGCCACCACATCTCTGATGGACTCCTGAAGCACCCGCCAGAGTTTATACGCTTTGTTGGCCCTGGCGGTGAGATTAGCTTGAAGCTCGCTCAGCGCCTTAGAAGCCAATTCCATCTCCGAGAATTTACGACCGAACCCTTTCCTTGCACAACAATGTGTTCGCCACGTGTCGCCTTGTCAGGCCATTTAAGCCCACTGTCACGACCGCAGCCTCTGAGACAGGATAGGAACGCTCTGGACTGTATAAATAAGCTCCGGTTGATAGCAGTAGTCGAGCTAAAACACGCGTACATCATCGGGTATGGGAAGCAATAAGAAAATTTCTGACGTTATCCTGTCAAGCATGCGTTCGCAATTATAAAAAAAATGAAATAATATGCGAAGCTCCGATGTGCATGCGACGTGATGATAATATTGGTGACTAAATAAAGCCTTCATAAGAAGAACACAAAGTTTATTCATGCAAGCGAAAACATACATACGAGTACCAAGCCTACATGGAGGTTCAGCATAAAGCATACAAAAAAAAGGGACTAATTTAAATATTCTACGCTAGCGGGAAAAGGTCACCAAACACGGGATCAGTAGCACAAGGGTTAACAAAGCAAAGAACAAAATTCTCCATCTCTCTCTCCGCTCTCTCCAGCACATCAAAGTGACGGTTCTCGCGAGGAGTCGCTCCCCATCGATTGGTGCCATGTTCGTCCGCGAAAGCAAACATAATAGCTCGCCGAGCCCTTATTTGGCTCAGCAGGTGAATCGAGCAGTCCTTCAAAGCCTGAGTAATCAGGCACGATTCGTGAAAGCCCTCGAGCTTCTCTTCAGCCGCATCAAGCATCGCCAGGGTCATCTCTGCCGGGTGAGGAGGAATGTCGGCAAGCATGGCCGTGAGGATCATCCGGAGCCAGAGGGAACCCATTGGGAGGGGAGACCCCCTACGGATCGAGAGTTCATACATCGCCGAGTCGCATTCATCATCGGTAAGGAGTGGATCCACTAACCGGGCGGCAAAGCGGGGGATCATCTCCTCGATAGGAACTTCCCATAGCTGTCGACGAGCGTGTGGACGGTTGTAAGCCATGGCACTTAGTTGTTCTCGAATTAAATCACGTTAAAATGGGAATGAAAGTTCTCTGTGAAGAGAAAAGGAAAGCCATTGCCTCAGATATAAAGGGGTGCATTAAGTGCTGTGCGCGGAAAATCTTGCATGATGAAGCTATTTCCAAGGCCCAAAAAAAGAAAGGCATCGAAAATCAGGGAGATGGAACTATTTCCAAGGCCCTTTTTCTGCATCTGATATTGTGCACTGAAAATATGGCATGGGAAAATTTTGTGAACAGCCCCATCAAGGGACCCCACGTGCAGAACACGTGAGGCCCAAACTTGATGTGCACTAAAAAAATGGATGGAGTAGCACCCTGCATATTAAAAGCATCAACAACAACAGTAGCAAAATGATGAAATCCCAGAGAAAGGCATGCAAACAGGGAAAAACATAATAAAACTTATCATTCATACTTTGAGAAGTTCATACAAAATAAAGAGGACACAACTACAACGGTAAGACCTCAGACGCAGGACATGGATTTAGGAAATCGAAGGTAACTTTGTCCAAGATCTTCCAGGCGTTTCAAACCATCCTGGTATGCTTCCTCTCGCGGTCGCAAGCGTCGGGGTCCTCACGAATATCCTCCACCCTCCGATAGGCGGCAAGTATGGCTGACTGCTGAAAGGCTTGGTGCAAGAGATCAATGAGGTGAAAGGCGGCAAGTATGGCCTCCTCTTTGAGATCAAGCCCATCAGGTACACCGAATGTACCTTATCCTCAGCAGTGTCCAAGGCCCTGAGCGGTATGCCGGTGCAAAAGAGAGGAAGTGCCTCCCGGATCGCCAGCACGATCAGCCTCAGAAGAGAAGAGCGACGGGGGAGTAGCCGATGGTTGTACTCGTCAAAGCGGCTCATGATCCCGGCACACTGAGCATCGGTGAACTCCTGGTTCTGACTGCGGCCCAGTGCACGAATATTCCCATAGGAAATGATCTCGTCAAGACCATACAGATGGGCATCCATGATACCTGAAATAAAGGTCATGAGAATCATTATAAAGCTCCTGTTTCATTAATTGCAGAAGGACAACCTCGGGTCAAGAGACCCCAAGAAGCCTCCATGGGAAAAAACCGAGTTCTTCACAGGAATTAAATTCCTTATTAAGAAAAGGGAATTAAATTCCCCAAAAAACCTTTTCTGTGAACAGAGTTAAACTCCATGGATCATCATATGAACCCTAAGAAATCTACTGTTGCAGGTTAAATGGTTTCGTATTTTGGTTAAGAAACTCGAAGAAAAATGGGTTCTTTGTTAAAAAAGGGTAAACACCCTTATTTTGGATTTAAAATCCAGAGGAATGTGAGAGTTCATCGTTCATTCGAGAGCATTACCTAAAGAGAAAGGTCTTTTCGAACAGAGTTAAACTCTGAGGGTTGTTTCAAGGCAGAGAACTAAGCTCTGGAAGAAGAGAATTAAATTCTCAGAGAAAGTTTGCAAGGAAGAAGATGAACAAAGTGGAGGCGTCTCTGAAATGACCCCAATATTTATAGGAGGTGATAGAAACGTTTCATCTCCCTAAATCCCTAGAGGAATCCAATGGTCACAAAAGGTGACAGCGTTGCACTCACGTGCAGACACGTGAGAACAACGCTGTGGGGGCATTTGTTTCCTGATTTAAAATCAGGAGAGCCTACGGAAGAAGCTTCAGAAAAGGGTCACGTGCTCACACGTGACCAGCAGTCACGTGTTGGCACGTGACATCTAAAAGCATCGGCAAGGCAGATTCAGTTTCCCCACTACATCAAAGAAAAAGGCTTCAGAAAGGGTCACGTGCTCCTACATGACCAGGGTCACGTGTCGGCACGTGACATTTAAAAGCAGCAGACTCATTCTCCGGTTAAATCAAGAAAAAGGCTCCAGACGAGGGTCACGTGCTCACACATGACCAGGGGTCACGTGGTGGCACGTGACGGCTAAACAGCGGCCAGAAGGCAGAGCGCAAAAAGAAGAAAAGGGCTCGTTCCAAGGGGGTCACGTGCCCACACGTGACCAGGGGTCACGTGGCCATACGTGACCGGCTTTCAAAGCCTATCTGTTAATAAAATTAAATTCTGAGAAGAGATCTCTGAAATCTTTCCGAAGGAAAATGATTATTTGGAACCGATCGAATTAAAAATTTAAAGGTGATTAAATATCACCTATCTATGGAAAAATCTCGAATTTAGAAGGATTTCCCCTTAGAATCTAACCGAAATAACAAAGGAAAATCTCTGGATTTAAAATCCAATGGTGAATAAAATTCACCTAATAATCCAAAGGTCAAAACGAATAGTGAATACAAATCAAATCTCTCGATGAAAGATTCATTAAAAACTAATTGATTCTGCTGCTTCTCCTATAAATAGGAGCCAAGAGACACACAGAGGGAGATAGATGCAGAGGCAGAAAAAGAGAGAGAGCCTTGATACTTTGGAGGAATTTGGATCTTCTGCAAAAGAAAACCCTAGGTAAGAAAGGGAAGGCTTTTTGAAAGAAAAGAGAATTTAATTCTCAACAGAGTTTAACTCTGATATTAAACAGAAGAACATAGTTCTCTCTTTAGTGGAGGATCTGTAAAGTGTACATCTTCCCTTGAATTGAGAATTTAATTCTCATTGGGTTGAGATCCTGCCATACAGATCCAAAGCATAGAGAGGGAATGGAAGCTTGAGAATTTAATTCTCATAGAACTATAGGAATTTAATTCCTTTTAAAATAAAATTAGGGTTTGACCCTATGTTATGGGAATTTAATTCCTTCAGAATGAACAGAACCAGGGTTTAACCCTAGTTAAGAACTTAGTTCTGTTAAAATAACCGGAATTTAATTCCCTTAAGAAAGAAGAAATTAGGGTTTCACCCTATGACAGAATCTCATTCCTCAGAATAATTCTCTAAAAGAGAGTGGGAATTTAATTCCTTAAAGCTGTTACTAGGGTTTAACCCTATGATAGAATGCAGTTCTTCACATATATGAGGAATTTAATTCCTACAGAAAATTTAGAGTTTAACTCTAATATAAATCTTCAGAGGGAAATAAGAATTTAATTCCTCTTAAATTTATCGTTAGGGTTCAACCCTACGAAGAATTTAATTCTTAAAAAGGGGATTAACAGATCTTCCAAAAAACATACATAGAGGCAGGGTCACGTGCAACCACGTGACCCCCGAAAAGATCCACAGGAAAGGCCCTTTGAGGCAGTGCCTCACGTGACCCACGTGACCTTTGGCAGAAGCTTTAACATACAAGCATTTAAATGCCCGTCACGTGATGGCACGTGATGCTCCAAAAGATGCGATATTCTCAGCAGAACAAATGAAGGGAGGGCGCCCTCACGTGCTACCACGTGACCCCTCTTGCCTTAGTGTTTAACACTAAATTGGAACCCCTGAATCCAGTGTTAAAACACTGTCTGGCCTTAGTGTTCAACTCTAATCAAAGAACTTTATTTGCAGTGTTTAACACTGAATTTCTTAGTGTTTAACACTAATTTGAAGCCTCTGCTGCTAGTGTTTGACACTGATTTGCTCTAGTGTTTAACACTAATGTGAACTCCCTGTTGCTGGTGTTTAACACCAACTGTCTTTTAGTGTTAAACATTAACTTGATCCCAGTGTTCAACACTGTTGAATTAGCGTTAGCCCAATTGGCTAAATGGCCAGAGGCAATGCCTCTCCTTCAATGGACCAACGGGAACCCAATATTCCAAACATGATTGGACTTAGCCCAAGATGGCCATAAGTCCTCAATTCAGACTTAACTGGGCTAATGGGCTCATAACATAATTAATTGGTCTTGATCCCAAATTGGGCCAAAGACTATTTAATCCACCCCGGTTCAAGGGTACATCTCTTCACTCCTTTGATACTTGGCGTTGTAATTCCTCAACGTCTTCAAAGAGGTGACGGGTCCCGACGACCACATATTGACACGGACTGTGGGGTCCTTAAACTCATGGACTATGAGGTCCTTAACCTTGACCGAGATGTCTTAAAACTAACATCGGACCGTGGAGTCCCTAAATCCACGGACTATGAGGTCCTTAACCTTGACCGGGATGTCCTAAAACTAACTACGGACTGTGGAGTCCCTAAATCCATGGACTATGAGGTCCTTAACCTTGACCGCAACGTCTTAAAAATAACATTGGACCGCAATGTCCTTAAACTACCCATGGACCGCAATGTCCCTAAACTACCTACCGACCGTAACGTTACTAAACTAAACAACAGAGCCCCCCTTTTATTGCTCTCTTGTTGGATCCAAACGATCCCGTTAAGTTGATCTTAGTCTAAAAAAAAACTAGACTAACGTATCCTTAACAAACGTTTAAGTCGATCTTAGTCTCAAATGAGGCTAACGTATCCTTAAACCCAAACCCCCAAACCCAAATCTAAGATAATATGGATTTGGACTAGTCCACGCCCTACGGGCGACGACATAACTCAGTCTCCGTATACAATCCACGGGCAACTAAACATAAAATAAATACACACGACACGAAGTGACCATCTGGAGAAGGAGAAAGTGGTTACCGCGATGCGGTAGCATAATTAACTGCAGGGGCTTACGCCTGCAGGGAAGAGCGTCCCCACAATCAAAAACCCCTCAAGCGAGGGGGAATCCGACGAAGTCTGCTACATCGGACGCATTCGTTTAAACCTTCGATGTACGGTGCCATAAATCAACTTGGCATCTTCGGAGAGGTGGACGGATAGCACCAATTAGCATCTGCCCCGAATTTCAGGCAAGAAGCCAGTCGCGCCGTCGTTCGGAGGGGAACAATGATATGATGAGAATGCAATAATTAAGGTATGAATAAGATATCATCAGTCAGTGTTCGAACACTTGCATAATTCACAATAAATCATACATGCAAAATTAAACAAAACAATGTAAAAGGGATAAGCAGTATGTTTAATTATCTATCCATAAAAATTAGTTTCGCGTCAATCGGGTTTCAGGTTTGCTAGATGCGGCCATTTCCATTTAAGTGTTCACAGCTAGAAATCCGGTTTCAGAATTGGAAGTCTGTTTCGTAACACGTTTTACTCCCAGTTGGAAGCATAATTAGGCGATGCTATAGTTGAACAATGTTTAGGTTTTACAGTTAGGTTTCCACCGCAATTTGACGATCAGTGATATTCTATATCAACAGGGAGTTATGGACAGGTTATGTTCGATGTGTAAAATCTGTCACTGCAGAATTCAGCAGAACATATCAACATTATAAAATATGTTTAAAATATCATACAGTTGAGAAATCCAGTGAGACCAGTGGGATAAGGAAGATAACTCAATTCTCTTTGTAACTATATAGGGTTACGCACATTTCCGCATTTGAGCAAGGAAGTACAGTGAGTTTAAAACAGGGGTTATCTGGAATTACCTCTTTGGACTGCAGTCCAGAATCGTAATTCTCCGCAGTTTTCTCTATCGTAACTAGTTCAATTTTATATATCAACTATAGGGTTCTATATCTTATTCCGTTGGCTTCCATACGAGCCTTGGAACACCAAAATCCGATTCATAAAAGATTTGACGTGAATTTAACGGTCTAGCATATTCAGGAAATTCAGATTTCGTACCGACTATCGGGATCGGCATTACATAGGTGAAACGACCGTGGTTTTCAACTAAATTTCTACAGCATATAGGTAAATAGTAGACGGGTCTAATGATCACAAGTTACGCCATTTAAAGACAAGTTTTCACATATAGTTTCGTATCAAACACTTGCATTCATTGGCTCGCACGAGGCGTACATGTACGATATAAACTCGAAACTGAATTTAATATGATTTAATAGTATGAAGCAAGTAATATACTTGCCTAGCGATGTGTTGATGACGTTACGGCAGCAGCAACGGTACGATCGCGCCATGAACACGGCACGGCAATGACTAGGCTCAAGCTCGACTGCGACGAGGAGGAGTCGATGGTGGCGAGGCTGCTTGCTATGGTGGTGGCCGGAAGAGGGTACAACGAGGGGGTCGAGGCTCGAAACTTGGGTGTAGTGAAGGGAGTGAAGCAGTGGAGGGGGCTCGGGGTAGTAGGAGGTGATGGTAATGATGCTGAGGGATCGACGAGGTGGCCGGCGGCGAGAGGGGACGGCGATGAGGTCGGAGTTGGTGGCTAGCGTCGAGCTCTGGTGTGCAGGTGAGAGGGTGTGCTCGGGGGTTTCTCTGGAGATAGGAGAGAGAAGAGAGGAGAGAGAGAAGGGCTCGGGGTTTTGGAGAGGGGAGCGGGGTGATCGCCGGCGGCGAGAGGGTTCGCAGGGGAAGCTTGGTGAGGGAAGGTGGTGAAGGGTGCAGTGAAGTGATGGGAGTTGGAGGAGATGGCTTTTGGCTTAGTAGAGGGAGACGAGGCAAGGTCGGGGGAGAGGGGCGCGAGTGCACGTGAGAGTCGCGGTCGTGGAGGGGATCGTGGGCGCGGCAAGGGGACGAGGGAACGACGTCGTGGGGAGAAGAAGGAGAAAGAGCGGGAAAGAGAAAAGAGAATGGGGAGGATAAAGAAAGGGACGGGTCGGGTTCGTAAGGGGTCGGGTCGGGTTCATAAGGGGTCGGGTCGGGTCTGAGGGAATGGGTCGGGGTGTTAGGAAATGGGCTGGGCCGGGTATTGAGATTTTAGAATTAGGATTTTTAAAGGATAATTAGAAGTGGGCTGGGCTGAGGGAAAAATAAGAAAAAGAAAATGGAAATAGGGTTAGGGTTTTAAAATAAACCAAATAATTATAAATATAAATAAACAAATTTGTAAGCAACACTTTATATAAATACGGATATTGGCATACAAAAGAACTGGGTACTACAGTATGCTATCTGGTTACTCTTTATCTTAACATGTACACTTAGTATTATTATACTGTCTCTCTGATACATGCTGATAAAGCCCTCAGGATGTTTGCTTGACTACCAGGGCTATGATGCAGATCATACTACTGGGACTTGCGTAGTCTACATGCACATCCTTTAACAATTCTTAGTCGAGGGAGTATCGAGATAGGGTATCAATATTTCAGAGTAGATCAGTGTGTACGTTTCTTGACCCTGTAGGGGGCGATGGTTGATCCCATAGCCATTGGTGTTTGATATCAAAAATTGTACACAGGTGCTCATTAGAGAATGGATACACCGAACAGGACTCGCCGAGAACTCCTAGTTGATACTATACCTATCGTCAGATAGAATTTCTCTGGTGACACTGGTACAGTTTAGTCTGTAGACCCGAGATCGACATAGAGTCTTGTGTAGTTCCCACTGTGCTTTGATTTCCTCCCTACCACGGCTCAAAAGAGTCATGCAAACATGTGGATTTTGGGTACAGTCTCGAGTCACATGGAGGCAACGAGCGATATGAGGGGTTTCGTGTAACGTTTTAGAAATCGTTATACGAATTTTTCCGTTTTAGGGTAAAATAGTCGGTATTTTTCGTTTTAACCCGATTGTGATCAAACTTCCGTATAAACTTGCCGGCACCTAGTTTAGCTAGAATAAAGCTAGTGCATGAACTTTGGGGGTCAATGGAAAGTTTTGGTTCACATAGAATTTTTCCCTAATTAAATATTATTTTAAGTGGTAATTACATTTTTGGTTTGGGTTAGATTACTTCTAATGAGAATCATTTTAATCTTATCACTAGAATTAGTTTGGAAGCTTCTCTTCAAATATCTAGATTCTTTTGTGCAAAAAGGATTTAAGATTTAAAAAGAAAAGAAAAAGAATTAAATGGTGGCATTTTCATTTAATGCTGCATTTAATGTTTTAAGCTAGAACTTTCTTTATTTTAATTTCACAAACCCCCCATCACCCTTGGCCGAGCTCCCCCATACTTTCCTTAGCTTATTTCTCCATTTTCTTTCACTCAAAAACTCACCAAAAATTCCAAACTAAATCCACAAAACCCTAAATAAAACTTTAACCATCATTTCCTTTCACTAAACTTGCTTAGTTCTTCATGAAAAACTTGATCTTTGGAGGCAAAAGTTGATGGAATTTTGTTGCTAGAATTTATTCTTAAGAGGTATAAATTCTAACCCTAATCCTCTTTTGTTATGCTAAATCATTAAGATAGCTAATTAATTGGATTATTATAGTTTTAAACCTATGTTTAATTCATTCTTTATAATTTTAAAGAAAATCAAGTTAGGGTTTGTGATGGATAATGGTTAAAATGAGGACTTTGGAAACTTAATCTTGTGAATGATAATTATTGATAATTCCTTAGTTAACTAATGAAGTTTTTGCTTACTAGGTTTTAATAAAACCTAATTGGGTGGGTTTGAAATTATGGAAACAGTTTGGATAACATAGTTAAGCCGCTTTTCGATATTTGGAACCGCTAGAATGGTTTTAGTTTTAGACTTGTGCAAAATATTGCGATAAGTTGCTTACTAGGTTTCGATGTTTTTCCGACGTGGGTTCAATTGGTCGTTGCGAGATGATATCTATTATCTTCCTCGTATTTTATTGTGTTGTGTTTGCGCGATCGGGACGATCGGAGTCTAGACATGGTGGTCCGTAGTTTGGCGACCTAGTTAGGGTTTTTGCAGATGTCGTGCGCGTTTAGTGCGCTGGGTGTGCAGTGTAATTTTCTGAGCGTTATCCTTGCGTTTCGTTATCTTTTTGTTGGCGTAGGATATTTAGCTTATGTGATGTGTTTGTGAAATTTTAGGGTCGCAAGCGGGGACTTCGGGCGCTGCGAACAAGGGGAAGCAGGTGGTCGGATTTTCATAGCTCGATACCATCGGTGAGTAGATTTAACATCTACGGGGAATTCGCCCGTATGGCGTTCAGCGTCAGGGCTAGATATGATATGATATTAGCCGCATGTTTATATGCTCATATAGAGATGATGCATGAATTTCATTGCATATAGTTACTTGTTGTGCCTGAACCTGTATCCATTGTACACTGCACTATTATTGATAGTCCATGTTGCACGAGCACCAATGATATACTACACACACACTGTCGGTAATTGCCATGATACGCACAACACAAATATTCATTGATATACCTTGCTAATGGTTAGCGACATAGAGGCATTTATTCTGGTGCGATTGCGCATATGACATATATCATACCTGTATACCTACATATTTATACATATGCCATACTATACCTATATGCTCGCACATATACTTTGCTATTGTTACATGATCAGCTTTTTATAACATATATATCGGTAGAATGGGACGCTGTATATATATGTATTTTGGATTTGGATATTTGGGAACCGCGAGATATATTTAACGACTTGATGCATTTAAATAGAGGACTTTTCCCGTAATATGATCATATTGATGTTTTATGTTGCATATGTTATTTTACATGGATTTACGCATTTGAGATATGTTTTCATGCGATTTGCGACACTTATATTCCGAGAGATATATGGATTTTGGAGACCGATACGTGGAACACAAGTGTCGAGGTGGGATACTTGGGTTTCGAGGAACATATGGATATCAGAAAGACCGATACGTGGAACACAAGTGTCGAAGTGGGATACTTGGGTTTCGAGGAACGTATGAATACGAGTATTTATGTGTCGATATTAGGCACCAGTTTTCATGATGTTTTAGAGTGTCGATGTTTGACACTCAGGTTCTATGAGACTTACAGGATTTGGGGGCCGATCTGAGTATTTTAGGATTTGGGGTGTTGTTGATTTACACCGGGTTTTTCCATGCTTATGATTTGTGCATGAGATTATTTATTATCCCCACTCAGTATTCAGTTGATATGCATGTGATTCATGTAGATATAGTACCCTGGTGGTGTACCTCGATCATGATAGTTGCATATTCATATTTCAATACCCATGCTACCAGATTACATGTTATTGATCATTGCTGTTAGTACATACTTGCGATTTCAGTATGATGTTATTTTCTATTCACGAGTTTGCAATTCACCCCCGTTGTGCCACAGTGTTTTGCAGGGCTTACCCTCAGTGTTGTCGCGGCAGGGCGTCTTATCATCTCTACTTTTGCGGATACCGCTACGGTTGGCTGTGAGGCCTTTGCTTTTAAGTGGGTTTTGCGGTTATCCGTTTGTACATTGTATATCTTTTTTGTTGGATCTAGTATTCTCCATCTATACTTCTTGTATTTGACTTAGAGACAAGTTGTGAGGATTCGGTGTTGTATTATTATTTTGGTGACCTTGGGTGCCGTACTCATGGGAGCCGGTTTTGTTGAAAAGTTTTACTTCTTTATGCAGTTTTCTTTTATATTTCTTCGCTTCGGCGTCGTATATATGTTTGTGGTGGTTGTCTCCGCCGTTGGGCGTGATTTGCTCCCGTTTGGGATGCTTTATATTTTATCTATGTTGTACCCGTTTTCGGGGTTAGTTTTTACAAAGGAGGTGCTGCCGAAATTTTCAAGAAAGAAAACTAAAGTTAATGATTTTTAATTGAGATTTTCGAATGTTTTAAACTATGTTTTTCTCCATTTATCCCTTTTTGGGGTGGTTTAGATTTCTGGGTTTCGGCTTACTTAAATTATGTACGCCTGTAGACGTTACGTGGTTTAAGGGCCGGTCATGCGCCTAATTTTGGGTCGTGACAAAGTTGGTATCAGAGCGCTAGGTTTTACCTTTCGGAGTGTAGGATGACCTTGGTATGATGGAGTAGGTATCTTAAGCAGAGTAATGTAGCGTGTGTATGTTCCGCGGCATACTTACGACGCGATACTCCGCCTAAGTTACCTTAGGACTTGTTGATTGAAATTCCTTCCGCGATTTATATACATCCTTGTGATTCGATTTCTGTATCCTTATCAAATCTTGTTTCAATTTCCAGCCTATATGCAGCCAAAAACTACGAGGGCACAGAGAGCGGCCGCGAGGGCCGAGGTCAGAGTCGACTCGTCTGAGGCGAGGACTGACCAGGGCAGTACGCCTGTTGTACCGGAGCACATTGCTATGTTTGGGGCTGGTATGCAGGACCTGCGCCACATAATGGGAACTTTAGTTGAGGCCATTCGAGCGCAGGGCATGCAGTTGTTCCACCCGTTGCAGGGACCACGATGGTACCTACAGTACCGACAGTCGCAGTTACAGCTCCGGAGGTTATTACCGTGTCACTGACCGAGTTCATGAGGATGAAGCCTTCGGTGTTCACTGGCACAGATGCTGCTGAGATCCGCAGTCGTTTATCGACTGGATAGCCAGGATTTGTCGTTCGCTCCGATGCTCCGACGAGAGATGGGTGGAGTTCGCTGGTTTCCGCCTGGAGAGTCTGGCCCAGAAGTGGTGTGAGTCCTTGGAGAGAGGCAGAGCTGCAGGTCTGGCTTCTATGACCTGGGATGAGTTTGTGACTGTGTTTCTCGCCCGTTTTCTTCCACCGAGCATCAGGGATGTGCGGGCGCGCAGATTTGAGTCATTACGCCAGACTCCGGGGATGACGATGTCTGATTATGATGTACTGTGTATGCTCCGTACTTGGTGGCGACTGAGGAGATGAGGGTGAAGAGATTTGTTCGCGGCCTGCTTACCCTGTTGTTCCTATCCATCAACATTCAGCATTGTGACACGTATGCGGCAGCAGTGGATGCAGCCCTGTTGGTGGAGGAGTCTGAGTCGTCAGTTGCTCCGGAACCGAAGAGGGTTCGTACTAGTGATTCGGCGGGGAGGCGGGCGTTTAGACGTCGTGATAGTTCCCGTTCAGATACTGGAGGTAGTGGAGGTTCAGGACGAGGTCGGCTTTTTAGTTCTTACCCTCAGGTGGGTCAGCAGTTTGCATCTAGATGTTACTGATGCGGGAGTATAGGTCATCGGGTTCGAGATTGTGCTGAGCCACGTGTGAGCGAGGCAGCTGTACCGCAGGTTACCTTACCATCTTCTCCACCTCAGAGGGAGTTGCCCCTTATGCCGGTTGTTGCTCCGCGTCAGACTCATGTGCAGAGAGGTCGGGGTCGTAGGGGTTTTGTACCGAGAGGGAGGGGTGGAAGAGGCAGAGGTCAGCCAGTTGCCGGTAGAGGTCAGGCTCGGGTGTTTGTCTTGACTCATCAGGACGCGCAGGCATCCAATGCTGTGGTTTCAGGTATCCTTTCTGTATGTTCTTATGATGCACATGTTCTTTTTTATCCGGGATCTACGCATTCGTATGTTTCTACGCACTTCGTGCTGAGGTTAGGTCGAGAGTCATTTTTTCTAGATCAGCCACTTGTCGTGACTACTCCTGTTGGAGAGTCGTTTGTTGCATGACACGTGTTCCGGTCGTGTGCTGTCCGTATAGAAGATAGAGATTTGTCCGTCAACTTGATCCTTCTTGAGATGTTGGACTTCGACGTTCTCCTGGGAATGAACTGGTTAGCTACTTGCTACGCGTCCATGGACTGCCGTGAGAAGACAGTTAGGTTTTGTTTTCCCGGCGAGTCAGTGTTTGTTGTGTAGGGGGATCGTGGTGCCGCCCCTTACAGTTTGATTTCTGTCCTTTGCGCTAGTCGGCTTTTGAGGAGGGGATGTCGGGGATTCTTGGCTTTCATTCATGATAATAGAGCCACAGTGGAGTCGTTGGACGGGGTTCCTACCGTGCGAGAGTTTCCCCACGTCTTTCCCGATGAGTTACCTGGGATGCAGCCAGAGCGCGATATTGAGTTCTGCATTGATTTGATTCCTGGCACAAAGTCTATTTCTATACCGCCTTATCGGATGGCTCCGGCAGAGCTTACTGAGCTTAAAAATCAATTGCAAGAATTGCTTGATAGGGGACTTGTGCGTCCGAGTGTTTTGCCGTGGGGAGCTCCTGTTCTGTTCGTCAAGAAGAAGGACGGCAGTTTGAGGTTGTGTGTGGATTATCATCAATTGAACTGAGTTACGGTGCAGAATAGGTATCCTTTACTTCGCATTGACGAGTTATTTGATCAGCTCCAGGGTGCGAAACATTTTTCTAAGATTGATTTGCGTTCGGGTTATCATCAGTTGCGGGTTTGGAATGATGACATTCCGATGACTGCTTTTCGTACGCGCTATGGGTATTATGAGTTTCTGGTGATGTCGTTCGGACTCACCAATGCGCCAGCAACGTTCATGGATCTGATGAACCGTATTTTCAGGCCGTTCCTCGACCAGCTTATTATTGTGTTTATTGATGACATACTGGTTTACTCTAGGAGTCGTGAGGAGCATGAGCAGCATTTGAGGATTGCTTTGCAGATATTGAGAGAGCACCAGCTTTATGCTAAATTCTCGAAGTGCGCGTTTTGGCTTGATAGAGCTGACTTACTGGGTCATGTGGTGACTGGTGATGGTATTCTGGTGGACCCGAGGAAGATCGAGGCTGTGCAGCTTTGGCCTAGACCTGTATCGGTGACGGAGGTCCGCAGCTTTTTGGGCTTAGCTGGTTATTATCGCCGTTTTGTGCAGGATTTCTCGAGTATTGCTGCACCGCTGTTTGGACTGACCCGTAAGGGAGTTCCTTTTCTTTGGACTGATGCGTGCGAGCAGAGTTTTCAGCAGTTGAAGACTCGGTTGACGACAGCACCAGTTCTATCTTTGCCTTCTGGATCGGGCGGCTATGTTGTTTACTGTGATGCTTCTCGAGTGAGGCTCGGTTGTGTACTGATGCAGCAGGATAGAGTGATTGCTTATGCTTCTAGGCAGCTGAAGAAGCACGAGCAGAATTACCCCACTCACGATCTTGAGATGGCCGCGGTGGTCTTTGCGTTGAAAATTTGGAGACACTACTTGTACGGGGAGTCGTGTCAGATCTTCACGGATCACAAGAGCTTGAAGTACATCTTCCAGCAGCGGGATCTGACAACGCCGTTGGATGGAGCTTGTGAAGGATTATGATTGTTAGATCCTTTATCACCAGGGCAAGGCGAATTTAGTAGCTGATGCTTTGAGTCATAGGCCCAGGGGTAGCTTGTCCCAGTTGAGCGCAGTTAAGCGACAGTCTTATGCAGATTGGTAGATCTTGTGTGATGGTAGAGTGCAGTTCGAGTTCACTTCCACTGGGGGACAGCTTGCTCATGTCCGCGCCCGTCCACTACTACTTGATCGTATCCGTGAGGCACAGCCCAGTTATGCCCGTTTTTCTGAGATTCTTGAGCTTGTTCGGCAGGGTACAGTTTCGAAGTTCATGATTGATGACCAGGGTGTGCTACGATGCGGGACTCGCTTGTGTGTACCAGATGCTGATGGGTTGAGACGCGAGATCCTAGAGCAGGCACATCAGTCGGCCTTTAGCTTTCATCCAGGTTCCACCAAGATGTACCGTGACTTGAGCGATTTTTACTAGTGGGAAGGGATGAAGCGTGATATTTCGGACTTCGTTTCGAGGTGCCTGACTTGTTAGCAAGTCAAGACTGAGCATCAGAGACCGGCTGGAGAGTTGCAGCCTTTACCCGTTCCGGAGTGGAAATGGGAGCAGATTTCCATGGACTTCATTATGGGTCTACCCAGGACCAGTCGAGGGTATGACTCCATTTGGATGATTGTTGACCGGTTGACGAAAGCGGCTCACTTCCTTACAGTGAAGACCACTTTAGGTTATACTCAGTATGCTCAGTTGTACATAGATGAGATTGTGTGTTTGCACGGTGTTCCTACATGCATAGTATCCGACAGAGGCACCCAGTTTACTAGCCGTCTTTGGCAGAAGCTTCAGGAAGCTTTGGGTACCCGGTTGAGTTTTAGCACCGCTTTTCATCCACAGACCGATGGTCAGTCGGAGCGGACTATACAGACTCTGGAGGATATGCTCCATGCATGTGTGCTTGATTTTGGTGGCAGTTGGGATCGTCACTTGCCGTTGATTGAGTTCTTCTACAATAACAGCTTTCAGGAGAATATTCAGATGGCACCTTTTGAGGTCTTGTATGGTAGGAAGTGTCGATCACCAGTCTGTTGGACCGAACTCAGCGAGAGTAGAGTTTTGGGATCCCAGCTACTTCAGGAGACTACGGAGATGATCCAGCTGATTCAGGACAGGATGAGAGCAGCCCAGTGCAGGCAGAAGTCTTATGCCGACCGTCGTCATCGCTGACTTGAGTTCGCAGTGGGGGATCATGTATTCCTGAGGATTTCTCCAATGAAGGGCGTTATGCGATTTGGGAGGAAGGGGAAGCTCAGTCCCAGATTTTTAGGTCCCTTCGAGATCCTTGAGCGAGCGGGTTCTGTTGCTTATCGTTTGGCGCTCCCGCCTAGTTTTCCGGATATTCACACCGTTTTCCATGTGTCGATGCTTCGTAGATACCTACATGATCCGTCTCACATGATTCAGCACCAGACCGTTCAGTTTGAGCGCGATCTTTCGTTCACCGAGCAGCCGGTAGTTATTTTGGATTGGCAGGTGAAGAAACTTCGGTCAAAGGTCTTGCCATCTGTGAAGGTTCTTTGGCGTAGCCCTACTAGTGAGGAGATCACTAGGGAGGCCGAGAGCGAGATGCAGAAGAAATTCCCTCATCTCTTCGAAAGTACGCGCAGTTAAATTTTAATTCAGGGACCGAATTTCTATAAGGGGGGAGATTGTAACTTTTTAGAAATCGTTATACGAATTTTTCCGTTTTAGGGTAAAATAGTCGGTATTTTCTGTTTTAACCCGATTGTGATCAAACTTCCGTATAAACTTGCCGGCACTTAGTTTAGCTAGAATAAAGCTAGTGCGCGAACTTTGGGGGTTGTTCCCCTCCGAAAGACGGCGCAAGACAGACGTCTTACCTGAAATTCGGGGCAGATGCTATTTGGTGCTATCCGTCCACCTCTCCGAAGATGCCAAGTTGATTTATGGCACCATGTATCGAAGGTTTAAACGGATGCGGCCAATGTAGCAGACTTCGTCAGATTCCCCCTTGTTTGAGGGGTTTTTGATTGTGGGGACACTCTTCCCTGCAGGCGCAAGCCCCTGCAGTTAATTACGCTACCGCATCGCGGTAACAACTTTCTCCTTCTCCAGATGGTCACTTCGTGTCGTATGTGTTTGTTTTGTTTGTGGTTACCCGCGGATTGTATACGGAGACTAATTTGTGTTGTCACCCGTAGGACGTGGATTAGTCCAAATCCGTATTTTCTTAGATTTAGGTTTGGGGTTTTGGTTTAAGGATATGTTAGCCTTATTTAAGGCTAAGATCAACTTAAACGTTTGTCAAGGACCGTTAGTCTAATTTGAGACTAAGATCGACTTAACGGGATCGTTTAGATCCAACAAGAGAGCATTTGGGCTCTATCGTTTAGTTTAGAGGCATTGCGGTCGATTTCCAGTTTAAGGACATGGTGGTCCAACATTCTCATTTTGAGGACGAATATTAGTTTAAAGATATTTCGGTCCAACATTCCCATTTTGGGGACGAATATTAGTTTAAGGACATTTTGGTCCAACATTCCCATTTTGGGGACGAATATTAGTTTAAGGATATTTTGGTCCATGAGTTTAAGGACCCCACAATCCGTAGCAATGTATGGTTGTCGGGACCCGTCACCTCTCTGACGATGTTGAAGGATTACAACGACAAATATCAGAGGAGTTCAGAGATGTACCCTTGAACCGGGTGTAAATTGATTTGGGAGAGCAGTTGTGCTCAGTTCAATTTAAATTGAGGACTTATGGCCAGAATTGGGCTAAGTCCATTTGAAAATGTTCAACATTTTATTTATATTTGGCCTGTTAGGACTTTGTTTGGGCTCTGCCCTTTCTAAACAATGCATAGCATTGGGCTTTTTATTTAAATGCATGACATTTATATTAGGCCTGTTAGGCTTCTTAATTAGGCTCTGCCCCCCCTTTTTTTAATAATGCGTAGCATTTGTTTTGGTCTGTTAGACCTTTTAATTGGGCTTTGCCCTTTTTTAATAATGCACAGCATTTAATGGTTTAACAGTGCGCCACGTGGCCTGTCAGGAGATTTGCGCCAATTAAAGAGCGCAAGGCGCCAGCGCATGTGGAAGTGACACGTGTCACGCTCTGCTGAGCGCGAGTCTGTTAGCGCAGTGCACTGCGCTAGTGCGCTGCTGACACGTGGTGCGCAGTGCGCCAATCCAAGAGCGCAGCGCTCCGTTTTTAGGAGCGCAAGGCGCAGATTTGTTCTGTGATTGACACGTGGCGCTCTCTGGTGACTTGCGCCAATCCAAGGAGCGCAAAGGCTCATTTCAAAAGTGCAAGCCACTGTCCAATAGCGCAGAGCGTATCTTGATCCAATTTAAATCAAAGAAGCAAGTTTTTCTTGTTCTAAAGAAGTTCTACCTCAAGATTCAAGAACCAATGGTTCAACAAAAGGCTGTACCTTTATATAGATCAAAAGATCTAATAATGAAGTAAATTACTTCTTTATCTTTTATGATTGGATCTTTTTTTTGATCTTTTTCTTTTTATTGAAGATCTTGATCTTGTTCTTAGATCTTTGATCTTTGATCTTTTTAGAAGAAATTCTTCTTTTTTGTGAGGTATTTTATCTCTGTTTTTCGAGAATCAAATTCTTTATCTTCAAAGATGAAGAAGATGATCTTCTTTCTTCAAAAGTTTACCTTTTTTCTCTTTGAGTTTTTCTCAAAGTTTTTAAAGGATCTCTGTATATCTGAGACTTAGAGTCTAGAGGCCTTTATATAGGACCAATTAGTTTGTTAGGTTAGTTACAGAGATCTTTCTCTGATTGATCTGGGGATATTTCCCCACCGTTGGATCTTTGATCCTAAGGACTCTGTTTTACAGAAGACAATCTTCTTATTTTAATAAGATTGGAAAGATCTTTCTAGAATTTTAATTCTGATTAATTAAATAATTTATTATTTAAATTTTAGTGCTGGCGCAGTTGGCGCAAGCGCACCTGCGCTTGACACGTGTCGCGAAGCGCAGAGCGCAGCGCACCTACGCGTCGCGCAGCGCAGAGCGCAGCGCACCTACGCGTCGCGCAGCGCAGAGCGCAAATTATCTGAAGCGTTGCTTCCTTTATTATTATTATTTTTTTAAATTTAAATTTTAAAACAGAGTCTTGCTCTGATTGGGGGAACGGAAGCGTTGCTTCATTTTCCGCCTTGGAATTTGAACAGAGCTTTGCTCTGATTGGGGGAAACAAATGCCCTCCCACCGTTGCGCTTACGTGGCCCCAGACGTGAGCGCAGCGGTAGCAGAATTCCAACCGTTGCATCATCTTTTAGAAGTTGAAATGGCTCTCAATGCTTATAAATAGGACCTTTGGTCCCTTAGATGATTTTCATCACCTCCTTGAGAATTATCTCTTATTCAGAGCATTGCTCTTAGGTTTTAAGAACTTTTCAAGAGTAAAACTCTGTTAAAACTTAGGTATAGTTTAAAACTTTTAAGAAACCAGGGTTTTACCCATTAACAGAGCTTTGCTCTTTATAGATCTTTGATCTAAAGAGAACCATTTTAGGGTTCCAATAATAGAGCCTTTACTCTCTAAAAGGATTTTATCATTAATGGAGCTTTGCTCCTTTTAAATCATATAGCAGAACTCTTAAGAATTTTTCATAGATCTTTGAAGATTAAAAACGGAATTTTATTTCTTGATGAATTATATTATCTTGCTTAATCAGTCTGTCTGCTAATTTTTCTGATTTTCTTTTACAGGAGTAATGGACGCCCATATGTATGACCTTGATGAGATCATCTCTTATGGAGACATTCGCCGACTCGGCCGTTCTCAGAACCAAGAACTCACAAACGCCGAGTGTGCCGAAATTATGAGTCGCTTCGACGCATATAACGGTCAACTGCTTCCTCGACGCTCCCCTCTCCTGAAGCTTATTGTGGGAGCAATTTGGGAAGCGCTTCCCCTATTCTTTACTGGCGTGCCGCTCAGGACGTTAGATGCCTTCGACGATAAGGTGCACTCGGTGTACCCGATGAACCTAATCTCGAAGAGACGGCGAGATAATCTTGTCGATCTCCTGCACCAGGCCTTTCAACAGTCCGCCATACTTGCTGCTTATCGGAGGGTGGAGGACATCAGTGGGGATCCCGACGCTCGTGCTCACGAAAGAAAGCACACTAGGATGGTTCGCCAGGCTTGGAAAGTCTTGGACAAGGTCACTTTTGAGTTCCTCAATCCATGTCCTGGATCCAAGGTTATACCCATGTAAACATTTCAATAATGCTGTTTTTGTTTATTGTCTTTATTGATGTAAGAATTTTCCAAGTATGAATGACAAATCTTTTGCTTCCTTCCTTTTATTTTCTGCTTTGTTATTATCATATTCCTTAAGTAAGCATAGCCTGTAGGTGATATAGAACATTCCGTCTTGAATACTTCGAGCAGTAGTGATGGCTTAGGAAGCAGGTTCAAATCTGCTAGCTAAGGCTTTTCAACTTTATGAACCGTGAGGGTCTCATAAAGACTTTTCTCCCTACGGATTGAGAGAATCTCGTAGGTGTATTTTCTCCTTAGGAATCGTGAGGATTCCTAAGTGCGTTTTCTCTTATAAGTCGTAAGGATCTTATAAGAGAATTTTCCCTCTTACGAGTCGAGAGGACCCGTAAGCGGTTGTTTCCCTCCTTGTCGAGATTCGACTTTGGAGAGTGTGACCCGTGAATAGTATGCAAGAGTCCATTTTGGACCGACTTGCAGGGTCCCAGTGTTTAGGAAACAGGTTTTTTAATCCCCGCTGCCTAAGGCTTTATCTCACAAGAAGTTCTCGCAAAGACACTAATTTCCTCACGAGTCGAGACGAATCGAGCAGTTCTCGCAAGAATATCTTAACGTCACAGTTAACCTCTGCTCTTTACGACAGAGGTCCGTTAGGGTCTCTGGTACTAGGGTTTTGTCCGTTGTACCGTCGCATTGGCTGATGTATTCCTCGATAGGCAATCTTGCTGTCCGAGTAGCCTTGCGATGGTCGTGTCTCTGATCCCTTCGGGGGTTGGACAAGACGTCTTCAAGCAATCCTCCTAGGCAGTTTGACCGTCGGAAGAGCAAGCGTTAGGAATTTTGCCATGCCGCTTTTTACTTGAGGTTAGGCTCATTTTGGAGAGCCCCAGTGAGTCATAACCACTCCGCGCTGGTGTGGGATGATCTCCGAAGTCTTTCAGGTTTTATATGAGTTACCATCAAGACCGTGAAGCTAGGAATTTGGCCTTCGCTTCGTTTGCTGGCATTGCGTCCGCTGTATCGAGACGAATGTCGCGGTTGTCTCTAGGTTGTTGGTGAACCGTTGAGGTTTGGAACTAGGGATTTTACCGTGGTTCCGTTGTTTGATTGTTGCGTCTTAATCCTGCTAGAGGAAGAACGCTGGGGTGACATCTCGTCTGCTGTATCGAGACGAACGTCGAGGTGGTGACCACTCCGCGCTGGTGTGAGATGATATCCGATGGTCTTTCAGGTTTTATATGAGTTACCGTCAAGACCCTGAAGCTAGGAATTTGGCCTTCACTTCGTTTGCTTTGTCACGTCCGAATCTTGTTGGAGGGAGAACGCTGTCGTGACATCTCGTCTGCTGTATCGAGACGAACGTCGAGGTGGTGACTACTCCGCGTTGGTGCGAGATGATCTCCGATTGTGTTTCAGGTTTTATATGAGTTGTCGTCAAGACTTGGCTCCGTTTTCTGATGGAGCATGAGGAGGGAAGATGTGTTTCCTTCTTTGTTTGTGCCCCTGGATTGTATACAGAGATCGATGTGATCTCACTTGTAGGGAAAAAATTTCATTATATATATTTTTTCATTTTATTTCTTTCCGCGATGCTCTATCATTTCAGCTTTTATATCGCGAAAGTCGCGATTGCCCAATCATTTCGGCTATTTTTCGCGGTGCCCAATCATTTCGGCTATTTATTTTATTTTCACTCACTGCTTTTTATTGCGAGTTGCCCAATCATTTCGGCTATTTTGCATGCATATATTTTTACTTGCTGATTTTGTTGCAAGTTGCCCCATCATTTCGGCTATTTCGTATGCATGTGTGGCTTGCTGTCTTTTCGCCGCAAGCTTGGGATTAGACACCGATTTCGGCATCAGCACCGCTACAACTGGGATATTGCCAGGAGCGAATCATCATTTGCCCCTGTCGATGTCGAACAAAGGTGGCTTACTAAACAGGGTTAGGATTCTGTCGACTAAGGCTTTTGATTTCATGAGCCGTAAGGGTCTCACAAAGGTATTTCTCCCTGCGAGTCGTGAGGATCTCGTAGGTGTGTTTTCTCCTTAGGAGTCATGAGGGCTCCTGAGTGTATGGCTTCTTATAAGTCGTAAGGATCTTACAAAAGAGTTTTCTCCTCATAAGTCGAGGGGACTCACAAGGGTTGTTCAGCGTGCGAACATATCCCTAGTCACGGGTAGGAATTCGTTAGGGAAATGTTTATTCGTGCCCGTGGATTGTATACAAGGGTCAGCATTAAGCCGCTTGTAGGGAAAAATCGGAGGTTGTGGGGGTTGCTTAAGAACAAGTTCAGGTCTCTGTAACTTAAGACTCTCAAATCTTATGAGCCGTGAGGGTCCCATAAGAGAGTTCTCCTTACGAGTCGTGAGGATCCCGCAAGTGTAATTTCTCCTTAGGAATCATGAGGATCCCTAAGTGTATTGTTCCCTTGTGAGTCGTAAGGATCTCACGCGGATGGTTTCTCCTTACAAGGTCGAAGGGACCCTGCAAGTGTCTTTTAACGAGGTTGCGCCCTTTCGGGTTTTCACAAACACTCGCCGGTAGCCCTACTGTTTTACTCACGGAGCCCTTTCGGGTTTTTATTCGTGCCCATTTTTCTTATGGACATACCGTTTTCCTTTTTTTTATTCTTTTTATTCTTTTTTTTAACGAGGTTGCGCCCTTTCAGGTTTTCACAAGACTCGCCGGTAGCCCTGCTGTTTTTACTCACGGAGCCCTTTCGGGTTTTCATCCGTGCCCATTTTGCTTATGGACATACCGTTTTTTTTAATCAGCTTCGAGGGGCTGCGATCCGCCGTAGCTTCTTGACGTCTCGGTCAACAGCTAGTTTTAGGACGTAGTGGTCCGTCGTTAGTTTAAGGACGTTTCGGTCCGTTGTTGAAGAAGGCCGGCTATTACTTATAGAGTTTGGGCTTAGAAAGATAGCGAGCTGACATAGTCGTCGCCATCTATCATTGACCTAGGCTGTGACTCATTAAGCGTAGTATTTCTTTAGGAAGCGACCGTTTATTGGCCTGAAAGGCCTTTCACCGTGCATATCCATGAGTAGATAGGCTCCACCCTGGTAGACTTTGTCTATGATGTACGGGCCTTCATAGTTCGGCTCGAATTTTCCTCGCTTGGCGTGATTGGGGATCATAGGTCTTTTTACCACTAGCACGAGTTCGCCTTGACGGAATGTCCTCAGCCTGGTCAATCTTTCATATGAGCGCGTCATCTTTGCTTTATAAGCCTCCAGATTTTGCTGCGCTATGAGCCGGGTTTCATCAAGGGCATCAAGGGCATCAAGCTTCTCAAGCCGAAGGTGAGCATTTTCTTCGTCCGTCAGCTCGTAGTGGACTGCCACTCGTAGAGAGGGTAATTCTATTTCGAGGGGGAGTACTGCTTCTGTATCGAATACCAACGCTACGGCGTTGTGTTCGTGGCCGTCTTGAACGTAGTTCGATACGCCCAGAGAGCTTCTTGCAGTCTCTCGTGCCAGTCCTTCTTATTTCGGGACACCGTCTTCTTCACGATCTTCGTCAAGGTCTTGTTGAAAGCCTCAGCTAGACCGTTAGCTCAGGGATTATAAACTGAGGAATATCTCCAGTCTATATTGTGTTGTTGCGCGAAGCGGCTGATCTTGTGGCTTCTGTAGGCTGGCCCGTTATCGGAGATGATCCGTCGCGGAGTTCCAAATCGATAAATGACGTGCGTCTTGAAGAAATGGAGGATATTCTCCGTCTTCACTTCCCTCAGCGGTACTGCTTCTGCACATTTGGAGAAGTAGTCAGTCGTCGCCTAAATGAATCGATGTCCCTTGGACGATGCTGGTTCGATGGGGCCGATCACGTCAGTCCCCCACATTTCGAACGGCCAGCTAGCCACTGTTGGATGTAGAGGATTTGGGTGCTGATGGATAAAGTCCCCATGAATCTGGCATGAGTGGCATTGCTTCGCATATTCGAGGCAGTCCTGAATCATCGTGGGCCAATAGTAGCCCATCCGTTTAATCTTCAACTTCATCTTCGGGCCTGCTTGGTGAGAACCGCAGAGTCCGTCGTGAACTTCCTGAACTACTCTTTTCGCCTCTTCAGGTCCCAGACATCTCAACCACATAGAATCAAACGACCTCTTGTACAGAGTATCATTGACGAAGGCGAAAGATAAAGCTCGTTTCATAAGCTGATGTCTTGAGGACGCATCTTCAGGTGTTCGACGGGATTTGAAGTAGTCTATAAAGGCTTCTCTCCAATCCTCAGCCTTTTCCTGGTCTTTTATTTGCATAGTTATTTTCTCAGTCGCTCCCTTTTCTTCGGATGATTCCGGAGATATTCCTGCTGGGGCAAGCACCCGACGGCTTTGTACCACGATTCTTACGTCATCGAGGTTCTCGTCGGCCAGTTCTTTAGCGAGCTTAGCTAGTGCATCTGCTTTGCTATTTTCCGCGCGCGGTATTCTTTCTCGCATGTAGGAGGGGATTTGAGTCAGCAATTGTTGTACTCTCTCACCATACTTTACCAGTTCGGGTTTGCATGTTTAGTAATCGCCATTTACTTGACTGACGACCAGTTGAGAATCTCCATATATGAGGAGGTTTTCAATTCCCATGTCGATGGCGATCTCGAGGCCTGTTATCAAAGCTTCGTATTCGGCTTCATTGTTCGTCCTCGGCTCTGTTAAGGAGAAAGCAAAGCGCATTATCCCTCCTTGTGGAGTTACGAAGATGAGGCATACCCCCGATTTGATTATAGGGGTGCTTTGTTTGCGCTTCTTCATGGAAGACGCTCCATCAAAATAGAGTTCCCATCGGGTATTACTACAGTCGATCGCATCAAACGCATGTTCGTCTGGCAGCTCGCAATTCAGAGGGGAATCGGCCGGTATCGGATGCTCAGCGAGGAAGTCGGAGATGGCCTGGCCTTTCACTGCCTTAAGAGGCTGATAGGTTATCGAAAACTCCATTAAGAGCAAGGCCCATTTAGCGAGTCTCCCTGTCAATATAGCCTTCGACATTAAATATTTAAGGGGGTCCACCTTCGAAATGAGACGGACTTCATGCGCCAACGCATAATGCCTGAGCTTTGTTATCGTGAAGATCAACGTCAGACAGTGTTTTTCGATGGGGGAGTAGTTGCTTTCTGCCCTCAGGAGAACTCGACTTAAGTAATAGAGAGCTTTTTCTTTCCCTTGGTCGTTCTCTTGTTCCCATAATGCGCCTAAGGAACCTTCGACGGCTGTTGTATAAAGAATGAGAGGCCTTCCCTTGACCGGAGCAGCCAACACTGGCGGATTCTGCAGGTACTGCTTTATTTCGTCCAGCGCGCCTTAGCATTTGTGATCCTAGACGAACGAGGTTCCCTTCTTCATCAGGTGACTGTAAGAACGGCACTTGCCGGAGAGATTGGCTATAAATCGCCGAATATACGCGAGCTTTCCTTGGAGAGACCGCAATTGCTTGAGAGTTCTTGGTGGGGGCATCTCCATAATCGCCTTGATTTTTTATGGATCTATCTCGATACCTCGGTGTCGGACGATGAATCCTAGGAATTTACCTGAGGAAACTCCGAATGCACACTTGAGAGGGTTCATCTTCAAGTTGTATTGTCGAAGGCGTTGAAATACGATCTTCAGATGTTCGAGATGTTCTTCGTATGATTTGCTTTTCACCACGAGGTCGTCGATATAGCATTCGACGATTTCATGTATGAGGTCATCGAAGATCTTCGTCATAGCCCTCTGATAGGTGGCACCGACGTTCTTTAGACCGAAGGGCATTACCTTGTAGCAGAATATACCCAAAGGGGTCCGGAAAGCGGTGTGCTTCTGGTCTTCGGGATGCATCTTTATCTGATTATATCCTGATGAGTCGTCCATGAAGGAGAAAACCTCGTGAGTGGACGTGTTATCTATCATCAGCTCGGTGACCGGTACTGGGAAGTCATCCTTCGGGCAGGCTTTATTGAGATCCCGAAAGTCTACACATATGCGAACCGTCCCATTTTTCTTCATCACCGGGACGATGTTGGCGATCCAATCGGGATACTGAACTTCCTGGATAAACTTAGAGTCGATCAGCTTCTTGACTTCGGCGTTAATGCTCATCTCAAGCTCGAGCCGCATTCTTCTCTGTGCTTGTTTGATTGGCTTAACGTCCGGGGATATCGCCAATTTATGCACAGCAATATCTGGATCTAGTCCTGGCATTTCGGAATAGTTCCATGCGAAGCAATCTCTATGCTGCATAAGCACGTCTTTTAACACAGCCACCCTTTCTTCAGATAGCAGCTCACTGACGAATGTGGGTCGCGGGTCGCTTGCCGTTCCCAAATCAATTTTCTTGAGGTTATCTGCAGTAGTGTGTATTCCATCTTCCAGCTCTTTGGGCGCCGGTGGAAACTCTGAGATCACCTCATCACCATTGTTTTCGAAGCACCAGGGAAGATCATCCATACCCTCAGGGTCTTTTTTTGATATTGTTATCATATGACAAGTACAAGCCTGCTTCCAAGACCGATGTGGATCTGGTTCTGCTCTCGTGGCTTTGGGTTCATACTTCTATGGCGGCGTTACCCTCCAGCTGTCAGATAGAGTGAACTTGCCGAGCTGATACTGATCTTCGACCCAGTTCTTGAAGGTAAAGCAATCTTCGAGAGGGTGTCCTATTACCCTGTGATAAGAGCAATAGTTCGGGTGTGAGACTTCGCCTGCTTGTTCGGGGTGCTTGGACTCCGGAAGCGTAATCATTTGGTGTTTTATAGCTAGGTCAAGTATTTTCTTTGTCTTGTCTAGAGGAAAAGAGTATGCTCAACTCATCTTCTTCATAAGGGACAAATCCGGACCGCTCGATTCCTGACTGCGTGGCTTCTTGTTTCCGCTTTGTCGTTGTTGAATGCCTTTTTTGCTTTTTGACTTGTTTCTGCCTCTGCGTCGGGTCTTTTTTACAACAAGTTGACAGGGAGCGTCATTTTCATCTTTCGCGGCATGTTGGAGAAGGCGTTGCGTTCTGGCTTTCTCATAGATAGACATTTCGCGATTGTGGTCGTCTCGGACTTTTTGACCAGCTTCCCTTATAAGCTTGTCTATTTGTTCTTCGAACGATGGACTGGGCATTTTTACGTCGGGGACTTTTTCTGGTTCAGAATTAGCACTCTCCCATTGAGCATCTCCTTCTTCGTCAAAGCCATGTACGACATAGCAGTCGCGGAGTAGCTCCCGTTTCTTGGATTGAACATATCCAAGCCTGATCGTTTCCATTTTCCCATTGGGAAATTTGTGCTGAGTTCCGGGAATGTTCCAGATCCTATCATAGAACTTAGCTTTTCGAGCGGTCTGTTTGAAGGGTATCCCTTGGCGCTTCAATAGCCTTTTCAAGCCTTCTGTATAGTATCTAGGCAGACGGATGGGCTGAAGCCTGTTAAGCGTAGGATCCGCACCGTGCCAGATTTCTTTCTCCACTTTGGTTTCCCCGGAGCGGTAGAATAGAATCGTCTTTTCGCCTTCTCGCCTGGGAGGGACATAGAACGTCTGCAGCTCTTCCACACTGTAGGTATCGAGCGCATCTAGTTCTTTATGATGTTTGGGCGGAACCATGGCAACTTGCAAACTTTGCTCTTCATCAGCGAAAGTTTGTATTGATGGTCGAGCAGAAAATATAGCATGGACCTCATCTTCCGAGTCACTGCCAAAGATCAACATAGGAGTGGACGATCCCGGCTTGTTGTATTGGGGTGGGCCTGAATAAACTATCTCCTCCTCTTCCTCAGTATCACTCCCGAAGACGGGAATGGTGGCGATAGCTTTGTTCTCTGGTTTATGACATCTCTCCGTGTCTTCGAATTCTGGTAAGAAGTACTTTGCATCTTCGTATTTCCGGACTTCGTTCACGGAGAATGGGTTCAACTCTCCTGTCATAGTGTACTCAGGACCATCCTTAAAGTATTTCATACACTGATGTTGTGTAGAAGGGATGATGTTGTACTCGTGTAACCATGGCCGGCCGAGCAAAGCGTTATAGCATGTCTTGGCTTCAATGACATGAAATTTAATGTCTGTGACAAGCAGCCCGAAGCGTAGCGTTAGTATCACAGATCCGAGAGTCCGCGACGACTGGGAATCAAAACCAGAGATGGTGATTTTATCACGAGCGAGATGCTGGACGCTCATGCAGATTTCCTTCAACACTCGCATGTTGAGAAGATTGACGGAAGACCCATTGTCGACCAGGATTTTGCCTATTTTTATATCGTGGCAGTATCCTGAGATATAGAGGGGACGGTTATGCTCGCACGTCCCAAGGAGAAGGTCTTCGTCGCCGAAGGTGATATTAGCCGTGTGTACCTCCTCTAGCTCATCCTTCATCTTTTCTTCGGCGAGTAAAGCTTGGAATTGCTCTGGCTCTTGTAGCGCTTTGATCAATGAATCCCTTGCTTCTTTTGATAGTAAGAGGGTATCGAGAATACTGAGTTGCAAGGGTAGCTTCCTCAAGTGTGCCAGAATGTTGTAGTCCATCTTATCTTTCTTTGGCGGGTCCTTGGCGGTTAGCTCTTTCATGACTTGGTCATCTAGGGCGATATTCTCGGGGACCTTTTCTTTTCCCTTATCTTTTTTATTCGTAGATCCGAGATTCTTTTCAGGTAGCGTACGATTACGCAGCCAGATATTTTCGCAGGCCTTCGGCTCTTCCTCTTTTCCCTAGGTGGATTCTTTAAAGAGAGGGCTAAGAGCCATTTCCTCGTCAGAGTCGCTCCCGAATGTGAGAATTTGCGCTTCCCCAGCGTTGACCATGCGACAATCGCCGGTAGTTCCTCTAAGCTCCTCGGTCGTACTTTTCCACTCCCGACAGTTTTGCGCTTCTCCCGCTTAAAATGTTGCCGGTGAACAACATACCCCTGCCACCATCTATTGAAAGCTTTGCACTCTTCGGTGGGGTGCAAAATCTTTCGATGATATAAGCAGTAGGAAGGGTGCACTTCTGCTTTGCCGGCAATGTTTCCTTCAGAGGGTGGTAGCTTCATCCCCACTGATATGGCTTTAGCAATTCCTCTTCTTGAACTTGCTTTTATTTGCGGTGGATGTACTTTGATCCGGCGGGAGTGTCTCAACTCTTTTGTCTAGTCGCCGACGTTCAGCTTTTTCAAATATGGCCATCTCACGCTCCCGATTGGCTTTACTTTCCAGACGAATCTTATTCAGGAAGGCGTCGATCATTTCATCTGACGGCCATAGCAGTTCCGGTTCAGGACCTGCCCCCAGTCTCTCTGTGCAAGGAGATTCTTCATTGTCTAGCGATGAATGAGAGATCACATGGCAGCTTGCTACGTAATCCTCAGATCCATCCGACGAGCTTTCTTCATCATCTTCATCCTCAAGGACGTGGCTGAGAAACTCTAGGAGCGTGATTAGGGTTCGCGCTTTCTGGTTGTACTCTTCCAGCGCGTCAATATGTTTCTGTAGGTCCGTGCGCTTGTCGCCAGGCTTCACGGGCTTTTTGGATTTCTTCTTCTTTTTCGAAGATTTTGACGGTTGGATGTGAACACTTTGGCTATCCCCACCAATCTTTGGAGTTGGGCGCGGTTTCAGCATCCCTTCGATGATATGGGGTTCCAGCGGTTTTTTCCACCTGATCGCCAGGCATGTTTGGAGATCATTCAGCATCCTTTTGGTTTTGGCTGAAAGAACGACCTCCCATGGGGCTTCTTTAACAAGGGAGCACGTTGCCCCCGGCATATTCACCTTTTTAGGGGTATGAGGTTGCGGCGGGTTCACCTTCCATCTTTCGGATAACGCGAACTTGCCTTGTTGGTATTGGTCTTCAATCCAGTTTTTGAAGACGTGGCAATCTTCGATCGGATGACCCAATACTCGGTGGTAGGAGCAATAATTGGGATCATTGACGTCGTTTGGCTGCAACGGACGTTTTGAATCTGGCAGATTGATGAGTCTGTTGCGCACTGCCAGCTTGAACAGTCTTCTCGTTTTATCTTGAGGAAACGAGTAAGGACGTCTTAGCCTCTCCTCGAGGGATAGGCGTGGACGCATATTGTTTTGACGGATAACCGGCTTCAAGATGCTCGGCTGTTGTTGAGCATTGGCGACGACGATCTCTTTTCCTTTCCCCTTCTCATTTCGAGAGTCCGGCTTTGGAAGAGACGGTCTATGGCCCATCTGGTCCATTTGGGCTAATTTGTCAATCAAGGCCTGGAACGTGGTCGGTTTAAAGAACATCATGAACTGTGAAATAGTTGCATGAGGATCTAGGGTGCCCATGAACATGCCCACCGCTGGCGCTTCTTCGATGCGTTGTTCGCATTTTGACCACAAGTTCAGCCATCGGATTGCATATTGAACCCAAGTTTCGCCCGGCTTTACTCTTGCATTGATCAAAGCTGTTATTGGAGTACCCTCGCTGGCGCTTGCGAAATGCTGGGTAAACAACAAATCCATTTCAGCGAAAGTTTTGATGGAGTCGTTCGGAAGCTCGGAGTACCATTCAAACGCCGTCTCCGATAAGCTGCCGACGAATTGGCGAAGCAGGAGCTTATCATCGCCGCCGGTGTTGCCACAAAGAGCCTTGAACTGGGCAACATGTTGATGGGGATTGCCTGTCCCCTTGTAGACATGGAATTTTGGGATCGTATAGCCCGGCGGGTATTTGATATGATCATACCAGCTCGGATATGTTAGTGTATATGCCCTAGGGGCCATTATTGTATCATACTAGCTTGTATATTACTTAATGGAAGCTTGGGATATTCACAGTTATATAACAGTCTTGCTAAACATGGTAGTATGCTACTTGGTTTTATCTATCTTAATATGTGAGTATACGTATTGATAGAGCTCTTAGGATCTTGCTTGACTACCAGCGTTGTGATGGCAGTCACACAAGTGGGGGCTGGGTAGTCTACAAGCACATCCTTTTTTCAGGTCCCTAGTCGTAGGATTATCCAGACAGGGCATCGATACTCCGGAGTAGACTAGTGTGTACGCTTCTCATCCCAGTTGGGGAGATGGTCTGTCCCACAGCCGTCAGTACGTCGTACTGGAGATAGTATACAGGTGCTCGTTGGGTTACGGGTACACCGGACAGGACTCACGGGGAAATGTTGGTTGGTATTATACCCGTCGTCGGTTAACAGTTCTCAGGTGACATGAGTACAACATAGTCCGCAGACTTGACACTGCTACTTCGCCTCGAGTGTGTCCCACTGTTCTTAGATTACTACCCTACCACGGCTCAAAGGAGTCGTGCAAACAGGTAGCAGTTGGGTGCAGTCCCGAGCACTTGGAGGCAGTGGCCGTTAGACAGGATTCGTCTCTCCCGGTATTGGAAGTTGATATCGCGCTGTGTCAGAGAGCTATTACGCAAAGTCCCTGGACAGGGCAAGCGAGATTTACTGGTAGGTTCCAGTTGTTTCTCAGGGTGTAATGGGCTACGCTCCGACACGACTTATACCGCTATTAGGGGACTGACGCTTGCCGCCCCCTAGGCCCGATATGCGATAGTCTTAGACGAACAGACCGGACTGTACGGAGATTGTCACATCAGGCTCAGTAGGAGTTTGAATGGGTTTCCTCATCGGCCTTCTTATCGACATCTACCTGGGGACCGTTACGTACAGCTAGTGCCGCTTGCGGTCTGTGGTTAAAGCCACTGCCAGTGTAGTAGTCGAGTCTTTAGAGTCCTACACAGAGAGTTTCCCTGCTCCAGGAGAAACGATATAGAGGTCGTATGGTTTTACGACAAGGGTTCGGACGCATATGTGTGTTTACGCACATACGACATTCGGATAGTTTTTACTAGCCGGCTTTAGTTTAAGCCAGTTTCTAGTATCAGGTTATTGGATTTATACAGTCTAAAGTTTTTCCTTGTTTTCACGGATAGGAGGGGCGTTCTCGTAATTTCATGGGAAGCTTCTAGAAGGATGGTGACTTGAGGGTTTAGGTGGCATTAGCATTAATTGATTTTGTGACTCATGAGATGAATCATTCAAGTGAGTTAATGAAGTATTTATTGCTTAATGACTCACTTGATGATTCATTGCACATATTAAATGAAGCATGATGATAAATCATTTGATTTATTTTTATTTGATATTCTATATGCTTCATGATATATTAGAAGTGAGAAACAATTTCAATTCATTATCATTCTCACCTTCTCTCTCCTCAAGCTCTCTCTCTTTAAACCCTAACCCTAACCTCTCATGTGTTGAGATCAAGGGTTAGGTAGACTAATACATCCATAATCCAACTCTATATCACCTAGGTTGCTTAGATTAGCACTTTAAGAAACCTAGTTACCTCAAGTTAGAGGTGAAGCTTGGAGTATAGCTCTCGGGTGGATCATCTATTACGTGGAGGAGGCCGAGAAGGAGGTGGATAACGAAAAGGAGAAGGACACGGTTCATTAGGTATAATCACTTATCATAGTAGTTAACAACTTCTATGTTTCTTGTTAGTTATAGTTTAGCAAAGATTCTCGGTTATTCGATGTTTACGCAAAGAACAAGATCGTTTTTCATTTTTCCGCCTCCCCGCAAGTCGTGGGGTGTTGTACATCGATTTACAGTGGTATCAGAGCCTCGCTAAACAATAATTAACTCATTAGCAAAGTCGTATGAATTTCGAACGCAAAACGAACCGAAAAAGACATCGATATCACTAAGTTTCTGTCGATTTTAAAACAGGCCCTAACAATTTTTCAGGGACCTCTAAAATAACAAGAAAGGAATTATAAGGTTACTGGAGAAAAATGGGTTCATGAATCGGCCAAACAGCCGCGGAACCGCGGCCGATCCCATCGATCCGCCGCGGATCCGCGGCCGAGTTAAAGCCGATTCAACCCAGTTTGCTCCAGTAACTCTTCTGTAATATTTTTGTGTTTTCTGGAATATTTATTTTCTGCTCAAGTCTCAGGTGCACAGAGAAGTTTTAGAGTAGAATCTAAAGTGTTTGCTCGATCGAAATCTTACGATGTTTGCTAATTTGATTATATCTGTGATTGTATAATGTGTTCGTAAACCTCCCCTAACTGCTAGTATGTCGGTTGGCAGGGGGTTGTACATTTCTGTAATGGATTTTACTGTTTGTGGTTATGAACTGTATTGGATTGTTGTGATGATTAGCCGGGGTTTGTGATGGGTTGTTATATTCATTCATTCAAAGTAATTGTAATATGTTGTAATATTATTTTGCGGGGCACATCCAGGTTGCGATTGTAGCCACCGTTGTATTATTTCATTTTATTGTTTTTACTCCTAGGATAGACCCAAGGTGGGGTGCACAAACTACCGGGTACTTTGAAGTGTTTAGCAGCCTACTCACGTTGTTAAGGGAGACCGCTTCACTTCGGGTACTTGGCGGGTAGTTTGTCATACCCGTAGGGGTCTAGGGTGGGGTAATGACTATTCATCACAACTGTGTAATCCGTCTTTTGTTGCAGGCTCAAAACAAACGCGGATTGCTTGCATATCCAATAATGTTCATCTGTGATCTGGAATGCCTATTATTGCATCTGACGAATGTACAATATCTATATATGATAGCTATTTAGACGTCACTTATGTTTTACACCCGCGCTAGCCCAGCCCCCGCTCTGCCGTTAGTTAAGTAACCTAACGGGTGATGACGGGACCCAGTGGCGAATGCGGATGGCATAAGAGGACGTTGTATTTTCGTTGTTTTCTGCAATAATAGGTTAATGATGGGACGCATTATTATTAATGCAAAGAAAATAAACCAAAAGTTGAATCGTTTGAACAATTTAAAAGAAACCACTCGGTTATTTTAAAACAGAAGATATTTTTAATTGCGGAGCTTTAACCACTCCTTTTAAAAGCTATCAGGTTCCTTCGGTCATATCAAGTTCACTACGTTCACGGTTCGCCAAAACCATTCGTAGCCCTCCGTCATTTCATTTGGGTATTCAGTAGTATTCAAGCTATGCATTTTGGCCAAAGTCAAGGCATAGTGTTTGGTAGCTGCTGGGTATTCATTTGTTGCATAGATAGATGAGTTAGTTTGGGACAGTCGTATTATCATTTGACCAAAGTCAGGGGTATGTACGGATGGGTTTAAATTGACAAGATAATGACGGGTAGAACTTGACATGTGACTTATGACATTTTGACCAAAGCCAAGGTCATAAGAGCATGGGGCAAAAATTTATATCGGGAATTTCTAAAGAAACTGAAATTTGCAAAGAGATGCATACCATTTGGAGTTTGATGAATGTTGGTAGGATTCCTTCAACATTATCATACGATGATATTTGGATCCCGATCCTACTGTGAGTATATGCTACTCATCAGGAGATTCGTCACTTAACGATCAATGCTATAAACCAAGTAGGTGTCGAGAATGGTGTCAGCGGGGCTACGCCCCCAGAGAAAAGAGGTTATTTAATTAAGGAACTTCGCGAAAGCGTTGGAAAACCTTCCTCGAAGTACCAACACCGGCATGGCTGAACGGTTAAGCAAGTATTGTACGGTGAGAATAGTCCTGGCTAATTCTTCGTTTATGGTTTGAGGAAGGATTCGAGAAACAGTGGGAGCCATCCAGTTTAGTTAAATTAAAAACCACTCTAAACTTGCAAGAGTATCATGCTAAAGTGTTTCTTCTCTCTATCCTACTTGCAGCGACCCTGAAAATGACTGGACTTAAGTTACTTTTAGAGAAAAATATACTGACAGGGCCAAACTATAAAGATTGGCTGCGGAATGTCAAAATGGCTTTGACCTATGACAAATTGGGGTACGTCCTCACCGCTAAGGCACCTGCAGTCCCAGGTCCCAAATCCAGTAATGCGGATAAGGAAATCCGCAAAACCTGGGAGTATGATTGCGCGAAGGCCAAGTGCATCGTGCTTGCCTTGATGAACAATGAATATCAGAGGAGGCACGAGGATATGGATCTTGATGTCATATTTCTCCATACAAAGGAACTTTATGGAGAGCAATCTCGTATAGCAAGATACGAGACCTCAAAGAACTTATTTCGAGCGAGGTTGGCCGTCGGATCATCGGTAGGAGAACATGTCCTAAAGATGATTGGCTATATAGAAGAGCTCGCAGACCTTGGGACGACTTTGGATAATGAGCTCTATACAGACCTGATTCTCCAGTCCCTTCCTTCCACCTACGCCCAGTTTATGCTGAATTTCAACATTCAAAGAAAAGAAGTTGAACTTTCAGAACTCCTTAACATGTTGAGGAGTGCAGAGGGCACCTTGCAGAAGGCAAGGGAAACACCCGCTATGTTTGTTAGCGGTGCTTCTTCTTCCGGGTCCAAGGCTAGGGCCAAAGGAAGGAAGAAGAAGGCCGCCACCAAACCTAGAGGAGGTGTTAGTAAGGTTGGAGCGAAGGAAAAGAAAAAGTTTGCGGTGCCAGTAGTGGCCCAGAATGAGTGCTTCCATTGTCATAGGAAAGGACACTGGAAGAAAGATTGCAAGGCGTGGAACACCAAGAACCAGGAACCGATGCAAGCTGTGGCTTCGACTTCAGGTGTGTTTGTAATTGAGAATTGTCTGTCAATCAACTCTACTTCCTGGGTATTGGATACCGGATCAGGATCTCATATATGCAATTCATTGCAGGCACTGAGAAACCGTAGAGTACTGAATGATGGTGATATGACCCTGATGGTTGCTAACGGAGCTAGCGTGGGAGCTGTGTCCGTAGGGGATTATCACCTGGGATTGACGAGTGGACACATTTTGGTTTTACATAACTGTTTTTTTGTACCTAGCTTAACGTGTAATATCATATCAGTTTCCTTGTTATCAAATAAAGGTTATGATTTCACGTTTGTAAGTGATGTTGTTAACATCCACCTTAATCATAGTTTGATTGGGTCCGGTACACTGGATAACAGTATATATGTCTTAAACCAACTCCAAATTTTCAATGTCCAGAACACACTAAAAAGAAAGTCTCCAGATTTAAATAAGACTTTCTTATGGCATTGTAGACTAGGTCACATCAATAAGACAAGGTTGACTAAGTTACATAGAGAAGGATATTTGGACTCGTTCGAATATCAAACTTATGCCACTTGTCAATCATGTCTCAAAGGAAAGATGACAAAGACTCCATTCACTGGACATGGAGTAAGAGCGAGCGAGCTCTTAGAACTCATACACAGCGATGTATGTGGTCCAATGTCTACACATGCAAGAGGTGGTTTTTCCTATTTCATTACTTTTACGGATGATTACTCAAGGTACGGATTCATTTATCTGATGAAACATAAATCCGAGGCTTTTGAGAAATTCCAAGAGTATAAGAATGAAGTAGAAAACCAAACCGGCAAAAGTATCAAGACACTAAGATCTGATCGAGATGGTGAATACTTAAGTGCCGAGTTCCTAGGTTACCTAAAAGAGAAAGGAATTCTCTCTCATCTTACTCCTCCATACACTCCACATCATAACGGTGTATCGGAGAGACGGAATCGAACCCTATTGGATATGGTACGTTCCATGATGAGTAATGCTGAGTTACCGCGATCTTTCTGGGGTTATGCGCTAGAATCAGCAGCATATCTTCTGAACAGGGCTCCTACCAAGACTGTGCCTACCACCCCATATCAGATGTGGAGTGGAAAGAAATCCCATCTTCAGCATATGAAGATATGAGGATGTCCAGCTTTTGTTAAAAAGCAGCATGCGGACAAGCTCGAGGCACAATCAGTACAGTGTAAGTTTGTGGGATATCCAAAGAACTCTAAGGGATATTATTTCTATTACGCAGAGGAACAAAAGGTTTTTGTTTCTCGTAATGCCCATTTTCTAGAACAGCAGTTTTTAGAAAAGGAAATAAGTGGGAGCGAAATAGAACTGGAAGAAATTCCAGAACCACAAACTACTACTGAAAGTTTGGTAGAACCAGTAGTTCAAGAAGAACAGGACATTCCCGCACCCCTCCGCAGGAGTAGTAGGCCGTCTCATCCGCCTGAGAGATACTACGGTTTTCTCATAGATGGGGATAGAGAGGATTGCGTCATAGATGATGATGAACCTACTAGCTTCCAGCAGGCCATCCAGAGCGGTGACTCGGTACGATGGCTAGATGCAATGCGAACCGAAATGGAGTCCATGTGCACCAACAAAGTATGGACTTTGGACTTTGCTCCAGATGGGGTAAAACCCATAGGATGCAAATGGATCTTCAAGAAAAAGATTGGTGTAGATGGACAGGTGGAAACCTATAAGGCTAGACTTGTTGCAAAGGGTTTTCGTCAAAGACCTGGTTTGGACTATGATGAAACTTTTTCTCCAGTGGCTATGCTCAAATCCATTCGGGTCCTTCTTGCTATTGCTGCCTTCCATGATTATGAAATCTGACAGATGGACGTAAAGACGGCTTTTCTAAATGGTAATTTAGAAGAGTGCGTCTATATGGATCAGCCAGAAGGTTTCAATCAGAGTGGGAGCAGCGGGAAAGTATGCAAGTTGCTTAAGTCCATTTATGGACTAAAGCAGGCATCGCGGAGTTGGAACATCTGTTTTGATGAAACGGTCAAAGAATATGACTTTATCAAAAATCCAGATGAACCATGTATATATAGTAAAGTTGTAGCACGAACTGTCGTATTCCTCGTCTTGTACGTGGATGACATTCTATTGATAGGAAATGACATTCCTATGCTACAATCCGTCAAAGGATTCTTGTCACACAGGTTCTCCATGAAAGACCTGGGTGATGCCTCTTACATTCTGGGGATTCGGATCTATCGTGATAGATCCAAGAGGATGTTGGGACTTTCGCAGTCCAGGTATACCAACACTATACTGAAAAGATTCAGTATGGAAGATTCTAAGCGCGGTAATCTACCGGCTTGTCACGGAATCACCCTATCCAAAGAGATGTCTCCCAAGACTGATTTGGAAAGGGATCGCATGTCGATTATACCCTACGCTTCTGCGGTAGGCTCTATAATGTATGCGATGTTGTGCACCAGACCAGATGTAGCTTATGCACTGAGCGTGGTAAGCCGGTATCAGTCAGACCCAGGAGAGAAGCACTGGATAGCAGTAAAGAACATTCTCAAGTACCTGAGAGACTAAGGAGATGTTCTTGGTTTACGGCGGAAAAGACCTCAAGATAGAGGCCTTTGCTGATTCCGGCTTCCAGAGTGATAAGGACGATTCCAAGTCCATGTCAGGTTATGTCTTTACCTTCAATGGAGGGGCGGCGTGCTGGAAGAGTTCCAAGCAGGACACCGTTGCTGACTCGACGATGGAAGCGGAGTATATTGCTGCTTGCATTGCCGCAAAAGAAGCGGTCTGGATGAAGAAGTTCCTAACAGAACTTCAGGTGGTTCCTACCATTGTTGATCCAATACCTCTGTATTGCGACAACAACGGAGCTATAGCTTTAGAGAAGTAACCAAGGTCCCATCAGAAGTCCAGACACATCTTAAGGCGGTATCACCTGATCAGGGAGATCATTGATCGTCGGGAGATCGAGGTCCGGAGAGTTGCAACTGAAGAGAATATTGCGGATCCATTCACGAAGGACCTACCTCAGATTCAGTTCGAGAGGCTACTCGAGATCATCGGTCTTCGATATGCCAGTACATGGCCCTAGTGCAAATGGAAGATTGTTAGTGTATATACCCCAGGGGCCATTATTGTATCATACTAGCTTGTATATTACTTAATGGAAGCTTGGGATATTCACAGTTATATAACAGTCTTGCTAAACATGGTAGTATGCTACTTGGTTTTATCTATCTTAATATGTGATTATACGTATTGATAGAGCTCTTAGGATCTTGCTTGAATACCAGCGTTGTGATGGCAGTCACACTAGTAGGGGCTGGGTAGTCTACAAGCACATCCTTTTTTCAGGTCCCTAGTCGTAGGATTATCGAGACAGGGCATCGATACTCCGGAGTAGACTAGTGTGTACGCTTCTCATCCCAGTTGGGGAGATGGTCTGTCCCACAGCCGTCAGTACGTCATACTGGAGATAGTATACAGGTGCTCGTTGGGTTACGGGTACACCGGACAGGACTCACGGAGAACTGTTGGTTGGTATTATACCCGTCGTCGGTTAACAGTTCCCAGGTGACATGAGTACAGCATAGTCCGCAGACTTGACACTGCTACTTCGCCTCGAGTGTGTCCCACTGTTCTTAGATTGCTACCCTACCACGGCTCAAAGGAGTCGTGCAAACAGGTAGCAGTTGGGTGCAGTCCCGAGCACTTGGAGGCAGTGGCGGTTAGACAGGATTCGTCTCTCCCGGTATTGGGAGTTGATATCGCGCTGTGTCAGAGAGCCATTACGCAAAGTCCCTAGCCAGGGCAAGCGAGATTTACTGGTAGGTTCCAGTTATTTCTCAGGGTGTAATGGGCTACGCTCCGACGCGACTTATACCGCTATTAGGGGACTGACGCTTGCCGCCCCCTAGGCCCGATATGCGATAGTCTTAGACGAACAGACCGGACTGTACGGAGATTGTCACATCAGGCTCAGTAGAAGTTCGGATGGGTTTCCTCATCGGCCTTCTTATCGACATCTACCTGGGGACCGTTACGTACAGCTAGTGCCGCTTGCGGTCTGTGGTTAAACCTACTGCCAGTGTAGTAGTCGAGTCTTTAGAGTCCTACACAGAGAGTTTCCCTGCTCCAGGCGAAACGATATAGAGGTCGTATAGTTTTACGACAAAGGTTCGGACGCATACGTGTGTTTACGCACGTACGACATTCGGACAGTTTTCACTAGCCGGCTTTGGTTTAAGCCAGTTTCTAGTATCAGGTTATTGGATTTATACAGTCTAAAGTTTTTCCATGTTTTCACGGATAGGAGGGGCATTCTCGTAATTTCGTGGGAAGCTTCTAGAAGGATGGTGACTTGAGGGTTTAGGTGGCATTAGCATTAATTGATTTTGTGACTCATGAGATGAATCATTCAAGTGAGTTAATGAAGTATTTATTGCTTAATGACTCACTTGATGATTCATTGCACATATTAAATGAAGCATGATGATAAATCATTTGATTTATTTTTATTTGATATTCTATATGGTTCATGATATATTAGAAGTGAGAAACAATTTCAATTCATTATCATTCTCACCTTCTCTCTCCTCAAGCTCTCTCTCTTCAAACCCTAACCCTAGGTTGCTTAGATTAGCACTTTAAGAAACCTAGTTACCTCAAGTTAGAGGTGAAGCTTGGAGTATAGCTCTCGGGTGGATCATCTATTACGTGGAGGAGGCCGAGAAGGAGGTGGATAACGAAAAGGAGAAGGACACGGTTCATTAGGTATAATCACTTATCATAGTAGTTAACAACTTCTATGTTTCTTGTTAGTTATAGTTTAGCAAAGATTCTCGGTTAGTCGATGTTTATGCAAAGAACAACATCGTTTTTCATTTTTCCGCCTCCCCGCAAGTCGTGGGGTGTTGTACATCGACTTACAGGATATGGTCGCCCCGTTTTGACAACTTGACCGGCTGCCTCAGTTGCCTGGTGAACTCGTATTTGTTGAGCAATATAGTCATCCAGGACAGCTTTGGAAATTGTCTCCTCCTTGGCTGTTGAAAGAGCCGGCGGTGGATTTGACGTTTCTCCTCTGTCATCTTCAAGGATAATCGGAGGATCTTCGGCTGAGGGATCTGGCTGGATCATCATCCCGACCATGTCTTGAAATAGGAGAGCTATCTGCTTTATATTGTCCGCTTGATCTGCAGCCTCCTTGTCCTTCTTTTCAAGCATTCTACGAAGGAATTCGGTATCGGTTTCGTGTTCGCGACGCTGCTCCGATGACGCCTCCGGGCTTTCCTTTGGTCCGTTGAGCGCGGCCATTGCAGTCAGCATCTCTTGGAGCTTCTGCTGCTGCTGCTCCTGGGCTCTTGTGATGGATCGGGTGAGTGGTCGGTGGCCCGTTGAAGCGCGGCTATCCTCCTTCCCAAACGCCATGTAAACGGTATGGACGACCATGCCCCAGACTTAGGGCGTTTGGGTTCAGTGTTTTTGGCTTTTGTCTCCGGCACAGGGATCTTCTCCGGCCTTCTTTTCTCAGGAGCGGTCAAAGTTGAGGGAGCCGTCGAGGTGGGCACCCAGACAGCTTTTCGTGGCTTGGCAGGATGGCTGACTTCCTGTTGGACCTTCAGCTTCTTGTGCTGGCAAGAGAAATTTGGATCGATCACCGAGTCTCGGGCCTGCCGCCAGACTTTATAGCTTTTGGAGGACAGCCGTTGAGGGGATTGGGGTTGTTCTGGCTTTGCTTCTACAACCTTTTCCAACGGAGGGGGAGACCTCTTCAGTACAGCGGTAGGAGAATTCTTACGCACTTTATTTAGCAGTTCAAAGCTGTTCCCGGTTGGAACAGCAGCATTAATTTCCGCCGTCGGGGCTGGTGGAGTTAACCCAGAAGGGGAACTACCTCCGGACTTCCTCACTCGGCGCCAGTGGCGACGTCGAGCATGTCAAGTTGTGGGAATTGGCTCGGGGACGGGGACGGCCTTGTCCTGCCCCCTGTTCAGGTGAGGGGCTGTAACCGGTGTCAGCCTAGTAAAGACTGATGCCTTTTGAGTAGCAGGAGCGGGAGTAGGAGTTGGGACGGTCAGTCTTGTAAAGACTGACCCCTTGGCAGGAGAAGTCGCCTTGATGACTTCAGGAGCAGGTTTGGTTACTCTCTTCGGAATAACCTTTTCTGGGACCCCAAGCTTTATCGTGGGCCCGCAGGAGTTCTGGCCCAGCCTGGAGAAGACCGAGGCACTGGTGTTGGGCGACCCGTTGAGAGGGGCCGCAGCAGCTGTAAGTCGATCGAAGATCGACTTCTTAGGAACTTCTGGTTCGAGCACTGGGGCAGTGAAGCTCATTGGCGGGAGCATGGTCCCGAAAAACAGTCCAGTAGTAGCTTGGGTGATTTGTTCTATCGGCTTCGTGAACATGGACGCCGCTTGAGGTCCATAAGCTACTCCTCCAGGTGAGGCGGAGCGTGGGTTGCAGCTGCAGTTGGAGCAGTTCGAGCAGTTGAACGCCATTGCTGTTTGCCTTCTGCGCCAAGCAAGAGACCAAATCTTAGTGACTTGAAACCCGAGGGCAACCATTAACAAACCGCGATTCGTTCGTGAATACGACGCACGAAGTGTGGAGTGGAAAGAGGAAAAGGTCCCACCGGGCGTGCCAGAATCTATTTCCCTCCGAAAGATGGTGCAAGACAGACGTCTTACCTGAAATTCGGGGCAGATGCTATTTGGTGCTATCCGTCCACCTCTCCGAAGATGCCAAGTTGATTTATGGCACCATGTATCGAAGGTTTAAAAGGATGGGGCCGATGTAGCAGACTTCGTCAGATTCCCCCTCGTTTGAGGGGGTTTTGATTGTGGGGACGCTCTTCCCTGCAGGCGCAAGCCCCTGCAGTTAATTACGCTACCGCATCGCGGTAACAACTTTCACCTTCTCCAGATGGTCACTTCGTGTCGTATGTGTTTGTTTTGTTTGTGGTTGCCCGTGGATTGTATACGGAGACTAATTTGTGTTGTCGCCCGTAGGACGTGGATTAGTCCAAATCCGTATTTTCTTAGATTTGGGTTTGAGGTTTTGGTTTAAGGATATGTTAGCCTTATTTGAGGCTAAGATCAACTTAAACGTTTGTCAAGGACCGTTAGTCTAATTTGAGACTAAGATCGACTTAACGGGATCGTTTAGATCCAACAAGAGAGCATTTAGGCTCTATCGTTTAGTTTAGAGACATTGCGGTCGATTTCCAGTTTAAGGACATGGTGGTCCAACATTCCCATTTTGGGGACGAATATTAGTTTAAGGACATTTCGGTCCAATATTCCCATTTTGGTGACGAATATTAGTTTAAGGACATTTCGGTCCATGAGTTTAAGGACCCTACAGTCCGTAGCAATGTAAGGTTGTCGGGACCCGTCACCTCTCTGACGACGTTGAAGGATTACAACGACAAATATCAGAGGAGTTCAGAGATGTACCCTTGAACCGGATGTAAATTGATTTGGGAGAGCAGTTGTGCTCGGTTCAATTTAAATTGAGGACTTATGGCCAGAATTGGGCTAAGTCCATTGGAAAATGTTCAACATTTTATTTATATTTGGCCTGTTAGGCCTTTGTTTGGGTTCTGCCCTTTTTAAACAATGCATAGCATTGGGTTTTTTATTTAAATGCATGTCATTTATATTAGGCCTGTTAGGCTTCTTAATTAGGCTCTGCCCCCCCTTTTTAATAATGCGTAGCATTTGTTTTGGTCTGTTAGACCTTTTAATTGGGCTCTGCCCTTTTATAATAATGCACAGCATTTAATGGTTTGACAGTGCGCCACGTGGCCTGTCAGGCGCTTTGCGCCAATTAAAGAGTGCAAGGCGCCAGCGTATATGGAGGTGACACGTGTCATGCTCTGCTGAGCGCGAGTCTGTTAGCACAGTGCGCTACGCCAGGGCGCTGCGCTAGTGTGCTGCTGACACGTGGCGTGCTCTGGTGCAGTGCGCCAATCCAAGAGCGCAGCGCTCTGTTTTTAGGACCGCAAGGCGCAGATTTGTTCTGTGATTGACACGTGGCGCTCTCTGGTGACTTGCGTCAATCCAAGGAGCGCAAAGGCTCACTGTCCAATAGCGTAGAGCGCATCTTGATCCAATTTAGATTAAAGAAACAAGTTTTTCTTGTTCTAAAGAGGTTCTAACTCAAGATTCAAGAACCAATGGTTCATCAAAAGGCTGTGCCTTTATATAGATCAAAAGATCTAATAATGAAGTAAATTACTTCTTTATCTTTTATGATTGGATCTTTTTTTTGATCTTTTTCTTTTTATTGAAGATCTTGATCTTGTTCTTAGATTTTTGATCTTTTTAGAGGAAATTCTTCTTTTTTGTGAGGTATTTTATCTCTGTTTTTTGAGAATCAAATTCTTTATCTTCAAAGATGAAGAAGATGATCTTCTTTCTTCAAAGGTTTACCTTTTTTCTCTTTGAGTTTTTCTCAAAGTTTTTAGAGGATCTCTGTATATCTGAGACTTGGAGTCTAGGGGCCTTTACATAGGGCCAATTAGTTTGTTAGGTTAGTTACAGAGATCTTTCTCTAATTGATCTGGGGATATTTCCTCACCGTTGGATCTTTGATCCTAAAGTCTCTGTTTTATAGAAGACAATCTTCTTATTTTAATAAGATTGGAAAGATCTTTCTAGAATTTTAATTCTGATTAATTAAATAATTTATTATTTAAATTTTAGTGCTGGCGCAGTTGGCGCAAGCGCACTTGCTCTTGACACATGTCGCGCAGCGCAGAGCGCAGCGCAACTGCGCTGACACGTGTCGCGCAGCGCAACTGCGCTGACACGTGTCGCGCAGCGCAGAGCGCAAGTTATCTGAAGCGTTGCTTCCTTTATTATTATTTTTTTTTAAAATTTAAATTTTAAAACAGAGCCTTGCTCTGATTGGGGGAAACGAATGCGTTGCTTCATTTCCCGCCTTGGAATTTGAACAGAGTTTTGCTCTGATTGGGGGAAACAGGGGTCAATGGGAAGTTTTGGTTCACATAGAATTTTTCCCTAATTAAATATTATTTTAAGTGGTAATTACATTTTTGGTTTGGGTTAAATTATTTCTGATGAGAATCATTTTAATCTTATCACTAGAATTAGTTTGGAAGCTTCTCTTCAAATATCTAGATTCTTTTGTGCAAGAAGAATTTAAGATTTAAAAAGAAAATAAAAAGAATGAAATGGCGGCATTTGCATTTAATGTTGCATTTAATGTTTTAAGCTAGAACTTTCTTCATTTTAATTTCACAAACACCCCCTATCACCCTTGGCCGAGCTCCCCCATTTCTGCCCCAAACTTTCCTTAGCTCAATTCTCCATTTTCTTTCACTCAAAAACTCACCAAAAATTCCAAAATAAATCCACAAAATCCTAAATAAAACTTTAACCATCATTTCCTTTCACTAAACTTGCTTAGTTCTTCATGAAAAACTTGATCTTTGGAGGCAAAAGTTGATGGAATCTTGTTTCTAGAATTTGTTCTTAAGAGGTATAAATTCTAACCCTAATCCTCTTTTGTTATGCTAAATCATTAAGATAGCTAATTAATTGGATCATTATTGCTTTAAACTTATGTTTAATTCATTCTTTATAATTTTAAAGAAAATCAAGTTAGGGTTTGTGATGGATAATGGTTAAAATGAGGACTTTGGAAACTTAACCTTGTGAATGATAATTCCTAAGTTAACTAATGAAGTTTTTGCTTACTAGGTCTTAATAAAACCTAATTGGGTGGGTTTAAAATTATGGAAACAGTTTGGATAACATAGTTAAGCCGCTTTGCTATGTTTGGAACCGCTAGATTGGTTTTAGTTTTAGACTTGTGCAAAATATTGCAATAAGTTGCTTACTAGGTTTCGGTGTTTTTCCGACGTGGGTTCAATTGGTCTTTGCGAGGTGATATCTATTATCTTCCTCGTGTTTTATTGTGTTATGTTTGCGTGATCGGGCCGATCGGAGTCTAGACATGGTGTTCCGTAGTTTGGCGACCTAGTTAGGGTTTTTGCCGATATCGTGCGCGTTTAGTGCGCTAGGTGCGCAGTGTAATTTTCTGGGCGTTATCCTTGCGTTTCGTTATCTTTTTGTCGGCGTAGGATATTTAGTTTATGTGATGTGTTTGTGAAATTTTAGGGTCGCAAGCGGGGATTTCGGGCGCTGTGAACAACGGGAAGCAGGTGGTCGGATTTTCATAGCTCGAGACCATCGGTGAGTAGATTTAACATCTACAGGGAATTCGCCAGTATGGCGTTCAGCGTCAGGGCTAGATATGATATGATATTAGCCGCATGTTTATATGCTCATATAGAGATGATGCATGAATTTCATTGTATATAGTTATTTGTTGTGCCTGAACCTGTATCTATTGTACACTGCACTATTATTAACAGTCCATGTTGCACGAGCACCAAAGATATGCTACACACACACTGTCGGTAATTGCCATAATACGCACAACACAAATATTTATTGATATACCTTGCTAATGGTTAGCGACATAGAGGCATTTATTCTGGTGCGATTGCGCATATGACATATAGCATACCTGTATACCTACATGCTTATACATATGCCATACTATACTTATATGCTCGCACATATACTTTGCTATTGTTACATGATCAGCTTTTTATAACATATATATCGGTGGAATGGGACGCTGTATATATATGTATTTTGGATTTGGATATTTGGGAACCGCGAGATATATTTAACGACTTGATGTATTTAAATAGCGGACTTTTCCAGTGATATGATCATATTGATGTTTTATGTTGCATATGTTATTTTACATGGATTTACGCATTTGAGATATGTTTTCATGCGATTTGGGAATTTCAAGCGTCGATGTTAGGCACTTATATTCCGAGAGATATATGGATTTTGGAGACTGATACGTGGAACACAAGTGTCGAGGTGAGATACTTGGGTTCGAGGAACGCATGGATATCAGAAAGACCGATACGTGGAACACAAGTGTCGAAGTGGGATACTTGGGTTTCGAGGAACGTATGAATATGAGTATTTATGTGTCGATGTTAGGCATCAGTTTTCATGATGTTTTAGAGTGTCGATGTTTGACACTCAGGTTCCATGAGACTTATAGCATTTGGGGGCCGCTTTGAGGGCCGATCTGAGTATTTTGGGATTTGGGTTGTTGTTGATTTACACCGGGTTTTTCCATGCTTATGATTTGTGCATGAGATTATTTATTATCCTGCACTCAGTATTCAGTTGGTATGCATGTGATTCATGTAGATATAGTACCCTGGTGGTGTACCTCGATCATGATAGTTGCATATTCATATTTCAATACTCATGCTACCAGCTTACATGTTATTGATCATTACTGTTAGTAAATACTTGCGATTTCAGTATGATGTTATTTTCTATTCACAAGTTGGCAACTCACCCCCGTTGTGCCACGGTGTTTTGCAGGGCTTACCCTCAGTAGTCGCGGCAGGGCGTCTTATCATCTATACTTTTGCGGATACCGCTACGGTTGGCTGTGAGGCCTTTGCTTTTAGGTGGGTTTTGCGGTTATCCGTTTGTACATTGTATATCTTTTTTTTGGATCTAGTATTCTCCATCTACACTTCTTGTATTTGACTTAGAGACGAGTTGTGAGGATTCGGTGTTGTATTATTATTTTGGTGACCTTGGGTGTTGTGCTCGTGGGAGCCGGTTTTGTTGAAAAGTTTTACTTCTTTATGCAGTTTTCTTTTATATTTCTTCGCTTCAGCGTCGTATATATGTTTGTGATGGTTTTCTCCGCTGTTGGGCGTGATTTTCTTCCGTTTGGGATGCTTTATATTTTATCTATGTTATACCCGTTTTCGGGGCTAGTTTTTACAAAGGAGGTGCTGCCGAAATTTTCAAGAAAGAAAACTAAAGTTAATGATTTTTACTTGAGATTTCCGAATGTTTTAAACTATGTTTTTCTCCATTTATCCCTTTTTGGGGTGGTTTAGATTTCTGGGTTTCGGCTTACTTAAATTACGTACGCCTGTAGACGTTACGTAGTTTAAGGATCGGTCATGCGCCTAATTTTAGGTTGTGACATTTCGTCTCTCCCGGTATTGGGAGTGGATATTGTGTTATACTCGATTGGCTCCCTGGTCAGGGCTGCTGATGAGATTTACTGGTAAGTGTTATCAGTAGTTTCTCGAACCGTTATGAGCCATACATCGCCATGACTTATCAAGTTACTGAGGTCTGACGATTCCACCCCTAGACTCGATATGCGACATATCAGACGAAGAGACCGGACTGTATGGTAACTGTTACTTATAGGCTTCATGAGATTTTGGACAAACTTGCTTGTGATTTTCTAATCGCTCAATACCTGGGTAGCCGTTATATCCAGATAGTACCGCTGGCGGCTTGTGAGTGACTGATGTGATCATCACCTACTGCTGGCATATTGACGAATCTTTAGTGTCCCACACAGAAGTTTCTTAGTTTAGCGAAACGAAATAGGGCACATATGTTGATATGAGTGGGGGCCTGATTAAATACAAGTATGTGATACCGTATTCTAATCTGGCGGTTATTTATTATCAGTTAAGTTATATGTGATATAAGCGGATTATCGTATCAAGTGTTGATTTGATAATGTGATATACAGATAAATAATATTAGTCGGTTATATGTGATATAACCGGATTATTAATTCAAGTGTTGATTTAATTTTATGATATATATTTATATTTGATATAATTATATATTAACTAATATTATTAGCTCACTAATTATTTTCTTCATAATATATATATATATATATATATATTATATGAAGCATGGTTGATTTTCTATTTTATGAAAATAGAAAAAGAGGTGGAAAATAAGGAGATATTTTGGGTATGGGCAAAGCATGACTTTTATCATTTTTATATTACTCTTGACTCACTATTGAGGCATGGTCCTATTTTTTATTTGGAAAAAATGGCATGCTTCAATAAGTGAGGATATTTGTGAGCTATTCTACACTTGGTTATTTTCCTAGCTCATTTTCCTTAGCCATTTTCTTGAGCTCATTTTTGCTCTCTAGTTCTCTTCATCTTCCTCCAACAAGCGCAATCCCTCACATGTATTGTGAAACCTTGAACTTGTGAGAACCATAGTGAGCAAACAAAACCCCTACTTCACCATCCTACACTTGATTAGCAATTAAGTGTAGTATGTTTACTTCACTAAAGAGTTTAATGAAGAAGTAGCTTGGATTAGCGGAGTTTCGGTTGGATCGTCTTCGGTATGAAGATAGCAAAGAAAGCTCGACCCAACTTCAAGTGGAGCCTAGTGGAGTCGCGTGGACTACTACACGAAGCTTGAGAAGAGAACGACGCGGTCTACAAAGGTTGCAGCCTCTTCCACTTTCTATAGTTTGTGATATCATCATGTAAATCCTAATTATCTAGTTTGATCCTAGGTTAATCTAGTTTAGCACCAAGAATTTTTTAAAATTGCATGCTTGATGCCGGTTTAAACCTCATAATGGTGCTAGGGTAGACTTTCATGGTATCAGAGCCAAGCTAGAACATTGGTCTTTACGACGTTAAAGTGTTCGATCGGTTTTTGAAGCCGGTTTTTTGGCAAGTTTCTGTCGTTTTTCAAAAGTTGAAATTTTTGTGATTAAAAATATGCAGAAAAATGTGCAGGTAATTTAATGGAGCCTCAAGAAATTCGACGACTCGAGGCAAGGTCAGTCCTTTGAAAGTTTGTGGGATATCCTAAAAATTCACATGGATATATCTTCTACCATTGTGAAGAACAAAAGGTGTTTGTTGCTCAACATGCCACCTTTTTAGAAAAGAAATTTCTTATGAAAGAAATTTGTGGTAATGAGGTAGAACTGGAAAAATTTCCATCTGCACAAACTACAACTGATGATTTGATAAAACCGGAGGATCCAATAGTACCCGACGAACCCCAGCCACTCCGCAGATCTAGTAGAGTTCCTCATCCACCTAAGAGATACTACGGTGTTCTCATAGACGGTGGGAGCAAGGATTGCATCATAGAGGATAATGACCCAACTAGTTTCGAGCAGGTCATCACAAGTGGATACTCTGTGAAATAGCTGGATGTTATGCGGTATGAGATGGAATCCATGTACACCAACATAGTATGGACTTTGGAAGTTGCTCCTGAAGAGGTAAAACCCATCGGGAGCAAGTGGATCTTTAAGAAGAAAATTGGTGTAGATGGAAAAGTTGAGACTTTCAAATCTAGACTTGTAGCAAAAGGTTTTCGTCAACGACCTGGTGTCAATTATGATGAGACATTTTCTCCTGTTGCCATGCTTAATTCCATCAGGATCCTACTTGTCATTTCTGCATACCATGACTATGAAATCTGGCAGATGGACATCAAGACCGCTTTTCTAAATGGTGATTTAGAAGAGAACGTGTACATGACACAGCCAGAGGGCTTCGTAGACAGTGTGAGCAGCGGAAGCGTGTGCAAGCTGCTCAAATCAATCTACGGATTAAAGCAGGCATCGCGGAGCTAGAACATCTGTTTTGATGAAGCTGTCAAAGAGTTTGACTTCGTCAAAAACGTATATGAACCTTGTATATATAAGAAGGTTGTAGAGAGTAAGGTTGTCTTCCTCATATTGTACGTGGATAACATACTCTTGATAGGAAACGATGTTCCTATGCTACACTCGGTCAAGCTGTTCTTATCACACAAGTTCTCCATGAAAGATCTTGGTGATGCCTCCTACATCCTGGGGATAAAAATCTATAGAGATAGATCTAGACAGATGTTGGGATTGTCCCAATCCAGGTACATAAAGAGGTTTAGTATGAAAGATTCTAAGCGTGGTAATTTACCCGCTTGTTCAAGAATCACTCCCTCCAAAGAGATGTCTCCCAAGACTGATTTGGAGAGGGCTCACATGCAAGGGATACCCTATGCTTCGGTAGTCAGGTCTATCATGTATGCGATGTTATGTACCAGACCAGATGTAGCTTACTCACTAGGTGTGGTGGATATGTATCAATCAGATCCTGGGGAAAACCACTGGACAACTGTGAAGAATATTCTTAAGTACTTGAGAAGGACTAAAGAAATATTCTTGGTGTATGGTAACGGTGATCTCCACGTAGAGTCCTTTACCGATTCGAGCTTCCAGAGTGATAAGGACGACAGTAAGTCGGTCTCGAGTTTTGTTTTTACTCTCAACAGAGGGACGGTATGTTGGAAGAGTTCCAAGCAAGATACCGTAGCAGACTCGACGATGGAGGCCGAATACATTGCTGCCAACGATGCTGCCAAAGAGACTGTCTGGATGAAGAAGTTCATAGCTGAACTTGGTGTGATTTCATCCTTTGAGCATCCAATACATGTGTATTGTGATAACAATAGAGTTGTGGCTTTAGCCAAGGAACCCTGGTCCCATCAGAGATCCAGATATATTCTTAGGCAGTATCACCTGATCTGGGAGATAATAGATCGACGGGAGATCGAGATCAGGAGAGTTGACACGACGGACAACATAGTGGATCCACTCACGAAGGCTCTCCCCTAGACGCAGTTTGAGAGACTTTTTGGGTATGAGATACTACAACAACTGGCCTTAGTGCAAGTGGGAGATTGTTAGGAATATGTATGCCCTAGAGGCCACTATTGTATTTTGATATATATTATAGTGGATGCTTGGACATATATATAGAGGAATTTCTTACTCGACATGATAGTATGCTATCTGGTTACTCTTTATCTTAACATGTACACTTAGTATTTTTATATTATCTCTCTGATACATGTTGATAAAGCCCTTAGGATGTTTACTTGACTACCAGGACTATGATGCAGATCATACTACTGGGACTTGTGTAGTCTACAAGCACATCCTTTAATAGTTCCTAATCAAGAGAGTATCCAGACAGGGTATCGATATTCCAGAGTAGACTAGTGTGTACATTTCTTGACCCTGTAGGGGACGGTGGTTGATCCCATAGCCATTGGTGTTTGGCATCAAAGATTGTACACAGGTGCTCATTAGAAAATGAGTACACCGAACAGGACTCGCCGAGAACTCCTAGTTGGTACTATACCTATCGTCAAATAGCAGTCTTTGGTGACACTGGTACATGTTAGTCTGTAGACCCGAGATCGTCATAGAGTCTTATGTGGTTCCCACTGTGCTTTGATTTTCTCCCTACCATAGCTCAAAGGAGTCGTGCAAACAAGTGGATTTTGGGTACAATCCCGAGTCACATGGAGGCAATGAACGATAGGAAGGGTTTCATCTCTCCCGGTATTGGGAGTTGATGTTGCGCTATACTCGATTGGCTATAACAGGAAGTCCCTGGCCAGGGATACTGATGAGATTTACTGGTAAGTGTTATCAGTAGTTTCTCGAACCGTTATAAGCCATACATCGGCATGACTTATCAAGTTACTGGGGTCTGAAGATTCCACCCCTAGACTTGATATGCGACATATCAGAAGAAAAGACCGGACTGTACGGTAAGTGTTACTTATAGGCTTCATGAGATTTTGGAAAAACTTGCTTGTTAATTTTCTAATCGCTCAATACCTGGATAGCCGTTATGTCCAGCTAATACCGCTGACGGCTTGTGGATGACTGATATGATCATCACCTAGTGCTGGCGTATTGACGAGTGTTTAGAGTCCCATACAGAAGTTTCCTAGTTCAAGCGAAATGAACTAAGGCACATATGTTGATATGTGCGGGAGCTGATTAAATACGAGTATGTGATACCGTATTCTAATCTGGCGGTTATTTGTTATCAGTTAGGTTATATGCGATATAACCAGATTATCGAATTAAGCGTTGATTTGATAATGTGATATACAGATAAATAATATTAGTCGGTTATATATGATATAACCGGATTATTAAATCAAGTATTGATTTAATAATATGATATAAGTTTATATTTGATATAATTATATATTAACTAATATTATTAGCTCACTAAATATTTTGTTCATAATATATATATATATAAGAATAATGGAGGAAAGATGCCATAGGAGGGAATTTTCTCCTATGGTGTCGAAAAAATACCCCCTCCCTTATTTTTTTCTGACGATCGACACCTACCATCTTCATCGTTTTCATCTAAGATATGGGTACACCAAATTTCATGTGATTCTAGAACTTTTCACCGTTGATTTAGTGGGTTCAAAATTAACGGTTTACCGACAATAGAACATTTTACATTGCTAAATCAACGGTGAAAAAGTTGTAGAATCACATGAAATTTGGTGTACCCACTTCTTAGATGATAACGATGAAGATGGCGGATGCCGATCGTCAGAAAAAATGAGGGAGACTGTATTTTTTCGACGCCATAGGTGGAAATTCCCTCCTATGGCCTCTCTCTCTCTCTCTCTCTCTCTCTCTCTCTCTCTCTCTCTATATATATATATATATATATATATATATATATATATTAGAATAATGGAGGAAAGAGGCCATAGGAGGGGATTTTCTCCTGTGGCGTCGAAAAATTACACCCTCGCTCGTTTTGTTCGACGATCGGCACCCATTATCTTCATCATTATCATCTAAGATGTGGGTATATCAAATTTTATGTGATTCTACAACTTTTTCACCGTTGATTTAGCAAAACAAAACGTTATGTTGTCGGTAAACCATTAATTTTGAACCCACTAACTCAATGGTGAAAAAATTATAGAATTACATGAAATTTTGTATACCCACATCATAGATGATAATGATAAAGATGATGGGTGCCGATCGTCGGAAAAAATGAGGGAGCATGTATTTTTTTGACACCATATGAGGAAATTCCCTTCTATGGCATCTTTCCTCCGTTATTCTCTATGTACATATATACGTATATATATATGTACATATATGCGTATATATATGTATGTATATTTACGTACATATGTACATATATATGAAGTATGGTTGATTTTCTATTTTATGAAAATAGAAAAAGAGGTGGAAAATAAGGAGATATTTTGGGCATGAGCAAAGCATGGTTTTTATCATTTTTATATTACTCTTGACTCACTATTGAAGCATGGTTCTATTTTTTATTTAGAATAAATGGCATGCTTCAATAAGTGAGGATATTTGTGAGCCATTCTACACTTGGTTATTTTCCTTAGCTCATTTGCCTTAGCCATTTTCTTGAGCTCATTTTTGCTCTCTAGCTTTCTTCATCTTCCTCCTCACCTCCTCCAAGCTCAATCTCCTCACCCCTACTTTACCATTCTACACTTCATTAGCAATTAAGTGTAGTGTGTTTACTTTACTAAAGAGTTTAGTGAAGAGATAGCTTGGATTAGCGGAATTTCAGGTGGATCATCTTCGGTATGAAGATCGCAAAGGAAACTCGATCCAATTTCAAGTGGAGGCTAGTGAAGTCGCGTGGACTACTACATGGAGCTTGAGAAGAGAAGGACACGGTGTACAAAGGTTGTAGCCTCTTCCTCTTTCTATAGTTTGTGATATCATCATGTAAACCCTAATTATCTAGTTTGATCCTAGGTTAATCTAGCTTAGCACCAAGAATTTTTTAAAATTGCATGCTTGATGCCAGTTTAAATCTCATGATAGTGCCAGGGTAGACTTTCATATATAAAGCTAGCTAGGAATTTTCAAGCAAAATTTTTTCCTCTTTTGAAAAACTATGGTAAAGCCTCTCGTTTTCTACACACATACACGAGAATAATGGAGGAAAGAGGCCTTAGAAGGCTTTTTTCATTAGATGGCGTTGAAATCTACATCTTCCGCCATCTTATTCGACGATCGGTACCATCCATCTTGATCTTCATCATCTAATATGTCGATACACCAAATTTCATGTGATTTTAATACTTTTCACCGTTGATTTAGCAATGTAAAAAGTTCTATTATCAGTAAACCGATAATTTTGCACCCACCAAATTAATGGTGAAAAGGTGTTAAAATCACATGAAATTTGGTGTATCGACATATTAGATGATGAAGATTAAAATGGGTGGTGCCGATTGTCGAATAAAATGACGGAGGATATAGATTTCGACGCCATCTAACGAAAAAACCTCATAGGGCCTCTCTCTCTCTCTCTCTCTCTCTCTCTCTCTCTATATATATATATATATATATATATATATATATATATATATATATATATATATATATATTTCTTGCAATTTTCATAGCCTTTTTTGTCATCTAGCGAAAAATTATACGTAAGCCCCTCAGTTTCAAATTTTTTCATGGTTGCAAAATTTTGCAAATAAAATCTAGTAATACAATTTGAAAAAAAATTCCATATGGGAAAGGAATGAGAGAAGCATTAGGATCCCGGATCAGAGTGAGCCATCGTCGTGATACTGGTTTTCACTTTTGATCCTGGTTCGATCCCTTTGGTTCGTTGAATAGTGAATCAATAATTAAATTTTTTCGATAAAAATAGGAAACTTAAGATTAAGATGCTCCGAAATGAAAATGCGGCGCGTTTTCAGAAGGGGTTTAGTAAGACTCAGACTTAAGAGCCTTGAGTACTAGGAAAAAAAGCATCTATACCTAACAAAATTAAGTGAATACTCAAAATTGTTGTCATTTTATTTCTATCTTTCCATACATAACCGAAATTGCATGCTCTTTTTCCATGTCCGTTGATGGCGCTTGCTATTGAGTGTCTTGATTGCACAGATAGATCTTTGAAGTCTAGGAATAAGTCATGCTGTTGAATGGCTTTGGACGGTCTATCCGCATTTAAGTGGTATTACCAGTCATTCTGGAGGAGTAGTTGATTTAGCAATTTTTAGTCATCTATCAGGTACTGAAAAAGAAAGGCTTAAGACTGAGTATACCTTATCCCTACACAGCATGCCGACGAAAAGAAGGCTTTCTGTGTATGGTCCAATCTTGACACGAGCTGCTGAGTCGAAAAAGAAGTGCTTTGTAAATTCATTCTTAAGAGGTTCTCCTAGGTGTGTGTAGGGGTGTGTTTGTTTGCCAGAATGGATTCCTCATCAAGTCATAGGATGGGGTTATTACTTCCTTAGTAGATCAACACATATATTCTTTACCATCCCTCGATCCTATGCTTTCTGAACAACTCGGTGAAAATGTAAATCACATGGATTGATTATCGAGTATCTCCCAGTTTTTTTTTTCAAATTCGAATTCTCATCTGAACCCTGGGCCTTTCTCGTTGGGCATGCTTGCATCCTAAAGTATTATGAGTCTGTATTGGTATTATCCTGAACAACCTCCCCGGCTTATTTAGGGTAATCTCTTTTCAATCCCTCTCATGGTTCATGGTATGGGTACGATAGGTCATTGAGATATAAAGAAAGTATCCTTTTAATAGAAAATCGAAGTTTTCGAACTCCAGTCTTCTACTTTGTCTTGAACTCTATAGGGTGATTGAATTCATTCACCATGGTTGGAACTAATGAAGAAAATGATTGATCCATCATATCATCCAAAGAAACGGTGCGAAAGGATCTGAATGAGCCTGAAGTGCAAATGTGCATCATTATGATATTTCTAGTTGACCAACTCAAACCATGAATGTTAAGTCCTATAGGCGAGTTCTATTTGATTTGGCACCTGAGATGAATGTGCAAAAAGAGTTTCCATTCTGTGAACCGACTTCATACTTCTCGAAGTTGGAGCTACGTTCGGGCCGGGAAAGGGCTTGGCTTCATCTTCCACACCGGTTAGCAAACGGGATGAGAGCAAAACTAAAGCGGGAAGAAGATACATCCCATTCCGGGGGTTTTCTATTGGCTATAGTGCCATCAAGGCAATTATTGTGATTGCAGGCAGGCAATTATGGTAATTTGGGAAGGATATGTACAGGTAGAACAGTTTTGCTCGAGATGACAGTATACTATCTGGTTTATCTTTATCATTCATGCGCATATGTTTTACTTATTATTACGTGTCGCTAATATATAATGATAATGACTCTAGGATCCTTTCTTGACTACCAGTATTATGATAGCGATCATACTTGTAGGAACTAGGTAGTCTATAAGCACATCCTTAAATGTCTCTAGTCATGGGAGTATCCAGACTGGGCATCAATATTCCAGAATAGACTAGTGTATACATTTCTTGAACCCGACAAAGGACGATGGCCGTTCTCATAGCTGTAGGGTGTTTTTCGTCACCCCATTGAGATGGAAATTCGCGTGTTTGTCTGGCGCAGTACCGATTCTCCCTGCTCAGGGTAGGCCGGAGTTTATTGATTGTGGGGATCCGAATCTCCGGCAGCCGCGGACTAAGTTGCCGTTAATTAGCCCTCTCTTTTGGAGCGAGAGAACATCCGATTAACGGGTTAAACTGGTCATGCGAACTCAATGTGCAGCATTGTGTTTTGAAGGGGGTTTTGGATATATCGGGGGCCCCGCATAGTTTTTACGGGGGTCCCGCTACCCGGATAGCGGGCTGGGGGTCAAAAGGGCTAGCAGCCCCCTTGCGGGGTGCGGGACAGCGTCCCGTTAGAAATTTTTTCTAACGGGGAAGGTATTTTTAATGTGGAGTATGTGTGTGTGTGTTGTTCCCGCCAAAATTTTGGCTCAAAACCCGCTCCAAATAAATAAATAATAAAATAAAAATAAAAAATAATAATTAAATAAAAATGAAGGGAAAAACTCCACATGCAAAGAATGTAACAAATGCCTAAAATTCAAAATTTAAAAGTTGAAGCAACGCTTCAGATCCAGCGCTGCGCGTCACGTGTCAAACACAGGTGCGCTAGCGCAGGTGCGCTGCGCGCCACGTGTCGGACGTGGGTGCGCTAGCGCAGTTGCGTTGCGCTCTGCGCTGCGTGCCACGTGTCGGACACGGATGCGCTAGCGCAGTTGCGCTGTGCTCTGCGCTGCGCGCCACGTGTCAGACTGAGCAGCGCTATGAGAAGCGCACCACGTGCAAAGCACGGGTGCGCCAGCGCTGGAACCTAAAAGCTCCCCAACCGTCAGATCAAAGATCTAATAATAATGATAAATCATTAATTAATCAGAAACTAAATTCTGTTAAGGAAAAATTCCTCAAAATCTTTCCAAATAACAAGATTGTGCTCTGTAAATCAGAGCACCGTTGGATCAATGATCCAATGGTAAATAAAAATTACCAAAAGACAGAATAAGTTCTGTTATGGAAAGATTTTCTCAATCTTGTTAAAAAACAAGAAGATTGCCTTCTGTAAAACAGAAGCCCTAGGATCAAAAGATCCAATGGCGGGGAAACATCCCCAGATCAATCAGAGAAAGATCTCTGTAACTAACTCAACAAACCAATTGGCCCTATATAAAGGCCCCTAGACTCCAAGTCTCACATACATAGACATACAGAAAGGGGAGAACCCTCTGAAAAATTTGAAAGGCAAGCCTTTAAAGAAAGAAGATCATCTTCTTCATCTTTGAAGGTAAAGAATTTGGTTCTTGAAGAACAGAGATGAAAATACCTCATTAAACAAGAAGAATCTCTTCTAAAAAGATCAAAGATCTAAGAACAAGATCAAGATCTTCAAAAAAAAAGAAAAAGATCGAAGAAAGATCTAATCATAAAATATTTAAAGAAGTAATTTACATCATTCTTAGATCATTTGATCTATATAAAGGCACAGCCTTTTGATGAACCATTGGTTCTTGAATCTTGAGGTAGAACCTCTTTTGAGAAAACAAAGAACTTGTTTCTTTGATCTTAATTGGATCAAGATGCGCTCTGCGCTATTGTACAGTGCCTTGCACTTTTGAATTGCGCCCTTGCGCTCCTTGGATTGGCGCACTGCGCCGGAATGCGCCACGTGTCAACCACAGAACAATCTGCACTTTGCACTTCTAAATATAGCGCACTGCGCTCTTGGATTGGCGCATAGCACCAGGGCGCGCCACGTGTCAGTAGCGCACTAGCGCAGCGCACTGGCGTAGCACAATGCGCTAACAGACTTGCGCTTAGCAGAGCGTGACACGTGTCACCTCCACATGCACTAGTGCCTTGCGCTCTTTAATTGGCGCAAAGCGCTTGACAAGCCACGTAGCGCACTATCAGACCACTATAAATGCCATGCATTATTAAAAAAGGGCAGAGCCCAAGTAAAAGCCTAACAGGCCAAATATAAATGCTATGCATTTAATTACAGAGCCCAATGCTATGCATTAATAAAAGGGCTGAGCCCAAATAAAAGCTCAACAACCAGAACAATAAAATGTTCAACTGAGCCCATATGCTCATAAACCTTCAAACAGACTTTAGTCCTAAATTGGACTATAGATCTCCCAACCAACATTGGTTCAAGGGTACATCTCTGAACTCCTCTGATATTTTTCGTTGTAATCCTTCAACGTCTTCAGAGAGGTGACGGGTCCCGACGGCCATACATTCCACGGACTATGATGGACCACCATGTCCTTAAACTGGTAATCGACCGCAATGTCTCTAAACTAAACAATAGAGTCCAAATGCTCTTTTGTTGGATCTAAATGATCCTGTTAAGTTGATCTTAGTCTGCAAATTAGACTAACGTATCCTTAACAAACGTTTAAGTTGATCTTAGTCCAAAAGGAGACTAACGTATCCTTAAACCAAAAACCCCAAACCCAAATCTAAGAAAATACGGATTTGGACTAATCCACGTCCTACGGGCGACAACATAAATTAGTCTCCGTATACAATCCACGGGCAACCACAAACAAAATAAACACCCACGACACGGAGTGACCATCTGGAGAAGGAGAAAGTTGTTACCGCGATGCGGTAGCGTAATTAACTGCAGGGGCTTGCGCCTGCAGGGAAGAGCGTCCTGATTTGTATTAAAAATATCTAGTAACCGCAATCAAGAACGGCGTCGCTTGGTAGCTAGCCGGTGAGTACGGGTCGGTCCACAGGGATTTTGTGAATTTCCTAATCGCTCTTACGAGTTAATTCCGATGGGAGCCGGATTGATTAAATTTAAAAAACTAAATTAATCTAGATCTAAATCTTGCTAGAGTTAGGTCTAGGTTAAGTTTGGAAAGTCAATAAATCTCACCGCTTTCTATACCCATATTAAGATCTATTAGGAGTTATGGTAATTATTCATAAAAGGGATTAGAACCATCGGGAAGATGTTTCTTCCTCTAGCTTCTTGTCCTTCCTTTTTCAATCCTTACCCTAACCTCCATGGAAAACACGCTCAACCGGGCCTTTATACTACGGTATCACCGCTACCTCATGGAATAGGGTGCCTTAGGGAGCGGTGTGTGCATGTATGCATGGAGTCCTATTAATTATATGTGATGGGCAAGAAAGGGGTGAGAGATCTTCATCTCTCAAACCTTCCCCAAAGCTAATCCTAACAAGTGAGGAGACTACTCGCTCATTAGGGAATTTAAGAACAGATCTGACTATTTATCTAGGGCAAGGAATTAAAGATCTAACTAGGGCAAGGAATAGAAATTACCTAGGGCAGATAAGAAATTTAACCTAGGGCAGAAAAATAAATTAAGAACTTACAAATTGATGCTCTCCAAAAGAATTCTGAATTTTATTAATGAAAGGAGGCATAACCTAATACAAGAGTTTGGGTATCTATTTATAGGACATAGAAAACCCTAGGTTTACAATTGCCGCATGTCTGCATTTACCAAAATACCCCTATGTTGACTAGTCAGCGCCGCTCTGCATTTTGGTAAAAATATTTTGCATTTTGGGCTCTAGACAGCCGCGGAACCGCTGCCGCAGCAGGGGTTGGGCCGCGGTTCCGCAGCCCAATGAAGTAATTGGCCTCTGAAATTTCTGGGCTTTGTTCTGGTTGTCTTGGGCTACTTTGTTCTTCACTTTATTCTTCATAGTAGCTTCTGATTCTCTTCCAGATTTTCCAGTGAATAATTGTGGTGGACTTTAACCGTGGCTTCGCGATCTTGGACCTTGCATTGCCTTGTACTTTGTGAACTTTATCTTTTATGTAGGCTTGATCAAGATCCTTCCGTTTGTTGGTTGTAGTTCCACTTTTGCATCATCTTTTATCTTTTTCACTGTTTTAGATCCAAGAACCTATAACCTGTACTATATAGCAGACATGGGTCAAAAGCACATGTTTATCTGTAAAAAGAATAAGAATGGGGAATATAATAATGCAATATTATGGTATGAACAAATACCCCCAAACTTATCTTTTGCTCGTCCTCGAGCAAACTTATTTTTAACCTCAAAAATTATCTAGTATCCGCAATCAAGAACGGCGTCTCTTGGGAGCTAGCCGGTGAGTACGGGTTGGTCCACAGGGATTTTGTGAATTTCCTAATTGTTCTTACGAGTTAATTCCAGACGGTGTGAATGGATCAATTAAATCTAAAAACTAAATTAATCTAGATCTAAATCTTGCTAGGATTAAGTTTAGGTTAAGTTTGGAAAGTCAATAAATCTCACCGCTTTCTATACCCATATTAAGATTTATTAGGAGTTATGGTAATAATTAGTAAAGGGGATTAGAACCATCGGGAAGATGTTTCTTCCTCTAGCTTCTTGTCCTTTATCAATCCTTACCCTAACCTCCATGGAAAACACGCGCAACCGGGCCTTTATACTACGGTATCACCGCTACCTCGTGGGATAGGGTGCCGTAGGGAGCGGTGTGTGCATGTATGCATGGAGTCCTATGAAAAAGTATGATGGGCAAGAAAGGGATGAGAGATCTCATCTCTCAAAAAACCTTTCCCAAAGCTAACCCTAACAAGTGAGGAGACTACTCGCTCATTAGGGAATTGAAGAACATTTATCTAGGGCAAGGAATTAAATCTAAACTAGAGCAATTAAATAAAACTACTTACAGATGGCTCTCTCCAAACATTTACACAGGGTTGTCAGATCTGAATAGATGATATGAAAAGAGGCACCGATGCTCTCCAAAAGAAATTTGAAATTTATTAATGAAAGGAGGCATGAACAAATACAATGAATTGGGTCTCTATTTAAAGGACATAGAAAACCCTAGGTTTACAATTGCCGCACGTCTGCATTTACAAAAATACCCCAAGGAAGACTTTTCAGCGCAAAATTGAATTATGGTAAAAAATATTTCATCTCCGAGCTTTAGATGGCCGCGGAACCGCGGCCGCAGCAAGGGTTGGGCCGCGGTTCCGCGGCCCAATAGTAGGCTCATCTGCTGAAAACTTTTGTGCTTGTTCTGGGCTTTTTATTCTTCCTACTTCTTTAGTACTTTTATCAAAATGGCTTCTAGGTTTCTTTCAGATCTCCCAGTGAACAATTGCAGTGGACTTTTAACCGTTCGCTTTGTAATCTTGGACCTTGCGTTGTCTTGTACTTTGTGAACTAATCTTTTGTGTAGGCTTGATCAAGATCCTTTTATTTGTTGGTCGTAGTCTCACTTTTGCATCGACTTTTATCTTTTTCACTGTTTTTGCTCCAAGAACCTGTAACCTGTACTATGTAGCAGACATGGGTCAAAAGCACCAGTTTATTTTTAAAATGCATAAGAATGGGGAATATAATAATGCAATATTATGGTATGAACACGTCCCCACAATCAAAAACCCCTCGAATGAGGGGGAATCTGACGAAGTCTGCTACATCGGCCGCATCCGTTTAAACCTTCGATATATGGTGCCATAAATCAACTTGGCATCTTCGGAGAGGTGGACGGATAGCACCTATTAGCATCTGCCCCGAATTTCAGGCAAGACGTCTATCGCGTCTCCGCTGCGTCTTTCGGAGGGGAACAGATTCCGGCATGCCCGGTGGGACCTTTTCCTCTTTCCACCCCACACTGTTGGATATAGTGCCCTCTAAGTCAATTATTGGATCGCAGGTACGTGATTGCAATGATTAAGGGAGGACCTATACCGATAAACAGTCTTACTCGAGATGATAGTATGCTATCTGGTTTGTCTTTATCATCATGTAGATGTTGATAAAGCCCATAGGATTCTTGCTTGACTACCAGCAGTATGATGGCGATCAAATATGTGGGAGCTGGGGTCTATAAGCACATCCTTAAAGTGTCCCTAGTCGTGGGAGTTTCGAGACAGGGTATCGATACTTCGGAGTAGACTAGTGTATACTTTCGAGACCCCGACGAGGGGCGGTGGCCGGTCTCACAAGCCACTGGTGTCAGTTGGATCACCTAAGATGTATACAGGTGCTCATTGGGATATGAGTACACCGGACAGGACTCGCCGGGAACATGCTAGTTAGTATTATACATATCGTCAGATAGCAGTTCCCTGGTGACATGTGTAAAGGTTAGTTCATCGACCTGAGATCGTCATTTGTCTCGTGTGAGTTCCCACTGTGCTTTGATTTATACCCTACCACGGGTCAAAGGAGTCGTGCAAATAGGTATATTTTGGATACAGTCCCGAGCCACATTGGAGGCAAGTGAGCGGATCGGCAGGGGATTCATCTCTCCCGGTATTGGGGGTGAGATCGCGCTGTGTTTAGGAGAGCCATTACACAAAATCCCTGGCCAGGGTAATCGAGATATACTGGTAGGTATACCAGTAGTATCTCAGGGTGTTCTGGGCTGCTCTCTGACACGACTTATGCAGCTATTGGGGGTCTGACGTTTACCGACCCCCTAAGCCTAATATGCGATACTCATAGACGAATGTTCCGGACTGTACGGATATTGTCACTGTCAGGCTCAGTAGGGTTTATAGATGAGTTCGCTCGTCAGCTTCCATTCCAATCAATACATAGGCAAACCGTTACGTACAGCTTGTACCTCTGACGTGCTAGTGGTTATACCCAGTGCCAGTGTATTGATGAGTCATTAGAGTCCCCCACAGACACTTTCCCAAGTTCGGGCTAAACGTTGTAGATGCCGTATGGGATTATGGCAAGGTTCGGAAAATGCACGTGCGTTTTCGCACGTGTCATTTTTCGGGCAGATAATACTGGTCGGCTCTGGTTTAAGCCGGATCCAAGTATTATACTGTGTAGATATAATATCTTTGTCTCAGTTGCATTTGTATTTGGTCGTAATACAAATGCGGGTATGTTTATACCATTACGGAGTTATCCTGAAATTCGTTTCAGGATCACTTTTGGAAGTTGCTAGTTTCCAGTTTTCTATCACCCGTATTTAACATTCGGTTAAATACGGATTTATCTTTTCTTTAATTGGGTGAGTCATGAGGTGAGTCAGAGTTCTAGATGGTTCTAGAGAGGGTGATTAGGCTTGTGACTCATTTGTTCATTAATGGTGCATTTAATGTGTTCATACATGACTCATTCTTTCTTTAATGGTTGTGATAAGTATGAATGCTTATGGTCACCATGTTTTTCCCTCCTACACTCACTCTCCCTCTCCTATATATGGCCGGCCCCCTCTTATGGGAAAAGATAGAGATTTCATTTGAAAAGATTAAGGATTTTGGTTCATGAAAATTAGTATACTACATTTCTCATTTCATATCGATCCAAAAGGCAACTTCCAAAACCGTTCGTCCATAGCATTGGACGTAACGAGACAAAGTGTTCTACTCATTCTCTAATTCATCTTGGTCGTCTCTTTTAGCAAACTTGACGACCGAGTTGCCTCGATTCAGAGGCGGGAGCCCGTTTAAAGATCCGTCGACGTTGCGCCACCTGGATGATGAGACTGGATTTTCAGAAGATCGAAGCCGCCGCAACAAAGCGTGGGATGATGGTTAAAGACCGAAGGACTCAGATCGTTCGGTATAACAATTCTACCCTCTTTACAATATGTTAGTTTAGCTTTAATGGCAGGTCCGGGTTATAGTACGCGATAGCGCCGGTCGTAAAAGTTTTGTTCCGCGGCGTCTGTTAGACTGCCGGGACGCTACCGTGGACTTATAGTGGTATCAGAGCCTCACCATTAAGCTACACTAACTTATGCTAACGCGTTTAAAATATCGATCGAACTAATTTTCGAAAACCGCAAAATTGCAGTTCAAAGTTTCTGTTGATTTTTAAACTGTTCTAAAAATTATTTTGCATATCACAGAAAAACAAGCAGGCTTTTCTAAGCAATCCGTACAAATTTGGTCACGTGATCCCACTTAACCACCGCGGATCCGCGGTCAAACCTAGGGTTTGACCGCGCATCCGCGGCGGTTTAGTGGGAACAGTGCACCAAAATTGTACAGGGGCTTCTATACAGGGAATTGTGGGAATGTCATTTGATCGGTAAACCGCGTCTGATTGCTATAGTTCTTTTAGACGGGTTTGCGAACGTGACATTCGTGTTGATGTTCTGTGTTGTGCTGTGATGTTGCGGATTTGTCGTGGTGGATAGGAGGATGTAATGATAGTGCAGTTTGGATTTATTTGTACATTTGATATTGCGGGGCGAGCGTCCAACATGTGGACTGCCGTCACTGCCTGTTGTATAATATTCTTTTGGGGCATGACCGGGTTGAGGTCGATGTACCCGTTGTACATATTTTTATTTCTGTACTAGGTTTATCCCGCGAAGGAGTGCACGGATAGCCGGGTTCTGGAGGGCAACGGGTCCGTATCTCATGGCTTTGAGAGGCAGAGAGACCTCACTCTAGAATTGGCAGACTATTCGGCGCATTCGTAGGGGGTACAGGTTGACCCAAGGAGGGATGCTCAATTTACCGGATTCCGTGAAGTGCCGGGTGTTCCATTCACTATGATGTGGGGACTACCTCGCTTCAGGTTTTGGCGGGTAACTTGCCGCACCCGTAGGGGTCTAGGTTTCATTGCACAGGCTATCCACACGACCAGGGGAACATCGGGTTTCAGCAGCGGCTCTGTGAAACCCGGGGATCCCAGATTATCTGTATTGTTCTATGATACTTATTACTTTTCTGTAATATTGCATATTATCACGCCTGGAGCGATTATGGTATATTAGTCTATATACTATTAGATGTTGTATATGTTTTACACCCGCGCTAGTCCAGCCCCCGCTCTGTCGTTAGTTAAGTAACCTAACGGGTGATGACGGGACCCAGTGACGAATGCGGATGCCATATACGTACATTTTATTTTCGTTCTTTTCTGGTGTGATTGATTGATGGGACTGCGTTGATTCTTATCAATGCAAGATAAAACAAACCTATATTTGATGTTGTTGGAACAAATTTTAAAAGGGAGTTATTACAAAGACGTTTTCTTTTGTTTTGCATAGCGGTGTTTAGTTAGAATATCCTGCACCTCATTCGACGAGGCAAGGGCCGAGATCCCTTCACCGGGAGTGACCTCTTGGGCAGAAGTTTGCGTCAGGGTAATAACTTCTATATAATCGATTACAAGTTGCTATGCATCGCGGTATTCAGTTGGAATATCTTGCACCTCATTCCACGAGGAAAGAGCCAAGATCCCTTCACCGGGAGTGACTTCTTTAGCAAAAGGTTTTCGCTACTATATTTTTTATAAAATTCTATCAAGTTCCTTCAACGAGATCAAGTTCTTTACGTTAAAGGTTTTTCGCCAAAAACCAGCCGTAATCCTCCGTCATTTCTTATGGATGGTCAGTAGTATTCAAGCTATGTTTGTTGGCCTACGTCAAGGCATAGTGTTTGGTAGCTGCTCGGTATTCATTTGTTGCACAGATAGATGCATTAGTTTAGGACAGACGTATAGCCTTGTTGGCCTACGTCAAGGGCATGTACGATGACCTAAATTAATCAGGACAACGACGGGTAGAACTTGACATGTGGCTTATGATTTGTTGGCCTACGTCAAGGTCATAAGTGCATGGGATAAAAATTATATCGGGAGTTTCAAACATACAGGAAACTTACCAGACTTGCGCATACCTTCTGGAGTATGTTAACTTGAGTGGCTTCCATCAAGTTATCATGCGATGATAGTTGGATCCCGATTCTCACTGATGAGTTGGTTTACTCTTCGGGTGATCCCGACTGATCTTCTTTCAGGTTTGGAGGAGAATTTGAGATTACAGTGGAAGATTTCCTAATTAGATAAAATGATAACCATTCTGATCTAGGTTAGAGTGCATGCAGAGTGTTTCTTTTCTCTCTCTCTTTGGCAGCAAACCTTTGACCGACCCTATACTATAACTCAGTGACCAAAGTTGACCGAACCTTCTTAATTTACTAGCTTTTGGATTGTCTATAGTTGCATAAGTCATTACTGCTCCTTCTTTTACCCTTTGTATTTCTCAGAACAACCCGTATTACTACGGATATCCACTTCCATTGGATAGATCTATCGTATGGTTATATACGAACTCGAAGGGACTTCTTCGAGGATGGATCCAGGTTCAGGAGAAATAGAATTGATTTATTCAGTTGTCTTTTATTATCACCTTCTCTTAGGTTGCGAGGGCTCCTTGGTTTAGGAGAGTACACCTATTACGCTTATTGGATAGTCTTATTCCAAACCATAGGCAAGTGCCGAAAGGTAGGGAATGAAGAAAACCAATTAGCCTAAGACGGGTGTACAGAAGGTAATAAATAAAGACAAAATAAAGGGATTAGAAAGAGAGCAAAGTAAATTGCGACTACTAACATTCACGACCAAACCACGTATTTCATCGCCACTCCTACTTCACCTTTGATTTCTCCAGAACAACCCGTATCACTACGAACATCCAATTCCATTGGATAAATCCATCGTATGGTTATATACGAACTCGAAGGATATTTTTTCGAGGATGGATTCTGGTTCAGGAGAAATAGGAATAAGGTTTATTCAGTTGTCTTTTATCATCACCTTCTCTCAAGATTCGAGTACTTCTAGGATTAGGAGAGTACACCTATTATGCTTACTGGATAGTCTTCTTCCAAACCATAGGCTGGTGCTGAACGGTAGGGAAGGAAGAAAACCATTTAGCCTAATGATGGTGTACAGAAGGTAACGAATAAAGACAAATAAAGGGAATTGGAAAGGTGGCAGGGAAATATACGGTTAAAGTCATGATTTGGATTATGGAAGAGGCATTAATAGGAATACCAGGATACCCCTACGAAACATATTTATGTTTCATATTTACTGTGCATTGTTAATAGAAAACTGATTTCCCGATTAAAATACTTACTCCAGCGTATGTATTTACCAGGTATGATTCTCACATCTGTATAGTTTTACAGATGTTGAGTGGGAGCAAGTTATTGGGAATTAGGTGATCATCCTCATTATATCAGAATTCGTTGTAATTGGTGATATTTGAGGAAATCGTCTGGGGACAATTTTCAACCTACGACGCACAGATTTTGGGTTATTCAACTCAGCGGACTTATACAGAGTATTGTATGTTGTCCAGTGTCCATCAGGATAAAGGGGTTGGTCCTCGTACTATATTCTATTTACTTGTGACTTCTCTAGTTTATAGACAAGTGTTTCGTAGAAATACAATGTCTAAGTATTGAGAAGTTGTGGGTATAGGAATAAAGTAGAGAACCATGTATCGCAAGTATCGGGATTCTTCAAAGAAATCGAAGACGTAGATTCTTGTGATTGGTATTCAGTTGATAGTAATGGTTTTGAGAAACTTGTTTCTCTTTCAGGTTACTCATAATTGGATGCATTCCTAAGTTGAGTAATACTGATTAGCCTCTCTTCATTAAGTTGATATGCACTGGGGACAGCTGCATGATTAGAATTTGGTTCCAAATTAAATAAGTGACTATGTTTCTATATTGGATATAGATTGCTTCATATCTTAAACGATGTTAAGGTAAGGGGAGTTGTCCAGCTTATGCTTAAAAACAGACACTGAAAAACTCAATGCACGTTTCTGTAATGGCAGTTTGTGGGATGACCCTAGCTTTGACGAGGGTTTATTTTCTACCATCTGGAAGATCAATGGTGATATTGTTCTTAACTCGCCACAGTTTTATTAAAATGGATTTTTTCAGAAAACATTAGTGGGAGTATGGTAGAACTGGAAGTGATTCCAGAACCGCAAACGATTACGGAAAGCTTAATAGGACCTATATATTCAATCAGGTTTGACATTCCATTAGCCACTCCGCAGATATGGTGGGTAACCTCAGACACCCGAGAGGTACTCCGGTAGCCTCAAGGAAGGTGGCAGTGAGGTTCTTGTTTACCCAAACTTGACACTGCTGTTGTTCCAGACTATGAGACCCGGCAGGAGGATAAGTATAGCATCGTTCTAAACTAGTTTTAGAAGTGTACGTATATATTATTCTGCCAGAGGGTTGTCGTAGTCAGTGGGAGCAGCGGAAGCCTAGTGGGCAAGTAGCTTATGTCTATTTATAGACTTAAGCACATATAGCAGAGATAAGATCATCTAATTTTGATATGACAGTCATAGGTTTGACTTCGTCAGAATAGGGGATGGATCTGTTAAGAAGGTAGTAGGGTGTGATGTCTTGGTATTTGGATGACATACACAGAGTAGGAAGTAAAATTCCTATACTACGATCGGTTGTACTATGGTCGTCACACAGTTGTTTCTCCACAAAGGATATGGATATAATATCTGACATTCTGGTTACTTGATCTATGGTTTTAAATCTAGATTTGGGTAGTTTCCCAATGTGGGTACTTTGATAGTATTCTAATAGTATTTTAGAATAGATGACTCCTGGCATGGTGGTGTACCTGCAGGTGATGGAGTCACCCTCTCTAAAGGTGTCTTACAGACTAAAGGGGAGAGGGACGTACATGATTGACAGATCACTTGCTTGGGCAATTGAGTCAATCATGAGATGTCAAGTACCACACCAGATGTCGTTTTCATACTAGATGCGATAAATTTATATTAATCCAATCCTGAAGAAACATGCGGAAGCAGTTTTAGAACATAAGTGAATGTTCTACGGATTTGATGACGGCAGCCTCCTTCGGGAGACGGTTATTATTCCAGGCTTCACAGGTGACCTGGATGACAGAGTGATTGTCAGAGTTATATTTTTCCCTCAGACGAGGCACAGTATTATGGACAGGTGGTCCAAGGGGATACTGTGGGAGGCATGGTGCTGGGCACTGATTAGTTTCAGTGATTGATACAGTCTAAGAAGTTTGGATTTGGAGTTCATTTATGAACTAGGTCCCATCAGATATCCAGACATATTCTAAGACAGGTATTACTCAACTCGGGAGATGGTTTTCTCCGCGAGGTTGAGATATAGAGAGATACAGAAAGAAACACCGAAGCGGATCCACTCACTGAGGCTATTTCTCGAACACAATAGTTTTGCAAACGAGCTTTGTGAAACTGATTAGTAGAGGAGTTGGATGCTCGGTATCACACGAGCTGTGAGTACACGACATCGCAATAATTAGCCTTAAGTGCAAGTGGGAGATTGTTGGATATAGTGCCCTCTAAGTCAATTATTGAATCGCAGGTACGTGATTGCAATGATTGAGGGAGGACCTATACCGATAAACAGTCTTACTCGAGATGATAGTATGCTATCTGGTTTGTCTTTATCATCATGTAGATGTTGATAGAGCCCATAGAATTCTTGCTTGACTACCAGCAGTATGATGGCGATCATATATGTGGGAGCTGGGGTCTATAAGCACATCCTTAAAGTGTCCCTAGTCATGGGAGTTTCGAGACAGGGCATCGATACTCCGGAGTAGACTAGTGTATACATTCGAGACCCCGACGAGGGGCGGTGGCCGGTCTCACAAGCCACTGGTGTCAGTTGGATCACCTAAGATATATACAGGTGCTCATTGGGATATGAGTACACCGGACAGGACTCGCCGGGAACATGCTAGTTGGTATTATACATATCGTCAGATAGCACTTCCCTGGTGACATGTATACAGGTTAGTTCATCGACCTGAGGTCGTCATTTGTCTCGTGTGAGTTCCCACTGTGCTTTGATTTATACCCTACCACGGGTCAAAGGAGTCGTGCAAACAGGTATATTTTGGGTACAGTCCCGAGCCACATTGGAGGCAAGTGAGCGGATCGGCAGGGGATTCGTCTCTCACGGTATTGGGGGTGAGATCGCGCTGTGTTTAGGAGAGCCATTACACGAAATCCCTGGCCAGGGTAATCGAGATATACTGGTAGGTATACCAGTAGTATCTCAGGGTGTTCTGGGCTGCTCTCTGACACGACTTATGCAGCTATTGGGGGTCTGACGTTTACCGACCCCCTAGGCCTAATATGCGATACTCATAGACGAATGTTCCGGACTGTACGGATATTGTCACTGTCAGGCTCAGTAGGGTTTGTAGATGAGTTCGCTCGTCAGCTTCCCTTCCAATCAATACATAGGCAAACCGTTACGTACAGCTTGTACCTTTGACGTGCTAGTGGTTATACCCAGTGTCAGTGTATTGATGAGTCATTAGAGTCCCCCACAGACACTTTCCCAAGTTCGGACGAAACGTTGTAGATGTCGTATGGGATTATGGCAAGGTTCGGAAAATGCACGTGCGTTTTCGCACGTGTCATTTTTCGGGCAGATAATACTGGTCGGCTCTGGTTTAAGCCGGATCCAAGTATTATACTGTGTAGATATAATATCTTTGTCTCAGTTGCATTTGTATTCGGTCGTAATACAAATGCGGGTATGTTTATACCATTACGGAGTTATCCTGAAATTCGTTTCAGGATCACTTTTGGAAGTTGCTAGTTTCCAGTTTTCTATCACCCGTATTTAATATTCGGTTAAATGCGGATTTATCCTTTCTTTAATTGGGTGAGTCATGAGGTGAGTCAGAGTTCTAGAAGGTTCTAGAGAGGGTGATTAGGCTTGTGACTCATTTGTTCATTAATGGTGCATTTAATGTGTTCATACATGACTCATTCTTTCTTTAATGGTTGTGATAAGTATGAATGCTTATGGTCACCATGTTTTTCCCTCCTACACTCACTCTCCCTCTCCTATATATGGCCGGCCCCCTCTTGTGGGAAAAGATAGAGATTTCATTTGAAAAGATTAAGGATTTTGGTTCATGGAAATTAGTATAATACATTTCTCATTTCATATCGATCCAAAAGGCAATTTCCATAACCGTTCGTCCATAGCATTGGACGTAACGAGACAAAGTGTTCTACTCATTCTCTAATTCATCTTGGTCGTCTCTTTTAGCAAACTTGACGACCGAGTTGCCTCGATTCAGAGGCGGGAGCCCGTTTAAAGATCCGTCGACGTGGTGCCACCTAGATGACGAGACTGGATTTTCAGAAGATCGAAGCCGCCGCAACAAAGCGCGGGATGATGGTTAAAGACCGAAGGACTCAGATCGTTCGGTATAACAATTCTACCCTCTTTACAATATGTTAGTTTAGCTTTAATGGCAGATCCGGGTTATAGTACGCGATAGCGCCAGTCGTAAAAGTTTTGTTCCGCGGCGTCTGTTAGACTGCCGAGGCGCTACCATAGACTTACACACACTTCATGTGTCGTGTTCGCGAACGAATCGCGGTTTGATATGGTTGCATGTGGATTTGAGATACTTAGATTTGGTGCCTTGCTCCGTGCAGAAGACAGAAGATCAATGGTTTTAAACTGCACTAACTGCAACTGCAATTCTCGCTCCATCCCGTCCGGAGGAGTGACTTACGGGCCCCAAGCGGCCTCCATCTTCGCTATGCCGGTGGAACATGTGACTCAGGCCACCACTGGTTTATTCTTTGGGACCATGCTCCCACCGATGAGCTTCAATGCCCCAATGTCGTCGCGGGAAGCTCCAAAGAAGTCGGTCTTTGATCGGCTTACAAATACCGCGGCCCCTCTCAACGGTGTTGGGGTAAAAATTTACACCCCCGTTGACCGAGTCAAAGTCAAGGTCAACCCCAAGCCAGGTGGGCCCAAGCCCAGGTCAAGCGGGCCCATGCCCAAGTCGAGCCCGCGGCCAGCCTCCTCCATGCTAAAATATAGATCATGTAATAAATATTTTTCATGTAATTTTTTATACATGAATGTATGCAAAATGGGCATAAAGCCAAATTTTTGTAAGCCCATGGCTTATGTGCAAAAATGAAATGGCACATGAGCCATGGGATAGGCAAAATGCCATTTTGTGAAGCCCAAGGGGCTATGTGTAAAATGTATGGCCTATAAAGGCAAAGATAATGAAATATCTCAACAACTTTTTCTCTCTCCAAAAAAAGTTTCAGAGCTGAGCTCTTTCTTTCTTCTTCAAGGTTCCAAAACCTTCTTCTTTCTTTTGAATTAAATCAAGAGTTCTACTCTCATTTTTATAAAAACAAATTAGTTTTCACCACAAAACCCATCAAGGGGAACTCAGATCTTCCATCAGATCTCAAAAAGAAAAGATTTTGAAATCCCACATCTCTTGATCTTCAAGATCCAGCTAACAGAGGAGGAAGGAGAAGAACATCTTTCACTAAACCCTCAAAAAAGGAAGAAGAACACATTCAGGAGTCCAACTCCTCTCTGATTTCTCTTCTGAGAAATTTTTCAGGCTAAAAGCCTCTTGTGCCTCTCCGGCGCGCAGCGCAAGTGCGCAAGGCGCCAGCGTGCCGACACGTGGCGCGCGCGCTTGCGCACCTGCGCGCTTGCGCAAGTGCGCAAGGCGCCCGCGTGCCGACACGTGGCGCGCGCGCTTGCGCACCTGCGCGCTTGCGCAAGTGCGCAAGGCGCCCGCGTGCCGACACGTGGCGCGCGCGCTTGCATACCTGCGCAAGTGCGCAAGGCGCCCGCGCGCCGACACGTGGCCCCCACGCATCCCTTGGATGCCTTTTCCCTCTCTTTTTATGTACATACATATACATATACATATGTATACAAATTCACACATATATATACTCCGCAACATTCTCCCCCTCCAAAAAGTTTTCGGGCCGGGGCGCTGCCCCGAACCCCGCAAGGAGGCTGCTAGCCCCCTTGACCCCCAGCCCGCTATCCGGGTAGCGGGACCCCCGTAAAAAACTCTGCGTGGCTCCCGATATATCCAAAACCCCCTTTCAAAACACACGCATATTGAGTTCGCATGACCAGTTTAACCCGTTAATCGGAGGTTCCCTCGCCCCAAAGGCGATGGGTAATTAACGGCAGCTTAGTCCGCGGCTGCCGGAGATTCGGATCCCCACAATCATTAAACCCCGGCCTACCCTAGGCAGGGGGAATCTGTAGTACGCCTGACAAGCGCGCGCGTATTCCCATCTCACTGGGGTGACGAAAAACACCCTACAGATTCTGGCACGCCCGGTGGGACCAATCTCTCCTCCCATATTTCGGGTTAAGCGTTCATGCGAACTCAATTAATATACATACCTGTATTTATACTAAAAATAATGCTTTTTCATGCAGATTTTCAAGCAATCACCTTCCGACGATGTCTTCGATGATGAACTCAGCTCCCGTCTCCTACACGATGAGGATAGACTCTAGGACGGTCCTTCCGGCCAGTCTCGGGCGACAATGGGAGGAGCCGCTGCTACCATTTGGCTCTATTATGTTCATGCCAGTTGGCGTCATCCCAGCTCCTCAAGCCCCGGTGACAGACAAACCGGTCTCGAAAGGCAGGAGACCAAATGTGGTGATCTCAAGGGCGCCCCAACCCAAACGCAAGTCGGTGTCTGAACGAATTTCCTTGGCTCTAGCTGGGGGCAAGGCCATCAACACCAACAAAGCTACAACGCGTCCCGAGCAAGCTCCAGCGGTGCCCTTGACCACTGCTCGATCGGGTGTCTTCTCTAAGCTCCCCTCTGATCAACTCACAATGGCTCCCCGGGTAGTGGATGCCCGCCAAGCCTTCAAAATCGAGAAGCTGAGGGAGAAAAGGCTCAAATATAGAGCCAACAAAAGGGCTAGGGCTCCTGCCAGGCTAAACCTCATGAGGTTCGAAGAACAGGGTTACCCCGCCAAAGATGAGGGGATGGCTGAATGTGTTATCCACACTGTCTACGTGGTGGGCACGCGCAGCAAGAGCAAGGACGGGGCCACCACATCTCAAACCCAATCTGGCTTGAATGTGGTGGCCGCTTCCCAAGAACAGCCGCCTCCGCTGGATGATGAAAACCCTCTCGATGAGGCTGATAGACAAAGAGAGCCCTCAATTCATGAGGAGTCAGGCTCGGAAAGCGAAGATGAGCCAACTTTCCGTCCTAAGACCGCAGAGCAACAACTTCTCCAAGAGCTCCGAAAGCAGCTCAGAAGTAAAGACAAGGAGATGGCCAAACTCTACTCAAAGATCGACGACTTGACAAATGTCGTCTTACGGCTTACGGCCCAACTTGCCTCTCAGCCGCCCAATCAGGCGCAGGGCTCTCATGAACCGGGAAATGGTGTCCCAAAGCAGCCGACGCCTATTCCCTCAAATCCAAAAGTGGTCGGACCGCATGAAAGTCAATCGCATCCTATCTCAGGAAATGTCTTGGCTACCGATGACAGTAGCCCGCTAACTCAAGATCAAATCATGGATTTGGTTGCCAGCAAAGTCAAAACATTGGTGGCCGAAGCCGAAGCGCGAAAAGATATCAGCAGTAGTGGGAGACCATATCCTGCTTAGTATGATCTGGTAGAATTTCCTAGCGGCTATGTCATCCCCAAATTCGGAAGATTCGATGGGACGGGAAATGCGAATCAGCATATCGCCCACTTCAAAGCCTCATGCGGAAATACTGGGGGCAATGATGCGCTTCTCCTCCGCCAGTTCGTTAATAGCTTGACCGATGTTGCTTTCGACTGGTATGCGAGCATACCGGATGGCTCTGTCACAACTTTTGTCCAAATGGAGTCTCTGTTTCGGCAGAGGTTCATGAGCGTCAGCGATAAGATTACCATTGCCGAGCTCGTAAGGACCAAGCCCAAGAGCGACGAAAGCAGCACGGATTTTATAACCCGATGGCGCAATCTCTCCGTCAAATGCGAATCGCCGATAGAGCAGGACCAATCTGTCAGTCTCCTCGTCGGAAATCTCAACAATTGGATGGCCCCGTTTTTATGCACCGCGGGTCTCAAAACATTCCAAGAGCTGACCAGGAAAGTCCAGATGCTGGAGCGCTCGAAACAGGAGTCCTCCTCGGATTCTCAAAATAACAATAAGTCCTGGAGAAACCGGAAGGACGATAATCGCAAAGGCGGAAACTCCGATGATTCTGAATCTTTCAACACTTCGGCTAACCGAAATAAGCAAGGGATGAGCGGACCTAGCGCCAACCAGCCTCGGAAGCCAATGTTCGGAGAGGGAGGAGAATCTCCACTGAAAGAGAAGCTGGATAAGGTCTATTCCTTCAGAAGGGACAAAATCCGTAAAATATTCAAAGACGCCCTGAAGAACGGTCTACAACTGCCAGAGTCAAAAAGACCGCAGGAAGCGAATAGGACCGACGACCCCAAATACTGCCCCTATCACAGAGTGATAGGTCATGCCATAGAGGACTGCTTCGTCTTCAAAGATTGGCTCGAAAAGCAATATAAGGCAGGAGAGATAGAACTGTCCAAAGGCGTGTTAACAAACAGTCAAGCTGCAACCGCCAATTTCATACAAATGGAGACCGAAGTTCTTCGTGAAACCGATTCTCTCAGACATCTGCCTTTCTCTGAAAACAGTCGACCACCACGTCATTAAACTGGGAACAGTCGACCTCTAAGTCGTTAAACTGGGAATGTAAAAAAAAAAATGTGTGTGTATATAAAAAAAATGTGTAAATAAAAGAAAAATAAAGAAAAGCCGAAATGATGGGGCAACTCGCAATAAAAATCAGCGAGTAAAATAAAGACGAAAATAAAGCCGAAATGATGGGGCAACCGCGAATAAAAGCCGAAATGATGGGGTAATCGCGATCTTCGCGATAAGAAAAGCTGAAATGATAGAGCAATCGCGGTAAAACAAAAACGAAGAAAAAAAAACACAACGGCGAATGATGAGTCGCTCCTGGTACCATATTCCAGTGCAGCGATGCAGACGCCAACCAAAATCCAATTTCCCAAAATTCTTCCAGCCCTACGGTTAGTCCTCAAATTGACTACCGTATACAATCTACGGGCTCAAATAATTCTCATCACCCTCATGCCCCACCGCAATCACCAGTTATGCGGCTGGTCTCCGCCTGTGGAATTATGCTCCATTGAGAAGACCCACTCATGTGTCCTCACGATACATGAGGAGAACAAACATTTGTGTGATCCTTACGACTCACGAAGGAAAAACACACTTAGGAGTCCTCACGACTCCTAAGGAGAAAATACACCTACGGGATCCATACGACCCGTAGGGAGAAAATGCTCTTATGGGACCCTCACGGCCCATAAGATTGAAAAGCCTTAGGCGATAGGGATCTAAACCTTTCTCCTAAGCCATCGCTCCCCAATCCCCAAGTGGCGAATGATGAGTCGCTCCTGGTACCATATTCCAGTGTAGCGATGCAGACGCCAACCAAATTCCAAATCCCATACCCCAATGGCGAATGATGAGTCGCTCCTGGTACCATATTCCAGTGTAGCGATGCAGACGCCGACCAAAATCCAAATCCCATACCCCAACGGCGAATAATGAGTCGCTCCTGGTACCATATTCCAGTGCAGCGATGCAGACGCCAACAAAGTCCCGAAATGTTTCCGGCCCTACGGTCTGGATCATACATCCTGCAAAACCGTATACAATCCACGGGCGTAAAACAATCCCTATCTCTCCAAAAATAATAAAATAAAAAAAAGAAGCTATGTCCACAAGCAAAATGGGCACGGATGAAAACCCGAAAGGGCTCCGTGAGTAAAAACAGCAGGACTGCCGGCGAGTTTGTGAAAACCCGAAAAGGCGCAAACTCGTGAGAAAGAGATGAAATGCACTCACAAGGTCCCCTCGACTTTGTGAGGAGAAAATTCCCTCGTGAGATCCTTACGATTCACAAAGGAGCAACACACTTGGGAGTCCCCACGACTCCTAAGGAGAAAATACACTTACGGGATCCTTACGACCCGTAGGGAGAAAATGCTTTGTGAGACCCTTACGGCTCACAAAATTGAAAAGTCTTAAGTGATAGGGACCTAAAACCTGTCTCCTAAGCCATCGTTTCCTAATAAGAAAACGCAAATGATGATTCGCTCCTGGTACCATATTCCAGTGTAGCGATGCTGATGCCAAACAAAAAAAAAACCAGTTCCCAAATCCCCTCATGACAAATGATGATTCGCTCCTGGTACCATATTCCAGTGTAGCGATGCTGATGCCAAACAAAAAAAAACCAATTCCCAAATCCCCTCATGACAAATGATGATTCGCTTCTGGTACCATATTCCAGTATAGCGATGCTGATGTCAACCGAAATAAAATCAAACTAACAAGCTCTGCGCCGGAATCATGCTCCGTCTCAGAGTGTACCCCGCGTCGAAATCAAGCTTCACCTCGGTGTATCTTCCTTCTCTGTCGGAATTATGCCTCGGCTCGGAATCAACCAGCGTCCTCCTCGTCGGAATTAAGCTCCGCCTCGGAATCAAGTCAATCAACGTGCTCTGCGTCGGAATCATATTTCGTCTCAGAGTGTACCCCGTGTCGAAATCATGCTTCACCTCGGTGTGTCTTCCTTCCCTGTCGAAATTATGCCTCGTCTCGGAATCAAGTCAGCCAACAAGCTCTGCGCCGGAATCATGCTCCGTCTCAGAATGTATCCTGTGTCGAAATCAATGTTTCGCCTCGGAATATCTGCCTTCCTTGTCGGAATTATACTTCGCCTAGGAATCTACCTCTGCATCGAAATCATGCTTCGGTCAGAATGTTTGCTGCTTATCGGAATGATGCTCCGATCTCTGGAATGATGCTCCGCAAATGAGAATGATGCTCCGCTCATCGGAATGATGCTCCGCAAATTGGAATCATGCTCCGCTCATCGGAATGATGCTCCGACCCCTGGAATCATGCTCCGCCCTTCGGAATGATGCTCCGATCCCCTGGAATCATGCTCCGCTCTTCGGAAAGATGTTCCGAACTCTGGAATCATGTTCCGCCCTTCGGAATGATGCTCCGAATCCTGGAATTATGCTCCGCTCGTCGGAAAGATGCTCCGAACCCTGGAATTATGCTCCGATCATCGGAATAATGCTCCGATCTCTGGAATTATGCTCCGCTCTTCGGAAAGATGCTCCGAACCCTGGAATTATGCTCCGATCATCGGAATAATGCTCCGATCTCTGGAATTATGCTCCGATCCCTTGGAATTATGCTCCGCTCATCGGAATGATGCTCCGACCCCTGGAATCATGCTCCGCCCTTCGGAATGATCCTCCGATCCCCTGGAATCATGCTCCGCTCTTCGGAAAGATGTTCCGAACTCTGGAATCATGTTCCGCCCTTCGGAATGATGCTCCGAATCCTGGAATTATGCTCCGCTCTTCGGAAAGATGCTCCGAACCCTGGAATTATGCTCCGATCATCGGAATATTGCTCCGATCTCAGGAATTATGCTCCGATCCCCTGGAATTATGCTCCGCAAATCGGGATAATGCTCCGACGTTGGAATTATGCTCCACGAATCGGAATGATGCTCCGATCCCCGGGAATCATGCTCCCCGGGATGATGCTTCGCCTCCGGAATGATGTTCCACCTCGAAGTTCAGCTTCAAGATCCATCAATTTCATGCACACAACTCAAATGTGCGGTGTGCATTTATTGATGGGGGGCACTTTGTTGGGGTAAAAATTTACACCCCCATTGACCGAGTCAAAGTCAAGGTCAACCCCAAGCCAGGTGGGCCCAAGCCCAGGTCAAGCGGGCCCATGCCCAAGTCGAGCCCGCGGCCAGCCTCCTCCATGCTAAAATATAGATCATGTAATAAATATTTTTCATGTAATTTTTTATACATGAATGTATGCAAAATGGGCATAAAGCCAAATTTTTGTAAGCCCATGGCTTATGTGCAAAAATGAAATGGCACATGAGCCATGGGATAGGCAAAATGTCATTTTGTGAAGCCCAAGGGGCTATGTGTAAAATGTATGGCCTATAAAGGCAAAGATAATGAAATATCTCAACAACTTTTTCTCTCTCCAAAAAAAGTTTCAGAGCTGAGCTCTTTCTTCCTTCTTCAAGGTTCCAAAACCTTCTTCTTTCTTTTGAATTAAATCAAGAGTTCTACTCTCATTTTTATAAAAACAAATTAGTTTTCACCACAAAACCCATCAAGGGGAACTCAGATCTTCCATCAGATCTCAAAAAGAAAAGATTTTGAAATCCCACATCTCTTGATCTTCAAGATCCAGCTAATAGAGGAGGAAGGAGAAGAACATCTTTCACTAAACCCTCAAAAAAGGAGGAAGAACACATTCAGGAGTCCAACTCTTCTCTGATTTCTCTTCTGAGAAATTTTTCAGGCTAAAAGCCTCTTGTGCCTCTCCGGCGCGCAGCGCAAGTGCGCAAGGCGCCAGCGTGCCGACACGTGGCGCGCGCGCTTGCGCACCTGCGCGCTTGCGCAAGTGCGCAAGGCGCCCGCGCGCCTGCGCAAGTGCGCAAGGCGCCCGCGCGCCGACACCTGGCGCGCGCGCTTGCGCACCTGCGCAAGGCGCCCGCGCGCCGACACGTGGCGCGCGCGCTTGCGCACCTGCGCAAGTGCGCAAGGCGCCCGTGCGCCGACACGTGGCCCCCTCGCATCCCTTGGATGCCTTTTCCCTCTCTTTTTATGTACATACATATACATATACATATGTATACAAATTCACACATATATATACTCCGCAACATTCTCCCCCTCCAAAAAATTTTCGGGCCGGGGCGCTGCCCCGAACCCCGCAAGGGGGCTGCTAGCCCCCTTGACCCCTAGCCCGCTATCCGTGTAGCGGGACCCCCGTAAAAAACTCTGCGTGGCTCCCGATATATCCAAAACCCCCTTTCAAAACACATGCACACTGCACATTGAGTTCGCATGACCAGTTTAACCCATTAATCGGAGGTTCCCTCGCCCCAAAGGCAATGGGTAATTAACGGCAGCTTAGTCCGCGGCTGCCGGAGATTCGGATCCCCACAATCATTAAACCCCGGCCTACCCTAGGCAGGGGGAATCTGTAGTACGCCTGACAAGCGCGCGCGTATTCCCATCTCACTGGGGTGACGAAAAACACCCTACAAACGGGTCGCCCAAGTCCAATGCCTCAGTTTTCAGCAGACTGGGCCAAAGCTCAAGTGGGCCCATGAAGAAGCTCGCGATACCTGAAGCAGCCATCCCGAAGCGGATAGCCATTCCTGGTCCTAAAGTCATGAAGGTTGTTTCCCCTGTTCGAATGTCGGCCTTCGCAAGACTGACTATCCCCTCTCAATGGACGTCAGTCTTCGACCGGCTAGCGCTAATAACAACCTCTCCTCAAAACAAGGAGCATGACAAAGCCATCCCCATAGCCGAACCAACACCATCTGCACGACATGCTCGCCGTCGTCATTGGCGCCGAGTGCGGAAGGCTGAGGGCAACTCCCCCTCTGGGCTAACTCCGCCAGCTCCGATGGTGGAAATCAATACTGCTGTTCCGACCGGGAATAGCTTTGAACCGCTAAGAAGGGTACGCAAAAACTCGCCAACTGCCGTATTGAAAAGATCTTCTACACCTGTGGATAATACCCCAAAGGTGAAGCTGGAGCAGCCCCCTCAACGGCTGTCCTCTAAAATTTACAAAGTCTGGCGGCAAGTTCGGGACTCAGTAATTGATCAAGATCACCCTAGCCGACAGAAAAAGGCGAAGGTTTAACAAGAAGAGAACCATCCTGCCAAATCATAAAAAGCTGTCTGGGTGCCCGCTGCGACGCCCCCTCAACTTCAACTGCTCAAAAGAAAAGGAGGCCAGAGAAAACCTCTGTGGCTGCGGCAGACCGTGAAGGCATTGAGCCCAAACGCCCCAAGTCTGGGGGCATGATGGTACATACTGTCTACATGGCTTCCAGAAAAGAAGAAAGACGCACTTCGACGGGCCACCGACCGCTCACCCGATCAATAACAAGGGCTCAGGAACAACAACAGCAGAAGTTTCAAGAGATGCTGACTGCAATGGCCGCACTTACCGGGCCAAAAGAAAGCCCGGAGGCGTCATCGGAACAACGTCACGAACACGAGATTGATGCTGAATTCCTTCGAAGAATGCTCGAAAAGAAGGACAAGAAGGCTGCGGAACAAGTGTCCAATATAAAGCGAATAACACTTCTCTTCCAAGATATGGTAGGAATGATGTTACAGCCGGATCCTTCAGCTGAAGACCCTCCGATCATTATTGAAGATGACAGAGGGGAGATGTCGAACCCTCCTCCGGCTCTTTCAGCAGCCAAGGAGGAAACCATTTCCAAAGCTGCACTAGACGATTATATAGCTCAGTAGATACGAGTTTATCAGGCGAATGAAGCGGCTGGGCAAATTATTAGAACCGGACGACCCTATCCGGGCTGGTATGACCTAATCAGTTACCCGCCGGGATATACGATCCCTAAATTCCATGTATATAAAGGTACGGGGAATCCACATCAGCATGTCGCTCAATTCAGAGCCTTATGCGGCAACACTGGAGGCGACGACAAACTGTTGATTCGCCAATTCGTCAGCAGCTTAGCAGAAACGGCCTTTGAATGGTATTCGGAGCTACCTAACGACTCTGTCAAAACATTTGCGGAGATGGAGCTACTGTTTACACAAAGATTCATGAGTGCTAGTGAACGCACCCCGATAACGTCACTGATTAACGCCAGGGTGAAACCAGGCGAGACGTGGGTCTAGTACGCTATCTGATGGCGGAATCTGTGGTCGAAATGCGAACAGCGGATCGAAGAAGCGCCAGCGGTGGGCATGTTCGTGGGCACTCTTGACCCTCAGGCGGCCATCTCCCAGTTCATGATGTTCTTCAAGCCAACTATTTTCCAGGACTTGATTGACAAGTTGGCCCAAATGGACCAGATGGGACATAAGCCATCTCCTCCAAAGACGGACTCTCGAAATGAAAAAGGGAAAGGAAAAGCAACTTTCGTCGCCAATACTCCACAACAGCCGAGCAACTCAAAGCCGGATATTCGCCAAAACAACGTGCGTCCACGCCCATCCCTCGAGGAGAGACTAGGATTTCCTTACTCGTTTCCTCAGAATAAAATGAGGAGATTGTTTGAGCTAGCAGTGCGCAACAGACTCATCAACCTGCCGAGTCCGAAACGTCCGTTGCAGCCAGGCGATGTCAACGATCCTAATTACTGCCCTTACCACCGAGCGGTAAGCCATCCAATCGAAGATTGCTTCGTCTTTAAGGGATGGATCGAGGATCAGTACCAACAAGGCAAGTTCGCATTATCCGAAAACTGGAAGGTGAACCCGCAACAGCCTCACACTCCTAAGAAGACAAACACACCGGGGGCAACGTGCTTTTTTGTTGAGGAAGCTCCATGGGAGGTGGCTCTTTCGGCCAAGACCAAAAGGATACTGAATGATCTTCAGACATACCCGGCGATCAGATGGAAGAACCCGTTGGAACCTGAGATCATCAAGGGGATGCTGAAGCTGCGCCCAACTCCAAATATTGGTGGTGATAGCCAAAGCGTTCACACCCAGCCGTCAAAGTCTTCGAAGAAGAAGGAGAAGACCCAAAAGCCCGTGAAGTTTGATGACAAGCGCAAGGACCTACAAAAGCAGATTGACGCGCTGGAAGAGTATAACCAAAAGGCGCAGACTCCAATCATGCTCCAAGAATTCCTCAGCCACGTTCTTGGGGACGGAGATGATGACAAAGACTCGTCGGATGAACCTGAGGATTATGTGGCAAGCTGCCATGTAATCTCTCACTCGTCGATAGACGATAAAGAAGCTCCTTGCACCGAGAGACGGGGGGCAGAGCCTGAATCGGAACTTCTGGGGCCGTCAGATGAAATGATCGACACATTCCTAAACGAAGCTCTCTTGAGAAGTAAAGCTGATCAGGAGCGTGAGATGGCCATATTTGAAAAGGCCAAACGCCGGCGACTGGACAAAAGGGTCGAAAAACTCCCACCAGATCAAAGTACATCCGCCACAAATGAAAGCAAGATCAAGACAAGGAAACAATTCGCCAAAGCCATATCGATGGGAATGAAGCTGCCCTCTTTCGGAGAAAATTCTTCTGGTGGTATACATCTTGATGAAGTGGACGTATATCCTAACTTCTGTTTATATCATCAGAAGATCGCACATCCTACTGAAGACTGCAACTCCTTTAAGTGTTGGTGGCAAGAATATGTCGCTCACAGGCAACACTTCAACAGGACAAAGCGTGAAGCTCATAGACAGCAGAAAAGTGTGATAGATGAACGTATAAAAATTGCCGGCAATTTTCATAGGGTTGATCCCGAGGGACCGCGAGTTCTCACCTTCGGGAGCGACTCCGACGAAAAAGTAGCCCTCGGCCCTCTCTTCAAGGAATCCATCTCTAAAATGAAAGAATTGAGGAGTTGCGAGAACATTCAGCCATGCAATCGCACGCTACCCGGAAAGAATCTCGGACCCGCAAACAAGGGATCAAACAAAGAGGATAAAGGAAAGGGAAAAACGACCTTCGTCGCCAACACTCAACAACAATCGAGTGGCCCCAGACCGGTTGTTCACCAAAACAACAAGCGGCAACCCCTCTGTGAGAAGTTGAAACGTCCTTACTCGTTTCCCCGGGATGAAACAATGAGGCTGTTCGAACTAGCAGTGCGTAACAGGCTTATCATTTTACCGGAGCTGAAACACCAGCTACAACTGAATGGTGTCAACAATCCTAATTACTGCCCTTACCACCAAGTATTGGGCCATCCAATCGAAAACTGCTACATCTTCAAAAACTGGGTTGAAGACCAATACCAATAGGGCAAGTTCGCGCTGTCCAAAAACTGGAAGGTGAGCCCGCTACAACCGCATGCTCCGAGAAAGACGGATATGCCGGGGGCATTATGCTCATTCATAGGGAAAGCACCATAGACCGAGAAGTCAGTAAACTAGAGATTTGCCTCAAATACGGCAACGACGGACCGAAACGTCTTTAAACTAACAGCGGACCGAAACGTCCATAAACTAACAACGGACCGAAACGTCCTTAAACTAATGACGGACCACTATGTCCTAAAACTAGCTGTTGACCGAGATGTCGATAAACTACAGTGGATTGCAGCATCCCAAAGCTGATACAAAAAAAAAACGGTATGTCCATAAGCAAAATGGGCACGGATGAAAACCCGAAAGGGCTCCGTCAGTAAAAACAACAGGGCTACCGGCGAGTCTTATGAAAACCCAAAAGGGCGCAAACTCGTTAAAATAAAAAAAAGGAAAAAGAAAAAAAAAGAAAAAGGTAAGTCCACAAAAAAAAATGGGCATGGATGAAAACCCGAAAGGGCTCCGTAAGTAAAAATAGCAGGACTACCGACGAGTTTTGTGAAAACCCGAAAGGGCGAAATCTCGCTAAAAGACACTTGCAAGGTCCTCTCGACTTTGTAAGGAGAAACCACCTGCGTGAGATCCTTACGACTCACAAGGGAGCAACACACTTAGGGATCCCCACGATTCCTAAGGAGAAATTACACTTGCGAGATCCTCACGACTCGTAAGGAGAACCCTCTTATGGGACCCTCACGGCTCATAAGATTTGAAAGTCTTAAGCTACAGGGATCTGAACCTGTTCTTAAGCAGCCCCCCACAACCACCGATACTGCCCTACAAGCGGTTCAATATTGACCCTTGTATACAATCCACGGGCACGAATGAACATTTCCCTAACAGAGTCCTACCAGCGACTAGGGATATGCTCACACGGTGAACAAACACTTGTAAGTCCTCTCGACTTATAAGGAGAAACCACTCTTGTAAGATCCTTACGACTTATAATAGAACACACGCTTAGGAATCATCACGATTCCTAAGAATAAAACGCACCTACGAGATCCTTACGACTCGTAGGGAGAAATACCTTTATGAGACCCTTACGGCTCATGAAGTCAAAAGCCTTAGTCGACGGGATCCTAACCCTGTTTGCTAAGCCACCTTTGTTCGACATCGACAGAGGCAAATGATGATTCGCTCATGGCAATATCCCAGTTGTAGCGATGCTGATGCCTAAATCGGTATCAAATTCCAAGTCCTTTCATGGCAAATGATGATTCGCTCCTGGCAATATTCCAGTCGCAGCGATGCTGATGCTAAGATTGGCATCCGATTTCAAGTTCCACACTCGCGATAAAAAATCAGCGAGCAAAAAATGCATATAAAATAGTCGAAATGATGGGGCAACTTGCAACGAAATCAGCAAGTAAAAATGTATGCATACAAAAACAGCCGAAATGATTGGGCAACTCGCAATAAAAAGCAGCGAGTAAAAAGAAACAAAGAGCCGAAATGATTGGGCACCGCGAAAAATAGCCGAAATGATTGGGCAATTGCGACTTGCGCGATACGAAAAGCTGAAATGATAGAGCATCGCGGAAAGAAAACAAAAAAATATACATATGAAATGAAACTTTTGCCCTACAGATGAGATCACATCGATCCCTATATACAATCCAGGGGCACAAACAAAAAGGGAACCATATCATCCCACCAGGCTCCATCGGATAGAGAGCCAAGTCTCGACGGCCACATCCACAGCCTGAAGACCCATGACAGCATTCATCCTCATTCCAGCAGGATGCAGTTGCGACGTCAACAAACGACCCCAGGGTCAGAACAACGGAACCATGGCAAAGTCCACTAGTTCTGAATCTCGACGGTTCATAGGCAGCCTAGAGATCACCAACGACGTTTCTCTTCACTCCAACCAGATGCAGACGGGACGTCAACAACCGACCTCAGAGTCGCAACGAAGTGGAGCCATGGCAAAGTCCCTAGTTCCAAATCTCAGTGGCCACATCTACGGCCTGAAAACCAACAACGGTGTGCCTCCTCATTCCAGCCGGACACACATGTTACACCATCAAACGGAGTGACGACGAAATCCCAGCTCCACCTCAGCATTAGTCTCGTTACACCAGACGCAATGTCAACAACGGCGTTCCTTCACAGTCCAGCATGATGCAGGTACAACACCAACAAAAGACCTCACGGTCAAAACAAACGGAGCTACGGCAAAGCCCCTACTCCAAATCTCGATGGTTCACAGACAACCTAGAGACCACCTTGACATTCATCTCGATACAGCAGACGAGATGTCACTACAGCGTCCTTCCTCCAACAGGATTCGGACACGCCAAAACAAACAAAGCGAAGGAAGATCCCTAGCTTCAGGGTCTCAACGTCAACATCGACAACTTAGAGATCAACAACGGCATTTCTCCCTACTCCAATAGGATGCGGACGTGGCGTCAACAAAAGACCTAATGGTCGAAACAAAGCGGAGTGACGGAAAAATCCCAGCTCCACCTCGGCATTCGTCTCGATACAGCAGACGAGATGTCACTATAGCACCCTCCCTCCAACCGGATTCAGATGCGACAAAGCAATCGAAGCAAAGGCTAAATTCCTAGCTTCGGGGCATTGACGGTAACTCATATAAAACCTGAAAGACTATCGGAGATCATCCCACACCAGCGCGGAGTGGTCACCACCTCGACGTTCGCCTCGATACAGCAGACGATATTTCACTACGGTGTCCTTCCTCCAACAGGATTCGGACACGCCAAAGCAAACGAAGCGAAAGCCAAATTCCTAGCTTCAGGGTCTTGACGGAAACTCATATAAAACCCGAAAGACCACCAAAGATCACCCCACACCAGTGCGGAGTGGTCACCACCTCGACGTTTGTCTCGATACAGCAGACAAGATGTCACCACAACGTTCTTCCTCCAGCAGGATTCAGACGCGACAATCAAACAACGAAGCCACAGCAAAATCCCTAGTTCCAAACCTCGACGGTTCACCAGCAACCTAGAGACAACCGCGACATTCATCTCGATACAGCAGATGCAATGCCAGCAAAGTGAAGCAAAGGCCAAATTCCTAGCTTCAGGGTCTTGACGGCAACTCATATAAAACCTGAAAGACTATCGGAGATCATCCCATACCAGCGCGGAGTGGTTATGACTCATCGGGGCTCTCCAAAATGAGCCTGACCTCAAGTAAAAAGCGGCATGGCAAAATTCCTAATGCTTGCTCTTCCGACGGTCAAACTGCCTAGGAGGATTGCTTGAAGACGCCTTGTCTAGCCTCCGAAGGGATCAGAGAGATGACAGTCGCAAGGCTACTCGAACAGCAAGGTTGCCTATCGAGGGATACATTAGCCAACGCGACGGTACGACGGACAAAACCCTAGTACCACAGACCCTAACGGACCTCTGTCATAAAGAGTAGAGGTTAACTGTGACGTTAGGATATTCCTGCGAGAAATGCTCGATTCGTCTTGACTCGTGAGGAAAAGCCTTAGGCAGCGGGGATTAAAAAACCTGTTTCCTAAGCACTGGGGCCCTGCAAGTCAGTCCAAAATAGACTCTTGCATACTATTCACAGACCACACTCTCCAAAGTCGAATCTCGACAAGGAGGGAAACAACCACTTAGGAGTCCTCTCGACTTGTAAGAGGAGAAAATTCTCTTGTGAGATCCTTACGACTCTCAAGAGAAAACGCACTTAGGAGTCCTCACGACCCCTAAGGAGAAGATACACCTGCGGGATCCACTCGACCTGTAGGGAGAAAAAACCTTCTTGAAATCCTTACGGCTCATGAAGATGAAAAAGTCTTAGGCTACAAGGACCCTAAACTTGTATCCTAAGCCCTCAATTCCATGGCCATGCATAACTCTGCACTACTTCACCCACGTACATGCTTACGTGGGCAAAGTAGTGGGGGGCATTTGTTCCCGCCAAAATTTTGGCTTAATACCCGCTCCCAATAAATAAATAATAAAATAAAAATAAAAAATAATAATAAAATAAAAATGAAGGGAAAAACTCCACATGCAAATAATGTAACAAATGCCTAAAATTCAAAATTTAAAAGTTGAAGCAACGCTTCAGATCCAGCGCTCTGCGCTGCGCGCCACGTGTCAAACACAGGTGCGCTAGCGCAGTTGCACTGTGCGCTGCGCGCCACGTGTCAGACGTGGGTGCGCTAGCGTAGTTGCGCTACGCTCTGTGCTGCGCGCCACGTGTCAGACACGGGTGCGCTAGCGTAGTTGCGCTGCGCTCTGAGCAGCGCACCACATGCAAAGCACGGGTGCGCCAGCGCTGGAACCTAAAAACTCCCCAACCGTCAGATCAAAGATCTAATAATAATGATAAATCATTAATTAATCGGAAACTAAATTCTGTTAAGGAAAGATTCCTCAAAATCTTTCCAAATAACAAGATTGTGCTCTGTAAATCAGAGCACCGTTGGATCAATGATCCAATGGTAAATAAAAATTACCAAAAGACAGAATAAGTTCTGTTATGGAAAAATTTTCTCAATCTTGTTAAAAAACAAGAAGATTGCCTTCTGTAAAACAGAAGTCCTAGGATCAAAGATCCAATGGTGGGGAAACATCTCCAGATCAATCAGAGAAAGATCTCTGTAACTAACTCAACAAACCAATTGACCCTATATAAAGGCCCCTAGACTCCAAGTCTCACATACATAGACATACAGAAAGGGGAGAACCCTCTGAAAAATTTGAAAGGCAAGCCTTTAAAGAAAGAAGATCATCTTCTTCATCTTTGAAGGTAAAGAATTTGGTTCTTGAAGAACAGAGATGAAAATACCTCATTAAAAAAGAAGAATCTCTTCTAAAAAGATCTAAGATCTAAGAACAAGATCAAGATCTTCAATAAAAAAGAAAAAGATCGAAGAAAGATCTAATCATAAAAGATTTAAAGAAGTAATTTACTTCATTCTTAGATCATTTGATCGATATAAAGGCACGGCCTTTTGATGAACCATTGGTTCTTGAATCTTGAGGTAGAACCTCTTTTGAGAAAACAAAGAACTTGTTTCTTTGATCTTAATTGGATCAAGATGCGCTCTGCGCTATTGTACAGTGCCTTGCACTTTTGAATTGCGCCCTTGCGCTCCTTGGATTGGCGCACTGCGCCGGAATGCGCCACGTGTCAACCACAGAACAATCTGCACTTTGCGCTTCTAAATATAGCACACTGCGCTCTTGGATTGGCGCATAGCACCAGGGCGCGCCACGTATCAGTAGCGCACTAGCGCAGCGCACTGGCGCAGCACAATGCGCTAACAGACTTGCGCTTAGCAGAGCGTGACACGTGTCACCTCCACATGCACTAGTGCCTTGCGCTCTTTAATTGGCGCAAAGCGCCTGACAAGCCACGTAGCGCACTATCAGACCACTATAAATTCCATGCATTATTAAAAAAGGGCAGAGCCCAAGTAAAAGCCTAACAGGCCAAATATAAATGCTATGCATTTAATTACAGAGCCCAATGCTATGCATTAATAAAAGGGCTGAGCCCAAATAAAAGCTCAACAACCAGAACAATAAAATGTTCAACTGAGCCCATATGCCCATAAACCTTCAAACAGACTTTAGTCCCAAATTGGACTATAGATCTCCCAACCAACATTGGTTCAAGGGTACATCTCTGAACTCCTCTGATATTTGTCGTTGTAATCCTTCAACGTCTTCAAAGAGGTGACGGGTCCCGACGGCCATACATTCCATGGACTATGATGGACCACCATGTCCTTAAACTGGTAATCGACCGCAATATCTCTAAACTAAACAATAGAGTCCAAATGCTCTTTTGTTGGATCTAAATGATCCTGTTAAGTTGATCTTAGTCTGCAAATTAGACTAACGTATCCTTAACAAACGTTTAAGTTGATCTTAGTCCAAAAGGAGACTAACGTATCCTTAAACCAAAAACCCCAAACCCAAATCTAAGAAAATACGGATTTTGACTAATCCACGTCCTATGGGCGACAACATAAATTAGTCTCCGTATACAATCCACGGGCAACCACAAACAAAACAAACACCCACGACACTGAGTGACCATCTGGAGAAAGAGAAAGTTGTTACTGCGATGCGGTAGCGTAATTAACCGCAGGGGCTTGCGCCTGTAGGGAAGAGCGTCCCCACAATCAAAAACCCCTCGAATGAGAGGGAATCTGACGAAGTCTGCTACATCGGCCGCATCCGTTTAAACCTTCGATATACGGTGCCATAAATCAACATGGTATTTTCGGAGAGGTGGACGGATAGCACCTATTAGCATCTACCCCGAATTTCAGGCAAGACGTCTATCGCGTCTCCGCCGCGTCTTTCGGAGGGGAACATGTGTGTATAAGGGAAAATGGGGCATCCAAAGAATGCGTGGGAGAAAGCGCCAGCGCTTTGAGCGCAAGGGCGCTAGCGCCCCACGTTTCAGGCACGTGGGCCCTCAGGCGTTAGCAATCTGAGCGCAAGAGCGCTAGCGCTCTACGCGCAAGAGCGCTAGCGTTTTAAGCGCTAGCGCTCTACGCGCAAGAATGCTAGCGCTTTGAGCGCTAACGCCCCACGTGCCAAGCACGTGGGCGCTCGGGTGCTAGCACTTTTGGGCTCTAGCGCTTTGAGCGCAAGGGCGCTAGCGCCTCACGTGCCAGGCATGTGGGCGCTCGGGTGGCAAAATGGACTTGATCCCTGCAATGGGAGTTGTACTCCCAGAAAGGAGCACTTATTATTTTGTATATATGTATATATATAAGGAGTTAAACTCCTAAGATATTTTGAAGCTGATGAAGGGGGCTTCTCCCCTTGAGCCCTGGATCTTCCCCAAAGTGGGGTTTCTGGAGATGGGTCTCCTTCTTCTTCCTGTCATTTGGCCGGATATTGGAAAAAGGGGATGAGACTTAAAAATCTCCCCTTTTTAAGATCTAATAGTAGATCCAAGTTCCCCTTTGTGGGTTTTGTGGTGAAAAACTATTTAGTTTTGGAAAAGGAAGAGTAAAACTCTTGATTTAATTCAAAAGAAAGAACAAGGTTTTAGAACCTTGAGGAAGGAAAAAGAGACGCATGCCCTAATTTTTGGGGAATGAAAAATGTCTCTTTTTATTCATTATCATGTTGCCTTATATAGGCTTACAAATTTACATATAGCCCCTTCGGCTTTACAAAATGGCATTTTGCCCATCTCATGTCTCATGTGCTATTTCTTTTTGCACATAAGCCATGGGCTTACAAAAATTTGGCTTTATGCCCATTTTGTTTACATTCATGCATAAAAAATTACATAAAAATTATTTATTACATGATTTCATTTTGGCATGGGGAAGGCCGGCCGCTTCATGTTCGGACTTGACCTGGGCATGGGCCCACTTGGTTTGGGGTTGACTTTGACTTGGTCAACCGGGATGCAATTTTCGACTTCAACAAAGTGCCCCCCGTCAATAAATGCACACCATATATGTGAGTCGTGTGCATGAAATTGATGGATCTTCTTTTGCGTGGAGGCGACTTGCTTTGGTTCCCACTTTTGGGATGCACTGCCCTTTTTACAACATGGACGGTCGACGCTTGACGCATCTCCGAGACGGAGTGTCTGTGGTAGATGTTTCCCTAGGCCGGAGCGATTTGGTTCCCGCTTTGTAGGAAGCCTGCACTTTTTGCGACATGGACGGTCGACGCTCTGATCCGGAGCGATTTGGTTCCTGATTTGTGGGAAGCCTGCACTATCCTTTTTGCGACATGGAGGGTCGACGCTCTGATCCGGAGCGATTTGGTTCCCGATTTGTGGGAAGCCTGCACTGCCCTTTTTGCGACATGTATAGTTGACGCTCTGATCCGGAGCGATTTGGTTCCCGATTTGTGGGAAGCCTGCACTGCCCTTTTTGCGACATGGACGGTCGACGCTCTCATCCGGTGCGATTTGGTTCCCGATTTGTGGGAAGCCTGCACTGGCCTTTTTACGACATGGACGGTCGACGCTTGACTCTTCTCCGAGATGGGGTGTCCGTGGTAGAAGTTTCCCTGGCCCAAAGTGATCCGGTTCCTGCTTTGTAGGAAGCCTGCACTGCCCTTTTTGCGACATGGACGGTCGACGCTCTGATCCGGAGTGATTTGGTTCCCGATTTGTGGGAAGCCTGTACTGCCCTTTTTGCGACATGGACGGTCGACGCTCTGATCCGGAGCGATTTGGTTCCCAATTTGTGGGAAACCTGCACTGCCCTTTTTGCGACATGGTCTGTCGACGCTTGACGCGTCTCCGAGACGGAGTGTCCGTGGTAGACGTTTCCCTGGCCCGGAGTGATCTGGTTCCTGCTTTGTAGGAAGCCTACACTGCCCTTTTTGTTACATGGACGGTCAACGCTCTGATCCAGAGCGATTTGGTTCCTGATTTGTAGGAAGCCTGCATTGCCCTTTTTGCGACATGGACGGTCGACGCTCTAATCCGGAGCGATTTGGTTCCCGATTTGTAGGAAACCTGCACTGCCCTTTTTGTGACATGGACGGTTGACTCTTGACGTGTCTCCGAGATGGAGTGTCCGTGGTAAACGTTTCCCTGGCCCGGAGTGATCTGCTTCCTGCTTTGTAGGAAGCCTGCACTGCCCTTTTTGCGATATGGACGGTCGACGCTCTGATCCGGAGCGATTTGGTTCCCGATTTGTGGGAAGCCTGCACTATCCTTTTTGCGACATGGAGGGTCGACGCTCTGATCCAGAGCGATTTGGTTCCCGATTTGGTTCCCGATTTGTGGGAAGCCTGCACTGCCCTTTTTACGACATGGACGGTCGACGCTTGACGCATCTCCGAGACGGAGTGTCCGTAGTAGACGTTTCCCTGGCCCGGAGTGATCTGGTTCCTGCTTTGTAGGAAGCCTGATTACGACATGGACGGTCGAGGCTCTGATCCGGAGCGATTTGGTTCCCGGTTTGTGGGTAGCCTGCACTGCCCTTTTTGCGACATGGACGATCGACGCTTGTCGCGTCTCCGAGACGGAGTGTCCGTGGTAGACGTTTCCCTGGCCCGGAGTGATCTGGTTCCTGCTTTGTAGGAAGCCTACACTGCTCTTTTTGTGACATGGACGGTCGACGCTCTGATCCGGAGCGATTTGGTTCCTGATTTGTGGGAAGCCTGCATTGCCCTTTTTGCGACATGGACGGTCGACTCTCTAATCCGGAGGGATTTGGTTCCCGATTTGTGGGAAACCTACACTGCCCTTTTTGCGACATGGACGGTTGACGCTTGTCGTGTCTCCGAGATGGAGTGTCCGTGGTAAACGTTTCCCTGGCCCTGAGTGATCTGCATCCTGCTTTGTAGGAAGCCTGCACTGCCCTTTTTGCGATGTGGACGGTCGACGCTCTGATCCGGAGCGATTTGGTTCCTGATTTGTGGGAAGCCTGCACTATCCTTTTTGCGACATGGAGGGTCGACGCTCTGATCCGGAGCGATTTGGTTCCCGATTTGTGGGAAGCCTGCACTGCCCTTTTTACGACATGGACGGTCGACGCTTGACGCGTCTCCGAGACGGAGTGTCTGTGGTAGACGTTTCCCTGGCCCGGAGTGATCTGTTTCCTGCTTTGTAGGAAGCCTGATTACGACATGGACGTCGACGCTCTGATCCGGAGCGATTTGGTTCCCGGTTTGTGGGTAGCCTGCACTGCCCTTTTTGCGACATAGACGGTCGACGCTTGTCGCGTCTCCGAGACGGAGTGTCCGTGGTAGACTTTTCCCTGGCCCGGAGTGATCTGGTTCCTGCTTTTTAGGAAGCCTGCACTGCCCTTTTTGCGATATGGACGGTCGACGCTCTGATCCGGAGCGATTTGGTTCCCGATTTGTGGGGATCCTGCACTGCCCTTTTTGCGACATGGACGGTCGATGCTCTGATCCGGAGCGATTTGGTTCCCGATTTGTGGGAAGCCTGCACTGCCCTTTTTGCGACATGGACGGTCGACGCTCTATTTGACTTGCTCTGCTTCCTGCAGTGTCAGGGGTGAACTTGACTTGCTCCGCTTCTTGCGGTGTCGAGATTGGATTCTGACTTACTCCGCTTTCTGCGGAGTCGGAGTTGAAGTTGACTTGTTGATTATGATTTGGGTTGGCATCAGCATTGCTATACTAGAATACGGTACCAGAAGAGAATCATCATTTGCCATGAGAGGATTTGGAGATTTTGGTTTTGGTCGGCATCTGCATTGCTGCACTGGAATAATGCCAGGAGCAACTCATCATTTGTCCCGGGAGGATTTGGGAATTGGTTTTTGCTTGGCATCAGTATCGCTACACTGGAATATGGTACCAGAAGCGAATCATCATTTGCGCTTGCTTATCAGGAAGCGATGGCTTAGGAGACAGGTTTTAGGTCCCTATCACCTAAGACTTTTCAATTTTTTGAGCCGTAAGGGTCTCACAAAGCATTTTCTCCCTACGGGTCGTAAGGATCCCGTAGGTGTATTTTCTCCTTAGGAGTCATGGGGACTCCTAAGTGTGTTGCTCCTTTCTGAGTCGTAAGGATCTCACGCGGGAATTTTCTCCTCACAAAGTCGAGAGGACTTTGTGAGTGCATTTCATCTCTTTTTCATGAGTTTGCGCCCTTTCGGGTTTTCACAAACTCGCCGGCAGTCCTGCTGTTTTTACTCATGGAGCCCTTTCGGGTTTTCATCCGTGCCCATTTTGCTTGTGGACATATCTTTTTTTCTTGAATTTTCACCGCTGGTGGGAGTTTGAAGTGGTATCACCGGCAGGACTTGGGAGGGATTGGGATCGTTTTACGCCCGTGGATTGTATACGGATTTGCAGGATGTATGATCCAGACCGTAGGGCCGGAAAGATTTCGGGACTTTGTTGACGTCTGCATCGCTGCACTGGAATATGGTACCAGGAGCGACTAATCATTCGCCGTTGGGGTATGCGATTTGGAATTTGGTTGGCGTCTGCATCCCTGCACTGGAATATGGTATCAGGAGCGACTCATCATTTGCCGTTGGGGCATTCGGAGATTTGAAATTTTGGTTGGCGTCTGCATCGCTGCACTGGAATATGGTACCAGGAGTGACTCATCATTCGCCGTTAGGGCATTCGGAGATTTGAAATTTTGGTTGGCGTCTGCATCGCTGCACTGGAACATGGTACCAGAAGCGACTCATCATTTGCCGTTTTTTTTTGCCGCAATTGCTCTATCATTTCAGCTTTTCTTATCGCGAAGGTCGCGATTGCCCTATCATTTCGGCTTTTTATTCGCGGTTGCCCCATCATTTTGGCTTTATTTTTCATTATTATTATTACTTTTGTTTTATTTACACATTTTTACATTCCCAGTTTAATGACTTAGAGGTCGATTGTTCCTAGTTTAGCGACGTGGTGGTCATCTGTTTCCAGTTTAACGACGTAGAGGTCATCTGTTTCCAGTTTAACGACGTAGAGGTCATCTGTTTCCAGTTTAATGACATAGAGGTCATATGTTTCCAGTTTAACGACGTAGAGGTCATCTGTTTCCAGTTTAACGACTTAGAGGTCATCTGTTTCCAGTTTAACGATGTAGAGGTCATCTGTTTCCAGTTTAAAGACGTGGAGGTCATCTGTTTTTAGTTTAACGACTTAGTAGTCATCTATTTCCAGTTTAAAGATTTAGAGGTCTACTGTTTCCAGTTTAACGACTTAGAGGTCATCTGTTTCCAGTTTAACGACTTGGAGGTCATCCGACGGGGAGCTTAGAGAAGATACCCGATTGAGCAATTGTCAAGGGCACTGCTGGAGCTTGCATGAGATGCCTTATTAGTTTGTCAGTGTTGATGGCCTTGCCCCCAGCTGGGGCCAAGGAAATCCGTTCAAATACCGACTTGCGTTCGAAGATGGCAATTGGAAATTGTTAACCCTTGCAAATAGAAACATGATTTCAGTATAGACAATCGATATGTACATTGATTGAGCTCGCATGAACGTTTAACCCGAAATATGAGAGGAGAGATAGGTTTCACTGGGCGTGCCAGAATCTGTAGGGTGTTTTTCGTCACCCCATTGAGATGGGAATGCGCGCGCGCTTGTCAGGCGCAGTACAGATTCTCCCTGTCTAAGGTAGGCCGGGGTTTATTGATTGTGGGGATCCAAATCTCCGACAGCCGCGGACTAAGCTGCCGTTAATTACCCCTCGCTTTTAGAGCGAGGGAACCTCCGATTAACAGGTTAAACTGGTCATGCGAACTCAATGTGCAGTGTTGTGTTTTGAAGGGGGGTTTGGATATATCGGGGGCCTCGCATAGTTTGTACGGGGGTCCCGCTATCCGAACAGCGGCTGGGGGTCAAGGGGGCTAGCTGCCCCTTGTGGGGTGCGGGGCAGCACCCCGTTAAAAAAAAAATTCTAACGGGGGAGGTATTTTTAGTGTGGAGTATGTGTGTATGTGTGTGTCTCTCTCTCTCCCTCTCCCCCCCCCCCCCTCTCTCTCTCTCTCTCTCTCTATATATATATATATATATATATATATAAGGGAAAATGGGGCATCCAAAGGATGCGTTGGAGAAAGCGCCAGCGCTTTGGGCGCTCGGGCGCTAGCGCTTTGGACGCCAGAGCGCTAGCGCCCCACGTGCCAGACACGTGGACGCTCGGGTGCTCGGGTGCTCGGGCGCTAGCGCTTTGGGCGCTGGCGTTCTGAGCGCAAGAGCGTTAGCGCTTTGAGCGCTAGCGCCCCACGTGCCAGGCACGTGGGCGCTCGGGCGCTAGCGCTTTTGGCACTAGCGCCTCACGTGCCAGGCACGTGGGCGCTCAGGAGGCAAAATGGACTTGATCCCTGCAATGGGAGTTGTACTCCCAGAAAGGAGCACTTATTATTTTGTATATATGTATATATATGAGGAGTTAAACTTCTAAGATATTTTGAAGCTGATGAAGGGGGTTTCTCCCCTTGAGCCCTGGATCTTCCCCAAAGTGGGGTTTCTGGAGATGGGTCTCCTTCTTCTTCCTTTCGTTTGGCCGGATCTTGGAAAAAGAGGATGAGACTTAAAAATCTCCCCCTTTTGAGATCTAATAGTAGATCCAAATTCCCCTTTGTGGGTTTTGTGGTGAAAAACTACTTAGTTTTGGAAAAGGAAGAGTAAAACTCTTGATTTAATTCAAAAGAAAGAACAAGGTTTTAGAACCTTGAGGAAGGAGAAAGAGGCACAAGCCCTAATTTTTAGGGAATGAAAAGTGTCTCTTTTTATTCATCATCATGTTGCCTTATATAGGCTTACATATTTATATATAGCCCCTTGGGCTTTACAAATTAGTATTTTGCCCATCCCATATCTCATGTGCTATTTCTTTTTGCACATAAGCCACGGGCTTACAAAAATTTGGCTTTATACCCATTTTGTTTACATTCATGCATAAAAAATTACATAAAAATTATTTATTACATGATTTCATTTTGGTATGGGGGAAGGCCGGCCGCTTCATGTTCGGACTCGACCTGGGCATGGGCCCACTTGGCTTGGGGTTGACTTTGACTTTGACTTGGTCAACCGGGGTGCAATTTTCAACTTCAACAATAGCCATTGGTGTTTGGCACCAAAGATTGTATACAAATCTCATTGGATTATGAGTTACACTGGACGGACTCGCCCAGGACTCCTATATGGTATTATACATATCATCAGATAACAGTTTTATAGTGACATGAGTACAGGGTGGTATATTGATCTGAGATCGTCATTTGTCTTGTATGAGTTTCCATTGTACTTAGATTACTACCATACCACGGCTCTACTGAGACGTGCAAACAGGTTTTAGTTAGATATAGTCCCGAGCCACATAGAGGCAGTGAGCGGATTGAGAAGATTCGTCTCTCCCGGTATAGGGAGTCGATATCGCGCTGTATTCGGTTGGCCATCACCATAAATTCCTGGCCAAGGTGGATGGGATTTATTGATAGCAGATTAGTAGTTTCTTGGTGGGTGATGAGCTTGACACTGACACGACTTATCGAGTTATTAGAGGTCTGACATTATCCACCCCCTAAACTCTGTATGCGACACTTTTAGACGAAAAGACCGGACTGTACGGTGAAAGTCACTGATAGGCTTAAGCAGGGTACGGACGAGCTTGGTTGTTGACCAGCTTTTCGTTCAATACATGGATAGCCGTTACGTATAACCAGTGTCACTAACGTGCTTGTGGTTATGAACTGGATCCAGTAACTCATTGCCAGCGTATTTTCGGGTCTTTAGAATCCCACACAGAGGTTTTTCCAGCTCGGGCAAAACAATATAGGGTGCATATGGTGTTACGCATAGGAGTTCGATTAAATACGTGTATTGGATACACGAACTTTAATCGGACGTGTGTCCGTACAATTGCGGAAGACCCCACCAAGCTCCTCAGACTCTAACTAGGCTCCGAGTGCTCCGGAGCACACTTGCTCGTCGATCGACTTGGCTGAAAATGATCCACTCGAGGAAATCTTAGCCCAAGCTCCAACTCCACTTGAGATATCTCCTTTGTGAAGTAACTTGCCTCTAAGGAATGGATGCAAGAAGATGTAGTGAACATTGTCTTTCTTTTCCTCTCTTTTTTTTCCTTTCCTTTTTCCAATTAGTTGAGCTCGAGTGAAAAAGAGAGAGAATTAAAACTTGAATAATGAATCATTCAACCCAAAATGAGAGAGTAAACTCCTCTCATATCTCCTCATCCCTGTCTTCTCCACTTGTCGCATAATTTGGGATGGGTAAGCCCCCCACACCCATGTACTATCATATGGTTACAAAAAGGAAAAGACAAAAGAAAGTGGAAATTAATATATAAACATATTAATAATCCTTTACATTAAAATGCAAAATTCATAAAGAGAGGGAAAAAAATAAATCATAATCCTAGCTAATATATATATCATGTATATATATAATTATTAAATCATTATATGATTTAATACTCCGGCTTTCTACAAAGATAGCTAGCCCCCTCTAAAGTCCTAGTTAGCTCTCTAGGTTTTTTTTTTTTGTAGTTTTAGTATTTGGAAATGATTCTATGGTTTGGATGCTTGTGCTTGCTCTAGAATTTTTTGTTATCGGTTTCCTTCACTTATGTGCACTAGCATCCCTACACTTTCGAATGACGAGAAGACTCAGTTACAGAATCCGGCTAACCAACCATAGCTGACCCCTGGCTTTTCCACCGTCCGGGCTTCCTTTCCTCCTTATGCGCCGGATAGACAGAGCTCTCTCTATTTCATCTCATGCTAGATACAACAAAAGATTAGTCATTTTTCCTTCTTGCGAACCACGGGAGCGTCCAGCGTCCAGAAGAGCAAAGCTCATTTTCCTTCCAGAGTAAAGCGACGCATCAAAAAAGGGATAGCCCGTTAAAAGTTCGGTTCCTTCGCGAACGAAATTCAGAATCAATAAGGGACAGATCTTCTCTTGACCGAATAAAAGGAGTGTACAACTGGGCGCAACCCTACTTTTTTGTTGGAGAGATAGAATGGAGTTCTTCACGAAGTTCAAGACAAAGGAAAAAAGAAAAGTTCTTTATAGCCTATTCGTTTTGAGACATTATTGTTTTGGGGTCGGCCCCGGTAACAAAAAGGAATCCATAAAAACTTAAAAGAATGTGGTAGAGCTGAACTTTCAAATTCGGAGAGCAGACCACGGAAACCTACTAGGTAGTTTGATCCTTCTTTGCCAATTTACTAGTACACGGGGCATCAGGTTGTCCATCCATTTTTATTAAAAACCCAGGACCGGTACTATGACCAACACGTGCCTCCGTACATCAGCTGACATCACTATACCTGTCTACACGCAGCCCCTCAAGGCAACATAACTCCTATTATGTCTACAGACACCTCCAAATATACTAAAGCATCTAGCAGAAACCAATTTCACTTCCTGAGTAGCATAATGCTGAGTAGGGTGTCGAGCATTAAATCATCGGATGGCCCTCTCTTCCCTTCCAATCTGATAAAAGATTGGTTGAACCCCATTTGGACTTGGTCTAAATTACTTTTCGTCTTTGAAGAAAAAGTGAATCTGAGCCATGCAAGGGAGGGCAGTGAGCGTTATATATATGAAGAAAAGAGGCCATAGGAGGGAATTTTCTTATGTGGCGTCGAAAAAATACACCTTCCAACATTTTATTCAACGATCGGCACCCATCATTATCATCTTTATCATTTATGATGCGGATACACCAAATTTCATTTGATTCTACAACTTTTTCATCAAATTTCAATGTGTGTGGAATATATTGTGTTTGGATGTGTGTATTGTGTGTGAAATATGATGTGGACATGTGTTTTTGTGTGTGTGAGAGAGAGAAAGAGAGAGAGGGTCTTATCTTTATGTAATGTTCATTGTATGTATGTGTGTTTATTTCAATGAATCTAGATGTATGTTGTGGACATATGTTTGTGTGAGAGAGAAAGAACCCTATCCAAAATTAAATATCTGCAACCTATTTCCACAAGAGTCCAGTATGGAAATAAAGTCTTTTTCCACGAGTGTCTTGCGTCACATAATATAAAGATACCGACATTCATTTTACGCATGGAAAAAAACCCTACAGCGTCGTTGCCTCATGCAACGACGGTCAATTGTGGAAGAATAAAGGCCCCCGCGTAAATATGTTTATTGCGACGTGTTATTTGCATGGAACTTTGTCATATATTCCTGTAGTCTAATATCCGTTAAAACATTACCCTTTTCCTTCGTTTACAAATATCACATTGACCCGATCCATGGGGTCGGCCCCTCATCAGATCCACCCGACCCACGGGATCATGCATTTTATTGAGCCCATATTTAAAAAAGTCAAAAACCTTTTATTCGTATTTCCCTGGCCCTTACACATAAATATCTCATATCGAAAAATATATATAAATACCAATTACATGGTTAATAATATATATACTCAAGCTCCAAAAGTCTATGAACGCAATTCTTCTCTCTTTTTATAAAAAATCAACTTAATAACAAATTCACTTAGTTAAGTTAACGGTTAATCCATGTATAGAATGACTCGTTTATCCATGTATGGTTTACCTGCACACCTCTTATGATTGAATAGTGTACTCGAAATTTAACACAATAGCTAGTGTTCACTTGTACCCTCAATTATCACATGCATGATGCCATGCATATGTTGGTTTCTTTTCTTTTTGATTCACAGTGAGGCCCGTGACTTAATTCTCATCAATGTCTATAACTATACTCAGCTTCTCTCTTCTCTCCAAGCTTTCATCTTCTCCTTGGATACTCTCTCTTTTTCTTTTCTCCATCTAGCTTTGAAGCTAGATCAATATTTGAGACACTAATATCATTTCCCATATCAAAATCGAATTGGGTTATCCAGTAAGCCTTGTCAAAAGGAAGGGGGAAAATGAACGTGGCTGAAAACTATCATTAAGAATCCTTTTAGATCTTATAATTTTTTTTTATTGATTTTGAATTTTATCTTGAATTATAATATTAGAGAAGAGATATTTAGGAAGGTCATTATGGTTCATTTTTTTAATTTGCATATCTATCAATCAAGTATGAAAAAACATCCTTAAAAAATTATAGCTAAATCTCAAGTCTTCTAAGATAACAAGGTGACAACAATTTAGAGAGATAATGCATATATTTATATAAACTAATAAACCAACAACTTTCTTTACTTTTAACATCTTATTAGTTTAATCATGTGCAATTGCACGTTTCATAATAAGCAAACACATCATCACAGCTTAAATGGTGACTAATTAGAAAGTTGTTTTCTCACGTGCTTTTTACATCCCTCCTTTAATATTAAAATAACAGAGATATGTTGAATTCAGCTTAGAATAGGTTTTAAAATCTTAGGAATATTCTAAATGTGCGATGCACTATGCATATATTAACAATAATGGACAAAAATTAAGGATTTTGAAATAGTTTTAGTTAAAATAAAATAATAGAGAATGTTTTATATATTTAGTATATCTTTTTTTTTCCCTACAAGATCTGAGACCATGCATTTGAAGAGTTGGACATAGATTATTATTGAGAAATAGAGATTTATGGGTTTGTTACATATAGAAAGAGTCAGTTCAGACAGGGTAATGGGAATTTTTTTTTCTTTTTTCCTTTTTGGTTTGAATTGGATTTTTTTGTGTTCTTATTTGATTTCTCTAAAATAGGATGAATACATATCATTAATTGATTTTAAAATTATTGAACCCCTTTCTTTTGCATTAAATAGTAAAGAAAGATATAGGGGCACTTCGGGTTAAAAAAAAAGTCTTATGCTTGACATAATTAACATCGTCAGGTTTTTAGAGTAAGCATGTTTTTCAACTTTAGGTGATTTCCTGCATTTTAACCACAAGTGATGGAGGTTTTGTGATTTTAACCTTTTGTTGTTCTTATATTGAGGAATATGGTGGTGTTAAACCAACTAATATCATTAAAAATTAGATGAACCGAATTTTTAATGATAATAGTAAATCCATCTGCAGCATGATCATTTGCCAGATTGAAACAATTATATTGCTCTGGACAGGTTTGATTACACACGGGACGTTGATAAGGATCCGGCTGCAGCTGCTAAGTGGGATAAGCGAATCCCCATTTCTGAAGGAGGGGACGGTTCGTAGACCTATAACGACGGCTACTGATAAGTGAGACAGGGAGTGAGAGGAGGTTCTTTGGTAAAACTTATTAGCACACAAAACAACAGCAGACATCTGGATGAATCATGTGCAGACGTCTGCCAGAAGTCTGACAAGATAACAGAGCTAAGCCAGATGTCTGAAGAAAGAGGTCCAGACGTCTGGCAATCAATCTCCAGAAATATATGAGAACACGCAGACATCTGATCATTTACTCATCAAATGCCTGCCTACTGTGGACGCGGCTGTTGAAGATTTCAATCACCGAAATCTTGCATAATTTTTGTGATTTATTTGTTTAAGAAAGATTTTATTTTATTTCATTCTAAATCATGTAAAGTGTAATATATATACACCATTGATATTCAATACAAATCAACCAAGTTCAAAACCCTAAACATCATCTTCTTCAAGATCTTATATGGTATCAGAGCCATACGATTAAAAGCTCAATTTTTGATCCATGGCCTCCTCTCAAAACTCAATTATCATCATCATCAAATTCTCTTTTCCAACAAAACTTTCTCACACAAATTTCATTGTGTGGAGATCCCAAATCCAATCGGCCCTAATTGGTCATGATCTTTTTAGTCACATCGACGGATCCAAATCCCTTCCTACGAGGACTATCGCCGACGTCAACGACAACACCAAGCGTGTTGAAAATCCAGACTACCATCAATGGTATTGTCAAGATCGACTCATCCTCAATGTTATACTCGGCAGCTGTGTCGAGACGATCCAGCCCTATATCTCCTCTATTTCCTCATCCAAGGAAACATAAGATCGACTTGTTACTCTCCTTGCGAACAAATCTCATTCACGAGTTATGTCGCTCAAGAAATGCCTCATCAATAATCAACGCGGGTTGCGATCGATAAGTGAGTACCTAAAAGAAATGCGATCTATCTCCAACGATGTCGCTCTCGCCGACCACCCTCTTCCTGAAGATGACCTTGTTCTCCACATCTTCGCTGGTCTCGGACATGAATTCAAAGAATTCACAGATGCTATCCGGGTCCGTGACAACTCCATCACCTTCAAAGAGCTCTATAACAAACTCATAGACTACGAACGCCATCTAAAAAAGGAAGACATATGTGCGTCTCTCTCTCTCTCGCAAACGCCAACTATACCAACCAACCGAATATCTCCTCCTATCGCCCTCCGCAACAACGTGGAAGTATCTCCTACAATTGCAACACCTACAACAGCAAGTTCACTCGCATCAATAATAACAACCAATACTCTGGCGCACGTAACAACTCGTCCTGCTTCAACTCCTACTGCAAATTCTGCAAGCGTCCCGATCACAACACCAAACATTGTCGTCAACTCGCTCGATTTCTTCGTGAGAACGCAATGCAAACCATTTCACCGCAACACCCGGTGCAGACGCTCTCTTAACCTGTAGCAAACAACACCAACCGGCCCGCCCCCTTCTCCTGGATATTGGACATCGGTGATTCTTATCACGTGAGATCAACATAGATGATGGTTCAGGTTTGAAAATTTCTCACATCGATAATACAACACCGCACTCACCCCAAAACCCCTTTCTTTTAGATAATATTCTTTGTGAACCATTTATTACTCAAAACTTAATTTCTGTTGCTAAATTTTGCAGATCAAACACAGTTTCATTTGAGTTTTTTCCCTCTAATTTTTTGGTGAAGGATTTTTGTACGAGGGCGCCTCTTCTTCGTAAGGATAGCCATAATGATGTATACTACCTCACACACTCCATCCAACCTCAAATTCATGCTACTTCCAAATCAGAAATGAGTGGAACTGCCATCTTGGTCATCCCTCCATCTAAATCCTACAGTCAATTGTTAGTAAAAATAATTTATTGTCTAATGTCTTGGTCGTTAATAATTTTCAATGTAATTCTTATGATTGCAATAAAATTCATAAACTTTCTTTTTCTGAAAATTCTCTTCGTACTTCTAAACCTTTGCAATTAATTTACACTGATGTTTGGGGACCTACTGATTTGTGGTATGATAGTTTTCGTTATTACGTAAGCTTTGTTGATTATTACACAAAATATGTATAGCTGTATGCTATGAAACGTAAATCTGATGTTGCCATTATCTTTCCCCAATTCAAAAAACTTGCCAAAACATATTTTCAACTACCGCTCATATCAATATATTCTGATAATGGCGACGAATACACATTTCTTGCCTCCATTCTTACATCCTATGGTGTCTCTCATCTTACTACCCCCCATATCTCTGAACACAATGACACATCAGAACGCCACCAACGTCATGTTGTCGAAACCGGTATTACACTTCTGCATACGTTCCCTCTTCCTTCTAAGTATTGGAGTCAATTTTTTCAAACCGTTGTTTATCTCATAAATCATCTTTCCACACCGGTTCTTAATTTCCAATTCCCTTTTGAAAAACTATTGCAACGTCCATCAAACTTCAAACGTCTAAATATTTTTTGGGTGTCTTTGCTATATCTGGTTAAGGCCGTATAGCTTTTCCAAACTCCAACCTAGATCCACTCCCTGCATTTTTATAGGTTATTCAACATCACAATCTGCGTATAAATGTTTAGATTCCGTCACTCACAAAATTTATATTTCTCGTCATGTCAAATTCGACGAAACCAATTTTCCAATGCAGGTATCTAGTCGACATCAAGAGACTCTTCTACAAGATTTGGACTCTCCTGACGTAGCATCGCAACCAATCACGTATACCCAACCTACCAAACTTTACATCTTACCCATCTTACCTACTCCAAACCCTGCTGAACCCCAATCATTAACATTTCATACCCTAGACCTCTCCCCACCCCCTCCACCGACTCTTCACAATTCTTACCTTCCAATCTCGATAACATCGCCAACTTTCCCGCCCCTACCTCCCCAACATCCTCCACAACCACTCAATTACATTTACCCTCTCCACAATTATCCCCCACTCCACCATCCTCAAATCTCCGAATCAACCATGAACGAAAACCGAACCCTAAAGACTTCAACTCTTAATATATAAACCATACCACTGTTCACCCAATACCCCCAAACCATTGACCAACCTGTGTATCTCAAGCTGTGAAGGAACCCAACTGGCGTGCTGCAATTTCCGAAGAATTTGATGCTCTCATGAAGAATGGAACATGAGATCCTATTCCTAAATCCAATCAGAATCTTGTAGGCTGCAAATGGGTCTTTCGAATTAAGCGAAGCTCCGATGGCACTATTGCTCGTTATAAAGCTCGCCTGATGGCCAAAGGCTTCCACCAACGGCCCGGTCTAGACTATTCTTTCACATCTAGTCCCGTTACCAAGCCGACAACAATGTGTATTGTCTTATACCTTGCACTCTCTTATAGGTAGTCACTTTGTCAACTCAACATTAACAATACTTTTCTCAACGGTACTCTTTATAAAGATGTGCACATAGCTCAACCATCCGGTTTTCTCCACTCTTTCCTACCCAACCATGTCTGCAAACTACATAAAGCTATCTACGATCTCAAGCAAGCGTCCAGGACATAATATCAAGAACTCAAATGGTATCTTCTATAAAGTGGCTTCACAAATTCTGTGGCAGATACATCTCTTTTTGTCTACTCCAAGGACGCTATTATCGTCTATTTCTTGGTGTATGTTGACGACATCATTCTCATGGGTAATAACGTACATTTTCTTCAATCTTTTGTTCGTCAACTTGGACAATGTTTCTTTCTAAAGGATCTCAGCGACCTTCATCACTTTCTTGGTGTAGAAACTATTCCCACGACACAAGAACTCTTTCTATCTCAACATCGCCACATCGCCGATCTCCTAAAAAAGTTATCTATGGAAGGAGCTAAAGAAGTCACCACTCCAATATGCAATACCACTCCTCTACTTTACCATGACGGGTCTTCTTCTATTGATCCCACGCCATATTGTCAGCTAGTTGGAGCTCTTCAATATCTCTCTCTTACTCAGCCCAATGTTTTATTTGTTGTCAATCGTCTCTCTCAATTCATGCACTCCCCACAGAACTTCACTGGACGGCACTTAAACATGTTTTTCGTTATCTCAAAAGTACGATACATCATGGTATTTACCTTCATCGACGATTTCCTCTAACTCTTCAGGTCTTCAGTGACTCTAACTGGGGTGGAAGTCGCGATGATGGTCGTTCCACCACTACCTACATTGTCTATCTAGACTCGAATCCCATATCATGGAAATCGGCCCGACAAAAGACTGTTTCTTGCTCCTCCTCCGAAACTGAATATAAAGCTCTTGTGAATGTCGCGGCCGAGATATTTTGAGTGAAAAATCTTCTATATGAACTCAAGATAATTCTGCAAAAATCGCCCTCTCTATATTGTGATAATACTAGGGCTACTTATCTTTAGTGTGAATCCATTTTTCCACTCTCGAATGAAGCACACTGCACTTGACTATCACTTTGTTCGTGAGTGCATTAAAAATGGAACCATTCGTCTACACTACATCAGTACTCATGATCAACTTGCGGATGTTCTCATCAAGTACTTAGACGCACACAATTTCTCACACTTCGATCCAAGTTCGGAGTCTCTAACGGAGCCTCAATCTTGTGGGAGCGTATTAGCACACAAAACAACAGCAAACGTCTGGATGAATTATGTGCAGACGTCTGCCAGAAGTCTGGTAACCTAGCAGAGCTATGCCAGACGTCTGAAGAAGGAGGTCCAGACATCTGGCAATCAATCTCCAGAAATAACAGAAAACACGCAAACGTCTGATCATTTACTCATCAGACGTCTACTGTAGATGCGGCTGTTGCAGATTTCAATCACAGAAATCTTCCCATAACTTTTGTAATTTATTTGTATAGGAAAAAATTTATTTTATTTTATTCTACATCATGTAAAGTGTAATATATATACACCATTGATATTCAATACAAATCAACCAAGTTCAAAACCCTAAACTTAATCTTCTTCAAGATGTTATAAAACTGCATCGCTCGTTTCCTGCCTATAGGAAGGCTTGTTTTTTATTTTCATGTTGTTGGGTATGTTCCCCTCGAACTATTGTTGTATTTCCTTTTATCTTTTTTTTTAAATGTGATTTTGCTTTTATAGTTTCCTTAAAACTTTATTTTAATGAAAAGCGCAAGTGTATTGTATACCTTCGATTACTCAAATATATTTTTATAGAAACGAAAGTCCCCAAATGGTTAGGATGAGCTTACAACAAAGTGGCATAAGAAAATAAAGCAAAAAAAATTCCACAACATAAATCTAGGCCATGGTCACTGCCGCCTACCAAAACGTTTTAATTGATGGTGCCAGAATAAAACTTTAAAAGTCGATATTCTTTTCTCCCTCTCCAAAAAAAAAAAAAACCAAAATAAAAGTTTATTGATGATCACTTTTCACAATGCCACGATTTTATACATGCAAGAAGAAGTAATTTTTCTGAGTATATAATACTAAATCCTTTTATCATATCTTCAGAGTTTCGGTAATCAAAGTTCAATTCTCAAGGGATGCACATACATTGTCAAATATTAAAATTGATCACCCAACTCTCATTATAATTTAAGGGCCCCCGTTTGGATGACCGGAAGTATCGAAAGTATGCTTGAAGTAACTTCCAAAAAAAATGTCATATAAGAAGTACTAGAAATTAATTTAAGTGTTTGTTTACTTATTTTTTGGAAGAAATAAATGGTTATGAAGTAATTTCTTGTACTTGTTGTTTGAGTAAAACAAACAAAAAAAAAGTCCATTCATATGAGCATTATTATGTCTCTTCTTTTGGGAAGCAATAATGAAATGATATTAAAAAAAATCATTTATTGTCTTATTTCTTATGCTCCATATTCACTTGCTACCCAAAAATGAGAGGAAGAAATATTTGGAAGTAGTTATACCACACTGGATCCATGTCATCATTTGGAAGTAACTTCCAAACACTTCTTCCATCAAAACAAACACTTAAAGCATCAGAAGTAATTTTGAAACGCCTTACTTTCACTACTACCATGGTTCTTCATATCAAACAAATATGCCCTTAGTATTCCATGACCATTTACAGGCATCTAATCATGAAGAAATTAATCACTCGGTGTAAAGTATAAAATCTTCCTTCTGTATCAAAACTTCCACAATTCTATAGTTATATTGAAGTTGCCTTGCAGTCTATTATTTTGTTTTTTTGCCATTGGCCCGCCAATGCATACAAGACACGTAACATATCCATGCACATATTACACACAAGCACACAACATATACACGCATTCAGGGAACCCGGCACGTAAGTGCAAACCTATGCATACAAGACATCCAACACATCCATGCACACATCACACACAAGCACACAACATATACACGCATCCAGGGGACCCATGAATTTGCCCCGAAAGTGTTCATTTGTGGCAATTTCCGTTTTGGGTTCGAATCCCGTACTCTCCCCAAGAGTGGCAGTGCCCATGCCTACCGCCGTGTTATTGCGCATTGGTTGTTAAGTGCATATTGGTCCAATAGCAAGTTATTGGTTAGAAGGTGATGAGTTTTGGGCTGAAAATTAGAAACAAAATGAACCGGTTTCGAAAAATGAAGGGCTTTTCTCCATTTGGACCCAAAATTTTTTGGAAGGATTCTCTTTACCTAACAATACCCTCGAAATAAGGCCCAAAAGAAAAACATAAAAGATATATAATGAAACAAACCAAATCACGAAACTAAATTAAAGGAAAAGGATAATGCACCCCAACTACATCCTGTCTTCCCCTCATCCCCTCCCCTTCACCCCCTTCAAACCCCAACCTCCATTTCTTCACCTCACGCCTCTCCATGCATCAAACAACAGCAGCAACACCGACGGCAACACCGACGGTACCGCCAACACCGACACTCCCCGACCGCAAATAAACACCCTCAACATCCGATACCGAGCTCGTTCGAAACGACAAGCAAAGCAGCAGCAGCAGCAGCAGCAGCAAAGAATCGAGCCAATGCCGCCGCCGCCGAAAAAGGAGTGGGAGTCAATGACTTTAGCTGAGAGGGCCATTGAGCTCTATGTTGGAGAGAAGGGCCTATTGTTTTGGTTGAACAAGTTTGCATATGCTTCCATTTTCATTATCATTGGGGGTTGGATTCTGTTCAGGTTTGTTGGGCCTTCGATTGGTTTGTATCAACTTGATGCGCCTCCTTTGTCTCCCACTAATATCCTTAAAGGGTCTTCTTAGTAGTTACTAGTTAGTCATTGGATGTGAGTTTTTATATTGAATTTGGGTTTTCGTTATCAATAATCTCTCTCTCTCTATATATATATATATATCTATATAGCTTGATGGTACGTATTATATCAAGAAATAAATGTAAATTGATTTTGATCAAACCAGTCTTAATTTCTTGTTAATGTCTTGTGAGATAATCGCACGTTATTCATGGCCAAATATAGGTATTTTAGTATTTAAAGTTAAATACTAATTAATATTAAAAATTTAAACACTTGATATAATCAATTGCACAAACTTCTCTTTCTTTTAGTTTGTTTGTGTAACTAGAATTACGCTCCAAGCGATTTATTAGACAACTTAAATGATTTTCTGATTTAATTCTTCAACATTTTTGTGTTCTCAAGAGGAGAATATTTATTGCTTTTGAGCCTTTTGGACAATGAAGCGAGGGGTTGTTCTCCTAGGAGTCATATCTACTATAATATTATAATCTTGATGCATTTTTTAAAGCTTAAATTTCAACTTGCTACCATGAACTTTGGGCGCTTTTTATGAACAATCACATAAACTGTTAAATTGAGGGATTGTAGCCATGAACTTTAAATAAAGTACTTTGAGTTAGCATTCCATTAATTATGCAAAACGCTGCATCTTCCTTTTTTTTTTCAAACAACAAAAACAAACTTTTCTGGCCTATTTAATAACTGAAGTTCGACTTTAAGTAACACAAATCATTTTCTGATTTAATTCCTTTACTTATTTTTGTGTGTGTTGCTGAGAGTAGAATATTTATTTATTTGAAAGAAAGGCCGTAGCCATCTTATATATATAATACTTTGCAAATCAACCGAGGTACAAAGGGTATTACAAAATTCCTCCCTCACGAAAATGGGGTCCAAACCAAGAACCAAAAAGTTTAGAATAGAGCCAAGCGGTAACCAAATCATGTGCGGCTTTATTTCATGACCCTGATGTGTAGACGAGCGTAATATCGGAAGATCTAAGGATAAGAAAGCGTCCCTCGCGCCGTAAATGCGTGCTTGTTTCCATGGAAAGATAGTGTTAATATTGGTAAGAGCTCGAACAACACCTGCTGCGTCACATTGGATCTCAATATCACGGGTTTGCATATCTCGATAAAATCCTAGCGTATGAAGAGAATTCCCAACCCTTCAACTGTTTCAGCATCCTGTTCTATAAATAGAATCATACCATCAGCATCTCGACCAATGAAGCCCCAAGCCGCCTTCGTCCCTTCACCCCGAAAGCATCTCGCGTTCCCAAGCCACTGAAAAGAGATGAGTTGTGAAGCGTGTCATTTTTAACCCATTGAAGAAATGCCTCCTCAACCCGATGAAGACGGAAGGAACTCAAATGTAGACAACATCAAGCAAATCGAAATTTCATGGTTTGTGATATAACTTTTAGACCTGAGGATTTCAACAACTCTGAAGAATCCTGGATGAGAATTTCAACAACTTTTACATCATCCTTCTCTTCTTTTGAAAATTCCAGCACCATTGATCAATCCACCCCAACCACCAACTCAAAACCCATATCAGCAGCTACAATAATTATGAGGCTCATGGTCATGTGCCTCTTTCACCTGTCTTGAGTGAAAATTAACGGAAACAATTAATTCAAGGCTATTTGTTTATAATTTATTGTTTAAAAACGATAAAATTTATTTACTCGCCGCTGAACTCTACGGATCACAATCATCACTGATTGTATAGTTGACTTCGTCCTCCCCTCCGACGACCATTATCGCAACATCATCATGGACTTTCTCCCTAATTTCATATCATGTAATTCAGCCCATTGCTTTTAATATATATTTCAAAAGTATATATAAATTTTAATATATATTTCATAGTTGTACCGGTAGTCGATTTATAGAATACAAAATTTCACTTCTTATAACTATTCATATTCATATTTGCATTCGCCAACTATGGTAATATCTACATCTGATTCATATCCGGCTGATGGAAATGTATATAAAATAACAGTTGAAGTGTTGATTGCGATTTTTCAAAAAATATTTAGAGCCTGGTCTAATTTTTCATGCATGTTCGTTTATTTGAGAGATTTGCAGTAAAGGGTTTTGAGTATGTCATTTCTCTTATAAAAATCTATGTTTCTCTATGCAAATCTATTCCGTGTTTTCTCTTCTCATCTAAATCAACCGTGAATCTTTTTTCCGGTGAATCCATGCATTCTATTTCAATCTTGATGGAGCTTCTTTTCGGACATCCGTCAGAAGTTGTCTTCCGTTGATCTCGCGGTAAACTTAGTTGATTGTCCTTCGTTGCGTGTGGGTCTCAATGGGTTTTTTGAGGAAGAGATGAGGTGAGGAAGCTGTTGCCGAGTACCTGCAAAGAAGTCCTGGAATGGTTTGGTACCACCAAGGACCCTCCGACGCTCAAGTTAGTGATGAGATCTGAGCAGAGTAACGACATAAAAGTGTAAAAAATGCCTTACTTGACCCCTCTGTGATGGGGGTTTATATAGCGGTGGTGGTATGCAGCAGCAGACGTAAGAATCTCGCCGGTAGTTACGCTCCCTATGTCACGCCTACGTAAAGAGCGGATCGCCCGTTAATGGGGATTGTGATGGCGTGGAACGTGGGATGTTGCCGGCGGAGAATCTGCATATGGCGAGATTTTCGGAGCGGCGGTTACGCCTGTGAGTGGTGGAGTTGGTCGGAGGGACCGAGGAAGATGGTCTCAGCGGGAGAGCTCGGGAACGAGCGAGAGGGCCGAGGTATCTTGGTCCTGCGGTAGCTCGGAGGCAAGCTGAGAGACCCAGGAGGCCAATTTGCAAGGGCCCTGAGGTGAGCCAGCTTTGTGCTTGTAGGTCGGGCCTGATCGGCCCCTGTGGGCCATCTTTTCTGAGTTCTGGGACACGTCATCTGCCACGTGTCCTGATCTGAAAGGTCGCCAATATTGAGCATCATCATTAGCCCCCCACTCTTATCCCGACCAGCTAGTGGGTCGGGTCAAGAATGGACTGCCGAGCCGTCTGGGGCAAGCTCCCTCCTAAGGTTTCGTCGGGACGTGTCCCCAGGCTGTTGGCTGTCTTTTCTGCCAGCTTATCGGGACGAGATCTCTGCATTTAAGGAAGGTGCGCCAATTTGAGCGTCCTTCCACTGAAGTGACAGTCCACGTGTCGAGCGCCGGTTGGCCGACGCGACGTGTGCAGACCTGTAGACTGATGGGGCGCAGCCCAGTGTCGGCGTGACATATGGAGCGATCGGTCGTCGAGTTGATTTCGATCACTTGCCGAGTGTGCCAAGCGCTGCTGAGAAGGAGGCATCTCCATGGCCTCGAAGTCGATGGGGGATTACTCAGACTTGGATAGACCTGATGTCTCTTGTTGGGGCTTCGGATCCGCTGCATGTGATGGGCTCAGTGGCTTCATTATGAGGGCTACAAACCCGCAGCGTCTGTTGGGCGGGAGGATGCCTGCTGGGGATGACCAAGTAGGGAAGCTGCTCGGTTGATCTTGGCGAGGGTCTTGACCCCTGGCGTTGCGAGTAGGGAAGCTACCGGCCAGGGATAGTCGAGTCTGGAAGGACTTTGATCCTTGTCTTTGTTGGGTAAGAAGCTACCCGCCGGGATGCGCCGAGTAGGAAGGGGCTCGGCGGCCTCACGAAGAGGGCTTCAGATCCTCAGCGTTTGATGGGCAGGAGGACGCCCGCTGGGGATGCGCTGAGCAGGAAGGAACTCGGTGGCCTCGCGATGAGGGCTTCAGACCATCAGCGTCTGATGGGCAAGAGGATGCCCGCTGGGATGCGCCGAGCAGGAAGGAACTCGGCGACCTCACGATGAGGGCTTGAGATCCTCAGCATCTGATGGGCAGGAGGATGCCCGCTGGGGATGCGTCGAGCAGGAAGGAACTCGGCGGCCTCGCGATGAGGGTTTCAGACCATCAGTGTCTGTTGGGCAGGAGGATGCCCGCCGGGGATGCGCCGAGCAGGAAGGAACTCGACGGCCTCGCGATGAGGGCTTCAGACCATCAGCGTCTGATGGGCAGGAGGATGCCCGCTGGGATGCACCGAGCAGGAAGGAACTCGGCGGCCTCACGATGAGGGCTTGAGATCCTCAGCATCTGATGGGCAGGAGGATGCCCGCTGGGGATGCGCCGAGCAGGAAGGAAGTCGGCGGCCTCGCGATGGGGGATTCAGGCCATTAGCGTCTGGTGGGCAGGAGGATGCCCGCTGGGGATGCGCCGAGTAGGAAGGAACTCGGCGGCCTCACGATGAGAGCTTGAGATTCTCAGCATCTGATGGGCAGGTGGATGCCCGCCGGGGATGCGCCGAGCAGGAAGGAACTTGGCGGCCTCACGATAAGGTCTTTGATCCTTGACGCTGGAGGGGCCCTGAGAGGCCTGCGAAGGATGGCCGAGCAGGGTAGCTGCTCGGTGCCTCTTGGCGAGGGCATTGGTCCTTGACGCTGGAGGGGCCCTGAGAGGCCTGCGAAGGATGGCCGAGTAGGGTAGCTGCTCGGTGCCTCTTGGCGAGGGCTTCGATCCTTGACGCTGGAGGGTCCCTGAGAGGCCTGCGAAGGATGGCCGAGTAGGGTAGCTGCTCAGTGCCTCTTGGCGAGGGCTTTCTGATCCCCGGCGTTGCGGTAGGGAAGCTACCCGCCGGGGATAGCCGAGCGAGGGATCCTCGGGCTCGACTGCCTCTGGGAGGACTTTCTGATCCCTTGCGTTGCGGTAGGGATGCTACCCGCTAGGGATAGCCGAGCGAGGGATCCTCGGGCTCGACTGCCTCTGGGAGGACTTTTGATCCTTCAGGATGGGGACCGAGCAGGGTTACTGCCCAGTGCCTCTTGGCGAGGACTTTGATCCCTGTCGGTTGTGGTAGGAAGCTACCAGCCAGGGATAGCCGAGCAAGGACTCGACTGTCTCTGGGAGGACTTTGGTTCTTGGCATGGAAAGAGCTATAGGGCTGTAAGAAGCCTACCAAGGACCCTTGGCCGGGCAGGGTTGCTGCCCGGTGCCTCTTGGCGAGGGCTTTTGTCCTGAAGGATAGCCGAGGGAGCGATCCTCGGGCTCGACTATCTCTGGGAGGACTTTTTGATCCCTGGCGTTGCGGTAGGGAAGTTGTTAGTTGTATGTATGCCCTAGAGGCCAGTATTGTACAGATGATGTATATTATATTGGATGCTTGGACATATATAGAGAGGACTTTCTTGCTCTATATAATAGTATGCTATTTGGTTGCTCTTTATCTTAACATGTATACTTGTCTCTTGACACTGTCTTATAGCTACATGTTGGTAAAGCCCTTAGGATGTGTACTTGACTACCTGGACTATGATGCAGATCATACTAATGGGGACAGAGTAGTCCATAAGTACATCCTTTAATGTTCCTAGTCGTGGGTGTATCGAGACAGGGCATCGATATACCAGAGTAGACTAGCGTATACGCTTCTCGACCCATGAGATGGGCGATGGATGATCCCATATCCATTAGTGTTTGACATCATAGATGGTATACGGGTGCTCAGTGGAGACTGGGTACACTGGACGGACTCGCCGAGAACTCTCAGATGGTATTATAACTCACGTCAGATGGAAGTTCTCTGGTGACACTTGTGCAGGTTAGTCTGTAGACCCGAGATCGTCATAGAGTCTTGTGTGATTCCCACTGTGCTTTGATTTCCACTTTACCACGTCCAAGAGGGCGTGCAAAACAGTGGTTTTTGGGTACAGTCCCGAGTCACATGGAGGCAATGAGCAATAGGAGGGGTTTCGTCTCTCCCGGTATTGGGGGTTGATGTTGCGTTGTGCTCGATTGGCCGTAACAGGGAAGTCCCTGGCCAGGGCTGATTTAGAGATTTACTGGTAAGAGTTACCGGTAGTTTCTCGACCCGTTATGAGCCTCATATCGGCACGACTTATCGGTTATTGGGGTCTGACGTTTACCACCCCTAGACTTGATATGCGACATATCAGACGAGGAGACCGGACTGTACGGGAAGTGTTACCGGCAGGCTTTTACAGGAGTTGGAGCGGGCTTTCTTGCTGATCTTCTGATCGCTTAATACCCAGGTAGCCGTTACGTCCAGCTAGTACCGCTGACGGCTTGTGGGTGCTTGATGTGATCATCACCTACTGCCGGCGTATTGACGAGTCTTTAGAGTCCTACATAAAGATTTTACTGGTTCAGGCAAAACGAAATAGGAGCGCATATGTGATATGTGCGGGACCAAGAATAATGCGTGTATGTGATACCATATTCTATTCTCGCGACTTTCTGTATCGGTCGGTTATATGTGATATAGCCGGGTTATCGAATCAAGTGTTGATTCGATAAGTCGATACATTGGATATTAGTCGGTTATATGAGTTATGACCGGATTATTAAGTCAAGTGTTGATTTAATAATTTATTGTATAATTGTATATTGGATATACTAATTTACATTAACTAACATTTGTTCACTTAAGAGTTTTTTCTCACATATGCACAACTTTAATGTATATATGATATATATTAAAATGTTTTTTTTTGTATCATGGTTGTTGATACATCATTCATGGGTGTATGAGACTTACACCATGCTATTTATTATGTTGGGTTTTAATATTTAAAGTAATTACAAAATTAGTGGAGGATTAGAAAAATGCATGAAGCTTGTGGAAGCTTGTGGATGTATTGACTAATTCCACTAAGTTTGTTTTTACTATGGATATTTGTTAATCCAACCATAAGGATTAGCCATGGTTATGTCTCTACATGAGTTAGTATATGATACTCATTCACCATGGTTAGCATTCTCACTTGATCATTATCTTTCTCTCTTTATTTTTTCTTCATCTTCTTCCTTGAGAAAAAGAGCTCTCTAGGGTTTGATCCAAAGTGAGAAACATTGTGTGAAAATAAATTCTAAAGTAAACCCACTTTCTATTTCTCCATCCTCTACTAGAATAGCACTTTAGTTTAGGGTGTTTGCTTCACTAATTCTCTAGTTAGTGAAGTAGAAGCTTGAGTTGGCATCCCCTCGACGTAGATCATCTTCGGCCTCGAAGACTTCAAGCAAGGACGCTCCTGTAGCCTCGTGAAGCCATGCAAGAGTCCGGGAGAACCACGATTGCAGTGAAGGGACTTCAACAAGGAGCTAAAGAAGTGAAGGACCGATCTACAAAGGTTGTATTTCGTATTCACTTAGTTGTAGATGCTATTTACTTGCAAATGAAACCCTAATTTTCTAGCAAAGATCTTATTTAGGGTTGTTAGGCACGGCTAAAATTTTAATTGGGCATGGTTGATGCTTTCTTAACCCCTGTTAGAGTGCCTAGTAACCCTACAGTGGTATCAGAGCCTAGCTAGAGCATTAGGCGACGTGTATGTTCCCCTCCGAATGGCGGCCGACGACGTTAGGACGTCTTGCCTGAGATTCGGGGCAGATGCTATTTGGTTTTATCCGTCTACCTCTCCGAAGATGCCAAGTTGATTTATGGCACCGTGTATCGGAGGTTTAGACGGATGCGGCCGATGTAGCAGACTTCTTCAGATTCCCCCTCGCTTGAGGGGTTTTTGATTGTGGGGACGCTCTTCCCTGCAGGCGCAAGCCCCTGCAGTTAATTACGCTACCGCATCGCGGTAACCACTTTCTCCTTCTCCAGAATTTCACTTCGTGTCGTATGTGTTTATTTTGTTTGTGGTTGCCCGTGGATTGTATACGGAGACTGAGTAATGCCGTCGCCCGCAGGACGTGGATTAGTCCAAATCCGTATTTACTTAGATTTGGGTTTGGTGTTTTTAGTTTAAGGATGCTTTAGTCGCGTTGCGGTTAAGATCAACTTAAACGTTCGTTAATGATACGATAGCCCTGTTTGAGACTAAGATCAACTTAACGTGATTATCCATTTAATATCTGGCCATCGGGACTCGTCACCTCTCTAACGTCATTAAAGGATTACAACGGCAGATGTCAAAGGAGTTCAGAGATGTACCCTTGAACCAAGGTTGATTTGGAATTTTATAGTCCGTTTGAATGTTTAAGGATACGTTAGCCGTGTTTGGGGCTAAGATCAACTTAAACGGGATCGTTTAGATCCGGCAAAAGAGCATTTGGAGGCTCTATTGTTCCAGTTTAGAGACGTGGTGGTCCAATATTAGTTTAGGGACGTTTCGGTCCAATATTAGTTTAGGGACGTTTCGGTCCATCGCCAGTTTTAGGGACGTGGTGGTCCAATATTAGTTTAAGGACGTTTCGGTCCGATATTAGTTTAAGGACGTTTCGGTCCAATATTAGTTTAAGGACGTTTCGGTCCATCGCCAGTTTTAGGGACGTTTCGGTCCGATATTAGTTTAAGGACGTTTCGGTCCGATATTAGTTTAAGGACGTTTCGGTCCACGAGTTTAAGGACCCCGCGGTCCGTATTGATATGTGGTTGTCGGGACCCGTCACCTCTTTGACGTCGTTGAAGGATTACAACGACATGTATCAGAGGAGTTCAGAGATGTACCCTTGAACCGGTCGTAAATTGATTTAGGAGAGCATTCTTGCTCAGTCAATTTAGTTTGGGGACTTACGGCCATGATTGGGCAAAGTTCCGTTGAGAATATTCAATATTTTTCTTGATCTTTGGCCTATTAGGCCTGTGCTAGGGCTTTGCCCATATTTAATAATGCACTGCATTTTATTCTGGCCTGCTAGGCCTCTTTGATTTGGGCTCTGTCCCTTTATTTATGATGCAGAGCATCTGTTTTGGTTTGGGCTCTGCCCTTTTTTTAAAATAATGCATTGCATGTTAGGCCTTCTTTAATTGGGCTTGGCCCTTTTGTAAGCAATGCAGTGCATTTGTCTGGCGCTTTGCGCCAAGTAATGAGCGCAAGCTCATATGGTGATGACACGTGTCATGCTCTGGCGAGCGCAAGCGCAACAGCACTGTTCTAGTGCGCTGCGCTTGCGCTGCTGACACGTGGCGCGCTGTGGTGAATTGCGCCAGTTTCAGAGAGCAAGGCTCTGTTTCAAAAGCACATAGCACAATTGGTTCAGATGCTGACACGTGGCGCTCTCTGCTGGCTTGCGCCAACCCAAGAGCGCAACGGTGCAGTTTTGCAAGTGCAAGGCACTATTAACTTTAGAATCTTTTAGATTCCAGAACCAATGGTTCATAAGTGCAAAGCACTACTTGGTTTCTTGATCTAATTTAGATCTAGGAAAACAAGTGTTTCTTATTTTTCTTGATCTTAGAGAACCAATGGTTCATAAGTGCAAAGCACTATTTTTATTTTGTTTTTTATTAAAAATCATTGATCTTGTTCTTAGATCAATGATCTATCAGAAGAAATTCTTCTATCTAAAAGGTCTTTTACCTTTCTTCTTGAAATTTCTTCAGAGTTTTTTTTTCCTCAGAAAATGTTCATTCCTTGAATTGAGGTCTGGGGTCTCTTTTATAGTGCCCATAAATTAGTTAAATTTGTTAAAGAGATCTTTCTCTGAGTGATTTAAGGAATTTTTCCCACCGTTGGATCTTTGATCCAAGGGCTTCTGTTTTACAGAAGAAAATCTTCTTGTTTTAACAAGAACAGAAAAGATTTCTTTAGAATTTTAATTCTGTTTGGCGCAGATGCCCCAGCGCGTGACACGTGTCGCTGCACCAGCGCGTGACACGTGTCGTGCAGCGCACAGCGTAGCGCAACCGTGCTAACGCATCTGCGCTGATACGTGTCGCGCAGCGCACAGCGCAGTGCAACCGCGCTAGCGCATCTGCGCTGACACGTGTCGCGCAGCGCAACCGTGCGAGCGCATCTGCGCTGACACGTGTCGCGCAGCGCAGTGCTTGCGCAACTGAAGCGTTGCTTCCTTTAATTTTACTTTAAACAGAGCTTTGCTCTGATTGGGTGCGCTGCCTTGGGCGCTGCGCTGATGCATCTGCGCCTGAAACGTGGCGCGTTGCGCCCGAGATCTGAAGCGTTGCTTCAAAATTTGAATTTTGAATTTCCAACAGAGCTTTGCTCTGATTGGGGGAAACAAATGCCCCCCACCGTTGCGCTTACGTGGCCCCAAACGTGAGCGCAACGGTGGCGGAATTGTAACGTTTTGAAAATCGTTTCGGTGAATTTTCGAAAAAAACGGTAAAATAAGGGGGTTTTCTGTAAAAAGTCAAAATGCAAATATTTTTATTATAAAATTAAATATACGTATTCTAACTATGTAATTACTAGTATTTGATGTTTATTGAGCCACTGCTGAAATTTCAAATTTTCTGAAAATTTTTCCGTTTTAAGGTAAAATAGTCAGTATTTTCCGTTTTAACCCGATCGTGATCAAACGTCCGTAAAAACTTACCGGCACCTAATTTAGCTAAAATAAAGCTAGTGCGCAAACTTTGGGGGTATATGGGAGGTTTTGGTTCAGATAAAAATTTTCCCAAATTAAAATATTATTTTAATTAATGGGTGATGTTTGTGCATGTTTTCATTGATCTTTTGTGTGTGATTCTTTCCTTAGCCTCACCATCTTTTCCTTGTGCTCACCCTACCACCTTGGCCGAGCTCAATAATTGAGCAGCACTCTTTTGGCCGGCCCACATGTGTGTGGGTGAAGATTTTTTATGTTGAATTAAGTTAATGTTGCATGCACTTGGTATTAATTTATGTTGAATGTTTTTTTTAACTTTTGTGGGCTGTCCATTTTCGTGGGGGGCTGTGAGAATGATGGCATGGATTAATTAATTAATGTTTGTATTGGTGAGGGATGTGCTGGCCATTCAAATTGGTGAGGGATGTGCTGGCCATTCATTTTGGTGAGGTATTAATTTAAGGGTAGAAAACACTAGATCACCTCCTTAAATCCACAGAGCACCAACCTCATTTCCCTCTCTCTGTGTATGGGCCGAGCCCCTCCCACTGCACCATTTTTCCCCTCCAATGTAAAATACATGTTGCTCACAAATTCATTCCAATGCAACTTCTTTTACCTTCGCCCAATTCTTTGGGTGCCTTGAGACAAGTATTTTCGATGTGCAACCTTTTTGACGAGCTTGACGCGAACGTTGTCGAGGCAGCCGTAACATGCTAAGGACCGAGAGCAAAGACCGAAGGATACGGATCGATCGGTACCTTCGCGTGGATTCCGAGACGACGTAGCGTATCGACTACGGCTTAGCGAGGAGTTATCAGGTGAGTAGATTTATATCTACGGGGAGAAGTCGGGTGGATGGCGTATAGCACCCCCGCAGTCCGAGGTGGTGTATACGGATGCGTATAGACACCTATAAATATTATTGTCGTTGGGATTATTTATAGATGTTTAAATGGGAATTGGTGGACTTGGATGATTTTGGTTACGGAACCTTAGTGTAGAACTAGTTAGTTTAACTAGAGTAGGCAAGAATTCCAAGTTCGCTAAAAGCCTCGTACTATGTGATTTGTTTCTTAAAGAAAATAAATCTAAGCAAAATGTCTCAACAGTAAGTACTTAATTCTAAAGTAGCTGCTTTTATCTCTACTGGATATAATGAAATCTATTATATTATTAAGTCAGGTGAAGTTGAAGCCATCAATTTTAAGAGTAAAAAAAAAATACCACCTTTAGCTAAGCTAAGCCAAATAATAATTTCTTTAAGCTAAGCCAAATAATAATTTCTTTAGGCTAAGCCAAATAATAAATTTCCTTTTGCCCCAAATAACTAATATGATAGTGTTGCATAACTAATATGATAGTACGGTTCATCGTGCACCCGCAGGCTAGTAGTGCGAGATTCAGACCTCCGCAAGGAGCATTCGGTCTCGAAAGGTTTAAAATACGATAATTAAGGAAAGTGATATTTTTGTAAATAAAATATTCATTTAAAAAATTAGTTATATGTTTAATTATATATAATTATCATTTAAACATTTATTTTGTTATAAATAAAGTTTACACTTTTTCCTAAAATTCATAGATTAAAAGTTACATTAAAATACCACGAAATTCTAATAAATAATTAATTCTTTTATTAGGATATATTCACTAGAATAACACAAATAAAATTCACATTCATTATAATAATAAAGACGAACATTAAATACTTGAGGTGTATTTTGAAAACTATACAAAGTTACTTTTTACGTAAAACCCCCTCAAGTTTCACAAATTACAATAAGGCCCCTAGCCAATACTAAACTTCAAACTATCTTCTTTTAGTCTGACTCGGGTTAGAGTCCGACTATTTCTGACTTGAATATAATTCAAGTCAATCTATATTTAACCATATTCCAACACAACTTGAATACATGAATCCCTGAATACAGTTAACAACATATACATTTTTGACTGAATCAAACCATGGATATTCATCCGTTATCTCAATATTCCATTTTCCTGATATTACAGTTGCAACATATTACTGATATCATGGTTTTGGTCAGTCACACAATTTACATATTCCATTACTACAACATTGTTAAAACACCACGGGGTTTAAAGGGGTAGATTGGTACGGAAGATGTTAAAAGTGACATGAGGTGGTCAGATTAAGACACCTAACCTATATTCAGTTGCTGTTGTCCCGTGGCATAAACGGTTCCTTGTACTATACGTGCCCTTAGTCTCTGGCATATAGAGACTCCCTTCGTGTACACTGGCATCCTTCTGTAACAACTACAAACAACTACGTTAAACAATGTTCCATAACATACTGCAGCATAATACCTTAGAAAATACTTTACTCTGTCACTCTCATTCTTCATTCTTCTTTGGGACTCACCGAGCGATCTGTTCGCTGACGACATTCTATTTCTCTCTTATTTGAATGTCGTCAGGTGCGTTGGACCAAGTTGAGGCCGAGCCTACAAGTGAAGATTTGGAGCAGTTTCAGGAAGACCCAGAGCTCTAGTCTTTGTACTTATCCTTCCAGTATTACCTTTTTATTATTATGCCACTGTTTAGGCATTGCTTTATCATTCCAGTTGTATTTTCATTTCATGCATTGTATGAAGAATGTTATTAATAAAAGTTGCTGTTATTTCAATTTCTTTCGTCTCTTGTGATTATTTTATATTGCTTAGTTACGCTTAGCGTATGTACTTCTGAGTACATACGTAGCGGGCCTCGTCACGTTCACTTCGCCGTATACTGGGAAGCGGGGCGTGACAGGAATTCCAACCGCCGTGGCAACTTTTGGAAGTTGAAGAGGCACTTGATGCCTATAAATAGGACATTTGGTCCCCCACAGATGCTTATCATCTTTCAGATTTTTATTTTCAAAAAATTTCAGAGTTTTGCTCTTGCCTTCAAGAACTCCAGAGCTTTGCTCTCCTTTCCAAAGTTTTTAGAAAAGCTTTAGGTAAGATTGATTCTTAGATTAAATTAATTTTAATTAATCTTAACCAACAGAGCTTTGCTCTCATAGATCTTCTGATTTAAAGAAAATCCCTTCGGGATTTCACCAGCAGAGCTTTGCTCATTTTCAAAGTTAGAAACTTTAGGTAAAATTAATGTAAATGAAATTAATTTAAATTAATCTCAACCAAAGAGCTTTACTCTCACAGATCTTTTGATCTAAAGAGATCCCCATTGGGGTTTCATAAACAGAGCTTCGCTTTCAAAAAACTTATAGATCTGCAGAGCTTTTGTTCATGGGTTTTAATCCCTGAACAGAGCTTTGCTCTCGAGGAATTTAGCCATCCGTGTATATTATTTTTCTTCTATCGCTAATCTTCCTGTGGTATTTCCTCCAGGCATAATGGCGGTGCGTCTATACAGTTTGCACGAGTTCATCACCTATGATGATATCCGCGCACAGGGTCGTCAACAAAACCAGAAGTTTACATACGCTCAATGTGCAGAGGTCATGGGTCGTCTGAACGCAAGCGGTGGTTGGATGCTTTCTCGTCGTTCGGCTCTCTTGAAAGTCGTGCTGGGAGCAATATGGAGAGCACTTCCGGGTCTTCACGAGGCCCTACCGCTCAATGCGCTGGATGACGCCGAAGACAAGGTGCATTCAGTGTACCTAACGGGGCTGATCTCGAAAAAACGGTGGGACAGCCTCATTGACATCCTACATCAAATCTTCCAGCAGATGACGATAGTTGCTGCTTATCGAAGGCCGAGAGGGCTTGCCGAGGACCTTGACACGCAGGAGCGCGAGAGGCTGCGCATAAGAATAATTAGAAAGGCCAGAAGAACTCTGGATGGCCTTACTTTTGAATTCCTCAATCCGTGCCCCGGATCTGAGGTTATACCGTTGTAATAATTTGAATAATGTTTCTTATTCATTGCTTTTATGATTGTAAGAATTTTTAGCAATATGAATGGAAACCTTTTTTTTTATTTCAGCTTGTCTTATTTCTCGTCCTGAGTCTTCTGCCCATGCATAAATGAGTGCGTCTCGAACGCTTGATCAAATGTAAATCGGATGTTCTTTCTGTCATTTTCTTCTTTCTTTTATTGTTAGCAGGCTGTCTTTAATAACCATGGTTGACGGATGATTAGAGCGAGTATCCCGACCCTCTCAAGAAACAGCGAGGGCTTAAGCCGCAGGTTCAGATCTGCTGCCTAAGACTTTTCAACTCTATAAGTCGTGAGGGTCTCATAGAGACTTTTCTCCCTACGGATCGAGAGGATCCCGTAGGTGGGTTTTTTTTTCCCTAGGAATCGTGAGGATTCCTAAGTGTGGTTTTCTCTTATAAGTCATAAGGATCCTATAAGAGAATTTTTCCCTCTTATGAGTCGAGAGGACCCGTAAGTGGTTGTTTCCCTCTTTGTCGAAACTCGACTTTGAAGAGTGAGACCCGTGAATAGTATGCAAGAGACCGTTTAGATCGACTTGCAGGGTCCGATTGTTCAGGAAGCAAGTTTTTTATTCTCTGCTGCTTGAGGCTTCATCTTGCAAGTTGAGACGAATCGGGAATTTCCTACGGAGACACTGGTTTCTCTGCGAGCCGACGCGAATCAGGAGGCTCTCGTCAAGGATTGTTTGTTTCCCTGAGTTGAAGGATTTGCTAGGGATTATTTGTTTCCCTAGTGCCAAGGATTATTTATTTCCTTGGGGTTTGAAACGAGTCGAGGATTTCCCACGGAGGCACTGGTGGCTCTGCGAGTCGACGCGGATCAGAAGGCTCTCGTCAAGGAGTGTTTGTATCCGTGAGTCGAGGAATTTGCTAAGGATTATTTGTTTCCCTAGCGCCAAGGATTATTTGTTTCCTTGGGGTTTGAAACGAGTCGAAGATTTCCCACGGAGGCACTGGTTGCTCTGCGAGTCGACGCGGATCAGGGGCTCTCGTCAAGGAGTGTTTGTATCCGTGAGTTGAGGAATTTGCTAAGGATTATTTGTTTTCCTAGCGCCAAGGATTATTTGTTTCCTTGGGGTTTGAAACGAGTCGAGGATTTCCCATGGAGGCACTGGTGGCTCTGCGAGTCGACGCGGATCAGGAGGCTCTCGTCAAGGAGTGTTTGTATCCGTGAGTCGAGGAATTTGTTAAGGATTATTTGTTTCCCTAGCGCCAAGGATTATTTGTTTCCTTGGGGTTTGAAACGAGTCGAGGATTTCCCACGGAGGCACTGGTGGCTCTGCGAGTCGACACGGATCAGGAGGCTCTCGTCAAGGAGTGTTTGTATCCGTGAGTCAAGGAATTTGCTAAGGATTATTTGTTTCCCTAGCGCCAAGGACTATTTGTTTCCTTGGGGTTTGAAACGAGTCGAGAATTTCCCACGGAGGCACTGGTTGCTCTGCGAGTCGGCACGGATCAGGGGGCTCTCGTCAAGGAGTGTTTGTATCCGTGAGTCGAGGAATTTGCTAGGGATTATTTGTTTCCCAAGCGCCAAGGATTATTTGTTTCCTTGGGGTTGAAACGAGTCAAGAATTTCCCACGGAGGCACTGGTGGCTCTGCGAGTCGACGCGGATCAGGAGGCTCTCGTCAAGGAGTGTTTATATCCGTGAATCGAGGAGTTTGCTAGGGATTAATTGTTTCCCAAGCGCCAAGGATTATTTGTTTCCTTGGGGTTTGAAACGAGTCGAGAATTTCCCACGGAGGCACTGGTGGCTCTGCGAGTCGACGCGGATCAGGAGGCTCTCGTCAAGGAGTGTTTGTATCTGTGAGTCGAGGATTTTGCTAGGGATTATTTGTTTCCCAAGCGCCAAGGATTATTTGTTTCCTTGGGGTTTGAAACGAGTCGAGAATTTCCCACGGAGGCACTGGTGGCTCTGCGAGTCGACGCGGATCAGGAGGTTCTCGTCAAGGAGTGTTTGTATCCGTGAGTCGAGGAGTTTGCTAGGGATTATTTGTTTCCCAAGCGCCAAGGATTATTTGTTTCCTTGGGGTTTGAAACGAGTCGAGGATTTCCCACGGAGGCACTGGTGGCTCTGCGAGTCGACGCGGATCAGGAGGCTCTCGTCAAGGAGTGTTTGTATCCGTGAGTCGAGGAGTTTGCTAAGGATTATTTATTTCCCTAGCGTTGGGATGAACCGTCGGAATTTGGCTTCGTCTTCTGGCGGAGCCTGTTGGGAAAGTATGGTTCCCTCTTTATTTACGCCCTTGGATTGTATACAGGGATCGATGTGATCTTAACTGTAGGGCCAAAGTTTTATCATCATCATTTTTTTTTGTTTTATCTCCACGATACTCTATCATTTCAGTTTTTATATCGCGAAGGTCGTGATTGCCCAATCATTTCGGCTATTTTTCGCGATGCCCAATCATTTCGGCTATTTTGCATGCATACATTTTTACTTGCTGCTTTTTATTGCAAGTTGCCCCATCATTTCGGTTATTTCGTATGCATGTGCGGCCTACTGGCTTTTCGCCGTAAGCCGATTTCGGCATCAGCACCGCTGCAACTGGGATAATTCAAGGAGCGAATCATCATCTGCCTCTGTCGATGTCGAACAAAGGTGGCTTAGCGAAAGGGTTAGGGTCCTGTCGACTAAGGCTTTTGACTTCATGAGCCGTAAGGGTCTCACAAAGGTATTCCTCCCTACAAGTCGTGAGGATCTTGCAGGTGTATTTTCTCCTTAGGAGTCGTGAGGATTCCTAAGTGTTTGTTCCTCTGTAAGTCGTAAGGATCTTACATGAGGGTTTTCTCTTTGTAAATCGGGAGGATTTACAAGGGTTGCTTACCATGCGAACATATCCCTAGTCACGGATGAGACTTGGTTAGGGAAATGTTTATTCGCGCCCGTGGATTGTATACAAGAGTCAGTATTGAGCCACTTGTAGGGCAATATCGGAAGTTGTGGGGGTTGCTTAAGCACAGGTTTAGGTCTCTATAACTTAAGACTTTCAACTCTTATGAGCCGTGAGGGTCCCATAAGAGAGTTCTCCTTACGAGTCGTGAGGATCTCGCAAGTGTATTTTCTCCTTAGAAATCGTGGGTATCCCTAAGTGTGTTTCTCCCTTGTGAGTCGTAAGGATCTCACGCGGGTGGTTTCTCCTTACAAGGTCGAGAGGTCCCTATAAGTGTCCTTTAACGAGGTTGCGCCCTTTCAGGTTTTCACAAACACTCGCCGGTAGCCCTGCTGTTTTTACTCACGGAGCCCTTTCGGGTTTTCATCCGTGCCCATTTTGCTTATGGACATACCATTTTTTTTTCTTTTTATTTTTATATATTTTTTTTTTACGAGGTCGCGCCCTTTCGGGTTTTCACGAACACTCGCCGGTAGCCCTGCTGTTTTTACTCACGGAGCCCTTTCGGGTTTTCATCCGTGCCCTTTTTGGCTTATGGACATACCGTTTTTTTTTATTCTTTTTATTTTTATATATATATATTTTTTATTTTATTTTATTTTTATCTCGTCAGCCTAAGGATGCTGCGGTAGTAGTTTAAGACGTTACGGTCTGCTATTAGTTTAAGGACATTTCGGTCCGTTATTAAGAAGGCTGGCTACTACTGATAGAGTTTGAGCTTTAGGAAGATAGCGAGCGGACATAGTCGTCGTCATCTATCATTGACCTTGGCAGTAACTCGCTTAGCGTAGTATTTCTTTAGGAACCGGCCATTTATTGGCCTGTAAGGCCTTTCACCGTGCATGTCCATGAGTAGATAGGCCCCACCTTGGTAAACCTTATCTATGATGTATGGGCCTTCATAGTTTGGCTCGAATTTTCCCCGCTTGGCGTGATTGGGGATCATAGGCCTTTTGACCACTAGCACGGGTTCGCCTTGGCGGAATGTCCTCGGTCGGGTCAATCTTTCATATGAGCGCATCATCTTTGCTTTATAAGCTTCCAGATTCTGTTGTGCTATGAGACGTGTTTCATCGAGGGCGTCAAGCTCTTCAAGCCGAAGGTGAGCATTTTCTTCGTCCGTTAGCTCGTAGTGGACTGCCACTCGTAGAGAGGGTAGCTCTATCTCGAGGGGGAGTACTGCTTCCGTCCAAAATACCAACGCGTACAGCATTGTGTTTGTGGCCGTCTTAAATGTAGTTCGATACGCCCAAAAAGTCTCTTGCAGTCTCTCGTGCCAGTCTCTCTTATTTCGGGACACTGTCTTCTTCATAATCTTTGTTAGAGTCTTATTGAAGGCCTCAGCTAGTCCGTTGGCTCGCGGATTATAAACCGAGGAATATCTCCAGTCTATGTTGTGCTGTTGCGCGAAGCGACTGATCTTGTGGCTTCTGTAAGCTGGCCCGTTATCGGAGATGATCCGTCGCGGAGTTCCAAACCGATATATGACATGCGTCTTGAAGAAATGGAGGATATTCTCCATCTTCACTTCCCTCAGTGGTACCACTTCTGCCCATTTGGAGAAGTAGTCAGTCGTTGCCAGGATGAAACGATGTCCCCTAGACGATGCTGGTTCGATGGGGCCGACTATGTCAGTTCCCCACATCTCGAACGACAAGCTAGCCATCGTTGGATGGAGTGGATTTGGATGCTGATGGATGAAATCCCCATGAATTTGACATGAGTGGCACTGCTTCGCATATTCGAGGCAGTCCTGAATCATCATGGGCCAGTAGTAGCCCATCCGTTTGATTTTCAACTTCATCTTAGGGCCTGCTTGGTGAGAACCGCAGAGTCCGTCATGAACTTCCTGGACGACTCTTTTTGCTTCTTTAGGTCCTAAGCATCTCATCCACAGAGAATCAAATGACCTCTTGTATAGAGTATCGTTGACGAAGGCGAAAGACAGAGCTCTTTTCATGAGCTGGTGTCTTGTGGACGCTTCTTCAGGCATTCGGTGGGACTTGAAGTAATCTATGAAGACTTCTCTCCAATCCTCAACCTTTTCTCGTTCTTTTATTTGTAAGGTCGTCTACTCAGTCGCTCCCTTTCCCTCGGATGATTCCGGAGGTATTTCTACTGGGGCAAGAACCCGACGGCTTTGTACCACGATTCTAACGTCATCGAGGTTCTCGTCAGCCAGTTCTTTAGCAAGTTTGGCCAACGCGTCCGCTTTACTGTTTTCCGCGCGTGGTATGTTCTCCAAAGTATAGGAGGGAATTTGGGTCAACAGTTGTTGCACCTTTTCACCGTATTTTACCAATTCCGGTTTGCACGTTTGGTAGTCGCCGTTTACTTGACTAACGACCAGTTGGGAATCTCCATATATGAGAAGATTTTCAATTCCCATATCGATGGCGATCTCGAGGCTTGCTATTAGAGCTTCGTATTCGGCTTCATTGTTTGTCCTCGGCTCTGTTAGGGAGAAAGCAAAGCGCATTATCCCTCCTTGTGGAGTTACAAAGATGAGCCCTACGCCCGATTTGATTATAGGGGTACTTTGTTTGCGCTTCTTCACGGAAGATGCTCCGTCGAAATAAAGCTCCCATCGGGTATTATCACCGTCGATCGCATCAAACGCATTCGTCTGGAAGATCGCAGTTTAAAGGAGAGTCGGGCGGTATCGGATGCTCAGCGAGGAAGTCGGCAATGGCCTGGCCTTTCACTGCCTTGAGAGGTTGATAGGTTATCGAGAACTCCGTCAAGAGCAGGGCCCATTTAGCGAGTCGTCCCGTTAATATGGCCTTTGACATCAAGTATTTAAGGGGGTCCACCTTTGAAATGAGACGGACCTCATGCGCCAACGCATAGTGCCTGAGCTTTGTTATCGCGAAGATCAACGCCAGGCAGTGTTTTTCAATGGGGGAGTAGTTACTTTCTGCTCCCAGTAGAACTCGACTTAAGTAGTAGAGTGCTCTTTCTTTCCCTTGGTCGTTCTCTTGTGCCCATAACGCGCCTAAAGAACCTTCGAGGGTGGTTGTATAAAGAATGAGGGGTTTTCCCTTAACCGGAGCAGCTAATACCGGCGGGCTCTGCAGGTATTTATTAATCTCGTCCAGTGCACCTTGGTATTTTTGATCCCAGACGAATGGGGTTCCCTTCTTCATCAGGTGGCTGTAGGGACAGCACTTGCCTGAAAGATTGGCTATAAATCGCCGTATGTATGCGAGCTTCCCTTGGAGAGACCGCAACTGTTTGAGAGTTCTCGGCGGAGGCATTTCCATGATCGCCTTGATCTTAGACGGATCTATTTTAATACCTCGGTGTCGAAGGATTGGTTCGAAAGAGTGTTTGTAGAATAACCGCAATCAATAACGGTGTCGCGCGTAGCTAGACCGAGATGAGTACGGGTCATCCTCAGGGAAACGTTGAACTTTTTACTCTTACTTTAGATGTGTTGAGAAAGAAAGGAGGGATAAAGAATTTTATAGAATGGTTTCTAGATCTACGTTAAACAAGAATGTAAAATATGGATCTAGATTATTTTAAAGATGTAATTAATATAATAAGATGGCTTGTAGGGTTCGTTAGGATTTAGTAGTTATGGACGATTAATTAAAAGTTACCCTTTTTATCCATTAATAGATTTAGAACTAGAACGACGGTGATGCGTGTAGATTAGGGTTTCTGGAGGGAAAAAGAATCCCACTCTTAACCCTTATCTCGACACGGAACTCCGTTCATATCTAGCCTTTACCAAAACAATCATTAATCTAATCTCTAATCGCGGTCGGAACTAGCAAAGAATTGCTAGCGCGCCCGATTAGGATGTTAATGATTCTTTTGATAAAGTTTCTAAACTTTATAGGAGTTAAAAAGGGTTTAGTTATTTTCATCGTCCATTAGCCTACCCTAATCCTACGAACCCTAACAAGCGGAGAATTACTCGCGCATGTTGGGAGAAGAAGATGAAAAGACAGAGAGGGAAAACATAATGTAAAATGCAAAAGGAATTAAATAAAATAACTACCTTTATTAATCAACTTGAACAAACTACACTTTAATCCGTAGAAAATGATTACAAAACTAGTTGCTTCTCGATCTTTCCTAAGGAGGTAGTTGAACAGTCGATGATCAGCCTGGATGCGTGAGCCGTCTTGGACTTCGTGATCTCTTCGGCTTGATAAATTTTCCAAGAGGCTCTCGGTGCTCTTTTATAGTGCAAAGCCAGAATCTTATTGTTGAAAAGTTGGTAAAATTCTTCATAGATTTATGCCAAAAAATCTTGCTTCCCAATTCCCTAGAAGTGCGGCGGATCCGCGGCCCAAGGGGGGTTTGGCCGCGGATCCGCGCTCAAAGGTGAGGATCTCTTGATCAAAATTCTTGGGCTTTCTTCTTGTGACATGTGGCAATCCTAGGCACCTTTAGAATTCAGAAATCTTCTCTCGGTTGCTTCCAGACTTGGTCTCTAAGTTTTGCTTCTTAATTAGGCAAGTCTTCTTCAACAGCTTGATTTCTTTGATATATTCTGCATAACAACTTGGAAAATTCTGCACAATAATCTTAAATAATATTTAGTAGACTTAGTTCTACTAGGATTTGGTCAATAAATTTATTTGCATACATTTTTCTACCAAATGTTAATTAAAATATATTAACACATGGAAAATAGTGTTTTTACACATAAACCCTCATATGTATAATATATTATAATAAAGTCCTTTTTTAATATGAAAATGGTAGGAAAAATGTAATACAAATGTGCAGTTTTATCAACTGAACATCGAACAATGAATCCCAGGAATTTGCCTGAGGAAACTCCGAATGCACACTTAAGCGGGTTCATCTTCAAGTTGTATTGCCGAAGGCGTTGAAATACGGTCTTCAGATGCTCGAGATGTTCCTCATATGATTTGCTTTTAACAATGAGGTCGTGACGATTTCATGTATGAGATCATCAAAGATCTTCGTCATGGCCCTTTGGTAGGTGGCACCAGCGTTCTTTAAACCGAAGGGCATCACCTTGTAGCAGAATATACCCAGAGGAGTCCTGAAGGCGGTGTGCTTCTGGTCTTCAGGATGCATCTTTATCTGATTATACCCTGATGAGCCGTCCATGAAGGAGAAAACCTCATAAGTGGACGTATTGTCTATCATCAGTTCGGTGACTGGCACTGGGAAATCGTCCTTCGGGCAAGCTTTATTGAGATCCCGGAAGTCCAAGCATATGCGCACTGTCCCATTTTTCTTCATCACCGGGACGATGTTGGCGATCCATTCAGGGTATTGAACTTCCTGGATGAAGCCAGAGTCGATCAGCTTCTTAACCTCGGCATTGATATTCATCTCAACCTCGAGTCGCATTCTTCTTGGCGCCTGTTTGACTGGCTTGATGCCCGGGGATATCACCAATCTATGCACAGCGATTTCTGGATCTAGTCCCGGCATTTCAGAATAGTTCCACGCAAAGCAATCTCTATGCTGTAGAAGCACGTCTTTTAACGCGGCCACCCTTTTTTCAGATAGCAGCTCGCTGATGAATGTCGGTCGCGGGTCATCAGTCGTCCCCAATTTGATTTTCTTAAGATTATCTGCGGTGGTGTGTATTCCATCCTCCAGTTCTCTCGGAGCTGGCGGAAATTCTGAAATCACCTCATCATTGTTGTTTTCGAAGCACCAGGGAAGGTTGTCCGTGTTCTCGGGCCCTTCTTTTAATATTGTTATCATGTGACAAGTGCGAATCCGCTTCCAATCCCAATGTGGGGTTGGCTCTGTTCTCGTGGTTTTGGATTTGTGCTTCTGTGGCGGCGCTATCCTCCAGTTGTCAGACAGAGCGAACTTGCCGAGCTGGTACTGATCTTCAACTCAATTTTTGAAGGTGAAGCAATCTTCGAGAGGGTGTCCTATCACTCGGTGATAAAAGCAGTAGTCCGGGTGTGAGACTTCGCCCGCTTGTTCGGGATGTTTAGACTCCTGCAGTGTAAGCATCTGATGTTTTAGAGCGAGGTCAAGTATCTTCTTCGTCTTGTCTCGCGGAAACGAGTATGCTCGACCCATTTTCTTCATAAGGGATAGATCAATAATGCTCGACTCCCGTTTGCGTGGCTTCTTAGCCCTGCTTTGTTGTTGTTGAGCGCCTTTTTGGCCTTTCGACCTATTTCTGTTTTTGCGCTGAGCCTTCTTTATAACAGGTTGACAAGGAGCGGCACTTTCATCCTTCACGGCCTGTTGGAGAAGGCATTGCGTCTTGGCTTTCTCGTAGATGACCATTTCGTGGTTGTGATCACCTCGGACTTTTTGACCATCTTTCCTTATAAGTTTGTCCATTTGTTCTTCGAACGACGGACTGGGCTCCTTTGCATCTGGAACTTTCACTGGCTTAAGATTAGCATCCTCCCATTGAGCATCCGCTTCTTCATCGAGGTCATACACGACGTAGCAGCCGGGTAGTAACTCTCGTTTCTTTGACCGGATGTATCCAAGCCCTTTTGTTTCCATTCTCCCGTTAGGCAGTTTGCGTTGAGTCCCGGGGACGTTCCACACCCTGTCATAGAATTTCGCCTTTCTAACGGTCTGTTTGAAGGGTATCCCTTGGCGTTTCAGCAGCTTTTTCAAACCTTCCGTATAATATCTGGGGAGACGGATAGGCTGAAGCCTGTCGAGCGTAGGATCCGCGCCATGCCAGATTTCTTTTTCTACCTTGGTTTCTTCAGAGCGGTAAAACAGAATTGCTTTCTCGCTCTCTCGCCTGGGCGGGATGTAGAATGTTTGTAGATTTTCTACATTATAAATATTAAGTGCATCCAGTTCTTTATGGTGTTTAAGCGGCACCATGGCGACTTGCAGACTTTGCTGTTCGTCGGCGGAAGCTTGTATTGAAGGTCGAGCAGAGAATACGACATGGACCTCATCCTCCGAATCACTACCAAAGACCAACGTAGGAGTGGACGGTCCTGGCTTGTTGTGTTGGGGCGGACCCGAATACACTATCTCCTCTTCCTCCTCGGTATCACTGCCGAAGACAGGGATGGTGGCATTAGCTTTATTCTCCGGCTTGTGACACCTTTCTGTGTCTTCGAAATCCGGTAAGAAGTATTTGGCGTCTTCATATTTGCGGACTTCGTTCACAGAGAATGGGTTCAGTTCTCCCGTCACGGTATACTCGAAACCATCCTTAAAACACTTCATACACTGATGTTGTGTAGAAGGGATGATGTTGTACTCGTGTAACCACGGTCGGCCGAGCAAAGCGTTGTAGCATGTCTTGGCGTCTATGACGTGGAACTTAACGTCCGTGACGAGTAGTCCGAAACGTAGCGTCAGTATCACAGACCCAAGAGTTCTTGATGACTGGGAGTCGAACCCGGAGATGGTGATTTTGTCATGAGCAAGGTGCTGGACGCTCATGCAGATTTCTTTAAACACCCGCACATTAAGGAGATTAACAGACGATCCGTTATCGATCAGGATTTTGCCTATCTTTATAACATGGCAGTATCCTGAGACATAGAGAGGGCGATTGTGTTCGCACGTCCCAAGGAGAAGGTCTTCATCACCGAAGGTGACATCTGCCGTGTTCACTTCCTCCAATTCATCCTTCATCTTTTCCTCGGCCAGGAAAGCTTGGAATTGCCCCGGATCTTGTAGTGCCTTGATCAACGAATCTCTTGCCTCCTTTGATAGCAAAAGGGCGTCAAAAATGCTGAGCTGTGAGGGCAACTTCCTCAGACGTGCTAGGACGTTGTAATCCACCTTATTCTTCTTCGGCGGGTTGTTGGCGCTTAGCTCCTCCAGAACTTGGTCATTTAAGACGATATCTTCAGAGACCTTTTCTTTCCCTTTATCTTTCCTGTTTGAGGATCCGAGATTCTTTTCGGGCAGCGTCCGATTCCGCAACCGGATATTTTCGCAGACCTTCGGCTCTTCTTCTTTTCCCGAAGTGGATTCTTCAAAGAGAGGGGTAAGTTTCTGCTCTTCATCAGAATCACTCCCGAATGTAGGCACTTATGACCCGCCGGTGTTAACCATGCGACAATCGCCGATAGTTCTGTTTAGGCCTTCAGTCGTACCATTCTGCTCTCGGTGAGTCTTGCGCTTTTCCCGCTTAAAATGTTGCCGGTGAGCAACATATCCTTGCCACCATCTATCAAAAGCTTTGCACTCTTCAGTGGGGTGCGAAACTTTCCGATGATATAAGCAATAGGAGGGGTGCATTTCCGCTTCACCAGTAACGCCTCCCTCAGAGGATGGTAGTTTTATACCCATTGACACGGCTTTAGCAAACCTCTTCCTCATCTTGAATTTGATTTTATCCGCAGTGGGTGTGCTTTGCTCTAGCGGGAGTATCTCATATTTTTTTTCAAGGCGTTGGCGTTTGGCCTTTTCGAATATGACCGCCTCGCGTTCTCGATCAGCTTTACTTTTCAACCGAGCTTCATTGAGGAATGCATCAATTACTTCATCCGATGGCCCCAGAATTTTTGATTCGGTATCTGCCCCCAGCGTTTCAGTACAAGAAGTTTCCTCATCGTTCATGAACGAATGGGAAATCACATGACAGCTCGCCACGCATTCTTTAGATTCATCCGACGAACTATTTCCCTCCTCCCCGGCGCTTGACCACCTCTCTGTGAAGATGTTCCTCTTGAAAGACGTGGTTGAGGAACTCCTCGAATGTAATGGGATTTCGTGCCTTCTGGTTGTATTCTTCCAGCGCATCAATTTATTTTTGCAAGTCTGTGCGCTTGTCGTCAGGCTTCACGGGCTTCTTTGACTTCTTTTTCTTCTTCTTCGAAGATTTTGACGGCTGGCTGCAAGTGCTTGAACCACCACCATCGGTCTTTAGGGTTGGACGTGGCTTCAGCATCCCTTCAATGATATGTGGTTCCAACGGTTTCTTCCACTTGATCGGTGGAGATGTCTGAAGATCATTTAGCATTCTCTTTGTCTTGGCCGATAATACAACCTCCCAAGGAGCTTCTTCAATGACGGAGCATGTTGCCCCAGGCGTATTCGTCCCCTTAGAGGTGTGGGGCTGCGGGGGATTCACCTTCCATTTGTCAGATAACGCGAACTTGCCCTGTCGGTACTGGTTTTCAAGCCAATTTTTGAAAACGTAGCAATCTTCGATCGGATGGCCTAGTACTCGATGATAAGGACAGTAGTTGGGCTCGTTGACGTCACTTGGTTGCAACGGACGTTTTGGATCCGGCATATTTATGAGTCTGTTGCGCAACGCCAGCTCGAATAACCTCCTCGTTTTATCGCGGGGAAAGGAATAAGGACGTCCCATCCTATCATCAAGGGGTACGTACGGGCGCATATTATTTTGACGAGCAACCGGCTTTGAGTCGCTCGGTTGTTGTTGAGCATTAGCGACGACGATCGCTTTTCCCTTCCCTTTGTCATTTCGGGAGTCCGGCCTTGGAAGAGGGGGTTTATGGCCCATTTGATCCATTTGCGCTAGTTTGTCAATCAAGGCCTGGAAGGTAGTTGGCTTGAAAAACATCATAAATTGTGAGATGGTTGCTTGCGGATCAAGGGTTCCCACAAACATACCCACCGTGGGAGCTTCCTCAATGCGCTGCTCGCACTTCGACCATAAGTTCCGCCATCGTATAGCGTACTGAACCCATGTCTCGCCGGATTTTACCCTGGCGTTAATCAGTGCCGTCATCGGGGTACGTTCATTGGCACTTGCAAAACGTTGAGTAAACAGCAACTCCATCTCCGCGATGGTTTTAATAGAGTCGTTCGGAAGCTCAGAGTACCATTCGAACGCCGTATCTGATAAGCTTCCAACAAACTGGCGAAGCAACAGCTTGTCGTCACCGCCGGTGTTGCCGCAGAGTGCCCTGAACTGGGCAACATGCCGATGAGGATTGCCCGTCCCCTTGTAGACATGGAACTTGGGAATTATATAACCTGACGGGTACTTGATTTGATCGTACCAACTCGGATATGGCCGTCCCGTTTTTACGACCTGGCCGGCTGCTTCGGTCGCATGATGAACCCGTATTTGTTGGGCGATGTATTCAACCAAATCAGTTTTGGAGATTGTATCCTCTTCAGCCGTTGATAGGGCTGGCGGAGGATTTGATGTCTCTCCCCTATCGTCTCCAAGGACGATCGGGGGCTCTTCGGCCGGAGGATCTTGTTGTATCATCATCCCTATCATGTCTTGGAAGAGGAGGCCCATACGCTGTATGTTGGGTGCTTGTTCAGCAGCCTCTTTGTCCTTCTTATCCAATATCCGACGAAGGAATTCAGCGTCGGTTTCTTCCTCCTGACGTTCGTCCGAGGACGTTTCAGGATTTTCTTTTGGCCCTGTAAGTGCGGCCATAGCGCTCATCATTTCTTGGAGCTTTTGCTGTTGCTCCTGCGCCTTGGTCACTGACCGCGTGTGCGGTCTATGACCTGTTGATATGCGACTGTCTTCCTTACCAGATGTCACATAGACGGTGTGAACTACCATGCCCCCGGACTTAGGGCGTTTAGGTTCACCATCTTTAGCATTTGCCGCGGGCGTGGGGGTTTTCTCCGGCCTTCTTCTTTTGTGGGCCGTTGAAGTGGAGGGGGCCGTTGCAGTGGGTACCCTAGCGATGGTTGTCATCTGCTGGTCCTTTTCTTTTTGCACCTTCGTCTTCTTTCGTTGACGAGAGTGATCTGGGTCGATCACGGAGTCTTGAACCCTCCGCCAAACATTATAAATTCTCGAGGACAGCCGTTGAGGGGGCTGTTCTTGCTTTGTTTCTGAAACTCTCTCCCGCAGGTGGAGGAGATCTTTTCAATGTAGCGGTTGGAGAGTTCTTACGTACCCTCCTCAGTAGTTCAAAGCTGTTCCCGGTTGGAACAGCAGCGTTGACTTCCACCACTGGAGCCGGTGGAGTTAGCCCTGAGGGGGAGTTGCCCCCTGCCTTCCTCACTCGTTGCCAATGGCGACGTCGAGCATGACGAGCCGTCGGGACTGGCTCGGAGATTGAGACAGCTTCTTTTTGCCCCCTGTCTGAATGAGGCGCCGCTGGTGTTAACCTCTTAAAGACTGAGGTTGTCTTTTGAGGGATGATATTCAACCTGTCGAAGATAGATCCTCGAGCAGGGGCAGGAGCAGGAATCGTCAGTCTTGAAAAGACTGACTCTTTGACAGGGGAAGCCGCCTTAACGACTTCCGGAGTAGCGGCCGTTGCCCTCTTTGGGACAGCCATTTTAGAGTTCCTGGGCTTCTTAGCGGGCCCTTCAGAGTTTTGATCCAGCCTCGCAAAGATAGAGGCTGTCGGCTTGGTGGTGGACGACCCGTTGACATGGGCCGTCGTGGCAGTGATCCGGTCGAAGACCGACCTCTTGTTCACTTCCGATATAGGTATTGGCATAGAGAAGCTTGTAGGTGGGATCATGGTCCCGAAGAACAGGCCAGTGGTGGCTTGGGTCACCTGGTCTACCGGCAGAGCGAGGAAGGAAGCCGCTTGGGGCCCATATGCTACACCTCCCGGTGAGGTGGAGCGTCCGTTGCAGTGGTACTTCGAGCAGTTGGTGCAGTTAAAGGCCATTGATGCTTGAGTTCTGCGCCAGGCAAAAGACCAAATCTCAGTAACTTGAAATCCAAAGGCAACCCTTTAACAAACCACGATTGGTTCGCGAGGACGACACACGAAGTGTGGAGTGGAAAGAGGAAGAGGTCCCACCGGGCGTGCCAGAATCTGTCCCACTCCGAATGGCGGCTGACGACGTTAGGTCGTCTTGCCTGAGATTCGGGGCAGATGCTATTTGGTTTTATCCGTCTACCTCTCCGAAGATGCCAAGTTGATTTATAGCAACCGTGTATCGGAGGTTTAGACGGATGCGGCCGATGTAGCAGACTTCGTCAGATTCCCCCTCGCTTGAGGGGTTTTTGATTGTGGGGACGCTCTTCCCTGCAGGCGCAAGCCCCTGCAGTTAATTACGCTACCGCATCGCGGTAACCACTTTCTCCTTCTCCAGAATTTCACTCCGTGTCGTATGTGTTTATTTTGTTTGTGGTTGCCCGTGGATTGTATACGGAGACTGAGTAATGCCGTCGCCCGTAGGACGTGGATTAGTCCAAATCCGTATTTACTTAGATTTGGGTTTGGTATTTTTAGTTTAAGGATGCATTAGTCGCGTTGTGGCTAAGATCAACTTAAACGTTCGTTAAGGATACGATAGTCCTGTTTGAGACTAAGATCAACTTAACGTGATAATCCATTTAATATCTGGCCATCGGGACTCGTCACCTCTCTAACGTCATTGAAGGATTACAACGGCAGATGTCAGAGGAGTTCAGAGATGTACCCTTGAACCAAGGTTGATTTGGAATTTTATAGTCCGTTTGAATGTTTAAGGATACGTTAGCCGTGTTTGGGGCTAAGATCAACTTAAACGGGATCGTTTAGATCCGGCAAAAGAGCATTTTGAGGCTCTATTGTTCCAGTTTAGGGACGTGGTGGTCCAATATTAGTTTAGGGACGTTTCGGTCCAATATTAGTTTAGGGACGTTTCGGTCCATCGCCAGTTTTAGGGACGTTTCGGTCCGATATTAGTTTAAGGACGTTTCGGTCCGATATTAGTTTAAGGACGTTTCGGTCCAATATTAGTTTAAGGACGTTTCGGTCCATCGCCAGTTTTAGGGACGTGGTGGTCCAATATTAGTTTAAGGACGTTTCGGTCCGATATTAGTTTAAGGACGTTTCGGTCCGATATTAGTTTAAGGACGTTTCGATCCACGAGTTTAAGGACCCCGCAGTCCGTATTGATATGTGGTTGTCGGGACCCATTACCTCTTTGACGTCGTTGAAGGATTACAACGACATGTGTCAGAGGAGTTCAGAGATGTACCCTTGAACCGGTCGTAAATTGATTTAGGAGAGCATTCTTGCTCAGTCAATTTAGTTTGGGGACTTACGGCCATGATTGGGCAAAGTCCCGTTGAGAATATTCAACATTTTTCTTGATCTTTGGCCTATTAGGTCTGTGCTTGGGCTTTGCCCATATTTAATAATGCACTGCATTTTATTCTGGCCTGCTAGGCCTCTTTGATTTGGGCCCTGTCCCTTTATTTATGATGCAGAGCATCTGTTTTGGTTTGGGCTCTGCCCTTTTTTAAAATAATGCATTGCATTTTATTAGGCCTGTTAGGCCTTTTTTAATTGGGCTTGGCCCTTTTATAAGCAATGCAGTGCATTTGTCTGGCGCTTTGCGCCAAGTAATGAGCGCAAGCTCATATGGTGATGACACGCGTCATGCTCTGGCGAGCGCAAGCGCAACAGTACTGTTCTAGTGCGCTGTGCTTGCACTGCTGACACGTGGCGCGCTGTGGTGAATTGCGCCAGTTTCAGAGAGCAAGGCTCTGTTTCAAAAGCGCATAGCGCAATTGGTTCAGATGCTGACACGTGGCGCTCTCTGGTGGTTTGCGCCAACCCAAGAGCGCAACGGTGCAGTTTTGCAGGTGCAAGGCACTATTAACTTGAGAATCTTTTAAATTCCAGAACCAATGGTTCATAAGTGCAAAGCACTACCTGGTTTCTTGATCTAATTTAGATCAAGGAAAACAAGTGTTTCTTATTTTTCTTGATCTTAGAGAACCAATGGTTCATAGGTGCAAAGCACTATTTTTATTTTGTTTTTTATTAAAAATCATTGATCTTGTTCTTAGATCAATGATCTATCAGAAGAAATTCTTCTATCTAAAAGGTCTTTTACCTTTCTTCTTGAAATTTCTTCAGAGTTCTTTTTTTTTCTCAGAAAATGTTCATTCCTTGAATTGAGGTCTGGGGTATCTTTTATAGTGCCCATAAATTAGTTAAATTTTTTAAAGAGATCTTTCTTTGAGTGATTTGGGGAATTTTCCCCACCGTTGGATCTTTGATCCAAGGGCTTCTGTTTTAAAGAAGAAAATCTTCTTGTTTTAACAAGAACAGAAAAGATTTCTTTAGAATTTTAATTCTGTTTGGCGCAGATGCCCCAGCGCGTATCGCGCAGCGCAACCGCGCTAGCGCATCTGCGCTGACACGTATCGCGCAGCGCGCAGCGCGCAGCGCAACGCAACCGCGCTAGCGTATCTGCGCTGTCACGTGTCGCGCAGCGCAGTGCTTGCGCAACTGAAGCGTTGCTTCCTTTAATTTTACTTTAAACAGAGCTTTGCTCTGATTGGGTGCGCTGCCTTGGGCGCTGCGCTGATGCATCTGCGCCTGACACGTGGCGCGTTGCGCCCGAGATCTGAAGCGTTGCTTCAAAGTTTGAATTTTGAATTTTCAACAGAGCTTTGCTCTGATTGGGGGAAACAGTGAATACGAAATTAAAACTCCGAACGAACCCCGAAACGTCAATTTAACCCCCTCTCTGTACATTTTTTAAAAACTGTGTATTTTCAGAATTTAAAATACCTAAAAAAATCAGCAGGCAATTTAAAGAATAACAGTGAAAAACGATGACGTCATCCGTACGGACCGCCGCGGAACCGCGGCCGTACCTTGCTTAGGCCGCGGATCCGCGGCAGTACTGTTTGATTTGACAATTTTGTTTTCACGGTAATTCTCTTTTCTGCTTATATATTTTCTGGGTATTTTTTACTCTGACTCAAGTGTTGAGTGTTCTAGGGATTATTTTGTATTCGTTGATTCGTTCGGAAAATTTAATTTCGTTCTTTTTCCGGATAATTTAGAAAGTATTAAAATGTTCGAACGGATATCATTAACTCATTATTTCCAGGCATGAAAAACTTTCAAGTGTTGAATTTTTTCTTAAGTTTAAATCTTTCGGAAAAATGTGCATGTAACGCGATGGACCCTCTACAAGACAACAAACCTTAACTCGATTATGTGACCGTCTTGGCCTTTTGAACCTTAGGGTTTGGGGGAGTACAGCGTTGCCACATGTGAGGCGTTGGCTTGACCCTTCTACGGCTGGACCGTTGGTACTGTGACGTATTCTGGAATTTTTGAACTCCGCTCAAGTGTTGAGCTATTTAGGAAATCTTGGGTATTTGATTATTCGATCGGAAAGTTTAATACTGTCTATTTATCTGGAATGTGATACAATATGTGGAATTCATATAGTTAGGCATGAAATGCGAAGTATGTGATATTTCGGATTTACGATGTCTAAAGAGTTTGTGGATTCCAAATGTTGTAGTTTTACACTTTCTTTTCTGCGACCGTAAGTGTAATATGTGAAATTGCCGGTTTCGTTGCTATATGTCAACGACAATTGGGATGCGCATATTTACTTACGTTGATGATATGTAATGTTATGTGTTGCTGGATATGTTATATTGGATCGTCGCGTTTCTGAATAGCCGGGGGTTTTATGTGAGATGAGGGTTTTTATTTTCATTCATGTAAAATTAAATGTATGTAATATTCTTTTATTGGGGCACTTCCGGGATGAGGTTGATATCACCATTTGTATATTATTTACTTTTCCGCACTAGGATAGACCCAAGGAGGAGAGCACAAGTAACCGGGTTCTAGAGTCCAGTGGGAGACCAACTCGAGGAGTCGAGTCCGGGTCTCCTAACTCTAGAATTGGAAGGGTTGCTTGCCGCTCTCGTAGGGGTCTAGGGGTGTGGGTTTGGCTATTCATCGCGACCGTGGAATCCGTGTTTTATAGATGCTCAAAATAAAACACGGACGTCCTAGTATATCCAATATTTCATATGTTTCTTCTGCTGCGATATCTGTGATGTGATCATTTGATATGTTGTGATAAATACTGTATATAGTATATATGATATATTATATAGATGTTACTTATGTTTTACACCCGCGCTAGCCCTGCCCCGCTCTGCCGTTAGTTACCTAACCTAACGGTACACGAGAGGACATCGAGACGAATGCGGATGGCATAAGTGTACGTCGTATTTATCTGTGATGTTTAGGTGATTTCAATGATGGGACTTCATTAATATGATTAATGAAAGAAAAGAAACCTAAAAGATGTTGTAGAATCAAATTTTCAAAAAAGGTAGCTACAGTTTTTTGCTTTGCATAGTGATATATATGATATACTCTGCACCTTATTCGATGAAAGAGCCGAGATCCCTTCACCGGGAGTGACCTCTTTAGCAAAAACTGGCAGATGCTACAACACTCTGTTTGTTTTTGATTGCTTTTGGATTTTTGCTTTACATAGTGGTATATATGATATATCCTGCACCTTATTTGATGAGGAAAGAGCCGTGATCTTTTCACCGGGAGTGACCTCTTTAGCAAAACTAATAAAAGTCTCAAAATCACTCCATTTCAAAATTCACTCGATTCTACAATGATATCAAGTTCATTACGCAATAGGTTTTCAGAAAACCTGTCGTAGCCCTCCGTCATTTCAGATAAGTCCTACTTAGTATTCGTGCTACGTTTGTTGACCTCCGTCAAGACGTAGTGTGCGGTAGCTAACTAGTATTTATCTGCTTATGCATATGATGCAGATTGGATTAGGGTAGTCGTACGACCTTATTGACCTCCGTCAAGGGTCGTGCGGGTGGGTTTGATTCAATCAAGACATGACGGGTTGAACTTGACTTGCACCCTGTGATTTGTTGACCTCCGTCAAGGTCATAGGATACTTGGGGCAAAATATTATCGGGAATTTCAAGTGTTGAAATTTGCAATGAGATTGCATACCTTCTATGAGATAGTTGGATCCCGATACCCACTGCGAGTAATTGTTACTCCTGGGAGACTTTTACACAGGACAATTAGCCGATTAAGTAAGTATCTGTCAACGGGGTTACGCCTCTGGGAAAACGAGGTTTACTTTAATTAGGTCCGTGCGAAAGCACGGGGAACCTCCCTCAAAGTACCGACACTGGCCTGGCTGAAAGATTGGCGAAGTTGCAGGGTGTAATTAATCCCGGCTAGTCTTTCCTTTTAGGGTTTGAAGGAAGATTTGATAAAAACAGTGGGAGCCATCCTGATTAGTTAAAATAATAACCAATCTGATCTTGCAAGAGCATACGCTAAAGTGTTTTCTTCTCTCTCTCTCTCTCCAGGTAGCGACCATATCATGCCTTAATCAAGATAATAATATGGATGTATTGACCGAACCCGCATGTTATACTGTGCTGGGGAACGTTGGTTCCGTTCTTTCTTATAAAAGTTATAAGGCTGAATAGGATATAGGGGAATACCAGGATTCCCATGCCACCCGTATGAAGAAAGTACATGTTGATGCATTTCTTCGGGTGTGTTCGTTACAGAGAACTGTTTCTCCATTTGCTCTACGTCCTGGGTATTAGATACCGGGTCAGGATCCCATATATGTAATCAGTTACATGGGCTTAGGAAAGGTAGAGAACTTGGAGAAGGTGATAAAGACATAAGGGTTGGAAATGGTGCAATTGTTGCAGCTAAAACCGTCGGGGAATATCACCTTGTATTGCCAACTGGTAATACATTGATTCTGAACGAATGTTATTACATGCCGAACCTGATATGCAACATTATATCGGTTTCTTTGTTAAGTAAAGAAGGATATAATTTTGTATTACAGGATAATGTTATGAACATTTTACTAAACCAAAAGTCGGTTGGATCAGGCACGTTGTGCAATGGCATTTATGTTCTAAATCAATCAACAGTTCTGAGCATAACAAACACACACAAGAGGAAGAGTTCAGAACTGAACGAATCCTTTTTGTGGCATTGTAGACTGGGTCACATCAATGCGACACGACTAGCTAAGTTGCATAAGGATGGATATTTGAATTCGTTTGAATTTTCATCTTATGACACTTGCCAGTCATGTCTCAAAGGCAAGATGACCAAAACTCCGTTTACGGGACACGGAAAAAGAGTTACTGAACTCTTGGGACTGATACATAGTGATGTATGCGGTCCCATGTCTACACATGCCAGGGATGGTTCTTCGTACTTCATTACATTCACTGACGATCTCTCTAGATTCGGATATATGTTCCTGATGAAACACAAATCAGAAGCTTTTGAGAAATTTAGAGAATATAAACAAGAAGTCGAGAACCAAACCGGGAAAAGTATTAAAATCCTTCGATCTGATCGAGGAGGTGAATATTTGAGCAATGAATTCCTAGACTTCCTAAAAGAGAATGGGATTCTCTCTCAGCTAACTTCTCCATATACACCACAGCATAACGGTGTATCGGAACGGAGGAACCGCACCCTATTAGATATGGTGCGCTCTATGATGAGTATAGCTGAGTTACCTATTTCCTTCTGGGGATATGCACTGGAGACAGCAGCATACCTACTGAATAGGGTTCCTACTAAATCTGTGCCTATCACCCCATATGAGATATGGGAGGGGAAGAGACCATATCTTAATTTTATTAAGATATGGGATTGCCCGGCTTATGTCAAAAGAAAAAAACCGGACAAACTCGAGGCAAGGTCTGTTTTGTGTAAGTTTATTGGATATCCCAAGCATTCACGAGGGTATATCTTCTACCAAAGTGAGGAACAAAGGGTGTTTGTTGCTCAACACGCCACCTTTTTAGAAAAGAATTTCTTGCAAAAGAGATTAGTGGCTCTGAGATAGAACTGGAAGAGGTTCCAGCTGTACAAACCACAACAGAAGATTTGGTGGAACCAGAGAATTCGGTAGTTCCCGATGAACCCCAGCCACTCCGCAGATCTAGTAGGGTTCCTCACCCACCTGAGAGATACTACGGTTTTCTCATGGATGGTGGGAGCGAGGATTGCATCATGGTTGATGATGACCCAACTAGCTTCGAGCAGGCCATCACGAGTGGGGACTCAGTGAAATGGCTGGATGCAATGCGGTCCAAGATGGAATCCATGTACACCAACAAAGTATGGACTTTGGAAGATGCTTCTGAAAGGGTAAAACCCATTGGGAGGAAATGGATCTTCAAGAAAAAACTTGGTGTAGATGGGAAAGTGGAGACTTTCAAAGCTAGACTTGTTGCAAAGGGTTTTCGTCAAAGACCAGGTGTGGACTATGACGAAACCTTTTCTCCAGTGGCTATACTTAAATCCATCTGGATCATACTTGTCATCGCTGCATATCATGACTACGAAATCTGGCTAATGGATGTTAAGACCGCCTTTCTAAACGGTGATTTAGAAGAGAGCATGTACATGACTCAGCCAGAGGGCTTCGTAGCTAGTGGGAGCAGCGGGAAGGTGTGCAAGCTGCTTAAATCCATTTATGAATTAAAGCAAGCATCGCGGAGTTGGAACATCTGCTTTGACGTCGTTATCAAAGAGTTTGATTTCGTCAAAAACGTAGATGAATCTTGTATCTACAAGAAGGTGGCAGAGAGTAAGGTTGTCTTCCTCGTATTGTACGTGGACGACATACTCTTGATAGGAAATGACATTCCTATGCTGCAATCGGTCAAGCTCTTCTTATCACAAAGATTCTCAATGAAAGATCTAGGTGATGCCTCCTGCATATTGGGAATTATGATCTATAGAGATAGATCTAAAAGGATATTGGGATTATCTCAATCCAGATACATTGACACCATACTAAGGAGGTTTAGTATGGAAGAATCCAAGCGTGGGAATTTATCCACGATCTCTGGACTCACTCTCTCTAAAGAGATGTCTCCCAAGACTGATTTGGAGAGAGCTCGCATGCAAGGGATATCCTATGCTTCGGCAGTAGGCTCTATCATGTATGCGATGCTATGTACCAGACCCGATATAGCACACTCACTAAGTGTAGTGAGTAGGTATCAAGCTGATCCTGGAGAGAGTCACTGGACAGCTGTGAAGAGCATTCTCAAGTACTTGCGAAGAACTAAAGAGATGCTCTTGGTGTATGGTAACGGAGAACTCCAAGTGGAGTCCTTTACCGATTCGAGCTTCTAGAGTGATAAGGACGACTCTAAGTCGCACTCGGGATTTGTCTTTATCCTTTACGGAGGGGCGGTTAGCTGGAAGAGTTCCAAGCAGGAAACCATGGCAGACTCGACGATGGAGGCTGAATACATCGCTGCCAACGATGCTGCCAAAGAGGCTGTCTGGATCAAGAAGTTCATTACTGAACTTGGAGTGGTTCCATCCATTGAGCATCCAATACCTTTGTATTGCGATAACAATGGAGTGGTGGCTTTGGCCAAGGAACCCAGGTCCCATCAGCGATCAAGGCATATTCTGTGGCGGTATCACCTGATCCGGGAGATAGTTGATCGCCGGGAGATCGAGGTCAGGAGGGTTGACACGAAGAACAACACAGCGGATCCACTCACGAAGACCATTCCCCAGATACAGTTTGAGAGACTCTTCGGGATGCTAGGTATGCGATACTACAGCAGCTGGCCCTAGTGCAAGTGGGAGATTGTTAGTTGTATGTATGCCCTAGAGGCCAGTATTATACAAATGATGTATATTATATTGGATGCCTGGACATATATAGAGAGGACTTTCTTGCTCGATATGATAGTATGCTATCTGGTTGCTCTTTATCTTAACATGTATACTTGTCTCTTGATACTGTCTTATAGTTACATGTTGGTAAAGCCCTTAGGATGTGTACTTGACTACCTGGACTATGATGCAGATCATACTAGTTGGGACAGAGTAGTCCATAAGTACATCCTTTAATGTTCCTAGTCGTGGGTATATCGAGACAGGGAATCGATATACCAGAGTAGACTAGCGTATACGCTTATCGACCCGTGAGATGGGCGATGGATGATCCCATATCCATTGGTGTTTGACATCAGAGATGGTATACGGGTGCTCAGTGGATACTGGGTACACTGAACGGACTCACCGAGAACTCCCAGATGGTATTATACCTCACGTCAGATGGCAGTTCTCTGGTGACACTTGTGCAGATTAGTCTGTAGACCCGAGATCGTCATAGAGTCTTGTGTGATTCCCACTGTGCATTGATTTCCACCTTACCACGTCCAAGAGGGCATGCAAAACGGTGGTTTTTGGGTACAGTCCTGAGTCACATGGAGGCAATGAGCGATAGGAGGGGTTTCGTCTCTCCCGGTATTGGGGGTTGATGTTGCGCTGTGCTCGATTGGCCGTAACAGGGAAGTCCCTGGCCAGGGCTGATTTAGAGATTTACTGGTAAGAGTTACCGGTAGTTTCTCGACCCGTTATGAGCATCATATCGGCACGACTTATCGGTTATTGGGGTCTGACGTTTACCACCCCTAGACTTGATATGCGACATATCAGACGAGGAGACCGGACTGTATGGGAAGTGTTACCGGCAGGCTTTTACAGGAGTTGGAGCGGGCTTGCTTGTTGATCTTCTGATCGCTCAATACCCGGGTAGCCGTTACGTCCAGCTAGTACCGCTGATGGCTTGTGGGTGCTTGATGTGATTATCACCTACTGCCGGCGTATTGACGAGTCTTTAGAGTCCTACATAGAGGTTTTACTGACTCAGGCAAAATGAAATAGGAGCGCATATGTGATATGTGCGGGACCGAGAATAATGCGTGTATGTGATACCATATTCTATTCTCACGACTTTCTGTATCGGTCGGTTATATGTTATATAGCCGGGTTATCGAATCAAGTGTTGATTCGATAAGTCGATACATTGGATGTTAGTCGGTTATATGAGTTATGACCGGATTATTAAGTCAAGTGTTGATTTAATAATTTATTGTATAATTGTATATTGGATATACTAATTTACATTAACTAACATTTGTTCATTTAAGGGTTTTTTCTCACATGTGCACAACTTTAATGTATATATGATATATATTAAAATGTGTTTTCTTTTTGTATCATGGTTGTTGATACATCATTCATGGGTGTATGAGACTTACACCATGCTATTTATTATGTTGGATTTTAATATTTAAAGTAATTACAAAATTAGTGGAGGATTAGAAAAATGCATGAAGCTTGTGGAAGCTTGTGGATGCATTGACTAATTCCACTAAGTTTGTTTTTACTATGGATATTTGTTAACCCAACCATAAGGATTAGCTATGGTTATGTCTCTACATGAGTTAGTATATGATACTCACTCACCATGGTTAGCTTTCTCACTTGATCATTATCTTTCTCTCTTTATTTTTTCTTCATCTTCTTCCTTGAGAAAAAGAGCTCTTTAGGGTTTGATCCAAAGCGAGAAACATTGTGAGAAAATAAATTCTAAAGTGAACCCACTTCCTATTTCTTCATCCTCTACTAGACTAGCACTTTAGTTTAGAGTGTTTGCTTCACTAATTCTCTAGTTAGTGAAGTAGAAACTAGAGTTGGCATCCCCTCGACGTAGATCATCTTCGGCCTTGAAGACTTCAAGCAAGGACGCTCCTATAGCCTCGTGAAGCCATGTAAGCGTCCGGGAGAACCACGATCGCAGCGAAGGGACTTCAACAAGGAGCTAAAGTAGTGAAGGACCGATCTACAAAGGTTGTATTTCGTATTCACTTAGTTGTAGATGCTATTTACTTGCAAATGAAACCCTAATTTTCTAGCAAAGATCTTGTTTAGGGTTGCTAGGCACGGCTAAAATTTTAATTGGGCATGGTTGATACTTTCTTAACCCTTGTTAGAGTGTCTAGTAACCCTACAGAAGCTACCCGCCAGGGATAGCCGAGCGAGGGATCCTCGAGCTCGACTGCCTCTGGGAGGACTTTCTGATCCCTGGCGTTGCGGTAGGGAAGCTACCCGCCAGGGATAGCCGAGCGAGGGATCCTCGGGCTCGACTGCCTCTAGGAGGACTTTCTGATCCCTGGCGTTGTGGTAGGGAAGCTACCCGCCAGGGATAGCCGAGCGAAGGATCCTCGGGCTCAACTGCCTCTGGGAGGACTTTCTAATCCCTAGCGTTGCGGTAGGGAAGCTACCCGCCAAGGATAGCCGAGCGAGGGATCCTCGGGCTCGACTGCCTCTGCAAGGACTTTCTGATCCCTGGCATTGCGGTAGGAAAGCTACCCGCCAAGGTTAGCCGAGCGAGGGATCCTCGGGCTCGACTGCCTCTGGGAGGACTTTCTGATCCCTGGTATTGCGGTAGGGAAGCTACCCGCCAGGGATAGCCGAGCGAGGGATCCTCGGGCTCGACTGCCTCTGGGAGGACTTTCTGATCTCTGACGTTGCGGTAGAGAAGCTACCCGCCAGGGATAGCCGAGCGAGGGATTCTCGGGCTCGACTGCCTCTGGGAGGACTTTCTGATCCCTGGCGTTGAAGCTACCCGCCAGGGATAGCCGAGAAGGGTAGCTGCTGGGCTGCCTCTTAGTAAGGGCTTAGATCCTTGGGCGAGATGGCCCTCGAGCCGCCGTGGCGAGCCCCCTCTGTGCGACCTCGTCAAGGGAAGGGGTGTCGGTCTATTCGTCCGGCGAGGGCGTTGATGACGGTCGCCGGAGGAGGTTCACCCGCGCCTCCGGTGAGGGGGAGGCGGCGGCTGGTATCTGGATCTTCAGGATGATCGCTTGCCATGGGGATGGAGATCGGAAGGCCAACTTTGTTTTTTTGTGGAGTTTCGGTTCCCACAGACGGCGCCAACTGATGGAGCTCCTTTTCGGGCCTCCGTCAGATGTTGTCTTCCGTTGATCTCGCGGTGAACTTAGCTGATTGTCCTTTGTTGCGTGTGGGTCTCAATGGGGTTTTGGAAGAAGAGGTGAGGTGAGGAAGCTGTTGCCGAGTACCTGCAAAGAAGTCCCGGCGTGGTTTGGTACCACCAAGGACCCTCCAACGCTCAAGTTAGTGATGAGATCCGAGCAGAGTAACGGCATAAAAGTGTAAAAAATGGCTTACTTGACCCCTCTGTGATGGGGGTTTATATAGCGGTGGTGGCATGTAACAGCAGGCATGAGAATCTCGCCGACAGTTACACTCCCGACGTCACGCCTGCGTAAAGAGCGGATCGCCCGTTAATGGGGATCGTGATGGCGTGGAACGTGGGATGTTGCCGGCGGAGAATCTGTGCATGACGAGATTTGCGGAGCGGCGGTTACGCCTGTGAGTGATGGAGTTGGTCGGAGGGACCAAGGAAGATGGTCTCGGCGGGAGAGCTCGGGAACGAGCGAGAGGGCCGAGGTATCTTAATCCTGCGGTAGCTCGGAGACGAGCTGAGAGACCCAGGAGGCCAATTTGCAAGGGCCCTGAGGTGAGCCAGCTTTGTGCTTGTAGGTCGGGCCTGATCGGCCGATGTGGGCCCTCTCTTCTGAGTTCTGGGACATGTGATCTGCCACGTGTCCTGATCTGAAAGGTTGCTAATATTGAGCATCATCAAATCTTCTCTCTCACACACATCAATTCTTTATATTTGCTGGTGATAACTAAGTGTTGATTTACTCACCTAATTGGAAGAACGAGATTTCTACAAAGCCAGCTTCCTTCATCTGCTTTGGAAGTGATTTTCATAGCTTAGTTTGAATACAATTTTCTTTCCAATGCATTACCCTCTCGATCATGAGATTTTATTTCTTTTCAATAGAATAGCAAGTTATGAAGTTGATGTTGATTTTTCATAATTCATGATAATTGGATATGGAACTCGCATTCAATTTAAGTTTGTAAATTCTATTCAAACCATGTCTCTCTATTAGACGTTATATTAGTATAATTAATTTTATGAATATCTAATAAATAAATAACCCTGAATGTTATACCCTGAAAGTATACATGTTATGTCCCTAGGCACTGTTAAACAAGGATCAATATAATTTGATATTTTCATTTATAATTTTAATGAAATGTTTATCTGGCCGGGTCTTTTTTGACCCTCTCCATTTTTTTCAAAGAAAAATATAATTCAATCATTAATAAAATCAAGATCAGAATCAATGTCAAACATGTCTCAATAAGCCAAGTTTTGATGGAAATCGAAGAGGAACCATGGAATATGTAAGAGAATGAGCAACATCAGGTAACCTCCGGTTAGGGGGATTATAGTCAGCATTTGCGGAGGATCTAGAAACCTCGCGTTGTTGATGTACCTTCTCAACGTCCTGAACCCTCGATCGGGTTAGGTGGATCACTGCCGACCATCGTGGAGGATTAAGAGGATCTGGCGTTGTCGATACATCATCGCAGCAACGTCTCAAACGCCCGGGTCAGGTGGAATGATGTCGGTTATCGTGGAGGTTCGAGAGGCTCTGATACCAATTGATACGTACACTAATGATAAAGTCTATTCGAGATGGCCAATCTTTTATAAAAAATGCTAAAATAGCATTTTAGGGTTTTCATTCATTTTCTTCTTATATTTATTCAACTGTCTTATATAAAAAAAAACACAGGTAATGGAAAGATATTCTTCTAAAATAAGAGAAAATGCAAATAAACATGGTCTGAATTGTTGTTAACATGTGTTAGTGGAGAGTAAGTTGAAGTAACAAGTTTCATGCATACCAAACCATCCCTCTTCAAATAAGATTATCCTCAATGTTGATACATTTCAGCAACATCTCGAGTCTCGGGTTAAGTAGATTGTTGTCGGCCATCGCTGAGGATCAAAAGAGATTTGAAATGAAAAACTCAAGGGAATGCACAAACATCTCGTAGCCTCAGCTTAGACGGATTGTAGTCGGCCGTTGCGGAGGATTGAAAGGCTCTCGAGCCGTTGATGTACTATCTCAATAACATCTTGATCACTCAGGTTAGACAGATTGATGTTGGCCGTCACGGAAGATCAAGACGCTTTGACGTTGTTGATACATCATCTCAGCAGCGTCTCAAATGCTCGAGTTAGACGGATCGATGTCGGCCGTCACGAAGGATCAAGATGCTCTGATACCAATTGATACGTACACAATAGATAAAGCCAATTAGAGATGACGAATCTCCTTTAGCCGATTCGAGATGGCTAATACCCTTAAGAACAATTGGTAAAACAGCATTTTGGAGGTTTTCCTTCATCACTTTCTTTATTCCTTACAACCATATTATATAGAAAAGAAATATAGGTAGCGAAGAGATAGTCTCTTAAAGAAAAGAAAACATAAAAGAAACGCAAACATGGCCTAGAATGTTGAGAATATGGGTCAGCAGGAGAGTAAATTGTATTAATGGAAATCATGCGCACATCACATTTACACACACATATATGCTTCTCTTCACTGAAATCTAATTATTATCCGAATCTAATTGGTAATACATAAATAACCACTTCCATGTGGTTAAAGTAAGCGTGTGTGTGTAATTACAGTACCAGATGTTAAGTAGTATGTTTTATAGGATATTACATATGTATCACTTAACTCATAAATTAATGTTATGACTATTCCATAAACATTAAGCTGGTTAAAAAATATCCTATAATATGTATCACTCAACTCATAAATGTTATGACTATGCCATATACATTAAGTTGGTTAAAAAATATCCTATAATTTCAACATCTACATCCAGTCATTATTAATATGCACATCGAAACAGATATGTGCAGAGCATTAGAAACGTTTTCGGAATATTGGATCATAAAAATAAAATGTACCTACACATTTTAATGGGTTATATCATAACCAGCACATTATGAGTGAAAATTGCTAAACCTACCGAGCTTGAAATCCTACCTCAATTTACCCAAGAGATAAACACCATCGACCAACTAATTTGGCATTGATATCTTGGTGTTGTGGGTCCCACCATTTCGTCTTTGGATAGATTATGGTAGGAATTCAACCTATGATGAGTGCCATCACTACACCTGCTTTCACCCCTCGCTCATTTCAAATCATCTTGGGCTCGAAGGACAATGGTTAAAATCAATAGTACACTCGCGTTTCTAAAACTCATTAGATTGGGTTGGCATCGAGATGGGATTGGGTTGGTAATGGAGACAATTGGTTGGGAGTAAAACGCTGAGATGGAATGCATATCCGTGAGCTTTTTATTTTCTAACTCGCACATATTGTCTATCGGTCAAATATATAATTAGGCTTAGAGCGTTAAGCTAATGAGCTTTTGTTTGTTTTACGGATTTTTTTGGATCTGTCTGTATACGGTTATATTTTATTAATCCATAAAGCGGGCTAAGTTATATGCGAAGACTACACGGCCGGCACGGCTTTAAGGTTGCATATTTAATTTACCGAAACCATGCTCATTAAGATAGACATTATTAATTGGTTTGAAATTCATATAAAAAAGGAACCTGAAATTTAAAATTATTTGATATGTCCACCATTTTAGCCAATAGAAAAGACATCGTCGCAAAAAACAGCTCTCATCATATTAACCCTAATTAAAGTTAGCGTCTCAATGAAATTTAACACAGAGATACGAAACTAGGAAATCAAGATATGCCATTTCCTATCATCCCAACTAGTCCATTAACATATATACAGAGAGAGATAATGATATAGATTTGCAAAATGAAAGAATCCAAACATAGAAATCAAACCATATTTCAGTGTCATTTTTGCCATTGCCACCAAACAAACGAAAATAAAAAGAAAAACAATTTCTCGCCCAAAATTTTAGGAATACAAACAAGTGAAACCATTTTCATGTCGCACGGTATCATTTCTTATTTTTTCTATTCCGCAAACAGAGGTAAATGCTCAAGGAGAGGATTTGGGTTGTTTGTTTGAAAGGAAAGCATAGAAAATGAGTAAGATTAAGTTGAATAAAATGAAGGAAAAATTATAAGTACAAAGCCCCATGATAGGACACTGTGATCTAACATGGCTTGGTTGCGATTTGAACCTTATCAACACAATGCAAGAAAAAGAGCTTTCAGTGTATCAAACGACAAGAAAAAGAATCACAACACTCATCCCAAGGACAAAACTTTGGAAATCGCATAACAAATAAAATATATAATATGAATTGCTCGCTGGCTCCAATGCGACAAGGAGTCGAGGAATCAGCCAGGATTAGCTCTTGTGAAAACCCTTTTTAGCCTTGATATGAGGTATGACACATAACCCCTTTAGTCTTAACTGCATATTTACACTAGTATTTTTGCATGTGCATGCTAAGCTTGATATGGTACCCTTATTATATTAACTAAAAATCTACCAAAAATCTATCATCATAACGAAAAGGCATTAAGAATCTTTTCAAATTCTATGATGCCAGCATTTATCCTCATGCATCCCATGCACAAAAGTCAATGATGAAAGTATTTCTAGTGGGGGGTTGAATAGGAATACACTACCGATATACCTAAATTTAAAAAATATGTACAACACTTTCTAGTATAAAACACAATTGCAAAGATGTATGATATCAAGTAATACTACAATTGTGAACAAAGAGTATATAGCAAGCGAGAGCAATTATAGCAAGTAGGGAACAAGTATGCAATTGAGCAATTTCTAAGCTAATAAGCAATATAAAGCAAGAGAGAAATTGCAAACGCAAACACGAATCGATTTAGAATGGTTCGGGAAATCTCCTAATCCACTTTCTTTATACGTACGAGCATGTTCCATTAAAACACATCTTTCTCGGAGACAAACACGTTGCCCACAAGTAACCCACAACCCCGCTTCCGGCGGAGGCCTAACTAACACGTCTCCTCAAAATACTACACGTTATTCGCCACTACGAACAATGCTTCTTACAAGCTCGTCGTTCTTCTCTCTACAAAGATTCTCTCCTCGCTTACAATGGCAAATTTGCACTCAAAATTCCAAACACAAAGAAGGAAGAGATTACATTTGAAGTACAATACTCTTAATAGAGTCTCTCTCAAGCTCACTCTTTAATACTCTTTCAAGTATGGATAATCAATTGAAACTCTTGATCTTTTGTGTGTGAGATAAAAGATAGAAATGCAAATGAAAACTCTTTTTCTCTCACAAGATGTGAGATTTTCTTTTGAAAATCGCTTGGATATTTGCAATAGAAAAGCTCAAGAAATTAAGTAAGTGATGCTCAGAAAAAATCCAACCCAAAACTCTTTTATAACCCAAGGAAAATAACTCAAAAACAAGTGGGGACTAGCAGTTTAAATACAAAGCAGACGTCTGAAGGAAAAAGTGGCAGATGTCTGGCCTCAAATAAGACAAATCCCCAACGGTTATAAACGGCTATATTTTAGAAAAAAATCTTAACTGCAAACGTCTGAAGCAGAAAAAGTTTTAGAAAAAACATAACATCAGACGTTCCGATAAACAGCAAACGTCTGTGTTTCTTACTGAAAAGCACAGAGCCAAAACCAGACGTCTGAAGTTCAAATTGACAGACGCCTGCAATTTAAAAATGTCATTTAGAAAACCTTCGTCAGACGTCTGTCTCATCTCAAATTTTGAAAACATATCTGAAATATTAGATATCAACTTTGCACAGACGTCTAGACTTCAACAAGACAGACGTCTGGCTAAGCTCAAAAACATCAGTTGGGTTTTCTGAAAAATGAAAACTTCGAAAACGAAAAACCCGATATTTGTAAAATCTTTGTGCTAAAGTGAGTGTTCAAGAACTATAATTGATATAATCATAATCTATAGAGTACTTACAAAGATTGCTATATCGGTATCGCTAATTCGTCGAATTCTTAAATTTTTGTCGTCTCGAGCTCTCGAACTCTAACGTGCGCTTGAACTTAGCTTCATAGCTTCAACCTTGGGTACGTCACTCACAAGCGTTGGTTTATAAATTTTCAATTTGACTTCGACTCATAACACTTCAAATTAGGACTTGGCTTCTTGGTGCAACCCTCATTTGTCATACGCGATTTCGAGGCCCTAAACGATAGAATTTCGTCATTCCGAGAGACGTCGGTGATTCCTGTGGTATATCCATTGACCCAAACGATTTTGCGAGATTTTCGATTTGGCTGGTGGAACGCACGAATCGGACAAGATTTAACAGTTCGGGTTGCATCATTTCTTAGCAATTCATAGCTTGATCTTGACAAATTAAGAAGCGCTCGTCCGTATTCTCCAACCTCCATTAGATAAATATGTTTAAGCTCGATAATCTCCATCCTCCTTTTAAAGAGCTTCGTCTCGAGATATCTGATAACTTGAAATACAATCTCAAAAACCATGCTCATCATATACAGTGTTATAAAATATAAGCAAATTAATAACCACAAGTATATGGACATTCATTGTTTTTGATATCATAATCATGAATAGTATATCAATATCAAGATATAACTCAAACTCAAAACATGAGATATTGATATATTAAATATATATATATATAGTATAAGAGGAGTAAGATATAGATCACATGTATATAAAAATTCATATTATGAATTGCCAAAACAATGAATGAGAGTAATATATCGATATTAAGAATATAATATAAATATAGCATGAGATAATAATTTATTACTTGATATATACAAGATATAGGATAATAAGCTAAACATCAAGTGTATACGAGTTTAGTGTCAATAAAATAAAGTAAGATAAGCAAGTGACACTAAACGAATTATTCATGTTTAAGTAATCATCAAAACTAAATAAATAGATTATCGAAATCCATAAGCTATCAAATGATGTGGACCATATTAGGTTTAAAGAGTTTTCCCATTTCTTGAAATATTTATTTCGATTAATTATGGAGTGCAGAGTGGCACATGTTTCGTTTTATGCACATGTGTTGCACGTGTGTATATTAAGAGTTGTGCACATGAAATGGATACACAATACATTTGTATGACTTAATTTGTAACACAATCCATAAGCTCCTCATGTGTGCGCTATTTCACAAGAAGCGCTCTACGCTTATTGACTGGCGCACAAGGCCAAGCGCACCACGTGCTCCTCACGTGTGCGCTATTTCATAAGAAGCGCTCTGCGCTCATCGACTGGCGCACAGCACCAAGCGCACCACATGCTCCTCACGTGTGCGCTATTTCACAAGAAGCACTCCACGCTCATTAACCGGCGCACCACGTGCTCCTCACGTGTGCGCTATTTCACAAGAAGCGCTCTACGCTCATTAACTGGCGCACCACGCGCTCCTCACGTGGGCGCTAAGAGAACATAAACTGTTCTATAAATAAAGCCCCAGAGCTATGATGAATACTCAGCACTCAATAAAAGACTAAAAGGATGTCAGAACTCAAACCAATACTCAACATTGTTAAATATTTAACATTTTAACTAAATGGGCCGAGCTCAAAATGGCCACAGAACCCTACCTCAGATTAATTGAGCCCATATGCTCATAAATCTTTTAACAGATCTTAGTCCCAAACTTGATTATAGATCTTCCAACCAACATTGGTTCAAGGGTATATCTCTTCACACCTCTGATATATGTCGTTGTAATTCTTCAACGTCTTCAGAGAGATGGAGGGTCCCAATAACCAATAACTTCTGGTACATCCCCAAACGGTTGAACCAAAACCACACAGACTATGACGTCTTTAAACTGGACTATGATGTCCTTAAACTTTACGGATTGTAGGGTCATTAAACTCATGGACTATGATGTCCTTAAACTTTACAGACTATGATGTCTCTAAATTACCATGGACTATGAGGTCCTTAAACTCATAGACTATGATGTATTTAAACTTTACAGACTATGACGTCTTTAAACTGTCACGGACTATGATGTCCTTAAACTTCTGGACCGCAATGTCCCTAAACTAAAACAATAGAGCCCAAATGCTATTTTGTTGGATCTAAATGATCCTGTTAAGTAGATCTTAGTCTAAATTTAGACTAACGTATCCTTAACAAACGTTTAAGTTGATCTTAGTCTCAAATGAGATTAACGGTCCTTAAACCCAACCCAAACCCAAATCTAAGAAAATACGGATTTGGACTAATCCACGCCCTACGGGCGACAACATAAATTAGTCTCCGTATACAATCCACAGGCAACCAAAAATAAAACAAACATACGCGGTCCCGTCTCTGTATTCGGCGGCGAACAATATCGATGCGATACAATGAGATGGCTAACTAGGAAACTACGCATATAAATGCCAGTACTACTAGTAATCCTACTATCGGGCGTCTCGCGCCATCCAGACGATCCCCATAGATGTGTGTATCTACTCACTGGGACGTCTCGGCTAATCTGATCCGATCACCGCCCTGTCTATCCGCGCCACGTCCGACGCTTCTGCACCCGATTCTAGAATCGCACACAAGTAAATCAGGGGATAAATATACGAATAGTCGCGGAAACAACGATACAAGTCAACCACGCGCACAACAAGACGCGCGCACACTTGGTGCACGAAACACGCTCACGACAACGCCACAAACTACAACTAGGGTCACTATATGTGACAATTACCAAACCTAGAACCTAATCGCTCCAATCGCGCACTCACAACACACTCAATATTATATGAAATAAGTTGTATATCACCAAAACCTCAACTTAATTAATAATCGATTTATTCCAAAAACCTAGTAAGCAACCCTTAACCGTTTTAGCACAATTTTAGATGTTTTAAAAATTCTAGTGGCCACAATTATTCATTTAAAATCTTACTTAGGCTTCATAATAATAACTAGATTTTTATCTCACTTATTATTTATAAATCATAAAAATCTAGTTTGCAAAAATTATAATTAGGACAAATTAAATGTAACAATTAACAAATTAGCAACTAGATTAGGTTTTTGCATGTCTTAAATTAATCTACACTTAACTAATTTGATTTATTTATAAAATTCCTAACTTTAATTCAAACCCTATTCTTGAAATTTCAAGTTTGAAATTAAAACCATAATTAAACACCAAAATTAATTAAATTGAAGTAATTAACCTACAATTAACCATTGGGTTAGAATTATACCTCACAATTTTGAGATCAAACTTGAAAACTTGCCTTTCAAAATAGTTTCTTGCTCCAAAATTCAAGCTAGAATTGGCCAAGGAATAATGAGTAAGGGTTAAATTAAAAATTAGTGATGTTTTATGTGGATTTTTGAAGCAATTTTGAAGAATTTTTGAAGAGAAAAGGAGGTGAGAAAATGGGTCAGCAACAGGGGTGATTCTCGGCCAGCAATGAGGTGAGGGGAGAGAGAGAAGTGTGTGGATATGTGTAGAAGTCTCTCCACCATTTCACATATTAATTCCTCTTTCAATTTTTCTTTTCTTTTAATTTTTTTGAAGTGAGAAAAAGAAAGTGGGAATTGGGGAATGGGCACAAGGCTCGGCCAAAAGTGAGGAGGGAGGAAAAAAAGAGGTGTCTGGGTGAGTGTGTAGAAAGCTCTTCAATAATTACATCTTTTAACTTATTTATTTAATTATTTAATTTTCCTTTTCTAAATAAATCCTAGACTTTTCTAGAATTGTGGAGACACATTTAAAAACAAAGTGCATGTTACCAACTTGTTTCTAACTTATCATGGTTCACTAAAGTATAATTAACTCATTTCAATTTGTAATTTATACTAATTTAATATATAAATGAAAGCTTATAATAATATTTAAATTAATTAATTTAGGAAAAATATTTAAGTAAACCAATAATTTATAAGTGACTAAATAAATACCAAACACCAGCAATGCATAGTTAAAATAGCCGTATTTAAGTCTATATTGAAAAAAAATAATTATAGTTAAGTTTTACGAAAAATATGATTTATATTTACCGATTATCGTAAAATTCACCTAAAGAATTTATTTATTTTTAAAACGTTACAACCTCGGTAAGGCCGGCTTCATCCTCCACCCCCCTCGCCCGGGGCTCCGGTTCCCAAGTGCGCTTCTAGCATGGATACCGCCCTCGCCTCGGACGAGGACGATTGCCTCACCCTCGGGTAGTCGGCCCTATGCCACTGTGTAGGCACAAGCTAATCCTCACTCTCGGGTGGCCCGACGAATATATACTTCTCCTTTCAGTCGTGAATGGAGGAAGGGACGACTACTATCCCGACCCGGCCATTCCATCCTTACGATTTTTGAAGAAAAAATACACCCAGCTCGGCTCATTCTTACTGGTTCCGGGATGATTCTTATAACAAAGGAAGGAGAGTAGGAGGGTCAAACTGAAAGGAATATTTTCAAGTTTCAACCGGACCAGGGACCTGAGGAAGAGTCGCCACGAGTTCGGCGCTAGCTGACCCGGGGTAAGTTGGAAACAACGAAACCCCCCGCATACTTCAGTTGAGAAGGACAGATGCATTCTTGCCCGTAAAGCTTCCAAGTACAGAGCAATCTCCTTGTCCTGCACCTGATCCGCCCGTTCTCCCTCCCTAGCTAGACGAAGCGAATAGTTAGAGTGGATATGGAAACGAGCCCGAATCTCGGCAAGCTCGTCCACATCCCTCAAGACGGAGGGCGCATCGCGGGCGTTCCCGATGCGCACCTTAGGGGCCTTTGCGGTCGTCTGGCGACGAGCGACGCGGGTGGCCCTAACTTTCGGATGAGACCTAGACACAGAGGACGAAGAAGAAGATGAACCCTCTTGGCTATCTGAAGCTGAAGAAGAGGAAGATCCTCTGGACTCGGCTCCAACAATTGGAACCTCATCGCCCAACTCTACCTTAATACCTCTACAGACTCTTCAGATGAAGACATCTAACCTGATTTAAAAGAAAGGGCTGGCAGAGGAAAAGGCACGGACCATCCGATCTAAAAGGTAGGAGAGCCTGGAAATCTTCGGCAACAAAAGGAAATTATGAAGGAAGTGCTGGCCCTATGGGGGGTCCCCTTCTATTTATACCCTCTAGGAAAGGCATTCAACGGGCCAGATTAATTCCCGTCCAAATGAAGATTCGCACCCGCCGGCCGCCAAGTCTCCACGTGTCGAATGACCATTGGGGGCGACCCTTCGATCACAGGCGACAGTGACAGCCTGTCGCGTCCGCCAACCCGCTGCCAATGCGTGGCCTGCACCTTAAAGGACGTACTAGCTAATCGGCGCACCCTCTTTAATGCACGATCTTTTCCTCTGATCCGCTGACGTCACCAGAGATGCACACAGAGATCCAAGCGTCCAAGATACGCCACGCGGGCTCGTAAATCCTAACGGCGCAACTGCCCTTCACCGAGTCGCCCCGGAGATCTGCGCCGATATATTTTGGGCAACAGTCTGCGCCCAGAAAACCGATCAGACCACTCTCGACCCGACCCATAAATAGGCCGTGATGAGAGTGGGGGACTAATGATGATACTCATAAGTGAGAATTTCCCAGATCATGACACGTGGTAGATGACGTGTCCCGGGGCTCACGGGACAGGAGCAAACACGATACATTGAAGGCATTCCCCCGGCTTTCATCCCGAGGACTGACCCGACCTTCGATAGTCTCCTACACGCTGGGCTTCCTCAACCCTCTCAGCTCGTCTCCGAGCTATCACAGAACCGAGTTTTCTCGGCTTCCCGCTCGCCTCCCGCCGAGCTAAGCCTCCGAGTTTCCGCCGAGCAACCAAAAACACAGAGCCCAAGTGCCTCCGCCACGGTTCCACGCATCTCGCATGAGGCGAGATATCCGCCACCAAATATCCCGCGTTCCACGCCGCCGTATCCTCCCATTAGCGAGCGTATCTCGTCATTAATGGGAGAATCCCGTCATTCACGCGGGCGTAACGTCAGGGGCGTAACCCACGGCGAAGATCTCGCGTCATCTCGCTCCTAGCGACCACTATAAAAACCCTTCTCTTAGACGACTCGGGTAAGTCAATTTCAATCCAACAAGCCGCTACTCTGCCCAAATTCCTCGGTTAATTTGATCGTCAGAGGATCCACGGTGGTACAACCACCCCTGGACTTTTTTGCAGGTAGCTCGCCTCCACCCCTAAAATCAACCCATTGAGATCCACACGCTCAAGAAGACAAGCATCAATGTCAATTTCAACACTTCATCAACACCCGCAATAGATCGACGAAGATCGATATCTGAAAAAGATCCAGGCCTCCACTACCTACATTGTTTAAGTTGGAGGACGTCCGTCCTCCAGTTTGCACTCTGGTTGCATAGAGTAAAATAGAGATGCTAAAACCGAAGCCCCATTTAATCCAAACCATCCCCTTCTCATGCCAACAAAACAAACAGGCTGTGAGTTATGAAGAAAAGCCCCTATCATTTTTACATTTAATGAAACGAAACACACCCTTGGTTGACATTCTTGGTTTTCGAGGGATAATCGGCGTAACTCCCCTAAACGCTCCGCGAGTAAGCAGACCGCAGTCACGCACGAAGAAGAAAGAATATTCCTCTTTGGATCAACACTTGATTCCCCAAACTCCATTCATTGTCTTTTTCCTCCTCCTCTAATAAAAACCCTCACTTTTTCTTCCAATCACCTCAAATCACTCGGAGGCGGCGGAGACGAAGGCGACGGGAGTTCTGGTGCTCCGCTGTAGATCTCACTGCCGAGGTTTCGGAGATGGGCGAAGGGAGGGAGGGCGATTGGGAGTGCTCGGGGTGCCGCAACCGCAACTACGCGTTCCGATCCCTCTGCAACCGATGCAAGCAGCCGCGCCTCCTCGTAGACAAGAAGACGCCCGCCGATTCCAAGTGGCTGCCGAGGATCGGCGACTGGATCTGCACCGGTGAGCTTACTTACCGCAGCATTCGCTTTGCTTGCTTCTTTTGTTATCGATTCGTTTGTGTTGGAATTTGATTGGATGATTTTATAAGTCGGTTTGTCGAGTGGAGATGATTAGGATCAGAAATTCGTGTATTTGATTATGTATAACTTGGAATAGATCGCTCCTTGAATTCCTAAGAGATTGTGGAGATTCACTGTTTGATTGGATGATGGATAGCCGATTTTGGAGACTTGGAGATGCCAGGATTAGGGTTTTGGTATGTATTAGAGGATTTTTTTTCCTGAGAAATCAGTGCATCTGGCATCAGATTTGATGTGTTTGATGTGACCCTGACCTTATGTTGATAGCGTCAATAATCAGTTTCAGTTTGAAACTGGCTGAAAAGAATTAGAAAGAGAAACTCTATGTTTGACAATGAAACCTAACTTAAAAGCCCTAAACAATGATATGAAAAGACACAAGCAAGTATAGAGAAACGGAATACACATTACAAATGTTGTGTTTCCATAAATTATTAGAAATCTAGGATTGGGAGAACCCTGGAGGTCTCACTGTTTAAATCATTGGCCGGGTTCATGCTTCATAATTCTATTCCACTTCTTTAGTGCCCGTTACGAAGCTGGGTTTTTAGCCGTTTGCAACCCAAAGTATCGACAACCAGTGATTGACTGGATAGGTAGCATTAGATTAAGCTGAGTTTTTTTTTAAAATGAAGATTATGCCCAGATTTCATCTCAGACAAGTTCAACTTGTATTTCAAGAACGAGCTTCTCTTCACATAAACTATAAAATCTTGCATATTAACTTCCAATTCCAATATTGTGATGTTAGTATTGCTTCTATTTATGGATAAAGTATCTCATGAATTATGTTCCGATGAAACCATTTTTTTTAAATCTGAAAAGAAAATCAGTAGATTCCTTCTTTATCAAATTGCTCCATGCTTTAAGTAATAAACAAATGAGAGTGGGATATACAACTCTTCAAGGAAAGGAGATGGAGTTGTAGATTTTAGATTCTAAGTATTAGATATTTGTATGATAGAAGATTATTGTTTGCTTATACAAACTTAAAGAGTAGGTAAGGGCCTATAAAAATGAGAGTATGAAAAATGGACTCTGTATGTAGGGAAAGGATAAAATGAGCATATACTTCTTGTTGTGACATGAATGAGATATTGTAGATATAAGAAAAAATTATAGAAACTGTACTGCTAACAAAGCTTATATTAAGAATTAATACACTAATATCATCATATCATCTGCAGTCTGATTTTCTGGCATGAAAAAACGTTCTGGGATCAAATGGACGAACTGGTTCAAGGAATATCATGATGTGGGAGGTTCATGTTTGTAAGGATGTTAGGGATATTAAAAGATTGTACAACAACAACAACAACTGAGCCTTTTATCCCAAGCATATGGGGTAGGCTACATGAACCAACATGAGAATCACGCCGGGTCCAGCACATGAATCCTCCGTCTCCACTCACTCCTATCGAACAATACACTTTCATTGAGTCCTTTGGCAACCATATCGTTTCGTATCACCTCCATCCATGTTTTCTTCGGTCTTCCTTTTGCCCTTTTGCCATTGCCCATATCGAGAGTATCTATCTGTCGAACCTGTACTTCCATAGGTCTGTGTCGCACATGACCAAACCATCTTAGCCGGTTTTCCCACATTTTTTTCTCCACAGGTGCTACACCAACTTTTGCACGAATATTCTCATTTCGCACCTTATCTTTTCTAGTGTTACCGCACATCCAACGAAGCATGCGCATCTCCGCTACGTGCATCTTCTGTGTGTATGATGCTTCTTAGGAGCCCAGCATTCTGTACCATATAATAAGACAGGCCGAACAGCGCTTCGATAAAACTTCCCTTTCAATTTTAACGGAAAGTTACGATCACACAAAACTGGCTAAAAAATAGCGCAAAGGAGAGATGTACAAAATATGATTGTAGGAAAAATATGAAAAATAGTTTTCTGTGTATTAAAAGATTGTACAAAATATGAAAAATAGTTTTGGGCATACTTGATCAATTTCTTCAAGGACTGCCGCGAGGAGAATATTCTCTAGAAGGAGATGTGTCATGTTGGTAAAGATTGCAGGAAATATCAAGCAATGCATAGACCACAGAGTTAAGAAATCAAATGGTAGGCATTTTTTTCCATTGTTATGGGAGCTTATAACAGCGCAAAGGAGAGATGAACTCTTAATATTTTCATAAGTAAAATGATATAATCAGACTGAATTGATCACTTACTTCCCTTACAAGAAAAGATAAATATTGCAACTTTGTACTTGATTGTATTATACTTTCTTATTATGAAGCAGTGAAGAAATATAATGAATGACAGTGAAGAGATCAAGAACTATACAATGGAACTTGAAAGGATAGCACTTGAATCCCCCCCACCCAGTGATATAATGCTGAAAGAACAAAGTGGATATAGATGCATAAATTAACATTATGATGTTTCATAAAAAAATGTTTAGGAGAACTTTGATACATTTACTTCAGCCGCTCTTAGTAGAATATACTGATATTGTTAATAAAAAAAGGTTTAGCAAAAATACCGAAGCAAAGATAGAAAATTGGAGCACGAAGATGATTGTAGGCTAAGGAGAGATTGGAGCGTGAAGATGATTGTAGGCTAAGGATAGAAAATTTAGCAAAAATATCCAAGTGTATTCAATCATTAATATCTAAGTCTTTTCCTATGAAAATGGACGAGCACAAGGCTCCATGAAAATTCTGCCAAAGTTCTATTACTGGCTACAAAATAACTGCATAGCTTTCCCCAAGAAGTTCCCTTCATATGTTGGAATTTGTGGAAGAAATTTTTGCACTCTGCATCTATGCTACTCTCGTGCATGTCTTGGTGTGCGTGTAACAGAGCCAATGATGTTCTCGGTGAACTTTTATTTTTCTTTTAGCAGCTTTTAGCATCCATTTTAGTTATTCACATTGCTATGTGTCGTAGACTATGTTTAAGGTATCTTTCTGAATTGAAAGAGAAAAAAGTTATATACTATATATTTGGATCTTTAGGATCTTTGTTAAGGTTTGTACATAATATATTAATATTTTATATGTGAAGATTTTGTTGTCTAGTTGTGTAGACTTGCTATTGCCAAAACCTGCAATATGAGGCTTATTCTTTCTACATGTAATAGTATTTCATTTTAAATTGTGTTAACATCTTTCAACCAATTGTGTTGAGTTAATGACTAGTGTGAGCGTGTTGTGTTTCTGGTGTTGATTGGTTGGCTGCTGTGCGTGCGTATGTTGCTTCTGGATGCGATGTTGGTCGGGTTTGGGTTCAATCTGCAAATTGATCAATAGGTTGCAGTAACAACAATTATGCATCTAGAGAAGTGTGCAAAAAGTGTGGCCAGTCAAAGGAGGAAGCAGCGATGCCAGCAGTAGCAATATCTGGAGCACATTTGCCGACTTATGCACATTATTTTTCCAGGGTACAGGGCCTTCTTGGATTAAAGATGAATTATGGGTTAACGAGCAATTCTGCTCTTCAGCATTCCCTTCCGCCAAATCCTAACTGGTCATTTGATAAGTATGGCCTTCCATCATGGCCCTTGGCTGGAAGTAGCACTGGTGCTTTTTCATACCCAGGCAACTACCCAAATCAGCTGCATGGGGTACCAGAAGGCTGGCGCACTGGGGACTGGATATGCAGTTGTGGGTTTCATAATTATTCATCACGTTCACAGGTGTATTTTATATACTTATTTCAATATTTCAGTTAATTAGTTGCCAGTTTCTGGCATGTACAATGCCTTTCTAATAAACAAATTGCAACAGTGACAGGGCTAACAGCCTTGTGTATGGTACGAAATTTGTGAAAGATAACTTGGGGTGGAACAGGTTATGCTCTGGAATCATGAGTCATGACAAGTAGACTTACCTTTTATGATAAGAATGTGCAATTGTGCATAAATGCATGCAGGAGGAAAATATATGCATATGTTGTATGACCTTATTAGTCTTGATTCTGAATAAGTATATGAAGCTTTTGGATGCCATTTTCCCCATTGGTTATAGAACATATGGAGGATCTGTAGAAGCAAAGCAGAAGTTACTGGAGCTTAAAATCAGCTTTCTTACACAATAATATAATATCAGTTTGCTTCATTGTTCAAAATGTTGAATCATGCATATGAAAGAGTGGAATGCTGATATACCAATACCAATGTGTTTCTAATATCCTTGTAAATAACCATACATAAGATTTGTGTTCTTCTAAGTACGCTTCTTGTAACCTTGTTCCGATGCCCAGCTTTTGATAAACTTTCTGAATAATGTTGTATCCAGCAACATTTAACTATAATCGTGTTCTTCACCTTGTTAAGAATATCTTACTAAGATGATTTCATATTTGTGTAGTGCAAACAATGCAATGCGCCTTTATCTTCTGGCATAACGTCCTCGTCAGCAAGGTCAACCGCCCCAGACTTGTACCCAAGTAAAGCACATTCTTCTTCTTTATTTGGGTAAATTTCTTAATAATCCCTCGATGTTTCATCACTTCTGCACTTTAATATCTTAATAGTTTTCTCTCAATTCTTTAATACCGTAATATATCTGAAATATTTCCTCATTATCACTCTACTGCATTCTGTTTTCACCACAGTATCTATTTTGCATCGATTTATTCATTGGGAACCATTTCTAGAATTTCTTGTCTACATTATACTAAGAAAAAAGCGATGCAAGATAGACACCGTAGTAAAAACAGAAGATAGCAAAGTGCTAACGGCGAAATACAGAAGAGTATTAAAGTTTTGGAAAAAAACTGCAAGGCATTACAGTGAAGTAAGTGGTGAAACATCAAGGTTTAAACAATTTACCCTCTTTATTTTCCTTTAACATCAGAAGGCATATAATTACATGCAATGGGCAGCAGGATTTTGACTTTAATTAAACTTTTAGAAATTTCATGTGTTTTTATACATCAATTTTCTGAAACTATTCTTTACATTGGTCGTTATACGCCGTTTAAAGATTTGCTTTTGTTTCTTAAATATTTCCTTGTTAATCTCTTTCCGCCGTCCTTTCCATTTGTCTCTCTTCCCTTGTATATTAACTAATTGACCTTCTGTCCTTGTTCAGCTTTGGGAACCAAACGGTTGGCATCAGAAGAGTTTGTTAATGAATGGGATAACAAAAGATTAAATGCAGGAGATATGGGAGGCAATTTTATGGTATGATCTATTGTGAATGTATTTAAAGAATCTGTACCTTAGGCAATACTACTTGCTCTTCAAAAATTTATCTACTTTTCAGTACAAGACGTGTGAGCAATACCCAGTTCCTGAGGAACTAGGTGGATCCAGTTATGATCAAACAAGAGGACTATATTCTAGATATTCCAGCGGACACATGGCTGCACCACCTCCTTTACAAGGAAACATTCCACTTCTAGGAAAAGGGTAATTTTAGATTCCTTACTGAGACATTTTTCTTTCACTATTTCTATGTGGGAAATATCCATATGTTTCTTTCACTTTGCTGTTTGGAAAATAACCCTGATTCATTTGTGTAATTGATTTTTTTTTTGTTGGAGTGTGCGCGCGCGTCTTTGTTGAAAATTTATACCTAGTCATTTTTGGATTCTCTTATACAATAAAGGAATAAAGAAATTCTGCGGTCATTATTACATGTATTCTAACCATTATACTCTTTGTTTATAAATATAGTTTTTCTTTATCTCAGGGCAAAACAATGGCGTGATGGGGACTGGATGTGCAGTAACTGCAATAATCATAATTTTGCATCAAGGTCTTCTTGCAACAGGTAAATGCTCTTGCCCTTTAAGTCATCAATGTCCTTTATGCTCAACTTTACTTGAATGATGGGGAGCTTTATCCGTGTTGCATGTAATGATATTACTTCCCTTGTCTATCTGTCAATCATTGCCAAGGAAGTTTGTTAGTTCATCCTTAATCACTAGTACCGCACCAAAAAATAGTTTTCTTCTTGATGACCGGGAAAAATTACACTGAATGAGAATGAACAAGTAAACCATATTTAGAAGTGTAGGATTGAACAACTAAAATATATATCGATAGTTATGTTACTTGAAGGTAAAAACTCCACGTAATTGCAAATATGAGATGGCATATATGTCATCCAAAACAATGATTAAGGTCCATAAAAAGATACAATGACGATATTTAAGCAACTAACAAGTTAATAATAACGATGGACTAAAATCTACTGAACAAAATTAATTTCCTCATACATGAATCAAGTTTTAAGTTGCAGTATATAAAATATGATTCCAAGTTTCTAGCATGTTATTACTAGAGACACATGTATGATATTCACGGGACACACATACACCTTTCATAGGGAATGAATACATCACATGTGTGTGACACTGAAACGCCGTGTACGATGTATCTGGCAAGTGTCGGTGTTCAATATGAGTCCAACAGGGACATGATGTCCCGTTGGAAGTGACCATGCTTCACAGCTTGCAAGTTGCAACCACTCAGCTTTTGTCACACTCGTAGTTAGGCAAAATAAAGAAAACACAATGTAGAATGTTGTATTATAAACAATACTGCTAACATGTGTCTAATAAGGAGTGAATTTTCTCTCTCTTTTTGAAGTTGCCACTCATTTCATCCGGTGTTTTGGTTGTAATTTTTTGTTAAAAGAACCCACAAAAATACTTACATTATTCATAGACATTTGCTATCAATATTGGCAAGCTCATAAAGCATGAACAGATTATGCACTATACTATAATTGGATTTACTTAAAAATATATTGATATATCCCAAAAATATTGGGGAAAGAAAAGATATGCCAATGTAGAGAAAGAAAAGAAAAGAACTGGGTTTTTCTTAAATGCATATTGAGGTTGTGTATTGGGTATTGGATATCAGATGTTATGTGCATTAGAAACGATCACCCTTACATAGTTATTCACCCTCATACATCAAAATATAAGGCCAATTATGTGGGCATCCGCTCGTTATTACTATTCGACGTGGTTGTCAGCAGAAAACTCTTAAGCACCTGGGATTCGGACTTTCAACCCTGTTTTATAACACCGATTGCTATTAATTACTAGGAAAACCTGTTATTATCTCAATTTTGTTTCCACATAGAACCAGCCTTTAATTCAGCGGTTTGAATCTATATGCAAATTTTCTTCTTCAGGTGTAAGACTGAGAAAGAAGGTGCTGCGGATCCCTCGAGTGTTTCGTAGATATGTTGTCTTAATTGCTTGGCAAATTGCTAGGATTTCGATTTCTGGGGTTTGTATTCTTTGAAAGAGGTGGTTTTGTGCTCAATGATTGAATAAGGTTTTTTTTTTTGTGTGTTAGGCTTTCCATTGCCATAACTTAATGTCTGTTTTGTTTTTGTCAAAGCGAGATCAAACGCAATGAGCTTGCATATTTTTTGGGTAAGGAATAGATACAGGGAACTGAATTTTAGCCTTGAGAAGCTTTGAATTGTGTTAAGTTTCTACCTTTTTTATTCTCTTATCCCCCGCGAAAGTTTATTGTTTACTTGCAATGCTATGTATTGTTGTGTTAAGAAGTGAATGCACTGAATGCTAATAGAGCCTTCGTCCCAAATGTGGCACCTGCTAGAGGTGTGATCAAAGATTGGCAAGGGAATGAACTGTAAGCTTTGCTTATTCGACATGCGTTTGGTGATTTGCTCGGTTGTTTACCTCTTATTGTGGAAGGAGATTATGTTGATGTAGTCAAATGGTTGGAAGGTTCATTTAATACTGGCCTTTCGAGACTTTAGTATGTTGTGCATGAGATTACTCTTCTTTTAAAAAGCTATCCAACCATAAAGATGGTTTATAAACCTGGGGGTGTTGGTCCCAAGTTATTTCACATGAGTATTTAGAAATGAAATAACTGTTATTTTGACAAAATTCAAGTCTATTAAAAATTCTATTCATCTGATTTCTAAATCTATATTTGAATTAGGAGGATTACTTGAATGTTGTAGGGGTGGCCCTGGGCAGTGGTGACTAATCAGCTAATGTCACTGGCCGTCGGTCAGCTATAGTCATCGATTGGCGGGCAATGTGATGGTTGTCGGCAGCACAGATGAGCAGCAACAAGGGTGGCAGGTGACTTATCAGCTAATGTCACTGGCCGTGCGGTCAACTATAGTCATCAATTTGGCGGGCGATGCGATGGTTGTCGGCGGCACTGACGAGCAGCAACAAGGGTGGCAGCTGGTCGGCAAATGGAGAGGGTCGGCAATGTGGGCGGTTGGTCCACGGACAGCGACGGTCAACGGTCAATGGCGACGGCGGTGCCCGCCGGTCAAAAGATGCCTATGTGACAGCGGCGTCCAATAAGATGGTGTTGCTTTTACAGTTATGACCATAGGGTTTGGAGGTTTGGAGACGCTTAGAACCGTCGCCATAAGTTGGGGACGGTTAAAAACCGTCCACAATTTTAGAATAACTTCTGGCCAACTCTTAAAATCCTTCTCGAGTGGTAAGGTTTTGTGTAAATTGTCAAAAAAAACCAAGCAAGTTTTTCCATTGACAAAACCCCTGGCCCTGAAGCGGTTGTTAAAATCCTACTGAAAATGTTTTCAACTGTCAATAAACCCCTTCCCGCGGTATTTGGATAGTTGTTTGCTATATCTGGTTATTATGCGATATCTATGCAGTTGCCTGCGATGTGTATGAGCTAATTAGATATAGCATGAGGATATACAGACACCACAAAAAAAATTCTAAAAGGGTTTCGACAACTGCTTCACGGCCATGGTTTTTTGTAAGCGGGAAAACAAGCCTTGGTTTTTTGTCATAATTTACCCAGCCAAAAAGGGTAAATTGTCGAGAAACCTAAGCAGTATTTCCCATTGACAAAAAACCTGGCCTTGTCGAAAACCTCCTGGAAAATTTTCTTATAGTATCTATATGGTTGCCTGCTATATCGATATCGCAACCAACTGCATACATATTGAATAGAAATTAGATATGGAAGGAAAACGGACGTTTTTTTTAGACAACCGAAAACTTAACCATACAAATACATTTTGATGGGGGCTTCGGGTCCTCAAGTGGGCCCAAACCCGAAACCCTCCGTACGCTCCCCTTCTCTCTCTCTCTCTCCTCCCCAAATCCGAGCCCTCTCCCCACCAAAAAAAATATAAATAAATAAAGAAGAAGGAAAAAAAAAAACCCTAGTTCGACTCTGCCCCGCCTCTCTCTCTCTCCCCACATCGGCGGCGGCGGTGACGTCGACGGAGACGAAAAAGCCGACGGCGACGCGGCTTCTGGGTCTCTCTCTCTCTCTCTCTAGATATCCCTCTCCTTGGAGATCTCCCCCCACAACAGATCTCTCTAGATCTAGTGGATCTCGGGCTACAGGATCCAAATTCGAGCTATTTCCAACAATAAGGTAAAGCAAATTAGAATTTTTTGTTGTTATCAGTCTAAATTTTAGAAAACCCTAAATTTTTTATTCGGGTTCTTGTGGTTATGTTTGTATTTTGTGAATTTTATTGATTTTCATGCTTAGAATATGTTTGTATTTTGTTAGGGTTATGGATATGATTCGATAACTCGTAACCCATCATCGACAAAAACTTCTGCCTTGCAAATATTTGATTAGTGCACAATAATCATGAAACCTTGCATATATATTAGAAAGTGTTGGAAAATTGGAATTTGAAGAGAGATTTAGTGAAATATAGCTTGTTTGCACAACTACTTTATACACAACCTATTATTTTCATATATGATACGTACGAGTGGTTTCGATCATTAAATGAGCCATGGCAATTTAATTGAATACATATTTAGGTTATATGTCTGGTTGGTTCTAAATTAAGTGAGTTAGAAAGAAACTAACATGATGCAATGCTTTCCTTTCGTGTTTAGGACCTTGTGTTTGGTTAGTGTATTTATCCAAAAGAATAATGTTGGTTGAAATTGTTTATGACCTTTTCTATTTTAATTTAATTGTGATAAGATTTCTTCTTACATGGCATCCTTTCATTTTTAATATAATTATAATACTTAAACGTATTTATACCATCTTTTTCTCCATACTTCCTTCTACCTGGACACAATAGAACCAAAGGGATACTTAGCTAGCTAGCTAGCATGTCAAAAGACCCTCACCATGGAATACAATGAATTAACAAAAGCATGCAGATTGTTGGCAAAAGCATGTGCAAACTTATCAAATAAAAAAACTTAGCAATTAGAATAATCAGCCGTAGACCCGGTCTATCAGTTATCATACTATCGGTTTTTGTCATGACATAATACCACATGAAGATTGTTGACATCACATCAAAACATTAAAATTCGGTTCCAACAATCAACTCGTATCCTATGCGACGAGAAAATTTATTGCATAATAATTGATTTATTTGTCTAGGATAGACAAGTTAGGAATGCATAAAGCAAACACCTGCATACATTTGTGTTTTCATATAATTCTAGATGTGTTTTGTCAGCACTTTTCCACTTGTTTTCCATGTATAACTATAGATTATATCAAGACTGAAAAGTGGTGGGCGGAGCTAAGCGGTTAGGAATACCGTCTAGTTGTGTAGTGGATTTTAATTAAAAGTATATATACACATACATACATAAAATAGCAAAAATCATAGAAGTATTCTAAAAAGAATATACTTGGAAATATACTATATTTGTATCACTTCGTATTGAATGGAGTGCATGATGTCAAAAACTTGTAATACATGACATTAGATAATATATATTGATAAATCTTAAATTTCTAATTGAAATTCAGCCTGCAAATTGCATATTTCGTACAATGAAATTGAAAAGAATAGAAAAGCTGAGAAGAAACATAAAATGATTTGGACAAAACTCGTTAGGGTTCTTATCGACGATCCTTTAGAGACTTGAGAGGATAGTGACAAGAGAAAAGCACCGATTAGAATGATCTAGGCGTTGATCTAATTTGGAAATAGATTTAGACGTGTATTGTATTTTAGATCGTGCAATTTTAGAAAAAATTTCTTTAACATGATATATAAAGAGTGTATTATAAACCACTTAAGCATCCATCTTGACTGGGGAGCCCACTTAAGAGCTTAAAGTGTCTTGACCGTTTATTGCAACCACCTAGGATCAACGCAGAGCGTCTTGGGACCGCTTCCGCTTAAGCGCCCCCTTAGACCGCTTTTTAGAACATGGTTTATCTATTAGTAGCCTACACAAATAGATCAGTCCGGCTCAACAAACCGAAATTCACATTGGACGTTTTCACGATCTACGAACCACACTTAGGTGCTAAGCTGGATGTGAGATACAATTTCAACAATCTCCATCCTGACTCAAATTCGTTGAGCATGACAATTGGAAATCCAATGTTTCCATTGTCCTTGCAAAAAACTTGCATATCTATCTTGCTTCATCTCCAATCCTTGTACCATTATCATGTTCTCCATCTCGAGCATCACGATCAAATTGCGTTGATTACTCATGACCACTTCACTGAAATATATACTCAAGTACTCATGATCACTTTACTATACTCTACCTTGGCCTAAAACACTAGGACCTCATCCTAAGACAAGGACCTCATCCTAAGACACCCGACATCATATTATTTGCTAGACTATGCCTATAAATAACCATGCACCTATCTATGGACGCCTTTGCTCTCGTATCTGTATGCCTTCTTTGGTGATGCCTATGTGCGTTTCCTTATGACTATGCGCTATCTATTGCCACTAGGATTGGACTTCAAAGAAAAAAGTTCCAAAGCGGGAAGAAGCGCAAGGTGCGCTTACCTCCTTTGGCGCTGTGTGCATGCACCTTTCACGCCTTTGTGTTGCATGTTCATACTCTCTTCGACACATACTATGCATGCTTTCTTTGTGGCTATTTGTGCATGCCTTTGTTTCGTGCTCTTGTGCATGCCTTCTTTGACATTGCCTTTATGTGCCTCTTTTGGAGCTGCCTGTGTGTCACCTGGTGCTATGTGTGCTTTGCACCATCATACGCGAGCTAGCATGCCTAAATTTGATTAGATTCAGGCATCATTTGTCATCAAACACAAGATCCAGTCATCAAATGACTCTGTTGCTCTGTCTTGATCAGTCTGTTTTCAACTATAATCAATCAGATATCACCTTTAACATCCTTCCTTTATGATGTCGACGTGACATCACATACGCCATCTTGGAAACTCATAACTCACCGAGTATCATCGGCTTTGATATCCATCACCAACTCTTTGATGGTACCAACCTCATATACCACTTCTTAGGAAGTAAAACCTATCCAAACACGCAAGATAATCGATTCTAAAGAAGTGGATATCGAGGTTTTGCTATGGTTCGACCAAACTTGATTTTCATTCATGAAGCAAACATGAGGATTCTTTTATTATGAAGAAAAATAAGTACTTCGCCATTTATTCTCCTCCAATCTTTCATATAGCATCTGTTGATCTCACCTCAAGAGAGGGGATGACAACCCTCGTATCCTAGAGACTAAATCTTGTCTCTCTCAGGCATTCACTGATTTTCCATGATGAAAGCACCTCTTTATTTATAGCATAGAACAAGCCGCCTTCAAATTAGATAAGAAGTCCATCTCCCAACTTAATCAGGACTCCTTTTTCTTATCTAAGTAAGACTTCATTCCTGTATCAAATATGACTACTCTTCTTATTTAAATATAAATCATCTCCATAATTTTTGCAAGATTCTTTTCTTATTCTCTCTATAATAACCAACAATTTAAATTTAAACTAAATTTCAGCAGCCAATTCCTGAAAACAACTTAAGCGTTTAAGCAACTTATTTTTAAAATCCTGCCAGCAAGTGTGCATTGCTTGAAAGACAATTACATATACGATATTCATTTTCTTAATCTTTTCGTTAGTGAATTTAATCATATATTAGGCTTGGTTTAAAATTTTGATTTTAAATGCTTTTGCTGATCTTAACCGTTAATGATGTATGTACCTCTAAGCTGAATGAGCATTCTATGGGATAACACTAAAGTATCCCTTTCTTATCGAGACCTTTGAGACCTATCTAAGACACCCAGATCCAGAAAAGGCAAGCATAATGCACAAATTTGGGTATTTATTATGTTTCTTTTCCTTTTGAGAAGTTTTCTTCTTATTGTGCAAGTTAGGGTATTCAGATTTGGGAAATCCTACATTTTATTTGCATCTATAGTAAGGTTCTAAATATCGGATATCGGGTTCGTATCGGATATGTGTTTTCAATATCGGATAATGGAAACTAGACGATATCTCTGCGATACGAGTTCGTATCGGGCGGTCATATCAGATATCAATATCGGACATATCAGACGTAAATATCAAGCATATTGAACGACAATATTGGGCATATTAACTTGCAAAATTATATAATAATATAATATATTGTACTTTCAGATATAAATATATAAGTATTGTCTAATTTTGAAAACATAAAACTCTATTTAACAATTAACAATTACAAATAACAAAAAAGAAACATAAACTCAACTTAGGAAACTTAGGGACACCTGAAGAACGAGGCTTAGGGCTAGCGATCAATAGGATGATGCGACGAGACGAGCAAGAAATGGCGGCGTCGAAAGGAAGGAGGAGGGGGAGAAGGAGAAGGAGAAGGTGTTAGCATCGAGAGGAGGATGAGATGGCAGCCTCGAGAGGAGGATGCTATCGAGCCCAGAATCTAGGACTGGGGAGTGAATATTTTAACTGGTAATGTCAGGTTTAAACTTTAAACAATTAAACCAAATCATTTTTATATCATCACTGTCCGATATTTAGCGATTTCCCCTGAGATGGTTGATATTTAGAACCATGTTCTACAGCATGATGCATCTTTAGTTGAGAGTTAATGCTATATATCACCTTATTGAAGGTTGCATATATACTTATTCCGGATGATTCAACCCCCTCCTATCATGCATACACTCATGCGCCTCTTGTACTATCCCTTTATGCCTAATCTTATCATCTACAAATAGACACCGGAGCTTGGAATTTGCAAGTTGCAGCCATGTTGTCTTTGGCTGGATACAAATTCTCTTTTAGTTTCTTCTGTTCTTACTCTGTTTTATTGTTCTTTCTTGAGCTTGAAACAAATTATAATTATCAATTTACTTTTGTTCTTTATAGTTATTCTTGCATTCTTTGTGCTATAAAAGTTTTCTATATTTGCATTATCAAATTAAAATCGATCCAGCTGCGATAAAATGAGTGATAGATTGCTATTTAATTTATTACCTATCATGTTGTATTATAAATGAAAATTCTGAAGATTCTTTAAGCTTTTCTATTTGAGATTTGGCCAGCGCATCTAGGATGAGTAGAAGGTTTATTGCACCCTGATTGTAAAAGTTTCGGATAAAGACTTTGTTCTTGCTGTATTCTTATGTTGCTCATATATAGATGATCAAATGACATACACCATTTTTTACAGGTGCGCAGATTTATTATAAGAGAGGTTATACATATTGTGAAGTGCAAAGTTAACTGATAGTTGGAAACATGACAGAAATGATGTCTAGTTTCTGGGGACCTGTCACATCCACTACTGAGTTGTGTGAGGAAAACTATGCTCAGTCATCATATATTGCGGAGTTTTACAACACTATATCCAATATCCCTTGCATCCTTTTAGCACTAATTGGCCTAATAAATGCCTTAAGGCAACGATTCGAGAAAAGATTTAGTATTCTTCATATATCAAATATGATACTCTCCATTGGTAGCATGGTGTTCCACGCGACATTGCAGCATGTGTAAGTTCCCATTCTGTACCTGCATCTATATTTGATTTTTACTTTTGTAATCAGCTGTTGTGTATCAGTCTAGTTCAAATCACTATCTAACAACTATGCAGTTGAGAATAGTAAATGTGTTTATTTATCTTAGATACATGGCTTCAGTCAACGGATTGTTGTTGTTGTATGTGGATTCAGTCAACGGATTAGCTGAGGAGATAATAGGACGGGTCCCACATCTTCCGAAAGAGGTGGTACCGACCTTTAATGTAGCCCTTTCCTGCAGTCTCCAGCAGCTGCAATGAAGTCTATTTATTTATGGATTGTGAGCATAGTTGGAAATAGTAAAAATAGATATGTTGCGGTAGTTTTGGGCAGCTTGGTCCGGAAAAGTACTACACAGCAGGATACGGAAGAAGAAAGATAAGAAGGGAAGAGATAGGAAGAATAAGGGGAAAGGCGGGGAAGAGATCATATTGCTTAAGGCCATGGTCGATCCAAAAGGCGTACCTAAAAGTCAGTCTCAGCCAGTGTTTTTAGAGAAGAAAAGAGCATAGAAATGACGGAGCAAGGAAAGGATGAGGCTATCTGGCACTGCACCAACATTTTCATGACCCCCAAAAACCATTGTCATCACTTACCCCGTCTCTAAATTTTTCCTTAGGGTTTTAGCTAATGATGGAAACCAAGCCACCAGGCCTAATAATTCCAATCACATCATATTAACTGCACAGTTCACCTCTTTTACTCTTTAATATAAGCATCGGCTGGGGGTTATAAAGGATCACACTTGATACAATCTGAGCCAATTTACCATGAGAGTTTACAAATTGATCTTAAACACAGCAAAATATTTACTTTAGATTATTTGCAGCAGCTATAAGTACTCTTACAAATATAATCTTATTTAAGAGAGACCAAAATGAAAATAGAATAGCATATTTCTCAAATAAATAGAGATACGATTGATGGAAAATGATCTAATCGCATGCTTTTTAAAGAAAAAAACTTTCACACTATAAATATAGTCACTAACATATTTAAATGTGCATGAGCACCATTTCTAGATGTATAATTATAAGTACAATACTTTACCATTTTAATTTTATTTGTTTAACAGAACTAAATTAGAAATTTGACAAGTAGAATATCAAAACTGTAAACAACTTGTACATCGATAAACAAAGAATAGGCAGACACTAATTTGCACATGCACACAGACGATGTAAAAGTATCTCAGTTGAATATAAAATGCATAAAAGGTAATTCTAAACTATGTATATATTAGCTTTAAGAGGGAATATTCCTTGAACTACTATAATACTGTAAGCTAAAGTACAAAGGAATATTTAACGAAAGCTATTTCAAACTTCATTTAATATTTATAAATACATGCTTCAATTTACATTGATTGTAATTCTATTATTTGTTCTGTGCTGTTATTTTTATGATGTCTGCATTTACATTGATATTTTTGATAAATGTTTTAACATAACTGCTCTATCAGTAAGATTCTTAGTGAAGTATCATTTTCTATTTATAAGTTATTGTGAAATTTATTATCAGGGACCATATATTCCATTACAAGATAAAATCATCCACATTCGTAAACTCCATTCTTTCTTTAAAAATATATTAGAATATTGTTATTCTATTCCTTCTTCTTTGGGGAATCTTATTTAACTTTTATTCCTTAAGAAAAAATCGAAATTTCTGGTTTCAAATCTTCAACGGTCCTTCGATTGTAAAGTGGTTATATCATCATCCAAATTGGTTGTCATATTACCGCCACTTGACCTTGGGACAAGCACTCATTTAGGAACCATGTGCAGCCATATTTCGTGAAATTTGTTTTGGACCTGTACAGAACAGCAATATAATCTCTGCTCCTACATATATTATTTTCCTTATTTTTACGTTCTTTATGCTTTTTCCAAGTTTATGTCTGTTTTGGCATTGCAGACGATGACATTCTTTGGGGTTACCTTTTTATTCCTTATGATGGCTTAGTGTATATGATTGTAAAAGGACAACCACTATTTTCTAATTCTTCTACATATAATAGCAATTAGGTTGCTACTGATTTCATGTAAAGCCAAGTTGAATATAATTTCACATTTCAAGCCCTGATCTCATTGCTCTTTGTGCCCATCTTTGTCGATATTTACTGACCAAAAGCAACCTTTATACTTGATCTCTAGTGTTTTTTGAATTGCCAATGAAACGGAAGTTAGATGTTGAATGATATTTGAATACAAACTAATTTCAAGCTGAGTAGGCAGGCGATACAACTAAAATGAGGCCACTTGCCTGCTTTAGCAATGTGCGCGAGCGCAAGAGCAATGTCTTGCTTTGTGCTTCATGGTTAAACCCTTTGTGATGGGAAAAAATGCTTTCATGTACAGATTTGACAAGGTTTTACAGATCGTGACATAAACCCACTTTTAATTTAGTGTATAATTTCTTTTAGAGGAAACTAGGGCAAATCAGCGGATTTGTTTCCTGGGAAAAAAATAGCCGATTGGCGTAATCATAAAAGACCAGGTGCCATAATTCTCCATCAAGGAAGAAGTATATGATTTATGAAAGGAAAAGATAATCTCTGGTACAGGGAATTATATTCCATTTAAGGCACATATGAAGTAAAGACTTTGTTCAACTAAAGGCTTTAGTATTTCTGCTAAAGTGTGATACTATTTGAAGTGTTTTAGACATGTATATTTCATCTATTGGAAGGCTTTATTTTGAAGCCTTTAAACCTTGTGGTGCTTTATGAATTGCTTTTTATTCCAACATGGTGTAAGAATGCATATACTATGGCAGAAACAGAAAGCATTCAGTTCTTCCCGATAAAATCCCAGAGCAAGCGTCTTACATCCTGGTCCTTTTAATGGGCTCGCCTCTACTGATGATTTCCTTTGTTTTGCCTCCTGTTCCATTACCCTTACATGTATGATATACTTATTTGCTGTAAGTGACTGAAGTACTAAAAGCAGGCCTTTAAAAATCTTCCAAAAACCAGTATGAAAGATGATCAATAGATTACGTGAAACTTCATTTGTTTGGAAGTAGTATAAATATCAAGTCACATATATCACATATTTCCTTCTTAACTTCATGCAATTGTTTGGAAAGAAAATAGGAATTCAGTGATTCTCTACTTTTAGAAAGCAATGGTGTGAACATAATTTATTTAAGTTGGATTATTCCATTGTACTTTTCTCATATTCAACGAACACTATTAAACTATGAAGAACCCTTGAATGCATCAACAGCATATTAGACATGGCATGACATTAAACACCATGCAGTGATGGTATATGTTTGTTTGGAAATCCAATGGTGTTCTGTATTAACATGAAAATTTTGATGGTGTTTTATGTAATTTACCCTATTTTTATTACTAATTTAAAAAAATTGTTGCCTTCCCTGTTCTGTGTGCTCCAACCCTGATTTTGATCCTTTTTTTAAAGTTTGAACTGTTTGATGGTAGAAACATGCCTCATAGTATCCACACAAATTTGTAGTCATTTTCTGTACTACATGCCAAAGCATACACAAAGTATCTTATGTAGGGCTATTATCAAAATATTTACCCGCTCCACTTATCCTATTTTCGAATTCTTTTGCTGTATTTTATCTTGTTTTTTTATTTCAGATTGCAACAGAGTGATGAAACACCAATGGTCTGGGAAATGCTGCTTTACCTCTATGTCCTCTACTCCCCCGATTGGCATTATCGAAGCACGATGCCCACTTTCCTCTTCCTCTATGGCTTTGCATTCGCTTTCGTCCATTTCTTCGTACGCTTTCAAATCGGTTTCAAAATTCACTACATTGGTCTCTGTTTACTCTGTGTTCCACGAATGTACAAATACTACATACATACAAAGGATGTAGCAGCTAAGCGACTTGCAAAACTTTATGTTGCAACCATTTTGTTGGGGAGCCTTTGTTGGTTATTCGACCGAATCTTCTGCAAGAAACTAAGTCATTGGCATGTCAACCCCCAGGGCCATGCGCTGTGGCATGTGCTTATGGGGTTAAATTCGTATTTTGCGAATACGTTCTTGATGTTTTGTCGCGCGCAGCAGCTGGGATGGGAGCCTAGGGTTGTTTATGGTTTCGGGTTTTTCCCCTACGTGAAGATTCAAAAACCCAAGAAGCAGTGAGAGAGGAATAGAGATTAGTTTTGTTTTGTTTTCTGAATTTGGAAAGGAATGTTTATTTTGGAATGTGAGATGCGATTTATGTAAATGGGGCACTGATTATTAGTTTTCTGTATCCTAGAAAAATCTTGCAGGGTTGTAGTGGCCTTATTTATTTCCTTTATTTGACAGGATGATGTATTCCTTTTCAGTGAAATTACTGTTAAGCTATGAACTGTTGTACTGGAGAGAACAAAGTCATTTTTGTCGGGCATTGGATTAGTTCTTCAAGGTTTGTTTAAAACTCTATTTGGGAACGTCTTGTATATCCCTTTCATTATATTTTACTTAGCGCGTGATACTTTGTAATGTCATTGCTTAGTGTTTTAGTCGTATCTGTGCAACAAATCTGCTACTATCTATATCAACTGCGTCCCGACGGAAGTGTAAATGCTGAGTTAAAGGTTCAATGCATCAAAAGTTAATAGCCTTTTGGCTTGTATAGTTTCTGATCTGTATCAATAACTTTAGCCATGCCTTTATTTGATTTGGGGACTGCTATTATTCTTTGTTATTCAATGCTATTAAAGTACCCTAACTATACATCTTAGATTAAAAAATACGAATCGCATAGCCTTCTTCTTCACTCACTCGTCCACCGTTTTGGATGTGATAGCAGGTTATAGAAGGACAGAAATAATAGCAGGGACACTGAATCCATATTCATGACACCCTGTCATTATTGAACAGTTTGAAGTTTGAGCTGCAGAAGAACATGAAGACAACCTTGTGTTACAAACTGAGTACATTATTGCCAGAGAAGCTTCAATCTGAATCATCCTAGTAGGCTAGTACTTTTACACAATGACTAAATAAACAAGGAACAAAATAAAGTCAATCGACATGATTTTTTATTTTTAAAATTCCAAAGGTATCGATCGTTTTCTATCATAGACTCAAATGTATTGATAGTCTTTGATAAGTAACCTTTTTTTCTATAACACGAAAACCCACCCAAAAAACTGCTATTATAAAAGTAACTCCCAAAGAAATGTTGACTGAATATGCATCCATGTTAGTGAACCCTATAAGGTTAATCTTGGTGAGATGGACAATTTTCTTCAACGATCACCCGAAACCTTAGTTACTTAGTGCTAATGAGAAGCTTTTGATGAAGAATAAGAGGCTGGATAGACCTTTAAATGAGGAAAAGAGAACAGAAGATGAAGAAGAAAGGATATAGAGGCTTGGAGATGTTGTTGCCGCTGCTATTTTATTTCGGGTAAATGCAGAATTGGTGTTGGGTTGGTTAAAAGCTGAAAATTTTACAGTAGAAGGGATAAAAGTGTTTTTACACTTCATAATGGCCAGCTTTAGGAATTGCACATTTAACTACAGGGGCTATTTTAGCTAACCTTTTTTATTTTTTATTTTTTTGTTGATGATAAATTTTAGTTAGCTTTAACAAAATTTGGGGGCTGTTTTTATAAATAAAAATCATTCAAGGTTTGTTTCGAAGAATCCCTCATCATTCTAAATTAGGAAGACACGATAAGATAAACTCCCCTTGCGTCTTATTGTACCACGCTACCCATCATCAAACCCTAATTCCACACACCATTTATGAAAGCGGAAAAGCCGCGAACGAAAGCGGCGATCGAAATCGATCGAAGCCTCTCTTCCTGCATATTGAATTTTTTGTTTTCCCCCCCATAAAAAGCCTTCCCTTATTCAATTTTGTGGTCAGATCTATCGTGTGTTGAAACTAGGTTAGGGTTCTGTAGTTCATGCGTATACAGCCACAAAGCCCACACGATTCTTGCATCAACGAAGACGAGGATCGAAATCGATCGATGCCTCTCTTCTCGCATTTTGAAAGTATTTTCCCGATCAAAATCCTCCATTCATTCAATTTTGGGTTTTTTTTCGAAATAGTGTATAATAATATTAAAATTATAAAAATAAAATCATTTTTTTATTTACCAAAATATGACAGTTCCAAATCCGTGCCCACCCTCTCTAGGAGAGGGCGTATTCTAGGAACCAGTCCTCTCCTTTATAAAGGAGAGGGTTGGGGGCGGGTTTCTAGAACCCGCCCTCTCCTGTAGAGGGTGGGGGCCGGTTTCCATAACCCGCCTGTATTTAAATTTTTTTTAAATTAAAAACAGAATTTAATAAATATCGACTAAAAAAAATTAAACAATAATATTATTGTTGTTTTTGTTTCGGACAATTGTTATTACAGTTCATATAGAATTAGTATAAATATGAATCTTGTATACACTCCAATAACAAAATGAATAAGTCAAATTTATAATACAAAAAAATCATATCTGTCTGTAAAAGGTAAATTGTACAAGTTTTTTTACAAGCACTAACCGATTTTCTTCCGGTGCACTTGTCACGATCTCGAAGGTCCCGCCCCTGTTGACTGTCCTGGACATCTGGTCCTATAATGACCTGGTTGTTTGCATATGCTACATCTGTCGTGCCTTTGCTGAGGATCAGCATCCATTGTCATTCGATCTCGACGCATTTTAGATCTCACGGGTCCTATATTTTTGTCTGGCAGTAATACAGTAGGTGTTTGTCTGTTCTCAGTATAATAGTGCCAATAGCAACTGTCTGGTATATGATGAAATTTTGGATCGTATGCGCCTTCGTAATTGGAAACTGTATAGTAACGGAAAGCAAAATTGTAATGTGAATTATGTATACTGCTCGCAGCAGCAATTGCGTGGGCACAAGGTAAATGTTGTTGCTGGAAAACACCGCATGTGCACGAAAAGAGCCCTTCATTTCTAAAATTTACGGTATATTGATTCCCATTACTCTCCGTAACTTGAAACTCCGCTGTGTCAAACCTTTCAGATCTGTAGTATTGTGCTCTGCGCTCTCTTTTCCGGAATATATCTTCGTAATACGCGGCCGGTGGAGTCTCCATCGTCAAGGACTTTTCCTTTCTTTGTACAAAGTAAGTATTCACTCTGAAAAAGGTTCGAACAATCAACCCTGTATCGGTAAGCCTCTAACACCTTTAAAGACCCCGTTGAAGCTTTCAGACATATTAGTGCTCATTAGTAGATATTTGCATCCATTATCATGTGCTTATGACCACATGCATAATGGATACCCATCTAACCACGTTTTCGCGGCTTGACTCATCTCTTCAATTTTCGTCATGTACATTGTAGGGTGTTTTTTGTCACCCCATTGAGATGGGAATACGCGCGCGCTTGTCAGGCGCACTGCAGATTCCCCCTGCCTAGGGTAGGCTGGGGTTTCTTAATTGTGGGGATCCGAATCTCTGGCAGCCGCGGACCAAGCTGCCGTTAATTACCCCTCGCCTTTGAGGCGAGGGAACCTTCGATTAACGGGTTAAACTGGTCATGCGAACTCAATGTGCAGTGTACGTGTGTTTTGTTTTGGAGGGGGGGTTTAAATATATCGGGAGCCACGCATAGTTTTTACGGGGGTCCCGGTATCCGGATAGCGGGCTGGGGGTCAATGGGGCTAGCAGCCCCCTTGCGGGATGTGGGGCAGCGCCCTGTTAGAAATTTTTTCTAACAGGGACAGTGTCGTGGAGTATATGTGTGTGTAAATATGTATACATATGTATATATATATATATGTATGTACATAAAAAGAGGGGGAAAAGACATCCAAAGGATGCGTGGGGGCAGCACCTTGGGCGTTGTGCGCCTAGGTGCTGTGCGCTCAGGCGCTAGAGTGCCACGTGTCGGCACGGGGGCGACTTGCGCTTGAGCGCTGGGCGCTAGAGCGCAAGCGCGCCACGTGTCGGCATGTGGGCGCTTTGCGCTCGAGTGCTTACGCTGCAGTGCAAACGCAAGTCGAGCGCAAAGCTCCCACGTGCCGACACGCGGGCGCTCTGCGCTTGAGCGCCGGCGAGAAAAGGAGGCTTTTAGCCTAAGAAACAGAAGCTATGCTTCAGAAAGAAAATATTTATTATGTATATATTTATGGAGTTAAACTCCTGAGATGTTTTGAAGCTGATGAAGGGGTTTCTTCTTCTTCCTCCTGTTGTTTGGCCGGATCTTGAAGATCAAGAAGCAGGAGATTTTAAAAATCACTCCTTTTTGAGATCTGATGGGAGATCTGAGTTCCCCTTTGTGGTTTTGTGGTGGAAAACTACTTAGTTTTGGAAAAGAAAGAGTAAAACTCTTGATTTAATTCAAAAGAAATGAAAAGGTTTAGAACCTTGGAGAAGGAGCATGAGGCACAAAGAACCCTAGTTTTTGGGGGAATGAAATGTATATCCTTTATTCATCATCATTTTGCCTTTTATAGGCTTACATATTTACATATAGCCCCTTGGGCTTTACAGAAATGGCATTTTAGCCATCTCATGGCTCATGTGCCATTTCATTTTTGCACATAAGCCATGGGCTTACAAAATATTGGCTTTATGCCCATTTTGTTTACATTCATGCATAAACAATTACATAAAAATTATTTATTACATGATTTTTTTTGTTGGAATGGGGAGGCTGGCCGCGGGCTCGACTTGGGCATGGGCCCGCTTGACCTGGGCTTGGGCCCACCTGGCTTGGGGTTGACTTTGACTTTGACTTGGTCAACCGGGGTGCAAATTTTGACTTTAACATACATGTCATGAACATTAGGGTCAGACGCTTCACCGGCTTTGTACATAAGCTTATGTAGATCTGAATTTTTAAATTTTCTATCAAAATTTTGCCTGAAGTGCCGCAAGCAAAACCTATGTGGGGTCGTCGGAAATACAGCTCTCAGTGCAGCTAGTATTTCTAGATGTCTATCAGATATGATGCATAAATCTGTTTTATCAATAACAGATGAGATACTTTTGAGTTGACGGAAAAAGCATAACCAGGATGATGTATTTTCACCATCGACAATAGAAAATCCCAACGGAAATATACCGTTATTAGTATCAACACCTGTAGCAATTAACATGTAAGCTCTGTACTTACCATATAGATACGTCCCATCCACGCACAATACCGGCCGACAGTGTGTGAAACCAGCCGCACAAGGAGCAAAGCACCAGAAAATTCTTTGAAACCTGACACAGCCATCGACATCTGTTTCTGTGGTTTTTAACCGGTATACGGACCCCGGATTTGATTCTTTCATGGCTTCCATAAAAAGGACTAGTGAGTTGTACGAGCTTTCTGCGATCATCTCATGCCTTCACATGCGAAATTTGAATTTTGTGCTCTCCGCTGACGTAGAGCCGTATCTCTCGGGGAGTCATCGCCACATCTGTACGGATTAGTGGCATGATTAGTGAGCAAATGTAAGATGAAGTGCAATTTCTATGATCTTTTAACATAATAGAATTGATGCAAGTATGTTCTTGGTTGTATTTCGTGACCTTCCAAGTTTTGGCTCTTTTGGAACAACATGCATGCAATTTCCGCTTACATTCAGGAGCTTTCGTACATACCACGGTATAGTACGTCTTATTTGACTCTTCGGTTTTAAATGTAACGTTTTTTTGAATAGCCCACGACTTCAGCTTACAAATAAGATCTCTTTTTTCTGAAACATATCTCCAACAGTGACGCAATCTTCGCTTGCTGCGATCGCTTCCAAATAGGGTTCAGTATTTACTTCTGCCACGGCTACGTCTACCCAACTATCATCTTTCAGCGGATCGAGGCCGGGATCTTCTAGTTCGACAAAATCATTATTCACAGCCATATCATCAATCAATGCTATTTCATTCAATCCAGCGGCATATTCTACGCTATCCTCTCCTTGATGAATTTCACCAATTTTATCATCATCACTGCCACACATATCAATGTCACCCGTAGCAACAGAAGACTCGGATGCAATATATGATGGTTAAGGTTGGTGTAATGTGGATGGTTCAGGGTGAAAAGACCGGAAAGATGTGGACGGATATACTTGGAATGTGCGCTACTTGGATCGTGTTGGAATGATGCGGAGGTATGGGAAAATCTGCGTTTGGTATATAAATTGTTCTTATATAATTTTTCCTTAATATTTTCGTATTACGAAGAATAAACATAACCACCCCTTGTTTCAGATTTATTTACCTTTGGAAGGTTGTATATGGTAACCCTTGTTGTTCTTTAGGGATGCATGTAACTGCAACAGTCGATTGGAAAATCTGTATTTAATATATAAAATATATTAGTATTTTGGTATTACAAAAAGTGGATTTATAAAATGTTCACCCTTGAGTTTGAAGGTTTGAATAATGTTGTGTATAGTCGTATCCACTGAGACTAACGGTATCATCGTTAACCATGCGACAGTACCCTCAAGAACTACCTCCAGCATTACCATCAAAATTACCCCTTGGAGCGACATCTGATATTTCCAATCGTTCCTTCTGAACTAAAAGTTCAAAAGAATGCTGGGTGTTTGCCAGACCGAAATCTATCATCGAAGATATTGATGTATCGTCTATAATTTCAACCAATGCATTTCCACTAAACATAGGCCATATACCTCTGGAAAAGCCTCCCGGCTCTTGGTGGAGTGGCAAGAAATCTTATAAGGCCCATCATCGAGTACTTAAGTATTATATTTATGAGTTGGATCGCATGGAGGCGGCTCAGCTAACCATACCTTAGGTAATTAACTTTGCTTAAAAATTTTAAATTAGCTTCATTACAATTTTGTACTATGTTATTTGCGCAGTTCACGTGGACGCCTTATACAGCATATCGTCTGCAAGGATTACCCGGCATTTGTATCGAAAGAGAGCCGGTTTGGCGAGCTCGATACCCACTACTCTGCATTAATATCGTGGTCATGCACCTACCGGACCGGGTGTTGCGACAGTTCAGTAGATTGCAACATATTCCTGTTTCCGCTGCCTGCGCCTATAACAATAGAGGGAGACATGCGAGGAGGAAAGGCGGAGCGTGATTGGAGGGATCATCATCATCAATATTTGCTGAGATGGGAGGATAAGCAGTGTAATATTGCCTTACAGCAAATAGGTGACCAAACAACCACCGACGCTACAGAAACATATCTACAATGGTATAAGCGTGCCACTATAAGATATCTTTCTGCTCCCCATAACTATTTTCCAAACATCCAGCAGTATGAGCCTAGAGGCCACATGGAACGGGATATGATAAGTTAAATTTTTTAAATTATGTTAGTTTTTAACATCCGGCGGTATGAGTCAATAATTATTTCTTATTTTTAATGTAACGACAGGCTTGTGGGTTGCATCATATACAATCAATGATACATGATCCATATCCGACTGATGCTGGTCCAGATACTCAGGTTTTATTTTCAAATGTAGACTCATATATTGGTGGTATATTCGGTTCATATAATATGCTTTCACATTTATCGCCATCGCGAGAGCAGCAACATGAGTCGACACCAGAACCGCAGCATGAGCCGGAACCAGAACCGCAGCATCAGGGAGATCCAGAGCAGTGGGATCAGTGGTTTGGAACACCATACTGTCAGCAGCAATCCTGGCATACTGAACAAGCGCAACTTCCGGAGGAACAACAGTTTTGGGGGACAAGTTTTGCGCAACAACAGCAGTCTTGGGGGTCAGGTTTTGCGCAACAACAATCTTGGGGGTCAGGATTTGCGCAGCCATGGGGGCTAGGTTTTGTGCAGCAGCAGCATGAAATTAGGACAGGTTCTTCGCAACAATAGCCCAGTTGGGAGACGGATTTTTCGTCCTACATACAGTTGTTGGAAGGCAGCACATATCCGACACATGTCCCACATTCAGGATTTGCGGAACAACATCCTGTCCAAGACGATACTGAAAACGAAGCAGAAGAGCAGACACCGCCGCTGCCATATACCCAAGAAACGGGAGGGCCGTCCAGTCATCCCAAGAGGCATAGGCTTATGTCAAGCCTTCTTGGATTAGGAAAGGGAAATGGAAAGCGATAATTGTATACAATACAAACAGATGATTTTTTTGTATTATAAATTTGATGGATTCATTTTGTTATTAGATTGTATACAAGATTCATATTTAAACAACAATAATATTATTGTTTAATTTTTTTAGTCGATATTTATTAAATTCTGTTTTTAATTTTTTTAAAAATAAGGGCGGGTTCCGAACCTGTCCTCTCCTTTATAATAATGGAGAGGGCGGGTTCTGGGAACCCGCCCCCCACCCTATATAGGAGAGCGCGGGTTTGGGGGCGGTTTTGAAACCGTCCTATTTTGATAAATAAAAAAATGATTTTATTTTTATAATTTTAATATTATTTTACCCTATTTCGAAAAAAAATCCTTCAATTTTCGGGTTCGAAGCTATTAGTTTTGATGTTTTGTTGGGTTGAAATTAGGCTTAGGGTTTTGAAGTTGATGCATATATAAAGAAGAAGCCCACACGATTCTTGAAACAGAAGAGAGGAGACGGAATAAGACGATCGAAGCCTCTTCTTGCATTTTGAAAGGTATTTTAAAATCAAAATTCTGAATTTGTTCATTATTTCTGGTTCAGATCTATCGTTTTCATCGTCACTGGGTTGAAACTAGGGTAGGGTTGAAACTAGGGTAGGGTTTTGAAGTTCGTGCATATATGATTAGTCTCATTAATTTAGTTTCCTAGAATTTATAGTTGTTAGTTTCATACTTTCATGGTATTGAACATTATCTGCTGTTGAGGCACTGTTTGGATTTGGAGCTAGGATAACCGCGGTTTATTTTTAAGTGGAATTAAAGAGGATGCAAACTGTGATTTGCAAGCCTCAAACTCCAAAAACAGAGTTTACAAAACTTTGGTCAGCTTGGAGTTCAGATAACTGCAGTTATCTCATGTTTTCATGTTTTGGGCTGAGATAATTGCAATTACCACAGCTCCAAAATGGTTGCCAAACAAGATAAAGTTTGCAATTTGGAGTTAAGTTTTGCTAACTTTATGAAACCACTGATTGGAAAACTTAACCCCATTCCCAAGTAGGGGCTGAATAGCAAGTTGTTTTAAGTTAAGTAGTTGACTATGGGTACAGCTGTTTATTAGGCCTATCAGAAACCGGGATATGTTTCTAGTGGACTTTCGGTTATTTGAATCAAGGTTATCTCAGTATTGGAATTGGTACTGGATGGGTACTTTTGCTATTGGAATCGTCAGTCTCGTCTGCATTGGTCGAATCGGATCAGAAAATTGGATTTTATATTTGTTGAGAAAATTTTTGTAAGAACTATGATTTTTAAATAAAAAACAAGCATTCATAGTAACTATAAACAATTTGTCAATATCTTTTGTAATTAATTAGTTTAGAGTTGTATCAATGATATCAAACTAACAATAATAATCCAATAACATATAATGAACACATTAAATCGTTAATGAAGCCATCAACCCAATAATAAGCCCACTTATCATGAATAAACTTAATACGAAACACATTATAAAATGGTAAACACAATAATATTTGCTATTAGACGATATTGGTCTTGAAACTTGTATGGTCCTTTTTGGAATCCGTATTAGCCATTTCGGATTGGGATCGGCGAAGTTTTCAAACCATGTTTTTATTTGTTGTCGGTCATATTGGGCTTATCGTAAACAGTAGAAAGTTATGGTTAGAACTCATGCAACATGACTAATTAGGGGTCATAGTTTTGATTTTTTTATTGCTGTCAATTTTATCATGTTATCGAAGAATGATCCCAATTTTTTTATATCGGTAATTTGTAAACCTTAAACTAATGGTTATCTCTAGTATTAGCTTTCTAAGGGATTGTTTACTGCTTATCTTGAGATAAAGAGAACTTTGGAAATAGATGAATATTTTTATTCTCAAGTTCTTCCTACAAGAGATATTTATTTATGTATAACTATAATTGTAATATTATCATTTCAGATTCTATTATTATGCTGTTCTGAATTTATTATTATTGCAAGCTTGATCATATTTCCCCTTTTTCCTAATGACATCAACAAAAAGTTTAATCAGATACAGAATAATGTGGCATGACTGACATCTAAATTTATATGGATCATGCAGTCATTTTCAGAGGATCAATATTTTGTCTTCTATGCTAGATTATAGGCCTAATAATTTACTCTTAATTGTGTATCTTTATCAAACGCGCTTACTATTTTTGAGCCTTCAAAGGATGTGAATGTCCAAATTATCACTAGTCTAGAAATGTTTATTATTTATTTTTATTACGAATCTTTTCCTTCTTGTCTTGGAAAACTACTTGAACTTCTAAATATCAAGATGACATTGTCTTGCATATCAGTTACAATTCCTGGTCTCTATACTATCATATTTTTTTGTGTTGATTTTTCCTATTGTTAGTTGACTCTCATGGGAAGGATACTACGAGTTCGTAGGAAAATATATAACAGGCAAAGGAGACAGTAACATCGTCAGTTTTATGTTTTTCATCATGTGAAAAGTACACTCTTCCTCTATACAAAGAAGGTCAGTTTTAAATTACATGTCCTGTGAAGATAAATCCGCTCGAGTCTCGGCATACAACCCATCAAATGTAAAGCTTTACCCGATCCTCGAAACAAAGAGAAGACTATGTATGACTGTAAAGTGCAGAAACAAAATTTCAAACAACCATAGTATGCAGATATTGCACACGCCACTCACTGTGAATTAAAAAAATATATATAAGAATAACGTATTCGTATGGAAAAGTTTCATTCCTTTAAATTTCATATGGCGTTAATAGCACATTTGGGTGAGAAAATGTCTTCTGGAACTTCAGAAATGAAATGTTGATGTTAGTTGGTACGAGCTCTTTTTAATAGTTCCAATACACTTAAAGTTACTAGACACATACATAGTGTTGTACATAAACATATATTAAAATTAACGGCAGTTAGATTGGGTTTTCAAGACTAACATTTCACCTCAAAACTCAACCCTCCTAATTTCCATGCTCTGCTATATACCCTGAACCACCGCCTGCCAAAAGGTTTTCCTCAAGCTGTTAATCTGTCGGAACCCCTCAAGCAGTTAATCTGCAGGAACCCTATTCTCATACTTGCGATTCTCGTGATGCATCCGAACACTCAAATCCGCTTTCCAATTCCTTAGTTTCTTTTGTTGGAAACTTTAATGCCCTTCTTTTCCTAAAGTAAAATTAAACTTTTAGTATTTTAATTTTTAAACATATGTTCCAATAGATGATTTTATGGTAAATATGCAAAAAGTTGAACTGGTGTTGTGGTCTTGCGACTTGGATGAGGCACTTGCTTCCAACATAAGGTGTGTAATATCATTTGTTGGATTTGGAGTGACTCAGTTGCAGGTTTTTTCCCCAGTTTAGTTAAAGGCACAGAGGGAATGAAAGTCACGAATTGGGCAAGATAGGAAGTTTTTTTTTACCCCCCAATATCATTCTTAAAATGTTTCATCCATGATAAAGCATGCTTTCCTCACATTCACCTATTATTGTTGTGCTGTACTTGTGTATGTTTTTTAACCTAACTTTAACTGGAAAATTGCTCAATATGCAGTTATGGAAAATGAAGTTCTGGAAAGTGAACTGGTAAATTATGAGACATTAGAAGTGAAGGTTACAGAATTAAAAGTTTTCAAGAATGAAGCAAATAAAGAATTAGAACATCTTTGGCGCAGAGTAAAACCGCTGGAACATTGCTCGCATGTCTAAAGTCAAAGGCAAAACTTATGACTGTTCCTCATTTATTATACACCTCATGTGGAATCAAACACCAAGGGGGGATTGGGTTTGTTGACAAACATGGGATACCATTATCTGGTTGGTTAAAATATATTTATCTTTCTTCTCATGAACATTCAAGTGACGATATTCTTAAATCAGTTCATATCATATCAAATGTCATGGAGTCTCTTGTTGAGAGAGTAATAATGGCTGAAACAGAAGCGGCGTCTCAGAAACAAATAGTCCATCTGGGTCATGAGGGAATTGTAAGGAAAACAATACAGATCGAGAGCATGTCAAAAAAAGTTTTAGAGATGGGAAAGTTTGTGTGGGGCACAAATGGTGTCTTGAATGAGATGAGACAAAAGGTTGAAGAAATGGTAGAGGAAACATCCCGGCAAAGGAATCAAGCTGCGGAAAATGAGGCGGAGCTTTGGCGTGTGAAGCGGGACTTTGAGAGCTTGAGGTCATTTTTGAGCAGTCTCATTAGTGCTAGAGAGAACACTGTTTCGTCGGAGAAGAATTTGCAAACAATGGAGAAGCTTTTAGACAGGTATCACCTGACTATTTGTTTAACTTAATTGTCATACAGCATTTCCCCCCTTTTTCCCCCTTGCCCTTATTTTTTCTATACAGACTCTATTGCTGGAACATTTACCTCTGTGTATTTCTTTATTTAAAATCAGTGGCCTAGAATGAGTCTAGTAAAACATTACCACTCATAGCCATCAAACTTGTAAATTTGCAGTATTTCCGTGTTAATTTGTGCTTAAATTCTTTAATTATGTGTTCTTGGTAACTTTGGGGTTAGGTGCAATTTCAATGGCTTTAAGGCTGTATCAGAACAGACATATGGCGGGAAAAAAAGGAATGAAATAATGACTCATGAAACTATCCTTTATGCTTCAAGTGGTGTAATAGTTTTCGGTTAGTAACTTGGTTGGGTTTCCTTCAATTCAAGTTGCATGCAGATGATAGATGGAATTGATCACCTAATGTAAAATTCATGATGGAAGGCTCGAGTAAGGCTACCCAAGGTTTGACCAAGTATCTGATTGTTGACCTAATGTCAACCAACTGTTAATTAGTGCCAAAATTCTGGCCATGGAAATTATTGACGAGTTGGAGGGCTGCAATATTTGCATATGTCCAGTGTGTCCTCTTCAACATACTCCTACACTGACGGGTAAGTCTACAGAGAACGAAAAGTGATAGATTTGTTTAGAGAATTATGTTAGTGTGTAGATTAGTTAAAGCCAAGAGAGAAAATTGCGAAATAAACACATTTCTGTAACCACAAGTATTATATTAACTAGGACAGAATATCGATTAAGTTAATAGAACCTGGGTTTGTAACTTTGTATAAATCCAAGTACTAGTTTCTCATGGTTTTGGTTGAAGTTAAAATGTTGTTTAGCAAAGAAATTTGCAACTTGACTTCTTGAAACTACAAGCCAAAAGATTATATTTTCGTATTTTCAGTGTCCTCCAGACCTACTAAACTACAACTTTGAAATTGTTGGCCTCCACACCGATCAGTTCAAGCATTCCTCATATTAACTACATTTTTCTCCCAGTATAAATTGAAATATATCATTAAAAGATCACCTTTTTTTTTTATATGCATAGCTGTGATTTGAAAGAGGTTAATGAAGAAAAATGTACTTCTTGAGAGCGACAAGGCACGGAAAGAGGCTGACATTCAAAAGCTCGTGGAGGAGAATGTTGCACTAAGAGCGATGGTAGATGATAAGGAGGCCCAGCTGCTCGCGATGAATGAGCAGTGCAAGTTCACGGCATTGAGATTCTGGCATTTAGTTAATGATTAGTAGCTAAGCAAATGATGGCGAACAAGAGGATACAGGTAGAGGAACAGAGACTAATTGTGGATAGTTATCAAGACAGAGAGACGACCGATAGAGTTGGTCTATAATGATCGATCAGCATAGTCATTTATGCGACCTCATCCGCCTATTTTAGTATTGTTGTGAGGTGTCGATTCATTAACATTGGATGTGGATTACAGCATCGAGCCATTCAGCTGCTAATGGTGTTTTTGTTTGAGCAGTCGATAAAGTTAAAAGCTGAAAGCCTGAAACCACATTTGATGTCAGTGGAGCGTTGCCTTATTGCAACGATGCTAATCACAGCTGAAGCGGCGGCGGCATGAATGGCCATGATGACTGATCATTATAGACAGCTTCACTGGTTGGCATCCCTTCTGCCTGATAACTATCTAATCATTATTCTCAGTTCCTCGACCCGCATCCTCTTGTTCACCATCCTTTGATTAGCTTCTTCTCTTTTTATTCTGCTTGCAGCAACAGTGATGTGCCTCCATTTTTGCACCTGTATGTGTTAATTTTTTTTTATTTATTATAGATTTTGTAGAGGATTAGTCATCAATCTGATTGGTACCTCTGTATATAGGAGATTTTGTTAGTTATATAATCTTGTTTGAGATCTTTTGAACTGGTTTCCTTTGTATAAAGTGTGTACTTACCTTTATGTTGAATCATGGGAATAGGAAATGCGATGGAACTATTTTTGTTCAGGATTAAATTGAATAACCAAATTGTGTAGTTTTGACTGTGGCATACTCAATTCTTCAAATGCTATTTCACTTTTTCTTAGCTGTGGAAGAGAGAGATTCCAATTTTCCCTCCAGTTCTTTGTATTTTTATACAAAGAACAGAGAGTAACCGTGGTTTCGATTAAGTTAAAAAGAAACCACGGTTTCGATTAAGTTAAAAAGAAACCACGGTTTTAGGTTTGCACGCATGCAAGCTATGGGTTCGATCTCAAGAAGAGAAACCGACCACAATTTAGTGTTTTCCGAGCAAATTCGTGGGTGTCTTGGGTATGCATGTGTGATGAGCGCTTGACTGTGTTACGTGTATGGATTAGGCTTCCGGCCCAGTTCAAAAAAGAAAAAAGCTCATGTAATTGTATATTTCTAACAATGTTCATACCAGGAAGGGTTTTTTATTAAGAGCTTCATAGTTTTAGCCCTGTTGAAGATCACTTGTAAATGTTATGCTTTGTTTTTTCTTTATCAAGAATTAAACTACCATTATTATCTCAAAATTAGACTACCACTAATTCCACAAATATAGCTTTAGATAATTTAAAAAACCATATTGCTTCTCTAATGAAACATGTCGAAGGTTGTCGAAATATAAATATTAAGATAGATGAATGGTAATATATTAAAATATGGGATAAAAAATGAGTGTATTCGCTAAAAGGCAGAGGTAGCTCCAATAGAAGATAATATGTGAGAGAATCGATTGCGATGGTTTGGACATGTATAATGAAGACCGATAGATGTCACGGTTAGAAAAAATGACAAAATTGTAGTTCTTGAGACAACTAGGGGTATTGATAGACCTAAACGAGTATGGATAGAAGCTATTAAGAATGTTATGTTAATTGTTAATTTAAGAGAGGAAATGACTCTAGACAGAAAAAAATGGAAAAGAAGGATTCATATGATTCATGTTATTGTTGTTGTTGTATCATACTGCTTCTCTTATAAAATGAAGAAAATGCTTATAGCTTGGAATATGAAGTTAGTATATGACTGACCTAAAAGATATTCAGATGTTCATTTAAAGTTAGTTATATTGAAACAATTTATTTATTTTTGGATGCAAATCTTAAAGAAGCCAGGGCGAAAACTTATGGAAAAAAAGAAGAGACTAATAAATAATCTCTACTGCCATGGCACAAACCAAACACACCAAATAGTCACTCTTTTTTGGGAAAAAATATTTCTATATTTATTACACTCTTAAAAACTTATGCCAATTCTTTCTTAATTTGAATTTCTAATTAGTTCTCCCTCTTTTCAAGAACCACCTTCCTCCAAATAAAATACAGAGGATAATGTTGTTAATCAATATTTTAATTCCTATTAAACTCCTAAACACCAAAAATCAAAACAGAGGATTAGGGGCCTCCACATGTGGGTGGGACCCAATGTCTTCGCCCCCTATTTTTGTTCTTTATTCTTTAGGATTGCTTTGGAAAGCAAACACTTGCCTCTAAAATGTATACTCTCAATAGAACTTTTTCTCCCACATATGTTTTTAAAATTTGAAACACACATTTCCATATTAAGAAATTAAATTTACATATTTCAATACCTTATACGTAACGTAGGGTTCTTTCATTCTACATGCATCCCCATGCAAATATTTTCTCAGAAACGTAAAAATGGTCTAGGTCCTTGAACCAAAGACAATAGGGAATATTCTTGGAGTTTAAAAGAACCTTACGAAAAACTTCTTATAGCACAAGGTCATTTTTTATTTTTCAATATTTTTATATTTTCTTTATAACTTTTGGCAAATAAATACTACATTTATCAAATCACAACAATTAGATGACGGTCACTGTCTCATGTTTTTACGTCTTTTTAAACTGTCACTCCTTTATCTATAGTGATTATCTAATGAGTGTGGTGGTTATTTGATTAATACAGCAGTTAAATTGTAAATGCAGCTGTTCTCAGGTAAATATAACAGTTATCTGCTAAATGTATTGTATTTGATAAATATAGAGTTATATGCTAAAAAGCCATAAGAATAGGTTTGGAATATTGTAAAAAGACAAAGTAACACGTGTACTTGAACTATTGAGGGACTTAAATATGATTTTTTAACGACAAGGAGCTTTTTTATAAGGTTTTTTTTTGGGGATTTAAGTATGTTACTTTTTTGACTTGCTTGATAGTTTCAAGACTTTCACTTAATAAAATGCAAATGCTGATTTTACAGCAGATGATAAAGAACTGGATGGCGTGGTCGAGTTTGATGAAACAATGGTTTCAAAGAGTTTATTACAATTGGTCGGAATGAGCACCAGTTACTTCCTTATCAAAACTTGAGAAAAGTTTTGCATTTAAAAAAGAAGGATAAATTGACAAAATAAAGCCCAAGAGTTTTTTTCCTTGTCAAAAACCTTCTGGTCTCGAAGATATAGCCAAAATCTTCTGAATTTTTTTATGCAGTATCTGTAATTTCCTGGAATATCTAAATAAGTTATAGATATCGTAGGCAATTGTATAGATATCGTATACTAACTAGATATTGCAATCAACTATACGAATACTGCAGGTGGAGGTTAATTTTTTAGAACTGAAAAATTTCGGCCGAGGCTTGACTGCTTCGAGGCTGGTTTTTTTGACATCAGGGAAAACTGCTCGGGTGTTTTTGACAATTTACCCAAAAAAGAAAGTAAAAAAGAAAAGGACAAAGAAAATAGAAAAAAAAAACAAGGATGAGATGAGGAAGCAATGATCCCAAGTTCCACGAAACATGAATCTTGCATGAAACACAAGCTATTCTTTTTCCCTCAAAATTCATAATAAAATCACTACCTTGCTTCATTTCCAATCTCTCTCTCTCTCATCTCCTCCAATGGCGCCATCAAATCTCAGCACCGATCTCTTCTTCGATGCCATAGACTCCTTCGATCGACAGCAGCAAGAACAGGAACAAACCCTAGACCCTCCTTCTTCTTCTTCCTCGCCTTCAGAGCTAATCAAAACCCTAGATCCCCCTTCACCTCCCTCCTCTCTTCGACACCGCAGACCCTCGCGAGAGCGGCGCGACAGAATCCTGCAACGATTGCAAGAAGCCACCGTTTCTGAGGCCCCGCAGGCTTCGAGCTCTACTCTCACATCGGAAACCCTAGAAAGCCCCAATCAATCTCTTCTCTTCTCGGTGGCAGGTTTTGTGATCAAAGCCATCCTGTTTCAGCTCAATTTGTTGCTTGCTTGCTTTTCGATTCCTGTCAAATTGCTGCAATTTTCGTTTTTGATGGTGCATGATCCTTTTGGGATGGTGAAATGTGCGAGAAATGTCATAAAGGCGAGATTTTTATGTGTTTGTAATTGGGCTATTGAGAGGGTTGGAAATCAGGAGGGTCTGGGGAAATTGGTGGTGAGGTTAGGCCTGGGTTGCTTTTGGTCTGTTTACGTTGGGTTCGTTTTGTTTGGGATTTTGGTGAGTGCTTTTTTGGCTGGGAATTTTCTGATGAAACTAATTGTAGAGGAGCCATTAGAGATGGTGAGGGAGTTGAATTTCGACTATACGAAGCTGAGCCCCGATGCTTTTGTGGCGTTAGATCCGAGAGTTGGTGGTAATTGTGGTTTGATTTTCGATCAAAAGGATGAGATTGGGATGCATGTAGTGTCAAGAGTTTTGCCGGTGAATCATAGATTGCAGCTGGTTGTTTCGTTGACATTGCCGGAGTCGGATTATAACAGGAAGCTTGGAATGTTTCAGGTATTATTTTGTTAGTTAATGCTTTTTTGGATTTTCTATATGCATTTTACTAGCTATGGTATTGATTATTGTTTTGTTTGTATGTGTTGTAGGTATTCTAACTGTATCCATATGCATCTAGAATTTAAGCTGTACATTCTTACCAATTTGACACCCTCTTAAGCTAAAAGTCATTATTGTTTACCCATTCCTTTGGTGCGCCAAAAAGATTCATAAAATATGCTTGAGAATTTTGTAAGTTTGTGTGCATTTAAGTTATCATCTAATTAATCAACCTGTAAAAGTAGAACCATGTCTGTATGCATGCACAGCGTTTGAAATTAATTATTCTTTCACTTTGTCTTGTTTTGTATTTCCTCGATAAATTCTTCCATTCCTTTTTTATACCCCATTAAACTTTATTTGCTATATTCCCCCTAAAAATAACAGAAGTCCTCCCCCCTCCCGCGTACTTTTATTTTTTCATCTCCCTTCCAAAATTGTCATTATGAAACTACCAAAAAATCTGTTAAACTGAATCTATCAAACTGTAAGTCGATCTTCAAATTGCTTCTCTTTGATGTCCAAATCTCCTTCTGAATCCACCACAAACCCACCAACAACGTGCATTTGCCTGATCAACAGCATTAAAATCCAGGTTAAACAGGGGCTTTTCACATTCCTAATTATTTCATAACTATCAAAACGCCACTTCATGTCACCAGAATCCGAGTTAAAATGATGGATATTTACACCCCTTCCCAACACCACATCCTCAATCAAATAGTCAAAAATAACTTCTGCGGTAAATTTGGTTCTGTTCTTGTCAGCATCATAGGATGAACAAAAGGGAAAAAATATTATACAAACAACGTCAATGCAAATAATTATCCTTTGTTCGTTTTTCTAAATTCAAAGAAATGGAAAGGAAGAAAGTCGCTGAAATCACATAGTTGCTTTATAAAGTCGGATAAAAATAGTCCTGTAATTTGTTAAGGGTCACTAAGACTTTGTTCACTTTTAACCGGTGAATACTTTCTCTCATCATGATAACGGTTTACTATATCTATATGGTATATATGTTACTGTTGTGTTAATGTTAATTCTTTTACTGAATGAAGGTTCGAACAGAGTTTCTAACCGCAACGGGCAAAGTTGCATATCGCTCAAGCCAGCCATGCATGTTGCGGTTCAAAAGTCCTCATATTCGCTTTGCTGAGACATTTCTTAAAACCGGTACTTTACTAACAGGCTATTCATCAGAATCTCAAACTCTCAACATAAAAACGATAGGATTTATTGAGGGATATGAGCCAACCGTGTGTGTTAGAGTCGTTCTTGAACAGAGGGCAGAGTATAGGCCTGGCGCTGGTATTCCTGAGATATATGCTGCAACTCTGAAACTTGAGTTGCAGCTTCCTCTTTTGAAGAGAATTATATGGAACTGGAGAAGGACAGTATTTGTTTGGGTCAGTTTGGGGCTGTTTGTATTGGAATTGTTAATTGCTTTGATTTGTTGTAGTCCTTTCATAATTCCAAGGACACGGCTAAGAAGGGAAAGTACTAGAAGAACATAGGCGTTGATTTGAAGAAAACGTCAACAAAGAGAGCAAGAAATCATGGATTGCATCCAGCAATCTCATATACTGCTGCTATCGAGGTATGCAACCCTAACTTTGTAAGTTGATGTTCAAACACATTTGAATAAGATCCACCACTTGAATCCCTGATTCAAAGATAGAAAATTTGGTATCTAACTGTATAAAGGCAGGCACAGATGTAAGATAACCCTGATAAGCAAGCACATACAAATTTTTACTTTAATAAACACGGTGTCTAGTTTTGTATATGAGTATATCTATGTTAATTATGCTCACATAATGAACACTTGTATGATATTGTATTCGATAAACCTCTTTGCAGCTAAGTTCCCTACAAAGCGAAAACCTAAGATAACATATTTTGATGGACTGAGAGAAGTGATCGTACAATTGATCCTGGTTGTTAAATAAGTTCAGAAGTGAAGCTCCTTATTAAATAGCAAATTTAATCGTACCCCAAGTTAAGGCGTTTCCTTGAATCGGGATGTCTAGTCTTCCAAGGTTAAAAGGTAAGATGCACCAATAGTTCATTCTTCCATATGGATTTTAAATGGCTAATGTTAAGAATACTGCTATATATTCAGCGCCTTTTAGAAAGGCTCAACAATATAAGCAGAAGACCCTAGCTAATATGCTGTGTTGGATCACCTGTAGTGGGATTAAACATTTGCAACTACATGTCATACGGCTTCAACTACCGAAGTTGTGATGCAATTACTTTGTTTTAGTTGAAATGTAGACTGCATGTTTTGCAGAATAGGTGCTTGGTTGGATGTATTTCGCAATGTAATTACTATTGGCTCTTTACCTTTTATGTTCCAACACCTGTAGTTGGAAAAGATCTCGATTTGAGTGGAGTTACACCTATATGTTGGAACAACCACTTGAAACCAAATACCTATTTTTAACTATGTTGCGCAGATCATCGTGAAGGTGGATCAGGTTTGTATCATATTCAACTCTCAATTGGATTCGTTCGGATTCGTAAAAAATACCTGAGGGATTCTATTTGACACATTGTGAAATATATATTGTATTGTAAATGTGTAGAACATGCATCAATAACTAAAGCCATTACCACATACCTGATATTTGCATTCTTAAACCTGTGAAATTTTTTGTATTCTTAGGTTAGATTTGCTAAACTTGTAACTTTCATGCCTTTGTGTATATATTTGAACACCAAAAAAAATTAGTGTATTTCAATGAATTTCATTCCAGAAGCTTGGAATATTGCAAATTTCCGAATCCGAATTGTAATGTGTATCAGTATCTGAATTCATGCTAGTTAGAATTTTTAGAGTTCGGTTTAGTTGGTACTGTTGGTGAGTTGTGTGCACTCTACATTGAAATAGAGAGGCGGAATGCACAAAAATTAATTTTTTAAGCAAGCACAACCAACTTAACCCAAGTGATCAAACCATAACCCTAAACTAACAACTACTAGGAGTTTTATCTACTTTGAGAGAAGATTATACCAGAAGATCCGTGTCTTTCGGGTCTTCACTCTTCTTAAGCTCCTAGGCATCTCTTAGATCAACTTTGATGGCCGGCTTCCTCGGTCCTAGATGATCCATCCGAGAGTTTGTAATCCAAACTTAACTTCACTAATGAAGCAAATCAACAACCTAATTTGTTAATCTAGATTGCCAAGATGATGTAGTGAGTTTTCTAGTGTATTTTTATCTCTCTTCCTCCCTTGATTTTCAACTCATAAGATGGTAAGGATGAAGATAAAGAAGGTGGAGGAACTCAAGAGAGGCTAGAAAGGAGAGAGAAGCTCATGGTGAGAATGAAAAAATCATCACTTGAAACAATAATGCAATCATGGTTTTATAAAACATATTTTGCAATATAAATATATCGACCATACTTGAATAGTTTGCACAAATGAATTATAAATTCATTTTTCAAGACTATTCAAGCATGGTTCTCACCATATCTCTCCTTACTATCTTTACACCTCATTTCCATTTAAAAGAACAAATGGATAAATAAAAAATGAAGCGTCCACATTCTAGAATATTTTCCATATAAATACGGAATACATTCTATCGTATATACATACCCATATTTGTACCAAAATACGAATACCCAAGAGATAGAATAATACCATTAATATAATACTAGTATTAAATCAATATCTGATTTAACAAACGGGTTTAATCCTAAGCCCGCTAGTATTATCAACCGTCTGATCGAAAACCTGGATAACACTAGAATATACATATCGAAATATGTATAAGTAAATTATTAAATCAATACCTCATTTAATAATCCGGCTTAATCCTAAGCCGGATAGTATTATCATTCGATTGGAATCCTGCACGTATAAACATATGGCCACCATATCGTTTCGTCTGAACCAGAGAAAACTCTCTGTGTGAGACTCTAAAAACTCGACAGTACGCTGGCAGTGGGTTTAACCACAAGCACGTCAGCGGCACTAGCTGTACGTAACGGCCATTCAGGTACCTGTCGAAAAAGAAGGCCGATGAGCAAGCTCATCCGGACCTCTACTGAGCCTATCCATGACAATCTCCGTATAGTCCGGTTTTTTCGTCTAAGAGTATTGCATATCGGGTTTAGGAGATGGTAAACGTCAGACCCCTACTGACCCGATAAGTCGTGTCGATTTGACTCAGGACCAATCTGAGAAACTACTGATCTAACCATCGGTAAATCTCAACTGGCTTGACCAAGGTTTTATGGTTCTGGCCAACCGAACACAGTGCGATATTGACTCTCAATATCGGGAGAGACGAATTCGTAACAATCACTCATTGCCTCCATGTGGTTCGGGACTGTACCTAACCAAAACCTGTTTGCACGACTCAATAGGGCCGTGGTAGGGTAGTGATCAAAGCACAATGAGAATTCACACGAGACAAATGATGATCTCAGTTCTAGAGACTAACCTGTACTCATGTCACCTGAGAACCGCTATCTGACGATATGTATAATACCATCTAGAGATTCTCGGCGAGTCCGTTAGTGTACTCATCTCTAGTGAGCATCTGTATACAATCTTAGGTAATCATACCAATGGCTGTGGGACCAACCACCGTCCCTCATCAGGGCCAAGAAATGTATACACAAGTCTACTCTGGAATATCGATGCTCGGTCTCGATATTCCCGTGACTTGGGACTTTAAGGATGTGCTTATGGACTACCCAGCTCCCACTAGTATGATCGCTATCATAATGCTGGTAGTCAAGCAAAATCCTACGGGCTTTATCAACATGTATCCGCCATATGTGATATCGAGTATAACATATGCACATGTTAAGATAAAGACAAACCAAAATAGTATACTACTGTATTGAGTCTTTATTAATATGTGTAAACAATATAAAGCAGCAAGAGAAAAAAATAGACATATTAAGATAGATAACTCAGATAATATACTATATACAACTGAGCAAGATTGTCCTGTACATACATATCCCTAACATCCTATACAATACAGGCCTTTAGGGCATACATATCTAACAATCTCCCACTTTCACTAAGGCCTGTAATTGACGTACCAAACACTCAATGTCTGCTCTGGGGCCAGTTGTTGGCGTATTGCATACCCAACCTCTCAAAAATTCGCTCGAACTGCGCTTGAGGGAGGGTCTTGGTAAATGGATCCGCCGTATTGTCTTTCGTATTTACTTCCTGGACCTCGATCTTCCGGCGATCTACGATTTCCCTGAACAGGTGATACCGCCTCAAAGTGTGTCTGGATTTCTGATGGGACCGTGGTTCCGCCTCAAAGTGTGTCTGGATTTCTGATGGGACCGTGGTTCCTTCGCTAAAGTTATAGTCCTATTATTATCACAATACAAAGGTATTGGATTAATAATGGACGGAACCACCTTAAGTTCAGTAATGAACTTCTTCATCCAGACAGCTTTTTTTGCGGTGTCGTTGGCAGCAATGTATTCGGCTTCTATCGTCGAGTCTGCAACAATGTCTTGTTTGGAGCTCTTCCAACACACCGCCCCTCCGTTGAGGGTAAACACAAAACCCGAGACAGACTTGCTGTCATCCTTATCACTTTCGAAGTTTGAATCGGTAAACGACTCGACCTGAAGGTCTCTATTACCATATATCAAGAACATCTCCTTAGTCCTTCTCAGGTACTTGAGAATGTTCTTCACAGCTGTCCAATGATTCTCACCCGGGTTCGACTGATAGCTGCTCACCACGCTAAGCGCGTATGCTACATCTGGTCCGGTACACAGTATTGCATACATTATAGATCCTACCGCCGAAGCATATGGTATAGTGTTCATGCGAACCCTCTTCTCATCAGTCTTGGGAGGCAACTCTTTGGAGAGAGTGATTCCGTGCAATCCGGGTATATTACCGTGCTTGGAATCTTCCATACTAAATCTTTTTAGTATGGTCTCTATGTACCTGAACTATGAAAGTCCCAACAATCTCTTAGATCTATCTCTGTAGATCTTAATCCGAAAAATGTAAGAGGCATCATCCAGGTCTTTCATGGAGAACTTTTGTGACAAGAACAGCTTGACCGACTGCAGCATAGGAATATCATTTCCTATTAAGAGAATGTCATTCACATACAAGACGAGAAATACAACAGTTCTCTCTACAATATTTTTGTAGATACATGGCTCATCTTCATTTTTGATGAAGTCAAATTCCTTGACTGTCTTATCAAAACAGATGTTCCAGCTCCGCGACGCCTGTTTTAATCCATAAATAAATTTAAGCAACTTGTACACCTTCCCACTGCTCTCACTGTCTACGAATCCATCCGGTTGATCCATTTAAACACACTCTTCTAAATTTCCATTTAGAAAATCCGTTTTAACGTCCATCTGCCAGATATCATAGTCATGGTAGGCAGCAATGGCAAGTAGGATCCGAATATATTTCAGTATAGCCACTGGAGAAAAGATTTCGTCATAGTCCATTCCTGGTCTTTGACGAAAACCTTTTGCAACAAATCTAGCCTTATAGATTTCCACCTGTCCATCTGCACCGATCTTCTTTTTGAAGATCCACTTGCATCGAACGGGTTTTACCCTAGGAGGAGCAACATTCTAAGTTCAAACTTTGTTGGTGTATATGGACTTCATTTCGGATTTCATAGCATCAAGCCATTTTACAGAGTCTCTACTGTTAATAGCCTGCTTATAACTAGTAGGATCATTTTCTTCTAAGATGCAATCCTCTCGATCTCCATCTATGAGAAAACCGTAGTATCTCTCGGGCGGACGAGAAATCCTACTAGATTTGCGGAGTGGCTAGGGTTCGTCTGGGATTATTGAATCCTCTGGTTCCACCATGTCTTCAGTTTCAGTTTGTGGTTTCAGAATTTCTTCCAATTCTATCGTGCTTCCACTAATTTCTTTTGCAAGAAATTCCTTTTCTAAAAAGACGACGTGGCGAGCAACAAACACTTTCTGTTCCTCGGTGTGGTAGAACAAATATCCTTGTGAATGTTTAGAATATCCCACAAACTTATACAAAACTGACCGTGCCTCGAGCTTGTCTGGATTTTGCTTCTTTACATAAGCTGGACATCCCCGTATCTTAACAAAATTAAGGTATGGTCTCTTCCCTTTTCACATTTCATGTGGTGTGGTAGACACAGACTTGGTAGGAGTCCTATTCAATACACATGCAGCCGTTTCAAGTGCATATCCTTAGAATGAAAAAGACAGATCAACACTACTCATTATGCAGCGAACCATGTCCAAAATGATACGGTTCCTCCGTTGCGATATACCGTTGTGCTGCGGTGTATACGGAGGAGTAAGTTGAGAGAGAATACCATTCTCTTTTAGCTATTCTAAGAATTCCGTGCTTAAGTACTCTCCTTCTCTATCAGATCTGAGGATCTTGGTACTTTTGCCAATCTGGTTCTCTACTTCGTTTTTATATTCTTTGAATTTCTTAAATGCTTCAGATTTGTGTTTCAAAAAATACACATATCCGAACCTAGAGAGATCGTCAGTGAATGTAATGAAGTATGAGAACCCACCCCTCGCATTTATAGACATCAGACCACATACATCACTGTGTACGAGTCCCAAGAGCTCTGTAGCTCTCTCTCCGTGTTCCGTAAACGGAGTTTGGTCATCTTCCCTTTGAGATGGGACTGGTAAGTTTTATAAGATGAAATTCGAATGAATTCAGAAATCCATCCTTATGTAACCTGGCTAGTCTTTTCTCTTTGATATGACTAAGTCTACAATGCCACAAGTAGGTTTCGTTCGTATCTGAACTCTTCCTCTTGCGTGCGTTTTGTACATTGAAAACTGTGTTTTGATTAAGAACATAGATACTATTGCAAAGTGTACTTTCTGCAACTAATACTTGATTAGGGTAAATGTTCGTAATATTTCTATTTAGAACAAAGTTGTATCTATTTTTATTAAGTAAAGAAACTGATATGATGTTGCAAAGCATGGAAGGTATATAGTAGCAATTGTTCAAAATCATAGTCTTGCATCTTGGCAATACTAGGTGATATTCACCGATAGAAGCAACATCAACCTGTGCTCCATCTACTCTGAGGGACATCACCCGGTCCAACCATTCTACTTTTTCTCAGTCCTTATAATAAATTACAGATATGAGATTCTGATCCGGTATCTAGTACCCAGGAGATCCGGTATGTAGTATCTAGGAGGTAGGGTTGACCGAAAAACAGTTTTCAATAACAAACACACCCGAAGAAAATGCATTAGAATGCTTCTCCTTCAATAGGGTTATCTGGAATTCCTTACAGTCCTTTTTCCCTTATCATACTCGTGACAGTTGTCACAAGTTAGAATCGAACCGACGTTCCCCAGTCCAGTGTAATAAACTGGTTTGGTCAAGCCAAACATTTTATTATCTTGATTAGGGCGTGAAATGGTTGCTACTTGGAGAGAGAGAAAAGAAACGCTCAGCGTGCGCTCTTGTAAGATTAGATTGGTTATTAGTTTATCTAATCAGGATTGCTCCCACTGTTTTTTCGAATTTTCCGTCAAACCTTAAAAGGAAAACTAGTTGGGATCATTTGCACCTTACAAGTTCATTAATCGTTCAGCCAGGTGAGTGTTGGTACTCCGAGAGAGGTTCCTCGTGCTCTCGCACGGACTTAATTAAAAATAAATCTCGTTTTCGTAGAGGCGTAGCCCCTTTAACACTTTTCTAGACACCTAATAGGTTAGGTAATTGTGAAGTGAAAATATCTTCCAAGAGTAATCCTACTCATCAGTGGGATCGAGATCCAACTATCATTGCGTGATAACCCAGATGGAAACCACTCTAGTTACCACACTCCAGAAAGTATGCAACACTAGCAAGTTTTCTGTATATTTGAAACTCCTGACGTGGTTTTTGCCCCTAATGACCTATAACTTTGACGCTTGCCAACAAGTCTTAGGCCACTAGTCAAGTTCAACCCGTCATTGTCCTGGATTAACTTGAACCTATTCGCACAAACTCTTGACGCTTGCCAACAAAGCTGTGCGACTGTCTCGATCAATCGCATATCCATGTAACAGATAAATATCACTCAGCTATCGTTCACCATGTCTTGACGCTTGCCAACAAACATAGCACGAATATTAGGTGCTACCTATCTGAAATGACAGAGGGCTACGACTGGGTTTTTGGCGAAAAATCTTTTTTAACGTAATGAATTTAATATCGTTGAAGGAACCGAGTGGTTTTGAAAAGGAGCGGTTTAGGCCCCGTTTTTGAAAACTAGTAGTTTTGAAGAAATCCGAGTATTTTATAGTAACATAAACTTTTGCTCAAGAGGTCACTCCCCGTGAAGGGATCTAGGCTCTTGCTTCCTCGAATGAGGTGTTGGATATTCCTAACCGAATACCACTATGCAAATCGAAAGAGAATGACTATGGTTTTTCGAAATTTGTTCCAACATCTTGTAGGTTTCTTTTTCTTGCATTAATTAAAATTAACGCGGACCCATCAATTAAATCCCATCACACCCGAAAAGAACGAAAATAAATTGTACGTACATGCCATTCGCATTCGCCACGGGGCCCCGTCATGCACCGTTAAGTTAACTAACGGTAGAGCGGGGGCATGACTAGCGCGGATGCAAAACATATACAACATCTACTAATGTGTGTGTGTATATATAACCATTCGTCCCAGACATGATATAAGCAACATCACATAACATCAATAAGTAACATGGAATAGCGGATAATCTAGAAGCCCTGGGTTTCATTTGAGCCGCAAATGAAATTCGACGTTCTCTGGTAGTGTGGATAGCCTGTGCAATGAAAAACCTAGACCCCTACGAGTGCGGCAAGTTACCCGCCAATCCGGGAAGTGAGGCAGCCCCAATCAACAAAGTGAATCGGTCGCCCTGCACTTTACGGAATCCGGTAACTTGAGCACCCCTCCGTGGGTCATTCTATACCCCTACGAGTGCGGCGAATAGCCCGCCAATTCTAGAGTATGACCCCTCCGTCTCAGCGCTATGAGATGCGGGCCCGTTGCCCTCTAGAATCCAGCTATTCGAGCACTCCTCCGCGGGGTAATCTTATTACAGAAAAGAAAAAATATATATACAAACGGTGACATCGACCTCAATCCGGCCGTGCCTTAATAAAAGAATATACAAACTGGCAGAACGGCAGTCCACATGTCGGATGTTCGCTCTACAATAATGAATATATAAATAAATCAACACTGTAAATCTACCATTGCACTATAGGTTATCCACCACGACGATCCATCCATAATATCAGTGTAATACAGAACATCAACACGAATATCATGTTCGCAAACCAGTCTGATTGTACATATAGCAATCAGTCGGATTATACCGCGCTATGATATTCACGCCGCAGAAACAAATGCTCAGAAAGACAAATTTAAAATTTCGATCAATTAAAACTTTCCGCATTGGCCTCAAGTACAATCCAGTATACAAACACATTTGGACCAAAACCAAATATTCCAAAAATCATATTTCCATGTATTAGAGTCCCATAAAAAATTTGGGGTACTGTAGCCAAAATTGGACAGCGGTTCAGCGGCCAAATGGTGCATTTGGCCTCTGTTCTGCGGTTGAATTTTGGATTTAGGTGCCCAATTTTTTTCTTGGCTCTAATTTTGCCTGCACATAATTTTAATGCAACCAGAAATATTTTTTGAACAACTTTAAAATTCGAACAACAAGCAAAGATATGGACATGCGATTCGGAAAATTCCGTCGATCGAAACTCTAAATTAGTGCAAACTAGTCTAGTTAAGCTTTATTGAGTGGCTCTGATACCATGTTGGTGAGTTGTGCTCTCTCTACATCGAAGTAGAGAGGCGGAATGCACAAAAAATAACTTTTTAAGCAAGCATAACCAACTTAATCCAAGTGATCAAACCATAACTCTAAACTAGTAACCACTAGGAGTTTTATCTACTATGAGAGAAAGTCATACCAGAAGATCCGTGTCTTTCGGGTCTTCACTCTTCTTCTTAAGCTTCTAGGGATCTCCTAGATCAATCTTGATGGCCGGCCTCCTCGGTTCTAGATAATTCACCCGAGAGTTTGTAATCCAAACTTAGCTTCACTAATGAAACAACTCAATAATCTAATTTGCTAATCTCGGTTGCCAAGATGATGTGGTGAGTTTTCTAGTGTATTTCTATCTCTCTTCCCCCTTAATTCTCAACTCATGAGATGGTAGAGAGGAAAATGAAGAAGGTGGAGGAACTTAAGAAATGCTAGAGAGGAGAGAGAAGCTCATGGTGAGAATGAAAAAATCATCACTCGAAACAATAATGTAATCATGGTTTTATAAAAACATATTTTGCAATATAAATATGTCAACCATAGTTGAATAGTTTGCACAAATGAATTATAAATTTATTTTTCAAGACTATTCAAGCATGGTTCTCACCATATCTCTCCTTACTACCTTTACATCTCATTTCCATTTAAAAGAATAAATGGATAAATAAAAAAATGAGGTGTCCACTTTGTAGAATGTTTTTTTTTGTATAAATACGGAATACATTCTACCGTATATACATACCCATATTCATACCAAAATACGAATACCCAAGAGACAGAATAATACCACTAATATAATACTAGTATTAAATCAATATCCGATTTAACAAACCGGCTTAATCCTAAACTCGATAGTATTATCAACCGTCCGATCGAAAATCTGGATAACACTAAAATATACATATCGAAATATGTATATGTAAATTATTAAATCAATTCCTCATTTAATAATCCGGCTTAATCCTAAGCCGGCTAGTATTATCATTCGATTAAAATCATGCACGTATAAACATACGACCACCACATCGTTTCGTCTGAATCAGAGAAAACCCTCTATGTAGGACTAAAGACTCGACAGTACGCTGACAGTAAGTTTAACACAAGCACGTCAGCGACACTAGCTGTACGTATCAGCTACCCAGGTACCCGTTGAAAAGGAAGACCGACGAGCAAGCTCATCCGGACCCCTATCGAGCCTAGCCATGACAATCTCCGTACAGTCCGGTTTCTTCGTTTAGGAGTATCGCATATCGGGTCTAGGGGATGGTAAACATCAAACCCCTACTGACTCGATAAGTTATGTCGATTTGACTCAGGACCAATCTGAGAAACTACTGATCTAACCATCAGTAAATCTCAACTGCCTTGACAAAGGTCTTATGGTTCTGGCCAACCGGACACAGTGTGATATCGACTCCAAATACCGGGAGAGATAAATCCCTGACAATCACTTATTGCCTCCATGTGACTCGGGACTGTACCTAACCAAAACCTGTTTGCATGACTCAGTAAGGCCGCGGTAGGGTAGTGATCAAAGCACATTGGGAACTCATACGAGACAAATGATAATTTCATGTCTAAAGACTAACATGTACTCATGTCACCTGGGAACCTCTATCTGACGATATGTATAATACCACCTAGAGGTTCTCGGCGAGTCCGTCCAGTGAACTCACCTCCAATGAGCACATGTATACATTCTTAGATGATCATACCAATGGCTGTGAGACCAACCACCGTCCCTCGTCGAGGTCAAGAAACGTATACACAGGTCTACTCTGGAATATCGATGCTCGGTCTTGATATTCCTGTGACTTTGGACCTTTAAGGATGTGCTTATGGACTACCCAACTTCCACTAGTATGATCCCTATCATAACGCTGGTAGCCAAGCAAAATCCTATGTGTCTTATCAACATGTATCCGCCATATGTGATATCGAGTATAACATATGCACATATTAAGATAAAGACAAACCAAAATAGTATACTACTGTATCAAGTCTTTATCAATATGTGTAAACAATATAAAGCAGCAAGAGAAAAAAATACACATATTAAGACAAAGATAACTCAGATAATATACTATATACAATTGAGCAAGATTGTCCTGTACATACATATCCCTAGCATCCTATACAATACAGGCCTCTAGGGCATACTTATCCAACAAGAACGACATGAGGCTCCAGCCTAATCCATCCAAACACTGACCTTGTTAGGCCATGATAGTTAGGGTTAAAGTCCATAGATTGACTTTAGGATTAAAATATTTTGGAATGCACCTGCATTCCCAAAGTAGAATTCTAATAGATTTTGATAACATAATGCATGTTTGGATTGTTGGGATAATGATAGCATTAAAGTATGAGAGAAAGAAAAAGAGATTGATGTAATTATGTGTTATTTTAGGAGAGTTTTGGATTAGAAAAATTGCGTCTTTGCCAATTTTTAGAATCTAATGGATTAAGGATATTTTTGGGTCTTTTTCCATTAGAATTCTTCATAAAAAATTCTCCAAACAACTAATTTCTTGGATAGGCCCATTCCAATAGAAAAAAGGAATCTAGGCTTTGTTTCTATTGGAATATGAGTATCCAAACATAGCCTTAGTGTGTGCCTTTATGCCTGTGAATTCCGACCTATGCAATGTGGATTGCCTATATGCCTGTAAACCAATACATATGTAACCTATACAGTGTGGCTTGGGCCCAAAATGAGAGTACTTGTGATGTCCTTTATGCACTTTAAGCATCCAAACAGAAACATCCCGACAGACAGAAAGACTGGCCACCATTGGTACCACTCCACACAAAGTAAAAGGTTTATCGAGTAGTCCAAATAAATATCTAAAAGGTAAAAATGGGGTTCTGAATACCACAGCCAGCTTGGCTGTAAACGAGGCTCACAGTCCCAGGAGGTGGGCTTGCCTCAACTTAAATTAGGGTCCCCAGTTTCCCCCTTTTGTTCACAACTAATGGGATTGTGAACGTTTAGAGCCCTATTAAGCTCTATCTAAAAACCATCATGCAATATAAAAATCGAATAATAATTTTGTAAATAATTTAATTATAACGCAATTTTTTTTATCATTTATTTGTACTCATATCCATTTAAAATAGAGCTTTTTACTAAAACGCCCCCTCATATTTCGTTAATTACTAAAAATCCCCCTCATACATCATATTTACCAAAAATCCCCATGTTACTTCGTTAATTACTAAAAAAACCCTCCATACTTTATACTTACTTTAAAAACCCTCATACAATTAAGTTGCATTAAAATTCTCTTTAATAAACCTAAAAGAGAATTTTTTTGGCATCTTCCATTATTCCGTTAGGGAGCTAACGATATGTATTGAGTTAGGATTTTAAAACCTTCCCAACCCCTCTTTTCCCAAAATTCCTAATTTTTCCCCAAATTTGCTTTAGCATTAGGGTTTCGATCAAATATCTTTCAAATTAATCATGGAAACTAGCCGGTATTTCTCAATCTTATCCAGCAATGAGCTTATCGAGTGTCGAACCTTCAATTGCAATTCGAATTCGTGGACAACCACATTTGAAAGGAGAGCTATTCGTTAGTTTCGCTTAATCCTAATCTTCGAAGGTTCTTCCATATTTAGATACGGAGATAGGGCTTTTTTTATGGGAGAAAAATCTACTTAAATACCTATAAGGTAAGAGAGCGTCTTAAGCACAAGCTCTAACTTCATCTTCCTAACTAAAGTAAAGTTTTCGATGGAAAAAATATGAGGTCTTTTTAGTGCAATCTAAATGTGTGAGTATTTTAAGTAAATATGAAGTATAAGAGGGCTTTTTAGTAATTAGTGGAGTATGAGTTTTTTTAGTAAATATGAAGTATGATAGGGCTTTTTAGTAATTAGCGAGTATGAAGGTGGAGGGATCTGAACCTAATATCTTTTGTTAAATAATCCCATACTTGGACTAGCCAATCTTTAAATAAAGCGTACATTGTCAAAAAAAGCCAAGCTACTTTTCCCCAGTTTTAAAACCCCTTGGCCCCAAGATTGATGCCAAAACCCCCTAAATACCTAATACACAGTCATTACCCCCTCAACATGATACAATGGGTGTTTGATTTGGATGCATTTAGACAATTCCCATAATACCCTCCCTTGAACTGCACTCTCTCTCCCTCCTGATCGCCCTTCTCTCTTCCTGGACGCTCTCTCTGTGCCTGATCTCTCTCCAGAGATCTTCCTGATCATGCTCCCTCTCTTTCCCCCGATCGCTTTCTCTGATGAGAAACCTAATCGCAATTCCTTCATCGCAGTGGCAGCGGAGCGGAGTAAGGAGCTCGAGAACAATTCGATGAAATACAGAAAGCGATCGGAGAATGAGAAGAGAAAGAGTGAGCGATCACCGCCACCCGCAGCCGCGCCTTGCCCTCATCGTCTTGAGCTTCTTTCTCCGCTTAATGAAATTCAAGAAAGTGACAGAGAGACGGTTAATATTAAGGTATGGCCTAATTAAGGATTTCATTCAATTTTTTCTTTCAAATTGCAGTTAATCACTTTCTTCTGTGCAGTTTTAAAAGATTCATCAATTTAGTTCATGAAATCAAGAGTGGCTTAATTTGTAGTTGATGTAGATCCAATTTCTCTATAGAAATTCTAGGAAGTAAATTTTTTATTTTGGTATTATTTTAATAAAAGCTGTGATTGTTGTCAGTTTTTTTGTGAAGGCTCTGATTGCTTCTTGACCAAGGTTCGAGATTTCGTTCGAAACCACCGATACGTGATCGTTTCGTATAGGTTTCAATGGAGACCGATACGAAACCACTTATACAATCAGGTTTCGGTCGAAACCTGAAATAACTATTTTTTTTACCGTTTTTATGATCATCGTGATCAATATAGGCTATCATCGTGATCAATATAGGCCTTCATTGTTAGATTAGACTTGTTTTCGTGGTGAGCAGTTACTACTTGCTCGCCAAAGACGGCTAAACTTGACCGTTGAAAAATCTATAAGAAAAAAGAAAATATTGAACATATAGAGATAGAGGGAGAGATGTGAGAGAGGGGATTGAAAAACAACCGGGAATGCTTATATTTTAGCTTTCAAGACTGCCTAATTATTTTTTATGGATCAAGTACTGAACCAAGATTGAGACTATAGTTTTCATTTGTGGTATAGCCGATCAGGTTATTTTTATCCTAAGAAGACCACAAAAGTCTTCATAAACCTTATATTAATACTTATCTAAATACATTTTTCAATGTATTTTGCATTAGGTCTTGTCTTGGCTGGATTTTTTAATACTAAGATCATTGTCTTGTGATATAAAACCATAAATTTAATATTTCTACATATATGTATGTATGTATTACCGTCAAAACCGAAACCTGAACCGAGATAAGCGAAACTATCCGAAACCAATAAAATTTTGAGTGACCGAAACCGAATCCGAAACCAAGTTCTCGAAGCTTGTTCTAGACATTGAGAAAATATTTGAGAATTGGCATAATAGTTGTTGCCATCATGATTCTACCGCTTAGGAATTGTGATTTATGTCGGCACTAGATAGCTAATGGCTAATGTTTGATATTGTAACTTTTTAGAGCAAGTTTGAGATATCAAGGAGAGGAAAGAAGTTTGTTTCGATGTCCATACAAAAAAATAGAGACTCCACAAATTTGATTTAAAATCTGAATACTATGAAACTTTCAGAAGTGTTTGTGCAGTGCGGTAATGTCCCAATGGTGTGACTTTATATAAACAGAGATGGCTTGTCCGATTTTGGTCGAGGGTTCATAGAAGGTAAGGTATGTATTGTTGCAAAGTTCTAGTTAAATTTACTGCCTGCTCTTAGAAAACTTATACCATATCCCTTATAAGTGACCTAGACTTCATGTTCTATACCCTTAAACCTAGATACATGCGCACACATGCACCGCATGCCGCGCACACACCACTAGCAAATCTTGTTTGCCATCCACACAACCTGCACATGAACACATTCATACGTGACATGCGCCAACCGGGTCCTTTCTTTGTCCAGCTCAGAAGGAAGAGGATTTTGAAACGAGCTTGCTATCATCGATCTAGTGCTGCAATGTGTTCCAATCGGATGACTTGGTGAAATTCAATCTAACAAGCGGACTACCTTCGGCTACTAGTTATCCCAATTATGTAACTACTATCAATTTCTTCAAGCGCGAGATCCAGGGCCTAGTGGTCTCTTGCGCATACGTGCACTCTCTTGTACCAAACCGATGCCGTAAGAAGGTTGACTGCATCTTCAACTAGAAAAGGGAATCTAACCCAAGCGGTCTAACCCCCGGGGCACCAAAGCTAGACGCGGCAAGCGAGATAAAGAAAGCAGCTGGATTGCCTTGCCGCGGGAGAGTCACGACCTGCACCCACAAAATAAAAAAAGAATATACAAACACAACCTACCACAAACATCCTTACACAAGCGAAATAGGATTGCTAAATTGTATAAGCTTTCAAAGAAGCAATAGCACCGTCATGGGCAAAATTCTACCAATGCCCTCTTTTTCGCAGCACTCTTACATATCTTAGCTACAATGAGTTTTACTTGGTTTAAACATTCAAATCTGGATTTTAACAACTATGGAGAAGCTACTAATTATGTGGTTGTAATTGATCAAGAAAAGATAAAATAGCACTAACAGATTTTTTAGAAAAGGAGCTAGGTTTAAACGAGCCAGTCGCTTGCAAATTTCATTGAGAAAATGAGAAGAAAATTACATTATCTCTTGACTAACACATCACTGTGAACTTATATTGCATGGTCCTGAACTAGAAATTGGATTGCAAGAAGCAAGGAAATTATACATTTATCTCTAATAGACATTTATAATGCTTGACTATTTATGGTCAGCATCAATGATATCAAGCATGCAATTCATATCATTCTTGTCTACATGATGCAGCAGCAGCATGCCATGACAATTTAAACTCTCTAATTATACATGTACATAGAAACACCCAGTTACTGTTTTTTCAAAGAAGTCCTATTCGTTTCTTTATAGTTTGTCAAAGACCAAGCATGGTTAGTAGATCCAGATAAGAGCAGGATAGAGGAAGATAGATCAGACATACATTGAACTAGATAGGATAGAGGGGGGTTGGAACAAGAGAGGACCTTAAACCAAAGTAGCACTACAGTTGCAGCCATAAGATTAGAAACCGGTGGTTGGATATTAGAGGATTGAAGTTTGTGCATTTGTTTAATATTAGCTAGTGATTATTCGTTGATTCTTAATTGAATTTTTATACTGATCATATTGTTGATTCTTACTTGAATTTTTATACTGTTCTTACTACAACTGGATTGATTATTTGATATTTAATTACAGAAGAAAAATATCCTCAATGAAAGGAGTATTCAATGGAAAAGTATGTACACACGAGTTCAAAAAGCAGTGCAAGACTTCGACATGAAACGATAACATGTTTAGGAGATTTTATCATTAATTCTATGTTATTATTCTGCATTGTTGAGATTATAACATTGTTTGATGGTAGATGGAGGAGAAGCAGATTTGTCCTGGACTTATTAAAGCGCCGATCGAAGAGAGGGACGCCATGAATTCTCTCGAGGGGAACCATCCGGACATGTAGCATGCACTATTATCTACACACTTGATATTTGATGCAAACAACTGATGTGAGTGTAGTGTTTGATTGTGGAGACAACTCATAGTTTGGTTATTGTTAAACCAATTGTTCGAGTTGTACTTGTGATAGTTGTACTTATGGTTGTACATTTCTGGTTGGTGTATCTATGGTTATGCATTTTTTTTGGTTTGTTCCTATTGTCAAGTATTTGTTGTTAGTTGTACCTATGGTTATGCATTTTTTGGTATTATGGTTTTGCATTTATACTTGGCGTTGAACATTTTTAGTATTCATAATACAAAGGACTGTATGATATACTGTTGTCTTTATAGCTTTTTGTTAAAATGGTATGTATTGTATGCAAATATATAGATATATCAAGTAGATGCATACATGTTGCCTATACATCACATGTAACTAGTAAGATATTTCAGGGAACTGGTTATATCTCATGTAACCGGTTAGGTTGGATATCTGGGGAGAGCGGTTAGGTTAGATATCTGAGTAGACTGGTTAGATATCTCAGTTAACCGATTAGATATATTAGGAAGCATATTTTGGAAAGTAGTTAGATGTCTCATGTAATATTTTATTTCATTGGTTAGATATCTCATATAAGTGATTAGATATCTCAAGAAATTGTTTATATATCTCAAGAAATTTATTAGATATTGCATGAAACTTGTTAGATGTTTCATGTAACTGGTTAGATATCTGAGGAAAATGATTAGATATCTCAGAAAATGTTTAGATCTCTCATATAGCTAGTTAGATATCTTAGGAAACTATTTAGATTTCTTATCTTTGTTATCGATTCTACTCAGCAAGTCAAACAAAAGTAGTGGCCTTAGAAATTGAGAGTATTGTACCTTTGTTATCCATTCTACACACAAAACATAACAAGCTCCATGAGTCACTACAGTAAATGTCAGTAAATGTGTGCGCTAAGTTGTTGAGAATAAATGAAATAGAGTAATGTAGCTAAAGAGACTAAATGAATGCAAGTAAGTTAGAGCAAATGAAGGAAAATAAGATATATCAAATGAAATTAGACAATTTGGATGGAAATGAGTTTGTTGGAGCGATCTACCGATTTTTGCAGGGAAAGAGAAGGTAGGATAGATCATTAAATGCCACTAATTTAATGAAAAGTGGTTGGATATCCCATGCAACTGGGTAGATATCTTAAGCAAATGCATAGATATCTCATGCAACTCTTTAGATATCTCAGTTTCGGCTGAGAGCTTGTCTTGAGTACAAATCACAGCTCTACTATTATTGCTCACATGGGTCCAAATGGGCATAATGGGTTTCTACAAAAATACATTGATCAAAAAGCATGGGACTATGGGAGGGCTTTTGTAGGGGAAGGCATTGACTCTGGGGTTTTTGGCAACAATCTTGGGGGCAGGGGATTATTAACTGTAGAAAAAGTGGCTTGGGTTTTTTTTTTATTTGAAAACTTACCCTTAAATAAATAATCACGGAAGAAATGTAAATAAAGCTTGCAGGTGCTCCAAAATTTCCGAGGGGGCACCAGATGTGCCCCTGGTAGCATGCATTTCTCCATATTGTCTATGCCAAAGATTCCTCGTGCACAAACATTTTGCCCAGCTGCAGATTTCTTTCAAGACATCAATATCGGTGAAAGCAGAGACTGCCGAAAACGGTCAGATTAGGGTTCTTCAAGGTGAGTGGGAGTCTGCACTCTTGGTATGAGGATCTGATAGCTCTCTTGGTGTCCAGTTCAAGCATGCATTCGCATTAGCAATCATGATCTCTGAAAATGTTTCATCTTGTTGTTTGCTATAATTTTGCTTGGTGATTTTGTATGATGTCTAATTGTCTGTATATTTACTGCGATACTCTTGGTGTTAATATAACTAAAAAAATTGGTTCTTAAATAAGGGAACTAAAGGCACTGTAAGTGACTGTCAGTTGCTGCTGCTGATGATGATGATGCTTTCTAGAGCACCATCTGTAAATTCTTTGAATTTGGTTAGATCATCTTGCACATGGAGAATTTTTTCGGTATTGTTTGAGAAATTATTTGGTCTACCTAGGTGCACTGCACAGAGTAACTCTTTTTTTTTTTTTTGACCAAACACATAAAGCCGATGTATGAAAGATTTTTTCCCCTTTCATATATATTTAGATATCGTGTATATTGGTAGCGATCCTTCTCAATTGTCACGACTACAGGGTATACAAGCAACAACATTGTAACCATCAGCTTTGTAGACGAATTTGAGGACTGTCGGTGCTGGGGAAAAAACCATCATTGCAAATGACTATAATGTTGCTTGCACCCATGTTTGTTTGTCCATGTTGAGAGAGAGAGATTTTTCCAACGATGCATGGTTGCGTGTTACAAAGCCTATTAGGAGTTGTTTGATTGTTTGTAGTTGAAAAAACAATTTATTTGCAACTACATGGCAGTTTGGTAGATAGGATTTGAAAATGCATGCAACATTTGTCGTAAAAAATTCCTATTTTCTATGTTTGATTAGCAATAAACTTGAGTTGGTAATGGAAATAAAGATGCAAAAAGCATCAAATTCTTTCAATATTTGTTGCACTCATTTTGGTTGTAATAAGAGTTGCAATTTTGGGAATGGTGAGCATAGTAATTGTAGGCTTTTTAACGGGTATACAACACACAGTCGAGAATTCACTTACTACAGACACAAATCCATCGTGAGGAAACCATAAGCGGAAGCGTAAATAACCAACGACCTACACGGTGTTGGGATCTGACATACCTTTGCAGGGTTGAGATCACATGATCGTTTGATGTTCTTGATCTACTTATCTTCTTCGTATATCATTCAGATGATCGACGGAGTGCAATCGCACGTAAGCAGAAATCCTCCTTCTTCACAGCAGCTGCTAGATCTTTGCAAAAGAGGGGAAATGAAGAACTTTCTTTTGGAACAGTAGGTCTAGATTATGAAGAGGCTATCATAACACATGTGAAACCCTAGCAATTAATCATATGTAATCTTCTCAAGTCTCTAACCCTAGCCTTGCAAATCCATATATATAGTAACGGGGTTTAGATCAAACAGTTGAAATTAAAACCCTTAGCCCACTTGATTGGGCGGGTTTCGTGTCGGGTCGAACGAATAACCCAACCCATAATTCCAACATACTCCCACTCGCACAATCGAGTAGGCGCCGTCACTTTTATCTAGTTCCTCATGTTCACTTTCATCTAGTTCCTCATGTTCACTTTCTCGTTCTTTGCCATACAAGTTAGCGTTACTGTGCAACCATCGATACCCGCATGTGGATAGCCTTGCAGCCAGATCTTTTAAGATCGACACAAGGATTTCCTTAATATGAATACATATAGTGGTTAATTGTCACGACTCAAAGTTAGGCACGTGACCGACACTTAAACCACGTGACGTCAACAGGCGCAATGCAATTTAAGTAAGCCGAAAACCCAGAAATCTAAACCATAAAAAGCAAAAAGTGATAAACATTGTTAAAGACATTTGAAAATCTCAAATGAAACTTTTAAAGTTCAAGTTTATTTTCTTAAAAATTTCGGCAACACCTTCTTTGTAAAAACAAGCCCCGAAACGGGTACAAACATATCATATAAGTAAAGCATCCCAAACGGGAGCAAATCACGCCCAAAGGCGGAACAACCACCACACGTACAAATATACAACGCCGTAGCGAAGAAATGAGACAATATAAATGAAATCGGCAACATAATAAAGGCCGGCTCATACGAGCGCGACATCCAGAGTTACAAAATATACAATATCATCCTCATAACTCGTCTCTAAGTAATTACATGAAATGGTAGATGGACAGTACTAGATACAATGAGATATACAATGAATACAACCGGATAACTGCAAACCAATCTAGCAAAAGGCCTCACAGCCAACCGTAGCGGTATCCGCAAAAGTAGAGAGAATAAGAAGACCTGCCGCGACTACTCTAAGGGTCAAGCCTGCAAAACACTGTGGCACAACGGGGGTGAGTTGCCAACTCGTGAATAGTAAATAACATCATGCAGATAATCGCAAGTATGCACATACCGCGATAATCTATCACATGCAAGCTAATAGCATGAATATGGCAATAAGGCTATGCAACAATCATGATCAATGTATACTGCCAGGGTACTACAACTACATGTATCAAATGCATATCAAGAAATCCTGAGTGTGGGATAATGTAATAAACCTCATGCACAAATTATAACCATGAAAAAACCGGTGTCCATCAACGACGCTCCAAATCCCAAAGTCCTCAGGCGCCGTCACCCAGATCGGCCCTCAAATCTGTAAATCTCATGGAACCTGAGTGTCCAATATTGACACTCGAAACAGCATGAAATACTCATGTCTAGTATCGATACGCAAATCCACATATCTCGGGCTCCGTCAGTTCGGATCGGCCAACGGGCTTCGTCAGTCCGGATCGGCCTACATCCATTTCACGACTCCGGTCGGTATCCTCCGGATAACCGCCGGGTCCAACCAATTATCGGTAGGTAGTGTTCCCCTGCCCGGCTCATCGTCTACTGCACAACATCCCTTTCTTGCCCCGGGGTACCTTACCGGGTCCACCATGAACCCGCACACGACCTCATCCAACTCATCGCATCGGGTTTCTAACATAAGTCTCAGAACCGAGAAAACTCATGGTGGACGCATCGAAATATCATATCAAGAGAAACCGGGTGTAACACCCTAGTTCATTTATACCAGTTCTAGTCAAGTATTTCTTTATTTATGGTATTTTCCTGATTTACTGTGTTTTGGGTGCGAATAGTGTATTTGACAATTGTATTGCATCCGACCCGACCCGTTTGCTTGAAACCTGTCTTAATTCATGTTTATGATCTATCCTGACTTGTTACGTAGACTCGTGCACTTTTATTTTTTATTTATACATTGCATACTCGCATTATATCTGGCATCTGCATTTTATATAACATTTCAGGTCATATAAAATATTTTAAATATATATTGCATGGCCTGCATGATACCCCTAACCCTGTGGTAGCATCCACGTATTTTGTTCTCGTCCCGTTCAGTGAAACGAACTTATTTGGATGGCTACGTGCACGTACGTGCATCCGTTCTTAGGGGTATGCATTTTCGTTACTCGGATATCCAATTTTAGTTTTGGTCGACATATATATTTTTCATATTTTGAAACTAAATTTTTAGATCCAACCCGGGCGTGTTTTGGTCTAAGTTTGTATTTATCAAAAAATCAAATTTTATTGATTTAATATTTTTTAAATTAAAAATTAACACAGTTTAAATTTTTATAACTAAACATATTTTTTTAAATTTAAAATCTTAACTTATAACAACCTTTCTTTCTCTCTCTCTCTCTCTCCCGCAGGACTCTCTCTCTCTCCCCACTCTCTTTCTCTCCCACTTTCTCTCTCCTATCGCGAGCACTATTCATTCCTCGATTCCCCTCACCTTCCTTCTTCCCTTACGGTCACCTCCCTTCTTCCCTATTTATTTCCCCACGAGAGAACCCACGGAACTCCAAAACCCATGCAACCCCTTGCCACGAGAACGAAACCCTAACCCTACTCCTCTGCCCTCGACCTCAACCCGAGCCTCCATCCTCATCATCTCCTCCTCGTAGTCATCATCTTCTTCCTCACCCGAGAACCCAAGAAGCCAACCATAGCTCCTCAACTCCACCCAACCGCCGACGACCCTCATCTCCTCGTCGCCTTCACACCACCTCTCTCCTCTCCTTCCCTGCACACTCCAACAACTAACCCAACACCCACTGCTACCCTAACACCTGAGCCCAACCTGCACGCCCAAACCCTAGCCCCTCACCGCCTTTTGCCAAACTCCATCGCCGACACCTCACCGCCGTTGACCCCGACACCACCACCTCGTCTCCCTGACCCCTGTGCACCAACCCCAGTGAGCACTTCCCTCTCTTCTTCTTCATTTTCTTCTTTTCCTTTTTTTTTTCTTGAATCTTGTATTTCCAGCGATCGTCGGAGTCGCGTCGCTGCTGCCGATCCAGATGATCCAGTGGACGTACCTTGCCTGCGTGATCACCCTCTTTCCTTGCCTGGACCCGTCTCGCGTGCCGTGTGTGCGTTGTGACGATTTACCGACGTCGGACGTGCCGTGCGTATCCGTCGTGTGATCCGATCGAGAAAAGTTTATCTTGCTACATGCTATGATATATTTTACATCCATACTAATAATACTATTTAAGGTTTAGTGTATTGTACATCCCATGTTATCATTTTACTATTTTCGGATACCCGTTTGCATCCATATCATTTAAAATATATATAACTGCATCTATAGATCATATTAATTCATATTATTATTGTAGTAACACCCCATGCTTAATAATGTGCATCCCACTTAGTCTTGGAACTGTAAATGTAACCCTGATCGATGTTTGTGCATCAATACCATTAATTTTATATCTATTCACATACCATGTCACATTATTACATATTATTGTTTTAATAGCACTCCATGCTTGATAATGTGCATCCTACATAGTCATGATGTAACCCCTGATAAATATTTGTGCATCCATGGTTTTATCGTGCACCCGTACTTGCTACAGTTTTATTATGAGCATCTGCTTGACACATGTGCACTACCTGACATGATCTGATATATCGCTACTTGACATGTTACCTGATTCTGTTTCTAATGCCGACAATCCTGACATGTTGTCCCGATGGACATATCCTGTTGTCTGTATAGACAAACCTGTACCTGCTTGATCCTGTGTTGGCATTAGCTCCAGATTTATCAATACCTGACTTGAACACATAACTTGGGGGTATGGGGAAATCAATGATGAAACCTAACTTGTAACTCGACAGTTCGATGCTTATACTAATCAGTCTTACGGGCTAGGCCAGCCCCGGGATGATACTGCTGACATCATTCGTCTGTATATGTTACCTGTTTACTGCCTAGCAGCACGTCTCGGATTCAGCCCGAGAGTCTAGACCGTGGTCCCGGGCATGCACGGGATACTATTGAATTATATCGATGATTCATCAAATTGATTTCACAGACTTGAGAGTAGTTAACCCGGTAGCACAGTTTAGTTTCACCGCTGCACTTCACATATACAATTACATTTCACTGTTCTATATCCTTGCTCACTTATTACATTCATGTATCCTTTTTATAATTCATGCCTGCATTCCTGTTACTCCCTGTTTATATTATTGTTGATAGTATGACGCACTGACATCTGGGTTTTGCATGGCCCAGATCCTCTACCTTTGCAGCAGGCCGATCAGGAGTATTTCAGTGAACATGCCGAGCAGTGAGGACCTGTTAGTATTTTAGTTTAGTTTTCTTTCAGCATTTTCATTCCTGATGTGAGCCCGTATTTGGGACGTACATTCCAGATTGTTATTGTTTATTGGATCTATTGCTTCCCCATATTATTTCTTGACTCTTTATTTCTGGCTCATGGACATGTACTAGATAGTTTCTTTTATTTTCCTGTTCTTGATATCTATAGACAGCCGTAATGTGACTGTAGAGGGATGTTTCCTAGCTACAGGTAGCATGGTTGGCTCTGTCACGTGCCGATCTTAGCGCACTCTGGGAAGCGGGACATGACAGGGTTTGTTTGGTATCAGAGCCATAGGATTTAGGTTAATCGGGTTTGATTCTTTTATAGTTGGGTATTGAACCCAATACACGAATCAGAAAATCCATGATTAGGAACATGTCCTGCCACATTGTTATCATGATTCTTGAATCATATCTTTTCCTTGACCCTTGTCTTGACGATATGCAAACCACTTTGCATCTCGACTTGAAACTTTTGGTTCCCTATTGTTTATCTCTAGGATTTGGACGACTTGAGTGGAGTTATGTGATTGTAACTATGTACCGCGGCATGGTTACAATGCGGTACTCTATTTAAGTAACTTGGAGTTCTAGTCTCGATTCATATCCTTGATTTATGGTCATTATTCATCACAAGTTTTGAACTTGTTTATCATACTAATTCTCTTCGGTGTCTTGGTTGCAGGATCATGGCAGACATGAATCTACAATCGTACCCGAGACGTGTTGATGACGCCGCTTTGCTTGGAGTAATTCGTGGGATGCTTGAGGACCAGAAGCGGCAGACCGAGCCGAACCAGCGGCAAGACGAGGCTTTTCAGGAAGGTTTGCGGACCGTCCAGCAGTCCGTAAACAATTTTACGGCCAAACCAGTAGAGCGTGTGGGTACCGTGGCGGATTTCAGGAGACTTGGTCCGTCCATTTTCACTGGTTTGGAGGAGCCGTTGCCAGCGGAGCAGTGGCTAGTCGATACGGAGAATCTGCTCGTTGCAGCATAGATTCCAGAGGACAAGAGAGTGGATGTTGTACGCATCCAATTGGTGGACTATGCCCGCGAGTGGTGGCTTGTGGAAGAGAACCGTTTGCCCATGCCGATCAGTTGGGCAACTTTCTCGCTGAGTTTCTTGGAGAAGTTCTTTCCGCAGACTGCACGGGAAGAAATGGAAGAAAGGTTTATCAGCTTGAAGCAGAATGGCGGATCCGTGGATGCTCATGCAGCTGAGTGGACACGGCTCAGTCGATTCGCTGGACCTTTGGTGGCCAAAGAATCTAATATGGCACGAAGGTTTATGCGCAGTTTGGATGTGTACATCCAGAGGCACATTATATCTCTGGGTTTGAACACTTTCTCGCAAGTGCTTAAAGCGGCCAGAGAACAGCAGAGCTTATCAGTGAAGACTGGGAATGCACAGCAGCAGGCGGTTGTGGTGCAGAAACCGGCGTTTATACCGAACCGAGCGCCTATACGCAGAGGTATTCCAGTGAACCGACATGGCGTGGTGCCGATGAAGAAGCCCGTCGTAGCCAATCAGAGAAAGAGCGTGATTTGTGACTACTGCCATTTACCCGGACATGTGCAGAGGGAGTGTCGAAGGATGCAGGGACTTTGTTTGGTTTGTGGATCAGCGGATCATACTATCAATGCTTGTCCGTCGAAGCAACGTTTGAAGGAAGATACTCAGAGGCCACCGCAGAGGCAGTTTCAGGGGCAGAAGCAGATAACTCAGGGACCCAATCAAGCTCGAGCCTTTACCCTGACGGCTGAAGAGGCCAATGCTTCAGATGAAGTTGTTTCAGGTATCCTATTTGTTCATGATTTTCCCGCATTGGCATTATTCGATTCTGGTGCATCCCATTGTTTTATGTCGTCCAAGTTTATTACTGCACATTCAATTTATTGCACGACCCTGTCTAGTTGTTGGGACATACACACTGGGAATAGGAAGATCATATCTAGTAATGAGTGCAAGGATTGTTCGGTTGTTATTTGCGGACGAGAGTTATTTGCAGATTTCTTGGTGTTTGATACCGGCAGCTATGATGTTGTCTTGGGAATGGATTTCCTCGGCACCTTCCACGCTCACATTGATTGTAGGGCAAAGAAAGTGATTTTCCAGATTTCCGGACATCCGGAGTTTGTTTTCGCTGGAGGAAGCAGTTCTGTCGGGCCAGTCGAGTTTAGGTCTAGGCCGACAAGCACCGTTCTTGCGTCGATGGAAGTTGATAAGGAGGAAGCGCCAGCTGTAGTTCGAGAGTTCATGGACGTGTTCGAGGACATCTCAGGTTTACCGCCAAAACGAGATGTGGAGTTCGCGATCGATCTTGTTCCTGGTGTAGCGCCAATCTCAAAGGCGTACTATCCAATGGCACCAGTGGAGTTGGAAGAAGTCAAGAAGTAGGTTACCAAATTGCTAGAGAAGGGTTGGATTCGTAACAGTAATTCACCTTGGGGAGCTCCAGTTCTTCTAGTCAAGAAGAAAGATGTCATAAGGAGGATGTGCATCGACTATTGAGAATTGAACCGGGTGACTATTAAGAACAAGTACCCGATCCCTCGCATTGGCGAATTGTTCGAGCAACTTAATGGCGCGAGGGTATTCTTGAAGCTGGATTTGCGGTCTGGATATCATCAGGTCCGAGTTAAATCAGAGGATATTTGCAAGATTGCGTTCCGAACTCGGTATGGACATTACGAGTATTTAGTGATGCCATTCGGAGTCACGAATGCACCGACGATATTTATGGACTTGATGAACCGAATCTTTTCACCGTTCTTGGACCAGTTTATAGTGGTGTTCATCGATGATATTCTGGTCTACTCGAAGAGCATTGAAAAGCATGCGGAACACTTGAAGATTGCACTGCAGACATTGAGGCAAGAAAAATTGTATGCAAAGATGAGCAAGTGCGAGTTTTGGCTTGAAGAAGTGAAGTTTTTGGGGCATGTTGTATCCGGAGATGGAATCGCCGTTGACCCTGAGAACATTGCAGCAGTTCAAGATTGGCCGATTCCGAAGAATGTAGCAGAGATCAGAAGTTTTCTGGGACTTGCAGGCTATTACAGAAGATTCGTGGAGAATTTTGCTCGTTTGGCTGAGCCTTTGACCAAGCTTACGTGCAAAGAAGTACCGTTCGTATGGATGGATAAGTGTGCGTCAGCTTTTGAGGCGTTGAAGCAACGGTTAATAACCGCTCCTATTTTGATCGTACCAGACGGTTCCGAAGGATTGGTGATTCACAGCGATGTATCTGGAAAAGGTTTGGGATGTGTTTTGATGCAGCATAGGAAAGTTATAGTTTACGCATTGAGAAGTTGAAGACCCATGAGAAGAATTACCCAACTCATGATTTGGAGCTAGCAGCTGTGATTTTCGCTTTGAAGATTTGGAGACACTACTTACTGGGCGAAAGGGTCAAAGTATTTACCGATCACAAAAGCCTAAAGTACGTGTTCACACAGAAAGAGCTTAATATGAGGCAGCGTAAATGGCTGGAGTTGATGGCTGATTACGATCTTGATCTTAAGTACCATCCGGGAAAAGTTAATGTTGTGCCGGATGTGCTTAGTCGGTTGCCAGCAATTCGGACGTTGACAGCTCAGAGGGAGCTTATCGATGAGTTTCGGAGATTCGAATTGGAGATTGTGCTACCGCATTCTTCGGGACAGTTGATGCAGCTGCAAGTACAATCGTCATTGATCGAGAGTATTAAAGCAGCGCAGTCGCAGGACCCAAGATTGCAGAAGTTTCGAGAACAGGTTGAAGCTGGACTTCGAACGGACTTGTTGATTCATGAAGATGGTTCGTTGCGATATGATAGCTGTTTGTGTGTGCCAAAAGGAGATATTCGCGAAGATGTTATGAAGGAGGCACACAGTTCCGCATATTCCGTACATCCAAGAGGCATGAAGATGTACCGCGATCTAAGATAACATTTCTGGTGGAAAGGCATGAAAAGGGAGATTGCTCGCTTTGTAGCGAAGTGCTTGGTGTGTCAGCAAGTTAAGGCTGAACATCAAAGGGTTGCTGGTTTATTGCAACCACTTCCGATTCCTCAATTGAAGTGGCACCCGATTTTTATCACACTTCTGGAGGAGTTTATAGGAAAGTTTGGGGACTCGATTGAAGTTTAGCACAGCTTATCATCCTCAGACAGATGGCCAATTGGAGTGAACGATCCAAACTCTTGAAGATATGTTGAGAGCTTGCATATTGGACTTTAAGGGTTCGTAGGAGGATCATCTACACTTGGTGGAGTTTTTGTACAATAACAGTTTTCAGGCGACTATTCAGATGGCTCCATTCGAAGCGTTGTATGGTCACAAGTGTCGCTCACCTGTTTGTTGGGATGATGTTGGAGAACGAAGATTGTTTGGACCGGATTTGATCATGCAAACCGTGGAGAAAATTAATACCATCCGAAATCACATGAAGGCAGCACAAGATCGGCAGAAGAGTTGGGCCGATACATCGAGAAGACCTCTAGAGTTCGCTATTGATGATCTTGTATTCTTGAAGATATCACCGATTGGAGGAGTGATTCGTTTTGGGAGTCGAGGCAAGCTTAGTTCTCGATTCGTGGGGCCTTTCAAGATTATGGAGCGTGTTGGAGAAGTGGCTTATCGATTCGGTTTACCACAATCTTTGGCGAATGTTCATGACGTGTTTCGTGTATCTCAACTCCGTAAGTATGTTCGAGATGAAACACACGTGCTGGATCATTCGGAGCTGACTGTAAGGGAGGATTTAACCTTTGAGGAACGACCGATGTCGATTGTTGATCGAAGAGAAAAGGTCCTTAAGAACAAGGTTATCCCTCTCGTACTTGTTTCTTGGGGAAATCGCTCGCATGGAGAATCGACTTGGGAACGAGAAGACGGGATTCGACAGAAGTTTCCACACCTATTCTTATAGATTCTTGATTGTTTATATTTTCTTGTCTTAGGAATTTCGAGGACGAAATTCTTTTTGTAGTTGGGTATAATGTAATACCCCAGTTCATTTATACCAGTTCTAATCAAGTATTTCTTTATTTATGGTATTTTCCCGATTTACTGTGTTTTGGGTGCGAATAGTGTATTTGACATTTGTATTGCATCCGACCCGACCCGCTTGCTTAAAACCTGTCTTGATTCATGTTTATGATCTATCCTTACTTGTTACGTAGACTCATGCACTTTCATTTTTTATTTATACATTGCATACTCGCATTATATCTGGCATCTACATTTTATATAACATTTCAGGTCACATAAAATATTTTAAATATACATTGCATGGCCTGCATGATACCCCTAACCCTGTGGTAGTATCCGCGCATTTTGTTCTCGTCCCGTTCAGTGAAACGGACTTGTTTGGATGGCTACATCCACGTAGGTGCATCCGTTCTTGGGGGTATGCATTTTCGTTATCCGGATATCCAATTTTAGTTTTGGTCGACATGTATATTTTTCATATTTTGAAACTAAATTTTTAGACCCGACTCGGGCGTGTTTTGGTCTAAATTTGTATTTACCAGAAAATCAAATTTTATTAATTTAATATTTTTTTTATTAAAAATTAACACAGTTTAAATTTTTATAACTAAACATATTTTTTTAAATTTAAAATCTTAACTTATAACAACCTTTCTCTCTCTCTCTCTCTCATTCTCTTTCCTTCTCTCTCTTTCTCTCGCAACACTATCTCTTTCTTCCCACTCTCTCTCTCTCCTTTTCTCTCTCCTCTCGAACGCCCTTCTCTCTCCTATCGCGAGCACTATTCATTCCTCGATTCCCCTCACCTTCCTTCTTCCCTTACGATCACCTCCCTCCTTCTCTATTTATTTCCCCACGAGAAAACCCACAGAACTCCAAAGCCCATGCAACCCCTCGCCACGAGAACGAAACCCTAACCCTACTTCTCTGCCCTCGACCTCAACCCAAGCTTCCATCCTCATCATCTCCTCCTCCTCGTCATCATCTTCTTCCTCTTCTTCCTCACTCGAGAACCCAAGAAACCAACCCTAGCTCCTCAAATCCACCCAACCGCCGACGACCCTCATCTCCTCGTCGCCCTCACACCACCTCTCTCCTCTCTTTCCCTGCACACTCCAACAACCAACTCAACACCCACTGCTACCCTAACACCCGAGCCCAACCTGCACATCCAAACCCTAGCCCCTCACTGCCTTTTGCCAAACTCTATCGCCGGCACCTCACCGCCGGTGACCCCGACACCACCACCTCGTCTCCCTGACCCTTGTGCACCAACCCCAGTGAGCACTTCCCTCTCTTCTTCTTCCTCTTCTTCTTTTCCTTTTTTTTTTCCTTGAATCTTGTATTTCCAGCGATCGTTGGAGTCACGTCGCCGCTGCCGATCCAGATGATCCAGTGGACGTACCTTGCCCGCGTGACCACCCACTTGCCTTGCCTGGACCCGTCTCGCGTGCCATGTGTGCGTTGCGACGATTTACCGACGTCAGACGTGCTGTCCGTATCCGTCGTGTGATCCGATCGAGATAAGTTTATCTTGCTACATGCTATGATATATTTTACATCCATACTAATAATACTATTTAAGGTTTAGTGTATTGTACATCCCCTGTTATCACTTTACTGTTTTCGGATACCCGTTTGCATCCATATCATTTAAAATATATATAACTGCATCTATAGATCAAATTAATTCATATTATTATTGTAGTAACACCCCATGCTTAATAATGTGCATCCCACTTAGTCTTGGAACTGTAAATGTAACCCTGATCGATGTTTGTGCATCCATACCATTAATTTTATATCTATTTACATACCATGTCACATTATTACATATTATTGTTTTATTAGCACTCCATGCTTGATAATGTGCATCCTACATAGTCATGATGTAACCCCTGATAAATATTTGTGCATCCATATTTTTATCGTGCACCCGTACTTGCTACAGTTTTATTATGAGCATCCGCTTGACACATGTGCACTACCTGACATGATCTGATATATCACTACTTGACATGTTACCTGATTCTGTTTCTAATGCCGACAATCCTGACATGTTGTCCCGATAGACATATCCTATTGTCTATATAGACAAACCTGTACCTGCTTGATCCTGTGTTGGCATTAGCTCCAGATTTATCAATACCTGACTTGAACAAATAAGTTTGGGGTATGGGGAAATCAATGATGAAACCTGACTTGTAACTCGACAGTTCGATACTTATACTGATTAGTTTTACGGGCTAGGCCAGCCCTGGGATGATGTTGCTGACATCTTTCGTCTGTACATGTTACATGTTTACTGCCTAGCGGCACGTCTCGGATTCAACCCGAGAGTCTTGACCGTGGTCCCGGGCATGCACGGGATACTATTGAGTTATATCGATGATTCATCAAATTGATTTCACAGACTTGAGAGTAGTTAACCCAGTAGCACAGTTTAGTTTCACCGCTGCACTTCACATATACTGTTACACTTCACTGTTCTATATCCCTGCTTACTTATTACATTCATGTACCCTTTTTATAATTCATGCCTGCATTCCTGTTACTCCCTGTTTATATTATTGTTGATAGTATGACGTACTGACGTCTGGGTTTTGCATGGCCCAGATCCTCTACCTTTGCAGCAGGCCGATCAGAAGTATTTCAGTGAACAGGCCGAGCAGTGAGGACCTGTTAGTATTTTAGTTTAGTTTTCTTTCAGCATTTTCATTTCTGATGTGAGCCCGTATTTGGGACGTACATTCCAGATTGTTATTATTTATTGGATCTATTGCTTCCGCATATTATTTCTTGACTCGTTATTTCTGGCTCATGGACATGTACTAGATAGTTTCTTTTATTTTCCTGTTCTTGATATCTATAGACAGTCGTAATGTGACCGTGGATGGATATTTCCTAACCACAGGTAGTATGGTTGGCTCTGTCACGTGCCGATCTTAGCGCACTCTGGGAAGCGAGGCGTGACACCGGGTTTTCAAAACAATGCACATTTCTTGAAATATCCCCACGGTTCTCAAATCCAGAAAATCACATGAAATCCATATCTCAATGCGTAAATCCATGTAATATGATGTATGCAATATAGAAAAGTAATACGAGCATATCAAGGGAAAAACCACTCTTTTAAAATGAATCAAGCTTTTAAATATATCATGCCGTTCCCAATTTCCCCAAATCCAATGCAACGTCATATAAGGGTGAACATGTAGTTATAGCAAGATATGTGTGTAAGCATGTAGGTATGCATGCGTGCTACATTTCATATGCGCCATTGCATAAGAATCAATATCTCAATGCCTCTAACCAATACCATATCACATATGCATGCATGTTGTGCGTGTCATGGCAATTACAGACGGTATGTGTGTAGCATACAATGAGTGCTCGTGCAACATGAACCGTCAGTAATGCTGCAGTGTTCAATGAGTACTAAGTCCAGGCACAATAAGTGATAATATGCAATGATGCGCATGCACAACCTCAATATGTGCATATAAATATGCGGCTAATATCATATCATATCTAGCATTGACGCTTAACGCCATACGGACGATTTCCCCGTAGATGTTAAATCTACTCACCGACGATCTTGAGCTAGGTAAATCTAACCACCTGCTTCCCTTTCTTCGCAGCACCCGAAGTCCCCGCCTGTGATCCTATTAACACAAAACATAGCAAGTGCAACTCAGAAATCGACCAATAACACGTACAAACTACATTTAAATCGATGCACCGATCCAAGAAAACCTTTTAGTGTTCGCTAAGCGGCTAACGTGTGTGACGACACTACTACAATAGACCCTACAAGCAGAAATCACGCGAAGCACAGAACTGAGTCGGACACCGTATCGCGCGTCGACGTAACACTAAAAACTAGCTAAACGATCCCAGATTTTATCCACTGTTACAACTAAAAAAATCAAGCAGTACCAAACTCTCTAAAATCACTGCAGACAGCTACCCTGAAAACTTCAGCCCCCCAGGTCCTCGTACGGCCGAGCTCACCGGACCTGGCCTCAATGTCGCCGGCCAAACAGTGTCAAGTGGGGTCAGGATTTCAGGTGAAAACTCAGGGTCTCTAGCACTACACTACTACACCGCTTGTTTTTTACAGAAAACCCTCGGGATAACAGCAGGTTACAGACACGCAAAAACGACACTAAAATATGATATTTTTCACAAAACTGAAACTTTATGGTTCTAAACTGAAACTAATTAGCAACACCACATTAAAAGGTCCTAATTAACAGTTTAGAGATTATATCTATCCACACTTGCTCAAAACCCTAGCTTTCCATGCCCCAAGTGATCTCTATGAGCTTTAGATCAAGTTTAATGAAGGTTTTTGTGAGTTTGTGAAGAGTAGTGAGGATTTGTGAAGGTTTTGTGAAGAACATGAAGAGGTTTCAGTTGTGAGAGGAAAGGGTGATGAAAATATGAGGCTGAGAGAATGAGATGAAAGAATGAGAGAAGTGAGAGTGTATGTGTGAGTGAGGGTGAGAGAATGAGGGTGTGAGAATAGCTAAGCCCCTCTCTCTCCTCATTAATTTCATGGCATGCTTGCCATGCCTCATAATTCACTCTCCCTCTCCCTCAAGTCAACCAAATTAAACCCTAATCTAAAACTAACTACATATTACAACTTAAGAAAAGAGGTTAAGGTGTCATGGCTATTTAAGTATGGTGAACACAATTTAACCCCAAGTTAACATGCACATGTGTGTGTAAGCCCGAATTGAATATTAATAAAATAATCATTAATTTTCATAAAATGTTTGAAAACTATTTTGGTAAATTTTTTACTAGAAAACCCGCATTATCGCTTAATTAACACTAATCACATTCTAAGGTATTGCAATCTTCCCCCCTTAAAGAAATTCGTCCCCGAATTTAAAAACTTACTATGCGTACCTTCAAAGAGATGAGGGAATTTCTTCCGCATCTCACTCTCGGCCTCCCAAGTGATCTCCTCACTAGTCGGGCTATGCCAAAGAACCTTTATAGATGGCAAGACCTTTGACCGAAGTTTCTTCACCTGCCGATCCAATATCACTACCGGCTGCTCGGTGAACGAAAGTCGCGCTCTAACTGAACGGTCTGGTGCTGAATTATGTGAGAAGGGTCATGAAGGTATCTGCGAAGTATCGACACATGGAATACGGGGTGAACATCCGAAAAATTAGGCGGAAGTGCCAAACGGTAGGGAACGGTACCAACTCGCTCCAGGATCTCAATAGGACCCACAAATCTGGGACCAAGCTTCCCCTCTTCCCAAATCGCATTACGCCTTTCATCGGAGAAATCCGCGGGAATACATGATCCCCCATTGAGAACTCGAGCCTGCGACGACGACAGTAGGCATAAGACTTCTGTCTGGACTGGTCTGCTTTCATCCTATCCTGAATCAGCTGGATCTTCTCCGTAGTCTCTTGAACTAGCTGGGGTCCCAAATCCTGCTCTCGCTGAGCTCGGTCCAACAGACTGGCGATCGATACTTCCTACCATACAAAGCCTCAAAAGGCGCCATCTGAATCGTCTCCTGATAACTATTATTGTAGGAGAACTCTATCAACGGAAAGTGACGATCCCAACTGCCACCAAAATCAAGTACGCACGCACGAAGCATATCCTCCAGAGTCTGTATAGTCTGCTCTGACTGGCCATCGGTCTGCGGATGGAAAGCGGTGCTAAATCTCAAACGGGTACCCAAGGCGTCCTGAAGCTTTTGCCAAAAACGGCTAGTGAACTGGGTGCCTCTATCGGATACAATGCATGAAGGAATTCCATGCAAACGTACAATCTCATCTATGTACAACTGAGCATACTGAGTATAACCGAAAGTGATCTTCACTAGAAGGAAGTGAGCCACTTTCGTCAACCGGTCTACAATCACCCAAATGGAGTCATACCCTCGACTAGACCTGGGTAGACCCACAACGAAGTCCATGGAAATCTGCTCCTATTTCCACTCCGGAACGGGTAAGGGCTGCAACTCTCCTGCCGGTCTCTGATGCTCAGCCTTGACTTGCTGACAAGTCAGGCATCTCGAAACGAAGTCCGAAACATCGCGCTTCATCCCTTCCCACCTGTAGATATATCTCAAGTCATGGTACATCTTGGTGGAACCTGGATGAACTCTAAAAGCTGACTGATATACCTGCTCTAGGATCTCGCGTATCAACCCATCGGTATCTGGTACACACAACCGAGTCCCGTAACGTAGCACACCTTGTTCATCAATCATGAACTCCGAATCTGTACCCTGCCGAACATGCTCAAGAATCTCAGACAAACGGGTATCACTGGGCTGCGCCTCACGGATACGATCAAGTAGAAGTGGACGGGCGCGGACGTGAGCAAGCTGTTCCCAGTGGAAGTGAACTCAAACTGTACTCTACTATCACACAAAATCTGCCAATCTACCGAAGACTGTCTGTGAATTGCGCTCAACTGGGACAAGCTACCCCCAGGCCTACGACTCAAGGCATCGGCTACCACATTCGCCTTTCCTGGGTGATAAAGGATCTCACAATCATAATCCTTCACAAGCTCCATCCAACGGTGCTGTCTCAGATTTAGATCCCGCTGCTGAAAGGTGTACTTCAAGCTCTTGTGGTCCGTGAAAATTTGACACGACTCCCCGTACAAGTAGTGTCTCCAAATCTTAAGCGCAAAGACCACCGCAGCCATCTCAAGATCGTGAGTGGGATAATTCTGCTCGTGCTTCTTCAGCTGTCTGGAAGCATAAGTGATCACTCTATCATGCTGCTTCAGTACATAACCGAGCCCCACTCGAGAAGTATCACAGTAAACGATAAAGACGCCCGATCCAGAAGGCAAAGATAGAACTGGTGCAGTCGTCAGCCGAGCCTTCAACTGCTGAAAACTCTGCTCGCATGCCTCAGTCCAAAGAAAAGGAACCCCTTTTCGGGTCAGTCCGGTCAGCGGTGCAGCGACACTCGAGAAGTCCTGCACGAAACGGCGGTAATAACTAGCTAAGCCCAAAAAGCTGCGGACCCCTGTCACGGATACAGGTCTGGGCCAAAGCTATACGTCCTCGATCTTCCTCGGGTCCATACGGATACCGTCTCCTGAAACCACATGACCCAGGAAGTCAACACTATCAAGACAAAATGCGCACTTAGAGAATTTCACATACAGCTGGTGCTCTCTCAATATCTGCAAAGCAATTCTCAAGTGCTGCTCATGCTTCTCTCGACTCTTGGAGTAGACCAGAATATCATCAATAAACACAATAATAAACTGGTCGAGGAACGGCCTGAAAATCCGGTTCATCAAATCCATGAACGCTGCTGGGGCATTGGTGAGTCCGAACGACATCACCAAAAACTCATAATGCCCGTAGCGCGTACGAAAAGCGGTCTTCGGAATGTCATCACTCCGAACCTGCAACTGATGATAACCCGATCTCAAATCAATCTTAGAAAAATGTTCCGCACCCTGGAGCTGATCAAACAAATCATCAATGCGAGGTAAATGATATTAATTCCGCACCGTAACTCGGTTCAATTGACGATAATCAATACACAACCTCAAACTGTCGTCCTTCTTCTTGACGAACAGAACAGGAGCTCCCCAAGGCGAAACACTCGGACGTACAAGTCCCCTATCAAGCAACTCTTGCAATTGATTCTTAAGCTCTCTAAGCTCCGCCGGGGCCATCCGGTAAGGCGGTGTAGAAATAGGCCCCTAGCTGGGAATAAGATCAATGCAAAACTCAATCTCACGCTCTGGCGGCAATCCAGGAAACTCATCAGGAAATATGTCGGGAAACTCTCGCACGATAGGAACCCGGTCCAACGAATCTACTATTGCTCCGGTATCACGAATGAAAGCCAAGAATCACCGACATCCTATTCTCAAAAGCCGACTAGCGCAAAGGGCTGAAATCAAACTGGAAGGGGTGGCACCACGGCCCCCTGCACAATCAGAACAGACTCGTCCGGAAAACAAAATCTGACTGTTTTCTCGCAGCAATCCACGGATGTATAGCAAGCAGCTAACCAGTCCATGCCAAGGAGAATGTCAAAGTCCAACATATCTAGAAGGATCAAATCGACGGACGAATCTCTATCACCAATCCGAATGGCACACGACCAAAACACATGTCTCGCAACAAAAGATTCGCCAACAGGAGTAATCACAACTAGCGGCTGATCTAACAAACATGACCCTCGGCTCAACCTCGGCACGAAATGTGTAGAAACATACGAGTGCGTAGATCCCGGATCAAGCAAAATGTGCGCATCGAACGAGCATACTTAAAGAGTACCTAAAACCACTGCATTGGACGCCTGCGCTTCCTGACGAGTCAAAGCAAATACACGAGCCTGCCCTGTACCGGCTACTGGCTGCCCTCTGCCTCCACCACCCCGTCCTCTCTGAGCAGAACCTCCGCGACCACGACCTCTCTGAGCATGAGTCTGACGCGGAGCAACAACAGGCGTAAGGGGCAACACTCTCTGAGGTGGAGAAGGTGGTAAGGTAACATGTGGTACAGCTGTCTCGTCCTCACGTGCCTTAGTACAATTTCTAACTCGATGATATAAACTCCCGCGCCGGAAATATCCAGATGAAAACTGCTGACCCTACTGGGGATAAGAGCTGAATGACTGGCCTTACCCCAAGCCTCTATTACCCTCAGTACTAGAATGGAATCTGTCCTGGCGTCTAAACATCCGTCCCCGAGCCGATACATCAGTGCGAACCCTCTTCGGTTCTGGAACGACCGAAGTCTCGGAAAGACGTGCCTCAACCAATAGAGCTGCGTCCACTGTGGCTGCATATGTGTCAAAGTGCTGGGCACCGATAGCAACGAACAACTGGGTGGCCAAACATCTCAAAAATCTCTTGATCCACATCTCCTCGGTGTCCACCAGATGTGGAGCATACATCGATAGCTGGGTAAACTGAACATCATACTCTGCCACCGTCATACCCGGAGTCTGGCGTAACGACTCAAAACTGCGAGCTCGAGCATCTCTGACGCTCAACGGAAGAAAACGGGCAAGAAAAACTGTCACGAACTCAGCCCAGGTCATAGGAGGAAGACCTGCGGCCCTGCCCCTCTCCAAAAACTCGCACCATGTCTGAGCAAGATCCTCCAGACGGAAACTCGCGAACTCTACCCATCTCGTATCGGAGCATTTCAGCGAACGCCATATCCTGGCCATCCGATCGATAAACGACTGCGGATCCTCAGCTGCATCGGTGCTAGTGAAAACCGGAGGTTTCAGCCTCATGAACTCAGATAGCGATATAGTGATAACCTCTATAGCTGCAGGTTCGACTGCCGGAACAGTAGGCACCAATACTGTCCCTATAACAGGTGGAACAACTTCCTGTCTCTGCGCTCGACTGGTCTCGACCAACGATCCCATCATCTGGCGCAAATCCTGCATACCGGCCTCAAGCCTCATAATACGATCCATCGAAGGTGGATCAATCTGCTCCTGTACAACGGGCGTACCACCCTGGTCAGTCCTCGTCTCAAACGAGCCAACTCTGACCTTGGCTCTCGTAGCCGCTCTCTGCGCCCTCGTAGTCTTTGGCGGCATAATGGATGGAATTGAAAACAGGATTCGATAAGAATACAGAAATCGAATCACAAGGATGTATATAATCATGGAAGGAATTTCAAGCAATATGTCCTAAGGTCACTTAGGCGGAGTACCGTGTCGTAAGTATGCCGCGGAACATACACACGCTACGTCACTCTGCTTAAGCTACCTACTCCATCATAACAAGGTCATCCTACACTCCGAAAGGTAAAACTTAGCGCTCTGATACCAACTTTGTCACCCAAAGTTAGGCACGTGACCGGCACTTAAACCACGTGACGTCAACAGACGCAATACAATTTAAGTAAGCCGAAAACCCAGAAATCTAAACCATAAAAAGCAATAAGTGATAAACATTGTTAAAGACATTTGAAAATCTCAAATGAAACTTTTAAAGTTCAAGTTTATTTTCTTAAAAATTTCGGCAGCACCTCCTTTGAATAAACAAGCCCCGAAACGGGTACAAACATATCATATAAGTAAAGCATCCCCAAACGGGAGCAAATCATGCCCAAAGGCGGAACAACCACCACAAGTACAAATATACGACGCCGTAGCAAAGAAATGAGACAATATAAATGAAATCAGCATAACAAGAGAATCAACAACATAATAAAGGCCGGCTCATACGAGCGCGACACCCAGAGTCACAAAATATACAATATCGTCCTCACAACTCGTCTCTAAGTCAATACATGAAATGGTAGATGGAGAGGACTAGATACAATGAGATATACAATGAATACAACCGGATAACCGCAAACCCACCTAGGAAAAGGCCTCACAGCTAACCGTAGCGGTATCCGCAAAAGTAGAGAGAATAAGAAGCCCTGCCGTGACTACTCTGAGGGTCAAGCCTGCAAAACACCGTGGCACAACGGGGGTGAGTTGCCAACTCGTGAATAGTAAATAACATCATGCAGGTAATCGCAAGTATGCACATACCGCGATAATCTATCACATGCAAGCTAATAGCATGAATATGGCAATAAAGATATGCAACAATCATGATCAAGGTATACCGCCAGGGTACTATAACTACATGAATCAAATGCATATCAAGAAATCCTGAGTGTGGGATAATATAATAAGGCTCATGCACAAATCATAAGCAGGGAAAAACCGGTGCCCATCAACGACATCCCAAATCCTAAAGTTCTCAGGTGCCGTCACCCAGATCGGCCCTCAAATCTGTAAATCTCATGGAACCCGAGTGTCCAACACCGACACTCGAAACAGCATGAAATACTCGTGTCTAGCATCGACACTCAAATCCACATATCTCGGGCTCCGTCAGTCCGGATCTGCCCACATCCATCTCACGACTCCGGTCGGTATCTTTCGGATAACCGCCGGGTCCAACTAATCACCAGTAGGTAGTGTTTCCCTGCCAGGCTCGTCGTCTACTGTACAACATCCCTTTCTTTCCCCGGGGTATCTTACCGGGTCCACCATGAATCCACACACGGCCTCATCCAACTCCTCGCGTCGGGTTTCAAACACAAGTCTCAGAACCGAGAAAACTCATGGTGGACGCATCGAAATATCATATCAAGAGAAACTGGGTTTTCAAAATAATGCACATTTCTTGAAATATCCCCACGGTTCTCAAATCCAGAAAATCACATGAAATTCATATCTCAATGCGTAAATCCATGTAATATGATGTATGCAACATAGAACAGTAATACGAGTATATCAAGGGAAAAACCGATCTTTTTAAATGAATCAAGCTTTTAAATATATCATGCGGTTCCCAATTTCCCCAAATCCAATGCAATGTCATATAAGGGTGAACATATAGGTATAGCAAGATATGTGTGTAAGCATGTAGATATGCATGCATGCTACATTTCATATGCACCATCGCACAAGAATCGATATCTCAATGCCTCTGACTAATACCATATCGCATATGCATACATGTTGTGCGTGTCATGGCAATTACCGACGGTGTGTGTAGCATACAATGAGTGCTCGTACAACATGAACCGTCAGTAATGGTGCAGTGTCCAATGAGTACTAAGTCTAGGCACAACAAGTGATAATATGCAATGATGCGTATGCACAACCTCAATATGTGCATATAAACATGCGGCTAATATCATATTATATATAGCCCTGACGCTTAACGCCATCGAGTGATTTCTCCGTAGATGTTAAATCTACTCACCGACGATCTCGAGCTAGGTAAATCCAACCACCTGCTTCTCTTTCTTCGCAGCGCCCGAAGTCCCCGCCTGCGATCCTATTAACACAAAACATAGCAAGTGAAACTCAGAAATCGGCCAATAACACGTACAAACTACGTTTAAATTGACGCACTGATTCCAAGCAAACCCTCTAGTGTTCGCTAAGCGGCTAACGTGTGTGACGACACTACTACAACAGACCCTACGCGCAGAAATCACACGAAGCACAAAATTGAGTCAGACACTGTATCGCGCGTCGACGTAACACTAAAAACTAGCTAAACGATTCCATATTTTATCCACTGTCACAACTAAAAAAATCAAGCAGTACCAAACACTCTAAAATCACTGTAGACAGCTACCCTGAAAACTTCAGCCCCTAGGTCCTCGTACGGCCGAGCTCACCGGACCTGGCCTCAATGTCACCGGCCAAACAGTGTCAGGTGTGGTCAGGGTCTCAGGTGAAAACTCAAGGTCTCTAGCACTACACTACTACACTGCTTGTTTTTACAGAAAACCCTCGGGATAACAGCATGTTACAGACATGCAAAAACGACACTAAAATACGATATTTTACACAAAACTGAAACTTTATGGTTCTAAATTGAAACTAATTAGCAACACCATATTAAAAGGTCCTAATTAACAGTTTAGAGGTTATACCTATCCACACTTGCTCAAAACCTTTGCTTTCCATGCCCCCAAGTGATCTCCATGAGCTTTAGATCAAGTTTAATGAAGGGTTTTTGTGAGTTTGTGAAGAGTGGTGAGGATTTGTAAAGGTTTTGTGAAGACCATGAACGAGATTTCAGTTGTGAGAGGAGAGGGTGATGAAAATATGAGGATGAGAGAATGAGAGAAGTGAGAGTGTATGTGTGAGTGAGGGTGAGAGAATGAGGGTGTGAGAATAGCCAAGCCCCTCTCTCTCCTCATTAATTGCATGGCATGCTTGCCATGCCTCATAATTCACTCTCTCTCCCCCTCAAGTCAACCAAATTAAACCCTAATCTAAAACTAACTATATATTACAACTTAAGAAAAGAGGTTAAGGTGCCATGGCTACTTAAGCATGGTGAACACAATTTAACCCCGAGTTAACATGCACATGTGTGTGCAAGCCCGAATTAAATATTAATAAAATAATCATTAATTTTATATTTGAAAACTATTTTGGTAAACTTTTTACTAGAAAACCCGTATTATCGTTTAATTAACACTAATCGAATTCTAAGGTGTTACATTAATCCAAGTAGCTTGATATCATATATCCCAGATCCAATTAGCTCACATGTCTGTTTGAGTATCATCAATCTCTCGAGAAGCATACTCAAAACACCATGGTAACCCTTTAATTTACTGCACTCTTTAGCCGTTACATAAATGCTTATAAGAGTTGCGTATGCAGTGAAATTAAGAAGACATGTCTGATTGATCTTTCTCTAAAATCGTCAAGTTGGGTCCGCCCTTTACCCGCTTTCTTGACACTATCCCGTCGGTACAGTATGGGAATCACATATTCTTATGATAGCGGCCAAAGTAGCGGACGCTCATGACATTCCTTTCTTGACAATCAAATGTCATTGAGGGTACCATGACTAATCATCTTAATGAAAAGATGTCAGTTCATGAAGGCTTCACATATCGAGGGGGATGAGATCCATCCCTCGCCCCCTCATTTATAGATCGCTAGTCTACGCCGTATGGTCAACGTGCTATGATACTTTTTCTCTCCCACGGGAGCATCACGCCATATAAGTATCATACAAATTCAAGACCCATCAATACATGATGAACTTGCTAAGACACACTACACAAATGTGTCTGGATCCAACCACAGAATCAAATCCGAATCCGACTATGTGGGATCCACAATCTGGCTTTCAAGACATGTATGGATAATGGAATGTGGGGAAAATTCCATTACGACAAAGACTCAAAATAGTCTCTGGCTCATCCTTATCTCTGGACAAGTGTCGTTCGAACGCTCTTACTATCACACACTCCACTGCGGAATCAGTTTAGTCGCTTGCTCTAGCAATTGACACGGAACAATCGTTCGTACCTCGCATGCGCAAATCATCGAGCGGATTGCTCGTGCGAATGAGACAATCCTACTTGCTGACGTATCCTTTACTCAAAAGTGGCGGGTAACACATATTCGCTAGTAAATATATATTTATCACACAGAAAACACACACACACTACAACTCCATGATCATAAATCAAACAATAAATATATGCACACCACCCAAAAGTGTAAAATTGATAATCAATAATAAATAACCAATAATCAAACGTGCATATAAATAAGTCGCTATCCATAATAATAATATCTAAAAGTAATAATAAATGAGAAAGGTCATGGTATCATAAACAATGACATCACCAAGGACGCAACCCAAAGGATCTAACATATGACACAAAACGCTCCCCGGCTATTCCTTTTGTCAATGGATCTGCTTTTCAAAAGAGCAAGGTACGAGTGGAGTGATAACGGAACGAAGCAAAAAGGCTCTGAATCGAGTGAAGCCGTCTTGCGTAACAAGACTATAGGTCGCCAATGCCTAGAAGTACAAGTAGTCGCCCTACCGGTCACTCTCAAACTCACTATTTGGGTGACGAAAGTCACTTAGCTTCTTTAGTCCGCTCTGTAGGAAGATACTCTAACTCGACCTCTTTCTCCACTTGCTTCTTTATGAAGTAGCAACGAATCTCTCTGTGCTTTAATTTTCGATGATACTTGGGATCTTTCGAGTAACCTATCGCTGTCTGGTTTTCACAATAGAGAGTGACACGATCTCTCGCATGGAAATCACGCTCAAACTCTCAAGAAACCTTCTCAACCAAATTGCCTTCTTGGCTGCCTCAGATGCAGAAATATATTCCGCTTCCATGGTAGACAAGGTTATGTATTCCTGCTTCTTGCTCCACTACGTAATAGCGCTGCCATTCAGAGAGAAAATATGTGTAGAGGTGGATGCTTTATTATTCAGATCGTCAACTCAATCGGCATCTATATAATCGAGCAATCTTAGGTCACCTCCTCCACAGCACAAGGTATAGTAGGCCATCCTATGCAAATATCGAAAGATTCTTTTTATCGTCTTCCGATGTGTAACGCCCGGATTTGACTGGTAGCGGCTAGTCAGACTCACAACAAAGGATATGTCCGGTCTTTTACACATTATAGCATACATAAGACTACCAATTGCACTTTGGTACGGAACCGCTTGCATCTGCTTAATGTCCTTTTCTGTCTTTAGACATTGGTCAAGGCTCAACGAATGGCCTTTTGTAATTGGAGTGCCAATCGGTTTGCAGTTGTGCATCCTGAACTGTTCTAAAATTCCCTTTATGTAAGTCTTTTGAGACAAATTAAGGGTCCTCTTAGAACAGTTTCGGCGGATCTGAATCCCGAGCACAAAACAAGCCTCACCCATGTCCTTCATCTTAAAATTAGAGGACAGCTAATCCCTGGTTGCTTTAATGGTTTCCAGCCAATAGTATGCCGTCAACATATAACAACATGATCTCAAAAGAGTTTCTAGCCCTTTTTAGGTACACACATTTGTCCTGATCGACCATCTGGAAACCAAAACCTAATACGGTCCGATAAAATCGAAAGTACCACTGTTGGGACGACTGATTCAAGACATAGATAGACTTTTTCAAGTGACACACTTTGCGCTCGAGTCCTTTGGCTTTGAAACCGACAGGCTGATCCATATAGATCTTCTGTTGCATTTCTCCATATAGGATTGTTGTCTTAACGTCCATCTGGATAAATTCAAGATCCATATGTGCTACTATTGCAAGAATAAGGCGAACAGACGCAATTCTCACCACCGGGGAGAAAGTCTACTTGTAGTATGCGCCACTACGTTGGGTATAACCTTTCACCACCAAACGCGCCTTGAACCGTTCGATACTTCGTTTCGCTTGACTTTGAAAACCCATTTGTTCTTAACCGTCTTGGTCCAGCAGGAAAATCGATCAAGTCTCATTCCTGGTTCTTTCTTATTGGCTTAAGCTTTTCACTCATTGCAATTCTCCATTCACTTGCAGCTGGCTCTGAAATAGCATCATCAAGACTTGGGCTCCACAACATCATGCGGAGCGACCATGAATTCTTCCCTTTCGATCTCGAAACGTCGACGGAGAACTAATCCACGATCTGATCAATGAGGCTCTGCGGATTCCGTCATCGGCTCTTGGACGTCGACCTGAATCTCGCTCCAACTGTCTTCGGCGGCTGGAAGATCTATATCCTCCTGCTCATCCGTCTGACCGAGAGTCTGGTCAACATCATAGTCCCAAATCCCGACCCACTTCCGCCTTTTGCGGGAAATCCCTACCGAGAATCTGAACATCGCGCGACTCAACTTCGATTACAGTCTCATCGCTGTTCTCACTTAAAAACATATAACCCTTGAAGTGCTTGGAATAGCGTATAAAAATACTTTTTCCCTCTAGGGCCCAACTTCCCATGCGGATGTGAAGTGTGTATATAGACAGAACACCCCATGGACACAAGTGACCCAACACCGGTCTCTCACCTGTAACGACTCCAAAATTCATATATCTTCGTATTAATAAAATACTGTATTTATTTATTTTTGGTATTTTCTGTTTTCTATTAAATTTATTATTAATATATCCCTCTATCTATTTAACCTATTATTCTAGTCCCAATTTCTTTTCCTTATATTTAAGTTTTTAACTTATTATTCACACTTTTTTTTATAAATCTTCAAGCCCAAACCCCATAATTAAATCTAATTTTCTATTTAAAACTCAAACTTAACCTAAATCCATTTTAATTCCCTACAGCCCAGCCCATACCCATTTATATTTTCTAAAGCCAAACCCAAACCCAAACCCAAACCCAAACCAAAACCCATTACTTTTCTCTTTTCTTATTTTTCTTCTCTTTTTAAAAGACTCTCTCTCAAATTAAACCCCATATGGTATTAAACCCCATACTGATTCTCAACCCAATTAAAACCCAACCTAAAACCCACATCCAACTAAAACCCTATATTTAATTGAATCCTCAACTGTTAATCCCTTCTCAATTGAAACCTCTCTCTCTCCTGCAACCGAGTCCCCCACCTTCTTTTCTCTCTCTCCCTCTCTCCCTCTCCCCTTCTCCATGCAGACTCTCCCTCTCTCTCTGCGCCTCTCTCTCACACTCTCAAACTTCCCTCTCTTCTAACCTAACCCTAACCCATCACCCACCATGGCCGAACTCCTACCCGAGTGCCTCCTCTCCCCATGGCCGAGCATCCCTAGCTCCCCCTCGGCACCATCCGTCGCCGTCATCAACAACAACAGCCGCAACACCAACAACACCACCCAAACCCCTTAACCGATCAAACCAAGTGCCGTCATTCGGGCCGCGAGGCGAGGCTCCAAGTCCAAGTCCGAGTCCACGAGTCCACGTGAGCAGGATCATTTCCACGCATCCGGATCTTCAATCCGTCGACATTTCAAATTTGCGTCCGGAATGAAATGACCCTATGAAAAATCCGTCGTTTTCACACGTTTCCCTAATCTCCACTAATAGAATCATCTCCTATATATATTTTTTTAAACTCAAACATATATGAAACATATCCTCTTATCACAATTACCTTACTAAACATACTAGCTAGGCATTACATTAATGTTATTTCCCTAACACAAACAATAGTTTTAAAAAGTTTATATGGCAATATATATAATAATTATAGCATACAACTCTGATTCATACTAAGTTATAATTACCATATATTTATGAGCTATAATACTTACATATGACCACCTGATCTCATCAACCATAATTTATTTTTAAGTCTCTTGGCATGAAATGGGAGTTTGCATGTTTGGGACAGCTAAAACACTTATTTGGTGTGGCTCATGTTGTTTTTGTATGGAATCTTGTAAGTGTATACAAACAGAAATTAACTGAGCATTTGGTTTTAGAAGTTATTATATTGAAAACAGAATTAGTGAAACGATAATTTTTAAGATGGTGCTAAGGTCTTTTGATATTGTATCTCCTGCAACTTTTTATGAGGGCTTTTCTGTGGATGATGCGAATTATCGCATATCCTGTACCACGAGCATATCAAGATTGATAATGACGCCCTCACGGATAAATCGATCAACAAAAAATTCCAAGAAACCCTTGATTCCTATAAAAGTTAAAATAAATGAAAAGATAGCAAGTTATATTAAATTGGGTTATTATTATTATTTATAATTTTTAATTAGTCAAAAGAAAACAAAGTTTTATATTTGAGTTTTCAAAAAAATACTCTTAAATTTAAGATGGGTTAGTTTTTACAAAAATATTATAAACTCTTAAAAACTAGGTTTTGTCATCACTACTAAAATAGGGGGTTGCCCCTACGGATAACGACATCCGTAGGGACAGATTTAGTTAAGCCCTACGGACTAATCCGTAGGGCCAAAAGGTTATCCCTACGGTCCTTACATATTAATTTAAAAATATTAAATCTTAAATTGTTGTTTGCCCCTACAGAGCCGCAAACCAAGAACCTACGGATTTATCCGTAGGGGCATCTAACTAGGGATTTAAGGAAAAAGGCACAGATCGATCCCTACGCTGATTATCTAAATATTATTTTCCCACTGCGCGCGAACCCAAAATCCCCAAACCCTCATTCCCGCCGATCTCCTGTGTGTTTCGTTGCCGTTATCGTCGTCGCCAGCGCCGACCGATTCGTCGTCGCTACCGCCTGCTTCTTCCTCATCTCCGTTTTCGTCGTTGTCTCCTTTCGTCGTCGCTTCCGATCGATCGTCGCCTCTGCACAGGTTAGGAAATCTTCAATTAAACAAATTTTTGATTGTTTTAGGGCTATGGTTCATGGTTTGGGTACCGATGAGTCATCGGTTGGGGTTAGCGTTCGGGTTAGGGTTGCGGTTGGGGCTGGGGCTGGGGTTGCGGTTGCGGTTGGGGTTGGGGTTCGGCAGGAGGTTGGGGTTAGGGTTCGGCTGGGGTTGGGGCTGGTGGTAGGGTTAGGGTTAGGATTGGGGTTGGGGTTAGAAACCACTTCTTGACATTATTGATAGCGAAGCTTAATTCATCTATGAGGATTCCAGTTTCCAAGGACCAAAGAAAGTAAAATGTTTTGATACAGGAGATCATTAATGATATATTTTACAAGGAGCAACATATATAAATCATTCAATGGTTATAACCGCTCATTGGTTAATTTGGTATGAAATCTTTGAAATTAGTATACTTAACGGTTATAAGATGCCGGTATGGTCCGAACCAAGACTAACTCTACAAGAGTGTCGGATGCTGATAAGCCAGTCAATAAGTAAAGGGTGTTATGAGCAATTAACCTTGACTTCATTTCTTGTTTCTTTTTCTGTAAATTTGATAGATATATCATGAAAACAAACCTTTAATTGAGATCAAGATAAGCTCTATGACGCAAGAAACCAGCGACATTATCTTAGAATTGTGGTTGTCGAATTTGTTAAGGAAGTAGTCTATAAAAGAGAAGGGGGTCACTGCTTGCATCCTCCATTTGAGGGTGCCGAGGACTAGAAGCTCCATTCTTTGTATGGTTTTACCTTCAAATATGTACTTGGCCTCACCAACCTTACCCCCGACAGCCGAAACACACACATACAACAAAAATACACAACAAACGAATCATTAGAGAGTGATTCAAGATGTTCAAGTTAAAACCAATATATGATACTCGATGATAATATGAAACTTTCATATTCTCATCGATACTCATATATGAAACTAAAAGCACCACTTAGTCCCCGTCTATCGGTTAACATACGTTCGATATTCGTCGTGACATAGAACTATACGAAGGTTGTTAAATATCGGACGGTATAGCTCGATACTAACAACCGTCGTATAGTCTATGTGACGAGAAGATTCAATCGTATGATAACCGATAAATTTGTCCCGTGTGGACAAGTTAGGAATGTATAAAGCAAACACCTTCATTCACTTGCGTTTTCATCCGTTTCGAGATATTTCGTCGGTACCTTTCCGCTGGTTCTTCATGTACAAAGATAGATTAGATGTTCATTTCAACATTGTTTCACAGTTTTGAAATGATTATCTATTCTATTACAGTGTACTCGGAGAACAGCGGGGAGGTGCTGCCGAAATTTACTCGAAACGGTTGAAAGCACAAGCGAATGGGTGTTCGCTCTATACATTATTAATGGGATAGAAGCCTTACCCCCGACAGCCGAAACACACACATACAACAAGAATACACAACAAACACATCATTAGAAAGTGATTCAAGATGTTCAAGTTAAAACCAATATATGATACTCGATGATAATATGAAACCTTCATATTCTCATCGATACTCATATATGAAACTAAAAGCGCCACTTAGCCCCCGTCTATCGGTTAACATACGTTCGATATTCGTCGTGACATAGAACTATACGAAGGTTGTTAAATATCGGATGGTATAGCTCGATACTAACAACCGTCGTATAGTCTATGTGACGAGAAGATTCAATCGTATGATAACCGATAGATTTGTCCCGTATGGACAAGTTAGGAATGTATAAAGAAAACACCTTCATTCACTTGTGTTTTCATCCGTTTCGAGATATTTCGTCGGTACCTTTCCGCTGGTTCTCCGTGTACAAAGATAGATTAGATGTTCATTTCAACGTTGTTTCACAGCTTTGAAATGATTATCTATTCTATTACAGCGTACTCGGAGAACAGCGGGGAGGTGCTGCCGAAATTTACTCGAAACGGTTGAAAGCACAAGCGAATGGGTGTTCGCTCTATACATTCTTAATGGGATAGAAGCCTTACCCCCGACAGCCGAAACACAGACACACAACAAGAATACATAACAAACGCATCATTAGAGAGTGATTCAAGATGTTCAAGTTAAAATCAATGTATGATACTCGATGATAATATGAAACCTTCATATTCTCATCGATACTTATATATGAAACTAAAAGCGCCACTTAGTCCCCGTCTATCGGTTAACATACGTTCAATATTCGTCGTGACATAGAACTATACGAAGGTTGTTAAATATCGGACGGTATAGCTCGATACTAACAACCGTCGTATAGTCTATGTGACGAGAAGATTCAATCGTATGATAACTGATAGATTTGTCCCGTGTGGACAAGTTAGGAATGTATAAAGCAAACACCTTCATTCACTTGTGTTTTCATCCGTTTCGAGATATTTCATCGGTGCCTTTCCGCTGGTTCTCCGTGTACAAAGATAGATTAGATGTTCATTTCAATATTGTTTCACAGCTTTGAAATGATTATCTATTCTATTACAGTGTACTCGGAGAACAGCGGGAAGGTGCTGCCGAAATTTACTCGAAACGGTTGAAAGCACAAGCGAATGAGTGTTCGCTCTATACATTCTTAATGGGATAGAAGCCTTACCCCCGACAGCCGAAACACACACATACAACAAGAATACACAACAAACGCATCATTAGAGAGTGATTCAAGATGTTCAAGTTAAAACCAATATATGGTACTCGATGATAATATGAAACCTTCGTATTCTCATCGATACTCATATATGAAACTAAAAGCGCCACTTAGTCCCCGTCTATCGGTTAACATACGTTCGATAATTTATTCTTTTCAACGACAAACGCACACACAAAGCATATACACGGATTTTCTCCTTTGTCAGTAACTATCCCGTTCTTAGATTTCTCAATATAGTCACCATAACCTACAATTTATATGTTATACAGTCTAACATGGCCCATGAGTACGTCAGAGTTAAGGACTGGATGTATGTGGATTGGCAACAACGTATGCAACCTAAGTTTGTCGCAGGAGTTGCTGCTTTTATTGAATTTGCACTTGTTAGGTCCAGACGCGACAGGGTATGTAGACTTGGGGGATGAGAGCCGGCTCGTGAAGAACTATCCACTTCACGTTGAGTGGGGCGACCAGCACCGGCGCTCATTCGCCTTCTTCTTTGATCAGGCTCGGGTAGTAATATATATTTTCATTTGATTTATCCAATACATTTATTATTAACACTTGCAATCTAATAACAATGTTTTTTTTGTATTTTCAGTTGGATTACGATTTTCAGCCTGTACCCGACCCTGATCACCCTGGGAGGGTGCTCGACCTTCATGCTCTGTACAATGGCCTGATGAAGAACATGCAGACCAAGGTCCGATACAACAGGAATGAGCTGAAGGCCGACTGCTACTCCCTGTGGATGGCGACCCCCGAGGTAGAGAGAGCGGCCCTCCTATCTACTCCGGCCTTTGCGAGAGTCGACGTAGAGACATAGCCTCTATTGTGCGAATATTTCGACTCTCAACGCAAACAGGTATGTATTTTAAATGTAATTCATTGTTTAGTATATAATTTATTTTTTTGTGTTCCTTAATTAGATAAAACTAAATATGAATGTGTTGTGCAGAAACAGGCCGCTCAAAATATAGAGAATAGGAAGTCGGCGAAGAGGGGTCGCCGCACTTATACAGGTGGCTCGAGGAATATTACTCGAGCCATGGAGTTATCGGTAAATTACAATAGACCGGCCTTTGCGATATAATGCAATATTAAGAGTTATTTTCTAATATATCTAATATTAAGAGTTATTTTCTACTATTGCAGACAGCTCAGACCCTGGCGCAAGGTGGTACACCGAGCGTGCTGTCCACATATCTTGCCGTCCACAGCACCTCGACAGATCCCGCCACGGGCGAGCTTCGATACCCCGACGTCGCTACCCAGGAGTATTGCGTAAGTGTTAATATTTATTCAACCCCTATTTGAAATTTTAGTTTTGGAAGGTTCAAATTTAAATGATATACTTATATTTTACTGGTTAATGTGGGTGTAGGAGCGGGTGGTTGAGCAGGCCAAGGCATCGGGGATCGATTTTACCGGACAGAGCGATCCGATGCTGCTGACCCCAGTCTTGGACGCCGCACACGGAGGGCACCACGGAGGTTGGAAGAGAGGTCGGGGACTGGGCCCTAGCAGGGCCCATATGAGGTTGGACTCCACCCCGGCGGTTACTTCCTCTGTCTCCAGTGAGCGACGTGTCCAGCAGGAACTGGAGAGCTTGAAGGCCACCGTTCAGGAGTTGAAGGAGATGCTGGTATATATACTACTTAATAGTAAAATATCATGTCATATTATAGATATCAACATATCCAATATTAGTACGTAGCCTGAGCTTATTTGGTTGTAGACTTAGCTTTGATTAATCATACATACATATCTAATTAAAATAAACTACGATTTTCCAAACTAGATATCCAAATGGGGTTTCGAAATAACTTGATAATGATACGAATTCGAATAATACACAGTTCTTACTCGCTTATTACACACGTTAGGTCCAGACGCGACAGGGTACATCGGCCGAGCCTCTACATGCATCTCCTTCGGCTGCGGTTCCGCAGACAACTCCTATAGCTCCACCGCCCGCTCAGACTCCCGCAGCCGCGGCTCCGCAAGCCACTACCTCGACGGCGGCTGCGCAGACCACATCGCCAACTCCACAGCCCGCTCAGACCCCCGCACGCTCCGCATTGCATGATTTATTGACCGAGGAGCAGGCGCGCCAGATTCTGGCGTTTAACAGAGGTGGAGCTCGACCGAGCTAGGGTAGCTTTTTGATTCTTATATTTTAAACATGTATTTATTTATATGATACATATTGTACTACATTTTGGACGATATTGATATTGGTGGTGTTTATATTGATATCATATTCTGCTTTTTGGTTTCTTTTGTATATTATGCGTGAGATGTGATTATGAATACTGCGATATATGTTCTGCGTGATGATTAATTTTATATATGATCGATGTATATATTATTGTGCACAGGACGAGAAAAAAATAGGCAGCCCTTTTTAAAAAAAAACCCTGATAATATGTACCTACGGATTTATCCGTAGGGCCCTTAATTGCCCCTACGGATTAATCCGTAGGGCCCAACAATGTACCTACCGATTTATCCGTAGGGGCAAAATATCAGGATACCTGATATTTTGCCCCTATGATCTCAGTATTAGGGGTTAAGCTTGTCCCTACGGATATATCCGTAAGGGCAAACAAATGCCCCTACACAGGTATCCGTAGGGGCAAAATATCAGGATACCTGATATTTTGCTCCTACGGATATATACCTACGCACTTATCCGTAGGGGCAACTACTTGGCCCTACGGATATGTCCGTAGGGACATCTAATCTATTTTATAAAACCGTAAATAAAATAAATTTTTTGTCCCTACGGCCTAACTCGTAGAGACAACTGGACCTACAGTTAAATCCGTAGGGGCACGTTTTAGTCCGTAGGGGCAAGTTCAAGGCTTCGACTTGCACCTACGGCGTTTATACCTACAGGGTATTTTTGTACCCCTACGAATATATCCGTAGGGACAGTAGTTTGCACCTACGGATAAATCTGTAGGGGCAACCCTTATTTGTAGTAGTGCACTAAAATACCAAGAAATCTAAAATATATTTTTATTAAACACTCTCGACATTTCAATTAACATATTTTTACCAAAACACCCTCGAGATTTCAAAATAAAGTATTTACATCAAGGGAAATTTTACCAAAACCATCTTGAGATTTAGCATATATTCCTAATACCATCCTAAAGAAAAAACTCATCGCAGAAGTCCCCTAACGTTTACATCCATTAAATTCGACCCCCTACGATCTCCTTGCCGTTAGATTTGCATTTTAAAATAATTTTTTCCTCTTTTTATACCCAAATTACCCTTCCCCTTTTAAATTAAAACAGAGGCGAGGTATCGGCCTCTTCTCTCCTTCTTCATCTCGAAATTGATCGACATAAATTATGTATCTCCGATCCTCGTTTCGTCCTCAACCTCCTCCTCTCCTTCTCCATCTCGACCCCTAATCTCATCACCTTCAACGTCATGTTCTCCGGCGACTCCCACTCCTCAGCCTCTTTGTTTACGTCTTTGATCTATTGCATCGACACCTCTGAGCTCAAATATTGCTACTTTGATACAAAATGTAGTTCAATAGAAGATGAGGTATTGAAGAGTTTGAGGCATTTTGAGAAGATCAGTAGAGGCTTTTCTTTTTTTTGGGAAGATAAGAGGACTAAGAGCTGCATGAGGTGTTTTTTTTTTTGTAAACTTAGAATTCATTTTTGTTAATGCAATTTGGAGTTTGATATTAGTAATATATAAAAACTTTACAGGTATCAAGAAACAAGGATTCAAGTTTGGTTGAATCTTTAGAAAGCAAAAGTGGAATAGTTTTTGTTGTAATAAAATTATATTAATGAATGAGGCTTGTAATGTGTTTATATAAATGCTTGAATGATGATGATGATGGTGTTTGTTGTAACAAATTTATATTAATGAATGGTGTTTGGAATGTGTAGGTATAAATACTTGAATGATGATGTTTTGATTGTGTTTGTATCAATATACTTTAAATGGTGTTTGGAATATGAAACATGATTTGTGTGAATTGATGGCCACGACACAATCAGATGCAAAAGACATGGATGGGCAAAATTCCACTATTAGAACTGACGATCCCTTGAGCTTCGGCAATGGCGGCGCTTGACATCTATGATGACTAGTGGCATTACTTCAAGCACGGTATCTTGATCAAGATCCCACCATTAGGGCCGATGAGACAACCGTCAAGATCCATTATGCTAGCGATAAGGCAACGATTAATCTCTTTTTTTTGCTTTCAAATTTGGATGCTTTTTTTATATTACTTCAAATAGATATTTTGGCATGCTTTTTCCATTGATTTAAGAGTTTTTTTTTTGATATTGTTACTTCAAATTGATATCTATAACAAATCAAATAATTTATTTCACACTCTCTCAAGTATTTATACAATCACATTCCTAACAAAATTATTTCCAAAATTTACACAAACACAATCCTTACAGACAAACAAAAACTCTTTCAAACATTTATACAAACACATTCGAAATACCATTATCTCCAAAATCCATACAAATATATTTCAAACACTAAACACAACAAATCAAGGTCTCCCATCTCACTCGCGATATAAATTATCGCATTGTAAGTCTCCGTGTTATGACAAAACTCGTGTTGGAGCTTGACCCAATCAAAAAACCTAAGAGCCAAATGTTGTACTTTGAAGTAATGAGATAGCACACATCTCCTCCAACTCTCGTTCCACGGACATTCGTGAGTCCTCTGCATGTAAAATCCTGGTGATCTTATGAACATTGGGCTAGCATTTTCCTTTGGAATAGTTGAGCTCTCTTGGGCATTTTGATAAACAGTTGGTGTGCAGACTTAAGACACTTGGATTGCTAGCTTTTGAGTCATATTTGGTGAGAGAGAATGCAGGGTCTTCGGCGCCAACAAGGTCTGTGATGAGAATCGGATCTAAGACCGAGCTTTCTCAAAGAAAAAATCATTCGAACTCGACGAAGATGAAAACTTAAACAAGAATAGCCAAAATACGCAAGAATTAGGCACATGTGGTTTTAGCCTTAATTTTTTGAGCTAATTTAATAGTTATATCAAAAAATTAAGCCACTTTAGCAAAGTCCTCTCCTACAAATCTCTTTGATGTAAGTGATGGAGTTCCTGCAGAAAAAAAAGAACCCACAAAAATAATGATTTTGGAAACAAGCACAAACGGAAGCGAATCAGATCTGAGACCGAGCATTCTCAAATAACAAACCACTCGAACTCGATAAACATGGAAACAAGCACTAGCGGCAAAACCCAGAGAACTTCTGCGAAGCGAGAGAGAAGCCGAGGCCATCGCCGCTACCGCCATTGCTGAGCTCCTCCTCTTTTTCTGTTTCTTCTTTATTTTAACCTATAAATTAGAAAGAAAAGGAAGAAAGGATATTTTGGCCATTAGTTAAAGATTTAACGGCCAAAGGGGTCGGGGGGGGGGGGTCGAATTTAACAGATGTAAACGTTAGGGGGCTTCTGCGATGTTTTTTTTTTCCTATAGGGTGGCATTGAGAACATATGCTACATCTCAGGACGGTTTTGGTGAAATTTTCCTTACATAAAACCCTCTCAAGTTTTTAATGGACTATTTTACATAAATACATAAGGTTTCCAAATGTCATCTTTTCACATAAATACTTAGATCTACAAAACAACTATTATTTAAGCTATTTAGGTAGCAAATGGGTTTAAGTGGTCTATTCTCTCTTGAGTATCGGAGAGCCGGAGATAATATGTGATTCACTTGCCTAACTATTTTAAACAAATCAATTTGTACCACCTCAAAATATAAATTGGTTTTGATACTTGACTTGTAACCCGAATCATCTTTACTTCTATACTAGTCCTATGACATGAATCACATGCTTGAATCACTTGATTAAACTTATTACTTGCTTGACTTGACTTGAACTTAAATTTGAACCTGAACTTGGACTTGACTTGACCCGAATCATGAACACGACTTGTCTTGAACACTTGAACTTGAATACTCGAACTCGATTTGAATTTGACTTGTACTTTCTCTTGGTATTCATGGATTTTGGGCAAGACTTGTAACTAAATCTATAAATTAAAATACACGGGGGATAAGGGGTAATTTGGTAAAGAAGTTATGACGTGGCACGAGAGTCCACTAAAAGACACCTCTTGAATATCTTGTGACGTTGTCCCATGGGTTTGACAGGGCCTTGTACTTCTTGTGCCGTGGGTTCGTGGATTTGATGGACACCCTCATATACACGCATACCTTTCTTATTGAACTATAAACAACCACGTTAGAATAACTAATCATGCTTAAACGTAGACATACTTAGGTTTAATTGATACATTTACTTGACTGCTATTACTTTAGAATTTATATTCAATTTACATGCATATCCTTTATCACTTTTATATTCATATCCTTTTTGGGACTTACCAAGCGTAAGTTCGCTGACGAGTATTCTACCATGTTTTCTTTCTATCCTTAGAATGTTTGTCAGATGACTTAGAGACAGAGGAGGTGGAACCGACTGAAGAGGAGTACTCCCAGCTAGCTTCACAAGGTGATTACTAGTATATCTACTCCAGCTTATCATTTCTTTATGCCACCGGTTTAGGCTTTTTATGCTTATGTTTCTTGTTCAGATATCTTGTATCAATTTGAAACTCTGTGAAAGTTGTTGAATGTAATATAAAGTGGTTGGATTTTATTTCTCTTGTCTATTCTTGAACATTTTATATTGCTTATAAATACTCAGCGTATTTATTGCGAAAAATGATCTTATCGAAATAAATACGTCGCGGGCCTCGTCACTTGCTGTTACCGTCTTTTAGGAAGTAGGGTGTGACACTGTCCATAGCTCATAGGGTGTTGACTGTACCGACTATGAAAGCACACGGTTTAGAACATAAACCGATGTCAATAGCGCATCTCTCCAAAACGAAATGGGTAGATTGAATTGTGCCATCATGCTCCTAACCATGTCTAATACCGTCCTATTTTTTCTTTCCGCGACATCATTTTGATGCGAGGTGTAGAGTATCGTCAGTTGCTTAATAATTCCTTTACTTTCACACAGTTTCTTGAATTGATCGGACAAGTACTCATGACCGCGATCAGTGCGCAGAGCCTTAATGCTCGTGCTTAATTGATTTTCAACTTCATTGACATAATGCTTGAAACAACCCAAGGCCTCAGATTTGTAAGAAATCAAATACACATGACCATAGCATGAGTAGTCATATATGAGAGTATGAAATAGGGTGCACCACTATATGCCTTCACGTTAACAGGTTCGCAAATATCTGAATGGATTAACTGCAAAGGTGCAGTTGCTTGTTTGGCTTTTTCAAACGGTTTTCTGGTTGCCTTACTCACAAAACAATTCTCGCAGGTTAATAGAGTGACTTTGGTTAAGTCACCAAGCAGACCGTCCTTAGAGAGTCTGTTCATTCTATGTAGGCCAATGTGACCTAAACGTCAATGCCATAACATTGCAGAATCGTTAACATCAACAACATCAATAGCAAATGCAGAATTATTCAAATAGCCACAATCGATAACCAATAAAACCGTCAATAATATATCCAATAGCATAAAGAGTACCATCAAAATAAAAATAAGCAGAATTATTTCTAAAAATAATGAAATATCTTAAAGACATAAGTTTGGCAACAAAAAAAGGTTTCGCCACTAACGCATTACTAGCAACACATGCTAGAATAGACTAAGAAAGGAGCCGTACATTTTTGGGATCGCCGCAGTTATGCGCGAAATGCCCACGCTTGCCACAACAGTTACATCTAGCTATGGACTGTCTGTTCTTACCATGCCGGTTTCTCTTCGGTCTTTGCAATTTTCTACTTGCCATTTAATTTGGGAGACGACTCACGCTAAGTAGACTTATGTGTCTCGCGCTTAGGAGCCTTAATGACCCTTGTCATCAAGCTCACTTGTTTCACCTTGTGAAAGGCTTCAATTCTTATCCTTACTGTAAGATCCTCAAACATGCTCACGTTTTGGATTTCTTAAGTTAGGTAAACTTTCAAAGGCTCCCAAAAATCAGGCAGTGCTTGAATCACCGCACAGATCTGCTGCTCAATCTCTTGAACATGGACCCTATCACCTCAAGTTGGGTCTCAATGTCACACTCATCATTCATTCGGTAGTTGTCCAACTGACAAAGAAGTACGCGAATCTCTATCGAAGACAGTTGACCAAACTTTCTTTCTAGCTTCTTTAAAAGGCGCTTGGCGGCAGTGAAGTTGTCACGCCCCGCTATAACAAACCTAAATTGCGTGTACTCTTTTGTATTATTCGTCATTAATAAATTGACGTTTCTTTTCAAGTATTGAATTATATTTAAATTCTTGAAACCTTGGTGTTAGACGACTCACAGTAATGTGAGCCGACTCGTGGATCATTTTGAATGATTTTTGCTTCTCCGCCTTCTTGAGACGGCTCATGAGCATTTTGAGCCGTCTAAACACACGTTTGGAAGGTTATCTTATTCACTGTTTGCATGAGATCGCTCAAGTAATTTTGAACCGGCTCATACCCTCGTTCGAAGCTGAAACGTTCCAAACACCCTTTAGACGAATTTCTTGGCATCGTAACCTTTTATTTCCTTAATTAAACCGCCCTTTCATTTCATTAAACTTCCCAATTAATTCAGAAAACCTCTCAACCATTGAATTCCCATTAAACTCTCTTTTAATGCCCTTAAATTCTTTTGATTTATCAACCCCTTTAATTTCCCATCCATTTCATTCTTCTTTTTTATTTTCCTTGGTTGCCCAAAACTCAATTCTTCTTTGAAAGCCTCTGAAAAGTACTATCTGAAATCTTACCCTAAGAATCTCCATGACCCAATTGAAGATTCCTTTATCCAGACGTCGCAGCTCCGATCAAGTCTGTGTTCTTCTCTTTTGTAAGCAGCGGTTCAGTTGTTAGACTGAATCGCAACGCGTGTAAGTCCTCATCCCCTTCTTGATCTCTATCGTCTTCTTCTCCTATCTTTTTCCTTGTCTTTTCTCCTCCACCAAATCGTCTGTTCTGGTTTCAAAGGAATCTCTAATGCAATATAGTTTTAAATGCGTGAATTAGTTACACATGGATTGCTGCAAATGTAGTTGTTATTTTTGTTTAAATCGATGCTCACGTATTGTTCTCTATATTATTAAAAATCCTGAAATACCGTTGAAATACATAACTCAAATTATGGACATTTCGATATGATCTCAAACCCAAACTGTATCATGCCATGTGTAAATAATTGAACTTCAAAACTTGATCGTCTGAATGAATAAGTTTTGAGCCGGCTCAAAAGAATATGAGCCGTCTCATACATATAGGGAGGTAAAACTCTCAAAAGAACATGAGCCGTCTCATATACTCAGGGAGGTAAAACCCACATTTTTGGCATGATGTGAGCCGGCTCAATTTGAATTGAGCTGTCTCAAAGTCAGTGTCGAGCGGCTCAAAATAATCTTGAGCCGTCTCAAGAAATTAGAAAGAAAATTATGGATTCTCAAACATTGATTGAGCCATCTCAATAAATAGTGAACCATCTCATATTAGGAGTCGAGCCATCTTAACAACTTTTGAGCCATCTCTTACACCCAGAGAACCAAATCATGATTGTAGAGGATTTGTAAGCCGTCTCAAGCAACCTTGAGTCATCTCAAACAAATATCCAAACTGAATCAATATTTGACATGTGATTTAATCTGATATATATCTACATTGCTTATTTTACTACACCATATATGTCTTATCTCATGCTATGTATTCTTTATTGCTGAACTTACATATCTTATGTGAACAAATCTAGTACATGCTCCACTCGGCTTAGCTCGAACCATGAATATCATTTGACATGAATACTTGACACTCGATATGAACTCAATTTGAAACATGAACTTTTACTCTCTCTTATGTCTTCATGGATTCGAGTTAGGTTTGTGACATTAATAATAGTCTAATATACGCGGGGTATTGGGGTAGTTTGAGAGTGAATCCAACGAAATCTCAGGGGCCCCCTAGTACATGAATCCATGAATACTAACAAAAATTACAATCATGAGGGCTCGTGTTTTCTTGCCCCTGGATTATAGCCCGTGGGTTTGTGAATACTTTAATAACGATTGAAGTCCCGTTACTAACACATTTGATTCGGGCCCGCGATTTCTTACCTCTGGATTACAGGCTTGGGTTTGAGAATACTCTTAATATTGGTTGATATTCACACTTGAAATGTCGTTAAGTTAGATTACCATTGTAGAGACCTTTTAGGACACATGAGATTCACTTCATGTTCATTATATACACTTATTACATGCTTATGTTGACCAACACATACTATACTATATTGTCATGCTCATGTATCATATAGTTGCCATATGCATTACCATGTTATACTTATTCACATGTTCATGATTTCCATTCATGCTACATTATATTTCTCCTTGTACTTCTTTTATATATTCACATCTCTTTGGAGACTTACCGAGCGCAAGTTTGCTAAAAGGCATTTTATCATGTTTTCTTTCTTTCCATGGAATGTTCGTCAGGTGACGTTGAAATAGAGGAAATAGAACCTACGGAAAACGAGTACTCTCAACTCGCATCGCAAGCTGATGACTAGTTCTTTTCAGCTTTCTATTTTCTGTATGCCTCTTATTGAAGGCTTATCATTGTTATCGTATTTGTCTCAGATATTGTATCTCTGTTTTGAACTTTGTGGAACTTGAATGTAATAAGTTGGTTGTTGGATTTTTATTCACTTGTTTATTTCTTGTTATCTTTATGTTTCTTATAAATACTTAGTGTATTTGTTGCGAGAAAGAACTTTCTTGAAATAAATACGTCGCGGGCTTATTACGTAATCGTTACCACCCTTTTTGGAAGCAGGGGGTGACCCCCGCTTTCCAAAATACAATAATTGCGGGAACGTAACTCAGCCATCCATACTACCTATGGTAAGAAATCATCATTTCACAGTCACATTAAAACTGTCATGCAGTAATCAAGCACAATAATATATATCTAACACTAAACATGTTCAATGCCACAATAAACAATAATAAGAATCAATAGCGGAAGCAAAATGGAATAACAAGTTTCAACAAATCTAAGGATAAATAAGAACAATAACAATACTTGTCTCTTATGGGCTCACAATATAAATCCAAGAAATGGTTCAATACTGGAAAGAAACCTAAATCATAACTAACTAGATAAAGGAAAACTCTTCGCTGCTCGACTATCTTCTTAAAATATGCCTTATCCTACAGTTCTAATGCCAAACGATTTAGGCCATGTAAAATCCAAACGTCAGAGCGTCATAGATAATATAAATATAAAAATAACCGGATATAGTAAGTAATATATTCTTATACAATAACTGGTATCATGTGAACACAATAGCATTCACAATATCAAGTGATTGAATAAGCAAGATATAACAAAGCAATCATGTCATGTGGAACCTAAGTGTCCATATCGCTAAATTATCCAACCTAACGGTATTTGAAATTATTGAGTGAAATCTTCTTCGTAACTCAATAGTATGCCGTGCGTGCTCGGGACTACGGTGTCATGACTCTCGGGGCTGAATCTGAGACGTGCCGCTAGATAGTAAAACAATGTCAATATCTATATGAATGATGTAGCTCATCATTCCGGATCCTGAAGCTCTTATCGACTGATCACTCTCTAGCAATAAAACTCTTGAGTTACGATTTGGGTTCCATTCTTGATTTCCCATTTCCCCAGGTTTTATATTTCATGTCATGTATCGTTATAATATTTACTCAATGCCAATATTGGAACAATCAAGTACATGTTGTGTTAATCGAGACAATCAGATCAGGTCAAGTCATTATCATGAAATCATTGGCATTTGGGTAAGCATTACATTACAATTGGTTTAACATGATAACAATAGTAAGACAATATCAATAGTAAGACAATATGGGTACTTGAAAACAATTAGTATACTAGCATGTCAAGAATAACATAGTTAATTAGATAATATATCATAATCATGTCAGAATATATGTCAGGTATCGTATTTCGCATGTGTAATGTGTTCTGGCACGTCGTATAACATATTGGGTTGAATATCAGTTGTATATTAGTATGAGACGGATCATCAATGGATGAGACGACTCGTGTGTGTGTGAGATGGATTACAATGTGTTTGAGACAGCTCACAAGTTGTTCTCTATTTGTATGAGATGACTCATGTCTATCCTGAGACGGCTCAACCCTAACTTGAGACAGCTCAATATGTTTTAAGACGGCTCAAAAGTCATCTGGAAAGTTATACTTTCCTCTATTCGTATGAGACGGCTTATGGTTATAAGGATTTTCCTGCTCACTAGTAGGCACAGCGGAAGCGAAATAACACAGACAACAAAAATTCCTACGAGCATAAACACCCGCAAACACCGAGAAATCATCCAAACACATGAACTGGCATCTAAAGAGAGCATATAAATAACTAGAGGGGGTTTGGGGAGCTACAACTTTTCTAGCGTGTCCGATCGCGGAAGACCCTCGCTAGACTTCATGTGCTCCGGAGAGTCTACTAGCCAACAGCTTCGCTATAGAGGATCCGCGGTGAAGAGTGGCTACCCGAAACTTCATCTCCATCTTAAAGTGGAGAAACTCACACATTGAACTTACTAGGTTGATGTGTGAGGCAATATGATTAAGAAAAACTCTCTTTTGAATTCTACCCTCATTTCTATACTCCATGATTTTTGAAGAGAGGAGGAAGAAAATGGAGAAGAAGCTCTCATGAAAAACATGAACTAGAATTAACATAAAAGAGAAGAATAAGAAGAGAAGAGAAAAATGAATAATCCAAAAAAAAAAGAAGAGAGAAGAAGTAAGAAGAAGTCCACTTTTCTTATTTCTTTATTTCATTTCTAATCTATTCTCTTTATGTTTATTCTTAACATATTTCATTTCTCTGTACATTATATAATAAATACATATTTATAAAGAGAATAAAACATGTATCAAATACATTTTCATATTACGTATCGTATATGTAATAATAATATATCGGCATCATATACTAATATAATATACAGAGAGAGAGTGTGTATCCAATACACAATACTAAAAACCATATTAAAATACGGTTATTAACTTAACACTTGACTTAATATTCCGATTTTTAAACCGGCTAGTATTTTCTGAATATTCGATTAAATCATATATTTAATCGAACTCTTGTACATATCCAATATGCATGCCACATCAACATTTTGCCCGGTGTAACACCCTAGTGCATTTATACGATATTTTATTTGGGGTATTTCAGATCTTGCGACAGTTTTCTTGTTTATTAATGCTTTTGGGTTCGGATAGTGCATTGGTAACCGTGGTTAGTATCCGATCCGATCCGCATGCTTGAAACCCATTATGATTCAAGATTACGTCATATATTTACTAGTACAGAGGATCCGTGCACATCTAAATTTGATACACTTATATGATATATTTATCCGCATATCTTTTAAATAATACAAATTATAGCCAAATAATATATTTTAATATCTAGTATAGCCTGTTATCATACCCCATATCATATGTGTACATCCATACATCGTGTTCATATCCAAAGTGCTAAAACAGACTCGTTTGGATCGCTACGTATATTTATGTATATCCGTAGTTAGGGGGTATGCATTTTTATTAACCGGACATCGCATTATGGTTTTAGCTTGCACGTGTATTCTCCATATTTTAAAATTAGATTTGTAGAAGAGACCCGGGTATTTTTCGGAGTATTTTGATATTAGCTGTATAATCCAAGAAAATATATTATAATATGTATTTAAAAAAAACTAAACTTAACATTTATATAAAAACAAACATATATATAAATATATAACTAATTATTATTTTTCCTATCTCTCTCTCCTCTCGCAGATTCTCTCTCTCTCTCTCCTGATATATATATAATCATATTTTATTAAAACCTAATATATTATTATCACACCTCTCTCTCTCCTCTCCTTTCTTTTACTTTCTCCCTCTCGCGACGAGAACTCGAACCCAACCTTAGCCCTCACCTCGCCATTGCCGAAGACCTCTCCACAACCTCGTCTCCTTGACCTCACCCTTACCACCTCCACTTCTCCTCCTCTCTTCTCCATCCCCGAGAACCCACAACCCCCGACAACGCCAACCCATGAACCCCGGCGCCTGCAACCCTCACCGCCGATCTCCTCGTCTCCTCGCCCTCGTAACCACCTCCTCTTCCTCTCCTTCATTCCTCGAAGAGATCCCTGCCACCCTCGACAACCCATGACGCCAACTCTGCACACCTATCTCCGCAACCCATGACCCCTGCAACAACCTCGCTGTTACCCATCGCCGGAAACCCACCACGTCGTCGTCATCATCGTCGCCATCTCCTCACCTCCCTTTCCGATCCCCGACACCACAAACCATCACCACCCTCAGCTGCAACGGAATCCATAAATAATAGCCACCTGAGATCCCTCTGCCCCTCATCGTCGACGGCAACCTACCATCGTCGCCGTCGCCTCGTCTCTGTCCTCTGTCCCAGAACTCAACCCCAGACCTGACACAACGGCGAACATCATCTTTCTTCATGATTCTTTCTTGATCGGTTCTTGATTGTCTCGCCCAAGTCGCACGCGTCGTCGACGATCCGGACGACCCAGTCACCGTCATTGTCCAACGTAGTCATCACGTCATGTCATTGTTTAGTCAGGTCTAGTCCTGCACGCGCGTGAGTTTGCATCGCAACGTTTATCCGACGTTGGACGTAGCATACGTACCCCGACGTGAGATCCGATCAGGCAAGTTTAACTTGCAACATGCTATGTTACTATATTGATATCCATATGAATAAAAATAGCATGTGTTTTATTATTAAGCAACTATTACCGATTTATAATTTTACGTTATCCGTTCGTATCCGTACTGACAATTGCATATCTAGTTGCATGCCGGAATATCATGATATCATTATACTATTACATTAGTACAACATGTTATTTAGTTTGCATCATGGTAATGAACGTATAATGATTATTACAGATAGATACATGTCCATCCGTACATTAATCGTGTTTCAATATTGATTACAGTTTCACGTTGGGTATCTATTTGATACATATGTATCACATAACATGTTCATAACACATTACCTGACTCGTTACTTGGATATTGTTATTAATGCCAACAATATTGACGTGTTGTCCTGACGGACGTGACTTGTTGTCTGCATAGACAAGAACTGTACATACTTGATCCTGTATTGGCATTAGATCTATATTGGCAATATCTGACTTAAACACAAACCTGGAGGAAAAGGGGAAATCAAGAATGTAAGCGAAATATAACTCAAGGGGATATTATTACTTGTTTGCCATTTTTCCGGACGTTACGGAATAATTACTTGTTTGCCATTTTCTGGGCGTTACGGAATGAATATTGTTACCGTGGTCCTATGGGGAATGAGCGGGATATATACTGTTGGGTTACGATGGGGATTACATTAATTGATTTCAAAGACTTTTAGAATAGATAATCTAGAAGCATAGTTTTAGGTTACACATCACATATCACATACGTATACGTACCTCACTGTTTCATATATGTGTTATTTATTTATATTCATGGTTACATATATCGTTATATCCTGGTTACTACTATTCTTTTGATATTATGACGCACTGACGTCTGGGTTTTGCATGGCCCAGTTCCTTTACCTTTATCGCAGGCAGATCAAGAGTACTTTAACCATCATACCGAGCGATGAGGAATTGAACATGTGTTTTAGAGATGTTTAGTTTAGTTTATTTCAGCAGTTTTATTTCTTTTGATGTGAGCCCATATTGGGACATGATTCAAATGTTGTTTATTGGATTTGATTCGTTTCCATTTATGCATTTTTCCTGATTTTATTTACTGTGGCAATTGGACATGTACTAGATGGATTATATATTTCTGTTCTTGATATCCTATAGACAGCCGTCATGTGACTGTGGAGGGATGATTCCTAGCTACAGGTAGCATGGTTGGCTCTGTCACGTGCCGTAGTCTGCACATTTTGGGAAGCAAGGTGTGACACCCGGGCCGACACTTTTGTTGCGGAACTCTAAAGACCTGTCAATACGTCGGCAGTAGGTTATATAGGATTTTATCCAATTGAATCCGAAACACTTTCAGATTCAATCCCTTCACGGGTAAACCCACAAGCTCGTCAGCGGTACTAGCTGTACGTAATGGCTACCCGAGTATGAGCAAGATAAAAGCAGGTCAGCGAGCAAACTCATCTGGGCCCTACAAAGTCTATAAGCGACGAATACTATACTGCCCGGTCCCTTCGTCAAAGAGTATCACATACCGGGTCTCGGAGGTGGAACTGTCGGACCCCTAATAACCCAATAAGTCGTGCTGATATCGAACTCATAACTAATAGAGATACAACTGATAACATTTATCAGTTTATCTCACTTGCTGTGGCCACAGACTTATGGTTATAGCCATGTCCTGCACTGTACGATATCGACTCCTTATACTGGGAGAGCCGATTCCCCTCGACCCCTCACCGCCTCTATGTGCTTCGGGACTATACCCAACTAAAACCTGTTTGCACAACTCCTTTGAGACATTGTAGGGTAGTAATCAAAATATAGTGGGAACACACACAATACACTGTGGCGATCTTAGGTCGAGAGACTACCCTGTACTATTTTCACCAAAGAATTGCTACCTGACATTGGTATAAAACCATATAGGAGTTCTCGGTGAGCCCATCCAGTGAAACTCATACTCTTATGAGCACTTGAATACAATCCTCGGTGTCAAACACCAATAGCTGCAGGATCATCTATCGCCCTCCAATCGGGTCAGGAAACATACACACTAGTCTAAACTGAAGTACCGATGCCCAGTCTCGACACTCCTACGACTATGGACATTTAAGGATGTGCTTATAGACTACCCCAGGTCCCACTAGTACGATCCTTATCATTAATTCTGGTGGTCAAGCAAAATCCCAAGATCTCTATCTCATGTATTAGCGATACGTGATAACTACTAAAACGTATACACGTGGCAGATAAAGACAAACCAGATAGCACACTATCATCTTGAGTAAAATTATTCTCCGTATAGGCCCTCCTTCAATTACAATAATTGCCTTGAGGGCATCTATATCTAACAATCTCCCATTTGCACTTAAGGCCAACTATTGCGGTATTTCATACCCAACTTCTCTATTAACAGTTTCGCAAACCATGTTTAAGAAATAGCCTCAGTGAGTAGATCCACCACAATGTTTCTAACGATATATCTCTGTATCTCAACTTCACGGAGATCAACTATCTCTCGAAATGAGTGATACATACCTTAGAATTTTGTTTGGATATCTGATGGGATCAAGTTAATAAATGAACGTATTTATCCAAATAACATCTTTAGATGTATCCTATACTGATTCACAATCAGCATCCAGTGCCTCGACTACCTCAGTATCCCATTTAAAACTCTTTCCAATATACTGCTCCTTACAATAGGGTAAATTTATAACTCACGACAGACAATCTGTCTTCTTTGTTAAATGGAAAGATGGAATCAGTAACCGCCTTCTGTAGGAGTCTGCCATTACCATATACCAAGAATATCATATGTTCTTCACTACTACCCTATGTTTCTCCAGGATTGGACTGATATCCATATCCTATAGGGAGAAACACCTTACAACCATAGTTTTATCGATTGTAGCATAAGAACAAAACTTCCTATCAGGACTACGTCATCCACATACCATATGAGAAGTATGACAGTACTCCCTACTTCCTTCTTACATATACCAGGTTCATGTCCTATTTTGATGAAGTCAAACACTTTGACCGTAACTACAAAATAAACGATCCATCTCCGCTATACCTGCTTTAGTCTAAAATAGACTAAAACGACTTGCGCACCTTCCGCTGCTTCCACTGGCTATGATAACTCTATGGCAAAGTCATATAATGTAAATTTCTAAATCATTATCTAGAAATACGTAATAGTCATCCATTTGTCAGAAATCATAGTCATGAAAAACAGCAGTGGCAAGTTATATCCGTATGGACTTCAGCACAGATACTAAAGTAATAGTTTCATCACAATCCACACCAGGTATTTGATGAAAACCTTTTACTATAAGTCTAGCCTTATTAGGTTAATACATTTCCATTTGCACTGATCTCGAAATATCTACTTCCTCCTAATAGGTTTTACCCCTTCCGGAGCACCCAATAAAGTCCATACTTTGTTGCGGTGTATAGATTCCAACTTAGATAACTCGGTATCTAGCCATCAATCAAAAGTCACCACTTCCCATGGCCTACTGATAACTAGTAGAGTCATCATCTCATGATGCAGGCTTCTTTGTCATCGTTAACGAGGAAACCGTAGTATCTCTCAGGTGACTGATGTCACGCCCCGCTTCCTAGCAGACGGAAACGATGACATGGCAAGCCCGCGTCATATTTATTCAGAGAAGGTCATTCCCTAAATAAATATACTAAGCATATTGAACAATAATACACAATGCAAGAATAAATGGAGACTGTAAAATTTTCAACAAATATCTTTATTTACATTCAAATTTGAAATATATACAGGTACATGAGTTCAACTGGAAAAGTAAATACAATAAAAAGAAATGCCTAAACAGGTGGCATACATAAACTGAAAGAAAAATAAAGTTAAGCTAATCCTGAGTATCTATCTGGTCGTAATCCTCCTCAGTAGCGTCCACTTCCTCCGTCTTAACCGTATCTGACGAACATTCCAAGAAAATAAAGGTGGGTGGAATGCCCGTCAGCGAATTAGCGCTCGGTAGATCCCAATATAGAGTAAGAGTGAAAAGTGATAAGTACATAATAACCATGAAATAATGTTTGTGACGAGTAATATTGTATGTAAAATGAACAAGGTTATATATACTATAGGTTTCTATATGGTCATTAGGTTAACGTTAAGTTCCAAGTGTGAATGTCAACGCAAACCGTAGAAATATTCACGAGCTCAAGAGTGGGGCCTCAGGAGTAAGAAACACGGGCCTATTTCATGTGTTAGTATTAGGACTCCAAGCCGTGGAGGAGTTGACCCGACTGAGATTCGAGTAAATAGAAAAAATAGGTTAATACAGGACTTTTAAAGCTCCGTTCGATTCACACAAGAAACTATCCCAAACACCCCGAGTATAATATATATTATAACCGTAAGATATCCTTAGTTAATTTGATTAGTTGATTATAACATATCTTGATCGAAACTATAGATTGCAAAAGTTGAAGAACGAAGTTGAGTAAGTCGAGTAGAATGCGAGT